>JASDDO010000024.1:193553066-196053066 GCA_030015575.1 Agapanthus africanus | reverse complement strand
ACTATATAATAAGACAAGCCGAATAGCGCTCCGATAAAACTTCCCTTTCAATTTTAACGGAAAGTTACGATCACACAAAATCCCTGTTGCACTCCTCCATTTCAACCAACCAGCTTGGATCCTTTGATTAACATCACTATCGATCTCCCCATTCTTTTGGATGATGGAACCTAGATATCTAAACTGGTCGCTCGGTGATATCTCTTGCCCTTCTAATGTTATACCAATATGGTTTTGACTTCTCTGGTTACTAAATTTGCAATGCATATATGCTGTCCTGGACCTGCTCAATCTGAATCCCCGAGATTCCAATGTTTGCCTCCATAATTCCAATTTGGCATTAACCCCTGCTTTCGTCTCATTTACTAGAACAATTTCATCAGCGAATAGCATACACCAAGGTAACTCATTTTGGATAGTTCTAGTAAGTTCATCCATGACGATGGTAAA
This sequence comes from Agapanthus africanus, assembly GCA_030015575.1. NCBI lineage: Eukaryota > Viridiplantae > Streptophyta > Magnoliopsida > Asparagales > Amaryllidaceae > Agapanthus > Agapanthus africanus. Next base: position 196,052,616 of record JASDDO010000024.1, on the reverse strand, counting down.
CAGGAATGGTCTTAATGCAGATCCTTGATGTAAATCAATTGTAATCGGAAAATCACTCGTTAAGCCGCCGCAGGTTCTGACATTTGCCTCTACTCCATCGTACATATCCTTGATTATGTCAATATACTTGACGAGGACCCCCTTCTTCATCATTGTCCCCCATAATACCTCTCCAGGTACCTTGTCGTACGCTTTTTCTAAATTAATAAATATCATATGCAAATCTTTTCTCCTCTCTCAAAAACGCTCGACAAGTTGACGAAGCAAATGAATAGCCTCTGTCGTCGATCGTCCAGGCATGAACCCAAACTGGTTCTCTGTTATCTTAATATCCTTTCTTAGCCTGTGTTCAATCACTCTCTCCCAAAGTTTCACGGTGTGACACATAAGTTTTATTCCACGGTAGTTTGAGCAATTTTGAATGTCATCCTTGTTCTTATAGATAGGTACAAGGATACTTTTCCTCCATTTATTTGGCATCTTTTTTGTCTGCCAAATCTTATTAAACAGATCTGTTAGCTATTTAACACCTATTTCTCCTAAGCATCTCCAAATCTCGATAGGAATCCCGTCAGGACCAACCGCTTTTCTTAAACTCATTCTGTTCAAAGTTTCTTTAACCTCAGGTAGTCTTATTTTACGCATGAAATCACGGTTTATATCTTGAGATTGAATGACAAGTCCATCCAAATTCTTAGTAAAGCTCTCATTGAACAATTTTTCAAAATAATCTCTCCATCTTTCCTTGATATCCTCATCTCGAACTAAAACCTTCTGATTTTCATTTTTGACACACTTCACCGCACATAAGTCTATAGTCTTCCTTTCCCGCATCTGAGCAATCCGGTATATATCATTTTCAGCCTCTTTAGTGTCTAATTTCTCGTACACCTCCTTGTAGACCTTAGATTTAGCTTCCCGAACAGTTTTCTTAACTTTCTTTTTAGCCATTTTATACTTCTCAAATCTCTCCACATCTCTACTTTTCTTCAAATCTTTATAAGCATCCCTTTTAATTTTAATAGAAGCCTTTACTTCTTCATTCCACCATGATGTGTCCTTAGATGGTAGAGCACCACCTCTCGACTCACCAAGTAGATCTCTAGCTACCTTCTTGATACAACTAGCTATTTTGTTCCTTGTTCTGTCTGAATCATCTTCCGACTGCCAATCCGCTTCTTGGACTACACGATCTATAAAAGCCTTTTGGTTATCTTCTTTCAATCGCCACCATTTAATTTTAGGCTCTACCTTACGTCTAATCTTCCTAGGTACTCTTCTAAATCGAAAGTCTAGAACTAAAAGTCTATGTTGAGTCGATACAACAACCTCTATCTATTCTTCTCGTCAGAAAAAAGTCTATTTGACTAGCACTTGATCCGCTCCTAAAAGTGATAAGGTGGGACTCTCTTTTCTTAAACCAGGTGTTTGCTAAGATCAAGTCATAAGATAAGGCAAAATCTAGAATCGAGTCACCTACTTCATTCCTTTGTCCAAAACCAAAATCTCCATGGATAGTATCATACCCACTACGACTGATACCTACATGTCCATTAAGATCACCACCAATAAATAACTTCTCTCCACTAGGTATACTTTGCACCATCTCATCTAAATCCTCTCAGAATAGACGCTTACTAGCATCATCAAGACCTAGAATGTAACTAGTAATGTTTAATTATAGTGTTAACGCAGTTGTTTGTAGCTTAGTGCAGAAAATGCCAGTGTATACGAGAGGAGTCCCACTATTCCGGAGACTAAGGTATACGGAGCACAAGGAACCGTTCAACCACGGTACAGCGAAAATGGATATTCATTCTAGGTGTATTATGGTTACAGTCTTATGCCACTTCTAACACCTTCCGTACTAATCTACCCCTTTAAAAACCCCGCGATGTATTTTGTATTGATCGTATTGTTTTGTTATATATAGATGGATGACTGGTCGAAATCATGATATCAGTAAACAGAATGAATATAAATTTAGAGTTATGTAGATGGAGTATATTCATGGTTCGGTTCAGTCAATATAGATTGATATCGATTGAATAGACGGATTCATAGATTCATGTTGAATTGTAGTTTTATACTTGAATCATATTCAAGTCAGATTGATTAGATTGAGACTCAGTCTGAGTTAGATACTTTGAAAAAGAAATTGAAATCCTGAATTAGTTTTGATGTTATCGGTAACTGCTGCACATGGACGGCAGGAATTATGACTTTTTCCAAGACAATTACCGTATTGATAACACCGTTTGTTAGATTTTTTTTTACCTTAGATAGGTAAGCACCCACATTCTTTGGCTTCCTGAGGCTCAAGAGAATTGGTCCCGCTTAACCTATATTTACTAGGGTCCTTATTGTAATTTAGTATAATTTGAGGGGGTTTTATGTAAAAATAGTTTTGATAGAATTTCAAAATACATCTAAAGTATTTAATTATCGTCTTTAAGATTTTCATAATTGTTTCTTTTATAAAAGTGAAATTTCTAGTGAGTAGAACTTAGTTTCCATTGTATATGGTATTAAAATGAAATATTGGAATTGTTTTATATTGAAATGGTACTTTCATGCAATTGTGATTCTTGATTTAGAAAACATAGAATATTTGTATAATATATTTAAAATAAATCTTTTGATACTATTCATACATATATTTAATAAAAATAATTTGATTTATTTTCTAGAAATCTCATTTTCTTAAAAATCGTATTAGAAATTCCATCGAGATCGAATGCTCTTTGCGGAGGACTGTATCTCGCTTTACTAGGCCCGAGGACGTGCGATAACCCGCACCATCCCGATCGCAGTTCCCCAAAATGGGTTGTAGAGGCGTAATTGCAAGGAATTAGATAGTACTTTTCTTAAAGAAAACGGTTTTGTAATAGTTTAGGGTATTTTATTGTAATGTCATATTATCCCATAACTATATTCCAAAAATTTCATCGTGCTATGTCAAAGATGTGTGTTGTGATGAGATAGGTCATTACCACATGAGTTATCTAAAGGTAATACAAGTATTATGTTGATTTATGTCGAAAATAAAGTATGTGGCATTTTACCGTAAAAATACGATAAAAGTTACATAAAAGATTCTTTTGAGATGAAACTTATTTTAAAGTGCTTGTTAATGTTTATTAAACATTGTATGAGAGTATTGTATTTATTGTTTAAGAAAAATAGACTTTTTAAAGAAAAACCGAATCGGAAGTCGGATTAACTCCGTTTCCGTCGGATTTTAGAAATGAAAGTTTTTTGAATAGAAGATGAGATGGAGAGAAGGGACTTACCGGCTAGGGAACAAGTGAAGAGAGAGGGGACACTAAGGAAAGTATCGGGACGTCGTTTCGTCGCCGGAATCTTCTCGGAACTTCGTCGGAACTTCACCCTTTGCTAACTCCACTTGCACACTATAAGGACTTGAGAATTTTTGAGAGTTTTGGCAGAGAATTTCTGAGTGAGGATGTATGAAATGGGGTATGGTATTTATAGGAAAAATTAGGGTTTAGAGGGCTAAAGAATGCATTGAAAATTTGCATTAAAAATTGAATTAAAGGGTATTTTATTGTTCTCTGTATGAATGCAGAGTATTCAAACAACATGGGAGAAGTGGGGTAAGCCAAAGGGGTGCTCGGGCAAAAGTATCAGAGCAGTCCCTATGGCTTAGCCCGGCGGTGCCGGTCTTTTTGCAAGTCTCGCTGGTCGTTCCCCGGTGGAATGGTCTTGGATTGGTGCCACGTATCCCTCACGCTTCATATACCCTCGTGCACATGTTTATTTATTCTATAACTTATCATCTTATGTTTAGTGCACGCGTAAACCTTTAGGCTTCTAAAAGATTAAAAGAAATTTAAATAAAAAGATAATATGGCTGGGGGGATTCGATCACAGGGGCTACGTCACAGCAGTGCAAGGCTTTACCAATGAGCTATAAGTGCCTTCTTGCTGTTCAAAAGTAAAACAAATTCTTAAAGCATACACAAGATTGCAAATACCCCAATTGTACATTAACTTTTAAACAATTTTCTGTACATAAAAATTGGAGTTGTTACAGTCTACCCTCCTTACAAAAATTTCGTCCTCGAAATTTACAATTATTTTAAGGACTAGTTTACAAATAAATGAGGATATCTTGCATGCATGTCGTCTTCACGTTCCCATGTTGATTCTCCTGGTGAATTTTTTCTCCACATCACTCGAACCAAGTTGAGTTCCTTATTCCGAAGTGACTTCACCTTTTTATCCAGGATCTCAACAGGTTGTTGCTCACAAGATAAATCTGGCTGTACAGTGAGCTTGGAATAATCAAGAATATGGCTGGGGTCACTCACATACCTTCTGAGTTGGGATATATGGAACACGTTGTGCACTCCTTCCAATGAAGGTAGAAGTGCCGAGCGATATGCCACTTCACCGACTCATTCGAGTATGTCGAACGGTCCAATGTACCTCGGACTGAGCTTACCCCGTCTTCCAAAACGAATCACTCCACGGTTTGGAGATATCTTTAGAAATACATGTTCTTCCGGTTGAAACTCCAAGTGACAGCGCTTTGCATCAGCCCAATGCTTCTGTCGATCTTGGGCTATGCATATTTTTTCTCTGATAGTGCGAACCACATCGACAGTTGCTACAATCATCTCAGGTCCAAGGAGTTCTCTATCTCCGATGTCATCCCAACTTAATGGCGATCGACACTTCCTTCCATATAAAGTTGCAAATTGTGCCATTCATATACTTGCTTGGTAGCTGTTGTTGTATGAAAACTCAACAAGATGTAGGTGATCTTCCCACGATCCTCCGAAGTCTAGCATACACGCTCTTAGCATATCTTCTAAGATCTAAATAGTTCGCTCAAACTGACCATCTGTTTGTGGATGATAAGCCGTGCTGAAGTTCAGACTTGTTCCCAAGCTAGCTTGTAGACTTTGCCAAAATTGCGATCGGAATTTTGAGTCACGATCGAAGACAATTCAAACCGGTACTCCATGAAGTCTCACGATTTCTTGTATGAGTTCATGGATATTAGAGATAGTACATATTTGAAGAGTTTAAATCTTACTTAGATTCTTACCTCCATGTACTTCTTTGCTAGTGTCTTAGTAGATTGTCCAACTCGAAATGGAATAAAGTGGGCCGACTTTGTGAGTCGATCCACAATAACCCATACCACATCGTTACTTTTCGTGCTGCGAGGTAGTGCAGTCACGAAATCCATTATGATGTGTTGCTACTTCTATTCTGGGATAGGTAACAGTTGAAGTAAACCAGCTGAGTTGTGATGCTCAGCCTTTACTTGCTGACACACCAAGCATTTGGCGACACTTCTGGCTACTTCACGCTTTATTCCATGCCACCAGTAATTTTGACGCAGATCTTTGTACCTCTAGGGTGTACTGAATAAGGAGAGCTGTGAGCTTCTTTCATCAACTCTTCTCGCATAGAACCTTTTGGTACACACAATCTACTGCCGTATCTCAAAGATCCGTCTTGATGGATGATGAAGTCTGTTTGAAGTCCACTTTCTACTTATTCTCTAATCTTTTGCAACTTAGCATCACTTGCTTGAGCTGCTTTGATCTGATTGACAATGGTAGATTGAACTTGTAAGTTCATCAAACTTGAAGCGTTACCTAGCATGACTACTTCAATCTCCATTTGATACAAGTCTTGTTGAAGCTTCCACTGTACGGTGAGATTCAATGCTAATGGTTGGCGACTAAGGGCATCATGTACTATACTCACCTTCTCTGGATGATATTGTAGGTTGATGTCGAAGTCTACCATGAGCTCTAACCATCTTTTCTGCCTCATATTCAACTCCTTCTGAGTAAACACATATTTCAGACTTTTGTGATCTGTGTATATGTCCACTCGTTCACCAAGAAGATAATGACGCTAAATTTTGAGAGCAAAGATTACGGCCGCCATCTCTAAATCATGCGTTGGATAATTGCGCTCATGAATCTTCAGCTGTCTTGAAGCATAAGCCACAACTTTTCCGTGCTGCTGTAGAACACATCCTAATCCCTTACCGGATGTATCGTAATGCACTACAAAACCTCCATATTGGTTTGGTATGACGATAATAAGTGCTGATGTCAATCTTGATTTGAGTTCTACGAAAAGTTGTTCGCATGCTTCTGACCACACGAATTCTTCATCTTTACGTGTGAGCTTGGTCGGGGGTGTTGCAATCTTCGAAAATCCCTCAATGAACCTTCTGTATTATCCAGCTAGACCCAAGAAACTTCGAATGTCTTTCACTGACTTCGGTGTCGGCCATTCGCTTACCGCTAATACTTTAGCTAGATCTACAGAGATTCTATCGCCTGATACGATATGTCTAAGAAAACCGACTTGATCTAGCCAAAACTCGCATTTGCTGTACTTGGCGTAGAGTTGGTGCTGTCGTAGAGTTTTTAGGACAATTCGTAGGTGTTCGGCATGTTCTTTCTGACTCTTAGAATACACCAGGATGTCATCGATGAAGATGACAACAAACCTGTCTAGGTACTCTTGGAAAACTTGATTCATTAGGTTCATGAATATTGCTGGTGCATTGGTCACTCCAAATGGCATCACAAGAAATTCGTAATGACCATAGCGAGTTTTGAATGCCGTTTTATGGATATCAGATTCCTTGACCTTCACCTAATGATAACCCGAACGAAGATCTAACTTGGAGAAAATGCAAGATCCACTTAGCCAATCGAACAGATCGTCGATGCGAGGGAGTGGATACTTGTTCTTTATAGTTACATCATTCAGAGCTCTATAATCAATGCATATTCGATATGAACCTTTCTTCTTCTTTACAAGAAGAACTGGCGATCCCTAACTTGAAGTGCTGAGACGAATCCATTATTTCGCCAATAATTCATCTAACCGAGTACGAACCTCCTTCAAACCTTCAGAGCTTAACTGATATGATGCTTTGATCACCGGTTGTGCTCCAGGTACTAAATCAATGCTGAATTCAATAGCTCGATCGGGAGGCAAACCTGATATGTCTTTAGGAAACACATCGTCGAACTTTCGAACTATTTCTGGCTTTGATCCTTCCTCCGCTTGAAGTGTTGCAATCACTACCTTCTTCGGTTTTGCCTTGTATGTACTTGGCTTCAGGGTACAGTCTCCACTTTTAAAATAAAAGATCGGATGCTCTGGAATCTTGAACACTACCCTCCTTTGACGACATTCGATGTTAGCGTAAAAAGTTCTGAGCCAATCCATACCCAAAATGACATCAAAGTTCGGTATGTTCAGCACCTTGAAGTCAGCATAGAATTCTCTACTGCAGACGACTGCTGGACATAGGTCGTATCTAATTATTGGCTTTAGAACGCCGTTCCCTGAACTGACATTCCATCTGGATATGAGAGGTTTGACTGGAATCGCATAAGTTCGGACGAACCGTTGTGACATAAAGCAATGAGATGCTCCAGTATCGAAGAGTGCTAGTGCAGGAAGTGAGGATACTAAGATTGTACCTTTGTTATGTGGGATAGGTTTTAGGTATAAGGAAAACATTTATATATATGTATATAGACTGAAGGAATGTTTGAAAGGAAAGTGTTACCAGTAATGATTTGGCCGGTGGTTTCAGCCTCTTCCACAGTCATTGTGAAAGCCTGTCGCCTCGGCACATTTCTTCATGCTGGAGGAGTATTCCTTTGCCCGTTCCTTTGTACTTGAGGTACGTTCCGTTGAGCTTGATGGAACTGATAAGGAGGAGGTGCAGTCAGTCCATGAGGAGGTGGAGCAGGGAGTGCGAGTCATGGTGCAGGTGCGTGGATGGCTGGGCGCTGCTGATAAGTGATTGCTGGCCTGAGTGCAGCATTTGGGTTGTGTCTATGAGGATAAGACCCAATGTCATGAGTAGCTAAGCCACAGACTAAGCAAAGGAAATTTGCACACCGACGGTCTTTTACCAAATATCCATCTCTCCTGCAGTAAGTACAGAAGGCTGGGTTGGGCCGGTTGTTCGGTATTCCCGGTCTCCTGGGCATAAATTGTGGCCTTGAAGAGGCTCCTCCTACCATCTGAGTGGCAGGGCATTTCATCCCGGCAGAGTAGGGTCTGCCCTTCATCTTCACCACTGCCTCATATCGGCGATCAGCTTTCAGAGCTAATTCGTGGGTTGGGAAATCTCGTGTAGTTAAGGCAGCTTAGATTTCCTGATCTAACCCTTGCTGAAATCTTCTGTACCTGATCTCAGCAGTTGGTATCAAATGTGCCGCGAACCTGTTAAAGTCTTGTGTTAGCTGTGTAATATATGATATTGAAAATCGAACATTGAGATATATTTTACTTACTGAGTATGGTAAACTCAGTATCATACTCATCCACGGACTTGGTCCACATCGAATCCTGTTGTAGATGGATAAATTGCTGCTCCATGTCAAATCGGGTAGTCTTTGGGAAGTATTTCACGTCGAACATGTCGCGAAAAGTCCTCCATTCAACCGGTTGGTCAAGACTGCTTTCTTCTGCCTTCCACCAGACTCGTGCATTATCAGTGAGCTGCAGCTTCGCAACTCGAACCCAAGCGATCTCTGGCACTTGTGCCGCTAACAGATCGTCCTCAATATTTTGTGCCCATTCCTCAGCTTTCAGAGGGCTCTCTTTTCCCGAAAACTGATTGGGATGCAAAGCCCGGAATTGCTTTACCCCAGGTGCTTCCACTTCTGGACGGTTCATCAAGATAGCAGTCTGCTACTGCTGTCCTTCCAGGAGGCTACGGATTGCCTCAAGTAGTACCGTCTGCTCATTGATCGGAGCAGCGATGGTAGTGGTAAGCGGTAGAGGTGGTGGTGTGTTGTTGAAGTTGGTGCTAGTGTTATTTGGAGAATCCATAACCTTGAAAGAAAAATTTGGGTTATGACAGATTCAAAATATATGAAATGGTAAGATTCAAGGAATATGTAAATACTGTTTTTAGTTGCTGATTCTTGTGTTATATTGCTTAGGATTTCATGCAGAATTGACCCGCATGTCCATGCAGAGCTGACCTGCATGTCCATACAGAGCTGACCTGCATAGGCCACCAACAAAACCTGTCACGCCCTGCTTCCCGGTGTACGGTAAGGGGACGCGGCGAGGTCCGCTACGCATTTATTCTAAAGTAAACACGCTAAGCGTATCTAAGCAATATAAAGTAAATGTACGCAAGAAAAGTGACAATAGATGTAATTGAACATCAAGTTTTATTTATTAACAATTCTTTACAAGTACAACTGGAAATGTAAATACATGAATAGAAAGCGATGCCTAAACAATGGTATAACTGAAATGAAAATATGTACAAGTGCATACAGCTCTGGGTCAAAAGCTAATTGCTCCAAATCTTCAGTGCTGGGCTCGATCTCCAGTCAGTCCGAATCACCTGACAACATTCCAAAGAAAGAAGAAAGGAATGTCGTCAGCGAAAAATCGCTTGGTAAGTCCCAAAGGTGAGTAGAGATAGAATAGACAGAAAGAGAATGTAACTAGTAATGTTTAATTATAATGTTAACGCAGTTGTTTGTAGCTTGGTACAGAAAATGCCAGTGTATACGAGAGGAGTCCTACTATTCCGGAGACTAAGTTATACAGAGCACAAGGAACCGTTCAGTCACGGTACAATGGTAATGGATATTCAGGTTAGGTGTATTATGGTTACAGTCTCGTGCTACTTCTAACACCTTCCATACCAATCTACCTCTTTAAAAACCCCGCGATGTCTTTTGTATTGATTGTATTGTTTTGTTATATATAGATGGATGACTGGATGAAACCATGATATCAGTAAACTGAATGGATATAAATGGAGTCATGCTGACGGAGTATATCCATGGTTCGGTTCAGTCAATATAGATTGATATCGATTGAATAGACGGATTCATAGGTTCATGTTGAATTGTAGTTTTATACTTCATATTCAAGTCAGATTGATTAGATTGAGACTCAGTCTGAGTCAAATACTTTGAAAAAGAAATCGAAATCTTGAATTAGTTTTGATGTTATCGGTAATTGCTGCACATAGACGGCAGGATTTGTGTCTTTTTCCAAGACAATTACCGTGTTGATAACACCGTTTGTTAGATTGTCTACCTTAGATAGACAAGCACCTACATTCTTCGGCTCTCTGAGGCTCAAGAGAATTGGTTCTGCTTAAACCTATAGTTACCAGGGTCCTTATTGTAATTTAGTATAACTTGAGGGGGTTTTATGTAAAAATAGTTTTGATAGAATTTCAAAATACACCTCAAGTATTTAATTATCGTCTTTAGGGTTTTCATAATTGTTTCTTTTATAAAAGTGAAATTTCTAATGAGTAGAATCTAGTTTCCATTGTATATGGCATTAAAATGAAATATTGGAATTGTTTTGTATTGAAATGGTACTTTCACATAATTGTGATTCTTGATTTAGAAAACATGGAATATTTATATAATATATTTAAAATAAATCTTTTGATACTATTCATATATATATTTAATAAAAATAATTTGATTTATTTTCTAGAAATCCCATTTTCTTAAAAATAGTATTAAAAATTCCATCGAGATCGAATGCTTCATGCGGAAGACTGCATCTCGCTCTACTAGGTCCGAGGATGTGCGATAATCCGCACCATCCCGATTGAGGTTCCCCAAAATGGGTTGCATAGGCGTAATTGCAAGGAATTAGGTAATACTTTTCTTAAAGAAAACGGTTTTATAATAGTTTAGGGTATTTCATTGTAATGTCGTATTATCCCATAACTATATTCCTAAAATTTCATCATGCTATGTAAAAGATGTGTGTTGTGATAAGGTAGGTCATTACCTCGTGAGTTATCTAAAAGTAATACAAGTATTATGTTGATTTGTGTCGAAAATAAAGTATGTGGTATTTTACCGTAAAAATACGATAAAATTTGCATAAAAGATTCTTTTGAGATGAAACTTGTTTTAATGTGTTTGTTAATATTTGTTAAACATTATATAAGAGTATGGTATTTATTGTTTAAGAAAAATAGACTTTTTAAAGAAAAACCGAATCAGAAGTCGGATTAACTCCGTTTCCGTCGGGTGTTAGAAATAAAAGCTTTTAGAATAGAAGATGAGAGGGGGAGAGGGGACTTACTGGTTCGGGAAAAAGTGAAGAGAGAGGGGAAACTAAGGAGGGTGTCCGAGCATCTTTTCGTAGCCGGAATCTTCTCGGAATTTCGCCGGAACTTCACCCTTTGCTAACTCCACTTGTACACTATAAGAACTTAAGAATTTTTGATTGTTTTGGCAGAGAATTTCTGAGTGAGGATGTGTGAAATAGGGTGTGGTATTTATAGGAAAAATTAGGGTTTAGAGGGTTAAAGAATGCATTGAAAATTTGCATTAAAAATTGGATTAAAGGGTATTTTATTGTTCTCTGTATGAATGCATAGTATTCAAACAACATAGGAGAAATGGGGTAGGCCAAAGGGGTGCTCGGGCAAAAATATTAGAGCAGTCCCTACGGCTTAGCCCGACAGTGCTGGTCTTTTTGCAAGTCTCGCCGGTCGTTCCCCGGTGGAATGGTCTTGGATTGGTGCCACGTATCCCTCATGCTTCATATACCTTCATGCACATGTTTATTTATTCTGTAACTTATCATCTTAGGTGTAGTGCACGTGTAAACCCTTGGGCTTCTAAAAGATTAAAAGAAAATTTAAATAAAAAGATAATGTGGCTGGGGGGATTCGATCATAGGGGCTACGTCACAGCAGTGCAAGGCTTTACCAATGAGCTACAAGTGCTTTCTTGCTGTTCAAAAGCAAAATAAATTCTTATAGCATACACAGGATTGCAAATACCCCAATTGTACATTAACTTTTAAACAATTTTCTGTACAAAGATATTGGAGTTGTTACACGAATCCCTAACGATCCGCTCACTACCTCCATATGGCTCGAGACTGTACCTAACTAAAACTTGTTTGTACGACTCCTTTCAGTCGTGGTAGGGTAGTAATCAAAGCACAGTGGGAACTCACATGAGACAAATGATGATCTCAGGTTGACAGACCGACCTATACTCATGTCATCAGAGAACTGCTATGTGACAATAGGTATAATACCATCTAGTATGTTCCCGACGAGTCCGTCCAATGTAGCTCATAACCTAACGAGCACCTATATACAATCTTTGGTGACTGCCAAACACCAATGGCTATGAGATCGGCTATCGCCTCTCGTCGGGGTCAAGAAACGTATACACTAGTCTACTCTGGAATATCGATTTCCAGTCTCGATATTCCCACGACTAGGAACATTTAAGGATTTGCTTATAGACTACCCAGCCTCACTTGTATTGTAACGACTATGTCATGTTTTCATTTTTGAATCCTTTCTTGTTTTCCCCTATATCGTGTCTTGATGTGAAGAAAAAGAAACTGCGAACCCTTCATCATTGTTTCCATCTACTGGGAAGCAGGGCGTGACAGGTTTTATTGGTGACCCATGTAGGTTAGCTCTGCATGAAGTCAAGAATTAATGAATTCAATAAACATTTACATTCCTTACATTTAAAATTCTTTTGAATCTCATCCGAATTCCTTGAATCTATCTTGAACTTCACTTACGAATTCCTTGAATATAACCTCTCAACTTTTGAATCCTTATCTCTAGTTCACCGTTCTATTTGTATCTCATAGGCCTATTAGCTCAGCTGGTCAGAGTATCGATCGACGGAGCTCGAAGATGACATCATCCTTAGCTTTTTCCTGTGCTTTGTTACAACGTTCTCTTTGAGAGAATTTCAGGAACGAAATTATTTTAAGGAGGGTAGACTGTAACAACTACGTCATAGTTTTATTTTTGAATCCTTTCTTGTTTTTCCCGATATCGTGTCTCGACATAAAGAAAATGAAATTACGAACCCTTCATCAGCGTTTCTGTCTACTAGAAAGCATGGAGTGACATATATGATCGCCATCATAACCCTGGTAGTCAATCAAGAATCCTATGGGCTCTATCAACATGTAATAGTGATTCGTAATATCATATAATGTATGTACATGATGATAAAGTCAAATCAGATAGCATACTATCATCTCGAGTAAGACTGTTCTACCAGTATAGTTTTGGATATAAGTGCCTTCAAGGCAATTATTATAATTAATAGATGACCTATACGAGAGAACAATCTTATTCGAGATGATAGTATGCTATCTGGTTTGTCTTTATCTTTCATGTGATGTGTTTTATTCATCATCACGTATCGTTTAGATATGAAATAAATCCCTTAGGATTTTGATTGACTACCAAGACGATGATGAAGATCATACTAGTGAGGCCTGGGTAGTCGATAAACATATCCTTAAATGTCCATAGTCATAGGAGTATCGAGACTGGGCATCGGTACTCCAGTTTAGACTAGCGTGTACGTTTCCTAACTCAGTTGGAGGGCGTAGCTGATCATGCAGCTATTGGTGTTTGACATCGAGAATTGTATACAGGTGCTCATTGGATGAGTTACATTGGACGGACTCATCGAGAATTCCTAATTGGTAATAGACCAATGTCAGTTAGCAGTTCTCTGGTGACATGAGTACATGGTAGTTCCTAAGACCTGAGATCGCCATAGTGTCTCATGTGTGTTCCCATTATACTTAGACTTCTACCCTACCACGACTCAAAGGAGTCATGCAAACATGTTTTTGTTAGGTATAGTCCCGAAGCACGTGGAGGCAGTGAGCCATCAAGAGGATTCGTCTCTCCCGGTATAGGGAGTTGATATCGCGCTGTGTAGAACTACAACCATAAGTCGGTGGCCACCACAGTGGAGCTAAACTGATAAGTGTTATCAGTTGTATTTTCGGTTGGTTATGAGTCCTATGTCGCATGACTTATCGAGTTATCGGGGGTCTGATAGATTCCAAACCCTAGACCCGATATGCGATACTCTTAGACGAAGAGACCGGACTATACCGTATGTCACTGATAGACTTTGCAGGGTTCAGATGGGTTTGCTCGTTGACCTTCTTTCGATCAATACCTGGGTAACTGTTATGTGCAGCTAGTACTCCTGACGTGCTTATGGGCTATGGATATGATCCTAATCTACTGCCAGCATATTATCGAGTCTTTAGAGTCCCACACAAAGGTTTCCCAACACATGAGATATGATGTGGGGCACCTATAGTGATACATGCAGGAGTTTGATTAAGCACATGTATATGATACACGTATTATAATCAGGTGTTTAATGATATTAGCCGGTGTGTGTGTGTGTGTATATATATATATATAACCGGATTATTAAATCAAGTGTTGATTTAATAATTAAATGTATATTTATATATTGATATATTTATATATTAACTAATATCATGCTCACCTTATTTTTCTTTCTCTTTATATATTATTTATATATGATATAAATAATATATATATCATTTGTTATGGTTGTATATACACATTAGATGTGTGTATAAGAATCACATAGGATTCAAAGATAAAGATAAACGATATTTGCTTATTTAACTAAATAAAACAATAGGTCATTTATTATAATTGTGTAGACTTTAGATGACTCATTTTTGTTTTGTTCATTTTAAATAAGCTATGATATATTTGTTCTAATCATTGTGAAGCCATGTCATTCTTATCACTTCATCTCCATGGCTATCTCTCTTGTAATGGTTCAAGTGAGAAAGTGAAAAAGAAAAGAGAAGAATTTAGTGAGCTAATTGTTCTATATCTTCTACTAATCATTCTTAGCAAGTTTAATTAGTGGGTTGCTTCATTTTGATGAGATCAATTTGAAACTAAAGTTTGTGATGGAGTTACCTCAAGGTGACCATCTTCAGCAAGGAGATCACTGAGCAAGCTTGTTCCGGACTTCATGGAGCCTACAAGGAGTCCAACAAAAATATGGAGCACTTGAAAATGCTACAAAGGTTGTAGTCTTTTTAAACTTGTAGAATTAGCTCACTAGTTTTGTTGCATGTTGTAGTTGTTATTCATGATCCTATTTTTGCTTGTAATTGCTCTTTAGATTTTTAAAATTATCGCTTCCACCATGTTATAAACCCTATTTTAGAGAGCATAGCAAACTTACAGTGGTATCAGAACAGGTCCAATGACTACAATGTGCTTTCGTGGCAAAATGAATCCCTAAATCTATTTTACGATGCACATTAAGAAATGTTTTTTGTGTGCTTCAAAAACCATTTCGTTTTAGTGTTTTTTGTCATGCCCGGGGTTAATTGAAAGGTTCAATATGAAGTTAGAGATGTTATGGAAGCTAGGGAGGTGCCACCCCTACCTGGGAGCACCAATTGGTGCTCTCGGGGGAGGGTGAACACCCGAGAGTACCATTATGGTGCTCTCAGGTCAGCCATGACCCGAGCCTACTTTTTAGTGAGTTCAAGCCATGGTACCCCCTCGAGCCTTTTAAATTTTGATCTAATTTTTCCCTGGGGCTTCACTAAAAATCTAGGTGTGTTTCGGGTTTGTTTCGACTCGTTTCAGCGCTAAAAAGGATTTTTGTGTCGAGCTGAATAGTGTTTTTCAAGTGTTGAAAATTAACGTTCGGCTTCAAAGTTTTTAGGATTCATTGGCCATTTGCGATGAGTTGAACAGATTAAAATGTTTAATAGATATAACTCATCGGCGTATACGATACACGGTGCTTAACGTCGTCGATTTGTGTTCACATCAGAATATTGTATTTAATACTGTCCATTCTTCTGCTCGTTTATTTATAGATATGTGCTTTTGATCCGTGTTTACTACATGTTTACAGGTTACAGGTTTCCATTCTAAAATAACACAAATCACGCAAAATCTTCACAATTATGCCAAAATCCAGAACATCTGACATAAACAGATAAAATCCGGGTTCCGGTCATCTACACCCGGCAAGTGCCGCTTAACAGTTTAAGAGACAAGAAAAATAACAATGGTCATTCGTGTCTTGGTCAAGCATAGAGCACGAGAGGGGCAACACAAAAATCAAGTGGTGCGCGGAGCTCGAGGGAGATCAAAGTCAAAAGATTAAAAGTGTATCCATTTTGGACTGTTGAAAATCGGAAGATATTTTGGAACCATCTTGCAATTTTGGACCTGTAAAACAGAAGAACAAAGCAACACGAGGAAGCCCAAGAAAAACGACAAACTAACCCATCCAAACGACCGCGGAACCGCGGCCAATAGACTTTTTGGGCGGCGGTTCCGTGGCCAAGTCATATCATCTCCCGATCGTATTTCAGGAGTAGTTTGGTAATTGTATAGGGGCTCAGAATATGATCCTAGACTTTCAGTTCTCGGCCTATAAATACTCCAGTTTTGAGCCCAACCAAAAATACCTTTCTTTAGTAGGATTTATTATAGTGTACTTTGTATTTTCTTCTTCTTCTTCATCTATTCTCCATGAAATTGTAGTGAGAGCTTTTGAGTGGAAGATTAATGAAGACGAGGGTTGTTTATTATCTTGTATTTTTAATTTCTTGTATTGTAATTTTAATTTCTAGTATAATTTTATTATTTGTTATTAAGTAGTTGTTGGTTTTCTTTTCTTGTTTTATTTTCCTTTTCTTCTTATCCGTATTTTTCAAGCCATGATATTTGATGGAGTCCCTTGCTTAGGTGAGGGCCCAACTAGTTAGCTTGCTACCATTTTTTAAAACTGTATTTTCCTTTCTTTTTTTTCTTCCTTCTTGTTTTATTTTTTATTTAAATATGTGAATAATTTCCACACTTGTTAGGGCTAAGGAAGGTTAGTACGAGGGACGGAAAAATTCCTTGTGCTTCTCTTCGGCAAACATTTTAAAATTAACCTAGACCAAACAAACACAACCCCCTCACTTAGGCGCGCTATAAGTGACATATATCCGCGACATAAGTCGAGAATTGCTTTGGGCGTACTACAATGTGACATGTACTTGTGACTTAATTGGATACATGGTTGCGTGTGTTTGGCCTAGGATTGGAAATAAATGTATATAGCGGAAGGACAAAGGGCACTAGGAATGGATTTAGCGTTGGAAAGCTAGCTTAAACTCGCAAATCCCATTCCTATGTCCTCCTAATCTCCGTTACTTTCCATTATCCCAACATCATTTCAAGAATGGCAATGATAAGCACAAGACCAATTCTAACTCTACTAACCAACCCTAACCTTAACAAGTTTACTTGAACATAAAATACGAACACTTAGGATAGAATTGAACATATACATATACATTTTCATTAACCTGTCTAAAACAAGAACTCAAATACGAACCATCTCTCAGTGGACGAATCGTACTCAACCGGCTAGCTATAAGCGAAACCGTCTTGATTGCGGTAAGTAGAGAACAAAGTAGAACGCATATCATAACACACATCGCGGTTTTCTGCTTCAATCAAATGGCGCCGTTGGCAGGGAGACGGTAACGTATTTCTTTCTTGTCATTCGGGTTAATATTTTTTTTATATAAATAAATAAATAAATATAATAAAAACTATTTTGTTATTTTTGATATTTTTTGTGTAAGTGTGCATGCAAATCTGGAGCAAGTACAGTGATCAAATCAAGAAACAGAGGCTTTAAAACAGAAGTGAAGAAACAGAAGAGTGCACAGAGAAATTTGGATGCCCCAATTCCACATTTACACCGTGGAACCAAGGTCAAGCAATGGGAACGGCGGCGGTTCCGCGGTCCTCCTTTGGCTTTTGAGCCCAAAAGTTTTTGTACCCTTTCTACTTCTCTAAACACCTCTGTAAACTCCATTGAATTGTATTTTCCGCAAATATCTTTGCACAAATTGCACCGCCGCCAAATAATTTTTTTTGTTGTTTTAGATTTTGTTTGTTTAAACGCTTTGTATATAATAATACGGACATTAAGGGGCTTGAATACCAATTAAGATTGGGTGGGGATTTCATCACCCTTCCTAAGACCCCACAAATCACAAAAAACATACGCATCACCTTGAGTTAATAAAAATAAATATCAAGACCAAACTTATAAGGACTTGTCACGCTCATTTAGGACAAATGAAGATTGCGGGGAATCGGTCGTTTATCTAAACTTGACCTTATAGTGCCTAGGCTAGACAAGTGAGGAGGTAATTGTAAAAGGCCTGTCTCACGGTGATTCATGAGTGGAATCCTCTTTACCTCACTTGTGCTTTCCTGGCTACAATTGGCAGTGAAGTGGCGATTCGAGGGTTATCCTGCAATTTGTCGCTTGGAAGTCTAGGAGAGGTCTAGTTGGACTTTGAAGACTTTAGCTCTAGGTGTTGTTTGTGCATATTGTGATTGTGATTGTGCTTGTGCAAAGTTTAGTCCCATAATTCAGTATTTTTCAAGAACCAAAACAAACAATTTCAAAAATCAAAAAAAAAAAATTCAAAAACTTTATAAAAATTTGCCACTTCCACCCTCCCTACCTTTCACTTTTTTCCTATCATGGGTACCCCAAAACGACCAACTCTTACTGAACTATGGTATCCACTATCAGACATTTCTTCTTATGGTTCTTGTTTTGATCGGACTTCGAACGATCATCCATGCCTAAAATTTCTTTGAGAGATCGGATAGACGCTTCTAGAATCAACAATTGGACACCCCATTCCTCTTTGTATTAATTGTATCAAACTTTCACACCTTCTCATACTGATTCCCCTTTTGAGAGTTAGGTTGTGACTCCAAAACCCATGTCCATTGCTGACAGAATTGAACAATCTCGTAGCCGATCTTTTACTCCTTTTACCACTCCAAATTCCTTGGGACAACAATTCCAATCATCATATCAGAATGTTGATCCTAATCCTGTCCATTTTTCATATCCATTCGATTCCTATTAATCGTACCCGACTTTTACACCTTCTCTAGACATTTCTTCTGAACGGCCATTTGAGAGTTTCACGTATCCAGACAACTTTGAATCTTTTACCGAAACCCTTTCATAACCCATGTCTAGTTTTAAACAGTCATTAGAACAATTTCGGGCAGCTTCATGCCAACAGATGGAGAAATTGAATGCATCCATGGCCGCCCTCATACAATATAACGAACTAGCAACTAGTTTCTAACTAGCTCAGTATTTTCCAATGTATAATGAGACATTAGGACAAGTTGAGAATTTGAGTAATGAGAGTGAGCAGTACACCCTTCCAAATCAAACATTCCTTTTCAAATTGAGTTCCACAACTCCAGTTTTGAAAGTCTATCGAGTGCCCCAAATGATTCACCACTTGAAGATAGAATGTTTCATGAGTTGTCTGACTATGTAGTGTTTGATTTGCCCGATTCTGAAGAGTCCATTTCAAGTGAATCCAATCCCAAGCCCTTTGATCTACACCTCCAATCTAGAACTACAATTGATTGAAATCCATGCTTTTGATGAGGTGTCTGAGAAATTTAATTTTCACTTGATTGGGGATATCGACGCTGGGAATATTTTGGATGATGTACCCACAATTTTGGATGAGTTTTTCTCACCAATTCATCATATCCTTTCACTTTCGTATGGGCATCATCCCGAACCATTAACTGTTTTTCCTGAACCCCATATGCGTCTGGAAATTGATGATGAATGCATGGATGAGCTGAATTTTGAGGAGAATTCTGAGGATGGTATTGAGGATGAACCGGTTTTATTAGATGAGTCGGATTTTCCAATTCATCCTGTCCCTTTCATTGACTGTGCACATCCTTCTGAATGTTTAATTGATACCATTCCTCAATCACTTCCCTCCACCCTTTCCGTCGTTCCTACTTCGCATGCCACCGTATCACCTTCATTTCTTATGTCTGGTTCATCAAGTTTGGTTGGCCTATGTTTTCTTGCGAATTTTGAGAGGTTTGATCCCATTTCTCGACATGTTGATAGATTAGTGTTGGTTATAATGCCCTCAAATCAATTATTGTAATCGCAGGCACGCGATTATGATGATTGAGGGAGGACCTATACGGGTAGGATAGTCTTACTCAAAATGATAGTATACTATCTGTTTTGTCTTTATCATCATATACATGAATTATGTGGTATGGCATATCACTATTATATGTTGATAGAGCCTATAGGATTCTTGCTTGACTACCAGCATTATGATGGCGATCGTATACGTGAGAGCTGGGTGGTCTATAAGCACATCCTTAAATGTCCCTAGTCGTGGGAGTATTGAAACCGGGCATCAATATTCTGGTGTAGACTAGTGTATACGCTTCGAGACCCCGACGAGGGGCGGTGGCTGGTCTCACAAGCCATTGGTGTTGTGTCACCTAAGATAGTATACAGGTGCTCACTGGAGGTGAGTACACTGGACGGACTCGCGGAGAACTTCTAGATGTTATTATACCTATTGTCAGATGGAAGTTCTTAGGTGGCATGAGTACAGGTTAGTCCTTTGACCCGAAGTCATCATTTGTCTCGTGTGAGTTCCCACTGTACTTTGATTACTACGCTACTATAACTTAAAGGAGTCATGCAAATAGGTTTTAGTTGGGTACAGTCCCGAGCCATATGGAGGCAGTGGTCGACTGTCAGGGATTCGTCTCTTCTGGTATTAGGAGTCGATGTCGTGCTGTGTTCAGTTAGCTATCACCAGAAATCCGTGGCCACGGTGGGGGAGATTTACTCATAGTTGATCAGTAGTATCTCAGTTGGTGATGAGCTAGACTCAGACACGACTTATCAAGTTAATAGGGGTCTGACATTATCCTCCCTCTAGACCCGATATGCGATACTCTTTGACGAAGAGACCGGACTGTGCGGAGATTGTCACATTCAGGCTCAGTAGGGTAAGGATGCATTTGATTGTTGACCCCCCTTTCGACAAGTACATGGGTAGCCGTTACGTATAGCTAGTGCCGCTGACGTGCTTGTGGTTAAACCCACTGCCAGCGTATTATCGAGTCTTTAGAGTCCCACACAGAAGGTTTTCCCGGTTCAGGCGACGGATGTAGGAGCCGTATGTTGGTACGTGCAGGGGTCCGATTAAATACGTGTATGCGATACCCGGACTTTAATCGGACGGTTGATAATACTAGCCGGCTTAGGATTAAGCCGGATTATTAAATCAGGTTTTGATTTAATAATTTATATATTTATTTTGATACATATATTTTAGCATTATTGTTCACTATTCATTTTCTCTCTTTGGTGCTATCCATATTTTTATACGGATACACGTATATGTAGTGATACATATACCAGGTGAAGTATTCTGTATTTATACGGGAATACTTCTAGAAGAAGATGACCTCATATTTATTTTTCTATTTTAGAAAAATAAAATGGGTAATGAGGTGTAAATTGGAGACATGAAGCATGGGTCCAAGTATGGAAGAAAAGCATGGCTTGTTTTTTTATTGTTAAATCCATTTGATTGCACTATTTGTGCATGGTTGATTTTTGTGTAGCCATACCTTTTCTTCATGAGACTTGATGAGATTTTCTTCATCTCCTCCATGGTTGTTTCATCTTCTCCATCTCCTTCTTCTTCTTGCTTCCATTTTCAAGCAAGATTCTAGAGAGAGAAATATAGTGAAGTATTCCTACATCACTGACCATCCAAACCTAGCAACTTTGGGTCGTCGGTTAGAGCCTCCTCCGTGTTCTCTCGGGTGGATCGTCTTCGGCAAGGATGATCGATGCTCAAGCGCGTTCCCGGCAGCTACGAGCTTGGAGGGGTCTTTCACATTTGGGTGGACATGCGACAAAGCTTATATTTCTTAACCTTGCATGTTTTAGCCTACTAGTTTAGGGTGTTTAGATCGAATCCTCGAGTGTGAGCGTCCAGTGCCCGCAAAAAGTTTTTGTTTTCGCTTCCGCCTCGCCCGCGGCATTCGCGGTGCGGGTGCCGGATCCCAACAATTGGTACACTCCATTCTTTCACTTCGATCATTACAAATTGTACTAATTTATTCAATCCACTTCCATCCTCAAGTTTGTATTCTATTTCTTTCTCCCCTCCGCTATTCGTCTCCTTTACCGAGACCGTATGCCACTTTCATCCACAAACGGTCTCGTGTATTCTTCATTTCTTTTCTCTACGTGTTCTTTCACTAACCAAGGCTTTATCATGATAAATTTTTTGAATGGTTGCTATTAACTTTCGGTCTGTGTAAGGCCTTGTATAGATTAATGATGTTCTTTCCCCCTAACTCTAAACTTCAACGCTTCAACAGTGGAAATACTGTTTCACTTAAGTTTGAGACGGCCCTTTTTTGTGTATATATATTTTGTTTTCTTTTTCTTTTATATAAAAAAAGGAGAGTATCGATAATTTTGACCCTCTTACTGTTGCATGACAGTGAGGACACCGTCATGTTTATGTTTGGGGGTGTGCTCGGTAAGCTTTCTATCTTTGTATTCATGTGTATATTTTACATTTGCATACTTATTTTAAAAACCCACAAAAAATGGAAAATTTTTCCAAAAAATATAAAATCTTTGTCGTCAAGTTAGCTAGTAGGGTAACTTAGATTTTTATTCCGAAAATTTAGTTTGATATGTTAGACATAACTAAATCCTAGGTTTAGGAATTGAAACCCTAAAAAATAACCCTCCTTCCGTTTAATCTTGGTAAATATACGCCTTTACAGTTTTTTTAGAAGTAGGTAATCTTGAGTTCAGTTCTTAAGTCAAGTCGAGATGAAGGAAAAGTATTGAAAGTTTTATTGAAGGATAAGTCTGAAAAATAGTTTCTGTTCTTAAGTCTAAATTCAGAAAGTATATACTCTACAAACTGCACTTACACGCACCTTGAAACTTGGGATAGTAGAGGATACCTAGAAATACTTTCCTGAAAGCTTAGTATGAAAGAAAAAAATGGTATTTAAAACTAACCACCAAAAAAGTATCATTGAAAAATATATCCGGTCTTGAAAAGAAAAGAAAAGAAATGAAAAATAAATTACAAGATCTGAAAACTGTTATTTACGCTTTAATAAGCTCACACATTCAGTAATCGGTTGATTAGTGCCTTAGGAAGCAGTAATAGTCACATGAAAGGTGTGTGAGCAAATCCATCCATCATCAATGAAAAGAAGTAGTATTAGGTATTAGGGCAAGAGTACAATAGCTTGAATTGAATTCTTGAGTGCAGGGGTGAAAATTTACACACACGTAGGGGTATACGATCGATGTTTGGAGGAAAGATAAGGATGAAGAATAAGTCTTATGTTTTTTGTAAAGATGATAAAAATTCCGGATTGGAGACTGCGCTTTAGAAAGAAAACTCAAGAGAAACCGAGATCTTTCTAAACTATCAAAACTTATAAAATCTTAGGTTGAATAAATAGGAGGTGTGGAAAATAAGGGATGGATATTTATAACTTAGAATGATAGAATTTCTAAGTTTGATACTAAACCGTAGGATTAGAATCAAGGTTATCTTATGAAACTAGTTTGATGAGATTTTGTGGGTAGTATCCGCTGAAAACCCTCAGGAGACAACACTCCTCCTATTAGAGACACCTAGAGATTTAACGGCTTGTTGCACACGCTAAGTGCAACCGTGATACCTATGAAAATGAGTTTAGGACTTTTTTGAGAATAAATGGTTTTGCTCAGGACGAGCAAAAGATAAATTTGGGGGTATTTGTTCACATCAGAATATTGCATTTAATACTGCCCATTCTTCTGCTCGTTTATTTATAGGTAGGTGTTTTTGATCTATATTTACCATATGATTATAGGTTACAGGTTTCCAGTCCGAAATAACACAAATCACGCAAAATCTCCACAGTTATGCCAAAATCCAGAACATCTGCCACAAACAGATAAAATCTGGGTTCCGGTCATCCACACCTGGCAAGTGCCGTTTACCAGTTCAAGAGACAAGAAAAATAATAGTGGTCATTTATGTCTTGGTCAAGCACAGAGCACGGAAGGGGCAGCACAAAAATCAAGAGGTGCGTAGAGCTCAAGGGAGATCAAAGTCAAAAGATTAAAAGTGTAGCCATTTTGGACTGTTGAAAATCTGAAGATATTTTAGAACCATTTTGCAATTTTGGACCTATAAAACAGAAGAACAAAGCAACACGAGGAAGCTCTAGAAAAATGACAAACTAACCCATGCAAAAAATCGCGGAACCGTGGTCAATAGACCTTTTGGGCGGCGGTTCCACGGCCAAGTTATATCATCTCCAGATCGTATTTTAGGGATAGTTTGGTAATTGTATAGGGGCTCAGAATATGACCTTAGGATTTCAATTCTCTGCTTATAAATACTCCAGTTTTGAGCCCAACCAAAAATGCTTTTCTTTAGTAGGATTTAGTATAGTGTAGTTTGTATCTTCTTCTTCTTCATCATCTATTCTCCATGAAATTGTAGTAAGAGTTTTTGAGTGGAAAATTAATGAAGATGAGGTTTATTTTTATTATCTTGTATTTTTAATTTCTTGTATTGTAATTTTAATTTCTAGTGTAATTTTATTATTTGTTGTTGGTTTTCTTTTCTTGTTTTATTTTTCTTTTCTTCTTATCCGTATTTTCAAGCCATGATACCCGATGGAGTTCCTTGCTTAGGTGAGGGCCCAAGTAGTTAGCTTGCTACCATTTGTTAAAACCGTATTTTCCTTTCTTTCTTTTCTTTCTTCTTGTTTTATTTTTCATTTAAATGTGTGAATAATTTCCACACTTGTTAGGGCTAAGGAAGATTAGTACGATGGACGGAAAAATATCTTGTGCTTCTCTTCACCAAACACCTTAAAATGAACCTAGACCAAACAAATATAACCCCCTCACTTAGGCGCGCTATAAGTGGCATATATCCGCGACATATGTCGAGACTTGCTTTGGGCACACTACAACTGATATGTAGTTGTGATTTAATTGGATACATGGTTGCGTGTGTTTAGCCTAGGGTTGAAAATAAGCGCATATAGCGGAAGGACAAGGGGCACTAGGAATGGATTTAGCGTTGGAAAGCTTGCTTAAACTCGCAAATCCCATTCTTATGTCCTCCTAATCCCCGTTACTTTCGATTATCCTAATATCATTTCAAGAATGGCAAAGACAAGCACAAAACTAATTCTAACTCTACTAACTAACCCTAACCTAACAAGTTTACTTGAACATAAAATACGAACACTTAGGATAGAATTGAACATACACATATACATTTTCATTAACCCGTCTAAAACAAGAACTCAAATACGAACCACTCTCAGTGGACGACTCGTACTCAACTGGCTAGCTACAAGCGAAACCGTCTTGATTGCGGTAAGTAGAGAACAAAGTAGAACGAATATCATAACACATATCGTAATTTTTCTGCTTCAATCAATTTGATGCGATCAATTCAACGGGGCTGCATGTATATATTGTGATGCTTGTTTTGAATGTGTTGAATTGTCATGAAATGAATAGCTCCATGCAGAAGTGTGATGCTGCGATACGTGCTATTTCCATTCATACTTGTAGCCATCTTATATATTCATTTGTTCGGGACGAGCTCTAACTTCTGGCCGTCATTTCCGCTTTATATATATTCTTTGTTTCGGGACTTAGCGGTTCACATATGGTCGTAGTCACCGCTTGATATATTATTATTTGTCGAGACACGATTAGGTTGCTATCGTTGTCGTCGTTGTATTAATACAGGTTTAGGATTACCCCGAGGAGAAGCGGACAAGCGGCCGGGTTCTAGATTGCAGCGGGTGGCCATCTCAAGGAGTTAGGATCGGATCACCCGAGTCTAGAATTGGCAGGTTGCTTTCTGCGCTTGTAGGGGGTATATGATAGACCCATGAAGGAGTTCTCAAGTTACCAGATTCGAGAAAGTGTCTGGTGGTGCTCTGATGATGATGATGTTGGGTTGCCTCGTTTTTTGGGTTTCCTGGTAGCTTGTCGCATTCGTAGGGGGTTGCTTTTGGCTGCGCATGGGCTACTCGTACGACCAAGGAATGTCACGTTTCGTTTGATGACTCGAACGAAATGCGGGATTCCTAGGTAAGCTGACCATTCCATCTCTGTATTTTTCGTTACTTACTTGTGATGTGATTACCTGCATGTTATGATGTTTATCGCTTGCCTGTAATGTTGTTTATTTGCTTGCAATGATACACACACACACACACACACACACACACACGTTTTGCACCAGCGCTAGCCCTGCTCTCGCCCCATCGTAAGTTAATTAACCTTATGGTGAATACCCGGGGCCCCGTAGCGAATGTGGACGACGTATATATTCATCTATTTCCTTTCTTGCTTTTCTGTGATTGTATGAGAAAATGCTAGGTAATGTGATTATCTATTTGATGGGATTGTATTAATTCAGATTACTTCAAAGATAATAAACCTAAAACACGTTGACCAAATATCAGATATTATGGTGTTATTGTCGAATTTTTTGCTTTGCACAGAGGTATTCAGTTGGGAATATTATGCACCACATTCGATGAGAAAAGATCCTAGATCTCTTCACAGGGAGTGACTGTTTTGGCAAAAGATTGTGTTATTATAAATTTGCAAGTTGAATAGCCGTAGTCTTTTGCTTTGAATTTAAATATTTAGTTAGGAATATGCTGCACCTCATTCGATGAGGTAAGAGCCCTGATCTATTCACGGGGAACCCGCACTTAAGCAATAGTCTACGTAACTATAAATATACAAAATCACTCGGTTCTTACGATGACATCAAGTTTATTACGTTAAGGGTTTTCTTCAAAACCAGCAGTAGCTCTCTATCATTTCAGAAAGTAGAGTACTTAGTATTTGTGCTACGTTTGATGACTATGTTATGGCATAGTGTACGTTAGGTAAGTGATGTCTTCCTGTTAGCATATTGATAAGATTGGTTAGAATGGTTGTACGACTTTGTTGACTATATTAAGGGTCATGCGGATAGATCTAATTTAAACACGAAATGACGGGTAGAACTTGACTTGCGACTTCTGATTTGTTGACTATGTTAAGGTCATAAGCCGCTAAAGGTAAAAACCAATATCAGGAGTTTCAAGTGTTGAAACTTGCAATGATATTGTAGACCATCTATGGTGTGGGGTGACTTGTTAACTATGTCAAGGTTACCACTTCGTGATAGTTTGTGTCACGCCCCGTTACCTAAAAGATCGGTAATGGCATGTGACAAGCCCGCGACGTATTTATTCCGAGAAGGTCATTTCTCGAAACAAATACGCTAAGCATTTATAAGCAATATAAAATGGCAAGAAAAGACATCATAATGAAAATCCAACTTTATATATTTACATTCCCAACTTTCACAAGTTTCAAACTGAATACATGATGTCTGAAAACAAAGATGCATAAAAGAAAGTGCCTAAACAAGTAATATATAGGAAGTAAAAGCAGAAAAGAAGGAACTAGTAGTCGGTCTACTCCACAAGCTAAGAGTAATCCTCCTGACTCGGCTCGATCTGCTCAATCTCTAGATTATCTGACGAACATTTCAAGGAAACAAAGAAATGGGTGGAATGCTCGTCAGCGAACTTGCGCTCGGTAAGTCCCCAAGAAAGGTGGGATGTGAAAGTATATAAATGAATATGTAAGGTGACATATGATATAGTATGAATAGAAATAAAACATGAACAAGTATAACATGGTAATGTTAATGACAACTATGTAAGCATGGTAATATAACATGACATAGTAAACAAGTATAGCATGACGGTGGAGTGTATGTATAGTGAACATGAAGTGAATGTAAGTGTCCTAAAAGGTCTCTGCAAGGGTAAAAGTAACTAACGTGAGTTCAAATGTGAATGTCAACCAATCTCAAGAGTATTCTTGAACCCATGGTTATCATCCAGGGGCAAGGAATCACGGGCCCAAAAGTAATCGGGACTTCAATTATTATTGAAGTATTCCAAACTCAACAGGCTATCATCCAGGGGTTTGGAAACACGGGCCATTATTAGTGAATTCATGATTTATACCGTTTCAGCCTGGTACCATAGCAACATGATTTGTACCGTTTCAGCCCGGTACCATAGGAACATGATTTGTAGTACCAACTCATAAGATTTCGTTGGATTCATACTCAAACTATCCCAACATCCAGCGCATCTAAAATTATAATTACAGTTCCAAGTCTTGCTCAAATTTATGAATACAAAAGGTAATGTATAATATCAATTTTTCAAGATTGAGTTTATGCAACCATGTCAAGTACATGTCATGCCAATTGTATTCATGGTTCAAGTCAAGTTGTATCAAACCTAAATAGTTTAGTATAAGTCATATCAAGTGGTCATGTAAACATGTCAAGTATTCATGTGTGCAATGCTAAGTCATATATGGTATCATGTACAGGGGTATATAGGTCATTTAGAACTTCATGGTATTTATATAAAATAAACCATTTAATTCTTGAGGGGTTTTATGTAAAATATTATATTTTAACATCTCAAGAATGTTTTAATGAAATTATTATTTAGAAAGTTAAGGATGTTTTGATAATATATGATTTTGGTAAATTTGGGTATTTTAGTGAAAACACAACCTTAGGGTATTTTAGTAAAAATTAACATTTCTAGAGTTAAGGGTATTTTAATAAAAATAATAACTAAGAAAAATCACGGTCAAAGCTTTATTTTAAATTGCTAAATACAACTTTGTTATCTATAATGTCTCAAAAAGAATTAAACAATAGCTGGGCATACATTAGTTCTAATATCAGATGCTAAATGTTGAGTATATTAAAGTACAATAGACTTCATTAGTACCTAATGATATGTGTTCTTTACTATTTTATTTTACTTAATAAAGCAGTTAATTATGGTCAATTTGCATACATATGTATGCCAACATTCTTGCAAGGATAGAAATTCCAAATACCAGCAACATACACTAAATATTACATAACTAAAAATCAAGGGAAAAAGAAAGGTTTAGAATTAAACATGCTTAACACAAAATCTATGAACGGGAGGGTTGCTACCAAGAAGGCAACTATGTGCATAGCCAACTGAATGCAGATGAGGCTCTAAGAAAGGAAATGCTATGTTATTCTTATTAATATTTTTATATTAATGATGTGGAAACCTTCTGAATGACATATGGATATAATATATCTGGTATGCTATTTGAAAGGAATAATTATTCAGTTTATTAGATTTCTGTCAAATTATGCATGGCTACTATAGAGGTTAATAAGATCATTTTAATGGAAACAAACAGAAATATGTTACAAATAAGAAGTGGCTACATGTTACGATATGAGATTCAACAAGGGGTAAGGAATAGGGACTTACCTCGTCGATGAAAAAAATCAAAGACAACGGCGATCGACGTCGGCGCAGTTAGAATGCAAGGAAATAGCAGAAAACTCATAGGGGCATTTCATCTAACACTTCCGGGAAAAAATTTGAAACGTCGACGGATTGAAAATCCGGAGGCATGGAAACGATCGTTACGCTCACCCGGACTCAGGCCTCGCATTGGAGCCTCGTTTCTCGTCCTGTAGCATGTCGAATACGCCGTCGAAGGTCAAGGGATTATTATTATTTTTTTTGTTGATGGTGTTGCGGCTGTTGTTGTTCATGACAACGGCGACGAGTTTGCTCGGCTGAGGTTAGGATGGCTGGCCAATGGTTTGGTGTTGGGTAAAGAGAAGAAAAAGAGAAACAGCAGTGGCAATAGAAAGGTATGTGTGTATGGATATGCAGGTATAAATATATATATGTATATCTAGAGAGAGGGGGAGAGAGAGGGCTGTGTGTATAGGAAGAGAATTATAGGGAAGAGTAAATGTAAGGGAATTAATATATGAGAGTGGGAGGAGGTGAACAGGTAGATGGAGAGAGTGGGATAGTGGGGCCTTTATGATTTAGTAATGATAGGGAAAACAATGAGTAGTAGTAGGGCAAAAGACAGCATGATTCTTCATGGGTTTAATTGTATTGGGAATTGAATGAGCTAGTAGTTTTTTCTTAAATAGTAAAGAGTTGCGAGCTCGGTTGGATTTGGGTTATCTTGAGATTTAATTAGGAAAATAATTTTAATTAAATTTGTGGGCTTTTTGAATTGGTTGCAGAAAATAAGAATAATGGATTTGGGTTAAATATTTATGAAAGTAAAATAAGAATGAGAAGTTAAAAACTTAAATATAAGAAAAAAGAAATTGTACCTAGAAAAAAATATACAATAGATTGAGAAATAAAATAATAATAAATTTAATAGAAAACAGAAAATACCAAGTACAAATAAATACGGTATATTATCGAAGATGGATAATACAAATGTATAAAGATTTTGGGGCCGTTACAGTTTGGGTCTCGATTCCCACTGTGAGTAATAGTTACTCTCGGGATATGATTCCAGCTAATTCTCGTTTTAGGATTTGAAGGAGGATTTGACAGAACAGTGGAAGCCATCATGATTAGATGAATAAATTAACCAATCTAATATTGACTAGAGTACACGACGGGTGTTTCTTTTCTCTCTCTGGAAGCGACCTAAGATCGACCTTAAACTAAAAACTTGTAATCCATGTTAACCAAACTTTTTTACAATCAATGGTTTTGGAATGTCATGATTGCCCTATTTTCACAACATAGTCGTATATATCCTTACCCCAGCCACTTCCCCTTTTGTTTCCTCCAGAACACTCTGTATCCGATACAAAGATTCATATTGCTTGGAAGGCCATCGTATAGTTAGATACAAACTCGAAGAAAGTTCTGGAGAAAGAGAATTATATATGATACAATTCATTTGTCTCTTCTCTCTACCTTATCTCAAGTTTGAGAGCTCCTTAAATAAAGAGAATATACCAGTTACGCTTGTTGAGTAGTCTTCTTCCAATCCCGATGCTGAAGCTAAAAAGAAGGGTAAGAAGAAAATCAACTAGCATAATTATGGTATACACAAGGTTAGATAGAGAGACAACAATAGGGGTTGAAGTGAGCGGAAAGGAAAATGCAACTATTGTTATGACCCTGAGTAGTGAAAGAGACATTATTAGGAATACCCGGCCACCCCTTAAAACATTTTGATATTTTATGATTTTCTATGTGATTGTAGGACTTCCGAGTAAAGCGTTGTAACAGGTCTTGGCGTCAATGACATGAAATTTGATGTCAGTGACGAGCGACCCGAAGCGTAATGTCAGTATCACAGACCCGAGCGTCCGTGATGACTGGGAGTCAAACCCGGAGATGGTGATTTTATCCCGAGCGAGGTGCTGGACGCTCATGCAGATTTCTTTTAGTACCCTCACATTTAGGAGATTGACAGAAGACCCGTTGTCAACTAGAATCTTGCCTATCTTGATGTCATGAAAGTATCCGGTGACATACATGGGATGGTTGTGCTAGCACGTCCCGAGGAGGAGGTCTTCATCGCCGAAAGTGACGTCAGCAGTGTGCACTTCTTCCAGTTCGTCCTTCATCTTTTCTTCGGCAAGGAAATCTTGAAACTGTTCGGGCCCTTGCAGTGCCTTGATCAAACAATCTCTCGCCTCTTTAGATAGCAGAAGGGTATCGAGAATGCTTAGCTGTGGGGGTATCTTCCCCAGGTGTGCCAGAACGTTGTAATCCACCTTGTTTTTCTTGGGCGGGTCCTTGGCTGCCAGCTCTTCGACGACTCGGTCATTGAGGGCGATATCTTCAGGGACTTTTTCTTTCCCTTTATCCTTTTTGTTCGATCCCTTGTTTATGGGTCCGAAATTCTTTTCGGGTAACGTGCGATTGCGCAGCTGAATGTTCTCGCAGGTCTTCATCTCTTCTGTTTCGGAGATGGATTCATTGAAGAGAGGGCCGAGAGATATTTCTTCATCAGAATCGCTCCCGAAGATGAGGACTTGCGATCCCCCGAAATCAACCATGTGACAGTTGCCGAGAGTTCCTTTACGCTCATCTGTCGTGCTTCTCTGTTCCCGACGAGCCTTGCGCTTCAATCACTTGACGTGTTGTCGGTGGGTAACATATCCCTGCCACCAGTTTTTAAAGGCATTGCACTCTTCGATAGGGTGCGCGATTCTCCGATGGTATAAGCAGTAATTTGGATGTGCATCCGCTTCGTCAAGGTGTATGCTTCCAGGAGTATTTCCTTTAAAAGGAGGCAGCTTTATTCCCATTGATAGGGCTTTAGCAAACCGTTTCCTTGCCTTAAGCTTGCTTTTGTCTGTCGCGGGTGTGCTTCGATCTGGTTAGAGTGCTTCAATCTTAGACCCTTCGCCAGACCCTGTGAATTTTAGAGGATAGCCGCTGAGGGGGCTGCTCTGGCTTCACCTTTGTAACGTTCTCCCACTACTACAATAGGGGGTTGCCCTTACGGATATTGAAATCCGTAGGGGCCGATTTATTTTGGCCCTACGGATTAAGCCGTAGGGCTAGAAGGTTACCCCTACGGTCCAAGACGTTCAAGAGTAAAAATATTAAATCTTAATTTGGTATTTGCCCCTACGGAGCCGCAAACTAAGGACCTACGGACAAATCCGTAGGGGCAACTAAATAGCGATTTAATTAAAAAGGCACAGATCGCCTATGCCCCTTATCTCTTTCTCTCTCTCTCGATCGCGCGCGAACCAAAATCCCCAAATCATTCCCGCCGTTCTCGTCGTCGCCACCACCGTTCTCGCGCGTCACCGTTCTTCCTCGTCGCACCGTTTTCGTCGTCGCCTCCGTTTCGTCGTCGCCACCGATCGATCGTCTCCTCCATCGCACAGGTTAGTAAATCTTCAACTAAACAAATTTTTGATTATTTAGGGTTAGGGTTGCTGTTGGAGTTGTGGTTCGGCAGGGGTTGCGGTTGGGATTGGGATTGGGGTTGGGATTGGGGTTAGGGTTAGGGTTGGGGTTGGGGTTCGGCTGGGGCTGGGGCTGGGGCTAGGGCTGGGGTTGGGGTTTAGCTAGGGCTGGGGCTGGGGTTAGGGTTAGGTTGGGGCTGGGCTGGGCTGGGGCTGGGGCTAGGGTAAGGTTGGGGTTGGGGTGGGGCTAGGACTAGGGTTAGGATCCATAGGTGGAGGAGATCTTTTTAGCACGGCCGTCGGAGAGATCTTGCGCACCCTCCTGAGTGGTTCAAAGCTGTTCCCAGTTGGAACAGCATCATCGACTTCCACCGTTGGAGCTAGCGGAGTAAATCCTGAAGGGGAACTGCCCCTAGCTTTTCTCACTCGACGCCAATGGCGACGTCGAGCATGCCTTGCAAACTGTATTGGCTCAGCTGTGGGGGTGGCTTCATCATGCCCCCTGCTCTGGTGAAGGGTTGCCGCCGGTGCCAGCCTCTTGAAAACTGACGTCCGCTGAGAAGAAGCGCCCAACCTGTCGAAGATTGACCCTTGGGCAGGAAAAGCAACTTTGATCTCGCCCGAAACGGGAGTTGGAGCGGACCGTCTAGCGAAGACCGATCCTTTAGCAGGAGAAGCCTCTTTGATGATTTCGTTTGTTGGAACAGGGATGACTATCCGTTTCGGGATAACCCCCTCAGGTATCGCGGGCTTCTCCACGGGCCCATTTGAGTTTTTGCCCAGTCTGTTAAAGACTGAGGCGCTGGATTTGGGCGACCCGTTGAGAGGGGCCACGGTAGTTGCAAGCCGATCAAAGACTGACTTCTTCGGAGCTTCTTGCGACGGCAGCGGGGCGTTGAAGCTCATCGGTGGGAGCATGGTCCCTAAGAACAGCCCAGTGGTGGCTTGCGTCACCTGTTCTACTGGCATCGTGAAAACGGAGGCCGCTTGAGGCCTGTAGGGCACTCCTCCGGCAAGGACGGAGTGGGAGTTGTTGCAGTTGGTGCAGTTGAAAGCCATTGATCTTCTGTTTTTTGCACGGAGAAAGACACCAAATCTTAGTACCTCGAATTCAGGGGCAACCATAGCAAACCGCGATTCGTTCGCGAACACGACACACGAAGTGTGGAGTGGACAGAGGAAAAGGCCCCATCAGGCGTGCCAGAATCTGTTCTCCACCGAAAGACGCGACCGGGACGTTGGGACGTCCGGCCTAAATTTTGGGGGCAGATGCTATTTTGTTTTATCCGTCCACCTCTCCGAAGATGCCAAGTTGATTTATGACACCATGTATCGGAGGTTTAGACGGATGTGGCCGTTGTAGCAGACTTCGTCAGATTCCCCCTCATTGTGAGGGGTTTTTGATTGTGGGGACGCTCTTCCCAGCAGGCGCAAGCCCCTGCAGTTAATTACGCTACCGCATCGCGGTAACCACTTTCTCCTTCTCCAGATGGTCACTTCGTGCCGTGTGTGTTTGTTTTGTTTTTGGTTTCCCGTGGATTGTATACGGAGACTAATTTATGTTGTCTCCCGTAGGGCGTGGATTAGTCCAAATCCATATTTTCTTAGATTTGATTTTGGGTTGGGTTTAAGTATCGTTAATCTCATTTAGATCAAGATCAACTTAAACGTTTGTTAAGGATACGATAGTATAATTTTAGACTAAGATCTACTTAACAAGATCATTTAGATCCAACAAAAGAGCATTTGGGCTCTATTGTTTTAGTTTAGGGACATTGCGATTCATAAGTTTAAGGACATCATAGTCCACGGAGTTTAAGGACACCATAGTCCATAAAATTTAAGGACATCATAGTCCAGTTTAAAGACGTCATAGTCTATGTGGTTTTGGTTCAACCGTTTGGGGATGCGCCAAAAGTTATTGGTTATTTGGACCCTCCATCTCTCTGAAGACGTTGAAGAATTACAACGACATATATCAGAGGTATGAAGAGATGTACCCTTGAACCAATGTTGGTTGGAAGTTCTGTAGTCAGGTTTGGGACTAAGTCCAATTAGGGAAATTATGAGCACATGGGTTCGGTTGGTATGAGCTTGGGACTTGTGGCCAACTTGGAATCATCCCACTCAATTTAAATAAAATGTTGAACATTTATTTAGGCGTTGAACGTTTGTTTGGGCTTAGCCTCTTTTGTTCAATAATGTTGAGCATTAATTTGAGTGTTGAGCACTTCTTATGGCTTTGAGACTTTATAGAACACTTTGTGTTCCCTCAGCGCCCACGTGAGGAGTACGTGGCGCGCTTGGCGCTGAGCGCCAGTCAATGAGTGCAGACCGGTTCTTATGAAATAGCGCACACGTGAGGAGCACATGGCGTACTTGGCGCTTAGCGCCAGCCAATGAGTGCAGAGCGCTCTTTATTAAGTAGCACCCACGTGAGGAGCACGTGGAGCGCTTGGCGCTGAGCACCAGCCAATGAGTGCAGAGCGCTTATTATGAAATAGCGCATACGTAAGGAGCACGTGGCGTGCTTGGAGTTGAGCGCCAGCCAATGAGTGCAGAGCGCTCTTTATTAAGTAGTGCCCACGTGAGGCGCGCTTGGCGCTGAGCGCCAGCCAATGAGTGCAGAGCGCTCTTGATCAATTTTGTGCTCTGAGAATTAAGTTCTCGTTTATAAGAGACTTCGTCTCATAACTCTAAGAACAAGGTTCTTATTTTAAGAGGAGATGTTACAATCTTTTATGTTTTTTGTGAAAGACTTTGTCTTTATCTTAAAGATCTGTGATCAAAAGAGAACTAAGTTCTTCTCCCCCCTTTTTATGATGAGATGTTATGATCTCTTTTTATGAAAGATCTCTGTCTTATAGATTTATGATCTAGAAAAAGAACTAAGTTCTTCTTCTTTGATGAGATACTTTGATCTCTCTGTCTTATTTACCTTGAAGAAATTCTTCTTCCAAGAGCTTGCTCTTCTCTTTGAAATTTCTCAAAGTTTGTGTGGGGGTTCCTTTGTATGAAACTTATGGGGAGTTTCTTCTATGCAAGACTTGAAGTCTTGGGGCCTTTATATAGTGGAGGATGATTTGTTGAATCAGTGAAAGAGATCTTTTCTCTAATTGATTTGGGGATGTTTCCCACCGTTGGATCTTTAATCCTGAGGCTTCTGTTTTACAGAAGACAATCTTCTTGTTTTTAACAAGATTGGGAAAATATGTTCCCATACAGAACTTATTCTGTATCTTAGTGATTTTTAATCACCTTGGATCTTTGATCCAACGGTGCTCTGATTTACAGAGCATAATCTTTCCCGTTTGGAAAGATTTTGAGGAGTATTCCCTCAATAGAATTTAATTCTTTACTTTGGTGATTTTTAATCATCTCCGTTGGATCTTTGATCCAACGGTGGGGAACATTTAGTTCTAGCGCTTGGCGCTCTCGTGCCTTGCGCGTGAGCGCTGCTTCAGAGTCTTTGACTCTTAGCGCTGGCGCTCTTGGCGCCGGCGCTTTTATGAAGCGCTGCTTCATTTCAAATTTCAAAATTTGAACAGAGCTTTGCTCTGATTGGGGGAAACATGCTTCCCTTTATTTATCCAGAATTGGATTGATATATGCTTATTACAGCAAGTGCGGAAGCAATATCTGGTTTGGTACAAGACATTGTATGATTGACTCAATTGCTTAAGCAAATGATATGTCATTTATACCAGTCCCACTTCTCATTAGTCTAGAAGACATCTCTTTAGAAAGGGGGGCTCTATTACCTGCGGGTACACTACCACACCAGGAGTCATCCATTCTAAATCACTTTAGAATGATGTCCAAGTACCCGAATTAGGACACTTCCTAAATTTAGATCTATCAATATAGATCTAGTCACCAGAATCCCTGATATCTTATCTAGATCTTATGTGGAGAAATACCTGTGGCAACCTATGTTTAACTGATTGTAGTATAGGAACATCACTTCCTATTAAGAGTATGTCATCCAAAACCCATGACAGTACTCTCTACACCCTTCTTACTAGGTTCATCTGTTATTTTGATGAAGTCAATTACATTGACTGTCATATTAAAACAGATGATCCGTCTCCGCTATGCTTGCATTAGTTTACGAATAGACATAAGCAATTTGCACACCTTCCACTGCTCCCACTGACTACCATAACCCTCTGGCAGAGTCATATATACGTGCACTTCTAAATTCCCATTTAGAAAGACGTTATAGTCATCTTCTTTCCAGATATCATAGTCTAGAGCAGCAGCAGTGTCAAGTTATATCTGTATGGACTTCAGCGTAGACACCGAAATAAAAGTCTCATCACAATCCACAACGGGTAATTGATGATAATCTTTATAACAAGTCTTGCCTTATTAGGTTAATACCCTTCCATCTACACAGATCTTGAAAGATCTACTTACTCCTAATGGGTTTTACCCCTTCAAGAGTACCCAGAAAAGTCCAAAATCCGTAATTTGCTGAAGTGTGTTGAGTCCAACTTAGATATAAAGCATCTGGTTACCTAGAAGTTACCACTTCCTATGACCTGCAGAAAACTAGTAAGGCCATCATCACAATGATGTTGACCTCCCTGTCATCGTCTACGAGAAAAACCGAAGTATCTCTCGGGAGGCTAAGGTCACCTACTAAATCTACGGAGTGGCTAAGGTTTGTTAAGTCCAATTGAATTTCCAGGTTCTATTAAATTTTCAGTAATAGTTTGTGGTTCTAAAATAACTTCCAGTTCTACCATACTCCCACTAGTTTCTTTTGTAAAATATTCCTTTTATAAAAAGGTTGTGAGTCAAGAATAATGTAACTATTGATCTTGAAAATGGTAGAAGCAAAACCCTAGCGAATGCTTGAAATAATCCACAAACTACCATTACCAAAGCGTGCCTTGAGTTTTCCCGGATTCTGCTTTTAAACAGAAAACGGATAATTCCATATCTTAACAAGCTCAAGATATGCAACCAATCTATGCCCATATAGAATCGAAGGCACTAATTTAGAGGGAACCTGATTTAAATATCATGCAACTCCATATCACAAATGGAAAAAGGACATACAACATTACTTATCAAGGAGCGCACCCGCGGATGAGTAACCTGTGAGAGAATAAAGTTCCTAATATTACTATGATAGAATACCTAGCATAAGTATCTATATATTTGATCACTTCAAAGAATCCTGATATTTTCAACGTATGGTTCTCTACTTTATTCATATACCTATAAATTTCTCAAAATATTTAGACCTTGCATTTCAACGAATGCGTGTCTATAACTAGAGAACTGATAAGTAAACCGAATGAAATAAGATTACCAATTCCTTGTCCCAAAAGACAGCGGACATCATACATTTCCATGTATAAGTCCCAAGGGCATACTAACTCAAATTATGTGTGTTGTAAATTGAAAACTGCATTTTGGTCAAAAATATCTTACACCGTTATTCAATGCACCTTATCTTATTCTCAACTGAAAAAAGTAAATGTTTAGAACACAATTTTCAAAATTTATATCTCACTTTATTAAATAATGATACAGATATTCAATTTTAAAAATTGGTACATAACAACGGTTATTCAAAACCAAATATTTGCCGTTAGGAAAAACCAGGCGATTTAATCCAATATCGCCAATTGCAACGAATTCCGATATTGAGGATCAAATCGCCCATTTCCCAATATACTACTCCTATTCAGCATCTGTAACGCCGTACAGATGTGAGATCCAAATTCGGTAAATACATACCCTAGAGTCAGATTTAATTAGAAAACAGTTCTCATTTACAAGTACACAGAAATTTTGAAATATAAATGTTTTAAGGGGTGGCTGGGTATTCTTAGTAATGCCTCTTCCATTATCCAAATTCATGACAGTAGTTGCAGTTTCCTTTACCCCCACTTCAATACCTTTATATGTCTCTACATCTTACCTTTTGTACACCGCACTTAGACTAATATGTTTTCTTCCTTCGCTACATTTCGGCACCAGCCTAAGATTTGGAAGAAGACTATACAATAAGCGTAATATGTGTACACTCCTAATATAAGGAGCTCTCTCAACCTAAGAGAAGGTATAGGGAAGAGACAGCCAAATAATCCTCAATTTCTCTAGAACCAATGGCCATTCTTGATTGAAATAATTTCTTTGAGTTCGTATGTAACTATACGATAGCCTTTCTAAGAAATATGGATCATCATAGTGATACGGAGTGTTCTGGAGAAAAGCAAAGGGAAAGTAGGAGTAGCAGGGAGATATGCGACTTTTTTGTGAATCGGAACAATCCAAAACCAAAGTGTGTAAGAAGGTTTGGTTAACTTGGTTCATGAGTTTTAGTTTAAGATAAGTCATGGGTCGCAGTAACCATATACACCTTGGTTAGCTAATTATGAAGTTCGCTAACCGTTCAGCCAGGCTAGTGTTGGTACTCCGAGAGAGGTCCCCGTGCTTTCGCACGGACCTAATTAAATAATCTCGTTTCCACAGAGGCGTAACCTCGCTAACACTTTCTAAACACCTAATAGGTTAGGTAATTATGAAGTGAAAATCTCTCGAGGAGTAATGCCTACTCATCAGTGAGAATCGGAACCCAACTATCATCATGTGATAATCTTGACGGAAGCCGACCAAAATTACCACACTCCAGAAGGTATGCGCAAACTTGGCAAGTTTCCCTTATATTTGAAACTCCTGATATGGTTTTTACTCCTACGACCTAAGGATCTTGACGAATGATCAATAAATCAAGGGTCCTAGTGTAACATCTCTATTTTCAGTGTATAGAAATTTTGGTTAAAAAAAATTAATGTACAAATAGAGTATTTGCAATCCTGTGTATGCTATAAGTATTTGAATTGCTTTTGAACAGCAAGAAAACACTTGTAGCTCATTGGTAAAGCCTTGCACTGCTGTGACGATGCCCCTGTGTTCGAATCACCTCAGCCACATTATCTTTTTGTTGATTTTTCTTTTAATCTTTTAGAAGCCCAAAAGATTGCACGTGCACTACACGTAAAATAAAAAGTCACACAGAAAACAAACACATGGGAAATGATATTTACACAGACCCCGACACGTGGCATGAATCCAAGTCCATTCCACCGGACTTGGACCGGCGAGATGTGTGATGGGGGCCGACACCGCCGGGCATACCCGTAGGGGATGCTCCAAGATTTTAACCCCGACGCCCCTTGTCTTACCCCACTACTCTTATGCTGTTTGATTTCTCTGCACATTTCCAGAGAATTAAAAATGGGCATTAATCCACATTTTAATTCTATTCTTCATTACCTTAAACCCTAATTTTCCCAATAAATACCACACCACATTTCACCTCTCCTCATTCAGAATTTCATTACAAAAACTCTCTAAAATTTCCAAGTTTCAAGTTGTACAAGTAGAGTTACCAAGAAGCGAAGTTCCGATGACGTTTCGGGAAGATTCTGGCGACGAAACGACGCCCCGATGGTTCCGAAAGCTTCCTCCTTCTCCCTTATTTCTCAATAGCCAGTAAGTCCCCACTCCCCTCCTCCATCTCTATTCTAAAACTTCTCTTTTGAAAACTCGTCGAAAGCGGAGTTATTCCGACTTCCGATTCGTTTTTCTGTGAAAACACCATTTTTCTTAAATAATAAAATACCATAATCTCTCATAATGTTCAACAAATATAAATAAACATATTAGAACAAGTTTCACCTCCAAATAATTCATGTTCCAAATTTTATTTCACTTTTACAGTAAAATACCATCATGTTACATACAACTTATAATTATTCAATTTAACCCTATTACCTTTAGACAACTCACGAGGTAATGACCTACCTCATCACAAAACACATTTTTGACATAACATGATGAATTTTGGGACTCTAGTTTATGAGAAAATACGAGATTACGAATAAATACCTTAAATATTCAAAAACCGTTTTCTTTAAAAAGTGTGTTATTTAATTCCGTGCAATTACGCCTCTACAACCCATTTTGGGAAACTCTGATCGGGATGGTGTGGGTTATCGCACATCCTTGGGCCTGGTAGAGCGAGATGCAGACCTCCGCAAGGAGCATTCGATCTCGATAGAATTTTGATGCAATTTTTATGAAAATGAGATTTCTAAAAAATAAATAAAAATTATTTTATTAAATATATAAATATTTATAACTATTACCAAAATATATAATTTAAATATATTATATGAGTATTCTATGTTTCTAAAGCAAAAGAATCACAATTTCATGAAACTGCCATTACAATCCAATACAAATTCCAATATTTCATTAAAATACCATATACAATGAAAACTAAGTTCTACTCACTAGAAAATTTTAGTTTTATAAACACTAGTAAAATAAGGGGTTGCCCCTACGGATAATATCATCCGTAGGGGCAATAAAAGTTTGGCCCTACGGATTAATACGTAGGGCAAAGTGGTTGCCCCTACGGTCGTTCAATATTTATTTAAAATTTATTAAATTTTAAAGTGTTTTTTGCCCCTACGGTGGCGCAAACCAAGCACCTACGGGTATATCCGTAGGGGCATATAAATAAGGATTTAAGAGATCGATCCCTACGCTGATTATTTCTTTTTCCTATTCTCGCGCGAAACCAAATTTTCCCAAATCGAGATCGTCGTCGCCGCCGCCGCTGCAGTGATCTCGTCGTCACCGAATCCAAGCCGAATCGTCGTCGCCACACCTGCGCAGTGATCTCGTGGTCGCCACCGTGCTCCGTTCTCGTTGTCGCCACCGCCCTTGTCGTCGCCGATTGCGTCTCCGTCGTCGCCTACAGGTAATTAGTTAAACATTATTATAATGATGTTAGGGTAGCGATCAATGAGGGTTAGGATTAGGTATCGGTTGTGGTTAGGGTTAGGATTAGGGTTAGGGTACGGGTTCGATCGGCGGTTGGGGTTCGACGACTGGTGTTGGGGTTAGGGTTAGGGTTAGGGTTTCGGTTGGGGTTTG
The DNA here is from genome assembly GCA_030015575.1 of Agapanthus africanus. Lineage (NCBI taxonomy): Eukaryota > Viridiplantae > Streptophyta > Magnoliopsida > Asparagales > Amaryllidaceae > Agapanthus > Agapanthus africanus. Next base: position 196,011,048 of record JASDDO010000024.1, on the reverse strand, counting down.
GTGTTGGGGTTGGGGTTCGGCTGGGGCTGGGTTGGAGTTAGGGTTAGGCCGGGTTAGGGTTTGGTGTTGGGTTGGGGTTCGGCTGGGGCTGAGTTGGGGTTAGGATGAGTTGGAGAGATTGAAGGCGAGCTGGGTTTTCGGAGAAGAGAAGGAAATGGCACTGCTTGCTGCTTCAATATTTTGATATAGATAGATAAGGTTCTTTTGGGATTTTGGAGGGGTTTTAATTTGGGGGAAATAAATAGCTTTGGAGATGAAATGGGGCATTTCGGTAATTTGATTCTCTGTTGCAAATATTATTTATCAATATATTTAATTATATATATTAAATAAAATAAAGTAAACTATAAATAATATGAAACCAATATATGATACTCGATGATGATATGAAACCTTCATATTCCCATCGATACCCGTATATGAAACTAAAAGCGCCACTTAGTCCCCGTCTATCGGTTAACATACGTGCGATGCTCGTCGTGACCTAGAACTATACGAAGCTTGTTAAATATCGGACAGTATAGCTCGACACTAACAACCGTCGTATAGTCTACGCGACGAGAAAATTCAATCGTATGGTAACCCATAGATTTGTCCCGTGTGGACAAATTAAGAATGTATAAAGCAAACGCCTTCATTCACTTGTGTTTTCATCCGTTTCGAGATATTTCGTCGGTACCTTTCCGCTGGTTCTCCGTGTACAAAGATAGATTAGATGTTCATTTCAACGTTGTTTCACAGCTTTGAAATGATTATCTATTCTATTACAGTGTACTCGGAGAACAGCGGGGAGGTGCTGCCGAAATTTACTCGAAACGGTTGAAAGCACAAGTGATGGGCGTTCGCTCTATACATTCTTAATGGGATAGAAGCCTACCCCCGACAGCCGGAACACATACATACAAACGCATAATTAGAGAGCGATTCGAGATGTTCGGGTTAAAACCAATATATGATACTCGATGATAATATGAAACCTTCATATTCCCATCGATATCCATATATGAAACTAAAAGCGCCACTTAGTCCCCGTCTATCGGTTAACATACGTGCGATGCTCGTCGTGAACTAGAACTATACGAAGGTTGTTAAATATCGGACAGTATAGCTCGATACTAACAACCGTCGTATAGTCTACGCGACGAGAAAATTCAATCGTATGGTAACCCATAGATTTGTCCCGTGTGGACAAGTTAAGAATGTATAAAGCAAACGCCTTCATTCACTTGTGTTTTCATCCGTTTCGTGATATTTCGTCGGTATCTTTCCGCTGGTTCTCCGTGTACAAAGATAGATTAGATGTTCATTTCAACGTTGTTTCACAGCTTTGAAATGATTATCTATTCTATTACAGTGTACTCGGAGAACAGCGGGGAGGTGCTGCCGAAATTTACTCGAAACGGTTGAAAGCACAAGTGATGGGCGTTCGCTCTATACATTCTTAATGGGATAGAAGACTACCCCCGACAGCCGGAACACATACATACAAACGCATAATCAGAGAGCGATTCGAGATGTTCGGGTTAAAACCAATATATGATAATATGAAACCTTCATATTCCCATCGATACCCATATATGAAACTAAAAGCGCCACTTAGTCCCCGTCTATCGGTCAACATAACGTGCGATAATTTATTCTTTTCAATGACAAACGCACACACAAAGCATATACATGGATTTTCTCCTTTGTCAGTAACTATCCCGTTCTTATATTTCTCAATATAGTCAGCATAACTTACAATTTATATGTTATTCAGTCTAACATGGCCCATGAGTACGTCAGAGTTAAGGACTGGATGTATGTGGATTGGAAACAACGTATGCAACCTAAGTTTGTCGCATGAGTTGCTGCTTTCCTTGAATTTGCACGAGCACATAATAAGATCATAATAGAGAAGATTCTCTGTCCGTACGATAGATGTGGCAATAAGTACTGGCAGAAGGTAGAATTGGCAGAGCTTCATATTGTAAAACATGGGTTTACTAGACTTTATTCAACTTGGAAATATCACGGGGAAGGAGAAGAATGCAGTACTGCGGTAGAAGAAGGAGAACATGATAATGCGGCAGGAGAAGAAGAAGAATTCGGTAATACGGCAGGATACGGAAATTTATTTCCATCAGAAGAAATGGAGGATATGGTAGAGGCTGCCCTAGGTGAATCTATTCGTACCGAAGATGACATTCCTTCCGGTCAAGGACCGCGTGCGGATAAATATGAAAATTTCATGAATGATGCTAGGAAACCAATTTATGAGAATGCAAAGTATTCCACCCTCTCATGGTTCGTCCAACTTTTCCAAATTAAGTGCCTAAATGGATGGAGTAACAAGTCATTCACAATGCTTCTTTCGTTCTTGAAAGATTCTATCCCTCCGGGAAATAATGTGCCCGAAAGCTGGTACGAAGCCCAGAAAATGATGTCTGATTTGGGTCTAAAGTGCGAGAAGATTCAAGCATGTCCTAAAAATTGCGTGTTGTACCGGAAAGAGAATTCAGATTTGAAAGAGTGTCCAACATGCGGCGATGCCAGGTATAAGCCGAAAGATTCTGATAAGAAGCCTGATATACCTGTGAAGATAGCACGATATTTTCCCATAACACAGAGGCTACAGAGGCTATTCAGGTGCAAGAAAACAGCCGAGGCAATGATTTGGCATCACCGTGCTCCTCCAAGCGAAAATGGAAAAATGAGCCATCCAAGAGATTCACCGGCATGGAAGGATTTCGATAGGAGGCACGCAATATTCAGTAGCGATCCTCGCAATGTCTGGCTCGGACTGGCTGCCGATGGCTTCTGCCCATTCAACTATATGGCTGGAAGTCACAGTACATGGCCCGTTGTAATGATAATTTATAATCTGTCGCCTTAGTTGGCTATGGACCAATCATACTTTATGATGCCTCTTCTTATCGACGGACCAAACTCACTGGGGAACAATATCGACGTCTATCTCCGACCTCTGATTGAGGAGCTGAAAACTTTGTTCATTGATGGTGTAGAGACATATGATTCAAACACAAATACAACCTTCATACTGCGTGCGGCTTTAATGTGGACAATTAATGACTTTCCTGCGTATGGAATGCTTTCAGGTTGGTCCGTACATGGTCACAAAGCATGTCCTCATTGCCATGAACACACAACATCAAAATTTTTGAATTTTAGCAGGAAGGTTTGTTATTGCGGCCATCGACGTTTTCTGCCTCCAGACCACCCCTATAGGTTAGACACGGTTCACTTTGATGGTCATCAGGAGCTTCTTGGGCCTCCATCCCCATTGTCCGGAGAGGACGTGACTGCTAAATGGGATGGTTACAATAACGTGACCTTCGGGATGGATCCGACGAGACAGGTCAAACCACAATATTGGAACAAGTTAAGCATTTTCTTCGAGCTTCCGTACTGGTCTACAAATTCAGTGCGTCATTGTCTGGACGTCATGCATATAGAGAAGGGAGTATCAGAGCACATACTTAACTTGCTTCTGTGTAAAAACGGGAAATCGAAAGACAACATGAATGCCCGGATGGATCTACAAGAGTGGGGAATAAGAAGTGAACTGCACCCTGAACCGGTAGCGGGTAAACCTGGCAAGTTTGTACTTCCCAATGCCGCTTATCATATGTCACAACCGGAGAAGAAAAGATTCCTGCAGGTGTTGCATGATTTGAAAGTCCCCACAGGTTTCTCAGGATCATTCAGCAAGAAAATAAAAATTGTGAAGGGCAAGATCGATGGGCTGAAAAGTCATGACCACCATATTATCGTGGAGCACCTTCTTCCATTAGCCCTCAGGACTTCTCTCCCCGACTCGGTTGGTCTAGTAATCAACGACCTATGTTGTTTTTTCAGGGAGTTGTGTGCTAAAATGCTGGAGGTTGCGATGCTGGATAAACTAGAAAATTCTATTGCGTTGATACTTTGCAAGTTTGAACGTATTTTCCCATCGTCATTCTTCGATATCATAATACACTTGACGGTTCATCTTGCAACTGAGGCGAAGTTAGCCGGACCGGTACAATATCGATGGATGTATCCCGTCGAGAGGTACGTGTAATTTTTCGTTTCGCGCAATTTATAAATTTATTTTTGTCATGTATGCCCGTGTTTATTTATTCAACATATTCTCATTAGGTACCTTTACACTCTTAAGAAGTATATACGCAATAAAAATCGACCAGAGGGTTCTATCATGCAAGGTTATCTTCTTGATGAAGCAACCACATTTTGTTCCCGCTATCTGGACGAGAACATTGAGACAAGGCTTAACCGACCACGAAGAATTCAAGACGGGCCATATGGTAAAGCCGAGTATAAGAGGGTAGACACTATGTTTATCAACAAGATATACCGGTTTATCTTGCTTAATTGCGTATGTCTTGAACAAATTAGAGAGTAAGTTCTTTTGGATTAATTGTTATATCTGTGTTTGTGTGTGTATGAAATGACATAATATTAACGTCACAATTATTTGTCGAAAACAGAACTCATTTTAACGAGGTACGTGAGGGGCATCCTGATTGGAACGAAGAGCGTTTGGAAAAATACCATCAGGATAATTTTTGTGATTGGGTCACAGAGCATGTAAGTTATTCGAATTACATTTTATTGCTATCAGTTTTAATCTAAACTTGTATCGTTATGTATTTATCGTAAAATTTGTTTTGTTAGATCCACGATCCGAACTTGTCTGCATCATTTGAGAGTGATTCAAGATGTTTAGCTCAATTTCCTAGTATGGAGGTTGCATATTACAAAGGATTTGGTGTCCTTGGATACAAATTCGAAGTTAAGGACATAGAAACATCTAGAATCACTCAGAATAGTTGGATTGCGACGGTAGGATCGGACGGTGTGATTTACTATGGGTACTTAAATTGTATACTCGGCATCCACTATCCCGGACGATCAGAACCCTTTTATATATTCCACTGTACTTGGTACGATCCGCGAACCGATACAGACAGGTGGAGAAGCAGTCTTGGGACTTGGAAAGATGAATATGGATTGACCAGTGTGAACACACTTCGATTTTACGGTCAGGACGATCCGTTTATCTTTCCGAACCAAGCGTTCCAAGTATACTACTCACAGTGTTTGAAGCATCCGGGGTGGAGTGTTGTATGCCGATGGAAACCTAGAGATGTCTACGATGTCCCAGAATACGAGGACAGCGATGAGGACGAAGAAGAGAGAAGGCTTAAAGTGCTCCGACCGTCTTTTTCGAAGGACGGGTTGTCTTCGACCGATCATGAAGTTACGTGGGTTAGAAATGACATCGACGATGAAATCCAAGTAGATATGTATGATGCGCCCACAAAACGAAAAAGGTTATCAGTAATGTTATATTATTACTTCACATTTTACGCTCTAGATCATATATAGTCAATACTTTTAATGATTGTCTAATGCGTCCACGAACCGTTTATCTAGATTTGATGACGATGTCGGGAGCAGCGAGGGGCGGCAGGAGCTCCAGCCGCGGCAGAGGCAGAGGCATAGGCAGAGCGGTTCTGCCGCCCGGAGAGCTCCGTAGGGAGCTTCAGAGGGCCGGTCTTGCACCCAGATCGGAGACCCCTTCGGATGCCTCCTTCCGTATTGATTTGGCCACACCTCCAGGTATACTGCACGCATATCCATTTTGAATGTAATATTACAGATATTCATGCATGTTTATGTCAAAATTACTTATATTGTCAATATTTGATTGTCTAGTTGTTGGTGATGCGTCCACATCTGGGACAGAGGCCACCCCCGCTCCTCCAGGTATGTTTATATATCATATAGTGTATGTATATTGATTTAGAATGCTATATCATAAATATACACATTCCTTTTGCTCTTAGTTAGCAATTTTTATTATTGTCTAGCTGTAGGTGGTGACACCACCGCACCTGCGGGTATGTTTATATGTCCTATAGTGCATGCATATTGATTTAGAACGTTATATTATTGATCTTCACATTCTTTTTGCAATTACTTATAAAATCTTTTTTTAATTGTCTAGTTGTTGGTCCTGCGTCCATATCTGGGACAGAGGCCACCCCCGCTCCTCCAGGTATGTTTATATATCATATAGTGTATGTATATTGATTTAGAATGCTATATCATAAATATACACATTCCTTTTGCTCTTACTTAGCAATTTTTATTATTGTCTAGCTGTAGGTGGTGACACCACCGCACCTGCGGGTATGTTTATATGTCCTATAGTGCATGCATATTGATTTAGAACGTTATATTATTGATCTACACATTCTTTTTGCAATTACTTATAAAATCTATTTTTAATTGTCTAATTATAGGTGGTGCATCCACACCTTCCACAGGGGCCACTCCTGCCGCTTCCATACCCTCCGCATCGTCTGCAGGTTAGTATGAATAAATTTAAAATATTTATTTATTTTACATATGCTCTATAGAATAAATATGAACTTCATGGAGATTTAGCGTCGATGTTTATTTTATAGTTGGAGGGGATGCGTCCGGGTCCGGGACCCCGGTTGTTCCTCACCGGAGGAACTATCGTCCCGCTCGTGCTGCTGCTCGGGCCCAGGCTCGTGCTCTATTCACCGGAGGTATATATCACACTTGAATTTTTGTTTAACTTTGATTTCTTAACACAACTTTGTCTTATTATTGATTGTCTTGATATTTCGTGCAGACGCAGGGCCTCTCCATCCCCAGAGGGGGACTCGAGGCCCGAATCAGTCCCATAGGCTGAGGCCTGATAGAGCTAGGGGGGAGGCAGCATTCCCCCTATTTTTTACCCTTGACTATCGCTATACCGGTCCTCATGCCGAGAGGTTCGGCCGGTATTTGGGGGACGAGAGCCGGATCGTGAAGAACTATCCACTTCACGTTGAGTGGGGCGAGCAGCACCAGCGCTCATTCGCCCTCTTCTTTGAACAGGCTCGGGTATGTATTAATATATATTTTCATTTGATCTATCCAATATATTTATTATTAACACTTGCAATCTAATAACAATGTTTTTTTTTGTATTTTCAGTTGGATTACGATTTTCAGCCTGTAACCGACCCTGATCACCCGGGGAGGGTGCTCGACCTTCATGCTCTGTACAATGGCCTGATGAAGAACATGCAGGCCAAGGTCCGATACAACAGGAATGAGCTGAAGGCCGACTGCTACTCCCTGTGGATAGCGACCCCCGAGGCAGAGAGAGCGGCCCTCCTATCTACTCCGGCGTTTGCGAGAGTCGACGTAGAGACATGGCCTATATTGTGCGCTTATTTCGACTCCGAACGCAAACAAGTATGTATTTTAAATTTAATTCATTATTTATGATATAATTTATTTCTTTGTGTTTCTTAATTAGAAAACTAAATGTTAATGCGTTGTGCAGAAATAGGCCGCTCAGAATACGGAGAACAGGAAGTCGGTGAAGAGGGGTCGCCCCACTTACACAGGTGGCTCGAGGAACATTACTCGAGCCATGGAGTTATCGGTAAATTAAGAGTTATTCTCTAATATTCTGCAATATTAAGAGTTATTCTCTAATATTTCTAATATTAAGAGTTACTTTCTAATATTGCAGACATCTCGGACCGTGGCGTCAGGTGGTACACCGAGCGTGCTGTCCGCATATCTTGCCGTCCACGGCACCTCGACAGATCCCGCCACGGGCGAGCTTCGATGTCCCGACGTTGCTACCCAGGAGTACTGCGTAAGTGTTGATATTTTTTCTACCCAAATTTGAAATTTTAGTTTTGGAAGGTTCAAGTTTAAATTTTATACTTATACTTTACTGCTTAATGTGGGTGTAGGAGCGGGTGGTTGAGCAGGCCCAGGCCTCGGGGATCGATTTTACCGGACAGAACGATCCGAGGCTGCTGACCCCAGATCTGGACGCCGCACACGGAGGGCACCACGGAGGTTGGGAGAGAGGCCGGGGATTGGGCCCTAGCAGGGCCCATATGAGGTTGGACTCCACCCCGGCGGTTACTTCCTCCGTCTCCAGTGACCGGCATGTCCATCAGGAACTGGATAGCTTGAGGGCCACCGTTCAGGAGTTGAAGGAGATGCTGGTATGTATACTATTTTATAGTAAAATATCATTTCATATTATATACATATCAACATATCCATAATTAGTACGTAGCTTGAGCTTATTTGGTTTTAGACTTAAGTCTGATTAATCATACATACATATGTAATTAAAATAAACAACGCTTTTCCAAACTAGATATCCAAACAGGGTTTCGAAATAACTTAATAATGAAACGAATTCGAATAATACACAGTGTTTACACGCTTCTTACACACGTTATGTCCATACGCGACAGGGTAGATCGGCCGAGCCTTCACATGCATCTCCTTCGGCTGCGGCTCCGCAAGCCATTACATCGGCTGCGGTTCCGCAGACAGCTCCTGTAGCTCCACCGCCCACTCAGACTCCCGCAGCCGCGGCTCCACAAGCGACTACCTCGACGGCGGCTGCGCAGACCACATCGCCAGCTCCACATGCCGCTCAGACTCCCTTATATGTAGCATTGCAGAGTGTATTGACCGAGGAGCAGGCGCGCGTTATTCTAACGTTATTCGGAGGTGGAGCTGGACCGAACTAGGGTAGCTTTTTGGTTCTTATTTTTTGAAACATGTATTTATATCACATTGTACTACATTTTGAAACGATATTGATATTGGTATGTATTTATATCATATTCAGTTTTTGGGTTTCTTTTGTATATTATATATATGCGTGAGATGTGATTATGAATACTGCAATATATGATTTGATTGATGTATATAGTATTGTGCACAGGCCGGGAAAAAATCTAGCAGCCCATTTTTTTAAAAAAAATACAGACAATATGTACCTACGGATTAAGCCGTAGGTACATACGTTGCCCCTACGGCGTTATCCGTAGGGGCAAACTATCAGGAAACCAGATATTTTCCCACCTGATATCAGTGCAGGGTGTTGGGAGTGCCCCTACGGATATGTCCGTAGGGGCCACTGTTTATCCCCTACGGATAAATCCGTAGGGGCAAAATATCAGGTTTCCTGATATTTTCCCCCCGATCTCAGTGCAGGGTGTTGGGATGGCCCCTACGGATCTATCCGTAAGGGCTACTTTATATCCCCTACGGAGTTATCCGTAGGGGTAGAAAAAGGACCTACGGATATATCCGTAGGTATATACAATATATTCAAAAAAAAAATTAAATATATGATTTTATTACCCCTACGGGATACTCCGTAGGGGCTATAACACCTACCGAGATAACCGTAGGGGCATAAATTTGTCCGTAGGGGCAAGTTCAGGGCCTCAACTTGCACCTGCGGCCTTTGCACCTACGGGGTCTTTTTTCGCCCCTACGTGTATATCCGTAGGGGCAGTGGGTTGCCCCTACCGATAAATCCGTAGGGGCAACCCTTATTTGTAGTAGTGAAAATATACATCTATAAAAACCCTAAAGATGATAATTAAATACTTGAGGTGTATTTTGAAATTATATCAAAACTATTTTACATAAAACCCCTCAAGTTATATTAAATTACAATAAGGACACTAGTAAATATAGGTTTAAGCGGGACCAGTTCTCTTGAGTCTCAGGGAGCCGGAGAATATGGGTGCTTGCCTATCTAAGATAGGCAATCTAACAACGGTGTTATCAACACGATAATTGTCTTAGAAAATGACACAAATCCTGCCGTCCATATGCAGCAGTTACTGATAACATCAAAATTAATTCAGGACTTCAATTTTGTCTTAAAAGTCTGACTCGGTTCGAGTCACGGTCAAATATGCAATTAATCTGACATGAATATGATTCAAGTATAACTGCAATTCAACATGAATTTGTCTATACCAAAACTCAATCTGTCTCGATCGAACCGAACTATGGATATACTCCATTTACATGTCTATCTATTATATCCATTCCATTAACCTTATATAATTGTTTCGGCAAGTCGTACAATCTATTACACAAAACTATACAAATCAATACAAAAGACATTACGGGATTTTAAAGGGGTAGACTGGTACGGAATGTGTTAGAAGTGGCACGAGACGGTCACATTAATACACCTAACCTGAATATCCATTGCCGCTGTACCGTGGCTGAACGGTTCCTTGTGATCCGTATATTTTAGTCTCCGGAATAGTGGGACTCCTCTCGTATACAATAGCATATTATGTACCAAGCTACAAACAACTGTGTTAACATTATAATCAAACATTACTAGTCATACTCTCTTTCTGTCTATTCTATCTCTACCTATCTTTGGGACTTACCGAGCGATTGTTCGCTGACGACATTCCTTTTCTTCTTTCTTTAGAATGTTGTCAGGTAGATCGGATTCACTAGAGATCGAGCCCAGTATTGAGAACTTGGAGCAGTTTGTCATTGACCCGGAGCTGTAGGCACTTGTATATATTTTTCATTTCAGTTATGCCATTGTTTAAGCATTCCTTTCCATTCATGTATTTACATTTCCAGTTGTACTTGTAAAGAATTGTTAAATAAATAAAATTTGTTCGTTTATATTCATGTCTCCTGTGTACATTTTACTTATATTGCTTAGATATGCTTAGCGTGTTTACTTCTGAGTAAATAAGTAGCGGACTTAGTCGCGTCCCCTTGCCCGTACACCGGGAAGCGGGGCGTGAAACCTAGTCAAGTTCAACCCGTCATTATCTTGATTGCCTTAAACCCACCCGCACGACCCTTGACGAATGATCAACAAAGTCGTACGACTGTCCTAACCAATCCACATATCTCTATGACAGAAAAGCATTACAGAGCTACCGCACACTACGCCTCGGTGAATGGAAACGACAAACATAGCACGAATACTGAGCAATACTAATCTGAAATGACGGAGGGCTACGGCTGGTTTTTGGCGAAAAACATTTAACATAATGAACTTGATATCATTGAAGGAACTCGAGTGGTTTTGAAATGGAGTGGTTTAGGCTCCGCTTTTAAAACTAGTAACATAAATTTTTGCTTAAGAGCGAACTCCTCGTGAAGGGATCAAGGCTCTATCCTCATAGAATGAGGAGCAGGATATTCCTAACCGAATACCTCTATTTAAAGCAAAAGAATATGACTATAGTTTTGAAGAAAACTGAGTAGTTTCAAAAATTGGTTTCGACAACATCAGTTAGCTTTGTTTTCCTTGTATTAAACATATAACGCGGTCCCATCAATATAAGTTTCTAAACCACACCAGAAACAACCAAAATAGCATGCTTTTATATGCCATCCGCATTCGCCACGGGGTCTCGAGTATTCACCGTAAGATTACTTAACTTACGGCAGGGCGGGAACAGGGCTAGCGTGTATGCAAAACATATAGAAGTATCTACTAAATATAATATATATATATATATATATATATATATATATATATATATATATATCATCACAAGTAGATAATAACCATCACAGGAATGCGATCAACAATATGGAGATAATAACCATCACAGGAATGCGATCAACAATATGGAATAACGGATAAACTAGGATCCCCGCATTTCATTTGATCCGCAAATAAAACGCGGCGTTCTCCGGTCATATGGATAGCCCGTACAACATCGATCCTAGACCCTTATGAGTGCGGTAAGCCACTTGCCAATTCTAGAAACTGGGTAACTCACACTTAATAACATGAGTCGATCACCTATCGCTTTCTAGAATCCGGTAACTTGGGCACTCTTCCGTGGATTGATCCTATAACCCCTACAAGTGCAGTGAGCAACCTACCAATACTAGAACGAGGGGGCCCGGTCTCAACTCCATAAGATGGCCACCTGCTGCATTCTAGAACCAGGCTACTCGAGCACTTCTCCTTGGTTAATCCTAGTATAGAAAAGAAATATATACAACGGTGACATCGACCGCATCCTGGTCGAGCCTCAATAAAATAATATACATAATACGGAAATGACGGTCACAAGCTGGAGCTCGTCCCGAATAAATGAATACAACAAAATAAAACAAAACTGTACAAGCAATCGCACGAGGGGCTATCCGTCATGACAATCCGGCTAAACCATCACACACACACACACACACACACACACACACACATATATATATATATATATATCACAAAAATAAGTAACACAAGCAAGTGTGAAATCCCGTCTAATTGAACATATAGCAATTAGACGACATTTAACAAGAAACATACAAACTACAGATCATTAAACAATGCCAAAATTTTGATCGAAAGTTTTTCCGTGATTGCCCAAATTGAAAAACATATCAAAACAAAATTTTGGCAAAATCAAACAAGTCTAAAAATCCTAATTCCATGTATCCAAGCAACTGAAGAAAAATGGGACCAAACAAAAAAGAAGAAACCGCCCATATTTGGGAAAATCAAGATTCTGGCGATTTTTATTGGTTTGTTTGGACTCGTTTTCGTTCTAGGAAATTTACACATCAAGAAGAGATTTCTACACTTGTTTAAATTTTTTTAAAGGAGTTAGAGAATCTCAACAGAAACTTGGATACCTGGAATTAAATACGGAAAAATTTCGGTTTCGAAACTATTGCATTGTCTAAACTAGTTCTAGTGTTTGGGTTTGGCTCTGATACTATTGAAAGTTTCTAGTGCCCTTGCTGCGGCAACCGCGGCCAATGCGGAACCAAAAAAACAAAAAATTTCAAGAGGACACTAGAAACTAATCCCTAGCAATCTTTTCAAACACTAAACTAGAAAACTAGTATGCAAGGTTTAGAGATTACAGCCTTTGATGCGTGTCCACCTAATCGTGGAAGACCCTTCTAAGCTCCTCATAGGCCGTCAGGAACAATCTTGAGAGGCGATGGCCCTTTCCGAAGATGATCCACCCAAGAGAACCGATCCAACCTCCAGCTTCACCTAGTGAAGTGACCAACGCTCCAAGCTCGCTCGGAATGGAGAGTGGGGATGTATGAATTTTCCACTATCATTTTCTCTCAAATCCAAACCTTAAAAGAGAAAGTGAAGAAAAAGAAGGAGGTGAAGAGGCTAACCATGCTAAAATGAGCTAAGTGTTGTATGAATGAGAAATGGGAGAATGGATTCATAATTTTTCAACCATCCAAAAAAATATCTCATCATTTTTGAAATAAACAAATGAAGCCATGCCTCTCTACATGTCCTCAACCATGCTCAATGCCATCTCACCCTCCACCTCATTTCCAAATGATTTTCTAAAAATAAAATCATATAATGAGATGTCCTTCTTCTAGAACAAATTCTGTATAAATACGGAATACAACCCGGTACACGTATCGAAATACATATACGCATATCCGTATAAAAAACGAATAGTTAAAAGAGAGAAAATGAATAGTGAATAATAATACTAGAATATATATATAAATTATTAAATCAAAACTTGATTTAATAATCCGGCTTAATTCTAAGCCTGCTAGTATTATCAACCGTCCGATTAAAGTCCGTGTAGCATGTACACATATTTAATCGGATAGCTGTATGTACCAACATACGTCATCTACATCATATCGCCTGAACCAGAAAAACTCTCTGTGTGGGACTCTGAAGACTCGACAATACGCTGGCAGTGATTACTAGATAAATCCATATCCACAACCACGTCAGCGGCACTAGCTGTACGTAACAGCTACCCAGGTATATGCCGAAAGGGAGGTCAACAATCAAGCCCGTCCGTAGCTTACTGAGCCTGAATGTGACAATCTCCGTATAGTCTGGTCTCTTCGTCCAAGAGTATCGCATACTGGGTCTAGGGGTGGAGAACGTCAGACCCCTAATAACCCAATAAGTCATGTCGGAGTCAAGCTCATCACCAACCAAGAAAATCCTGAACTCTTATCAGTAAATCTCATCCACCGTGGCTGTGGATTTAGGGTAATGGAAAACCGAACACAGCGCGGCATCGACTCCTAATACCAGGAGAGACGAATCCCTGACAATCGCTTACTGCCTCCATGTGGCTCGAAAATATACCCAACTAAAACTTGTTTGCATGACTCTTCTTGAGCCGTGGTAGGATAGTAATCTAAGTACAGTGGAAACTCACACGAGACAAATGATGATCTCAGGTCAAAAAGCTAACATGTACTCATGCCACTAAAGAACTTCTATCTAACGATAAATATAATACCATCTAGAAGTTCTCGGCGAGTCCATCCAGTGTACTCACCTCCAATGACCACCTGTATACCATCTTAGGTGACACAACATCAATGGCTTGTGAGACCGGTCACCGCCCCTTATCGGGGTCTCGAAACGTATACACTAGTCTACTCCGGAATATCGATGCCTATTCTTGATACTCTCTCGACTAGGGACATTTAAGGATGTGCTATGGACTACCCAGCTCTCACATAAATGATCACCATCATAATGCTGATAGTCAAGCAATAATCCTACGGGCTTCATCATTATGTATCAGCGACACGTAATAACAAGTAAAATGCGTACACATCAATGATAAAGACAAACCAGATAGTATACTATCATTTTGAGTAAGACTGTTCTATCTGTATAGGTCCTCCTTTAATTATCATAATTACCTGCCTGCAATTACAATAATTGCCTTAAGGGCACAATATCCAATAGACCCGAACCATGAATACAACTTAACACGAATTCTTGAACTTGACATGACTACTTGAACGCCACTTGAACCTGAACTTGTACTCTTTATTTTTGTGGATTCAGTCAAGACTTGTAAACTTAATCTATAAAATAAAATACGTGGTGATAAGGGGTAGATTGATAAAGAATGTATGACATGATACAAGAGTTCACTAAAAGACACCTAACCTGAATATCCTGTGTTGTTTTCCCATAGGTTTGACTGGGCCTTGTATTCTTGTACCTTTGGTCCGCGAGGTACGTCGGACTACTCTCGTATACACGTGTACCTTCCTTATCAAACTACAAACAACCATGTTAAAATAGAATAACCATATTCATAGAATTGCCATGCTTATATACCTTACCATTCTTATATACTTATTTTCCAAGCTCATGTTACAATGCATGTTATATAGAACTGTTATGTTACATAGAATTGCCATATTTAATTATTAGTGTTACTCCTTCACAGCTTAATGATAATAGTTGTCAATTTATACACTTGTCATTATCATTTCTACACTTATCCTTTTTGGCGATTTACCGATCGCTAGTTCGCTGACGTGCATTCCACCCACTTCTTTCTATCTTTAGAATGTTCGTCAGGTGGTATTGAGACAAAGGACATAGAAGCTGTCGAAGAGGAGTACAACCAGTTCTCATCACAACTGGACGTCTAGTTCCATTCAGCTTTTCATTTTATTTCAGCCTATTTATGTATGCCTCCTTGTTAAGACTTATCATGTTATTGTATCTTGTATTCAGATAATTTTTCAGCGGTGAATCTTGAATGTAATAAATCAAAATTGGATTTCATTCTTTTGTTTATTCTTATTATTTTATGTTGCGTATAAACGCTTAGCGTATTTATTTCGGGAAATGACCTTCTCTAAATAAATACGTCACGAGCCTATTCACGTGTCGTCACCATCTTTTGGGAAGCGGTGTGTGACAATATGGTCGACTAGTCTTGATCAGTTGGTTCACGGCTTCATTCGCTTGGTAAGCCTTGATCTGTTGGGCAATATAGTCATCCAATCTCTCCTTTGAGATCGTTTCTTTTTTGGCCACTGATAGGGCCTGAGGAGGGTTTGAAATTTCCCCCTTATCATCCTTAATAATCACCAGTGATTCTTTGGCTGACGGTTCTTGCTGGATCAGCATCCAAACCATATCTTGAAATATGAGAGCCATCTGCTTCATATTCACAGCTTGCTCTGCCGCATCCTTATCTTTCTTTTTGATCACTCGTCTCAGAAAATCGATATCAGTCTCCTGCTCTTGGCGCCCTTCTAGTTCTTTTTCCGGACCTTCTTTAGAGCCGGTAAGAACTAACACCTTAGCGAGCATATCCTGGAGCTTTTCTTGTTACTCCTGGGCTTTCGTCAGAGACCGAGTATGCGGCCTGTGACTGATGGAGGTATGAATTTCGTCTTTACTTCCAGCCATATAGACTGTGTGAGTCATCACACCCCCAGACTTAGGGCGCTTGGAACTCTGGCCTTTGGGTTTTGCCTTAGGCACTCGAACATTTTCCGGCCTCGCTCTTTTATGAGAAGCCGTAGTAGGAGGAACTGTTATGACAGGAACGGCATTTTGAGAAGTCCCCCGCTGTATGGCAGGGGAGTTGTTATTTTCTTATCGACCCTTGAATTTTTTCGGCCGACAGGAGTAGTTTTCAACGATGACAGAGTCTCGGACAATCTTCTAGACTCTGTGAATTTTTGAAGAGAGCCGCTTGTAGGAGTGCTCCAGCTTTAGCTGATTTGGTGTCCCTACAGGAAGCAGCGATTTTTCAGTATAGCAGTGGGCGAACCCTTCTAAGCGGTTCAAAGTTGTTTCTGGTTGGAAAAATGGCATCGATAGCCACCACGGGAGCTGGTGGAGGGGAACTGCCCCCAGCTTGTCTCACTCGATGCCAATGGCGACGCCGAGCATGTTTTGTAGCAGGAACCTCTTTAGCATTAGAAGCTTCCTCATCATGCCCCATGCGTCATTTGTGGATTTCACCAAGTGTCAGCCTGTGAAAGACCGACGTCTTCTTAAATTGTGTCTTAGCACCTCAACTAGGTTTCCACATGCATCAAGTATGCAATTTTAAAAAATCTAGAGGTCTAAGCTACACTAACCTAGAACCGAACTAGAGAATTAGGGTTTTGTTAGCAAGAATACACTTTCTAAACTAAGTGAAGAGGGTTACAACCTTTGTAGACCAAGTCCTTCACTTCAATAGCTCCAAATAGTAGTCCCTAAGCTCCAAGTAGTAGTCCTTAGAACACTTCTTAGCTCCACTTGAAGAAAGGAACGAACTTGCTACGTCGTCTTCGAGGCCGAAGATGATCCACCTTGAAGTCTTCCTCACTCAAGCTCACTATTCACTAATCAAAGTATTAATGAAGCTAACAACCTATACTAAAGGACAAGTAAAGTGTAGATTAATGAAGTAGGAATTTTGCTCACAATATTTTCTTCTTTTTCTTTTTCTTTTTCACTTCAAGAAAATTCAAGAGAGGAAGAAGATGAGGATGGACTTGGAAGGAGACAGAGAGCCATGAGGTGAAGTGATGAGATGGTGTAGAAATATCTATGAATAAAAAAACAAAGAGAATGGAGTGAGTCATGGCTTCTCAAAGCTTCCACAAGCATCCAAGTCCAATGACTCATTTCCCATTTTCTTTTAATTCACAAATATATCCATTTCCAACTCATCACAATTCTTATGTGATTCTCATACATCATAGTTCTATATATCATCAACCATAATACATAATATATATATATATATATATATATATATATATATATATATATATATATATATACATACATATATTTATATATATCACATATATATTAATACGTATAATGAGAAGAATATGTTTATTGAGCTAATATTAGTTAATATATATATATATCAAATATATTAATATATATATATATATATTAAATTAATAAATCAACACTTGATTCAATAATTCATTTATATCATATATAACCGACTAATATCTTATTTATATGTATATCACATTATTAAATCAACACTTGATTCAATAATCCGGTTATATCACATATAACCGTCTAATATTCAATACTAGTTTATATATATATATATTAAATTATTAAATCAACACTTGATTTAATAATCTGGCTTTATCAAATATAATCCGGCTAATATCAAATACACAAATATATATCAAATATATATTAACAACATATACATATACCATTGAATCAACACTTGATTCAATAATCCGGTTATATCACATATAACCTATCATTGAATCAACACTTGATTCAACAATCCGGTTATATCACATATAACCTGACTGATATCAAATATCGCGAGATTATAATACGGTATTACATACTCGTATTTAATCAAGCTCCCGCACATATCAGCATATGTGCCCTACTTCGTTTCGCTTGAGCTAGGAAACCTCTGTGTAGGACTCTAAAGACTTGTCAATACGAGCAGTAGGTAATGATCACATCAGTCATCCACAAGCCGTCAATGGTACTAGCTGGACGAAACGGCTACCCAGGTATTGAGCGAATAGAAGATCAACAAGCAAGCTTGTCCAAACTCCCTCAAAGCCTATAAGCAACACTTACGGTACAGTCCGGTCTCTTCGTCTGATATATCACATATTGAGTCTAGGGGTGGAATTGTCAGACTCCAATAACTTGATAAGTCATGCCGATGTGTGGCCTATAACCATTCGAGAAACTACTGATAACACTTACCACTAAATCTCATCAGTCCTAGCCAGGGACTTGCTGTTATAGCTAATTGAGCATAGCGCAACATCAAATCCCTATACCGGGAGAGACGAAACCCCTCCTATCGCTCATTGCCTCCATGTGACTCGGGACTGTATGCAAAATCCACCTGTTTGCATGAATCCTTTGAGCCGTGGTAGGGAGGAAATCAAAGCACAGTGGGAACCACACAAGGCTCTATGACGATCTTGGGTTTACAGACTAACCTGTACAAGTGTCACTAGAGAACTGCTATCTGACGATAGGTATGGTACCATCTAGGAGTTCTCGGCAAGTCATGTTCGGTGTACCCATTCTCTAATGAGCACCTGTGTACAATCTTTGATGTCAAACACCAATAGTTGTGGGATCAACCATCGCCCCATACAGGGTCAAGAAACGTACACACTAGTCTACTCTGGAATATAGATGCCCTATCTCGATATTCCCTCGACTAGGAACTGTTAAAGGATGTTCTTGTGGACTACACAAGCCCCACTAGTATGATCTGCATCATAGTCCTGGTAGTCAAGCTAACATCCTAAGGGCTTTATCATAATGTATCAGAGAGACAGTATAACAATTCAAGTGTACATATTAAAATAAAGAGCAACCGGATAGCATACTATTATGTCAAGCAAGAAACTCCCCTATATATATGTCCAACCATCCACTA
Organism: Agapanthus africanus; assembly: GCA_030015575.1. NCBI lineage: Eukaryota > Viridiplantae > Streptophyta > Magnoliopsida > Asparagales > Amaryllidaceae > Agapanthus > Agapanthus africanus. Next base: position 195,992,014 of record JASDDO010000024.1, on the reverse strand, counting down.
TATCATACAATAATAGCCTCTAGGACATACATATTCCTAACAATCTCCCACTTGCACTAAGGCCAGTTGCTGTAGTATCTCATACCCAACATCCCAAAAAGTCTCTCAAATTGAGTCTGGGGGAAGGCCTTCGTGAGTGGATCCGCTGTGTTATCCTTCGTATCAACTCTCCTAATCCTCGATCTCCCGGCGATCTACTATCTCCCGAATCAGGTGATACCACCTAAGAATATGTCTGGATCGCTGATGGGACTGGGGTTCCTTGGCCAAAGCGACAGCTCCATTGTTATCACAATACAAGGGTATTGGATCCTCAATGGATGGAACCACACCAAGTTTAGCAATGAACTTCTTCATCCAGACATCTTTTTTAGTAGCATCGTTGGCAGCGATGTATTCAGCCTCCATCGTCGAGTCTGCTACGGTATCTTGCTTGGAACTCTTCCAACATACCGCCCCTCTATTGAGGGTAAAGACAAAACCCGAGACCAACTTACTGTCATCCTTATCACTCTAGAAGCATGAATCGATAAATGACTCCACCTGGAGTTCTCCGTTACCATACACCAAGAACATCTCTTTAGTTCTTTTCAAGTACTTAAGAATGTTCTTCACAGCTGTCCAGTGCTTCTCCTCAGGATCTAATTGATACCTACTTACCATACTAAGTGCGTAAGCTACATCCGGTCTAGTGCATAACATCGCGTACATGATCGACCCAACTGCAGAAGCATAGGGTATCTCTTGCATGCGAGCCCTCTCCAAATCAGTCTTGGGAGACATCTCTTTAGAGAGAGTGATTTCTGAACAAGCGGGTAAATTACTATGCTTAGAATCTTCCATACTAAACCTCTTTAGTATGGTGTCTATGTACCGAGATTGGAACAATCCCAACATCTGCTTTGATCTATCTCTATAGATCTTTATCCCCAGAATGTAGAAGGTATCATCCAGATCTTTCATGGAGAACTTTTGTGATAAGAAGAGCTTGATCGAGTGTAGTATAGGAACACCATTTCCTATCAAGAGTATATCATCCACGTACAATACGAGGAAGACAACCTTACTCTATACAACCTTCTTGTATATACAAGGTTCATCGACGTTTTTGATGAAGTCAAACTCTTTGACCGCCACATCAAAACAGATGTTCCAACTCCATGATGACTGCTTTAATCCGTAGATTGATTTAAGCATCTTGCACACCGTTCTGCTGCTCCCACTGTCTACGAAGCTCTCTGACTGTGTTATGTACATGCTCTCTTCTAAATAACCATTTAGAAAAGCTGTCTTGTTGTCCATCTGCCAGATTTCATAGTCATGGTATGCAGCAATGGCAAGTAGGATCCTGATGGATTTAAGCATAGCCACTGGAGAAAAGGTTTCATCATAATCGACACCAAGTCATTGATGAAAACCTTTATCAACAAGTCTAGTTTTGAAGGTCTCAACCTTTCCATCTACACCAATTTTATTCTAAAAGATCCACTTGCTCCCGATGGGTTTTACCCCTTCAGGAGCAACTTCCAAAATCCATACTTTGTTGGTGTACATGGATTCCATCTCAAATCGCATAGCATCCAGCCATTTCACAGAGTCCCCACTTGTGATAGCCTGCACGAAACTAGTTGGGTCATCATCTTCCATGATGCAATCCTCGCTCCCACCGTCTATGAGAAAACCGTAGTATCTCTCAGGTGGATGAGAAACCCTATTAGATCTGCGGAGTGGCTGAGGTTCATCGGGGACTATTGAATCCTCCGGTTCTACCAAATCATCAGCTGTAGTTTTTGTAGCTGGAACTTCTTCCAGTTCTACCCCATTACCACTAATTTCTTTCATAAGAAATTCCTTTTCTAGAAAGGCGGCATATTGAGAAACAAACACTTTTTGTTTCTCAGTGTGGTAGAAGATATATCCATGTGAATTCTTTGGATATTCCACAAACTTGCAAAGAACTTAACGTGCCTCGAGTTTTTCTGGATTCTATTTTTTAACATAGGCCGGACAACCTCATATCTTAACTCGTTTAAGATATGGTCTCTATCTGCTTCATATCTCATATGGTGTTTTAGGAACTGATTTTGATGGAACTTGATTCAATAAATATGCAGCTGTCTCAAGTGTATAACCCCAAAAGGAAATAGGTAACTCAGCATACTCATCATAGAGCGCACCATATCTAATGGGGTGCGATTTCTCCGCTCCGAAACTCCATTGTGATGTGGTGTATACGGAGGAGTAAGCTGAGAGAGAATCCCATTCTCTTTTAAATAGTCTCAGAATTCTGTGCTTAAGTATTCTCTTCCTCGATCATATCGAAGGACCTTAATACTTTTACCCGTCTGGTTCTCTATTTCGTTCTTATATTCCTTGAATTTCTCAAAAACTTCAGATTTGTGTTTTAACAGGAACACATGTCCGAATCTTGAGAGATCATTGGTGAATGTAATGAAGTACGAGGAACAATTCCTGGCATGTGTAGACATAAAACCGCATACATCACTATGTATCAATCCCATGAGTTCATCAGCTCTTTCTCCGTGTCCAGTAAATGGAGTTTTGGTCATCTTGCCTTTGAGACATGACTGGCAAGTTTCATAAGATGTAAATTCAAACTGATTCAAATATCCATCTTTAAGCAACTTAGCTAGTTTGGTCGCATTAATATGACCAAGTCTACAATGCCATAAGAAGGCTTCGTTCATTTCTGAACTTTTCCTCTTGTGTGTATTCTGTATGCTTAGAACTGTGTTGTAACAACTCCAATTTTTGTATACCTAAATTGGAATTAAATTTGAAGTATACTTGGAGTATTAATGTTGCTGATAACACTTTAAGTATCTATCTCTTTACAATAATTACAAGAAGGAGCTTGTAGCTCATTGGTAATACCTTGCACTGCTGAACCAAGCCACCAGAGTTCGAATCCCATGCCCCACATTATTTTTAGCACATTTTTCTTTAAAATTCTTGGAAGCCTAAAAGTCTACAGGCCATAACTCCCAAATATTGAACTGAACCCAAAATTTGAAGTATACCATGAGCTACATCGGAAGACCCCACACCCAACGCCGGCCAAATCCGGCCGGAATCGGCCAACTCGGCCTGCGCCGCCGGCTGGAGTTGGGCCGATGGCCGGGGTCCCAACATGAAAAATGCGGCTTTTGGTCTTCTGTAACTCTCTGTTTACTCCATTTTACGGTATCGGTTTTCCAATGATAAATACAACCATTTTAATGTCAATTTTAATGCTTTTTATCAAATTTTTATAATTTTTTTTAATAAAAGAAGACCCTTCACCTACCCTACCTAGCTACCCTATAAATAGACCCCTACCCCCTGCTTTCTCATTCCAAAACCATAGAAAAACTCTCTTGAAAATTTCCACAAGAAGTGTGCTTTGAAATCGAGTTCCCGGCGAAGCCCTGACGGAATTCCGGCAACGTGTTTTGAAGCAACCGGCGACGAAACCACCCCTCGGTCTTTCTCCCTAGTTCTCTTTAGTCTTTAGAAGAGTTTAAATCCGTAAGTCCCATCCCTCTTTCTTTTCTATTTCTTAAAAAAAAATACGAAATTATGAACCCCGACGGAAATCAGATCAAACCGAATTCCGATTCGGTTTTTTCTACAAAATTCCACTTGTCACCCAATCCACAATACATACCCATATACATGATGACTATTAATCACCCATAAACTAATTTAAACAAAGTTTCTCACATGAAATGATAGCTTTCTTGTAAAACCGTATTCTTTTCATAAAAATACCATAAAGTTTACTTTTCATGTTCTAATTAAATCCCTCATTCCTAAACATGTTCATCTTGATAAATAAACTTGTAGAAATTAATTTGAATGAGTTTTCACACATGAAATGATAACGTTTACAAATACCGTATTCTTACACTTAAATACCTTCATATTTAATATATCATGTTTAACCCCTAAACATCACAATACCTTAAAATAAGTCACGAGGTAATGACCTACCTCTACACACACACAAATATAACCCTAATTGATAAACGTCAAAACCTAGAATACGAAAATATATGACTTTTCACTAAAATACCATATTCTTTATAAACCTTTTCTAAAAGCTTTAAGTTGTACACAATTCTAAAACAAAATCTTTTAAAATGAAAGTACGATTTGTCATGGACATCGATCGTTTATCTAAACTGACTTTGTGGTGTCTAGGTAAGTGTGTCTAGGCTAGTGGTTTTTAATTAGGCCCACTATTGTGGTTCCTTCCCACTTACCTGGCACTTACCTGGCCGCAATTGGCGGTGAAGAGGCGATTTGAGACTTCTAATGACTTGTCGTTTAGACCTTAGAAATAGGCTAGTTGGCTTAGGAAACCCTAGAAACTAAAATACAGAAATTTATACCTTTTTTACAAATAAATACCTTATATTTATAAAACCGTTTTTCTAAATGAATAATATTATTAAACCTAAGTAAAGCGCCGCTACAACCCACCTTTGGGGAACTCGTTAGGGATAGTACGGTTCATCGTGCACCCGTGGGCTAGTAGTGCGAGATTCAGACCTCCGCAAGGAGCATTCGGTCTCGAAATGTTTAAAATACGGCATTTAAGAAAAATGAGATTTTGGAAAATAAAATAATTATTTAAAATTATTCTTGTATTAATATATATTTAATTATCATTTAAACACCTATTTTATTATAAGATAAAGTTTCCATCTTTTTCTAAAATTACAAGATTAAAAGTTACATTAAAATACCATGAGTTTCAAATAAATCAATTAATATTTTTATTAGGATATATTCACTAGAATAACACAAATAAAACTCACACTCATTATAACTATTAAGACGAATAATAAATACTTGAGGTGTATTTTGAAAACTATACAAAAGTACTTTTTACATAAAACCCCCTCAAGTTTTATAAATTACAATAAGGCTCCTAACAAATATAGAACTTCAAATTATCTTTCTTTTAGTCTGACTCGGGTTAGAGTCTGACTATTTCTGACTTGAATATGATTCAAGTCAATCTATATTCTTTTATATTCCAACTCAAGATGAATACATGAATCCCTGAATCCAGTTAACAATCTATATAACTTAACTGAACCGAACCATGGATATATTCCTTTTACATGTTTCCCAGTATTCCATTTACATGACTCTACGGTTATAACCGTTTCCTGATATCATGGTTTCGGTCAGTCAGTTAATCAATCTTACAATCAATACAATTTTACAAGATAACAATACAAACAAGACATCGCGGGGTTTAAGGGGTAGATTGGTACGGAAGGTGTTAAAGGTGGCACGAGGTGGTCAGATTAATACACGTAACCTGAATCCCATTGCTGTTGTACCGTGGCATAACGGTTCCTTGTACTATACGTGACCTAGTCTCTGGCAAGTAAGACTCCCCTCGTATACACCGGCATCCTTCTGTACCAAGCTACAAACAACAGCGATAACATAACATTATAACAATAGTTTATACTTTAAAAATGTATCTTCTTATTCTGTCTTCTCTATTTCCCTCTTACCTTTGGGACTTACCGAGCGATCTGTTCGCTGACGACATTCTATTCTCTCTTCTTTGAATGTCGTCAGGTGACCTGGACCCGGCAGAAGTTGAGCCTACACAAGAAGACTTGGAACAATTTGCCGAAGACCCTGCAGTATAATTTCATTGTATACTTTTCTTTTCAGTACTTTCCATTTCCTGTTATGCCACTGTTTTGGCATCTTTTATTCCAGTTGTATTTTCTTTTTCATGCATTGTACAAAGAATGTTAATAAATAAAAGTTGCTGTTCTTTTATACTCTTGTCTCTTGTGTATTTATTTTATATTGCTTAGATACGCTTAGCGTATGTACTTCTGAGTATATACGTAGCGGGCCTCGTCGCGTCTCCTTCGCCGTACACTAGGAAGCGGGGCGTGACAGGTTTTGTTGGTGGTCCATGCAGGTCAGAGCTGTATGAATCCCTGTCATGCAGTTCTGGTCTGCGTGAACAACCTAAGCAATAAGTACATAAGAACCAGCAACTTAAAACATTCTTTACAATTCATGTTCCTTGAATCTTGCAAATTCCTATTCCTTGAATCTTATCATTTCATGTATTTGAATCTGTCCTAACCCAAATTTTTCTTCAAGGTCATGGATTCCCCAAACAACCCCAGTACCAACCTCAACAACACCCCTTCAGCACTACCTCTCACACCAGCTGTTCCTGCACCACCCACTGAGCAAACGATATTATTTGAGGCGATCCGCAGCCTTCTCGAGGGACAGCAACAACTTTTGAATCGTCCTGAGACCGATGCACTGGGAGTAAAGTAATTCAGAGCTTTGCACCCAAAGCAATTCTCTGGTAAAGGAAGCCCTCTTGAAGCGGAAAAGTGGGCACAAAGCATCGAAGACGATCTGGCAGCAGCTCAAGTGCCAGAAAATGCTTGGGTCCGTGTAGCGAAGCTACAGCTCACGGATAATGCTCGCAATTGGTGGTAGGCGGAAGAAAGCCGTCTGGTACAGCCGATTGAATGGAAGACATTTCGCGAGAAGTTCGACGCGAAATATTTTCCTGTGACTGCCAGGTTCGCCATGGAGCAGCAGTTTATTCATCTACAGCAAGGATCAATATGGGACAAATCGGTAGATGAATACGACGCTAAATTCACTATGTTGAGCCGGTAAGATATGTCACAATAGTTCAATTTTTAATTATCACATACTACACAGCTAACACAATCTTTAAACAGATTCGCGGCATACTTGATACCGACGGACGATATCAGAGCCCGTCGCTTTCAACAAGGACTGGACACAGAGATTCAGGCTACTCTAGCCACGGGAAAGTTTTTGACTCATGAGGATGCTCTAGAAGCTGCCCGCAGCTATGAGGCAGTAATAAAAGCAAGGGGCAGACCTCAGTCTGCTGGAGTCAAACGCCCTGCCAAGCAGATGGCAGGTGGAGCCTCGTCCAGGCCACCTTTCGTGCCAAGGTGACCCGGAGTACCAACCCATCGTCCTAGTCCAGCCTTTTGCACCTACTGCAGGAGAACTGGACATATGATGAAGGACTGCCGTCGAGCCAACCGCCTTTGCTTGATCTGCGGTTCAGCCACTCACGGTATTGGATCTTGTCCCCAAAGGCAGAACCCAGTTGCTGCACCCAGGCCAGCAAATACCTATCAGCAGCGACCAGCTCTTCAGGCACCTGCTCCCAGACTTGCACTGCCTGCACCACCCAGAGGACCACAAGCTACACCACCTCCTCGACAGTTCCATCAAGCTCAAAGGAACGTTCCGAGGAATGCTCCTCAGGCCAGGAGCAATGTGCCAAAGCGCCAGGCTTTCATGATGTCTGTGGAAGAAGCTGAGGCCACTGGCAAAGTCGTTACTGGTAAACTTTTCTTCTCAAACTCATCTTTTAGTCTTGTTTACCTATACACTTTCCCTATACCTAAAACCTATCTCATATACCTTAGGTACAATCCTAGTAGCTTCATTACCTGCACTTGCACTGTTTGATACTGGAGCATCCCACTGCTTTATGTCGCAACGGTTTGTCCGAACCCATGCGATTCCAGTCTCACCGCTTGTATCCAGCTGGAACGTCAGTTCCGGAAATGGTGTTCTAAAGGCAACTATGGGATACAGCATGTGTCCAGTCATCGTCTGCAGTCGAGAGTTTTATGCTGACTTCAAGGTACTGGATATACCAAACTTCGATGTGGTACTAGGAATGGACTGGCTTGGAACCTTTTATGCTACCATCGACTGTCGTCAAAGGAGGGTAGTATTTGAGATTCCAGATCATCCAGTCTTCTATTTCAAGAGTGGAGATCGTACATTGGAGCCAAGCATTACAAAGCAAAGTCAAGAGAAGCAGTAGTTGCAGCAGCTCAAGCATAAGAAGAATCAAGACCGGAGGTAGTTCGAGAGTTCGATGATGTATTTCCTGACGATATATCAGGTTTGCCTCCCGATCGAGCTCTTGAATTCAGTATTGACTTAGTACCAGGAGCACAACCGGTGATCAAAGTACCCTATAGACTAAGTCCGGAAGGATTGAAGGAAGTCCGAATACAGTTGGATGAATTACCGGCGAAAGGATGGATTCGTCCCAGCACTTCAAGTTGGGGAGCACCTGTATTATTGGTGAAGGAAAAGGAAGGTTCATACAGAATGTGCATCGATTATAGGGCCTTGAACAAAGTCACTATAAAGAACAAGTATCCACTCCCGCGCATCGACGATTTATTCGATCAGCTAAGTGGATCTTGTGTCTTCTCTAAACTAGATCTTCGTTCAGGTTATCATCAAGTGAAGGTCAAGGAAGCTGATATTGACAAAACAGCTTTCAGAACTCGCTATGGACATTACGAATTTCTAGTAATGCCGTTTGGAGTGACCAATGCACCAGCAATCTCCATGAACCTAATGAACCAAGTTTTCCGGGAATATTTAGACAGGTTTGTTGTCATCTTCATCGACGACATCCTGGTATATTCTAAGAATCGGAAAGAACATGCGGAGAACCTACGAATTGTCCTGGAAACTCTTCGACAACATAAGCTTTATGCCAAGTACAGCAAATGCGAGTTTTGGCTAAATCAAGTTGGTTTTCTTGGACATATCGTATTAGGAGAAGGAATTTCTGTGGATCCAGCAAAAGTTTCGGCAGTTAGCGAATGGTCTACACCAAAATCAGTGAAGGATATTCGAAGTTTCTTGGGATTAGCTGGATAATACAGAAGATTTATTGAAGGCTTTTCGAAGATAGCAACACCCCTGACCAAGCTCACACGAAAAGATGAAGAATTTGTGTGGTCAGAAGCATGCGAGCAAGCTTTCATAGAACTCAAGTCAAGACTGACATCTGCACCTATTCTCGTAACACCGGATCAATCTGGAGGATTCGAAGTACATTGTGATGCATCCGGTAAGGGATTAGGATGTGTTCTACATCAGCACGGTAAGGTTGTGGCTTATACTTCAAGACAACTAAAGACTCATGAGCGCAATTATCCGACGCATGATCTGGAGTTGGCAGCCGTCATTTTTGCTCTTAAAATTTGGCACCAACATCTACACAGATCATAAAAGTCTGAAGTATGTGTTTACTCAGAAGGAGTTGAATATGCGGCAGAGAAGATGGTTAGAACTTATGGAGGACTTTTACATCAATTTGCGATATCACCCAGGAAAGGTGAACGTAGTACCTGATGCTCTTAGTCGCCAACCATTATCAATGAATCTCACCGCTCAGTGGAAGCTTCAGCAAGACCTACATCAGATGGAGATTGAACTAGTCATGCCAGGTGATGCTTCAAGTTTGATGAATCTACAAGTTCAATCAACCATTGCCAATCAGATCAAAGCAGCTCAAGCCAGCGATGCTAAGTTGCAAAAGATCAGAGAATAAGTGGAGAATGGAATCAGAACAAACTTCATCATCCATGAAGACGGATCTTTGAGATACGGCAGCAGATTGTATGTACCAAAGGGTCCTGTTCGGAAAGAGTTAATGAAAGAAGCTCACAGCTCTCCCTATTCAGTACATCCTGGAGGTACCAAAATGTACAAAGATCTACGTCAGAATTATTGGTGGCATGAAATGAAGCGTGAAGTAGCCAGAAGCGTCGCAAAATGTTTGGTGTGTCAGCAAGTAAAGGCTGAACATCACAGGACAGCTGAACTACTTCAACCGTTACCAATTCTAGAATGGAAGTGGCAGCACATCACGATGGACTTTGTAACTGCTCTTCCTCGCAGCACAAAGGGTAACGATGCGATATGGGTCATTGTGGATCGACTTACAAAGTCGGCTCACTTCATCCCATTTTGAGTTGGCCAATCAACTGAGACAATAGCGAAGAAGTACATGGAGGAAATTGTGAGACTTCATGGAGTACCGGTCTGTATTGTCTCTGATCGTGACACCAGGTTCCGATCGCAATTTTGGCAGAGTCTGCAAGCTAGCTTGGGAACAAGTCTGAACTTCAGCACGGCTTATCATCCACAAACAGATGGTCAGTCGGAACGAACTATTCAGATCTTGGAGGATATGCTCAGAGCATATATGCTCGACTTCAAAGGATCGTGGGAAGATCACCTGCATCTTGTGGAGTTTGCGTACAACAACAGCTATCAAGCAAGCATAAGAATGGCACCTTTTGCAGCATTATATGGAAGGAAGTGTCGATCACCATTAAGTTGGGACGACATCGGAGATAGAGAACTCCTTGGACCATAGATGATAGTAGCGACCGTTGATGTGGTTCGTACTATCAGGGAAAGAATGCGCATAGCTCAAGATAGACAGAAACACTGGGCTGATGCGAAGATGCGACACTTGGAGTTCCAGCCAGGAGATCATGTATTCCTGAAAATATCTCCGAACCGTGGAGTGATCCGATTTGGAAGACGGGGAAAGTTAAGTCCGAGATATATTGGACCGTTCGACATACTCGAACGAGTCGGTGAAGTGGCATACCGATTAGCGCTTCCACCCTCGTTGGAAGGAGTGCATAACGTATTCCACATATCCCAACTTAGAAGGTATGTGAGTGACCCCAGCCATGTACTTGATTATTCCGAGCTCACTATACAGCCCGATTTGTCTTGTGAGCAACAACCTGTGGAAATCCTGGACAGGAAAGTGAAGACACTACGGAATAAGGAAGTTAATTTGGTCCGGGTAATGTGGAGAAAAGACACTCCAGGAGAATCCACGTGGGAAAGGGAAAATGAAATGCGTGCAAGATATCCGCACCTTTTTGTAAACTAGTCCTCAAATAAAAGTTGTAAATTTCGAGGACAAAATTTTTGTAAGGAGGGTAGATTGTAACAACTCCAATTTTTGTATACCTAAATTGGAATTAAATTTGAAGTATACTTGGAGTATTAATGTTGCTGATAACACTTTAAGTATCTATCTCTTTACAATAATTACAAGAAGGAGTTTGTAGCTCATTGGTAATACCTTGCACTGCTGAACCAAGCCACCAGAGTTGAATCCCATGCCCCCACATTATTTTTAGCATATTTTTCTTTAAAATTCTTGGAAGCCCAAAAGTCCACAGGCCATAACTCCCAAATATTGAACTGAACCCAAAATTTGAAGTATACCATGAGCTACATCGGAAGACCCCACACCCAACGCCGGCCAAACCCGGCCGGAATCGGCCAACTCGGCCGGTCGGCCCCGCCGGCCGGAGTTGGGCCAATGGCCGGGGTCCCAACATGAAAGATGCGGCTTTTGGTCTTCTGTAACTCCCTGTTTACTCCATTTTACGGTATCGGTTTTCCAATGATAAATACAACCATTTTAATGTCAATTTTAATGCTTTTTATCAAATTTTTATAATTTTTTTTAATAAAAGAAGACCTTTCACCTACCCTACCTAGCTACCCTATAAATAGACCCCTGCCTCCTGCTTTCTCATTCCAAAACCATAGAAAAACTCTCTTGAAAATTTCCACAAGAAGTGTGCTTTGAGATCGAGTTCCCGGCGAAGCCCTGACGGAATTCCGACGACGTGTTTTGAAGCAACCGGCGACGAAACCACCCCTCGGTCTTTCTCCCTAGTTCTCTTTACTCTTTAGAAGAGTTTAAACCCGTAAGTCCCATCCCTCTTTCTTTTCTATTTCTTAAAAAAAATACGAAATTACGAACCCCGGCGGAAATCGGATCAAACCGATTTCCGATTCGGTTTTTTCTACAAAATTCCACTTGTCACCTAATCCACAATACATACCCATATACATGATGACTATTAATCACTCATAAACTAATTTAAACAAAGTTTCTCACATGAAATGATAGTTTTCTTGTAAAACCGTAATCTTTTCATAAAAATACCATAAAGTTTACTTTTCATGTTCTAATTAAATCCCTCATTCCTAAACATGTTCATCTTGATAAATAAACTTGTAGAAATCAATTTGAATGAGTTTTCACATATGAAATGATAACGTTTACAAATACCGTATTCTTACACTTAAATACCTTCATGTTTAATATATCATGTTTAACCCCTAAACATCACAATACCTTAAAATAAGTCACGAGGTAATGACCTACCTCTACACACACACAAATATAACCCTAATTGATAAACGTCAAAACCTAGAATACGAAAATATAGGACTTTTCACTAAAATACCATATTCTTTATAAACCTTTTCTAAAAGCTTTAAGTTGTACACAATTCTAAAACAAAATCTTTTAAAATGAAAGTACGATTTATCATGGACATCGATCGTTTATCTAAACTGACTTTGTGGTGTCTAGGTAAGTGTGTCTAGGCTAGTGGTTTTTAATTAGGCCCACTATTGTGGTTCCTTCCCACTTACCTGGCACTTACCTGGCCGCAATTGGCGGTGAAGAGGCGATTTGAGGCTTCTAATGACTTGTCGTTTAGACCTTAGAAATAGGCTAGTTGGCTTAGGAACCCTAGAAACTAAAATATGGAAATTTATACCTTTTTACAAATAAAAACCTTATATTTATAAAACCGTTTTTCTAAATGAATAATATTATTAAACCTAAGCAAAGCGCCGCTACAACCCACCTTTAGGGAACCCGTTAGGGATAGTACGGTTCATCGTGCACCCGCGGGCTAGTAGTGCGAGATTCAGACCTCCGCAAGGAGCATTCGGTCTCGAAAGGTTTAAAATACGACATTTAAAAAAAATGAGATTTTGGAAAATAAAATATTTATTTAAAATTATTCTTGTATTAATATATATTTAATTATCATTTAAACACCTATTTTATTATAAGATAAAGTTTCCAACTTTTTCTAAAATTACAAGATTAAAAGTTACATTAAAATACCATGAGTTTCAAATAAATCAATTAATATTTTTATTAGGATATATTCACTAGAATAATACAAATAAAACTCACACTCATTATAACCATTAAGACGAATAATAAATACTTGAGGTGTATTTTGAAAACTATACAAAAGTACTTTTTACATAAACCCCCTCAAGTTTTATAAATTACAATAAGGCCCCTAACAAATATAGAACTTCAAATTATCTTTCTTTTAGTCTGACTCGGGTTAGAGTCTGACTATTTCTGACTTGAATATGATTCAAGTCAATCTATATTCTTTTATATTCCAACTCAAGATGAATACATGAATTCCTGAATCCAGTTAACAATCTATATAATTTGACTGAACCGAACCATGGATATATTCCTTTTACATGTTTCCCAGTATTCCATTTACATGACTCTACGGTTATAACCGTTTCTTGATATCATGGTTTCGGTCAGTCAGTTAATCAATCTTACAATCAATACAATTTTACAAGATAACAATACAAACAAGACATCGCGGGTTTTAAGGAGTAGATTGGTACGGAAGGTGTTAAAGGTGGCACGAGGTGGTCAGATTAATACACGTAACCTGAATCCCATTGCTGTTGTACCGTGGGATAACGGTTCCTTGTACTATACGTGCCCTAGTTTCTGGCAAGTGAGACTCCCCTCGTATACACCGGCATCCTTCTGTACCAAGCTACAAACAACAGCGATAACATAACATTATAACAATAGTTTATACTTTAAAAATGTATCTTCTTATTCTGTCTTCTTTACTTCCCTCTTACTTTTGGGACTTACCGAGCGATCTGTTCGCTGACGACATTCTGTTCTCTCTTCTTTGAATGTCGTCAGGTGACCTGGACCCGGTAGAAGTTGAGCCAACACAAGAAGACTTGGAGCAATTTGCCGAAGACTATGCAGTATAATTTCATTGTACACTTTTCTTTTCAGTACTTTCCATTTCCTGTTATGCCACTGTTTAGGCATCTTTTATTCCAGTTGTATTTTCTTTTTCATGCATTGTACAAAGAATGTTAATAAATAAAAGTTTCTGTTCTTTTATACTCTTGTCTCTTGTGTATTTATTTTATATTGCTTAGATACGCTTAGCGTATGTACTTCTGAGTATATACGTAGCGGGCCTCGTCGCGTCTCCTTCGCCGTACACTGGGAAGCGGGGCGTGACATGTGTTTTGATTCAGCACGTATATACTATTACACAGCGTACCAAACCCAATCAATACTTGATTCAGGAAAATGTTCATAACATTTTTTTCTAGTGCAAAGTTATATCCATCTTTATCTAATAAGAAACGGATATGATGTTACACATCATCAACGGTGCATAATAACAGTCGTTCAAAATTAATGTATTGTCATTTGGAAATACAAGGTGATATTCCCCGACAGCTTCGGCAGCAACAATTACTCCGTTCCTTACTTTGAGAGACATATCACCCTTTCCCAGTTCTCTGCTTCTCCGTAACCCTTGTAACATATTACAAATGTGGGATTCTGATCCGGTATCTAATACCCTGGATGTAAAGCTAACTGAGAAACAGTTCTCAATAACGAACACACCCGAAGAATGCATCATCATGCTCTTTTTTCGTTCGAATTGCATGTGAATTCGTGCATTCCCCTATCCCCTGCTCAGACTCAGAACCAATGTTCCCTAGCCCAGTATAATAACCGGGTTCGGTCAATACATCTATATTATTATCTTGATTAAAGCGTGTCATGGTCATTACCTGGAGAGAGAGAGAGAGAAGAAAACACTTTAGCGTACGCTCTTGTAAGATTAGATTGGTTATTATCTTATCTAATTAGGATGGCTCCCACTGTTTTTATCAAATCTTTCTTCAAACCCTAAAAGTGTGTCTTAGCACCTCAACTAGGTTTCCACATGCATCAAGTATGCAATTTTAAAAAATCTAGAGGTCTACGCAATACTAACCTAGAATCGAACTAGAGAATTAGGGTTTTGTTAACAAGAATACACTTTCTAAACTAAGTGAAGAGGGTTACAACCTTTGTAGACCAAGTCCTTCACTTCAATAGCTCTAAGTACCAAGTAATAGTCCCTAGAACTCTTCTTAGCTCCACTTAAAGAAAGGAACGAACTTGCTACGTCGTCTTTGAGGCCGAAGATGATCCACCTTGAAGTCTCTCTCACTCAAGCTCGCTCTTCACTAATCAAAGTATTAATGAAGCTAACAACCTATACTAAAGGGCTAGTAAAGGGTAAGTTGATGAAGTAGGAAATTTGATCACAATATTTTCTTCTTTTTCTTTTTCTTTTTCACTTCAAGAAAATTAAAAAGAGGAAGAAGATGGGGATGAACTTGGAAGGAGAGAAAGAGCCATGAGGTGAAGTGATGAATTGGTATGGAAATATCTATGAGTAAGAACAAAGTGAATGGAGTGAGTCATGGCTTCTCAAATCTTCCACAAGCATCCTAGTCCAATGACCCATTTCCCATTTTCTTTTAATTCACAAATAAATCCATTTCCAACTCATCACAATTCTCATATGATTTTCATACATCCTAATTCTATGTATCATCAACCATGATACATAATATATATATATATACATATATTTATATATATCACATATATATTAATATGTATAATAAGAAGAAAATGTTTAGTGGGCTAATATTAGTTAATATATATATATATATATATATCAAATATATTAATATATATATAAAATTATTAAATCAACACTTGATTCAATAATCCGGTTATATCATATATAACCGACTAATATCTTATTTATATGTATATCACATTATTAAATCAACACTTGATTCAACAATCCGGTTATATCACATATAACCGTCTAATATTCAGTACTAGTTAATATATATATATTAAATTATTAAATCAACTCTTGATATAATAATCCGACTATATCAAATATAATCCGGCTAATATCGAATACACAAATATATATCAAATATATATTAACAACATATACATATACCATTGAATCAACACTTGATTCAATAATCCGGTTATATCACATATAACCTATCATTGAATCAACACTTGATTCAACAATCCAGTTATATCACATATAAGTTGACTGATATCAAATATCACGAGATTAGAATACGGTATCACATACCAGTATTTAATCAAGCTCCCGCACATATCACCTCTGTGTGGGACTTTAAAGACTCGTCAATATGCTAGCAGTAAGTAATGATCACATCAGTCACCCACAAACCGTCAACGATACTAGCTGGACGTAACGGCTACTCAGGTATCGAGCGAATAGAAAATCAACAAGCAAGCTTTTCCAAACTCCCGCAAAGCCTATAATCAACACTTACCGCACAGTCCGGTCTTTTCGTCTGATATGTCGCATATCGAGTCTAGAGGTAGAATCGTCAGACCCCAGTAACTTGATAAGTCATGCCGATGTGTGGCCTATAACCATTCGAGAAACCAGTGATAACACTTACCAGTAAATCTCATCATCCCTGGACAGGGACTTGTTGTTATAGCCAATCGAGCATAGCGCAACATCAACTCCCTATACCGGGAGAGACGAAACCCCTCTTATCGCTCATTGCCTCCATGTGACTCGGGACTATACCCAAAATCCACCTATTTGCATAACTCCTTTGAGCCGTGGTAGGGAGGAAATCAAAGCACAGTGAGAACCACACAAGACTCTATAACGATCTCCAGTCTACAAACTAACCTGTACAAGTGTCACCAGAGAACTGCTATCTGACGATAGGTATGGTACCATCTAGGAGTTCTCGGCGAGTCATATTCGGTGTACCCATTCTCTAATAAGCACCTGTGTACAATCTTTGATGTTAAACACCAATGGTTGTAGGATCAGCTATCGCTCCATACAGGATTAAGAAACGTACACACTAGTCTACTCTGGAATATCGATGCCATGTCTCGATATTCTCTCGACTAGGAACTGTTAAAGGATGTGCTTGTGGACTACACAAGCTCCACTAGTATGATCTGCATCATAGTCCTGGTAGTCAAGCTAACATCCTAAGGGCTTTATCATAATGTATCAGAGAGACAGTATAACAATACAAGTGTACATGTTAAAATAAAGAGCAACCAGATAGCATACTATCATGTCGAGCAAGAAAGTCATATATATATATATATATATATGTCCAAGCATCCACTATATCATACAATAATGGCCTCTAGGGCATAGATATTCTTAACACCTTCAATTAATCCGAAGCAGGGGTGGTTAGTCTGTTGAAGATAGACTGTCTTGGAGGTGAAGCCCTCTTATTTGCTTCACGCGGAGCAGGAGCGAGAATGGTCAGCTGCTTAGGGATAGTCTTCTCCGGAATCGTAGGTGTTCCCGCCAACAAATTTGGCTCAAAGCTTACATTTGTTCCCTTATAAAAAAAATAGAGGGCGCCCTGCACGTGTTAAACACATGAGCACTCACGTGCAAAGCACATGAGCACCTGCTGCAATTAGGATTAAATCCTATAATAGCCCTCACGTGATATCACGTGAGCATTCATGTGCAATGCACGCGAGAACCAGCTTCATATAGGATTAAATCCTATAGTAGCACCCTTGTGTTCAACACGTGAGATTCCTTGCCGCATTCGTATGGCAGCGCTCATGTGCTGAGCACATCAGCGCCATATGGCAGCGCTCACATGATTGTACGTGAACGCCCCAATTTGTAGCGCTAGCTTCTGATAGAATTAAATTCTATTTGGAAAATATTTTTCTTGATCTTTCTAATATGGAAAGATTTTTCTCTAACAGAGAATCTTTGGATTTAAAACCCAATGGTGATAAAATATCACCAATTAATTTATATAATAAAATTAAATTCTATGTGATAGAATTAAATTCTATTTGGGAAATATTTTCGCTGGTCTTTCTAATATGGAAATATTTTTCTTTGGATTTAAAATCTAATGGTGATAAAATATCACCAATTAAAACATCTGATAGAATTAAATAATGTATGATAGAATTAAATTTTATTTGGGAAATATTTTCCCTGGTCTTTCTAATATGGAATGATTTTTCTCTAACAGAGAATCTTTGGATTTAAAATTCAATGGTGATAAAATATCACCAATTAAAGTATCTGATGGAATTAAATTCTGTGTGGGAAATATTTTCCCTGATCTTTCTAAC
Source organism: Agapanthus africanus (assembly GCA_030015575.1). Lineage (NCBI taxonomy): Eukaryota > Viridiplantae > Streptophyta > Magnoliopsida > Asparagales > Amaryllidaceae > Agapanthus > Agapanthus africanus. Next base: position 195,974,007 of record JASDDO010000024.1, on the reverse strand, counting down.
ATAGAAAGATTTTCTCTGTTAAACAGAGAACCCTTGGATCTAAGATTCAACGGTGATTAAAACAATCATCATGATAGAATTAAATTCCGTATTAGGAAAATATTTTTCTAATCTTGTTAAACAAACAAAAAATATCTTCTTTTAAATAGAAAGTCACTGGATCTTTGATCTAACGGTGAAAGTCATCTTTCAGATAAATTAGTATCTCTCAATGAGAGATTTTTCTCAAACAAATTGATTTTTCTCTTCTCCTATATAAAAGACCCAAGAGATTAAATCCCATAGAGAAGAGACCCCTCATAAGCTTCTGCAACAGAAAATTTAATTCTCTTCAAATAAAGATCATCTTCAACTTCTCAAACCCTAGGTAAAAATAAGGGATAAATATGTCTCCTTTTACCTATCATGCATATAAAAATAGGGTTTAACCCTTCAAAGAACATAGTTCTTTCTCTGGATCTAAGATCCATAAGAAAAGTCCCCTACAAAAAGAGAATTTAATTCTCACAAAGGGATCTTGATCTTAAACTTAGAATTCAGAGAAGAACTTTGACGTTTTTCCTACCATCATAAGAAAAAGAGAGAGAAAAGAAAGATGGAGTTTATATTCCAGGAACTTAGTTCCCTCAAGTCTTAAAAGAACTTGATCTCATATCGTCAAATATCGATCTTGGTGATCGTTAATAGTCAAAATACCGTTAATAGAAGCTAATCTTCTCTGAAACTTAAGTTTCAAAATAAACAGAGATTAAATCTTTAAGGAAGAAACGCCTCATGTGATATCCACGTGAGCGCTAAGGGAAAAATCAAACTCAGCGCCTCACGTGATATCCACATGAGTGTCTAAAAGAAGTAGGAGACTTAAAGTCTCACGTGATATCCACGTGAGCGTCCAAAGGCCTATGAAAACAACATCTCACGTGAAAGGCACGTGAACTTCCAAAACTCAACATCTCATACGAAAGGTACGTGATAGAGGTCGGAATCTCCCTCATATGTTATTCTCCGTCGATCTTGCGGCCAGTGGGGCTGAACGGCTGAAATTGTTGTGGAAGATTGAGCGTTTGGATCTCAATGGATTGGTGTTGATACCGAGATACCTTCAAAGGAAGTCTCAGGGTGGGAAACCACCGTAGGACCCTCCGACGATCAAGTAAGTATCAAGGAATAGATAGGCATAGTAGCAACATATTGGATTTAATTCCAGTTGCCTCAGTCCTCTGGAAGAGGGGTTTATATAGCGGTCGCATTAGAGCGAGCCGATGCGAGATTCTCGCCGTCCATTTTGCCCCTGCGTCATGCTCGCGTTAATGGCGGGATACGTTCATTAATGGAGAGATACACTAGCGTGGGATGCAGAATGTGGAGCGACGAAGATCTTGTTGTGGCGAGATACACGGAATCGTTACGAAGGAAGCTCATGCTCCGTGCTCCTGGCCAGACGGGAAAGCTGAGGAAGCTCAGCTCGGAGACGAGCGAGGAGGCTGTAGGATAGCTCGAAGGCGAGCTGTTGGCTGGTTGCTAGGCGAACAGGGAATGTACTCAGGGAGGCCCCCAAAGGTCGGATGATACCTCGGAGATGAAGCGCCGAGGAATATCCTCTTTGCATTGTACTTCAAAGAGCCGGTCTGTGCATATGAGAGACTTTCCATCCGCCATGTGTCTTAATCGGGGGAATCCTCACTTGTGAGCACCATCATTAGCCCCCCACTCTCATTTCGACCTATTTATTGGTCGGGTCGAGAGTGGTCTACTCGGTTTCTTTATTCAACTTGGTGTCGAGAATTCTCTGTGGCGGTTTGTCCGGGAACGACATGGCATTCGGCGGTTGTGTCTCCCCGATCTCCGTACCCATATAGCGATAATTAATTTCCCTAATCTTCAGGCGCGTCTTCATATGATGTCAGCGGATCGCTGATGGGACGTCGTCATTAAGGTGATGTCGCTTCGCCTGATCGGATCCACGTGAAGGGAAGGTGTTTAATAGTCGACTGCCGCGTGGCGTCACATAAATCATTAGGCGCGATGCTTTGTTTGGATGGAGAGGATCTGGGCCGTAAGATAGACTTCTCTGAGGGTATAAATAAAGGTGCACAGCCCCAGGGAACGTCTTTGTTCACTTGCACTCCTGCCATCTTTTTATTTGGACTTGTTTTGTTCTTGAGTTTCTAAGTGTTGAAAGACCGAACATTAGCTTGGATAGGAGTCCACCTGCTGTAGATAGGTGCAATGAGCAGGAAGCAACCCTCCAGCCTCGTGTTGAGGGCTTTAGATCCACGTCTTTGTTAAGCAGGAAGCTACCTACTGTGGATGGGCCGAGTAGGAAGCTACCCGGCGGTTGTTCAGTAGACAACACTGCACATTTTTTATTACATTTTTCCTACCATTTTCATATTAAAAAAGGACTTTATTATAATATATTATACATATGAGGGTTTATGTGTAAAAACACTATTTTCCATGTGTTAATATATTTTAATTAGCATTTGGTAGGAAAATATGTGCAAATAAATTCATTGACCTAATCCTAGTAGAACTAAGTCTACTAAATATTATTTGAGATTATTGTGCAGAATTTTCCAAGTTGTTAATGCAGAATTTAGCAAGCAAATCAAGTTGTTGAAGAAGACTTGCCTAATTAAGAATTAAAACTTGGAGACCAAGTCTGGAAGCAACCGAGAGAAGATTTCTGAATTCTGAAGGTGCCTAGGATTGCCACATGTCCCAAAGACCAAGCCCCAGAAAAATGATAGAGGGATGAGATCAAATGGCCGCGGATCCGCGGCCATACCCCCACTTTGGCCGCGGATCCATGGCAATCTAGTGGGATCATTTGCTAAGATTTTGTGGCTTAAATCTCTGCTATATTTTACCAACTTTTGAAGCAAAAGATTGTGGCTTTGGACTATAAAAGGGCACCGAGAGCCTCTTGGAAAAGTTATCAAGCCGAAGAGATCACGAAGCTCCAGACGCTCACGCATCCAGGCTGGTCATCAACGGTTCATCTACCTCCTTGGAAGAGATCGAGAAGCAACTAGTTTTGTAATCATTTTCTAAGGAATAAAGTGTAGATTGTTCAAGTTGATTAATAAAGGTAGTTGTTTTATTTTATTCTTTTGCATTTTACATTATGTTTTCCCTCTCTGTCTTTTCATCTTCTTCTCCCAACATGCGCGAGTAATTCTCCGCTTGTTAGGGTTCGTAGGATTAGGGTAGGCTAATGGATGATGAACATCCCTAAACCCTTTTTAAGTCCTATAAAATTTATGACCTTTATCAAAAGAATCATTAACATCCTAATCGGGCGCGCTAACAATTCTTTGTTAGTTCCGACCGCGATTAGAGATTAGATTAATGATTATTTTGGTAAAGGCTAGATATGAACGGAGTTCCGTGTCGAGATAAGGGTTAAGAGTGGGATTCCTTTTCCCTCCGGAAACCCTAATCTACACGCATCACCGTCGTTCTAGTTATAAATCTATTAATGGATAAAAAGGGTAACTTTTAATTAGTTGTCTATGACTACTAAATCCTAACGAACCCTACAAGCCCTCTTATTATATTGTCTACATCTCTAAAATAATCTAGATCTATATTTTTGCATTCTTGCTTAACGTAGATCTAAAAACTTTTCACAAAATTCTCATTTCCTCCTCTCTTTTTCAACACATCTAAAGGAAGAGTAAAAGGTTCCACGTTTCCCTGAGGACGACCCGTACTCATCTCGGTCTAGCTACGCGCGACACCGTTATTGATTGCGGTTAACTACAAACCCTCTTTTACACACTAATCAAATGGCGCCGTTGCCGGGGAGACGTGCGTAATTTTTTATTCTTAATATTTGTGTTGAATTCTTAGACGATTCATATCATTATTAAAACAAAACTGCAAATTGCATATTTAACGATTTGTGTGTGAATTTTTCGAGGGAATCTGGAGTCACGGACTTGAGGAAACAGGAGATCTAGCGTTTCACACTTCTCTGGTATCTTTCATAACTCTTTCTCTCTCCTCTAAAATCCAATAAAATCTATTTTTTGCAGGATTCTTTGTAAAATAAGCGCCGCTCAAAAATCTTTTTGCAAAGTTTTGTTTTGTGGTTTGTTTTTGCATATTTTAATACGGATTTTTAAGGGGCAAGACCAAATCAAGATTAGGTGGGGATTTCATCACCCTTCCTAAGCCCCACAAATCACAAACTGAGCATATAGATCAACCCTTTATTAATTTAAAAAATATCTAGACCAGACTCTAAGGACTGTCGCGCTTAATAAGGACAGAGGAGGTCGTGGGTAATCTATTGTTTTCCGCATTACTTTTGTAGTGCCTAGGCAAGTGTGTCAAAGGCTAGTGGTTTTTAATTAGGCCCACTACTGTGGTTCCTTCCCACTTACCCGGCACTTACCTGGCTATAAGGGTAGTACGGAGGTGGTAGAGGATTGATCCTGTGGCTTGTCCTTTGAAAGTCTAGGAGCGGTCTAGAGACTGGACCTAGGGAACCTTAGTTCTAGGGTTGTTTATGCATTTTTGTGTGATTTGTCTAAATCCGTCATTTTTCAAAATAAACCAATTATTTTTTACCCCTTCCCCCTTCTTCTCTTCTTATAATGGGTGACCTAAACAGAAGAACACTTGCCGAGCTTTGCTGTCCACAACCAGATATCTCTTGTTTTCGTAATCCTTTCGGTATACCGTCCGGCTCTTCCATGTCCTTAAGAGATCATATAGAACAAGCAGGAAGAAACAATTGGCCACCTCAGTCTAGGTCTTATCAACCGTATCCTAATCCTACACCTGTTTCAGTTGATACCCAGAGCGAGGAAGCCCCTAGACGAATGTCCATTGCTGAGCACATAGCTAGGTCTAGAGGCCAAAGTTTCAACCCGGACCAATATCAACCATCACCTCCACTTTCCAAAGAAGAGTTTGATAGCCAACCGACCAACCCATATCAATATTCTTCTTATCATAATATTGATCCTACTCCTACTCAATTTTCGCAACCATTCTATTCCTATCAATCCAATCCGACTTTTCCACCTTCTCTAGACAGTTCTTCTAATCAGTCATTTGGGAGTTTTAATTATCCACAAGAATTTCAATCTTATACCGAAACCCCTTATCAACCAAAGTCTAGTCTTGAGCGGAAATTAGAAGAAGGTATGGTGATGATGAACCGCATTAGAGAGGAATGGAAGGAAAGCATGGCTAAATATGAAAGGGCAACGAGTTCCGAACCAGCCCAAAATTTTTCAGTATATAATACGGGCATCGGACAAAATGAGAATTTGGGTAGAGAGACAGAATTATATACCTTTCCTAATCAAACCTCCCCTTTCCAAACTGAAATCCACAACTCCAGTTTCATAGATTCATCAAGTACACCAAATAGAATGACTGATAAGTTGTGTGACTTTGTAGTATTTTATTTACCCGACTGTGAAGGGTCCATTTCAAGTGAAACCATACCCAACCCTTGTGATCTCTACACTTCCACTCTTGAACCAAAACTGATTGAAAACCATACTTTTGATAAGGTGTTTGAGAATTTTAACCTTCACTTGAATGAGGTGATTGACATTGGGGATATATTGATTGATGAACCTGAAATTTTGGATGATTTTGTCCCACCAATTCATCAAACCCTTTCACTTCCTTGTGGTCATCATCTTGAGCCTTTAATTCTTTCCGAACCCCAAATATGTCTTGAAGTTGATGATAAAGGTATACCCAAAGATCAGACCGAAATACAGCCTCCATCTTCCACATCTGGTTCAGCAACACGCGACACACCAATTTGTTTACCCATTTCACCTTCTACTTTCTCCGGTTCTTCTTCTGTTCCTATAGTTTCAGTTGGTTTTGATAAATCACAATCCGTTAATTCAAGTTCAATAATACCAGAAATTCAACTTGATTCGGATATTTTTGAAAATGAGGTAGATGAGTTTTTCAAATCCTCTACCTCAATGATTTTTAATGAATCAAGTAGGATAAATTCTGGCATAAAACTCTTTGACAGCAAAATGTTCAATCACACTATTGATAAAAGTTTTGAAGAACTTTTTGCTGACGAACTTGAATTTTTAAACAATACAAATTTTGTGATTGATCAATCTCCATCTATAGAGGTTGAACCGCCACCATTCCTTCTTCCTGATCATTCACATTCATCCTCATTCTTTCTTTTCTCTAATTTCAAACCCTTTCCAGACCACCTCTTATCCCTTCCCTACTTTTTCTTGACTCGATACAACACATTCTTCCACCAACCTATACGATATACTGATAAAATCTTTGAATGGTTGGTGTTAACTTTTGGTCTTTGTAAAGTCTTACTTTGACCAAATGACTCACCCCCTCTTAAAATGCTTCGTATTGTCTAACTCATGTTTAAGGGGGGGTATATTTTTGGCTCTTGATCATAACTTCTGTCCTCAAATTTGTGGGCCAAAAATAAGTTTGGGGGAGGATTTTCACTTTCATATATTTTTGCCCCCATTAATAATTTCCCCCCCAAGCTTACAGGTTTTTGTGATCCAGCAGATAGCAACAGTGAGGACACTGTTGGAAACAAGTTTGGGGGAGGTTTGTGCTTATTTACACATCAATTTGCATCATATTTTGCATAAGCACAACATTTTCAAAAATTAAAAAAAAAATTCTCTTATAGCAAACGAGTAGAACGTGAAAAATTACATCCAAAAGATAGGAATAGTTTAAGAAAACCAAGAAAATTCGAAGTTTTCTTAAACGAACTGGTAATAAGTAGTTATGAGCCGTTGTCCTAAGGGTTAGTAAGATGAAGGAAGTCACTAATCTGAGGATAAAAATAAGTCTGAAAAATAGTTTCTATTCTAGAAGCCAAACATTTGAATGTTGATACCCTACTATATGCACTTACACACGTCTTGAAACTCGGGATAGTAGAGGATACCTTGAAATGCTCTTGTCTAAAAGCCAAAGTACGAAGGAAATGAAAAAATGAAGAAAATATAAAAATGGTGAAAAGAAAAAAATGAACACTGGTTTTATATCGCCAAGGCAGCAATAAAAAAATATAGCGAGGTTGCCTCTTCACCTAGTGCCCTAAGGCCAACTGGTCTGGGAGTCACTGCTAAGCCTTAGGTGGTGCAAGACGAGGAAAATATTATCACCTAAACAGCAAGCACATGAGTAATCGGTCGGTTAGTACCTCAAGAAGTATTAACAGTCGCATGAAAAGGTGTGAGCAAACCTTAAGTATTCATCAAATTAAAAAGTACTAAGATAGATGGACAAGAGTATGATAGCTTGAATTGAATTCTCCGAGTGTAGGGATGTTCTTAACACACACGTGGGGTTATATGATCAATGTTTGGATGAAAGAAGGGAACGAAAAATAAAGACGATGTTTTATTGAGGGATGATGTGATTTCTAACATTTTTTCATGACTATTAAGATAGGGCTCATGACTACTGAAAAGCTAGTGTAGTTGGAAACTCTTATTTTCAAAGTCTTTCTTTTATGGTTCTTATCTTTATATGTAAATTTCACCATCTCTTTTTTGTTATGGGATTTTGTGGGTGCAATCCGCTGAAAACCCTTAGGAGACAACACTCCTCCTACTAGGGACACCTAGAGGTTTAACGGCTTGTTGCACGTGCTCAGTACAATCGTGTCTGCCTACGAAAGTGTGCTTAGTTTTCTCCTTTCTTTTTCTCCTCTTGAATAAACTAGTTTGCTCGGGACGATCAAAGATAAGTTTGGGGGTATTTGTTCAGTTGACAAAACTCCACATTTGTTATTACATTTTTCCTACCATTTTCATATTAAAAAAGGACTTTATTATAATATATTATACATATGAGGGTTTATGTGTAAAAACACTATTTTCCATGTGTTAATATATTTTAATTAGTATTTGGTAGGAAAATGTGTGCAAATAAATTCATTGACCAAATCCTAGTAGAACTAAGTCTACTAAATATTATTTGAGATTATTGTGCAGAATTTTCCAAGTTGTTAATGCAGAATTTAGCAAGCAAATCAAGTTGTTGAAGAAGACTTGCCTAATTAAGAATTAAAACTTGGAGACCAAGTCTGGAAGCAACCGAGAGAAGATTTCTGAATTCTGAAGGTGCCTAGGATTGCCACATATCCCAAAGACCAAGCCCCAGAAAAATGATGGAGGGATGAGATCAAATGGCCGTGGATCCGCGGCCATACCCCCACTTTGGCCGTGGATCCGCGGCAATCTAGAGGGATCATTTGCTAAGATTTTGTGGCTTAAATCTCTGCTATATTTTACCAACTTTTGAAGCAAAAGATTGTGGCTTTAGACTATAAAAGGGCACCGAGAGCCTCTTGGAAAAGTTATCAAGCCGAAGAGATCACGAAGCTCCAGACGCTCACGCATCCAGGCTGATCATCAACGGTTCATCTACCTCCTTGGAAGAGATCGAGAAGCAACTAGTTTTGTAATCATTTTCTAAGGAATAAAGTGTAGATTGTTCAAGTTGATTAATAAAGGTAGTTGTTTTATTTTATTCTTTTGCATTTTACATTATGTTTTCCCTCTCTGTCTTTTCATCTTCTTCTCCCAACATGCACGAGTAATTCTCCGCTTGTTAGGGTTCGTAGGATTAGGGTAGGCTAATGGATGATGAACATCCCTAAACCCTTTTTAAGTCCTATAAAGTTTATGAACTTTATCAAAAGAATCATTAACATCCTAATCGGGCGCGCTAACAATTCTTTGTTAGTTCCGACCACAATTAGAGATTAGATTAATGATTATTTTGGTAAAAGCTAGATATGAACGGAGTTCCGTGTCGAGATAAGGGTTAAGAGTGGGATTCCTTTTCCCTCCAGAAACCCTAATCTACATGCATCACCGTCGTTCTAGTTATAAATCTATTAATGGATAAAAATGGTAACTTTTAATTAGTTGTCCATGACTACTAAATCCTAACGAACCCTACAAGCCCTCTTATTATATTGTCTACATCTCTAAAATAATCTAGATCTATATTTTTGCATTCTTGCTTAACGTAGATCTAGAAACTTTTTACAAAATTCTCATTTCCTCCTCTCTTTTTCAACACATCTAAAGGAAGAGTAAAAGGTTCCACGTTTCCCTTAGGACGACCCGTACTCATCTCGGTCTAGCTACGCGCGACACCGTTATTGATTGCGGTTAACTACAAACACTCTTTTCCACACCAATTAGCGGTCTCTTGATGAGAGATTTAGATCAACGGCACTGTTGGGCAGGAAGCTACCCGCGGTGGATGGGCCGAGCTTAAAGCTATCCATCCTCCTCGTGATGAGGGATTTGGATCCACGTCTTCATTGGGAAGGAAGCTACCCATGGTGGATGGGCCGAGCAGGAAGCTACCCGGCCGTCTCGTGGTGAGGGCTTTAGATCCATGTCTTCATTAGGCAGGAAGCTACCCACTATAGGTGGGCCAAGTAAGATGTTACCCGTCCACCTTATGATAGGGGCATTGGATCTACAGTGTTGCTGGGCAGGACGCTACCCGCTGCAGATGGGCCGAGAAGGAAGCTACCCGGCTGCTTCGTGATGAGGGCTTTGGATCCAAAGCATTGTTAGGAAGGAAGCTACCCGCTGTAGATGGGCCGAACAAGAAGCTACCCGGCGGCCTTATGATAAGGGCTTTGGATCCACAGCGTTGTTGGACAGGAAGCTACCCGCTGTGAATGGGCCGAGGAGGAAGCTACTCAGCAGCCTCATGATGAGGGCTTTAGATCCACAGCGTTGTTGGACAGGAAGCTATCCACTGTGGATAGGCCGAGCACGAAGCTACCCAATGGCCTCATGATGAGGACTTTGTTCTACAACGTTGTTGGGCAGGAAGCTACCTGCTGCGGATATAACAAGCAGGAAGCTACCCGGGGCCTTATAATGAGGGCTTTAGATCCACGACGTTGTTGGGCAGGAAGCTACCCATTGTGGATGGGCCGAGAAATAAGCTATCCGGTCGCCTCGTGAAGAGGGCTTTGGATACACAATGTTGTTAGTCAGGAAGCTACCCGCTGCAGATGGGCCAAGTAGGAAGCTGCCTGGTGGCTTCGTGATGAGGACTTTAGATCCACGACGCTGTTGGGAAGGAAGCTACCCACTGTGGATGGGCCGAGCTGGAAGATACCCTGCCGCCTTGTGATGAGGGATTTGGATCCCGTCTTCGTTGGGCAGGAAGCTACTCGCGGTGGATGGGTCGAGCAGGAAGCTACCCGGCAGCCTCGTGATGAGGGCTTTAGATTCACGGTATTGTTGGGCAGGAGGCTACCCACGGTGAATAGGCCAAGCAAAAAGCTGCCCGGCGGCCTCGTCATGAGGGCTTTAGTCGGCTACCTATAGACACATTTGAGCTTCATTCACTTAAGTGAAGGGCTGGACTTTTCTTTACAGGCAGGAAGCTACTCGCCGGCCCTACAAGGTGTTTTATCATGGAAACAAAAAGAAGTGGTTCATATTGCAAGGAAGTAAGAATATTTAATATTAAAGAAAATATAGATTCGATGATACAGTTTAAACTCTCCTGCATTGAATGGCCGGATTCGGTGGGTGTCCTTGTTGTTCGGACTCGGGTCAATCGGTGACGACCATGATCCGCCTGATCATCAGCTCTCCAATTTCAAGTTGGTCGGCTTTCCCCCTATCTGCTTGACGTTTGTCTTGCAGGTATTTTTCCAAGTGACCGAAGTGGATAAGCTCCTTAATGTAATCGCGTAGCTATTTAAAATCCTCGGTCGGATGCCCTTGCATCTGATGATAGGCACAAAACGGGCCGCGAAGTCGCTTGCCCGGCTTTCGTGTCATCGGCGACAGCTTGAAGACTCTTTCGCTCCTTGCCTCCTCTAGCAGCTCGGCCTGCCAAACATTAAGAAGTGTATACTCATGAAACATCGGCGTATAAGGTTTCAACCGACCGGCCTTCTTCTTGTCTTCTTCTAAGTCCTTTTTCTTTTGTTTTGTCCTATATCCTCAGGAAAGGTGAGCATTAACCTCATATTCGAGTTGGATTTCCCACTCGGTCTAGACCATTACCTCGGTTAGGGTCTTAGGTTGCGCCAATACAAAAGAGCGGAGCCACTTTTTAAACCTAAGACCAGACCTCAGGATAGCTATTACCGTCTCATCCCGGTGCTCGGGTACCTCCAGAAGGGCATTGTAGAATGGGCAATATAGTCTTTGAAAGACTCCATGTCCACGCACTTGATGGTGAACAGGTAGTCAACCGATCTCTTCTATCGTCGGTTGCTGATGAAGTGGCCGAAAAACTGCATGGCTAATTCTTTAAAGGTCAAGATCAAGTGCGGAGTCAGCCGCGGAACCGGTCTCATCCTGCTCGGATGAGGGTGGTGGGAAATACTCGGCACTGAGCGGCGTCCGAGTTATCCTGATAGCTCATGCTCACGGTGAACACATCCAGGTGGTCTTTTGGGTCGTACTTCCTATCGAAATGAGCGACTTTGGGCAGCTTGTTCTGGGAAGAGACTCTCTCCCTCAGTAGCTGATCAATGAAGGGCTTCGTGAGAGAGTCCGCGGAGTACTTTGTCGATCCACCGGACGAACGGGTGTCGAGTTGCATGTACTTGATCTTTTCTTGAGGACCTCGATTCGCTGCTGGTACCCTGAGGATTCTCCATAATCGGAGTGTCTACTGTCTCTACTTCGGGTTTAGGTGATGGAGCGGCTTCGCTCTACCATGTTCCCTAAATCCTTGCGGTGAACCCTCCGTGGCTCCCCGACGTGCGCTATGGGTATGGCCTCGGTGATCATGGTGACGTCGGTTATGTAAGTCGATGTTACGCACCCCACGAGTTTGCAGGGAGGCGAAAAATTTAAAAAAAATACAATTTTTACGGGTTTCGTAACACCGACTCGAACTCCAAGATCGATACTAAACCCTAACTAGCAAACTACTATGATGTAAATTACATCGATATAATGTTATACCTCATGATTTCATGTCCTTCGGGTCTTCTTGTCGCTGTCCTTCTTCTCGTCATAGGCTCCATGGATCGTTTGGATCGGGCCTCCTCGTCGGTCCTCTCATGTCAAAGACGATCCACCGGAGAATCTGTAGATCGAGCTCCCACCTCAAATCTAAAGTAACTAAGGCACCTAGTTCGCTACACTAGATGACCTAGATGATGCAGAGAATATAGATGTAATGGTTTGTCTCTCATAACCTTAGGTTTCTCAACACATGAGACATGAAAGTCTAGAGGTAGAAGAAGAACAACTTGAGGAAAAAGCTAGTGAAGTGTTTGCATAGCAAAGAGAATGAACTCTCTTGTGTAAATCTGATCCATCCTCCATTTTCCATAGAATATTAACATATAAATAATCAAGTATGGTTCATCTTTCAACTTAGTGAGTCATGGCTTGAAAACCCTCCATGTGTCACCAAGAGCCATGCTCCAAATTATGCAAAAATTCACCTTATTTCTTCCACCTCTTAATCCATTAAACATTTAACCTAAAATATTTAATACATAATATGAGGTGTCTTCTTCTAGAAGCATCTTTGAACAAATTACAAAAATGCCCCTCATCCGTATAATACATACCTGTATCCGTATTCTGAAAAATACGAATACAAAAAAGACGAAAATAATCCATCAGTATAATACTAGGATCCGACTTAAACCAAAGCCCACTATTATTATCTGTCCGAATCATCATCTGTGTACAAGTACACGTACGTGATCGAACCCTGTCATAAAACCATATGACTTCTACATCTTTTGCCCGATGCAGGGAAACCCTCTGTGTGGGACTCTAAAGACTCGACACTATGCTGGCAGTGGGTTTAACCACAAGCCACAAGAGGTACTAGCTGTACGTAACATCTACCCAGGTATCTGTCGATAAGAAGTCCGATGAGAAAAACTCATCTGAACTCCTACTGAGCCTATCTGTGACAATCTCCGTACAGTCTGGTCTGTTCATCTAAGAGTATTGCATATCGGGCTTAGGGGTGGTAAACATCAGACCCCTAATAGCGCAATAAGTCGTGTCGGAGAATAGCACAAAACACCCTGAGAAACTACTGGAGTACCTACTAGTAAATCTCGCTTGCCTTGGCTAAGGACTTTGTGTAATGGCCTTCCGAACACAACGCGATATCAACCCCCAATACCGGGAGAGACGAATCCTATCTAACCGCCATTGCCTCTAAGTGCTTCGGGACTGCACCCAACTACTACCTGTTTGCACGACTCCTTTGAGCCGTGGTAGGGTAGTAATCAAAGAATAGTGGGAACACACTCGAGGCGAAGTAGCAGTGTCAAGTCGACGGAATAAGTTGTACTCATGTCATCTGGGAACTGCTACCCGACGATAGGTATAATACTCACCCGCAGTTCCCAACGAGTCCTATCCAGTGTACTCATAACCCAATGAGCACCTACATACTATCTCCAGTACGACATACTAATGGCTGTGGGAAAAACCATCTCTTCTGCTGGGATGAGAAGCGTATACACTAGTCTACTCTGGAGTATCGATGCCTCGTCTCGATAATCCTATGACAAGGGACCGGTATAGGATGTGTTTATAGACTACCCAGTCCCTACTAGTGTGACTGCCATCACAACGCTGGTAATTAAGTAAAAGATCCTAAGGGCACTACCAATATGTATAAGCGATTTGCTAAAAGAAGCACATGCACATATTGAGGTAGATACAAACCAGGTAGCATACTACCATTTTGAGCAAGACTGTTACTATATCCGTGTATATCCCAAGCTTCCATTAAGTAATATACAAACCAGTATGATACAATAATGGACTCTATGGCATATATCACTAACTAACATGTTGTTCCTAGAATCAGGTATTCTGATCGACGTCGTCCCAGAGGGCAAGGGAGTGCAAAGAGCATTAAAGCGATAATCAGGTTGGTCCCAAGACCTCGGTGTTAGACTTTCCAGGGCCCAACAAGTCATGGAATCTGTAGGGTGTTTTTCGTCCCCCCATTGAGATGGGAATACGCGCGCGCTTGTCAGGCGTACTACAGATTCCTCCTGTCTAGGATAGGTGGGGTTTTATTGATTGTGGGGATCCGAATCTCCGGCAGCCGCGGACTAAGCCGCCGTTAATTATCCCTCGCATTTGGAGCGAGAGAACCTCCGATTGACGGGTTAAACTGGTCATGTGAACTCAATGTGCAGTGTTGTGTTTTGGAGGGGTTTTTGATATATCGGGGGCCCCGCAAAGTTTTTACAGGGGTCAAGGGGGCTAGCAGCCCCCTTGCGGGGTGCCGGGCAGCGCCCCATTAGAAAAGATTTTCTAACAGGGACGGTGTTGTGAGTGTGTTTGTATCTATATATATACATGTATAAATATATATAAAAAGGGGGAAAGTGCCCAAAGGACGCGTAGGGCCAGCGCCTCACGTGCCTAGCATGCGAGCGCTGGGCGCTTGAGCGTTGTGCGCTTAGGCGCCTTGCGCTAGTGCATCACGTGCCCGCTAGCGGTTGAGCGCTAGGCGCTTGAGCTCCAGCACACCACGTGCCCGGCACGTGGGCACTGGGCGCTTGAGCACTTGGGGCGCTAGGTGCTCGGGCGCCGGCAAGGAAAAAGGGGCTTTTAGCCCCAGAAATGGTATTTAAACTCCTGAAAGAGAATTTAGAGTGGAGTTAAACTCCTAAGATGTTTTTGGAGATGATAAAATGGGTTTCTCCCTTGAGCTTTGGATCTTCCCAAAGTGGGATTTTTAGAAGATAGGTATCCTTCTTCCTCCTCTTTTGGCTGGATCTTGAAGAACAAGAAGTATGAGATTTTAAAAATCTCTTATTTTTATGATCTGATGGGAGATCTGAGTTCCCCTTTGTTGGTTTCATGGTAAAAATCTATTTAGTTTTGGAAAAGGAAGAGTAAAACTCTTGATTTAATTCAAAAAGAGAAGAAGGTTTTTAGAATCTTGAGGAAGGAGAAGATCGCAGATCTTGATTCTTTTTGGAGAGAGAAAAAGTTGTTGAGATATTTCATTATCTTTGCCTTTATTGGCTATACACTTTACATATGGCCCCTTGGGCTTCACAAAATGGCATTTTGCCTATCCCATGGCTCATGTGCCATTTCTTTTTGCACATAAGCCATGGGCTTTACAAAAATTTGGTTTTATGCCCATTTTTATTACATTTATTCATAAAATAAAATAAAGAAACACAACAAAATTATTCATTACAAAATTTTTATTTTGGCAAGGGGGGAGGCCGGCCGCTTCAAGTTCGGGCTCGACCCCGGGCATTAGCCCACTTGACCTGGGCTTGAGCCCACTTAGCCTGGAGTTGACTTTGATTTTGACTTGGTCAACCGGGGTGTAAATTTTTACCCCAACAAATTGCCCCCCATCAATAAACGCACACCACACATGTGGGTCGTGTGCATGAAATTGATGGACCTTCTTTCACGTAGAGGCCGACTCCGTTTTGATGACATGGATGTCGTTTCTACCATTTTAGCGATGTGGACAGTCGATTCTGCCCTTTTTGCGACTTGGACGGTCAATGCTTCCATTTTAGCGACTTGGACGGTCAATGCTACCATTTTAGTGACTTGGACGGTCGGTGCTGCCCTTTTTGCGTCTTGGACGGTCGATGCTGCCCTTTTTGCGACGTGGACGGTCGGTGCTGCCATTTTAGCGACGTGGACGGTCGGTTCTGCCCTTTTTGCAACTTAGACGGTCGGTACTGCCATTTTAGCGGCGTGGACGGTCGGTACTGCCCTTTTTGCGACTTGGACGGTCGGTTCTGCCCTTTTACCGACGTGGACGGTCGGTTCTGCCCTTTTTGAGACGTGGACGGTCGGTGATGCCATTTTAGCGATGTGGACGGTCGATTCTGCCATTTTTACGACTTGGACGGTCGGTGCTGCCATTTTAGTGACGTGGACGGTCGGTGCTGCCCTTTTTGCGACTTGGACGGTCGGTTCTGCCCTTTTAGAGACGTGGACGGTCGATTCTGCCCTTTTTGCGACGTGGATGGTCGGTGCTGCCATTTTAGAGATGTGGATGGTCGATTCTGCCCTTTTTGCGATTTGGACGGCCGGTGCTACCATTTTAGCGACGTGGACGGTCGGTTCTGCCCTTTTTGCGACTTGGACGGCCGGCTCTGCCCTTTTAGCGACGTGGATGGTCGGTTCTGTCCTTTTGCGACGTGGAAGGTCGGTGCTGCCATTTTAGCGACATGGATGATCGGTTCTGCCCTTTTAGCGATGTGGACGGTCGGTTCTGCCCATTTTGCAACTTGGACGGTCAATGTTGCCCTTTTTGCGACGTGGAAGGTCGATGCTGGATTTGACTTGCTCCGCTTCTTGCGGTGTCAGGGATGAAGTTGACTTGTTTCCGAGGTGGAATTTGATTCTGCCAGGGAGGTCATTGGTTGTTTTGCTGATTTGATGTGATTTGGATTGACATCAGCACCGCTACACTGGAATATGGTACCAGGAGAGAATCATCATCTGTCATGACAGGATTTGGGGATTTTGGTTTTGGTTTGGCATCAGCACCGCTACACTGGAATATGGTACCATGAGCAAATTATCATTTTCCGTGAGGGAATTTTCCCCGTTCCCAGTTTAACGACTTAGGGTTCATCTGTTCCCAGTTTAATGACTTAGAGGTCATCTATTCCCAGTTTAAAGACTTAGGGGTCATCTGAACCGGAGTTTGGAATTTTGGGGTTAGGGTAGGCATCAGCGTTGCTAACACTGAAGCACATGTGCCAGGAGCAATTCATCATTTGTCTTTTCCTAATGGGAAGCGATGGCTTAGGAGACAGGTTTAGGTCCCTATCACCTAAGACTTTTCAATTTTATGAGCCGTAAGGGTCCCATAAAAGCATTTTCTCCCTACGAGTCGTAAGGATCCCATAGGTGTACTTTCTTTTTAGGAGTCCTGGGGACTCCCAAGTGTGTTTTTCCTTTGTGGGTCGTCAGGATCCCACGAAGGTGTTATCTTACGAGTCGTGAGGATCCTGCAAGTTTGTTCTCCTCATGTATCGTGAGGACGCATGAGTGGGTCTATCCTAATGGAGCATAATTCCAAGGGCGGAGACCGGCCGCTGGACTGGTGATTGCGGTGGGGCAGGGGTATGATGAGAATTATTTGAGCCCGTGGATTGTATACGGTAGTCAAGTTGGGGACTAACCGTAGGGCTGGGGGAATTTTGAGAAATTGGATTTTGGTTGGCGTCTGCATCGCTGCACTGGAATATGGTACCAGGAGCGACTCATCATTCGCCATTTGGGGACTTGGAATTTGGATCTTGTTTGGCATCAGCATTGCTGCACTGGAATAATACCAGGAGCAACTCATCATTTGCCTCTGGAGGACTTGGGATTTGGGTTTTTGATGGATTAGGAGGCAGGATTAGATCCCTATCACCTAAGGCTTTTCAATTTTTTGGGCCGTAAGGGTCCTATAAAAGCATTTTCTCCTTACGAGTCGAAAGGATCTCGTAGGTGTATTTTCTCCTTAGGAGTCGTGGGGACTCCTAAGTGTGTTGCTTCTTTATGAGTCGTAAGGATCTCACGCGGGAATTTTCTCCTCATAAAGTCGAGAGGACTTTGCGAGTGCATTTCATCTCTTTTTTACGAGTTTGTGCCCATTCGGGTTTTCACAAACTCGCCGGCAGTCCTGCTGTTTTTACTCACGGAGCCCTTTCAGGTTTTCATCCGTGCCCATTTTGCTTGTGGACATACCATTTTTTTATTTTATTATAATTTTTTTTAAATTTTTGGTGGGACTTCGAATGTGGTCTCACCAGTAGGACTTGGATGAGATAGGGGTCGTTTACGCCCGTAGATTATATACGGTTTTGCAGGATGTATGATCCAGACCGTAGGGCCTGTGTGCTCAATTCGCCCGTGACTTGGAGCATTCACGCATAGTATTTCTTGAGATATCGACCATTGATTGGTGGCATGGGCCTTTCTCCCTCGGCACTTATTAGTTGGTAGGATCCTCCGTCGGAACACTTTCTCGATGACGTATGGTCCTTCCCAGTTTAGCTCGAATTTTCCCTTGGCATGTCGATTGAGGATGATCGGTCTTTTTTTAACCAACACCAATTCACTTTTCTTGAAAGCGCGGAGACGGGTCATCTTGTTATAGGCTCGTGACATTTGGGCTCGGTATAGCTCCAGATTTTGCTGCACCACGAGTCTCTTTTCTTTGAGGGCGTCAAGCTCTTCCAGCCGAAGGAGCACGTTTTCCTCCTCCGTCAATTCGTGCTGAATGGCCATTCTTAAGCTTGGAACTTCGACTTCGAGGGGGTGGACCGCCTCCACTCCGAAGAGCAATGAGTACGGAGTCGACTGAGTTGGAGTACGGTGCGTGGTACGATATGCCCACAACGTCTCGTGAAGCTTGAGATTCCAGTCCCTCTTGTTGGCTGAGGCATTTTTCCTCAGGAGATTGCATAGAGTCTTATTGAAGGCTTCGGCCAGGCCATTGGCTCTTGGATTATAAATGGAGGAATATCTCCAGTCTATCTTGTGTTGAGTAGCGAATCTTGAGACTTTGAAGCTCTTGAAAGAAGGCCCGTTGTCAGAAATGATTCTTCTTAGTGTACCAAAGCGGTATAGAATATTATGCTGGAAGAACATCAGAATATCTTCTATCTTGACTTCTTTTAGCGGGACAGCTTCAGCCCATCTGGAGAAATATTCAGTTGCATCCAATATGAACCGGTAGCCTTTGGATGACTGAGGATCAATTGGGCCAACTATGTCGGTGTCCTAGACTTCGAAGGGCCACGACGCCACCGTAGGATGCAACGGATTAGAATGCTTGTGAATGAAGTCACCGTGAATTTGGCAGATATGACATTTCTTTGCATGCTCTTCGCAATCCCGTATCATGGTGGGCCAGTAATACCCAAGTCGTTTGATTTGAAGTCGTATCTTGGGGCCAGATTGGTGAGCACCGCAAAGGCCCGAGTGAACTTCTTTCATGATCTTTTAGGCTTCGGCCATTGACAGACACCTGAGCCATAGTTGGTCGTATGACCTGCGGTATAGCGTGTCATTTACAAACACGTATCGGAGAGCTCTCTTCTTCAGCTGAACCCTCGCAGATTTTCCTTCAGGCAGCTTGTCGTATCGGAAGTACTCTATGAAGGGTTCTCTCCAATCGGGCTCGTCTTGAACGATCGAAGCTTCTTCGGCGGGACTGCTCTTCTGTTCCGCGCTTTCCTCTTCTCATAGAGAGTCTGGGGGCAGAATTTGCCGGCTCCTGACTGTGATCAGAATTTTGTCCATGTCAGGATCAACCAGCTCCTTGGCTAAGCGAGCGAGTTTGTCAGCCTTTCCATTCAACGCCCTAGGAACTCTCATCAGCTCAATATGAGTGAACCATTTCATGAGTTCCACCACTCGGATTTTGTACCGAGCTAACTCGGGTTTGTATATCTTATAATCGCCGCTTACTTGGTTGATGACAAGCTGGGAGTCACCGTAAACCCGTAGCCGAAGGATTTCCATTTCTATGGCGAGCTCCAGACCAGCTATCAGTGCTTCATACTCAGCTTCATTGTTTGTTCAAGGCTCGGTGAGAGCGAAAGAACGCCGTAGGGTTCCCATAGATGGCGTGATGAACACCAATCATATCCCTGCTTTTATCTTCGGGACATTTGATTTGCTGGAGGTCCTTATTGATGAGGCTCCATCGAAGTAGAGCTCCCAATATGGCTCATCTTCCTCGAGGTGCAGCACTTGTTCGTCGGGTAGCTCGCAATTGAGCGGCGACCCCTCTGATACGGGATGAGCAGCAAGGAAGTCTGCAAGAGCTTACCCTTTTACTGCTTTCTGAGGAGTGTAAATTATGTCAAACTCAAGTAGCATGACAGCCCATCTTGACATTCTACCGGCTAGGCTTGCTTTGGTTATTAAGTGTTTGAGCGGGTCGACCCTAGAGATCAACATAACCTGATGAGCGAGCAGATAGTGCCTCAGCTTCTTCACAGCGAATATCAGAGCCAGGCATTGCTTCTCGATCGGGGAATAGTTGTGTTCCGCCTCGACTAAAGTTCGACTGAGATAGTAGAGGGCATTCTCTTTTCCCTCCTCGTTGTTCTGGGCAAGGAGCGCACCGAGTGATTCATCTAGCGTGGCAGTGTAGAGAATCAGCGGTCTATTTGGAATGGGAGCGGCCAGCACTGGAGGGTGCAACAAGTACTGTTTGATGCTTTCGAACGTTTCTTGACATTCGGCATCCCAGACAAAAGGAGCTCCTTTCTTCATAAGCTTTGAGAAGGGCCTACATCTCCCCGACAAATTTGAGATAAACCTTCGTATATAAGCAAGCTTTCCTTGAAAAGATCTTAGCTGCATTAGACTCTTCGGAGGGGGCATATCCATAATGGCCTTTATCTTTGATAGGTCAACTTCGATCCCCCGATGTCGGACTATAAAGCCCGGGAATTTTCTCGATGACACGCCAAAAGCGCACTTCAGAGGATTCATCTTCAGATCGTATTCCCTCAGTCTAGTGAAACCGGTCCTGAGATCTTGGATGTGATCGGCCTTGGTTTTAGTCTTGACGACCAAATCATCAACCTAACATTCGATGACTTTATGA
Source organism: Agapanthus africanus (assembly GCA_030015575.1). Lineage (NCBI taxonomy): Eukaryota > Viridiplantae > Streptophyta > Magnoliopsida > Asparagales > Amaryllidaceae > Agapanthus > Agapanthus africanus. The sequence goes on along the minus strand of JASDDO010000024.1, from coordinate 195,953,406 downwards.
ATTAGGTCATCAAAGATATTGGTCATCGCCCTTTGGTATGTACCGCCTGCGTTCTTCAATCCGAACGGCATCACCTTGTAGCAATATATTCCGATCGGGGTTCGAAATGCCATGTGTTTCTCATCCTCAGGTGATATCTTGATCAGATTATATCCCGACGAGCCATCCATAAAGGTGAACAACTCGTAATTTGAGGTGTCATCGACCATCATTTTCATGACCGGTAGCGGGAAGTCGTCTTTAGGACATGCCTTGTTGAGCTCCCTGAAATCGACACAAACTCAGATCTGCCCATTTTTCTTCTTCACTGAGATAATGCATGCGATCCAGTCCGTATATTTCTCTTCCCTGATGAAGCCAGCATCGATGAGCTTTTTGGTTTCCCCGAAGACCTTTTCTTCTAGTTCCCTTCTCATTCTTCGAGGAGCTAGTTTGACTGGCTTAGCATCAGGAGATATAGCCAGCTAATGCACGGCCACTTCAGGGGAAAGGCCAGGCATTTCTTTGTATGTCCACACGAAGCAGTCGACGAACTCATACAGCATGGCAATTATCTGCTCTTTCATTTCCTCTGACAAGAGTGAGCTGATGTAGGTCGGCCTTGGATTATCGGGCATTCCTAAGTCAATCTCGGTTAGCTCGTCAAAGGTTTCTTGTCCGCCATCTTCGAGCTCTTGAGGAGCTTCTTCTGGCTCGGCTAGCTCGTCTTCATCATTTGACTCTTCGCTGGCTTCCCCGATATGGATTATGTAGCATGCCTTAGAATCAGGATGGATGAAACCTATGCCCCGCCTATCTGGAATTCGTCCATCGATAAGTGCTCGGACCTGAGGTGGATGCCATAGCCCTTCGTAAAACTTTGCTTCAGACTCCGTTTGATATAACCGGCATCCACACTTTTTAAAGTATTCCCGCATCTTGGGCGCATAGTATCTGGGATTGAGGACGGCTCTTATGCCTCTCTCATATGGAAGGCATGCAACAGACAAATCTTCCGGGTGCACAACGGGGGTTGACCCATAAAACAGGATGCCCTTCTATTCATTTTTCCTCCCGGGAATATAGAAATTTTTCAGCTGGTCCACGGTGGAGACTGACAATGCATCGAGCTCTTTGCACATCTGCTCCGGCACCCTTGTGACGGCTAGGGACCCTTCTGCAATTTCGAAGGTCTCTCGTAATTTCGCTTGTTGCATGGGGGTCCAATCCGCACAGCTGTTGCAAGGCAGGTCCTCTTCCTCCGACTCTTCAGTGTCGCTGCCAAGATGAGGGTGGGCTTCGCTGCTAGATGGGCCTTCAGTATCAGATTCATCCGTATCGCTACCAAAACGAGGGCGCGTTTTACGGAAGGAAAGACATCCAACATCGGACTCATCAGTGTCGCTACCGAAACGTGGGTGCACTTAAGCATTTTTGCTTTTGAAATTGACAGCCGGCTCAGATTTTCTTTTGAGTCTCGGGTCCGCTCTATCCCCGGTCAGTTGCGGCTTAGCATTTTGGTGGTTCATGAAGTACCGAGAATCTTCATATCGGACTTCATGCACACCGAACGGCTGGATGTCTTCGTCAATGCGTCTTTCTTCGCCATTTTTAGTATACTTCATGCATTGATGGAGAGTTGACGGAATGATGCCGTAATCGTGGAGCTACGGCCACCCTAAGAGAATTTTATAAGACGTGTCAGCGTCGATCACGTATATCTTAGCTTCGGTCTGCAGATCCCCAAATTTGATTGGCAGAGGTATGGATCCCAGAACCTGCTGGCAATCTGTAGGGTTCCTAGGCACTCTTAAAAAGGTCCATAAGGCATCAACCATGCCCGAATAAAAATTTAGACGTGCCGAACAACCCAAAGCCGGGATCTTTGCTAGATTATTAGGGTTTAACATGGAAGTAAACATCTTTACAACTAAGAGTGAGGGATTACAACCTTTGTAGTCCGCTCCTTCGCTTCATAAGCTCCGAGTAGAAGTCCCTTCGCCGTGATCCACGATCTCCCGGACTCAAGAGAGGTTCCACAACTCGAACGATCCATGCTAGCTTGTAGTCTTCCTTTTCTCCGATGATCTACCTCGAAGTTTCTATAACTCAAGCTATCTCTCTCTAATGAGGTGAATACCCTAATCTAATTGGCTAGATTAGATGAGGATGATGGAGTAGTATTTATGCTTTCCTTTTATATCAAATTCTCACTCTTAATCATCACAAAATGAAAACCTAGTAAGCTTTTTCAAAGCTCAAGGTTGAAGAAGAAGAAGAAATAATGCATTAATCCTTTTGTGATGAATAATGAAATGATATTTGATTAATAATGTAACCATGGTCAACCATGACTAGGATAACCCATGTAGAGAATTAACTAGGGCTAGGGTTTGGGTTGGGTTAAACAATGAGTCACTAGAAAATATCAACCATAATATCTTTAACTCATGACAAAAGAAAAAGCTTCTAGAATGTTCATGAATGAAATAACCCAATTCAAACCCTAACCTTGTTTAATCTCCACTAAACATGTTTCATTAGTAATCACATCATGTTATAATAATATATATCACACATATATTATATATTTATAACAAAAGAAAATAATACAATTAATATATATCGCATATATATCAATGTATTATCCGGTGAGAAAATGAAATAATAAAGCGAGCCAATATTAGATAATGTAATGCAGTATATCATATATATTATTATACATTAAATTATCGAATCAACACTTGATCCGACAATCTGGCTATATCGAATATAACCGACTAATATATCATGTACCAATTCATCGAATCAACACTTGATCCGATGACCCGGCTCATATCTAAATATCGCGAGAATATAATACGGTATCTCATATCGCATTATCCTCGGTCGTGCACATATCATATATGTGCCCCTACTCAGTTTTTCCTGAGTCAAGAAACCTCTGTGTAGGACTCTAAAGAATCGTCAATACGCCGGTAGCAGGTGATGATCATATCAAACACCTATAAGCTGCAAGCGGTCAGCTAAACGTAACAGCCACCCAGGTATTGAGCGATCAGAAGATCAACAAGCTAGCCTGTACATTCTCCTGTGAATCCAATCAGTAACACCCCCGTACAGTCCGGTCTCTTCATCTGATATGTTGCATATCTAGTTTAGGGGTGGTATATGTCAGACCCCAGTAACCGATAAGTCGTGTCGATGTGAGGCTCATAACAGGTCGAGAAACTACTGGTAACACTTACCAGTAAATCTCTATATTAGCCCTGGACAGGGACTTCCAGTTATAGCCAATCGAACACAGCACAACATCAACTCCCTATACCGGGAGAGACGAACCCCCTCCTATCGCTCATTGCCTCTATGTGATTCGGGACTGCGCCCAAAAGCCACCATTTTGCACGCCCTCTTGGATGTGGTAAGGTGGAAATCAAAGAACAGTGGGAATCACACAAGACTCTATGACAATCTCGGGTCTACAGACTACCCTGTACCGGTGTCACCGGAGAACTGCCATCTGACGTGTGGTATATCACCATCTGGGAGTTCTCGGCGAGTCCGTCCAGTGTACCCAGTCTCCACTGAGCACCCGTACACCATCTCTAATGTCAAAACACCGATGGATATAGGATCATCCATTGCCCATCATATGGGTCAAGATGCGTATACGCTAGTCTACTCTGGTGTATCGATGCCCTGTCTTGACACACCCTCGACTAGGAACAGTTATAGGATGTACTCATCGACTACCGTGGCCCCACTAGTATGATCTCATCATAGTACCAGTAGTCGAGTACAGATCCTAAGGGTTTTATCAACATGTGAGAGTAAGACAGTAAACTAATATAAGTCAACATATTAAGATAAAGGAAAACCAAATAGCATACTATCTTGACGAGCAAGAAAGTCCTTTCTATATATATCCAAGCATCCATTATAATATACATCATATGTACAACAATGGCCTCTAGGGCATATACATAACTAACAAAATTTTGGTTGAAGCCTTGAATGACAATCCTTTCCCTTGACAGGTGTCGGACGTCCATTGACAAACTCTTCAGAGTTCGCAAGTTCATGATGTTCACTGAGGACCCCGGATCAATCAATATGCGATTAATCTGATCTCCGTCGCTGTACCCGGTCACATAAAGCGGCCGATTATGCTCAGCCGTTCCCAGTAGCAAGTCTTCGTCCTTAAACCTGACTGCGGCGGCATGCAAAGCGTACTGGGCTTCTTTCATATTAATTTCCGCAAAGTGAGCCTGATACCGCTCGGGGTTTTGTAGAGCGTGAATGAGAACATCTCTAATCTCCTTAGATAGGACCAAGGCATCGTAGATGCTCAGGAGCGACGGAAGATTCCGGAGATGAGCCAAGACATTATAGTCCACCGAGGAAGGACTTGAGATTTCATCAGCTGGTTCTCTGCCATCTTCCTCATTAGCCACCTGTTTTTCCTTCCCTTTCGGGGCGTTGCCCTGATTTGGCGGTAGAGCCCTGCCGCTTATGAGCTGGATTTGATTGGCCTTTGTGGAGAGCTCCTCGTCTTCTTCAGGAAAACAGAGCCCCCCTCAGAGTCGTTGCCCAGATGGATGGCGTAGCAGGTCACTATAGGGATCTCTTCATTGGAGTCTTCTTCTAACTCCTCCAGAATTTCAGCCGCTTCTATAGGGAGGAACTCTTTCAATTGAATCGGAGTTCTTTCCTTCTGTTCATAGTTTTTGAGGGAATCGATATATTTTTGAATGGCCGATCTCACTGCAGACTCTTTTCGCGCCGAGCTGCACTTTTCTTCTTCTTAAGCTTCTTGGATTTTGAGCCTGATGGAGCCGCATTGGCAGCTGGAATGGTAGGCTTCTTCTGCCCTTCCCATTCCGTCCTGGGCTTTTTCTGAAGTAGCTTTAGCATCTTCTTCGTCTTGTTGGATACGTGCTTACTCCTAGGAGGCTGCGGTGAGTCGGTTTCATTTCTCAGGGCAGCGGGTTCGGCTGTCTGCTCCCAGAAGGCTTCAGCTTCCGTCTGTATAAAGTTGGTGGTTGCAACCTGATTGTTCACCAACACACTTTTGGACAGCTCGATCTCTCCAGCTTTGTACTGCTTCTCGACCCAGTCTTTGAAGATATAGCAATCCTCGATCGCATGGCTCACTACTCAGTGGTACGGGCAATACAGGGGATTGTCGGTCATTTTTGCTTCTTGAGGTCTTTTCGACTCTGGAAATTGTAGCCCGTTGTTCAAGGCATCTTTAAATATCTTTCGGACCTTGTCCCTCCTGAAAGAGTAAATCTTGTTCTTTTTCTCTTCTAAGGAAGGCCCTTCTCCTCCCAGCACTGGCTTTCGAGACCGGTTGGTTTTGGATTCACCCGCCCTTCGCTTTTCTTCATTGTCGGATGCATTGAAGACATTGGTACTGCTGGAACCCCCGCTTCCGGTTGTCGTCCCGCTTGCTTTTCCAAGTCTTGTCTCTTTGAGAGTCCGGGATAGACTCTTGCTTCGAGCATTCCATCATTTGGACTTTCTTGGTTAGCTCTTGAAACGTCTTGAGGCCCGCTGTACACAAGAATGGGACCATCTAATTGCTGAGGTTCCCAATGAGAAGGCTGACGGATTGGTCCTGCTCCAGCGGCGGTTCGCACTTGACTATGAGATTACTCCATCGGGCGATAAAGTCGGTATTGCTTTCATTCTTCCCCGGCTTGGTCCTCACAAGGTCAGCAATGGAGATTTTATCAATGACACTCATGAACCTTTGCCGAAATAGAGACTCCATTTGGGCAAAGGTAATGATGGACCCGTCTGGTATACTCGCGTACCAGTCAAAAGCGACACCGGTCAGGCTGTTGACAAACTGACGAAGAAGGAGCGCATCATTGCCCCCTGTATTTCCGCACAATACTTTAAAGTGGGCGACGTGCTGATTTGCATTTCCCGTTCCGTCAAATCTTCCGAACTTAGGAATGACGTAGCCGCTTGGGAACTCGATCAGATCGTACTGTGTGTGGTATGGCCGCCCACTACTGCCAATTTCTTTCTGAGCTTCAGCTTCGGCCACCAATGTTTTAACCTTGCTGGTGAACAAATCCATTATCCGATCTTGTGTTAGCGGGATGGTGTTATCTGGGTACAAGGCATCTCCAGAAGCGGAATGTGGCTGGCTTTCGTACGGCTCGACGAATCTTGGACCCAAAGGGACAGGCACCGGCCGCTTCGGATTGTCATCCTCCGGCTCATGAGTAGTGACTTGTGCTTGATTGGGAGGCACTCGAGTAATTTGAGCCATAAGCTGCATCACAACGTTCGTTAAGTCGTCAATCTTCGAATAGAGCTTGGCCATCTTTTTATCTTTGCTCCTGAGCTGTTTCCGAAGCTCTTGAAGCAGCTCTTGCTCCGCGCTCCTGGGGTGGAAAGTCGGCTCTTCCTCGCTGTCCGAGCTTGACTCTGCATGGACCGAGGGGTCTTTCTGCCTATCTTCCTCATCGAGAGGGTTTTCATCATCCAGCGGAGGCGGTTGTTCTTGGGAAGCGACAATCACATTCATGCCAGGTTGGGCTTGGGATGTGGTGGCCCCATCCTTGCTTTTGCTGCGAAGGTTTTCGCTGGGGAGCCCGCCATCCATATAGACCGTATGGATAATATATCCAGCCGTCTTTTTATTATCGGCGGCCGATTTCACAGATCGCTGTCTTGACCCCCCTGTTTCGGTAGCGGGCAGTCGATTAAAGGCGGTTGGCCTGACCAGGTTCTTGATTGGTGCTGGCGCTTCTTTTCTGGATTTGCCTCGCTGCTTTCGCGCTGCACAGAGTGCCTGATAGACTCAGACAGTGTCATACTTTTCCTATTGGGGCCGGGACACGTCTCTTTGTACCGACGTTCGTACCTTTGTCTTCTTGATTCTGGCGGTCATGGCATTTTTCTGAACCCACTTCAGAGGTTCGAAGGAATTGCTGATTTTTACGGCCGATTCAGTCATTATCGCAGGATGACTTTGCTCTTGGAATCTCACATGACTCCACATGGCCGGAGTCCTGGCCCTCTTGTTGGCTCGAAACCTGAGCCGCTTCTGTCTCAGCCTTTCTGTTTTGAGCACTTGGCTGGCTATGGCTCTTCGGGAAGCCACTGTAGACCGGGCGATGGAGGACTTTGGAGATACGCCTGATTGTGCATTTGTTGGAGTCATCACCTGAGCTCGTCCGCAACGTTTGATGTTGCCCTTTGTACCAGAAGTCTTGCCCCAAGCTGGAGGACAAGAGAGTCGTTCAGACACTGTTTTAAGTTTCGGTTGTGGCACCTTAGAGATCACAACATTTGGCCTCTTGCCCCTTGAGACCGGCTTGGCCACCTGTTTTTCCGGTTCTTCTGCCAGATGTGTGCTTCGGGTAGGGTAGATGACGGCGGAACCAAACTGGCGGGGCAGTTCTTCCCACTGTCGACTGAGGCTTGCGGGGAGAACCACACGAGCATTGACCACGTACGGGATCGGGATCGCTTCGGAAGCTGAATTCGTCTTAGAAGACATCGTCATTGAAAGTTGATTGCTGCACGGAAAAAAAAACATTATTTCAGTACCAACATCGGCATATATGTTAAATGAGTTCGCATGAACGCTTCACCCGAGATATGAGAGGAGATATTGGTCCCACAGGGCGTGCCAGAATCTGTAGGGTGTTTTTCGTCACCCCATTGAGATGGGAATACGCGCGCGCTTGTTAGGTGTACTATAGATTCCCCCTGCCTAGGGTAGGCAGAGGTTTATTGATTGTGGGGATTCGAATCTCCGGCAGCCGCGGACTAAGCTGCCGTTAATTACCCCTCGCATTTGGAGTGAGAGAACCTCCGATTGACGGGTTAAACTGGTCATGCGAACTAAATGTGCAGTGTTGTGTTTTGGAGGGGTTTTGGATATATCAGGGGCCCCGCAGAGTTTTTACGGGGGTCCCTCTATCCGGATAGCGGGCTGGGGGTCAAGGGGGCTAGCAGCCCCCTTGCGGGATGCGGGACAGCGCCCAAAGGACGTGTGGGGCCAGCGCCTCACGTGCCTAGCACGCGAGCGCTGGGCGCTTAGGCGCATTGCGCTTCGGCTCTAGCACACCACGTACCCGGCACGTGGGCGCTGGGCGCTTGAGCGCTTGGGGCGCTGGGCGCCGGCAAGGAAAATGGGATTTTAGCCCCAGAAATGGGATTTAAACTCCCGAAAGAGAATTTAGAGTGGAGTTAAACTCCTAAGATGTTTTTGGAGATGATGAAACAGGCTTCTCCCTTGAGCTCTGGATCTTCCCAAAGTGGGATTTTTAGAAGATGGGTCTCCTTCTTCTTCCTCTTTTGGCTGAATCTTGAAGAACAAGAAATATGAGATTTTAAAAATCTCTTATTTTTAAGATCTGATGGGAGATCTGAGTTCCCCTTTGTTGGTTTCGTGGTAGAAAACTATTTAGTTTTGGAAAAGGAAGAGTAAAACTCTTGATTTAATTCAAAAAGAGAAGAAGGTTTTTAGAACCTTGAGGAAGGAGAAGATCACAGATCTTGATTCTTTTTGGAGAGAGAAAAAGTTGTTGAGATATTTCATTATCTTTGCCTTTATAGGCTATACACTTTACAAATGGCCCCTTGGGCTTCACAAAATGGCATTTTACCTATCCCATGGCTCATGTGCCATTTCTTTTTGCACATAAGCCATGGGCTTTACAAAAATTTGGCTTTATGCCCATTTTTCTTACATTTATTCATAAAATAAAATAAAGAAATACAACAAAATTATTCATTACAAAATTTTTATTTTGGCAAGGGGGAGGCCGGCCGCTTCATGTTCGGGCTCGACCCCGGGCATTGGCCCACTTGACCTGGGCTTGGGCCCACTTGGCTTGGGGTTGATTTTGATTTTGACTTGGTCAACCGGGGTGTAAATTTTTACCCCAACAGAATCATTCCTCGTATGGGGTCACGACTGCCGGATTCGACACGCCGGTGTTCCGCTGCATCAGGGTTGGCGCGAACGAGGCCGAGGACCTGAACGTGTCCCTCTGCCGCCTCATGTACGCCGCCATTATGGGGAGAAAGGGCGGCGATTTGTCGAGAGTGGCTGGCAGTTTGGACACAGGCGAGCACGTCCACTATCGTTGTCAGTCAGTCGATTCATGCCGATAAGACTTCGACAATGTTGGGAGTAGGAGTGGAACTGCCCCCGCCTCCGTTGCGGAAGATGGAATGGCTCGTGTCAAGGTCTTTATGGCGATAATTGCTGGCTATCGAATCGAAGGCGGAAGATCAACTTTTTGGATGGAAAATGGACGTTCCCACAGAAGGTCGGAATCTCCCTCAGATGTTGTCCTCCATCGATCTTGCGGCCAGCGGAGCTGAACGGCTGAGATTTGTTGCGGAAGATTGAGCATATATATCTCAATGGGTTGTTGTTGACACCGCACTACCTACAAAGGATGTCCCGGAGTGGGAAACTACCGTAGGACCCTCCGTCGATCAAGTAAGTATCGAGGAATAGACGGGCAGAGTAGCGGCGTATTGGATTGAATTCCATTTATCCGAGTCGTCTGAAAGAGGGGTTTATATAGCGGTCACATTAGAGCGAGCCGATGCGAGATTCTCGCCATCCGTTTCGCCCCTACATCACATTCACGTTGATGGCGGAATACGTCCATTAATGGTGAGATACGCTCAACAATGGCGAGATACGCTAGAGTAGGATGCGGGACGTGGAGCGGCGGAGATCTCATCATAGTGAGATACATAGAACCGTTATGGTGACGCTCATGCTCCGTGTTCCCAGCCAGATGGGGAAGCTGAGGAAGCTCAGCTCGGTGACAGCTAGGAAACGAGCGAGAAGGCTAAGGAAGCTCAGCTCTGTGATAGATCGGAGATGAGCAAGGAGGCTGAGGAAGCTCAGCACGGAGACGAGCGAGGAGGTTGTAAGATAGCTTGGAGGCGAGCTATTGGATGGTTTCTAAGAGAACAGGGAATGCACTCAGGGGAGGCTCTCTAAAGGTCGGATGATACCTCGAAGATGAGGCACCGAGGAATGCCCCCTCCGCATGGTACTTCAAAGAGCTGGTTGGTGCACGTGAGAGGCTTTCCATCCACCACGTGTCTTAATCAGGGGAATCCGCACTTATGAACACCATCAGCACGTGAGCTTCCAAATCTCAGTTACGTGAGCAACCAAAACACATCCACATGAGCGCCCAAAACAGCAACTCACATGAAAAGCACGCGAGCACTCAAAAGAAGCCATGAAGACTTAAAGTCTCACGTGAAACGCACGTGAGCGCTCAGAAAGCAGCTTCTCACGTAATAACACGTGAGCGTCCAAGAAAACAACGGTCCATGTGAAAGGCACGTGAGCATCCATGAAGATAACGCCTCATGTGATATCCACGTGAGCACTGAGAAGAAAAACAAACAGAAGCGACCCACGTGAAAAGACATGAGCACCCAAGAAAAAATGCTTCACTTGATATCCACGTGAGCGCGATGTGAGTGGGTGCTTACCACTGCCGGGTGATAAAGAAACCCAATCTTAGCCCCAAATTGTCTAAATCTGTGAAGTTTAAACTTCTTTGAGTCCATATGCTCACACTTTTAAGTCGGCCTTAATCTAAAACGATATTAACGGTCTTTTACCATATGTTTAAGTCTATCTTAATCTAAAACAAGATTAACGATCCTTAAACATCTAAGCTGATAGCAGATATAGTTTAGGTTCAACCCTAACTAATGTACAGATTTGGACTAATCCGCGCCCCACGGGCGATGAAGAAATTAGTCTTCGGATACAACTAAGGGCAACCCAAAAATAAATAGTATATATAACACGACACAACGTGATGCACATGGAGAAGTAGAAAGTTGTTATCGCGTGGCGATAGCGTAATTAACTGCAGGGGTTTGCGCCTGTAAGAAAAAGCGTCCCCACAATCAAAAACCCCTCCCATATGAGGGGAAATCCAATAAGTCTGCTAAAACAGTCGCATTCTTCCAAACCTCCGATACACGGTACCATAAATCAACATGGTATCTTCGAAGAAGTGGATGGATATGTTTCATATACTATCTGCCCCCAAATTCCGGCAAGACGTTTGTCTTCCAAGTTTTCAGCGGTAAATAGTGGGCTTCTTTGTGGGGCCCACTGAGCTTCTCTTCAGCCTGTTAAAGACTGAAACTTTAGAGCCAGCAATCATGGCAGCAGGGCCCGCCGAGGTGGTTAGCCGATCGAAGACCGAATTTCTTGGAGCTTTTTCCTTTGGCGTTAAGGCACCAAAGGTGAAGGATGTGGGCATGGTCCCAAAGAAAATCCCAGCTATACTTTAAGGGGCTAGGACGCAGAGTACTGTGGCCGCTTGCGAACCATATTGGACCCCGCCAGATGGGATGGAGTCAGCGAGAATTGTCGCAGTTGTTGCAGGTGAAAGCCATTGAGTCTGCACGGAGGTGAAACACCAAATTTTAGTATCCCAAACTCCAAGAGCAACCATAAATATAGCAAATCAAAATTTCGTTTGCGAAACATGACACACAAAGTGTGGAGTGGAAAGAGAAAAACGTCCTACCGGACGTACCAAAATCTGTTTACCACCGGAAACCGGACTGAGACGCGGGGAGCACGTCCAGCAGGAATCTGGGGGCAGATGCTCTATGGAACATATCCGTCCACCTCTCCGAAAATACTAAGTTGATTTATGGCACCGTATATCGGAGGTTTGGATGGATGCGACTGTTGTAGAAGACTTTTCAGATTCTCCCTCATATGTGAGAGGGCTTTTTTTTATTGTGGGGATGCTTTTTCCTGCAGGCGTAAGCCCCTTGAAATTAATTACGTTATCGTAAAACGATAAAAACTTTCTCCTTCTCCATAGATATCACTTTGTGTCGTGTTATATATATTGTTTATTTTGGGTTGCCCTTGGATTGTATATGGAGACTAATATATATCGTAGCCCAGAGGGCACGGATTAGCCTAAATCCGTATATATCAGATGGGTTAAACATAGGTCATATGTTCCCTCAGTTCAAGGTATATTTCTAAGGACCGTTAGTCGTATCTGACTAAGATCAACTTTGGAATATGGTTAAAGATCGTTAACCCTGTTTTAGATTAAGATCAACTTAACAAGTATGAACTAAGGACTGTTATTCGTCTTTGAGACTAATAGCAAGTTAGATTTATTGATATTTTGATCAATGGATCACGCATGAGAATCAAAAGTTTCTACACTTAGTCTATTATTGACTAAGTGATCAAGCAAAGGCTTACTTTTCCAAGTGCGCAAGTACGTATGGGATGCACATGTGTATTTATTCTTTTTAAGAAAGGTGTGCACGTGTATATCGCGTAGTTGCGATTTGTGTGCACGTGTTTGTCATGTAGTTTCGCATATGCATTCATTGGGAAACATTTATCATCTGCGCTAACGTGAATATCACATGACGTGCATGTCATTATAGGCAGTATTCATCAAGTGCGCACAAGTGCATATCACGTGATGTGCAAATCTGTATAATAATAGTTTTTTTTATCAAGTGTACACTTGGTTTTAGGGTGCACATTTCTTGAACAGAAAGCAAAGGCTTTCAAGAAGAAGCAATGGCTTCTATTCTTATTTGTTTCCAAGTCATGCATATGCGTTTTATGGTGTGTATTCTATTTTCTTAGATCTTAGGATCGATCTCTCGCAAAAGAATAAACTTTATGAACGAGTGATGAACCTTAAGATCATTTGATCTTTTATAGAGAATCAATAGATAAGAAAAGAAGCAAAGGCTTCTTTTTAAAAGCAAAAGCTTTTTAATGGAGAAAAAGAGAAGTATTTCTCTTTTATTTCTATCTTGCGCACTTGTTTGCAGAGGGAGAAGATGATGAAGACTTGAGATTTATATCTTTCTCAAGCTTATGGGGGATGTACAGTCTGAGATTTTGTAAGTGAGGCTCATATTTATAGGAGAGCAAAAATTAGGGTTTGTTGGATTTGTTTTGATCTCAATCTGATATCTGATTGATTTAATTGATTCTTATCAATTAAGGGTAACATGTGCACCATTGAATTAAAATCCATGGATCTATTTGTTGAAGTATTTTAACTAATAGAAGAATTTTCTTCTAAATAAAGATTTAAATCCTTATTAATAAGATTTATTTCTTTTTTTGAAGCGTCTGTTTCATGGGGTGTGCATGCGCACTATTGGTTTGATTTGATATTCATACGGACCGTTGGATTTTTTATCCCCAAATTTATTTGATTTTTATTATTGTTATTATTATGGAATCAACTATGATCAGGGTGCGCATGCGCACGTGCGTTGCACATGTCGCATGTCTCGAAGATGGGACTTTGCCACTTGCGAAGATACCGCATGCGCATCTTAAAGATCTAGCATATGCGTATGTGCTTTGCACATGCGCATGGAACTCAGTGATTTTTGCCAAGTTTGCATGGTAAGGATGCATGCATGTGTCGTTTCCTATCTCACGCATTAGTCTTCATATACGCACGTATATAAATGCGCATGTTATCAAGTGCGCACTTGATATTGATGCACACTTTCCTTTATCCATTTTGTTATAAATGCATACTTGATATTAAAGTGCACTTAAATAGGTGCGAACAGTCGCTATCAATACAAATTCGCGAGATTATTTTAACATGGGAAATCCTGATGAAAATTTTGAAATTAGCTGCCCAAGCACGCCAGCCACACCATTAGAAGACCTGACAATGGATGTCGATGATGTTAGCCTTTCAAGGACTGATATCGATCCGGAAATTGTTGTAGAAAACGGATCATCAAGATCAGTTGCTTATAGACGAAAACGAACAATGCACAAACCGGAACAATTCATCGATGACTCGGAGCAAAATTCAGCGAGTAGGAGTAGTGCTATAGAGGATGATGATTAATACTAAATTTTACATGTTTGTACCATCCATTATCTTGTATACAATTAAACACTTCAGTTTATTGCATTTTTCTTGCTCGTCTCCTTTATATTCATGCGGTTTTTAGATATGCAGAATTTAATCTATGTATTGAATATATTAAATGCGATCAATTTAATTTCATCTACACCTCTTTAATTTTGCTTAACTATTTCTTGAAATTGTTATTGTATATATATGTTGCATTAGTTATTTTTTCAGGATATGGTATCCAGTTCTGGTCGTGGTCGTGGTCGTAGATGGCCTGAAGGGGACCTGGCATCCACTTCCTCCAGTTCCAAGGGCCGGGGTTGGGGTCGTAGTCCTGGGAAAAGGGGCCCTACACAGGCAAAGTCAATATAGGCCCATAATCGAGACGACTTGAAGATCGATGTGATTATGTCAGCGACTAGGGATTTCGTAGATCTCGGGGCAAAAGATCTAAAGAAATTATATGCCTCGATATGCAATAATGAGAATCACATGCCGCACATCATGAAGGATGGTTCCAGTTATGTGGCGGTGGACTGGACGTTGAGAGCTTTGGAGGCCAAGAAACAAACGACCTTAAATGAGATTTTGGTAAGCTTATTTGTTAAGTATTCATTTATTACTTCCGCATATATATGTTTAACGCTAATACATCATCGGTGTTTCTTTGTACGCGCACTTTTCTATAGTCTGGTGGACTGACAGCTCTCCCGTACCTCTGCATGTCGTCTGAGACCGACTGCTTATATACATGTTGGGGAGTTGGCGTGATCAGAAACACATAATCCATAAGAAATGGAGGACGGCTGCCACCAATGAGGTGAAATAGGCGTCGAAGCCCGCGAATTGATCGGACGAGTATTGGGCCGCCATGATTATCACTTCAAATCGCCTGAATTCTTGGTACGTAGATCATCGAGAACTGTAATAGCATTAGACATTAATCGTTTATTAGTAGAAGAAATTATATCATATCTAAATGGCAGGATACGAGCCAGCGGGGATAGGCGACGCAGAGTCGCAACATTGATTGCTGGTTGGGCAGAGGGATGGACTCCTCCCAATATGGAATTGCTTATGTAAGAACAAATCAAAATAATCTGAATTTTTCAACTTCCTAAAATTCATCTAAATCAAATTTTTTTGTCTAAATGGCAAGCGAGAAGGACGGGAGAAATGCCCAGTCGCGTGGATCTTTACGGCATAGGGTTTGCACGTGCCTCTAGCTGCCCTATCTCACAGGAAACGACTAAGAATTATATATGCTCCTATACAATTTCTTGTAATTATTTATATTACTTAATTTCTTTTTCAATAATTAACTTAACTTGGTTCATACTATAATTTCTTGCAGCAACGGATGAACAGCGAGATTAAGCAGCGTGCAGTTGCATTTGTTGAGGAGCACGGCCGAGATCGTATAGATGTGGAGCTTCATGCGATCAACGAGAACGTCATCCAGCGGCACAACCCGAACCAGCATAGGAGAGTTCACATCAGCGGCCAAGGCATTTCACCTATGGTATATCATGCCCATCACTGTCCGAGGTTGCATCCTCCTCATGTACGCCAAGGGATATTCATTTAGGAGTCCGCGCCCCCTGCGGCACCCGTGCCTCCTGCGGTCCTAGCTCCCTCTCCGTCCGCTCCGATACATCATCTAGATGACTCTCTTCATAATCCCGCGGGTGATCGAGCACGCCACTTCTCGTCTCCTTCTGTATCTGAACCCGCGTCAGATTCGGGTTTACAGAGGAGTTTGAACAGAGCAGAAGCCCTCGCCGATATTGATGTGAGGAAACTCATGATCCGGAGGCTACTGCTTCAAGACAGGGAAATACCATATGTAAGTTTAATTGATAATCCTTCCTTTCAATATATCCTTCATATAGTTATCGTAAATATCATATCTAATACTTGTCTATTGATAGCACTGTAGGAGCTGCTCGATTTCACTTACCATCCTCTGGCTCCCGATGTCATGCCCCCTATTGAGTTGATTTTGCGTCTTCTCGTCAGTTTTTGCAAAGTACCGAATGTAATTGAATTGATTTGTAAATGAATTGAATTGAATGGATTTCAGTTTTTGGTGAAATGAATTAGTTTTGTGGAGATTTGAATGGAATTTTTCATGAATTGAATTCAGTTTTTGATGAATATATATGTCGTATATTAATATATTAAATTGCATGTGTATCGATTGATCGAAACGGCGAAAAGCTTGAATTTTTTTCTCACCATCTGCAGTTTTTTTTGTCGGCTCACACCCGATGAAAAAACCTAAAAAGCCGACGAAATAAGTGTAAAATCTGGGGGAAAAGCCCAGGTTTTTCAGACTTATTTCGTCGGCTTTAAGCTGACGAAACAAAATAACCGACGAAATAAATTGAATATCCGACAAAATAAAAAAAAAATCGTCGTATTTTATTCCGTCGGCACATACCCAAGGGAAAATGTTTTTTCGTCGGATATATATTTTTTTCGTTCGGGTTGTACTCGGCGAAAACCCCCTATATTTCTTGTAGTAGATCGCCAATCACGAGCACATTGAACGGAAAATTACATCAATAACAACAACAACAACTGAGCCTTTTATCCCAAGCATATGGGGTAGGCTACATGAACCAACATGAGAATCACGCCGGGTCTAGCACATAAATCCCCCGCCTCCACTCACTCCTATCGAACGATATACTTTCATTGAGGCCTTTGGCAACCATATCGTTTCGTATCACCTCCATCCATTGTTTCATCGGTCTTCCTTTTGCCCTTTTTCCATTGCCCATATCGAGAGTATCTATTTGTCGAACCGGTGCTTTCATAGATCTGCGTCGCACATGACCAAATCATCTTAGTAGGTTTTCCAACATCTTCTCCCCTACAGGTGCTACACCAACTTTTGCACGAATATCCTCATTTCGCACCTTATCTTTTCTAGTGTTACCGCACAACCAACAAAGCATGCGCATCTCCGCTACGTGCATCTTCTGTGTATGATGCTTCTTAGGAGCCCAACATTCTGCACCATATAATAAGGCAGGCCGAATAGCGCTCCGATAAAACTTCCCTTTCAATTTTAACGGAAAGTTACGATCACACAAAATTCCTGTTGTACTCCTCCATTTCAACCAACCAGTTTGGATCATTTGATTAACATCACTATCGATCTCCCCATCCTTTTGGATGATGGAACCTAGATATCTAAACTGATCGCTCGGTGATATCATTTGCCTTTCCAATGTTATACCAATATGGTTTTGACTTCTCTGTTTACTAAATTTGCAATGCATATATGCTGTCTTAGACCTGCTCAATCTGAACTCTCGAGATTCCAATGTTTGCCTCTATAATTCCAATTTGGCATTAACCCATGCTTTCGTCTCATTTACTAGAACAATATCATCAGCGAATAGCATACACCAAGGTACCTCATCTTGGATAGTTCTAGTAAGCGCATCCATCACGATGGTAAACTGGAATGGACTTAATGCAGATCCTTGATGTAAACCAATTGTAATCGGAAAATCACTCGTTAGGCTGCCGCAAGTTCTGACATTTTCCACTACTCCATCGTACATATCCTTGATTGTGTCAATATACTTGACAGGGACTCACTTCTTCATCATTGTCCCCCATAATACCTCTCTTGGTATCTTGTCCTACGCTTTCTCTAAATCAATAAATATCATATGCAAATCTCTTCTCCTCTCTCGAAAATGCTCGACAAGTTGACGAAGTAAATGAATAGCCTTTGTCGTCGATCGTCCAGGCATGAACCCAAACTGGTTCTCTGTTATCTTAATATCCTTCCTTAGCCTGTGTTCAATCACTCTCTCCCAAAGTTTCATGGTGTGACACATAAGTTTTATTCCATGGTAGTTTGAGCAACTTTGAATGTCACCCTTGTTCTTGTAGATAGGTACAAGGATACTTTTCCTCCATTCATTTGGCATCTTTTTTTTCCGCCAAATCTTATTAAAAAGATATGTCAGTCATTTAACGCCTATTTCTCCTAAGTATCTCCAAATCTCTATAGGAATCCCGTCAGGACCAACCGCTTTTCTTAAACTCATTCTGTTCAAACCTTCTTTAAGCTCAGGTAGTCTTATTTTACGCATGAAATCACGGTTTATATCAACATTTTATGCCTATTTCTCATAAGTATCACCCATTTAACGACAATTACATCAGCATTATACAAAAATTGATAATCACAATCATCAAGTAGCTTTGGTTCCTCAACCAGTAATTCTAGCTGAGTAATGATAGAAAAATATTATCGATAGCTAATAAAATAAAGCTAATTTGCTCCTATTATACAAGAGCAAATAGGAATGGCTCATAAATTAATTGACAATCCGGTTTTCCATGCTTTTAGGGAGAAAATAGGAATGTCCCATAAATTAATTGACAATCCTGTTTTCCACGCTTTTAGGGAAACCGGTTGCCGATATCCAAAAAAATTACAAGATAACTATAAATAAGCAGCTAAGTTTTTGCGTACCAAAGACAAATCGAGGTGCAATGGACAGATCGAGGTGCAATGGACGATCAATCGCCAATCACACGAACACTTCTTACGAACCGACAAGTAATAATTATAAGCAAGAAGAAATATGTAACAGCCCTTTTGCGTACACTACTACAATGAGGGGTTGACCCTAAGGATAAAAAAATTCGTATGGGAAACTATTTATTGCCCCTACGGCTAAATCCGTAGGGGCATAAATAAATTAAAAAATATTAAATTGCAATTTCTTTATTTGGCCCTGCGGTGCAGCAAAAGAGAGCCCTACGGATTAATCCATAGGGGAAAAAAAGGTTATTTAAAAAAAATAAAGCTAAGAATTTTCCCATTGTCCCCTAAAATTTCCCACCAACCCACGCCATGCATCGTCGCCCATCCCCGCCCATCGTCGTCGCTTTCCTTGTCGCCGAGTTCCTCCTCTATCGTCGTCAATCGAGCTCGTCGTGGAGTTCCTCATCGCCGCCAATCGACCTCGCCGCCGCCAATCGTCCTCGTCGCCGCCTCCACCACTTCGAGCTCTATCTTCCCGGCCTCCTCCACCTCGTCGAAGCCTTGCTCTCCACCTCCTCGAGGAACTTTACTCGTCGGTAGAGGTGAGTTAATTTTGATTTTTATTTATAATTGGTGTTATTGTTGTTGATTTTAGGGTTAGGGTTACCAGGCCAGTATAATTAGGGGTTAATTTGGGTTAGGGTTAGGCTTTGGGTGATGATTAGGGTTAAGGTTAGGGTTAATTAGGTAAAATAGGGTTAGGGTTATAGGGCCGGGTTAATTGGGGGTTAATTTGGGTTAGGGTTAGGATTTGGGTAGGGTTAGGATTAATTAGGTAAAATAGGGTTAGGGTTATAGGGCCGGGTTAATTGGGGGTTAATTTGGGTTAGGGTTAGGCTTTGGGTGATGATTTGGGTTAGGATTTGGGTTAATTTGGGTTAATTAGGTAAAATAGAGTTGGTGATGATTAGGGTTAAAGTTAAGGTTAATTAGATTAATTAGGGTTAATTTTGGTTTGGGCAAGGGTTAATTTATGTTAGGGTCAATTTGAGTTAGGGTTTGGGTGATGATTATGGTTAGGGTTAGGGTTAATTTAGGTTAATTAGGTTAATTTGGGTTTGGGTGATGATTAGGGTTAATTTGGGTTAATTAGGTAAAATAAGGTTAATTTGGGTTAGGGTGTTGATTATGGTTAATTCGGTTTAATTTGCTTAATTTTGGATTAATTAGGGATAATTTGAGTTAGGGTGATGATTAGGGTTAATTTAAGTTAATTAAGTTAATTTGAGTTAATTAGGGTTAGGGTTTAGGGTGCACTAGTTCCTTCAGTAGGATACTCGATGATAACGTAAACGTAAAACTTTCCGGTAAACGTAAGAAAACCTTACCCTAAACTAAAAACTTCAAACCATTGAAAACGAAACATAAACGTAAAACCAATTCAAGTTAAATGTTCAAGTTAAAACCAATATATGATACTCGATGATAATATGAAACTTTCATATTCTCATCGATATTCATATATGAAAATCAAAGCACGACTTAGTCCCCGTCTATCGGTTAACATACGTTCGATGTTCGTCGTGACATAGAACTATACGAAGATTGTTAAATATCGGACGGTATAGTTCAGTGCTAACAATCGTCGTGTAGTCTATGTGACGAGAAGATTCAATCGTATGATAACCGATAGATTTGTCCAGTGTGGACAAGTTAAGAATGTATAAAGCAAACACCTGCATTCACTTGTGTTTTCATTCGTTTTGAGTTATTTCGTCAGTACTTTTCCGCTGGTTCTCCATGTACAAAGATAGATTAGATGTTCATTTCAACGTTGTTTCACATCATTGAAATGATTATCTATTCTATTACAGTGTACTCGGAGAACAGCGAGGAGATGCTGCCGAAATTTACTCGAAACGGATGAAAGCACAAGCGAATGGGTGTCATCTCTATACATTCTTAATAGGATAGAAGCCTTACCCCCGACAGCCGAAACACACACATACAACACAAATACACAACAAACGCACATACAAAGCACATACACACTAACAAGCCTACGCTTAAGCGAAATCATAAATTGAAATACACATACACAGAATATAACTCATACTTGGGTTTCTTTAAATCTAACTTTGTTAATCGATAATTTATTCTTTTCAACGAAAAACTTGCCTTTACGGATTTTCTTCTTTCTAAATAACCATCTCGTTCTTAGATTTCTCAATAAAGTCACCATAATCTACAATTTATATATTATACAATCTAACATGGCCCATGAGTACATCAGAGTTAAGGACTGGATGTACATGAATTGGAAACAACGTATGTAATCTAAGTTTTTCATAGGAGTTGCTGCTTTTATTGAATTTGCACGCGCACATAATAAGATCGTGTTAGAGAAGATTCTCTGCCTGTGTGATAGATGTTGGAATAAGTTCTGGCAGAAGGTAGAAATCGTAGAGCTTCACATCGTTAAATATGGTTTTACTAGACTTTATACAACTTAGCTATATCACGGGGAAGGACAAGAAGAAGTCGGTTATGTGGCAGAAGAAGAAGGAGAAGACGGTAATGCGGCAGAAGAAGAAGATGACGATAACTTCTTTTCAGGAGAAGAAATGGAGGATATTGTAGAGGCTGCCCTAGGTGATAGTATTCCTACCGAAAATGACATTCCTTCCGGTCAAGGACCACGTGCGGATAAGTATGAAAAGTTCATGAATGATGCTAGAAGACCAATTTGTGGGAATTCAAAGTATTCCACTCTATCATGGTTCGTCCAACTTTTCCAGATTAAGTGCCTAAATGGATGGAGCAACAAGTCATTCACGATACTTTTGAAGTTCTTGAAAGATTCGATGCCCCCGGGAAATAACGTGCCCGATAGCTGGTACGAAGCCCAGAAGATGATGTCTGATTTGGGTCTGAAGTGTGAGAAGATCCATGCATGTCTTAAAGATTGCGTGTTGTACCGGAAAGAGAATTCAGATTTGAAAGAGTCTCTAACATGGGGAGAGGCCAGGTATAAGCCGAAAGAATCTGATAAGAAACCCGATATACGTGTGAAGATAGCACGATACTTTCCCATAACACAGAGGCTGCAGAGGCTATTCTGGTGTAAGAAAACAACCGAGGCAATGATTTGGCATCACCGTGCTGCTCCAAGTGAAGATGGAAAAAATGAGGCATCCAAGAGATTCACCGGCATGGAAGGATTTCGATAGGAGGCACGGAATATTCAGTAGTGATCCTCGCAATTTCAGGCTCGGACTCACTAGTGATGGCTTCTGCCCATTCAACTATATAGCAGGATGCCACAGCACATGGCCCGTTGTAATAATAATTTATAATCCGTCGTCTTGGTTGGCTATGGATCAATCCTACTTTATGATGTCTCTTCTTATTGATGAACCAAACTCACTGGGAAACAATATCGACGTCTATCTCCGACCTCTGATCGATGAGTTATAATATTTATTCATTGATGGTGTAGATACTTACGATGCAAACACAGAAACAATCTTCACAATGCGTGCGGCTTTAATATGGACAATTAATGACTTTCCTGCATATGGAATGCTATCAGGTTGGTCCGTACATGGTCCTAAAGCATTCCCTTATTACATCGATATACAACATCGAAATGGTTGAATTTTAGAAGGAAGGTTTGCTATTGCGGTCATCGGCGTTTCCTGCCACTAGACCATCCCTACAGGTTAGACGTTGCTCACTTTAATGGTCATCAGGAGCTTCTTGGGCCTCCAACCTCATTCTCGACGTGATTGCTCATTGGTATGGCTACAATAATGTGACTTTCGGGATAGATCCGGCAAAACAGGTCAAACCACCCTACTGGAGCAAGTTAAGTATTTTCTACGGATTTCTGTACTGGTCAACAAATTTAGGGCGTCATTGTCTGGACGTCATGCACATAAAGAAGGGAGTATCCGAGCACATACTTAACTTTCTTCTTTGTAAAGACGGAAAATCGAAAAACAACCTCCGTGCTCGGATAGATCTTCAGGACTGGGAAATTAGAAGTGAATTGCATCCTAAACCGATAGCGGGTAAACCAGACAAGTTTATACTTCCAAATTCCGCGTATCATATGTCACAACCGGAGAAGAAAAGGTTCCTGCAGGTGTTGCATGATTTGAAAGTTCCCACAGGTTTCTCAGGATCATTTAGCAAGAAGATAAAAATTATGAAAGGCAAGATCGATGGGCTGAAAAGTTATGATCACCATGTTATTATGGAGTACCTTCTCCCATTAGCCTTCAGGACTTCCCATCCCGAATCGGTCAGTCTAGTAATCAATGACATTTGTTTTTTTAGAGAATTGTGCGCTAAAACCCTGGATGTTGTGACGCCGGAGAATCTAGAAAATTCTATTTCATTGATACTTTGCAAACTTGAGCGTATTTTCCCACCGTCATCCTTCGATATGATAATACACCTGACGGTTCATCTTGCAACCGAGACTAAGTTTGCCGATATCGATGGATGTATCCCGTCAAAAGGTACGTGGAATTTTTCGTTTCACGCAATTTGTAAAATTATTGTTGTCCAATATGCCCATATTTATTTATTTAACATATTTTTCTTTAGGTACCTCTACACTCTAAAAAAGTATATACGCAATAGAAATCGACCAGAGGGTTCTATCATGCAAGGATACTTATAGATGAAGTAACTATATTTTGTTCCCGCTATCTGGACGAGAACATTGAGACGAAGCTTAACCGGCCTCGGAGAATTTAGAACGAGCCATATGGTAAAGCTGATTATAAGAGAGTAGACACAATGTTTATCAACAAGATATATCGGGTTATCCTCTTCAATAGCGTATGTCTTAAAGAAATTAGAGAGTAAGTTTTTGGATTAATTATTATATTTGTGTTTGTGTGTGTATGAAAATATATAATATTAATATCATAATTTATTGTTGAGAACAACATTCATATTAAAGAGATACGTGAGGGGCATCCTGATTGGAATGATGAACGATTGAAAAAATATCATCAGGATAATTTTTGCGATTGGGTTGCAGATCATGTAAGTTGTTCGAATAATATGTTATTGCTGTGAGTCTTAATCTATACTTATATCGTTATGTATTTGCCGTAAAATTTGTTTTGTTAGATCCACGATCCGAACTTGTTTGCATCATCAAAGAGAGATTCAGGATGTTTAGCTCAGTTTCCTAGTATGGAGGTTGTATATTATAAAGGATTCGGTTCCTTGGATACAAATTTGAAGTTAAGAACATAGAAACATCTCGAACCACTCATAATAGTGTGATTGCGACGGTAGGATCGGATGGTGTGATTTATTATGGATGCTTAAATTGCATACTTGGCATCCAATATCCCGGACGATCAGAACCTTTTTATATATTTCAGTGTATTTGCTACGATACACGAACCGATACAGATAAGTAGAGAAACAATCTCGGAACTTGGAAAGATGAATATGGATTGACTAATGTGAACACACTTCAATTTTACGGTCAGGACGATCCATTAATCTTTCCGAACCAAGCGTTCCAAGTATACTACTCACAGTGTTTGAAGCATCTGGGATGGAGTATCTTATGCCGTTGGAAATCCAGGAATGTTTACGATGTCCAGAATTCGAGGATCGTATGGAGGACAGCGATGAGGATGAAGAAGAGAGAAGACTTAGAGTGCTCCGACCGTCTGTTTCAAAAGACGGGTTGTTTTCGGCTGATCATGAAGTTACGTAGGTTAGAAATGATATTGATGATAAAATCCAAGTAAATATGTCTAATGCGTCTACGAAACAAAAATGGTTATCAGTAATGTTATATTATTACTTCACATTTCTACGATCTATACATATATTGCATGTATATGTAATGATTGAACTCTTATCTAGGTCTGATGACGACGCCCGGAGCAGCGAGGGGCAGCAGGAGCACCGGCCGCAGCAGAGGCAGAGGCAAAGTCAGAGCGGTTCTGCCGTCCGGGGAGCTACGTAGGGAGCTCCAGAGGGCTGGTCTTGTACCCCGATCGGTATCCCATTCAGATGAATCCTTCCGTGTGGACTTTGCCACACCTCCAGGTGTATTGCATGCATATTCATTTTGAATGTAATATTATAGATATACACGCATATTTATATCAAAATGACTTATATAGTCAATATTTAATTGTCTAGCTGTTGGTTGTGCGTCCACAACAGAGGCAGATGCCACTACTGCACCTGCAGCTATGTTTATATATTCTATAGTGCATGCATATTGATTTAGAATGTTATATCATAAATATATACACATTCTTTTTGCTCAAACTTAGATAATCATTTTTTGATTGTCTAGCTGTAGGTGGTACCTCCACATCTCGGGTAGAGGCCACCACCGCACCTGCGGGTATGTTTATATATCTTATATTGTATGCATATTGATTTAGAATGTTATATTATAGATATACACATTCTTTTTGCAATTACTTATATAATCTATTTTTAATTATCTAATTATAGATGGTGCATCCACATCTAGCGCAGAGGCCACCCCCACCACTTCCGTACCCTCCGCTCAGTCTGCAGCTTAGTATGAATAAATATAAAATATTTAGTCATTTTACATATCCTCTAAGAATAAACATGAACTTCAAGTAATTTTATCGTCAATATTTATTTTCTAGTTGGAGGGGATGCTTCTACGTCCGAGTCACCGGAGGAACTATCGTCCCTCTCGTGCTGCTGCTCGGGCCCAGGCTTGTGCTGCTGTTGCTGGAGGTATATATCGCAGCTTAATTTTCATTAATGTTTTATTTCTTAATATCGTTTTTCTTAATATTTCTTGTCTTCATATTTCTTGTAGATATAGGGCAGCCCCATCCCGAGAGAGGGACTCGAGGGCCGAATCAGTCTCACAGGTTGTGGCCCGATAGAGCTAGAGGGAAGGACCATTCCCCCTCTTCTTTACCCCCGATTATCACTATACTGGCGATTATGCCGAGCGGTTCGGCCGGTATATAGGGAATGAGAGATGCATCGAAAAGATGTATCCACTTCACGTTGAGTGGGGCAATCAGTACCGGCGCTCATTTGCCCTCTTCTGGGATCAGGCACGGGTATTAATATATATTTTCATTTGACTTATCCAATAAATTTATTATTATTTAACATTTGCAATTTAAATACATTATTTTTTTGTATTTGCAGTTGGATTACGACTTTCAGTCTATACCCGACCCTGACACCCTAAGAGAGTGCTCGATCTTCATGCTTAGTACCTACGCCTGATGAAGAACATACAATCAAAAGTATGATACAATAGGAATGAGATGGAGATCGACTGCTAATTGGTATGGCTGGCGATCCCCGAGGCAGAGAGAGCGGCTCTCCTACATACTCCGGCCTTTGCGAGAGTCGACGTAGATACATGGCCTCTCTTGTGCCAATATTACGACTCTCAGCGCAGACAGGTTTTTAATTTAAATGTAATTCATTATTTAGTATATAATTTATTTTTTCTGTTGCTTAATTAGAAAACTAAATCTGAATGTGTTGGTTTGAAATATGCCGATCAAAATAAGAAGAATAGGAAGTCGACGAAGAGGGGTCACCCCACTTATACAGGTGGCTCGAGGAACATTACTCGTGTCATCGAGGCATCGGTAAATTACAATAGATCTATTTTGATATAATGTAATATTAAGAGTTATTTTATAATATATGTAAATTTTTGGCGAATTGCAGAGAGCTCAGACCCTGGCGCAATGTGATATATCGAGCGCGCTGGCCGCATATCTTGTCATCCACGGCTCCTCGACAGATCTCGCCACGGGCGAGCTTCGATTCCCTAAAACCGCTACCCAGGAGTATTGCGTAAGTATTAATATTTATTCTAATTCGAATGAAATGTTTTTTTGATAAGTTCAAATTTAAATGATATATTTTAATGGTTAATGTGGGTGGTGGAGCGGGTGGTGGAGCAGGCGGAGGCACCGGGGATCGATTTTAGTGGACATACCGATTCGATGCTACTGACCCCAATCCTAGACGCCGCACACGGAGGGCACTACGGAGGTTGGGAGAGAGGCCGAGGACTGGGTCCTAGCATAGCCCATATAAGGTTGGTCTCCACTTCGGCGGTTACTTCCCCTACCCCTCCTCCCCCTGTGAGTGACGTCTGGAGCATGATGTTGCCGTCTTGAAGACCACCGTAGAGCAGTTGAAGGAGATGTTGGTACGTATATTACTTAATAGTAAAATATTATATCACATTATAGATAGTAACATATGCAATATTAGTAGCCTGAGCTTATTTGGTTGTAAACTTAGCTTTGATTAATCATACTTACATAAAACTATCTAATTAAATTAAACTACGGTTTTCCAAACTAGATACCCAAACTAGGCCTAAGTCTCTAAGTATTCTTAGATTATGGTTTTGCAATAACCTGATAATGATACAAATTCGACTAAAATCTAATACACCGTTCTTACTCGTTTATTACACATAAAATTTAACAGAGTCGACAGGCTATTTCGGTTGCGTCTTTACATGCATCTTCTTCGGCCGCGGCTCCGTAAGCCACTATCTCGGCTGCGGTTGCACAGACCACTCCTGCAGCTCCACAGCCTGCTCAGACTCCCGCACAGTCCGCTTCTTCATTAGTCGAGTTTTTGACGACTCAAGGTTGCACCGAGGAACAGATGCGCCAGATTATGGAAATTATCAGAGGTGGAGGAGCTGGACCGAGCTAGGATAGCTTTTTTTTATATATTTTTGAGGATGCATGTACTTATCTGATACATATTGTATATATTTTGGACGATATTGGTGGTTGTTTGCTTATTCACGATGATTTAGATTGATATCGTATTCTATTTGTTTGTTTGTTTTATGTATTATGCGTGAGATGTCGATTATGAATATTTATGAATTTATTTATATGATGTATATATTATTGTGCACATGACGGGGAAAAAACAGGAAGCCCCTTTTTAAAAAACCCTGCTATTTTGTCCCTACGGATTAATCCATAGGTGCAATATTTGTCCTTACACAGTTCGCTATAAGAACAAAATATCAGGATTTTGTCTATATAAACTCAGTAACAGGGGTAAAACTTGCCCCTACGGATTAATTCGTAGGGGCATTTATCTAGACCTACGGATAAATCCGTAGGGAAATCTATCAGGCCCTACGGATAAATTCGTAGGGGCAAGTAATTTATTTTATAAACCAATAAATTACATAAAGATTATGTTCCTATGGAGTAATCCGTACGGATAAATGTCCATACGGAGTAAGACGTAGGGACAATTATTATTCCATAGGGGTATGTTCAGAACAAAGACTTGTACATGCGGCCTTTGGACTTACGGTGAAGTTTTATGTCCCTTAGGAGATATTTGTAGGGGCAGTGGTTTGCCCCTATGGCTAAATTCGCAGGGGTAACCCATTATTAAGCAGTGGTAAAATCCGGAAAGAACTAAAAAAAAAGCATATAATTAGATGTGAGCATCTAATCTAAGTTGAAATTGAAGAAGCTAGGAAGCCAGGGAAAAAAATTTAAAAGCAACCACTATCATGTTTCGGTGCGTAAGTTAGATCAGGATATTGGTATCGACAAACAAACATAGCTTGATGTTTTTTCTTTATGGATCTTATGCTCTTCATTGAATTCACTTTCACTGTCGCTTAGGTCTTTATGGTTCTTGCCCCCATCATTTTCGTTGTCAAGAGGGCCGGGACGTTTTCATCGTTCATCATGTCCACGTCATTTTCCTTCATCATGGTTTTTTCATATTCGAGCCTCTTCTTTGTTTTGGACCAAGGCGATCATCACTATTGAAACATGTGCTTCAATGAAGTAAGACTAAATCCTACCCTTTGACCAAGCACTTGTCCTTCCGTGCTTTACAATTCACACACTCAACTTCCTCATGAAAAGCGCATCTTTGAAAATCAGTGTAACAAAGATTGCATATTTCTTTTCAAATTGCCTGCTACCCATAATGATTACATGTTTGAGTTAGGCTGTTGATGGAGGATGTGATCTTCCTCAAATGTTGTCTTCCGTCGATCCCTTAGTGAGCGGTTTGAGTGGTTGAGATTTGTTTTGGGGGTTGTTGAGCGTGTGGATCTCAATGGGTTGTTGGAAGTTGCTGAGGCTGAGCTACCTGCAAGGAAAGTCCCGGGATGGGAAACCACCGTAGGACCCTCCGACAATCAAGTTAGTACCGGAGAATTAGAGCAGCGTAGCGGCCTATTGGAATGAGTTTGAGTTACCTGAGTTGTCTGAAAGAGGGATTCATATAGTGGCCGCATGGAGCGAGTCGGAGCGAGATTATCGCCGTCAGTTACGCCCTTGCGTTATCCCCGCATTAATGGCAGCATACGCTCATTAATAGGGGACGCGCCCGAATGGGACGCAGAACGTGGGGCGGCGGATATCTGGCCTTGGCGAGATATGTGGATCCGTTGCGGGGGCGTTTGGGCTCCGCGCTCTTAGTTGGTCGGAGAAGCCGAGGAAGCTCGTCTTATCAGGAGTCTCGGAGACGAGCCGGGAGGCCGGGGAAGCTCGGCCTGTCAGATGGCTCGGAGACGAGCCGGGAGGCCGAGAAAGCTCAGGCCTTGCAACAGCTCGGAGATGAGCAGGGAGGCTAAGGAAGCTCGGTTGTTGCATTGCTCGAAGTTGAGCTATTGGCTGTTTGCTATGTGACTATGGAAGGTAATCGGGGAGGTCCCCGAAAGGTCGGATGCATCCTCGGAGACGAAGTCCCGAGAAACATCCCCAATGCATCTTGTTTATTCCACCTCCATAACCCCCAGGACACGTCATCCGCCACGTGTCGTAATCTGAGAAATTCCTACTTATGAGCATCATCATTAGCCCCCCACTCTCGTTCCGACCTATTTATGGGTCGGATCGAGAGTGGCCTGCTAGGTTTTCTCTGCTCAGCTTGGTGCCGAGAACTCTTCGTAGTGGATTGTCCGGGAACGAAAAGGTGTTCAGTGGTTGCGTCGTTTCGATCTTTGAGTCTGCGTGGCGTCTCACCGCGCGCTTAAGTTTTCGCGCGTATCCCTGATGACGTTAGCGGATCGGTGAAATGATTGCTCTTTAAAGAGGGGGCGCCGTTTCACTCGATCGTCGGTTGGGGTACGAGACACATGTCCGATGTCGGTTGGCGGGTGCGACAGACTATCTCTGATGCCTACAACGAAGAGACGCCCCCAATGGTCGACCGCCACGTGGAGCCTCGACGGCCGCTAGGCGCAACGCTTCGTTTTGGTGGGAATCGATCTGGGTCGTAGGATGCTCTCTTTGGAATGTATAAATAGGAGGAGACTATCCTAGGGACTACACTTTGCCTTAATTCTCTTTCGTTATTTGAAGATTTCCCGGCACACCTCCGCTTAGATCAGATCTTCTGTTGAGTTTTCCTCGGCGAGTCATATTCTTTGAATCGGGTTAGATGTTTTCCTCCAAGGAGTCTGTAGATGTAGTAGGGGTAGAGTCGGACGATGAGGCTCTGGTTGTTGGGGCCGAGTCCAGTGGGTCTTCCTCCTCTTCGGCTTCAGATAGCCGAGAGGGTTCTTCTTCTTCTGCGTCTTCTACGTCGGGCTCGCCCCCTAGAGTCAGGGCCACCGTTGTCACTCGCCGTTGGGCGGCGACAAGGGCTCCCAAGGTGCACATCAGGAACATCCGCGATGCGCCCTCCGTCTTGAATCGTCTGGAAGAACTTTTCGACATCCGGACACGATTCCATATCCTCTGTAGCTATTCACTCCGTTTAGCTAGAGAGGGTGAGCGGGAAGACCAGGTGCAGGGCAAGGAGATTGCTCTGTATCTGGAAGCATTCCGGGCAGGAATGCGTCTGCCCTTCTCACCCGAGATTCATGCGGTGCTTCATTTCTTTCGTCTTGCCCCGGGCTAGCTATCGCCGAACTCGTGGAGAATCCTCCTCGAGTTTCTGGTTTGGTTAAAATTTGATCGGATCCCCTTCAGTATGACCCTCCTCTTTTCTTTTCTTGCTATAAAAATCACCCCGGCACTAGTAAAGAAAAGCCGAGCTGGGTGTACTTTTCGTTTAAAAAACGTATGGATGGGACGGCCAGGTCGAGAGTAGTGGTCGTCCCTTCTTCCATCCATGAATGGAAGGAGATGTACATCTTCGTCGGGCCGCCGGAGGGCGGGGATTGTCCTGTGCCCACACAGTGGCACATGGCCGACTTCCCGAGGGCGAAGCAGTCGACCTCCCTCGAGGCGAGGGTGGTGTCCCAGTGGAAACCGATTCAGCGGGCTAATGTCCTTTTTTCCGAGCAGGTACTGAGCTGGGCTGGGTTCTGTCCTGCGCGTTTTTGGGTAAGTTAGGGTTTTTGACAATCTGTTTAGACTTTGCTAAATTTTCTTCGCCGATTCCACTTCGCTAATTTTTTCTCCCATGTGTTCTTTTATGCAGAGCCCATGGACTGATCACAAATCATGGCTGCCATGGCCTCCAAGGCCCAGGGAAGAATGACTGGTGGCACAAGCTCGTCCCGACCCGGTCCAAGCGCGGCCCCGAGCCAAACTCCTCCGGCCAAGACTTCCGTAGCACCCCCAATCCTGGAGGAGCGCAGTGGGGAGGTCAGAAGCACGTGCGGGACCCGATCAGTCGAAAATAGTGCATTCTCAACACGTTAATTTCCCAACTTTTATCATTCATATATAGGTGCTTATTGTAATTATAACACAGATTACGAATTCATATGGAAAATACCAAATAACCTGTGTTATAGTTATAATCGACATTCTAAAGGGAAATTAAGTGTTTATTACTATTTGCATTAATCTGTATATATCAATCCTTGTCTCGAGATTGTGTGCAGGAAGTTCTCCAGGTAAAAGAGCCAGAACTGCTAAAAGTGCGGATAAAATACATCAAGTCCAAGACTTGTGATCTGGCAGTAAACAAGAAAGTATAAAAATATTCCAGACATCAAGAAAGTACCATGAAGCCAACACAAATCAGCACAGAAATTTGCATGCAGCAACTCCACCAAATGGCCGCGGAACCGAGGCCGAGTCGGCCGAGTCGCCGCGGTTCCGCGGCCTTGTTAGCTCTTCATTGATCCATATCTCTCTGCATGCCTTCTTGTAACGGCCAAGCTTCTAGAAGACTCTCTAAAGACCACGCGGTTTTATCCAGATGGCTCGGCCTAACAACCTTATCCTAGAATATTCCTTATTCTAGAATATTCTCTCCAACAAACTTCTTCTAGAAGACTCTCTCTAACAACCTAGCTTTGGAGGGAAGATTCAAATGAGTGGTTATAAAAAGAGATCTAGATCTAGGGTTTGGAGGTTGTTGAATTTGGAGGGAAATTAATTAGGGTTGAATTTGAAGTGGTAAAAATTGTAGTGAGATCCAAATCAATTCTAAACAAATTGAGTGACACAATTTAATCCAAATCAAGATTCATCGAGTACCAAATCGAGCAAGCATCCAACGAGCCTTTTGAAGCAATGCCGATCTTCATCCGAGCAAGAGATCCACGACGATCCGCGACTCAAGAAGACGAATGAAAACTAGTTCGATGATTTAGTTCCTCCTCAAATCCTGTATTCTTCGAGTGTATTGTAACGAAACATCGAATAATAAAAGGTGAAGATCTTTATTCTTGCTTTCTATTCATTCTCGCATTATGATATTCTTAGTTCTTGATTGCTTTATAATGATGCGTGAGTAAAACTCCGCTTGCATCGGAATCGAAAGAATAGGTAGATGATGTTGATGATATTCTTGAACGATTCTTAAGTCTTATGAGTTTTGTAAATCCTAGGAAATTGAATCAAAAATGACCTAGTTTTGAGCGAGATGCTTTCTTGAATGTTTTCGCTCTAAATTAGAGATCAACAATCGATGATTGAATTTCCTAGAGGCTAGAATTTGAATGCTAATTAATGAAAGGACAAGGGATGATGATGAAGAAACCCTAGTTTCTTCAATAGATCCCTAAACCTCGTTGATTGTCATCGATCTAGCATCAAATCTTCAATAGATAAGAATTTTTAATTATAAACATTCATCATCACTATCGATTCGATTGATTCCGACAAGCCTTTCTACAAATCTTGATAACTCAAACGATTTGGATATTTTCTTGATTTCTACCATTTCTTGATTTTAGATCTAATTCTTGATGACTCTTGAAACTAAATTTCACAATTATTGAATCAATTTTTGCAATTTCTTTTATCTTTTCATTTCGACTCGTCTAAAACAAGATCGATCAAAACACACATCTCAGTGGACGATCCGTATTCATTAACACGCTACACCGACACCGTTAATTGATTGTGGTTTTATAAATTTCTTTGGTTGTGATATATTTTACATTTTCCAAACACGACACGGAATTTAAGATCAATCAAATAGCGTCGTTGGCGGGGATGTGTGCTATTTTGTTCGTTTTTGTTATTTGAGTTGAAAAATTATTATTCCATCATATTTTCATCCAAGATTCGTTTTAAAGTGCTTAACGTTTAGTGTTTGAATTTTTGCGAGAGAATCTGGAATCATTTCGGCAGTTAGATCAAGATTCAGAGAAGATCTACAAATTCCAGAGGAGTACAAGAAGCTACAGGAAAAGTTTAAAACCCTACTTCCTCCATTCCACCGCGGATCCGCGGCGTAGTGCTGGTTTTTGCGGTGGTTCCACCGCCGTTTAGGTCCTTCACTGTTCCCAACTTCTGTGGTATATTCTCTGTTCTCTTTTCTTCTCTCTGATCTTGTCCAATATCAATTTCCTGCAGGATTCTTTGCAAAATTCAGCACCGCTAAAAAAAAAATTTGTTGCGATTCTTGAAATTGGTTGTTTGCATATTTTTAATACGGAAATTAAGGGGCAAAGACCAAATTCAGATTAGGTGGGGATTTCATTACCCTTCCTAAGCCCCGGAAATCACAAACTTGCATCTGCATCACCCTCATTAATTAAAAAATATCTAGACAAGACTCTAACGACCGTCGCGCTCAATTAGGACAGAAGGAGGTCGTGGGTAATCTATTGCTTATCCGTGTTTCTTTTGTGGTGTCTAAGAAAGTATGTTTAAGGCAAGTGGTTACTTAATTAGGCCCGCTACTTATGTAGCGGATAACCTCCCACTTACCTGGCACTTACCTGGCCACAGGAGGGATAAAGAGGCAATAGAGGATTTATCCTGCGATTTGTCTTCTGGAAGTCTAGGAACGGTCTAGAGACTTGACCTAGGTGACCATTAGATATAGGGTTGCGTGTGCATGTTTGTGTGAATTTTCATAAATCCGTCCTTTTTCAAAACAAACCAATTATTTTCTCCCCTTTTTTTACCCTTTTTCCCCTCTTCTCTTCTTATAATGGGCGACCCAAACAGAAGAACTCTTGCCGAGCTTTGTTGTCCACAACCAGATATTTATTGTTTTCGTAATCCCTTCGGTATACCGTCCGACTCTCCCATGTCCTTAAGAGATCGGATAGAACAAGCGGATAGAAACAGTTGGCGACCTTAGTCCATGTCCTATCAACAGTATCCTAATTCTACATCTGTTTCTGTTGATACTCCGAGTGGGAATGCCCCTAGACGCATGTCCATTGCTGAGCATATAGCTAGGGCTAAAGGCCAAAGTTTCAATCCGGACCAATATCAACCGTATCCTAATTCTATATCCATTTCAGTTGATACTCCGAGTGAGAATGCCCCTAGACGCATGTCCATTGCCGAGCATATAGGTAAGGCTAAAGGCCAAAGTTTCAACCCGGACCAATATCAACCATCACCTCCACTTTCTAAAGAAGAATTTCATAATCGGTTTGTGGCATGTATGATGTCCAATTGCCAACCGACCAACCCATATCAATATTCTTCTTATCATAATGTTGATCTGACTCCTACCCAATTTTCGCAACCATTCTATTCCTATCAATCCAATCCGACTTTTCCACCTTCTCTAGACAGTCCTTCTAATCAGTCATTTGGGAGTTTTAATAGTCCACAAGATTTTCAATCTTATATGGAAACCCCTTATCGACCCAAGTCTAGTCTTGAGCAGGCATTAGAAAAATATTTGGAAATGTCGAACCAAATGAGGAAGGAAATGAAAGAGTGGATGCAAGCAAATAATTTCAATCCTGCCCAAAAATTTTCAGTATATAATTCGGGCATAGAACAAAATGAGAATTTGGGTAGTGAGACAGAACTCTACACCCTTCCGAATCAAACCTTCCCTTTCCAAACTGAAATCCACAACTCCAGTTTCACAGATTCATCGAGTACACCAAATGATTCACCAATGGACGATAGAATGCATAAGAAGTTGTGTAATAATGCAGTGTTTGATTACCCGACCGTGAAGGGTCCATTTCAAGTGAAACCATATCAAACCCTTGTGATCTCTACACCTCCACTCTTGAACCAAAATTGATTGAAAACCATACATTTAATGAGGTGTTTGAGAATTTTAACCTTCACTTGAATGAGGTGATTGACGTTGGGTATACATTGATTGATGAACCCGAGGTTTTGGATGAGTTTGTCCGACCAATTCATCAGATCCTTTCACTTCCTTGTGGTCATCATCTTGAGCCTTTAATTCTTCCCGAACCCCAAATGCGTCTTGAAGTTGATGAAAATGGTATAACCGAACAGCAGACTGAAATTCAGCCTCCATCTTCCACATCTGGTTTAGCGATCCTCGACACACCAATTTTTTTACCCATTTCACCTTCTACTTTCTCCGGTTCTTCTTCTGTTCCTATAGTTTCAGTGAGTTTTGATGAATCATAATCCGATAATTCAAGTTCAATAATACAAGAAAGTCAACTTGATTTGGATACTTTTGAAAATGAGGTAAATGAGTTTTTCGAGTCTTCTACCTCCGTAACTTTTGACAAATCAAGTATGGTAAATTCTGGCACAAAATTTTGTTGACAGCAAAATGTTCAATTACACCATTGATGAAAGTTTTGAAGAACTTTTTGCTGACGAACTTGCATTCCTAAACAACATGGATTTTGTGATTAATCAACTTTCATCTATAGAAGTTGAACTGCCACCACTTCTTCTTCTTAATCATTCACATTCTCCCTGTCATTCTTCCTCATTCTTTCATTTCTCTAATTTAAAATTCAAACCCTTTCCCGACCACCACTTATCTCTTCCTCATTTCTTCTTGACTCTATACAATATGTTCTTCTACCGACCTATACGCTACACCGATAAAATCTTTGAATGGTTGGTATTAATTTTTGGTCTTTCTAAAGTCTTATTTTGACCAAATGACTTACCCCCTCTTAAAATGCTTAATATTGTTTAACTCATGTTTGGGGGGGGTATATTTTTGGCTCTTGATAATAACTTTTTTCCTCAAAATTGTGAGCCAAAAATAAGTTTGGGGGAGGATTTTCATGATCATATTTATTGCCCCCATTAATAAATGTCCTCCCAAGCTTACAGGTTTTTGGAGCTTTAACAGATAACAACAGTGAGGACACTGTTGAAAATAAGTTTGGGGGAGGTTTGTGCTTATTTGCGTATCATTTGCATCATACTTTGCATAAGCACAAAACAAAATAAAAAAATAAAAAAATAAAAAATAAAATAAAAAATTATTTTTTGTACATAATTAAGATAATAAAAGATTAGATAGTGAAAAATTACATCCAAAAGATTAGAAAAGTTTAAGAAAACCAAGAAAATTAGAAGTTTTCTGAAACGAAACTAGTAATAAGTAGTTATGAGTTGTTGTCCCAAGGGTTAGTAAGATAAAAGAAGTTATTAATCTGAGGATAAAAATAAGTCTGAAAATTAGTTCCTATTCTGGAAGCCAAACATTTGAATGTTGATACCCTACTATTCGTACTTACACATGACTTGAAACTCGGGATAGTAGAGGATACCATGAAATGCCCTTGTCTGAAAGCCAAAGTATGAAGGAAATTCTAAATGGAAAATAAAAGATAAAATAATGAAAAGAAAAATGAACACTGGTTTTGTTATCACCAAGACAGCATAAAAAAATATAGCGAGGGTGCTTCATCACCTAGTGCCTTAGACCAACTGGTTTGGGAGTCACTGCTAAGCTTTAGGTGTTGCAAGACGAGAAAAATACTAATACGCCTAATAAGCAAGCACATGAGTAATCGGTCGGTTGGTACCTCAAGAAGTATTAACGGTCGCATGAAAAATGTGTGAGCAAATCCATCTAAATATTCACCGATTAAAAAGTACTGAGGTAGATGGACAAGAGTATGACAGCTTGAATTGAATTCTCCGAGTGTAGGGATGTATTTTACACACACGTAGGGGTATATGATCGATGTTTAGAACAAAGGTAGGAATGAAGAATAAAGACGATGTTTTATTGAGAGATGACATGATTTCTAACATCTTTTCATGACTATTATGATAGGGCTCATGACAACCGAAAAGCTAGTATTAGTTGGAAACTCTAAATTTTCAAAGTCTTTCTTTTACAGTTCTTATCTTTACATGTAATTTTCACAGTCTTCCGTTTATTATGGGATTTTGTGGGTGCAATCCGCTGAAAACCCTCAGGAGACAACACTCCTCCTACTAGGGACACCTAGAGGTTTAAAGGCTTGTTACACGTGCTCAGTGCAATCGTGTTGCCTACGAAAGTGTGCTAGTTAGTTTTTCTCTTTCTTTATTTTCTCCTTCTCTTAAATAAAAATAAAGACGTTTGCTCGAGACGACCAAAATTAAGTTTGGGAGAATTTGATCAGTCGAAAATAGTGCATTCTCAACACGTTAATTTCCCTACTCTTATCATTCATATATATGTGTTTATTGTAATTATAACATAGATTACAAATTCATATGTAAACTACCAAATAACCTGTGTTATAGTTATAATAGACATTCTAAAGGGAAATTAAGTGTTTATTACTAATTGCATTGATCTGTATATATCAATCCTTGTCTCGAGATTGTGTGCAGGAAATTGTCCAGGTAAAAGAGCCGGAATCATAAAAGTGCTGATAAAAATACACTAAGTCTAAGACTTGTGATCTGGCAGTAAACAAGAAATTATAAAAATATTCCAGACATCAGGAAAGTACCATGAAGCCAACACAAATCAGCACAGAAATTTGCATGCAGCAACTCCACCAAACGGCCACGGAACCGCGGCCGAGTCGGCCGAGTCGCCGCGGTTCTGCGACCTTGTTAGCTCTTCATTGGTCCATATTTCTCCACATGCCTTCTTGTAACGGCCAAGCTTATAGAAGACTCTCTAAAGACCATGTGGTTTTATCCAGAAGGCTCGGCCTAACAACCTTATCCTAGAATATTCCTTATTCTAGAATATTCCTTCCAACAAACTTCTTCTAGAAGACACTCTCTAATAACCTAGCTTTGGAGGGAAGATTCAAATGAGTGGTTATAAAAAGGGATCTAGATCTAGGGTTTGGAGGTTGTTGAATTTGGAGGGAAACTAATTAGGGTTGAATTTGAAGTGGTAAAAATTGTAGTGAGATCCAAATCAATTCTAAACAAATTGAGTGACACAATTTGATCCAAATCAAGATTCATCGAGTACCAAATCCAGCAAGCATCCAACGAGCCTTTTGAAGCAACGCCGATCTTCATCCGAGCAAGAGATCCATGATGATCTGCGACTCAAGAAAACGATGCGAAGCTAGTTCGATGATTTAGTTCCTCCTCAAATCTTGTATTCTTTGAGTGTATTGTAACGAAACATCGAATAATAAAAGGTGAAGATCTTTATTCTTGCTTTCTATTCATTCTCGCATTATGATATTCTTAGTTCTTGATTGCTTTATAATGATGCGTGAGTAAAACTCCGCTTGCATCGGAATCGAAAGAATAGGTAGATGATGTTGATGATATTCTTGAACGATTCTTAAGTCTTATGAGTTTTGTAAATCCTAGGAAATTGAATCAAAAATAACCTAGTTTTGAGCGAGATGCTTTCTTGAATGTTTTCGCTCTAAATTAGAGATCAACAATCGATGATTGAATTTCCTAGAGGCTAGAATTTGAATGCTAATTAACGAAAGGACAAGGGATGATGATGAAGAAACCCTAGTTTCTTCAATAGATCCCTAAATCTCGTTGATTGTCATCGATATAGCATCAAATCTTCAATAGATAAGAATTTTTAATTATAAACATTCATCATCACTATCGATTCGATTGATCCCGACAAGCCTTTCTACAAATCTTGATAACTCAAACGATTTGGATATTTTCTTGATTTCTACCATTTCTTGATTTTAGATCTAATTCTTGAAACTAAATTTCACAATTATTGAATCAATTTTTGCAATTTCTTTTATCTTTTCATTTCGACTCATCTAAAACAAGATCGTTCAAAACACACATCTCAGTGGACGATCCGTATTCATTAACACGCTACACCAACACCGTTAATTGATTGCGGTTTTATAAATTTCTTTAGTTGTGATGTATTTTACATTTTCCAAACACGACACGAAATTTAGATCAATCAGGACCCAGCACCCCGGGTGAGGGAGGAGTCTCCCTCCGCCGAGGAAGTCCACCTCAAGGGACAGAAGCGGGTGGTCTCTCGGCCACCCTTTACCGGGATCCAAGTGCAGGAGGGCGACTTCTGCAT
This sequence comes from Agapanthus africanus, assembly GCA_030015575.1. Classification (NCBI taxonomy): domain Eukaryota; kingdom Viridiplantae; phylum Streptophyta; class Magnoliopsida; order Asparagales; family Amaryllidaceae; genus Agapanthus; species Agapanthus africanus. The sequence continues at coordinate 195,914,364 of JASDDO010000024.1, read as the reverse complement.
TGAGGTACCCTCGGGGCTATCTATGGCCGACAGCTTGCTGGAGGATATGAAGAAGTCAGCCGTGATCAAGATTCCCCGAGGCACCATGAAGGCACAGGTGGCCGCAATAGCACAGGAAGCGGTTCAGGTCGGTACCTAGCTTTCTTCGAAAATTTCTTAAGTTTTATCTTTTTAACGCGCTTGCTGTTTTCCTCAGGTCCTTCAGCTCTGCGCTCTCCTCGTCACTATGGAGTCCAAGGAAATAGCCCCGGCGATAAAGAAGGCGGGCGAATCATTTTCGCGGGGGAAGAGCTTCGCCTTCAATTGCAGCAGCAGGAGGAGAAGGCGGGCATCCTTGACTCAAGATTGGTCGCTGAAGGGCTGACGATCTCAAAACTGAAGGAGTCTCATCGGCTTCTAAATGAGTCCAACTGGGCTATCCAAGCCAAGATGAATGAGATGAACAACCTTTACAATGCTATGAAAAGGTCAAGGGACGCCATCAAGAAGGATGCCCGGGCGGCTTTAGACGCGACGAAGCTTGCTGAGAGCCGGACGGCGAAGGCCGTGGAGGAATACAAGGCGTATGATCAATTTTACCCTGATCTCGCCGAATCCGCGGCCATCGGGTGACACAAAGCGCTCGACGCCGTCAAGGAATCTATGCCGGAGTTCATTGACGGCGAGCTTCGCGCTAAGTTTCCCCTCGCCGAAGAAGCGCCGCAGGGTGGAGGAGCTGAGCTGGCTGTAGGAGACGAGGCTGTCGGCGGAATCGCCGACCCTGAGGTCGCCGATGGTAGCGTCGAGCAAGGTGAGATCCCGACCGATCGAGCGGTCTGAGCTATCCCCCTTCACGATTTTCCTTGTGTGTGTGTGTGTGTGTGTGTGTGTGTATATATATATTTAAGAATTTTGTAAGCCTCCGGGCATTTTTGTAAGGTTGAGGAGCCCACAATACCTTGTATATATAACTTTGATTATAAATAAAGTATACATTTTACTTTGCTCAAATGTCTAATCATCCTGCAAGTACTGTTAGCTCGTAAGTCTTTTCATGTTGCAAGCACTTTAGCTCGTAAGTCTTTTCATCTTACAAGTACTTTTAGCTCGTAAGTCTCTTTATCTTGCTAGTGTAAGGCCAGTGTCCACCCTTTCTAGGTGACTATCGTTCATTGAGTATGAATCAAAAAATAGCCAAGTGTAGGAAGGTCAGCACCCTCCCTTTCCCCGGAGTCGAGGGGCGATCACGCATCGAGCATGAATCGAACGATAGCCAAGTGTAGGAAGGTCGGTATCCTCCCATTTCCTGGAGTCGAGAGGCGATCACACATCGAGTATGAATCGAACGATAACCACGTTTGAATAGGTCGGCGTCACTCAATTCTACCCAGTCTCCTCACGATGAGGGCTTTGGATCCACATCGTTTGTTGGGAAGCAAGCTACCCGCTGCGGATGGGGCCGAGCAGGAATCTTCTCGGCTTTCTCGTGAGGAGGGTTTTAGATACACAGCGTTTGTTGGGAAGGAAGCTACCCGCTTGTGGATGAGCCGAGCAGGAAGCTACCCGGTCGCCTCGCAAAGAGGGTTTGGGTCCTCAACGTTTTTTAGGCAGGAAGCTACCCGCTGCGGGTGGGGCTGAGCAGAAATATGCCCTGCGGCCTCGTGAGGAGGGCTTTAGATCCACAACACTTTTGGACAGGAAGCTACCCGCTGTGGATGGACCGAGCAGGAATCTACTCGGTGGCCTCGCGATGAGGGCGTTGGATCCACAACATTGTTGGACAGAAAGTTACCCGCTGTGGATGGACCGAGCAGGAATCTGCTCGGTGGCCTCATGATGAGGGCCTTGGATCCACGGCGTCTATTGGGCAGGAAGCTACCCGCTGCGGATAGGCCGAGCAGGAATCTGCTCGACGGCCTCATGAGGAGGGCTTTGGATCTACAACATTGTTGGGAAGGAAGCTACTGTTAGGAATATGTATGCCTTGGAGGCCATTATTGTATGATATAGTGGATGCTTGGACATATATATAGAAGACTTTTTTGCTCAACATGATAGTATGCTATGTGGTTGCTCTTTATCTTAACATGTACACTTGTATTATTATACTGTCTCTCAGATACATGTTGATAAAGCCCTTAGAATGTTAGCTTGAATACCAAGACTATGATGCAGATCATATTACTGGGACTTGTATAGTCCACAAGCACATCCTTTAATAGTTCCTAGTCGAGGGGATATCGAAATAGGGCATCGGTATTCCAGTGTAGACTAGTGTGTACGTTTCTTGACCCTGTATGGGGCGATGGTTGATTCCATAACCATTGGTGTTTGACATCAAAGATTGTATACAGGTGCTCATTAGAGAATGGGTACACCGAACAGGACTCGTCGAGAACTCCTAGGCGGTACCATACCTATCATCAGATAGCAGTTCTCTGGTGACACTAGTACAGGTTAGTATGTAGACCCGAGATCATCATAGTGTCTTGTGTGGTTCCCACTGTGCTTTGATTTCCTCCCTACCACGACTCAAAGGAGTCGTGCAAACAGGTGGATTTTGGGTACAGTCCCGAGTCACATGGAGGCAGTGAGTGATAGGAGAGGTTTCGTCTCTCCCGGTATTGGGGGTTGATGTTGCTCTATGCTCGATTGGCTATAACAGTAAGTCCCTGGCCAGGGATGATGAGAATTACTGGTAAGTGTTATCAGTAGTTTCTCGAACCGTTATGAGCCATACATTGGAATGACTTATCAAGTTACTGGGGTCTGACGATTCCACCCCTAGACTCGATATGCGACATATCAGACGAAGAGACCGGACTATACGGTAAGTGTTACTTATAGGCTTCATGAGATTTTGGACAAGCTTGATTGTTGATCTTCTAATTGCTCAATACCTGGGTAGTCGTTACGTCCAGCTAGTACCGCTGACGGCTTGTGGGTGACTGATGTGATCATCACCTACTTCTGGCGTATTGACGAGTCTTTACAGTCCCACACAGAGGTTTCCTAGTTCAAGCAAAACGAAGTAGGGCGCATATGCTGATATGTGCGTGGGCCTTATTAGATACGAGTATGCGATGCCGTATTCTAATTTGGCGATAATCTGATATCAATTAGGTTATATGTGATATAACCAGATTATTGAATCAAGTGTTGATTTGATAATGTGATATACAGATAAATGATATTGGTCGGTTATATATGATATAACCGGATTATTGAATCAAGTGTTGATTTAATAATATGATATATATTTATTTTTGATATAATTATATACTAAATAATATTATTGCTCACTAATTATTTTATATATATATATATATATATATATATATATATATATAGAGAGAGAGAGAGAGAGAGGGGGGGGGGGGTTAATGGAGGAAAGAGGTCATAGGAGGGAATTTCCTCCTATGGCGTCGAAAAAATACATCCTCCCTAATTTTTTCCGATAATCGGCACCCATCATCTTCATCGTTATTATCTAAGATGTGGGTATACCAAATTTTATGTGATTCTACAACTTTTTCACCGTTGGTTTAGTGGGTTCAAATTTAACGGTTTACCGACAATAGAAATTTTTACATTGCTAAATCAATGGTGAAAAGGTTGTAGAATCACATGAAATTAGGTGTACCCACATCTTAGATGATAACGATGAAGATGGTGGGTGCCGATTGGCGGAAAAAATGAGGGAGGGTGTATTTTTTCGACGTCATAGGGGGAAATTCCCTCATATGGCATCTTTCCTCCATTATTCTTATATATATATATATATATATATATATATATATATATATATATATATATATAATGAAGCATGGTTGATTTTCTATTTATAGAAAATGGAAAGGATGAGGTAGAAAATGAGGAGCATGGGTGAAGCATGGCTTGATGAATTTTTTATTCATCATCCTACACTATTGAAGCATGGTTACAAGTCTATATTGATGGATATTGGTTGCTTCAATAATGTGAGGGTTTTAATCCATCCAAGACTTGGTTATTTTCTAGACTTGAGCTGATTTTGCTTTAGTTCTTCCTCTAGCTTTCTCCATTTTCTTCACCTCCACCTCTAAGCCCTAACACTCACATGAGTTGTGAAACCTAGGACTTCTGAGGATCCTTAGTGAGATAAACACCCCTACTTCACCATCCTACACTAGATTAGCACTTTGGTGTAGTGTGTTTCCTTCAATAAAGATAGGTTAGTGAAGAGGTAGCTTGGATTAGAGGAGTTTCGGGTGGATCATCTTCGGCACGAAGATCGCAAAGGAAGCTCGATCCAACCTCAAGTGGAGTCTAGTAGAGTCGCGTGGACTACTACACGGAGCTTTTGAAGAGAAGGATATGGTCTACAAAGGTTGTTGCCTCCTTTCTCTTAGGTAGTTTAGTTTATATCAAGCTATAAATCCTAATCATCTAGTTTAGATTCTTGTTTAGTGTAGATTAGCACCCCGAAATTTTTTATAATAGCATGCTTGATGCTAATAAAACCCAGTGGTGGTGCTGATAAACACTTTTAGCTACCCGCTGTGGAGAGGCAGAGCAGGAATCTTCTCGGTGGCCTCGTGAGGAGGGCTTCAGATCCACTTCTTTGTAGGGCAGGAATCCACCCCTTGTGAATTAGCCGAGGAGGAGGCTACCCGGCCGCCTAGCGGTGAGGGCTTTGGATCCACAGCGACTGTTGAATAGGAAGCTACCAGCTGCAGATGGGCCGAGTAGGAATCTTCTCGGTGGCCTCGTGAGGAGGGCTTTGGATCCACAGCGTTGTTGGGCAGGAAGCTATCCGCTGTGGATGGACCGAGCAGGAATCTACTCGGTGTCCAACGATGAGGGCTTTATTATCTCTCTAGTATCTCCTTAGGGCATCGTTCAACCTTCTGTGACCCATATAGGCGGGAATGGTGACCGTCACGGATGACACATGGCAGCACTATATCGGGAAAGTGCGCTAGTCCGTGATTTGCATCGTCATGCAAGTAAATCTCGGCCTTTGGAAGATTTTTGTTGAGGCTATAAATACCGAAGGCATATTGGTTTCTTCCTAGTCTTGCATTCCCTGAAGATGAGCCACCGCGTGTATACCATCAGGGAGATCGTTTCTCATGACGATGTATACTTTTATAACCTCGATCGTTCCAATGAGACGTACGGGGTGATGATAGGCCGCCTAGAGGGCCACTGTGGGCGCCTGCTTCCTCGGCGATCTACTCTTCTTCAGGAGCTAATTTATGCGGCATGGAGGACTTTCCCGGGTTTGTACAACACCCTGTCTCCATAGTTGATGGACGAGGCGTTCGACAAAATGCACACTGTCCATGGGCTCGGTCTGATCTCAAAAAGTAGACGGGATCGCTCGGTGGACCTCCTTCTTAAGAGTTTCCAGCAAAGGTTGGTCGTCGCATCTTTCTCGGATGACGGGGTACTCGGGGAGTCTGTGGCTTCTAGGGTCCGCGAGTACCGCCGAAGGGAACGGGTCGAGGCTGCTTGGGCTCGGCTGGAGGAGATTTTTTCGGTGTATCACCGACAATGTTTTCTTAATCATCGTCCTCCTTTGTTGTAATTGTTGTAAGGCTGGGGAGCCCATAATACCTCTTAATGAATAAATTTCTCCTTTGTTTAGGTGCATTGTCTTTTTTTATCTCCTTGGTACATTTTATACCTTTTCTTTTAAAAAACCTCGGAGTCTCGGAACCGAGAAAAGAAACAAAGGGCTGGAGCCTCATGGCGGTGTAAAAGGTCTCTTCTGTGAGAGGACCTAGCTCAGGAGACTTAATTAAATGCCAATAGAAATTACATTATTTCAAAAGAGGGTACATATTTATTTATACAACTTAAGTTTTTGGCGTTATACGGCCGAAGAAAATTACGCCCCCCGACGTCCTACAAACGGTATGCTCCAACGGGCAATACTTCTGTTACGAGGAATAGTCCGTCCCACATCGGGAAGAACTTATGTAGTCTCCCTTGGTCTACGAACTCGTTTCTTCGTAAGACCAGATCTCCCGTCATGAAGGCCCGATGTTTAACTCGGAAATTATAGTAGCGAGCGGTTTGCTGCTGATAGGCGGCCGCTCTGATTTGCGCTCGATTCCGCTTTTCCAATAGGACTGTTTACCGACGGAAGCCGGGAAGACAAACGCCTTGCCTGAATTTGGGGGGGGGGCAGATGCTATTTGGTTTTGTCCGTCCACCTCTCCGAAGATGCCAAGTTGATTTATGGTACCGTGTATCGGAAGTTTAGATGGATGCGGCCGTTGTAACAGACTTCGTCCGATTCCCTCTCATTGTGAGGGGTTTTTGATTGTGGGGACGCTCTTCCCTGCAGACGCAAGCCCCTGCAGTTAATTATGCTACCACATCGCGGTAACCACTTTCTCCTTCTCCAGATGTTCACTTCGTGTCGTGTGTGTTTGTTTTATTTTTGGTTGCCCGTGGATTGTATACGGAGACTAATTTATGCTGTCGCCCGTAGGGCGTGGATTAGTCCAAATCCATATTTTCTCAGATTTGGGTTTGGGTTGGTTTAAGGATCGTTGATCTCATTTAAGATTAAGATCAACTTAAACGTTCGTTAAGGATACGTTAGTCTAATTTTAGACTAAGATCTACTTAACAGAGTTTTGGGATCATTTAGATCCAAAGAAAGAGCATTCGGGCTCTATCGATTTAGTTTAGGGACATTACGGTCCATTGGGTTTAAGGACAACGTATTCCATGAGTTTAAGGACCTCATAGTCCATAAGGGTTTAAGGACATCATAGTCCATGAGTTTAAGGAACTCATAGTCCGTAGGGTTTAAAGACGTCATAGTCTGTAGGGTTTAGTTTAGGGACATTGCGGTCCATAAGTTTAAAGACATCATAGTCTGTGGGGTTTAGTTTAGGGACGTTGCGGTCCATAAGTTTAAGGACATCATAGTCCATGGAATGTCTGTTTGTCGGGACCATTCGCCTCTCTGAAGACGTTAAAGAATTACAACGACGCATATCAGAGGAATGAAGAGATGTACCCTTGAACCGATGTTGGTTGGGAGATCTGTAGTCAGGTTTGGGACTAAGACCAATTAGAGAAATTGTGAGCACATGGGCTCGGTTGGTCTGAGTTAGGGACTTGTGGCCAATTTGGGCTCAGCCCACTCAGTTTTGATTAAAGTATTGTACACTTGTTTGGACTCGGTCCCTTTTGTTCAATAATGCTGAGCATTAATTTGGGTTATGACACCCCTTTTTCTTTTGTCTTTTATTGAGTGCTGAACACTTTTTCTAGCGTAGAGCGCTTTATGTACAAGAACTTTTATGTACAGGGCGCCAGACTTGGAGCGCTAAGGCGCTTCCTCTGAGATAGTGCCCACGTGAGGAGCACGTGGCGCGGAGCGCCAGACTTGGAGCGCTTAAAGCGTTTCTTTTAAATTTGAGCGCTAAGGCGCTTATTATAAAATAGCGCCCACGTGAGGAGCATGTGGCGCGCTTGGCGCTGAGCGCCAGACATGGAGTGCTGAAAGCACTTCTTTTAAATTGGAGCGCTAAGGCGCTTCTTATAAAATAGCGCCCACGTGAGGAGCACGTGGCGCACTTGGCGCTGAGCGCCAGACTTGGAGCGCTTAAAGCGCTTCTTTTAAATTGGAGCGCTAAGGCGGTTCTTTGGCAACCCTGATTAGTTCGGTGCTCTGAGAATTAAATTCTTAGTTTATAAGAGACTTTGTCTCATGGACCTAAGAACTGAGTTCTTCTTTTTGTGAGGAGATGCTTTGATCTCTTCTGTTTTTTTATTTATGAGAGGCTTTGTCTCTAAGAACTGAGTTCTTCTTTTATGGGAAGATGCTATGATCTCTTTGTTTTTGTGAAAGGCTTTGTCTTATAGATCTGTGATCTAGAAAAAGAACTAAGTTCTTCTGATGTGAGAATTAAACTCTCAGAAATTGAAGATATGTTATGATCTCTCTTCTTTTTATTTACCTTGAAGAAGATTCTTCGTCTCAGAGCTTGCTCTTCTCTTCTTCTTTTTTTGAGAACTTGAAGTTTATGGGGGGTTCTTCTATGCAAGACTTGAAGTCTTGGGTCCTTTATATACGGGAGGCTGATTTGTTGAATCAGTTAAGCAAATATTTCTCTGATTGATTTGGGGATGTTTCCCCACCATTGGATCTTTGATCCTAGAGCTTCTGTTTTACAGAAAACAATCTTCTTGTTTGTAACAAGATTGGAAAAATATTTTCCCATACAGAACTTAGTCTGTATCTTGGTGATTTTTAATCACCATTGGATCTTTGATCCAACGGTGCTCTGATTTACAGAGCACAATCTTTCCTGTTTGGAAAGATTTGAGGAGTATTTTCTCAACAGAATTTTATTCAGGTAATTTGATGATTTTTAATCATCTTCGTTGGATCTTTGATCCAAGGGTAGTGATCGTTTAGTTCTAGCACTGGCGCTCTCGTTCTTTGCACGTGGGGCGCTGTCTCAGAGTCTTTGACTCTTGGCGCTAGCGCACTTAGTGCTAGCGCTCTCGTGCTTTGCACGTGAAGCGCTACCTCAGAGTCTTTAACGCTGGCGCTCTTGGCGAGAGCGCTCTCATGTTTTGCACGTGAGCGCTGCCTCAAAGCCTTTGACTCCTACCACTGGCGCTCTTGGCGCGAGCGCTCTCGTGCTTTGCACGTGAGCGCTGCCTCGGAGTCTTTGACTCCTAGCGCTGGCGCTCTTAGCGCTAGCTCTCTTATGAGGCGCTGCTTCATTTCAAATTTCAAATTTTGAAATTTTAAATAGAGCTTTTCTCTCTGATTGGGGGAAACAAATGCCCCCCCACCATTGCGCTCACGTGGCTCATACCTGAGTGCAGCGGTGGCGGCTTTTCCGCCATTGGATCAACTTAGAAGTTGAACCGACTTCGAACGCCTATTAATAGGGCCTTTGGCCCTTGAGATGACTGTTTGTTCATCTTCTTGTTTTCTTGTTTTCCTGAGAATTGAATTCTCCTTCAGAGCCAAGCTCTTTGCCTTAAGAAATTTCTTAGAGTCAAAACTCTGCCCAAATTTGGTAAGAATTGAACTTATTAACAGAGCTTTGCTCTTATCAGATCGTAGATCTTTAAAGTGTTTTAGGGTTTTATCCATTAACAGAGCCTTGCTCGTCTTTAGATCGTAGATCTTCAAGATAGAATCTTTTTAGGGTGATTTTAACCTATGAACTAGAACCCTGTTCCTCTTTCATGGAGAACTCTTAGAGTTTATTCTCAGATCTTGGAGTTTTTAACTTAGTAAAGCTTTGCTTTTTAGGTTTTTTTTATGGGTTACTCCATCATCTTCACAGAGCATAACTCTTCAGAATTTTTTTGGGAATTTTCATTCCCTTCATCATTAGAGTTGACAGATGTCACTCTTTTGCAGAGCGCTGCTCTCAAGGGAGTTTTACTCCTCGGCCTGAGGGGCCTCTCATTAAATGAGAATCGTTTTAGGATTTTCTATTTAATGAGTGACTGTCTCATCAATGATGAGCCGTCACCTTGATTTGGTGGGTCCCCTTTTGGTCCCTTTCCACTGCATTGCAGTGTGGTACAAATTTTATGTACCAAGTGTCAGAATTTGAATTGTAGCCTTGATAGCTAATTCTTGTTCTTCTTCGCTCAGGTACTATGTCTTTTGACACCTTTTTCCCTTTCGTTCTTCCGGAAAGCGCATTCCCTGACGCGCCCGTGGATAGGGAAGTCTTCGCGCTGATCAAAGATCACGACTCAGAGCAAAAGTTTCTTCATCTATGAGGGACGTGGTATAATCAAATTATCAGGGGCCGACGTAGATTTTCTTGTGCAGCACCTTCGGAGGTGACCTCCGCCATTCACTACGCCGACTCACCCTCAGTGAACTATGCCGTAGAGGAGGTCAACTGGACTTCGGAGGGTTGCCTTCAGCCCTCTATGACTGCAATACCCGTACAGCCTCCAATGACTTTGGATATCCTAGGGCGACATATATGTCAAGGCGAGTCGCGCCCTTAGGGACAGCCATACATGATAGGCTTGACTCCCCGCCATTCAGCCGGATATCTGCAGTAGGCTCGATACATCTTATCGGCTAAGAAATCGCAGCTGCTGAAGCTCGGGTTGTATACCGCAGTTTATGCTTCTCTCTTCCAGTATTCCACGCCCTCTGTATGGTGGGTCAAAGCTTTTTTGGAACAATGGAATGTTCCAACTCACACCTTCCTTCTATTAGATCTGGAAGTTTCAATCTCTTTAGAGGAGTTCGTGGAGATCTCCGGCTTGCCTGTCAGAGGGGAACATTATGAGGAGATATTACCCTCTGATGAGTACATTTTCGCCACTCGATCGGTAGTGATGGGTATGACCCTAGGGAATGCCATTCAACACCGATTCCTAAGCTTGATCATGGTGTTAAATATTTACGAGAGCCTGTTTCTCGAATCCGGAAGCCACGGGGTCAGCTTTACGGATTTCATCGCCCGTTTTCTTCGCCCGGAAGTCTTGTAAAAACAAGGTGCGAAGTTTGCCAAGCTCGACGATCCTTTCGGTTTTGATTTGGATAGCCGGCCAACAGTGGAAGCAGATCAAAAGAATTTCTTCCTCCCAAACGCCGCGTTCGTCCCCTTTACAGAACTCTCCGCTCAAGACGCCGCGCTCCCCATGCACCCTCGCTACATGAGGCCGTCCGTTTTCTACCCGGCGCACCGAATGGTTGAAGGGACGCAGGTTGCCGTTGGGATTGCTGGGCTGGCTCACTTGTATCATGGCCTTAGCTTGGCGGCAGACACCACTCAACCGGCGATGCAGCACGTAAACTTCCCGATGCATTATATCACTTCATGGTACGAGCTGCATGTGCTCGGCGCCTTTGGAATCTACAAAAGGCCCCATTTCTATGAAAGTTATAACTTTCCTCGGGTCATGTGATTGGAAGAGGTTTCCGCGTGTGCGTTTTGAATCAAAAATTAAGAATTACCACAATCAATAACGGTGTCGCTTGGTAGCTAGCCGGTTGAGTACGGGTCAGTCCACAGGGAGATGGATTCCTATTCTTTATGTTCTAACGAGTTAAACCGATCAAGTCGGGTTTTGTTTTGCAATCTAAGAATGGGATTAAATTTTATTAAAAGTCTTGCTAGGGTTAGGACTAGGTTAGATTGGAATATGGATTCTACCCACTGCTTTCAGTGCCCTAATGAAGAATATAGGTGTTAGGGTAATAGTCAACAAAGGGGATTAGCACGACTAGGAAGAAACTTCAATTCTTCCTTTTGGTCCTTGTCCGTCCTTTCTTAACTCTTAGCCCTAACCTCTATTTAAATCAACCACAACCGTTCTAACTAGGGAATCACCACTATCTTGTGGGACAGGGTGCCGTAGTGAGCGGTATGTGGTTCATTTAAACAGAGTCCGTATTAATTAAAATTATAGGGGCAAGGAAAGGAGTGAGGGAGATTTCCTTCTCTCAAACCATCCCAATCCTAACCCTAACAAGTGAGGAATTACTCGCTCATTAGGGAAGTTATGATAAGATTCATTTTTATAAAAAAAAAACTATCTAAGTTGCAGATAATAAAAGGCAGATAAAAATTCAGGAATTAAATTCAGATAAAAGAATGCACGATAAAAAATAAAAATACCATTATTGATGACCTCTTGACGATTACAAGGAAATTAAAATTTAATCTAGAAATTAAAAAGAGGCATCTCAAAAGAGGCACCCAAAAGAGGCACACTTTATTTGGCTTTCAACTCTCCTATTTATAGATAGGAGAAACCCTAGGTTTTACATCTGATCCATACACGAAATTACAGAACTACCCTAAGAAAGCCTGGTCAAAGCACCGACACCACCGACACATGTCCACCGACACGTGCACTGCATGTGCACTATATGGCCACGGAACCGCGGCAAGAAGGCATGTTTGGCTGCGGTTCCGCGGCCATCTTGGGGGATTTCTTGCTCGATTCTTTAGGGTTTCTTCATGTTGCCTTTTTCTTCTGTTTTCTTCATTTGGTTCTTCAGAATCTTATCTACTTTCTTGCAGATTTCCAACAGTGCAGAATTTGTGGAATTTTACCGTTAGCTTCGCGTTGAAGTCTTGAATCTTGTGCTGCTCTCATACTTTGTGCAATCGAACTGTTCATTGATCTTCATTTGTTCTTTAAACTGGTAGGCGGCATCTTGCAGATTCAACTATTTATTGGTCGTAGTCTCACATTTGTAGCGTCTTTTCCTGAATTTCACTGTATTGTTCTGAGAACCTGTAACCTGCAACTATTTAGCAGACATGGATCAAAATCACCTATATATTTGAAATATGATTAAGAATGGGTGATATAATAATGCAAAATTCTGATATGAACAAATACCCCCAAACTTATCTTTTGCTCATCCCGAGCAAAACCAATTTATTCTCGAAAAAATCATAACCTCACTTTCGCAGGGAATCGCGATTGCACTGAGCTCGTGCAACAAGCCGTTAAACCTTTAGGTGTCCCTAGTAGGAGGAGTGTTGTCTCTTGAGGGTTTTCAGCGGATACTACCCACAAAATCCGATCAATTTGGCATGTTGAGTTTCATTCTTTAATTTGGTATTATTGCAAGAAAATCTATTATCTTCAACTTATAAATCATCAACCCATATTTTTTACACTCCCTCTTCATTTAACTTAAGATCATATATGTTTTGCAAATTTATTAAGCTTTCAGCATCATTTGAATTTTCCTTCTAAGGTTCCATCTCAACTTAGGAATTTTTATCATCTCTACTGAAGGTATAAGCCATATCTTTCATTCCTATCTCTCATCCAAACCCCAATCATATACCCCTACGTGTGTGTATATATCACCCCTACACTTGGAAATTCAATTCAAGCTATCATACTCTTGTCCATCTTCCAAAATACTTTTAGTTGGTGAATTTTAGATGAAATTTGCTCACACAACCTTTATACGAACGTTAATACTTCTTGAGGTATTGAACGAACGATTACAAAATGTGTTTGCGCATTTAGGCGTAAATCCTCGTCTTGCAATACCTAAGGCTTAGCAGTGACTCTCAAACCAGTTGGTCTAAGGCACTAGGTGATAAAGCATCGTTGCTATATATTTTTATTTCTATTTATGCAGCCTTAAGTAATTACAAAACCAGTGTTCATTTTTTTATGTCTCTTTATTCACCTTTTATACTTTATTTTATTTCCATTTATACTAAGGATTTTAAACAAGAGCATTTCAATGTATCCTCTACTATTCCAAGTTTCAAGATGTGTGTTAGTGCATATAGTAGGGTATATATTTTCAGGATTTAGACTAAAGTTTCAGAATTTATTTTTCAGACATACACTTCAAATAAAAATTTCAATGCTTTTCCCTTATTTTGACTTAGCCAAAGAACTTAACTCAAAATTTGCCTATTTCTAAATGAACTGCAATGACATATATTTTCTATAGTTAAACTTTAAGAAAGGTTATTTTTAGGGTCTTTAATTTACCAAGTTTTAGGATCTAGTTTTTCCTAACCAGTCAACCGTCATGTTTAACTTAAGTCAAACATGGCCAAAATTGACCATTTCAATTTTTATAATTTTTAAATTTTTTGATTTTTATGGATTTTAAAATAAGTATGCAAATGCAAAAATATACACATGAATGCGAAGGAAGAAATCTTACCGAGCATAAATACCCCCAAACTTAAACTTGACAGTGCCCTCACTGTCAGGCTACACCAAGAGGGTCAAAATTGTCAGCACTCCCCTTTTTTTTTATTGTTAACAGAAAAAGAAAACAAAATATATACAAAAAGTTCCCCCCAAACTTAAGTGAAACAGTGTTTCCACTGTTTAAACGTTAAAGTTCAGAGTTAGGGGGGAGAAAAATACAGTATCAAGTTAACAAGGACTTACACAGGCCAAAGGTTAGCACCAACCATTCAAAATTTTTATCGTTATAATGGTGTGGTTGGTGAAAGAACATGTTGTATGAAGCCAGGAAGAAGTGGGGAAGAGAGAAGTGGTGGTATGGAAAGGGTTTGCGTGAACGTGAATGTGAGGAGATAAGAGGTGATGATAAATAAACATGAGAATGTGAATGATCAGAAATGAGTGGAATATTGGCATTCTCGTATTTTATAAGAAGAAAGGGTGGTGGTTCAACTTCTTTAGGTGGAGGTTGATTAATTACAAAATCCATGTTGTTTAGGAATGCAAGTTCGTCAGCGAAAAGTTCTTCAAAACTTTCATCGATGTCATTGAACATTTTGCTGTCGGTAAGTTTTGTGCCAAAATTTATCATATTTGATTTGTCAAAAATTATGGAGGTAGGAGACTCGAAAAACTCATCTACCTCATTTTAAAAGTATCTAAATCAAGTTGGCTTTCTGGATTGATCAAACTTGAATTATCGGATTTTGATTCATCAACACTCACTATTATTAAAGGAAGATTAGAAGAAGAAGAACCAGAGAAAGTAGGAGAAAGAAGTGGAATACGAACTTGAGGGTGGAAATGGAGTGTATAACTTAGCATAATTTATAATGACCGATGTGTAAAAAGCGATTGTGCTAATCTATCAACCCACTGAGAAATGAGGTCAAATCCCTCAAGATTCGTGAGAAAACATGGGTACGTCGGACTTGGTAAACCAGACATTGAAAATGAAAGTGTAACGGTTTCTTGCGCGGTCAGAACGATGGAAAGGATGAAGGGGGGTTATTTAGGAAGGGTAACAGTTAAAGATTCAGGAGGGTGTACACAATCGGTGGAAGGGACAGGATGAATTGGAAAATCCGACTCATCAAATAAAGTTGGTTCATCCTCAATACTATCCTCATAATTCTCCTCAAAAGTTATCTCATCCATGCAATTATCATCAAAATTAAGTCGCATATGAAGTTCGGGAGAAACATTTAATGACCCGGGATGACGAATTGGAGAGAAAAATTCAGTCAAATCTGCAGGTTCATCATCCAAAATATTCCCAGCGTCAATATCCTCGATCAAGTGAAAATTAATTTTCTCAGACACCTCATCCAAAGTATGGATATCAATCAATTCAGGTTCTAGAGTGGAGGTGTGGAGGTCAAAAGGATTGGTGATGGATTCACTCGAAAAGGGCTCTTCACAATCAGGTAAATCAAACACTACAAAGTCGCACAATTCATTACACTTTTTATCTTCAACTGGTGAATCATTTGGGACACTTGATAGACATTCAAAACCGGAGTTGTGGGATTCAATTAGGGATGGGTAGGTTTGATTTGGAAGGGTGTATAGCTCACTCTCTCCACTCAAATTCTCAATCTGTCCAACCGCCTCATCATACATTGGAAAATTTGGAGCTAGTTGGAAACTAGCTACCGGGTCACTAGGTTGTATAAGGGCAGCCATGGACGCATTCAAATCCCCCATCTGTTGGTTTTTCGCTACCATATAAGCTTCCAACGACTGTTCCAGACTAGACATGGATTGTGACGAGGTTTCAGTAAAAGATTCAAAGTTGTTTGGATACGTGAAACTCCCAAATGGCTGTGTAGAAGCAATGCCTAGGAAAGATGCGAAAGTCGGGTAGGACCGGTAGGAATTGAATGGTTGGACAAGAGTAGGATCAACATTTGGATAAAAAGGTGAATGGAATTGTTGATCCAAAGAATTCGCGGTGGTGAAAGGAGTGAATGATCGGTTGCGAGATTGTTCAATATGTTCAGCAATAGACATGGGTTTCGGAGTTACAATAGGACTCGAAAAAAGGAGTATCAACATAAGAAGGAGGTGAAGGTTGAAATGGTTGATATAAGGTGGTTTGCGGAGTCCAACTGTTTGTCCTACACGCGTCTATTCGATCTTTCAAACAAATTTTGGGCATGGAGGGTTCGTCCGAAATTCGACCAAAATAATGAGCGTAGGAAATAATGTCTGGTTGAGGGTACCAAAGTTCGGCAAGAGTTTTGCGAGGTGGGGTACCCATGATGTGAGGAAAGAAAGGAAAAGAATGTGATTTTTTTTTTAATTTTTTTATATTTATATTAAAAAAATGTTTGTTTTTGGAGTTTTGAAAATTTTGAAAGTGTTTTTTTTAGAAAGAGTTTTGCAAAAATTTGTACGGAACTACGGCACAATTTCAAACAATCACAATTTAAACATGTACAATCAAGCCTAGAGCTAGGGTATCCTAAGTCAACTAGACTGCTCCTAACTATTCCAAAGCGACAAATTATGAGATATCTCTCAAATCGCCTCTTCACCGCCGATTGTGGCCAGGTAAGCACAAATGAAGAAAGGAGGGTTCCGCTAACAAATCACCGTGAGACGGGCTTTTTAAAGTTACATTTCTCACTTGTCTAGCATAGGCACCACAAAGTCAGGTTTAGATAAACGACCGATTGCCCACAACCTTCCTCTGTCCTAATGAGCACGACAGTCTTTAGTTGGCTGAGTCTAGATATTTTTTATTTAACTCAAGGGTGATGCATATGCTTTTAGTAATTTTTAGGGTCTTAAGAAGGGTGATGAACTCCCCACCCAATGTGAGTTGGTGTTATAGCCCCTTAAATTCCGTATTAATTATGCAAAGCAGTTAACACACCAAAAATCTAAAACACTTGCAGATTTTTTTTATTTGGCAGCGCAAAGAATCCTGCACAAAAACAATTTATTGGATATGATAAAGAGAATCTGTGCAAAGAAACCTGCAGGAAATTATTTCAGTGGAGAGCAGAGGAGAGAAGAAGAAAGAATATACTCACAGAGATTTTTAAAACAGATGACGCCACCTGTTTGACCGCGGTTCCGCGGTAAAACCCTGCTTTTAGCCGCGGTTCCGCGGTGGTTCAATTGGATCAATCCGTCAAAAATTTTCTGTTTGCTGTTGTGGTTTTCCTCTGTTTGTTCAGATCCTCTGTTTCTTGATTTGTTGACTGGGTTTGCTCCAGATCTGAATCAGAATTTTGCTCCAAGCCTGTACACTTGCACAAAAACCTCTCAAAAAGAACAAGATGATTTTTAGTTTTATTTTTATTTTATTTTATTTTTATAAATTTTTTTTCAATTTTTATCATTTAAAAATTTTTTTTAACCCGAAATTACACAAAGAAAGAGACTACCATCTCCCCGGCAACGACGCCATTTGATTGGAAGAGGTTTCCGCGTGTGCGTTTTGAATCAAAAATTAAGAATTACCGCAATCAATAACAGTGTCGCTTGGTAGCTAGCCGGTTGAGTACGGGTCGGTCCACAGGGAGATGGATTCCTATTCTTTATGTTCTAACGAGTTAAACCGATCAAGTCGGGTTTTGTTTTAAAATCTAAGAATGAGATTAAATTTGATTAAAAGTCTTGCTAGGGTTATGACTAGGTTAGATTGGAATAGGGATTCTACCCACTGCTTTCAGTGCCCTAATGAAGAATATAGGTGTTAGGGTAATAGTCAACAAAGGGGATTAGCACGACTAGGAAGAAACTTCGTTTCTTCCTTTTGGTCCTTGTCCGTCCTTTCTTAACTCTTAGCCCTAACCACTATTTAAATCAACCACAACCGTTCTAACTAGGGAATCACCGCTATCTTGTGGGATAGGGTGCCGTAGTGAGCGGCGTGTGGTTCATTTAAATAGAGTCCGTATTAATTAAAATTATAGGGGCAAGGAAAAGAGTGAGAGGGATTTCCTTCTCTCAAACCATCCCAATCCTAACCCTAACAAGTGAGGAATTACTCACTCATTAGGGAAGTTATGATAAGATTCATTTTTATAAAAAAAAAACTATCTACGTTGCAGATAATAAAAGGCAGATAAAAATTCAGATAAAAGAATGCACGATAAAAAATAAAAATACCTTTATTGATGACCACTTGACGACTACAAGGAAATTAAAATTTAATCTAGAAATTAAAAAGAGGCATCTCAAAAGAGGCACCCAAAAGAGGCACACTTTATTTGGCTTTCAACTCTCCTATTTATAGATAGGAGAAACCCCAGGTTTTACATCTGATCCATACATGAAATTACAGAACTACCCTAAAAAAGCCTGGTCAAAGAACCGACACCCACCGACACACATTCACCGAAACGTGCACTGCACGTGCACTATATGGCCGCGGAACTGCGGCAAGAAGGCATGTTTGGTCGCGGTTCCGCGGCCATCTTGGGGGATTTCTTGCTCGATTATTCAGGGTTGCATCATGTTGCCTTTTTCTTCTGTTTTCTTCACTTAGTTCTTAAGAATCTTTTCTACTTTCTTCTAGATTTCCAACAGTGCAGAAATTGTGGACTTTTACCGTTAGCTTCGCGTTGAAGTCTTGAATCTTGTGCTGTCCTCGTACTTTGTGCAATCGAACTGTTCATTGATCTTTGTTTGTTCCTTAAACTGGTAGGCGGCATCTTGCAGATTCATCTATTTGTTGGTCGTAGTCTCACATTTGTAGCATCTTTTCCTGAATTTCACTGTTGTTCTGAGAACCTGTAACCTGCAACTATTTAGCAGACATGGATCAAAAGCACCTATTTATTTGAAATATGATTAAGAATGTGTGATATAATAATGAAAAATTCTGATATGAACATCATGCAGCTGGTTGACGCTTCCGCTTTGGAACCGACTCAGCGAGAGGCTCACGGTCTGATTCTTCGCCCGCGTATGGTCGGGAATGGCATGACCTTCATTGATAAGATCATGACTATCGGCAAGGAATCTGCTAAGACGGTGTAGCCGCTGCGGGACACCTTCAAAGATGGGGTTTCTACCTTGAAAGCTCGGGAGATTCTTCACTTATATTTAATCAGGCCGGGCTTTTTAGTGTTTAGGCAGAACGATGCGGCGTTGTTCATGAGATACAACCCGCACCGCTTTGCTCAACAATCAAGCTACAATCAGGGTGTCCCGCTTGAAGCCTTTTTACCTGAGCCTACTGCTACAGAAGAAGGTATCTGTAGTGCGCTGCACCATTTCATGCGGCTAAATATCGGATCTAACTTCTTTATTAGTGAGCCAAGCTGCGTTCCGAAAGCTTTGAATGTGTACGTGGCGTGGTACCAGCACGCGATGGGCGCTGTTATCAGGGAAGAAAAATGATTATTGCTTGTGTTAGTGTATATGCCCAAGAGGCCATTACTGTATCATACTAGTTTGTATATTACTTAATGGAAGCTTGGGATATTCACAGTTGTATAGACAATCTTGCTCAAAATAGCAGTATGCTACTTGGTTTGTTTCTACTTTAATGTGTGCATGTGTTTCTTACAGCATATCGCCTTTATACATTAGTGGAATCCTTAGGATCTTTGCTTGATTACCAGCGTTGTGATGGCAATCACACTCGTGGGGGCTGGGTAATCCACAAGCACATCCTTATGCAAGTCCCTAGTCGTAGGACTATCGAGACAGGGCATCGATACTCCGGAGTAGAATAGCGTATGCGCTTCTCATCCCAGCATGGGAGACGGTCTGTCCCACAGCCGTCAGTACGTCGTACTTGAGATAGTATGCGGGTGCTCGTTAGGTTACGAGTGCACTTGATAGGACTCGTCGGGAACTGTTGGTTGGTATTATACCTATCGTCAGTTATCAGTTCCCAGGTGACATGAGTACAGCTTAGTCCGTTGACTTGACACTGTCACTTCGCCTCGAGTGTGCTCCCACTGTTCTTAGATTGCTACCCTACCACGGCTCAAAGGAGTCGCGCAAACAGGTAGCTGTTGGGTGCAGTTCCGAAGCACTTGGAGGCAGTGACGGTTAGACAGGATTCATCTCTCCCGGTATTGGGGGTTGATATCGTGCTGTGTCTAGTTGACCATCATCATTTCACATGAAAGATGCTTTTTGATTCTTGAAAAATTCATTAATGTGAAATGATAATGGTCATTTCAAGTTAACCATCACTATTATCTTTGATTAATTATTTAATTATCATAATTCATATATATGTGAGAATGGTTGATATTATCCTCATTCTCTCATGCTCATTCTCTCTCATCCTCTTCTTCTCTCTCAAAGCTCTCCCCTCTTATGAGTTGAGAACCATTTTGCTTTTGAGATAAAACACCAAAATTACTCTCTACTCATCCTAAGGTTCTAGGTTTAGCACACCAAGTACTTTAGTTACCTCTAGGTTGAGGTAGGAGCCAAAGGTAGAGGCCCTCGGGTGGATCTTTCTTCGGCAAGAGAAGGCGATGAGGACGACCCGTTCATCCCACTCCAAGGAGCAAGAAGAGAAGGAGTTTAAGACTTAGGTATAACCCTTTAACCAAGTAGCTAAATCTTTTAGCATGGTTGATAGTTTTTGTTTAGCAAAGATCCTCCTTTTAGTCCATGTTGCCTTGAGTTCTAAAAATCGATTTTTTATACCGTTTCCGCCTCCCCGTAAGCACCGGGATGGGCAACGTGGACTTACAGTGGTATCAGAGCCTAGCTAAACACAAACTAGCAAGTTAGCAAAGTATCTAGAATTTCGATCGGATAAAAATCGCAAAACACGTTCTAAAACCTAACTTTCTGCCGATTTTTAAATCTGCTTTAAATATAATTAATCTTACACTAAAAATCGGCTCATGGTTTTTAAAGAACACCCAAGAAAAACGATCCAGTGACTCGGTCAACGCGCCGCGGAACCGCGGCAAGAGCATGCTCTTGCCGGATCCGCGGCTGAGTTGACTCGGCCATGGGTCATTTTTCTTACAGTGTTCTTATAATGGTGTTTTTGGATTTTTAGAATGGTTTGTTTCTGCCCAGAATTTCCAGAGAACAAATTTGATTTTAGGGTGGTTACAAATCCGTATTTTGATCGAAGTTCTATAGACTTTAGCTAATGGGTTATATCTGTGATGTGATATATGCACTGAACGTCAACTAATCGCTATACGTCGATTAGTAGGGTTGTGCATATCTGTGATCTGTAATGTTGATGGTTTGTGTATATGAATTCATTGGATTGTCGCGGATGAATAGCCAAGGGGTTGTAAGATGAGAGTTTTCTTTTTCTTTCAATTCATGTAATTTGTAATTGATGTGATATTATTTATATGGCCGCACAACCGGGATGGGGTTGTAGCCGTCATTGTGTAATTTCTTTTACTGTTTTTGCTCCTAGGATAGACCCAAGGTGGGGAGCACAAACTACCGGGTACCTCGAAGTGCCAAGTGGCCTACTCACGGTGTTGAGGGAGGTTGCTTTGCTTCGGGTACTTGGAGGGTAGTTTTCCGCACCCGTAGGAGTCTAGGGTGGGGTCTTGGCTATTCATCGCGACTGTGTAATCCGCTCTTCGTTACAGGCTCGTACGGAATGCGGATTCCTAGTATATCCAATGTGTTCATCTGTGATCTGGAATGGCTATCATTGCATCTGACGAATGTTTATATCTATATGATATCTATTTAGGTGTTGCTTATGTTTTGCATCCGCGCTAGTCCAGCCCCCGCTCTGTCGTTAGTTAAGTAACCTAACGGGTGATGACGGGACCCCATGGCGAATGCGGATGGCATAAGCGTACGTTATATTTTCGTTGTTTTCTGCAATGGTAGGATTAATTGATGGGACGCATTAAATTAATGCAAGAAAATAAACCAAAGTTAAAGTCGTTGGAACAATTTCAAAACCACTCGGTTTCTTTTCAAAACAACTTTTAAACGCGGAGCTTAAGCCACTCCTTTTAAAAGCTATCTCGTTCCATCGATTATATCAAGTTCACTACGTTCACGGTTTCGCCAAAACCATTCGTAACCCTCCGTCGTTTCACATGGATAGTCAATAGTATTCAAGCTATGTTTGTTGGCCAAAGTCAAGGCATAGTGATTGGTAGCTATTGGGTATTCATGTGCAGCATAGATAGATGTGTTGGTTTGGGACAGTCGTACTGCCTTGTTGGCCAAAGTCAAGGGTAGGTACGGGTGGGTTTAAATTAACCTGGAGAATGACGGGTAGAACTTGACATGTGACTTATGATTTGTTGGCCAAAGTCAAGGTTATAAGAGCATGGGGCAAAAATCCACATCGGGAGTTTCAAAAGAAACTGAAATTTGCTAGCGTTGCATACCATTTGGAGTGTGATGATTCTGGTAGGATTCATTCAGTTTTGTCATGCGATGATATTTGGATCCCGATCGTACTGTGAGTATATGCTACTCCTCCGGAACTTTATCGCTTAACGATCAATGCTATAAACCAAGTAGGTGTCTAGAAAGGTGTTAGAGGGGCTACGCCCACAGGGAAAAGAGGTTATTTAATTAAGGAACTTCGCGAAAGCGTTGGAAAACCTCCCTCGAAGTACCAACACTGGCCTGGCTGAACGGTTAAGCAAGTATTGTACCGTGAGATTGATCCCAACTAATTCTTCCCTTTTGGTTTGTGGAGGGATTTGAGAGACAGTGGGAGCCATCCTGTTTAGACAAATTAAAAACCACTCTACACTTGCAAGAGCATCATGCTAAAGTGTTTCTTCTCTCTCTCCTAATTGCAGCGACCAAATATCTTGACGAGACTTAAGTTACTACTAGATTAAAACATACTGACAGGGCCAAACTATAAAGATTGGCTCAGGAATGTCAAAATGGCAATCACTTATGACAAGTTGGGGTATCTCCTTACCACCAAAGCTCCCCCTGTCCCAGGTCCCAAAACCAGCATCGCGGATAAGGAAATCCGTAAGACCTGGGAAATCGACTGCGTGAAGGCCAAGTGCCCCGTGCTTGCCTCTATGGACAATAAACATCAGAGGAGGCACGAGAATATGGACCTTGAATCCATATTTCTCCATACAAAAGAACTGTATGGAGAGCAATCCTGTATCGCCAGATACGAAGTCTCGAAAAATTTGTTTTCGGTGAGATTGGCCATCGGATCATCGGTAGCGGAACACGTGCTTAAGATGATTGGCTATCTTGAAGAGCTCGCGGACCTTGGGACCACGTTAGAGAACGAGCTCTATACTGACTTGATTCTCCAGTCCCTTCCTTCCACTTATGCCCAGTTTATCCTGAACTTCAACTTGCAAGAAAAAGAAGTTGAACTTTCAGAACTCCTCAACATGCTAAGGAGTGCAGAGGGCACCCTACAGAAAGGTAGGGAAACATCCATTTTGTTTGTAGCAGGATCTTCCTCTTATAGGTCCAAGGCGAAAGCCAAGGGAAGGAAGAAGAAAACCCCTACCAAACCAAGGGGCGGTGTTAGTAAAGTGGATACGAAGGGAAAGGCAAAGGCAACAAAGGTAGCGGGAAATCTTGTGGGGAAGGAAGAGTGCTTTTACTGTCATAAGAGTGGACACTGGAAAAAGGATTGAAGGGCTTGGAAGGCCAGAAACCAGGACCCGAAGCAAGTTGCGGCTTCGGCTTCAGGTGTGTATGTTATTGAAAACTGTCTATCAATAAACTCTACTTCCTGGGTATTGGATACTGGATCAGGATCTCATATCTGTAATTCTTTGCGGGCACTGAGAAAGCGTAGGGTTTTGAAGGCAGGTGATATGACCCTCAGAGTTGCAAACGGAGCTAGCATGGATGTTGAGGCCATGGGGAACTATCACCTGGGATTGTCAGATGGACACGTTTTGGTTTTGCATAATTGTTATTTTGTACCCAATGCAACTTGTAATATCATTTCTGTATCTTTAATATCTAAATAAGGTTATGAATTTTCATTTGTAAGCAATGTTGTAAACATTCACATTAATCAAGTTCTGATTGGGTCAGGTACATTAAGCAATGGTATATACGTATTAAACCAACCACAGATTTTCAATGTCCAGAATACACACAAAAGAAAGTCTCCAGAAATCAATCAAGCTTTCTTATGGCATTGTAGAATGGGTCACATCAATGAGAGAAGGTTGACGAACTTACATACAGAAGGATATTTGGATCCGTTCGAATATTAATCATATGCAACTTGTCAATCCTGTTTCAAAGGAAAGATGACACAGACTCCGTTCACTAGACACAGAGTAAGAGCGAGCGAGCTCTTGGGACTCGTACACAGCGACGTGTGCGGTCCAATGTCTACACATGCGTGAAGCGGTTATTCTTACTTCATTATTTTTACGGATGACTTTTCAAGGTACAAATATGTCTTCTTAATGAAACATAAATCCGAAGCCTTTGGAAAATTCCAGGAATATAAGAATGAAGTAGAAGAACAAACAGGCAAAAGTATCTAGACACTGAGATCTGATCGAGGTGGTGAATACTTGAGTGCCGAGTTCCTGGATTACCTAAAATAGAATGGAATTCTCTCTCAGCTTACTCCTCCATACACTCCGCAACATAACGGTGTATCGGAGAGACGGAACCGGACCCTATTGGATATGGTACGTTCCATGATGAGTAATGCTGAGTTACCGCGATCATTCTGGGGATATGCACTAGAATCAGCTGCATACCTTTTGAACCGAGTTCCAACTAAGACTGTGCCTACTACACCATATCAGATGTGGTGTGGGAAGAAACCCTATCTTAAGCACATTAAGACATGGGGATGCCCAGCTTTTGTCAAAAAGCAGCATGCGGACAAACTCGAGGCACGCTCAGTACAGTGCAAGTTTGTGGGATATCCAAAGAACTCCAAGGGATATTTCTTCTATTGCACAGAGGAACAAAAGGTTTTTGTTTCTCGTCATGCCTGCTTCTTGGAAACTGAATTTTTGGAAAATCAGATAAGTGGGAGCGCAGTAGAACTGGAAGAAATTCCAGAACCACAAGCTATTACTGAAAGCTTAGTAAAACCAGAGGGTTCGAAAGATCAGGACATTCCTACGCCGCTCCGCAGGAGCAGTAGGCAGTCTCATCCGCCCGAGAGATACTACAGTTTTCTCATAGACGGGGATAGAGAGGATTGCATCATTGATAATGATGAGCCGACTAGCTTCCAGCAGGCCATTCAGAGCGTTGACTCGGTAAAATGGCTGGATGCAATGCGGACCGAAATGGAGTCCATGTACACCAACAAAGTATGGACGTTGGACGTTGCTCCAGATGGGGTAAAACCCGTAGGATGCAAGTGGATCTTCAAAAGGAAGATTGGTGTAGATGGACAGGTTGAGACCTATAAGGCTAGACTTGTTGCAAAGGGTTTTTGTCAAAGACCTGGTTTGGACTATGACGAAACCTTTTCTCCAGTGGCTATGCTGAAATCCATTCGGATCCTTCTTGCCATTGCTGTCTTCCACGATTATGAGATTTGGCAGATGGACGTAAAGACCGCTTTTCTAAATGGAAATTTAGAGGAGTGTGTCTATGTGGACCAGCCAGAGGGTTTCATTCAGAGTGTGAGCAGCGGAAAGGTGTGCAAGTTGCTTAAGTCCATCTATGGACTAAAGTAGGCATCGCGGAGTTGGAACATCTGTTTTGATGAGACGGTCAAAGATTTTGGCTTTATCAAAAATCCAGATGAACCATGCATCTATAGTAGATTTGTAGCACGAACTGTCGTATTCCTCGTTTTATACGTGGATGACATTCTCTTGATAGGAAATGACATTCCTATGCTACAATCTGTCAAAGGGTTCTTGTCACACAGGTTCTCCATGAAAGACCTGGGTGATGCCTCTTACATTCTGGGGATCCGGATCCATCGTGATAGATCCAAGAGGATATTAGGACTTTCACAGTCCAGGTACATCGACACCGTACTGAAAAGATTCAGTATGGAAGATTCCAAGCGCGATAACTACCGGCTTGTCACGGGATCACCCTCTCCAAAGAGATGTCTCCCAAGACTGATTTGGAAAGGGATCGCATGTCTATTATACCCTACGCTTCTGCGGTTGGCTCTATAATGTATGCGATGTTGTGTATCAGACCGGATGTAGCTTATTCACTGAGTGTGGTAAGCCGGTATCAGTCAAACCCTTGGAAGAAACACTGGATAGCGGTAAAGAACATTCTCAAGTACCTGAGAAGGACTAAGGAGATGTTCTTGGTGTATGGAGGAAAAGACCTCCAGATCGAGGCCTTTGCTGACTCCAGCTTCCAGAGTGACAAGGATGATTCCAAGTCCATGTCGGGTTATGTCTTTACCCTCAATGGAGGGGCGGTATGTTGGAAGAGTTCCAAACAGGAAACCGTTGCTGACTCGACGATGGAAGCAGAATATATCGCTGCTGCAGATGCCGCAAAAGAAGCCGTCTAGATAAGGAAGTTCTTGACAGAACATCAGGTGGTTCTGTCCATTGTTGATCCAATACCTCTGTATTGCGACAACAACGGGGCTATAGCTTTAGCGAAGGAACCCAGGTCCCATCAGAAGTTCAGGCACATCTTGAGGCGGTATCACCTGATCAGGGAGAACGTAGGTCGCCAGGAGATCGAGGTTCGGAGAGTTGCTACGGAAGATAACAGTGCTGATCCATTCACGGAGGCCTTACCCCAGACTCAGTGCGAGCGGCTGATCGAGATGATAGGTCTTCGATACGCTACTACATGGCCTTAGTGCAAGTGGGAGATTGTTAGTGTATATGCCCTAGAGGCCATTACTGTATCATACTAGTTTGTATATTACTTAATGGAAGCTTGGGATATTCACAGTTGTATAGACAATCTTGCTCAAAATAGTAGTATACTACTTGGTTTGTTTCTACTTTAATGTGTGCATGTGTTTCTTACAGCATATCACCTTTACACATTAGTGGAGCCCTTAGGATCTTTGCTTGATTACCAGCGTTGTGATGGCAATCACACTCGTGGGGGATGGGTAATCCATAAGCACATCCTTATGCAGGTCCCTAGTCGTAGGACTATCGAGACAGGGCATCGATACTCCGGAGTAGACTAGCGTATGCGCTTCTCATCCCAGCATGGGAGACGGTCTGTCCCACAGCCGTCAGTACGTCGTACTTGAGATAGTATGCGGGTGCTCGTTAGGTTACGAGTACACTGGACAGGACTCGTCGGGAACTGTTGGTTGGTATTATACCTATCGTCAGTTATCAGTTCCCAGGTGATATGAGTACAGCTTAGTCAGTTGACTTGACACTGTCACTTCGCCTCGAGTGTGTTCCCACTGTTCTTAGATTGCTACCCTACCACGGCTCAAAGGAGTCGTGCAAACAGGTAGCAGTTGGGTGCAGTCCCGAAGCACTTGGAGGCAGTGACGGTTAGATATGATTCGTCTCTCCCAGTATTTGGGGTTGATATCGCGCTGTGTCTAGGAGAGCCATTACACAAAGTCCCTGGCCAGGGCAAGCGAGATATACTGGTAGGTTTCCATTGTTATCTCAGGGTGTTCTGGGCTACACTCCGACACGACTTGTACCGCTATTAGGGGACTGACGTTTACCGCCCCCTAGGCCCGCCATGCGATATTCTCAGACGAACAGACCGGACTGTACGGAGATTGTCACATTCAGGCTCAGTAGGAGTTCAGATCGGTTCATCTCGTCAGTCTTCTTATCGGCATCTACCTGGGGACCGTTACGTACAGCTAGTACCGCTTGCGGCCTGTGGTTAAACCCACTGCCAGCGTAGTGTCTAGTCTTTAGAGTCCTACACAGAGGGTTATTCTCCTTTGGGAAAAACAGAGTAGAGGTCGCATGGTTTTGTGACGGGGTTCGTTCACATCCGCGCACTTATGCAAGTTTGGTGTCCGGACAACTTATACTAGCGGGGTTTGGTTTAAGCCAGATCCTAGTATATGTTTGGGGATTGGTTTTATCTCATTGTATTCGTGTTCCTCGGAACATGGATACGGGTGTGTATGCACAGTTGACTGAGGCAGAGGCAGAGGCTTTTCATTCGGGTTGATGACCGTTGTCTTTTTCTTAACCCTAATATATATGTGAAATATGATTATTAATATTAATTAATTATAATTGTGTTATGGTTAGGGTTGTTGACCATTTGACTATGGTTGACTTGTTGACCTATGTTGACAAATTGACCATCATCATTTCACATGAAAGATACTCTTTGATTCTTGCAAAATTCATTAATATGAAATGATAATGGTCATTTCAAGTTAACCATCACTATTATCTTTGATTAATTATTTAATTATCATAATTCATATATATGTGAGAATGGTTGATATTATCCTCATTCTCTCATGCTCATTCTCTCTCATGCTCTTCCTCTCTCTCAAAGCTCTCCCCTCTCATGAGTTGAGAACCATTTTGCTTTTGAGATAAAACACCAAAATTACTCTCTACTCATCCTAAGGTTCTAGGTTTAGCACACCAAGTACTTTAGTTACCTCTAGGTTAAGGTAGGAGCCAAAGGTAGAGGCCCTCGGGTAGATCTTTCTTCGGCAAGAGAAGGCGACGAGGATGACCCGTTCATCCCACTCCAAGGAGCAAGAAGAGAAGGAGTTCAAGACTTAGGTATAACCCTTTAACCGAGTAGCTAAATCTTTTAGCATGGTTGTTAGTTTTTGTTTAGCAAAGATCCTCCTTTTAGTCCATGTTGCCTTGAGTTCTAAAAATCGATTTTTTATACCGTTTCCGCCTCCCCGTAAGCACCGGGGTGGGCAACGTGGACTTACAGCTTGATCACAAGGGTGCTTTCCCAGCGGGTAATCCAACCATTCCCTTGAAGCGACGGACCATCGTTCGCCCTCCCCTAAGAGAAGCTGCTACGGCTGTGGTCCCGCGCGCTTTTCCTGATAAACCTTTACCTCGTGCACCTGTAGAAGCGGTGGCTGCAGCATCTCCCAATTCTGGCGTGGGTACGGAGATCGGGACTCATCGCCCAAAGTTTCCTGCCAAACGCAAGCTCCTGTTGCCGGCTACCGGCGTCCGCTCACAGAAGAAGAAGAAGTCGCTATTTTCTGCGGACGTTGCATTCGGCCAGGAGCCTCATGCTCCTTACAGTGAAGGCTTAAGTGAGTACGGGACCAATGAGGGTTTATTCATTGCGCCGGATGATACCAATCTGGAGGCTGCCATCGTGGTTTCGGAGAAACTAGCTCGCGATGAAGCAGCACTGATCACCATCGCACAGTCAGGTAGACTTCAACCGTATCTTTCCGCGATTATATATATATATATATATAATTATTATTCTTTGACTGACGCTTTCTTCTTCAACAGGTATCTTCGCCGAAGAGGCTCTCGCGGCTTTCCTCAAGACTTTCGAAGAGGAAGAGAGGCTTCGCGCTTTCTTGGGCCTTGGTATACTTCGGCTTGTTGTGCCTTCATTCACTTTTTTCTTTATTCGTGGTTTGACCCTTCCTTCTCATCTTATTGCAGGGACTACCACGACTAAGGTTATTTTGAGTGCGGTTCCGATCCCGCGTGGTGATGCGGCGACGCTTCCAGCGACGGCTACTGAGGCCCCAGCTCCCCCAGTATTGCCTCTAGAGGCTTCTCTTAAGAAGCCGATGACGGACGCCGTAACGGCTCCAGAGGCAGCTCCTGGTTCGGACGATGACGTCCCTTTGACGGAGGTCTTTAGGAGATCACTTCTCACTGCCAAGGCCGACAAGAAGCGTGGAAAGCGTGCAGCGAGGGAACATGATGTCGGCTTGGCTGTGGGTGCAGGTTCAAGCACCACCCCATCTGTCGCTATTCCTCCAGAGGATGCTCCAGCTGCCCTGTCTACAGCTCATAGAAAGCTCGTGCGCGTGGCTCGAGAGGCAACTGAGAATCCATTGCCAGGTAATGTAATGCCCAGTCTTTTCATTTTTACTCGATCCACAAATTTTGCTATACCATATCTTGCAGGCCTAAGTATTGGCGATGAGGTGGCAGGCGAAAAGACGGCGACCACAGAGCCCGAAGCGGCTACTCTCGAGAGAAAGTCTAGGACTTCCCAAACCGTTGCTCTTTCTCCCGGTGGCTCTCTGATATCGGCAGGCGTCGTAAGCGTCATGACGGCCCTTGTCGAATCAGGGGACGAGGCCACGGGCGCAGAAACTATTCCAGTGGAGGAGAGCAAAGAAGCCGCTGCGCCTAGTGATGCTCTCGTCGTGGTTTCGATTGGCGACCTATCAGGTAGATCTTGGGTCACTGTTTTCTTTTTATCTTTCGATCCCTTTCATCCCCATCTGATGAAGTTTTGTTCGTTTTGAGTGTAGGTGCAGTGAATGCGGAGATTGCGCCATCTGAAGCGCCTCTGGTCCCCGTCGTGACGGCTGTTGTTCCGTTGCCTTCTCCCATGTCGTCTGGAATGCTGGAAGGTATATGTTTGCGACTTATCGGTTTCATTGTGGGTAATATACTCTTTGTATTGACAACGTATTTTTACAACCTTGCAGGAGTCCTTTTTGACCATCTGTATCAGGTGCTGAATCCACATTTCTCCTTCCAGTCAGAAGTCGTCCTGCCAGCCGGTGTCGGTGAGTATAGGTTTTTTTTAACTGACATCCTTTCCTTTCTTTTATGGATAACCATGTCGTTGCTAATTCTTCTTTGAATTGATTGCAGCGTTACAGATTGGAGGAGGGGACGAGAGAACAGTCGCGCCTCCGGTACTCCCAACTTTGCCACCTGTCGCAGCCGGTATAGTAGACTCCATTGCTCGTGCATTTTCTTTATCTCTTGAGCCGACATATGACTATGATTTGTTTTGCAGCAATCGCACCGACTCTAGCTCCCTTCGAGTCTCGAATTCTAATGCCGGTAGGGCCTTTTGTTAAATGCCCATCTTCCAGGGGTGCCGCGAATAGCCTGTGAATGTTAAGCGAGTTCGTCGAGGATCTTGACGCCGAGGCTTTCGCATCTGCTGCAGATTTTGCTGCTGAGGTTAATCTCATGTTGGCAATGCTCGTGAACTTCCACAACGAGGGCATCGTCGAGTCTTGGGTTAACTACTATAGGAATATCAAGGCTTTTCTGTATGAGATTGAGTTCAGGCGTCCCACTCCGGAAGTGTTGGCTTTGAACTCCCAGTGGGTTGCATGGGTTGAGCAAAGCGTTCCCTTCCTCCGCCATTTCGAACAAGAGGCGACCTTGAGGCGGAAAGAACACGAGGAGGCTTCAGGAGAATCAGTCCGGCTGCGCGCCCAGGTTGATGCGAATGCTGCACAGCTGAAAGATATCTTTGAGGGCCTCCTACGATGTATTTTTGACGGGCTAACGCTGAGGCAGAAGCTCGACCTCACTGAGCAGGATGCTGATTGAGAGATATTTTTCGTATGCGTTTTGAAATCAAAGATTAAGAATTACCGCAATCAATAACGGTGTCGCTTGGTAGCAGCCGATTGAGTACAGGTCGGTCCACGGGGAAAACGTGTTCTTTTCTAATCGTTCTAACGAGTCAATTCCTATTTGTGGTAGGTTTGATTTTTATAAAAAACTAAAATTGAATTTGATATGGATTAAAAACCTTGCTAGGGTTAGGATTAGGTTAGTTTGGAAAGTTAATTCTACTCACTGCTTTCTTTGCCCTAATTATGAACTTTAGGTGTTAGGGTAATAATTAACAAAGGGGATTAGCACGTCTGGGAAGAAACATAGTTTCTTCCTTTTGGTCCTTGTCCGTCCTTTCTTAACTCTTAGCTCTAACCTCTATCTAAATCAACCACGACCGGTCTAACTAGGGAATCACCGCTATCTCGTAGGATAGGGTGTTGTAGTGAGCGGTGGGTGATTGATTTACATAGAGTTCTAATTTAAAAAAATTATAAGGGAAAGAAAGGAGTGAGAGATGTTCATCTCTCAAACCTACCCAATCCTAACCCTAACAAGTAAGGAACTACTCACTCATTAGGGAAATTGCGACAAAATTCATTTTTATAAATTTTTCTTTTTAATTAACTAATGAACTTGTGAATAATTAAAGACAGGTACAAAAAATGCAGAGAAATAAATTGCAACTAAGAAGAACACAAGATAAAAAGGAAACACTTACTTTATTGATGCACTCTTGAACGATTACAAAGAATTGAAATTTTTAACCTAGAAATTAACAGAGGCATGCTCCAAAAGAGCTGTAGGCTTTCCTATTTATAGATAGGAGAAACCCTAGGGTTTACATCTGATCCATATCTGAAATTACAATACTACCCTAAGAAAACCGGGTCAATGCACCGACTCACACGGACACACACCGACACGTGTTCTATATGGCCGCGGAACCACGGCGGAATGCCTTGTTTGGCCGCAGTTCCGCGGCTGTCTTGAAGGTTCTTTGTCTCAACTCTTTAGGGATGCTTCATGTTGCTGTTTGCTTCTGTTTTCTTCACTTGGATTCTCAGAATATCTTCTATTTTCTTCCAGATTTCCACAGTGCAGAATGTTGTGGACTTTTACCGTTAGCTTCGCGTTGAAGTCTCGAATCTTTGTGATGCCCTCGTACTTTGTATATTGAACTGTTTGCTGATCTTCGTTTGTTCCTCAAACTGGTAGGCGACATCTTGCAGATTCATCTATTTGTTGGTCGTAGTCTCACATTTGTAGCGTCTTTTCACCATTTTCACTGTATTGTTCCGAGAACCTGTAATATGCAACTATTTAGCAGACATGGATCAAAAGCACCTATTTATTTACAATATGATTAAGAATGGGGAATATAATAATGCAATATTCTGATATGAACAAATACCCCCAAACTTATCTTTTACTCGTCCCGAGCAAAACTAATTTATTCTCGAAATTAAACTAACCTCACTTTCGCAGGGAATCGCGATTGCACTGAGCTCGTGCAACAAGCCGTTAAACCTCTAGGTGTCCCTAGTAGGAGGAGTATTGTCTCCTGAGGGTTTTCAGCGGATACTACCCACAAAATCCGATCAATTTGGCTTATTGACTTTCATTCTTCAATTCGGTGTTCTAACAAGGAATTATATTATCTTTAACTTAGAAATTATCAACCCGTATTTTCACACTCACTTATCATTTAACTTAAGATCGTATATGTTCTGTAAATTCACTTAGCTTTTAGCATCTTTTGAATTTTCCTTCTAAGGTTTCATCTCAACTTAGGAATTTTTATCATCTCTATTGAAGATATAAGTCCTATTTTTCATTCCTATCTCTCATCTAAACCCAATCATATACCCCTACGTGTGTGTATGTATCACCCCTACACTTGGAAATTCAATTCTAGCTATCAAACCCTTGTCCATCGTCCAAAATACTTTTAGTTGGTGGATTTTTAGATTAAGTTGCTCACACATTCTTCATGCGACCGTTAATACTTCTTGAGGTACTAACGACTGATTACAAAATGTGTTCGCGCATTAAGTCGTAATTCCTCGTCTTGTAATACCTAAGGCTTTTAGCAGTGACTGCCAAACCAGTTGGTCTAAGGCACTAGGTGATAAAGCACCCTCGCTGTATATTTTTTATTTATGCAGCCTTAAGTGATTACAAAACCAGTGTTCATTTTTTTATATCTCTTTATTCACACTTGTACTTTTTATTTTATTTTCCTTTATATCAAGGATTTTAGACAAGAGTATTTCAAGGTATCCTCTACTATTCCAAGTTTCAAGGTGCGTGTATGTGCGAGTTGTAGGGTATATATTTTCAGAATTTCGACTTAAGGTTCGGAATTATTTTTCAGACTTACACTTCAATAAGAAATTTCAATACTTTTCCCTTATTTTGACTTCGCCCAAGAATTGAACTCAAAATTTGCCTATTTCTAAATAAACTACAAGGACATATATTTTCCACCGTTAAACTTTAAGAAAGGTTATTTTTTAGGGTTTTTAATTTACTAAATTTAGGATCTAGTTTTTCCTAGCTACTTAACCGTCTTGTCAAACTTAAGTCAAATATGGCCAAAATTGAAGTTTTCAATTTTTATAATTTTTAAATTTTCTTAATTTTTATTTGATTTGATTTGATTTTTTTATTTTTTATTTTTTAATTTTTATAATTTTTTTATAAAGATGCAATGCGGAATTAAATATGCAAAGAAAGAAAAAAAATGTACAAAAAGTAAAAATATGCAATGCAAAGATAACTATGTACAAACCACCTCCACCCCCAAACTTACCAAAAGCAGTGCCCTCACTGCTCAGGCCCTCGGCGTCGCCTTGAACGTGAACGGGAACGCTCCTCTCGCGCCAGCAGCGTAGATACACCATGCTCAATATCTGTCACCCGGTGACCCAAGTCGGTCACCATCCCTGTCAAATTATCAATCTCCCTAATGGCTCTTCTAAGAAGACGTGCATGTTCTATGGGGGTAAGCTCTTCCCCGCTCGCGGTCGAGCTGGAGCTGGGTGTTCTGGCGGGTACATGTTCGGCCGGTTCAGTTCGCGACCAAACATCAGTTAGCGGGTATAGGACATAGAAACGCCCTCGATAAGAGGCCTAATGGGTATACCTCCATGCATGTAGAATTCAAATTCCTCCACAGGGAGGAAATGGCGACACAGTTGTGTCACTAACATTGGGCAAGGGTAATTTACGACCCTTTTGCCAGCACCAATTGAATTAAGCAAAACCATGCACATATCAAATCTAGGGTTACTAGTCATTAGGGTGTGCACGATATGAAGAGACGGGGTGAAAATGTGGTATTTTGTGAACTGCCAAAAATGTTGTTTTGTGCCCAACGACACACGGTTAATACATTGGCGAAGAGGGTTCTAGCCTGTATTCCCTTCCTAGGTTCACTCGAACAGTCATTACCCATTAAGAGCATGTAATCTTCAAATTGAAGCGGTTGGTCATCAACAGGTAATCTGGGAATTAAGGTGACTTCATTGATGAAGTCTCTGTCAATGATAATTTCCTTATCGCCCCACAGTAATTTAATAAAACCGTATTGTGTAAGACAGCCTTCCTCCATGCACTCATAAAAACGAGTGACTAGATCTGGAAGAGCGTAAGCATTGGGATGATTATAAATTAAAATTTTCCACCCCCTCCGTGTGATTTCATCAGCAAAATAGCTCCCGTAAGTTGTGTGTGAAAAGATTTGTGAAAAATCACGTTCTAATTGCATGTTCGGTGCCATTACAGAGAGTGCAGATCATCTAAAAATTTTAACAGAGAGGACAAAGAGATGCAAACCTCCTTTGAAATATTCAGAGGGAGACGACACAGAGGCGCGGCGGAAGCGCGGCAGGAACGGTGCTTGGGCGGCGGAAATGCGGCGGCTAGGAGGGATCTCTCTGTAGAAGTTGGAGCGGCGGCTAGGGTTTTCAGAGAGGTAAATTTTAGGGTTTGTAAAAACAAAGAGGGGTCGGGTTCTATTTATAGGGGGTGTTGGTTATTTGTAAAAAGCCCTTTTAAAAAGAGGAAATTATTTGCAAATAAAATTTTTATTTTTATTTTATTAAAACTGAAAATTTACAAAAATACCCAAAAAAAATTTATTTTCAAATTTTCATTTATTTTGTTTTTTTATAATTACAAATGATACATACCCCCAAACTTTTTTGAAACATTGTTTTGGCTAGATACTCGAAATTTAGGGGTAGATGGAGTAAGATTAGTCAATGTAAATCGGCTCCTGTAAAAACAGGAGCTCCTCCGAAGGGTCCGCAGTGAGGAACGGTTTAAGTCGATGTCCGTTCACTTTAAACAGTGAACCGTCCTCGGGGTTTTCTAGATCGACCGCACCGTGCGGATATACGGTGCGTATAAAAAATGGCCCTTTCCATCGGGATTGGAGCTTTCCGGGATGGAAGTGTAATCATGTGACATAAAGTAAAACCTGTTGACCAGGTTTGAAAGTCTTGCGCATAAGGTGTTTATCGTGAAACACCTTCGTTCTGTTTTTAACGACTACTGCGTTCTCGTAAGCTTCATCCTGCAGCTCGTTCAATTCATTCAACTGCATCTTTCTATGGCTGCCCGCATCTCCTAGAGATAAATTCAACTCTTTTATTGCCCAAAATGCCTTATGCTCAATTTCAATAGGAAGGTGGCAAGCCTTTTCATAAACAAGCCTATATGGAGACATGCCAAGATCGGTCTTATAGGCAGTTCGGAATGTCCAAAGGGCATCAATAAGTTTTGACGACCAATCTTTACGGTTTTTGGAAACCGTTTTCTCCAATATTTGTTTAATCTGCCGATTTGAAATCTCGGCTTGCCCATAAGTTTGGGGATGATAGGGCGTTGACAGCTTGTGAGTAATGTAGTATTTCTGCATTAAGGACTCGAAAGTCCTATTACAAAAGTGAGATCCATTATCACTGATAATCACGCGAAGATGCCCAAACCGAGAAAAGATGTTTTCTTTTAGAAATCTAACGACAACTTTGTTTTCATTAGTTCGGCTGGGCACAGCCTCGACCCATTTAGAAACATAGTCAACATCGAGTAGAATATACATATTCCCAAAGGAATTGGGAAACGGTCCCATAAAGTTTATCCCCCAAACATCAAAAATTTCAACAACCAAAATTGGTTGGAGTGACATTTCATTTCTCCTAGATATCCGGCCCAAGTGTTGGCACCGGGAGTACGTCTTGCAGTATTCGTGTGCGTCTTTAAAAAGTTGTGGCCGGTAGAAACCACACTGCAAGATCTTTTCTGCTGTCCTTTTAGGGCCAAGATGCCCGCCACACGCTTGATCGTGGCAAAAAGACAGCACGCTCTTAAACTCGTTGTCGGGGACACACCGACGAATGATTTGGTCGGAACAGTATTTGAAAAGATACGGTTCATCCCAGTAAAAATATTTTACTTGGGACAGGAATCGAAGTTTTTCCTGATTCGACCAATCATTAGGTATAAGTCCATTGGCCAAATAATTTACAATATCTGCGAACTAAGGTTTGCATGACACAGTTAAGAGCTTCTCATCTGGGAAAACGTCTGTTATAGGAATTTGAAGCGTTGGCGAAGAAGGGAGGCGTGAAAGATGGTCGGCGACTACGTTTTCGCATCCTTTCTTATCTCTGATGACAAGATCGAACTCTTGTAGTAGGAGGATCCAACGTATAAGCCGAGATTTAGCATCTTTCTTCGCAAAAAGATGGCGAAGAGCTGAGTGGTCAGTGTAAATGGTGACCGGAGAGCCGATTAAGTAAGGCCTGAATTTTTCAAGTGCAAACACAACAGCTAAGAATTCTTTTTCAGTTGTTGTGTAATTTAATTGGGCCTCGTTCAATGTACGGCTAGCGTAATAAATTACATGCGGCATCTTGTTAATGTGTTGTCCAAGGACAGCACCAATGGCAAAATCTGATGCATCGCACATAATCTCAAATGGATGCGTCCAGTCAGGGGATGAAAGAATGGGCGCGGAAGTAAGTGAGTTTTTCAAAGACTCGAACGCCTTCATACAGCTCGAGTCGAAATCAAAAGTAGTGTCCTTGGCCAACAAAAGGGTCAAGGGTCTAGTAATCTTGCTAAAATCCCAGATGAACCGTCTATAAAAACCGGCATGGCCAAGAAAGGCTCGAATGTCACGGACGCACTTGGGAAGAAGAAGATTAGAAATAACTTCAATTTTGGCCTTATCTACCTCGATGCCATTTTGCGAGATGATATGTCCTAAGACAAAACCTTCTCGTACCATAAAATGGCATTTCTCCCAATTTAAAGTAAGATTCTTATCCTTACAGCGGGTAAGGACTGCGTCTAAATGTTGCAAACACTCATCAAAGGAGTCGCCGAAAATAGAGAAATCATCCATGAAGATCTCCAAGAATTTTTCAACCATGTCTGAAAAGATTCCCATCATACACCGCTGAAAAGTAGCGGGTGCATTGCACAACCCAAAGGGCATGTGACGGTAAGCAAATGTACCGAATGGACAAGTGAATGTGGTCTTGTCTTGGTCCTTTTCGGTGATGGGAATTTGATTATAGCTGGAATAGCCATCCAAAAAGCAATAAAATTCATGCCCAGCCAATCGTTCTAGCATTTGGTCGATAAAAGGTAATGGAAAGTGATCTTTCCGTGTCGCGGTGTTGAGTTTTCTGTAATCGATGCATACTCGCCACCCAGTTTGGGTGCGAGTAGGTATTAACTCATTCGCCTCATTAGTTATGACCGTTATGCCATATTTCTTGGGGACAACATGAATGGGGCTAACCCACTGGGTATCAGAGATAGGGTAAATGATACCACTATCAAGACATTTTACGATCTCCTTTTTAACAGCTTCCTTCATGATTGGGTTGAGGCGTCTCTGTGGATCCCTTGCTGGCTTGGTATTATCCATCATATGAATATGATGTTCAACAATGAGGGGACTAATCCCCTTGATGTCCGCCATAGACCAACCAAAAGCTTGCCGATTGTTTTGTAAGACCGTTAAAAAGGCTTTCTCTTGCTCGATGGCTAGAGATGCCGATATGATAACAGGAAGGGTCTCATTCTCACCTAAGTAAGCATATTTAAGGTGAGACGACAATAGCTTGAGTTCGAGTTTTGGAGGTGAAACAATTGAAGGTAAAATTGGTGAAACTGTCTCGAACTCGAAGGATTCCAACAAAGGTTCATAGTGAGTGTAAGCAATCGAGTCGGATGGTTCAGTCAACTCATCCGAAAAGTCAAAGGTTTCAAACTCGGGTGGTGATTCTTCAAAATCGTTCGAAAAAGTGAAACACTCGTAATCGTTATCGGGTGTGAAAGCTGTGTCAGAATCAAGGAGGAACGCACTATTGGCGTCAAAATTGTTGTGATCGAACAGAAATTTTTCGAGCTCACGGTCCTCCTGAGTGATCTCTTGGATCGAGCAAACATCAAGTATATTAGCATTAGGCTCGGAGGGTTGATTCCCCAACTTAAAAATGTTGAGCTCAACTGTCATGTTTCCAAAAGATAAGTTCATCGAACCATTTCGACAATTGATCACCGCATTAGAAGTTGCAAGGAATGGTCGACCGAGTATCACCGGAATTTGATTCCGGGGGTTAGCTACAGGCTGTGTGTCCATAACAATGAAATCAACGGGGAATATGAAGTCCCCTACTTTAATCAACACATCCTCTAACTCACCCCTAGGATGAGTGATAGATCGAT
Organism: Agapanthus africanus; assembly: GCA_030015575.1. Classification (NCBI taxonomy): domain Eukaryota; kingdom Viridiplantae; phylum Streptophyta; class Magnoliopsida; order Asparagales; family Amaryllidaceae; genus Agapanthus; species Agapanthus africanus. The sequence goes on along the minus strand of JASDDO010000024.1, from coordinate 195,875,605 downwards.
CGGCCATTTGGAGAGTACAATGTGTGGGTTTTAACTCTCCAACGCCCAATTGCTCATATACTGAATAGGGAAGCAGGTTAACACTGGCACCAAGATCTAATAGTGCGCGATTTATGTTCTTATCCCCAATAGTTATTGAAATTGTAGGACAGCCAGGGTCCTTTTGCTTTTGAGGTAACGGTTGGGTAAGAACATCACTTACTTCATTAGCCAAGAAAACTTTCTTGGGTACCTGTGATTTCCTCTTCTTGGTGCATAAGTCCTTCAAGATTTTAGCGTAAGAAGGGACTTGTTGGATTGCATCCAAGAGAGGGATGTTAATGCTAACCTATTTAAATAACTCCACAATCTTCTCCATTTGTGGACTTGGTTTATTGGATCTCAACCTGTTTGGAAATAGAATATTTTGAAAATTTGTTGAGTCCAATGTTTGTGGAGTAGATTGCGGAGTTGGAACGGATCCCAGTGTTGGTGTTTTTGTGGAGTGAGATGTGGGTCCGTTCGGAGTAATAGAAGAATTAGAGCCTTGTGAAGAATGGAGAACAGGCTCTGAAGATGAAGAAGATGAAGGTGATGAAGAAGCGGCGGCCGGGGTGTCATCATTAATTCCCACATTATTTTGCAACACTCTTCTAGATCTCAACGTAGTCACAACACTCACATTATGATTTTGTTGTTCATGAGCAACATATGCATTTTGTGTGTGACCGGGATTTGGCAGTGGTTGAGATGGAAGTTTCCCCTTCTCTCGCTCGCTTAGAGCAACATTCAGTTGTGCAATTTGGGCTTCAATTGTTTTGATGCTCTGATCATGTGAAGCAGTGTGTTGCACCAAAGACTGAATGGAAGACTGGATGCTTGCTGAGGATTGCGTAGATTGTTTTAAAAACGCATCCTGACTTCGTTCTAGTGAGGAAACCTTATCGTTATTTGGCTGAACAAAATTGTTTTGAGGATAAGAGTTGTTTGGAACAAAATTGTTGTTTTGGTAAGGTTGGGGTTGGAAAGGTTGCTGATATTGAGTTTGTTGAGGGGCTTGTTGTTGTGGAGGAGGCCTTTGAAAATTGTTATTTCCTTGGAATTGTTGTTGATTTTGATTCCAAGCAAAATTTGGGTGGCTCCTCCAACCAGGATTATAAGTTGAAGAGTATGGATCATTTATTTGTCTTTGCTGAAAGGCAGCATTGACTTGATCCTGTCCTTGGGCAGATGGATTGTAAGGACACTCTTCAGTCAAGTGGGACGGATCCGAACAACAAGCGCATATAGTGCGATGGGTAAAGCAGGGGCAGGAGAAGGCGATGAGAATTTGCTGTCAATTGCCTCTAGTTTTTTCGTGAGTGCAGCCATTTAGGCATTCATAGAAATCGACATATCAAGTTGATGTATGCCTGCCCTAGACTGACTGGATGAAGTAGATGAAGTGGTATATCTAGTGCTTTCCCACTGAAGTGTTTGTTCAGCAAGATCGTCGAGAAATTGCCAAGCTTCCTTTCTCGATTTGGTTAGAAAGTGACCTTGACAAATGGTTTCCAGCAACTACTTAGTTGCTGGGTTCAGTCCCTCGTATAAATTTTGGCAAAGTTGCCATTTCTCAATACCGTGATGAGGGCACTGAACAAGAAGGTCCTTAAATCGTTCAAAACACTTCCAAAAAGGTTTGGAAGGAAGCTGGGAAAATTGATTAATTTCATTTCTAATTCTCTCGGTCTTGTGGTGTGGGTAAAACTTTTTAAGAAAAGCCTTAACAAACTGTTCCTAATTTTTTATGGAATGAGATGCTATACTATATAGCCAATTTTCAGCTAGGTCACATAAAGTGAAGGGAATCACACGTAGCCTTATAGCATCATCGGAAAGTTGGGTGGTCTTCATCATTGCACAAACATTCTGGAATTTGTTAATGAAAATATAGGCATCTTCAGATTCCATCCCGTGAAATTTGGGCAACATATTGATGAAGTGAGGTTTAATTTCGAAGTTATCCCCATTAGGCGGCGGAAGTGAAAGACATGTAGGAAGTGCAATGCGGGTGGGATAGAAAAGATCCTGGAGCGCGATTCGTTGGGGCGCTTCAACAGGCGGTAAAGGGTTTTTAGGATCGAATCCTGACATCTCTTTAGAAGATGATGAAGGTAAAGAAGTGGAGGGAATTTCGACTTCGTAGTCGAACGCGTCGTCGGTAGGGACTAACGAGACACGGACTAAACGGGCGCTAGTGTCCCTAGTCTAACCAGACATACACTAAATGAGGTGTAGTGTAGTCAAAAAGTAAAAGGTGGGAGTAAGAAAACGTCAATGAGAGAATGTGGGTGAAAGTTTGGTGCAATGGATTTCTAGCGACAAAATGACAAGTTTTTTTGTAAAAAAAATTGTTTTGTGGTTTTTTTTTATAAAAATTTTTGCAAAAGATTTTATACGGAACTTATGACACACTTTCAAGCAATCACAATTTGAACATGCACAATCAAGCCTAGAGTTAGGGTCTCCTAAGTCAACTAGACCACTCCTAACTGATCCAAAGGACAAGTTGTGAGATATATCCCTAAAATCGCCTCTTCACCGCCAATTATGGCCAGATAAGCACAAGTAGAGAAAGGAGGGGTCCGCTCATGAATCACCGTGAGACGGGCTTTTTAAAATTACCTTTCCTACTTGTCTAGCCTAGACGCCACAAAGTCAGGTTTAGATAAACAACCGATTGCCCACAACCTTCCTTTGTCCTATTGAGCGCGACGGTCCTTATTGGCTGAGTCTAAATATTTTTTAATTAACTCGAGGGTTGATGCAAATGCTTTTTGTGATTTTTGGGGTCCTAGGAAGGGTAATGAAATCCCCACTCAATCTGGATTGGTGTTATAGCCCCTTAAAAGTCCGTTTTAAAAATGCAAAGCAGTAAACACACAAAAATCCAAAACACTTGCCAAATTTTTTTATTTGCGGCGCAAAGAATCCTGTACAAGATTGATTTATTAGAAAGGGAGAAGAATTTTTGCGCAAAGAACCCTGCAGGAAAATTTTTCTGTGGACTACAGAGGGCAGAAGAGAGGAAAAGAAATACACACAGAGGGATTTGAAAGGCCGACGTCACCAAGTCGCGGCGGTTCCGCGGTCAAATGCAAGGCAATGCGGCGGTTCCGCAGTGTGTTAGGTGTTTCAAGCCGTCAAACTTTTCCTGTTTTCTGTTGTGGTTCTCCTCTGTCTTTTCAGATCTGCTGTTTGCTGTTTTGATCACTGGGTTGCTCCAGATCTGAATCTGTTCGTCTTTCCGTTCCTGCACAATTCTCACAAAAACCCTTCAAAAAATAACAAGCTGATATTTATATTTTTTAAAATATTTTTTCAGTTTTTATGATTTTTTTTTAATTTTAACTAACCCGAAATTACAAAAAGAAAATAACTACCGTCATCCCAGTAACGGCGCCATTTGATTGAGAGATATTTTTCATATGCGTTTTGAAATCAAAGATTAAGAATTACCGCAATCAATAACGGTGTCGCTTGGTAGCTAGCCGATTGAGTACGGGTCGGTCCACGTGTTCTTTTCTAATTATTCTAACGAGTCAATTCCTATTTGTGGTAGGTTTTGATTTTTATAAAAAACTAAAATTGAATTTGATATGGATTAAAAACCTTGCTAGGGTTAGGATTATGTTAGTTTGGAAAGTTAATTCTACTCACTGCTTTCTTTACCCTAATTAAGAACTTTAGGTGTTAGGGTAATAATTAACAAAGGGGATTAGCACGTCTGGGAAGAAACATAGTTTCTTCCTTTTGGTCCTTGTCCGTCCTTTCTTAACTCTTAGCCCTAACCTCTATCTAAATCAACCACGACCGGTCTAACTAGGGAATCACCGCTATCTCGTAAGATAGGGTGCCGTAGTGATCGGTGGGTGATTGATTTATATAGATTCCTAATTTAAAAATATGATAAGGGAAAGAAAGGAGTGAGAGATGTTCATCTCTCAAACCTACCCAATCCTAACCCTAACAAGTGAGGAACTACTCACTCATTAGGGAAATTGCGACAGAATTCATTTTTATAAATTTTTCTTTTTCATTAACTAATGAACTTGCGAATAATTAAAGACAGGTAAAAAAATGTTGAGAAATAAATTGCAACTAAGAAGAACACAAGATAAAAAGAAAACACTTACTTTATTGATGCACACTTGAATGATTATAAAGAATTGAAATTTTTAACCTAGAAATTAACAGAGGCATGCTCCAAAAGAGCTGTAGGATTTCCTATTTATAGATAGGAGAAACCCTAGGGTTTACATCTGATCCATATCTGAAATTACAATACTACCCTAAGAAAACCGGGTCAATGTACCGACTCTCACCGACACGCACCGACACGTGTTCTATATGGCCGCGGAACCGCGGCGGAATGCCTTGTTAGGCCGTGGTTCCGCGGCCGTCTTGAAGGTTCTTTGTCTCAACTCTTTAGGGATGCTTCATGTTGCTGTTTTCTTCTGTTTTCCTCACTTGGTTTCTCAGAATATCTTCTATTTTCTTCCAGATTTCCACAGTGCAGAATGTTGTGGACTTTTACCGTTAACTTCGCGTTGTAGTCTCGAATCTTTGTGCTGCCCTCGTACTTTGTATATTGAACTATTTGCTGATCTTCGTTTGTTCCTCAAACTGATAGGCAGTATCTTGCAGATTCATCTATTTGTTGGTCGTAGTCTCACATTTGTATCGTCTTTTCACCATTTTCACTGTATTGTTCCGAGAAGTTGTAACCTGCAACTATTTAGCAGACATGGATCAAAAGCACCTATTTATTTGCAATATGATTAAGAATGGGGAATATAATAATGCAATATTCTGATATGAACAGATGCGCAGAGTCGTGAGGCAGCTCAGCGGGAAATCGATGAGAGACTTTCATCCTGTTTGCAGTAACGGGCCCGAGTCAAAGCGGAGCTGGCTGCGGCGGCTGATCATGAAAAGGAGCTGAGAGGAGTGCGCGAGCGACTTGCTGATTTGCTAAAATCGCATCCTTCTCAATAGTCTTCTTTGTATCGATTGTAATTTATGAATAACATGTATTCATTTCATTTTTTATTTTATATGATGTATCTCGTATTCAATTGAATTCATGAATAAAGGACACATTTTTTTTTATCTCCGACTATCACTTTCTTTTCTCTGCTGTGTTGGCATGTGATTTCAGCAAGTGTAACTTGTAGACGATAGATAACAGTTCATCTTGAACTCTTTGTAGGGTAGTGATGGCTTAGGAATCAGGTTCAGATCTGCCGCCTAAGACTTTTCAACTTTATGAGCCGTGACGGTCTCATAAAGATTTTTCTCCCTACGAGTCGAGAGGATCTCGTAGGTGTATTTTCTCTTTAGGAATCATGAGGATTCCTAAGTGTGCTTTCTCTTGAGAGTCATAAGGATCTCGCAAAAGTATTTTCTCCCTTACAAGTCGAGAGAACTCGTAAGTGGTTGATGAGTTGACTTGTTCCCGAGTCGAAGCGTTGCTTCGACGGGGAGGTCGAGGGTTGACTTTCTCCGTTTTCTACGGTGTCGGGATCGTCTTTCTCCATTTTCTACGGTGTCAGGATCGAATTTCTTTTCTATAGTGTCGGGGTCGACTTTCTCCATTTTCTACGGTGGGATCGGCTTTCTCCATTTTCTACGGTGTCGGGATCGACTTTCTCCGTTTTCTACGGTGTCGGGATCGACTTTCTCCGTTTTCTACGGTGTCGGGATCGACTTTCTCCGTTTTCTATGGTGTCCGGATCGACTTTCTCCGTTTTCTCTACGGTGTCGGGATCGACTTTCTCCGTTTTCTACGGTGTCGGGATCGACTTTCTCCGTTTTCTACGGTGTCGGGGTTGACTTTCTCCGTTTTCTACGGTGTCGGGATCGACTTTCGCCATTTTCTACGGTGTCGGGATCGACTTTCTCCGTTTTCTATGGTGTCAGGGTTGACTCTAGGTTGTATGTGAACCGCAAAGTCTTAGAACTGGGGACTTTGTCGTGGCTCCGATTGGTAGTGTCGCGTCAGTGTCCTGCTGGCATGAGGAGGAACGTCGTTGCTGGTCTTCTGGATGCAGATATTGCCGCTGAGACCCGACTCTCTCTTTGATAGAGTTTGTTGGGACATGTGGTTCCCTTTTGGTTTATGCCCATGGATTGTATACAGGGGTCAGTATGGACTTACCTGCAGGGCAAAAAGTTTCATTTCATTTTTTTATTTCTTTCCGTGATGTTCTATCATTTCAGCTTTTTATATCGCAAAAGTCGCGGTTGCCCAATCATTTCGGCTATTTTTCGCGGTGCCCAATCATTTCGGCTATTTTTCTTTTTACTCGTTGTTTTTTTATTGCGAGTTGCCCAATCATTTCGGATATTTTTGTATGCATATCTTTTACTTGCTGATTTTGTTGCAAGTTGTCCTATCATTTCGGCTATTTCATATCCATTTACAGCTCGCTGAATTTTTGCTGCGAGTATGGAACTTGGAATCTGATTCCAATCTTAGCATCAACATCGCTGCGACTGGAATATTGCCAGGAGCGAATCATCACTTGCCGTGAAAGGATTTGTAATTTGATACCGATTTCGGCATCAGCATCGCTACCACTGGGACATTGCCAGGAGCGAATCATCATTTTCCTCTGTCGATATCGAACAAAGGTGGCTTAGTAAATAAGGTTAGGATCCTGTCGACTAAGGCTTTTGACTTCATGAGCCGTAAGGATCTCACAAAGGTGTTTCTCCCTACCAGTCGTAAGGATCTCATAGGTGCGATTTCTCCTTACGAATCTTGAGGATTCTTAAGTGCGTGTTCTTTTATAAGTCGTAAGCATCTTACAAGAGCGTTTTCTCCTTATAAATCGAGAGGACTTACAAGGGTCATTCACCATGTGAGGATATCCCTTGTTTCTGGTGGGACTCTGTTGGGGAAATGTTTATTCATGCCCGTGGATTGTATACAAAGGTCAATATTGAAACACTTGTAGGGCAATATTGGGGTGTATGACGGCTTAAGAACAGGTTCAGATCCCTGTAGCTTAAGACTTTTGAATCCTATGAGCGGTGAGGGTCTCATAGGAGAATTCTCCTTACAAGTCGTGAGGATCTCGTAAGTGTAACTTCTTTTTAGGAATCGTGGGGATCTCTAAGTGTGTTGCTCCCTTGTGAGTCGTAAGGATCTCACGCAGGTATTTTCTCCTTACAAGGTCGAGAGGACCTTGCAAGTGTCTTTTAACGAGATTGTGCCCTTTCGGGTTTTCACAAACTCGCCGGTAGCCCTGCTGTTTTTACTCACGGAGCCCTTTCGAGTTTTCATCCATGCCCATTTCGCTTATGGACGTACCGTTTTTTTTATTTCTTCTCTTTTTTTATTATATATATTTTTGCGTCAGCCTTAGGATGCTGCGGTTTGTAGACGCTTCGGTCTGTAATTTCCCGTATTTGGGATGGGGTATCGTTGGATACTATTTTTAGAGTCTAGACTCAATAAGATAGCGAGCGGACATAGGCGTCTTCATCTATCATTAACCTGGTTCGTGACTCGATTTATAAGAGCGTTTTCTCCTTATAAATCGAGAGGACTTACAAGGGTCATTCACCATGTGAGGATATCCCTTGTTTCTGGTGGGACTCTGTTGGGGAAATGTTTATTCATGCTCGTGGATTGTATACAAAGGTCAATATTGAAACACTTGTAGGGCAATATTGGGGTGTATGACGGCTTAAGAACAGGTTCAGATCCCTGTAGCTTAAGACTTTTGAATCCTATGAGTGGTGAGGGTCTCATAGGAGAATTCTCCTTACAAGTCGTGAGGATCTCGTAAGTGTAACTTCTCTTTAGGAATCGTGGGGATCTCTAAGTGTGTTGCTCCCTTGTGAGTCGTAAGGATCTCACGCAGGTATTTTCTCCTTACAAGGTCGAGAGGACCTTGCAAGTGTCTTTTAACGAGATTGTGCCCTTTCGGGTTTTCACAAACTCGCCGGTAGCCCTACTGTTTTTACTCACGGAGCCCTTTCGAGTTTTCATCCATGCCCATTTCGCTTATGGACGTACCGTTTTTTTTATTTCTTCTCTTTTTTTATTATATATATTTTTGTGTCAGCCTTAGGATGCTGCGGTTTGTAGATGCTTCGGTCTGTAATTTCCCGTATTTGGGATGGGGTATCGTTGGATACTATTTTTAGAGTCTGGACTCAATAAGATAGCGAGCGGACATAGGCGTCTTCATCTATCATTAACCTGGTTCGTGACTCGTCAAGCGTAGTACTTCTTAAGGAATCGATCGTTTATTGGTCGGAAGGGTCTTTCGCCATGCATATCCATGAGCAAGTAAGCCTCACCTTGATAAATTTTGTCTATGATGTACGTGCCTTCATAGTTCGGCTCGAATTTTCCCCTTTTGGCACGATTTGGGATCATAGGTCTCTTGACCACTAGCACGAGTTCGCCTTGGAGGATTGTTCTCGGCCTAGTCAACCTCTCGTATGAGCGCGTCATCTTTGCTTTGTAATTCTCTAATCTTTATTGCGCCATGAGCCGGGTTTCGTCAAGGGCGTTGGGCTCCTCAATTTGAAGATGAGCATTCTCTTCGTCTGTTAGCTCGTAACGAACCGCCACTCGTAGGGAGGGTAGCTCTATTTCCAAGGGGAGTACTGCTTCAGTGCCGAATACCAACGCATACGGCGTTGTATTTGTGGCCATTTTGAACGTGGTCTGATACGCCCAGAGAGATTCATGCAGTCTCTCGTGCCAATCCTTCTTATTTATGGAAACCTTCTTCTTCATGATCTTTGTCAATGTTTTGTTGAAAGCCTCATCTCGACCGTTAGCTCGGGGATTATAGACCGAAGAGTATCTCCAGTCTATATTATGCTGCTGTGAGAAGCGGCTGATTCTGTGACTTCTGTAAGCCGGCCCGTTATCAAAGATAATCCGTCGCGGAGTGCCGAACCGATAGATGACGTGTGTCTTGAAGAAATGGATAATATTCTCCATCTTCACATCTCTTAGCGGTATGGCCTCATCCCATTTAGAGAAGTAATCGGTTGTCGCCAATATGAACCGATGTCCTCTGGATGACGTTGGTTCGATGGGCCCAATTATGTCGGTCCCCCACATTTCGAACGGCCAGCTGGCCACCATTGGGTGTAGCGGATTTGGATGCTGGTGGATGAAGTCCCCGTGAATTTGGCACGAGTGGCACTACTTCGCGTATTCGAGGCAGTCCTGAATCATCGTGGGCCAATAGTAGCCCATCCTTTTGATCTTCAGCTTCATCTTTGGCCCGGCTTGATTGGAACTGCAAAGTCCGTCGTGAGTTTCTTGGACGATTCTCCTCGCATCTTCCGGTCCCAGGCATCTCAGCCATAGAGAGTTGAACGATCTCCTATACAGCGTGTCATTAACGAAGGCGAAAGACAGAGTTCGTTTAATGAGCTGATGTCTTGAGGACGCATCTTCAGGTGTTCGACGGGATTTTAAGTAGTCTATAAATACTTCTTTCCAATCCTTAGCCTTTTCCTGGTCCTTTATTTGTAGGTCCGTTTGCTTGGTCGCTCCTTTTTCTTCGGACGACTCCGAAGATATTTCTGCTGGTGCAAGAATCCGACGTCTTTGCACAATGATCCTTGCATCATCGAGGTTTTCGTCAACCAGTTCTTTAGCGAGTTTGGCTAACGCATCTTCTTTACTATTTTCCGTACGCGGTATGCTTTCCAGAACGTAGGAAGGAATTTGAGTCAGCAATTGTTGTACTCTCTCGCCGTACTCCACCAACTCTGGTTTGCACGTTTGATAGTCGTCGTTCACTTGACTAACGACAAGCTGGGAGTCTCCGTATATGAAGAGGTTTTCGATTCCCATGTCGACAGCGATCTCAAGACCTGCTTTCAAAGCCTCATATTCCGCTTCATTTTTTGTCCTCGGCTCTGTCAAGGAAAAGGCAAAGCGCGTTATCCCTCCTTGCGTAGTCACGAAGATAAAGCCTACCCCCGATTTAATTATAGGGGTGGTGTGCTTTCTCTTCTTCATGGAAGAATCCCCATCGAACTAGAGTTCCTATCGGGTATCACTCCTTCCTTTCTCCCGGTCGATCGCGTCAAACGCGTGCTCGTCTGACAGTTCGCAATTTAGGGGTGAATCGGGAGGTATCGGATGCTCAGCGAGGAAGTCGGCGATGGCCTGGCCTTTCACTACCTTGAGAGGTCGGTATGTTATCGATAATTCCATCAAAGAGTAGGGCCCATTTAGCGAGTTGTCCCGTTAGTATGGCTCTTGACATCAAATATTTGAGAGGATCCACCTTTGATATGAGATGGACCTCATGCGCCAAAGCATAATGCCGGAGCATCGTTATCGCGAAGATTAACGCCAGGCAGTGTTTTTCGATAGGGGAGTAGTTGTTTTCTTCCCCCAGGAGAACTCGACTCAAATAGTAGAGGGCTCTCTCTTTCCTTTGGTCGTTCTCCTGTGCCCATAGCGCGCCTAACGAACCTTCGAGCGTTGTTGTGTACAAAATGAGGGGTTTTCCCTTGACTGGAGCGGTCAGTACCGGCGGATTCTGTAGGTATTGCTTGATTTCATCCAGTGCGCTTTTGCATTTGTGATCCCAGACGAACGGGGTCCCCTTTCTCATTAGATGACTGTAGGGACGGCATTTTCCGGAGAGGTTAGCTATGAACCGTCGGATATATGCGAGCTTTCCTTGGAGAGACCGCAGTTGTTTGAGTGTTCTTGGCGGAGTCAATTCCATGATCGCCTTGATCTTCGACGGGTCTATCTCGATGCCCCGGTGTCATAAGATGAATCCTAGGAATTTACCTGAGGAGACTCCGAACGCGCATTTGAGAGGGTTCATCTTCAAGTTGTATTTCTGAAGGCGCCGAAACACGATTTTCAGATGCTCATGTTTCCTCCAATCAAAGCAAAGTTCTGTTAAAAATTTGAAATTTGAAATAAAGCAGCGCTTCATAATAGTGCCAGAGTTAAGAGTCAAAAACTCTGTTGTAGCGCTCACGTGCAAAGCATGAGAGCGCCAGCGCTCGCAGCGCCAGCGCTGAGAATCAAAGACTCTGAGACAGCGCTCACGTGCAAAGCACGTGAGCGCTAGCGCTGAGAGCGCTGCACTCTAAGCAGCGCACCACGTGCAAAGCACGTGAGCGCTAGCGCTCTAAGCAGTGCACCACGTGCAAAGCACGTGAGCGCTAGCATTAGAACAAAATGTTCTCGGCCCTTAGATCAAAGATCCAACGAACATGATTAAAAATCATCAATTGACCAGAATAAAATTCTGTTAAGAAAGCATTCTTCAGAATCCTTCCAAACAGGAAAGATTATGCTCTGAAAATCAGAGCACCGTAAGATCAATGATCCAATGGTGATTAAAATCACCAAAACACAGAATAAATTCTGTATGGGAAAAGATTTCCCAATCTTGTTTAAAACAAGAAGATTGTCTTCTTTAAAACAAAAGCCCTTGGATCAAAGATCCAACGGTGGGGAAATCCCCAAATCAATTAGAGAAAAGATCTCTTCAATTGATTCAATAAATCAGCCTTCACTATATAAAGGCCCCAAGACTTCAAGTCTGATATAGAAGACCCCCCATAAACATTGAGAAAGTTCAGAGAGAAAAGCAAGCTCTTGACAGAAGAAGAATTTCTTCAAGGTAAAATAAAGAGATCAAAACATCTCATCAGAAAAAGAACTTAGTTCTTATGACAGATCATAGATCTATAAGACAGACTGTCTTTCATAAAAGAGATCATAACATCTCATTATAAAAAGGGGGAGAATAATTCAATTCTCTTAGGATCATGGATCCATAAAGGTACAGCCTTTCACAAAAAACATAAGGGATTGAAACATCTCCTATAAATTAAGAACTTTGTTCTTAGATCCATGAGACAAAGTCTCTTATAAGAGAGAATTTAATTCTCAGAGAACAGATCTGCCTAAAAAGAGCCTTAGTGCTCCAAATTTAAAGAAGCGCTCTGCGCTCATTGACTGGCGCTCAGCGCCAAGCGCGCCACGTGCTCCTCACGTGTGCGCTACTTAATAGAAGCGCTCTGCGCACATTGACTGGCACACAGCGCCAAGCGCGCCATGTTCTCCTCACGTGTGTGCTACTTCATAAGAAGCGCCTTAGCGCTCCAAATATAGCGCTCAGCGCCAAGCGCGCCACGTGCTCCTTACGTGTGCACTACTTAAACAGAAGTGCTTTGCGCTCTTTGACTGGCGCTCAACGCCAAGCGCGCCATGTGCTCCTCACGTGTGCGCTACTTAACAGAAGTACTCCGCACTCATTGACTGACTCTCAGCGCCAGGAGCGCCACGTGCTCCTCACGTGTGCGCTGAGAGAATATAAATTGTTCTTTAAATAAGGCCCCAGAAGCCATAATGAATGCTCAGCATCTACTAAAAGACATAAAGATTGTCAGAGCCTAAACCAATTCTCAGCATTGTTAAATGTTCAACATTTTAACTGAGTGGGCCGAGCCTAAGTTGGTCACAGACCCCTCATTCAGATTAATTGAGCCCATACGCTCACAAATCTTTGATCTTAGTCCCAAATTAGACTACAGATCTTCCAACCAATATTGGTTCAAGGGTATATATCTTCACTCCTCTGATACATGTCATTGTAATCCTTCAACTTCTTCAGAGAGATGACGATTCCCGACAACCGGACATTCCACGGACTGTGGGGTTCTTAAACTCATGGACTATAATGTCCTTAAACTTTACAAACTATGATGTCTTTAAACTACCATGGACGGTGAAGTCCTTAAACTCATAGACTATGATGACTTTAAACTTTACAGACTATGATGTCTTTAAACTATGGGCTATGATGTCCTTAAACTTCATGGACTATGATGTCCTTAAACTTCTGGACCGCAAAGTCCCTAAACTAAAACAATAGAGCCCAAATGCTCTTTTGTTGGATCTAAATGATCCTGCTAAGTAGATCTTAGTCTAAAATTAGACTAACGTATCCTTAACAAACGTTTAAATTGATCTTAGTCTCAAATGAGATTAACGATCCATAAACCCAACCCAAACCCAAATCTAAGAAAATACGGATTTGGACTAATCCACGCCCTACGGGCGACAACATAAATTAGTCTCCGTATACAATCCACGGGCAACCAAAAACAAAACAAACATACACGACACGAAGTAACCATCTGGAGAAGGAGAAAGTGGTTACTGCGATGCGGTAGCGTAATTAACTGTAGAGGCTTGCGCCTGCAGAGAAGAGCGTCCCCACAATCAAAAACCCCTCAACGAGGGGGAATCTGACGAAGTCTGCTACATCGGCCGCATCCGTTTAACCCTTCGATACATGGTGTCATAAATCAACTTGGCATTTTTGGAGAGGTGGACGGATAGCACCAAATAGAATCTTCCCCCAAAATTCAGGCCGGACGTCCCAACGTCCCGGTCACGTCTTTTCGGCAGAGAACAGATTCTGGCACGCCCGGTGGGACATTTTCCTCTTTCCACTCCATACTTCGTGTGTCGTGTTTCGCGAACGAATCGCGGTTTGCTATGGTTGCCCCTGGATTCGAGGTACTAAGATTTGGTGTCTTGCTCCGTGCAGAAAAAGAAGATCAATGGCTTTCAACTGCACAAACTGCAACAGCTGCAACAACTCCCACTCCGTCCTCGTCGGAGGAGTGACCTGCGGGCCTCAAGCGGCCTCCCTTTTCACAATGCCGGTGGACCATGTGACGTAAGCCACCACAGGGCTATTCTTTGGGACTATGCTCCCACCAATGAGCATCAGCGCTCCAATGCCGTCGCAGAAGTTCCAAAAAGGTTAGTCTTTGATCAGCTTACAACTACCGCGTTCCCTCTCAACGGGTCACCCAAGTCCAGTGCCTCAGTTTTCAACAGACTAGGGCAAAGCTCAAATAGGCCCGTCAAGAAGCCCACAATACCTAAAGGGGTTATCCCGAAGCGGATAGCTATTCATGCTCCTGAAATCGCCAAGGCGGCTTCTCCTGCTAAGGGGTCGGTCTTCACAAGACTGGCTGTTTCAGCTCCTACTCCACGCGAAGTCATGAAGGCTGCTTCCCATGTTCAAAATTCGGACTTTGCAAGATTGACTATCCCCTCTCAACAGACGTCAGTCTTCGACAGGCTAGCGCCAATAACAGCCTCTACTCAAAGCAGGGGGCATGAGGAAGCTCATCCAACAGCAGAAGTGGTCCCGTCGGCACGACATGCTCGCTGTCGTCACTGGCGTCGAGTAAAGAAGGCTGGGGCAGCTCTTCTTCTGGACTGACTCCGCCAGCTTCGATGGTGGAAATTGATGCTGCTGTTCCAACTGGGAACAACTTTGAACCACTTAGGATGGTACGCAAGAACTCTCCGAATGCCGTGCTAAAAATATCTCCTCCACCTATGGAGAGCGCTACAAAGGTGAAGCCAGGGAAGCCCCCTCGGTGGCTGTCCTCTAAAATTCATAAATTTTGGTGACAGGTCCAAGACTCGGTGTTCAACCAAGACTACTCCCGCCAACCGAAGAAGATGAAAGTTCGGCAAGAGAAGGACCACCCTGTCATGCCACAGGAGATGTCATCTATTTGGGTGCCTGCTGCAACGGTTCCCTCAACCTCGACCGCCCACAAAAGAAGGAGGCCGGAGAAAGTCCCCGTGTTCGCGACGAATATCAAGAACACTGAATCTAAATGCCCCAAGTCTGGGGGCATGGTGGTGCACACGTTTATATGGCATCCGGGAAAGAGGATAACCGTATCTCTATGGGTCATCGACCATTCACCAGATCCGTAACAAAGGCCCAGGAGCAACAACAGAAGCTTTAGGAAATGTTAACGCAGATGGCTGCACTCACTGGGCTAAAAGAAAGCCTGGAGACGTCGTCAGAGCAACGTCATGAACAAGAAACTGATGCTGAGTTCCTCCGCAGAATTCTCGAGAAGAAGGACAAAGAGGCAGCGGAACAAGCTGCCAACATAAAACGAATGTCTCTTTTATTCCAAGACATGGTCGCGATGATGTTACAGCCGGATCCCCCAGCTGAAGACCCTCCAATTATCCTTGAAGACGATAAGGGAGAGACATCGAACCCTTTTCCGGCTTGTTCAACAGCCAAAGAGGAGGCCATCTCCAAAGCCGCCCTGGATGACTATATCGCTCAATAGATACGAGCTCATCAGGCGAACGAAGCGGTCGGGAAAATTGTTAAGACTGGACGACCCTATCCGGGTTGGTACAATCAAATCAAGTACCCGCCGGGATATACGATCCCTAAATTCCATGTATATAAGGGGACGGGGAATCCACACCAACACATGGCTCAATTCAGGGATCTGTGCGGCGACACCAGAGGTGACGACAAACTGCTGCTTCGCCAGATTGTTGGCAGCTTTTTAGAGACAGCGTTTGAATGGTATTCCGAGCTCCCGAATGACTCCGTTAAGACATTTGCAGAAATGGAGTTACTGTTCATACAATAGTTCTCAAGCGCTAGCGAGCGCACCACGATCGCCGCATTAATTAACGCCAGAGTGAAGCCATGCAAAACATGGGTGCAGTACGCAATATGGTGGTGGAAACTATGGTCGAAGTGCGAGCAGCGCATCGAAGAAGCGCCTGCGGTAGGCATGTTCATGGGTACTCTTGATTGGCAGGCGACCATATCCCAGTTCATGATGTTCTTTAAGCCAACTACTTTCCAGGCCTTGATTGACAAGCTGGCCCAAATGGATCAGATGGGTCATAGACCATCTTCTTCGAAGTTGGAATCTCGAAACGAAAAAGGGAAAGGGAAAGCGACCTTCGTCGCCAATGCTCTGCAGCAGCCCAGTGGTCCAAAACCAACTGATCGCCAAGATGAAAGATGGTGATTCGTCAATGAGAAACTGAAGCGCCCTTATTCGTTTCCACGGGATAAAACAAGGAGACTGTTTGAGCAGGCAGTGCGCAACAGACTCATCACCTTGCCGGATCCAAAACGCCCATTGCAACCCGGTGAGGCCAATAATCCCAATTATTGCCCTATCACCAAGTGGTAGGCCATCCAATCGAAGATTGCTTCATCTTCAAAGGCTGGATTGAGGACCAATACCAACAGGGCAAATTCGCATTGTCCGAGAATTGGAAAGTAAACCCGCCTCAGCCGCACGCTCTTAAAACGGGGGACACACTGGGGGCATCATGCTCTTTTATAGAAGAAGCTCCATAGGAGGTCGCTCTTTCAGCCAAGACGAAAAGAATGTTGAAGGATCTCCAAACATGCCCGGCGATCAGGTGTAAAAATCCGCTGTAACCCGAGGTCATTAAGGGAATGCTGAAGCCGCGCCTGACTCCAAGAATTGGTAGCGATAATCAAAACGCTCAGGCCCAGCCATCAAAGTCTTCGAAGAAGAAGAAGAAGACCAAAAATCCTGGGAAGCCTGATAACAAGCGCACGGACCTGCAAAAATATATTGAGGCGCTGGAGGAATATAACCAGAAAGCGCGAAACCCGGTCACACTCCAAGAGTTTCTCAACCACATCCTTGAAGATAGAGATGATGATGAAGATGAGGGAGAAGAATCGTTAGACAAACCTTAAGATTATGTGGCAAGCTGCCACGTAATCTCTCACTCGTCAGTAGATGGTGAAGAGGCTCCTCATACAGAGAAACTGGGGGCAGATACTGAACCGAAACTCCTAGGACTGTCAGACGAGATGATCGACGTATTCTTGAACGAAGCTCTTCAGAAAAGCAAAGCTGAACGAGAACGTGAAATCGCCATATACGAAAAAGCCAAACGTCGGCGACTGAACGAAAGGATTGAAATACCCCAACCAGATAGGAGCACTTCGGCCGCCAGTAAAAGCGGGTTCGAGACAATGAAAAGGTTCGCCAAAGCCATATCGATGGGAATGAAGCCGCCACCCTCCGAAAGAAACACTCCTGATAGATATATATTAACGAAGAGGATGCACATCCAAACTCCTGCTTGTACCATCAGAGGACCACACACCCTACTGAAGAATGCAACGCCTTTAAAAATTAGTGGCAGGGATACGTTGCTCATCGGCAGCATTTCAAGCGGATGAAGCGCAAAACTCGTCGGGAATAAAGAAGCACGACAGATGAGCATAAAAGAACTGTCGGTGAATCTCACATGGTTAATTCTGTGGTATCGTAAGTTCTTACCTTTGGGAGTGATTCTGATGAAGAAATATCCTTCGGCCCTCTCTTCAAAGAATCCATCTCCGAAACAGAAGAGATGAAGACCTGCGAGAACATTCAGCTGCACAATTGCATGTTACCTGAAAAGAATCTCGGACCCACAAACAAGGGATCGAACAAAAAGGATAAGGAGAAAGAAAAGGCCCCTGAGGATATTACCCTCGATGACCGAGTCGTCGAAGAGCTGGAAGCCAAGGACCTGCCCAAAAAAAAACAAGGTGGATTACAGCATTCTGGCACACCTGAGGAAGATACCCTCGCAACTAAGCATTCTCAACGCCCTTCTGCTATCCAAAGAGGCGAGAGATTCTCTGATCAAGGCATTACAAGAGCCTGACCAGTTTCAAGCTTTCATCGCTGAAGAAAAGATGAAGGACGAGGTGGAAGAAATTCACACAGCTGACATCACTTTCGGCGATGAAGATCTCCTCCTCGGAACATGCGAGCACAACCGTCCCCTATATGTCTCCGGGTATTGCCATGACATTAAGATAGGGAAGATCCTAGTTGACAATGGGTCCTCTGTCAATATCCTAAATGTGAGGGTGCTAAAAGAAATCTGCATGAGCGTTCAACATCTCGCTCGGGATAAAATCACTATCTCCGTGTTCGACTCCCAGTCATCACGGATGCTCGGGTCTGTGATACCGACATTACGCTTTAGGCTGCTCGTCACTGATATCAAGTTCCACGTCATTGACGTCAAGACTTGCTACAACGCTTTGCTCGGCCTGCCTTGGTTACACGAGTACAACATTATCCCTTCTACACAGCATCAGTGTATGAAGTACTTCAAAGATGGGCTCGAATACACTGTGGCAGGGGAGCTGAACCCATTCCACGTAAATGAAGTACGAAAGATTGAAGATGCAAAATACTTCTTACAAGACTTTCATGACACGGAACGATGCCATAAACCTGAGTATAAACAAAAAGCTATCACTACCATTCCGGTCTTCGGCAGTGATACCGAGGAGGAAGAAGAGATAGTCTATTCGGGACCTCCCCGATACAACAAACCGGGACCGTCTACCCCTATTCTGGTTTTTGGCAGTGATTCTGAAGACGAGGTCAACACAGTATTCTCGGCTCGTCTATCAGTGCAAACCTTCATTGGAGATGATCAGAGTTTGCAAATCACCATGGTTTCGTAAGAGCATTACAAAGATCTCGATGCACTTGATACCTACAGTGTGCAAGAACTGCAGACGTTCTACGTCCCTCCCAGGCGAAAAGATGAAAAGGCGATCCTCTTTTATCGATCCGCGGAAACCAAAGTGGAGAAAGAAATCTGGCATGGCGCCGATTCTACGCTTAACAGGCTCCAGCCCATCCGTCTGCCCGGATACTACACAAAAGGATTAAAAAGGCAGGTGAGGCGCCAAGGCGTACCTTTCAAACAGATTGCTCGAAAAGCTCAGTTCTACAACAGGATCTGGAACGTCCCCGGAACTCAGCGAAAATTGCCCAACGGGAAAATGGAAACGATCGGGCTTGGATATGTTCAATCCAAGAAATTGGAGCGATTCCATGGCTTCCACGTTATACATGACTTTGATGAAGAAGGAGATGCTCTGTTAGAATACGCTAACCCTAAACCAAAACGAGGTCCCTCCATGAAAGTGCTAAGTCCGTCGTTCGAAGAACAGATGGACAAGCTAATAAAGGAAGCGGGTCAAAAGGTCTTGGATGACCATAGCCGAGAAATAGCCATTTATGAGAAAGTCAGGATGCAGCGCCTCCTTCAGCAGGCTGTGGAGAATGACGATGCTCTTCGTCGCCAGCCCGTCATACAAAAGACCCGGCGCGGAGGAAAAAACAAATTAAAGAATGGAAAAAATGTCCGACAACGGCCAAGCGGGTCCAAGAAGCCACGCGATCGAGAATTGAGCAGCCGGG
Source organism: Agapanthus africanus (assembly GCA_030015575.1). Lineage (NCBI taxonomy): Eukaryota > Viridiplantae > Streptophyta > Magnoliopsida > Asparagales > Amaryllidaceae > Agapanthus > Agapanthus africanus. The sequence continues at coordinate 195,856,495 of JASDDO010000024.1, read as the reverse complement.
ATCCGTCTCTTATAAAGAAGATGGGTCGAGCATATTCTTTTTCCCAAGACAAGACAAGGAAGATATTCGATCTTGTCATAAAACATCAGATACTGACACTCCCGGAATCCAAACACCCCGATCAAGAAAACGAGGTTCATCACCCGAATTATTGCTCCTATCACCGAGCGATAGGACATCCTTTCGAAGACTGCATCACATTCAGACTGGGTAGAAGACCAGTATCAGCAAGGAAGGTTTGTTTTATCTAGCAGTTGGAAGGTAACCCCACCACAGAAGCATGAACCGAAAGCCACGTATGCAACGAGAGTAAATCCGAATCAACATCGGTCTTGGAAGCGATCTCGTACCTGCCACGCGATAACGCTGTCAGGAGAAGGAGTACGCGAGGATATGGATGACCTCTCCTGGTGCTTTGAACACGAGGATGACGAAGTGATCTCAGAGTTTCCACCGGCACCAAAAGAGCTAGAAGATGGAATACATACTACTGCAGATAACCTGGAAAAAATCGACTTGGGGACGACAAACGACCCACGGCCAACGTTCGTCAGTGAGTTATTGTCTGAAGAAAAGGTGGCTACGCTCAAAGACGTGCTCATGTAATATAAAGACTGCTTCACGTAGAACAATTCCGAGATGCCGGGATTAGATCCAGAAATAGCCATCCACAAGTTGGCGATATCTCTGGACGTCAAGCCAATCAAACAAGTAGCAAGAAGGATGTGGCTCGAGCTTGAGATGAGCATCAACGCCGAAGTCAAGAAGCTAATCGACTCCGATTTCATCCAAGAAGTTCAGTAACCAGACTGGATCGCCAACATCGTCCCAGTGATGGAAAAAAATGGGACAGTGCGTATCTGCGTGGACTTTCGAGACCTCAACAAAGCTTGCCCAAAGGATGATTTTCCTATACCGGTTACCGAGCTGATGATAGACAACACGTCCACTCACGATGTTTTCTCCTTCACAGACGGCTCATCAGGGTACAATCAAATAAAGATGCATCCCGAAGATCAATAGCATACTGCTTTCCGGACCCCTTTGGGCATATTTTGCTACAAAGTGATGCCCTTCGGTCTGAAGAACGTCGGATCTACCTATCAGAGGGCCATGACAAAGATTTTTGATGACCCATACATGAAATCTTCGAATGCTATATCGATGAACTCGTGGTGAAAAGCAAATCGTATGAAGAGCATTGGGAACATCTGAAGATCGTGTTTCAGCTCCTTCGGAAATACAACCTGAAGATGAACCCTCTGAAATGCGCGTTCGGAGTTTCCTCAGGAAAATTCCTAGGATTCATCGTACGACATCGAGGCATCGAAATAGACCCGTCAAAGATCAAGGCGATCATGGAAATGCCTCCGCCAAGAACTCTCAAGCAACTATGGTCTCTCCAAGGGAAGCTCGCATATATCCGGCGATTCATAGACAATATCTCCGGTAAATGTTGCCCCTACGGTCATCTAATGATGAAGGGAACTCCGTTCGTCTGGGATCGCAAACGCCAAAGCGCACTGGACGAAATCAAGCAATACCTGCAGAATCCTCCGGTGTTAACCGCTCCGGTCAAGGGAAAGCCTCTCATTCTGTATACAACCGCCCTTGAGGGTTCTCTAGGTGCATTATGGGCACAAGAAAACGACCAAGGGAAGGAGAGAGCCCTCTACTATTTGAGCCGAGTTCTCCTGGGGGTAGAAAACAGCTACTCCCCTATCGAAAAACATTGCCTGGCGTTAATTTTCGTGATAACGAAGCTCTGGCACTATGCGTTGGCGCATGAGGTCCATCTCATATCAAAAGTGGATCTTCTTAAATATTTGATGTCAAGAGCCATACTAACAGGACGGATCGCTAAATGGGCCCTGCTCTTGATGGAGTTCTCGATAACTTATCTTCCTCTCAAGGCAGTAAAAGGCCAGGCTATCGCCGACTTCCTTGCTGAGCATCCGATACATGCCAATTCACCCATAAATTGTGAGTTGCCGGATGAGCACGCGTTTGACATGATCAACGGGGAGAAAGGAGAGAGTGACACCCGATGGGAACTCTATTTCGATGGGGCATCTTCCATGAAAAAGTGGAAGCACAACTCCCCTATAATTAAATCGGGGGTAGGCCTTATCTTCATAACTCTACAAGGAGGGATAATGCGCTTTGCCTTTTCTCTAACAGAGCCGAGGACGAACAATGAAGCCGAATATGAAGCGTTGATAGCAGGACTTGAGATCGCTGTCGACATGGGAATCGAAAACCTCCTTATATACGGAGACTCCCAACCGGTCGTTATCTAAGTAAACGGCGACTATCAGACGTGCAAATCGAAGCTGGTAAAGTACGGTGAGAAAGTGCAACAATTGCTAACTCAAATTCCCGCCTACACCCTGGAAAGCATACCGTGTGTGGAAAATAGAAAGGCGGATGCATTAGCCAAGCTCGCTAAAGAACTGGCCGATGAGAACCTCGATGACGTAAGGATCGTTGTGCAAAGCCGTCGGGTTCTTGCACCAATAGAAATATCTCTAGAGTCGTCCGAAGTAAAGGGAGCGATCAAGCAGACGACCCTACAAATAAAAGACCAGGAAAAGGCTAAGGACTGGAGAGAAGTCTTTATAGACTACTTCAAATCCCGTCGAACACCTAAAGATGTATCCTCGAGACATCAACTCATGAAACGAGCTCTGTCTTTTGCCTTCGTCAATGATACTCTGTATAAGAGATCGTTCGAATCCCTATGGCTAAGATTCCTGGGACCTGAAGAAGCAAAGAGAGTCGTCCAAGAAACTCACGACGGACTCTGCGGTTCTCACCAAGTCGGGCCGAAGATGAAACTGAAGCTCAAAAGGATGGGCTATTATTGGCCCACAATGATCCAAGACTGCTTCGAATACGCGAAGCAGTGCCACTCGTGCCAAATTCACGGGGACTTCATCCACCAGCATCCAAATCCGCTACACCCAACGGTGGCTAGCTGGCCGTTCGAAATGTGGGGAACTGACACAATCGGGCCCATTGAACCAGCATCGTCCAGAGGACATCGGTTCATACTGGCGACAACTGATTACTTCTCCAAGTGGGCAGAAGCAGTACCACTAAGAGAAGTGAAGAAGGAGAATATCCTCCATTTCTTCAAGAAATACGTCATCTATCAGTTCGGCACTCTGCGACGAATTATCTCCGATAACGGGCCGTCCTACAGAAGTCACAAAATCAGCCGCTTCACGCAACAACATAATATAGACTGGGGATACTCTTCGGTCTATAATCCTCGAGCTAACGGTCTGGCTGAGGCTTTCAACAAGACCTTGACGAAGATCGTGAAAAGACGGTGTCCAAAAATAAAAAGGACTGGCACGAGAGACTGCATGAAGCTCTCTGGGCGTATCGAACTACGTTCAAAACGGCCACAAACACAACGCCGTATGCATTAGTATTCGGCGCTGAAGCAGTACTTCTCTTGGAGATAGAGCTACCCTCTCTACGAGTGGCGGTCTATTACGAGCTAATAGACGAAGAGAATTCTTATCTTCTCCTGGAAGAGCTCGATACCCTCGATGAAACTCATCTTATGGCACATCAAAACTTGGAGTCTTATAAAGCAAAGATGACGCGCTCATACGGGAGACTGACTAGGCCGAGAACATTCCGCCAAGGCGAACTCGTGCTAGTGGTCAAGAGACCTATGATCCCTAATCGTGCCAAACGGGGAAAATTCGAGCTGAATTATGAGGGCCCGTACATCATAGACAAAGTCTACCAAGGTGGGGCTTACTTGCTCATGAATATGCATGGCGAAAGACCCATTAGGCCAATAAATAGCCGATTCCTAAAAAAATACTACTCCTGACGAGTTACGGCCTAGGTTAATGATAGATGACGATGCCTATATCCGCTCGCTATCTTCCCAAGCCCAAACTCTATAGGTAGTATCCGATGAAACCTCACCTTGAAAACGTGCGATGGACCGTAATGTCCTTAAACTAACAATGGACCGTAATGTCCCTAAACTAACGACTGACCGAAACGTCGTTAAACTACTACAAACTGCAGCATCCTAGGGCTGACGCGTAAAAAAAACGGTACGTCCTTAAGCAAGATGGGAACGGATGAAAACCCGAAAGGGCTCCGTGACTAAAATCAGCAGGGCTACCGGCGAGTTTGTGAAAACCCAAAAGGGCGCAATCTCGTTAAAAGACACTTGCAATGTCCTCTCGACCCTGTAAGGAGAAAATACCTGCGTGAGATCCTTACGACTCACAAGGGAGCAACACACTTAGGGATCCCCACGATTCCTAAGGAGAAGTTACACTTACGAGATCCTCACGACTCGTAAGGAGAATTCCCCTTTGAGACCCTCACGACTCATAGGATTCAAAAAGCCTTAAGCTACAGGGATCTGAAACTGTTCTTAAGCCATCACCTTTCCCAGATTGCCCTACAGGTGGTCCAATACTGGCCCTTGTATACAATCCACGGGCACAAATAAGTGGTTCCCCAACAGAGTCCCACCACTGACGAGGGATATCTTTACATGGCGACCGACATTTGTAAATCCTCTCGACTTATAAGGAGAAAGCACTCTTGTGTGAGATCCTTACGACTTATAAGAGAACATACACTTAAGAATCCTCACGATTCTTAAGGAGAAAACGTACCTACGAGATCCTCACGACTCTTAGGGAGAAATACCTTTATAGGACCCTTACGGCTTATAAAGTCAAAAGCCTTAATCGACAGGATCTTAACCCTGTTTGCTAAGCCACCTTTGTTCAAACCGACAAAGGCAAATGATGATTCGCTCCTGGCGATATCCCAGTTGTAGCGATGTTGATGCCTAAATCGGTATCAGATTCCAAGTCTAAACTCGCGGTTAAAATCAGCGAGCCAAAAATGCATATGAAATAGCCGAAATGATGGGGCAACTTGCAACAAATCAGCAAGTAAAAATATATGCATACAAAATAGCCGAAATGGTTGGGCAACTCGCAATAAAAAACAGCGAGTAAAAAGAAAAAATAGCCGAAATGATTGGGCACCGCGAAAAACAGGCGAAATGATTGGGCAATCGCGACTTTCGCGATACAAAAAGCTGAAATGATAGAGCATCACGGAAAAAAAACAAAAAAATATAATACGGATAAAATGAAACTTTTGCCCTACAGGTGAGATCACATCGATCCCTGTATACAATCCAGGGGCACAAACAAAGAGGGAACCATGTCATCCCACCAGGCTCCATCAGAAAGAGAGCCAAATCTCGATGGCAACAACTGCATCTCAAGAGATCAACATCGGCGTTCCTTCACGTTCTAACCAGAAACAGGTATGACGTCAACAAACGGAGCCATGGCTGTTAGTTATATGTATGCCCTAGAGGCCATTACTGTACATAGGATGTATATTATAGTGGATGCTGGGACATATATAGGGAGGACTTTCTTGCTCAACATGATAGTATGCTATCCGGTTACTCTTTACCTTAACGTGTATACTGATTGTCTCTCTGTTACATGTTGGTAAAGCCCTTAGGATGTGTACTTGACTACCTGGACTATGATGCAGATCATACTAGTGGGGACATGGTAGTCCATAAGTACATCCTTCAAAGTCCCTAGTCGTGGGTATATCAAGACGGGGCATAGATATACCAGAGTAGATTAGCGTATACCTTCTCGACCCATACAGATGGGCGATGGATGATCCCATATCCATTGGTGTTTGACATCAGAGATGATATACGGGTGCTCAGTGGAGACTGGGTACACTGGACGGACTCGCCGAAAACTCCCAGATGGTATTATACCTTACGTCAGATGGCAGTTCTCTGGTGACACAGGTACAGGTTAGTCTGTAGACCCGAGATCGTCATAGAGTCTTGTGTGATTCCCACTGTGCTTTGATTTCCACCTTACCACGTCCAAGAGGGCGTGCAAAACGGTGGCTTTTGGGTACAGTCCCGAATCACATGGAGGCAATGAGCGATAGGAGGGGATTCGTCTCTCCCGGTATTGGGGGTTGATGTTGCGCTATGCTTGACTGGCCATAACAGGAAATCCCTGGCCAGGGTTGCAGTGATCTACTGGTAAGTGTTATCAGTAGTTTCACACATGTTATGGACCTCACGTCAGCATGACTTATCGAGCTATTGGGGTCTGACGTTTACCACCCCTAGGCGAGATATGCGACATATCAGACGAACAGACCGGACTGTACGGTGAGTGTTACTGGTTGGATTCACAGGAGTGTGAGCGGGCTTGCTCGTCGATCTTCTGATCGCTCAATACCCGGATGGCCGTTATGTTTAGCAGACCACTTGCGGATTGTGGGTGTTTGATATGATCATCACCTGCTGCCGGCGTATTGACGAGTCTTTAGAATCCTACACAGAGGTTTCCTGGCTCAAGCGAAACGAAATAGGAGCGCATATGAGATATGTGCGGGGCCGAGAATAATACCAGTATGTGATACTGTATTTGATTCTCGCGACTTGTGACATTGATCGGTTATATGCGATATAGCCGGGTTATCGGATCAAGTGTTGATTCGATAAGTTGTTACTATTAATACTAATCGGTTATGTTCGGTATTGGTTCATTTTAAAATGGATTTTCTCACTTGAAGTGCACATTGTATATGTGATATATTTTTTGTGCACTTGACTGTATCATGTTTGATGATATATGCATACTCGAGTTTGTGTAAAGATTAAACCATGGTTGTGTAATGGTTAGGGTTTTCATTTTCTTACTTATTTATTTATTTATTTTGGAAAAGATAAAAGAGAAAATGGTGGCTTTGTTTGTTTGTTGTTGAAGCTTCATGAAGCTTTGACTAAGTAACCATTTTGTCTCATGCTTAACCCTAAACCATTAAAACTAACCATGGTTTATTCTCTACACCTAACCAAGGTTAGGATATGATAAGTATTCATATTATTTTTATTTTTGAAAAATACTTATGATATTCTTTTTCCTTCTTCTTCATCTCAACAATGAAGAAAGCTTGCCTCCATCAATGGCAACTTGGGAAAATGAGTGAGAAATCCAATTCCAAAATGAACCCACTTCCTATTTCTTCATCCTCTACCTCTTGCCAAGTAGTATAGGGTGTTTTCTTCACAAGTTTCATGACTTGGTGAAGTGGGAGCTTGATCTTGTGATGCCTCGACGTAGATCATCTTCGGCATCGTAGTCGATGACCTAGCCCGCCCATTTATCCGATGAAGCCGACACTAGAGTCCAAGATCCGATTTGTACAGCGGAGGGACGTCTACGTGGAGATAAGGAAGTGGAGAACCGGATCTACAAAGGTTGTAGCCTCTTTCTTTTAGTTAAGTTGTTAACTAGTTTCACTTTTCGCCTAAACTCTAGTCAACGAATCCGTATTAGGGTTTCTTGGCACTTGTAATTTTTGAAATTGGCATGGTTTATACCTTGTGAGACCTCATTAGTGTGTCTAGGAACCCTACAGTGGTATCAGAGCCTAGCTAGAACCTTAGGCGATGCGTAGACGGAGTTAGAAATCTGATCGAACCGAAACCCTAACTCCAAAATGCTCTCTGGACATTTTTCAAAAACTGGGTTTTTTCCAGATTAAAAATATGCAGAAAAATCAGCAGGAGATTATAAGAGTTACTGTGAAATTCGATCGCCTAATTCCATAAAACCGTCGCGGTTCCGCGGCACGAGCATGGCTCGTGCGGCGGTTCCGCGGCCGTACGGTCTCCTTGTTCAATGAATTTTACACAGTAACTCCTATTTTGTAGTGCTGGTTTTCCTGGGAATTTTTAAATATGACTCAAGAGTTGAGTTTTCTGGGTTGTATTGGGGACTCGGTGTTTCGATCGGATTGTCTAATTTTGTCTGTGTGCTTTTCCCGATATTTTAGAATATGTTAAAAAGTTCGACCGGATATAAGTACCCACTTTTTCCCCTGCCGGGAAATTTCCAATTGTTGGACTTTTCCGTAGTTTAATGACGTTCTAAGTAGTGCAAGTAATGCGATGGTCCCTCTAGAAGACAACAAACCTTAACTCGATTATGTGACCGTCTTGAACTGCCCTTTGAACCTTAGGGTTTGGGGCAGTACGGCATGCCACATGTGAGGCGTTGGCTTGACCCTTCTACGGCTAGACCGTTGGTACTGAGGCATGAAGTGAATGTCTTTGAACTTATTTCATGTGTTGAGCGGTTTCGGGTAAACTTGGGTGTTTGATTGTTCGATCGGAAAGTTTAACATTTTCTATTTATCTGGAAAGGGATACAACATTTGGAATTCACAAGTTGTTATGAGATAACTGAATGATTGTTATAAATCTAGCGGTTTAGTCTCACTTGATCGGTTGCCATGGAGTTTTGATGTGATCAAAAGTCCGTCGCAATCACGTAGCGTACGCGGATACTCACCGGGTAAACTTAATAGACAGTATCGCCCCATAGCCCCGACCATGTGACTCTAGGAGAACCCCGTCACCGAAAGCATCCGTTCGGGTGCTCGCGGCAGCGGTGTTCCGCCTTGGTGCACTTCGTCGACGGCGTCGGGGGTGCAGCTGCCTATTAAAGTTTGCGACGAGCATTCGATCAGGATGTCAGGAATCTTGTTGAATTGCCCGACTTGATATTGAAAAGAGTTTTCGATAATGAGACTAAAATGCGGGATTTATAATTGTTAGGCATGCGATGTCTAAGGTATTCATTTGATTAGGCATGTGATGTCTAAAGAGGTTGCGGATTCCAACTGTTGTAGTTTTACACTTTCTTTTCTTTGACCGTAAGTGTAATATGTGACATCGCCGGTTTCTTTGCTATATGTCAACGACAATTGGGATGTGCATATTTACTTACGTTGATGACATGTGATGTTATGTGTTGCTGGATATGTTATATTGGATCGTCGTGTTTGAATAGCCGGGGTTTTTTATGTGAGATGAGTGTTTTTCTTTTTCATTCATGTAAAAACTTGAATGTAATATTATTTTATTGGGGCACATCCAGGTTGCGGATGATGTCACCCTTTGTATACTATTTACTTTTCTGCACTGGGATAGACCCAAGGAGGGGAGCACAAGTATCCGGGTTCTAGGGTCTAGTGGGAGACCATCTCGAGGAGTCGAGTCCGGGTCTCCTAACCCTAGAATTGGTAGGGTTGCTTGCCGCTCTCGTAGGGGTCTAGGGGTGTGGGTTTGGCTATTCATCACGACCGTGGAATCCGTGTTTTATACTGGCTCGTATTGAAAACACGGACGTCCTAGTATATCCAATATTTCATATGATATTTTCTGCTGCGTTATCTGTGATGTGATCATGAGATTTGTTCAGATAGATATTGTATATAGTATATATGATATATTATATAGACGTTGCTTATGTTTTACACCCGCGCTAGCCCTGCCTCGCTTCTGGCGTTAGTTACCTAACCTAACGGTGCAGACGGGACATCGAGGCGAATGCGGATGGCATAAGCGTACGTTATATTTATCCGTGATGTTTAGGTGGACTTAAATGATGGGACTTCATTAATGTGATTAATGAAAGAAAAGAAACCTAAGATGTTGTGGAATCGAATTTCTAAAAATAAAACAGGTAGCTACAGTTCTTGCTTTGCACAGCGGTATATGTGATATATCCTGCACCTTATTCGATAAGGAAAGGACCGAGATCCCTTCACCGGGAGTGACTCCTTTAGCAATAACTGGCAGATGCTACACACTCGGTTTGTCTTTTGATTGCTTTTAAGAGTTCTTCTTTGCACAGTGATATATATGATATATCCTGCACCTTATTCGATAAGGAAAGGACCGAGATCTCTTCACCGGGAGTGACTCCTTTAGCAATAACTGGCAGATGCTACAACTCTCGGTTTGTCTTTTGATTTCTTCTATAGTTTCTGCTTTGCACAGTGATATATATGATATATCCCGCACCTCATTCGACGAGGAAAGGGCCGACGATCCCTTCATCGGGAGTGACCCCTTTAGCAAAACTAGAAAAGCCTCAAAAACACTCCATTTTAAAATCATTTGATTCTACAACGATATCAAGTTCATTACGCAATAGGTTTTCAGAAAAACCTGTCGTAGCCCTCCGTCATTTCAGATAAGTACTAGTTAGTATTCGTGCTGCGGTAGTTTGGCCTCCGTCAAGGCGTAGTGTACGGTAGCTAACCAGTGCTTATCTGCTAGCATATGATGCGATTGGATTAGGGTATTCGTATGGCGTTGTTTGGCCTCCGTCAAGGGTCGTGCGGGTGGGTTTAATTCAATCAGGAAATGACGGGTTGAACTTGACTAGCGGACTATGAGTAGTTTGGCCTCCGTCAAGGTCATAGGACGTTAGGGGCAAAATATTATCGGGAATTTCAAGTGTTGAAATTTGCAATGAGATTGCATACCTTCTATGAGATAGTTGGATCCCGATACCCACTGCGAGTAAGAGTTACTCCTGGGAGACTTTTACACATTACAATTAGCCGATCAAGTAGGTGTCTAGAAAGGTGTCAACGAGGTTACGCCTCTGGGAAAACGAGGTTTACATTAATTAGGTTCGTGCGAAAGCACGGGGGACCTCCCTCAAAGTACCGACACTGGCCTGGCTGAAAGATTGGCGAACTTGTAGCGTGTAATTAATCCCGGCTAGTCTTTCCTTTTAGGGTTTGAAGGAAGATTTGATAAAAACAGTGGGAGCCATCCTGATTAGATAAAATATATAACCAATCTGATCTTGCAAGAGCGCACACAGAGTGTTTTCTTCTCTCTCTCTCTCCTGGTAGCGACCATATCACGCTTTAATCAAGATAATAATACGGAATATTGACCGAACCCGCTTGTTATACTAAGCTGGGGAACGTTGGTCCCGCTCCAACTTATAATTGTTATAAGACAGAGCAGGAAATTGGGGAATACCATATTTCCCGTGCCGCCCAAACGAAGAAAGTGCATATGATGTATCATCTTCGGGTGTGTTCGTTGCACAGAACTGTTTCTCAATATCCTCTACGTCCTGGGTATTTGATACCGGATCAGGATCCCGGATATGTAATCTATTATATAGGGCTACAGAAAGGTAGAGAACTGAGAACGGGTGATAAGTTTCATGAGACAGAAAACGGGGCAAGTGTTGCAGCCAAGTCTGTTGGTCACCGTCACCCTGTATTAAAAATACATTGATTCTGAACGGATGTTATTAGATACCGAACCTGATATACAAAATCATATCAGTCTCTTTATAAGTAAAGAAATGATAAAATTTTGTATTGTTGGATAATGTTTTGAACATTTCCTATATCAAAAGTTGATCGGTTCAGGCATGTGATCTAAAAGCATTGACGTTCTAAATCAAACCACAGTTCTTAGTATACGGAACACACACAAGAGGAAGAGTTCAGAAATGAACGGATCCTTCTTGAGGCATTGTAGACTAGGTCATATCAATGCGACCCGACTAGCTGAAGTTACACATAGATGCATATTTAAATCTATTTGAATTTACATCTTGTGAAACTTGCCAGTCATGTCACAAAGATTAGATGACCATAGCTCTGTTTATTAGAAACAGAGAAAGAGTTAATGAACTCTTGGGACTGATACATGATGATGTATGTAAGGTCTCCTGTCTACACATGCCAGGACTGGTTCTTTATACTTCATTATATTCTCTGATAATCTCTCAAGATTCAGTCATATGTTTCTGTTAAAACATAAGTCCAAAGCTTTTGAGGTATTCACAGAATATAAGTTAGAAGTAGAGAACCAATAACCGGGTATAAGTATTATGTCCTATGATGAGATCAGGGAGGAGAATACTTGTGCATAGAATTCTTGGACTATTCTAAAGGAGAATGAGATTCTCTCTCAGTGTTACTCCTCTGAATACACCACAGCACAACGGTGTATCGGGGTGGAGCAATCGCACAATATTAGATATGGTGTGCTCTATGATAAATACTACTGAGTTTCCTATTTTCTTTTGGGAGTTATGCGCTTGAGAAGCTGCATACCTATTGAATTAGGTTCGAATCAAATCAGTGCCTACCACTCCATATAAGATATGGTGTGGGAAGAGCCTATCTCTTAAGTAAGTTAAGATTTGGGATTGTCCGGCCTATGTCAAAAGAAAAATCCGGACAAGATCGAGGCAAGGACAGTTCTGTAGAACTGGAAAGGTTCCAGCTATACAAAACTGCAGCTGATTTGACTGGACCAAAGGATTCTATAGTCCCCAACGAACCTCAAGCCTCTCCGCCGATCTAGTAGGGTTCCTTACCCACCTGAGAGATACTTCGGTTCCTCTATGACAGTGGGAGCGAGGATTGCATCATGAGATGATGACCCAACTAGTTTCGAGCTGGCCATCAGGAGTGGGACTCTGTAAGAATGGCTGGATGCTTAGTGATCTGAGATGGAATCCTTATACACCAACAAAGTATGGAGTTTGGTTGCTATATCTGAAGGGTTAAATCCCCATCAGAAGCAAGTATATCTTGAGAAGATTACTTGGTGTACATGAAAAAGTTGAGACTTTCAAAGCTAGACTTGTTAAAGGTTTGCATCATTGACCAGGTATGGATCATGATGAAACTTTTTCTAAAAGATCTGTGCTTAAGTCCATCCAGATCCTACTTGCCACGGCTACATACCATGACTACGATATCTGGTGGTTGGGTGTCATGACTGCTTTTCTAAATGATGTTTTGGAAGAGAACGTCTATAAGTACACAGCCAGAGGGCTTCGTAGACAGTGGGAGCAGCGGAAACGTGTGCAAGATGTTTTATGTGATGAAGCAGGCATCGTGGAGTTGGAACATCTGTTTTGATGAGTTAGTTAAACAGTTTGACATCATCAAAATGGTAGATGAACCTTGTATATACAAAAAGGTAGTAGGGAGTATGGTGGTGATCCTCGTAGAATACATGGATGACATACTCTTGATAGGGAAGGAGTTTCCTATGCTACGCTCGGTCAATCTCCGCTTATCACAAAGATTCTCCATATAGGATCAATGTGATACCTACTAAATCCTGGGTTTTGGATCTAAGAGATAGATCTAATTGGATATTAGGATACTCACTAGTTGCAGTGAGATGGTATCAATTGATTCTGGGGAGAATCACTGGAAAGGTTCCAGAGTGATAAGGACTACTGAATATCAGTCACAGGCATTGTCTTTACCCTCAGTAAAGGGACGGTATGTTGGAAGAGTTCCAAGCTAGATACCGTGGCATACTAGACGATAAAGGCTGGATACATCGCTTCTTAAGATGCTACCAAAGAGGCTGTCGGGGTGTATATCAGTTCATGAGATGAACTTAGTTCCTCCCATTGTGTGACAATGGAGTTGTGGCTTATGCCAAGGAACGTCCGTCCCATCAGTGATCCAGACATATTCTAAGGCAGTATCACCTGATCATGGAGATGGTTGATCTCCAGGGGATCGAGGTTAGGAGAGTAGACTCAGAGGACAACACGGCGGATCCACTCACAAAGGCCTTTTCCCAGAGAGAGACTTTTATGGGATGGTTGAGTATGAGATACTGCAACCACTGCTTCAGATGGCCCTAGTGCAAGTGGGAGGTTGTTAGTTATATGTATGACCTAGAGGCCATTACTGTACATAGGATGTATATTATAGTGGATGCTGGGACATATATAGGGAGGACTTTCTTGCTCAACATGATAGTATGCTATCTGGTTACTCTTTACCTTAACGTGTATACTGATTGTCTCTCTGTTACATGTTGGTAAAGCCCTTAGGATGTGTACTTGACTACCTGGACTATGATGCGGATCATACTAGTGGGGACATGGTAGTCCATAAGTACATCCTTCAAGGTCCCTAGTCATGGGTATATCGAGACGGGGCATCGATATACCAGAGTAGACTAGCGTATACCTTCTCGACCCATACAGATGGGCGATGGATGATCCCATATCCATTGGTGTTTGACATCAGAGATGATATACGGGTGCTCAGTGGAGACTGGGTACACTGGACGGACTCACCGAGAACTCCCAGATGGTATTATACCTTACGTCAGATGGCAGTTCTCTGGTGACACAGGTACAGGTTAGTCTGTAGACCCGAGATTGTCATAGAGTCTTGTGTGATTCCCACTGTGCTTTGATTCTCACCTTACCACGTCCAAGAGGGCATGCAAAACGGTGGCTTTTGGGTACAGTCCCGAATCACATGGAGGCAATGAGCGACAGGAGGGGATTCGTCTCTCCCGGAATTGGGGGTTGATGTTGCGCTATGCTCGACTGGCCATAACAGGAAATCCCTGGCCAGGGTTGCAGTGATCTACTGGTAAGTGTTATCAGTAGTTTCACACATGTTATGGACCTCACGTCGGCATGACTTATCGAGCTATTGGGGTCTGACGTTTACTACCCAGGCGAGACATGCGACATATCAGACGAACAGACCGGACTGTACGGTGAGTGTTACTGGTTGGATTCACAGGAGTGTGAGCGGGCTTGCTCGTCGATCTTCTGATCGCTCAATACCCGGGTGGCCGTTACGTTTAGCAGACCGCTTGCGGATTGTGGGTGTTTGATATGATCATCACCTGCTGCTAGCGTATTGACGAGTCTTTAGAGTCCTATACAGAGGTTTCCTGGCTCAAGCGAAACGAAATAGGAGCGCATATGAGATATGTACGGGACCGAGAATAATACCAGTATGTGATACTGTATTTGATTCTCGCGACTTGTGACATTGATTGGTTATATGCGATATAGCCGGGTTATCGGATCAAGTGTTGATTCGATAAGTTGTTACTATTGATACTAGTCGGTTATGTGCGACATGACCAGATCATTGAATCAATTGTTGATTTAATGATTTAATGTATAATTATATATTTGATGTATTACTTTGCATTAACTAGTATTGGTTCATTTTAAAATGGATTTTCTCACTTGAAGTGCACATTGTATATGTGATATATTTTTTGTGCACTTGACTGTATCATGTTTGATGATGCATGCATACTTGAGTTTGTGTAAAGATTAAACCATGGTTGTGTAATGGTTAGGGTTTTCATTTTCTTACTTATTTATTTATTTATTTTGGAAAAGATAAAAGAGAAAATGGTAGCTTTGTTTGTTTGTTGTTGAAGCTTCATGAAGCTTTGACTAAGTGACCATTTTGTCTCATGCTTAACCCTAAACCATTAAAACTAACCATGGTCTATTCTCTACACCTAACCAAGGTTAGGATATGATAAGTATTCATATTATTTTTCTTTTTGAAAAATACTTATGATATTCTTTTTCCTTCTTCTTCATCTTCAACAATGAAGAAAGCTTGCCTCCATCAATGGTAACTTGGGAAAATGAGTGAGAAATCCAATTCCAAAGTGAACCCACTTCCTATTTCTTCATCTTCTACCTCTTGCCAAGTAGTATAAGGTGTTTTCTTCACAAGTTTCATGACTTGGTGAAGTGGGAGCTTGATCTTGTGATGCCTCGACGTAGATCATCTTCGGCATCGTAGTCGATGACCTAGCCCGCCCATTTCTCCGATGAAGCCGACACTAGAGTCCAAGATCCGATTTGTACAGCGGAGGGACGTCTACGTGGAGCTAAGGAAGTGGAGAACCGGATCTACAAAGGTTGTTGCCTCTTTCTTTTAGTTAAGTTGTTAACTAGTTTCACTTTTCGCCTAAACTCTAGTCAACGAATCCGTATTAGGGTTTCTTGGCACTTGTAATTTTTGAAATTGGCATGGTTGATGCCTTGTGAGACCTCATTAGTGTGCCTAGGAACCCTACAATGGTAAAGTCCCCTAGTTCCAAATCTCGAAGGTTCACAGACAGTCTAGAGACTATCTCAGAGCCGCGGCAATGTCCCCAGTTCCAAGACTTTATGGTTCACAGACAACCTAGCGTCATCCAATGACTCTGTCTCGGAAACAAGTCAACCAACCCCAGGGAAATCAGTGTCCTTGGCAAAAACCTTGATTCAGGGAAATCAGCGTCCTTGACGAGAGCATCTCGATCCGCGTCGACCCGCAAGGAAATCAGTATCTTTGCAGGAATCTCTCGATTCGTCTCAACTCCGAGGAAATCAGTGTCCTTGGTAAAAACCTCGATTCAGGGAAATCGGCGTCCTTGGCAAAAGCATCTCGATTCGTGTCGACCCGCAGAGAAATCAGTGTCTCTGCAGGAGTATACGACGTCAGCAAAACGGAGCCATGGCAGAGTCCCTAGTTCCAAGTCTCGACGGCCAAATCTACAGCCTGGAGACCCACAACATCGTTCCTCCTCATTCCAGTAGGATTCAGACGCGACAATCAAGCGGAGCCACGGCAAAGTTCCCAGTTCCATGACTCGGCGGTGCACAGACAACCGAGAGTCAATCCTGACCCCGTATGGCTAAAGTCAATCCTGACCCCGTATGGCTAAAGTCAATCCTGACCCATTATGTCTAAAGTCAATCCTGACCCCGTATGGCTAAAGTCAATCTTGACCCCATATAGCCAAAGTCAACCCCTGACCCCGTATGACTAAAGTCAATCATGACCCATTATGTCTAAAGTCAATCCTGACCCCGTATGGCTAAAGTCAATCTTGACCCCATATAGCCAAAGTCAACCCCCGACCCCGTGGAACACGGCTAAAGTCAATCCTTACCCCATGGAAAACGGCCAAAGTCAACCCTCGGCTCCTCCGTCAAAGCAATGCTTTGATTCGGGAGCAGGTCAACTCATCAATCACTTACGAGTCCTCTCGATTTGTAAGGAAGAAAATTCTCTTAGGAGATCTTTACGACTCTTGAGAGAAAAACACACTTAGGAATCCTCACGATTCCTAAGGAGAAAACACACCTACGAGATCCTCTCGACTCATAGGGAGAAAAATCTTTATGAGACCCTCACGGCTCATAAAATTGAAAAGCCTTAGGCAACAGACCCGAACCTGTTTCCTATGCCATCACTGCCTTACAAAGAGGTCAAGATGGACTATTTACATGCCACATTTGCCAAAATTACATGTCGGAGAAATGGAGGTGCTACTCAAGAGTGCGTAAACTGCTCTGCGTCAAATCTAAATGAAAAGGAGTAACCTACGGACGTCAACCACATATTATGAATGACAGTAAGAAGAACATTTGATTCGCATCCAGTTAAGCGTTTGAAGTGTACCCATTTATGTATGTGCGGAAAAAGTTTAGCGCATAAAATAAACACGCGGAAACAAAAATTGTCTATTCATACTTCAGAAGATTCTACTGTGATGAAAACGGTAAACAAAAACATCATTAAAATGTTTACAATGGCAATACATCAAATCCAGGACATGGATTGAGAAATTCAAAAGTTAGGCCATCTAAAATGTTTCGGGCCTCTCGGACCATTCTCGTATGCTTCCTCTTACGATCACAAGCGTCAGGGTCCTCACTGATGTCCTCCGCCCTTCGATAGGCAGCGATTATCGCCGTCTGTTGAAAAGTTTGATGCAGAATATCAACAAGATTGTCTTGCCTTTTCTTTGAGATTAGGCCAATAAGATACACTGAGTGTACCTTATCTTCAGCGTCATCCAATGCTTTAAGCGACATTCCTTCATAGAATAAAGGAAGTGCTTCCCAGATCGCTCTCACAATGAGCTTCAAAAGAGCGGAACGACGAGGAAGCAGTCGACCATTGTATTCATCAAAGCGACGCATGATTTCGGCGCACTGAGCATTTGTAAACTCCTGGTTCTGACAACGGCCTAGTGTGCGAATGTCTCCATAAGAAATAATCTCGTTGAGATCATACAGATGAGCGGCCATAATGTCTGAAAAGGAAAATCAGTGAGAGTTTAGTAGGCAGACTGATTAAGAAAAAGCATATTAGACATGGGGATTCAAACAACTCTTGATATCCTCACGGAGAAAATAAGTTCTGATTAAGAGATACAAAAAATTCAAATTTGTGCAAATTAAGGAGAAATCCTAAAAAAAGATTCTCATTTAACGAGAGACTCCTCAGGTTAAGGAGTTAAACTCCTCGAGAGCAACGCTCAGCAGACAGGAGTGACACCTGTCAAAATCAATTATGAGGGGAATAAAAAAAATTCCCCAAGAATTCTAAGAGCCATACTCTATGAAGAAGATGGAAAAAACCATCAAAAACCCTAAAAAGCAAAGCTTTACTGAGTTAAAAACTCTGATCTGCAAGATGAACTCTAAGGGTTCTTCTTTAATGGGTTAAGAGACCCTAAGAGAGATCTCTTTAGATCTATGAATTCAGGAGAGCAAAGCTCTGTTAGAAAAACCCTAAAACAGTTTTCTTTAGATCTATGATCTGAAAAGAGCAGGGCTCTGTTAATAGGTGAAACCCTAGATTATTAACTAATCCCTTCAAAAATTTAATCTTTACCTAAATTTTTGACAGAGTTCTGTCCCTAAGAAAGTTCTTAAGACAAAGAGCTATACTTTGAACGAGAATTAATTCTCATATATCTAGAAAGGAGATGAACAGAGGTCATTTCAAGGGCCAAAGGCCCTATTTATAGGCACTGAGAGTCGTTTCAACTTCTGAGTTGATCCGATGCGAGAGATGCTGCCACCGTTGCACCTATGTGTAGGCCACGTGAGCGCAATGGTGGGGGGCATTTGTTTCCCCCAATCAGAGCAAAGCTCTGTTCAAATTTTGAAATTGGAAATAAAGCAGCGCTTTATAATAGCGCCAGCGCTAAGAGTCAAAGACTCTGTTGTAGCGCTCACGAGCAAAGCACGAGAGCGCTGGCGCTAGCAATGCCATTGCTGAGAGTCAAAGACTCTGAGACAGCGCTCACGTGCAAAGCACATGAGCGCTGCATTCTAAGTACCGCACCACGTGCAAAGCACGTGAATGCTAGCACTAAGAGCGCTGCACTCTAAGCAGCGCACCACGTGCAAAGCACGTGAGTGCTAGCAATAGAACAAAATGTTCTCGGCCCTTGGATCAAAAATCCAACGAACATGATTAAAAATCATCAATTGACCAGAATAAAATTTTGTTAAGAAAACATTCTTCATAATCTTTCCAAACAGGAAAGATTATGCTCTGAAAATCAGAGCACCGTAGGATCAATGATCCAATGGTGATTAAAATCACCAAAATACAGAATAAATTCTGTATGGGAAAAGATTTCCCAATCTTGTTAAAAAAAAGAAAATTGTCTTCTGTAAAACAGAAGCCCTTGGATCAAAGATCCAACGGTGGGGAAATTCCCAAATCAATTAGAGAAAAGATCTCTTTAACTGATTCAATAAATCAGCCTTCACTATATAAAGGCCCTAAGACTTCAAGTCTGATATAGAGGAACCCCCACACACACACACACACAAACTTTGAGAAAGTTCAGAGAGAAGAGCAAGCTCAGAAGAAGAATTTTTTCAAGGTAAAATAAAGAGATCAAAGAATCTCATCAGAAAAAGAACTTAGTTCGTATGAAAGATCATAGATCTATAAGGAAAACTGTCTTTCACAAAAGAGATCATACCATCTTGTTATAAAAAGGGGGGAGAATAATTCAATTCTCTTAGGATCACAGATCCATAAAGGCAAAGCCTTTCACCAAAAACATAAGGAATTGAAATATCTCCTATAAAATAAGAACTTTGTTCTTAGATCCAAGAGAAAAAGTCTCTTATAAGAGAGAATTTAATTCTCAGAGAACAGAGCTGCCTAGAAAGAGCCTTAGCGCTCCAAATTTAAAGAAGCGCTATGCGCTCAATGACTGGCGCTCAGTGCCAAGCGCGCCACGTGCTCCTCACATGTGCGCTACTTAACAGAAGCGCTATGTGCTCATTGACTGGCGCACAGCGCCAAGTGCGCCATGTGCTCCTCATATGTGCGCTACTTCATAAGAAGCGCCTTAGCGCTATAAATCTGGCGCCAAGCGCGCCACGTGCTCCTCACGTGTGCGCTACTTAAACAGAAGTGCTTTGCGCTCTTTGAATGGTGCTCAACGCCAAGCGCGCCACGTGCTCCTCACGTGTGCGTTACTTAACAGAAGCGCTCCGCACTCATTGACTGGCGCTCAGCGCCAGGCGCGCCACGTGCTCCTCATGTGTGCGCTTAGAGAACATAAATTGTTCTTTAAATAAGTCCCAAGAAGCCATAATGAATGCTTAGTGTTCATATCAGAATTTTGCATTATTATATCGTCCATTCTTAATCATATTACAAATAAATAGGTGCTTTTGATCCATGCCTGCTAAATAGTTGCAGGTTACAGGTTCTCAGATCATTACAGTGAAATTCATGAAAAGACGCTACAAATGTGAGACTACGACCAACAATAGATGAATCTGTATGATGTCGCCTACCAGTTTAAGGAACAAATGAAGATCAGTTGATAGTTCAATGCACAAAACATAAGGGTAGCACAAGATTCAAGACTTCAACGCGAAGCTCACGGTAAAAATCCACATAATTTTGCACTGTTGGAAATCTGGAAGAAAATAGAAAAGATTCTGAGGAACCAAGTGAAGAAAATAGAAGTTAAAAGCAACATGAAGCATCCCTGAGAATTTGAACTTATGATCCCACCAAATGGCCGCGGAACCGCGGCCGTGCAGTGCACGTATCGGTGCACGTGTCGGTGAGTATCGGTGCTTTGACCCGGCTTTCTTAGGGTAGTCTTGTAATTTCATGTATGGATCAGATGTAAACCTAGGGTTTCTCATATTTATAAATAGGAAAGTTGAAAGCCTAATTAGGCATGCCCCTTTTTAATTCTTAGTCTAAAATTTTAATTTCCATTGTAATCATTGAGAGGTCATCAATAAAGTAAGTGTTTTTCATTTTATCTTGCATTCTTCTTAATTGAAAATTATTATCTGCAATTTTTATTTGTTCTTTATTTATCTGCACTTTAGGTAAACTAATTTTAAAAAATATAAAAATGAATTTTAGTATCACTTTCCTAATGAGTGAGTAATTCCTCGCTTGTTAAGGTTAGGATAGGGAAGGTTTGAGAGAAGAAAATCTCTCTCACTCATTTCTTTGCCCATATAATTTTTATAACACGGACTCCATTTAATTTAACCTCACACCGCTCACTACGGCACCCTATCCTATAAGATAGCGGTGATTCCTTAGTTAGACCGGTTGTGGTTGAATTAACTGGAGGTTAGGGCTTAAGAGCCAAGAAAGGACGGACAAGGACCAAAAGGAAGAAACTAAGTTTCTTCCTAGTCATGCTAATCCCCTTTGTCGACTATTACCCTAACACCTAGATTCTTAACTAGGGCATTAAAAACAATGAGTAGAATCCTTAATTCGGACTAACCTAATCCTAACCCTAGCAAGCCTTTTAAATCGATTTATTCTCATTCTTAGATAGTAAAACAAAACCTACCGAAAATAGGACTTAACTCGTTAGAACCTAAAGAAAGAACACCTTTTCCCTGTGGACCGACTCGTACTCAACCGGCTAGCTACCAAGCGACGCCGTCTTGATTGCGGTATTCTTTAATTTAAAATGCACGCAAAAACGCGAACAATAAAATGGCGCCGTTGCCGGGGACACGGTAGTTATTTTCATTTTGTAATTTCGGGTTAATTGAAATTGAAAAATTGAAAAATTGAAAAAATAAAAATACATAAAAAAATTATCTTGTTATTTTTGATTGTTTTTGTGCGAATTGTGCAGGAAATGAAGACGAATTGATTCAGATCTAAATCAAGCCCAGTGAACAAATCAAGAAACAGAGAATCTGAACAGACAGAGGAGAACCATAACAGCACATAGAAAAATCTCGGAGGCCTAAACCAACAGAACCACTGCAGAACCGCGGCTAAAGTAAGGGTTTGACTGCGGAACTGCGGTCAAATTGCTGACGTCAGCACTCCAAATTTCTCTGTAAGTATTTTTGTCCTCTCTCCTACCCTCTGCACTCCATTGAAAAAATTTCCTGCAGGGTTCTTTGCGCAAAACTTCTTCTCCCTCTCCAATAAATTATTTTGTGCAGGATTGTTTGCGCCGCAAATAAAAAAAAAATTTGGCAAGTGTTTTAGATTTTGTGTGTTACTGCTTAGCATATTTAAAACGGAATTTAAAGGGCTATAACACCAATCAAGATTGGGTGGGGATTTCATTACCCTTCCTAAGACCCAAGAAATCACAAAAAGCATATGCATCACCTTTGAACTAATAAAAAAATATCTAGACTCGGCCAATTAAGGACTGTCGCGCTCATTAGGACAGAGGAAGGTTGTGGGGATTCAGTCGTTTATCTAAACCTGACTTTGTGGTGCCTAAGCTAGACAAGTGAGAAAGGTAATTTTAAAAGGCCCGTACGGTGATTCGTGAGCGGAACCCTCCTTTCTTCACTTGTGCTTACCTGGCCACAATTAGCGGTGAAGAGGCGATTTGAAGGATATCTCACAACTTGTCGCTTTGGACCGGTTATGAGCAGTCTAGTTGACTTAGGAGACCCTAGCTCTAAGCTTGATTGTGCATGCTTCAATTGTGATTGTTTGAAAGTGTGTCGTAGTTCCGTACAAATTTTTTTGCAAAACCCTTTTTTTTTTTAAAAAAAGAAAACACAAAACAAACTTTTTTACAAAAATCTTGCCATTTGTCGCTAGAATTCCATTGCACCCAACCTTCATTCACATTTCCCCATTGACGTTTTCTTACCCTCACATTCTACGTTTGACTACACTACAACTCATTTAGTGTATGTCCGGTTGGACTAGGGACACTAGCGCCCGTTTAGTCCGTGTCTCGTTAGTCGCTACTGACGACGCGTTCGACTCCGAAGTCGAAACTCCCTCCACTCCTTTTTCATCTTTACCTTCATCTTCACATTCATCATCTTCTAAAGAGATGTCAGGATTCAATCCTAAAAACCCTGTACCTACCTCGGGACTGATTCCACCTCAACTGGGTGCGAATAACCCACAACACCCTCCTGTTGAAGCACCACAGCGAATCGTGCTCCAGGATCATTTCTATCCCACCCGCTCCGCACTTTCTACTTGTCTTTCACTTCCGCCGGCAAATGGGGATAACTTTGAAATTAAGCCCCACTTCATCAACATGTTGCCTAAATTTCACGGACTGGAATCCGAAGATGCCTATATCTTCATCAACATGATGCCTATATCTTCATCAACAAATTCCAGAATGTTTGTGCAATGATGAAGACCACCCAACTGTCCGATGATGCTATACGGCTACGAGTCATTCCTTTCACTTTGTGTGACCTAGCTGAAAAGTGGCTGTATAACACCGCATCACATTTAATAAACAATTGGGAAGAGTTTGTTAAAGCGTTTCTTAAAAATTTTTACCCACATCACAAAACCGCGAGAATTCGTAATGAAATTAACCAATTTTCCCAGCTTCCTTCCGAACCTTTTTGGAAGTGTTTCGAACGATTCAAAGACCTTCTTGTTCCGTGCCCTCATCATGGTATTGAGAGATGGAAACTTTGCCAAACTTTATACGAAGGACTGAACCCAGCAACTAAGCAGTTGCTAGAAACCATTTGTCAAGGTCACTTCCTTACAAAATCTAACGAGGAAGCTTGGCAATTTCTCGATGATCTTGCTGAACAAACACTTCAGTGGGAAAGCACTAGACAGACCACTTCGTCCACTTCATCTACTTCATCCGGTCCGTCTAAGGCAGGCATTCATCAACTTGATATGTCAATTGCAATGAAAGCCGAAATGGCCGCAATTACACGAAAACTAGAAGCAATTGAGAGCAAATTCTCATCGCCTTCTCCTGCCCTTGCTTTACCCCCTCGCACTATATGCGCTTGTTGTTCGGATCCATCCCATTTGACCGAAGAGTATCCTTACAACCCGCCTGCTCAAGGACAGGATCAAATCAATGCTGCCTTTCAGCAAAGACAAAGAAATGATCCATACTCTTCAACTTACAATCCTGGTTGGAGGAACCACCCCAATTTCGCTTGGAATCAAAATCAACAACAATTCCAAGGCAACAACAATTTCCAGAGGCCTCCTCCACAACAACAAGCTCCTCAACAAACTCAATATCAGCAACCTTTCCAACCCCAACCTTACCAAAATCAAACGAACAATTTTGCACCAAACAACTCTTTTCCTCAAAACAATTTTGTTCCGCAAAATAATGATAAGGTTACCTCGTTAGAACGAAGTCTGGATGCGTTTTTAAAACAAGTAACTCAATCATCCTCCAACATCCAGTCTTCCATTCAGTTTTTGGTGCAACACACCGCTTCACACGGGCAAAGTATCAAAACCATTGAAGCCCAAATTGCACAACTGAATGCAGCTCTAAGCGAATGAGAAAAGGGGAAGCTTCTATCTCAACCATTCCCAAATCCTGATCACCCACAAAATGCACATGTTGCTCTTGAACAACAAAACCATAATGTGAGTGTCGTGACTACATTAAGATCTGGAAGGATATTACACAACAAAGTTGGCACTAATGATGACACCCCGGCCGCTTCTTATTCTTCATCTTCTTCGTCTTCAGAGTCTATTCTCCATTCTTCACAAGGATCTACTTCTTCTACTGCTCCGAATGGACCCACTTCTCACTCCACGAAAACACCAGCAATGGGGTCCGTTCCTGCTCTACAATCTCCTCCAAAAATATTGGACTCAACCAATTTTCAAAATGTTCCATTTCCAAACAGGTTGAGATCCAATAAACAAAATCCACATATGGAGAAGATTGTGGAGTTATTTAAATAGGTTAGCATTAACATTCCTCTCTTGGATGCAATCCAACAAGTCCCTTCTTACACGAAAATCTTGAAGGACTTATGCACAAAGAATAGGAAATCACAGATATCCAAGAAAGTTTTCTTGGCTAGTGCAGTAAGTGATGCTCTTACCCAACCTTTGCCTCAAAAACGAAAGGACCCTGGCTGTCCTAAAATTTCAGTAACTATTGGGGATAAGAACATCAACCACGCACTTTTAGATCTTGGTGCCAGTGTTAACCTGCTTCCTTATTCAGTATATGAGCAATTAGGCGTTGGAGAGCTGAAACTCACATATTGTACTCTCCAAATGGCCGACCGATCCATCACCCATCCTAGGGGTGAGTTAGAGGATGTGTTGATTAAAGTAAGGGACTTCATATTCCCCGTTGACTTCATTGTTATGGACACACAGCCTGTAGCTAACCCCCGGAGTCAAATTCCGGTGATACTCGGTTGACCATTCCTTGCAACTTCTAATGCGGTGATCAATTGTCGAAATAGTTCGATGAACCTATATTTTGGAAACATGAAAATTGAACTCAACATTTTTAAGTTGGAGAATCAACCCTCCGAACCTAATGCTAATATACTTAATGTTTGCTCGATCCAAGAGATCACTCAGGAGGACTGTGAGCTCGAAAAATTTCTGTTCGATCACAGCAACTTTGACGCCACTAGTGCGTTCCTTCTTGAATCTGATACTGCTTTCACACTCGATAATGACTACGAGTGTTTCACTTTCACGAATGATCTTGAACCATTACCACCCGAGTTTGAATCCTTTGAATTTTCGGATGAGATAACTGAACCATCCGACTCGGTTGCTTACACTCGTTTTGAACCTCTATTGGAATCCTTCGAGTTTGAGACAATTTCACCAATTTTACCTTCAATTGTTTCGCTTCTAACACTCGAACTCAAGCTATTGCCGTCTCACCTTAAATATGCTTACTTAGGTGAAAATGAGACCCTTCCTGTTATCATCTCGGCTTCTCTAGCCCCCGAGCAAGAGAAAGCCCTTTTAACGGTCTTACACAGCAATCAGCAAGTTTTTGGCTGGACTATGGCGGACATCAAGGGGATTAGTCCCCTAATAGTTGAACATCATATTCATATGATGGATGATGCCAAGACAGCCAGGGATCCACAGAGACGCCTCAACCCAGTAATGAAGGAGGCTGTTAAAAAGGAGATTGTAAAGTGTCTTGATAGTTGTATCATTTACCATATCTCTTATAGCCAGTGGGTTAGCCTCATTCACGTTGTCCCAAAGAAATCGGGCATAACGATCATAACTAATGAGGCGAATGAGTTAATACCTACTCGCACCCAAACTGGGTGGCGAGTATGAATCGATTATAGAAAACTCAACGCCGCGACACATAAAGGCAACTTTCCATTACCTTTCATTGACCAAATGCTAGAATGCTTGGCTGGGCATGAATTTTATTGCTTTTTGGATGGCTACTCCGGCTATAATCAAATTCCCATCGCCGAAAAGGACCAAGACAAGACCACATTCACTTGTCCTTTCGGTACGTTTGCATACCGTCGCATGCTCTTTGGGTTATGCAATGACCCGCTACCTTCCAGCGGTGTATGATGGGAATTTTTTCTGACATGGTGGAAAAATTCTTGGAAATCTTCATGGATGATTTCTCCATTTTCGGCGAGTCCTTTGATGAGTGTTTGCTACATCTAGACGTAGTCCTTACCCGGTGTAAGGATAAGAACCTTACTTTAAATTGGGAGAAGTGCCACTTTATGGTATGAGAGGGTATTGTCTTAGGACATATCATCTCGCAAAATGGCATTGAGCTAGATAAAGCTAAGATTGAAGTCATTTCCAATCTTCCTCCTCCCAAATGCGTCCGGGACATTCGAGCCTTCCTTGGCCACGCCGGTTTCTATAGACGGTTCATCAAGGATTTTAGCAAGATAGCTAGACCCTTGACTCTTTTGTTGGCCAAGGAAACCACATTTGATTTTGACTCGAGCTGTGTGAAGACGTTTGAGTCATTGAAAAACTCACTTACTTATGCTCACATTCTTTCGTCTCCTGACTGGACGCATCCATTTGAAAATATGTGCGATGCATCTGATTTTGCCATTGGTACTGTTCTTGGACAGCACATCGAGAAGATGCCGCATGTAATTTATTACGCTAGCCGAACATTGAACGAGACCCAATTAAATTACACAACAACTGAGAAGAAATTCTTAGCTGCTGTGTTTGCATTAGAAAATTTCAGGCCCTACTTAATCGGCTCCCCAGTCATCGTTTACAGTAACCACTCAGCTCTTCGCCATCTTTTTGCGAAGAAGGATGCTAAATCTCGGTTGATACGTTGGATCCTCTTACTACAAGAGTTTGGCCTTGTCATCAGAGACAAAAGAGGATGCGAAAACGTAGTCGCCGACCATCTTTCACGCCTCCCTTCTTCGTCGACGCTTTAATTTCCTATAAAAGACGTTTTCCCATATGAGCAGCTCTTGACTGTATCATGCGAACCTTGGTTCGCAGATATTGTGAATTATTTGGCCACCGGACTTATACCAAATGAATGGTCGAATCAGGACAAACTCCGATTCCTATCCCAAATCAAACATTTTTACTGGGATGAACCTTATCTATTCAAATACTGTCCCAACCAAATTATTCGTCGGTGTGTCCCGGACAATGAGTTTAAGAGCGTGCTGTCCTTTTGCCACGATCAAGCGTGTGGCGGGCATTTTGGCCCTAAAAAGACAGCCGAAAAGATCTTGTAGTGTGGCTTCTACTGGCCACAACTTTTTAAAGACGCACATGATTACTGCAAGACATGCTTCCGGTGCCAACACTTGGGCCGGATATCTCGGAGAAACGAAATGTCGCTCCAACCAATATTGGTTGTGGAAATTTTTGATGTTTGGGGGATAGATTTTATGGAACCGTTTCCAAATTATTTTGGGAACGTGTATATTCTTCTAGCTGTTGATTATGTTTCTAAGTGGGTCGAGGCTGTGCTCAGCCGGACTAATGACAACAATGTTGTCGTTAGGTTCCTCAAAGAAAACATTTTCTCTCGGTTTGGGCACCCCTGCGCAATCATCAGCGATAATGGAACTCATTTCTGTAATAGGACTTTCGAGTCCTTAATGCGGAAATATTCCATTAATCACAAGCTATCAACACCCTATCATCCCTAAACTTGTGGGCAAGCCGAGATTTCAAATCGGCATATTAAAAAGATATTGGAGAAAACGGTTTCCAAAAACCGTAAGGATTGGTCGTCAAAACTTATTGATGCCCTTTGGGCATTTCGAACTGCCTATAAGACCGATCTTGGCATGTCTCCGTATAGGCTTGTTTATGGAAATGCTTGCCACCTTCCAGTTGAAATTGAGTATCGAGCATTTTAGGCAATAAAAGAGTTCAATCTATCTCTCGGAGATGCGGGCAGCCATAGAAAGCTGCAATTAAATGAATTGAGCGAGCTTCGGGATGAAGCTTACGAGAATGCGGTCGTCGTAAAAAACCGAACGAAGGTGTTTCACAATAAACACCTTATGCGCAAATCTTTCAAACATGGCCAACAGGTTTTACTTTACGACACCCGGCTACATTTCCATCCCGGCAAGCTCAGATCTCGATGGAAAGGGCCATTTTTGGTACGCACCGTATATCCGCACGGTGCGGTCGACTTAGAGAATCCGGAGGACGGTTCACTATTTAAAGTGAACGGACATATACTTAAACCGTTCCTCACCGCGGACCCTTCGGAGGAGCTCCTGCTGTTGCAGGAGCCAATTTACATTGACTGATCTTCCTCCATCTACCCCCAAATTTCGGTTATCCAACCATAAACAGTGGAAACACTGTTTCAAATAAGTTTGGGGGTATATACTACTTTTAAATATAAAACAAAATAAAAATAAAAAAATTTGAATTTTTGGGGGTATTTTTGTAAATTTCCAGTTTTAATAAATAATAAAAAATACTTTTACAAATAAATTCCTCTTTTTAAGAGGTCCTTTTTGCAAATAACCAAAACACCCCCGATAAATAAAACCCGACCCTTCTCTGACTTTTCATAACCCTAATTTCCACTCTCTGAAAACCCTAGCCGCCGCTCAAATTTCTACAGAGAGATCACCTCCAGCCGCCGCGCAACCGCCGCCGATCCCTGCATTGTGCCGCTGATCCGCCGCATGATTGCTGCGTCGCCCTCTGAAAACTTCAGAGGAGGTTTGCTTTCTTCGATCCTCTCTGTTAAAAATTTTTATATCTGCATTCGCTGTGATGGCACCCACTTTTCAATTCGAAAGAGATTTCTCACAAATGTTTGCATACACGATCTATGGTAGCTATTTCGGTGATGAGATCCGAAGGCATGGGTGGAACTTTTTACTTTTCAACCATCCTAATTCCTTCGCGCTTCCGGATCTCGTCACCCGATTTTACGAGTGCATGGAGGATGGTTGCTTCTCACAACACGGATACATCAGGCTACTTTGGGGAGATAGGGAAATAATAATAGATAAGGACTTCATCCATGAAGTTACCTTAATACCGAGATTACCTATTCATGACCAACCCCTCCAATTCGAGGACTACCTGCCCTTGATAGGTAATACTTGTTCGAGGGAGCCACGAAAAGGCATCCAGTATAGAACCCTATTTGCGAATGTACTAACTGTGTGTCGTTGGGCACAAAATAATATTTTTGGTAGTTCGCACAAACGACATTTTTCACACCTTCCCTTCATATCGTGCACACCTTGATGACTAGAAACCCCAGCTATGATATGTGCACGGTATTACTTCATTCGATTGGTGCGGGCAAGAGGGCTGCAAATTATCCATGCCCTATGTTGGTGACACAACTGTGTCGCCATTTCCTCCCTGTGGAGGAATTTGAGTTTTATATGCATGGAGGGATCCCTATTAGACCTCTTCTTGAGGGCGTATCTACGTCCTATACCCGCTTACATGATGTTTGGTCGCGCACCGAGCCGGCCGAGGACGTACCCGCCAAGACACCCAGCTCCAGCTCGACCGCGAACGAGGAAGAGAATACCCCCGCAGCACAAGCACGTTTACTTAGGAGAGCTACTAGGGGGATAGACAAATTGATAGGGATGGTGACCAACCTGGATAAGCGAGTCACAGGGTTGGAGCATGGCATGACCACCCTGCTGGCGAGAGAGGAACGTTCCCGTTCACGTTCGAGGGAACGGCGAGGCCATGAGCAGTGAGGGCACTGCTTTTGATAAGTTTGGGGGTGGAGGTGGTTTGTAAATAATTATCATTGCATTTGCATATTTTTATTTTTGTACATATTTGTTTTCTTCTTTCTTTGCATATTTAATTCTGCATTGCATCTTTATAAAAAATTATAAAAACAAAAAAATTAATATATATATATATAAATAAATTCAAATAAAATTTGAAAAATTTTAAAAAATTGAAAAATCAATTTTTGCCTTATTTGACTTAAGTTCAACACGACGGTTGACTAGTTAGGAAAAACTAGATCCTAAACTTAGTAAATTAAAAACCCTAAAAATAACCTTTCTTAAAGTTTAACTATCAAAAATATATGTCATTGCAGTTTATTTAGAAATAGGCAAATTTTGAGTTCAGTTCTAGGGTTAAGTCAAAATAAGGGAAGAGTATTAAAATTTTTATTTGAAGTGTAAGTCTGAAAAATAATTCTGAAGCTTAAGTCTAAATTCTGAAAATATATACCCTACTTTATGCACTCACACACATCTTGAAACTTGGGATAGTAGAGAATACCTTGAAATGCTCTTGTCTAAAATTCTTAGTATGAAGGAAAATAAAATAAAAGTATAAGTTGTGAATAAATAGATAAAAAATGAACACGGGTTCTGTAATTACTTAAGGCAGCATAAATAAAAAAATATAGCGAGGGTGCTTTATCACTTGGTGCCTTAGACTAACTGGTTTGGGAGTCACTGCTAAGCCTTAAGTATTACAAGACGAGGAATTACGCCTAAATGCGTGAGCACATTGTGTAATCGGTCGTTTAGTACCTCAAGAAGTATTAACGGTCGCATGAAGAATGTGTGAGCAATTTCATCTAAAAATACTTTGGACGATGGACAAGAGTATGATAGTTTGAATTGAATTTCTAAGTGTAGGGGTAAAAATTACACACACGTAGGGGTATATGATTGGGGTATGGATGAGAGATAGGAATGAAAGATAGGGCTTATACCTTCAATAGAGATAATAAAAATTCTTGAGTTGAGACTGTACCGTAGAAGGAAAATTCAAAAGATACTGAAAGCTTATTAAATTTGCAAAACATATACGATCTTAAGTTAAATGAAAAGTGAGTGTGAAAAATACGGGTTGATGATTTCTAAGATGAAGATAATAGAATTTCTTGCTAGAATACCGAATTGAAGAATGAAAGTCAACAGGCCAAATTGATCGGATTTTGTGGGTAGTATCCGCTGAAAACCATCAGGAGACAACACTCCTCCTACTAGGGACACCTAGAGGTTTAACGGCTTGTTGCACGAGCTCAGTGCAATCGTGTTCCTTGTGAAAGTGAGGTTAGGAATTTTTCGAGAATAAAATTGGCTTTGCTCGGGACGAGCAAAAGATAAGTTTGGGGGTATTTGCTCATATCAGAATTTTGCATTATTATATCGCCCATTCTTAATCATATTACAAATAAATAGGTGCTTTTGATCCATGTCTGCTAAATAGTTGTAGGTTTCAGGTTCTCAGATCAGTACAGTGAAATTCATGAAAAGACGCTACAAATGTGAGACTACGACCAACAATAGATGAATCCGTATGATGCCGCCTACCAGTTCAAGGAACAAATAAAGATCAGTGGATAGTTCAATGCACAAAGCACAAGGGTAGCACAAGATTCAAGTCTTCAACGCGAAGCTCACGGTAAAAGTCCACATAATTCCGCACTGCTGGAAATCTGGAAGAAAATAGAAAAGATTCTGAGGAACAAAGTGAAGAAAACAGAAGTTAAAAGCAATATGAAGCATCCCTGAGAATTTGAACTTGTGATCCCACCAAATGGCCGCGGAACCGCGGCCAAACCGGGCTTTCTGCCGCGGAACCGCGGTCGTGCAGTGCACGTGTCGGTGGGTGTCGGTGCTTTGACCCGGCTTTCTCAGGGTAGTCTTGTAATTTCATGTATGGATCAGATGTAAACCTAGGGTTTCTCTTATCTATAAATAGGAAAGTTGAAAGCCTAATCAGGCATGCCACTTTTTAATTCTCAGTCTAAAATTTTAATTTCCATTGTAATCGTTGAGAGGTCATCAATAAAGTAAGTGTTTTTCATTTTATCTTGCATTCTTCTTAATTGAAATTTATTATCTGCACTTTTTATTTGTTCTTTATTTATCTTCACTTTAGGTAAACTAATATAAAAAAAAATATAAAAATGAATTTTAGTATCACTTTCCTAATGAGTGAGTAATTCCTCACTTGTTAAGGTTAGGATATGGAAGGTTTGAGAGAAGGAAATCTCTCTCATTCCTTTCTTTGCCCATATAATTTGTATAACCCGAGCTCCATTTAATTTAACCTCACACCGCTCACTACGGCACCCTATCCTACAAGATAGCGGTGATGCCCTAGTTAGACCGGTTGCGGTTGAATTAACTGGAGGTTAGGGCTAAGAGCCAAGAAAGGACGGACAAAGACCAAAAGGAAGAAACTAAGTTTCTTCCTAGTCGTGCTAATCCCCTTTGTTGACTATTATCCTAACACCTAGATTCTTAACTAGGGCATTAAAAGCAGTGAGTAGAATTCTTAATTCGGACTAACCTAATCCTAAACCTAGCAAGCCTTTTAAATCGATTTATTCTCATTCTTAGATAGTAAAAAAAAACCTACCGAAAATAGGACTTCACTCGTTAGAACCAAAAGAAAGAACACATTTTCCCTGTGGACCGACTCGTACTCAACCGACTAGCTACCAAGCGACACCGTCTTGATTGCGGTATTCTTTAATTTAAAACGCACGCACAAACGCGAACAATCACTCAGCATCCAATAAAAGACAAAAAGATTGTCAGAGCCCAAACCAATACTCAGTATTGTTAAATGTTCAACATTTTAACTGAGTGGGCCGAGCCTAAGTTGGTCACAGACCCTTCATTCAGATTAATTGAGCCCATATGCTCACAAATCTTTGATCTTAGTCCCAAATTGGACTACAGATCTCCCAACCAATATTGGTTCAAGGGTATATCTCTTCACTCCTATGATACATGTCGTTGTAATCCTTCAACGTCTTCAGAGAGGTGACGGGTCCCGACAACCAGACATTTCACGGACTGTGGGGTCTTTAAACTCATGGACTATGATGTTCTTAAACTTTACAGACTATGATGTCTCTAAACTACCATGGACTGTGAGGTCCTTAAACTCATAGACTATGATGTCTCTAAACTTTACAGACTATGACGTCTTTAAACTATGGGCTATGATGTCCTTAAACTTCATGGACTATGATGTCCTTAAACTTCTGGACCGCAAAGTCCCTAAACTAAAACAATATAGCCCAAATGCTCTTTTGTTGGATCTAAATGATCCTGTTAAGTAGATCTTATTCTAAAATTATACTAACGTATCCTTAACAAACGTTTAAGTTGATCTTAGTCTCAAATGAGATTAACAATCCTTAAACCCAACCCAAACCCAAATCTAAGAAAATACGGATTTGGACTAATCCACGCCCTACGGGGGACAACATAAATTAGTCTCCGTATACAATCCACGGGCAACCAAAAACAAAACAAACATACACGACACGAAGTGACTATCTGGAGAAGGAGAAAGTGGTTACCGCGATGCGGTAACGTAATTAACTGCAGGGGCTTGCGCCTGCAGGGAAGAGCGTCCCCACAATCAAAAAATCCTCAACGAGGGGGAATCTGACGAAGTCTGCTATATCGGCCGCATCCGTTTAAACCTTAGATACATGGTGTCATAAATCAACTTGGCATCTTCGGAGAGGTGGACGGATAGAACCAAATGGTATATGCCCCCAAAATTCAGGCCGGACGTCCCAACATCCCGGTCGCGTCTTTTCGGCGGAGAACAGCTCCCAATGTTCTTCATACGATTTTCTTTTAACCACGAGGTCGTTGATATAGAATTCGACGATTTCTTGTATGAGGTCATCGAAAATCTTCGTCATGGCCCTCTAATAGGTGGCGTCGGCGTTCTTCAGACCGAAAGGCATCACTTTATAACAGAATATGCCCAGAGAAGTCCGGAAAGCGGTATGCTTCCGGTCCTCAGGATGCATCTTTATTTGATTGTACCCTGATGATCCATCCATGAAGGAGAAGACTTCATGAATGGACGTGTTGTCTATCATCAGCTCGGTAACCGGTACGGGAAAATCATCCTTTGGGTAAGCTTTGTTGAGGTCTCGAAAGTCTACGCAGATGTGCACCGTCCCATTTTTCTTCATCACTGGGACAATGTTGGCGATCCAGTCAGAATACTGAACTTCTTGGATAAAGCCGGAGTCGATTAGCTTCTTGACTTCGGCGTTGATGCCCATCTCATGTTCGAGCCGCATCCTTCTTGGTGCTTGTTTGACTGACTTGACGTCTGGAGATATCGCCAATTTATGGACAGTTATTTCTGGATCAAGCCCCGGCATCTCGGAATAGTTCCATGCGAAGTAGTCTTTATCCTGCATGAGCACATCCTTTAGCGTGGCTACCTGTTCTTCGGACAGCAGCTCACTGACGAACGGAGGTCTCGGGTCGTTTGCCGTCCCTAAGTCGATTTTCCTTAGGTTGTCCGCAGTAGTATGTATTCCGTCTTCCAACTCTTTTAGCGCTGGTGGAAATTCTGAGATCAACTCCTCTTCATCCTCGTTTTCGAAGCACCAAGAGAGGTTATCCATATTCTCGGGCACTCCTTCTTTTGACAGCGTTATCACGTGACAGGTACGAGATCGTTTCCAAGACTGATGTTGATCTGGTTCTACCTTTGACATATATGTTGCTTTTGGCTCGTGTTTTTTTTTTTGGTGGGGTTACCCTCCAACTGTTGGATAGAGCGAACCTATCTTGCTGATACTGATCTTCTACCCAGTCTTTGAATGTGAAGCAGTCTTCGAGAGGATGTCCTATCGCTCGGTGATAGGGGCAATAATCCGGGTGAGAGACATCGTCTTCTTGTTCGGGGTGCTTGGACTCCGGGAGAGTAATCATTTGATGTTTCATGACAAGGTCAGATTCTCCTCGTCTTGTCTCAAGGGAACGAATATGCTCGACTTATTTTTTTCATAAGAGACAGAATCCAGTTGACCTTTTCTTGATCGGGAAGCTTCTTGGACCCGTTTTGCCGTGGTCGAACGTTTTCTCCTTTCTTTAACATGTTTTTGCCTTTGCGTTGGGCCTTTTTCTTGTCTTGGGAATGCATGGTGGGCTGACGGTGAAGGGCATCGTCATCCCGCGTGGCCTGCTGAAGGATACGTTGCATCCTAGCTTTCTCGTAGATGGTCATTTCGCGGCTGTGGTCGTTCCGAGCCTTATGACTCGCTTACCGTATTAGTTTGTCCATATGTTCTTCAAATGACAGACTCGACACTTTTATAGCAGGACCTCATTCTAGTTCATCGTCGGCGTCTTTTAAAAAAGCATCTTCTTCTTCATCAAGGTCCTTTATGACATGGCAACCATAGGAATGCTCCCGTTTCTTGGACTGGACATATCCAAGCCCGATCGTTTCCATTTTTCCGTTGGGAAATTTTCGCTGAGTTCCGGGGATATTCCAAATTCTGTTGTAGAACTGAGTTTGTCGAGAAGTTTGTTTGAAAGGCACACCTTGGTGTCTTAGTAACCTTTTCAATCCCTCTGTGTAGTATCTGGGCAGACGGATAGGTTTGAGTCTGTCGAGCACAGGATCGGCACCGTGCTAGACTTCTCTTTCGACTTTATTCTCTACGGATCGATAGAATATGATCGACTTTTCACCTCTTTGCCTGGGAGGGACGTAGAATGTCTGCAGCTCTTGCACACTATATGTCTCCAGCGCATCAAGCTCTTTGTAGTGCTGAGGCGGAGCCATCGTGATTTGTAAACTCTGGTCTGTTCCAACGAAGGTTTGCATCGACGGGCGGACGGAGAATACTGCGTTGACCTCGTCTTCAGAGTCGCGGCCAAAGACCAGAATAAGGGTAGACGTTCCCAGTTTTTGGCATTGGGGCGGTCCTGAATAGACAATCTCTTCCTCCTCCTCGATATCGCTCCTAAAGACCGGAATAGTGGTGATAGCTTTCTGCTTATTCTCCGGCTTATGGCATCTTTCCGTGTCTTCAAAGTCTGGCAAGAAATACTTTGCATCTTAGTACTTTTGGACTTCATTCATGGAGAATGGGTTCAGCTCCCCTGTCACGCTATACTCGAGACCATCTTTGAAGTACTTCATAAACTGATGTTGTGTAGAAGGGATGATGTTGTACTCGTGTAACCAAGGCCTGCCGAGCAAAGCGTTGTAGCAAGTCTTGGCGTCAATGACATAAAATTTGATGTCAGTGACGAGCAGCCCAAAGAGTAACGTCGGTATCACAGACCCGAGCGTCCGTGATGACTGGGAGTCGAACCCGGAGATGGTGATTTTATCCCGAGCGAGGTGCTGGACGCTCATGCAGATTTCTTTCAGCACTCTCACATTTAGGAGATTGACAGAGGACCCGTTGTCAACTAGGATCTTCCATATCTTGATGTCATGGCAGTATCCGGTGACATACAAGGGACGGTTGTGCTCGCATGTTCCGAGGAGGAGATCTTCATCACCGAAAGTGATGTCAGCTGTGTGCACTTCTTCCAGCTCGTCCTTCATCTTTTCTTCGGCAAGGAAAGCTTGAAACTGCTCGGGCTCTTCTAGTTCCTTGATCAAAGAATCTCTCGCCTCTTTAGATAGCAGAAGGGAATCGAGAATACTTAGCTCCGAGGGTATCTTCTTCAGGTGTGCCAGAACGTTGTAATCCACATTGTTTTTCTTTGGCGAGTCCTTGACTGCCAGCTCTTTGACGACTCGATCATCGAGGGCGATATCCTCAGAGACTTTTTCATTCCCCTTATCTTTTCTATCTGATCCCCTGTTTGCAGGTCCGAGATTCTTTTCAGGCAACGTACGGTTGCGCAGCTGAATATTTTCACAGTTCTTCGCCTCTTCCTCTCTTCTTGAGGTGGACTCTTTGAAGAGAGGGTCGAGGGCTATTTCTTCATCAGAATCGCTCCCGAAGGTGAGAACTCGCAATCCCTCGAAATCAACCATGTGACAGTCGCCGGCAGTTCTTTTACGCTCATCTATCGTGCTTCTCTGCTCTCGACGAGTTTTGCGCTTCATCCGCTTGAAATGTTGTCGATGAGCAACGTATCCCTGCCATAAATTTTTAAAGGCCATGCATCCCTTGGTAGGGTGTGTGATCCTCCGATGGTATAAGCAGTAGTTTGGATGCGCATCTAGTTCGTCGGGGAACGTATCTTCTGAAGTGTCTTCTTTGAAAGGTGGCAACTTCATTCCCATCGACAGGGCTTTAGCGAACTGCTTCCTTGTCTTAAACCTGCTTTTGCTGGCGGCAGAAGTGCTTCTATTCGGTTGGGGTACTCTATGGCTTCTCAATACCGGAGCTTCTTCAACGTGACGCCGACTCTTGGCTCTTTCATATATGGTCGTTTCACGCTCTCGGTCAGGTTTGCTTTTCTGAAGAGTTTCGCTCAGCAGTCTGTCAATCAATTCGTCCGATGGCTCCAGG
Source organism: Agapanthus africanus (assembly GCA_030015575.1). Taxonomy (NCBI): domain Eukaryota; kingdom Viridiplantae; phylum Streptophyta; class Magnoliopsida; order Asparagales; family Amaryllidaceae; genus Agapanthus; species Agapanthus africanus. The sequence goes on along the minus strand of JASDDO010000024.1, from coordinate 195,819,021 downwards.
GATTTTGATTCTTGTTCTGGATCTGCCCCCAGTTTCTCTGCATCAGGAGCTTCTTTGCCCTTTATTAATGAGTGAGAGATCATGTGGCAGCTTGCCACATAATCCTCAGGCTCTTTCTGAAGAATCGTCTCCTTCATCAGCGTCATCGGCTTCATTCTCAAGAACATGCTTAAAGAATTCATCCAACGTGATTGGGGTCTGTGCCTTCTGGTTATATTCTTTCAGTACATCGATGTATTTCTGCAGACCTGTACGGCTGTCTTCGGTTTGGACAGGCTCCTTGGCCTTCTTCTTTTTCTTTAAAGACATTGGAGGCTTGGCCTGAATGTTTTGTCCACCTTCACCAACTTTCAGCGTTGGGCGCGGCTTCAGCATCCCCTCAATAATCTCGGGCTCCAGCGGGCTCTTCCACCTAATCGCTGGACATGTTTGGAGATTTTTCAGCATTCTTTTAGTTTTTGTCGAAAGAACAACTTCCCATGGAGCTTCCTCTATAAATGAGCATGATGCTCCCGGTGTATCCATCTTTTTTAGAGTGTGTGGTTGTGGCGGGTTTACCCTCCAGCTTTCAGACAACGCGAATTTGTCTTGCAAGTACTGGTCCTCAATCCAGTTTTTGAAGAAAAAGTAATCTTTGATTGGATGGCCCATTATTCGATGGTAAGGGCAATAGTTGATACTGTTGACATCACCGGGATACAATGGGCGTTTCGGATCCGACAGGGTGATGAGCCTGTTTCGCACCGCTAGCTCGAATAGTCTCCTCGTTTTATCTCGGGGAAACGAATAAGGGTGTTTTAGCTTCTCGTTGAAGAATCGTTGTTTATCGTTTTGGAGATCAGCTAGTTTTGGATCACTGGGCTGCTGCTGAGCATTGGCGACGAAGGTCGCTTTCCCTTTCCCCTTTTCGTTTTAAGGCTCCATTTTCGAGGAAGACGGTCTATTGCCCATCTGATCCATTTGGGTCAGCTTGTCAATCAAGGCTTGGAAGGTGGTCGGCTTGAAGAACGTCATGAATTGAGATATGGTCTCCTGCGGATCGAGGGTTCCCACAAACATGCCCACTGCAGGAGCCTCTTCTATGCGCTGTTCGCACTTCGACCATAGGTTCCGCCACCGTATCGCATACTGAACCCATGTTTCGCCTGGCTACACCCTGGCATTGATCAACGCCATGATTGGGGTGAGTTCGCTGGCGCTTGCGAAACGCTGGGTGAATAGCAACTCCATCTCTATAAATGTTTTAACAGAGTCATTTAGGAGATCGGAGTACCATTCGAATGCTGTCTCCGACAAGCTGCCAAAAAACTGGCGAAAGCAGTTTGTCGTCACCCCCAGTATTACCGCACAGAGCTCTGAACTGAGCGACGTGCTGATGGGGATTACTTGTCCCCTTGTACACATGAAATTTAGGGATCGTATATCCCGGCGGGTATTTAATTTGATCGTACCAACCCGGATATGGTCGTCCAGTCTTGACGATTTGGCCGGCCTCTGTGCTCGCCTGATGAGCTCGTATCTGTTGAGCTATATAGTCGTCAAGGGCGGCTTTGGAGATGGTCTCTTCCTTGGCTGTTGATAGAGCCGGAAGAGGGTTTGATGTCTTCCCTCTGTCGTCTTCAAGGATTATCGGAGGGTCTTCACCTGGGGGATCCGGCTGTATCATCATCCCGACCATATCTTGGAATAGAAGCGACATTTGCTTTATGTTGGCCGCTTGTTCCGCGGCCTCTTTGTCTTTCCTCTCGAGCATTCTTCGGAGGAATTCAGCATCGGTTTTCTATTCTTGGCGCTGCTCCGACGATGTATCCGGGCTTGCTTTTGGCCCAGTGAGTGCGGCCATGGTTGTCAGCATCTCCTGGAGCTTTTGTTATTGTTCCTGAGCCTTTGTCACAGACCGGGTGAGTGGTCGATGACCCGTGGAGATACGGCTATCCTATTTTCCGGATGCCATGTAAATGGTGTGCACAACCATGCCCCCAGACTTGGGGCGTTTGGATCCTTCACGCTCAGAATTTCTCTGCGGTGGTGGTTGATTCTCTGGCCTTCTCTTTTTATAGGAGGTCGAAGTTGAGGGGGCCGTTGCAGCGGGCACCCAAGTAGATGACACCTTCTGTGGTACGACAGGGTGGTCCTTCTTTTGCCGAACCTTCATTTTCTTTGGTCGGCGGGAGTAGTCTTGGTTAATCACAGAGTCTTGGACCCTTCGCCAGACCCTGTGAATTTTGGAGGACAGCCGCTGAGGGGGCTGCTCTAGCTTTTCCTTTGTAGCGTTCTCCACGGGTGGAGGAGATCTTTTCAACACAGCAGTTGGAGAGTTTTTGCGCACCCTCCTAATTGGTTCAAAGCTGTTCTCAGTTGGAACAGCAGTATCAATTTCAACCATTGGAGCTGGTGGAGTCAGTCCAGAAGGGGAACTGCCCCCAGATTTCCTTACTCGGCGCCAGTGGCGACATCGAGCACGTCTTGTAGATGATACTGGCTCAGTTACGGGGGTGGCTTCATCATGCCCCCTGTTCTGGTGAAGGGTTGCTGTTTGTGCCAGCCTATCAAAGACTGACGTTCGCTGAGAAGAAACGTCCAACCTGTCGAAGACTGACCTTTGGGCAGGGGAAGTAGTTTGAACGACTTCACTCGAAGCAGGAATTGGGATGGCCAGTCTCGCAAAGACCGATCTTTTAGCAGGAGAAGCCCCTTTGACGATTTCCTCTACTTGAGCCGGAATGGCAATCCGCTTTGGGATAACCCCTTCAGGTATTGTAGGCTTCTTCAAGGGCCCACTTAAGCTCAGGCTCAGCCTGTCGAAGACTGATATAGTAGACTTGGAATTTGATGACCCGTTGAGAGAGGCCGTGGTATAGGTGAGCCGATCAAAGACCGACTTCTTCGGAGCTTCCTATGACGGCATTGGGACGCTGAAGCTTACCGGTAGGATCATGGTCCCAAAGAACAGTCCAGTGGTAGCCTGAGTCACCTGTTCCACTGGCATGGCGAAGATGGAGGCCGCTTGGGGCCCATAGGTCACTCCTCCGGCGAGGACGGAGTGGGAGTTATTGTTGCAGCTGGTTCAGTTGGAAGCCATTTTCTCTGCACGGGAGAAAAACACCAAATCTTACTGCCTCGAATCCAGGGGCAACCACATTAAACCATGATTCGTTCGAGAACACGACACACGAAGTGTGGAGTGGAAAGAGGAAAAGGTCCCACCGGGCGTGCCAGAATCTGTTTACCCCGGAAGCCGGGAAGACAAACGTCTTGCCTGAATTTGGGGGGGCAGATGCTATTTGGTTTTATCCGTCCACCTCTCCAAAGTTTCCAAGTTGATTTATGGCACCGTGTATCGGAGGTTTAGACGTATGCGGCCGTTATAGCAGACTTCGTCAGATTCCCCCTCATTGTGGGGGTTTTTTGATTGTGGGGACGCTCTTTCCTGCAGGCGCAAGCCCCTGCAGTTAATTACGCTACCGCATCGCGGTAACCATTTTCTCCTTCTCCAAATGGTCACTTCGTGTCGTGCGTGTTTGTTTTATATTTGGTTGCCCGTGGATTAGTCCAAATCCGTATTTTCTTAGATTTGGGTTTGGGTTGGTTTAAGGATCGTTGATCTCATTTGAGATTAAGATAAACTTAAACGTTTGTTAAGGATACGTTAGTCTAATTTTAGACTAAGATCTACTTAACAGAGTTTTGGGATCATTTAGATCCAAAGAAAGAGCATTCGGGCTCTATCGATTTAGTTTAGGGACGTTACGGTCCATTGGGTTTAAAGACATCGTAGTCCATGATTTTAAGGACCTCATGGTCCATAGGGTTTAAGGACATCATAGTCCATGAGTTTAAGGACCTCATAGTCCGTAGGGTTTAAAGACGTCATAGTCTGTAGGGTTTAGTTTAGGACCATTGCGGTCCATAAGTTTAAAGAAATCATAGTCTGTGGGGTTTAGTTTAGGGACGTTGCGTTCTATAAATTTAAGGACATCATAGTCCATGGAATGTCTGGTTGTCGGGACCCGTTACCTCTCTGAAGACGTTGAAGAATTACAACGACACATATCAGAGGAATGAAGAGATGTATCCTTGAACCGATGTTGGTTGAGAGATTTGTAGTCAGGTTTGGGACTAAGACCAATTAGGGAAATTGTGAGCACATGGGCTCGGTTGGTCTGAGTTAGGGACTTGTGGCCAATTTGGGCTCAGCCCACTCAGTTTAGATTAAAATGTTGTACACTTGTTTGGGCTCGGTCCCTTTTGTTCAATAATGCTGAGCATTAATTTGGGTTCTGACACCCCTTTTTCTTTTGTCTTTTATTGAGTATTGAACACTCTTTATAGCGCAGAGCGCTTTATGTACAGAACATTTATGTACAGAGCGCTAGGCGATGAGCGCCAGACTTGGAGCGCTAAGGAGCTTCCTCTGAGATAGCGCCCACGTGAGGAGCACGTGGCACGCTTGGCGCTGAGCGCCAGACTTGGAGCGCTGAAAGCATTTCTTTTAAATTTGAGCGCTAAGGCGCTTCTTATAAAATAGCGCCCACGTGAGGAGCACGTGGCGCGCTGAGCGCAAGACTTGGAGCGCTAAAAGCACTTCTTTTAAATTGGAGCGCTAAGGCCCTTCTTATAAAATAGCGCCAACGTGAGGAGCACGTGACGCGCTTAGCGCTGAGCGCTAGACTTGGAGCGCTTAAAGCGCTTCTTTTAAATTTGTAACGATCCCAATATTACTATACCATCGTGTTTTCTTTCTTTAGTAAAATATTGTATTTATTTATTCGTAGTATTTTTCCGTATATTTTGTTTTCTATTATATATATATATATATATATTATTTTATTATTCCATCTATTTTTTTCCCAAACCTAATTCTTTAAATTAAATCTTAACCTATTTTAAATTAAACGCAAGACCCAACCCAACCCATAACCCAAATCCAATCTCATTTTCATTTTTGTTTTAATAAAACTATAAGCCCAAAAGCCCACTTTCTTTTTTAAGCAACAACATATATTTAATTCTAATTAAATATGTGCATGAACAACCTTGTAGTGCATTGTTATTCTATAAGTTACATGTTCAAATCTCCATTCTTGCAATTTTTTTTTTCAATTTTTATTCTTCTCATAACTTACAAATGAGACCTTTCATTTCCAAAATGAATGGTGACCTTTCATTTCTCTTTTAATTCCCATGTTGAATGCATATATTATGATAGATAATTCACCATTACACCATCTTTATTTGTCCTCCTCTTTCTTTTTCTTCCTCACATTTTTCTATCTCTCCCTTCTCCATCTTCACCTGGAGTGCTAGAAGAAGAACATAAAAAAGTTTTCAAGAAGGTCTCGCTAGTAACGCGAGTCTATCAGTGGATAGACAAACCCAGTGACAATACCGGCTTTTGTATGTAAGTCTCTTCTCTCTCTCTCTCCCCCTCTATATCTTTATTCTGCTCTTGCCATATCTCGTGAATCCGCTATTCTTTTTATATCATAATCCATAAGAGAAGATAAACATAAACATATATGTATATATATATATATATATATATATATATATATATATATATATAAGTTTAGATATATATGGTTCTATATGGTTTAATAATGTCTTATTATCTCTTGTTCAAATTAAAGTGTTTTCAATTCTTTGTTCATGACGACGAATGTTTATTATGAGTTGTGAGAACATAAATTTCATGCCACAACATAACTACGATATCTCATGAAATCGGTTTGCTTATTAAAAGAAACGGAAAGGCTTGCATAAAAAAAATACTAGTTAATCTTTTTACCGATTTTAGCATACATATCAATACCTTTACCTTTAAAATAAATTTTAGAAATTAATTTTTACTTTTGGAAATTTCAGAAAATTTACATATGATAGAATATAATTTTCTGTACACGCTGTAAAATGTTTAGATCGAATCGCTTAACGGTTTAGAAATTATATCGTTTTTATTCACAGTTCGTAAAACAGAAAACTGCAGTTATCGGTCAACTTCTAGGACACATAACTTGGTATACCGGTATCCAAATTGAGCAAACTCAGGTGTTTTTGATATCTAAATCGAATGATCTAGATTTTAATACTTTTATTTTTTTACTGAAAACCGACGTAAAATATAGAAAACTTCGTTACAATATTAGGTGACGAATCTGGACAGAATCTGTCCTAATTCGCACACTGTTTTTAAATTAGACATAATTCAAACTCCCGAGGTCCGTTCGTGACAAACTTTAGATGTTTAGATGAATAATTGATAAAGATATAATTTTATGTATATTAGATTACTTAGAAATGCATGAAACATCCCGATATAGGATTTGCAATATAACATATAGTTGCTGTCCAGAAATCTGAATTTCTGTTTTAAACGTTGATATTAAAATTATCATAACTAGAGTTTAAGAAGTCCAAATCGTGGGAATCTTAGTGTTTTCGATAAGTAGATCGAATGATCTAAAATTTTATAATAATTTTCTTAACCTGAAACCTGATGGAAATTGACCGAAACTATGTTTTAAAAATATGTGACGGTGCCGAATAGATTCTGATCTGTTTTGCGCGACGATACGAAAACATATATACCTCCCAAACCGGTAGTCGTATTTAGGTGAAACTGGAACTCACGCATGAAAAACACTTAGAACCATATTTCTATTTATATTCAGGATTCGTTCTACTTGATTAATTAGTTGTACATAATATTTCTTTACAGCATTGTTTTTGGTAGTTACTCGTATAATATACTTGACTCATTTCATGCTATTCGAACATGTATAAATATTTATCTTGATCATTAAATTGTTATATGTACATAAAGACGATAATTAAATACTTGAATTGTATTTTGAAAACTATACAAAATTATTTTTACATAAAACCCCTTCAAATTCTATAAATTACCCTAAGGACCCTAGTAAACATAGGTTTAAGAGGGACCAATCTCTTGAGCCTCAGGGAGCCGGAGAAGTGGGTGCTTGCCTATTTAAGTTAGACGACTTAACAAACGGTGTTATCAACACGGTAATTGTCTTTGAAAAAGACACAAATCCTGTCGTCCATGTGCAGCAGTTACCGATAACATCAAAACCTAATTCAGAACTTCAATTTCTTTTCTCATTGTTCTGACTCAGACTGAGTCTCATTATATTTAATTTGACTAGAATATGATTCAAGTACAATCTATAATATAACAATTCATTATGAATCCATATATTCAATATATCCAATCTATTCAATCTATATTGACTGAACCGAACCATGGATGTACTTCCATTTACATGATTCTCCAGTTACATCCATGATTCTCCAGTTACATCCATTTACTGATATCATAGTTTTGGCAAGTCATCCAATTATACAATCTATATTACAAGACAATACAAGTTGCAATACAATTCAAACAATACAACTATACAAACAAGACATCACGGGGTTTAAGGGGTAGATTGGTACGGAAGGTACTAGAAGTGGCACGAGACTGCAAGATTTAAGACACCTAACCTGAATACAATGGTCGTTGTTCCGGGCATTCTAACGGAGCCTTGTACTACATTTGCCTTTAGTCTCTGGCATATAGAGACTCCTCTCGTATACACTGGTATCCTTCTGTACCAAGCTATAAACAATAGCGTTAACACTAAATACAATAATATAACAATATAATACAACTTTAAAAGTTACACACACACACTCTCTCTCTCTCTCTGTCTATTCTATTTCTCCCTTATCTTTGGGACTTACCAAGTGATATGTTCGCTGGCGACATTCTCTTTCTTCTTCTTTGAACGTCGTCAGGTGATTCGGACCTTCCAGAGATCGAGCCTAGCATTGAAGACTTGGACCAGTTTATTGAAGATCCCGAGCTGTAGTTACACTTGTACACATTTCTTTTCAGTAATTTCTATTTCTGTTATGCCACTGTTTAGGCATTTCTTTCATTCAGATGTATTTACTTTTCCATGCATTGTACAAAAGAATGTTAATAAATAAAGTTGGTGTTCATTACATTTGTCTCTTGTGTACATTTCTTTTATATTGCTTAAATACGCTTAGCGTATTTACTTCAGAGTAAATACGTAGCGGCCTCGTCGCGTCCCCTTCGTCGTACACCGGGAAGCGGGGCGTGACAAAATTGGAGTGCTAAGGCGTTTCTTTGGCAGCCCTGATTAGTTCGGTGCTCTGAGAATTAAATTCTCGGTTTATAAGAGACTTTATCTCATGGACCTAAGAACCGAGTTTTTCTTTTTGTGAGGAGATGCTTTGATCTCTTCTGTTTTTTATTTATGAGAGGCTTTGTCTCTAAGAACTGAGTTCTTCTTTTAAGGGGAGATGCTATGATCTCTTTGTTTTTGTGAAAGACTTTGTCTTATAGATATGTGATCTAGAAAAAAAACTAAGTTCTTCGGATGTGAGAGTTAAACTCTCAGAAATTGAAGAGATGTTATGATCTCTCTTCTTTTTATTTACCTTGAAGAAGGTTGTTCTTCTCAGAGCTTGCTCTTCTCTTTTTTTTTTGAGAACTTGAAGTTTATGCGGGGTTCTTCTATGCAAGACTTGAAGTCTTGGGTCCTTTATATAGGGGAGGCTGATTTGTTGAATCAGTTAAGGAAATCTTTCTCTGATTGATTTGGGGATGTTTCCCCACCATTGGATCTTTGATCCTAGGGCTTCTGTTTTACAGAAGACAATCTTCTTGTTTTTAACAAGATTGGGAAAATATTTTCCCATACAGAACTTAGTCTGTATCTTGGTGATTTTTAATCACCATTGGATCTTTGATCCAACAGTGCTCTGATTTACAGAGCACAATCTTTCCTGTTTGGAAAGATTTGAGGAGTATTTCCTCAACAGAATTTTATTCTGGTTATTTGATTATTTTTAATCATCTTCGTTGGATCTTTGATCCAAGGGTGGAGAACGTTTAGTTCTAGCGCTGGCGCTCTCGTGCTTTGCACGTGGGGCGCTGTCTCAGAGTCTTTGACTCTTGGCGCTAGCGCACTTAGCGCTAGCGCTCTCATGCTTTGCACGTGAGGCGCTGCCTCAGAGTCCTTAGCGCTGGCGCTCTTAGCGCCAGCGTTCTCATGATTTGCACGTGAGCGCTGCCTCAGAGTCTTTGACTCCTAGCGCTGACGCTCTTGGCGCCAGCGCTCTCGTGCTTTGTACGTGAGTGCTGCCTCAGAGTCTTTGACTCCTAGCGTTGGCGCTCTTGGCTAGAGCGCGAGCGCTCTTATGAGGCGCTGCTTCATTTCAAAATTCAAATTTTGAAATTTTAAATAGAGCTTTGCTCTCTTATTGGGGGTAACAAGGACGTCCAAGTTGGTTCAGAGTGCCGAGTTGTTAGCTTCATCGTCGAAGTGTTCGATCCTATAACTGGACAGTCCAATCTCAGCGGGGACCATCGCCTCAGTACCGTAGCAGAGGCTGAATGGGGTTTCTCCCGTGGGTGTTTTCTTCGACGTCCGCAACGCCCATAGCACCCATGGTAGTTCCTCGACCCAGCCGTCTTGCCATCCTTCCAAACAGACTCTGAGACCGCAAATGACGCCTCGGTTCGCTACCTCGGCCTTCCCGTTGCATTGAGGATGTGCGACCACGGAAAACTTCATCAATATGTGGTAGTCGCTATAAAACTCTTTGACTTTATCGTTTTCGAAGTTAGTCCCATGGTCGGTAACTATGCACCTTGGGATCCTAAATCGAAAAATTATGTTATTCTGCAGGAACTTTATCGTAGAGGTGGCGTCCGGTTTCCTGATGGGTACGGCCTCTATCCATTTCGTGAAGTAGTCCACAGCGACAAGGATGTATATGTGCCCGCCCGTGCCGGCGGGGAGTTGGTCTACCATATTCATCCCCCATTGTGCAAACAGCCAAGGGGAACTGAGTAGAGTTAGTTCGGTGTCGGGGAGATGAGTTATGCTGCCGAAGAGTTTGCAGTTCTTGTATCTTCTGACCAGCTTCTCGGCATCTTGGTATATTCTCGAACAATAGTACACTTACAGTAGTGCCTTTTGGACCTGGGTTCAGGCCCCTTGATTTGCTCCCCTGACCCCTTCATGTATTTCTCATAGAACGTAGTCAACCTCGTGGGGGTCGATATACCGGAGCAGAGGCTGAGTGTATGATTTCTTGTACAGGTTTCTATTGCTCCATACGAAATGGCATGCTTTGGCCCGAAGCCAGCGAGCTTCTCCTCGGCCTTCTGGAAGTACACCGTTCTTTAGGAACTCCACGAGGGGCTTTCTCCAATCCCGGCCTTCTTCCTGAGTTGTGTAGACCTGGAGTGTTACCTCTCCGTCTTCCATGCTGGACCATGGAAAGACTTTGAAGAGGATATTTCTTTTATGGTTGGCCGAATAGGAAGAAGCGAGCTTGCTCAAGGCGTCAGCTTGGGTGTTCAAGTTCCTGGGAATCTGCTCCACCTGGACTTCGTCGAAATTTTTTCGAAGCCTTTTTACTTCGGACAGGTATTTTATCATGAGTGGCTCCCGGGCTTCGAAACGCCCGGTTACTTGTCCGACAACCAGTGCGGAGTTTCTGCGAACTCTAATGGTCTTCAATCCTACTCCGGAGGTGATCCGCATTCTTTCCAACAAAGCCTCGATTCTGCGGTGTTGTTCGACGCTCTGAACCCGAGCTTTAAAGAGTATTCCATTTCCGCTTCGTCCAGGCTGTGGATGATTAGGCCAGCCCTGCTCCCCTCCTCGGTAGAGGATCCGTCCACGTAGAGCACCCAGTCTGGGATGGGGTCGGGTACATCTTCGACCAAGGGACATGGTTCGGGGTCCTGCGCTGCCGTTCCTCTTTTAGCGAGAATAGTGCATTCGACAACAAAATCTGCTAAGACCTGCGCTTTGATGGCTTGTCTGGGGTGGTATTTGATATCGAATTGGGACAATTCCCACCTCCATTTCTCCAGACGACCTGACGACTCGGGCGAGGCGAGAATAGACCCTAAAGGTCGCTCGGTGAGGATGAGGATTGTGTGCGCTTGGAAATAGTGTCGAAGTTTTTTAGAGGCGACGACAAGTGCCAGGACTATTTTCTATATGGCCGGATATCTTGTTTTTGCATCCTTGAAAACATGGCTCACATAGTAGACCAGCCTTTGTATGCCTGCACATTCTCTGATAAGCACCGAGCCTGCAGCTTGATCGGAGACGGCTAGATATAATAATAGCTCATCGCCCTCGACCGGTCGGGTGAGTGGCGGGGGAGTCGCTAAGTGTGCCTTGAGTCATTCGAAAGCGTTCTGGAATTCCTTGAACCATTCGAACTTAGGAATTTTTCTTAGGGCCTTGAAGAACGGGAGGCGCTTCTCTCCGGATCTATACATAAAGCGACTCAGGGCAGCCACCCTACCCGTGAGGCACAAGATGTCTACATTGCTCTTGGGCGTTACCATGTTGAGGATGGCGCTGATCTTTTCTGGGTTTGCTTCGATTCCTAGATGAGTAACCATGAACCCGAGGAACTTTCCACTGGTGACTCCGAACGCACACTTATCTGGGTTCGGCTTCATTTTTTACTTGCGCAGGACGTCGAATGTCTCGCCGAGGTCTTTAGTGTGCCCGGCTGAGGAGACGGATTTTACGAGAACGCCGTCGACGTAGATTTCCATGTTTCTCCCAATCTGTGGTTTGAACAATTTGTTGACCAGGCGTTGATACATGGCCCCGGTGTTCTTGAGTCCGAAGGGCATCACTTTGTAGCAGTATACCCCCCGATCCATGGTGAAGGTGGTAAGTTTTTCGTTGGCCGGGTTCATCCGGATCTGATTGTAACCAGAGAAAGCGTCCATGAAGTTCAGTAATTCGTGGCCGGCCGAATTGTCCACTAGCTGATCTATTCGAGAAAGTGGATAGTTGTCTCCGGAGCATGCCTTGTGTTGGATATAGTGCCCTCAAAGTCAATTATTGGATCGCAGGTACGTGATTGCAATGATTGAGGGAGGACCTATACCGGTAGGACAGTCTTTCTCGAGATGATAGTATGCTATCTGGTTTGCCTTTATCAGTCGTGTACTGCTTTAAATGACATGATCACTATTACACGTTGATAGAGCCCTTAGGATCCAGCTTGACTACCAACAGTATGATGGCGATCATATATATGAGAGTTGGGTAGTCTATAAGCACATCCTTAAAAGTGGTCCCTAGTCGTGGGAGTTTCGAGACAGGGCATCGATACTCCAGAGTAGACTAGTGTATACAGTCGAGACCCCGACGAGGGGTGGTGGCCGGTCTCATAAGCCACCGGTGTCAGTTGGATCACCTAAGATGTATACAGGTGCTCATTGGGTTATGAGTACACCGAGCAGGACTCACCGGGAACCTGCTAGTTGGTTTTATACCTAGCGTCAGATAGCAGTTCCCTGGTGACATGTGTACAGGTTAGTTCATCGATCTGAGGTCGTCATTTGTCTCGTGTGAGTTCTCACTATGCTTTGATTACTACCCTACCATGGCTCAAAGAAGTCGTGCAAACATGTTTTAGTTGGGTACAGTCCCGAGCCACATGGAGGCAAGTGAGCGGATCGGCAGGGGATTCGTCTCTCCTGGTATTGGGGGTGAGATCGCGCTGTGTCTAGGAAAGCCATTACACCAAGTCCTTGGCCAAGACAGGTGAGAATTACTGGTAAGTATTCCAATAGTTGTTCAGGATGTTCAGGGCTACTCTCCGACACAACTTATACCGCTATTGGGGGTCTGACGTTACCAACCCCCCTAGGCCGGATATGCGATGCTCATAGACGAACGGACCGGACTGTACGTATATTATCACTGATAGGCTCAGTAGGGTTCCAGGAAGAGTTCGCTCATCGGCTTCCCTTTCGGTCAGTACATGGGAGCCGTTACGCACAGCTAGTGCCACTGACGTGCTTGTGGTTAAACCCACTGCCAGGGTACTGATGAGTCTTTAGATTCCCCAACAGATAGTTTCCCAAGTTCGGGCGAAACGTTGTAGAGGCCGTATGGTTTTATGGCAGGGTTCGAAAATGCACGTGAACTTGTGCACGTGTCATATTTCGGACAGATAATACTGGTGGGCTTTGGTTTAAACCGAATCCAAGTATTATATTGAGTCGGAATATTTTAGTCTCTCGTATTGTATTTGGTCGGAATATGGATACAGGTATGTATATACAGGTGAGGGGTATTCTCGTAATCCGTTACGAGATTAATCATTTTGGTTTAAATGATTAAATGGATTTTGAAAATTGTGATTCATCAATTCTAGAATGTTCACTAATGACTCATGTAATGAGTCATCTAGTGAGTCATTAAAGAGTTAATGAGTTTTGTTTTGTGGATAGATATTTGAGGAGATATTTTTATAAGATATTTTCTTTTAGTTTTGAATATATAACCTCATATATCTATTCACAAGAGAAGAAGAGGATAACACAAGTTTATGGGCTTGATTTTCTTTTGCTCGCTAGTTTTTCTTGAGTTCACAATTTTCAATCCTTAGCATCTTCTTCAACCTCCACCCTAACCCTCTCATATGATGAGAACCCTAGGGTGTTTGAGACAAAGTATTCTACTCATTCTCTACTTCATCTTGGTCATCTCTTTTAGCAGACTTGATGACCGAGTTGCCTCGGTATAGAGGCGGGAGCCCGTTTAAAGATCCGTTGACGTGGTGCTACCTTGATGACGAGACAAGTGATCGGAGTTGCCGCAAGGAGTGTAGGATGATGGCTAAAGACCGAAGGACTCGGATCGATCGGTATAGCCTTTCTACCTCTTTACAGTTTGTTAGTTTAGCGTTAATGGCAAGATCCGGGTTATAGTATGCGATAGCGCCAGTTATAAAAGTTTTTGTTCCGCATTTGGCGTCAGAATGACGGCCGGGGCGCTACCGTAGACTCACATGGTATCAGAGCCATGTTATTAACCTTTACTAACTTTTTCTAACGTGTTTAAAACATCGATCGAACGAAATTTCCAAAACCGCATTTTTCATGTCAAAGTTTCTGTCGAATCTTTAAACTTGTCTAAAAATCATTTTGAGCATCTCAGAAAATCGAGCAGGCATTTTTAAGAATACTGAAGAAATTTAGTCCACTGATTCCACTATACTGCCGGGGAACCGCCACACAAACCATGGTTTGGCCGCGGTTCCGCCACCAGTTTGTGGCTACAGTGAACCATATTTCTTCTGGGGCTCTTTCATGGGGAATTGTGGTTTCTGGAATATTTTGTTTGGACCCAGATTTTGTTTGAGTACTGCAGTTGTACTTAGGGCCCGCTTCGGGAAATTTTGTCGATCAGAATTTTAAACTTGTTAGTTTACAGTATTTATATTATATCTCCGACCGTAAATGTCATTCGAGCGGTAAATCGTGCCTAATTGCTATAGTTCTTTTAGACGGATTTGCGAACGTGACATTCGCGTTGATGTTCTGTGTTGTACTGTGATGTTGCGGATTTGTCGTGGTGGATAGCTGTGTGTAATGGTAGTGCAGTTTGGATTTATTTGTACATTTAATATTGTGGGGCGAGCGTCCAACATGTGGACTGCCGTCACTGCCTATTTGTATAATATTCTTTTAGGACACGACCGGTCTGAGGTCGATATACCCATTGTACATATTTTTCATTTCTGTACTTGGTTTACCCGGCGACGGAGTGCACGGATAGCCGGGTTCTGGAGGGCAACGGGTCCGCATCTCATGATTTTGAGAGGCAGAGGGGCCTCACTCTAGAATTGGAAGACTATTCGCCGCACTCGTAGGGGGTACAGGTTGACCCAAGGAGGGATGCTCAAGTTACCGGATTCCGTGAAGTGCAGGGTGGTCCATTCACTTTGTTGTAAGGGGCTGCCTCGCTTCAGGTTTTGGCGGGTAACTTGCCGCACCCGTAGGGGTCTAGGTTTCATTGCACAGACTATCCACACGACCAGGGGAACGTCGGGTTTCAGTGGTGGCTCTGTGAAACCCGGGGATCCCAGATTATCTATATTATTCTGTGATGCTTATTACTTTTCTGTAATGTTGCATTTATCACGCCTGGAGCGATTATTGTATATTGGTATATATACTAATAGATGTTGTATATGTTTTACACCCGCGCTAGTCCAGTCCCCGCTCTGTCGTTTGTTAAGTAACCTAATGGGTGATGACGGGACCCAGTGACGAATGCGTATGGCATATACGTACATTTTATTTTCGTTCTTTTCTGGTGTGATTAATTGATGGGACTGCGTTGATTCTGATCAATGCAAAGGAAAACAAACCTGTTTGGACGTTGTTGGAACAGTTTTAAAAAGTGTTATTACAAGGACGTTTTCTTTTGTTTTGCACAATGGTATTCAGTTGGAATATCCTGCACCTCATTCGACGAGGCAAGGGCCGAGTTCCCTTCACCGGGAGTGACCTCTTGGGCAGAAATTTGCGTCAGGGTAATAACTTCACTATAGTCGATTACTTGTTGCTTTGCATCGCGGTATTCAGTTGGAATATCCTGCACCTCATTCCACGAGAAAAGAGCCGAGATCCCTTCACCGGGAGTGACCTCTTTAGCGAAGGTTTTCGCCACTATATTTTCTAAAACGCTAGCAGGTTCCTTCAGCGATATCAAGTTCGTTACGTTAAAGGGTTTTCGCCAAAAACCAGCCGTAGCCCTCCATCATTTCATTTGGGTATTCAGTAGTATTCAAGCTATGTATTTTGACCAACGCCAAGGCATAGTGTTTGATAGCTGCTGGGTATTCATCTGTTGCATAGATAGATGAGTTGGTTTGGGACAGTCGTTCTGCCATTTGGCCAATGTCAGGGGCATGTACGGGTGGGTTCAAATTGACAAGATAATGATGGATAGAACTTAGCATGTGACTTATGGCATTTGGCCAACGTCAGGGTCATAAGAGCATGGGGCAAAAATCCACATCGGGAGTTTCTAAAGAAACTGAAACTTTCCAAGTATGCGCATACCTTCTGGAGTGTAATAACGTGAGTGGATACCTTCACGTTATCATGCAATGAGAGTTGGATCCCGATTCCCACTGATGAGTTGGTTTACTCTTCGGGTGATCCCGATTGATTCTTCTTTCAGGTTTGGAGAAGAATTTGACAGTACAGTGGGAGGTTTCCCGATTAGATAAAGTGATAACCATTCTGATCTAGGTTAGAGTGTATGCAGAGTGTTTCTTTTCTCTCTCTCTTTGGCAGCGGCCATTGACCGACCCTAGACTATGACTCAATGACCAAGTTGTTCAAATCTTCTTAAAATACTGACTTTTGGATTGTCTAAGTTGCATAAGTCATTGCCGCTCCTTCTTTTACCCTTTGCATTTCTCAGAACACCTCGTATCACTATGAACATCCACTTCCATAGGATAGATCCATCGTATGGTTATACGAACTCGAAGGGACTTCTTCGAGGATGGATCCAGGTTCAGGAGAAATTGAATTGGTTTATTCAGTTGTCTTTTATCATCACCTTCTCTCAGGTTGCGAGGGCTCCTTGGTTTAGGAGAGTACACCTATTACGCTTATTGGATTGTTTTCTTCCAAACCATAGGCAGGTGTCGAAAGGTAGGGAATGAAGAAAACCAATTAGCCTAAGTAGGGTGTACAGAAGGTAATAAATAAAGACAAAATAAAGGGATTAGAAAGAGGGCAAAGTAAAATTGCAACTGCTGTCATTCAGGAACAAACCGCGTAGTTCATCGCCACTCCTGTTTCACCTTTGCTTTTCTCCAGTTGGGGAGGAATAGAATAAGATTTATTCAAGTTGTCTTTTATCATCACCTTCTCTCAAGTTGCGAGTACTCCTAGGATTAGGAGTATACACCTATTACGCTTATTGGATATTCTTCTTCCAAACCATAGGCTGGTGTCGAACGGTAGGGAAGGAAGAAAACCATTTAGCCTAACGATGGTGTACAGAAGATAACGACCAAAGACAGATAAAGGGATTTGGAGAGATGGCAAAGAAATATACGGTTATAGTCATGAATTGGATTATGGAAGAGGCATTACTAGGAATACCAGGATACCCTACGAAACATTTTCATGTTCCAGTTTCACTGTGCATTGTTAAAGGAAAACTGATTTCCCGATTAGATACTTACTCCAGGGTATGTATTTACCAGGTATGATTCTCACATCTGTATGGTTTTACAGATGATGAGTAGGAGTAAGTTATTGGGAATAAGGTGATCATCCTCATTATATCGGAATTCGTTGTAATTGGTGATATTTAAGGAAGTCGCCTGGGTTTTTGCCGGACGGCAAGTATTTGGTTTTGAGTATCCGTTGTTGTGCACCAATTTCAAACTGATATATCTGTACGTTTATTTTTATAAAGTGAGATATAACTTTTTGAAATTATGTCCGTGGCATTTACGTATATCAGTTGACGATTGGGTAAGGAGCATTGAACAACGGAGTAGTTCTTAACCACAAGTACAGTTTTCAACCTATGATGCACAGGTTTTGAGTTATTCTACTCAGGGGACTCATACAGAGTATTGTATGCTGTTCAGTGTCCATCAGGACAAAGGGGTTGGTTCTCGTACTATGTTCTGTTTACTTGTGACTTCTCTAGTTTTTAGACAAGTGTTTCGTAGAAATACAGGTCTAAGTTTTGAGAAGTTGTGGGTATAGGAATAAAGTAGAGAACCAGATGTCGTAAATATCGGGATTTTTCAAAGAGATCGAAGATGTAGATACTTGTGATTGGTATTCAGTTAATAGTAATGATTTTGAGAAACTTGTTTCTCTTTCAGGTTACTCATAATTGGATGTATTTCTAAGTTGAGTAATGTTGATTAGCCTCTCTCTATTAAGTTGATATCCACTGGAGACAGCTGCATGATTTGAATCTGGTTCCAATTAAATAAGTTCCAAAGTTTCTATATTGGATATATAATGGTTCATATCTTAACGATGTTAAGGTACGGGGAGTTGTCCGGCTTATGCTTAAAACCAGACTCTGGATAACTCAAGGCACGTTTCTGTAATGGCAGTTTGTGGGTTGGCCCTGGCTATGACGAGGGTTGATTTTCTACCATCTAGAAGATCAATGGTGATATTGTTCTTGACCCGCCACAGTTTTAGTAAAATGGATTTTTTCAGAAAACAGTAGTGGGAGTATGGTAGAACTGGAAGAGATTCCAGAACCGCAAACGATTACGAAAAATTTAATAGGACCTATAAATTCAATCAGGTTTAACATTCCATTAGCCACTCCGCAGATATGGTGGGTAACCTCAGGCACCCGAGAGGTACTCCGGTAGCCTCAAGGACGGTGACAGGGAGGTTCTTGTTTACCCAGGCTTGACACTACTGTTGTTCCACGCTATGAGACCCGGCAGGAGGTTAAGTATAGCGTCGTTCTAAACTAGCTTTAGAAGTGCACGTATATATTATTTTGCTAGAGGGTTGTTATGGTCAGTGGGAGCAGCGGAAGCATAGTGGGCAAGTAGCTTATGTCTATTTATAGACTAGAGCAGATATAGCGGAGATAGATCATCATTTTTGATGTGACAGTCATGGCTTTGACTTCATCAGAATAGGGGATGGATCTGTTAAGAAGGTAATAGGGTGTGATGTCCTGGTATTTGGATGACATACCCGGAGTAGGAAGTAAAATTCCTATACTACGATCGATTATACTGTGGTCGTCACACAGTTGTTTCTCCACAAAGGATATGGATATAATATCAGACATTCTGATTACTAGATCTATGGTTTTAAATCTAGATTTGGGTAGTTTCCCGATCAGGGTATTTTGACAGTATTCTAAAGATATTTAGAATAGATGACTCCTGGCATGGTGGTGTACCTGCAGGTGATGGAGTCACCCTCTCTAAAGGTGTCTTAAAGACTAAAGGGGAAAGGGATGCGCATGATTGGCATATCACTTGCTTAGGCAATTGAGTCAATCGTGAGATGTCAAGTACCACACCAGATGTTGTTTTTACACTAGATGCAAAAAGTTTATATTAATCCAATCCTGAAGAAACATACGGAAGCAGTTTTAGAACATAAGTACATATTCTAGGGATATGATGACGGCAGCCTCTTTCGGAAGACGGTTATCATTCCAGGCTTCCAAAGGTGACATGGATGACAGAGTGATTGTCAGAGTTATATTTTTCCCTCTGACGAGGGGCGGTATTATGGACAGGTGGTCCAAGAGGATACTGTGGGAGGCATGGTGCTGGATACTGATTAGTTTCAGTAGTCGATACAGTCTAAGAAGTTTAGATTTGGAGTTCATTTATGAACTAAGTCCCATCAGATATCCAGACATATTCTAAGACAGGTATTACTCAATTCTGTAGATGGCTTTCTCCGCGACTTTGAGATTAAGATAGACATAGAAAGAAACATTCGGGCGGATCCACTCACTGAGGCTATTTCTCGAACACAAGAGTTTTACAAACGTGCTTTGTGAAACTGGTTAGTAGAGGAGTTGGGTGTTTGGTATCACACGGGCTGTGAGTATGCGACATCGCAATAATTAGCCTTAAGTACAAGTGGGAGATTGTTGGATATAGTGCCCTCAAAGTCAATTATTGGATCGCAGGTACGTGATTGCAATGATTGAGGGAGGACCAATACCGGTAGGACAGTCTTTCTCGAGATGATAGTATGCTATCTGGTTTGCCTTTATCAGTCGTGTACAGCTTTAGGTGACATGATCACTATTACACGTTGATAGAGCCCTTAGAATCCTGCTTGACTACCAACGGTATGATGGCGATCATATACGTGAGAGTTGGGTAGTCTATAAGCACATCCTTAAAAGTGGTCCCTAGTCGTGGGAGTTTCGAGACAGGGCATCGATACTCCAGAGTAGACTAGTGTATACAGTCGAGACCCCGACGAGGGGCGGTGGCCGGTCTCACAAGCCACTGGTGTCAATTGGATCACCTAAGATGTATACAGGTTCTCATTGGGTTATGAGTACACCGGACAAGACTCGCCGGGAACCTGCTAGTTGGTTTTATACCTAGCGTCAGATAGCAGTTCCCTGGTGACATGTATACAGGTTAGTTCATCGACCTGAGGTCGTCATTTGTCTCGTGTGAGTTCCTACTGTGCTTTGATTACTACCCTACCACGGCTCAAAGGAGTCGTGCAAACAGATTTTAGTTGGGTACAGTCCCGAGCCACATGGAGGCAAGTGAGCGGATCGGCAGGGGATTCATCTCTTCCAGTATTGGGGGTGAGATCGCGCTGTGTCTAGGAGAGCCATTACACCAAGTCCTTGGCCAAGGCAGGTGAGAATTACTGGAAAGTATTCCAGTAGTTTCTCAGGGTGTTCAGGGCTACTCTCCGACACGACTTATACCGCTATTGGGGGTCTGGCGTTACTAGCCCCCTAGGCCGGATATGCGATGCTCATGGATGAACGGATCGGACTGTACGTATATTGTCACCGATAGGCTCGGTAAGGTTTTAAGATGAGTTCGCTCATCGGCTTCCCTTTCGGTCAGTACATGGGCAACCGTTACGCACATTAGTGCCACTGACATGCTTGTGGTTAAACCCACTGCCAGGGTACTGATGAGTCTTTAGAGTCCCCCACAGATAGTTTCCCAAGTTCGGACGAAACGTTGTAGAGGCCGTATGGTTTTATGGCAGGGTTCGAAAATGCACGTGCACTTGTGCACGTGTCATATTTCGGACAGATAATACTGGTGGGCTTTGGTTTAAGCCGGATCCAAGTATTATATTGAGTCAGAATATTTTAGTCTCTTGTATTCGTATTTGGTCGGAATACGGATACAGGTATGTATATACATGTGAGGGGTATTCTCGTAATCCGTTACGATATTACTTTAGAAGATGCATTTCTTTTTAGTTAATCATTTTGGTTTAAATGATTAAATGGATTTTGGAAATTGTGACTCATCAATTCTAGAATGTTCACTAATGACTCATGTAATGAGTCATCTAGTGAGTCATTAAAGAGTTAATGAGTTTTGTTTTGTGGATAGATATTTGAGGAGATATTTTTATAAGATATTTTCTTTTGGTTTTGAATATATAACCTCGTATATCTATTCACAAGAGAAGAAGAGGATAACATAAGTTTATGGGCTTGATTTTCTTTTGCTCACTAGTTTTTCTTGAGTTCACAATTTTCAATCCTTAGCATCTTCTTCAACCTCCATCCTAACCCTCTCATGTGATGAGAACCCTAGGGTGTTTGAGACAAGGTATTCTACTCATTCTCTACTTCATCTTGGTCATCTCTTTTAGCAGACTTGATGACCGAGTTGTCTCGGTATAGAGGCGGGAGCCCGTTTAAAGATCCGTTGACGTGGTGCCACCTCGATGAGGAGATAAGAGATCGGAGTTGCCGCAAGGAGTGTGGGATGATGGCTAAAGACCGAAGGACTCGGATCGATCGGTATAGCCTTTCTACCTCTTTACAGTTTGTTAGTTTAGCGTTAATGGCAAGATCCGGCTTATAGTATGCGATGGCGCCTGTTATAAAAGTTTGTGTTCCGCGTTTGGCATCAGAATGACGGCCGGGACGCTACCGTGGACTTACACCTTGTTCAAGTCCGTGAAATTGACACACATGGGCCATTTCCCATTCGCCTTCTAGACCATGACCACGTTCGCCAGCCAAACTGAGTAGTCCAAGTTCCTGATGAAGTTGGCTGTGAGCAATCGATCCACCTTGTCTTCAATCGCTTTTTGTTTAACCGGTGCAAAGGTTCTCTTCTTTTGTCGGACGGGTCGGGCTTTCGGGTCGACCCCGAGCTTATGCGAGATCACATCTGGTTCGATCCCGGGCATGTCCGCTGGTGTCCAAGCAAATACGTCCAAGTTTCCTCGGAGGAAATGGATCAAGTCTTCGCGGTGGTCCCCTGTCAGGAGAGAGCCGATCTGGACTGTCCGGCCATCGACTCCTTCTACGAGGGGGACTTCCGTCAATGCTTCCACCGGGGCGCCTCGAATTTCCTTTTGGTTGTCGCGTATATCTAAGGACCCCTGAAAATCATGCGCGTCCTCAAAATCGTCTCCCTACTCTCCAGTGGAAGACGGCGAAGCGAGGCAAATCTTGGCGGTTTGCTGGTTCGCGTAGGCCCGACCTATCCTCCTTGATCCAAAGAGAATTTGATCGCAAGGTGATAAGTCAAAATTTGAGCCCGGGGGGCGTTCAAGGTAGGGCGTCCCAGGAGAATGTTATAGGATGAAGGGACGTTAGCGACGAGGAAGTTCACCGGTATGGTTCGCGTATTGCCCACTTCCCCAATGTTGAGGAGGAGGGTGACCAACCCCTCGGCCAGGACAGAGTGGTTTCTGAACCAAGAGAGGACATGGGAGGTCGGCTGAAGGTCGGATGGTCCTAGCCCCATACACTGGAAACAGTCGTGGAACAGGATATCCTTCGAGCTCCCTGAATCGACCAAAATTCTCTGGACCTCGTAACAGTGGACTCGGGCCATTATCACTAGAGAGTCATTGTGAGGAAGCAATATACCGTGGAGGTCTTCATCGGTGAAGATGATCGGTTCGTCCTTCTTACACCTCTTACGGGGCGGATCGCTTACACCTTCGACTGGGAGGAGGCGGTGGTTCTCCCTATTTTCCATAGCTTGATCCGAGGTAACGACCATAATTTGCCTAATCGTTAATTCCCCGGGAGGATTTTGGTCCTTTTGCTCCCGCTCCGCTTGTCGCTTGTCCCGTAAGTATTTCGCCAGGTGGCCGGAGCGAATCAACTCCTCGATGTAGTCACGGGGTTGTTTGCAGTTCTCAGTCGAGTGGCTTCCTCCAGTAGCTCGGTCTGGGAAATGTTTAGAGGAGTGTACTCCTGGAACCTCGAGGAGTAAGGTTTGGGACGATCAACTTTCTTTTTCTCCTCCCTGTCCCTTTTCTTTCGGTCCGATTGGTCGACTCGGGGCAGATTTAAGTTCACCTCCATCTCGAGTTGGATCTCTCACTCGGTCCAGTCTTTCACTTTGGCCATGGTCTTAGGTTGTGCTAATGCAAAAGAGCGGAGCCATTCTTTGTGCCTAAGACCCGACCTCGACGCGGTGATAGCTGTTTCATCGCGGTACTCGGGACCTCCAGGAGGGCGTTGTAGAAGCGAGTGACATACCCTTTGAAGGATTCCTTGTCTCCGCTCTTGATAGTGAACAGGTAGTTGACTATCCTTTTCTGTCATCGGTTTCCGACGAAATGACAGAGAAATTGGGTAGCCAGCTCGTCGAAGGTCGAGATTGAGCGCCGCGCGAACCCTTGGAACCAGTCCCGGCCGGCCTGGATTAGGGTAGTGGGGAAAGCTCGGCATTGAGCCGCGTCCGAGTTATCTTGGAAGCTCATGCCCACCGTAAATGCGTCTAAGTGGTCCTTCGGGTCGTACTTCTCATCGAAAAGGGTCACTTTGGACGGCTTGTTCCTGGACGAGACGTGCTCGGCCAACGGCTCTTCAGTAAAGGGCTTTGTGAGTGAATCGGCGAAATATCTGGCCCCTTCGCTGGACATCGGGCCATCTCGTCGTATGCCTTCAATTTTCTTTTCGATATCTTCGAGCCAGTGGTTATACCCCGAGGATTCTACACAGTCGGAGTGGTGGCTACCCCCGCTCCGGGTCTACGCAATGGTGCGGTTTCGATTCCGCTCTATCAAATTTCTTAAATCCTCGGGCAAGGTCTTTTTTGAGTAGTCCCGACGTTCACCGTTTGCATGGCCTCGGCAAGATAGGGGGTGTCGATCGTGCCTGGAAGCAGGCGAACTGACCGACATCTCCTCAAGGGGTGTGTGCACGCGGCGGGTGTTGGGGAGACGGCCTAATCTTCACCGAGATCGGGGTGTGGAGCTGTCTGGCGCCCAGCAGGTCATGGAATCATTCGCCGCATGCGGGTCATGGTAGCCAGAGTCGGCACGCCGGCGCTCGGTGACACTGAGATGAGCGTGAGTGAGATCGAAGGCCTGAGCATAGCCATCCGTCTTTCTGCAGATGTCGTTATCCTAGGGAGGGGGAACTGCGGTCTGGTGGGTAGGGCCCACCGCTTGAACGCGAACGAGTGCATCCACCATCGTTGTGAACCTGTAGATTCGAGCGGATAAGGCGTTGATGATGTTAGGAGGGTGACGAGCCCATCCTTCCTACGTTGTGGGTATGGCAGCTCGTATCTGGATCGTTACGGTTGTCGTCTGCCATCGGGTCGAGGGCGGAAGATCAACTTTATGGGTGGAAAAACTTCTGAAAATCTTCCTACAAACGGCGCCAACTGATGGAGGATGTGATCTCCTTCAGATGTTGTCCTCCGTCAATCTGTTAACGAGCGATTTTGAACGGTTGAGATTTGTTTTGAGGGTTGTTGAGCGTGTGGATCTCAATAGGTTGTTAGAAGTTGCTGAGGCCGAGCTACCTGCAAAGGAAGTCCCGAGGTGGGAAACCACCGTAGGACCCTCCGACAATCAAGTTAGTACCGGGGAATTAGAGCAGCGTAGCGGCTTATTGGAATGAGTTTGAGTTATCTAAGTCGTCTGAAAGAGGGGTTTATATAGTGGCCGCATGGAGCGAGCTGGCATGAGATCCTCACCGTCAGTTACGCCTCTGCGTTATCCCCGCATTAATGGCGGGATACGCTCATTAATGGAGGGACGCGCCAGCGTGAGAGGCGGAACGTGGGGCAGCGGATATCTCGCCTTGGCGAGATACGCGGATCAGTTGCGGGGGCATTTGGGCTCTACACTCTCGGTTGATCAGAGAAGCCAAGGAAGCTCGTCCTATCAAGAGGCGAGCCGGGAGGCCCGGAGACGAACCGAGAGGCCGGGGAAGCTCGGCCTGTCAGATGGCTCGGAGACGAGCCGGGAGGCCGAGGAAGCTCAAGCCTTGCAACAGCTCGGAGATGAGCAGGGAGGCCGGGGAAGCTCGGTTGTAGTATTGCTCGAAGGTGAGCTGTTGGCTGTTTGCTAGGTGAATATGGAAGGTACTCAGGGAGGTCTCTGGAAGGTCGGATGCATCCTCAGAGATGAAGTCCTGAGGAACGTCCCCAATGCATCTTGTTTATTCCACCTCCGTAGCCCCCGGGACACGTCATCCGCCACGTGTCATAATCTGAGGAATTTCTACTTCTGAGCATCATCAGCTGCTTTTGCAGAGCATTAGATAAAGAAGGCACACAAGCATTCATCGTGAACTTAACTTGGTTTTGGGCTCTACCTATTATCCCTATGTTACTTGCTAATCTAATTGAGCGTCGGTTTCCATAAGTCTTAACAACTCCTATGGTAGTTCTATCATCACTAATCGTTGGAAAAATCTTGCTGGGTCGGATGCTTGGATCTATTGTAAGACTACGTGTCTAATAGGACATAATAATATTCTTTCCAACAAAAGAGTTTCCGTAGACTATTGTTGTGATCAAGCACACAAATAAGACAGGAAGTGCAAATAAGACAGCATTTTTTTATAGAATGTTTAATTAACTAATTGATTTGGTAACCCAATTTTAGCAAATTATCAATTATTTAAACTAATTAGTTGATTTTCAAAGGTACTAATCGAAGATTCTTACGTTTCTTGGAGCTAAAATTAACTAATTGAAGCTATAAAAAAAAAAGCTACAATGCAGGAAACAGCCGTCACTTTTTCCTAAAGATTAATTTAATTTTATGTCCTCATACCATTGAAGTTACTCATTTGGACAATATTGAAATTAGCAAGCCCATTATGCCATCGCTGTAAAAGATTAACAAACCATATTTGACTCTTTATGAGTTTGAAATTATTTACAATACTGTACAAAATAGAGAGGGAAAAGTTGTATGCTATGGCAGTTGATTCTTAGGAGAACGATAATGGTTATCATTTTCAGATCTTTTTTTTTTTAATTTGGTTTTGATTTCGGTTTATACTTTTGAGATTTAAGAAGTCACTAAAAATGTTTTCTTAACCGTACATTGAGATATCCAATGGTTAAAAACTTACCCTCTCATAGCTGCCATCTTAAATTTTCTAAAGGATCATCACTTTCTCTTTCACTCCTCCCCCACGCTCACACATAGGCTTAGGCTAAGAGCACGGAGTAGAAAGTGTGGCATATATAGTAGAAATTTCATATATTGGTGGGACATATACCATCATGTTGTTCATCGATTCATTTGCTTGTGTAAGAATGAGATGTATTGTGATATATATCAATGGATAATTTGTCACAGGTTGTCCCACAAGTTCCTACACCGATATAGATGAAGTCACATGCATCCTCATGTACATATAAACAATACATGGATACATACAAACGCATACATATATACACATTTGTGCACACATATATGTCACATACAAATCAATATGCACACACATGTAACATATTCATATGTAGAAACATACATGCATATTGATGTGATTGTATATACATGTGGATGTATGCATGTACATATCCTTTTGTAACATGAATTAGCAAAAGATTTGAACGCCCTTTTCTATTCTGTCTCTCTCAAAACACATGTTTTGGTTTGTCTCGTAATAACTTTTGCAAACATTACATTACTTCACATCTCCAAGCGCTTGCAATCTCGGTGGAATGAGCGGGGAGTGCACCAGTAAATAGGAACCTCTCTTCATTAAGCCACATAGATACAAATAGGCCCGTCATATATGCCCTTGCTCCTTGTACTAATACCTGTCGCGGCTTGTGACATGCCTCTGTTTGTACGCCTTTTTTGGGTGCTGAATGGGCCATCGGTTTTCAAATCTTTAGATTTTTTATACACATAGATCTAAAGGTATGAAGATTAATTTGACCGGTGCAGATTGTTCAAATATGCCGTGGATCGAAATTCTCATTTTTTAAATTTTTGTGGACCGGTTTGTAACGGAACATTCCCTTATGTTTGTATATGTTATTAGAGAATAATGGAGAAAAGATGCCATAGGAGGGGATTTCCTCCTATAGCGTCGAAAAAGTACGTCATCCGTCGTATTTTCCGATGATCGGCATCCATCATCTTCATCGTTATCATCTAAGATGTGGGTACGCCAAATTTCATGTGATTCTACAACTTTTTCACCGTTGAATTAGTGGGTTCAAAATTAACGGTTTATCGACAATAGAACTTTTTACATTGCTAAATCAACGGTGAACAAGTTGTAGAATCACATGAAATTTGGCGTACCCACATCTTAGATGATAACGATGAAGATGATGGATTCCGATCGTCGGAAAACACGATGGAGGACGTACTTTTTCGACGCCGTTGGAGGAAATTCCCTCCTATGGCCTCTTTCCACCATTATTCTCATGTTATTATGTATTATGGCACATATATTATGTAACACACACGCACATATCTACATGTGTTTGTGTCTGTGAATGTATGTACATATAGATATATGCATTCAATATGTAGATATCCTTTTGTAACATGAATTCACTACCAGAGAGCATGGATTTGGTCACGGTTTTAACCGTGACCATAGATATTTTTGGTCATGGTTAAAACCGTGACACAACCGTCGCTTAAAACCCCGTCTCGAGAACCTCTAGTCATGCTCTTAACTGTGACCATATGTTTTTTTAGTCATGATTAAAACCGTGACCATATACGTGGCGTTGCCAAAAACGATTCAAACAACTAAACGAAATCTGTGTGGGGTCCATATATATGGTCACGGTTATAACCGTGAACAATTTATGATCACGATTTAAACCGTGACCATAGGAGATATATGGTCACGGTTTAAACCGTGACCAAAAGATTAAAGCGTAATATAGCATACCTGCTATAGCAAGTAACAATGACTATATAGTCCCTATGGTCACGGTTTAAACCGTGACCATAAGAGAAAATCATAATGAAGGTTATCTGCTACTAGAAGATAACCGTTACTATATCCTATGGTGACGGTTCAAACATTGACCATATAATATTTGGTCACGGTGACCAAATATATTTTCAATTTTTTAAAACTGAAATATGTGCCTCCATGCGTGCTACTTTCAATTACAAACAACGATAAATAATAATTATATGATTAAATTTCACGCAATTTTAACAATCAAGAAGTAATATGTTTAGAATCAAACGCAATTATAAACAAAATATATACACCAAACAGTATAATCAATAAACCACAAAAACAAATGTTTGTATAAAAAATCAATAATCTATGGTCATTGGGACGATCCAGCTCTATCGTCCCGTGACCTAAATATACTCCCAAACTCGTCTCGTATGACCTGCCTGATGGCCTTCGCGTTCGACAACCTCAACTCCCCAACCTGTGCCTGAAGCGTATCCACCCGCATATTCTGCTACTCCACCCGATTTTAGAGCCGACGAATCTCCTACGACGCAGCGGCCGCATCTGGACCACAACGTACTCATGGACGGATGGACACCTGGCAAAGTATCGATGGCCCTAGGACCAACGCCGCGCTCATAGCCACCGTGATGTCCGCCGGATATCGAATCCAAAACAAGGACAATGGAGGTAATAGAGTCGTCGGGGTCAAGTCCTAAGGCGTCCGTCCTCTTCTGAAACTGGGTCTGTGAAGAAGATATATATATATAGAGAGAGAGAGAATAATGGAGGAAAGATGCCATAGGAGGGAATTTTCTCCTATGGCATAGAAAAAATATACCCTCCCTTATTTTTTCCGACGATCGGCACCCACCATCTTCATCATTATCATCTAAGATGTGGGCATACCAAATTTCATGTGATTCTACTACTTTTTCACCGTTGATTTAGCAATGTAAAAAGTTCTATTGTCGATTAACCGTTAATTTTGAACCTACTAAATCAACGGTGAAAAAGTTGTAGAATCACAAGAAATTTGGTGTACCCACATCTTAGATGATAACAATGAAGATGGTGGGTGCCGATCGTCGGAAAAAAATGAGGGAGGGTGTATTTTTTCGACGCCATAGGAGGAAATTCCCTCCTATGGCCTCTTTCCTCCATTATTCTCGTGTGTGTGTGTGTGTGTCTATATATATATATATATATATAAACGTGTTAACTTAAATACAGTATCGACTTGATTATAGGAAACTTACCATGTACTCGCCCGTGCCCCTGTGTAGCGCGGACCATCCCCTGGCAGCAGTGTAGTTGGCGAGGTCTTTCTTTTTCTGCGATTAAATTAGGATTTATTTCAATAAGTAATTTGCGACAAAGAAAATATATATTCTTAAACATCGAAATACTCATAAGCTGGTGCTGAGCGCTAGCCTGTGACTACTTTCCATGGATCAGGATAGCGCGTTCTCTGACGCCATTGTTTCGGTTCTCCCTGTTGCGAACCAACGCCGCCTTGCGAATATAAAGAAGATGATATTATATATCACAAAATATTATTTCATATTATATTATTATAATCTTAAAAATTAAATTTATACTTAAACATCATTGCGCTCGTAATACGCGACCAGCAACGGCCAATCCCCTCTCGGGACATCCCGAAAAATGGCCTCCATCATTGCCTCCCGCTCCTCCTCAATAGCCGCAGCCCAGAAAATGTAATGATACTTCATTATTTCATATCGACGTCTCCTCTTGATAGCCTGACACTCGGATATGATCCAGTCTATGGCCCGATGTGCATCGAACGGCATAGGAACGCCATCCTCGCCGATGACGCCGATGAATCTGTAATGTCCCTGGGTATGAAATTACAAAAATTTATATATATATATATATATATAACGACGACTAAATTTAAATGTATAAAAGGTTATGTGTTACCGTAGCCGCTGCAAAAAACTGTCGAACATAGTCGGTCTGGCGTAGGCCCCACCTAATATGGAGCGGGTACCTATTGTAGGTACGGATCTCCGCTCCCATGTAATCCCCGCACTTGGACGAGTACTCACCAACTAGCATACCTGACGCGGTCCACTCCAGCGTCCATAGAGCAGCGTCTGGGGGTGGCCTGGAGGAGGAGGGCCCAGTTGGACCCCTCGTCTTAACACTGGTGGAGCCTAAAAAAAGATAGATATACGAACACAATATTATAATATTCAGAGTGTGTATATAGAATTTGACAAATTTAAATTACAATCATTGTTGGCTATAGTGCCCTCAAGTCAATTATTGGATCGCTGACACGTGATTGCTATGATTGAGGGAGGACCTATACCGGAAGAACAGTCTTACTCGAGATGATAGTATGCTACCTGGTTTGTCTTTATTATCATGTACATGCTTTAGATGAAATTACAGATCATTATTACATGTTGATAGAGCCCATAGGATTCTTACTTGACTACCAGCAGTATGATGGCGATCATATACATGAGAGCTGGGTGGTCTATAAGCACATCCTTAAAATGTCCCTAGTCGTGGGAGTTTCGAGACTGGGCATCGATACTCCGAGACTAGACTAGTGTATACTGATCGAGACCCCGACGAGGTACGGTGGCCGATCTCACAAGCCATTGGTGTTAGTTTGTTCACCTAAGATGTATACAGGTGCTCATTGGGTTATGAGTACACCGGACGGACTCGCCAGGAACATGCTAGTTGGTATTATACATATTGTAAGATAGAAGTTCCCTGGTGACATGTGTACAAGTTAGTCTATCAACCTGAGATCGTCATTTATTTCGTGTGAGTTCCTACTGTGCTTTGATTACTACCCTACCACGGCTCAAAGGAGTCGTGTAAACAGGTTTTAGTTGGGTGCAGTCCCGAGCCACATGGAGGTAGTGAGCGGATCGTCAGGGGATTCGTCTCTTCCGGTATTGGGGATTGATGTCACGGAGTGCACGGGTGGCCATCACCAGAAATCCTTGGCCAAGGTAGTCGAGAATTACTGATTCGGATCAGTAGTTTCTCAGGTGGTGATAGGCTTCATACCGACACTAAATGTCGCGTTATTAGGGGTCTGACTTTATCCACCCCCTAGACTCGATATGCGATACTCATAGACGAACGGACCAGATTGTACGGATATTTTCACTGTCAGGCTCAGTAGGGGTTTCAGGATGAGTTTGCTCATCGGCCTCCCTTTCGCTCAATACTTGGGTAGCCGTTACGTACAGCTAGTGCCGCTAACGTGCTTGTGGTTAAACCCACTGCCAGCGTATTTACGAGTGTTTAGAGTCCCACATAGAGCGTCTCCCTGCTTCGGGCGAAACGATATAGAGGCCGTATGGTTTTACGGCAGGGTTCGATCATATACGTATACTTGTGCACGGATGATGTTCGGACGGATAATACTAGTGGGCTTTGGTTTAAGCCGGATCCTAGTATTATATTTATCGGATTATTTTTGTCTCTTTGTATTCGTATTCTTCGGAATACGGATGCGGGCATGTATATACGGTTTAGGGGTATTCATATAATTTATTATAAGATTACTTTTAGAAGATTACACCTCATCATGGTTTAGAACATTTTGGATTAAAAGGTTATTGAGGTGTAGGATGAGGTGTTTATTGCATTTTTGTGGCATGGCTAATTAGTGACCCATGGTTACTTTCTAGCATGCTTAGTGTTTTTATTTGTTGCGAAATTATATTGACTTGAGATATTTTTTGTTGACTAAGATATTTTGGAGACATGGAAATTTATGTGATGGCACCATTATTTCTTATCACACTCACACAACAAACAGAAACACAAGCCATTATTCATTTCTCTCTCTCTCTCCCTTGAGTTGCTCTCAACATCTCATTCTCATGGCATCTTCTTCTTCCTCTAGCTCCACCCAAACCCACTCATGAGTTGAGAATTCTTGGGTGTCTTGAGACAAAATAATCACAAACTCTCTCTACTTCATCATGGCCATCTAGGCTAGCAAACTAGATACCCGAGTTGCTTCGGTTTTGAGGTCGGAGCCCGTATTACTAACCCTCGACGTGGATCTTCTTCGATGGAGGGAGACCGGAGATCAAGCTTGATCAAGAAATCCCCTAGGATCTTGGGATGATGGTTGAAGACCGAAGGACACGGATCTATTCGGTATAACCATTCTAATTTCTATGCATGTTTTGTTATCTAGGGCTTGTGGGTAGATCCGGGTAATTGGTTGTGGTAGCGCCAAGTTTTATAAATTTTTGTTCCACATTTGGTCACGGATTGATGGCCGGGGCGCTGCCGAACCCAACAATCATTATTTTAAAAATTTAAGTAATAATGATTATACCTGAATATCCCCCGTGTGGCACTAGAACCGACGCCAGAACCTGTCCTGTCAGTACCAAGCATGACTGTAAACAATAAACTGTTAGATGATTCGTGTAATCCGTATTTTTTATAAATACTTTCCAAATATTTCCCTTATGTTTTCTATTTAATTTACTTCTAATGTATTTCTTCCAATTATATTTTTCCAAATTTGATCTCAATTAATTTCTCTAACCGTATTTCCAAATTTGCTATCCAAAAACTAAATCCTACCCAAATTCTATTTAAAATTTCAACCCACATACCCAATAACCAATACCCACGCCCTCCAATTTCTTCTTACTGTGTTTCTTCTTTTTCTTCTTTTCTTTTAATATTTTGGCCCAACCCAACAAATCTTTTCCCGATACAATTCATTTCCCTATATTTTCCTCAACCCCACACCAAAATCATTTCCCTTAGCCCAGATCAACCCATCCCTTCTTCCCCTTTTCTCTTCACGGATGTTTCTTTCTTTTATTAATTTCAAACTTCTGTTTCCGCAAAATTAAACTTAAAATCTCCTCCTCAACTCCTATTAATCCTCAATTAAATCCTCATAATTCCCTTTTAATCATAATTAATTCCCATTCAATCTCTCTCTCTCTCTTTCTCTTCATATTCTGACCCCTCTCTCTCTTTCTCCACCCCCCACCCCCCACCCCTCATTCTCTCTCTCTTTCGCTTTCACCCTCTCTCCCTTCTCCCCTCTCATATTTCTCTCTCCTCCCCGTCTCACTACTCCATCCCCGAGCCCCCTCCTCCAAGCCAACCTCCTCAATGGTGACTCAACCACACTACACTCCGGCCATCTCCTCTCGCCGATGACGAGCTCGTGACCTCCACCCCACTTTAACCTCCACTACTACCATGACCCACTTCGTCGCAACAGCCACCACTAGACCCCCATCCCTCACCATCGCAACTATTTTCTTCCTCTTCCCTAAACACTATCCACCGCCATCACCCGCTGGCCCCAAGCGCCTCCTCCACTGCTCCCGAGGCCACCTTGCTGCTCCATCACCTCGTCGAAGCTTCCCATGACTGCCAATAAGCCGAGCACCTTGCCACCTACTCGCTGCGTCATCCATCACCGTGACCGCCACCGCTATGCCGCCGTCGTATTCACAGCACCTCCTGTACACTGAGCCCCATCTCTACATCTCCTTCTTCTCCAAGTGACCGCAACTCCACCGGCCGAGCACCATCGCCGTCACCACTCCCTGCGCCGCCACGTCCCTGCAAAACATCACCGGAGCCACCTCCATCACCTCAGCACCACCACCTCACCGGAAACCTCCCTATGCCCACTGTATGCCCGGTCCCAAGCCAGCCACGGGTCTACTCCGGCGTCGCACCATGTAACACCCACACCACACACCGATCCCCGACCATGCCCACTACCGTGCCACGCTCGTGTCACCACCACGTCCAGTACGTGATCGCCACGCATCACGCACACGCCACGCACCGTGTCTAGCATCGCTTCGTCTCGTTTGTCGAGACGAACCCTGCATGTCAAGTTGCTTCTGTATCAGCGACCCAAGGCAAGTGGAATCCCTTTCCCTTGCAAATCAAGTTACTGTAGATTATAAGACTATATAATATCGTTATATAATCGGATATATAGATATATACATATGTGGGTTATAGTACGTAGATATATCATTACTTTTATAGCGATGAGTTTAATCGAACACGTATACTTGGAGCCATCGTGTTTGGTCCTAGTGGATCGAACCCGCCTTACGTTTATTGATCGTATGAGTATCATTTAAGTTTTTTCATGAATTAATCGGGTTCGATCGTTACTCATGTACACCGGCTAAGTACTCGGTGCGAAAACTAAATCAAATATGGCGGAACTTGGGTCTACTAGATTACTTTAGCGATAATGGATAATAGGTAAAGAGTTGGAATGAAAATACGGGCTTTAACACCATGGAATGACACCCTCACATAGATCCGTCAAATCTGAAATTCCTCGCACACGTAATTTGCGAAAATCATAGTAAATTGGATACATACTGGAATGTCATGTTCAAGGGCTCGTATTGAAGCCTACTCAACAACCTAGAACCTATGTATTTTTGTAATTCGATACGGCTATAACACAATGACGCAAAACTGATTGGGAGCACGGTCCAGAGCAGTACTTCTTATTGACAATTGAATCAATTTGTTTGTATACCTCTATATGAAAATGAAAATAAGCAGAATCATATGCCGTTGCGAAGATAAACCTGTTAGCTAACTATAGGTGGTGTATCCATTCGTTTTCACTATTCTTTTCTATTTTAATTATATTTTAAATCGTCGTTACGTACTGCAGTCCCAAGCAGGGACAGAACGTATACCCTGATCTTAAACAGTGCATATTTTCCAGTACACAGTGGATATTATCGATCTGTCTGGTGCATTGGAAACCTAATTAATAGATCTAAATATCACCAAACTGTAGCATTGCCTAATTGTGATCCCAATAGGGTTAAAAATATGTTCCGAAATAGACTTTCAGTTCAGAAACTAAATTTCCAGCAGAGAACACTTAAAATGAAATGACCGTAACTCGCAAACCTGAAACCCGTTTGACCTGAAACTAATTTTTTTAGATTTTTGTTTAAGTTTAATTTCTACCTCTTTTGTATCATTTTTCCTAATTACAATCGTACAATTAAATATGTTTTTCTGAGCTCGTATTGCACGTTGTGATTCATATCATGCATGACTTGTTATGTAGCATCATTCGCATATTTACCCGACTGTGATACTTTTAGTGATAGAGAACATATATAGTGATTCTTAGCGAATTTTTCATTGTCGAACGTGAGTGATATTGGATTAATTGTGTCAAGTACATTAGTGATTAGTGAAAGTAAATAGTGTAGTGAATAAAACCGTGTTATTGGTGCGTACTTGTACACATCTATCCCATACTTACAGTTATAGAAATCTGGGGAAAGGGGGAAATCGAAGTGGAAATGAAATCGTATTTAGCGAGGTTAGAGATTTAGAAGATGATTATTCGAACATCGACTCTTATATATATTAGGTTTGGACTTAGCGGTCCGGCTGACGGGGTTATGTCCCGGGAGACAGCGGGTCGTAGTCTCGGGTACGTACGAAACCCTCGTAAAACATGATCACTCTATTCCACAATTCGATTTCAAATTGTCCTAAAGACCAATAGGAATATAGATCATATATTGCATTGATTATTGATATATTGATTACCTACATGAACTGTCTCCAATGTTGCTATCTTTCATTTCATGATTTATTATATTCCTATTGTATATTTGCTATTGTGTCGCTCTGATGACATGGGTATGCATGCTCTGAGGAAGAAGTAGACCTGATTAATTTCGAGAAGATCGCGGGGATCCAGACCAATGAACTAGTTGTATCTTTCTTTTGATATCCCTAGTTAGTTGTCCCTTTTGTTTATATCGGTTGCGCTCAGTCTCCTTTATATCTAATAGCTATAGTTGTAGGGTTACTTAGCGCGACAACAAAGTTTTAGGAGGTAACGTCCATACCGTTTTCAAATTTTTTCCATTCTAAAGAACCATAACCCAAGAATCTTAACTAGAGATTTAAACAAACTAGCAATGTTAACATCTTAATATCTAAGTGAATGAGGAATACAACTTTTGTAGACCGGTCCTTCACTTTAAAAGCTCCGTGTAGAAGTCCCTTCGCGGCGAGTAAGAATCTCCCGAACTCTTAAGAGGCTCCACAAGGTGAAAGATACAAACTTGCTCGAAGTCTTCGAGGCCGAAGATGATCTACGTCGAGGAGACTCTAGCTCATGCTACCTCTTCACTAAATTAGGGTTTAGTGAAGCAAACACCCTAAACTAAATGGATAATAGTATAGGATGATGAAGTAGGAAATGGGCTCTCTTTAGATTTATTTTTCTCACAATATTTTCTCACCATTTTCAAAAGCAAGAAAGATTTTCACGAGGAAGAAGAAGCTCAAGTGAAGAAGAATGAGAGAATGAACTCATGAGGTGAGAATAGAAACCATGGGTGAGTTAGAGTTATACACTAACCCATGTAGAGAGTTAACCATGGCTAAGTTATAATGGTTGGGTTAACAAATATCTATAAGTGAAACAAAAAATGGTGGACTTGGTCAATATTTCCACAAGCTTCTACAAGCTTGTAGCCATGACAATTTCCATCCAATTTTTGAATTACTTAGATAAATATAAACCCTACATTACATCAAGCATGGTGTAATTCATACACACACCCATGAAGCATGTATAATCAAACATGACACATTAAGATGTACATTAATATGTATCGCATATACATTAATGCACACAAGAGAGAATAAGAAATAATAAGTGAGCAAATATTAGTCAATGTAACTTAATAAATCAAATATATAATTATACATTAAATTATTAAATCAACCCTTGATTTAATAATCCGGCTATATCACATACAACCGACTAATATCATATGAATCAACTTATCGAATCAACACTTGATTCGATAACCCGGTTATATCTTATATAACCGACCGATATCACATATCGCGAGAATAGAATACGGTATCACATATCGTATTAATGTCGGTCCCGCACATATCACATATGTCCTCCTACTTCGTTTCGCATGAACCAGGAAACCTCTGTGTAGAACTCTAAAGACTCGTTAATACACCGGCAGTAGGTGATGATCATATCAAACACCCACAAGCTGCAAGCGGTCTGCTAAACGTAACGGCCACCTGGGTATTGAGAGGTTAGAAGATCAACAAGCAAGACTGCTCATACTTCTGCGAATCCAATCAGTAACACTACCGTACAGTCCGGTCTCTTCGTCAGATATGTCGCATATCACAGCCTGGTGGTGGTATAACGTCAGACCCCAATAGCCTGATAAGTCATACCGATGCAAGGTCCATAACGGTTCGAGAAACTACTGATAATACTTACCAGTAGATATCAGCAACCCTGGCCAGAGATTTCATGTTATGGCCAATCGAGCATAGCGCAACATCAACTTCCAATACCGGGAGAGACGAATCCCCTCCTATCGCTCATTACCTCCATGTGACTCGGGACTGTACCCAAAATCCACATTTTTACCCGATCTCTTGACCGTGGTATGATGGAAATCAAAGCACAGTGGGAATCACACAAAACTCTATGACGATCTCGGGTCGACAGACTAACCTATACCAGTGTCACCAGAGAACTGCTATATGACGATAGGTATAATACCATCTAGGAGTTCTCGGCGAGTTCGTCCAGTGTACCCAGTCTCCACTGAGCACCCGTATACCTTCTCTAATGTCAAACCCCAATGGATATGAGATCATCCATCGCCCATCATATGGGTCGAGAAGCGTATACGCTAGTTTACTCTGGAATATCGATGCCCTGTCTCGATACTCCTACGACTAGGAACAATCTAAGGATGTACTTACCGACTACCTCTGCCCCACTAGTATGATCTGCATCATAGTCCTGGTAGTCAAGTACCCATCCTAAAGGCTTTATCAACATGTAATAAAGAGACAATAAGTGTACGTGTTAAGATAAAGAGCAACCAGCTAGCATACTATCATGTCGAGCAAGAAAGTCCTCCCTATATATGTCCAAGCATCCACTACAATATACATCGCATGTACAGTAATGGCCTCTAGGGCATACATATAACTAACAATCTCCCACTTGCACTAATGTCATTTGTTGCAGTATCTCATACTCAACGTCCTATAGAAATCTCTCTAGGGAAAGGCCTTTGTGAGTGGATCCGCTGTGTTATCTTTCGTGTCAACTCTCCTAACCTCGATCCCTTGAAGATCAACCATCTTCTTGATCAGGTGATACTTACCTCAGAATATGTCTAGAACGCTGATGGGACCTGCGTTCCTAGGCCAAAGCCACAACTTCATTGTTGTCACAATAATAGTTATTGGACGCTCAATGGTTGAAACCTTGTTCATCTCATGAACAAGAAATGTCCAGACAGCCACTTTGGTAGTATCGTTGATAGCAATGTATTCAGCCTTTATCGTATAGTATGCCTCGGTATATAGCTTGGAACTCTTCCAACATACCGTCCCTTCACTAAGGGTAAAGAAAATTCCTGTGACTGAATTTCAGTCGAACTTATAACTCTGGAAGCTGGAACCAAGAACTTTCTTTTAGTGCTTCTCAAGTACTTAAGAATTTCCTTCACGGTTGTCCATTGATTCTCCCAAGATCCGATTGATTCCTGATCACTACATCTAGTGAGTCATCTACGTCTAGTCTGGTACATAACATCGCAAACATGATAGAGCCTATTGCCAAAGCATAGGGTATCCCTTGCATGCGAGCTCTCTCCAAATCAGTCTTGGAAGACATCTTTTTGGAGAGAGTGATTCCTCAGTAAGTCGGCGAACCACCACGCTTAGAATCTTCCATACTAAACCTTTTAGTATGGTGTTAATGTACCTGGATTTGGGACACTCCCAACATCCATCTAGATCTATCACCATAGATCATTATCCACAAGATGTAGTAGGTATCATCCAGATCTTCCATGGAGAATCTTCGTGATAAGAGGAGCTTGATCGAGTGTAGCATGGGAAACCATTTCCTATCAAGAGTAAGTCATCTACGTATAATACGTGTAATACAACCTCACTCTCTACAACCTTCTTATATATACAAGGTTCATCTTCCTTTTTGATGAGGTCAAACTCTTTGACTACCACATCAAAACAGATGTTCCAACTCCGCGATGCACGCATTGATCCTGATGGACTTATGCATAGCTTTGAAAGTCTCAACTTTTCCATCTACACCAAGAATCTTCTTAAGATCCATTTGCTCCCAATGGGTTTTACCCCTTCAGGTAAAATATGCAAAGTCATACTTTGCTGGTGTACATGGATTCCATCTTTGATTGCATAGCATCCAGTCATTTCACAGTGTCCCCACTCATGATGACCTGTCTGAACCTAGTTGGGCTATCATCAACCATGATGCAATCCTTGCTCCCACTGTCACCGAGAATACCGTAGTATCTCTCAAGTGGATGAGGAACCCTACCAGATTCGCGGAGAGGCAGAGGTTCGTTAGAGACTACTGAATCCTTTGGTTTCACCAAATCATCAGCTGTTAAACTCTCTGCCAGCGTATTGACGAGTCTTTAGAGTCCCACATAGAGCGTCTCTCTGCTTCGGGCGAAACGATATAGAGGCCTTATGGTTTTACGGCAGGGTTCGATCATATATGTATACTTGTGCACGGATGATGTTCAGACGGATAATACTAGTGGGCTTTGGTTTAAGCCGGATCCTAGTATTATATTTATCGGATTATTTTTGTCTCTTTGTATTCGTATTCTTCGGAATACGGATGCGGGTATGTATATACGGTTTAGGGGTATTCATATAATTTATTATAAGATTACTTTTAGAAGATTACACCTCATCATGGTTTAGAACATTTTGAATTAAAAGGTTATTGAGGTGTAGGATGAGGTGTTCATTGTGTTTTTGTGGCATGGCTAATTAGTGACCCATGGTTACTTTCTAGCATGCTTAGTGTTTTTGTTTGTTGCGAAATTATGTTGACTTGAGATATTTTTTGTTGACTAAGATATTTTGGAAACATGGAAATTTATGTGATGGCTCCATTATTTCTTATCACACTCACACAACAAACAGAAACACAAGCCATCATTCATTTCTCTCACTCTCTCTCTCTTGAGTTGCTCTCAACATCTCATTCTCATGGCATCTTCTTCTTCCTCTAGCTCCACCCAAACCCACTCATGAGTTGAGAATTCTTGGGTGTCCTAAGACAAAATAATCACAAACTCTCTCTACTTCATCATGGCTATCTAGGCTAGCAAACTAGATACCCGAGTTGCTTCGGTTTTGAGGTCGGAGCCCGTATTACTAACCCTCGACGTGGATCTTCTTCGATGGAGGGAGACCGGAGATCAAGCTTGATCAAGAAATCCCCTAGGATCTTGGGATGATGGTTGAAGACCGAAGGACGCGGATCTATTCGGTATAACCATTCTAACTCCTATGCATGTTTTGTTATCTAGGGCTTGTGGGTAGATCCGGGTAATTGGTTGTCGTAGCGCCAAGTTTTATAAATTTTTGTTCCGCATTTGGTCACGGATTGATGGCCGGGCGTTGCCGAACACAACAATCATTATTTTAAAATTTTAAGTAATAATGATTATACCTGAATATCCCCCGCGTGGCGCTCGAACCGACGCCAGAACCTGTCCAGTCAGTACCAAGCATGACTGTAAACAATAAACTGTTAGATGATTCGTGTAATCCGTATTTTTTATAAATACTTTCCAAATATTTCCCTTATGTTTTCTATTTAATTTACTTCTAATGTATTTCTTCCAATTATATTTTTCCAAATTTGATCTCAATTATTTTCCCTAACCGTATTTCCAAATTTGCTATCCAAAAACTAAATCCTACCCAAATCCAATTTAAAATTTCAACCCACATACCCAATAACCAATACCTACGCCCTCCAATTTCTTCTTACTGTGTTTCTTCTTTTTCTTCTTTTCTTTTAATATTTTGGCCCAACCCAACAAATCTTTTCCCGATACAATTCCTTTCCCTATATTTTCCCCAACCCCACACCAAAATCATTTCCCTTAGCCCAGATCAGCCCATCCCCTCTTCCCCTTTTCTCTTCACGGATGTTTCTTTCTTTTATTAATTTCAAACTTCTGTTTCCACAAAATTAAACTTAAAATCTCCTCCTCTACTCCTATTAATCCTCAATTAAATCTTCATAATTCCCTTTTAATCATAATTAATTCCCATTCAATCTATCTCTCTCTCTTTCTTTTCATATTCTGACCCCTCTCTCTCTTTCTCCACCCCCCACCCCTCATTCTCTCTCTCTTTCTCTTTCACCCTCTCTCCCTTCTCCCTTCTCATATTTCTCTCTCCTCCCCGTCTCACTACTCCATCCCCGAGCCCCCTCCTCCAAGCCAACCTCCTCAATGGTGACTCAACCACACTACACTCCGGCCATCTCCTCTCGCCGATGACGAGCTCGTGACCTCCACCCCACTTTAACCTCCACTACTACCATGACCCACTTCGTCGCAACAGCCACAACTGAACCCCCATCCCTCACCATCGCAACCATTTTCTTCCTCTTCCCTAAACGCTATCCACCGCCATCACCCGCTGGCCCCAAGCGCATCCTCCACTGCTCCCGAGGCCACCTTGCTGCTCCATCACCTCGTCGAAGCTTCTCATGACCGCCAATGAGCCGAGCACCTTGCCACCCACTCGCTGCTTCATCCATCACCATGACCGCCAACGCTATGCCGTCGTCGTATTCACAGCACCTCCTGTACACTGAGCCCCATCTCTACATCTCCTTCTTCTCCAAGTGACCGCAACTCCACCGGCCGAGCACCAACGCCGTCACCACTCCCTGGGCCGCCACGTCCCTGCAAACATCACCGGAGCCACCTCCATTACCTCAGCACCACCACCTCACCGGAAACCTCCCTATGCCCGCTGTGTACCCGGTCCCAAGCCACCCACGGGTCTACTCCCGCGTCGCACCGTGTAACACCCACACCACACACCGAGCCCCGACTATGCCCACTACCGTGCCACGCTCGTGTCACCACCATGTCCAGTACGAGATCGCCACGCATCACACACACGCCACACACCGTGTCTAGCATCGCTTCGCCTCGTGTGTCGAGACGAACCCTGCATGTCAAGTTGCTTCTGTATCAGCGACCCAAGGCAAGTGGAATCCCTTTCCCTTGCAAATCATGTTACTGTAGATTATAAGACTATATAATATCATTATATAATTGGATATATAGATATATACATATGTGGGTTATAGTACGTAGATATATCATTACTTTTATAGCGATGAGTTTAATCGAACACGTATACTTGGAGCCATCGTGTTTGGTCCTAGTGGATCGAACCCGCCTTACGTTTATTGATCGTATGAGTATCATTTGGGTTTTTTCATGAATTAATCGGGTTCGATCGTTACTCATGTACACCGGCTAAGTACTCGGTGCGAAAACTAAATCAAATATGGCGGAACTTGGGTCTACTAGATTAATTTAGCGATAATGGATAATAGGTAAAGAGTTGGAATGAAAATACGGGCTTTAACACCATGGAATGACACCCTCACATAGATCCGTCAAATCTGAAATTCCTCGCACACGTAATTTGCGAAAATCATAGTAAATTGGATACATACTGGAATGTCATGTTCGAGGGCTCGTATCGAAGCCTACTCAACAACCTAGAACCTATGTATTTTTGTAATTCGATACGGCTATAACACAATGACGCAAAACTGATTGGGAGCACGGTCCAGAGCAGTACTTCTTATTGACAATTGAATCAATTTGTTTGTATACCTCTATTTGAAAATGAAAATATGCAGAATCATATGCCGTTGCGAAGATAAACCTGTTAGCTAACTATAGGTGGTGTATCCGTTCGTTTTCACTGTTCTTTGCTATTTTAATTATATTTTAAATCGTCGTTACGTACTGCAGTCCCAAGCAGGGACAGAACGTATACCCTGATCTTAAACAGTGCATATTTTCCAGTACACAGCGGATATTGTCGATCCGTCTGGTGCATTGGAAACATAATTAATAGATCTAAATATCACCAAACTGTATCATTGCCTAATTGTGATCCCAATAGGGTGAAAAATATGTTCTGAAATAGACTTTCAGTTCAGAAACTAAATTTCCAGCAGGGAACACTTAAAATGAAATGACCGTAACTCGCAAACCTGAAACCCGTTTGACCTGAAACTAATTTTTTTAGATTTCTGTTTAAGTTTACTTTCTACCTCTTTTGTATCATTTTACCTAATTACAATTGTACCATTAAATATGTTTTTCTGAGCTCGTATTGCACGTTGTGATTCATATCATGCATGACTTGTTAAGTAGCATCATTCGCATATTTACCCGACTGTGATACTTTTAGTGATAGAGAACAAATATTGTGATTCTTAGCGAATTTTGCATTGTCGAACGTGAGTGGTATTGGATTAGTTGTGTCAAGTACTCCAGTGATTAGTGAAGGTGAACAGTGTAGTGAATAAAACAGTGTTATTGGTGCGTACTTGTACATATCTATCCCATACTTACAGTTATGGAAATCTGGGGAAAGGGGGAAAACGAAGTGGAAAGGAAATCGTATTTAGCGAGGTTAGAGATTTAGAAGATGATCATTCGAACATCGACTCTTATATATATTAGGTTTGGACTTAGCGGTCCGGCTGACGGGGTTATGTCCCGGGAAACAGTGGGCCGTAGTCTCGGGTACGTACGAAACCCTCGTAAAACATGATCACTCTATTCCACAATTCGATTTCAAATTGACCTAAAGACCAATAGGAATATAGATCATATATTGCATTGATTATTGATATATTGATTACCTGCATGAACTGTCTCCAATGTTGCTATCTTTCATTTCATGATTTATTATATTGCTATTGTATATTTGCTATTGTGTCGCTCTGATGACATGGGTATGCATGCTCAGAAAAAGAAGTGGACCTGATTAATTTCGAGAAGATCGCGGGGATCCAGACCAATGAACCAGTTGTATCTTTCTTTTGATATCCCTAGTTAGTTGTCCCTTTTGTTTACATCGGTTGCGCTCAGTTTCCTTTATATCTAATAGTTATAGTTGTAGAGTTACTTAGTGCGGCAGGAAGGTTTTAGGAGGCATCGTCCATACCGTTTTCAAATTTTTTCCATTCTAAAGAACCATAACCCTAGAATCTTAACTAGAGATTTAAACAAACTAGCAATGTTAACATCTTAATATCTAAGTGAATGAGGAATACAACTTTTGTAGACCGGTCCTTCACTTTAAAAGCTCCGTGTAGAAGTCCCTTGGCGGCGAGTAAGAATCTCCCGAACTCTTAAGAGGCTCCACAAGGTGAAAGATACAAACTTGCTCGAAATCTTCGAGGCCGAAGATGATCTACGTCGAGGAGACTCTAGCTCATGCTACCTCTTCACTAAATTATGGTTTAGTGAAGCAAACACCCTAAACTAAATGGATAATAGTATAGGATGATGAAGTAAGAAATGGGCTCTTTTTAGATTTATTTTTCTCACAATATTTTCTCACCATTTTCAAAAGCAAGAAAGATTTTCATAAGGAAGAAGAAGCTCAAGTGAAGAAGAATGAGAGAATGAACTCATGAGGTGAGAATAGAAACCATGGGTGAGTTAGAGTTATACACTAACCCATGTAGAGAGTTAACCATGGCTAAG
Source organism: Agapanthus africanus (assembly GCA_030015575.1). Taxonomy (NCBI): domain Eukaryota; kingdom Viridiplantae; phylum Streptophyta; class Magnoliopsida; order Asparagales; family Amaryllidaceae; genus Agapanthus; species Agapanthus africanus. Next base: position 195,774,596 of record JASDDO010000024.1, on the reverse strand, counting down.
GTATAATGGTTGGGTTAACAAATATCTATAAGTGAAACAAAAAATGGTGGACTTGGTCAATGTTTCCACAAGTTTCTACAAGCTTGTAGCCATGACAATTTCCATCCAATTTTTGAATTACTTAGATAAATATAAACCCTACATTAGATCAAGCATGGTGTAATTCATACACACACCCATGAAGCATGTATCATCAAACATGACACATTAAGATGTACATTAATATGTATCACATTTACATTAATGCACACAAGTGAGAATAAGAAATAATAAGTAGCAAATATTAGTCAATGTAACTTAATATATCAAATATATAATTGTAAATTAAATTATTAAATCAACACTTGATTTAATAATCCGGCTATATCACATACAACCGACTAATATCATATGAATCAACTTATCGAATCAACACTTGATCCGATAACCCGGTTATATCTCATATAACCGACCGATATCACATATCGCGAGAATAGAATACGGTATCACATATCGTATTAATCTCGGTCCCGCACATATCACATATGTGCTCCTACTTCGTTTCGCATGAACCAGGAAAGCTCTGTGTAGAACTCTAAAGACTCGTTAATACGCCGGCAGTAGGTGATGATCATATCAAACAACTACAAGCCGCAAGCGGTCTGCTAAACGTAACGGCCACCCGGGTATTGAGAGGTTAGAAGATCAACAAGCAAGACTGCTCATACTTCTGCGAATCCAATCAGTAACACTACCGTACAGTCCGGTCTCTTCGTCAGATATGTCGCATATCACAGCCTGGTGGTGGTATAACGTCAGACCCCAATAGCCTGATAAGTCATACCGATGCAAGGTCCATAACGGTTCGAGAAACTACTGATAATACTTACCAGTAGATCTCAGCAACCCTGGCCAGAGATTTCATGTTATGGCCAATCGAGCATAGCGCAACATCAACTTCCAATACCGGGAGAGACGAATCCCCTCCTATCGCTCATTACCTCCATGTGACTCGGGACTGTACCCAAAATCCATATTTTTACACGATCTCTTGACAGTGGTATGGTGAAAATCAAAGCACAGTGGGAATCACACAAGACTCTATGACGATCTCGGGTCGACAGACTAACCTATACCAGTGTCACCAGAGAACTGCTATATGATGATAGATATAATACCATCTAGGAGTTCTCGGCGAGTTCTTCCAGTATACCCAGTCTCTACTGAGCACCCGTATACCTTCTCTAATGTCAAACCCCAATGGATACGAGATCATCAATCGCCCATCATATGGGTCGAGAAGCGTATACGCTAGTCTACTCTGGAATATCGATGCCCTGTCTCGATACTCCCACGACTAGGAACAATCTAAGGATGTACTTACCGACTACCTCTGCCCCACTAGTATGATCTGCATCATAGTCCTGATAGTCAAGTACCCATCCTAAAAGTTTTATCAATATGTAATAGAGAGACAATAAGTGTACGTGTTAAGATAAAGAGCAACCAGCTAGCATACTCTCATGTCGAGCAAGAAAGTCCTCCCTATATATGTCCAAGCATCCACTACAATATACATCGCATGTACAGTAATGGCCTCTAGGGCATACATATAACTAACAATCTCCCACTTGCACTAAGGTCATTTGTTGCAGTATCTCATACTCAACGTCCTATAGAAGTCTCTCAAGGGAAAGGCCTTTGTGAGTGGATCCGCTGTGTTATCTTTCGTGTCAACTCTCCTAACCTCGATCCCTTGGAGATCAACCATCTTCTTGATCAGGTGATACTTGCCTCAGAATATGTCTAGAACGCTGATGGGACCTGCGTTCCTAGGCCAAAGCCACAACTTCATTGTTGTCACAATAATAGTTATTGGACGCTCAATGGTAGGAACCTTGTTCATCTCATGAACAAGAAATGTCCAGACAGTCACTTTGGTAGTATCGTTGGTAGCAATGTATTCAGCCTTTATCGTATAGTATGCCTCGGTATATAGCTTGGAACTCTTCCAACATACCGTCCCTTCACTAAGGGTAAAGAAAATTCCTGTGACTGAATTTCAGTTGAACTTATAACTCTGGAAGCTGGAACCAAGAACTTTCTTTTAGTGCTTCTCAAGTACTTAAGAATTTCCTTCACGGTTGTCCATTGATTCTCCCAAGATCCGATTGATTCCTGTTCACTACATCTAGTGAGTCATCTACGTCTAGTCTGGTACATAACATCGCAAACATGATAGAGCCTACTGCCAAAGCATAGGGTATCACTTGCACGCGAGCTCTCTCCAAATCAGTCTTGGAAGACATCTTTTTGGAGAGAGTGATTCTTCAGTAAGTGGGTGAACCACCACGCTTAGAATCTTCCATACTAAACCTTTTAGTATGGTGTTAATGTACCTGGATTTGGGACACTCCCAACATCCATCTAGATCTATCACCATAGATCATTATCCACAAGATGTAGTAGGTATCATCCAGATCTTCCATGGAGAATCTTCGTGATAAGAGGAGCTTGATCGAGTGTAGCATGGGAAACCATTTCCTATCAAGAGTATGTCATCTACGTATAATACGTGTAACACAACCTCACTCTCTACAACCTTCTTATATATACAAGGTTCATCTTCCTTTTTGATGAGGTCAAACTCTTTGACTGCCACATCAAAACAGATGTTCCAACTCCGCGATGCACGCATTGATCCTGATGGACTTATGCATAGCTTTGAAAGTCTCAACTTTTCCATCTACACCAAGAATCTTCTCAAGATCCATTTGCTCCCAATGGGTTTTACCCCTTCAGGTAAAATATGCAAAGTCATACTTTGTTGGTGTACATGGATTCCATCTTTGATCGCATAGCATCCAGTCATTTAACAGAGTCCCCACTCATGATGACCTGTCTGAACCTAGTTGGGCCATCATCAACCATGATGCAATCCTTGCTCCCACTGTCACCGAAAATACCGTAGTATCTCTCAAGTGGATGAGGAACCCTACCAGATTCGCGGAGAGGCAGAGGTTCGTTAGAGACTACTGAATCCTTTGGTTTCACCAAATCATCAGCTGTTAGTTTGTTCTAGCTGGAACTCCTTCCAGTTCTACCTCATGACCACAAATTTCTTCACAAGAAATTCATTTTCTAAAAAAAAGGTGGCATGTTGAGAAACAAAACACATTTTGCTCCTCAGAGTGGTAGAAGATATTCCCTCATAAATGTTTGGGATATCCAACAAACTTATACAGAACTGACCTTGTTTCGAGCTTGTCCAGATTTTTCTTTTCAACATAAGCCGGAAAACCCAATATCTTAACTCGTTTAAGACATAGTCTCTTCCCATTCCATATCTCATATGTAGTGGTAGGCCCTGATTTGGATGGAACCCCATTCAAAAGGTATGCAGCTTCTCAAGTGCATAACTCCAAAAGGAAATAGGTAACTCAGCAATACTCATCATAGTGCGTGCCATATCTCATAGGGTGCGATACCTCCGTCCCGACACACCATTGTGCTGTGGTGTACTCGAAGGAGTAAGCTGAGAGAGAATCACATTCTCCTTTTAGAAAATCCAGGAACTCCATGCCCAAGTATTTGCCTCCTCGATCTCATCGAAGGACTTTAATACTTCTATCCGTCTGGTTATTTAACTTCAACCTTATATTCCTTGAATTTCTCAAAAGTTTCAGACTTATGTTTCAACAGGAACATATGTCCGAATCCTGAGAGATGATCAGTGAATATAATGAAGTACGTAGAACCAACCTTGGCATTTGTAGACATAGGACCGTATACATCATCATGTATCTGTCCCAAGAGTTCATTAACTCTTTCTCTGTTTCCAGTAAACGGAGTGTTGGTCATTTTATCTTTGAGACAAGACTGACAAGTATCATAAGATGAAAATTCGAACAGATTCTCGTATTCATCCTTATGTAACTTAGCTGGCCGTGTTGCATTGATATGACCTTGTCTACAATGCCTCAAGAAGGATTCGTTCATTTCTGAACTACTCCTCTTGTGTGTGTTCTATATACTTTGAACCGCGGTTTGATTTAGAACGTATATGCTATTATATAACGTGCCTGATCCAATCAACTCTTGATTCAGGAAAATGTTCACAACATTATCCCCTATACAGAATTATATCCTTCTTTAACTTAATAAAGAATCTGATGCAATGTTGTATATCAGGTTCGGTATGTAATAACATTCGTTCAAAATCAATGTATTAATATAAGGTGATATTTTCCAACTGACTTGGCTGCAACAATTGCACCATTCTCTAACACTTAGAGACATATCACCCAATCTCAGTTCTCTACCTTTCTGTAGCCCATGTAACATATTACATATGCGGGATCCTGATCTGGTATCACATACCCAGGACATAGAGGATACTGAGAAACAGTTCTCGGTAATGAACATACCCGAAGAATATGCATCAGCATGCTTATTTCTCGAATTGGTGGCATGGAAATCCGGATATTCCCATATTTCCTGCTTGGACTTATAACAGTTATAAGATAGAGCGGAACCAACGTTCCCCAGCTCAGTATAATAAGCAAGTTCGGTCAATGCATCCAAATTATTATCTTGATTAAGTCATGACATGGTCTCTACCAGGAGAGAGAGAGAAGAAAATACTCTGTGTGCGCTCTTGCAAGATCAGATTGGCTATTGTTTTATCTAATCAGGATGGCTCCCACTGTTTTTATCAAATCTTCCTTCAAACCCTAAATGGTAAGACTAGCCGGGATTAATTACACCCTACAAGTTCGCCAATCTTTCAGTCAAGCCAGTGTCGGTACTTTGAGGGAGGTTTCCTGTGCTTTCGCACGGACCTAATTAAAATAAACCTCGTTTTCCCAAGGGCGTAACCCCGTTAACACCTTTCTAGACACCTACTTGATTGGCTAATTGTAATGTGTAAAACTCTCTCAGGAGTAACTCTTACTCGCAGTCGGTATCGGGATCCAACTATCTCATAGAAGGTATGCAATCTCATTGCAAATTTCAACATTTGAAATTCCCGATAATATTTTTGCCCCTAGCGTCTTATGATCTTGACGAAAGCCAATAAACCATAGTCCGCTAGTCAAGTTCAACCCGTACATTTCATGATTGAATTAAATCCATCCGCACGACCCTTGACGAAAGCCAACAAAGCCGTACGACTACCATAATCCAATCGCATCATATGCTAAAACAGATAAGCACTAATCATCTACCGCACACTACGCCTTGACGAAAGCCAACAAACGCAACACGAATACTAAATACTACTTATCTGAAATGACAGAGGGCTATGACAGGTTTTTATGAAAACCCTTTGCGTAATGAACTTGATATCGTTGTAGAATCGAGTGAATTTTTAAAAAGGAGTGTTTTTGAGACTTTTACTAGTTTCGCTAAAGAGGCCACTCCCGGTGAAGGGATCTCGGCTCCTTCCTTATCGAATAAGGTGCAGGATATAAATACCACTATGCAAAGCAAAAACTATAGAAGCAATTAAAAGACAAACCGACTAGGTTGTAGCATCTGCTAGTTTCGCTAAAGAGGTCACTCCCGGTGAAGGGATCTCGGTTCTTTCCTTATCGAATAAGGTGCTAGATATTCTAAAATGAATACCGCTATTGTCACGCCCCGCTTCCCAAAATACGGAATACGAGGGTGACAAGGCCAGCCATGCTCCTACGATCAGGGAAAGATCATGTCGTAGTCACACTTCGGAATCTAGTATTATATGGTAATCAGTAAAATGCAATACGGGTAAAGAGAATGAAGTCACTAAAACTATCAGGTATAAAGGAATCTGAGCTCAATGGAAGTAAGTAAAAAGGCAACTAACCAGGAATATCAATATAGAAATCTAACCGGTTCACTAGTCTGGATCTTCACGGTCTCCTCGAGGTCAGGCGAATCCACCTCTATTACTGAGCATGCATACTCAGGTCGTCAGAGCGACATAATAGCAATATTATAATAATGACATGAAACAGGAAAATAAGGTAATAACAGCGGAAGTAAAATGCAGATAATCACTATGTCACTAAATGATGCAAAGTATGATTTGTGTCCCTATCAGTCTCTAAATCATGTTTGAAATCGAGTTGTGGAAAGGAGGATCATATTTAACGGGAGTCTCGTACATACCCGAGACAATGGCCCACACGTCCGGACATAACCCTGTCAGCCGAATCACTAGATCCTACCTAATATATATAAGAGTCGTTGTTCGAATGATCATCCTTTAAAACACGGTCCTCGCTAAATACGATACTCTTTCCACTTCGATTTCCCTTTTTTTTTCCAGGTTTACACTATTGATGATTATGATTTATTCGTGTACAAGTATGCACCAATAACACGGTTTTGTCACTGTTCACTGTATTAATCACTGTAACGAATCATTCACTTTTCCATTGGCGTACTTGACACTCCTAAACCAATATCATTCATGCACGATAATGCATTGTACATTGAATAATAACGCGCACTATCACTAGGTATATGGCAATTGGGTAGGCTATGTACATTTATGCAATTAACAAGTCATGTGTAATATTAACTAGTATGCACCTCATGAGCTTATAAAAATTGCAGTAAATCATACGTTCAGAATTTAGCGAAATGATAAAAAGCTGGTAACAAGTAGACTTAGTCTTCAGTTCAGAAAAATTTGTTTCAGTGCAATCAGATTTCTGGTATTCAAGTTACAGCCATTTCAATTTAAGTGCTCGCTGCAGGAAATTCAGTTTCTGAACTGAACGTCTGTTTCGCGGCATAATTTTCACCCAGTTAGGATCAGAATTTAGCGACGCTACAGTTGAATGAAATGTAGAGTTTTCAATAGGGTTTCCAACTCACCATAGGGATTCTCAATCACATCTCTACGTCAGAAGTTATGCACTGTTCAACACTAGGGTATCAGTTTTGATTCTGTTTGGGACTGCTATACGTCCTGTTCTTTTAAATTGCAGTTTAAATAGTAAAAGAAGATAAAAAGGGGTGAAATCACTTGCATTATTTATATAACAGTTTCATCTTCAATAAAGTATAGGGTTCCGCAACATACAAGTTCAGGCAGCAAAGTAGTAAGCATTACGAGATAGAAATCAACAGCTAGAGCTGCTCTGGACTGCAGTCCAGAGCCGCTCTCCGAACCAACTCTCGCCATATTTTCAGTACAGAAACAATTAAAAACTTATATAAGGTTCTATTTCGTCGAGTCGGATTTGATTCGAGCCCTCGAACGCATCATTTCAATGTGTACACAATTTATTATGATTTTACCAAGTTTCAGACGCGGGAAATTTTCAGTTTTAACGGGTGTAATTGGGGGTGATCGTTTAAGCCAGTAACAATCATATTTTTCAGTCAAATTTCTACAAAATGTTCATTATCACGTGGGCCAGATTATACGATCAATTTCCGTAAGTTTAAATGAAGGTTTTCATTCGGTTCTCGCATCAAACACTTATGTCTTATAAGTTTCACGAATTATAAACACGGAATTAATGGTATTTTGGTTTGTAACGGAAATAATCTAGCATGTAGCAAGTAGGGTACTTGCCTGGAGACGCTTTGGCGACGCACGGCAGTGGCAACGGCATGAACGCGCTACGAACGGCGCGTCTAGGGTTCGCGGCCTCGGCTCGCGTTCGGGTTCGTCGTCGGAGTTGTCCGGGGATGGTTCGCGATCGCTGCAGGCGGAGTGTGGTGCTGGGAAGCTCCTGTGAGTGCGCTGGTGTCGACGGTGGTCGGCGGTGGTCGCTCCGGCGATGGGCACAGCGAGGTTTTTGATGATGGCAGTGGGTTTAGAGAGAGGGAGTGAGTTAGTGGGGGCTCGGATTTGATGGTACTGGTGATGATGCTGAGGATGTAGAGGTCGACGGGGCAGTGGGGAGCTCGCCGGCGTGAGGGTGCTGGTGGTGGTCGAGGTGGTGTAGTGAGGGCTCGGCGGTGGGTTGAGAGTGGTGAGGAGGGGTTAGGCGAGGGGAGGTGAAGTTGGGCTTGAGATCTGAAGAGAGGAGTGAGGGAGTCGATGAGGTGGTACTCGTCATCGTTGTTGTCGTCGTCGTCGGGGTGTAGAGATGGAGCCGGGAGTTTGGGGAGAAGAGAGGAGGGAGTTAGAGATCGAGAGTGTGAGGGAGAGAGGAGAAAGGAGTTTGAGGAGCTCGAGGGGTCGTGGTCGAGGTAGTGGGGCACGCAGTCGAGGCGTCGGCAACGTGGTCGAGTCATGGGGCATGCAGTCGTGGGTTCGCGCAGAGGAAAAAAAGAAACAAGCGGGAAAATATTCGAGGGGAGGGAGAAAGGTTGGAGCGGGTCGGGTTTGGGTGTGTTGGGTGCGGGTAAGGAGTTAGGGCACGGGCCGGTGAGGGAATTATTTGTGGGGGGGCTTGGAGTTGGGCTGGGCCGGGGAAGTTAATTAGTTTAATTAATATTTCGTTTGGGCCGGTGTTTGTCATGGGCTGGGCATGGCTGAGGAGTTTTAAAATATATGGTTTTGGTTTTAATTATTTCACTTTTTTTGATTAATTTTATTTGTTTTGGGTTTTGATTTTTAAAGGTTTAGAAAGATTTAGATACGACAATTCTAGCAACCAATTTTCAAACAAAAAAAATACGAGGAAAAGGAAAACATCGGGGAACCGGGAAAATAGAAAAATTTATAAATGGAAACGGGGATTTACATCATATCCCCCTTACAAAAATTTCGTCCTCAAAATTTAACAAGGATACAAAGAAACAAAAGTACTAAACAAAGAGATGTGGAAAACATGCACGGATATCTTCCTCCCGCTCCCAGGTAGATTTTCCTGGGGAACGACCGTCCTAAGACACTCGGACTAACAGAATGACCTTATTCTTCAGCACTTTCTCTCTGCGGTCGAGGATGGTGGTGGACTGCTCCTCGTAAGATAGGTCGGTACCCAAAGCTAACTCCAAATAGTCCAGAACATGGCTCTCATCCCGAACATAACGCCGCAACTAAGACACGTGGAAGGTATTGTGCACACCAGCTAGCGATGGAGGCAAGGCAAGTCGATAGGCCACCTCTCCTACTCGCTCTAGCACCTCAAAGGTCCGATGAAGCGGGGACTGAGTTTTCCCCGACCTCCAAACCTGATAACTCCATGGGTAGGGGAAATCTTTAGGAACACGTGATCTCCGACTTCAAATTCTAGCGCTCTCTTGCTGGTATCCGCCCAACTCTTCTGTCGATCTTGAGCCGTCTTAATGCGTTGTCTGATCATTTGGACCTTGTCGACTGTCTGAACAATAAGCTCGGGACCCAATAATCTTCGTTTTCCCTCATCATCCCAACACACTGGGAATCGACACTTACGCCCGTAAAGTGCTTCGAAAGGAGCCATCTGGATGCTAGCCTGGTAACTGTTGTTATAAGAGAACTCAACTAGATGCAGATGATCTTCCCAGGAGCCCTGAAAATCCAATATGCAGGCTCTCAACATATCCTCGAGCGTCTGAATCGTATGCTCGGATTGTCCATCCGTCTGCGGGTGATAAGCGGTACTGAACTTAAGGCGGGTAACCAAACTCTCCTGTAGGCTCCTCCAAAAGTGCAAAACAAATCTGGTGTTTCGATCTGACACAATGCTGACCGAGACACCATGAAGTCGCACTATCTCCTGCATGTATCTCTCTGCCAGTGACTCTGTCGACTGCCCCACTCGGAATGGTAAGAAGTGTGCAGCTTTCATGAGGCGGTCGACGATAACCCAAATGGCGTTATTGCCCTAGGGCTCCGTGGTAAGGCCGTCACGAAATCCATAGTAATGTGCTCCCACTTCCATTCTGGTATCGGAAGCGGTTGTAACAATCCTGCTGTCCTCTGATGTTCCGCCTTCACCTGCTGGCATACCAAGCACCTGGATATGAACCGCGCAATTTCTCGCTTCATCCCGTTCCACCAAAAATGTTTCTTTAGATCCCGATACATCTTTGTACCTCCCGGATGCACAGAATAAGCTGAACTATGCGCCTCAGCCAGTACTTCTTCTCGAACATCTCCTTTGGGTACGCAGAGTCTGCTACCAAATCTCAGAGAACCGTCCTCATGTATGATTAAGTCCGTTCTCAGCCCGGCTTCTACTTGCGCTCTGAACTTTTGCAATCGAGGATCATCCGCTTGTGCGGCCTTGATGCGATCCACAAGGAAAGACTGCACCTGCAGTTGCCAAAATTGACTGATTGCGCTCGGTGTAACGACTTCAAGCTCGAGTCTCTGAAAATCCTCAATAATGCTCCTCTGATTGGTCAACATCATGACCATTAGCTTGCGACTGAGAGCATCCAGTACAACATTTACTTTCCCCGGGTGATACTGAAGGTCCAAGTCATAATCCACCATCAGCTCTAGCCATCGGCGCTGCCTCATGTTTAGTTCCTTCTGAGTGAAGACGTACTTCAGACTTTTATGATCCGTGTACACCTCTACTTTCTCGCCCAACAGATAGTGCCTCTAAATATTCAACGCAAAAACCACTGCAGCTAACTCTAAGTCATGCGTAGGGTAGTTCCTCTTGTGATTTCTCAGATGTCGAGAGGCGTAAGCAACCACTTGACCGTGCTGCATCAGAACACGGCCTAATCCCTTCCCTGAGGCATCACTATGTATCACTAAACCACCGGAATCATCTGGTACTGTAAGAATGGGCGCCATGGTTAACTTCTGCTTCAGTGTGTCAATTGCCTGAGTACACTCCTCTGTCCATACAAACGGTACATCCTTCCGTGTCAGGCTCGTCAACGGTTCAGCGATTCTTAAAAAGTCTTGGAAGAACCTCCAATAATATCCTTCAAATCCCAGAAAGCTTCTAATCTCGGCCACTGACTTCGGCGTCGGCCAGTCTCTGACAGATTCTATCTTTTCCGGGTCCACTGAGATGCCTTCGCCCGAAACGATGTGTCCCAAGAGCTGAACCTTGTAGAGCCAGAATTCACACTTGCTCAATTTCGCATACAGCTTCTCTTCCCGAAGAATTTGTAGAACCGTGCGCAAATGCTCGACATGCTCCTCCCGGGTCTTCGAGTAGACAAGTATGTCATCGATAAATACAACGACAAACGTGTCCAAGTACTTTGCAAACACCTTGTTCATCAAGTCCATGAATATCGCTGGAGCATTGGTGACACTGAACGGCATCACAAGGAACTCATAATGTCCGTATCAGGTCCTGAAATCCGTCTTGCATACATCCTCGGCTGTCACTCTGATTTGATGATATCCAGAACGGAGATCCAACTTCGAAAATACCTTGGCCACACTTAACTGATCGAATAAGTCGTCGATGCGTGGGATTGGGTACTTGTTCTTTATTGTGACTTTGTTCAGCTCTCGATAGTCTATACACATCCGCAGTGATCCATCCTTCTTCTTCACTAACAAAACTGGTGCACCCCACGGTGAAACGCTAGGCCGGATAAATCCCTTCTCCAGGAGTTCTTCAATTTGCTTCTTCAATTCTGCCAACTCAACCGGTGTCATTCTGTACGGGGCCTTGGAAACTGGTGCTGTACCTGGAGTCAAATCGATCGAGAATTCTAAGACGCGTGGAGATGATAGACCTGGTAAATCTTCAGGAAACACATCCAGAAAGTCCCGAACAATCTCTGGGGCTGGGCTCTCATCAATCTCTATAGCTGTCAGCTCGTTTGGCTTGGCTCTATACTTGGCTGGCTCCAAAGATTCGCTCCCGCCTTCGAAAATAAACTCCGGGTGATTGGGAATGCAGAAGATCACATTCCTTGCTCGGCAATCAATAACTGCATGGAAGGTACTCATCCTATCCATCCCGAGAATTGCGTCATAGCTGCCTGCTCCGAGTCCTCTTTTGGATCCTCTTCCATAGGGTCTTCCTCTTCAGGATCTTCATCGGGTTCCTCCTCTACCGCATTTCCCTGTGGATTCTCTCCTATTGGGTCCTCTTCATTGATAGAGTCGTTAATCAAATTGATCTCTGGAGCTACGACATCGATTCCCTCATCCTCGTATTCGCCGTCGTTGAATATGACCTGTGGATCAAATCACCTCGTCATCTGAACTCGCTAACATACAGTCGAAAGAACCGCAGGACCGAGTGTCCTCCTCAAGAAGTGGTGTTGCCCCATGGTTGGCCATGGCCAGAAAAATAAAGGTCATGATCAAATAGTGGAACACGAAGGAAAATAACGATTAATGATGCGGACACGAGGGAAAGATAAGGTAGATAAGATTCAAACATGAGCTTGAGTGGTGATGCACAGGTAGTATATGGAAGTGAAAGTAAGGAAACCAAGTATGATTCAAGGGATCCCTAAATCGAACTGCAATTTTATTCTAAACCCGGTGCTTTGATACCAACAAAACCATGTCACGCCCCGCTTCCCAAAATACGGAATACGAGGGTGACAAGGCCAGCCATGCTTCTACGATCAGGGAAAGATCCTGTCGGAGTCACACTTCTGCTTCTAGCATTATATGGAATCAGTAAAATGCAATACGGGTAAAGAGAATGCAGTCACTAAAACTATCAGGTATAAAGGAATCTGAGCTCAATGGAAGTAAGCAAAAAGGCAACTAACTAGGAATATCAATGTAGAAATGCAATTGGTTCACTAGTCTGGATCTTCACGGTCTCCTCGAGGTCAGGCGAATCCACCTCTATTACTGAACATGCATACTCAGGTCATCAGAGCGACATAATAGCAATATTATAATAATGACATGAAACAGGCATAAGGTAATAACAGCGAAAGTAAAATGCAGATAATCACTATGTCACTAAATGATGCAAAGTATGATCTGTGTCCCTATCAGTCTCTAAGTCATGTTTGAAATCGAGTTGTGGAAAGGAGGATCATGTTTAACGGGAGTTTCGTACATACCCGAGACAACGGCCCACACGCCCGGGACATAACCCTGTCAGCCGGATCGCTAGATCCTACCTGATATATATAAAAGTCGCTATTCGAATGATCATCCTCTAAAACACGGTCCTCGCTAAATACGATGTTCTTTCCACTTAGATTTTCCCTTTTTTCCCCAGGTTTACACAATTGATGATTATGATTTAGTCGTGTACAAGTATGCACCAATAACACGGTTTTGTCACTGTTCACTGTATTAATCACTGTCACGAATCATTCACTTTTCCATTGGCGTACTTGACACTCCTAAACCAATATCATTCATGCACGATAATGCATTGTACACTGAATAATAACGCGCACTATCACTAGGTATATGGCAATTGGGTAGGGTATGTACATTTATGCAATTAACAAGTCATGTGTAATATGAACTAGTATGCACCTCACGAGCTTATAAAAATTGCAGTAAATCATAAGTTCAGAATTTAGAGAAACGATACAAAGACTGTAACAAGTAGACTTAGTCGTTAGTTCAGAAAAATTTGTTTCAGTGCAATTGGATTCCTGGTATTCAAGTTACAGCCATTTCAATTTAAGTGCTCGCAGCAGGAAATTCAGTTTCTGAACTGAACGTCCGTTTCGCGGCATAATTTTCACCCAGTTGGGATCAGAATTTAGCGACACTACAGTTGAATGAAATATAGGGTTTTCAATAGGGTTTCCAAAGCACCATACAGATTCTCAATCGCGTCTCTACGTCAGAATCTATGCACTGTTCAACACTAGGGTATCAGTTCTGATTCTGTTTGGGACTGCTATACGTCCTGTTCTTTTAAATTGCAGTTTAAATAGTAAACGACGATAAAAATAGGTGAAATCACTTGCGTTATTTATCTAACAGTTTTATCTTCAATAAAGTATAGGGTTCCGCAACATACAAGTTCAATCAGCAAAGTAGTAAGCATTACGAGATAGAAATCAACAGCCAGAGCCGCTCTCCGAGCCAGCTCTCGCCATATTTTCAGTACAGAAACAATTAAAAACTTATATAGGGTTCTAGGTCGTCGAGTCGTCTTCGATTCGAGCCCACGAACACATCATTTCAATGTGTACACAATTTATTTCGATTTTACCAAGATTCAGACGCGGGAAATATTCAGTTTTAACGGGTGTAATTGGGGGTGATTGTTTAAGCCAGTAACAATCATATTTTTCAGTAAAATTTCTACAAAATTTTCATTATCATGTGGGCCAAATTATACGATCAATTTCCGTAAGTTTAAAGGAAGGTTTTCATTCGGTTCTTGCATCAAACACTTATGTCTTATAAGTTTCACGAATTATAAACACGGAATTAATGGTATTTTGGTTTGTAACAGAAATAATCTAGCATGTAGCAAGTATGGTACTTGCCTGGAGACGCTTTGGCGATGCACGGCAGCGGCAACGGCATGAACGCGCTACGAACGGCGCGTCTTAGGTTCGCGGCCTCGGCTCGCGTTCGGGTTCGTCGTCGGAGTTGTCCGGGGATGGTTCGCGATCGCTGGAGGCAGAGTGTGGTGCTGGGAAGTTCCTGTGAGTGCGCTGGGGTCGACGGTGGTCGGCGGTGGTCGCTCCGGCGATGGGCACAGCAAGGGTTTGGATGATGGCAGTGGGTTTAGAGAGAGGGAGTGAGTTAGTGGGGGCTCGGATTTGATGGTACCGGTGATGATGCTGAGGATGTAGAGGTCGACGGGGCAGTGGGGATCTCGCCGGCGTAAGGGTGCAGGTGGTGGCCGAGGTGGTGCAGTGAGGGCTCGGCGGTGGGTTAAGAGTGGTGAGGAGGGGTTAGGCGGGGGGAGGTGAAGTTGGGCTTGAGATCTAAAGAGAGGAGCGAGGGAGTCGACGAGGTGGTAGTCGTCATCGTTGTTGTCGTCGTCGTCGGGGTGTAGAGATAGAGCCGGGAGTTTGGGGAGAAGAGAGGAAGGAGTTAAAGATCGAGAGTGGCAGGGAAAGAGGAGAAAGGGGTTTGAGGAGCTCGATGGGTTGTGGTCGAGGTCGTGGGGCACGCAGTCGAGACGTCGGCGACGTGGGAAGCTCGGGGATGTGGGTTGGCGTAGTGGAAAAAAAGAAAGAAGCGGGAAAATATTCGAGGGGAGGGAGAAAGGTTGGAGCGGGTCGGGTTTGGGTGTGTTGGGTGCGGGTAAGGAGTTAGGGAATGGGCCGGTGAGGGAATTATTTGTGGGGGGGGCTTGGAGTTGGGCTGGGCCTGGGAAGTTAATTAGTTTAATTAATATTTCGTTTGGGTCGGGGTTTGTCATGGGCTGGGCATGGCTGAGGAGTTTTAAAATATATGGTTTTGATTTTAATTATTTCACTTTGTTTGATTAATTTTGTTTGTTTTGGGTTTTGATTTTTAAAGGTTTAGAAAGATTTAGATACGACAATTCTAGCAACCAATTTTCACACAAAAAAATGCGAGGAAAAGAAAAACATCGGGGAACCAGGAAAATAGAAAAATTTATAGATGGAAACAGGGATTTACAGCTATGCAAAGCAAGAACTAGAGCTTTCAGTTTTTAAAACAAGTTTCTACAACATCTTTAGATTTCTTTTTCTTTCATTAATCTCATTAATGAAATCCCATCAATTTATGCTTCCCAAGCATCACAGAAGAAACGAAAGCAGCAATATTTATTATATCTCATATATATAATATAGGCATTCGTCTCAGAACATATCAAATGATCACATCACAAAATATCAGCAGCAGAAGAACACATATGAAATATTGGATATACTAGGAATTCCGTGTTTTTGTTAAGCCAATAAAAAACGCGGATTCCACGGTCGTGATAAATAGCCAAACCCACATCCCCAGACCCCTACAAGAGCGGCAAGCAACCCTACCAATTCTAGAGTTATGAGACCCGGTCTCGACTCCTCGAGATGGTCTCCCACTGGACCCTAGAACCCGGTTACTTGTGCTCTCCTCCTTGGGTCTATCCTAATGCGGAAAAGTAAATAATGTACATCAATGGTGACATCATCCTCAACCCGGAAGTGCCCTAATAAAAGAATATTACATACAAGTTTTTACATGAATGAAAATGAAAAACTCTCATCTCACATAAAAAAACCCAGGCTATTCAAAACACAACGATCCAATATATCATATCACAGCAACACATAACATCACATGTCATCAACGTAAGTAAATATGCGTATCCCAATTGTCGTTGATGTATAGCAACGAAACCAGCAATACACCACATATTACACTTACGGTCGCAGAAAAGAATGTGAAAAACTACAACAGTTGGAATTCGTGACCACCTTAAACATCATAAACCCAATGTATCACATACTTTGGATTTCATGCCCAACAAAATGAATTCCTTGGACATCACATGCCTAACAATTATAAACCCCGCATTTTAGTCTCGATATTGAAAACACATTCCAATAACCTGTCGGGTAATTCAACAAGATTCCCGATAACCTGATCGAATGCTCGTCGAAAACTTTAGTAGACGGCCGCACCCCCGATGCCGTCGACGAAGTACACTAAGGCGGAACACCGCGACCGCGAGCACCCAAACGGATGCTTTTGGCGACGGGGTTCTCCTACAGTCACTTGGTCGAGGCTATGGGGCATGGCTATCTAGTAAGGTTACCCGGCGAGTATCCGCGTACACTACGTAATTGCGACGGACTTTTGATCCATATCAAAATTCCGTGGCAACCGATCAAATGAGACTAAACTGCTAGATTTATAAAATTCAAACTAGTTATCTCATAACTAATTATGTGGATTCCAAATATTGTATCACAATCACAGATAGCTAGACGAAGTTAAACTTTTCGTTCGAATAAGCATGCACCCAAAATTTCCCAAAAAGCTCAACACTTGAGCGGAGTTCAAAAAAGTGTCCAAAAACTGCCACAGCTCTTATGAACAATCCGTAGAAGGGCCGACCCATACCTCACTCATGTCGCCACGGAACTGCGGCAAACCCTAGGATATGACCGCGGTTCCGCGATCCAAAAAGTCGAGTTTGGGTATCGTTCTTCTAGAGTCCATAGAATCACTTGCATAATTTTCTGAAGATTTTAATCTCGGAAAAAATCCAACACTTGGAAAATTTCCAGCGGGGAAAAATTGGGTTATTGATATCCGTTCAAACTTCTTAACATTGTCTAAATAACCCGAATACATGTTAGAATTACGACTACGAAACACTCTGAATTGCCTTTGCAGAAAGTTAACATCACATGTAAATTTAGCAAAAACTAGCAACACCTGAAACACCAAAACCCAAAGACTGGAACACCATGAAAATTTGAAGCCAAAACACCCTGAATGAACCGAGCATGCCTGTTTTATAGGTGATGTGGCCTGCAACTTTGAGGCCAAATGTATTCAAATTTTCACAGTGTTCATGTTATATCTCATACAACATTCTGCAGTTACTAAAAAAATTTGTAGAGCCCTTTAATAATTCGACAGAAACTAGATCATAGGGTTTCAAGTTTCGGAGTAGTTTCGGTTTCGTAATCTAACAAATATCGTTTAAATCTCTAGGTTGGCTCTGATACCTCTGTAGGGTTACTTAGCGCGGCAGCAAGGTTTCGGGAGGTATCGTCCATGCCGTTTTCAAATTTTTGCCGTTCTAAAGAACCCTAACCCAAGAATCTTAACTAGAGATTTAAACAAACTAGCAATGTTAACATCTTAACATCTAAGTGAATGAGGAATAAAACCTTTGTAGACCGGTCCTTCGCTTCAAAAGCTCCGTGTAGAAGTCCTTTCGCTGCGAGTAAGAATCTCCCGAACTCTTGAAAGGCTCCACAAGGTGAAAGATGCAAACTTGCTCGAAGTCTTCGAGGCCGAGGATGATCTACGTCGAGGAGACTCTAGCTCATGCTACCTCTTAACTAAATTAGGGTTTAGTGAAGTAAACACCCTAAACTAAATGGCTAATAGTAGAGGATGATAAAGTAGGAAATGGACTCTCTATAGATTTATTTTTCTCACAATATTTTCTCACCATTTTCAAAAGCTAGAAAGCTTTTCAAGAGGAAGAAGAAGCTCAAGTGAAGAAGAATGAGAGAATGAACTCATGAGGTGAGAATAGCAACCATGGATGAGTTAGAGTCATACAATAACCCATGTAGAGAGTTAACCATGGCTAAGGTATAATGGTTGGGTTAACAAATATCTACAAGTGAAACAAAAATGGTGGACTTGGTCAATGTTTCCACAAGCTTCTACAAGGTTATAGCCATGACAATTTCCATCCAATTTTTGAATTATTTAGATAAATATAAACCCTACATTACATCAAGCATGGTGTAAGTCATACACACACCCATGAACCATGTATCATCAAACATGACACATTAAGATGTACATTAATATGTATCACATATACACTAATGCACACAAGTGAGAATAAGAAATCATAAGTGAGCAAATATTAGTCAATGTTATTTAATATATCAAATATATAATTATACATTAAATTATTAAATCAACACTTGATTTAATAATCCGGCTATATCGCATACAACCGACTAATATCATATGAATCAACTTATCGAATCAACACTTGATCCGATAACCCGGCTATATCTCATATAACCGACCGATATCACATATCGAGAGAATAGAATACGGTATCACATATCGTATTAATCTCGGTCCCGCACATATCACATATGTGCTCCTACTTCGTTTCGCATGAACCAGGAAACCTCTGTGTATGACTCTAAAGACTCGTCAATACGCCGGCAGTAGGTGATGATCATATCAAACACCCACAAGCCGCAAGAGATCTGCAAAATGTAACGGCCACCCGGGTATTGAAGGATCAGAAGATCAACAAGAAAGCATACTCATACTCCTGCGAATCCAATCAGTAACACTACCGTACAATCCGGTCTCTTCGTCAGATATGTCGAATATCACAGCCTAGGGGTGGTATAACGTCAGACCCTAATAGCCTGATAAGTCATGCCGATGCAAGGTCCATAAAGGTTTGAGAAACTACTGATAACACTTACCAGTAGATCTCAGCAACCCTGGCCAGGGATTTCATGTTATGGCCAATCGAGCATAGCGCAACATCAACTCCCAATACCGGGAAAGACGAATCACCTCCTATCGCTCATTGCCTCCATGTGACTCGGGGATATACCTAAAAACCACCTTTTTGCATGATCTATTGACCGTGGTATGATGGAAATCAAAGCACAGTAGGAATCACACAAGACTCTATGACGACCTCGGGTCGACTGACTAACCTGTTCCAATGTCACCAGAGAACTGCTATCCGACGATAGGTATAATACAATCTAGGAGTTCTCGGCGAGTCCGTCTAGTGTACCCAGTCTCTACTGAGCACCCGTATACCTTCTCTGATTTCAAACACCAATGGATATGGGATCATCCATCGCCCATCATATGGGTCGAGAAGCGTATACGCTAGTATACTCTGGAATATCGATGCCCTATCTCGATACTCCCACGACTAGAACAATCTAAGGATGCACTTACCGACTACCTATGCCCCACTAGTATGATCTACATCATAGTCCTGGTAGTCAAGTACTCATCCTAAGGGCTTTATCAACATGTAATAGAGAGACAATAAGTGTACATGTTAAGATAAAGAGCAACCAGATAGCATACTATCATGTCGAGCAAGAAAGTCCTTCCTATATATGTCCAAGCAACCACTACAATATACATCGCATGTACAGTAATGGCCTCTAGGGCATACATATAATTAACAATAGTGACTGCATTCCCTTTATCCGTGTTGTGTTTTACTGATTACTATGTAATGCTGGAAACCAAAGTGTGACTACAGCAGAATTTTCTTTGACCGTAGGAGCATGGCTGGCCTAATCATCCTCGTATTCCGTATTTTGGGAAGCAGGACGTGACACGGTTTTGTTGGTATCAGAGCCAGATTTAGTATGAGATTGCAATTCCAACTAGAGATCCCTTGATTTATACATTGTTTCTCGGCCTTTCACTTTCATACACTGCTTGTGCATCACCACTCAAGTTCATGTTTTTTGTAACGACTCTGAAATCATTGTACAGAAATTTCTTGTTATTATACAGAAAAGAGTATGACAGCCTATGTAAGAGTTAAAAGTTATTTTTGTTTAATAAAAGTAAGAAGCAACTTGTAGCTCACTGGTAAAGCCTCTACACTACTGTGACATAGCCTGTGTGTTCGAATCCCATCAAACACAATTATTTTTTTTAGATTTTTTTTAATTTTTCGGAAGCCCAAGAATTGCACGTGCAATACACGGAGAAATGAAAAGTTTCAAAAAAATCAAACATGCACAAAAAGGAGTAAACACAGATATACACACGTGGCATGAATCTCGAGGCAAAACACGACATCTTGACCACCCATTCCTTCAATCTGGCTGCCATAGACGGTTCGATGGAGCCCATTTGCCTCAGTGCTTTTCATACTTGACCCTTCGA
Source organism: Agapanthus africanus (assembly GCA_030015575.1). Taxonomy (NCBI): domain Eukaryota; kingdom Viridiplantae; phylum Streptophyta; class Magnoliopsida; order Asparagales; family Amaryllidaceae; genus Agapanthus; species Agapanthus africanus. The sequence continues at coordinate 195,754,249 of JASDDO010000024.1, read as the reverse complement.
CTCCCCTTAACTCCCCTGCACTGTTTGATTTTCCTGTAATCAAACAGGGACTCTTTAATTCACCGTTTAACACCTTTTTAATGCATTTTAATACACATTTTTAATTCCCAAATCCTAATTCTCCACTATAAATAACACCCCATTGAAATTCTACCCTAGCACCGCCATGAAGTTCTCGTGGCATCAAGCATGCCGAATTTTAAATTTTCCGGTGCTAAGTTAAACTTAACCAAGATCGTAACTAGAATTTTAGGGTTTAAACCTATGATGATATGTAAACTAAATGAAGTGAAGAAGGTTATACCCTCATAGATCGAGTCCTTCATTTTATATGCTCCGTGTAGTAGTCCACGCGACTCCACTAAGCTCCACTTGAGAGTTTGGACGAGCTTCCTCCGAAGACCTTCATGCCAAAGATGATCCACGCGAAGCTCACTAGCTCAAGATACCTCTTCACTAATCTCCTTTTAGTGAAGGAAACACGCCACACTAAAGTGCTAGTTTGGTGTGGGATGGTGAAATAGGGGATCTGAGGCTCACTAATATGTGTTCAAGCTTCATGATTCACATCCCATGTGAGGGTTGAAGCTTGAACAATGATGAGGTAGAAGAAGAAGAGAGCAACATGAGAGCAACCCAAGAAAATGACCAAGTGTTGGAATAATGAAGTGCACTATGAAAACCCTTTGACCCCTCACTCATTTAAGCATGGAAAAATTGCAATATAAAATTGCAACCATGCTTGAATAGTGGGTAAAGATGAATATGTTAGTGTTTATGCCCTAGAAGGCCATTACTGTATCATACTAGCTTGTATATTACTTAATGGAAGCTTGGGATATTCACATGTATATAACAGTCTTGCTAAACATGGTAGTATGCTACTTGGTTTTTCTATCTTAATATGTGAGTGTACGTATTGATAGAGCTCTTAGGATCTTGCTTGTCTACCAGCGTTGTGATGGCAGTCACACTAGTGGGGGCTGGGTAGTCTACAAGCACATCCTCATTCAGGTCCCTGGTCGTTGGATTATCGAGACAGAGCATCGATACTCCGGAGTAGACTGGTGTGTACGCTTCTCATCCCAGTTGGGGAGATGGTCTGTCCCACAGCCGTCAGTACGTCGTACTGGAGATAGTATGCAGGTGCTCGTTAGGTTACGGGGACACCGGACAGGACTCATAGGGAACTGTTGGTTGGTTTGATACCAGTCGTCAGTGAACAGTTCCCAGGTGACATGAGTACAGCGTAGTCCGCAGACTTGACACTGCTACTTCGCCTCGAGTGTGTCCCACTGTTCTTAGATTGCTACCCTACCACGGCTCAAAGGAGTCGTGCAAACAGGTAGCAGTTGGGTGCAGTCCCGAGCACTTGGAGGCAGTGGCGGTTAGACAGGATTCGTCCCTCCCGGTATTGGGAGTAGATATCGTGCTGTGTCAGAGAGCCATTACGCAAAGTCCCTGGCCAGGGCAAGCGAGATTTGCTGGTAGGTTCCAGTAGTTTCTCAGGGTGTAATGGGCTTCCCTCCGACACGACTTATACCGCTATTAGGGGACTGACGCTTGCCGCCCCCCTAGGCCCGATATGCGATAGTCTTGGACGAACGGACCGGACTGTATGGAGATTGTCACATCAGACTCAGTAGGAGTTCGGATGGGTTTTCTCATCGGCCTTCTTATCGACAACTACCTGGGGACCGTTATGTACAGCTAGTGCCGCTTGCGGTCTGTGGTTAAACCCACTGCCAGCGTAGTAGTCGAGTCTCTAGAGTCCCACACAGAGAGTTTCCTACTCCAGGCGAAACGATATAGAGGTTGCATGGTTTTGCGACAAAGGGTTCGGACGCATACGTGCGTTTACGCGCGTACGACTTTCGGACAGTTTTTACCAGTCGGCTTTGGTTTAAGCCAGTTACTGGTATCCAGTTATTGGATTTATACAGTCTAAAGTTTTTCCGTATTTTTACGGATCGGAGGGGCGTTCTCGTAATTACTCGAGAAGCTTCTAGAAGTGGTGACTAAGGAGGTTTAGGTGTCATTTGCATTAAATGAGTTTAGTGAGTCATGAGGGTGATTCATGCATATCATTAATGCATGATAAATGCTTAATGAGTCATGGTTATGAATCACCACTAGATATTTATGAAACTTCATTATTCATCATTTAGTTTTTCTTTTATGGATGAATATTAAAGGTTCATATATATTATGATAGATTTACTATTCTCATTAGATTCATTCTCACCTTCTCTCTCCTCAAGCTCTCATCTTCAAACCCTAATCCTTACACCTCATGAGTTGAGATCAAAGGATTAGTTAGACTAAACAATCCATAACCATCACTCTATTTCATCTATCTTCTTTGATTAGCAATCCAAGAAGGTTAGTTGCCTCAAGTTTAGAGGTTTAGCTTGGAGTTTTGCTCTCGGGTGGATCGTCTACTACCTAGAGAAGGCCGAGGAGAACAAGGAGATCGTAAAGACGAAGGACTAGTTTTCATTAGGTATAATCCCTTAACACTATAGTTTAGTATAGCTATGTGTTCGGTTATTATTTGTTTAGCTTCGATTCAAGCGGTTAGTCGATGTCCGTTCTTTAAACTTGATCGTTTTTGAAAATTCCGCCTCCCCACAAGTACTGGGGTGTACTACATCGACTTACAGTGGTATCAGAGCCTCGCTAAACAATAAATAACTTAATTGCAAATTTGTACGAATTTCGAACGGAAAAACGAAGCCGGAAAACCCTAAATCTGTTCAGTTTCTGTCGAACTTAAAATGAAGTCCAAAAATTTTTCAGGTGTGCTCAGAAAGCTAGAAAAGAGTCCAGGAGAACACCCAAGAAATTCGAGCCCATGACTCGGCTAAAGCGCGGCGGAAGGGCGGCGGATCCCACCGATCCGCCGCGCTTCCGCGGCCGAGTTGCCGAGTCATGGACTCATCTTTCATGGGTGGGTCCCCTGTGATATTTGGGGTTTTCTGGAATATTTAATAATTGCTCAGGTTACTGTTTAACAGAGCAAATTTTGGAGCAATATTGATGTTGTTTAATCGATCGAAATTGTACAGTATTTGCATATTGGATTATATCTGTGATTGTTTAATGTGTTCGTAAACCTCCCCTAACTGCTAGTATGTCGGTTGGCAGGGGGTTGCATATTTCTGAAATGGTTATATCTGTTTGTGCATATAAACTGTATTGGACTGTTGTGATGTATAGCCGGGGTTAGCAATGGGTTATTGATTAATTCATTTGTTGTAAATGTAATTTGTTGTAATATTATTTTTGCGGGGCACTTCCAGGTTGCGGTCGTAGCCACCGTTGTATTATTTTATTTTACTGTTTATGCTCCTAGGACTGACCCAAGGTGGGGTACACAAACTGCCGGATGGGTAGTTTGCCGTACCCGTAGGGGTCGAGGGTGGGGTAACGGCTATTCATCACAACTGTGTAATCTGTCTTTTCTTGTAGGCTCAAAAGAAATACAGATTGCTTGCAAATCCAATATTGTTTATCTGTGTTCTGGAATGAATATCATTGCGTCAGACGAATGTAAAATATCTATATTTATGATAGTTATTTAGACGCCACTTATGTTTTACACCCGCGCTAGCCCAGCCCCCGCTCTGTCGTTAGTTAAGTAACCTAACGGGTGATGACGGGACCCCGTGGCGAATGCGGATGGCATAAGAGGACGTTGTATTTTCGTTGTTTTCTGCAATGATAGGTTAATGATGGGACGCATTATCTATAATGCAAAGTAAAACAAACCAAAGTTTAAATCGTTGGAACAATTTGAAAGAAACCACTCGGTTAATTTTAAAACAGATATTTTTAAATGCGGAGATTTAACCACTCTTTTTTAAAAGCTATCAGGTTCCTTCGATTATATCAAGTTCACTACGTTCACGGTTTCGCCAAAACCATTCGTAGCCCTCCGTCATTTCATTTGGGTATTCAGTAGTATTCAAGCTATGCATTTTGGCCAAAGTCAAGGCATAGTGTTTGGTAGCTACTGGGTTTTCATTTGTTGCATAAGATAGATGAGTTGGTTTGGGACAGTCGTATTACCATTTGACCAAAGTCAGGGGTATATACGGATGGGTTCAAATTGACAAGATAATGACGGGTAGAACTTGACATGTGACTTATGACATTTTGACCAAAGCCAAGGTCATAAGAGCATGGGGCAAAAACTTATATCGGGAATTTCAAAAGAAACTGAAATTTGCAAAGAGATGCATACCATTTGGAGTTTAATGAATGTTGGTAGCACTCCTTCAACATTATCATACGATGATATTTGGATCCCGATCCTACTGTGAGTATATGCTACTTATCAGGATATTCGTCGCTTAACGATCAATGCTATAAACCTAGTAGGTGTCCAGAAAGGTGTCAGCGGGGTTACGCCCCCAGAGAAAAGAGGTTATTTAATTAAGGAACTTCGCGAAAGCGTTGGAAAACCTCCCTCGAAGTATCGACACTGGCCTGGCTGAACGGTTAAGCAAGTATTGTACAGTGAGAATAGTCCTGGCTAATTCTTCTTTTATGGTTTGAGGAAGGATTCGAGAAACAGTGGGAGCCATCCAGTTTAGATAAATTAAAAACCACTCTAAACTTGCAAGAGCATCATGCTAAAGTGTTTTCTTCTCTCTCTCCTAATTGCAGCGACCCTGAAAATGACTGGACTTAAGTTACTTTTAGAGAAAAATATACTGACGAGGCCAAACTATAAAGATTGGCTATGGAATGTCAAAATGGCTTTGACCTATGACAAACTGGGGTACGTCCTCACCGCTACGGCACCTGCTGTCCCTGGTCCCAAATCCAGCAATGCGGATAAGGAAATCCGCAAAACCTGGGATTTAGATTGCGCGAGAGCCAAGTGCATCGTGCTTGCCTCGATGAACAATGAACATCAGAGGAGGCACGAGGATATATCCTTAGATGGCATATTTCTCCATACAAAGGAACTTTATGGAGAGCAATCTCGTATAGCAAGATACGAGACCTCTAAGAAATTGTTTCGAGCGAGGTTGGCTGTCGGGTCATCAGTAGGTGAACATGTCCTACAGATGATTGGCTATATAGAAGATCTCGCAGACCTTGGGACGACTTTGGATAATGAGCTCTATACAGACCTTATTCTCCAGTCCCTTCCTCCCACCTACGCCCAGTTTATCCTCAACTTCAATCTTCAAGGAAAAGAAGTTGAACTTGCGGAACTCCTGAACATGTTAAGGAGTGCAGAGGGCACCTTGCAGAAGGCAAGGGAAACACCCGCTATGTTTGTTGGCGGTGCATCTTCTTCCGGGTCCAAGGCTAGGGCCAAAGGAAGGAAGAAGAAGGCCGCACCCAAACCTAGAGGAGGTGTTAGTAAGGTGAGAGGGAAGGGAAAGAAAAAGACTGCAGTACCGATAGTTGGCCAGGATGAGTGCTTCCATTGTCACAGGAAAGGGCACTGGAAGAAGGATTGCAAGGCATGGAACGCCAAGAACAAGGAACCGAAGCAAGCTGTGGCTTCGACTTCAGGTGTGTTTGTAATTGAGAATTGTCTGTCGATCAACTCTACTTCCTGGGTATTGGATACCGGATCAGGATCTCATATTTTCAATTCTTTGCAGGCACTGAGAAACCGTAGAGTGCTGAAGGAAGGTGATATGATCCTCAGGGTTGCTAACGGAGCTAGCGTGGGAGCTGCGTCCGTCGGGGATTATCACCTTGGATTGACGAGTGGACACATTTTGGTTTTACATAACTGTTATTTTGTACCCAGCTTAACGTGTAATATCATATCAGTTTCCTTGTTATCAAATAAAGGTTATGATTTCACGTTTGTAAGAGATGTTGTCAACATCCACCTTAATCATGGTTTGATTGGGTCCGGTACTCTAAATAACGGCATATATGTTTTAAACCAACTCCAAATTTTCAATGTCCAGAACACACTAAAAAGAAAGTCTCCAGATTTAAATAAAGCTTTCTTATGGCATTGTAGACTGGGTCACATCAATGAGAGAAGGTTGACTAAGTTGCATAGAGAAGGATATTTGGACACGTTCGAATATCAAACTTATGACACTTGTCAATCTTGTCTCAAAGGAAAGATGACAAAGACTCCATTTACTGGACAAGGAGTAAGAGCGAGCGAGCTCTTAGGACTCATACACAGCGATGTATGTGGTCCAATGTCTACACATGCAAGAGGTGGTTTTTCCTATTTCATTACTTTCACGGATGATTACTCAAGATACGGATTCATTTATCTGATGAAACATAAATCCGAGGCTTTTGAGAAATTCCAAGAGTATAAGAATGAAGTAGAAAACCAAACAGGCAAAAGTATTAAGACACTAAGATCTGATCGAGGTGGAGAATACTTAAGTGCCGAGTTCCTAGGTTACCTAAAAGAGAAAGGAATTCTCTCTCAGCTTACTCCTCCATACACTCCACAGCATAACGGTGTATCGGAGAGACGGAATCGAACCTTATTGGATATGGTACGATCCATGATGAGTAATGCTGAGTTACCGCGATCTTTCTGGGGTTATGCGCTAGAATCAGCGGCATATCTTCTGAATAAGGCTCCTACCAAGACTGTGCCTACCACTCCATATCAGATGTGGACTGGGAAGAAATCCCATCTTCAGCATATGAAGATTTGGGGATGTCCAGCTTTTGTTAAAAAGCAGCATGTGGACAAGCTCGAGGCACGATCAGTAAAATGTATGTTTGTGGGATATCCAAAGAACTCCAAGGGATATTATTTCTATTACGCAGAGGAACAAAAGGTTTTTGTTTCTCGTAATGCCCATTTTCTGGAAAATCAGTTTTTAGAAAAGGAAATAAGTGGGAGCGAAATAGAACTGGAAGAAATTCCAGAACCACAAACTGCTACTGAAAGTTTGGTAGAACCGGAAGTTCAAGAAGAACAGAACATTCCCGCACCCCTCCGCAGGAGTAGTAGGTCGTCTCGTCCGCCTGAGAGATACTACGGTTTTCTCATAGATGGGGATAGAGAGGATTGCATCATAGATGATGATGAACCTACTGACTTCCAGCAGGCCATCCAGAGCGGCGACTCGGTACGATGGCTAGATGCAATGCGGACCGAGATGGAGTCTATGTACACCAACAAAGTATGGACTTTGGACTTTGCTCCAGATGGGGTAAACCCATAGGATGCAAATGGATCTTCAAGAAAAAGATTGGTGTAGATGGACAGGTGGAAACCTATAAGGCTAGACTTGTTGCAAAGGGTTTTCGTCAAAGACCTGGTTTGGACTATGACGAAACTTTTCTCCAGTGGCTATGCTCAAATCCATTCGGGTCCTTCTTGCTATTGCTGCCTTCCATGATTATGAAATCTGGCAGATGGACGTAAAGACGGCTTTTCTGAATGGAAATTTAGAAGAGAGCGTCTATATGGATCAGCCAGAGGGTTTCAATCAGAGTGGGAGCAGCGGGAAAGTATGCAAGCTGCTTAAGTCTATTTATGGACTAAAGCAAGCATCGCGGAGTTGGAACATCTGTTTTGATGAGACAGTCAAAGAATATGACTTTATCAAAAATCCAGATGAACCGTGCATATATAGTAAAGTTGTGGCCAGAAGTGTCGTATTCCTCGTCTTGTACGTGGATGACATTCTATTGATAGGAAATGACATTCCTATGCTACAATCTGTCAAAGGATTCTTGTCACACAGGTTCTCCATGAAAGACCTGGGTGATGCCTCTTACATTCTGGGGATCCGGATCTATCGTGATAGATCCAAGAGGATGTTGGGACTTTCGCAGTCCAGGTATATCGACACTATACTGAAAAAATTCAGTATGGAAGATTCTAAGCGCGGTAATCTACCGGCTTGTCACGGAATCACCCTCTCCAAAGAGATGTCTCCCAAGACTGATTTGGAAAGGGAACGCATGTCTATTATACCCTACGCTTCTGCGGTAGGCTCTATAATGTATGCGATGTTGTGTACCAGACCAGATGTAGCTTACTCACTGAGCGTGGTAAGCCGGTATCAGTCAGACCCAGGGGAGAAACACTGGATAGCAGTAAAGAACATTCTCAAGTACCTGAGGAGGACTAAGGAGATGTTCTTGGTTTATGGTGGAAAAGACCTCAGGTTGGAGGCCTTTGCTGATTCCGGCTTCCAGAGTGATAAGGACGATTCCAAGTCCATGTCGGGTTATTTCTTTACCCTCAATGGAGGGGCGGTGTGCTGGAAGAGCTCCAAGCAGGACACCGTTGCTGACTCGACGATGGAAGCGGAGTATATAGCTGCTTGCGATGCCGCAAAAGAAGCAGTCTAGATGAAGAAGTTCCTAACAGAACTTCAGGTTGTTCCTACCATAGTTGATCCAATACCTCTGTATTGCGACAACAACGGAGCTATAGCTTTAGCGAAGGAACCAAGGTCCCATCAGAAGTCCAGACACATCTTGAGGCGGTATCACCTGATCAGGGAGATCATTGATCGTCAGGAGATCGAGGTTCGGAGAGTTGCTTCAGAAGAGAACATTGCTGATCCATTCACAAAGGCCCTTCCTCAGATTCAGTTCGAGCGGCTACTTGAGATCATCGGTCTTCGATACGCCAGTACATGGCCCTAGTGCAAGTGGGAGATTGTTAGTGTTTATGCCCTAGAAGGCCATTACTGTATCATACTAGCTTGTATATTACTTAATGGAAGCTTGGGATATTCACATGTATATAACAGTCTTGCTAAACATGGTAGTATGCTACTTGGTTTTTCTATCTTAATATGTGAGTGTACGTATTGATAGAGCTCTTAGGATCTTTTTTGTCTACCAGCGTTGTGATGGCAGTCACACTAGTGGGGGCTGGATAGTCTACAAGCACATCCTCATTCAGGTCCCTGGTCGTTGGATTATCGAGACAGAGCATCGATACTCCGGAGTAGACTGGTGTGTACGCTTCTCATCCCAGTTGGGGAGATGGTCTGTCCCACAGCCGTCAGTACGTCGTACTGGAGATAGTATGCAGGTGCTCGTTAGGTTACGGGTACACCGGACAGGACTCACAGGGAACTGTTGGTTGGTTTGATACCAGTCGTCAGTGAACAGTTCCCAGGTGACATGAGTACAGCGTAGTCCGCAGACTTGACACTGCTACTTCGCCTCGAGTGTGTCCCACTGTTCTTAGATTGCTACCCTGCCACGGCTCAAAGGAGTCGTGCAAACAGGTAGCAGTTGGGTGCAGTCCCGAGCACTTGGAGGCAGTGGCGGTTAGACAGGATTCGTCCCTTCCGGTATTGGGAGTAGATATCGTGCTGTGTCAGAGAGCCATTACGCAAAGTCCCTGGCCAGGGCAAGCGAGATTTGCTGGTAGGTTCCAGTAGTTTCTCAGGGTGTAATGGGCTTCCCTCCGACACGACTTATACAGCTATTAGGGGACTGACGCTTGCCGCCCCCCTAGGCCCGATATGCGATAGTCTTGGACGAACGGACCGGACTGTATGGAGATTGTCACATCAGACTCAGTAGGAGTTCGGATGGGTTTTCTCATCGGCCTTCTTATCGACAACTACCTGGGGACCGTTACGTACAGCTAGTGCCGCTTGCGGTCTGTGGTTAAACCCACTGCCAGCGTAGTAGTCGAGTCTTTAGAGTCCCACACAGAGAGTTTCCTACTCCAGGCGAAACGATATAGAGGTTGCATGGTTTTGCGACAAAGGGTTCGGACGCATACGTGCGTTTACGCGCGTACGACTTTCGGACAGTTTTTACCAGTCGGCTTTGGTTTAAGCCAGTTACTGGTATCCGGTTATTGGATTTATACAGTCTAAAGTTTTTCCGTATTTTTACGGATCGGAGGGGCGTTCTCATAATTACTCGAGAAGCTTCTAGAAGTGGTGACTAAGGAGGTTTAGGTGTCATTTGCATTAAATGAGTTTAGTGAGTCATGAGGGTGATTCATGCATATCATTAATGCATGATAAATGCTTAATGAGTCATGGTTATGAATCACCACTAGATATTTATGAAACTTCATTATTCATCATTTAGTTTTTCTTTTATGGATGAATATTAAAGGTTCATATATATTATGATAGATTTACTATTCTCATTAGATTCATTCTCACCTTATCTCTCCTCAAGCTCTCATCTTCAAACCCTAATCCTTACACCTCATGAGTTGAGATCAAAGGATTAGTTAGACTAAACAATCCATAACCATCACTCTATTTCATCTATCTTCTTTGATTAGCAATCCAAGAAGGTTAGTTGCCTCAAGTTTAGAGGTTTAGCTTGGAGTTTTGCTCTCGGGTGGATCGTCTACTACCTAGAGAAGGCCGAGGAGAACAAGGAGATCGTAAAGACGAAGGACTAGTTTTCATTAGGTATAATCCCTTAACACTATAGTTTAGTATAGCTATGTGTTCGGTTATTATTTGTTTAGCTTCGATTCAAGCGGTTAGTCGATGTTCGTTCTTTAAACTTGATCGTTTTTGAAAATTCCGCCTCCCCACAAGTACTGGGGTGTACTACATCGACTTACAGAATAAACTAAAGAAAAATGTCATGCCTCACCATGCTCCCATTTTCCACCTCAATTTCTATTTTTCTCAAAAATAGAAAATACACCATGCTTCATATATATATATATATATATATATATATATATATATATATCAAATATATATATATATATTATGAAGGATAGTTAGTGAGCTAATAATATTAGTTAAGATATAATTATATCACATATAATATATATCACATTATTAAATCAACTCTTGATTTAATAATTCGATTATATCACATATAACCAACTAATATCATTTATCAGTGTATCACATTATCAAAACAACACTTGATTCGATAATCTGGTTATATCACATATAACCTGACCGACAACAGATAACTTCCAGATTATAATACTGTATCACATACACGTATTTAATCAGGCCCACACACATATCACATATGTGTCCTACTTTGTTTCGCTTGAACCAGGGAACTTCTGTGTGGGACTCTAAAGACTCGTCAATACGTAGCGGTAGGTGATGATCACATCAGTCGCCTACAAGCCGTCAGCGGTACTAGCTGGACGTAACGGCTACCGGGGTATTGAGCGATATGAAGATCAACAAGCAAGCTTGTCCATACTCTCCATGAAGTCTATCAGTAACACTACCGTACAGTCCGGTCTCTTCGTCTGATATGTCGCATATCATGTCTAGGGGTGGTAAACGTCAGACCCCAGTAACGTGATAAGTCATGCCGATGTCTGGCCTATAACGGTTCGAGAAACTACTGATAACTCTTATCAGTAAATCTCAGCTGCAGCCCTGGCCAGGGACTTCCAGTTATATCCAATCGACCATAGCGCAACATCAACCCCCAATACCGGGAGAGACGAAATCCCTCCTATCGTTCATTGCCTCCATGTGATTCGGGACTGTACCCAAAATCCACATGTTTGCACAACTCCTCTTGAGCGTGGTAGGAAGGAAATCAAAGCACAGTGAGAGCCACACAAGACTTTATGACGATCTTGGGTCTACAGACTAACCTGTACCAGTGTCACCAGAGAACTTCTATCTGACGATAGGTATACTACCAACTAGGAGTCATCGGCGAGTCCGTTCGGTATACTCATTCTCTAATGAGCACCTGTGTACAATCTTTGATGTCATACACCAATGGTTGTGGGATCAACCATCGCCCTCCAAAGGACAAGAAACGTACACACTAGTTTACTCTGGAATATCGATGCCCTGTCTCGATATCCCCTCGACTAGGAACAATTAAAGGATGTACTTTTAGACCACCCTGGCCCCACTAGTATGATCTCATCATAATCCTGGTAGTCAAGTACATATCATAAGGGCTTTATCAACTTGTAAGAGACAGACGGTATAAAAACACCAGTCTACATGTTAAAATAAAGGTAACCGATAGTATACTATCATGTCGAGTAAGAAAGTCCTCTATATATATATCCAAGTATCCACTATATCAACAATAATGGCCTCTAGGGCATACATATTCCTAACAATCTCCCACTTGCACTAAGACCAGTTGTTGTAGTATCTCATACCCAACTTCCCAAAAGTCTCTCGAATAGCATATGGGGAAGGGCCTCGGTGAGTGGATCCGCTGTGTTATCCTCTGTGTCAACTCTCCTGACCTCGATCTCCTGGAGATCAACTATCTCCCTAATCAGGTGATGCTGTCTAAGAATATGTCTAGATCACTGACGGGACCGGGGTTCCTGGGCCAAAACCACAACTCCATTGTTATCACAATACACAGGTATTGGATGCTCAATAGTAGGAACCAAGTTCATCTTATGAACTTTATTTATCCAGAAAACCTCTTTGGCAGTATCGTTGGTAGCGATGTAATTAGCCTCTATCAACCAGTCTACTACGGTATATGGCTTGGAACCCTTCCAACATACTGTCCCTCCACTAAGGTAAAGACAAAACCAGAGAATGACTTTCAGTCGTCCGTATCACTCTGGAAGCTCGAATCGGTAAAGTACTCCACCTGGAGTTCACCGTTACCATACACCAAGAACATCTCTTTAGTGCTTCTCAAGTACTTAAGAATATTCTTCACAGCTGTCCAGTGTTTCTCCCTTAGATCTTATTGATACTTACTCACTGCACCTAGTGAGTAAGCTACATCCGGTCTGGTACACAACATCGCATACATGATTGACCCGACCGCCGAAGTATAGGGTATCCCTTGCACGCGGCCCTCTCCAAATCAGTCTTGGGAGACATCTCTTTAGAGAGAGTGATTCCTTAACAAGCGGGTACATTACCACGCTTCGAATCTTCCATACTAAATCTCTTTAGTATGATGTCTATGTACCCGGATTAGGACAATCCCAACATCCGTTTATATCTATCTCTATAGATCCATATCCCCAGGATGTAGGGGGCATCAGTTAAATCTTTCATGGAGAACTTGTGAGATAAGAGGAACTTGACCGAGCGTAGCATAGGAACGTCGTATCGTATCAAGAGTATGGCATCCGCGTACAATACGAGGAAGACAACCATACTTTCTACAACCTTCTTATATATACATGGTCCATATACCTTTTTTATGAAGTCAAACTCTTTGACAGTTTCATCAAAACAGATGTTCCATCTTCACGATGCCTACTTTAATCCATAGATGGATTTAAGCAGCTTGCACATGCTTCCGCTGCTCCCACTATCTACGAAGCCCTCTAGCAGTGTCATATACACGCTCTCTTCTAAATCACCATTTAGAAAAGCGGTTTTGACATGCAGTCTGCCAGATTTCGTAGTTGTGGTATGCAGCAATGGAAAGTAGGATCCTGATGGACTTAAGCACAGCGACAGGAGAAAAGGTTTCATCATAATCGACACCAGGTCGTAGATGAAAACCATTTGTTACAAGTCTGACTTTGAAAGTCTCAACTTTTCCATCTACACCAAATTATCTTTCTCAAAGATCCTCTTACTCCCGACGGGTTTTACCCCTTCAGGATCAACTTCCAAAGTCAACACTTTGTTGGTGTACATAGATTCCATCTCAGATCGCATAGCATCCAGCCATTTCACAGAGTCCCCACTCGTGATGGCCTGCACGAAACTAGTTGGGTCATCATCTCCAAGATGCAATCCTCGCTCCCACCATCTATGAGAAAACCGTAGTATCTCTCAGGTGGATGAGGAATCCTACTAGATCTGCGTAGTGGCTATGGTTTTTCGGGGACTATTGAATCCTCCGGTTCCATCAAATCGTCGATTATAGTTTGCGTTGCTGGAACTTCTTCCAGTTCTACCTCTTTACCACTAATTTCTTTCATAAGAAATTCATTTTCTAAAAAAATGGCATGTCGAGAAATAAAACACATTTTGTTCCTCGGTGTGGTAGAAGATATACCCTCGCTAATGTTTGGGATATCCTACAAACTTGCACAGAACTGACCTTGTCTCAAGCTTGTTCGGATTTTTCTTTTCAACATAGGCCGAACAACCCCATATCTTAACTCGTTTAAGAGATGGTCTGCTCCCATTCCATATCTCATATGGAGTGGTAGGCAACAGATTTGGTCGGAACTCTATTCAATAGAAATAAAGCTATCTCAAGTGCATAACCCAAAAGGAAATAGGCAACTCAGCAATACTCATCATAGAGCGCACCATATCTAATAGGATGCGATACCTCCGTTCCGAAATACCGTTGTGTTGTGGTGTATACGGAGGAGTATGCTGAGAGAGAATCTCATTCTCTTTTAAATAATTTCGGAATTCCGTGCTCAAGTATTCTCCTCCCCGATCATAACGAAGGATTTAATAATTTTACCTATCTAGTTCTCAACTTCGTACTTATATTTCTTGAATTTCTCAAAAGATTCAGATTTGTGTTTCAACAGGAACACATGTCTGAACCTTGAGAGATCATCAATGAATGTAATAAAGTACGCGGAACCAATCCTGGCATGTGTAAACATAGGACCGCATTCATCACTATATATCTGTCCAAGAGTTCAGTGGCTCTTTCTCCATTTCTAGTAAACGGAGATTTGGTCACCTAGTCTTTGAGACATGACTGGTAAGTTTTATAATATGTAAATTCGAACGGATTCAAATATGCATCCTTATGCAACTTTAGCTAGTCTTGTCTCATTGATATGACCTAGTCTACAATACCACAAGAAAACTTCGTTCATTTCTAAACTGTTCTTCTTGTGTGTGTTATGTACGTTAGAACTGTGGTTTGATTCAGAACGTGTATACTGTTATACAACGTACCATACCCAATCAACACTTGATTTAGAAAAATATTCATAATATTTTCGTACGGAATAACAGTCGCTCAGAATCAATGTATTACCAGTTGGTAACACTAGATGATATTTGCCAACTGCCTTGGCTGCAACAATTGCACCATTCCCTACTAATAGAAACATATCACCCTTTCTCGGTTCTCTACCTATCTGTAGCTTATGTAACAAATTACATATGTGGGATCCTGATCCGGTATCTAATACTTAGGACACAGAGCTAACTGAGAACCAATTCTTGGTAACGAACACACTCGAAGACGATGCATCAACATGCTTTTTCTTCATACAGATGGCGCGGGAATCCTGATATTCTCATATTCCTTGCTCAGACTTCTGACAATCATAAGGTAGAGCGGAACCTAGTCCAGTATAATAAGTAGGTTTGGTCAATACATCCATATTATTATCTTGATTAAGGCATTTCATTGGTCTCTACCAGGAGAGAGAGAAGGATAATCACTTTGCGTGCGCTCTTTGCAAGATTAGATTGGTTTTTATCTAATCAGGATGGCTCCCGCTGTTTTTATCAATTCTTCCTTCAAACCTTAAAAGATAAGATTAGCCGGGATTAATTACATTCTACAAGTTCTCTAACCGGGCAGCCAGGCAAGTGTCGGTACTCCGAGGGGGGTTCCCCATGCTTTCGCACGGACCTAATTAAAATAAACCTCGTTTCCCTCGAGGCATAACCCCATTGACACCTTTCTAGACACCTAATGGATTAGCTAATTGTAAAGTGCAAAACTCTCCCAGAAGTAACTCTTACTAGCAGTGGGTATCGAGATCCATCTATCATATAGAAGGTATGCAATCTCATTTACAATTTCAACACTTGAAATTCCCGATAATGTTTTTACCCCTAGCTTCATATGACCTTGACGAAGGCCAATAAACTATAGGCCGCTAATCAAGTTCAACCCGTTCATTTCTTGATTGAATTAAACCCACCTGCACAACCCTTGATGAAGGCCAACAAAGTCGCACGACTACCCTAATCCAATCGCATCACATGCTGGCAGATAAGCACTAATCAGCTACCGCACACTACGCCTTGACGAAGACCAACAAACATAGCACGAATACTAAATAATACTTATTTGAAATGACGGAGGGCTATGCAGGTTTTTAAGAAAACCATGAGCGTAATGAACTTGATATCATTGTAGAATCTAGTGATTTTGAAAATGAGTGTTTTTGAGGCTTTTGCTAGTTTCGCTAAAGAGGTCACTCCCGGTGAAGGGATCTCGGCACTTTCCTCATCGAATGAGGTGTTGGATGTTCATCAAGGAATACCACTATTCAAAACAAGAACTAGAGAAGCTATCAAAAGACAAAACCGAGTGGGTTGTAGCATTTGCTAGTTTCTCTAAAGATGTCACTCCCGGTGAAGGGATCTCGGCTCTTTCCTCATCGAATGAGGTGCTGGATATTCATCAAGGAATACCACTATGCAAAGCAAAAACTAGAGCTAAAAAATCTGATTCTACAATATCTTTAGGTTTCTTTCTTTTCATTAATCTCATTAATAAAGTCTCATCATTTAATGTTTCCTAAACATCACAGAAAAATGAAACGAAAATAGAACGTACGCTTATGCCATCCACATTCGCCACTGGGCCCCGTCATGCACCGTTAGATTACTTAACTACTGGAAGAGCGGGGGCTGGACTGGCATGGGTGCAAAACATAAGTAACGTTTATTATATATCATATATATAATATATCATTCGTCTCACGCGGTTATATGATCACATCACAGAACCAAGCAGCAGAAGCAACATATGAAATATTGGATATACTAAGATGTCCGTGTTTTAAATTTAGCCAGTAATGTAAAACACGGATTCCACGGTCGTGAAGAATAGCCAAACCCACATCCATAGACCTCTACGGGAGCGGCAAGTAACCCTACCAATTCTAGAGTTAGGAGACCCGGTCTCAACTCCTTGAGATGGTCTCCCACTGGACTCTAGAACCCGGTTACTTGTGCTCCCCACCTTGGGTCTATCCTAATACGGAAAAGTAAATAATATACATCAATGGTGACATCATCCTCAACCCAGAAGTGCCCCAATAAAAGAATATTACATACAGATTTTACATGAATGAAAATAAAAACTCTCATCTCACATAAAACCCCCGGCTATTCTTACACGACGATCCAATAAATCATATCAACAGCAACACATAACATCACATGTCATCAACGTAAGTAAATATGCGTAAAACTCGTTGACATATAGCAACGAGACCGTGATACCCCACATATTACACTTACGGTCGCAGAAAATAAAATGGAAAACTATAATAATTAGAATCCGTATATCCTTAGACATCATAAACTCGGACTATCTCATATTCCGGATTTAATGTCTAACCTATAAACCTTGTATTTTAGTCTCAAATTGAAAACACTTTTCAATTACATTAGTCGGGTAATTCAACAGGATTCCCGACTATATTATCGAATACGCATCGGAAACTTTAGTAGATTGCCGCACCTCCGATACCGTCGACGAAGTGCACTAAGGCAGAACACCGTGGCCGCAAGCACCCAAGTGGGTGCTTTTGGCAACGGGGTTATCCTATAGTCACTTATTCGCGGCTATGGGGTATGGCTGTCTACTATAGTTACCCGACGAGTGTTCGCGTACAATACGCAATTGTGACGGAGTTTTGATCCAAATCAAAACTCCGTGGCAACCAATTAACCGAGACTAATACACTGGGTTTACAATATACTAACTAGTTTTCACAAAACTAATTATTTGGATTCTAAATATTGTATCATATATCATCAAGATCTGTACAACGTTAAACATTTCGATCGGTTTAGCAAACACCCACACTATCCAGAGGCCTCAACAACTTGAGAATCATTAAAAAAAACTAGAGAGTGCAAAGCTACATAATGGAGCAGCACAGAAAAAATTAGCACACAACAGTACAAACCTACCACGGAACCGCGGCCAAACATGGTGTTTGGCCGCGCTTCCACTGCCGTTTGATGGCATTGGGTGCTCAAATTTCATGAGGCTCCATTAAACACCCTGCATGATTTTTTGGATATTTTTAATAACGAAAATTCCAACTCTTAAAAAATTCGACAGAAACATGAAAAATCCGTGTTTTCGAAAACCGCTCGAGCACTTTAACATCATAAAGACCTACCCAAACATTCTATCTTGGCTCTGATACCATAAAAGTATACCCTAGCACCGCCATGAGGTTCCAGTGGCATCAAGCATGCCGAATTTTAAACTTTCCAGTGCTAAGTTAGACTTAACCAAGATCATAACTAGAATTTTAGGGTTTAAACTTATGATGATATGTAAACTAAAAGAAGTGAAGATGGCTATACCCTCGTAGATCGAGTCCTTCACTTCATATGCTCCTGTAGTAGCCCACGCGACTCCACTAGGCACCACTTAAGAGTTTGGACGAGCTTCTTCCGAAGACCTTCGTGCCGAAGATGATCCACGAGAAGCTCACTAGCTCAAGCTACCTCTTCACTAATCTCCTATTAGTGAAGGAAACACGCCACACTAAAGTGCTAGTTTGGTGTGGGATGGTAAAATAGGGGATTTGAGGCTCACTAATATGTGTTCAAGCTTCATGATTCACATCACATGTGAGGGTTGAAGCTTGAACCATGATGAGGTAGAAGAAGAAGAGAGCACCCAAGAAAATGACTAAGTGTTGGAATAATGAAGTGAACCATGGCAACCCCTTGACCCTTCACTCATTCAAGCATGGAAAAATTGCAATATAAAATTGCAACCATACTTGAATAGTGAGTCAAGATGAATAAACTAAAGAAAAATACCATGCCTCACCATGCTCCCATTTTCCACCTCAATTTCTATTTTTCTCAAAAATAGAAAATACACCATACTTCATATATATATATATATATAACATATATTAATATATATATATATATATATATATATATTATGAAGGATGGTTAGTGAGCTAATGATATTAGTTAAGATACAATTATATAACATATAATATATATCACATTATTAAATCAACACTTGATTTAATAATCCGGTTATATCACATATAACCGACTAATATCATTTATCTGTATATCACATTATCAAATCAACACTTGATTCAATAATCCGGTTATATCACATATAACCCGACCGACATCAGATAACTGCCAGATTATAATACGGTATCACATACACGTATTTAATCAGGCTCACACACATATCACATATGTGTCCTACTTTGTTTCGCTTGAATCAGGGAACTTCTGTATGGGACTCTAATGGCTCGTCAATACGCCAGCAGTAGGTGATGATCACATCGGTCACTTATAAGCCGTCAGCGGTACTAGCTGGACGTAACGGCTATCCGGGTATTGAGCGATATGAAGATCAACAAGCAAGCTTGTCCATACTCACCATGAAGTCTATCAGTAACACTACCGTACAGTCCGGTCTCTTTGTCTGATATGTCGCATATCATGTCTAGGGGTGGTAAACGTCAGACCCCAGTAACATGATAAGTCATGCCGATGTCTGGCCTATAACGGTTCGAGAAACTACTGATAACTCTTATCAGTAAATCTCAGCTGCAGCCCTGGCCAGGGACTTCCAGTTATAGCCAATCGAGCATAGCGCAATATCAACCCCCAATACCGGGAGAGACGAAACCCCTCCTATTGCTTATTGCCTCCATGTGACTCGGGACTGTACCCAAAATCCACCCGTTTGCACAACTCCTCTTGAGCGTGGTATGGAGGAAATCAAAGCACAGTAAAAGCCACAAAAGACTCTATGACGATCTCGGGTCTACAGACTAACCTGTACCTGTGTCACCAGAGGACTGCTATCTGACGATAGGTATACTACCAACTAGGAGTCCTCGGCAAGTCCGTTCGGTGTACCCATTCTTTAATGAGCACCTGTGTACAATCTTTGAGGTCACACACCAATGGTTATGGGATCAACCATCGCCCTCCAAGGGACAAGAAACATACACACTAGTCTACTCTGAAATATCGATGCCCTGTCTCGATATCCCCTCAACTAGGAACAGTTAAAGTATGTACTTTTGGACCACCCTGGCCCCACTAGTATGATCTCATCATAATCCTGGTAGTCAAGTACATATCCTAAGGATTTTATCAACATGTAAAAGACAGACAGTATAAAAATACCAGTCTACATGTTAAGATAAAGGTAACCAGATAGCATGCCATCATGTCGAGCAAGAAAGTCCTCTCTATATATGTCCAAGCATCCACTATATCAACAATAATGGCCTACAGGACATACATATTCCTAACACCCATACCTTAGCTCTTCACCATTCTGAAATTTCTAGCAAAAATTCTTTCAAATTCTCTATGTGTCAAGTGGAGTTAAGCCGCCAAGTGGAGCAGCAAGCCAAACTCGACGACCAAAGCACCTCCGACGAAACCACGACACCCGAAGGCTTCCCCTCATTCTTGTTAACGATCTAAGCTAGTAATCCCTTTCACCTCTATCCCTTTCCATCTCAAAATAACTTTTTAAAACAAACCGACAAAAGATGAGTTATCTCTGATATAAGTTTCTTTTTAACATTTGTAATGCATATGATGAGCAAATTAAATCAGCTAACATGCTACACTAATCTTAACCCTTTTTTCCATCATTTAGTTTTTAATTTAACAAAAATTTCATAGGAAACAAACATATAACAAACTTTTTCATTAAAATACCATGAACTTTAGCATAACATTTCTCGATAATTAGATTAAATACCTTTAGAAAAACTTCACGGGGTAACAACCTATCCGACACACACACTATGGTTCTATTGCATGGTATTCTATAGCTATAGTTAATTTAAATAAGAACTTTTTCATTAAAATACCACACCGTTTCAAAACGGGTTTCTTTAAATCGGTATTTCGAAATCCTTGGCAACTACGTCTCTACAACCCTCATCAGGGGACCCGCTAATGGATGGTGCGGATTATTGCACATCCTTGGAACAGGAGAGCGAGATGCAGAACACCTCACAGAGTATTCGGTCTCGAAAGAAAATAAAAATACGGTGTTTAAGAAACGCGGCTTTTCTAAACAAAACTAATTTTTGAAAAATTAATAAAAATCATAAATCCGCATTTTCAATAAAAACAAATTAAGAAACTATATTTTTAAAATGAAAGATTAGAATTTTTAATAAATTACCACCAAGTTTCCTAAAGAGCTAGTTTTTCATAAAAATACCATAAACTTTCAAAAAACTAGGTTTTATCATCAAAACACCACAACAATTAAAATACATGTTCAAAAAAACACTAAATGTTATAAATCACCCTCGGGCTTTATTTTTAAACTATATTAAAGTATTTTTCATAAAAACCCCTCGAGATATGCAAACAATACTAAGGACTCTAGATTAATATAGGTTTAAGCGGGATCAATTCTCTTGAGCCCTAGTGAGCCGGAGAAAATGAGTGCTTACCTATTCAGGTTAGACAACTTAACAGAGTTATCAATGGTAATTGTCTTTATAAAAGGCACAAATCCTGCCGTCCATATACAGCAATTGCCGATTTCTCCCGAACATAAGATTTTAACAATTTACATCAATTCACATGAAAAGACATGAACTCAAATCCAAACTCGAATCTAAACTTGAACTTGAACTCGAGCACAAACTCAAACTCTAACCTAACTCGAAACTAAACTCGAATATGAACTCGAACCCAAACTACTCGAACCAACTTGACTCGAACCAAGATTGCAATTATCATGACTCGCATATTACTCAACTCACTCGAATACAATCTAAACCTTTTTGCAATCTATGGTTTCGATCAAGGCATGTTAATCAATCAATCAAATCAATTAAGTATATTAACCAGTTATATATATTATACTCGGGGCGTTTGGGATAGTTTCTTGTGTGAATCCAACAGAGCTTCAGGAGTCCCGTATTAAGCTTTTTTTTTATTTTACTCGAATATCAGTCGGGTTAACTCATTCACAGCCTAGAGCCCCGATGCTAACACATGAAACGGGCTCGTGTTTC
The DNA here is from genome assembly GCA_030015575.1 of Agapanthus africanus. Taxonomy (NCBI): domain Eukaryota; kingdom Viridiplantae; phylum Streptophyta; class Magnoliopsida; order Asparagales; family Amaryllidaceae; genus Agapanthus; species Agapanthus africanus. The sequence continues at coordinate 195,732,393 of JASDDO010000024.1, read as the reverse complement.
CTTGCTCCTGGGGACCTACTCTTGAGCTTGTGAATACTTCTACGGCTGCGTTGACATTCACACTTGGAACTTAACGTTAACATAATGACCATATAGAAACCTATAGTATATACTTACCCATGAATATATACTCTTACTCGTCATATATATTCTACACTTATCATTTTTTCTTTACCCTTACCTATCTTTGGGATTTACCGAGCGCTAGTTCGCTGACGGACATTCCACCCATCTTTATTTTTTTGGAATGTTCGTCAGATACGGTCAAGACGGAGGAAGTTGAAGCCACAGAGGAGGGCTACAACCAGATCGAAACTCAGGGCTAGCTCAGCTTCACTTTTCTTTAGTTTATGTATGCCACTTGTTTAGGCATTTCCCTCATTATATTTACTTTCCAGCATAAACTCATATTTTTGTAAATATTGGAAGTTGAATGTAAATAAAAATGTTTGTTGGAAAAAAAATTACAGTCTCCATTTATTCTTGTATTATGTATTATTTTTTCGATACGTTTAGTATATTTATTTAGGGAATGGCCTTCTCTAGATAAATATGCCGCGAGCTTGCCAAATCATCGTTTCCGTCTACTGGAAAGCGGGGTGTGACATTTTTGAATCTTATCTACCTTATCTTTTCTACATGTTCTGCATCATTAGTTGTCATTTTCTTTCATGTTCCACTATCTGATCATGAACCTTACTTTTCGGGCCATAGCCAACCCTGGGAAAGTACAGCTTCTCGAAGAGGACACTCGGTCGTGCGTTTCTTTTGATTGCATACTAGTGAGTTCAGATGATGAAGTCGAGGGCCCACAGGTTATTTTCTCCGACAGCGAATCCTAGGACGAGGGAGTCGAAGTCGCATCTCCTGAAATCAATATTATCAATGATTCTGACGATGAAGAAAATGATCCAGAAGAAAACCCGATAGAAGAGGATCCACAGGAAAATCTAGTAAAGAAGGATCCAGAAGAAGATCCTGAAGAGGTGGATCCCGAAGAAGACCCGATAGAAGAGGATCTTGAGGAGGACCCACTGGAAAAGGATGCAGAAGAGGAGGATCCTATGGAAGATGATCCCGAAGAGGAAGCTCCCGCCGAAGGAGAAGCGCTAGGAGAAGGAAACCCTATAGGAGAGGAGTCCGAAGACGAAGCTCCAGCCGAGGAGGAGTCGGAGGAGGAAGCCTCGAGTGAAGAGGAACTTGAGACTGAAGGACCTCAAGCAGCTTTCCCTGCAAGGCACTATGGGAATGGACGCCCCTATCTTAGTGCGAAGACTTATCGCAACTTGTTGAACTTCCACAATCGCGATTGACGCGACTTATTTTCTTTTCTTCTAGCCAAATAAAAGCAATGTATAGCTTAGGCCACATTTATCTCTCAATTGTACTCTGTCAAAATTTTCTGAATAATAAAGTCCGGTTCAAGCAAAATTTTCCTTGAGTATTGTATCTTTAAAGTCCGCTTGATGTATTGATTGTTCCTTCTTAGAATAATTTCTCTCCCTTCTTGCAAGTTATTATTGTTATCCCATCCTTGAACCTTGTAGTAAGATGACCCCCAGCTTAGTTGACACTGTAGTTAGCATCACATTCCTGACTCCATCTTTCGATTAAGTCGTATTTTTCCGCAGTCCATGCCTTGGCTAGCCTACTATACGTTACTAGTAGTATTTTCTATTGCTGTAATTACATTTAGTGATATTTGTTATTCCAAATTTAGTTTTCTCTCTATTTTGTATTTAGTTATGTTTTTCTAATTTGCGTATTATTAACTAATTTTGTTTTGCTTACTTGTTTTAAGTACTCTACTATTTTCACATTTCCAATAGTTCTAATTTGCACTGTATATTTTATTTTCTAGTGAATTTTTCCTACTAATGATTTTCATACTATCGTCCTTTTATTATGCAGTTCTATTCTTCATGTCTTTTGTTTTGATTTTAACTGCTTTAACTACAGGATGTCACTTCGAGATATTTGCTATTTTATATTTCCTTTAACGTTTTTTTATTTATTATAATTTTATCACTCATATTCATTTCGTTTGTTGGTGTTCTTTTGTTTAACTCTCAAAATGTATATTATTATAGGTTTGGGTTTCTCTTTAAAATTAGATTCATCTCGATTTTTCTACATAGTATTCCATTTCCTTCATTCTTATTTTATGCTAACAATTTTCACCATTTTCGTATTGCGTTGGTTACCTATAAGTGTATTTCATTTGATTTAGTATTACTACAATGAAAGTATTGTTATTTAGCATGCTAATACGTGTTTAATTACTTGTACCTATATCACCATTATCTCCATATTCTTGTATTTTATTTTCTCCGTACGTTTGCATCTATAGTTTAGTCTTGACATTTACGTGAATTGCTGATATCTAGTTTGTTTACTAGCCCACCTATTTTTTATTTTATTCTCTTCTATATTTTATCGTATGAGTATTCTCAAGTTATTTTATAATTACTTGATTTGCAGTTTTACTAAACTAGTTTTAATTCTTAAGGATTATCAGCCGATCTTTCACCATTGTATATTATTGTAATTCTATTTTTCATTATATTTGTATATGTATAGTTTATAACTATTAATTGCTATGTCCTTATTCTTACATATGATTGTTTCTTTTTAGCTGCTTTACTTCTTACATAAAAATATTTAATTTTTATCTAGTTGTTTTGCGTAAATTATTATATAGTAATATTTGATTTTTCTAGTTACGTTTCGCATGAATTTTATAGTTTATTGCTTATTTTAATTTCGAGAACAAAATTTTATTTAAGTGGGGTATAATATAATAACTGGACTCCTTGATACTGTATCCGTATTTTTTATAAATACTTTCCAAATATTTTCCCTATGTTTTCTATTTAATTTACTTCTAATGTATTTCTTCCAATTATATTTTTCCAGATTTGATCTCAATTATTTTCCCTAATCGTATTTCCAAATTTTCTATCCAAAAACTAAATCCTTACCCAAATCCTATTTAAAATCTCAACCCACATACCCAATAACCAATACCCACCCCCTCTCTTTTCTTCTTATTGTGTTTCTTCTTTTTCTTCTTATCTTTTAATATTTTGGTCCAACCCAACAAATCTTTTCCCTATACAATTCCCTTCCCTATATTTTCCCCATTCCCACACCAAACTCATTTCCCTTAACCCAGGTCAGCTCATCCCCTCTTCCCCTTTTCTCTTCACTGTGTTTTCTTCTTTTATTAATTTCAAACTTCTGTTTCCACAAAATTAAACTGAAAATACCCTCCTTAACTCCCATTAATCCCCAATTAAATCCACATAAATCCATTTTAATCACAATTAATCCCCATTCAATCTCTCTCCCTATCTCTTCATATTCTGACCTCCCCCATCGTTCTCTCTCTCTCTTTCTCTTTCTCCCACTCACCTTCTCCCCTCTCATATTTTTCTCTCCTCCCCCCTCACTACTCCATCCCTGAGCCCCCTTCTCCAAGCCAACCTCTTCAACAGTGATTTAACCCCACTGCACTCCAGCCATCTCCTCTCGCCGATGACGAGCTCGTGACCTCCACCCCACTTTAACCTCCACCACCACCGTGACCCACCTCGTCGCAACAACCACCACCGGGCCCCCATCCCTCACCATTGAAACCTTCTTCTTCCTCTCCCCTCAACGCTGTCTACCGCCATCGCCCGCTGGCCCCAAGCGCCTCCTCCACTGCTCCTGAGGCCACCTTGCTGCTCCATCACCTCGTCGGAGCTTCCCCTGACCGCCAACGAGCCGAGCACCTTGCCACCCACTCGCTGCGTCATCCATCACCATGACCACCACCGCTGCGCCACCGTCGACTTCACACCACCTCCAGCAAGCCGAACCCCACCACATCCTTCTTCTCCAAGTGACCGCACCTCTGCCGGCCGAGCATCATCGCCGTCACCACTCCCTGTACCGCCACATCGCTGCAAGACATCGCCAGAGCCACCTCCATCACCTCAGCACCACCACCTCACCGGAAACCTTCCCATGACCACTGCGTGCCCGGTACCAAGCCACCCATGGATCCACTCCCACGTCGTGCCGTGCCACACCCACGCCATGCACCGAGCCACGACCGTGCCCACTACCGTGCCACGCTCGTGTCACCACCACGTTCAGTACGGGATCGCCACGCATTGCGCATGCGCCACGCACCGTGTCCAGTATCGCACCGTCTCGTGTGTCGAGACGAACCATGCACGTCATGCCACTTCTATATCAGTGACCCAAGGCAAGTAGAATCCCCTTCCCTTGCAAATCATGTTACTGTAGATTATAAAACTATATAATATCATTATATAATCAGATATATAAATATATACATATGTGGATTATCGTACGTAGATATATCATTACTTTTATAGCGATGAGTTTAATTGAACACGTATACTTAGATCCATCGTGTTTAGTCCTGGTGGATTGAACCCGCCTTACGTTTATTGATCGTATGAGTATCATTTGGGTTTTTTCATGAATTAATCGGGTTCGATCGTTACTCATGTACACCGGCTAAGTACTCGGCGCAAAAACTAAATAAAATATGGCAGAGCTTAGGTCTACTATATTACTTTAGCAATAAAGGATAATAGGTAAAGAGTTGGAATGACAATACGGGCTTTAACACAGTGGAATGACACCCTCACTTAAATCCGTCAAATCTGAAATTCCTCACACGTAATTTGCGAAAATCATAGTACATTGGATACATACCGGAATGTCAAGTTCAAGAGCTCGTATCGAATCCTACTCAACAAACTAGAACCTCTGTATTTTTTTAATTTGATATGGCTATAACACAATGATGCAAAACTGATTTGGAGCAAGGCTCTGGACAGCACTCCAGAGCAGTACTTCTTATTGACACCTGAATCAATTTATTTGTATACCTCTGTATGGAAATGAAAATATGTGAAATCCTATGTCGTTGTGAAGATAAACCTGTTAGCTAACTATAGGTAGTGTTTCCGTTTGTTTTTACTGTCGTTTGCTATTTTAATTATATTTTAAATCATCGTTACGTACTGTAGTCCCAAGCAGGGATAGAACGTATACCCTGATTTTAAACGGTGCATATCATTCAGTACACAGCGGATATTGTCAATCCATCTAGTGAGTTGGAAACCTAATTAATATATCTAAATATCACCCAACTGTAGTATCACCTAATTGTGATCCCAATAGGGTGAAAATTGTGTTACGAAATGGACTTTCAATTCAGTAACTAAATTTTCAGCAGATAACACTTAAAATGAAATGACCGTAACTCGCAAACCTAAAACCCATTTGACCTGAAACCAATTTTGTTAGATTTCTATTTAAGTTTAATTTATATCTCTTTTGTATCATTTTGCCTAATTATAATCGTACAGTTAAGTATGTTTTTCTGAGCTCATATTGCACGTTGTGATTCATATCGTGCATGACTTGTTATGTAACATCATTCGCATATTTACCCGGCCGTGATACTTTTAGTGATAGCAAATATTTATAGTGATTCTTAGCAAATTTTGTATTGTCGAATGTGATTGGTATTGGATTAGTTGTGTCAAGTACGCCGGTAATAAGTGAAGGTGAACAGTGCAGTGAAAAGTGAATAAAACTGTGTTATTGATGCGTACTTGTAAACAACTATCCCATACTTACAGTTATGAAAACCTAGGGAAAAGGGGGAAATCGAAGTGGAAATGAACTTGTATTAGCGAAGTTGGCGATTTAGAGAATGATCATTCGAACAGCGATTCTTATATATATTAGGTTTGGACTTTGCGGTCCGGCTGACGGGATTATGTCCCGGGCAACAATGGGCCGTAGTCTCGGGTATGTATGAGACCCTCGTTAAATATGATCACTCTATTCCACAATTCGATTTCAAATTGACCTAAAGACCAATAGAAATATAGATCATATACTACATTGATTATTGATATATTGATTACCTGCATTCACTATCTCCAATGTTACTATCTTTCATTTCATACTTTATTATATAGCTATCGTATATTTGCTATTGTGTCGCTCGAACGACATGAGTATGCATGCTTAGAGGAAGAAGTTGACCTGACTAATTTCGAGAAGATCGCGGGGATCCAGACCAGTGAACCAGTTGTATCTTTCCTTTGATATCCCTGATTAGTTGTCCCTTTTGTTTATATCGATTGCGCTCAGTCTCCTTTATATTTGATAGCTATAGTGACTGCATTCCCTTTATCCATGCTTTGTATTACTGATTACCATGTAATGCTAGAGCCGAAGTGTGACTACGGGAGAATTTTCTTTGACCGTAGGAGCATGGCTGGTCTAGTCATCCTCGTATTTCATATTTTGGGAAGTGGTGCATGACAATTCGTTAGAATTATTTTAATAGAAAACTAATATATGAATAGATAACTACATATCATGTGCAGGAGGAGTGACTGGGGTAGGAGGATCTGCTACCCCGCTAATAGGGGTAGGCAGCGGGACCTGTGGCGGCTTAGGATGGTGGGGGTCTTGTAGTAGGGGCGCCGGTAAGAGGGGCCATGGTAAAAAGGACGGTTGAAGGGACTATGGTAAGAAGGCGGTATGAGGGTCGACAGTAGGAGGGGCGCTAGTACGTGGGACGCGGGTAAGGGTAGGCGCTGCTACCGCTGCAGTTACTAACATCCTGCTAATCTCGTCTAGACATCGTTTCGTATGACGTCTAGAGCCGGATCCACCGCCTCCCATCAGACCCTACATATATATTCAAATATTAAAAATTTACTTATAATCATTATAAAATTTAAAACTTTTAGTTCAATTTCATTATCTAGCATGTCTGTTCGGTGCATTAGCTAAAAATTCATTGGGTGGATTATCAAAATCTTGATCTGTGACAATCACTTGGCCGATGTCACGTCTTACTAACGTATTGATGGACGGCGCAAAATAGTTTGGATCGCCGGTACGTTCAATAGAAGGACCGGGACATGTTATCGTCTCTTCCTCACACTCTCATCTTCAGAGTCACTCAACGTCGGCACATTATAATAATATCTTGGTTTCTAATGACAAAAAACACTCCAGTCAGACTTCTTCAGTTCCCGAGAATAATATATTTATGTTGCCATCGATGGAAAGATAAAGTTATCATATTCGCAGGCTTTCCGTTTGGTGTTTACCAAAGTGAGTTTGTATTCATCGACCTTCATATCCTGTTCAGACTTGGTATCGTACTATCTGCATTGGAATATAAAAAATGGGGCAGCCTTATGAATATATGAGATCGCTATAATCTGCTCAAGAACACCGTAATAGGGATTTCCTCTGTCGTCGGAGGTTGCTACACCACTATTTTGCGTAACTCTAATACGTTTTTTCCTTTCGATATCAAATGTGTAGCCGGAAACCCCGCACCTGTTGTAAAACGTAGCTGCAATCGATGGACCGATTAAAAGGTCATAGACCTCTCTATCAATCTGCTCACCACGATTCATTTGTCCATCAACTTCTTCTCTATACCAAGCGACGAAAGTGCGTTTCTGTTCTTCTTCGATTCTGTCATTCAACCACGTCCTAGGATTCGATCCCTTGAGTATAGTTTTGTACGCTCTGTTCATTAATTTACAGTTATATCAGTTAGATTATACTCTATTTCAACCGGTTTAAATGGATAAAATTAGAAAAACTTACTCTGCATATTTAGCAAAATATTCGCTGTTTAGCAAGATGAACGCATGTAAACCGCCAATGAGATCATAAGACATGTTTTTTAGCCTTCCTGCTCCAATTGGACCGTCAGGAACACGCGGCGGTTTTTTCAGCTTTGTCTTGATATCTTCATTCAGGAAACAAGCACAGAAAGACGGCACTTCTTTCGAGAGATAACCTTCTTCAATCGAACCTTCAAGACGATACTTGTTGCGGATATAGTTTTTTTAAGTTAATAGATATTTGTTGAAAATAATAGATATTAATAATCCACGATAATGTTTTGCAATTTAAATGATTAATAATAAACATTTCATACCTCTCGATGGGATACATCCAACGGTAATGCAACGGACCGCTAATCTTGACCACGGTTGCCAAATGGACGGATAGGTGAACAATAACGTCAAAAAAGAAAGGTGGAAAGATAGTTTCGAGCTTGCAAAGGATCATAAGAATATTTTTTTCGAGCTATGCTATCTCATTGACGTCCACGTTTTTGGAACACAGTTGTCGAAAATACGTGCAAAAGTCTTTAAGAACGAGGCCAACTTTGGATTTTACAGATGCTCTCAGGAATAAAGGAAGAAGATGTTGCATCAATATATGGTAGTCGTGGCTCTTTAGTCCTACGATTTTTTCATTTTCTACTTGTACCTGTTTGGAAATATTTCATGAGAAACCATCAGGGACTTTCAATTCTTTCAACACCCGTAGGAACCGCCACTTCTCCTCTTTGTCCAGGTTATAGATTACTGGTAGGATCTCGTAATAACCTGGTTTATCAGCCACAGGCCGATAATGCAATTCTTCTTTAATTGAAAAACCATCCAAATCCGTCAAATCACGGCGGGTGTTGAGATTTTCCTTCGTTTTTCCATCCTTACAAAGCAGAAGATTGATGATGTGTTAAGAGACGCCCTTCTAAATATGCATAACATCTAAATTATGGCAGATTGGTAGATCGTACCGGTACAGAAGTTAAAATAAACCACTTAATTTCTTCCAACCGGATGGGCATGGCATTGCATTTTTATTTTGTTTCTTTCCGAATGTGATATTCTGATAACCTCTCTATTGTTGTAATATGTCGTTACCGGACAATGGTTTAGAAGGCCTGCCGGTATCCGTCTTTCCGTTGAACAAATCTTTATTCTTTCTGAATTTGTGAGTTATAAGCAAGGAACATCGGTGGCCCATAAACGGCTCTTTCCCGCTAAACTTCAAGCGTACAGCGCTCGTATGAGTATAACAACTAGGGCAAGCAAGCTTACCTTAAGTTGTCCACCCCGACAGCATGCCGTAGGCTTGAAAATCATTAATAGTCCACAACAAAGCAGCCCGCATCTGAAAAAATTATTTACCATTTGCGTCATAAGTTCTCATGTCGGGTTCCCATAGCAACTTTAACTCATCGATCAAGGGTTGAAAGTACACGTCGATATTTTTTCCAGGAGATGGGGGACCGTCGATCAAAAGTGCCAACGTAAAATAAGACTGCGTCATAGCTCTCCATGGCAGCAAGTTGTATATAGTCACCACAACGGGCCAAGTACTGTGAGTATACCCACCGCGAACCATCCTAAATGGATTGAAACCATCGCTCACAATTCCCAGCCTCATGTTATGAGGGTTTGCACTGAATGAAGGATGTTTTTCATCTAAAACTTTCAACGACGTCGAATCTCTAGGATGACTCATTTTTCTCTCTTTACGAAACGCTTTATGGTGCCACTATATTTCAGATGTCGTCTCCTCACACATAAATAACCGTTTCAGGCTCTATATTAATGGAAAATGGCGAAGAATCTTCATGGGCACATCACTCGATTGAGGGTCTTTCTTAGGCTTGAATCGGCTGGTCCCGCACACGGGGCAGTTTTAGAGTGTGGGGTGTTCATTCCGGAACAAAACACAATCATTCTCACATGCCTGTATCTTATGATATTTCAGGCCGATATTTGTGATTTTCTTTTGCGCCTCGTACCAGCTCGTTGGCACTTTATTTCCGTCGGGAAAAACTTCCTTCAGAAGTTCTAGGAGATCGGTAAAAGACTGGTCACTCCATCTATTCTTACACTTGATTTGGAAAAGACGTACAAAAAAGGACAGTTTTGAAAACCCTTTGCAATTTGGATATAGTGGGATTCTAGAGTCATCCTTGTACTTCTCCAATAACGAGGGTCCAGTGCTTTCCGTATCATAAGGAAGTCCAGCGGAATTTATAAGCTCATCCATGTCATCGATCGGCATGAATACAGCATCATCTTCTTCGACTGCTTTGTCTTCTTCAAACTGCAATTCCTCTTCCTTCTCTTCTTCTACTATCCCTTACCACTCTGCGGTTTCTGTGTTGATGAATTCATTTTCCTTCTCTTCCACCCATGCCTCGTCTCCCGTTAAAACGACCTTTTTTCCGTGAAATTCCCACGTAGTGTAATCTTTAACGATACAGTATCTCACGATGCATAACTCAACTTTCGACTTCTTGAGCAGTTGCTTATTCACACACTTAGAGCAAGGACAATAGATTTCGTGCTCTTTTGGTAACCCAAGACGTCCGTAAGAAAAATCAGTGAAAAAGCTAACACCGTCAATGAAAAAACTGTTGACTCTCGAGAGAGCATCGACATACATCCAACTCTTGTTATGGAGGTACGGTAATGCCATATTGGAACAGCCCGGGCGAAGCAAGCTTCCTATAGACAAGATGCGTCGGATTAAGATTTCTTGACAGATATGCGATAGACGGGATACTAAGAAGCGTTAGTGCTAGGTTTAATTGACGACTTGGTTAATTTAAGTTTCAATTGACGATTTAGTTATAAAGATTATCAAGGACTGAGAGCAAATGCTCATAGGTAGGGAGTTGGATTCTTCTTCCCGTCACGCTCCGCTTTTCAAAATACGGAATACGGGAGGTGATTAGTCAAATATATTGCACATTTGTATGTACATTTTCCCTATTATTATTAAATACTAAAATATGTTAATTGTAAATAAAGAACATATGGGGGTTTATTTGTAAAAAAATTATTATCATATATTTCTTCATTTATAATTAATATAATTAAGGAAAATATATGCGTATAATATTTAAATGAAATATTTGTAATTAAAATATGCATATCATATCAAATATTCCTAATCAATATTCTTAAGATATTATATCATATAAATAGTTGGAATAATATCTCAAAAATACCAAATACTACTAACAATTTAATTTGAGATATTGTGCAGGTATTATCTCAGGTCTAAAATCTATATAGGAAGTCCAAGTCAAATCGAGATATCGAAACCGAATCTGCCAAATTTAGAAGTAAATCGAGGAATCTAGCAACAGCAGAGACTCAGAGCAATATTTTCAGAATCTATATATCACTAGGATCTCCAAATATCGAGACAAAATTCTAGAAAAAATCCAAAGTCCCAATACCACTAGGAGGCGGCAGATCTGCAGTCAAACGTGGCAAAGGATGGCGGTTCCGCGGTCGTTTTGAGGCCGTTTGATCTGGAATTTTGGGGGCAAGATCGTATCTACATCTACTCACATATGGCATCTAGGGTTTCTAGTTTTAGAGACTATATAAAAGACCGAGAGCTGTGCATTCTAAAAATCATCCTACAATCTAATTATCTATTCATCTACCTCCATAAAGAGAGAGATCTAAGAGCAAAACTAGGATTCTTATAATCTACCTTTTTAAGAAGAAAGTTGTAATGCAATATTTGATTAATAAAGGTAGTTTTTGTTTTAATTCTTTTTGCATTTACTTTATGCATTACTTTTCCGCATTAATTTTCCGCATTACTTTTCTGCATTTACTTTACGCACTTTTAATTATGGTTTCATTCATCTTCAACCTTTCTTCTAAATCGCTACTAACCATGAGCGAGTAATTTCATGCTTGCTAGGGTTTGTAGGATAGGGTAGGATAATGGATGAAATATCTTTTAACTTCTTTTGACATTTTAATGTTTTAAAACTTTAGCAAAATAAATGTTAACCCTCTTATCGGGCGCGATATCAATTTATTGAGAGTCACGACCACGGTTTGAGATTAGTTACACACTTTTTTTGTTAAAGGCTTGAGATTAATAGAGATCAATGGAAGGACAAGGGATAGTAGTGGGAAATCCTAGTTCCCTCCAAGAACCCCTAATCCACATTCATCGCTATCTTTCTAGATTTTAAACTATTAAAAGATCAAAAGAGACATTTCTAAACATTCATCAATTAACTATTAAGTCCTATAAACCCTACAAGCCTTTCTATTATAAAATTTTATATCCATATTAAAATAAAACGACAACAGACCATCCTCTCTTTTATCAACTCGTCTAAAGCAAGAAAAGAAGTTCGCGTTTCCCTACGGACAACCCGTACTCATCGCGGCTAGCTATTTGCGACACCGTTTTGATTGAGGTTATTTACAAAACTTACAAACACCTTTCGCACGAACAATCAAGAGGCGACTAGGCCAGCCATGCTCCAACGGTCAGGGAATAATCCCGCCGTAGTCATGCTTCGGATTCTAACATTACATGGTAATCAGTAAATATAGCACAGAAGTAAAAGAAACACAACACTAATTTATTACATCAACTTTCATTATTCGCAAATTACAAAAGACCGACAAAAGAAACTACTAACCAAATGCGAATATAAGGTTGATTTACGAAAAGCGGTAAATGTACTGAAGGTATGACTGTTTAGATCTCTACGAGCCCAAATGGTAGGTCTAATTCCTGAGCTGGGTCCTCTCCAAGTTCTGAGCATGCATACTGTAGCGTGTTTTTCGTCACCCCATTGAGATAGGAAATACGCGTCACTTGTCGGGCGTATACAGATTCCCCCTGCCTAGAGTAGGCTGGGGTTTATTGATTGTGGGGATCCGAATCTCCGGCTGCTGCGGACTAAGCTGCCGTTAATTACCCATCACCTTTCAAGCGTAAGAACCTCCAATTGACGGGTCAAACTAGTCACGCGAACTCAATGTGCAGTGTGTGTATATGTGTGTTTTGAGGGGCTTCGGGTATGTCGGGGGCCTCGCAGAGTTTACGGGGGTCTCGCTACCCGGCTAGCGGGATGGTGGCCAATGGGTTAGCAACCCCCTTATGGGGTGCAGGGCAGCACCCCGTTAGAAATTTTTTCTAGCGGGGGCCGTGTTTTGAGTGTGGAGTGTATGAAAAAAAGAAAGAAGAAAAGAAGGTGAGTAATGTCCTATGGACGTGTGGGCGTTGGGCTCCGGCGCCTCACGCGCCCGGCACGTGGGCGCTAGGGGCCTGCAGGAAAAAAAGGCTTAGCCCCGAAATTTAGGAGTTGAACTTCCGAAAAGGATTTTTTTATCTATGGAGTTAAACTCTAAAAGATTTTGAGTGGAGTTAAACTCCCAAAAAGGATTTTTATTTATGAAATTAAACTCTAAAAGATTTTGAATGGAGTTAAACTCCTAAGAGGTTTTATTTGTAGAGTTAAACTCCAAAAGATTTTTGAATGGAGTTAAACTCCTAAAAGGGTTTTATTTGTGGAGTTAAACTCTAAAAGATTTTGATAAATGGAGTTGAACTCCCAGAAATCTTGGGAGATGATCAAAGGGGACCACTTTCTTCTCCCATTTAGTCCTGAATCTTCTTTTGAGCCTTGGATCTTCCCGAAGTATGGTTTTTGGAGATGGGTCTCCTTCTTCCTCCTCTCTGTTGGCTGGATCTTGGAGGAAAAGGGGTGAGACTTAAAAATCTCCCCTTTTGGGGATTTGATGGAAGATCCGACTCCCTTTCAAGGGTTTTATGGTGAAAAACTGTTTGTTTTTTAAAAAAGAAGAATTAAACTCTTGATTTAATTCAAAAAAAGGAAGAAGGTTTAGAATCTTGAGGAAGGAGAAGGAGGCACAGAACCCTAATTTTTTAGAGAGTGAAAAAAGTTCTCATTGATTTTTTTATCATGTTGCCTTTATAGGCTACACACTTTACATATAACCCCTTGGGCTTTACCAAATGGTACTTGTGCCACCACATGCCTTATGTGCTTATTTTTTCTGCACATAAGCTATGGGGTTTACAAAATTTTGGCTTTCTGTCCATTTTTCATACATTTATTTCTAAAAATTTGCATTAAACTAATTTATTGCTTCATTCTTGGCATGGAGTCGGCCCGTTCTATGCTTGGTCCTGACTTGGGCTTGGGCCCACTTGGCTTGGGGGTTGATTTACTTTGACTTGGTCGATCAGGGTGTAACTTTGACCCCAACACATACTCAGGTCGTTAGGGCGACGCAATAGCAATAAGATAACAATAATGAGGCATGAAATAAAAGTAATAACAGTGGAGATAGTGGATGCAGATAATCGATATGTCTACAATCAATGCAATGCATGACCTGTGTTCCTGCTGGTCTCTAAGTAAATTTTGAAATTGAGTTTGTGGAAAATAGTAATCATGTTTAACGAGAGTCTCGTACATGTTCCCCTCCGAATGGCGGCCAAGACGGACTGTTTAGCCTAAGATTCGGGACAGATGCTATTTGGTTTTATCCGTCCACCTCTCAGAAGATGCCAAGTTGATTTATGGCACCATGTATCAGAGGTTTAGACGGATGCGGCCGATGTAGCAGACTTCGTCAGATTCCCCCTCGCTTGAGGGGTTTTTGATTGTGGGGACGCTCTTCCCTGCAGGCGCAAGCCCCTGCAGTTAATTACGCTACCGCATCGCGGTAACAACTTTCTTCTTCTCCAGAATTTCACTTCGTGTCGTGAGTGTTTGTTTTGTTTGTGGTTGCCCGTGGATTGTATACGGAGACCAATTTATGTCGTCGCCCGTAGGACGTGGATTAGTCCAAATCCGTATTTTCTTAGATTTGGGTTTGGGGATTTGGTTTGAGGATACGTTAGTCATATTTGAGGCTAAGATCAACTCGAACGTTTGTTAAGGATACGTTAGTCTAATTTGAGACTAAGATCAACTTAACAGGATCGTTTAGATCCGACAAAAGAGCATTTGGGCTCTATTGTTCCAGTTTAGGGACGTAGTGGTCCAACATTCCCATTTTTGGGATGGATGTTGGTTTAAAGACGCATAAGTCCATGAGTTTAAGGACCCCACAATCCGTATTAATGTATGGTTGTCGGGACCCGTCACCTCTCTGACGACGTTGAAGGATTACAACGACAAATATCAGAGGAGTTCAGAGATGTACCCTTGAACCAAAGTTGATTGAGAGATCTATAGTCCAATTTGGGACTAAAGTCTGTTTGAAGGTTTGATTTAAGGACGCGTTAGCCATATTTGAGGCTAATATCAAATTAAACATTTGTTAAGGATACGTTAGTCCAATTTGAGACTAAGATCAACTTAACGGGATCGTTTAGATCCGATAAAAGAGAGTTTGGTCTCTAATGTTCCAGTTTAGGGACATGGTGGTCCAATGCCAGTTAAGAGACGTGGTGGTCTAATACCAGTTTAAGGACGTAGTGGTCCATTGAATGTATGGCCGTCGGGACCCGTCACCTCTCTGACGACGTTGAAGGATTACAACGATAGATATCAGAGGAGTTCAGAGATGTACCCTTGAACCAAAGTTGGTTGGGAGAGCAGATGTGCTCAGTTCAAGATGATTTGAGGACTTATGGCCAGTTTGGGCTAAGTCCAATTATGTTTGAAATTTGTCTGGGTTCAACCCCTCATCATGCAGCAGTGCTAAACAGAGGTTTGGGGGCTCTGACAACATTTTGGCTTTTATTAGGCACTGACCATTCATCATGGCTCTGGAGTTTACTTTGAATGTCATGTGAAATGATCAAGTTTGGAAAACAAGGGTATATTTGAAGTTCAGTCAAAGGGGAATCCTGCCTCTGGGAAAACTTAGCCATTTGGGGCTAGGTTGGTTTTGAAATAGTGTTAACACTAGAAGGTATTTGACGATCACGTGTTCCCATATGATGCGCTTTAAAAATAGTGTTAAACACTAAAAATGGGGTGGTCACGTGGGGTCACGTGAGGCGCCTGAGATTGGGCCGAAACTCCTTTCTTCGTACTGCCATTAAGTGTTAAACACTTTTATATTTTCTTTGGAGCATCACGTGCTGACACGTGAGGAGGATTAGTGCGCCGATTGTTAGAACATCAGCCAAGGGGTCACGTAGGAGCACGTGAGAGCGCCCAAGGCCTTTATTTCTTTTACTTTTCCATTCTGTGTTTCGGGGGTCACGTGGAGCACGTGAGGCGTTGCCTCTGAGCTCTTTCCTTCTCATTTTTTGGGGATCTTTTCAGGGATCACGTGGGGACACGTGACCTTGGTTTTATTCCTTCTTTTCTGATCACTGCGGATTGGGGTCGCGTGTCATCACGTGACCAATATTCTTTATGTGCATGGAGATCTTTCAAGTCTCTTTATTTTAAGAATTAAATTCTCTGTAGGGTTAAACGCTAATTTTGTTTTGGAGGAATTAAATTCCTATTGTGAAAGAATTAAATTCTTATTTAGGGTAAAACCCTAATTTCTTTTTAAAGGAATTAAATTCCCAGATATATAAAAGAATTAAATTCTTGATTAGGGTTAAACCCTAGTTTCATTTTAGGAGTAATTAAATTCCTGTGAGTTTGGGAGAATTAAATTCTCAAAACTCAATTCCCTTTCTAAGTTTAGGATCTGCATGGCAGGATCTCGACCCGATGAGAATTAAATTCTCATCCTATGAGGAGATGTGCTCTGTACAGATCTTCAACCAGAAGAAGAACCAAGTTCTTTATTTGCAGAAGAGTTAAACTCTTAAATTTTGAGAATTAAATTCTCTTTTTGAAGTTGATCTTTTTCCCTTTTCTCACCTAGGGTTTTCTTTGTTGAGAATTAAATTCTCCTTTCTTTTCTTCCCTCTTGAGAATTAAATTCTCCTCTCTCTGTTTTTCTCTCAAAAAAGTAGATCCCTTCTCTTCTTTTCTTGGCTCATATTTATAGGAGAAAGAAAATAATCAATTTGTTTTGCAAATCTTTCATTGAAAGATTTGATTTGTTTTCATATTTAATATGAGCCTTTAGATCATTCAGTGAATTTTATTCACCGTTGGATTTTAAATCTAAAGATATTCTGTTTGTTATTTCCGGTGAGATTTTAGGGGAAATCTTTCCTTGTCTAAGATCTTTCCATAAATTGGTGATATTTAATTATTCTTGGATTTTTAATCCAACCGTCCCCATAATCCTTTTCCATTTGGAAAGATTTAGAAAGATTTAGAGAAATTTAGAATTTTAATTCTATTTCGAAAGATTTTAGAGAAATTTATAATTTTATTTCTATTAAACTGTAAGGCTTTCAAAGCCTGTCACGTGCTGGCACGTGACCCTTGGTCACGTGTGAGCACGTGACCCCCAAATTGGTTCCTTTAACAGCCGCTTGTTTATGTTGTTGTTTTAACCATCACGTGTCAACACGTGACCATTGGTCACATGTGAGCACGTGATACCTCGTTGAGGTACTTCCTGATTTTTAATCAGGGAACAGATTTTAGAATTTAATTCTATTCATTATTTTAGAGGCCTTAAAAGACCATCACGTGTCTGCACGTGACCCATGGTCACGAGTGAGCACGTGATGCCCCATTGGGGTCTTTTCTGAGTTTTTATTATATTTTTTAACTCCTCCAGCGGGTTCTTAAAGGTCCATCACGTGTGGACACGTGATGCCTTATAACTTTTGATCCCGGATGAATTATGTGGCCCATAATATTTCAAATCGAAGGGTTTTTCGAGATGCTTCCAATACCATCAGAATTTAATAGTTGCTCCTTTGGGAACTTATCAAAATACAGGCCGGAAGATATTGGTTCGCATTTCCTTAAGCGTATGCTGCCATTTGATACCTTGGACTCTTCTGCACAGAAATTTTTGGCGGGAACAAATGCCCCCCACTACTTTGCCCATGTAAGTATATACGTGGGTGAAGTAGTGTAAAGTAATGCATAGCGTATGACCAGTTTCAGGTTGGTATATTACTTTCAGAATCTTGATCTGAGAAGATAACGAGCGGACACAAGCGTCGTCATTTATCATTGACTCAAATCTCGACTCTTAAGAGATATAGTTCCAAACCCTTAACTCCATGAGCCGCACCCTTCTATCTCTTTATATCTTACTCTGGCGTGAAGTAGTTTATATGCTCATGAGTAGCTTTTCCATTTCAGTGGCATGTAGCTTTGGCGAGTGTGGCTCATAGATGGTCCATCTTGACCTCTTTTTAGGGCGATGATGGATTATGAGACAGGGTTAGGATCTGCCACCTAAGACTTTTCAACTTTATGAGCCGTGAGGATCTCATAAAGACTTTTCTCCCTACGAGTCGAGAGGATTCCGCAGGTGTATTTTCTCCTTAGGGGTCGTGAGGACTCCTAAGTGTGTTTTCTCTTGAAAGTCGTAAGGATCTTACAAGAGAATTTTCCCGCTTATAAGTCGAGAGGACTCGTAAGTGGTTGTTTCCCTCCTTGTTGAGATTCAAATTTGGAGAGTGTGACCAGTGGATAGTATGCAAGAGACCGTTTTGGGCCAACTTGTAGGGTCCCGATGCTTAGGAAACAGGTTTTTTAATCCCTACTACCTAAGGCTTTATCTCACGAGTCGAGACGAATCGAGAAGTTCTCGCAAAGACATCAATTTCCTCACGAGTCGAAACGGATCGAGCACATCTCGCAAGAATATCCTAACGTCACAGTTAACCTATGCTCTTTACGACAGAAGTCCGTTAGGGTCTGTGATACTTAGGGTTTTGGCCGTCGTACCATCGCATCAGCTGATATATTCCTCGATAGGCAATCGTGCTGTTCGAGTAGCCCTGCGACTGCCGTGTCTCTGATCCCTTCGGGGGCTGGACAAGACGTCTTCAAGCAATCCTCCTTGGCAGTTTGACCGTCAGAAGAGCAAGCGTTAGGAATTTTGCCATGCCGCTTTTTACTTGAGGTTAGGCTCGTTTTGGAGAGCCCCGATGAGTCATAACCACTCCGCGCTGGTGTGGGATGATCTCCGATAGTCTTTCAGGCTTTATATGACTTGCCGTTAAGACCCTGAAGCTAGGAATTTGGCCTTTGCTTCGTTTGCTGGTATTGCGTCCTCTGTATCGAGACGAATGTCGTGGTTGTCTCTAGGTTGCTGGTGAACCGTCGAGGTTTGGAACTGGGAATTTTGTCGTGGCTCCGTTGTTTGATTGTCGCGTCTGAACCTTGCTGGAGGAAGAATGCTGGGGTGACATTTCGTCTGCTGTATCGAGACGAACGTCGAGGTAGTGACCACTCCGCGCTAGAGTGGGATGATCTCCGATAGTCTTTTAGGTTTTATATGAGTTACCGTCAAGACCCTGAAGTTAGGAATTTGTCCTTCGCTTCATTTGCTTTGGCGTGTCCAGCTCCTGTTGGAGGAAGAACGCTGTGGTGACATCTCGTCTACTGTATCGAGACGAACGTCGAGGTGGTGACCATTCCACGCTGGCGTGGGATGATCTCCGATGGTCTTTCAGGTTTTATATGAGTTGCCTTCAAGACCCTGAAGCTAGGAATTTGGCCGTCGCTTCGTTTGCTTTGGCGTGTCCAAATCCTGTTGGAGGAAGGATGCCGTAGTGACATCTCGTCTGCTGTATCGAGACGAACGTCGAGGTGGTGACCACTCCGCGCTAATGTGGGATGATCTCCGATAGTCTTTTAGGTGTTATATGAGTTGCCGTCAAGACCCTGAAGCTAGGAATTTGGCCTTTGCTTCGTTTGCTTTGACCGTGAGGTCTTTTGCTGACGTTTCTTCTGCATCCTGCTGGACTGCGAAGGAACGCTGCTGTTGACATTGCGTCTGCTGTAACGAGACGAATGCTGAGGTGGAGCTAGGATTTTGCCGTCACTCCGCTTTGCTGACCATGGGGGCTTTCGTTGACGTTGCATCTACATCCTGTTGGACTGCGAAGGAACGCCGTTGTTGACATTGCGTCTGCTGTAACGAAATGAATGTTGAGGTGGAGTTAGGATTTTTCCGTCACTCCGCTTTGCTGACCATAGGGTCTTTCGTTGACGTTGCATCTGCATCCTGCTGGACTGCGAAAGAACGCCGTTGTTGACATTGCGTCTGCTGTAACGAGATGAATGCTGAGGTGGAGTTGGGATTTTGCCATCACTCCGCTTTGCTGACCATGGGATCTTTCGTTGACGTTGCATCTGCATCCTGCTGGACTGCAAAGGAATGCCATTGTTGACATTGCGTCTGCTGTAACGAGACGAATGCTGAGGTGGAGCTAGGATTTTGCCGTCACTCCGCTTTGCTGACTATGGGGTCTTTCGCTGATGTTGCGTCTGCATCCTGCTGGACCTGCGGAGGAACACCGTTGTTGACATCCCGTCTGCTGTATCGAGACGAATGCTGAAGTGGAGCTGGGATTTTGTCGTCGCTCCATTTGATGGTGTAACATCTGTGTCATGTTGGAATGAGGAGGCCCACCGTCGTTGGTCTCCAGGCTGCAGATGTGCCCATTTGAGATTTGGAACTAGGGCCTTTGCTATGGCTCCGTTTCGTTGCAACTCTGAGGTCGGTTGTTGACTTCACGTCTGCATCAGGTTGGAGGGACAAAGCACGCCGGTGTTGATCTCTAAGTTGTCGATATTGACGTCGAGACCATGAAGCTAGGGATCTTCCTTTGCTTCATTTGCTGACATTGTGTCTGCAATATTGCGACAAATATCGAGGTTGTCTCTAGATTGTCTATGAACCGTCGAGATTTGGCTTCGTTTTCTGATGGAGCCTGTTGGGAAGGTATGGTTCCCTCTTTGTTTGTGCCCCTGGATTGTATACAGGGATCGATGTGATCTCACCTGTAGGGCAAAAAGTTTCATTCTTTCATTTCATTCTATTTTTTTCCCGCGATGCTCTATCATTTCAGCTTTTTATATCGCGAAAATCGCGATTGCCTAATCATTTCGGCTGTTTTTCGCGGTGCCCAATCATTTCGGCTATTTATTTTATTTTTACTCGCTGGTTTTTATTGCGAGTTGCCCCATCATTTCGGCTATTTCGTATGCATACATTTTTACTTACTGATTTTGTTTGCAAGTTGCCCCATCATTTCGGCTATTTCGTATGCATTTTTTTTGGCTCGCTGATTTTTTCTCGCGAGTAGGGGATTTGGGATCTGATACCAATCTCAGCATCAGCATCGCTACAACTGGAATATTGCCAGGAGCGAATCATCATTTGCCGTGAAAGGGCTTGGAATTTGATATCGGTTTTAGGCATCAGAATCGCTACAACTGGGATATTTCCAAGAGCGAATCATCATTTGGTTCGGTCGATGTCGAACAAAGGTGGCTTAGTAAACAGGGTTAGGATTCTGTCGACTAAGGCTTTTGACTTCATCAGCCGTAAGGGTCTCACAAAGGTATTTCTCCCTATAAGTCGTGAGGATCTCGTAGGTGTGTTTTCTCCTTAGGGATCGTGAGGATTCCTAAGTGCATGTTACCCTGTAAGTCGTAAGGATCTTACAAAAGGGTTTTCTCCTTATAAGTCGAGAGAACTTATAAGGGTTGTTCACCATATAGACATATCCCTAGTCATGGGTAGGACTTGGTTAGGAAAATGTTTATTCGCGCCCGTGGATTGTATACAAGGGTCAGTATTGAGCCACTTGTAGGGCAAAATCGAAGGTTGTGGGGATTGCTTAAGAACAGGTTCAAGTCTCTGTAACTTAAGACTTTCAAATCTTATGAGCCGTGAGGGTCCCGTAAGAGAGTTCTCCATATGAGTCGTGAGTATCTCGCAAGTGTAATTTCTCCTTAGGAATCGTGGGGATCCCTAAGTGTGTTGCTCCCTTGTGAGTCGTAAGGATCTCACGCGGGTGATTTCTCCTTGCAAGGTCGAGGGGACCCTGTAAGTGTCTTTTAACGAGCTTGCGCCCTTTCGGGTTTTCACAAACACTCGCCGGTAACCCTGCTGTTTTTACTCACGGAGCCATTTCGGGTTTTCATCCGTGCCCATTTTGCTTATGGACATACCGTTTTTTTTTATTCTTTTTTTTTATTATTCTAACGAGCTTGCGCCCTTTCGGATTTTCACAAGACTCGTCGGTAGCCCTGCTGTTTTTACTCACGGAGCCCTTTCGGGTTTTCATCCGTGCCCATTTTGCTTATGGACATACCGTTTTTTTGTTTTGTTTTTTTTTTACCACGCCTGCCTGAGGATGCCGCGGGTTGATAGTAGTTTAACGACGTTTCGGTCATTTGCAAGTTTTAAGACATTGCGGTCCTTCGTTAGTTTAGGGACGTTTCGGTCCGACGCTAGTTTTAGGACATAGTAGTCCACCGTCGCCGTATTTGAGGCGAATCTCTAGTTTACTGACTTTTCGGTCTATGGGGCTTTCTCTATGAAAGAGCACGATGCCCCCGGCATATCCATCTTTTTCGGAGCATGTGATTATGGCGGGCTCACCTTCCAGTTGCCAGACAACGTGAATTTTCTCTGTTGGTATTCATCCTCAATCCAGCCTTTGAAGACATAGTAATTTTCGAGTGGGTGACCCATTACTCTGTGGTAGGGACAATAGTTAGGATTGTCAACGTCACCTGCCTGCAACGGACGTTTTGGATCTGGCAGAGTGATGAGCCCGCTGTGCACTGCTAGCTCGAACAATCTCTTTGTTTTATCTCTAGGAAACGAGTAAGAACGTTTCAACTTCTCATTGAGGTATCGCGGCTTGTTTTTTTGACGACCAAACGGTTTCGGGTCACTCGGCTGTTGTTGAGCATTGGCGACGGAGGTCGCTTTTCCATTCCCCTTATCCCTTTTGTTCGATCCCTTGTTTGCGGGTCCGAGATTCTTTTCCGGCAGCGTGCGATTGCGCAGCTGAATGTTCTCGCAATTCCTCAATTCTTTCGTTTCAGAGATGGATTCCTTGAAGAGAGGACCGTGGGCTACTTTTTCGTCGGAGTCGCTCCCGAAGGTGAGAACTCGCGATCCCCCGGGATCAACCCTATGACAATTGCCGGCAATTCTTTTACGCTTATATGTCGCATTTTTCCGTTGTCTACGAGCTTCACGCTTTGTCCTGTTGAAGTGTTGCCTGTGAGCGACATACCCTTGCCACCAACACTTAAAGGAGTTGCAGTCTTCAGTAGGATGTGCAATCTTCTGATGATATAAGCTAAAGTTAGGATGTACGCCCGCTTCATCAAGATGTATACCGCCAGGAGAATTTTCTCTGAAAGAGGGCAGTTTCATCCCCATCGATATGGCTTTGGCGAACCGTTTCCTTGTCTTGATCCTGCTTTCATTTGCGTCGGGTGTACTTTGATCCGGTGGGAGTGTTTCGACCCTCTCATCTAGTCGCCGGTGTTTGGCTTTCTCGAATATGGCCATCTCGCGCTCTCGATCAGCTTTGCTTTTAAGACGGGCTTCGTTCAGGAATGCATCAATCATTTCGTCTGATGGTCTTAGAAGTTCTGGCTCAGGATCTACCCCCAGCTTCTCTGTGTAAAGAGCTTCTTCGTCATTTATTGACGAGTGAGAGATCACATGGCAGCTTGCCACATAATCTTCAGATTCATCCGACGAGTCTTCTCTATTGTCATCATCTCTGTCCTCAAGGACGTGGCTGAGAAATTCCTAGAGTGACTGGGGTCCGCGCCTTCTGATTATATTCTTCCAATGCATCAATCTGTTTTTGCAAGTCCGTGCGCTTGTCACCAGGCTTCACGGGCTTTTTGGTCTTCTTCTTCTTCTTCGAAGATTTTGACGGATGGGTGTGAGCGCTTTGACTATCACCACCCATTTTTGTAATTGGGCGCGGCTTCAGCATTCCCTCGATAATCTCGGGTTCCAGCGGATTCTTCCACCTGATTGCCGGGCATGTTTGGAGATCTTTCAGCATTCTTTTCTTCTTGGTTGAAAGAGCGACCTCCCATGGAATCTCTTCTACGAAAGAACATGATGCCCGCGGTGTGTTCGTCTTCTTAGGAGTGTGAGGCTGTGGTGGGTTCACCTTCCAGTTTTCGGATAACGCGAACTTGCCTTGTTGGTACTGATCCTCGATCCATCCCTTAAAGACGAAGCAATCTTCGATTGGATGGCTTACCGCTTGGTGGTAAGGGCGGTAATTTGGATCGTTGACATCGCCTGGCTGCAACGAACGTTTCGGACTCGGCGGGTTGATGAGTCTGTTGCGCACTGCCAGCTCGAACAATCTCCTAGTTTTATTCTGAGGAAACGAGTAAGGACGTCCTAGTCTCTCCTCGAGGGATGGGCATGGACGCACGTTGTTTTGGCGAACGACCGGCTTTAAGTTTCTCGACTGTTACTGAGTATTGGCAACGAAGGTTGCTTTACCTTTGCCCTTTTCATTCCAAGGCTCTGTCTTTGAAGAAGAAGGCCTATGGCCTACCTGGTCCATTTGGGCCAGCTTGTCAATCAAGGCCTGGAAGGTGGTCGGCTTGAAGAACATCATGAACTGTGAAATAGTGGCATGAGGGTCTAGAGTACCCACGAACATGCCCACGGCAGGAGCTTCTTCGATGCGCTGCTCACACTTTGACCATAGATTACGCCACCGTATCGCATACTGGACCCAAGTTTCTCCTGGCTTTACCCTAGCGTTAATTAACGCAGTAATCGGGGTGCGCTCACTAGCGCTTGCAAATCTCTGTGTAAACAGCAGCTCCATCTCTGCAAATGTTTTGACAGAGTCGTTGGGAAGCTCCGAGTACCATTCAAAGGCTGTTTCCGCTAAGCTGTCAATGAATTGGCGAAGCAACAGTTTGTCGTCGCCTCCAGTGTTGCCGCATAAGGCTCTGAATTGAGCGACATGCTGATGTGGATTCCCTGTCCCCTTGTACATATGGAATTTAGGGATCGTATATCCCGGCGGGTAACTGATTTGGTCATACCAGCCCGGATAGGGTCGCCCCGTTTTGACAACTTGACCGGCTGCCTCAGTTTCCTGGTAAACTCGTATTTATTGAGCAATATAGTCGTCCAGTGCAGCTTTGGAAATGGTTTCCTCCTTGGCTGCTGAAAGGGCCGGCGGTGGATTTGACGTTTCTCCTCTGTCATCTTCAAGGATAATCGGAGGATCTTCGGCTGGGGGATCCTGCCGGATCATCATACCCACCATGTCCTGGAACAGAAGGGCCATTCGTTTTATATTGGCTGCTTGTTCCGTAGCCTCTTTGTCCTTCTTTTCCAGTATTCTCCGAAGGAACTCAGCGTCGGTTTCTTGCTCCTGTCGCTGATCCGAGGATGCTTGGGGGCTTTCTTTTGGCTCGGTAAGTGCGGCCATTGTAGTCAGCATCTCTTGAAGCTTCTGTTGCTGCTCCTGGGCTTTCGTCACGGATCGGGTGGGCGGTCGGTGACCCGTCGAAGCACGGCTTTCCTCCTTTCCAGAAGCCATATAAACAGTGTGCACCACCATACCCCCAGACTTGGGGTGTTTGTGCTCAGCGCGTTTACGGTTCGCCATGTTCACAAGGGCTTTTTGCGGCCTCCTTTTCTTTTGAGTGGTTGAAGTTGAGGGAGCCGTCGCAGTGGGCACCCAAGTAGTTGTTCCTTTTTCTGGCCTGACGGAGTAATCCTTCTTCTGCCGAATCTTCATCTTTTTCTGTCGGCGGAGATAGTCTTGATCAATCACCGACTCCTGGACCTGTTGCCAGACCTTGTAAATCTTGGAGGACAGCCGTTGAGGGGGCTGCTCCGGCTTTGTTCCCGCAGCACTCTCCGCTGGTGGAGGAGATCTTTTCAGCGTAGCAGTCGGAGAGTTCTTGCGTACCCACCTTAGCGGTTCAAAGCTGTTCCCAGTCGGAACAGCAGCATTGATTTCCACCGTTGGAGCTGGTGGGGTTAGCCAAGAGGGGGAGTTGCCCCCGGCCTTCCTTACTCGGCGCCAGTGACGACGTCGAGCGTGTCAAGCTGTTGGGGCTGGTTCGGCGATGGGGATGGTTTTGTCTTGCCCCCTATCTAGATGAGGCGCCGCTGGTGCCAGCCTCTTGAAGGCTGATGTCTTTTGAGAGGCGATGTTCAATCTATCAAAAACAGACCCTCGAGCAGGAGCAGGTGCCGGAATAGTCAGCCTTGAAAAGACCGACTCTTTAGCAAGAGAAGCCGTCTTGATGACTTCAGGAATGGAGATGGCTGTCTTCTTTGCGATAGCCATGTCAGGGGTCATGGGCTTCATGGCAGGCCCATTAAAGTTCAGATTCAGCCTGGTAAAGACCGAGGCTGCCGGCTTGACATTGGACGACCCGTTGAGAGGGGCCGTTGTAGCAGTGAGACGATTGAAGGCCAATTTCTTTTGCGCTTCCGGTGCGGGCACTGGAATGGTGAGGCTTGCTAACGGGAGCATGGTCCCGAAGAACAGACTGGTGGTAGCCTGAGTCAATTGTTCCACCGGCATAGCAAGGATGGAGGCCGCTTGAGGCCCATAGGCTACACCTCCAGGTGAGGCGGAGCGTCGGTTGCACTTGCAGTTCGAGCAGTTGAACGCCATTGCTGTTTGATTTCTGCGCCAAGAAAGAGACCAAATCTTAGTAACTTGAAACCCGAAGGCAACCATTAATAAACCGCGATTCGTTCGCGAAGACGACACACGAAGTGTGGAGTGGAAAGAGGAAAAGGTCCCACCGGGCGTGCCAGAATCTGTTCCCCTCCGAATGGCGGCCAAGACGGACTGTCTAGCCTAAGATTCGGGGCAGATGCTATTTGGTTTTATCCGTCCACCTCTCCGAAGATGCCAAGTTGATTTATGGCACCGTGTATCGGAGGTTTAGACGGATGCGGCCGATGTAGCAGACTTCGTCAGATTCCCCCTCACTTGAGGAGTTTTTGATTGTGGGGACGCTCTTCCCTGCAGGCGCAAGCCCCTGCAATTAATTACGCTACCGCATCGCGGTAACAACTTTTTCCTTCTCCAGAATTTCACTTCATGTCGTGAGTGTTTGTTTTGTTTGTGGTTGCCCGTGGATTGTATACGGAGACCAATTTATGTCGTCGCCTGTAGGACGTGGATTAGTCCAAATCCATATTTTCTTAGATTCGGGTTTGGGGTTTTGGTTTGAGGATACGTTAGCCATATTTGAAGCTAAGATCAACTCGAACGTTTGTTAAGGATACGTTAGTCTAATTTGAGACTAAGATCAACTTAACAGGATCGTTTAGATCCGACAAAAGAGCATTTGGGCTCTATTGTTCCAGTTTAGGGACGTAGTGGTCCAACATTCCCATTTTGGGGATGGATGTTGGTTTAAGGACGCATAAGTCTATGAGTTTAAGGACCCCACAGTCCGTATTAATGTGTGGTTGTCGGGACCCGTCACCTCTCTGACGACGTTGAAGGATTACAACGACAAATATCAGAAGAGTTCAGAGATGTACCCTTGAACCAAAGTTGATTGAGAGATCTATAGTCCAATTTGGGACTAAAGTCTGTTTGAAGGTTTGATTTAAGGACGCGTTAGCCATATTTGAGGCTAATATCAACTTAAACGTTTGTTAAGGATACGTTAGTCCAATTTGGGACTAAGATCAACTTAACGGGATCGTTTAGATCCGACAAAAGAGCGTTTGGTCTCTATTGTTCCAGTTTAGGGACATGGTGGTCCAATGCCAGTTTAGGGACGTGGTGGTCTAATACCAGTTTAAGGACGTAGTGGTCCATTGAATGTATGGCCGTCGGGACCCGTCACCTCTCTGACGACGTTGAAGGATTACAACGACAGATATCAGAGGAGTTCAGAGATGTACCCTTGAACCAAAGTTGGTTGTGAGAGCCGATGTGCTCAGTTCAAGATGATTTGAGGACTTATGGCCAGTTTGGGCTAAGTCCAATTATGTTTGAAATTTGTCTAGGTTCAACCCCTCATCATGCAGCAGTGCTAAACAGAGGTTTGGGGGCTCTGACAATATTTTGGCTTTTATTAGGCACTGACCATTCATCATGGCTCTGGAGTTTACTTTGAATGTCATGTGAAATGATCAAGTTTGGAAAACAAGGGTATATTTGAAGTTCAGTCAAAGGGGAATCCTGCCTCGGGGAAAACTTAGCCATTTGGGGCTAGGTTGGTTTTGAAATAGTGTTAACACTAGAAGGTATTTGACGATCACGTGTTCCCATATGATGCTCTTTAAAAATAGTGTTAAACACTAAAAATGGGGTGGTCATGTGGGGTCACGTGAGGCGCCTGAGATTGGGCCGAAACTCCTTTCTTCGTTCTGCCATTAAGTGTTAAACACATTTATATTTTCTTTGGAGCATCACGTGCTGACACGTGAGGAGGATTAGTACGCCGATTGTTAGAACATCAGCCAAGGGGTCACGTGGGAGTACGTGAGAGCGCCCAAGGCCTTTATTTCTTTTACTTTTCCTTTCTGTGTTTCGGGGGTCACGTGGAGCACGTGAGGCGTTGCCTCTGAGCTCTTTCCTTCTCATTTTTTGGGGATCTTTTCAGGGATCACGTGGGGACACGTGACCTTGGTTTTATTCCTTCTTTTCTGATCACTGCGGATTGGGGTCACGTGCCATCACGTGACCAATATTCTTTATGTTCATGGAGATCTTTCAGGTCTCTTTATTTTAAGAATTAAATTCTCTGTAGGGTTAAACCCTAATTTTGTTTTGGAGGAATTAAATTCCTATTGTGAAAGAATTAAATCTTATTTAGGGTAAAACACTAATTTCTTTTTAAAGGAATTAAATTCCCAGATATGTAAAAGAATTAAATTCTTGATTAGGGTTAAACCCTAGTTTCATTTTAGGAGGAATTAAATTCCTATGAGTTTGGGAGAATTAAATTCTCAAAACTCAATTCCCCTTCTAAGTTTAGGATCTGCATGGCAGGATCTCGACCCGATGAGAATTAAATTCTCATCCTATGGGGAGATGTGCTCTGTACAGATCTTCAACCAGAAGAAAAACTAAGTTCTTTATTTGCAGAAGAGTTAAACTCTTAAATTTTGAGAATTAAATTCTCTTTTTGAAGTTGATCTTTTTCCCTTTTCTCACCTAGGGTTTTCTTTGTTGAGAATTAAATTCTCTTTTTTTTCTTCCCTCTTGAGAATTAAATTCTTCTCTCTCTGTTTTTCTCTCAAAAAAGTAGATCCCTTCTCTTCTTTTCTTGGCTCATATTTATAGGAGAAAGAAAATAATCAATTTGTTTTCCAAATCTTTCATTGAAAGATTTGATTTGTTTTCATATTTAATATGAGCCTTTAGATCATTCAGTGAATTTTATTCACCGTTGGATTTTAAATCCAAAAATATTCTGTTTGTTATTTCCGGTGAGATTTTAGGGGAAATCTTTCCTTGTCTAAGATCTTTCCATAAATTGGTGATATTTAATCATTCTTGGATTTTTAATCCAACGGTCCCCATAATCCTTTTCCATTTGGAAAGATTTAGAAAGATTTAGAGAGACTTAGAATTTTAATTCTATTTGGAAAGATTTGGAGAAATTTAGAATTTTAATTCTATTAAACTGTAAGGCTTTCGAAGCCTGTCACGTGCTGGCACGTGACCTTTGGTCACGTGTGAGCACGTGACCCCCGTTTGCTTCTTTTCTCAGCTTTTACATATGCTTCAATTGTAACCGTCATGTGTCAACACGTGACCATTGGTCACGTGTGAGCACGTGATACCTCGTTGAGGTACGTCCTGATTTTTAATCAGGGAACATATTTTAGAATTTAATTCTATTCATTACTTTAGAGGCCTTAAAAGCCCATCACGTGTCTGCACGTGACCCATGGTCACGTGTGAACACGTAATGCCCCATTGGGGTCTTTTCTGAGTTTTTATTATATCTTTTAACTCCTCCAGCGGGTTCTTAAAGGTTCATCACGTGTAGACACGTGATGCCTCATAACTTTTGATCCCGGATGAATTATGAGGTCCATAATATATCAAATCGAAGGGTTTTTCAAGATGCTTCCAATACCATCAGAATTTAATAGTTGCTCCTTCAGGAACTTATCAAAATACAGGCCGGAAGATATTAGTTCGCATTTCGTTAAGCGTATGCTGCCATTTGATACCTTGGACTCTTCTGCGCAAAAATTTTTGGCGAGAACAGTACATATCCGAGACTATGGCCTACTGTTGCCCAGTACATAACCCTGTCAGCCGGACCGCTAAGTACAAACCCAATATATATAAGAGTCATTGTTCGAATGTTCATCCTCTAAATCGCTAATCTCGCTAAATACAAGTTTCTTTACACTTCGATTTCCCGTTTTCCCACAGGTTCAATAAATGTATGTATGGGCTAGTTGTGTACAAGTACACACCAATAACACTGTTCTGTTCGCTATTCACTGTACTGTTCAATATCACAAATCGTTCACTTTTCATTGGCGTACTCGACACAACTAATCCGATACCACTCACATTCGACAATGCAATACACACTAATAATTGATAAGGGCGTTCACTATCTCTAAGGTATCACAGTCGGGTAAATATGTGAATTATGCCGCAAAGCAAGTCATATGCAATAAGTCATTACGCGTTTTAGGAATTTAGAAAAATTCGTATTAAATCGTACGATCAGAATTAAGCAAAATAATACAAAAGGGGTAAAAATTAAAATTAATTAGCGATTCAACAAAATTAGTTTTAAATTAATCGGGTTTCAGGTTTGCGAATTACGGTCATTTCTTTTTAGGTGTTCTCTACTGGAAATTCAGTTCCTGAACTGAAAGTCCGTTTAGTAACACAGTTTTCACCCTATTGAGATCATAATTAGGAAACGCTACAGTTAGGTAATATTTTGATATATTAATTAGGTTTCCAACACACCAAACAGATCATCAATATCCATTGTTTACCGGACTATATGCACTGTTTAAGATCAGGGTATACGTTCTCCACCTGCTTGGGACTGCAGTACGTAACGACGGTTTAAAAGATAATTAAAATAGAAAACGATGGTAAAAATGAATGAAACCACCACTGATAGTTATATAACAGGATAATTTTCACAACGGTATAGGGTTCCGCATAATATCATTTTCACAAAAAGTTATAAGAACATTTTAATTCTGGTGTCAAATAGCAGTACTGCTCTGGACTGCAGTCCAGAGCAGCATTTCCGAATAGTTTTCATCATCGTGTTATAACATTATTGAAATATAAATCATAGGGGGTTCTAGGTTGTCGAGTCATCTTCGACACGAGCCCTCGAACACTGCATTCCAGTAAATATCCAATTTACTATGAATTCCACAAGTTAGGTGTACGGGAAATTTCAGATTTGATGGATCTAGATGGGGGTGTCTTTCCATGGTGTTAAAGTCTATAGTTTCAACCTAAATTTTTACACGTTATCCATTATCACTAAGGTAATCCAGTATCCATATATTCCGCCACACTAGATTAGGTTTTCGCATAAGTTCCATATCGAATACCTAGACTAAGCAATCAATTATTTCTCGGAATATCGATTTCGTCCACCCAATTCATATGGAAATAACTTACAAATTTCTATACGACGTTAACACGAGGTGTGTGATTCGATTAATACCCAGATACAAATTAATTTAAATGAATATGGTCTAATACTAATCACGTGATATTCTCGAACCATATATCGACATATAAGTATTATAGCATGTAAGCAAGTCTTGGAACTTGCCTAACGACAATGATCGGCGACACGATGGCAGTGAACGGTGATGAACGGCATGGCACGACGCACGCACGGCTAGACACGACATGGCAAGCTTGAATTCGGCTCAAGCTAGACACGGGTTCTGGTCTCAGCCATTAGCTGGAGCACGCGGTGTAGGGAGGTCAGCGGCGTGGTCGTCGACGAGAACTCGGTGGCACTAGGTGGGCACGGCGGCGAGATCTTAGCGGCATACAAAGGTAGGGAGCTCAGCTTGGAGATGGAGGAGATGGTCTTGGGAGCTTGGTGTAGGGGATGGGGCTGTTGGGGTACGGAAGCAAGGGGTCTCGGGCTTTGCAGAAGAAGAGGAAAATGGGGTCATCGTCGGTTAGGGACGCCGATGAGGGGTGATCTCGAGGTTTGAAGGCGAGTTGGTGAAGGTGGTGGGTTGTTGGGTTGAAATGAGGAGGAATGGGATCCGACATTGGTGAAGACGAGGGCGGTTCAGGGGAGCTCCGGCGTGGTGGGGAGCTCGAGCGGTCGCCAGTAGTTGTTGGGGTGCGGAGCAGCGATGGTAGGACGATGGGGATGGTGAAGGCGAGGTGCGGTAGCGGCGAAGGAGGGAATGTGGCGAGGGAGGAGGGGGTCCGTTGATAGCGACAACTCTGGTGGTTTTGATGAAGTTTGAGAGGGAAATGAGGGAGAGAGGGAGAGAGGGATGAGAGAGGGGGGGAGTGAACGAGAGAGATAGAGAGAGTGGACAAGGAGGGGAAAGTGAGTGACAGAATTTAAGGAGGGGGAGAGAGAGGGGGAGATTTAATATAATTAAATAAGAATTAGTAGGATATATTTGGGTATTAAGGAGATTAATTGCGAATTAAGTGGGGTTTAAATAGGGGAAATTCAAAAAGAAAATGGCAGTTGGGGGAGGGGATTGGGTTTTGGATAGTGGGGCTTGGGCTTTGGGCTGGGGTGAGATTTTAGTGAAACCATTTGGGTAAAAAAATAGATTAGGGTGTTGGGAAATAAATAAAATATTTTGGTATAGGAAAAGTATAAATAAAAATAAATTAAAATATAAATGGACAGATTCTGGAAACAACCCTTTATTTAAATACGGATATTGGCGTACAAAAGAAACTGGGTATTACACTTTCAAAAAAGATGATGTTGATATTAAATGTTTTATATTGGATATCGAGCGTAGCGGCTGTCGAGGGTAAGGGGATAAGGCACCTATCCCATTCAGAATGTATAAAATATACACCCATTCACTTGTACTTTCATCCGTTTCGAGAAAATTTTAGCAGCACTTTCCCGCTGTTCTCCAAGTACACTATAATAGAAAAAATGATTGTTTCAATATTGTCAAACAATATTGAAACGAGCATCTAATTTATCGTTGTACACGGAGAACCAGCGGAAATGTACCTATGAAATATCTCTAAACGAATGAAAAACACAAGTGAATGCAGGTGTCTGCTTTATACATTCCTAATTTGTCCACACGGGACAAATCTATCGGTTATCATACGATTGAATATTAATTCTCGTCATATAGACTACGCGACGGTTGTTAGAAATAGAACGATATCGTCCGATATTTAACAACTTTCGTGTAGTTTAATGTCACGACGAACATCGCACGTATTTTAACCGATAGACGGAAACTATGTCGCATTTTGATTTTCGCATATGATTATCGATGAGAATATGAAAATTTTATATTATTATCGAGTTTCATACACTTAGTTTAAGATTTAATTTGGATTTATTTTACGTTTACATATCAATTTCAAGGTTTCGAAGTTTTTGGTTTAGGGTATAGTTTTTTAAAGTTAAGGACTTTCTTGATCGAGTTTAAGATTTTGGATTTGGGTTTGGGGTTAGAGTGGGATTTGACAAGAGTTCAATGTAGAGGAAAATGATGATAAATTAATGTTTGGCCTTATTTATATGTGTGTGTGTATGCGCCCGCGCATACACAAGCGCGCGCACCCCTAAGCAACCTATTTTTCCATTTTACTAAATTACACTATAATACCCTTAATTATTCATGGTTTTTCAGTAAACTGCCTTAAATTAACTAAATTGCTATAAATTTCACTAAAATACCTTTAACCATTCTAGTTTTTCACTAATCTACCTTCAAAATTTAACTAAACGATTTCTCTTAGTAAATTAACTAAATTACTATACATTTCATTAAAATATCCTTAACTTTTGTTGTTTTCACTAAAATATCATTAAAATTTTAAATAAAAAAACCTCATTTGCTCAATGATACTTATTTACACTAAAATACCCTTAACTATTGTTGTTTTTCCCTAAAATACCCTTAACTATTGTTGCTTTTCATTAAATTACCTACAAAAATTCGCTAAATTAGCTTAGCACTAAACTTAACACTAACCCTAACCATAAACCTTAACCTAACCATATCCCTAAACCTAACCTTAGCCCAGACCCTAAACCTAACCCTTATCATATCCGTAACACTAATTAACTTTAACCCCCTAACCCTAACCCAAATCATAACCCTAACCCTAATTAACCCAAATATATCCCGGCCTTAACCCTTAATTAACCTTAAACCCCTAACACTAACCCAAATCATTAACCCTAACCCCCTAACCCAAATCATTAACCCTAACCCCCATCCTAACCCCCTAACCCAAATCAGAACCCTAATCCTAACAAAATTACAAGTTAAATTCTTGAAATTGAAAAAAATCAAATTCAAAATTTACGAAAATTAAATTTAAAATTAAAGAAACAAACCTGCGATGGCGGCAAATCGAGGAAAAATAAATGGTGGCGAAGCTCGAGGCGGCGAGCGCGGCGGTGAGGAGCTCGATGAGCGTCGGCGGCTTGGTATCAATGCGGTCAACGAAGCTCCAGGCAAGAAGGACGTCTGGATCCGGCAAGGAAGCGGTGGAGATCGTCGGTGGTGGCGACGAGATGCCCGGCGGTGGCGACAAGAGGCCAGGTGGCGGTGGCGATGAGAGGATATAGGAGGGATTTTTTTAGGGGGGAAATGAAAATAGGGTGGGGTAAAAGGGGGATAAGGGGATTTATCTTCAGTGGGTTGTGGGGCCCGCCATAATTTTTATTCATAGCAGTCCTAACCGTGACCATAAGTTGTTCACGGGGAAAACCGTGATCAAATGCCCATTACTACTGAGCACATTTGTAGTAATGATTAGTAAAATGATTGAAGCTTCTTTTTCTCTGCTGCCTCTTTGTCACATAGAACACATGTCTTAGCCAAAACAGTGGGAGAAGAAGATTCCATCCCCTCTTAAGAGGAGAATAGTCAAATTTGTGAGTGTGATGCATGATATATATACATGTTATACACACGCACGCATATGACGACTTGGTCAATGATAAAATAAATACTCATTCTTTATTCATATACGAGGGAGAAATGGTATAATTATTCACATAGCATAACTAAGCTAGTTATGCCCTTGAACTTATATATATATATATATATATATATATATATATATAGACACACACACACACACCCATTTGTAACATGAATTAGTAAAATATTCAAAACTTCTTGTCACGGCCCACCTCCAAACACAGACGGTATTGTCCGCTTTGGCCGAATCAGCACAGTTTTGTCTCTTGGAATGAACCGGACTCGAGAAGGGGCCACTTACCAAGAGGTCACTCATCCCAGAATTTTCCTAGCTTGAGCATGCTTAACTATGGAGTTCTTCAAACTCCGGAGTTCCAGTTCACCCAAAAGGCACCTCTGTGTTATAGGAGTGGTATCATTTCATTTATAGTTTTGATCGTGCCCTTTTTCGGAATGGAATTCACTACTCCCATTGTTCTATAGTAGGGAATACTCTTATCATTCTAACATCATGTCATTACCACGGATATCTCTTTTCCGGTTTGTGACACTTCTTTTCCTCCTTACCTCTATGAGAACACAGGTCTTGGTGGGCTCATAACAACTACCAGCTTGCATACCGTACTCTGCTGCTTGGTGGAATGAGTGGGCAGTACACCCTGTTAGATTAAAGAAATATAAATTATAAATTTCTTACATAGGGTAACAGATGTGTAAGTCCGCGGCGGCGCCCCGGCCGTCGATCCGACGCCGGAAACGCGGAAACAAAAACTCTGCAAACTAGCAAACCGGCACCACCGCGCACTTTTCAACCGGATCGGGCCATTAACCTAGCAACTAGCAAACAAGAAAAGAGTAGAGAAGCTATACCAAGCGATCCGTGTCCTTCGGTCTTCGTCTCCACTCCGATCACCCGCGGAAACTCCGTCTGTCACGTCCTCGTCGGAAAGGGCACCACATAGCCGGAATCTTTTACGGGCTCCTACCTCTAGACCGAGGCAACTCGGGCGCGAAGTTGGATAGCCGACGCGTCCAAGGTTTGCTGTAGGCTAGTGTAGTGGGTTGTCTCTTTTGGGGTTTAGTTGCCATGGAGGATGGAGGAAGAGATTAAGAAAATTGGTGTTTTCAATTTTCTAGCAAGAAAAATGAGATGATGAATAATGCCACCACTCCAAATGAAATTCTCTCATCCCACTCTCAAGAATGGCCAGCCCCTCATGTTGTGGGGATGGTGGGAAAAAGGAAGGAATAATAATAAGAGGAGAAAGGGGATTAATATGTGTAGAAAAAGTCACACTCATTTCTCTTCTCATCAAATCAAACAACCATCACATGAAAGCAATGAAATGGACAAGAAAAGCATCTCATGATGAAGAGGCCACAAATATGCAAGAAAACTCCTCCACAAATGTTATTTGCAAACTGCAAATAACACCCTCCATCGAAAGTCCGGCCGTGAAGGAACAAAGAAAAACCGGCCGGAACGGAATGCAAACTAGAAACTCCAGAAAACCGATCCCGTAATAAAATATAGGAAAACCCCGCTACTGCATATACATGCCTGCATTTGTATTCCCACTGAAAACAAATACAAAGAGACAAAACTACACTATCTAATACTAGGATCCGGCTTAAGCCAAAGCCGGCTAGTAAAATCCGTCCGATCACGATCCATGCAATACCGCACGTATCTGATCGAACCCTGCCATATCTCCATACGTCCTCTACAGCGTTTCGCCCGAAACCTGAGTAACTGTGTGTGGTGGACTCTAAAGACTCGTCAATACTATGGCTGTGGATTTAACCACTAGCACGTCAGAGGTATTAGCCATACGTGACGGGCCACCAGCTATTGACCAAAAGAGACGTCGATGAGCGAACTCATCCTGATACTTTACTGAGCCTGTCAATGACAATATCCGTACAGTCCGGTCCGTTCGTCTATGAGTATCTCATGGCGGGCCTAGAGGGTTGGTAAAAGTCAGATCCCCAATAGCGGTACAAGTCGTGTCGGAGTGTAGCCCAGAACACCCTGAGATACTACTGGAATACCTACCAGAAAATCTCCTGCCTTGGCCAAGGACTTTTCATGTTCTGGCTCTCCTAGACACAGCGCGACCTCGCCCCCAATACCGAGAGAAAGGAACCCCTGCAGATCCGCTCACTGCCTCCATGTGGATCGGGACTGTACCCAACTAAAACCTGTTTGCACGACTCCTTTGAGCCGTGGTAGGTTAGTAATCAAAGCACAGTGGGAACTCACACGAGACAAATGACGATCTCAGGTCGATGAACTAACCTGTACACATGTCACCAGGGAACTGCTATCTGACATCAGGTATAATCCCAACTAGCAGGTTCCCGGCGAGTCCTGTCCGGTGTACTCATAACCTAATGAGCACCTGTATACATCTTAGGTGAACCAACTGACACCAGTGGCTTGTGAGATCGGCCACCGCCCCTCGTCGGGGTCTCGACTGTATACACTAGTCTACTCCGGAGTATCGATGCCCTGTCTCGAAACTCACACGACTAGGGGCCTTTTAAGGATGTGCTTATAGACCCCAGCTCTCACGTATATGATCGCCCTCATACTGCGGGTA
This sequence comes from Agapanthus africanus, assembly GCA_030015575.1. Classification (NCBI taxonomy): domain Eukaryota; kingdom Viridiplantae; phylum Streptophyta; class Magnoliopsida; order Asparagales; family Amaryllidaceae; genus Agapanthus; species Agapanthus africanus. The sequence continues at coordinate 195,695,126 of JASDDO010000024.1, read as the reverse complement.
GTCAAGCAAGAATCCTAGGGGCTCTATCAACGTGTAATAGCGACTCATAAGGTCACCTAAAGCAGTACACGATGATAAAGATAAACCAGATAGTATACTATCATCTCGAGTAAGACTGTCCTACTGGGACAGGTCGCCCCCCCCTCAATCATTGCAATCACGTGCCTGCGATCCAATAATTGACTCTGAGGGCACTATCTCCAACAATCTCCCACTTGCACTCAAGGCTATTTATTGCGATGTCGCATACTCACAGCCCGTGTGATACTGAACACCCAACTCCTCTACTAGTCAGTCTCACAAAGCTCGTTTGCGAAACTATTGCGTTCGAGGAATAGCCTCAGTGAGTGGATCCGCTCAGATGTTTCTTTCTATGTCTCTCTTTATCTCAAGTTCGCGGAGAAAGCCATCTCCCGAAATGAGCAATACCTGTCTTAGAATGTGTCTGGATATCTGATGGGACCTAGCTCATAAATGAACTCCAAATCCAAACTTCTTAGACTGTATCGTCAACTGAACTTGATCAGTATCCTGCGCCATGCCTTCCCTCAGCATCCACCTGGACCACCTGTCCAAAATACTGCCCCTCGTCAGAAGGAAAACTATAACTCTGACAGCCACTCTGCCATCCAGGTCACCTTGGAAGCCTGGAATGATAACTGTCTCCCGAAGGAGAATGCTGTTATCATATCCTTAGAACATCAACTTATGTTCTAAAACTGCTTCCGACTGTTTCTCCAGGATTGGATCAATATCAACTTATTGCACCTACTGTAAGAACAACATCTGGTGTGATACTTGACATCTCATGATTGACTCAATTGCCTAAGCAAGTGATCTACCAATCATGCACATCCCTCTCCCCTTTAGTCTATAAGACACCTTTAGAGAGGGTGACTCCATTATCTGCAGGTACACTACCATGCCAGGAGTCGTCCATTCTAAATACTCATAGAATGCTGTCCAAGTACCCTGATTGGGAAACCACCCAAATCTAGATCTAAAACCATAGATCTAGTAACCAGAATGTCTGATATAATATCCAAGTCATGTGTGGAAAAACCACTGTGTGACGACCAAAGTATAACCGATCGTAGTATAGGAATATCACTTCCTACTCTGTGTATGTCATCAAATACCAGGACATCACACCCTACTACCTTCTTAACAGATCCATCCCTTATTCTGATGAAGTCAAACCTATGACTGTCACATCAGAAATAGATGATCTATCTCCGCTGTATCTGCTTTAGTCTATAAATAGACATAAGCCAACTGTCCACCAATGCTTCCGCTGCTCCCACTGACTACGATAACCTTCTGGCAGAGTCATATAGACGTGCACTTCTAAAGATAGTTTAGAAAGACGCTATACTCATCCTCCTGCCGGGTCTCACAGTCTGGAACAACAGCAATGGCAAGTCTGGGTAAACAAGAACCTCCCTGCCACCGTCCTTGAGCATACCGAAGTACCTCTCGAGTGCCTGAGGTTACCCACTTTATCTACGGAGTGGCCAATGGAATGTCAAACCAGATTGAATCTTTAGGTTCTTATCAAATCTTCAGTAATCGTTTGAGGTCCTGGAATCACTTCCAGTTCTACCATACTCCCACTACTATTTTCTGAAAAAAAAATCCATTTTTAATTAAAACTGTGGCGAGTCAAGAACAATATCACTATTGATCTTCCAGATGGTAGAAAGTCAACCCTCGTCATAGCCCGGGTCAACCCACAAACAGCCATTACAGAAACGTGCCTTGAGTTGTCCAGTGTCTGGTTTTAAGCATAAGCCGGACAACTCCCCGTATCTTAACAATGTCAAGATATGAACCGTTCTATATCCAATATAGAAACAGAGGCACTGATTTAATTGAACCAGATTCAAATCATGCAGCTGTCTCTAGTGCATGTCAAGTAAATGGAGAGAGGCTGATCAGTGTTACTCAACTTAGGAGTGCTTCCAATTATGAGTAACCTGAAAGAGAAGCAAGTTCTCTTAATCATTACTATCAACTGAATACCATATACAAGTATCTACATCTTCGATTACCTTGAAGAATCCCGATACTTGTAATACCTGGTTCTCTACTTTATTCATATACCTATAACTCCTCAAAACGTAGACCTTGCATTTCTACGAAACACATGTCTAAGGACTAGAGAAGTCATAAGTAAACAGAATATAGTACGAGGACCTGCCCCTCTGTCCTAATGGATACTGGATAACATACAATACTCTGTATAAGTCCCTTGAGTCTAATAACTCATTCACTGTGTGTCGTAGGTTGAAAACTGTACTTATGGTTAAGAAGAATTACACCGCTGTTCAATGCTCCTTACCTAACCATCCACTGGTATAGGTAAATGTGATAGACATAATTTCAAAAAGGTATATCTCACTCTATAAAAAATAGACGTACAGATATATCAATTTGAAATTGGTGCATAACAACGGATATTCAAAACCATATATTTGCCGTCCGGCAAACAACCCAGGTGACTTCCTCAAATATCACCGATTACAACGAATCCCGATATAATGAGGATGATCACCCAATTCCCAATAACTTACTCCCACTCATCATCTGTAAAACTATGCAGATGTGAGATTCATACCTGGTAAATACATACCCTGGAGCAAGTGTCTAATCGGGAAATCAGTTTTCTACTAACAGTACACAGTGAAACTGAAACATTGAAATGTTTCGATGGGGTATCCTGGTATTCCTAGTAATGCCTCTTCCATTATCCAGATTCACAACTATAACCGTATAATTCTTTGTCATTTCTCCAAATCCCTTTATATGTCTTTAGTCATTACCTTCTGTACACCCCTTTAGGCCAAATGGTTTTCTTCCTTCCCTACCGTTCGGCACCAGCCTATGGTTTGGAAGAAGACTATCCAATAAGCATAATGGGTGTACTGTCCTAGTCCTAGGAGCACTCACAACGCGAGAGAAGGTGAAGATAAAAGACACCTGAATGAACTTTATTCATATTTCTCCTGAACCAGGATCCATCCCCGAACTGGAACAAGTTCCTTTCGAGTTCGTATATAACCATACGATGGATTATCCAATAAAATGGGATCTTCGTAGTGATACGGAGTGTCCTGGAGAAATACAAAGGTGATTTAGGATTGGCGAAGAAATACTTGGTTTGGTCGTGAATAGCAGTCGCAATTTACTTTGCCCTCTTACTAATCCCTTTCTTTGCCTTAACTTAATACCTTCTGTACACCGTTTAGGCTAATTGGTTTTCTTCATTCCCCACCGTTCGGCACCAGCCTAAGGTTTGGAAGAAGACTATCCAATTTGCGTAATAGGTGTACTATCTCCTAAACCAAGAAGTACTCACAACCTGAGAGAAGGTAAAAGGAAAAGACAACTGAATAGTCTTATTCGTTTTCTCCAGAACCGGAAACCATCCTCGAATTCCTTCGAGTTCGTATATAACCATACGATGGTTTTGTCTAATGGAAGTGGACGTTCGTAGTAATACGGGGTGTCCTGGAGAAAAGGGTAAAAGTAGGAGTGGCAATGAGGTCTGCAACTCTGACAATCCAAAAGCCAGTGTTAAGAAGGTTCGGTCAACTTGGTCACGGAGTCATAGTCTAGGGTCGGGTCAATGGTCGCTGCCAGAGAGAGAGAGAAAAGAAACACTCAGCGTACACTCTAACCTAGATCAGAATGGTTATCACTTTATCTAATCTGGAAACCTCCCACTGTAACGTCAAATCCTTCCCCAAACCTGAAAGAAGAATTAGCCGGGATCACCCGAGGAGTAAACCAACTCATCAGTGGGAATCGAGATTCAACTATCATCGCATGATAACGTGACGGAATCCGCTCACGTTATCACACTCCAGAAGGTATGCGCATATCTGGCAAGTTTCAGTTCTTTTGAAACTCCCGATGTGGATTTTTGCCCCATGCTCTTATGACCTTGACTTTGGCCAACATATCATAAGTCACATGTCAAGTTCTACCCGTCATTATCCAGGTTAATTTGAACCCACCCGTACAAGCCCTTGACTTTGGCCAACAAGGCTATACGACTGTCCCAAACCAACGCATCTATCTATGCAGCATATGAATACCCAACAGCTACCAAACACTGTGCCTTGACTTTGGCCAACATACACAGCTTGAATACTATTGACTATCCATATGAAACGACGGAGGGCTACGAATGGTTTCTGGTGAAAACCTTTAATGTAATGAACTTGATATCGTTGAAGGAACTGATAGCTTTTAAAAAATATAGTGACGAAAACCTTTGCTAAAGAGGTCACTCCCGGTGAAGGGATCTCAGCTCTTTCCCCATGGAATGAGGTGCAGGATATTCCAACTGAATACCACGATGCAAAGCAAAAGTCATCGGCTATAGTGAAGTTTTTGCCCTGACGCAAACTTCAGTCCAAGGGGTCACTCCCGATGAAGGGATCTCGGCCCTTGCCTCGTCGACTGAGGAGCTGGATATTCATAACCGAATACCACTATGCAAAACAAAAGAGAACGCCCTTGCAATAACAGCTTTTTGAAAAGTGTTCCAACAACATCAAAATAGGTTTGTTTATCTTGCATTGATCCGAATCAACGCTGTCCCATCAGTTGATCACACCACAAAAGAACGAAAATAATGATGTATGTATATGCCATCCGCATTCGCCACTGGGTCCCGTCATCACCCGTTAGGTTACTTAACTAACGACAGAGCGGGGACTGGACTAGCGCGGATGCAAAACATATACAACATCTACTAGTATATATATAATATATAATTTTCGCTCAAGGCGTGATAAAAAGAAACATCACAGAAATGTACAGCATCACAGAATAATACAGATATCTGGGATCCCTGGGTTTCACAGAGCCGCTGCTGAAACCCGACGTTCCCCTGGTCGTGTGGATAGCATGTGCAATGAAATCCTAGACCCCTACGGGCGCGGCAAGTTACCCGCCAAAACCTGAAGCGAGGCAGCCCCCTTCAGCAACGTGAATGGACCACCCAGCACTTCACGGAATTCGGTAACTTGGACACCCCTCCTAGGTCAACCTGTACCCCCTACGAGTGCGGCGAATAGCCCGCCAATTCTAGAGTGAAGCCCCCTCCGTCTCAACGCCATGAGATACGGGCCCGTTGCCCTCTAGAATCCGGCTATCCGTGCACCCCTCCGCGGGGTAATCCTAGTACGAAAGTAAAATATACATATAATGAGTACATCGACCTCGACCCGGTCGTGCCCCAAAAGAATAATATACAAACAGGTAGTGACGGCAGTCCACATGTCGGACGCTCGCCACGCAATATCAAATGTACATATAAAACAAAACTGTACTACCATTGCATCCAGGCTATCCCCACGACCGATCCACAACATCACAGCACAACACAGAATATCAACGTGAATGTCACGTTCGTAAATCCGTCTAACCGGGCTATAGCAGTTAGACAGGATTTACCGATCAAGTGACATTCACGGTCGCAGATATAATGTAAATACTGTGAACTAACATATTTAAACTTTCCGATCGATCAAATTTTATCAAGTGGGCCCCAAGCAGTACTGTAGCACTTACAGAAAATCTGGGCCCAAAAGTAATATCCCAAAACCCCTATTTCCAAGTATAAAGCCCTCTGGAAAAATTTGGTGCGTTGAACAATTAAAAGCGCGGCGGAACCGCGGCCCAAGCATGGGTTTGGCCGCGGTTCCGCGGCGGTATAGTGAGATCTCGCGACCAAATTTTCACAGATTCCTTAGATTTCCATGCAAAGTATTCTGCAACAACCTGAAAAATTTTTGGAGCAGAAAAAATTTCGACAGAAACACGATGCATTGGAAAATACGGTTTTTGGGGATTTTTGTTCGATCGAGTTCTAAACATACTAGAGCAAGCTAGGCATGGTTAATGGCGTGGCTCTGATACCAATGTACGTCCGCGGCGGCGCCGCGGCCGTCGATCCGACGCCGGAAACGCGGAAACAAAAACTTTGCAAACTAGCAAACCGGCACCACCGCGCACTTTTCACCTGGATCGGGCCATTAACCTAGCAACTAGCAAACAAGAAAAGAGTAGAGAAGCTATACCAAGCGATCCGTGTCCTTCGGTCTTCGTCTCCACTCCGATCACCCGCGGAAACTCCGTCCGTCACGTCCTCGTCGGAAAGGGCACCACGTAGCCGGAATCTTTTACGGGCTCCCACCTCTGGACCGAGGCAACTCGGACGCGAAGTTGGCTGGCCGACGTGTCCAAGGTTTGTTGTAGGCTAGTGTAGTGGGTTGTCTCTTTTGGGGTTTAGTTGCCATGGAGGATGGAGGAAGAGGTTAAGAAAATTGGTGCTTTCAATTTTCTAGCAAGAAAAATGAGATGAAGAATAATGCCACCACTCCAAATGAAATTCTCTCATCCCACTCTCAAGAATGGCCGACCCCTCATGTTGTGGGGATGGTGGGAAAAAGGAAGGAATAATAATAAGAGGAGAAAGGGGATTAATATGTGTAGAAAAAGCCACACTCATTTCTCTTCTCATCAAATCAAAAAACCATCACATGAAAGCAATGAAATGGACAAGAAAAGCATCTCATGATGAAGAGGCCACAAATATGCAAGAAAACCCCTCCACAAATGTTATTTGCAAACTGCAAATAACACCCTCCATCGAAAGTCCGGCCGTGAAGGAACAAAGAAAAACCGGCCGGAACGAAATGCAAACTGGAAACTCCAGAAAACCGATCCCGTAATAAATTATAGGAAAACCCCATATACATGCCTGCATTTGTATTCCCACTGAACACAAATACAAAGAGACAAAACTACACTATCTAATACTAGGATCCGGCTTAAGCCAAAGCCGGCTAGTAAAATCCGTCTGATCACGATCCGTGCAATACCGCACGTATCTGATCTAACCCTGCCATATCTCCATACGGCCTCTACAACGTTTCGCCCGAAACCTGAGTAACTGTGTGTGGTGGACTCTAAAGACTCGTCAATACTATGGCTGTGGATTTAACCACTAGCACGTCAGAGGTATTAGCCATACGAGACGGGCCACCAGCTATTGACCAAAAGAGACGTCGATGAGCGAACTCATCCTGATACTTTACTGAGCCTGTCAATGACAATATCCGTACAGTCTGGTCCGTTCGTCTATGAGTATCGCATGGCGGGCCTAGGGGGTTGGTAAAAGTCAGACCCCCAATAGCGGTACAAGTCGTGTCGGAGTGTAGCCCAGAACACCCTGAGATACTACTGGAATACCTACCAGAAAATCTCCTGCCTTGGCCAAGGACTTTTCATGTTCTGGCTCTCCTAGACACAGCGCGACCTCGCCCCCAATACCGGGAGAAACGAACCCCTGCAGATCCGCTCACTGCCTCCATGTGGATCGGGACTGTACCTAACTAAAACCTGTTTGCACGACTCCTTTGAGCCGTGGTAGGTTAGTAATCAAAGCACAGTGGGAACTCACACGAGACAAATGACGATCTCAGGTCGATGAACTAACCTGTACACATGTCACCAGGGAACTGCTATCTGACATCAGGTATAATCCCAACTAGCAGGTTCCTGGCGAGTCCTGTCCGGTGTACTCATAACCTAATGAGCACCTGTATACATCTTAGGTGAACCAACTGACACCAGTGGCTTGTGAGATCAGCCACCGCCCCTCGTCGGGGTCTCGACTATATACACTAGTCTACTCCGGAGTATCGATGCCCTGTCTCGAAACTCCCACGACTAGGGACCTTTTAAGGATGTGCTTATAGATCTAAGCTCTCACGTATATGATCGCCCTCATACTGCGGGTAGTCAAGCAAGAATCCTAGGGGCTCTATCAACGTGTAATAGCGACTCATAAGGTCACCTAAAGCAGTACACGATGATAAAGATAAACCAGATAGCATACTATCATCTCGAGTAAGACTGTCCTACTGGGACAGGTCCCTCCCTCAATCATTGCAATCACGTGTCTGTGATCCAATAATTGACTCTGAGGGCATTATCTCCAACATGATGAAGCTCATAAACGAGTATTCCCCAGATCACAACACGTAGCGGATGACGTGTCATCTGCTAAGCCCGCTAAACTCCTGGGGGCTACGAAGCTGGAATAGGTATGATGCATTGGGGACATTCTTCAGCATCTCGTCTCCGAGGTTGCATCCGACCTTTTGGAGACCACTCCGGAGTGCCTTCCTTATTCTCCTAAACAACCATCTGATAGCTCGCCTCCGAGCAATCCTACAGCTGGGCCCTCTCGGCTACCGAGCTATCTACCGAGTTGAGCTTCCTCGCCTTCCCTGTTCAACCGAGAGCACGGAGCCCAAGCGCCCCTGTAACGGCTCCGTGTATCACGCCAAGACGAAATCTCCGCAGCTCCACGACCCGCATCTCGCGCATCCCGCCATTAATGAGCGCATCCCGCCATTAATAGGCGTGTCCTGCCATCGACGCGAATGTGACGCAGAGGTGTAACGAGCGGCGAGAATCTTGCGCTAGTTCACCTCATGCGACCACTATATAAACCCCCTCTACCAGACTACTCAAGTAATTCGAATTGATTCAAATACGCCGCTACGCTGCCTCTATACCTCGGTACTTACTTGATCGTCGAAGGGTCCTACGGTGGTTTCCACCCCAGGACTTCCTACAGACGGCACCAACTGATGTTCCTCCTAGATGCTACGTTTTTTGAAGATGATGGGTCAAAGAAGGTTGAACGACATTTCCTAAAAAAAACATAGAACCTGGGAAACCCTTGCCAAGAGGTGCTCATCCGCTGAAGGCAGCGTCCTGCCCGGCCACTCCGTGGATCCAAAGCCATCGCCAAGAGGCGGCCTAGCAGTTTCCAGCTCGGCTCATCCGCTGAAGGCAGATTCCTGCCCGGCCATTCCACGGATCCAAAGCCCTCGCCAAGAAGCGGCCGAATAGTTTCCTACTCGGCTCATCCGCTGAAGGCAGCTTCCTACCTGGCCACTCCGCGGATCCTAAGCCGTCATCTAGAGGCGACCGAGCAGCTTCCTGCTCGGCTCTTTCAAGGTCTAATTCAGACGCAGCACACGATCTATCATCACCTCGACTCTGAGGTGAGGTGAAGCCGACCAACTTATACTTGGCGTTCACCCGATTTATACGCAGCGCACGATCTATCATCACCTCAACTACGGGGTAAGTAGGACGCCGACCTACCTATACTTAGCGTTCGTCCGATTTATACGCGGCACACAATCGTCACCTCGACTTCGGGTGATGGTAGACGCTGATCTACGTATGCTTAGCTTTCGCTAGCTCTTACACCGCGCTCGCCTAGTATCACGCCCCACTTTCCAGTATACAGAGAAGTGGACGTGCTGGGCCGCGACGTATTTACTCAGAAGTATACACGTTAAGCGTAAATAAGCAATATAAAGGAATACACAAGAATAACAAGAGATGTAATAATAACAGCAACTTTTATTAACATTTTTTATTTACATTACAACTGATTTGAAAAGGAAATGTACAATGATGAAAGCAATGCCTAAAAAGTAGCATACGAATGAAAAGGAAATAAGTACAAGTAAAAACTAAAAGGCTAGTTCCTCTGTGAACTGATCCAAGTCCTCCTGGTTGGGCTCGGTCTCCTGAGAGTCGGGTCTTCCTGACGAACATTCCAAAAAAAGAAAGAAACAGGAATGTCGTCAGCGAACTAGCGCTCGGTAAGTCCCAAAGATAAGGATGGAATAGAACAAGTAAAGAGGAGAGAACTGGTAATATAAACAGGTATATGTTTGTTATACTAACGTAGTTGTTTGTAGCTTGGTATAGAATGTATCAGTGTATATGAGAGGAGTCCAACTTTCCCCGTGGACTATAGTAACCCGTAGTACAAGGTCCCGTCAAAACCCACGGGACAACATCAATGGATGTTAATCTACGTCTTTTAGTGTCCATCATCGTGCCATTTTTAATACATTCTGTACCAATCTACCCCGTTAAACCCCCTTAATGTATATTGTATAGATTGTAATTATCAGACTTGCCGAGACCATGGATATAAGTTGTTCATGTAAACAGTTTCAGGATGTATCAAGTAGTCATGTAGTCAAGTCAAGTCATAGCCATGGTTCGGTCAAGTCAAGTCATGTTTGCATGTTGACATTGTTCTGGTATTCAGGATCAGGTTCAAGTAGTCATGTTTGGTATATTGGATTCATGTTGAATTGGATTCAGATGATTTAGACTCAGACTTGAGTCAGACACTTAGAACTGATTTGGATTCTGAATTGGGTTTAGGAGTTATCTGTAACTTTGCACATGGACGGCGGGATTTGTGTCTTTTTCCAAGAAAATTACCATTGATAACTCCGTTTTAGTTTTCTAGCTTAAATAGGCAAGCACTCACTTTCTCCGGCTCCCTGAGGCTCAAGAGAATTGATCCCGCTTAAACCCATATTTACTAAATTCCTTAAATGTAATTTTATATAACTCGAGGGGGTTTTATGAAAAATATTTTATATACTTTCAAAATAAATCTCGAGTATTTATTTATCGTATTTAGGGTTTCATGGATATAACTTTTAAGATTTGAGGTATTTTAGTGAATATTAACTTAGTTTGAATAGTTCAAGGTATTTAAGTGAAATACTTGTCTTGTATTGATACTTGATAGTATTTTGGTGAAACTTGTCATTTTTTTATTTTTAGAAAATATGGAATTTTTATTATAACTTGAAAATATGTGGTTTGATAATATTTATATAGTTATTAAAATTAATTTTATTATTAAATAGAAAATCTCATTTTTCTTAAAAATCGTATTAAAATCTTTCGAGACCGAATACTTCGTGAGGAGGTCTACGTTTCACTCTACTAGCCCGAGAATGTGCGATAATCCGCATCATCTAATATCGGGTTCCCCAAAATGGGTTGTAGAGGTATAATTGCAAAGAATTTGATAATACAATTCAAAGAAAAATTGGTTTTTATAGTTCATGGTATTTAAATGAAATATTGTATTTTCCACGAAAATATGTTTCAAAGAGAATCGTGCTATGTCAATATGTGTGTATGTGAAAGATAGATCATTACCCTGTGACGTTCTCTAAAGGTATGCTAAGCAAAATGTTTAAAAGATGACGTATATAAAATTCATGGTATTTAAATATAAAAGTTTAATTAAAGTTATTTAACATGGAGTTTTAGAATGAAAATTGTTTCTAAATATTAGTTTAATGATTAACAAGTAAGGTATAGAAACATGAATGAGCAATTCTTACGAAAAATTGTAGTTTCAAAGATTTTAGAATCAAATGTCGGTATAACTCCACTTACCAACATGTTTTGAAAAAAGAGAACTATTATTATAGAAATGAGCGTAATGGGGTGGGACGTACTAGTGACTTGGGCTAAGAATAGAGAGAGGAAGAGGTTGAGGTTGTCGTGGTGTTGCGGGGTCGCCGTAATTGCCTCGAAGTTTCGCCGGAAGATGACCTTGGGCTAACTCCACTTCTACTCCACTTATACTTAGAAAAATTTGATAATTTTGGCTAGAGATTTCAGAATGAGGAGGGGCTAGGGTATGGGGTTGTATTTATAGTGTGGAATTAGGGTTTTGGAATTGAAAGAATGAATTAAAATGCATTTAAAATTGGATTAAAGGTGAAATTGAATTCTCTGTTAAATTGCATAGAAAACAAACAGTGCAGGGGTAATGGGGGTAGGCCAAAGGTTTTGTGTGCAAGACACAGGCACCATTGCCCACGGTTGGACCGTTGGCGCCAGCCCCATGCCTGATCTTTCCGGCCAACTGTATGGTGAGTGTCGTTGGATCTTGGCCACGTGTCTATGTCGCTGTATATTGCATTGTGCACATGTTTATTTTCCCTGACTTTTCATTTTTACGTGTATTGCACGTGCAAACTTTTAGGCTTCCAAAAAGAAAAATCAGGAAAAATAATATGTAGCTGATAGGATTCGAACACAGGGGCTATGTCACAGCAGTGCAAGGCTTTACCAATGAGCTACAAGTTGTTTCTTGCTATTATTAAACAAGAATAACTTTTAAATTGTGCTCAGGCTTGCAAACTCCTTTCTGTACTTTAAGAATAAAAATTTTGTACAAAAAATTCAGGGTCGTGATATTCTACCCTCCTTATAAAAATTTTGTCCTCAAAATTTATAGAAGAAAGTTGTAACAGATTCAAGTAAAATTTGATTATAGTGGTGGTGAAAAGAACTACTGATATGGTACTGAAAGTGCATGAAAAATATGTTTGAAAGAACGAAAGGATGCAAGGGTTTTGAAAGAAGAAAGATTATCAGTGTTATCCTGACCTATAGCTTCAGCTTCTACGGCCTCTAAAGTGAAAGCCTGACACCGGGGTACATTCCTCCTAACTGGAGGCACATTCCTCTGTCCTTGGGGCATATTTCTCTGCCTTTGAGGCATGTTCCTCATTGCCTGGTGGAACTGACGAGGAGGTTGTGCAGGAGGTCCACGAGAAGGTGGAGCAGGTAGGGCAAGATGAGGTGCAGGAGCCTGAATAGCTAGTCTCTATGGAAAGGTGATGTGTGCTGGAACTGGGTTGTGTCTATGGGGACATGTTCCAATGTCGTGAGTGGATGAGCCACAAACTAACCATAGGCCGTTTGCATGCCTGTAGTTCCTCACCAGGTGTCCATTCTTCTTGCAATAGAAGCAAAAGTCTGGACTGGGCCGGTTAAATGTTACTTCCGGTCTCTTGGGTGCAAAGGTTGGCATGGAAGAGGCTCCTCCTGCCATCTGGATGGCAGGGCGCTTCACACCGACGGTCTGAAGTCTTCTTTTCTTCTTCACTACTGCCTCATATCGTCGGACGGCCTTCAGCACAAGATCATGGGTTGGGAAATCCCCTGTAGCTAATGCAGCTTGGATCTCCGGGTCCAACCCTTACTAAAATTTTCGTGCCCTGATCTCAGTAGTCGGGATAAGGTATGCCACGAACCTGCTAAGCATGGTAAACTCAGCATCATATTCATCCACGGATTTGCTCCTCATCGAGCCTTGTTGCAAGTGGATGAACTGCTGTTCCATGTCGAAACAGGCAGTCTCGGAGTAGTATTTTGCGTCGAACATATCGCGAAAAGTCCTCCATTCAATCGATTGGGCGAGTCGACTTTCTTCAGCCTTCCTCCATACTCTAGCGTTATCTGTGAGTTGTAGCTTTGCAAATCTCACCCAAGCAATCTCTGGCATTTGTGCTACTGCCAGATCATCTTCAATGGACTGAGCCCATTCCTCTGCCTCTAGTGGGCTCTCTTTCCCAGAAAAATGCTTAGGGTGCAATGCCCAGAAGTGCTTGACTCCGGGTACCTCAGTCTCTGTACGGTGCATAAGGAAAGCAGTCTGCTGCTGCTGACCCTCCACTCTTGATCTCCTTAAGCAATACTGTCTGCTTGTTGATGGGAGCGGTAACGGTAGGTGGTGGTGGTAGCGGTGGTGGTGGGGTGTTGTCATTCACGTTGGTGATCGTGTTGTTCGGGGAATCCATAACCCTGAGAGAAAAGGAAGGATTAGGATAGATTCAAAAGATTAAAAATGTAAGAAATGTTTAGTTGCTGATTCTTATAATTCTTGTGATATATTGCTTAGGATTCCATGCAGAACTGACCTGCATGGTAAGACTTCATGCAGAACTGACCTGGATGGGCCGCCAACAAAATCTGTCACGCCATGCTTCCCAGTATACAAAGAAGTAAACGTGACAGGACGTGACGTATTTACTCAGAAGTATACACGTTAAGCGTAAATAAGAAATATAAAGGAATACAGAAGAATAACAAGAGATGTAATAATAACAGCAACTTTTATTAACATTCTTTCTTTACATTACAACTGATTTGAAAAGGAAATGTATAATGATGAAAGCAATGCCTAAACAGTAGCGTACGAATGAAAAGGAAATAAGTACAAGCAAAAACTAAATTCTAGCTCCTCTGTGAACTGATCCAAGTCCTCCTGGATGGGCTCAGTCTTCTGAGAGTCGGGTCCTCCTGAAGAACATTCCAAAGAAAGAAAGAAACAGAAATGTCTTCAGCGAACTAGCGCTCGGTAAGTCCCAAAGATAAGGATGGAATAGAACAAGTAAAGAGGAGAGAATTGGTAATATAAACAGGTATATGTTTGTTATACTAACGTAGTTGTTTGTAGCTTGGTACAGAATGTATCATTGTATACGAGAGCAGTCCAACTTTCCCCGTGGACTATGGTAACCCGTAGTACAAGGCCCCGTCAAAACCCATGGGACAACAACAATGGATGTTAATCTACATCTTTTAGTGTCCATCATCATGCCACTTTTAATACATTCCGTACCAATCTACCCCGTTAAATCGCCGTAATGTATATTGTATAGATTGTAGTTATCAGACTTGCCGAGACCATGGATATAAGTTGTTCATGTAAACGGTTTCAGGATGTATCAAGTAGTCATGTAGTCAAGTCAAGTCATAGCCATGGTTCGGTCAAGTCAAGTCATGTTTGCATGTTGATATTGTTCTGGTATTCAGGGTCAGGTTCAAGTAGTCATGTTTGGTATATTGGATTCATGTTGAATTGGATTCAGATTGATTTGGACTCAGACTTGAGTCAGACACTTAGAACTGATTTGGATCCTGAATTAGGTTTAGGAGTTATCTGAAACTGCTGCACATGAACGGCGGGATTTGTGTCTTTTTCCAAGAAAATTACCGTTGATAACTCCGTTTTAGTTTTCTACCTTAAATAGGCAAGCACTCAATTTCTCCGGCTCCCTGAGACTCTAGAGAATTGATCCCGCTTAACCCATATTTACTAAAGTCTTTAAATGTAATTTTATATAACTCGAGGGGTTTTATAAAAAATATTTTATATACTTTCAAAATAAATCTCGAGTATTTATTTATCGTATTTAGGGTTTCATGGATGCAACTTTTAAGATTTGAGGTATTTTAGTGAATATTAACTTAGCTTGAATAGTTCAAGGTATTTAAGTGAAATACTTGTCTTGTATTGATACTTTGTGGTGTTTTGGTGAAAATTGTCATTCTTTTATTTTTAGAAAACATGGAATTTTTATTAGAATTTGAAAATATATGGTTTAATAATATTTATATAGTTATTAAAATTAATTTTATTATTAAATAGAAATCTCTTTTTTCATAAAAATCGTATTAAAATATTTCGAGACCGAATGCTCCGTGAGGAGGTCTGCATCTCGCTTTACTAGCCCGAGGATATGCGATAATCTGCACCATCCAATACCGGGTCCCCAAAATGGGTAGTAGAGGTATAATTGCAAAGAGTTTGATAATACAATTCAAAGAAAAATCGGTTTTTATAGTTCATGGTATTTAAATGAAATATTGTATTTGCCACGAAAATATATTTCAAAGAGAATCGTGCTATGCCAATATGTGTGTATGTGAGGGGTAGGTCATTACCCCATTAAGTTTTCTAAAGTTATGTTAAGCAAAATGTTTAAAAGATTACGTATATAAAATTCATGGTATTTAAATATAAAAGTTTAATTAAAGTTATTTAACATGGAGTTTTAGAATGAAAATTGTTTCTAAATATTAGTTTAATGATTAACGAGTAAGGTAAAGAAACATGAATGAGCAATTCTTAAGAAAAATTATAGTTTCAAAGATTTTAGAATCAAATGTCGGTATAACTCCACTTACCCACATGTTTTGAAAAAAGAGAACTTTTATTATAAAAATGAGAGGAATGGGATGGAACTTACTAGTGACTTGGGTTAAGAATAGAGAGAGGAAGAGGTTGAGGTTGTCGTGGTATTGCGGGGTTGCCAGAATTGCTTCGAATTCTCGCCGGAAGTTGACCTTGGGGTAACTCCACTTATACTTAGAAAAATTTAATAATTTTGGATAGAGATTTCAGAATGAGGAGGGGCTAGGGTACGGAGTTGTATTTATAGAATTGAAAGAATGAATTAAAATGCATTTAAAATTAGATTAAAGGTGAAATTGAATTCTCTGTTAAATTGCAGAGAAAACAAACAGTGCAGGGGTAATGGGGGTAGGCCGAAGGTTTTGTGTGCAAGACACGGACACCATTGCCCACGATTGGACCGTCGGCGCCAGCCTTATGCCCGATCTCGCCGGCCATCTGTAAAGTGAGTGTCGTTAGATCTTGGCCACGTGTCCATGTCGCTGTATATAGTATTGTGCACATGTTTATTTTCCCTGACTTTTCATTTTTACGTGTATTGCTCGTGTAAACTTTTGGCCTTCCAAAAAGAAAAATCAGGAAAAATAATATGTGGCTGATGGGATTCGAACACAGAGGCTATGTCACAGCAATGCAAGGCTTTACCAATGAGTTACAAGTTGTTTCTTGATGTTCTTAAACAAGAATAACTTTTAAATTGTGCTCAGGCTTACAAACTCTTTTATGTACTTTAAGAAGAAAAATTTTGTACAGAAAATTCAGGGTCGTTACACCTAGCACTCGACAATCAACTTTGCATGTGCTGGATGTCCGCTGGACACCGACCTATCTGTACTTATGAAAATAGAAGCGTTCTGATTGGTCGTGCGAAAGTGTTTTTGTAAATAACCGCAATCAAGATGATGTCGCTAGTAGCTAGCCGCGATGAGCATGAGTCGTCCGCAGGGAAACGTGAATTTTTTTCTTGCTTTAGATGAGTTGATAAAAGAGATGGGTGATTGTTGTTATTTTATTTTAATACGGATATAAAATTTATAATAAAAAGGCTTGTAGGATTCATAGGACTTAGTAGCTAATGGATGAATATTAAAAATGACTCTTTTTATCTTTTAATAGTTTAAAACTAAAGCGATAGCGATGAATGTGAATTAGGGTTCTTGGAGAGAATTAGGTTTTCCCACTACCGACCCTTGTCCGTCCATTGATCTCTATTCATGTCAAGCACTTACCAAAACAAGTGTTTAACCAATCTCAAATCGTGCTCATGACTTATCAATAAATTGATAGCGCGCCCGATAAGGAGGTTAACATTTATTTTGCTAAAGTTTATAAACTTTAAAATATTAAAAAGAAATTAGAAGATTTTTCATCCATTATTCTACCCTATCCTACAAAACCTAGTAAGTAAGGAATTACTCGCTCATAATTAATTTAGAAGAGAGGTTGAAGATGAATGAAAACATAATGAAGATGCAGAAAAGTAATGCGTAAAAATAAATAAAAAAATAATTAAATCAAAAACTATCTATATTAATTAACTATTGCATACAACTTTTCTTCTTAGAAAGTAGATTACAAGAACCCTAGTTTGCTCTAGATCTTTCTCTTTGTGGAGGTAGATGAATAGATGATTATGTGATCACTTAGATGATTTTGAATGCACAGCTCTCGGTCTTTTATATAGTCCTTGAAATCAGAAACCCTAGCTGCCATATGTGAGTATATACAGTTAAGATCATATCACCAAAATCCTACATACAACGGCCACCAAAGAGCCGCGGAATCGCCGCGCTATGCCGCGTTTGGCCGCCCTTCCGCCGCATCCTAGTGGAATCTGGTTTTGAGATTTCTTCTACCTTTTGTGTTGATATTTAGAGATCCTTTTGATGTATAGATTCTTAAAATATTACTCTGAGTCTCTGTCGTTGCTAGATTTCTCGATTTGCTTCTAAAATTTGGCAGATTCAGTTTCGATGTCCCGATTTAACTTGGATCTCTTACTTGGATTCCAGACCTGAGCTAATACCTGCACAATATCTCAAATCAAATTATTAGTAGCATTTTATATTTTGGGATATCATTCCAACCATTTACATGATATAATATCTTAAGAATATTGATTAGGAATATTTGATATGATATGCATATTTTAATTACTAATATTTCATTTAAATATTATATGCATATATTTTCCCTAATTATATTAATTATAAATGTAGAAACATATGATAATGAAATTTTTACAAATAAACCCACATATGTTCTATATTTACAATTAACACCTTTTAGTACTTAAAAATAATAGGGAAAATATTCATTTAAATGTGCAATATTTTAAACTAATCAAATACCTCCAAACTTATCTTTGATCGTCCCGAGCAAACTAGTTATTAAAGAGAAAAAGAAAAACCTAACTAGCACATTTTCGTAGGTAACATGATTGCACTTAGCACGTGCAACAAGCCTTTAAACCTCTAGGTGTCCCTAGTAGGAGGAGTGTTGTCTCCTAAGGGTTTTCAGCGGATTACACCCATAAAATCCCATAATAAAAGAAAGAAGATGAAAGTTACATACAAAAATAAGAAAATATAAAAGAAAAAACTTTAAAATAAGTGTTTCAAACTATACCAGCTTTCTAGTTGCCATGAGCCCTATCTTAATAGTCATGAAAAAATGTCAGAAATTACATCATCCCTCAATAAAATTTCGCCTTTAGTCTTTCTCCCTGCCTTTCTTCTAAATATCGATCATATACCCCTACGTGTATGTAAAAGACATCCCTACACTTAGAGAATTCAATTCAAGCTATCATACTCTTATCCATCTTCCTTAGTACTTTTTAGTCGGTGAATATTTTAGATGGAAATACCCACACATTTTTCATGCGACCGTTAATACTTCTTGAGATACTAACCAACCGATTACCAAATGTGCTCACTCACTAAGGAGTAATTGACAATATCCTAGTCTTGCAACACCTAAGTCTTAACAGTGGCTCCCAAACCAGTTGGTTTAAGGCACTAGGTGATAGGCGCCCTTGCTATATATTTTTTTATACTACCTTAACTAATTACAAAACCAGTGTTCATTTTTCTTCACCATTTATATTTTCTGTGTCATTTATATATATATATATATATATATATATATATATATATATATATATATATATATATTTCCTTCATGCTAAAGCTTTTAAACAAGTGCATTTCAAGATATCCTTTACTATCCCAAGTTTTAAGATGTGTGCAAGTGCGTATAGTAGGGTATCAACGTTCAGATGTTTGGACTCAAGAATAGAGACTATTTTTCAGACTTATTTCTATTCTCAGATTAGTGATTCCTTTCATCTTACTAACCCTTAGGACAACAGCTCATGACTACCTATTATTAGCTTCGTTTTAAAATATCTAATTTTCTTGCTTTTCTTAAATTTCTTCCTATCTTTCATATGTATTTTTCACTTTCTAACTTTTATTTTCAAAAAAAAATTTAGTGTTATTATTTAGTATAATGCAAAATGATGCGTGAATAAGCATAGACCTCCCCCAAACCTATTTGCAGCAGTGTCCTCACTGATATCATCTTTTAAGCTGAAAACCTGTAGACTTAGGAGAAAAAGTTCTTAATGATTAGTAAATGGGACAAAAGTTAATGACAATGAAATTCTCCTCCAAACTTATTTTTAGCTCACAATCATGCAAAAATTTCTATTCTTTTAGGAGCCATTTTCAAAATATTTTCTTTCACCCCCCCCCCCAAACTTAAGTAAAACAGTATTTTTAAGCATTGAATTTTAACATAAGAGGAGGGAAATTTTATTGGTCTATATAAAGCTTTACAAAGACTAAAAGTCAACACCAACCATTCGAATATTTTATCAATGTAACACCATGGTTGGTAAAAAAATCATGTTACAGATAGACGTGAAGAAGTGGGGAGGAGAGAAGAGGTGTAATTGAACGGGTTTTGCGTCTCGGTTGATAGAGAAGAAACAGTGACGGTAGATGAAAATGTGAATGTGATAGATAAGAAATAAGTGGAATATTCACATTCTCATACGGGATAAGAAGAAAGGATGGAAGTTCAGATTCTTTGGGTAGAGGTTGATTCATTACAACATCCATGTCTTTTAGGAATGCGAGTTTCTCGGCAAAAATGTCTTCAAAACTTCCATCGATATTCCGAATGATAATCTCATCGGAAAGAAAGGTATGATACTCAAACTCCATAAGAGGTTTGTAAGAGATTGACTCGGATGGCTCGACTAAGTCATTTGACAAGTCAAAAGATTCGGACTTAGGTGTGGAATTGTCGACAGAAGGGTCCTCGCGTGTATAATAAATAGCAGGATCTAACAATAACGCACTAATGGCGTCGAAATCAGTATCATGAAACACCTCAAATTCGTAACTGTCGGAGGCTATCTTGTCGACAAAACATACATCAATTATATGAGCATGAGGTTCAGAGGGTTGACTTCCTAACTTATAAATGTTAAGCTTAATTATCATCTTCCCAAAGGACAGGTTCGTTGAACCGTTACGACAATTGATTACAGCATTGGAAGTTGCTAGAAAAGAGCGACCAAGAATCACCAGAATTTGGTTCCGTGGGTTGTCCACAAGCTGTGTATATAAAACTATAAAGTCCACAGGGAAAATAAATTTCCCGACTTTGATTAACACATCCTCTAGCTCACCCCTACGGTGGGTGATAGATCGATCGGCCATCTGGAGAGTGTAGTGCGCAGATTTCAACTATCCTATGCCTAATTGCTCATAAATAGAATACGGAAGTAAGTTAACACCAGTACCTAAATTGAGTAGAGCGCGATTGATGTTTTCCCCCCAATAGCAATAGATATTGTAGGACAACCGGGGTCCTTACGTTTCTTGGGCACCAATTGGGTAAGAGAATTGCTCATATTACTCGCTAAGAAAACTTTCTTAGGTACTTGAATTTTCCTTTTCCTAGTGCACAAGTCCTTTAGAATTTTCGTATAGGATGGAACTTGTTAGATAGCATTTAAGAGAGAAATATTTATATTAACTTACTTAAAAATTTCTACAATCTTCTCCATGTGTGGACTTGGTCTGTTGGCCCTTAACCTGTTTGGAAAAGGAGCTTTATCAGTAAGGGTTGGGTCCAACATTTGAGGAGAAATTTGTGGGGATAGAATGGATCCAAAAATTGGATTTAGGATGGTCGTAGATGGTAATTCCTTCAAGAAAGTGGGCTGACGCTTTGAGCCTAGTGGAAAACGGAGAATAGGCTCGGAAGAAGATGTTGGATCGGACAAAGTAGGAGTAGAAATAGTAGCCGGGGTATCATCAATATCATCAACTTCAACTTGTTTACCGACTTGGTTATTCAGCACTCTTCCCGATCTCAACATGGTTACGGCACTCACATTATAATTTTGTTGGTGAAGGATGAGATTTGCGCTTTGTGAGTGGCCAGGATTTGGTAGAGGTTGAGATGGAAGTTTTACTTTCTCTCTTTCATTCGTTGCGGCATTTAACTGTGCAACTTGTGTTTCTATCGATTTTATACTTTCACCGTGGGAAACAGTGTGTTGCACTAACGTTTGGATAGAAGACGTTAAATTAGCTGCCATTTGTGTAGATTGTTTAATAAATGTTTCTATACTTCGTTCGAGTGCAGAGATTCTATCGGTACTGGTCGTTGGAATATTAGTCTGTGATTGGAAAGAATTATTATAAGGGGCAAGATTGTTGGCCAGATTTTGAAAAGATTGCGGTTGAAAGGGGTGCTGAATTTGTTGTGGTGGCTGTTGTTGCTGTGGAGGAATCCTTTGATAGTTATTTTGGCTTGGGAACTGATTTTGATTTTGAGATTGGTTTTGGTTCCAAGCAAAATTAGGATGATTTCTCCATCCCTGATTATATGTGGATGAATAAGGGTCATTTCTAGGTTGTTGCTGAAACGAAGCATTGGTTTGTTCATGACTTTGAGAAAAAGGATTCAAAGGACATTCTTCTGTTAAATGTAATGGGTCAAAACAGCAACCACGCACAGTTTTGGGGAGCGTAACTTGGTTTAGGGAGGCTGAAGAGAATTTTCTTTCCATAGCTTCGAGTTTCTTTTGTACCGCGGCCATTTCGACTTTCACTGCGATAGAAACGTCGAGCTGATAGATACCTGCCCTAGATGAAGACAATGTTGGTCTAGTGCTCTCCTATTGTAACGTTTGTTGGGCGAGATCTTCCAGAAATTTCCATGCTTCGCCATCGTCTTTTGACATGAAATGACATTGACAAATAGTTTCTAGCATTTGTTTTGTTGCTGGATTAACACCCTCATACACAATGCGGCAAAGTTGCCATCTATCGATTCCGTGATGAAGGCATTGGACAAGAAGATCTTTAAACTGTTCAAAGCATTTCCAAAAGGGTTCGTTGGGAAGTTAGGCAAACAGGTTAATCTCGCTCCGAATACGAGCAGTCTTGTGACGAGGATAGAATTTCTTAAGGAATGCTATAAGAATTCATCCCATTTAGCGATAGAATGTACGGCGGTTCTATAAAACCACTTTTCTGCAAGATCGTATAAGGTAAAAGGGAGAAGACGTAATCGCATAGCATCCCCTGAAAGTTAGATAGTACTCATCATAGCACATACGTTTTCGAATTAGTTACAAAAATGTATGTGTCTTCGCATTCAAGCCCGTGAAATTTGGGCAACAAGTTGATGAAATGGGATTTAATTTCGAAATTATCCCCATTGGCTGGTGGAAGAGACAAACACGTAGGAAGGGGTCCGCGTATGGGGTAGCATCTTTCTTGAAGAAAGATGCGTGGTAGATTTTGCGCACCTACGGGTGGTGGCAGGGTGGTGTCATTAAAACCCGATGGAGATCCGTCCATCTCAGGGGATGTGGTGGGTGGAGGAAAAATAGAAGATGAAGAAGTATCGACTACAAAGTCGACAGCAGAAACGCGGACTAGACGGGCACTAGAATCCCGTATCCAGCCGATCAAGCACTAAGCGGGTTTAGTGCACGTGGCAGCGTGTGATATGTGTGAGAACGATAAGAAGGTTTGTTTTGAAAAAAAATTGTCGGACTTGAGGCTTGACTCAACAAATCACAAAATGCACAATCAATCCCTAGAGCTAGGGTCTCCTAGGTCAAGTCACTAGACCGCTCCTAGACTTCCAAAGGAAAAGTCGCAGGATCAATCCTCTACTACCTCATGTTCTCCGTCGAAAGACGCGACCGGGACGTTGGGACGGCCGGCCTGAATTTTGGGGGCAGATGCTATTTGGTGCTATCCATCCACCTCTCCGAAGATGCCAAGTTGATTTATGACACCATGTATCGAATGTTTAAACGGATGCGGCCGATGTAGAAGACTTCGTCAGATTCCCCCTCGTTTGAGGGGGTTTTGATTGTGGGGACGCTCTTCCCAGGAGGCGCAAGCCTCTGCAATTAATTACGCTACCGCATCGCGGTAACCACTTTCTCCTTCTCCAGATGTTCACTTCGTGTCGTGTGTGTTTGTTTTGTTTTTTGGTTGCCCGTGGATTGTATACGGAGACTAATTTATGTTGTCGCCCGTAGGGCGTGGATTAGTCCAAATCCGTATTTTCTTAGATTTGGGTTGGGTTTAAGGATCGTTAATCTCATTTGAGACTAAGATCAACTTAAACGTTTGTTAAGGATATGTTAGTCTAATTTTAGACTAAGATCTACTTAACAGGATCATTTAGATCCAATAAAAGAGCATTTAGGCTCTATTGTTATAGTTTAGGGACATTGCGGTCCAAGAGTTTAAGGACATCATAGTCCATGGAGTTTAAGGACATCATAGTCCATAGTTTAAAGACGTCATAGTCTGTAAAGTTTAAAGACATCATAGTCTATGAGTTTCAGGACCTCACAGTCCATAAAGTTTAAGGACATCATAGTCCATGAGTTTAAGGACCCTACAGTCCGTGGAATGTCTGGTTGTCGGGACCCGTCACCTCTCTGAAGACGTTGAAGGATTACAACGATATATATCAGAGGTATGAAGAGATTTACCCTTGAACCAATGTTGGTTGGGAGTCTCTGGGAATTATTTTGAATGCCATATGATATGATCAGTTTTGGAAGTCAAGAGTATAATTGGGGTTCAGTTTCAAGAGATCTTGCCTCTGGAAAAATTAGCTAATTTAGGCTAAGATTGGCTTGAATATAGTGTTAAACACTAGAGTACATTCGGCGCTCATGTGCTCCCACATGAGGCAAATAAAGAAGTGTTAAACACTAAGACTGAAGCGCTCACGTGAGGCGCCTGAAGATTGGGCCTTGCTTCTTTTATTTTACTCCCAGAATATATAAGTGTTAAACACTTGATCTTTATGGTCATCACGTGTGGGCACGTGATGGGTACTCATGCATTGGATATTAAAAGTATTTGTTAGGGGTTACGTAGGGACACGCGAGGCGTCCCAAAAATAGGGTTTATTCCATTTTCTCTTTTATAAGTGCTAAGCACTTATCAGGGGTCATGTGGGATCACGTGAGGAGCTCCAAAAATAGGGTTTATTCTCTTTTCTATTTTATAAGTGCTGAGCACTTCTCAGGGGTCACGTGGGGTCACATGAGGCACCCCAAAAAATAGGGTTTATTCCCTTTTCTATTTTATAAGTGTTGAGCACTTCTCAGGGGTCACGTGGGGTCACGTGACTAGATCTCATTCTTTCCCTCTTTGTTCCTCAAAGGTGTTCACGTGGGATCACGTGAGCTTTTATGTAGCGTTTGAATGCTAATGAATCATCAGGCTGTTCTTTATGGTTCCGAGGGATCAAGTTCTCCTTTTGTTCTTTATAGGGATTAAATTCTTTTTAAAGGTTTAAACCCTAGTTTTAGAGGAATTAAATTCCCATATGTTTTGTAAGAGTTAAACTCTTTTGTATTCAGTTCTTTCCCCTAGGTTTTGAATCTGCATGACAGAATCTCCCCGATGAGAATTAAATTCTCAACTTGTGAGGAGATTTGCTTCTGCAGATCTTAACCAGAGGAAGAACTAAGTTCTTTGAGAAGAGTTAAACTCTTGGTTTGAGAATTAAATTCTCATTTTTGTGGGAGCCTTTGGGAGGGGTTCTTCTTCTTTTTAGAGAATTAAATTCTCTCTGTATTTTTCTTCCCCTTTCTCCCTCTCTCTCCCCTTTTTTCCTCCTCTCCTTGCTCCTATTTATATGAGAAGGAAAAGAATCAATTTGTTCAGAAAATTTCTCATTGAGAGATGTTGATTGATTTTATAATCAACCAAAATGATCTTTTAGATCAATCGGTGAATTTTATTCACCGCTGGATTTTTAATCCAAAGACTCTCTGTTTAACAGAGAAGATTTCTTGTTTGTTTAGCAAGATTGTGAATATCTTGTTAGTTTTAACAAGATTAGAATTTTATTCTATCAAATCTTTTTAGTTTAACAAGATTAAAAAATATATTTTCTTAATATGGATATCTTGTTAACATAGAATTTTATTCTTGTTATAAGATTAGGAAAATATTTTCCTATGATAGATTTTTATTCTATCAAATGATCACCGCTGGATCTTTGATCCAAGGGTCCTCTGTTTAACAGAAAAGATCTTTCTAGTTTAAGAAAGATCAAGAAAATATTTCCCAAATAGAATTTAATTCTAGAATTTGATAGGAACATTTTAAATTAAGGTGCTCACATACTTTGCACGTGATTGGCAAAATCACTCACGTGTTTAACACGTGACCCCTATTATGGGTTTTATCCTGTTTATGTTCAGAGCGCTCACGTGCTTAACATGTGAGGCATGTTTGGCCATTTAAGTTTATTTTATTCAGCGATCATACGCTTTGCATATGAGCGCTCACGTGTTTTACACGTGAGGCTTGTTTGGCCATTAATTTTTTTTATTCTCAGCGCCCATATGCTTTGCATATGAGCGCCCACGTGTTTAACACGTGAGGCCAAATTTTGAGGATTCTCCCCCTTTTTATAAGGGAACAAGTAACTCTTGGCCGAAAATTTTGGCGGGAATAAATTCCCCCCAATACTTTGCCTTCGTATGTATGTACGTGGGTGAAGTAGTGAAAAGTAATGTGTGACC
This sequence comes from Agapanthus africanus, assembly GCA_030015575.1. NCBI lineage: Eukaryota > Viridiplantae > Streptophyta > Magnoliopsida > Asparagales > Amaryllidaceae > Agapanthus > Agapanthus africanus. The sequence goes on along the minus strand of JASDDO010000024.1, from coordinate 195,669,324 downwards.
GTAGAATTGAGGGCTTAGGAGACAAGTTTAGGGTCCTTGTAGCCTAAGACTTTTTCCATCTTCATGAGCCGTAAGGGTCTCAAGAAGGTTTTTCTCCTTACAAGTCAAGGGGATCTCGTAGGTGCAAATTCTCCTTAGAAATCGTGAGGATTTCTAAGTGTTCATCGCCTCCGTGAGTCGTAAGGATCTCACTCGGGTATTTTCCTTATGAATCGTGAGGACCCGTAAGTAGCTTCTTTATTTCATTGTCGAATGAGGCTTTGGCAAATGTGGCCCGTAGATAGTCCATCTTGACCTCCTTGCAGGACAGCGATGGCTTAGGAGACAGAGTTAAGATCCTTCCAACTAAGGCTTTTCAACTTTATGAGCCATGAGGTTCTCATAAAGACTTTTCTCCCTACGAGTCGAGAGGATCTCTTAGGTGTATTTTCTTCTTAGGAATCGTGAGGATTCCTAAGTGTGCTTTCTCTTGAGAGTCGTAAGGATCTCACAAGAGAATTTTCCCGCTTATAAGTCGAGAGGACTCATAAGTGGTTGTTTCCCTCCTTATCGAGCTTCGACTTCAGAGAGTGTGACCCGTGAATAATATGCAAGAGTCCATCCTGGACCGACTTGCAGGGCCCCAGTGCGTAGGAAACAGGTCCTTATCCCCATTGCCTAAGGCTTTTCCCTACGAGTCGAGACGAATCGAGAAGTTCCCGCAAGGACACTAATTTCCTTACGAGTCGAGACGAATTGAGATGTTCTCGTAAGTATGTCCTAACGTCACGGTTAACCTCTGCTCTTTACGACAGAGGTCCGTTAGGGTCTGTGGTACTAGGGTTTTGTCCGTCGTACCGTCACGTTGGCTGATCTATTCCTCGATAGGCAATCTTGTTGTTCGAGTAGCCTTGCGACTGTCGTGTCTCTGATCCCTTCGGAGGCTGGACAAGATGCCTTCAAGCAATCTTCCAGTTAGTATTACCGTCGAAAGAGCAAGCGTTAGGGATATTCCATGTCGCTTTTTACTTGAGGTTGGGCTCAGTTTGGGAGCCTCGATGAGTCATAACCACTCCGCGCTGGTGTGGGATAATCTCCGATAGTCTTTCAGGTTTTATATGAGTTGCCGTCAAGACCCTGAAGATAGGAATATTGCTTTCGCTTCGTTTGCTGGCATTGCATCTGCTGTATCGAGACAAATGTCGCGGTTGTCTCTAGGTTGTTGGTGAACCGTCGAGGCTTGGAACTAGGGATTTTACCATGGCTCCGTTGTTGGTGTCGCGTCTGCATCATGTTGGAGGAAGAGCGCCGGGGTGACATCGCGTCTGCTGTATCGAGACGAACGTCGAGGTGGTCTCTAGGTTGTTGGTGAACCGTCGAGACCTGGAACTAGGGACTTTGCCATGGCTCCATTATTTTGTGTCGCGTCTGCATCCTGCTGGGGGAAGAACGCTGGGATGACATCGCGTCTGCTGTATCGAGACGAACGTCGAGGTGGTCTCTAAGTTGTTGGTGAACCGTCGGGACCTAGAACTAGGGACTTTGCCATGGCTCCGTTGTTTTGTGTCTCATCTGCATCCTGCTGGGGGAAGAATGCTGGGGTGACATCACGTCTGCTGTATCGAGACGAAAGTCGAGGTGGTTTCTAGGTTGTTGGTGAACCGTCGGGATCTGGAACTAGGGACTTTTCCATGGCTCCGTTGTTTTGTGTCGCGTCTGCATCCTGCTGGAGGAAGAACGCTGGGGTGACATCGCGTCTGCTGTATCGAGACGAACGTCGAGGTGGTCTCTAAGTTGTTGGTGAACTGTCGAGACCTGGAACTAGGGACTTTCCCATGGCTTCGTTTAGTGATGTCGTGTCTGCATCCAGTTGTAGTGAGAAGAAACGTTGTTGTTGACACTGCGTCTACTGTAACGAGACGAGTGTCGAGGTGGTCTCTAGGTAGTTTGTGAACTGTCAAGACTTAGAACTAGGGACCTTGCCATGGCTTCATTTTGCTGACGTCGTATATTCCTGCAGAGATACTGATTTCTCTGCGGGTCGGCGTGAATCAAGATGCTCTTGTTAAGGACGTTGATTTCCCTGAATCGAGGTTTTTGCCAAGGACACTGATTTCCCTGGGGTTGAGACGAATCGAGGTATTCATGCAAAGACACTAATTTCTCTGCGGGTCGACGCGAATCGAGATGCACTCGTCAAGGACGCTGATTTTCCTGAATCGAGGTTTTTGCCAAGGACACTGATTTTCTCGGAGTTGAGACGAATCGAGGTATTCCTGCAAAGACACCAATTTCTTTGCGGGTCGACGCGAATCGAGATGCTCTCGTCAAGGACGCTGATTTCCCTGAATCGAGGTTTTTGCCAAGGACGCCGATTTCCTCGGAGTTGAGAAGAATCGAGAGATTCCTGCAAAGACACTGATTTCTCTGTGGGTCGACGCGAATCGAGATGCTCTCTTCAAGGACGCTGATTTCCCTGAATCGGGGTATTTGCCAAGGACACCGATTTCCCTGGGGTTGAGACGAATCGAGATATTCCTGCAAAGACACCAATTTCTCTGCGGGTCGACGCGAATCGAGATGCTCTCGTCAAGGACGCTGATTTCCCTGAATCGAGGTTTTTGCCAAGGACGTTGATTTCCTCGGAGTTGAGACGAATCGAGGTATTCCTGCAAAACACCAATTTCTCTGCGGGTCAACGCGAATCGAGATGCTCTCGTCAATGACGCTGATTTCCCTGAATCAAGGTTTTTGACAAGGACGCCGATTTCCTCGGAGTTGAGACGAATCGAGAGATTCCTGCAAAGACACTGATTTCTCTGCGGGTCGACGCGAATCGAGGTATTTGCCAAGGACGCCGATTTCCCTGAATCGAGGTATTTGCCAAGGACACCGATTTCCCTGGGGTTGAGACCAATCGAGATATTCCTGCAAAGACACCAATTTCTCTGTGGGTCGACGCGAATCGAGATGCTCTCGTCAAGGACGCTGATTTCCCCGAATCGAGATTTATGCCAAAGACGTTGATTTCCTCGGAGTTGAGACGAATCGAGGTATTCCTGCAAAGACACCAATTTCTCTACGGGTCAACGCGAATCGAGATGCTCTCGTCAATGACGCTGATTTCCCTGAATCAAGGTTTTTTCCAAGGACGCCGATTTCCTCGGAGTTGAGACGAATCGAGAGATTCCTGCAAAGAAACTGATTTCTCTGCGAGTCGACGCGAATCGGGATGCTCTCGTCAAGGACGCTGATTTCCCTGAATAGAGGTATATTCCAAGGACACTGATTTCCTCGGAGTTGAGACGTATCGAGGTATTCCTGCAAAGACACTGATTTTCTTACGGGTCGACGCGAATCGAGATGATTTCGCCAAGGATGCTGATTTCCCTGAATCGAGGTATTTGCCAAGGACACTGATTTCCTCGGAGTTGAGATGACTTGTTTCCGAGACGGTGCGTTGATCCGGCAGAGAGGTCATTGGTTAACTCTAGGTTGTCTGTAGACCGTAGAGTCTTGGAACTAGGACTTTGCCGTGGCTCCGTTTTGTTGACGTCGCGTCCGAATCCTACTGGAATGAGGAGGAACGCCGTTGTTGTTCTTCTGGAATGCAGATGTCGTCGTCAAGATCTGACTCTCCCTTTGACAAGGTCTGGTGGGGAAATGTGGTCCCCTATTTTTTATGCCCATGGATTGTATACAAGGGTTAGTATGGACTCACCTGTAGGGAAAAAATTTCATTTCATATGTATTTTTTGTTTTCTTTCCGCGATGCTCTATCATTTCAGCTTTTATATCGCGAAAGTCGCGATTACCCAATTATTTCGGCTATTTTTTCGCGGTGCCCAATCATTTCGGCTATTTTTCTTTTTTACTCGCTGCTTTTTATTGCGAGTTACCCAATCATTTCATTTATTCTGTATGCATATATTTTACTTGCTGATTTCGTTGCAAGTTGCCCCATCATTTCGGCTATTTCATATGCATTTTTGGCTCGCTGATTTTTTCTCGCGAGCATGGGACTTGGTATCTTATACCGATTTAGGCATCAGTATCGGTACAACTGGGATATTGCCAAGAGAGAATCATCATTTGCCCTTGTCGGTTTGAACAAAGGTGGCTTAGCAAACATGGTTAAGATCCTGCCAACTTTGACTTCATGAGCCGTAAGGGTCTCATAAAGATATTTCTCCCTATGAGTCGTGAGGATCTTGTAGGTGCGTTTTCTCCTTAAGAATCGTGAGGAGTCTTAAGTGTATGGTCTCTTATGAGTCGTAAGGATCTTACAAGAGTGTTTTCTCCTTATAAGTCGAGAGGACTTAGAAGGGTCATTCACCGTGTGAGCATATCCCTGGTCGCGGGTGGGACATTGTTAAGGAAATGTTTATTCGTGCCCGTGGATTGTATACAAGGGTCAATATTGAACCGCTTGTAGGGCAATCTGGGGATTGTGATGGCTTAAAAACAGGTTCAGATCCCTGTAACTTAAGGCTTTTGAATCCTATGAGCCGTAAGGGTCTCATAAGAAGGTTCTCCTTACGAGTCATGAGGATCTCGTAAGTGTAATTTCTTCTTAGGAATCGTGGGGATTCCTAAGTGTGTTGCTCCTTTGTGAGTCGTAAGGATCTCACGCAGGTATTTTCTCCTTACAGGGTCGAGAGGACCTTACAAAGGTCTTTTAACGAGATTGCGCCCTTTCGGGTTTTCACAAACTCGCCGGTAGCCCTGTTGTTTTTACTCATGGAACCCTTTCGGGTTTTCATTCGTGCCCATTCTGCTTGTGGACGTACCCTTTTTTCGAGTATGGAACTCAAGATCTGATACCAATCTTAGAATCAGTATCGCTGCGACTGGAATGTATTCAGGAGTGAATCATCATTTGCCGTGAAAGGACTTGGAATTTGATACCGATTTAGGCATCAGCATCGCTACCACTGGGACATTGCCAGGAGCGAATCATCATTCGCCTTTGTCTATTTAAACAAAGATGCCTTAGCAAACAGGGTTAGCATCCTGCCGACTAAGCCGTTTGACTTCATGAGCCGTAAGGGTCTCATAAAGGTGTTTCTCCCTACGAGTCGTGAGGATCTCGTAGGTGCGTTTCTCCTCAGGAATCGTGGGGATCCCTAAGTGTGTTGCTCCCTTGTGAGTCATAAGGATCTCACACAGGTATTTTCTCTTTACAAGGTCGAGAGGACCTTGCCAGTGTGCATGAATTTTTTTACGAGTCTGCGCCCTTTCGGGTTTTCACAGACTCGCCGGTAGCCCTGCTGTTTTTACTCACGGAGCCCTTCGGGTTTTCATCTGTGCCCATTTTTCTTACGGACGTACCTTTTTTTTTTACGAGTCTGCGCCCTTTCGGGTTTTCACAAACATCGCCGGTGTCCTACTGTTTTTACTCACGGCGCTCTTTCGGGTTTTCATCCATGCCCATTTTGCTTGTGGACATACCGGTTTTTTTTCAAGTGGGATATTCCACTTGACTGCAGGATTCGTTTGTAAGCCCCTTGATTTTCTTTCTATTCTTTGAAAAGAAAGGACCATCTTACGTAGAGATTCTTCCTCCAGTGAGAAATATGTCCCCTGTATATACCTCGGGGGGAGATGATTGTCACGAAAGAGTGTTTGTAGTTAACCGCAATCAATAACGGTGTCGCGTGTAGCTAGACCGAGATGAGTACGGGTCGTCCTCAGGGAAACGTTGAATCTTTTACTCTTACTTTAGACGTGTTGAAAAAGAGAGGAGGAATAAAGAATTTTGTGAATGGTTTCTAGATCTACGTTAAGCAAGAATACAAAATATATAGATCTAGATTATTTTAGGGATGTAGTTAATATAATAAGAGGGCTTGTAGGGTTCGTTAGGATTTAGTAGTTATGGATGATTAATTAAAAGTTACCCTTTTTATCCTTTAATAGATTTAAAACTAGAACGACGGTGATGCGTGTAGATTAGGGTTTCCGGAGGAAAAAGGAATCCCACTCTTAACCCTTATCTAGACACGGAACTCCGTTCATATCTAGCCTTTACCAAAACAATCATTAATCTAATCTTTAATCGCGGTCGGAACTAACAAAGAATTGTTAGCGCGCCCGATTAGGATGTTTATGATTCTTTTGATAAAGCTCATAAACTTTTTAGGACTTAAAAAGGGTTTAGGGATGTTAATCATCCATTAGCCTACCCTAATCCTACGAACCCTAACAAGCGGAGAATTACTCGCGCATGTTGGGAGAAAAAGAGATGGAAAGAAATTGCATAATTAAACTACGAAGAAATAGAATAAGAAAAAAAAAGCTACCTTTATTAATCAACAATATTCATTACACTTGAATCCTTAGAAAATGATTACAATTTCTAATTGCTTCTCGATCTCTTCTAAGGAGGTAGATGAACCGTTGATGATCAGCCGGATGCGTGAGTCGTCTTGGACTTCGTGATCTCGTCGGCTTGATGATTTTTCCAAGAGGCTCTCGGTGCCTTTTTATAGTGCAAACCCAGAATCTTTTGCTTGAAAACTTGGCAAAATATAGAAAAGATTTTCCCCAAAAATCCTCAACTCCCAACTCACTATATCTGCGGCGGATCCGCGGCCCAAGTAGGGTTTTGGCCGCGGATCCGCGGCCAATGGTCGAGATCAATTTATCAAACTTTTAGGGCTTGCTCCCTGTGACATGTGTCGATATCTCGAACCTTAATAATTTGGAAATCTTCTCGTGGTTGCTGCCAGACTTGGTCTTCAAGTTTTGATTCTTAATTAGGCAAGTCTTTTTCAACAACTTGATTTGCTTGATTCTAGCCTTGGAAAATTCTGCACAACTTGGAAATATTCTGCACAATAACTCAAATAAGATTTAGTAGACTTTGTTCTACTAGGATTAGGTCAAAGAATTTATTTGCATACATTTTTCTACCAAATGCTAATTATAATATATCAACACATGGAAAATAGTAGTTTTACACATAAACCCTCATATGTATGATATATTATAATAAAGTCTTTTTTTAATATGAAAATGGTAGGAAAAATGTAATAACAAATGTGCAGTTTTATCAACTGAACAAATACCCCCAAACTTATCTTTGATCGTCCCGAGCAAACTAGTTTATTCAAGAGAATGAGAAGAAGAAAAAGGATAAAACTAAGCACACTTTCGTAGGCAAACACGATTGCACTGAGCACGTGCAATAAGCCGTTAAACCTCTAGGTGTCCCTAGTAGGAGGAGTGTTGTCTCCTGAGGGTTTTTAGCGGATTACACCCACAAAATCCTATAATAAAAGAGAGATGGTGAAATTTACATATAAAGATAAGAACCATAAAAGAAATACTTTGAAAATAAGAGTTTCCAACTACACTAGCTTTTCAGTTGTCATGAGCCCTATCTTAATAGTCATGAAAAAATGTTAGAAATCACATTATCCCTCAATAAAACATCGTCTTTATTCTTCATTCCCACCTTTCGTCCAAACATCGATCATATACCCCTACGTGTATGAATAGAACATCCCTACACTCGGAGAATTTAATTCAAGCTATCATACTCTTGTCCATCTGCCTCAGTACTTTTTAATTTGATGAATATTTAGGTTTGCTCACACCTTTTCATGCGACCGTTAATATTTCTTGAGGTACTAACCGACCGATTACTCAAGTGCTTGATGATTAGGTGATAATATTTTCCTCGTCTTGCACCACCTAAGGCTTAGCAGTGACTCCCAGACCAGTTGGCCTTAGGGCACTAAGTGAAGAGGCACCCTCGCTATATTTTTTTATTGTTGCCTTGGCGATAATAAAACCAGTGTTCATTTTTTTCTTTTCACCATTTTTATATTTTCTTCATTTTTTTTCATTTCCTTCATACTTTGGCTTTTAGACAAGAGCATTTCAATGTATCCTCTACTATCCCGAGTTTCAAAACGTGTGTAAGTGCATATAGTAGGGTATCAACATTCAAATGTTTGGCTTCCAGAATAGAAATTATTTTTCAGACTTATTTTTATCCTCATATTAGTGACTTCCTTCATCTTACTAACCCTTGGGACAATAGCTCATAACTACTTATTACCAGTTCGTTTAAGAAAACTTCTAATTTTCTTGGTTTTCTTAAACTATTCCTATCTTTTGGATGTAATTTTTCACTTTCTACTCTTTTGTTATAAAAGAAATTTTTTAAAAATTTTTTTTTTTTTGAAAATGTTGTGCTTATGCAAAATATGATGCAAATTGATGTGTAAATAAGCACAAACCTCCCCCAAACCTGTTTACAGCAGTGTCCTCACTGATGTCATCCGTTAAGCTCAAAAACCTGTAGACTTGGGAGGAAATTATTAATGGGGGCAAGAATATATGAAAGTGAAAATCCTCCTCCAAACTTATTCTAGGCTCACAATTTTGTAAAAATCATTTTCTTTCAAGAGCCAAAACATACCACGCCCCCAAACTTAAACAATTTTAATCTTTTAAAATCACACGAGGGGGTCAAGGTTATTGGTCAATGCCAAGCTTTGCAAAGACCGAAGGTCAACACCAACCATTCAAAAATTTTATCGATGAAGCACCAAAGTTGGTGGAAGAACATGTCACCTTTCGACAAGAAGAAGTAGGGAGGTGATAAGAGGTGTAATGGAAAAGGATTGCGTCTCAATTTGGAGAGACGACACAGTGATAGTAATGATGGATTACTCGCATTATCATGATTTTCCAAAAGAAGGGGTGGAGGTCCAATTTCTTCATCTTGGAGTTGATTTATCTCAACACCCGTATCTTTTAAAAATGCGAGTTCATCAGCGAAAATTTCCTCAAAGCTTTCGTCGATACCCCGAAGAATAATGTCATCAGAAAAAATGGGGTGATCGTCAGACTCTATAAAAAGTTCCTCATCAGCGTTAGATGTTGACCCGAAAGAATACATGGTTGGGTCAAACAACAACATATGAAAAGAGTCAGTATCATGAGGTTGATCATATTCGCTGCTGTCGACATCCATTAATTCGACAGAACATACATGAGCATAGGGTTCGGAGGGTTTACTTCCCAACTTGTAAATGTTAAGCTCAATTGACTTCTTTCCAAAGGATAGGGTCATAGAGCCGTTTCTACAATTGATTACTGCGTTGGAAGTGGCCAAAAAGGGTCGACCGAGTATCACCGGGATTTGATTCAGTGGGTTTGCCACAGGTTGTGTATCTATAACGATAAAGTCCACAGGGAATATGAATTTCCCGACTTTGATTAACACATCCTCTAGCACACCCCTAGGTTGGGTGATAGATCGATCGGCCATATGAAGAGTGCAATGCGCAGGTTTTAACTCTCCGATCCCTATTTGCTCATAAACAGAATACAGAAGCAAGTTAACACTCGCACCTAAATCGAGTAGAGCACGATTGATATTTTTACCCCCAATGGAAATAGAAATTGTAGGGCTTCCGGGGTCCTTTCGTTTCTTGGGAAGTTGTTGTGTAAAAGCTGTGCTCACATTACTCGCAAGGAAAACTTTTTTAGGTACTTGAACTTTTCTCTTCCTAGTGCACAAGTCCTTTAGGATTTTCGCATATGACGGAACTTGTTGAATAGCATCTAGGAGAGGAATGTTTATGTTAACTTGCTTAAAAATTTCCACAATCTTCTCCATTTGTGGACTTGGTCTGTTGCCCCTTAACATGTTTGGATAAGGTGCTTTATCAATAAGTTTCGGGTCCAACGTTTATGGAGAAGACTGTGAGGACGGATTCGATCCCAAAACTGGAGTGGGAATCGACTTAAATAGATTCGGCGAAATATTCGAGCCTTGGGGAAAACGGAGAATAGGCTCGGGTGAAGGTGGGAGACTAGACGAATTAGGGGAAGAAGAAGAAGCTGGGGTATCATTGGTGTCACTATCATCACATTGCTCACCCGCTCGGTTATTCAGCACTTTTCCCGATCTCAATGTGGTAACAGCACTCACATTATAACTTTGTGAGTGGCCAGGATTAGGTATGGGTTGAGATGGGAGTTTCCCTTTCTCTCTCGCACTCATTGCGGCGTTTAACTGTGCGATTTGGTTTTCTATGGATTTAATACTCTCACCATGGGAGGCGGAGTTTTTCGTTAAGGTATCAATAGAAGACCTCATCTTAGCCGAAAATTGCATGGATTGTTTCATGAACATATCCAAAGTTTGTGCAAGTGAGTTGTCAGTACCAGCCACTTGTGGTGTAGAAATGTTGGCCGGATTTTGGAAATTCTGTGACTAAAAGGGGGGCTGATTCTGTGGTTGTGGTTGCTGTGGAGGAGGTCTTTGATAATTGCTTTGTTGGTTTTGATTCCAAGCAAAGTTAGGATGATTCCTCCATCCTTGATTGTACGTGGAAGAATAAGGGTCGTTTTTAGGTCGCTGCTGAAAAGCAGCATTAGCTTGAAACGATGCATTTATAGGACATTCTTCCGTTAAGTGTGAAGGATCCGAACAGCAACCACAGACGGTCTTAGGAAGCGTGACCTGATTTAGGGAGAATGATGAGAACTTGTTTTCAATAGCATCGAGTTTCTTCTGTATCGGTGCCATTTCGGCTTTTACTGCGATAGAAACATCAAGCTAGTGAATACCTCCCTTAGTTGAAGGTGGTCTTACGCTTTCCCACTGCAACGTGTGTTCAGCAAGGTCTTCCAGATATTTCCAAGCTTCACCGTCGTCTTTAGACATGAAATTGCATTGACAATTTGTTTCAAACATCTGCTTTATCGCTGGATTAATGCCCTCATATATAATCCGACATAAATCTCATCTATTGATTCCATGATGAGGACATTGGACAAGCAGATCCTTGAAACGTTCAAAGCACTTCCAAAATGGTTCATTGGGAAGCTGGGTGAACTGGTTGATCTCGCTTCTAACACGGACAGTCTTATGGTTTGGGTAAAACTTCTTAAGAAATGCTATGACAAATTCATCCCAATTAGTTATAGAGTGTGCCGCAGTATTATAAAGCCATTTTTCTGCCAAGTCGCACAGTGTGAATGGGAGAAGTCATAAGCGCATAGCATCTAAAGTCAATTGTGAAGTACCCATCATTGCACATACGTTTTCGAATTTGGTGATGAAAACGTACGCGTCTTCCGACTCAAGCCCGTGAAATTTGGGCAGCAGATTGATGTAGTGGGGTTTAATCTCGAAATTATCCCCGTTAGGTGGTGGAAGAGATAGACAAGTGGGAAGAGGACCACGGATAGGATAGCATCTCTCTTGGAGAGATATGCGCGGTGGATTCTGCGCACCTCCGGGCGGTGGCAGCGTGGTGTTATACTCTGATGGAGTGTCGTCCATCTCGGTCGATGTGGTGTATGGTAGGGGAAAAGAAGATGAATAAGTACCGACTTCGGCGTCGATAGCAGGAATGCGGACAAGACGGGCACTAGGATCCCGTGTCCAGCCGAGCATGCACTAAGCGGGTTTAGTGCAAGTGGCAGCGTGTGTGTGATTTAAAATTGGCTTGTTTTGAAAAAGTGGGACTCAAGACAAATCTCCCTAAGATGCACAAGCAACCCTAGAACTAAGGTCACCTAGGTCCAGTCTCTAGACCGCTCCTAGACTTCCAAAGGACAAGCCGCAGGATCAATCCTCTACCGCCTCCGTACTACCCTTGTAGCCAGGTAAGTGCCAGGTAAGTAGGAAGGAACCACAGTAGTGGGCCTAATTAAAAACCACTAGCCTTTGACACACTTGCCTAGACACTACAAAAGTAATGCGGATAAGTGATAGATTACCCGCGACCTTCCTCTGTCCTTATTGAGCACGACAGTCCTTAGAGTCTGGTCTAGATATTTTTTAAAATGTAGGGTTGATGCAGATGCTCGGTTTGTGATTTGTGGGGCTTAGGAAGGGTGATGAAATCCCCACCTAATCTTGATTTGGTCTTTGCCCCTTAAAAATCCGTATTAAAATATGCAAAAACAAACCGTAAAATAAAACTTTGCAAAAAGATTTTTGAGCGGCGATATTTTGCAAAGAATCCTGCAGAAAATAGATTTTATTGGATTTGAGAGGAGAGAGAAGGAGTTAAGAAAGATACCAAAGAAGTGTGAAACCCTAGATCTCATGTTTCCTCAAGTCCGTGACTCCAGATCCCCTCGCAAAATTTACACACAAATCGTTAAATATGCAATTTGCAGTTTTGTTTTAATAATGATATGAATCGTCTAAGAATTCAACACAAATAATAAGAATAAAAATTACGCACGTATCCCCGGCAAGACGCCATTTGATTGTCACGAAAGAGTGTTTGTAGTTAACCGCAATCAATAACGGTGTCGCGTGTAGCTAGACCGAGATGAGTACGGATCATCCTCAGGGAAACGTTGAATCTTTTACTCTTACTTTAGACGTGTTGAAAAAGAGAGGAGGAATAAAGAATTTTGTGAATGGTTTCTAGATCTACGTTAAGCAAGAATGCAAAATATATAGATCTAGATTATTTTAGGGATGTAGTTAATATAATAAGAGGGCTTGTAGGGTTCGTTAGGATTTAGTAGTTATGGATGATTAATTAAAAGTTACCCTTTTTAACCTTTAATAGATTTAAAACTAGAACGACGGTGATGCGTGTAGATTAGGGTTTCCGGAGGAAAAAGGAATCCCACTCTTAACCCTTATCTAGACACGGAACTCCGTTCATATCTAGCCTTTACCAAAACAATCATTAATCTAATCTTTAATCGCGGTCGGAACTAACAAAGAATTGTTAGCGCGCCCGATTTGGATGTTAATGATTCTTTTGATAAAGTTCATAAACTTTATAGGACTTAAAAAGGGTTTAGGGATGTTAATCATCCATTAGCCTACCCTAATCCTACGAACCCTAACAAGGGAGAATTACTCGCGCATGTTGGGAGAAAAAGAGATGGAAAGAAATTGAATAATTAAACTACGAAGAAATAGAATAAGAAAAAGAAAGCTACCTTTATTAATCAACAATATTCATTACACTTGAATCCTTAGAAAATGATTACAATTTCTAGTTGCTTCTCGATCTCTTCTAAGGAGGTAGATGAACCGTTGATGATCAGCCTGGATGCGTGAGCCGTCTTGGACTTCGTGATCTCGTCGGCTTGATGATTTTTCCAAGAGGCTCTCGGTGCCTTTTTATAGTGCAAAGCCAGAATCTTTTGCTTGAAAACTTGTTAAAATATAGAAAAGATTTTCCCCAAAAATCCTCAACTCCCAACTCACTATATCTGCGGCGGATCCATGACCCAAGTAGGGTTTTGGCCGCGGATCCGCGGCCAATGGTCGAGATCAATTTATCAAACTTTTAGGGCTTGCTCCCTGTGACATGTGTCGATATCTCGAACCTTAATAATTTGGAAATCTTCTCGTGGTTGCTGCCAGACTTGGTCTTCAAGTTTTGATTCTTAATTAGGCAAGTATTTTTCAACAACTTGATTTGCTTGATTCTAGCCTTGGAAAATTCTGCACAACTTGGAAATATTCTGCACAATAACTCAAATAAGATTTAGTAGACTTTGTTCTACTAGGATTAGGTCAAAGAATTTATTTGCATACATTTTTCTACCAAATGCTAATTATAATATATTAACACATGGAAAATAGTAGTTTTACACATAAACCCTCATATGTATGATATATTATAATAAAGTCCTTTTTTAATATAAAAATGGTAGGAAAAATGTAATAACAAATGTGCAGTTTTATCAACTGAACAGGAGAGAGTACCCATGCCGTCGCTATTTTTGATGACAGGTTGTTTCAAAGTCGCTCATCATTTATTTTATTTTTTTGCGTCGGTGACAAATACCACCTTACCTCCGCTTTTCCTTCATCTTCATCAGATGATGAAGGGTCTTGACTCAGTTGATCCAACTGAGTCATTTTATCTATGAGCTCTTGGAAGGCTATCGGCTTGAAGAGGGCCATATACGAGGACGCCTTTGAATTTGGGTCAGGGGTGGCTATGAGCATTTCTACGGCTTCAACTTCATCGATGTGTTGCTTGTATTTGACCAGAGATTTCGCCATCGGGTAACACATTGAACCCAAGTCTCATTCGGTCTAACCCTTTTGTTGACCAGTGCCGTCACGGTAGTGCGTTTATTCTCACTAGCGAATCTCTGACAGGAAGGCATATCCATTTCGTCGAAGGTATTCATAGAGTCATTCGGGTGTTCCGCATACCATTCGAAGGCAATACCTGCCAGACAGCCGATGAACTGTCAGAGGAGAAGTATATCAGTATTGCCACACATGGGTTCAAATCGCGCAATGTGCCGGCAAGAATTCTCAGTTCCTTTGTACATGTGGCACGTTGGAAGTGTGTACTCTGGAGGGTACTGTATTTTATTGTGCCATGTCGGATACGATCGACCAATCTTGATTGATCTATTTACGGCTTCACTGGCGTAGTGAGCTTCGATTTGCTGAGCGATATATTCGTTCAGCTTTGCTTTTAAGAACCATTTCCTCCTTAGTCATTGATGAGCTTTGCAGAGGATTTGAAATGTCATCCTTATCTTTAAGACCGACTACCGGCAGTTTATCTGCCAGTGATTCCGATTGAACCATCATTCCAGCCACATTCTGAATCAGAAGGGCCATCTGGTTCATTTTAGTGGACATTTCTGTCGCTTCTGCATCTCCCTTGTTCAGAGCGCGCTTTAGGAAATAAATATCTGACTCCTTCTCTATTCTTTCTCCAGGTGCACCCTTGGGATTTTCGTTAGACGATGGATTTGCGTTTGCTGCCGCCTGAGCGAGCATCTTCTGCAGCTTTTCACGTTACAGTTGAACTTTTGTTAAGGACCGAGTTTGAGGTTGGTGACTAGTAGAAGCTCGAACTTCGTCTTTGGAATTCACCACATATACTATGTGAACTACCATGCCCCCAGGCTTGGGGTGTTTGGAGTTTTTGGCCTTTGGAGTTTGCTTCGGGCACTTAAGCTTTATTAGGCCTCCTTTTCTGTGAAAAGCCGCTTTGGTTTTGAGAGGAACCACTGTATCAGGATCCGTCTTGGGGTGAGCCCCATTTACCTGCTTTCACAATTTATATATAGATGAGGAAAGTTGTCTCAGGGAGCGAACTTATTTCTGCTCTCGTGGGATCTCCATGGGCTGTGGAGACATCTTCAATATTGCGGTAGGAGAATTTTGTCTGATCCTTCACAACAACTTGAAGCTGTTCCCAGTTGGAACAACAACATTCACCGCTGGGGTTGAAACAGGACCATACGGAGAACTGCCCCCATTTCATTTTGTATGACGCCGATATCGACGTCGACCGTTTCTTACGGCCAAGATTTGATTAGCTTCAGGATTTTGCCGAGCCTGCCCATTGTTTCCTTTGAGAGCTTGAATATTCTTCCCCCTGCGTCGACCTTGGTCCTTGGCATGTGCCAGTTGTTTGAGGACTGGTTCCGTCGGCAAAGCTGCTGCTTGGAGAACCAGCCTATGGAAGACAGACTTCCTCTGGGATTCCTCCATCAGCGTTGAGGCACCGAGGGTGGGAGGTGGGAGTATCGATCCAAAAAGAAGCCCGTTGATTTCTTGAAGAGCCGGATTGCAGAGATTTAGGCCTGCAAGTGGCCCGTACTTGACTCCACCAAATATGACAGAGCCTGAGTTGTTAAGGAGGAAGCGAACGCCATTCTTCATAGAGACGAAACGCCGGCTTCAGTATCCCCTCCCCTAAGGGTAACCACAAACATATATACCGTGATTATTTGATCGCTGAAAAACACGACACACGAAGTGTGGAGTGGAAAGAGGAAAAGGTCCCACCGGGCGTGCTAGAATCTGTTCTCCGCCGAAAGACGCGACCAGGACGTTAGGACGTCCGGCCTGAATTTTGGGGGAAGATGCTATTTGGTGCTATCAGTCCACATCTCCGAAGATGCCAAGTTGATTTATGACACCATGTATCGAAGGTTTAAACGGATGCGGCTGATGTAGAAGACTTCGTCAGATTCCCCCTCGTTTGAGGGGTTTTTGATTGTGGGGACGCTCTTCCCTGCAGGCGCAAGCCTCTGCAGTTAATTATGCTACCGCATCACGGTAACCACTTTCTCCTTCTCCAGATGGTCACTTCGTGTCGTGTGTGTTTGTTTTGTTTTTTGGTTGCCCGTGGATTGTATACGGAGACTAATTTATGTTGTCGCCCGTAGGGCGTGAATTAGTCCAAATCCGTATTTTCTTGGATTTGGGTTTGGGTTGGGTTTAAGGATCGTTAATCTCATTTGAGACTAAGATCAACTTAATCATTTGTTAAGGATACGTTAGTCTAATTTTAGACTAAGATCTACTTAACAGGATCATTTAGATCCAACAAAAGAGCATTTGGGCTCTATTGTTATAGTTTAGGGACATTGCGGTCCAAGAGTTTAAGGACATCATAGTCCATGGAGTTTAAGAACATCATAGTCCATAGTTTAAAGACTCATAGTCTGTAAAGTGTAAAGACATCATAGTCTATGAGTTTAAGGACCTCACATTCCATAAAGTTTAAGGACAGCATAGTCCATGAGTTTAAGGACCCTACAGTCCGTGGAATGTCTGGTTGTCGGGACCCGTCACCTCTCTGAAGACGTTGAAGTATTACAACGACATATATCAGCGGTATGAAGAGATGTACCCTTGAACCAATGTTGGTTGGGAGTCTCTGGGAATCACTTTGAATGCCATATGAGATGATCAGTTTTGGAAGTCAAGAGTATAATTGGGGTTCAGTTTCAAGGGATCTTGCCTCTGGAAAAATTAGCTAATTTAGGCTAAGATTAGCTTGAATATAGTGTTAAACACTAAAGTACATTCGGCGCTCACGTGCTCCCACATGAGGCACGTAAAGAAGTATTAATCACTAAGACTGAAGCGCTCACATGGGGTCTCGTGAGGCGCCTGAAGATTGGGCCTTGCTTCTTTTATTTTACTCCCAGAATATATAAGTGTTAAACACTTGATCTTTATGGCCATCATGTGTGGGCACGTGATGGGTACCCATGCATTGGATACTAAAAGTATTTGTTAGGGGTCACGTGGGGACACGCGAGGCATCCCAAAAATAGGGTTTATTCCCTTTTCTTTTTTATAAATGCTGAGCACTTATCAGGGGTCACGTAGGGTCACGTGAGGCGCTCCAAAAATAGGGTTTATTCTCTTTTCTCTTTTCTATTTTATAAGTGCTGAGCACTTCTCAGGGGTCACGTGAGGCGTCCCAAAAAATAGGGTTTATTCCCTTTTCTCTTTTATAAGTGCTGAGCACTTCTCAGGGTCACGTGACTAGATCTCATTCTTTCCATCTTTGTTCCTCAAAGGTGTTCACGTGGGACCACGTGAGCTTTTATATAGCGTTTGAATGCTAATGAATCATCAGGCTGTTCTTTATGGTTCCGAGGGACAAGTTCTCATTTTGTTCTTTGTAGGGATTAAATTCTTTTTAAAGGTTTAAACCCTAATTTTAGAGAAATTAAATTCCCATATGTTTTGTAAGAGTTAAACTCTTTTGTATTCAGTTCCTTCCCCTAGGTTTTGAATCTGCATGACAGAATCTCCCCGATGAGAATTAAATTCTCAACTTGTGGGGAGATCTGCTTCTGCAGATCTTAACCAGAGGAAGAACTAAGTTCTTTGAGAAGAGTTAAACTCTTGGTTTGAGAATTAAATTCTCTTTTTTGTGGGAGCCTTTGGGAGGGGTTCTTCCCCTTTTTCCTTCTGTCTCTCCTTTTTTCCTCCTCTCCTTGCTCCTATTTATATGAGAAGAAAAAGAATCAATTTGTTCTGAAAATATTTCATTGAGAGATGTTGATTGATTTTATAATCAACCAAAATGATCTTTTAGATCAATCGGTGAATTTCATTCACCGCTGGATTTTTAATCCAAAGGCTCTCTGTTTAACGGAGAAGATTTCTTGTTTATTTAGCAAGATTATGAATATCTTGTTAGTTTTAACAAGATTAGAATTTTATTCTATCAAATCTTTTTAGTTTAACAAGATTAAAAAAAAATATTTTCTTAATATGAATATCTTGTTAACATAGAATTTTATTCTTGTTATAAGATTAGGAAAATATTTTCCTATGATAGATTTTTATTCTATCAAATGATCACCGCTGGATCTTTGATCTAAGGGTCCTCTGTTTAACAGAGAAGATTTTTCTAGTTTAAGGAAGATCAAGAAAATATTTTCCAAATAGAATTTAATTCTAGAATTTGATAGGAACATTTTAAATTAAGGAGGTTACATGCTTTGCACGTGATTGGAAAAATCACTCACGTGTTTAACACGTGACCCCTATTATGGGTTTTAGCCTGTTTATGTTCAGAGCGCTCACGTGCTTAACACGTGAGGCATGTTTGGCCCTTTAAGTTTATTTTATTCAGCGATCATACGCTTTGCATATAAGCGCTCACGTGTTTTACACGTGAGGCTTGTTTGGCCATTAATTGTTTTATTCTCAGTGCCCATATGCTTTGCATATGAGCGCCCACGTGTTTAACACGTGAGGCCAAATTTTGAGGATTCTCCCCCTTTTTATAAGGGAACAAGTAACTCTTGGCCGAAAATTTTGGCGGGAACGACTCCTTATGAATCTTGTGGCCAGATAAGTACCAAGTAAGTGGAAGGTATCCGCTATACGAATCACCGAAATAGCGGGCCTAATTAAATAACCATTTTCCTTAATCACATTTACCTAGACACCATAAGAGAAATGCGGATAAGCAATAAATTTCCCACGACCCTCCTCTGTCCTAATTGAGCGCGAATGTCCTTAAGGGATAGGTCTAGATATTTTTTATTAATGCAAGGTGATAGTATACTCGTTTATGATTTGTGGGGTCTAGGAAGGGTGATGAAATCCCCTCCTAATCTGGATTTGGGTTTATTTCCTCTTAAAGTCCGGTTTAAATATACAAAAACAAACCAAAATCAAAACACGCAAAAAGATTTTTGAGCGGCGCTGTTTGCAAAGAATCCTCTAGGTAAAATCAGATTATTGGAGTTTTAGAGGAGAGAGAAAGAATATAGAAAATACCACAGAAGTTTGGAGGCCCAACTCCACAAGAGAGCCGCGGTTCCGCCGCCAACTCCATAAGAAAGCTGTTGTTCCTCCGCCGTTTCCCAAGAGCCTTTGCTAAAATTTCTTCAGGGCACACCTATGCTCCTTTGTTCCAAGTTTAAGGTCTCTGACTCTCTGTTGGCTTGCTACAGTTACTCCAGATTCCCTTGCAAAACTCGCACAATAATCGTTAGACACACAAGATGCGGTTTTGGTTCTTGTTTATTTTATGTTTGCTGGTTTTAATAAAAAAAATCAACCCGAATAACAAGAAAAAAAATTACGGCCATTTCCCTGGCAACAGCGTCATTTGATTGATCGTGCGAAAGTGTTTTTGTAAATAACCGCAATCAAGATGGTGTCGCTAGTAGCTAGCCGCGATGAGTACGGATCGTCCGCAAGGAAACGTGAATTCTTTTCTTGCTTTAGATGAGTTGATAAAAGAGATGGGTGATTGTTGTTATTCTATTTTAATACGGATATAAAATTTATAATAAAAAGGCTTGTAGGGTTCATAGGACTTAGTAGCTAATGGATGAATATTAAAAATGACTTTTTTTCTTTTAATAGTTTAAAACTAAAACGATAGTGATGAATGTGAATTAGGGTTCTTGGAGAGAATTAGGGTTTCCCACTACTGACCCTTGTCCTTCCATCGATCTCTATTCATGTCAAGCCCTTAACAAAATAAGTGTTTAACCAATTTCAAATCGCGGCCGTGACATATCAATAAATTGATAGTGCACCCGATAAGGAGGTTAACATTTATTTTGCTAAAGTTTATAAACTTTAAAATGTTAAAATGAAGTTAAAAGATTTTTCATCCATTATTCTACCCTAGCAAGCAAGGAATTACTTGCTCATGGTTAATTTAGAAGATAGGTTGAAGATGAATGAAAGTATAATGAAGATGCAGAAAAGTAATACGTAAAGTAAATGTGTAAAAGTAAATGAAAAAATAATTAAATCAAAAATTATCTTTATTAATCAACTATTGCATACAACTTTTCTTCTTAGAAAGTAGATTACAAGAACCCTAGTTTGCTCTAGATCTCTCTCTTTGTAGAGGTAGATGAATAGATGATTATGTGATCACTTGGATGATTTTGAATGCACAGCTCTCGGTTCTTTATATAGTCCTTGAAACCAGAAACCCTAGATGTCATATATGAGTATATGCAGATAAGATCATATCACCAAAATCCCACATCCAATGGTCACCAAAGAGCCACGGAACCGCCGCGTTATGCCACGTTTGGCCGTCCTTCCGCCTCATCCTAGTGGAATCTGGTTTTAAGATTTCTTCTGGCCTTTTGTGTTGATATTTGGAAATCTTTTTGATGTATAGATTCTAAAAATATTACTCTGAGTTTCTTCCGTTGCTTGATTTCTCGATTTTCTTCTAAAATTTGGCAGATTCGGTTTCGATATCCCGATTTGACTTGGATCACTTACTTGGATTCCAGACCTGAGCTAATACCTGCACAATATCTCAAATCAAATTGTTAGTAGCATTTTATTTTTTTGAGATATCATTCCAACCATTTACATGATATAATATCTTAAAAATATCGATTAGGAATATTTGATATGATATGCATATTTTAATTACTAATATTTCATTTAAATATTATATGCATATATTTTCCCTAATTATATTAATTATAAATGTAGAAACATATGATAATGAACTTTTTACAAATAAACCCACATATGTTCTATATTTACAATTAACACCTTTTGGTAATTAAAAATAATAGGGAAAATGTTCATTCAAATGTGCAATATTTTAGACTAATCACACTCCGAAGGCGAGATAAACATACTTGCAAGCTAAAAATACTTGCGAGCTAAAAATACTTGCGAAATGAAAATACTGGCGAGCTAAAGATACTTGCGAGCGAAAATTACTTTATTAATATCAAAAAATTGTATATAAGGTACTATGGGCTCCCCAGCCTTAAAAAATGTCCGGAGGGCTTACAAAATTTGGTAACCGAGGCAGGGGTAGCTCAAACTACCTTCTCGGCCGCCACTTCCCCTTGATCGGCGCCTCCTTTGGGGGCTACGATCGCAACGTCCGGCTCTGGGCTTTCGCCCGCCGCCTCACCTTCCCCGGCCGGCTCGGCACCGTCCCCCTGCAGCGCTTCCTCGATCAGGGGATATCTAGCATGAAGCTCCTGATCGTCGAACCCAGGCATGGCTTCCTTAACAGCATCAAGGGCGTTGTGCCACCCTGACGGCCGCGGAGTCGGCGAGGTCGAGGTAGAACTGGTCGGATGTCTTGTACTCCTCCACGGCCCTTTCCGCTCTGCCCTCCGCAAGTTCGTCGCTTCACAAGACGTCTGAGCATCCCGCTTGAACGAGTCCATCTGCCTCTTTATGGCATCAAAGAGCCCGTTGACCTCCCCTATCTGGGCCTGAATAGCCCGGTTAGATTCGGTTAGGAGCCGGTGGGACACATTCAATTTGGCGACCGTCAGGCCCTCCGAGACCAACCTCGAGTCGAGAAGGACCGCCTTCTCTTCCGCCTGTTGTAGCCTGGCAAGGAGCTCTTCTTCTCGCGAAGAAAATTCTCCCGCCTTCTTCATCGCTGGGGCCAACACCTCGGACTCCATTGCAGCAAGGAGGGCGCCATACTGGAGGACCTGGGAAAACGGGAGCCATGTTAGGAGATAAAAAAAACTCGGAGAAATTCTGGGAGAGTTACTGATTTGAACAGCCTCCTGAGCTATCGCCGCCAGTTGTGCCTTCATGGTGCCTCGGGGAATCTTGGTCCCCGCTGCCTTCTCCATGTCCGCCAGTAAACTGTCGACCACAGAGAGCCCCGAGGACACCTCGATGCAGAAGTCGTCCTCCTGCACCTGAATCCCGGCCTGAGGGGGCTGAGAAACCACCCTCTTATGCCTCTTGAGTGGGGATTCGGCAGGGGGAGGTGCTTCCATCTTAACCCGGGGACCGGATCTCGCGTGTGCTTATGCCCTCCCCCACGGCGTTCCTCCAAAACGGGGGGCGCTGCGGGAGCCTTAGATGGAGGTGCTTGCCAGGGAGCCGCGCCCGGAGCAAACCGAGACGAGCTTGCGCCACCACCTTTCCTCCCTTGGGCCTTGGCGGCCATAATCTTCGAGCGATCCATCAGCTTTGCAAGATACCATAAGAAAAAGATCAGCGACCAAAAACAGCAACTAAATTTAAACAAGTCTAAATAGATTGGCACAAGCCCTAACTCACCCACAAAGCGTGGGGGACTGAGTCCCGCCCAGCTCAAAGCTTGCTCGGAAAGTAGGACATCGGCCCACTGGATCGGTTCCCATTAAGACACCACTTTTGCCTCGGGGGCATTCGACTGCCTAACTCTAGGACAGTCGACCCTACGCCACTTGATGGGCACCGGCCAATCCTCACCCTCCGGTGGCCCGACGAAGACAAACTTCTCCTTCCATTCGTGGATGGAAGAAGGGACGACCACTACCCCCGAACCAGTCGCCCTACCCTTATGTTTTTTGAATGAAAGGTATACCCAGCTCGGTTCGTCCTTGCTGGTACCGGGGTGATTTTTATAGCAAAGGAAAGAAAGGAGTAGGCTCAAATCAAAGGAGATCCGATCAATCTTCAACCGGACCAGAAACCCGAGGAAGATTCTCCACGAGTTCAGCGCTAGCTGGCCCGGGGCGAGACGAAAACAATGGAGCATGGCGCAAACCTCGGGTGAGAAGGGTAGACGCATTCCTGTCTGGAATGCTTCCAAGTACAGAGCAATCTCTTTGCCCTGCATCTGGTCTGCCCGCTTGCCCTCCCTAGCCAAACGGAGTGAATAGCCAGAGGGTATATGAAAACGGGCCCAGATGTCGGAAAGCTCATCCAGACGGTTCAAAACTGAGTGCGCATCTCGGGTATTCCCGATGTGCGTCTTGCCCCCCCTCCCTCCCCCCCCCCCCCCGATGACGAGGGACGAGGGCGTCATTCCTCCTAGGGGCGAGCCCAACGCAGAAGACGAAGACGGGGATGAAGGGGAAGAAGAACTCTCTCGGCTATCGGAAGCCGAGGAGGAGGAAGACCCGCTGGGCTGGGCTCTAGAAACTGAAGCCTCGTCGCCCGACTCAACCCCTACTATGTTTATCGATACTTCGGAGGAAGACATCTAACCTGATTCAAGAAAGGTTTGGCCGAGAGAAGTTTTGTCAGCTGAAGTCCCGACCTAAGCAAACATGCGTCGGGAAATCTTCAGATGATAAGAGACGGCTAGGGTAAACTATCGGCCGTGGGATGACCCCCTTATTTATACACTCAACAAGAAGGCATCCAACGGCCCACATCCGTTCCCTCCAAAACGAAGCGTCACACCCAGCAGCCACCGAGACTCCACGTGGAGACCGGCCATTGGACACGTCCCCTTTCGCCAGGATTCGGGTGACAACCACTCACGTCCTGCCACTCAGTGGAGGATACGTGGTGCGTAGCCCAACCGATCGAGTGAACGAAACGGTGTCCTCCCTTTTTAGGCGCAATCATTTCACTGATACACTGACATCACCAAAGATACGCGCAAGAACCGAGGCGCTTCGCGAGCCACCACGTGGGTCTAGGGATTCAAGATGAGTAGCCGCCAAATGTTGCATCTTCGTCCAACAACCCATTGCAAAGGAATCTTAGGCTGAATCGTCAAAAACCGGGCTTACCACTCTCAACCCTGACCCATAAATAGGTCAGGACGAGAGTGGGGGCTAATAATGAAGCTCATAAACGAGTGTTCCCCAGATCACGATACGTAGCGGATGACGTGTCATTCGCTAAGCCCGCTAGACTTCTGGGGGCGACGGAGCTGGAACAGGTATGATGCATTGGGGACATTCTTCGGCACTTCGTCTCCGAGTTGCATCCGACCTTTTGGAGATCTCTCTGGAATTCCTTCCATATTCGCTTAAACAACCATCCAACAGCTCGCCTCCGAGCAATTCTACAGCTGGGCCCCCTCGTCCACCGAGCTGAGCTTTCTCGGCTTCCCTGTTCAACTGAGTGCACGGAGCCCGATTGCCCCCATAACGGCTCCGTGTATCTCGCCACGACGAGATCTCCGCCGCTCAACGACCCGCATCTCGCGCTAGCGTATCTCGCCATTAATGAGCGCATCCCGCCATTAATAGGCATGTCCCGCCATCGACGCGAACGTGAAGCGGAGGCGTAACGGGCGGAGAGAATCTTGCGCTGGTTCACCTCATGCGACCACTATATAAACCCCTTCCACCAGAAGACTCAGGTAAATCGAATTGATTCCAATACGCCGCTATGTTGCCGCTATACCTCGGTACTTACTTGATCGTCGGAGGGTTCTACGGTGGTTTCCATCCCGGGACTTCCCTTGCAAGTAGCTCGGCGTCAACAACATCCAACAACCAATTGAGATCCACACATTCAATTCTCACTTTCAATCACAACCGTTCATAACCGTTCGTAGCAAGATCGACGAAGAACAACATCTGAAGGAGATTCCGACCTCCATCAGTAACCATAAGTACCAAGTTATACAAAGGAGAAATTATCCCCTATTCCAGTCATACCATGCTGGAATAGGGCGTTGGTCATACAACTTGTAACATGCTGACCCTCTTTTCCAAACCTACTTGTGCACAATGCTGCTCATGGGAATTGACGCAAGCAGTAAGGTAATTAATTATTTTTAACTAAGAGGGCCGCGCATGGATCTTATCACTTTGTATAAGAAGGCCCCATTATTATATAATACTTGTACTGTGATCAGGCTTCTAAAGCTTAATCTACATGAAGAAAAATGAATTCCAAGTATCATTAAGATAATCTCCAATTATATGCTTAATTCCAAAAAAGAATATGCGTTTTCCAGTTTCTTTTTTTAATCCATTATTTCAGTTATTGAAGTATAATCTCATCATTCTTTTCAACAACAATATCGTATTTCGAGCTAATAAGTCAAACCCTTATCATTTAGTAATTACAACTGTGACATTCCGCAATAGATTGGTTTCACCTTTTTGGTATGTCTCTCTTCTATCTGATGCCTACTGATTTTGATGGAAAGCAAAACATTGGTTTTAAGCTTTTTTGATGGAATGAACGAAAAGGAAAATTCTGTTAGAGTTCGCACTGTCGTCCATAGAAAAGATAGTTAAAATGATGGAATATGAATATCAGAAGGCCTCTACTTATCCGATTATTCCTATTGCAGAACTAATTAAAGACTATTTGCGAGGAACCTAAGATGAACTTCTTTTTTTCTCTTAATGCGTGATGATTCGGTAGATCAAAAATAGCATTAAAAAAAATTAAAATGGGGATCGTCTAATTTGAAATCAACGGACCAGATTATCCGATTGAAATGACGGGCTGTAAAGTAGTTTTGATCGGTTGTGAATCTGAAAATGGACCAGATTCACATGTGTCTGCCGGTCAAAAAATTAATGAGATTAAGTCTTCTTCTCCAAGCCATTTTAGGGTACCTTCTTCTCAAGTTTTTCTCATCCTTACATCCCCTCTTCAATCTAAACCCTAAATCGGCATGTCTTCTTCAGGTTCGAGTTCTAGCAGCGTGATTAAGAGGCCCATCATCCAGATCGTTTGTGAATACTTATTTTTTGCTAAGCCCTACACTTCGAGAACTTTAAAAAACCCGAAAGAAAGTTGTGGAGGTGCCCTAAATGGAACCAAGATGGAGATTGTGGGGCATTTGCATGGAATGACAAACTTAGACTTCGGAGTTTTTCTAATTCACGTGTTGGATCTGAAATTGCAAACCAAGAGAGATTAGGCGAAGATGAATTAGCAATGCAAGAATTGTATGTTATTCAAAACTCAAACTTTCATCTGAATTTAAAGTGATGAGGTCAATGGAGAAGAAAATGTTTGTGTTAGGGTTGGTGATTTGGTTTCTTTCTGTTGTTTTTTTCCCATTTGTGTTGGGTATTTTCTTGGACATATGCAATGAATGATCTTTTATGTTTTCTGTTTATGATGTATATTTGATCAATTTATTCGCTTGTCTTCCATACCTGAAGCATTCTAATTTACAAAGTAAAGTATTATCAAGACAAGTTAATGCAACTCAGAATTAATTCCCACTCGGAAGTTAGATGGTCCCACCTTGAGACTATAAATTCCCACATAAAAGAACATAAAGGCCCACTTGAGAACCAAACAATTCCAGTGTCTAGTACATTTTTAGTCAAATTGTCCCACTTTGTAAATTAAAGTCCCATGCTGTAATCTTAAAATTCCAGTCGCTAAGCAGAAAGTACCACTTAGAGAATTCAGAAAGCAACTCAGAATTTCCCACTCAGAAAACAGAAGGGCCATCAAGGAATCATAAAGTACCACATGAAAAAACAAAAATGCCCACTTTAAGCGCAAATAATCCCAGTTTCAAATACGTTTGAAGTCAAAAGTGACACTCGGTTACTTTAAAGTCCCATTTAGTAAATTTAAAGTTCCAGTTGTTTATCAGAAAATTCCACCAAGTATTTCTAAAGTACCACGTGAAAGAACAAAAATGTCCACTTGAAGATCAAACAATCCCAGTTTCAAGTACGTTTGAAGTCAAAATTCACACTCAGTTACCTTAAAGTCCAACGTAATAATTTTAAAGTTCCAGTTATTTATCAGAAAGTTCCACCAAGAAATCTTAAAGTACCACATGAAAGAACAAAGGCCCAGTTGAAGAGCAAACAATTCCAGTTTCAAGTATGTTTGAAATCAAAAGTCACACTCAGTTACCTTAAAATCTCACTTAGTAAACTTAAAGTTCCAGTTATTTATCAGAAAGTTCCACCAAGAAATCCTAAAATACCACATGAAAGAACAAAAAGACCCACTTGAAGAGCAAACAATCCCGGTTTCAAGTACGTTTGAAGTCAAAAGTCACACTCAGTTACCTTAAAATCCCATATAGTAATCTTAAATTTCCAGTTATTTATCAGAAAGTTCCACCAAGGAATCCTAAAATACCACATGAAGGAATAAAAAGGCCCACTTCAAGAGCAAATAATCACAGTTTCAAGTACGTTTGAAGTCAAAAGTTACACCCAGATACCTTAAAATCCCACGTAGTAAGTTTAAATTTTCAGTTATTTATCAGAAAGTTCCACCAAGAAATTCTAAAATACCACATGAAAGAATAAAAGGGCCCACTTCAAGAGCAAATAATCACAGTTTCAAGTACGTTTGAAGTCAAAAGTTACACCCAGATACCTTAAAATCCCACGTATTAAGTTTAAATTTCCAGTTATTTATCAGAAAGTTCCACCAAGTAATCCTAAAATACCACATGAAAGAATAAAAAGGCCCACTTGAAGAGCAACCAATTCCAGTTTCAAGTACGTTTGAAGTCAACAGTCACACTCGGTTACCTTAAAATCTCACTTAGTAAACTTAAAGTTCCAGTTATTTATCATAAAGTTCCACCAAGGAATCCTAAAGTACTACATGAAAGAACAAAAAGGCCCACTTGAAGTGCAAACAATTCCAGATTCAAGTACGTTTAAAGTCAAAAGTCACACTCAATTATCTTAAAATCCCAAGTAGTAAGCTTAAAGTTCTAGTTATTTATCATAAAGTTGCACTTAGAGAAAATAATGTCCGGCTTAGAAGATCTTGAAAGTTCCTGATTTAAAACCTTGTAAACTTGAAAGTTCATGATTTAAAGTGGTACTAAATAGTTCCCTAATAGGACTTTCTACTGCTAAGTGGATCATTTCTAACGATAAGTGGGACCAAACAATTACAGTGGGTCATTTCTTAAATCAAATGTCTTACTTTGTAATATTAAAGTCCTATGTTGTAGACTTAAAGTTCAAGGTTGTAACCAGAAATTCCACTTAGGGATCTCAGAAAGCAACTCAGAATTTCCCACTCAAAAAACAGAAGGGCCACCAAGGAAACTTAAAGTACCACATGAAAGAACAAAAATGCCCAATTGAGGATCAAACAATCTCAGGTTTCAAGTACGTTTGAAGTCAAAAATCTCACTCGGTTGCCTTAAAGTCTCACGTAGTAATCTTAAAGTTCCAGTTATTAATCAGCAAGTTCCAGTTAGAGAAAAATAAAGTGTCGCTTAGAAGAACTTGAAAGTTCCTAATTTAAAAGCTTGTAAACTTGAAAGTTTCTGATTTAAAGTGGTATTAAGTAGTTCTAAATTGGGACTTTCTACTGCTGAGTGGGACCAAATAATTCCAGTGAGTACATCTTAAGTCAAATGTCCCACTTTGTAATATTAAAATCCCACGCTGTAGAGTTAAAGTTCTGGTAGGTTAGCAGAAATTCCATTTAGAAAACTCAGAAAGCAATTCAGAATTTCCCACTCAGAAAACAGAAAGGTGACCTAGGAATCCTAAAGTACCACATGAAAGAACAAAAAGGCCCACTTAAGGAGCAAATAATCCCAGTTTCATGTAAGTTCGACTCGGTTTTCTTAAAGTCTCACGTAGTATACTTAAAGTTTCAGTTATTAAGCAGAAAGTTTCACTTAGAGAAAAATAAAGTCCCGTTTAGAAGAACTTGAAAGTTCCTGATTTAAAACCTTGTAAACTGTTGGGTTATGCCAGCGCCCTGGCCATCAAACCGTGGCCGATCGCGGAACAAAATTTTTACAAACTGACGCTAGAACAACCCACGAATACAGATCGACCATAAACCCTAAACCTAGCAAGCATTATAAAGAGTTGAGATGGTTATACCGAATGATCCGTGTCCTTCGGTCTTTAACCTTCTTCCCAAGCTCCTAGTGGCCACCATGATCAAGTTTGGTTGTTGGTCTCCCTCCATCGAAGATGATCCACCTGAGAGTCTATGAATTGAGCTCCTACCTCATAACCGAGGTAACTAGGGTACCTAGTTTGCTAAACTAGATAGCTTAGATGATGTAGAGTCTAATGATGCATTGATTTGTCTCTAAACACCCTAAATTTCTCAATATATGAGACTATTAGGGTGGAGGTAGAAGAAGAAACCATGAGAGATGAGAGTGTGAAGCAAAGAGCAACTCAATAAAAATGGCTCAGTGTTGTGAGAGTGAAAAGAATGAATCAAATGTGGAAAATATCTCACAACTCTTAACAAATATCAAGCATGGCTCAATGGTGATTCATGAGTCGCCACCATGGGTTATGCTTCAATAAATGCCAAGCACACTCATCCCTCCGCCTCATTAAATCTTTTAAGAAAAAGATTAAAGCAAAAATGAGGTGGCAATTTCTAGAAACTTTCTTATAATAAATTACAAGAATACTCCTCATCCGTATATACATACCCGTATCCGTATTCCGAAAAATACGAATACAAAAGAGACGAAAATAATCCAACAATATAATACTAGAATCCGGATTAAACCAAAGCCACTGGTATAAGCTGTCCAAATCATGATACATGCACAAGTGCACGTATATGATCGAACCTTGTCGTAAAACCATACGGCCTCTACATCGTTTCTCCCGAAGCAGGGAAACCCTCTATGTAGGACTCTAAAGACTCGTCAATACGCTGGCAGTTGGTTTAACCACAAGCACGTCAGCGGCACTAGCTGTACGTAACGGCTACCCAGGTATTGAGCGAAAGGAAGGCCGACGAGCAAACTCATCCTGACCCCTACTGAGCCTGTCCGTGAAAATCTTCGTACAGTACGGTCTTTTCGTCTAAGAGATCGCATATCGAGTCTAGAGGGGTGGATAAAATCAGACCCCTAATAACGCGATATTTCATGTCGGTATGAAGCCCATCACAACCTGAGAAACTACTGATCCAAATCAGTAATTCTCGACTACCTTGATCAAGGATTTCTGGTGATGGTCACCCGTGCACTACGCGACATCAACCCTCAATACCGAGAGAGACGAATCCCTGACGATCCGCTTACTGCCTCCATGTGGCTCGGGACTGTACCCAACTAAAACTTGTTTGCACGACTCTTTTGAGCCATGGTAGGATAGTAATCAAAGCACAGTGGGAACTCACACGAGACAAATGACGATCTCAGGTCAACAGACTAATATGTGCACATGTCACCTGGGAACTAACATCTGACAATAGGTATAATACCAACTAGCATGTTCCCGGCGAGTTCGTCCAGTGTATTCATAACCCAATGAGCACATGCATACTATCTTAGGTGAACAAATTAGCACCAATGGTTTGTGAAACCGTCCACCGCCCCTTGTCGGGGTCTCAATCAGTATACACTAGTCTACTCTGGAGTATCGATACCCAGTCTCGATACTCCCACGACTAGGGACATTTAAAGATGTGCTTATAGACTACCCAGCTCCCACGTATATGATAGCCATCATAATTCTGGTAGTCAAGCAAGAATCCTATGGGCTCTATCAACATGTAACGGTGATATGTAATACCACCTAATGCATGTACATGATGATAAAGATAAACCAGCATACTATCATTTTGAGTAAAACTGTTTTATCCGTATAGGTTCTCCCTCAATCATCACAATCGCGTGCCTGCGATTCAATAATTGACTTGAGAGCATTATAGCCAACAATAAACAAGAAAAGATAATTGAAAACAAAGTCAATTTATTCTCATGTCTTCATAATTGATACTTTTTAATTTATTCTCATGTCTTCATAATTGATACTTTTTAATTTATAAATTATTATCATAAGAAGTTAATGCAGCTCAAAATTTTCCACTTAGAAAACAGAAGATTCACCTAAGAATCCTAAAGTGCCACATGAAAAAACAAAAAAGCTCACTTGAGGAGCAAACAATCCCAGTATCAAGTACGTTTGAAACCAAAACTTCCACTCAGTTATCTTAAAGTTCCTCGTATTATACTTAAAGTTCTACTTATTTAACAGAAAGTTCTGCTTGTAGAAAATTAAAGTCTCGCATAGAAACAGATTGATTACATTTTCTGAACCAAATTGTGCATTGCTTTCTTTACGTCCTCTTCTCTGTTGTGTGCGGACATTAGCAGGCAAGAAATGAGCTGCTTTTGGAACAGCTTTATTATATTCTGCATTGAAAAGAAGCAGTATAATTAATTAAGAAAATTGCAGAAAATTAAACCGAATGACTCATGTTAGTACCTCATCTATCTCGAAAGTTAGCTACATTCCATTCCACGATTCCATATATTTGCACAAATACAAACCACAATAGTCATTTCCTTTTTGTAAAGGGATCGTGGAAACTGTATGCATTGGCCACATCCAAAATTGTAAATCGCCAAAGTTTACTAGCAATTCTGGTTCAGTTTTTATGGCTGCATCCAATCGTCTCTCCAAAGCACGACTCTGCATTTATAAGAATTGAATATTAAACCACGTAAACAATATCGTACTTAAAAGGCAAATAACTGCACATAGATTATTTGCTTACAATGTTTTTCACAAGAATTCGATGTTTTGATAAATATGTGTTTCTTAGAGAATCCAATACTTGCTCTTCTTCAAACTTTTTATTAAGAACAACCAGGCACCAATACTCTTTGTCAAGATTGTATGGGAACATTAGCTGAATAAAGTCATAAAACATAACAACGAATAGTAATATATACAGGTTTATATAAATAAACAAATAGTTTATATAATCCTCCGTGTGTCTGTAACGGTAAGGGAATTAATTAAATTTAATTTAACTATACCATATCATAGCCAGAAATTGCCTTTCTAAATTTCACGTATTTCTGCAGTTCGATGCGATTTGGTCTGTAGTTGTTTTTTTTAAACGCTTCGTAGATCAGTTTAGTGATTTTATACATACTTTCATAATAAATAACCCATCTTTTTCATCTTTTCCCAGTCTTAATAACTCCGTAAAACAGTAAATTATCTACCGAGCAAAGAAATTAAAGAAGTGAGTTTTGTTTTGTATAATATAAAAGAAGCTGGGTGAGAAATACAGTTTGTGTTCGTACACGTGATATGTACAAATACCATCCCACTTATCCATAATTTGGTTCAATTAACGTTAAGAAGGCATTCAAGTTCGTTTAGTTGTACTGACGCCCTTCCAATCTGCACTCTTACGACATCCTTTTTCCTGTTGATCTGAAAATACTGAATGGCTGCCTTCTCAATAATGTCAAAATTTCTTCTGCATTTTTGGTAAATTTATTTCTATTTCTATCGAGCGGATGTTGATGAAAGGGAGACATCAGGCATGCACCGGGCTTCGGCCGTCTCCTTTCTTTCGGACTTTCAGCGGAGTCAACTTTGTTAATTTTGTGTAGTGTTGTATTTTCACTCATTGAAGACTCTGAATCGGACAAGAACAATGTTGTATTTTTACGGTTTTCCAACGAAGATGGATGTTCGTGGACTTTTGCAGGTTTCAGAGTTGAGAAGCAAGTAGAAGGTGATCGTCTGATATTTGGCATGGAAAATTCTGGAGTGAAAGACGTGTTTAGTCTCTCGTTATGTGAAGTTCTGTTTTGCAGGGTTTTACTTAACTGAGTCAAAATCTACAAATAATTAAATGGAATAATACATTAGTTGGAGGAAAAAATAAATCACTATTAAAAGGACTTAAAATGACGGCATACCATCAAGACTTTTGTGATTTTGCCTTCCATTTGTGTAACAACCCTCTTAGTGAAGTTTACATTTTCTTCTAATGCTGCCAGCCTAGTTCTCAGCGATCTCTGGATTCGTAGATGACAATTGTTAGCAACTAATATTTTTACTATTATTGACCAATAATTAACATGTAAGTGTTTGTTTCACATCAGAATTTTCACAGTCAATGGTATCGAGATCCCCCAATGTCATAACAGGTGGAGACCGATCTTCTCTTTTCATGCACCGTGTGATCAATTTTCGTTACATTATCCTCAGTGGCTTAAAAAAATTTATTACTTTACAAATTGCGCTTTAGAACTTATAAATTCCAATAGAATAAGATAAAGATACACCCATCTTGATGATTACAAGTTGGACTTACTGTTTTGAAGTGTTAAAGTTAAAGGAATTTCCACCTTGTACTACTAAAAAAGACACGAAGATAGAAAGTCCCACTCAAAAAACAGAAGGTGCATATTAGAATATGGAACGTCCCAAGAACAAAAATTCCCACTTGTTGATTCAGAAATTTCACTTAGTACTTTATACAATACATGATTCATCTATTGTAAGTTCACATAGAACCTTATGAATTTATTAAAAAAATCAAACCTGTGGAGAAAATCGCATTCCAACAACCCTTCTATCCAAACGATTCGGTACTTCAATTCCCTTTCGCAATTCTATTCTAACAAAATCTTTAAATTTACATTTTGTCTAACAAAATGTTCGACATTGTATTCGTGACACAACATTATCTAAAATCCTTCAAACCCATGTATCGACATGTAACTATCTCTCTGTATGCAACGTTGCTTGTCCCAGCAGGCCATAACGGGGATGGATTGTACATCATAATCTAAAACTGCACCTCGTACACGGACGTGCTCATAATACCAAAGCTTCTATCATTTTTCATGTATAGGGAACAAGATCAGATATTTATCTTATTGTCATTCACTAAGTGCAAGCTATTCAAAACATAACAATCAAACAACGACATATTGATATAACAGGATCCAAAACATATCTGGAACAAGAAAACACACCCCTTCTGCCACTTGCATCTTTCTTCTCTCTGATCACTTTTGTTCAATAATAGAAAGTCAACGGTAAAATTGGCCCAGTTGTAATCCCGTATCCTTTTGACGTGCTTAAGGAGAGGAAAATAGTCAGTTGATACTCTTGCTGATGTATCGGGTGATAGAATCAATCCAATAAGTAGAAGAACAAATCTACGTTTGAAATGATCGTCTGCAACGGTAGTTGATGTTATGGATTGCTCGAAGGTTGCTACATTAATCCTTAGGTTGTTGTCTGTATATTTTTCAAGATAGCATTTGTCCATAACAGCATTTCTCGTAACTCTTACATCTATCCCAGTTATATTCAAGCGTAGAAGAATGTAGGCATCATGCTTAGTAATTTCGATTTCACATTCACCAATCGATATGGATCTAGTGGAGTGGTTAAGTCGTTTAATGAGAAATGCAATCAGAATGTAGGATAGGGGTACATCTGTCACGCCCCGCTTCCCAAAATACGAATACGAGGGGTGACAAGGCCAGCCATGCTTCTACAGTTAAGGAAATATCCTGCCGTAGTCACACTTCGGTTTCTAACATTACGTGGTAATCAGTAAAACACAGCACGGATAAAGAGAAATACAGTCACTAAAACTATTAGATATAAAAAAAACTGAGCGCAATGGATACAAACCAAAAAGACAACTAATCGGTGATGTCAGAGGAATGATGCCTTTGGTTCACTGGTCTGGATCTCCGCGATCTTCTCGAATTTAGTCAGGTCCACTTCTTCCTCTGAGCATGCAAACTCAGGTCGTCAGAGCGACACAATAGCAATATATACATATATATTGTGCAATAATGATAAACATAAAGCAGTAAGTATAGAGTAATGACATGAGCATGAAATAACCAATACATGTAACGGTAAGGCAGGTGTGTAACACCCAAGTTCATTTATACCAATTCCAGTTTCAGTAATTTTACTTATCCATGGTATATTCCTGATTTAGCGTGTTTGGGTGCGAATAGTATTTTGCATGTTACTGGGCATTCGACCCAACCCGCTTGCTAGAACCTGTTTGACTCTTATTATACATTATCTGGACTTGTTGCATGAACTAGTACATCTCATGATTTAGTGTATACTGGTATTTTATCCTTTATCGCATCTTTTGCATATAACAGTTTAAATCATGTAAAATAAATTAAAATTGCATTTCATGGCCTGCATGATACCCCT
Organism: Agapanthus africanus; assembly: GCA_030015575.1. Classification (NCBI taxonomy): domain Eukaryota; kingdom Viridiplantae; phylum Streptophyta; class Magnoliopsida; order Asparagales; family Amaryllidaceae; genus Agapanthus; species Agapanthus africanus. The sequence goes on along the minus strand of JASDDO010000024.1, from coordinate 195,634,491 downwards.
AACCCTGTGGTAGCGTCCTTGCATCATGTTCTCGTCCCGTTCAGTGAAACGGACGTGTTTGGATGGCTACACGCACGTACGTGCATCCGTTCATGGGGGTATGCTTTTTCTTTAACTAGGCATTCATTTTGAAATTGGGAAGCTGCATATATTTTTGATATTTTTAAATCTGAATTTTGGACCCGACCCAGGCGCATTTCTGAAATGTTTTGTAACCCTCCAAATTCTAATTATTTAAAATTTTAAATCTTTACTTCTAAATGTTTACTCGGTGCATAGGATTTTTCCCTAAAACTAAATTATGAATCTTTCACAATTTCTTTAACTGCAAGATTTTCCTTCTTCCTTTATTTTTTTCCTCTGCACCCAATCAGAAACCTCCATCTTATTGCGCTGGGCCCACGTCTCTCTATCTTTTTCATTCTCTCTCTCCATTCTCTCTCTTTCTCTCAACCAATAGAAATATTCTTTAAATCCTTTTAAAATCTTTGCCAACCCATTTCCCTGGCCATCAGCCAATCGGAGCTCCTCTCTGTTTACCGGGCCCTACCGCCTCTCTCTCTCTCTCTATTCCTTTTCTCTTTCTCTCTCTCAGATACGCAGCTAGCTCTCTCTCTCTCTCTCTATTCCCTTTCTCTTTCTCTCTCTCAGTTACGCAGCTAGCTCTCTCTCTCTCTCTCTCTTCTTTTCTCTCTCCTCTCGCACTCTTTCTCTCAGCTATCGCGAGCACTGTGCTCTTCTCGATTCCACTCACCGCTCCTGCGTCGCGTCACCTCCCTCTTGCATTTCTTTCTTCTTCTCTCCTTGTAAACCCGAGCCCACGTTAACCCATGCCTGCGTCCACACCCTAACCCTAGCCTCGTCGCCTCACACCCGCGACCACCATCCCCTCCACCTTTCTCTCCTCTTCTCATCTCTCCCTCATCGTCATCTCTCTCTCACTCTTCCTTTCCCGAGCCTGTAGCCAGAACCCATCACCATACCCACCTCCATCGCCGCCGATCACATCGATGTCGCCAACACCTCCTGCTCTCCTCATCTCCCTCATCACTTTCTTCTCCTCATCCTCTCTCTCTTCTCTCCCATCATCGAACCCCCTGCACACCCGACCTCCGGCACCCACCGTGACAAGAACCCATCACCCGGCACACCTCTTCGCCGGCAACCCCTCAACCTCGCCGTCACCACCCACTATCCTCTTCTCTTCTTCTTTATTCCCTTCTCCTCTCTCTCTCTTCTCTTCTTTCCTTAAACCGCCTACACCAGAACCCTACCTTGCACCCCTGCAGACTCGCCGGCAGCCTACCTCCGGCGACCCCGACAACGCCAACACCTCATCTCCCTGACACCCATGGTGGCTCCCGTGCACAAACCAGTGAGCAAATCCCTCTCCCTTCTTCTCCCTCTTCTTCTTTTCTTGTTCTTTTCTTTATTTTATAAAATCTGTTTTCCAGCGATCGCCGGAATATGGTCATGCCATCGATAATCCCGCGACCCAGCGAGTGTACCCGACCCGCGTGTTTCCATCGTTCGTCGTTTGGGTTCATTCCGTGTACCGTACGCGCGTCGCGACGTTTTCCGCCAACGTGAGACGTTCCGTATTTCCATTCTTGATCCGTCCAGGCAAGTTAATCTTGCTACATGCTACTATAACATCTACACATATTTATTTCATGTTTAAGACTGTAAATGGAATCTAAGGCTGTTGATCTTCATTATTGCATTTCGATGTCAGAATATATCATGGTAGACTCAGATCTTAAATTATAATTCGTTGCATGTTAGAGCACCATATTGTATACCCACATCCGTGTTTAAATTGCTTATTAATTAACTGCATAACTCCTAGCACCTTGAAATAGTTTCTATCCCGAATACCCAGTGGCATCAATTGAACGTATTTTATATATCATTGCATCTCTAGAGTATGTAGTACGTATTAGCATGATTGTAACATTCATATGTGTTTTGCTGTATTCAGGTGAGGTTGAAACCAACTATTAAATGCAAACTGATAACTGTGCATCTACATACTTTAATTTGTACCTGATTGCATTTCACGTTATAAATTCCAGCTTTTTGATTCTATTAGTACACATGCTTGTTCTGTATGCCATGATCATGCTAGTTGATTTTGAGTACCCACATGATATCTTGTACACTCCTGACATGACATGACACCTTTATACATTACCTGACCCGACATGGTACCGTACACTACTTGATTCGACCTGATGTACCATGGCTTGACCCGTTACTTGATCTCGTGTCTAATGCCAACAAACCTGACATGTAGTCCTCACGAACCGTTCCTGCTGTCTATCCAGACAGACCTGCTCTTACCTGATCCTGTGTTGGCATTAGTCCTTGATTACTGAATACCTGACTTGACATACACATATAAATTGGGGGTATGGGGAAATCAATAGTGAAACCTGACTTGTAACTCAACAGTTCGATACTTGTTCTGATCAGTTTTATAGGCCAGGCCAGCCTTGGAATGATGCTGCTGACATCATTCATCTGTACATATTTCCTGTTTTAGTGCCTAGCGGCATGTCTCGGATTCAGCCCGAGAATCTGAACCGTGGTCCCGGGTATGCACGGGATACTATTGAGTTACATCGAATATTCATCAATTTGATTTCAAAGACTTTAGAGTAGATAACCCAATAGACCAGTTTAGTTTACCCACTACACAATACACTGTACTGCCTGATTTATGTCACTGTAACATATGCTTTATCACTCACGATTATAATTGCATTGCTTGTTATCCTGTTGCACTTTATTTCTTGATGACATGACGCGCTGACGTCTGGGTTTTGCATGGCCCAGATTCTTCTACCTTGTTACAGACTGATCAGGAGTATTGCCGTCGTTAGACGAGCGGTGAAGTTCCTGTCGGTATGTAATTTCACTCCTAGGTGTTTCATTTATTGTATCTTTGGGCTTCCGCATATGGTTATTTCTTGACTCTTTTACCCTGGCTTATGGACATGTACTAGCTAGTTGGTTTACTTTCCTGATCTTGATATCTCTACAGCCGTAATGTGACTGTGGAAGGATTTTTCCTGTTCACAGGTAGCATGGTTGGCTATGTCACATGCCCATCTTAGCATACTCTGGGAAGGGGGGCGTGACATGGTTCTTTTGGTATCAGAGCCATGGAATAAAGGTTAAACGGGTTTGATTCTTTTGTAGTTGGGTATTGCACCCAATACACAAATCAGAATACTCGTGATTAGAGACATGTCCTGCCACCTTGATTATCGTGATTGTTGAATCATATCCTTCTCTTGATCCTTGGTTCGGACGATATGCAAACCACTTTGCATTTCGACCTGAAGTCTTTTGGTTATCTATTGTTTCTCCCTGTTTCTTGATTCTGATATTAGGATTTGGGCGACTTGGGTGGAATTATGTAATTGTGCCCATGAACTGCAGCATGGTTACAATGTGGTACTCTATCTAAGTAACTTGGAGTTCTGGTCTTGATTCACTTCCATGTTCCATGATCGTTGTACTACCTTGTCCCTCACAGTTTCATTGCTTACCAGTTATTGTTTCATCGCCAACTTGAATCATGGTTACCGTGGTTAACCCTCTTCAGTATCTTGACTTCGGATGAAGTCATCTCGGTATCTTACTCGTTCTTGTTTTCCCTCGCGTTAGGATTATTCAATCCTGGTGCATTTCCTTGTTTGTTGTTGTTTTGGGAATGGGATCCCGCGGCACCTTTCACGCTCTTATTGATTGTAAGGAAGGGAAGGTGGTTCTTCAGATTCCCGGACATTCGGAAGTCGTTTTGCTGGAGGAAGCAGTTCTGTCGGGCCAGTCAAGTTAGGGCTAGGCCAACAAACAGGGTTCTTCGTCAATGGCACTGGATAAGGAAGAAGCGCCGGCTATATTTGAGAGTTTCATGAAAGTGTTTGAAGACATATCAGGTTTACCACCGAGGCGAGACGTGGAGTCGCACTTGAACTTGTCCTGGTGCAGCGCTAGTCTCAAAGGGTATATTACCCGATGTCACCAGTGGAGTTGGAAGAAGTCTGGAAGTAGGTTGCTGAATTACTTAAGAAGGATTGGTTTCGCCGCAGCAACTTAACTGGGGAAACTCCAGTTCTTCTAGTAAAGAAGAAAGATGACGCAGGGAAGGCGTGCATTGATTGTCAAGAAGTAAACCGAGTGATTATTATGAACTAGTACCCGATCACTCGCATTGGCGAAGTGTTTAAGCAGCTTAGTGGCGCGAGGGTATTCTCGAAACTGGATTTGCGGTTCGGATATCAACAAGTCCGAGTTAAATCAGAAGATGTTTGCAAGACTGTGTTCCGAACTCAGTATGGACATTACGAGTATTAGTGATGCCCTTCGGAGTAACGAATACACCGGCAATATTTATGGACTTGATGAACGGAATCTTTTCACCATTCTTGGACCAGTTTTAGTAATGGTCATGGAAGATATTCTGGTCTACTCGAGGAGCATTGAAGAGCATGAAGAACACTTGAAGATCGCACTGCAGACTTGGAGGCAAGAAAGATTATATGCAAAGATGAGCAAGTGCAAGTTTTAGATTGAAGAAGTAAAGTTTTGGGACATATCGTAGCGGGAGATGGAATCGCCGTTTACCCAAGGAAGATTGCAGCAGTTCAAGACCGGCCGATTCCGAAGAACGTTGCAAAGATCAGAAGTTTCTTGGATTCGCAAGATACTATAGAAGGTTCGCGAAGAATTTTTCTCGTTTGTCTGAGCCTCTGACCAAGCTTACGCATAAGAAAGTATCATTTGTGTGGATGAATAAGTTTGTGTCAGCCTTTGAGGCGTTGGAGCAAGAATTGATAACCGCTTTGTTTTAACAGTACCAGACGGTTCCGGAGGATTGGTGATTCACAGCGATGCATCTGGGAAAGATTTGGGATGTGGTTCGATACAACATGAGAAGGTTGTAGCTTACGCGTTGAGACAGTTGAAGGCCCATGAGAAGGATTACTCAACTCATGACTTGGAGCTTGCGGCTGGGATTTTCGCTTGAAGTTTTGGAGACACTACTTATTGGGCGAAAGAGGTCGAAATATTCACCGATCACAAAAGCCTAAAGTACGTGTTCGCTCAGAAGGAGCTAATTGTGAGACAGCGTAGATGGTTGAAGCTGACGGCTGACTACGATCTCGATCTTAAGTACCATCCGGGGAAAGTTAATGTTGTATCGGATACGCTTAGTCGGTTGCCAGCAATTCAGACGTTGACTACTCAGAAGGAACTTATTGAAGACTTTCGAAGATTTGACTTGGAGATTGTGCTACCGCATTCGTCGGGACAGTTGATGCAGCTGCAAGTACAGTCGTCGTTGATCGAGAATATTACAGCAGCGCAGTTACAGGACCCTAGATTGCAGAAGTTTCGAGAACGGGTTGAAGCTGAACTTCGAACGAACTCATTGGTTCATGAAGAAGGTTCGTTACGATATAGTAGTCGTTGTGTGTGCTAAAGGGAGACATCCGCGAAGAAGTTATGAAGGAGGCGCACAGTTCAGCATATTCCATACATCCAGGAGGCACATAGATGTACCGTGATCTACGACAGCATTTCTGGTGGGAAAGTTTGAAACGGGAGATTGCTCGCTTTGTGGCAAAGTGCTTGGTGTGTCAGCAGGTTAAGGCTGAACATCAGAGGGTTACTAGTTTATTGCAACCACTTCCGATTCCTCAATCGAAGTGGGAACATATAACCATAGATTTCGTGACAGCTTTACCGCGGAATCCAAAAGGCAACAATGTTGTTGGGGTGATAGTTGATCGATTGACCAAGGCAGCTCATTTCATACCATTTCGAGTTGGTCAATCAATGGAAGCGTTAGCGGAACGGTACATGCAGGAGATTGTAAGATTGCATGGAGTACCGGTGAGCATCGTGTCCGACCGTGACACTCGTATCTTATCACACTTCTGGAGGAGCTTATAGGAAAGTTTGGGGACTCGATTGAAGTTTAGCACAACTTATCATCCTCAGACAGATGACCAGTCAGAGAGATCGATCCAAACTCCAGAAGATATGTTGAGAGCTTGCATGTTAGACTTCAAGGGATCATGGGAGGATCATCTACACTTGGTGGACTTTTCGTACAACAACAGTTTTCAGGAGACTATTAAGATGGCTCCATTCGAAGTATTGTATGGTTGCAAGTGTCGTTCACCTATTTGTTGGGACAATGCCAGAGAGCGAAGATTGTTGGGACCAGATTTGGTTGTGCAGACAGATGAGAAAGTTAACGCTTTTTGGAATCATGTGAAAGCAGCTCAAGACAGACAGAAGAATTGGGTAGATACGTCGAGAAGACCTCTAGAGTTCGCCATTGGTGGTTTGGTGTTCTTGAAGGTATCACCGACTGGAGGGGTGATTCGTTTCGGAAGTCGAGGAAAGCCTAGTCCTCGATTTGTTGGGCCTTTCAAGATTTTGGAGCATGATTGGAAGAGTGGTTTGTCGTTTAGTGTTACCGCAATCATTGAAGAATGTTCGTGACGTGTTTCTTGTATCTCAACCCAGTGGGTATGCTCGAGATGAAATACATGTATTGGATCTTTCGGAGCAGATTGTACGAGGAAATTTAACCTTTGAGGAGCGACCGATAAATTGTGGATCGAAGAGAAAAAATTCTTATGAACAAAGTTATCCCTCTTGTACTTGTTTCATGGGGTAATCGCTTGCATGGAGAACCAACTTGGGAACGAGAAGATGAAATCCGGCAGAAGTTTCCACATCTATCCTTGTAGATTCATAATTGTCCATCCTTTCTTGTCCTTGGAATTTCGAGGACGAAATCCTTTTGTAGTTGGGTATAATGTAACACCCAAGTTCATTTATACCAATTCCAGTTTCAGTAATTTTACTTATCCATGGTATATTCCTGATTTAGCGTGTTTGGGTGCGAATAGTATTTTGCATGTTACTGGGCATTCGACCCAACCCGCTTGCTAGAACCTGTTTGACTCTTATTATACATTATCTGGACTTGTTGCATGAACTAGTACATCTCATGATTTAGTGTATACTGGTATTTTATCCTTTATCGCATCTTTTGCATATAACAGTTTAAATCATGTGAAATAAATTAAAATTGCATTACATGGCCTGCATGATACCCCTAACCCTGTGGTAGCGTCCTTGCATCATGTTCTCGTCCCGTTCAGTGAAACGGACGTGTTTGGATGGCTACGCACACGTACGTGCATCCGTTCTTGGGGGTATGCTTTTTCTTTAACTAGGCATTCATTTTGAAATTGGGAAGCTGCATATATTTTTGATATTTTTAAATCTGAATTTTGGACCCGACCCGGGCGCATTTCTGAAATGTTTTGTAACCAACCAAATTCTAATTATTTAAAATTTTAAATCTTTACTTCTAAATGTTTACTCAGTGCATAGGATTTTTCCCTAAAACTAAATTATGAATCTTTCACAATTTCTTTAACTGCAAGATTTTCCTTCTTCCTTTATTTTTTTTCTCTGCACCCAATCAGAAACCTCCATCTTATTGCGCTGGGCCTACGTCTCTCTATCTTTTTCATTCTCTCTCTCCATTCTCTCTCTTTCTCTCAACCAATAGAAATATTCTTTAAATCCTTTTAAAATCTTTGCAAACCATTTCCCTGGCCATCAGCCAATCGGAGCTCCTCTCTGTTTACCGGGCCCCACCGCCTCTCTCTCTCTCTCTATTCCCTTTCTCTTTCTCTCTCTCAGTTACGCAGCTAGCTCTCTCTCTCTCTATTCCCTTTCTCTTTCTCTCTCTCAGTTACGCAGCTAGCTCTCTCTGTCTCTCTTCTTTTCTCTCTCCTCTCGCACTCTTTCTCTCAACTATCGCGAGCACTGTGCTCTTCTCGATTCCACTCACCGCTCCTACGTCGCGTCACCTCCCTTTTGCATTTCTTTCTTCTTCTCTCCTTGTAACCCCGAGCCCACGTTAACCCATGCCTGCGTCTACACCCTAACCCTAGCCTCGTCGCCTTACAACCGCGACCACCATCCCCTCCACCTTTCTCTCCTCTTCTCATCTCTCCCTCCTCGTCATCTCTCTCTCACTCTTCCTTTCCCGGGCCTGTAGTCAGAACCCATCACCATACCCACCTCCATCGCCGCCGATCACATCGCCGTCGCCAACACCTCCTGCTGTCCCCGTCTCCCTCATCTCTTTCTTCTCCTCTTCTCCTCATCCTCTCTCTCTTCTCTCCCATCATCGAACCCCCTGCACACCCGACCTCCGGCACCCACCGCAACAAGAACCCATCACCCGGTACACCTCGTCGCCGGCAACCCCTCAACCTCGCCGTCACCAAGCACTCTCCTCTTCTCTTCTTCTTTATTCCCTTCTCCTCTCTCTCTTCTCTTCTTTCCTTAAATCGCCTACACCAGAACCCTACCTTGCACCCCTGCACCCTCGCCGGCAGCCAACCTCCGACGACCCCGACAGCGCCAACACCTCGTCTCCCTGACACCCATGGTGGCTCCCGTGCACAAACCAGTGAGCAAATCCCTCTCCCTTCTTCTCCCTCTTCTTCTTTTCTTGTTCTTTTCTTTATTTTATAGAATCTGTTTTCCAGCGATTGCCGGAATACGGTCGTGCCATCGACAATCCCGACGACCCAGCGAGCGTACCCGAACCGCGTGTTTCCATCGTTCGTCGTTTGGGTTCATTCCGTGTACCGTGCGCGCGTCGCGACGTTTTCCGCCGACGTGAGACGTTCCGTATTTCCGTTCTTGATCCGTCCAGGCAAGTTAATCTTGCTACATGCTACTATAACATCTATACATATTTATTTCATGTTTAAGACTGTAAATGGAATCTAAGGCCGTTAATCTTCATTATTTCATTTTGATGTCAGAATATATCATGGTAGACTCAGATCTTAAATTATAATTCGTTGCATGTTAAAGCACCATATTGTATACCCACATCCGTGTTTAAATTGCTTATTAATTAACTGCATAACTCCTAGCACCTTGAAATAATTTCTATCCCGAATACCTAGTGGCATCAATTGAATGTATTTTATATATCATTGCATCTCTAGAGTATGTAGTACGTATTAGCATGATTGTAACATTCATATGTGTTTTGCTGTATTCAGGTGAGGTTGAAACCATCTATTAAATACAAACTGATAACTGTGCATCTACATACTTTAATCTGTACCTGATTGCATTTCACGTTATAAATTCCAGCTTGTTGATTCTATTAGTACACATGCTTTTTCTGTATGCCATGATCATGCTAGTTGATTTTGAGTACCCACATAATATCTTGTACACTCCTGACATGACATGACACATTTATACATTACCTGACCCGACATGGTACCGTACACTACTTGACTCGACCTGATGTACCATGGCTTGACCCGTTGCTTGATCTCGTGTCTAATGCCAACAAACCTGACATGTAGTCCTCACGGACCGTTCTTGCTGTCTATCCAGACAGACCTGTTCTTACCTGATCCTGTGTTGGCATTAGTCCTTGATTACTGAATACCTGACTTGACATACACATATAACTTGGGGGTATGGGGAAATCAATAGTGAAACCTGACTTGTAACTTAACAATTCGATACTTGTTCTGATCAGTTTTAGAGGCCAGGCCAGCCTGGGAATGATGCTGCTGACATCATTCATCTGTATATATTTCCTGTTTTAGTGCCTAGCGGCATGTCTCGGATTCAGCCCGAGAATTTGGACCGTGGTCCCGGGTATGCACGGGATACTATTGAGTTACATCGAATATTCATCAATTTGATTTCAAAGACTTTAGAGTAGATAATCCAATAGACCAGTTTAGTTTACCCACCGCACAATACACTGTACTTCCTGATTTATGTCACTGTAACATATGCTTTATCACTCATGATTATAATTGCATTGCTTGTTATCCTGTTGCACTTTATTCCTTGATGACATGACGCGCTGACGTCTGGGTTTTGCATGGCCCAGATTCTTCTACCTTGTTACAGACTGATCAGGAGTATTGTCATCGTTAGACGAGCGGTGAAGTTCCCGTCGGTATGTAATTTCACTCCCAGGTGTTTCATTTATTGTATCTTTGGGCTTCCGCATATGGTTATTTCTTGACTCTTTTACCCTGGCTTATGGACATGTACTAGCTAGTTGGTTTACTTTCCTGATCTTGATATCTCTACAGCCATAATGTGACTGTGGAAGGATTTTTCCTGTTCACAGGTAGCATGGTTGGCTATGTCACGTGCCCATCTTAACGTACTCTGGGAAGTGGGGCGTAACATGGTGTATCAAATCTAATGTTCTGTCAGTTTCATAGTCTCAATGTCTAAGTCACTACACTTATCGTCAGTTCGAGTGTGAGCGTCAACCACCGCAGGAGTATTCCCAACCCAAGGGTAAGCCCTAGGGACAAGGAAACACGGGCCCAAATCACGATCAGTAAGAATCAGAAACACGATCAGTATCAAAATCATGAAATCACGAAATATGCCAGCAGTGGGACTCCTGAGAGTCTGTTGATCGAACTCACACTCAAACTACCCCACACCCCCGCGGTATACATCAAACGCCGACCATGAATCTAAATACTAGTCGCTCCATAATAAGTCTACGAGAGAATTAGATACAGGGTCTTCATCGAGCATGTCTCGACCGGTATCCAAGATAAATGGGCAGTCCTCGATGTCTTACCTATGACACTAATATAAGTGCTTCCATACCCGTCCCATACCAATTATAGTTACACTTATATATGCCCCATAGGCGTCGACAATGCAATAACTAAATGGTTCCGCTGATTGTGTACAAGTACGTGTCACTTCCACTACTCAATCACGTTTTTACACTAACATACTTGCCACAATCCAGTCACTAACACTATCACTCGGTAATGTAAAAATAGTCACTAGGATATCGATGCAAATGAACACTATTTACAAAGGGTATAACAGTCATGCAACATGATGGGGATACGAAAAATGCACTACTAAATACATAAGAGCAGCCGGTGTCGGTTGGATTAGAAAAATCACATAAAATCACACGTGCATAATTTGGTGAAACAATATAAAAAGAGTAATCGGTGTATTAAATTATATGTAAGGCAAAATTGGTTTCGAGTCATTCGTATTTTAGGCTTGCGAGTTACGGTCCTTCCATTTTGAGTGTTTACTGCTGGAAATCCAATTTCTGGACTGGAAGTCCATTTCGTAACACGTTTTACTCCCTATTGGGAGCATAATTAGGCGATACTACAGTTATATAATATTTAGGTTTACCTATTATGTTTCCAACGCACCAAACGGATCAATTATATCTGCTATACGCAGGGAGATATGCACTGTCTAAGGTTAAGGTATACATTCTGTCTCTGCATGAAACTGCAGTACACATCGACGGTTTAAAAGGTATTATAAATATCAAACGATACTGGAATGCAATGAGACCAGTACTTTTAGAAATCTCATTCAATTATCTACACTTCTATGTATGGTTCTGCACACTTTCGCGCTTAAACAGTGAGAAATATACGTTCTAAAAACGGGTAAAGGCAGAGATTCTTGCTCTGGACTGCAGTCCAGAGCTGTGAATCGCCCCAGTTTTATTGTCATAATTTATTAAAATACAAAGATGGACTATGGGGTGTTGTTTTTTATCTGTTGGATTCGATATGAGCCATAGAACGCTAAGATCCGATATATAAATGATTTATTATGATTTTAACTGTTCAGCTTGTCCGGGAAACTTCAACTTTTGCAAAGGTTATTGAGGGTAACGTTTCATGGGTGAAACAACGTCGTTTTGTCCTCTAATTTTTACAGGGTATTCATTAAAAGTAATGGGGTATAGTGATCATGGGTTCCACCATATTCGCTTAAGTTATCGTGTCACGCCCCGCTTCCCAGAGTACGCAAGATTGGGCACGTGACATAGCCAACCATGCTACCTGTGGGTAGGAAGTATCCATCCACAGTCACATTACGGTTGTAGAGATATCAAGAAATTAGGTAAATAAACTAATCTAACACATGTCCAAATCCATAATGATAAGAGTCAATGAAAATTAAGTGCGGAAGCAAATGATCCAATACAATAATAGAAAGGTACGTCCCATAATGCGGAATCGCACCTGGAAATAAAATGCAATAAATGAACTGACCACTACAGAACTCACAAATCAGCCTGCTGGCTGAAGTACTCCTGCTCGGTCGGCGACAGTGGTAAAGAATCTGGGCCATGCAAAACCCAGACGTCAGTGCGTCATGTTAACCAATAATATAATATGAACATGGTAATAAGCAATGCAGAAATAAACATGAATAAAGCAATAATATGAAACAACAGTGCGGGGTAGTGTGCAGTGGGTAACGAAACTGTTCTATCAGGTTTTCTATTCTAAAGTCTTTGAAATCAATTGGTGACTCGTCGATGTAACTCAATAGTATCTCGTGCATGCCCGGGACCACGGTCAAGATTCTCGGGACTGAATCCGAGACGTGCCGCTAGGCAGTAATAGTAGCAGGATGGATGAGTGATGTCAGCATCATCACTCCGGGGCTGGCCTAGCCCGTAAGACTGATCAGAACAGGTATCGAACTGTTGAGTTACAAGTCGGTTTCACCTTTGATTTCTCCATACCCCCAAGTTATGTATGTCAGGTCAGGTATTCAATAATCAAGGACTAATGCCAACACGGGATCAGGTAACAGGTCAGGTTTGTCTGGATAGACAACAGGAATGGTCCATGAGGACCCCAAGTCAGGTTTGTTGGCATTAGGCATGAGATCAGGTAACAAGGCATGTCATGGTACAACAGAATGAGTCGGTATGTATAGGGTACCATGTCCGGTGCATCGGTATGTATGTATATGTCAAGTGTAGCAGGATCGGGTCAATATGTAATGTAATCGAGTATGTGCTCTCAACAGGTATACAATCGAATAAGTAACAGCAGCAAGAATTTAAAGTAACAACAATAATAGTCATTTAATCACAATGGTACATGAATATGATGCAGTTGTATTATACTAGCAGGTTCGAGCACCCTTGGGGGTGCAATAATCACAGTGTAGCGCAATATTAGTAACAGCAGGTAATGAAGATATAAGTGTACAACTATCATCCTCTAAATAGTGAAATGATAAGCAGGTAGTTGCTATTAAGGTTATGGTGGCAAAGTACGATTTAGATGGAAGTATTATGATGCATATCACATTTCGTCCAATGAGACAAGTAACAATACTTAGTTAATATAGCAAGTTTTATGAGTCAAACACTTAATTAGTTTAACGTAGCATGTAGCAAGAGATCTTGCCTCGACGGTTTCGCAAACCGGAAAACACGAATGCAACGTCGGCGGAAAACACAAGACGGATGCACGGGCCACGGATCGAGTCCAAACAGCGAACAGCGGGACCACACGGACCAGAGTACTTCGCTGGAGAGTCGGGTCCAGACGACGGCACGGCCGGAATCCGGCGAAATGTCAAAACGGCGACTAAATTAGTAAAACACGACACACGGACACCAAGACCAGCGGGGGGTTAACACGAATGGAAAGGTGGAGATATGCTTACAGGGAAGAACCAGGGGGAAACCACGACGGGTTCGACGGCGATGGGGCGCCGGCAAGGCAGCGACGGCGGCAGCGAAGGCTGGAAATTTCTGGGTTCACTGGAAAGGGTGGTGCGGTGAGTAGAGGGGGTGCTGGCCTGCTCTGGTGTTCAGGGGGAGAAGGAGGTGGTCGGAGGTGTCTCTAGCAACGACGGCGAGGATCGACGGCAAGCTTCCCGGCGACTAGGGTTGGTGATAGGGTTAGGTCTGTTGCAGTTGCAACTCCGGCGAGGGAAGGAGGAGGAAGACGAGGAGGTCGGGACGAGGGTGAAGAGAGGGAGTCTCTGGCGTCGTCGGCGATGGGAGGCGGCGGCGACGGCGAGATCTGCGTGCAGGTGGTGGCGTCGGAGTTGGGTCGCAGGCACTGAAGGAGGGAGGAGAGGAGGTAGGGGGTGCGGCTAGGCTGTGGAGGCGAGGACGGTGACGGCGAGGTCGCGGGGAGGTCGACGGCGACGGTAGGAGGTGGCTAGGGTTAGGGTTCGGAGGGTTCGCGATGGGTTTCTCGTGCTGGAAAAAGGTTGCAGGGGACTGTTTATATAAATATAGGGAAGAGAGAGAGAGTTGGAGAGAGAGAAAGAGAGAGACGTGAGAGATGGAGAGAGAAGGAGAGAGAGAGGAATAGTGGAGGGGCCCACTGGGTTAAAACCCACTCCAATTGGCCAGCCAGAGAAAGATTCAGAACTAAAGAATATTTTTAAAGATTTGAACGTTAAATTAACAGAAGAAAATATATATAAACGAAATATTATAAGGTTTAGATTATTCTATTAATTTGGGATTTTGGAGCTAAATGAAACATTTCCAAATCGTGCCCGGGTTGGGTCCAAAAATTCGAAATTCAAATTATAGGATTTTAAGCGAGTTCCAAATTTTGAAAAGAGGTGTTTAATGATTAAAATGCATGCCCCCAAGTCGAACACTTGCACGCGCGCGTAGCCGTCCAAACTTGTCCGTTTCACCGAACGGGATAAAATCTCGACGCGCGGACGCTACCACGCGACTAGTGGCGACGAGTAGGCCAACATGGATATTTTTAATTTCATTTTAGGTGTTAAAATTTGTTATGTGCCAAAATTACTTAACCGGTTAAAATTTAGCAATAAGCACCAAACAATCAGGATAAATGAAATGAGCAATGTATAACACTCAACTAGTAATAGAAATAGTATTATTGGGCTCGAGTGTTACATCATACCCAACTACAAAAAGAATTTCGTCCTCGAAATTCCAAGAATACAAGATAGCTAACTACAGGAAAAGGTGAGGAAATTTCTGCCGGATCTCGTCTTCTCGCTCCCAAGTGGATTCTCCATGCGATCGATTACCCCAAGAAACTAGCACAAGGGGGATAATCTTGTTCTTAAGAACCTTTTCTCTTCGATCCTTGATTTCAACTGGTCGCTCCTCAAAAGTTAGGTCCTCCCGTACAGTCAACTCCGAATGATCCAAGACGTGAGTTTCATCGCGAACATACCTCCGTAGTTGAGACACGTGAAACACATCGTGCACTCCTGCCAATGACTGTGGTAACGCCAACGGTATGCTACCTCCCCAACACGCTCCAATATCTCGAAGGGTCCAACGAATCGAGGACTAAGCTTTCCCCGACTCCCAAAGCGAATCACCCCTCTAGTCGGTGATATCTTCAGGAATACCAAATCACCCACGGCGAACTCTAGAGGTCTTCTTGACGTGTCAGCCCAACTTTTCTGTCTGTCTTGAGCTGCCTTCATGTGCTTCCTGATTGTATTCACCTTCTCGACTGTCCGTACCACCAAATCTGGTCCTAGTAATCTTCGTTCACCAACGTCATCCCAACAAACAGGTGAACGGCACTTGCGACCATACAACGCTTCAAACGGAGCCATCTGAATAGTCGCTTGGAAGCTATTGTTGTACGAAAACTCCACCAGGTGTAGATGATCCTCCCAAGAACCTTTGAAGTCCAACATGCAAGCCCTCAACATATCTTCAAGGGTCTGGATTGTTCTCTCCGATTGTCCATCAGTCTGAGGATGATAAGCTGTGCTAAACTTCAATCCAGTCCCCATACTTTCTTGTAAACTCCTCCAGAAGTGCGACAAGAACCGAGTGTCCCGATCGGACACGATGCTTACCGGTACTCCATGCAATCTTACAATCTCCTGCATGTACCGCTCTGCCAAAGTCTCCGTCGATTGACCAACCTGAAAAGGAATAAAGTGAGCTGTCTTGGTCAACCGATCGACAATCACCCATACTGCATTGTTGCCCTTTGGACTCCGCGGTAAAGCTGTCACGAAATCCATGGTTATATGTTCCCACTTCCACTGAGGAATCGGAAGTGGTTGCAACAAACCAGCAACCCTTTGGTGTTCTGCCTTGACTTGCTGACACACCAAGCACTTAGCCACGAAGCGAGCAATCTCCCGTTTCATACCTTCCCACCAGAAGTGCTGTCGAATATCTCGGTACATCTTTGTCCCTCCTGGATGTACAGAGTAAGCTGAACTGTGTGCCTCCTTCATAAGCTCTTCACGCACATCTCCCTTTGGCACACACACACGGCTACCATACCTCAACGAACCATCTTCATGGATCAGTAAATCGGTTCGTAGCCCGGCTTCAACCTGCTCTCGAAACTTTTGCAGTCTAGGATCCTGCGTTTGAGCCGCTTTAATCTTCTCAACTAAGGACGATTGCACTTGCAACTGCATCAACTGTCCCGTAGCATGTGGTAGCACAACCTCCAAATCAAATCTCCGAAAATCCGCAATGATCTCCCTTTGTGCGGTCAATACCTGAATTGCTGGTAATCGACTTAGCGCATCCGGCACGACGTTAACTTTTCCCGGATGGTACTTAAGATCAAGGTCATAGTCGGCCATCAGCTCCAACCATCTGCGTTGCCTCATGTTCAACTCCTTCTGAGTGAACACATACTTCAAACTCTTATGATCTGTAAAGACTTCGACTCTCTCGCCCAAAAGGTAGTATCTCCAAATCTTCAAGGCGAAGATCACGGCCGCAAGCTCCAAGTCATGAGTCGGATAATTCTTCTCATGAGTCTTCAGTTGTCTCGATGCGTAAGCCACGACCTTCCCATTCTGCATCAAAACACATCCCAATCCTTTTCCAGATGCGTCGCTATGAATCACCAGTCCTTCTGAATTATCTGGTACGGTCAGGATAGGGGCGGTTATCAACTGCTGCTTCAACGTCTCGAAGGCCAATGCACATCCATCCGTCCAAACAAACGGTACCTCCTTGCACGTGAGCTTGGTTAACGGCTCTGCCAAACGAGCGAAGTTCTCCACAAATCTCCTGTAGTATCCGGCGAGTCCAAGAAAACTTCTTATCTCCGCAACATTCTTTGGAATAGGCCAATCTCGAACTGCTGCAATCTTTTCGGGATCGACGGTGATTCCATCGCCCGACACGACATGCCCCAGAAACTTCACTTCTTCCAGCCAGAATTCGCACTTACTCATCTTCGCGAATAATTTCTCCCGTCTCAGCGTCTGCAGTGCGATCTTTAAATGCTCAGCATGTTCCTTCGGACTCTTCGAGTATACCAGAATATCGTCAATGAATACCACAATAAACTGGTCCAAGAATAGTGAAAAGACCATGTTCATCAAATCCATGAATATTGCCGGCGCATTCGTCACTCCGAAGGGTATCACTAGATACTCGAAATGTCCATGTCGAGTTCGAAACGCCGTCTTGCAAATGTCTTCTGCTTTCACTCGGACCTGATGATATCCTGATCACAAATCCAGTTTCGAGAATACCCTCGCGCCACTAAGCTGCTCAAAAAGTTCTCCAATGCGAGGGATCGGGTACTTGTTCTTAATAGTCACCCGGTTCAATTCTCGATAATTAATGCACATCCTTCTCGTGCCATCCTTCTTCTTTACTAAAAGAACTGGAGCTCCCCAAGGCGAGTTGCTGCTTCGAATCCAACCCTTCTTGAGTAATTCACCAACTTGTTTCTTAACTTCTTCCAATTCCACTGGTGCCATCGGATAATAAGATTTCGATACTGGCGCTGCACCAGGATTAAGGTCAATCGCGAACTCCACATCTCGCGTCGGCGGTAAGCCCGATATATCTTCAAATACGTCCATAAAGTCGCGAACAACTGCCGGCTCTTCATTACTATCCACTTCCATTGTCGCAAGAACACCGTTTGTCGGCCTAGCCCTAAACTCGACTGGCCCGACAGAATTGCTTCCTTACCGTAACTGCTGTCTGCATCGTTGGCTGCGAAAGGTCCAGCGAGACTACTGAGTCTCCTCCATTCTGCTGCATGCACGTCCACGGTTGCCCCATTCTGCCTTAGTCCGATAAATTTCTCCTTCATTTCCTCCCGTGCAGTCCGCGGGAAGAATTTCTCCAGGACACTTTTAGAGAAATCAGCCCAACTGATTGGCTTGGGCAGGCGGGTCTCCTCCATAAGCCATCACTCTCGGCGTAAACCACTAGCTGAAAGCGCACCACAACAACTCTCTTGTCCTCTGGGATCTGTGCCGCAATCAGCAAATTCTCCGTGTCACTAGCCTCTGCTCGGCTGGTAACAGCTCCTTTAAACCAGTAAATGTAGACGGACCCAAACTCTGAAATCTGCTACGGTCCTTACTCGTTCGACTGGTCTAGTTCCATCGTTGTTTACAGACTGCTGAACGATCTGCAAACCTTCCTGAAACGAATCTGCTGTTGCTGGATCAGCTCAGTCTGTCTCTTTGATTTCCAGCATTCCTCTTATCACTCCAAGCATGGCGGCTTCGTTCACATGCCTCCGGTACGTCTTCAACCTCTTACCTGTCATAATCCTGAACTCAAAACACCTAACATTAGCATGATGATAGATTCTGAATGTGGATCAAGGCTAGAACTCCAAGATACTTAAATAGAGTACCGCATTGTAGCTATGCCGCGGTATCATAGCCACAATTACTTAACTCCACTAAAGTCGCCCAAGTCCTAGGGATAACAAGAAATCAGGTTTTCGAGTCGACATGCAAAGTAAGTTTGCACGTCGTAAAAGATATAATCAGGAAGAATGAGATTCAAGAGTGGTAAAAACGGTCAAGGTGGTAGGACATATTTCCTAAACACGGGTATTCTGATTTGTGTATTGGGTACAATACCCAACTACAAAAGAATCAACCCAATTAACCTATAGCTCTGATACCAAAAGAACCATGTCACGCCCCGCTTCCCAGAGTACGCAAGATTGGGCACGTGACATAGCCAACCATGCTACCTGTGGGTAGGAAGCATCCATCCACAGTCACATTACGGTTGTAGAGATATCAAGAAATTAGGTAAATAAACTAATCTAACACATGTCCAAATCCATAATGATAAAAGTCAATGAAAATTAAGTGCGGAAGCAAATGATCCAATACAATAATAGAAAGGTACGTCCCATAATGCGGAATCGCACCTGGAAATAAAATGCAATAAATGAACTGACCACTACAGAACTCACAAATCAGCCTGCTGGCTGAAGTACTCCTGCTCGGTCGGCGGCAGTGGTAAAGAATCTGGGCCATGCAAAACCCAGACGTCAGCGCGTCATGTCAACCAATAATATAATATGAACATGGTAATAAGCAATGCAGAAATAAACATGAATAAAGCAATAATATGAAACAACAGTGCGGGGTAGTGTGCAGTGGGTAACGAAACTGTTCTATCAGGTTTTCTATTCTAAAGTCTTTGAAATCAATTGGTGACTCGTCGATGTAACTCAATAGTATCCCGTGCGTGCCCAGGACCACGGTCAAGATTCTCGGGGCTGAATCCGAGACGTGCCGCTAGGCAGTAATAGTAGCAGGATGAATGAGTGATGTCAACATCATCACTCCGGGGCTGGCCTAGCCCGTAAGACTGATCAGAACAGGTATCGAACTGTTGAGTTACAAGTCGGTTTCACCTTTGATTTCCCCATACCCCCAAGTTATGTATGTCAGGTCAGGTATTCAATAATCAAGGACTAATGCCAACACGGGATCAGGTAACAGGTCAGGCTTGTCTGGATAGACAACAGGAATGGTCCATGAGGACCCCAAGTCAGGTTTGTTGGCATTAGGCATGAGATCAGGTAACAAGTCATGTCATGGTACAACAGAATGAGTCGGTATGTATAGGGTACCATGTCCGGTGCATCGGTATGTATGTATATGTCAAGTGTAGCAGGGTCGGGTATATGTAATGTAATCGAGTATGTGCTCTCAACATGTATACAATCGAATAAGTAACAGCAGCAAGAATTTAAAGTAACAGCAATAATAGTCATTTAATCACAATGGTACATGAATATGATGCAGTTGTATTATACTAGCAGGTTCGAGCACCCTTGGGGGTGCAATAATCACAGTGTAGCGCAATATTAGTAACGGCAGGTAATGAAGATATAAGTGTACGACTATCATCCTCTAAATAGTGAAATGATTAGCAGGTAGTTGTTATTAAGGTTATGGTGGCAAAGTACGATTTAGATGGCAGTATTATGATGCATATCACATTTCGTCCAATGAGACAAGTAACAATACTTAGTTAATATAGCAAGTTTTATGAGTCAAACACTTAATTAGTTTAACGTAGCATGTAGCAAGAGATCTTGCCTCGACGGTTTCGCAAACCGGAAAACACGAATGCAACGTCGGCGGAAAACACAAGACGGATGCACGGGCCACGGATCGAGTCCAAACAGCGAACAGCGGGACCACACGGACCAGAGTACTTCGCTGGAGAGTCGGGTCCAGACGACGGCACGGCCGGAATCCGGCGAAATGTCAAAACGGCGACTAAGTTAGTAAAACACGACACACGGACACCAAGACCAGCGGGGGGGTTAACACGAATGGAAAGGTGGAGATATGCTTACAGGGAAGAACCAGGGGGCAACCACGACGAGTTCGACGGCGATGGGGCGCCGGCGAGGCAGCGACGGCGGCAGCGAAGGCTGGAAATTTCTGGGTTCGCTGGAAAGGGTGGTGCGGTGAGTAGAGGGGGTGCTGGCCTGCTCTGGTGTTCAGGGGGAGAAGGAGGTGGTCGGAGGTGTCTCTGGCAACGACGGCGAGGATCGACGGCAAGTTTCCCGACGACTAGGGTTGGTGATAGGGTTAGGTCTGTTGCAGTTGCAACTCCGGCGAGGGAAGGAGGAGGAAGACGAGGAGGTCGGGACGAGGGTGAAGAGAGGGAGTCTCTGGCGTCGTCGGCGATGGGAGGCGGCGGCGAGATCTGCGTGCAGGTGGTGGCGTCGGGGTTGGGTCGCAGGCTCTGAAGGAGGGAGGAGAGGAGGTAGGAGGGTGCGGCTAGGCTGTGGAGGCGAGGACGGTGACGGCGAGGTCGCGGGGAGGTCGACGGCGACGGCAGGAGGTGGCTAGGGTTAAGGTTCGGGGGGTTCGCGATGGGTTTCTCATGCTGGAAAAAGGTTGCAGGGGACTGTTTATATAAATATAGGGAAGAGAGAGAGAGTTGGAGAGAGAGAAAGAGAGAGACGTGAGAGATGGAGAGAGAAGGAGAGAGAGGAATAGTGGAGGGGCCCACTGGGTT
This sequence comes from Agapanthus africanus, assembly GCA_030015575.1. Lineage (NCBI taxonomy): Eukaryota > Viridiplantae > Streptophyta > Magnoliopsida > Asparagales > Amaryllidaceae > Agapanthus > Agapanthus africanus. The sequence goes on along the minus strand of JASDDO010000024.1, from coordinate 195,613,319 downwards.
AAAACCCACTCCAATTGGCCAGCCAGAGAAAGATTCAGAACTAAAGAATATTTTTAAAGATTTGAACGTTAAATTAACAGAAGAAAATATATATAAACGAAATATTATAAGGTTTAGATTATTCTATTAATTTGGGATTTTGGCGCTAAATGAAACATTTCCAAATCGTGCCCGGGTTGGGTCCAAAAATTCGAAATTCAAATTATAGGATTTTAAGCGAGTTCCAAATTTTGAAAAGAGGTGTTTAATGATTAAAATGCATGCCCCCAAGTCGAACACTTGCACGCGCGCGTAGCCGTCCAAACTTGCCCGTTTCGCCGAGCGGGATAAAATCTCGACACGCGGACGCTACCACGCGACTAGTGGCGACGAGTAGGCCAACATGAATATTTTTAATTTCATTTTAGGTGTTAAAATTTGTTATGTGCCAAAATGACTTAACCGGTTAAAATTTAGCAATAAGCACCAAACAATCAGGATAAATGAAATGAGCAATGTATAACACTCAACTAGTAATAGAAATAGTATTATTGGGCTCGGGTGTTACATATCGCATAGGGTTCTATATCGAACACTTAGATTATGCAAACGGTTATCGATCGAAATATCGATTTCTTTTACCCGATCAACACGAAATTAATTCATGAGTTACTATATGATATTACAATGGCGTAATTGACCCAAGTCGGGCCTCAAATGCTAAAATTTACGATGATGGTACTTGTTCGATATTAACTTCGCAAATAACGTATATGAAAAAAATGTCTATACTTATACATATATCATCATATATTATATATAGCGATTACTATAGCATGATGAACAAGTGAAGGGGTTCACTTACCTTGGGTCGCTGATATAAAAGCGACGCGACGTGCATGGTTCATCTCGACACACGAGACAGCGTGATGCTGGACACAATGCGTGACGCATGCGCGATGCGTGGTGACCCGGTACTCGACGCGGTGGCGACACGGGCGTGATACGATACTAGGCACGGTCCTGACTCGGTGCATGGTGCGGGTGTGACACGACGTGACACGATACTGGACACTACTGAACACAGTGCTGGGCACGAAGTGGACACGATCCATAGCACATCTGGGCACGCGGGCGATACGAGGCTAGGCACGGCGGTGGTGCAGTCGTGGCACGGTACCGGTGCGGAGGTGGGCACCAGAGCGGTTTGAAGGATCAGCGTTGGAGGCAGTGGGGAGTCGGAAACAAGAAGTGGTGGAAGCGGGCGTCGACAGTGATGGTGTGCAGGGTGCCAGCGGTGAAGTTGCAATGAGTGAGCTCGGAGCTCGGTGGGTTATGATGGAAGTGAAGAGGTAAGGGCGGTTCTGTGGTGCTCGCGGGGAAATCTTGGTGGGCTCGAGCTCGTCAGCGGAGGCGAGGAGATGAGCTGGGGTCACGAACGATGGCGGTGGTCGGCGTTGGTGGTTGGAGTTGTGGAGATGGTGGCAAGGAGGCTCGGGTGTGTCACGCCCCGCTTCCCAGAGTACGCAAGATTGGGCACATGGCATAGCCAACCATGCTACCTGTGGGTAGGAAGCATCCATCCACAGTCACATTACGGTTGTAGAGATATCAAGAACAAGATAAATAAACTAATCTAACACATGTCCAAATCCATAATAACAAGAGTCAATAAACAATAAGTGCGGAAGCAAGTGATCCAATGCAATAATAGAAAGGTACGCCCCGTAATGCGGGATCGCACCGGGAAATAAAATGCAATAAGTAAACTAACCACTACAGAACTCACAAATCAGCCTGCTGGCTGAAGTACTCCTGCTCGGTCGTCGACAGTGGTAAGGAATCTGGGCCATGCAAAACCCAGACGTCAGCGCGTCATGTCAACCAATAATATAATATGAACATGGTAATAAGCAATGCAGGGATGAACATGAATAAAGCAGTACTATGAAGTAACAGTGCAGGGTAATGTGCAGTGGTAACTAAACTGTCCTATCAGGTTTCTACTCTACAGTCTTTGAAATCAATTGGTGACTCGTCGATGTAACTCAATAGTATCCCGTGCGTGCCCGGGACCACGGTCAAGGTTCTCGGGGCTGAATCCGAGACATGCCGCTAGGCAGTAATAGGTAGCAGGATGGGCGAGTGATGTCAGCATCATCACTCCGGGGCTGGCCAAGCCAGTAAGACTGATCAGAACAGGTATCGAACTGTTGAGTTACAAGTCGGTTTCACCTTTGATTTCCCCATACCCCCAAGTTATGTATGTCAGGTCAAGTATTCAATAATTAAGGACTAATGCCAACACAGGATCAGGTAACAGGTCAGGTTTGTCTGGATAGACAACAGGAATGGTCCATGAGGACCCCAAGTCAGGTTTGTTGGCATTAGGCATGAGATCAGGTAACAAGTCATGTCATGGTACAACAGGATGAGTCAGTATGTATAGGGTACCATGTCCGGTGCATCGGTATGTACATATATGTCATATGTAGTAGGGTCGGGTCAATATGTAATGTAATCGAGTATGTGCTCTCAACAGGTATACAATCGAATAACTAACAGCAGCAAGAATTTAAAGTAAACATCAATAATAGTCATTTAACCACAATGGTACATGAATATGATGCAGTTGTATTATACTAGCAGGTTCGAGCACCCTTGGGGTGCAATAATCACAGTGTAGCGCAATATTAATAACAGCAGGTAATGAAGATATATGTGTACGATTATCATCCTTTAAATAGCAAAATGATTAACTGGTAGTTTTGTTATTAAGGTTACGGTTGCAAAATACGATTTAGGTTGTCATATCATCATATTTATCATATTGCATCCAATCGAGAAAAGTAACTATATTTAGTTAACAATGCAAGTTTTAAGAGTCAAGCACACTTAATTAATATAACATAGCATGTAGCAAGTAATACTTGCCTGGACGGAACGTGAAACGGATATGTGTCCGATGTCGGCAAAGTCGCGACGCACGTACGGCACACGGAGCGGGTCCAAGCAACGCACAAGGTAATCGCACGGGTCAGGCACACTCGCTGGGTCGTCGGGATCGTCAACGTCGAGCCCGGCTCCGGCGAACCATGAAATACCAAAAAATCAAGAACTAAAGAAAAGGAAAGAAAGAAGAAGAAGAAGAAAGAGAAGTGAGGCTTACTGTTGTGGTGGTTGTAATGTCGGAGGTCGAAGGTGGTGATGAGGACGACGGGGGTCGGAGCTCAGGTGAGGGTTCAGACGAGGTTTTCCGGCGAAGCAAGGTGTGTGCAGGTTCTTGAGTTGGTGTGCAGGGAAGGATGGGGTTCTTGCAAGGAAAAGGAGGGCTCGGGAAAAGGAGGAAGGAGGTGATGGAGATGGTGTCAGAGAGGGTCGAGGTCGGGAAGATGGACGGCGGCGGTGAGGCGCAGGGTGAGAAGAGGTCGGGGTGTGCAGGGGGTTTCGAGTTTGCTGCAGGGGTGTCGGGGATGGAGGAGAGAGGAGGTGGAGAGGTCGGGAAGAGGGAGCAGGGGGAAGTTGGCGTCGTCGGCGGCGAAGGCGACGAGGCGGGTACAGGTGGCTATGGCGCTGGGGTTGCACTGGGGACGTGGGAGAGGAGGAGGAAGAGGGCCTGGTGAGGTGAGGCGGCCGCGAGGCCGGCGAGGGTGATGACGGCGAGGTCGCGAGGGGTCGACGGCGAGGGCACGAGGAAGCTAGGGTTGGGTTCGAGGGTTCTCGTGAAGACGAAGGATGTGGGGAAAAGAATATAAAGGGATAGAGAGAGAGAGAGATTATTAGTGGAAGAGAGAGAGAGAGATAGAGATAGAGTTAGAGAGAGAGAGAGAACGAGAAATTACAGAGAGAGGTATAAAGCTAGTGGGGCCCAGCGGAGGGAAGCTCGCGATTGGCTGAGGCGAGGAAGGAAAAGATATAAAAGATTTTAAAAAGATTTAAAACGTTAGTATATAAACAGAATATATATATATTATATAGTTTAGATTATTAAATTAAATGGGCTTTTCGGCGCAAAATGAAACATTTCCAAATCGCGTCCGGGTTGCGCACAAATGTTTCAAATTCAAATTATAGGATTTTAAGCGAGTTCCAAATTTTGAAAAGAGGTGTTTAATGATTAAAATGCATGCCCCCAAGTCGGACACTTGTACGCGCGCGTAGCCGTCCAAACTTGCCCGTTTCGCCGAACGGGATGAAATCTCGACGTACGGACGTTACCACGCGACTAGTGGCGACGAGTAGGCCAACATGGATATTTTTAATTTCATTTTAGGTGTTAAAATTTGTTATGTGCCAAAATGACTTAACCGGTTAAAATTTAGCAATAAGCACCAAACAATCAGGATAATTGAAATGAGCAATGTATAACACTCAACTAGTAATAGAAATAGTATTATTGGGCTCGGGTGTTACATCATACCCAACTACAAAAGAATTTCGTCCTCGAAATTCCAAGAATACAAGATAGCTAACTACAGGAAAAGGTGAGGAAATTTCTGCCGGATCTCGTCTTCTCGCTCTAAGTGGATTCTCCATGCAATCGATTACCCCAAGAAACTAGCACGAGGGGGATAACCTTGTTCTTAAGAACCTTGTCTCTTCGATCCTTGATTTCAACTGGTCGCTCCTCAAAAGTTAGGTCCTCCCGTACAGTCAACTCCGAATGATCCAAGACGTGAGTCTCATCTCGGACATACCTCCGTAGTTTGGATACATGAAACACATCGTGCGCTCCTGCCAATGACTGTGGTAACGCCAAACGGTACGCTACCTCTCCAACACGCTCCACTATCTCGAAGGGTCCCACGAATCGAGGACTAAGCTTTCCCCGACTCCCAAAGCGAATCACCCCTCTAGTCGGTGATATCTTCAGGAATACCAAATCACCCACGGCGAACTCTAGAGGTCTTCTTGACGTGTCAGCCCAACTTTTCTGTCTGTCTTGAGCTGCCTTCATGTGCTTCCTGATTGTATTCACCTGCTCGACTGTCTGTACCACCAAATCTGGTCCTAATAACCTTCGTTCACCAACATCATCCCAACAAACGGGTGAACGGAACTTACGACCATACAACGCTTCAAACGGAGCCATCCGAATAGTCGCTTGGAAGCTATTGTTGTACGAAAACTCCACCAGGTGTAGATGATCCTCCCACGAACCTTTGAAGTCCAATATGCACGCCCTCAACATATCTTCAAGGGTCTGGATCGTTCTCTCTGATTGTCCATCAGTCTGAGGATGATAAGCTGTGCTAAACTTTAATAGAGTCCCCAAACTTTCTTGTAAATTCCTCCAGAAGTGCGACAAGAACCGAGTGTCCCGATCGGACACGATGCTTACCGGTACTCCATGCAATCTTACAATCTCCTGCATGGATCGCTCTGCTAAAGTCTCCATCGATTGACCAACCCGAAAAGGAATAAAGTGAGCTGCCTTGGTCAACCGATCGACAATCACCCATACTGCATTGTTGCCCTTTGGACTCCGCGGTAAAGCCGTCACGAAATGCATGGTTATAAGTTCCCACTTCCACTGAGGGATCGGAAGTGGTTGCAACAAACCAGCAACCCGTTGGTGTTCGGCCTTGACTTGCTGACACACCAAGCACTTAGCCATGAAGCGAGCAATCTCCCGTTTCATACCTTCCCACCAGAAGTGTTGTCGAACATCTCGGTACATCTTTGTCCCTCCTGGATGTACAGAGTAAGCTGAACTGTGTGCCTCCTTCATAAGCTCTTCACGCACATCCCCTTTTGGCACACACACACGGCTACCATATCTCAACGAACCATCTTCATGGATCAGTAAATCGGTTCGTAGTCCGGCTTCAACCTGCTCTCGAAACTTTTGCAGTCTAGGATCCTGCGATTGTGCCGCTTTAATCTTCTCAACTAAGGACGACTGTACTTGCAACTGCATCAACTGTCCCGTAGCATGTGGTAGCACAACCTCCAAGTCAAATCTCCGAAAATCCGCAATGATCTCCCTCTGTGCAGTCAATACCTGAATTGCTGGTAACCGACTAAGCGCATCCGGCACGACGTTAACCTTTCCCGGATGATACTTAAGATCAAGGTCGTAGTCGGCCATCAGCTCCAACCATCTGCGTTGCCTCATGTTCAACTCCTTCTGAGTGAACACATACTTCAAACTCTTGTGATCAGTAAAGACTTCGACTCTCTCGCCCAAAAGGTAGTGTCTCCAAATCTTCAAGGCGAAGATCACGGCTGCAAGCTCCAAGTCATGAGTCGGATAATTCTTCTCATGAGTCTTCAGTTGTCTCGATGCGTAAGCCACGACCTTCCCATTCTGCATCAAAACACATCCCAATCCCTTTCCGGATGCGTCGCTGTGAATCACCAGTCCTCCTGAATTATTTGGTACAGTCAGGATAGGGGCGGTTATCAACTTCTGCTTCAACGTCTCGAAGGCCAATGCACATCCATCCGTCCAAACAAACGGTACCTCCTTGCGCGTGAGCTTAGTTAACGGCTCTGCCAATCGAGCGAAGTTCTCCACAAATCTCCTGTAGTATCCGGCCAAACCAAGGAAACTTCTTATCTCCGCAACATTCTTTGGAATAGGCCAATCTCGAACTGCTGCAATCTTTTCGGGATCGACGGCGATTCCATCGCCCGACACGACATGCCCCAGAAATTTCACTTCTTCCAGCCAGAATTCGCACTTACTCATCTTCGCGAACAATTTCTCCTGTCTCAACGTCTGCAGTGCGATCTTTAAATGCTCAGCATGTTCCTCCGAACTCTTCGAGTACGCCAGAATATCGTCAATGAATACCACAATAAACTGGTCCAAGAATGGTGAAAAGACCCTGTTCATCAAATCCATGAATATTGCCGGCGCATTCGTTACTCCGAGGGCATCACCAGATACTCAAAATGTCCATAACGAGTTCGAAACACCGTCTTGCAAATGTTTTCTGCTTTCACTCGGACCTGATGATATCCGGATCGCAAGTCCAGTTTCGAGAATACTCTCGCGCCACTAAGCTACTCAAAAAGTTCTCCAATGCGAGGGATCGGGTACTTGTTCTTACTAGTCACCCGGTTTAATTCTCGATAGTTGATGCACATCCTTCTCGTGCCATCCTTCTTCTTTACTAAAAGAACTGGAGCTCTCCAAGGCGAGTTGCTGCTTCGAATCCAACCCTTCTCAAGTAATTCACCAACTTGCTTCGTAACTCCTTCCAATTTCACTGGTGCCATCGGATAATATGATTTCGATACTGGCGCTGCACCAGGGATAAGGTCAATCGCGAACTCCAAGTCTCGCTTCGGCGGTAAGCCCGGTATATCTTCAAATACGTCCATAAAGTCGCGAACAACTGCCGGCTCTTCATTACTATCAACTTCCATTGCCGCAAGAACACTGTTTGTCGGCCTAGCCCTAAACTCGACTAGCCCGACAGAACTGCTTCCTTACCGCAACTACTGTCTGCATCGTTGGCCGCGAAAGGTCCAGCGAGACTACTGAGTCTCGTCCATTCTGCCTTAGTCCGATGAACTTCTCTTTCATTTCCTCCCGTGCAGTCCGCGGGAAGAATTTCTCCAGGAAACTTTTAGAGAAAACTCCGCCCAACTGATCGGCTTGGGCAAGCGGGTCTCTTCCACAAGCCACCACTCTCGGGCGTAATCCACTAGCTGAATGCGCACCACATCAACTCTCTTGTCTTCTGGGATCTGTGCCGCAATCAGTAAATTCTCCGTGTCGACTAGCCACTCCTCGGCTGGCACGGCTCCTCCAAACCAGTGGAAGTAGTAGGACCCACACGTCTGAAATCTGCCACGGTCCCTACCCGGTCAACTGGTCTAGCTCCAATCTCGTTCACAGACTGCTGAACGATCTGCAAACCTTCCTGAAACGAGTCCGCTTGCTGCTGGATCAGCTCAGTCTGTCTTTTTGATTTCGAGCATTCCTCTTATCACTCCAAGCATGGCGGCTTTGTTCACACGCCTCCGGTACGTCTTCAACTTCTTACCTGTCATAATCCTGAACTCAAAACACCCAACATTAGCATGATGATAGATTCTGAATGTGGATCAAGGCTAGAACTCCAAGATACTTAAATAGAGTACCGCATTGTAGCTATGCCGCGGTATCATAGCCGCAATTACTTAACTCCACCCAAGTCGCCCAAGTCCTAGGGATAACAAGAAATTAGGTTTTCGAGTTGACAAATGCAAAGTAAGTTCGCATGTCGACATGATCCGGAAGAATGATTCAAGGATGGTAAAACGGTCAAGGTGGCAGGACATGTTTCCTTATCACGGGTATTCTGATTCGTGTATCGGGTACAATACCCAACTACAAAAGAATCAACCCAACTAACCTATGGCTCTGATACCAAAAGAACCATGTCACGCCCCGCTTCCCAGAGTACGCAAGATTGGGCACGTGACATAGCCAACCATGCTACCTGTGGATAGGAAGCATCCATCCACAGTCACATTACGGTTGTAGAGATATCAAGAACAAGATAAATAAACTAATCTAACACATGTCCAAATCCATAATAACAAGAGTCAATAAACAATAAGTGCGGAAGCAAGTGATCCAATGCAATAATAGAAAGGTACGCCCCGTAATGCGGGATCGCACCAGGAAATAAAATGCAATAAGTAAACTAACCACTACAGAACTCACAAATCAGCCTGCTGGCTGAAGTACTCCTGCTCGGTCGTCGACAGTGGTAAGGAATCTGGGCCATGCAAAACCCAGACGTCAGCGCGTCATGTCAACCAATAATATAATATGAACATGGTAATAAGCAATGCAGGGATGAACATGAATAAAGCAGTACTATGAAGTAACAGTGCAGGGTAATGTGCAGTAGTAACTAAACTGTCCTATCAGGTTTCTACTCTACAGTCTTTGAAATCAATTGGTGACTCGTCGATGTAACTCAATAGTATCCCGTGCGTGCCCGGGACCACGGTCAAGGTTCTCGGGGCTGAATCCGAGACGTGCCGCTAGGCAGTAATAGGTAGCAGGATGGGCGAGTGATGTCAGCATCATCACTCCGGGGCTGGCCAAGCCAGTAAGACTGATCAGAACAGGTATCGAACTGTTGAGTTACAAGTCGGTTTCACCTTTGATTTCCCCATACCCCCAAGTTATGTATGTCAGGTCAAGTATTCAATAATCAAGGACTAATGCCAACACAGGATCAGGTAACAGGTCAGATTTGTCTGGATAGACAACAGGAATGGTCCATGAGGACCCCAAGTCAGGTTTGTTGGCATTAGACATGAGATCAGGTAACAAGTCATGTCATGGTACAACAGGATGAGTCAGTATGTATAGGGTACCATGTCCGGTGCATCGGTATGTACATATATGTCATATGTAGTAGGGTCGGGTCAATATGTAATGTAATCGAGTATGTGCTCTCAACAGGTATACAATCGAATAAGTAACAGCATCAAGAATTTAAAGTAAACATCAATAATAGTCATTTAACCACAATGGTACATGAATATGATGCAGTTGTATTATACTAGCAGGTTCGAGCACCCTTGGGGTGCAATAATCACAGTGTAGCGCAATATTAATAACAGCAGGTAATGAAGATATATGTGTACGATTATCATCCTTTAAATAGCAAAATGATTAACTGGTAGTTTTGTTATTAAGGTTACGGTTGCAAAATACGATTTAGGTTGTCATATCATCATATTTATCATATTGCATCCAATCGAGAAAAGTAACTATATTTAGTTAACAATGCAAGTTTTATGAGTCAAGCACACTTAATTAATATAACATAGCATGTAGCAAGTAATACTTGCCTGGACGGAACATGAAACGGATATGTGTCCGATGTCGGCAAAGTCGCGACGCACGTACGGCACACGGAGCGGGTCCAAGCAACGCACAAGGTAATCGCACGGGTCAGGCACACTCGCTGGGTCGTCGGGATCGTCGACGTCGAGTCCGGCTCCGGCGAACCATGAAATACCAAAAAATCAAGAACTAAAGAAAAGGAAAGAAAGAAGAAGAAGAAGAAAGAGAAGTGAGGCTTACTATTGTGGTGGTTGTAATGTCGGAGGTCGAAGGTGGTGATGAGGACGACGGGGGTCGGAGCTCAGGTGAGGGTTCAGACGAGGTTTTCCGGCGAAGCAAGGTGTGTGCAGGTTCTTGAGTTGGTGTGCAGGGAAGGATGGGGTTCTTGCAAGGAAAAGGAGGGCTCGGGAAAAGGAGGAAGGAGGTGATGGAGATGGTGTCAGAGAGGGTCGAGGTCGGGAAGATGGACGGCGGCGGTGAGGCGCAGGGTGAGAAGAGGTCGGGGAGTTTGCTGCAGGGGTGTCGGGGATGGAGGAGAGAGGAGGTGGAGAGGTCGGGAAGAGGGAGCAGGGGGAAGTTGGCGTCGTCGGCGACGAGAGGCGGCGGCGAAGGCGACGAGGCGGGTACAGGTGGCTATGGCGCTGGGGTTGCACTGGGGACGTGGGAGAGGAGGAGGAAGAGGGCCTGGTGAGGTGAGGCGGCCGCGAGGCCGGCGAGGGTGATGACGGCGAGGTCGCGGGGGGTCGACGGCGAGGGCACGAGGAAGCTAGGGTTGGGTTCGAGGGTTCTCGTGAAGACGAAGGATGTGGGGAAAAGAATATAAAGGGATAGAGAGAGAGAGAGATTATTAGTGGAAGAGAGAGAGAGAGATAGAGATAGAGTTAGAGAGAGATAGAGATAGAGTTAGAGAGAGAGAGAGAACGAGAAATTAGAGAGAGAGGGATAAAGCTAGTGGGGCCCAGCGGAAGGAAGCTTGCGATTGGCTGAGACGAGGAAGGAAAAGATATAAAAGATTTAAAAAAGATTTAAAACGTTAGTATATAAATAGAATATATATATATATTATATAGTTTAGATTATTAAATTAAATGGGCTTTTCGGCGCAAAATGAAACATTTCCAAATCGCGCCCGGGTTGTGCCCAAATGTTTCAAATTCAAATTATAGGATTTTAAGCGAGTTCCAAATTTTGAAAAGAGGTGTTTAATGATTAAAATGCATGCCCCCAATTCGGACACTTGTACGCGCGCGTAGCCGTCCAAACTTGCCCGTTTCGCCGAACGGGATGAAATCTCGACGCACGGACGTTACCACGCGACTAGTGGCGACAAGTAGGCCAACATGGATATTTTTAATTTCATTTTAGGTGTTAAAATTTATTATGTGCCAAAATGACTTAACCGGTTAAAATTTAGCAATAAGCACCAAACAATCAGGATAATTGAAATGAGCAATGTATAACACTCAACTAGTAATAGAAATAGTATTATTGGGTTCGGGTGTTACAGGGTGCGAGCTGTTGAGGAGCTCGGGATGGGGCTTGGTGCTCGGGTGATGGAGCTGGGTCGGCTTGGGAGCTCGAAGCTCGGAGATGGAGGTCTCGGTGTTGTTGGGTGGAGGTGATGTAGGGCTCGGCTTGGAGGAGTTCGTCGTGGTCGATAGTGCTGGCAAGGCAGAGGAAGCTGGTGGTGGTGGTTTTGGCAACGAGGTGAGTTGGGGTAGCGGTCGGCTGTGGCGGCGGTGAGGCCGCGGTGGTGCAAGGCGGCTCCGGTGAGATGAGGTAGCGCCGAGAGATGATCGGCGGTGACCAGTGATGGATGTTGCAGTGAGGAAAACGAGAGAGTGTGTGAGAATGAGGGAGATATGAGGAGATGAGAGGCTATTGAGAGAAAAGGGAGAGTGGGCGAGGAAATCTCGAGGATGAACGTTGGGGTTGGATTCGTAATGGGGGACCGGATCACGAGGAAGCGAGAGCGAAGGAGGAGGAAGAAGAAGTCAGGGTCAATGATGAGAGGAAAGAGAAGAAAGAAGGGGAAGGAAAGAGGAGAGGGCTGGGGCCTGGGTGTGGGCTGGGTCAAAGGGCCCAAAGAAAAATAAAAGAGGAAGAAGAAAAAGAGCTAGGTCAGGATTTTGGGTTAGGCTTTAATCAGGTATTTTAAGTTAAAAGAATTAGTAGTAATTATTTTTCATTAGAAAAATATAGAAAAATGTCTATAGGAAATATTTAAATAGAAAAATAGGGAAAACATTTATTTAAAAATACGGAAAGTATTTACAACGGAACTGGGTATTACAACATCTGGCATACGTAAAATGTTCTCAAAACCAATCTGCACGACTGCCGCCCTCTATTCATCACTGAGTGTCTTGATGATCCGGAATAAACGCGTCGGTGAACAACGAGTATCAATGTTCTGTTCAAATGTCAACAAGGTCTGTTACAACAAAACTATTATATATTTATATATGGAAGCGTGAAATTGTGATTGCTGGAAACCAACAAAAAAACAAAAAGGTTTTCAAGTGGGACTTAGGACTAATCAAAATAGAATTATATATAGTTTCAAGCGGACCTTTATGATCTTCAAGTGGAACTAATTGATTCAAATTGGACTTTCTATGTAAATCTGATGTTAATTACTGTAACGTTTTTCTGATTCCAAGTTGATCTATTTGAGAAACAAGTGGTACTTTTATGGTCTAAGTGGAACTTTATAAGTGGGACGTTATTCCTACATGTGATTTTTTGTTTGTAGAACTTTTCTTGATAGGAAGTGGAACTTTATGAATTCCACGTGATACTTTTCCTTCTAAAGTTGGTCATTATTCCTTATACGTGGATCTTTATGTTTAAATGTGACTGCGTAAATTTAAAATTTTCGGAAATTGAAAGTAGAATTTTATGAATTCCACGTGGTAATTTTATTTCTTAAGTGGGACTTTAGTCCTTATAAGTGGAACTTTATACTTAATGTGACCAAGTTAATTTAAAATTTTCGAAAATTGGAAGTAGAACTTTATGAATTCCATGTGGTACTTTTCATCCGTAAGTGGGACTTTATTCCGAAGTGGATTTTTATGCTTAAATGTTACTGCGTAAATTTAAAATTTTGGAACTTGGAAGTAGAATTTTATGAATTTCTCATAATACTTTTATCTTTTAAGTGGAAGTTTCTGTGTTAAAAGTGGATCTTTATCCAGAAATGAGATTTTCCGTTTATTAAAAATATTTATTTTAATGTGAAGCTTTCTGACCTTCATCAGGGACTTTTTGTGTATAGTGTGACTTTATGTATTTTAAATGAGACTTTTTGATAAAAAGGTTAAAAAAAACCATCAAACCCCCGTTCCAAAGTACATTGGTGTCATTGCTACTTTGTAGCATTATGGTTAGGGGTAAATGTAAAATACCAAATTGGAGATAAAGTGAAAAACTCATACCTTGGTGCAATTGTTTCTTTGCTCCATCATCTAGTACACCGACCAATTTTTCTGATGTTAGATAACACAATAGATAAACAATGTGGCCGTGCTTAGAGAAGTTTAGGACGATAATCAAAATGGAGGCATGAGATGTTATAGGCCTAGCTAATAGAAGTTTAGGATGATAATGATAGTGGAGGCATAAGATTATGTAATGTTTTTTGGACAAAACGTTTCAGTATACGAGTAAATTACATGGCGTTAAATGCATACTCGCAGGTCAAGAAGATCTTTTGTATACCCATCTATACTTATTTTCATTAAAAAAATAAGCATGCTTTCTTAATTTGTGTTGAAACTTGGAACTTACAAATAATAAAAGTGTAACTTTCTTAATATGAGTCAGAAGAATGTGACGTCATGTCAGTTCTTCAAATTCCTGAGTGCCGGTTCATCCAAAAGACGTCTCCGTGTTTATAGGAGTGGTATCATTCCATTTATAGTTCTGATCGTGCTCTCTTTCGGAATGGAATTCGCAGCTCCCTATTGTTCTATAGCAGATAATACTCCTATTATTCTAACATCATATCACGGATATCTCTTTTCCGGGTGATGACATTGCACCATGAAGAGAATCTATGTCACCCTTCATGCAATTTTTGCCATCCAACTCTTATACTCATTCAAACCCCCATTGCATTTGTCTTAAACTCTATTCAAAAGGCACATGAAAGAACCACAAACAAAAAATAAAGAAATTTCAAAGCGTGTACAGATTGTTGCTGTTCTTTTAAAACTATGCAAGATAGAAGGCCTTGTGTTAAGCCTATAGAAGCAAGTTTCCAGGTGAATCAATGACAGATACGCATATATGCAGGTAACAAAAAGTGATGGACAATGCACAACAAAACAAAGCATGGTTATGTTTACATGCTTAAAAAAACTAAATATTTATCCATACACATGAAAAGGGCATATTGGTACATGTCATCAATTATTAATAAAATGTCGAATCAGAACTTCGATTGGAGGAACGCATGTTATGTTGCATGAATACTTCAAAGAGAAGAGGTCATCTTGAATACTCGGTTACTTGAACACACAATGAATACTTGATACAAGCTTTATTTTTAAGCTAAATTGCACAAATGTATCAATCAACTTCATGTATTTTGCGATTGATACCATGAACTTTAATAATTAAAGATAGGTATCATGAACTATTTTTTTTAACATAACTACCATACGACGTTAACTTTTGTGTCTTAATGGACCATTATACCCCTCTAAATTTTAGGAGTTGACTGAGAACGTAAGGGTAAAATGGGGAAAACGCGTAAAATATTGATGACGCGACAGTTAAATATAACGTTTGCAGACAGAAGAAAAGTTGATGGTATTTAGTTGCAATTGTGGATGATAGTTCATGGCACTTGTTTGTATTTAAATTGGTTCATGATATCAATCGCAAAAAACGTGAAAGTTGATGGATACATTTGTGCAATTTAGCCTTCTTTCTTACCTAATATAATGTGTCAATAAATGAAGATAACGTTAATTCAACAGATGCATTTATTGCCTAAATAAACTATTTTAGTGTCATTGTATTTGTGCTTCATTTCATGATTGCAAGTCTCTTCACACATATGCCTCTAACAGCCATAGCACAATCTCTATTATCTTTCCAAATTTATGTCTCACGCAATTAATCCAGACTATAATTACAAATCCATAAATCTTTCTTAACAAAGATTCAGCTTAATTTGTACTGTAAATATGATGATTAACTAATTTTCGCACCATGAAGAGAATCTCTCCCACCCTTCATGCAATTTTTGCCATCCAACTCTATACTCATTCATATCCCATTGCCTTTTCATAAACTCTATTCTCGAAACACATAAAAGAACCACACACAAAAAATAAAAGCTGGGATAAAAAATGAAGGAAATTTCAAAGAGTGTACAGATTGTTGTTGTACTTTTTAAACTACATGGGATAGAAGGCCTTGCATGTGTTAAGTCTAGGACACATATCTCCATGGAGATTTGGCATCACCAATATATACATGGAAGAGAGGAGGAGGATTGTTCACAAACTGTTGCAATAAAGACAAAATATACAGCACCTCTCACAACCTTGGTCAAAATCATGGAATGCCTTCAGATTCTTGATCACATAAAAGACATGAAATCAGAGTTAAGTTTTAAGTGAGAGGAGAGAGAGAGAGAGGAGGAGGAGGACGAAATACCAATAACACCTTCCATGGGCTATTAAGGCCCTGTTTGGGAATGGGGGCAAGTTTTTCCCCATAAAGTTTAGAGAACTAACCTCCAAAATGTAAACGGAAGTTGAGATAACTTCAGTCGAGATAACTTCAGTCATCAAAACTCCGAGTTTTGTAAAGTGTCTTCTCCAGGCAAAAATAACGCTTTTGCTTCTCTCTCAGTTCTCCATCCCCACCAATACTTCCTCCTCCTTCCCTGGCTTCCGAAATCCTTTCCGTTCTTCCCAAATCTTTTTGAAACCTTTCCCAGATCCAAAAGTCGCATTCCTCAAGCTAGATGTTGACACCTCAAACCCCAATTGAAGATGCCGCTACCCCGAAACCCTCCTCCAAGCTTTGTAACTGCCTTGAAACACTAATGGAAAGTAAGGGTTCTTATATTTTCAGATTCATGGGCTCGTCGCCGGATTTCTGGGCAGCGGCAAGATGACGCTCCTGAAGCTCCTCATCGACTCCCGCGACGGCCTCCGCCTCGCCCTCCTCTTCAACGAATCGTCGACTCCGACGTCAATTCTCATGTCATGGACATTTGCAAGCATGACATTCGCCCCATTTGGGAATAGAGTGAAGTTTATAACCACATTTTCGTAAACTTCTCTAAACTTAACTCAAACGTCGATAATAAAATTTTATAACCACATTTGCAAGCATTAATCATAAACTTAGCTCCAACGTCAATAATAAAAATTTAGGGTTATGTTTTATAGGTCCCTTAAACTTAACTCCAACGTCAATAATAAAAACCAAAGAAAATGGTACATTTGCAAGCATGACATTCACCCCGTTTGGGAATAGAGTGAAGTTTATAACCACATTTTCGTAAAGTTCTCTAAACTTAACTCCAAATCTTCCATGTTTGGCATGCATTTTGGAGTTTTGAAGGCTCGGGTTATTTAAACCATAAATTTGAGATAATCGGAGCTTACAAAACCCTAATTCAAAAACCGGAGCTGTGAAATAACTCATAAACAGCATTTTAACCTTATATAAACACATACTAAAAACATTAAACAAAAATGGATGAAGATAAAATCCATTTGATAAATATTAGTATATAAAAGAATTACAAATACAAAAAGAAGCGCCTATCCGCTGCTTCTATCTCATTCCCCTCCCCCCTCAAATCAATAAACCGCTGCTTCTATCTCATTCCCCTCCCCCCTCAAATCAATAAACCGATCACACCACTAATTGTGCGGTTGATGAAAATTAGAACCCACACTATTATTATTTACACCAGTACTGCCCCTAAATCCAAGACCAAACCTTTGGTACGGCCCACGGGGCCCACATCCCTGAAACCTCCGATTATCCCACCTTTGTGAACCAAGATACCTCCTATTGAACCGTAAGTCCCTACACTCGGGCCCAGTCTGCGTGTGATCTCTATCCGCGCCTCGATGAATCCGTCGTCTTTCTATTATAGGGCTTTGTTGTCCCCGAGGATACGATGGTAGAGGAGGAAAAGGATGAAAGGGTGTCCCTGGTGCAATTGCCCAAAATTGCATGACTTCACCTCCTCCAGTTTTGGGAGTTCCTAGCCGTTCCATGAGATCAACAGGAATGCCATAGGACACAGGCACATGCGATATGTATATCTCTTGCGGATGGCCTACAACCACGTCTCCTGTAACCAAAGAAATGGAAGAAGAATTCTCAAATCCAGGAGGCCTCTCATCATCGACCTGCATTAAATCTTGGGCAATTTCGACACATTGCGAAGTGCACTTCGTAAACTTCAAACCAGTTTCTATAATTTGATCTTCAATTGGCGGTGCAGATTCCGATGGACTTTCCCACCGAGTTTTCCTTTTACGTGTTTTTGTACCACTTGGCGCAATATTCTCGGGCACAGGAGTAGAAGAGGTTTCCATAGATTCGGCAGAAGATGAAGGTGGATGATCTGCAGGGCTAATGACAATTGCAGCAGTTTCTCTTGACGCCTGAACTTGTTGGAACTTCGGGTTTAATAATTGATTCCACTTGTGATGGGGAATTTGCCGATCTGTTTGTGCACCGTGTCTATCAGATGGCTCAATTCTTCTAGTGCTACGAGGGATCCATTTGTCTCGGAATTCACGTGCAATTTTATGTACCTGATAAAGTATATTGATGAATCCAGATCCATTGTTATTATCTAATAACGTCCTACACATTTTATAAAGCAGTTTGTATATGAGAAAGGGTTCGATATTTGCACCTAGGGGGAAAGAAAACTTAATAACTCGAAGTTTGGAAAGTTCAAAAATTCTGATTCCTTGCTAGTTAGTACTCAGTATAAAGCAAAAAGATTAATGTTCACTATCCAAGATCCAAAATTAAAGGGTTAGATTTGAATTTGACCTGTAACAGTGACCAACTTCATGATAAAAGATAACTTTCGTATGAATAATTTACTGGAAAATATATATATATATATATATATATATATATATATTGTGTGTGTGAGAGAGAGAGAGAGAGACTCAGATGTTGAATTCTAATAATGAATCTTCATGACAATAACTATTTTGAAGATGATCCAACCGCCACACAACATAACTTAGAAAATCAACTACGTTTTCCAAGTTCATTATGCATCATATATTCCACTAAACTTCAAATAACTAATTATTATCTCACATAAGCCTTTAAAAATACCACTTTGTATCACAGCAAGGATACTTTGATGCACCTAACATGCCTTTTAAAGTCATAATTTATATCAAGGTGTGATACTTTGATGCACCAAACAAGCCTTTTAAAGGCAAAATTTATATCAAGGTGCACAATATGCATGCACATACATTTTTGGGTTGATTGAACAGAAACCCATACTATAAAGGGTTCATCACCTATTTCCCCTAAACGATCATAATAAGCACTTACACCTGCAATGCTTACAAGATATTTTTCTGATTCCAATCCTACCCATTTAATCTTGCTCTTCAACCCAGAACAATTAAACTTTAACCACAATCTAAAACCTCAAGGATCTTTGCTCATCCTCCACTACAACTCCAAGCTTTCTTCCATTGGTAAAGATCTTCTCTCGTCTCTATTTTCTCTCTACTTTCAAAATATAATATTTTTTAACCTCTCCCCATTAATTTATAGGAAAAAATGAGATCCAAGATGAGTACTTTACTACTTTTCTATTATATTGCAATGTTGTTTACTCTAGTTTCCGGAATCCTTCCTCTTGGGTCAATATTAGGAATTCAATATGGTTGAAAAGGAAGAAGGGTAAAATAATTTGAAAAATATTTTTAAATTGAAGACGGTATAGGGGGATATAGGGGCTAATTATGAAAATTCAAGGGAATTAAGTGCTCACCCATCATTACATGGGGGTTATATGCCCATTATATTAAAAAAGTAACATTAAGTAAGGGTAAGCATTATGCATTTCCATATAATACCACCACTAAAGCGCCACCTTGCTAAAAATCTGATAATGAGGCCACGCGTAAAATTGGTAAGAAATAACTGGCTGAAATGGGTTTCACGTTTGAGGTTTCAGCCATGTAAATAATAACGCAAATTTTTTATTAGCTGTAAGTATAGATTCTTGAAGGCTGCAACACGAGCTAGTTTTGCACTAAATTTGTAACTAGCTTTAAACAATTTACCCACGGACTAGCTTGGACTGAGTTTATTTAAGCCATGACCAAGTTTTACACGGGCAGCCTATCAGCTCACTTAGGTCCTAATCTTCGATACCATGCACAAACTTTGGATATAAATCTCAGTATGAGGTCTATACATGAGCAATGATCTCAAATCATGGAGTATGGTCCTACCAATTTTCTTCCAGGTTCACTTGGATTTCAAGGTTTGGAAAATTGTCAATTTCAAATGTTACTCTATTTCTATTATAAAGAAAAGAGAGAATGTGTCACCAACTCTAACTGCAAATAAGCACTAAAAATACTGCAAATTAGAAGCCGCACTTGACCAACATGACCACATAGGACTATAATACTATTGTGATTCAGACAACCTTTTAGTTCAACACAGAGAGGGATTATTTCTAGGTTTGCATCATGGTTAATGAATAAATAGCAATAATCTAAATCACTCCACACTGATCTTGGGTTATCTCATATTTGCCTTGGCAACTACCAGTGGGGCTAGAATATCTCAAGGCAATAAAATAAATATGAATAGGAAGTGATATGGAAACAAACTTTTTCAATAGAGGTATATAGATGATAAATGGCAGAAACTCTTACCTGCTTATCACTATGATTTGCCAACTTCAATATTGACTCCTTGAAGCTGCATTGAGAAAGCAAGATGATATTTTACAAAGCCAGCATGATAGGCTAGTAGTAGAAGACACCGGATTTAATAGACATCCATATGAATTATAAAATGACACATCTAATCTAAGACAGATAATATGCAGTCAGTAAATTGAAGTTCAACCCAAAAGGTCTTTAAATGGGTCTGTCAAGGATAGAAAGCACTGTCGCTACAAAACAATTCATGCATCTATGTTTGACATATGTCGAGCACATACTTTCCTGACGCGTATGGACAAGAGACGTAGACTTGTGTTGGCCTTAAGAAAAGAAAACATGTATGCATATCCGAATAGTTTTAGCTTGTCCAACACGTAACCAACCCAAAGTACAATTGGGCTAGGGATGATGTACTGAAAATTTAGGCAAGGCTTCAAATTAAAAGCCTCGACCCCACTCAGATTTGGGTTGAGATCGTGTTGATCCCTAACCAACAACTCACCACAACGTAGCCAACCCAACAGGATACATTAAATACATGTATAATATATACATTAAATCCACATCTCTGGTTAGTTTTAGCTTGCTTGACATGCAAGCAGCCTAAAGATCGATTGGCCTTGGGTTGAGGAGGGGTATTGAAAATTTAGGTTGGGATTGTGTGGACCCCTAACCAAACACAAACTCGGCCACAACCTAAGCAACCCAACATGATAAATCATACAATATATTAGATGGGCTTGGTTGTATCTATATCATATCCTATTACTATTTAGCTTGTTATTAGGTTTAAAGATAAAAGATTAAATGACAAATTTTTAATTTTTTAGAACTATTATTATGCAAAAAAAATCATACTAACATATCCCAATCCAATCCAGATAATCCAACCTTACTGGATCCATCCCGACCCAACACTGAATAAGCTAGAGTAGGGATCACGTTGTAAAAAATACAACCAATAGGAGTTGGACTTGCATTAATCTTTAACGAGGCCAGGTTAGACTTGGTTTGGCCATGAACCTGAACCAATCTGCTGAATTTGAACTAATGTCAGGACCGTGATAGGTTGCAAGGAAATCCAAAACATTGCATGTTGTAGAACCCAAGTCATGTCCAGCTTAAACAAACATCGTAAGCACCCTTTGATATAGGATGAATACCATTTTAAACAATGCAACACCTTTCAAATGGCAAGTGGTAATATAGGCTTGTACAAGATCATAATTAGTTGGAGTTCTAATTGCCAAGGTTTGATTTTGTGTTTCCATGAAATTTTAATACAAGCTGTTATTTAGAATGTGGGGTATGTATTTAGGAAAGTGTATGGTATGAAGTCAAGTGTCATATCCATGTACCTACACGTTAAAATTTTGTTATTTAGAATGTTAGCGTCATGTCCATGTCTTCGCTTCCTAGCACATGGGATAAAAGATGGAAGAAAACCTGGTGCTCACCCAGGAGTAACCAATATCAGTTGTCTCGTCTTGTCAATAAACTTTATTAAATAAAAAAACCTAGGTGTTTAAGATTTTGAAATTAATTCAAACATTAGTCCTTGCAACTTGGATTTTTAAGCTTAAATTACAGATTAGAAAGAACATTGATCAGATTGATACCCCAGCTCGGAATTAAAAACTAAAACAAATTTTGATTGACCCTCATCAAGATATATACATAGATATTCATATATTATATATGTACATACTTATATACCTATGTATGTATGTATGTTTACATATATACATCTGTGTAAGTTCTGGAGAAAGGGTTTATGTATAGAGTGAGTTCTAACCTTTCCATTCCACTACAAGGAGGGTCTGTGTTAATTTGTTCTCGAGTAAGAATTCCTGTGACCGCAAGAAATTCTAATACCTGCAAGAAAATGTAACGCACAGCCATAAAATCTCTAGCTAGACATATCATAAAATATGAGCATTCTCATGAACACAATAAATGACTGGGTCAAAGATTTGTTGCGAAAACTTATCTTATAGAGAACACTTAAAATTCATTTCACACTAATATATTTTCAAATAAAGAATGCAGTATATGGCTCCATAACAAAAACAGGCAAACATATTTTAGAGCATGAAAATAAATCATGGATATATCTCTACTATTATAATGCTAACTCTTTTTTGACCTTTTGTGTAGATGTATACCACATCTACTTTTGTGAGAAAAGTTTATAAAAAAGAAGAATCCTCATTAAATTTGCCACATTCTAGACTATCCATATCATCATCCACTTAAATTTTGAAATGACACATTCCCTCCCTCCAAATTAACTCTTTCTCTCTCTCTCTCTCTCACACACACACACAATAAAATGTCCTCCCCACCCTCCATCATTCAAATCTCTTTCAAAACGGACACAAAATTTTAAATCATTTAAGATTTTTTTTTTAAAAACAATAACAATTTAATAAATATTTACTATTCCTTTATTACAATAGTATTATAACAAGCTCGATAACTTTAAAAAATTTATTATGCGTAAATTTTGTTTAATAAGGTGTACACAAAAAATTAATACTGTTTTATTATTTTGTTTTTAGAATGATGTTATCAAGCTCTGAATTTGTGAGTTCTATAAATAAATTTATCTTTTTATTTTATATGTGATGCAAGCTTCTGCATTCAACAGCATCGCAAGTGCAAAATACTTGTGATACTAGACGCCAACCCCATGCATCATGCACGGGATCTGAACCAATCAAAGAAATCTGCTGAAGAAATCAAAGCACAAATAGAAAGTAGAAACCCAAAATTCACGATGAAATCAAACATAAACCAGAAGTAGAACCAAAATTGAAAGATAATATTTATTTGTTTGATCAAATAGGAAAATATTACACATTTAAATTAAATATGAGCTTCATTGAAAACTTTAAGCTGTAATTGCATCTTCAATACAATTAGTCAAATTGATACAAATGACCAACTATCAAAAAGGAAAAGTAAAAATTTGAGAGAACTCCTTTCATATCTCATCTATACTATAAACTAAAACTTGCGGACGGGCTAGAATGTCAATTTTCACTTCTTTGAAATTAATTCCAAACTTATCCTTTTGTCTAAAACATTGAACCCAACAAACACCCACCCTTCATTTGTGGACCCCATTTAACGCTTTTGTAACATCAAAGTTCAAAGCAATGGTGGGTCCCATCATCCATTTTCTCAGGGTAAACCTTTTGCTGGAGCCCACATGAAGCCATGTGCGGCTTTACCATTACCAATGAGGGGGGAAAAAAGAAGGCGGGCTTCACCAATTAACTCAAGTTGTTTCTTTTTCAAGTCGTATGTTATGACTAATAGTTTAAGTTGGTTTTTTAAGAAAGACCAAACCATGTGTAGAGTAGGTCAGTGAAAAGGAATAATTGGAATTAATCACTTCTTACTAAATAGCATAAATTTTGCTTCTAATTAATCAATCGTTAATTAGATTTCATCCATTCTTTTCTTTTCTGTAACGTTATGTTGTTTGAGGTTGGCACTCATTCACTAAAATCATTTAACATTATTTCTTTTGAAATTACGGATTACTAATTTTAACTTCTAGGTTTCAATCTTAGGTTTCTAAACAGAAAAAATTGTTGGCCTTGAAGGTGACCAACAACCAAAAGCAATGGTCAATCCTATAGAAAAGATTGATCTAGAATCCATTTTAGCAACTATTATCGGCAGTGAATTTCTCAAAAGCTTACTACAAATAAGATATATATTCATTGCTGCAATTTTTAGAAATTACGGATAATCAATATTTAAATCTCAACTTACAATATGTTTGGATAAAAATATTTGAAAATATTACTCATTAATTTAAAAAACTTATAGTAAAAAGATGGTCAATGAGAAATTGAATTTGAAGTGTTCATTTTTAAAGAAATCAGCTTATTATTTCTATTGAATGTGACAAATGATTTAAGAGACAATAATATTTTCATAAAAGTATATGGCAATACTAATAAGATTCATAACATGATATCCAATGTATTAACAATTTACGTGAATTTTTTGTCAAATTGGTTCGTTTAATAAATTTTTCACGGTATGTATTTGTTCTTATCAAAGAACAAAATTTATGCATCTATATTTCTCATATATTCTGTATTTATATTTACTCTTAATTCTATTTTAAAAAATAAAAACTTGTATTTTGCATGTGCCTTTACTACTACGATCTCATGCATCAATTTTTTTGGAAAATATTTTCTTTCCTCATACATTTTAACGTTCTTAGATTTCAAATCCAAGGCAGAAACTTAGACAATAAGTTTTAATTTTTCTATAATTGCTCTTGTCCTTACAGCACTCAATGTATTTAGCCTGGTATTCAGTTTTCATTCAACCGTTTACAACCAATCCAAACCCGACCTAAAATTATATGGATAAATTTTCTTATATCGAATCCTGCCTGGTTATAATCAATTAACCCAAGCTTGATCCGATTAGCCTAGTTATTAAAAGCGTATACCAAGCCCGAACCTAACCCGATACGAACCTGACTCAACCAATTATACTTTTTCTACATATCCACTAAAGCTTATAATAACAGTATTTAAAAAAAATAGTCAACTCCTACTTCAATTAATTTTGGAGATCGTTTGTGTATAAGATTATATGTGTGCATTTTTAATTTTAATAATGACAAAAAAATTAATAAATTAATAGTTTAATTAGGACAAATTTCTTGACTCCTGCAAATTTATTAATTGGATTTCAGGTTAGCCTGTAAGCTTTAATCAAGTTTAGGTTAACAACCATGTCAAGTGTTTTCTCACTTTAGGGAGTAGAAAAAAGGAGGTTGTATTGGACTTTAAATAATTTGGTTATCTTACCTTTTAGGTTAAGATAATTCCAATTATTTATTTTCCAATACATGAACAATTTAGCATTGTTGAAAACCTAAAATTAGGTTGTACTTGACTTGGATTTGGTATGTTATCGTCACTTTGTTTGTGCTTTGAATATATATATTGTTTCAGTAATATTCACTTGCACAATGATTTCCACTGAAAAATATTTTTTCCAAAAATCAACAATCATTAATCTCTAATATTTTCTTTTGTTCCAATTAAATAATAGGACAAGTAAAAGCCGTGAAAAGCGTGGGTTACATGCCTGTTCCATTAGAAAAACCATGGGAATTCACATAAATAACACATAAAAAAATCCTCAATAGAATCAAAGAATAAATAAAGAGATTAGAATTAAGCCTAAGGGCAAATTAAGAAAGAAAATTGATGGTGTTATTGATTCATTATTAGTCATAGAATCAAAAAGGACAAATGAAGTCAATATAAATAAGTCCAAAGGAAAAATAAAGAAAGAAAAACGGTGCTTTTGTTTTATCCTTCTGCGTCTATCCTTATTTTCTATATCTAATTAGACAGACAAAAAGTACGGTTCGAATACAGCAGGCATAACTTAGGGCTCCGAAACAGAAACATATGTAGCAGAAAATAAAATGAGAAATCTGACCATTTGATTTACAAATAAAGATTTATGAAGCTATATGTACAAATATAGGGGCATTAAATTATTAAAAACCAGCCTTCTGTGATATTATTTTGCATATTGATTAAGAATATATGATAAATAAAAGAGCAAAGCCACTAACCTTGAGAAGCTTTCTGATAATGGGAATTCTGTTAAAGTTACCACGATTTTGCTTCATTATATTGTGTAGCATTTGCAGTCCTACAAAAGCGACGGATAATGAAAACAAATCACATTCTTGCATGTAATCACATTATCTAAAGTGTAAACAAAAATGACTAGGTAATCAAATAACACTATAATACCATTTTTGTTGATTATATCCACCAAAACCTTCCTAGACTTCGTTTTCAAAATAGCATCAAGAATCAATGAAAGATCTCGCGTGCTGAAAGAGAATTAATAAAGGCGTCAAGCAACATATTTTTCCAAAAGTAACAATAATAAAAACAAAATCATGGGTTGGTCAGACAAAGAATTCTAATACAACCTTTGGGATGCACGGGCTCCAACATCCCCTTCAGCTGCAGTGACAAACAAAAGCTTCAGATAGCCTCTAGTTGCATCCTGGTCAAAGAAGATAGAAAACCACGATAATATATATTATAAAAAAGATTGAAGTAGAACTATAGAGGAAAAAAATGTTTTGAGCTGTTCTAATTTGCATGCAGCAAGCTGGAACAACCAAAAGTACCAACTGGAAAAGGATTATCAAGAACAGGTAACTGACAAGGATAGGCACTTACTTTTTGCTTGCTAATTCCACCATCTATATCTAACAACTCATTGAGTTTTTCCTCAACTGCATAAAGAAAGTAAATATATAAGATATTACGGCAATGTTTGCAAACTGTTGTCGTAATAAGAATACGCTCTTACCTCCCTCAAAGTGACTACCACCAGGACGTGGTGTCAATGTTTTGGTTTTCTGAGAGACCAACTTTTTCACACTAGACCTGTCCCTTTTAATTGTACCCTTTGAACGAGATGATTTTGTAAGAGAATGAGGTTTAGCTGAATGTGGCTTCTCATCAATAAGATTAGTTACTGACTTCTTGCTATTTTGAGCATAATCTGATAGAATTTCATTCATAATAGTTGAAGCTTGTAAAGAAACTTCTTGTGGTTGAGTATCATGCATCAGTCCACAAATGTTCTCTTCAACTTGAACACCATGCAAACTCTGTTTTGAGTATCCTAATGATTGAGGGCAAGGTATTGGCATGGAGATAGTATTTTCTGGGTGCATAGGATGTACGCTTTGCTGACAAATGTCTAATGGATTGACTTCAGGTATAGCCTTACGCACATCATTCTCATTTTGTACACAAACCTCTTGCTCAGGGATCATAGGAGGGCATGGGCCAACAATGTCTTTCACCTCTATAGAAATCTCTTTATGTTTAGCAGCATTCACATCATTCATATTAGATACAGAATCATTCAGAACTAGCTCTCTTTGATCTTTTTCATGGATCATCCCAGGTTCAATATCCTCGTCATCTGAATCTTCGTGGACGATAATTTCAGAGTTCAATGGATCGCCGCCTAAATATCCTCGGCATTCAGAAGAACCACAGATGCATTTTTTGGCAGCAGCACCGACTACCCGTACATAATTGTAATCGAATGTCACCTCCTCACCCTGGATACAATAAAAAAAACATTTGTCATATAAATAAAGGACCAATATTGGCAAAATATATATATATATATATATATATATATATATATATATATCGACTGGGATCCTATCGGAAGGATTTAGCACACATCCCAAAGTTAATCTAATGGTGAAAAAGTGTGAAGGATTTGTTTCCAACAAATCCTTCCGATAGGATCCCAGTCGATATATATATATATATATATATATATATATATATATAGAGAGAGAGAGAGAGAGAGAGGCCATAGGAGGGAATTTCCTCCTATGCCGTCGAAAAATAACACCCTCCATGATTTTTTTCGACGATCGGCCTTCATCTTCATCATCTTATAAGATGTGGCTACACCAAATTTCATGTGATTCTAACCGTTGAATTAGCAATGTAAAAAATTGTATTGTCAGTAAACCGTTAATTTTGCACCCACTAAAACAACGGTGAAAAAATGGTAGAATCATGTGAAATTTGGTGTATCCACATCTTAGATGATAAAGATGAAGATGATGAATGCCGATCGTCGAAAAAATTTATAGAGGATGTATTTTTTTGACGTCATAGGAGAGAATTCCTTCCTATGGCACCTTTCCTTCATTATTCTCATATATATATATATATATATATATATATATATAAGAATAATGGAGGAAAGAGGCCCTATGAGGCTTTTTCGTCAGGTGGCGTAAAAAAACTTAACCCTTCACCGTTTTATTTGACGATCGGCGCCCATCATCTTCATCTTTATCATCTAAGATGTGGACACACCGAATTTCATGTGATTTTATGACCTTTTCACCGTTGAATTAGTGGGTGCAAAATTAACGGTTTACCGACAATAGAACTTTTTACATTGCTAATTCAACGGTGAAAAATGGTAAAATCAAATGAAATTCGGTGATCCGCATCTTAGATGATAAAGATGAAGATGATGGGTGCCGATCATCGAATAAAACGGTGGAGGGTTAAGCTTTTGACGCCACCTAATGAAAAAGCCTCCTAGGGCCTCTTTCCTCCATTATTCTCTCTCTCTCTCTATATATATATATATAGTGCAAAAGACATACGCACTCTAATTTTGAAATTGATTTGGAGTTTTGGCTATCTAATTTGCAAGAGAAATTCATTAAAAAATCGAATCTCAAATTGTAACCGCAACTAACCCTATAAATCTCTTCCAATAACTAACCCTACAAATCTCTCTCGGAAATTAACTCCATACCAATATTTTTTAATTAAGCTTACATGCATCGCACGTGCAAAACACCGGTATATATATGAGAATAATGGAGGAAAGATGCCCTAGGAGGGAATTTCCTCCTATGGCGTCGAAAAAGTACACCCTTCATGATTTTTATCGACGATCGAGCATTCATCATCTTATAAGATGTGGATACAACAAATTTCATATAATTCTACCACTTTTTCACCGTTGATTTAATGGAAGCAAAATTAACGGTTTACCGACAATAGAAGTTTTTACATTGCTAATTCAACAGTGAAAAAATAGTAGAATCACATGAAATTTGGTGTATCCACATCTTATAATGCCGATCATCGAAAAAATCATGGAGGGTGTATTTTTTCGACGTCATAGGAGGAAATACCCTCCTATGGCCTCTTTTTTACATTATTCTTATATATATATATATATATATGGGGGGGAGATGATCCTATGAGACCGGTTCTCATTTCTTATTTTGAGACTAAACTTTCAAACACACAACTGCGCATGTTTTACACCAATCCATACCGGTTACTTTGATTTACTTGTATTAGATAAGTTATGTAAGTTTCATTAAATTTGGAGACCTCTAACACATCCATCAAGCGATCTTGTCTTTCATGCATCGTAAAGCCGTCGATTCCATTTGATGGATTACTTAGAGATTTCCAAATCTCGTAAAATTTAATTCATGACCTATCTAACATGTGTGGATCACGATGATCAGTGCAAATCGATGAAAAACACGACGCGTTGTGTTTGAAAAGCGGACCTCAAAATAAAAAATGAAGTCGGACCTCACAAGGGAGTGCTTTATAGCAAACCGGTCCGCGTTTTTAAAAAACAGGAACTCCCGATCTACGACATATTTTAACGATCCGATTCGTTCAAGTTGATCCATATGTATGAAAAATCAAAGGATTTGAAGACATCTAGCCTATGTATCGATGGGTGCAAAAATAAACGTCTTTCGATAATGCAACATAAACTTCATCCTAAGCATAGGCTAGAGGCCTTCAAATCCTTTGATTTTTCATACACATATATTTGATGGTAGGGTGATCAACTTGAACGGGTCAGATCATTAAAATATGTCATATATCGGAGTTCCGTTTCTAAAAAATGCGGACCGGTTTGCAATGGATCACTCCCCTATATTGTAAAGCATAACTCAACTATGAAGATAAAAAAAACACTAATTCCCTATGGTTTCTTAACATGGTAGACAGCACACTACTGACATTAGGAAAACATGGTCACAGATGAATTACTCGATGGAAGACAGCAGAGTTAAGAGGTAGGATATGCACTATATCCATGTAATTTAACATGAGCTGATAATTCATGAATTTAATAACCTAAACAGACTACAATATATACTTATAATACGAGTCATAACCAAAGCACAGATTCACAAGTAAACCATCTAAAATGCAAGTTTGCCAGCATGATAGCAGATGGCAAACAGAACACCAGAGTAGAACAATTAGTTTAATCTATCACAGAAGTATAACTCTTACCTCAGAACCAGGGAAAGAAAGACACACCAAACTTGATTTATAAATCACAGTCAACTACGAGTGAATGATATTTTGTTGTAATATGTAGCAAAAGTCAGTCAATTTTCATTAGACAAGGGTAGCTGACTATGATGTGTATTACCTATTAATTTGGACTCGATGCTCAAGTTTTTATAGCACAAGGATGACAGTTAGCTTCATCGGTTCATCCTTCCGTAAAAAATTACAGAACTTCCAAAATATCACCCAGGCACCCACAGCAGAGAAGTTCCAAGAACTGAGTGGTCAAGAAATTCTACATTGCGTATTTCATACAAAGAACAATTTTGAACACTCAAAAGGTGAGAAATTACCGGAATTGAGTTCTCAAAAAACTCATATGTTCCATATTTCATACAAACAACAATCTTGCACGCACTCAACACACTATGTTACCACTTGCTTAGATATGGGAGCAGAGAGCTATAAAAAAGGTACTTGAACACATGATGAAAGCTAAATGTTAGATTATGACATGGGATATTATTGAAAAATATTATGATAAGCTCACTTTTACAATAGCACGTATTCTTGATGTTTTGGTAGAGTAGTGAATTAAAAACATATCAACACGAAGTCACTTCTGACTAGCCCTTATCATACCACCACCACGGTTAACGCCAACTTTTCGGTGGCAGCACTTATTATTAAAATTTTCAGTTTTCATGCTGCTTAATACCACAAAAGGTTGCAGTAGTTCTATGAGCCTAAACTATGAATGAGTTTAGGTGACAAGTAACTATGAAGTAAACCTGCTGCGGCAACAATTTTGTACTGTAAATAAATCACAAGCAAAATAAACAATAAGACAGCAGCCATTATCGTATAAGATATAGTGCTTCACGAATTAAAATCAAAGAGCAATTAATGTTTGTGAATTCTGAATAATTACCTTCTTGATATCTCTGATTGCAAATAGTCCTATACAAACTTCTCCATTTACCATCCACTGCATTGATTACAGTAAAGAAAGGTTTAATTTTCTGTGTATATATATAATAAAAAAGGAAAATTTCATCAAAACCGCCTGTAATGTAGCATATGTTCTCAAAACCACCCTTGAGATTTTTCGCGTACAGAAACCCCCTAAACTTTCTTCCGTTAAACGCGACCCCCATCGAGACCCCCGGCATTAATTTCTTTATGAAATGACCAAAAACCCTGCCATATAGTGGACTCTTAAAAGGGGATCAAAGGGCATTTTCGGGAGAAAAAAGTAAAATTTTAACTTAAAAAGTTTAAATTTTAACGGCAGGAGGTCGGAGGGGGTAGTGTAACGAAGAAAGGTTCGGGGGGTTTCTGTGCACAAAAAAATCTCCATGGTGGTTTTGGGAACATATGCTACAGTACATGGTGGTTTTGGTGAAATTTCCCATAAAAAATGATGTACTGCTTCAGTATTTGAAAAGGTTTGAAAGTCATGAATCAACATTTAAATGATATACAAATGGATATTGATGGAAGATCAATTTAGTAATCAAATTTAATAGACCACACCAAAATAGGAACATATCTAGCCTAAACAGCGAGCAGATATATATAACTGGCTCAAATATTTTCTAGGAAAGACTAATGGCTTGAAGGTAAATAAAGCCTTGGTCTTGATAATTTAAATTTTCTTCTTTTCAGACTGGAGCTTTGTTTTCACTTATCATCATAGGCTTAGGGAATAGAGAAAAAGACTCATATAACAAAATCCAAAAACTAAGAATTTGTCATCGTCGTTGGGATGGTTAAAAGGAAAAACTTCACCTTTTCAGTACGGCAATTTGGCTCACAACTGTGATTGATGTAACGCCCTAGATTTCCCTTCACACATGCATCAATCACCTGCCATTATTTGGTAGAAGATTAATTGCAACACATTCATACATAAGAATTAACTTTTAAAAAGTATTGACTTTGAGAAGGGGGAAAAATAGTTCCTCTCTAAATAAGTTGAAGATAGTAATGTTTTTTCATCTTCAATCAAACAGTGACTCTACAATGCAAAACTAATTAACCTATATTGCCGATATCAGATGCCAGTCACAGTATCTGTGAATTTCTCGATTTTCTTCAAGTTGTTTCCTGTTTGGACTATTATGTGAAGACAGAAAGAAAATGAACCAGTCATTTCGCCAATGAAACTAAAGAAAAAAAATCGGTAGAGTACTTCAAATCACACGGACATAAAACTATAATAAAAGAAACTGTGCCACCAAATCATTCTGCTAAAGAACAAGAGAATCATGCAAATTAGCATCAAGATAGAGAAAGCATGTGTCTATCCAACAATCTACAACAACGACATTGAAGAGTTCCAAATCTACAATTGAATTAGCAATAGATTTCAAAGGCAATAAAAGTAAATGTGTGTGTTTAAAATCATCCAAGTAAATTATTGAGAATGTGCTTATTAGACAAAGTTTTGACGAAAGGCATAGCCGTTTTTGTTTCATAGCTACTGCTTGGCTTGAATAAATTATATGGACTGAATTCAATGAGGCTTCTTAACAGGTGCAGTTCTCCAGCTCCAAAGCAACCGATGTTTGGCTCATAAAAAGAACATGATCAGAGGTTTTAGTCTATCAAGCAGTGTTCTAAAAAGCAGCTTAGACAGCCGCCAAGACAGAAGCGGTGCTAAGCCGCTTCGATTCAGCCCTAGGCGGATTAATTAAGCAGTTTAAGCATTAAAGCCGTCTAGCCCGCTTAGCGAACCCAGTCCACGTAATAGAATAAAATTTAGTCATTTTTGAAGTATCATTGGTCAGGTTTGTTCTCTTTTCATCATACCTGACCCAAACCTATACTTAATGAAATGAAAGTTGGCAATTTTGTCCCCTTTTCTGAATAATTTTTGAATTATATAGCTCAAAATCTATTTTTTCTGACTTACTGTTAAAATATCAATATGTTATTGGTTATTATGCCGAATTATCAATATATTTTTGTTTCTACTGCTAAAATTTCAATATGTTGTTTTCTATGCTGAAGTGTAAATTTCAATATGTATATATAATAAATATAATTTAAAAAAACGTCTAGATGGCGCTTATGCGCCTAGACGCTCGGCAGTACCCCAACTGCTCAGCTCCCTCTAACGCTTTTTAAAACCTTGCTATCAAGTAGTGAAAGGTTGAATTACTGCTTGGATGTTAAAAGCTGAAGAAGCAACACATTTAAACAATTAGCAAAGGGATCACAACTAGGGTGCATTCAGATCGGTTGTGGAGCTTATGAGTATTACCATATCCATAGTTTTCTAGTCGCAGATACGAATACTAATTAATTCGGTAATAGAAAGTCATCTATATTTGACAAAACCAACAAGAATACTATGCAGATATGAGAGACGAATACGGATACGAATCAGACATGGCTACCAAAAAGATACAAGGTATAACAAATATGAATGTAGAGTGGTAATGTGCATGTCACCTATACATACTAAAAACACAAATTTGAATATTAATTTTAAATAAGTACTCAGAATATTTGAGAAAGACAAATATGCATCCAAATGGAATATTATACAAAATAATTACGTTAACAAATATATTATACATCATACATGCTACAAGCCTATTTTGCATACCTTGAAACTTACATGTTCAAATATTCTTTTAGATGCGTACAATATGAAATGAGCAAAAAATTTATATAAATAAACATTATATCTAAAAAAAGAATAATTTAAATGATATTGTTAAATGTATGTCTACGGCATTGCTGTCAAAGGAACTGCGCCTCGGGCGCAAGGCACAACCAAGCAATGAAATGCGTCTCGTGAAACTTCGAGATGCTACACAGAGGAGAGGCGCACGCTTCAGCACTCGAGGTGTGGGCCTCATGTGAGGCGCACGCCTCGTGCTAATTAGCCTATTTTAGGATATTGGGTTGAATATGTTTTACTATTGGGTTTCATTTAATAAACATAATTAACCGAACCCAAACCCCATCGACTAACAAACCGGGAGCAACCTAAAACATAATATTGAGATATAACTTCTTCTCTTCTTCCTTTCATTCTATTCTCTTCCTATTCTTCCTTTTATGTGGCCCAAGATATTGCTCTCACATCTCATTATAGATATAATTTCTTGGGGAAAATGGATCTGTTTCTAGGTTTCAAAAGCAATAGGTTTAAGTCCATGGACCAAAAATACTTGTCAAAAACTCCCCTATCTCAAAGATTCTTTTGTTTGTCATTATAGTACATTAACTAATATGGTACGCCAATAACGCTCTTTGAGATAAAAAGCTACATTTATTCTTTAAAGTGCTACCTGTATCTTGTAAAGTGCTACATTTATTTTGAAATGGGTCAAATATAGATGTGGCAACCTTACTAGTAAATGTAACAGTTTCATGTCAAGTTCAGTATTTTAATACAGATATAGTAATTTCAAAATAAATGTAAGATAAATGTAGCACTTTATAAGATAAATGTAGAACTTTTAAGGATAAATGTAGTACTTTATCTCAAAAGGCGTTATTGGCATAATATATTAGTTAATGTACTATAAAGACTAAAACAAAGAAAATTTCAAGTATAGGGAGTTTTTCACAAGTTTTTTTGGCTCAGTGACTTA
The DNA here is from genome assembly GCA_030015575.1 of Agapanthus africanus. Lineage (NCBI taxonomy): Eukaryota > Viridiplantae > Streptophyta > Magnoliopsida > Asparagales > Amaryllidaceae > Agapanthus > Agapanthus africanus. The sequence goes on along the minus strand of JASDDO010000024.1, from coordinate 195,579,076 downwards.
AACCTGTTGCTTTTGAAACCTAGAAACCTAGATCCATTTTCCCCAAATTTCTTTATGTTAATTATTGTAATTTAGCGACTTAGTGTCTTTGTCTTAGTAATTTATCTTCCATGTGATTTATATTCTTCTATATAACGTGTATATTTGATGTCTATGAGGTACAAGCAATGCTCAATTAATGTATTAACATTATTAAAAAAACAGTGAGCCTAACATATTCAAACGCGCGTCTTACGCCTCGGGCGCATTACAACCCTTTACACCTCGCACTGCACCTTGCACATTGACAACGCTGGTCTACGGATATCCGTATCCGATCCAAATTCTTATATCCGAAATATATATATATATATACACACACGAATAATTTTACTAAAATCGTATACATATATGCGAAAAATATTTAACAATATATCCATATCTAAGTCCATATTCAACAGGATGTTGATAATTATATCCACATCCAAAATTCAGATCCAATACGGATAATATCCAAATATCCGTGTCCGAATGCATCCTTAATCACAACAAAAAATGCACGGACATTTTCCATATATCTAGCATTGTGAACACAACACTTGATGCACTAAGATGAATGCAAGTGACAGGAACAAGATTATCCCTAATGTGAAGGGGAAACAATGTGGCAGCATGTCTCCATATGGTAGTTGAACGATCCAATCATGGAACTCCTTCAAGCCCCAATGAAAATAAAGTCTATGAGAAACCTCGGAGATGTGCATAGGAAACAAGCCCATAATGACATAGTAGCATGTATTCATATTTGCCGTTTGTTATGAATATAATTAGTTATTATATGTTAGTTGATTGGTTAAAATATGAAAGATGGTCTATAGCTCTCTATATATAGTTGTATGAATTCTTGTTTTATTAAACTAACAAAAAAATTCTCTTGATTCTTTTCATGGTATCAGAGTCATTGAAAAGAATTGAGAAAAAAAATAAAAAAATCCAAAACCCTATCCCTAATTTCCTTAGCCCCTCCTCATCGGCCACCGCCGCCACCCTATTTCTTCTTTATGTAATATACTGCCTTCTCTTGATTTATTAGAATTCGGTTGTGAATCATGTAATCTTGGTAAACACCAACGCTCCTCTTTTCCTCCCGTTAATAAGAGACATGATTTACCATTAGTGTTAGTTTACTCTGATATTTGGGATCCCTTTAAAATTCCTAGTGTGTTTGGTTATACATATTTTGTGACTTTTATCGATATTCATTCACGTATGACTTGATTGTATATTCTGCGTAATAGGTCTGAACTTTTGTCTATCTTTAAAATCTTCGTAACTGAGATTACTAATCAATTTGGTGTTCCGGTAAAGGTTCTTCGTTCTGATAATGTTAAGAAGTATATTAGCACGGAGTTTACTGCATTTTGTCAGACCCATGGTATATTGCATTAAACTTCATGTTTTTATATTTCTCAGGAAAATAGGATTGCTGAACGGAAGAACCGACACTTGCTTGAGATAACTCGTTCTTTTGTTTTGCATATGATGTCTCTAAATGATTGTGGAATTTTACGGTTTTAACTGCCTGTTTTTATATCAATCGCATGCCTTCTCCGATCCTAGGCAACCAGTCATCTTTCTCTATTTTGTTTCCACGGGGCAACCCTTTTCATGTTTCGCCTAAAGTGTTTGATTGTCTATGTTATTCTCATATACTAGTCCTCATTTAGACAAGCTAGACCCTCGTGCTACTCGTATAGTGTTTGTAGGTTACAATCCCAGAAAGGATATGTTTGCTTTGACCCTGTCTCGTCTAAAGTTTGTACTTCATGGGATGTGACCTTCTTAGAAGTTCAAGCCTATTTTCACCAATTGCTAAGGACCCCACTCCTATTATTTCTATTTCTCATCTACCTTACTCAGAGCTTGATTCGTCAGTTAAACATGTTCACCTGTTTTTAAGCTTGTAGCACATTATCCACACGTGTATCACCGTCGTAACAAAATTGTCCCACCATTTCTCATTGATACTTCTTCTAACGATTCTTCTGCAGGTACTCCACTACAATCTATTGTTTCTGATTCTTCATCGCCGCTGCATTCAGAAGATCTTTCTCTTCCTATTGTCTTACACAAGGGTAAGCATTCATGTACTGCTGCACATTCAATTTCTAATTTTATTTTCTATCATAAACTGACACCATCTGCTCGTCAATTTATTTCTTCCTTCGCTGCCATCACTTATTCTAGTATGGGATTCTAGTATGGGATGCGACCATACCAGCACTAAAGCACCGGATCCCATCAGAACTCCGCAGTTAAGCGTGCTTGGGCGAGAGTAGTACTAGGATGGGTGACCTCCTGAGAAGTCCTCGTGTTGCATCCCCTTGAGAAAAACCCACCGTTGCCGGTCCCAAGTCCGGATGAGAATGGGTGAGGGTTGTGGTAAGCTTGTGACAGCCAACGTAAAACTTTGTCACATTCTATAACATGAACCATAATAAGAATATCGTTGGGGCGTCCCCTACTCAGCGACGCGCTACATCGGATCCCATGTGTAGTGTTAAATATGCAAGAGCTTCTAGGTCGTCGTCCAGATGCGGCGCGCTACATCGGACCCCGGGTGTAGTGACAAATAAGCAAGGGTCGTCGTCCAGAGACAGCGCGCTACATCGGACCCCGGGTGTAGTGACAAATAAGCAAGGGTCGTCGTCTACAGACGGCGCACTACATCGGACCCCGGGTGTAATGACAAATAAGCAAGGATCGTCGTCCAGAGACGGCGCGCTACATCGGACCCGGGTGTAGTGACAAATAAGCAAAGGTTTCATAGGATCCGTCTAGCTTCCTGGAACATAGGTTCCCTTACGGGTAGACTAATAGAATTACTGGAGGTGATGATTAGGAGGAGAGTTGGTATTATGTGTTTGCAAGAAACTAAGTGGGTAGGTGAAAAGAATAGAGTCATAGAGCCTTGGGGTTATAAGGTTTGGTATACGGGTAGAGATAAAAATCGTAATGGGGTAGGCATAATCATAGATAGACGGTTGCTTGAGGATGTAGTTGAGATTAGGAGAAAAGGCGATAGAATTTTACTGGTTAAGCTTCTTCTAGGTGGAGAGATTCTTAATGTTATTAGTGCTTATGCACCACAGATAGGTCTTGATGACGCTAGTAAGCGTCTTTTCTGGGAGGATTTAGACGATGTGGTGCAAAGTATACCTAGTGGAGAGAAGTTATTTATTGGTGGTGATCTTAATGGACATGTAGGTACTAGTCGTAGTGGGTTTGATACTATCCATGAAGGTTTTGGTTTCGGACAAAGGAATGAAGTAGGTGACTCGATTCTAGATTTTGCGTTATCTTATGACTTGATCTTAGCAAACACCTGGTTTAGGAAAAGAGAGTCCCACCTTATCACTTTTAGGAGCGGATCAAGTGCTAGTCAAATAGACTTTTTTCTGACGAGAAGAATAGATAGAGGTTGTTGTATCGACTGTAAGGTAGTGCCAGGTGAGAGTAACCACTCAACATGGAATTTTAGTTCTAGATTTTCGATTTAGAAGAGAACTTAGAAAGATTAGACGTAAGGTAGAGCCTAAAATTAAATGGTGGCGATTGAAAGAAGGTAACCAAAAGTCTTTTATAGATCGTGTAGTACAAGAAGCGGATTGGCAGTCGGAAGATGATCCAGACAAAACATGGAACAAAATGGCTAGTTGTATCAAAAAGATAGCTAGAGATCTACTTGGTGAGTCGAGAGGTGGTGCTCCACCATCTAAGGACATATCATGGTGGAATGAACATGTAAAGGCTGCTATTAAAATTAAAAGGGATTCTTATAAAGATTTGAAGAAAAGTAGAGATGTGGAGAGATTTGAGAAGTACAAAATGGCCAAAAAGGAAGTTAAGAAAGCTGTTCGGGAAGCTAAATCTAAGGTCTACAAGGAGGTGTACGAGAAATTAGACAGTAAAGAGCCTGCAAATGATATCTACTGGATTGCTCAAATGCGGGAAAAGAAGACTAGAGACTTATGTGCGGTGAAGTGTGTCAAAAATGAAAATCAGAAGGTTTTAGTTCGAGATGAGGATATCAAGAAAAGATGGAGAGATTATTTTGACAAATTGTTCAATGAGAGCTTTAATAAGAATTTGGATGGACTTGTCATTCAATCTCAAGATATAAACCGTGATTTCATGCGTAAAATAAGACTTCCTGAGGTTAAAGAAGCTTTGAACAGAATGGGTTTAAGAAAAACGGTTGGTCCTGACGGGATTCCTATCGAGATTTGGAGATGTTTAGGAGAAATAGGCGTTAAATGGCTGACAGATCTGTTTAATAAGATTTGGCAGACAAAAAAGATGCCAAATGAATGGAGGAAAAGTATCCGTATACCTATCTACAAGAACAAGGGTGACATTCAAAGTTGCTCAAACTACCATGGAATAAAACGGATGTGTCACACCATGAAACTTTGGGAGAGAGTGATTGAACACAGGCTAAGGAAGGATATTAAGATAACAGAGAATCAATTTAGGTTCATGCCTGGACGATCGACGACAGAGGCGATTCATTTGCTTCGTCAACTTGTCGAGCGCTTTCGAGAGAGGAGAAGAGATTTGCATATGATATTTATTGATTTAGAAAAAACGTACGACAAGGTACCTAGATAGGTATTATGAGGGGACAATGATGAAGAAAGAGGTCCCCGTCAAGTATATTGACATAATCAAGGATATGTACGACGGAGTAGTGGCAAATGTCAGAACTTGCGGCGGCATAACGAATGATTTTCCGATTACTATTGGTTTACATCAAGGATCTGCATTAAGTCCATTCATGTTTACCATCGTGATGGATGAGCTTACTAGAACTATCCAAGATGAGGTACCTTGGTGTATGCTATTCGCTGATGATATTGTTCTAGTAAATGAGACGAAAGCAGGGGTTAATGCCAAATTGGAATTATGGAGAAAAACATTGGAATCTCGGGGATTCGGATTGAGCAGGTCTAAGACAGCATATATGCACTGCAAATTTAGTAGCCAGAGAAGTCAAAACCATATTGGTATAACATTGGAATGGCAAGAGATATCACCGAGCGACCAGTTTAGATATCTAGGTTCCATCATCCAAAAAAATGGGGAGATCGATAGTGATGTTAATCAAAAGATCCAAGCTGGTTGGTTGAAATGGAGAAGTGCAACAGGGATTTTGTGTGATCATAACTTTCCGTTAAAATTGAAAGGGAAGTTTTATCGGAGCGCTATTCAGCTTGCCTTATTATATGGTACAGAATGCTGGGCTCCTAAGAAGCATCATACATAGAAGATGCACGTAGCGGAGATGCGCATGCTTCGTTGGATGTGCGGTAACACTAGAAAAGATAAGGTACGAAATGAGGATATTCGTGCAAAAGTTGGTGTAGCACCTGTGGAGGAGAAGATGCGGGAAAACCGGCTAAGATGGTTTGGTCATGTGCGACGCAGACCTATGGAAGCACCGGTTCGACGAATAGATACTCTCGATATGGGCAATGGCAAAAGGGCAAAAGGGAGACCGAAGAAAACATGGATGGAGGTGATACGAAACGATATGGTTGCCAAAGGACTCAATGAAAGTATATTGTTCGATAGAAGTGAGTGGAGACAGAGGATTCATGTGCTGGACCCGGCGTGATTCTCATGTTGGTTCATGTAGCCTACCCCATATGCTTGGGATAAAAGGCTCAGTTGTTGTTGTTGTGCTGCCATCACTCTTCCTTTCTCTGTTCAAGAAACTCTTCAGCATCCAGATTGGCAGCAGCTATATTATAAGAGATTGCCGCACTGCGCTTTAATCAAACTTGGAAATTGGTACATACACCTTTAGATAAGAAAGTTATCAGTTGTTAATGGGTCTTTGTTATCAAGCATACTCCCGATGGAACGATTGACCGTCTCAAAGTTCGTTTAGTGGCCAAAGGATTTACTCAACGGTATGGTTTGAATTATGTTGAGACTTTTTTGCCAGTTGGCAAATTGATCTCAGTTCGTGTTCTTATATCCATGATTGTTTCTAAAGTATGGTCACTTTATCATCTTGAGAAGAATGTCTTTCTTAATGGCGATCTTTCTGAGACTATTTATATGCAGCAGCCTCCTGGCTTTGAGCGACCGGGAGGTCTATGGTTTGTCTTCTACAAAAATCGTTATACGGATTGAAGTAGTCACTGCGTGCCTGATTTAAAAAGTTTAGTACAATTCTACGATAAATTGGCTTCAAGCGCAGTCGCCCGACACATCTCACTTTACACATCATCCTCAGGGCAGCGTAATTATGTTGGTGTATGTTGATGATATTATCATTACTGAAGATGATTCTGCTGGCATCTCTAAGGTAAAAGAACATTTGCTTCACATTTCCATATCAAGGACCTTAGACCACATTGATATTTGCTTAGAATTGAAATATCACGAAATTCTGGTAGCTTACGACTCTCTCAGTGCAAGTATGCACTTGATCTTCTATCTCAATTAAACTCTCCCTCGGATCCTCCACTATCTGACCCAAGACGATATAGTTGAGAAGCTTATTTATTTACCTCACTGTCACTGGTCCTGACATTGCCTTTGCCGTTAACGCAATGAGTCATATATGCAGAATCCTTTGACCTCTCACCTTAAGACGGTCAAACATATTCTCATATACATCAAAGGTTCTCCAAGACAGGATCTTCTTTACAAACTATCTACGTTGTCGTTCTCAGCCTTTGCGGATGCTGACTTTGCTAGATCCATTGATGATCGTCGTTTTACGAGTGGCTATTGTGTTTTCTTAGGAGGAAACTAGGTTACGTGGAGTAAGAAGCAAAATTCAGTAGCTAGTTCTTCTGTAGAGGCCGGGTATAAGTCTATGGCACATACAGTTGCTGAGCTGGTATGGCTTACATCTCTTCTGACAGATCTTGGGATTCCTTCTTCTCTTCCGACTATACTCTTCTGTGATAACAAGGTCATGATCCACATTGTTAAGAAGCCAGTTTTTCATGAGCGGACCAAACATATCGAAATAGATTATCATTTTATTCGTGACAAGGTGAAGGATAAGGTAGTTGCACTCCAACATGTTTCCTTTTCGACTCAACTATTAGATACCCCTTACCAAACCTCTTTCTCGGTCGATTTTCGCTCGTCTTCTGTCTAAACGTGGCGTGATTGGCATTTATGCTCCAGCTTGCGGGGAGTGTTATGAATATAATTAGTCATTATATGTTAGTTGATTAGTTAAAATATGAGAGGTGGCATATAACTCTCTATATATAGTTGTATGAACTCTTGTTTTATTAAGCTAATAAAAAAATTCTCTTTCTACATGCAAACTTGGCCTAAATCCATGATGATGGAAAAGGCATCAGGGGGAGGGTGATTACAGTTGCAAACATCATTGAAACTTCTTGCAGAACATTCAATATAAAGGTAGTGTTGTTTTCATTGAACAAAGGAGGCGTATACATAAGTGAAATAGGCACTGAAGTGAACTTAGAAACAATTGGCAACATAATCTTCTGCATAATAAAGCAAGGGTTATGATGAAAAGTTAAACCAGCTCTAATGTAAACAAAGGAATAAAGGGGCAGGCCAAACCTCACCACCATTCAACGTCATGAAATAGAAATGTTTCTGCCCTCTGGAAGCATAATACCTCTGTCGGGCTTCATAAGTCGCTAAATCAAGCACCTTAACAATAAAGGAAAATATCAGGCATGTAACTCGGTAAATGTGGAACCAAATGATAGAAAACACAATATATATTTAAAGATAAGTGAGGAATATAAGGCAAGCTCAATATATTAATAAAGAGGAAAATGGGGTGGGGTCGACCGCGGCCCTATGGCGGCGATTGCGTGACCCAGCCCAGGGCTTGGGCCTGCCCCAACTTAACCGCAGGCCCCATGTTTTACCCAGTTGGGGTCCAGCAACCACAGCCCCATTAATCTCATTAATAAATATGTAATTCCCTATTTTCCAGCAAATTAATTAATATTCCATTTTATTAAAACAAGAGGGAATTCGAGGTCTTGAAGACATGGAAAATAGCCTTTACCTCTCCAACGTATTCAATGAGAAACTGCCCTTGAATTACTTCTTCCTGTAACTCTAGACCATATCCTTTCTTTCCAAAGCGGAGCAACTCAAATTTTGCATATTTGCGTTTCTGGAACTGTATATAGAATTCTAATGTGAGAATGCATCAATCTCGGAAAAGAAACAAGTTTAAAAGATAGATGCTTGCCCGTTGATTTGAACAAAGATTCCCGCATGGGCAGGTTCCTTTAGCACATTCTATATTAAGCATTCGGTTTAAACATTGATCCCCACAACTCTGACGGCCATCTCGCGGAGGTTTGCAGTAGCAAACCATAATCTATTTTGTGAAAGGAAAAAGGTTAAAAATGAAAACAACCATTATATTCATAAGCAAATTACTTAGCACATATAAATCATAATCACGTAGAGTAATTAATATCAAAATATATTCCTAGAAAATAAGTAAAACTTGGGGATGTACATGAGAAAATAATATTAGCATATTTTCCTGAAATGACAAATGGAAAGCAGCAACCGTCAGATGGGACGAAATGCATATGCATCACTAGGTTGAAAAAGAACATCAAAGATGAGCAATCGGAGAACAATAAGTTTGATGGAGCAATCCAAGTTACCCAATATCACTACAGCTTATGCATGCAGAAAAATATTATTGCTCTTTTAATTAAAAAGAAAGTGCAAAAAGAAATGAAGAACTCAAAAATTAATTCTGTTCAATCAAGTAGACCTAATTTTGTTATAGAGCAGTTTTAAGTTTTAACTCATGCAACCAAGGAGCAGCCTTCAATATTGAACTAGATGCTGAGCTTCAATATTGAACTAAATGAGGAGATAAGACGTACTCCTAAAGAAAATGATTTTAAGGCACATTACAAATCCAAAGAAACAAATAAACAAAATAAAAACTGGTGTGTGTGTGTGTGTGTATTCAAGAACAAGGGGGCCCGGTTATATATTTATATTTAAGTGTACACAGGCTTTTGATATAAATGGGTTCCAACAATAAGACTCAAGCCTTATTGAGGTTTGTCTCATCTTATATCTTATACACATATACCTCTCATAGTTTTTCCAATATGGGACTATTTTAGTCTCTCGCGTCTCAATAAAAACAAAAATAATAATCGGCACAGTCAAAAATTAAGGATGTGGTCAATGAAGACTGCCAAAAATATTGATTCCCAATGATGACAGAACAGAAGGCAGTAGCCCTGATACCTAGAAGTACAACAACAACTAAGCCTTTTATCCCAAGCATATGGGGTAGGCTACATGAACCAACATGAGAATCACGTCGGGTCCAGCACATGAATCCTCCGCCTCCACTCACTCCTATCGAACAATATACTTTCATTGAGTCCTTTGGCAACCATATCGTTTCGTATCACCTCCATCCATGTTTTCTTCGGTCTTCCTTTTACCCTTTTACCATTGCTCATATCGAGAGTATCTATTCGTCGAACCGGTGCTTCCATATGTCTGCGTTGCACATGACCAAACCATCTTAGCCGGTTTTCCCGCATCTTCTCCTCCACAGGTGCTACACCAACTTTTGCACGAATATTCTCATTTCGCACCTTATCTTTTCTAGTGTTACCGCACATCCAACAAAATATGCGCATCTCCGCTACGTGCATCTTCTGTGTATGATGCTTCTTAGAAGCTCAGCATTCTGTACCATATAATAAGACAGGCCGAATAGCGCTCCGATAAAACTTCCATTTCAATTTTAACGGAAAGTTACGATCACACAAAATCCATGTTGCACTCCTCCATTTCAACCAACCAGCTTGGATCCTTTGATTAACATCACTATCGATCTCCGCATTCTTTTGGATGATGGGACCTAGATATCTAAACTGGTCGCTCGGTGATATCTCTTGCCCTTCCAATGTTATACCAATATGGTTTTGACTTCTCTGGTTACTAAATTTGCAATGCATATATGCTGTCTTGGACCTGCTCAATCTGAATCCCCGAGATTCCAATGTTTGCCTCCATAATTCCAATTTGGTATTAAGCCCTGCTTTTATCTCATTTACTAGAACAATATCATCAGCGAATAGCATACACCAAGGTACCTCATCTTGGATAGTTCTAGTAAGCTCATCTATCACGATGGTAAACAGGAATGGACTTAATACAGATCCTTGATGTAAACCAATTGTAATCGGAAAATCACTCGTTAAGCCGCCGCAAGTTCTGACATTTGCCACTACTCCATCGTGCATATCCTTGATTATGTCAATATACTTGACGGGGACCCCTTCTTCATCATTGTCCCCCATAATACCTCTCTAGGTACCTTGTCGTACGCTTTTTCTAAATCAATAAATATCATATGCAAATCTCTTCTCCTCTCTCGAAAACGCTCGACAAGTTGACGAAGCAAATGAATAGCCTCTGTCGTCGATCGTCCAGGCATGAACCCAAACTGGTTCTCTATTATCTTAATATCCTTCCTTGGCCTGTGTTCAATCACTCTCTCCCAAAATTTCATGGTGTGACACATAAGTTTTATTTCACGGTAGTTTGAGCAACTTTGAATGTCACCCTTGTTTTTGTAGATAGGTACAAGGATACTTTTCCTCCATTCATTTGGCATCAATTTTGTCTGCCAAATCTTATTAAACAGATCTGTCAGCCATTTAACGCCTATTTCTCCTAAACATCTCCAAATCTCGATAGGAATCCCATCAGGATCAACCGCTTTTCTTAAACTCGTTCTGTTCAAAGCTTCTTTAACCTCAGGTAGTCTTATTTTATGCATGAAATCACGGTTTATATCTTGAGATTGAATGACAAGTTCATCCAAATTCTTAGTAAAGCTCTCATTGAACAATTTGTCAAAATAACCTCTCCATCTTTCCTTGATATCCTCATCTCGAACTAAAACCTTCTGATTTTCATTTTTGATACACTTCACCGCACATAAGTCTCTAGTCTTCCTTTCCCGCATCTGAGCAATCCGGTATATATCATTTTTAGCCTCTTTAGTGTCTAATTTCTCGTACACCTCCTTGTAGACCTTAGATTTAGCTTCCCGAACAGCTTTCTTAACTTCCTTTTTAGCCATTTATACTTCTCAAATCTCTCCACAGCTCTACTTTTCTTCAAATCTTTATAAGAATTCCTTTTAATTTTAATAGCAGCCTTTACTTCTTCATTCCATTAGATGGTGGAGCACCCCCTCTCGACTCACCAAGTAGATCTCTAGCTACCTTCTTGATACAACTAGCCATTTTATTCCATGTTCTGTCTAAATTATCTTCCGACTGCCAATCCGCTTCTTGGACTATACGATCTAGAAAAGCCTTTTGGTTATCTTCTTTCAATCTCCACCATTTAATTCTAGGCTCTACCTTATGTCTAATTTTCCTAGGTTCTCTTCTAAATCGAAAATCTAGAACTAAAAGTTTATGTTGAGTGGTTACACTCTTACCTGGCACTACCTTACAGTCGATACAACAACCTCTATCTATTCTTCTCGTCAGAAAAAAGTCTATTTGACTAGCACTTGATCCGCTCCTAAAAGTGATAAGGTGGGACTCCCTTTTCCTAAACCAGGTGTTTGCTAAGATCAAGTCATAAGATAAGGCAAAATCTAGAATCGAGTCACCTACTTCATTCCTTTGTCCAAAACCAAAACCTCCATGGATAGTATCAAACACACTACGACTAGTACCTACATGTCCATTAAGATCACCACCAATAAATAACTTCTCTCCACTAGGTATATTTTGCACCATCTCGTCTAAATCCTCTCAGAATAGACGTTTACTAGCGTCATCAAGACCTATCTATGGTGCATAAACACTAATAACATTAAGGATCTCTCCACCTAAAATAAACTTAACCAGTAAAATTCTATCACTTTTTCTCCTAATCTCAACTACATCTTTAAGCAACCGTCTATCTATGATTATGCCTACCCCATTATGATTTTTATCTCTACCCGTATACCAAAGCTTATAACCCCTAGGCTCTATGACTCTACTATTTTCACCTACCCACTTAGTTTCTTGCAAACACATAATACCAACTCTCCTCCTAATCATCACCTCCAGTAATTCTATTAGTCTACCCGTAAGGGAACCTATGTTCCAGGAAGCTAGACGGATCCTATGAAACCCTTGCTTATTTGTCACTACACCCGGGATCCGATATAGCGCGTCGTTTCTGGCAACGACCCTTGCTTATTTGTCACTACACCCGGGGTCCGATGTAGCGCGCCGTTTCTGGACGACGACCTAGAAGCCCTTGCATACTTAACACCACACCCGGGATCCGATGTAGCGCGTCACTACACCTAGAAGTACAGGACATAATAAATAATCATATAGCTATTCTTGTCAGAACTACAGGTGATAGAAACACCACTTTAATCGACTACAGACAAGTATGCCCAGAACTCAAAATATAGAATTTCATGAAAATATGACAATGCATATCACAAACAAGTTGTGCCAATTTCACTTCCATTTGCTTCTAGAATTTGAAATTTTATACAACAAAAGAAATAATATCAAAAGAGAACAATCCACACCTCATCAATGGTCTGATTTTTACGGTTACGATGCTGAAACACATTAGACTTAATGGAAGTCCAGGAGTCTCGTTGGGAAGCTGCAACGTTCAGGCACAACAAAATCATAAAATATGAATAAAGGAAGCATTTACCCGAAATAGAAAAGCCACATAAGCATATGGTATATATATTCCCTCTGACATGACAAATACTCCATACCTGCTAATTTAGAGGGCTGAACGTGAGGAGCACAGGCCTGAACATTTGAGGGATCCTCCTCATCTGATATCCCCAACTCTGCATTAATCTCCGCATTTGTCTTCTCTTGTGGTATTGAGCAGTCAGCAAATGCCTTGTCTGTGTTGTCCTTGCATGTCCTTCAGAAAAACAAAAGAGGGGGGGTGGGGGGAAGAAGAACTAATGAACAAAATAAAGAAAAAGTTTCTATCAAGGACGTACAGTAGTTAAAGATTTATGCCCTGGCACAAATGGTGAAACACCAATAATATCAAAGATAACATTAAAGCATGCTAACCAATCTTCGACAAAGAAACCTGTAGTATCACTAAACATGTAGTTAACTAAGTTTCAAAATGCAAATCAACTTCGAGTTTCAAAATGCACACCAAATTCGGGCGAAAACTTGCTTGGTATAAATTTTTAGGTTATGGAAAGTTAATTAAATAATTGGCGACAAACTAAGCCTCCAGATGGAGTATCAATTCGGATGGGGAGAAAATCATATGCTGTCATTATATGCTCATTTTGTATAGCCGTTCATATTTTAGAGATAACCTGCAACTTATCCAAGTCTGCATCATTCAGAATATCCCCATTCAAGTAAACATTTTTTTTATTTGACGAACATTTTGGCGAAAAACTTGCATTGCCTTAATTCCTATGTCTTGACATGCCCTGCAACTTTCCTGGTAAAAATGTGTTTAAATTCTCGTGACTGATCAAGGATAAGGAAAAAGGCACACGATCACAAATAAAAAGATTCACATATGTAAAGTGCACTCACTAAACGGATAGAAGGGAAACGTAAATATGAACAAATTGTGGTAATAAACTTCTTACCATTTGCATTTGGTTTCTTCTAGCGTATTTGCAAGTTCAACCGATATACAACGCCACTTCTCACAGTCATCACAAAGAACCCATGCCACCTGTGAGGGTATAAACTGCTCCACGCTGGTTATAGAGTCATTGTGCGCGAATTGATCGCCTACAGGTGCCATACTTAAGCTCGTTACATCCTCAGGGATAGCTCTGCTACCTGCATTAACATTACCCAAAACAATTAATATCTCAGATTCAAACATTAGCCCAGTATACTCCAAGGATGAAATGCTTAAAAAGAGAATCATGTGCCAGATATAGGGGACAAAATAAAATAGAAATGAGAATAAAAGAAGAAATTTCATAAGAAAACTCACAATTTTGTTGGCTTGACAGTGTCAATGTGGGCTTCACCGATTCAGAAGAGAAGCTCATGTGCTCAACAGCCTCCACATGAGCATCAACTGTTTGACTTATCACCTCAGTGTCGCACCAATTGCCTGTCTTCTGTACAATTTTTCCCATTTGGCCATGTGCATGCTGTCTCCTTCGCCCTGCCGTTTCTTCATGATGCAATCTGCTTTTGCTTATCCCTAATTTAGTGCCTCTGAGAAGCTTATGGCCATTAGTTTTATCAGTATGTAGCAATACTTCTGGTCGTGGATTACTGACATCTTGCGCAGTAGGCACCCATTTATCTAAACTTCTTTGTGCTATTATAGATTCTTGAAGGCACTCCATTTCGGCAGTCTTAGAATAAGAAGATTCATGAGGAAAGCTATTGTCTTTTGATCCTTTAATAGTTGTCTTTTTATTGGATTGTGAACATGCTCGGTTCTTTTTGTTAATGTCATGCTGTTTTTTCTGATTAGATTTGCTGCCCTTTGAAAGCATCTTAGTATCATTCAAGTTTTCTGGCCCATGCAACTTCTCCACAATAGAAAAATGATCAGATTGACATGGATGTTTACTGAATTGGCTGTCCCTCTTCCCCATTTTAGCTTTAGCACACAGATTTGGATCTAGTGGTGGAATAGATGGACAAGTTGCAAGAGCTTCTGAGGAAGTGGAAACAGCAGAATGCATGCAATCTTCAGATACTGCTGCCAGAGCAAGCACATTCTGGCGCGCTCCACTAAATTGGTTCGTTGGAGTGGTACCAACACTTGTGACGATAGCATCTTTAGTTCTACAAACTTGATCAGATGAATTGGCACCGTCACTTGTAGTTAAACCAGCATCCATAACTGGATGATAAACATCTGAGTCTGGTGATGTACCTGGATCCAATGAGTTCCTGTCACTGACAGTTTCGACCGTTCGAGAAGATACCCCACGGCATTCACTCAGCTCAACAGATACATCTTGTGTCAAAGAGCTATCCATATCCTTGTCTCCAAGTTGCTTATCTCGTTGAAATGGCTTATTTGCTGCCAAATTTTTTTTTGCTCCAACACTGTCAGATTTTGCAGAATGTTTAACTGATGACCGTTGAGAACTATCATCTTTCTGAGTTTTGGTCCTTTTGCTACCCGCAATAAAATTTCCTTTCCTTGACCTTGTATACTGAATATTAATCTTATCAGCATCATAATCTGCAGGAATAACATTGTGCTCAAAAATCTTTAGTAAGTTTTCGACTGGTGCCCAAATAGAAGAGCGTGCTTGTCGATGAGAACAGCTTCTTTTCCTTTGTAGTTTGTCAGAAATTTTAACTGTGCTGAGCAAGAAAGTTGGGCTGATGTCAACTGGTTTCAGGCCGTTTCTTCTATTATTTGCACTCCTCCTTAACGGATTGTACTTATCATCAGCTAGATTCTCCCTCAAAGAAGCAGAGCGTTTAGGGTTGGAACGTCTTAAGACAATTATAGAACTAGGTTTTAGGTTACTTCTTCCTCCATAACCAGCCTCATTCTGTGACCCCACGTCCCTATTGATTTTCGCCAAGGGGAAATCAGCTGCCAGTCCAGAAGAAATAAGAAGCTCAGCATCTTCACATCCACTTCTAACTCCATTATCAAACACTTCAGAAGAAAGGAGACCCACTTCGGACCCAATACCAAACATGGAACTAAAATCGCCTCTTCTCACTGTTCTCAAAGGCGAAAGACCAGGGAACTCATCATTTTCGTCCTTTGTCGCTGACTCTGGTGCATCCAGTGCTAATGCCTGCTTTAAATCTAGGTGCCCAATTTCTTCCTCGGTCTCTTTTCTCCCACTAACTGATTCTCCAAGTCCACTGCCAACAGCCTCCTTATCTGTGACCTCTGCTTTCAATGCATGATGCTTAGTGCCAGTATCGTTGTCCCTTAACTCACTAACATTCTCATAGGAAGAGCATATGAATCTGTCTCCTTTCAACACTTTCAACCCTTGGAAATGGTTGTAAGTCTCCACTTTAATGGACTCTGGTGGATTCAACTCTAGATTTTCTGCTAACTCGAAAAGCTCACTTTCTTCCTCAGCCCCTGAACTGGCTGCGGAATGCTCATTGTTTGTGGCCTCTACTACCAAAGTTGGAACAGCGGTAACACCATTAGCAGAGGATGGCTGTGGCTCACTATGGTCAACATCTTTCTGCAAAATGCCAACCTCAACTGGCTGCTCTAACGCAAGATGCACATTTTCCTTTGCAACCCCAAAAACTCCTTGGGGTTCTTCCTCAACCTTGCTAACCAGTTTTCTTTGCTCGTTCTTACTATCTATATCCCTTGCTACCGTAGTTTTGTCAACAACACTGCTGTTTATTTCCGGGTGCACATCAGCCTCACAAACCTCAAAATCTATTTTTGACACACAGACATCTACTTCCTTCTCTAACTCAAGATGTCCATTTTCTTTCTCAACTCCAAGAACCCCATGGCCTTTTATTTGAGCCTCCCGCACTCCTACAGCGAACTCCCCACAACTATCACTGGCGTTGATTGAACAATCTCCCTTTTCCTCCTCTCCGCACAAATTTACTTCTTCAGACTCATCGTCTCCTGAATCCGCTTCTAGTAACCTTTGATCTCTGCCGCTTCCGTTGATCTCATCTGACCGAGCCTCAAAACCCTTGCAATCCCCATCTCCTAACAAAACAGGTTCTTCAAGATTGCGGTCCTCACAACAAATCCCCATCCCTACATAACCTAAGCCACACCAAATCAGCCAAAAAAGCACAAAATCACCCAAAAAAAACAAGTTATACAAAATCTAATCTCTTTCCGCTGCCCCCAAAAAATTTAAAGAACATATATATAACGACAACAAAATTCATGTACTTTTTTCTTTATAATAAGATCATTTCTTTTGAAACTCGGTGTAGATTCATTTATATTTGAATATATGTATGATCATTACTTGTACTCATTTGGTTGAGATACCGTAATACTGATCCATAAGTCTCAAGTTCAAACCCAAACCTTCCTAAATTATTTAATTCTTTATTTTAATTACTAGTTTATTATATTATTTTGTATGATTATATTTTTTATTGTTGTATTTTTATTTTGTATTTATATTCTTGTTAATTACCAGTATATTATTATTATTATTTGAGTTTTTGTGTTTTTTCCGGTAATTATTATTAGTTCACTTATCGTTTTGTAGTAGTTTGGTATTAATTTGTCATGTTTGTTACAATGTGAGTTTTTTATTTCAGTTCAATTCTTATACATATTATTTTTGGTAGTTTTAGTTTGTTTAAGATTTACAGTATGCTAGTAGTGTCAGTATTTTTTATATTTAGTATATTTTTATGTTATGTATTTATGGTATTGTTTTAATTATTGTTATAGTTTTTATATAGTATGATTATATTATACTAATTTATTTATATTTTGTTTAGAATAATTAATTTATATTCTTTTATATGAGCATTTTTGGTCATAATTATCAATATTTAAAAAAGAAGAAGATAAAAGTTTTTCTCTCAATTAAAAATAAATTTATTTATTGTTTTAAATTTATTGGTTTACTGTTTTAATATATAAAGTATTTTAAAAGAAGAGAAAAGTTTTTCTTTTAATTAAACATAAAACTTAATTGTTTATTTTAATTTATTTGTTTGTTATTTTGAAATATTTGTTTTGATTGTTTTTTTGTTCTGATTTTGGGAGATTGATAAGTTTTTAATAAATCTTAACTCAGAAACTTTTTTTCTATTCTGCCATAACTCAAAAAAAACATCGTGAGTCAAAAAAAATTCTTTTTCCTCTGCCCTCTCTGTCATCTTCGATCTGAAACCCGACGACGAGAGAATCGAATGAAGAGAGACAAAGAATCATTCCTCGTCTCGATCTAATCTAGATATCTTTCGCACGTCAATGAACGATCTTAGATCATCCATTTATTTGTAAGTCCCTCTTTCTTCTCTCTCGTCACATGATCTCTCAAAAACCAATGATGTCACACAAGGTGGACTTTTAATTAAAGATATTATTTTTTTAAAAGGAAAAGGATATTGTTAAAAATGCAATAAAAAAACTATATATTGAAATACTGTATATAAAATATTGCAAAAATATATATAAGCTTTACATCCTTACTAAATAGCAAGCTTACTATAAAAAAGTGGTATAATTTTTGAAATAAAACGTCGGTACGTGCAGATTCATAAATATTGACTAAAAACTATATGTTAGTTGGCTGTTGGTAATGATTAGTTTGCATGCGTGTGTTTTTATATAGTATAGTTAACTAATATCTTTTTGATGTGAGATTAAAATGATATGTAGAAAATATGTCACAATCGTTCTATAACAAGAAAGAGTAATATAGATTTTAATTGATTGTTTTTTATATTTAATTATTATTTCAGGGTGTATGTTTATATTATATATAATTGTGTTTAATATATGTTTATACCAACTAAATACTTACACAACCCAATCAATTGAACTCTTATAATACTGATTATGTTATTACACAATTTGCTACAAATGTCAGAGTGGTATCGAAATAATAAATTGATAACGAACATATAATGCATATGGAACAAAATAGTGTTCTTATATCTAATTAACGAATAATATAATTTAAATCACAATTATGCATTATTATTACTAGCATTTAGGTATTGGTGGTATTATCTATAATTAGAAAAAAAAATTGTTACAAATGCAATGCATTAGATAAAAGTTAAGTGTGTTATTTATCATGTGCAACATATTTATTCATTTGCATGGTATGTTCATGTAGTATATGATTAATACTACAATTTTAAATAATTTTATGTATTGGTGATTCATACACAAAGATTAGTTATTATTGTATAGTACATGTAATTATCAGTTTCAATCATATTTTCATTGTTCATAGGACAGTCAAGTGATAGTATAATGAGTTTTAAAATGAAATATTCACAGTATATAATAGATTTTAATTGATTGTGCTTATATATAATTATGGCTTAATTATGATATAATATAAATTTTTATAAATTATTAGGGCATATATATAATCTTATTTGAATTCAAGAATTTTTATTTAGTATGAAAATATGCAAGCTTTGCTTATTTAATCCTACTCATTTCATTTATATTGTCATAATGCTACTCGTGTTGGCATGATTTTCATAGGATTTTGTTATCTATTGGTTCCTGCTTTTGTTTATACTACTGATATTCTGAATTCGGCTGTTTGCATTTCATAAGTTTGACATGAACCATTTGAATACTTGAATCTCGTGATATGTATAATAGACACTAGTGTTATATATATATATAAGATGGGGTAGCTCGAAAAATGGGGGTATTTGTGTAACATGGGATCATACCTGTTCCTCGTGGTACCGAAGAATACGGTACATTGTATTACATATAAATCTTGAATCTCGTGAATCTCGTGTTGCTATTGTTCCGTGGGAATTACGGAATAACCTAATTACATAATAAAACTCCACAAATCGAGCTTATACTTATAATTAATAACACGGAAATATCGAGTATCGTGATACTCTAGTTACTTTGCATTGATTAACATATGTTACTTATTTGACATGCACACTACCGTTTCCTGTTCACAGCTATTATCATGCCTAATATTATGTATATCATGTTTCGTTTCAAATACTTTTTTTTTAAATAAAATGGAGGCTTACTGAAATTTAGTTCGCTGACGGCATTCTTGTTTTCTGTTTTCTTTTCTAGGGAATGTCTTCAGACGGCAGTGAGGCAGAAGAAGAAGCTAGGTGCGATGATGTACTAACTGAGGAAGACAGTCAATATATTTCTAGTCAAGTCGAGCTCTATTTTTTCCTTTTTCAGTTAGTGTGCCTAAAGGTTTAAGACGTTTTCCTTTAACTCTTGTTTATTTATTTGAAGTCGTTGGTCTTTTATCAATAAACTTGAAACTTGTAATAAATATTGATGGATGATATTTATTTATTTTAAATTCTTGGTGGTTTTATATTTATTCTGCTTAATTCATATTCATAGGGTATTCACATTGGGAAAGAGTGCTTTTCAGTATGAATACGTTGTGGGGCTCGTCTGCTTCGCTCCTCATCTTTTGGGAAGCGGGGCATGACAATATATTATTTGTGTTATTGCAGAAAACACCCCTGTACTTTACTCTCTGTGACACTTATACCCCTTAAACTAATTTATTGCCATAAACACCCCTTTGCCTATCGATTAAAAAATGCTCAAATATAAAGACCATTAATTTTTATTCAACAACAAATGGGAGAAAGAAAGAAAAATCCTAACTTCTCCTTCAACTAATTATCAGCCAACATAGCAAATATTTGCTAAAAAAAATAACAGCCAACAGTAATGCAAATCCACAGAAGGCCTAATCTTTTTTCCCTACCCAAAAAGAAGACCTAAGAACCAATAATTTACTCTATTCTTTAAACTAAAAACAAGAAAATTAAAAGACCTAACTTTCTCCTCTTCTGAGTTCTGATCCCTGCAACAACTCCCAAATACACAAATTTCCCCAAAATTTCTACCAATTACTAACAATGCATCTTCACACAAACCCTAACACCCAATCAATTAGGGATTAAAGAAAAACACAAACCCTGACATTTGTTTCTAATAATGCGAACGACGCTAATCAAAAGGGAAGGGGGGAAAGTTGACCTTTCGAGGGGCGGCGGCGGAGTACCGTAAGCGCGGTGCGGTCACCACCGGGATCGTGTTCTTCTGCTTCGCTTCTCGAAGGGGAAGCGCAGAGCAGCGATTTGTTCGATTCGTCGCTCATTGAGACTTTGTTTGACGAGACCTTTCTGATTTTAGGGTTAAGGTATTTTATTATTGTATTATTTTAATTTTATTTCAATTGTTGTTGTTGTTTTTTCCTCTCTTATCTTTACTAGGAATTCCCTTTTATAGTAAATATTCAGAGGAGATAGAAAGGGGTCCTGGTAACACGTGGTGAATTACGGTTTTGAATCAAACAAAAGTTTTAATTAGGAGAGAGAGAGAGAGAGAAAGCTTTTTTACTTTTATGGAATTTTGTGTTTTGTTTTTCTTTTATATGCAATTCATGTAAATTGTTAGAGAAATACTTTTACTGCCCGCAATTTGTCTATCCAAAAGTTTATCCAAGACACAAAATTATAGGACCCATAATACCTAGATAATAGTGTCAAACAGATGGGTACATGGTGTTTGTCTCCTGGGTAAACTTTTGGGTAGAAAAAATATTTTTGAAATTGTTTTTACTAAGTGTTGAGTAAAGAGAAAGTTATGCCACATGCCGAATTACATGATTATTGCATGGAAACGGATAAAATATAATTTTGTCTGGTTTTTACAGCTATGCACATACTGCTCTGATCTGGTTTACTTATGCGATTCGGTATTCTGACAACTTTTCTGGATATGTTTGTCCAGACTCGACCACATGTGGCTTTTGAAAACATGTGACACATGTTATATTCACTTATAGTAGGTTTGTTATGCCCCCTGTTGGATTGTTTTGGATATGGTTTTATCAAATATCTATGACTGTAGGATCATCTTTGCTTGTTATTTTCAATCAAGACCATTTTGAAGTTCGGTTTATCAAATATAGTTCTCTTGCGTGTTGTACTATTTGCTTATTGTATTAGGATAAGATTTTTCTTGTCAGTTTTCAGTAATTGCACGCTTGCAGCTAAGTTGTGTTTTTCTTGGAGTGATCAGAGCCTCGACATTTATAGGAAGAAATTTCCTCTTACGGCCAAAAAAAATCTAATTTTCATATCTCAGTAGATGATCAACACCATTTATATTGAATTGCGCTCTTTAAAATGTATGTGTACCAATAAATCATATTGTTTACATGTCATTTTAGTTTTCATTGGATGGTGATATAATTGATGGTTTTAAACGTTACAATATTTACAATATTTTTTCTCTGTACATCTATGACATAACTTGAAAATCATAAGATATTTAATGTATATATGCTTCGGCCCCAGGCCCATGATGATCAATATAAATGATGTTAATCATCGATTTAAAAGGCGTGAAGTTGATTTTTTTGCTTCTGTACGAGGAAATTTCCTTTCATGGCAGCTAAGACTTCAGTTTCTCCTTTTGTTGATGTTTTGATATGTTTGTGATTCATATTTCAAAGTTGTTATGTCTAGGAATTTAGTTTTTTAATACATATTGTTCCATGTATTGGTCTTTTATTAAGATTCAAAGTTGCAAAGAAAATTTTTCATTTCCCTCGTAATATGATTGTTATTATTTATGTCTATCGGCCAAAAAGAACATGATAGTTTGTTGTTTCCTAGTAATTGATCTTGTGGGTATTACGTTCTGGTTTTAGGTTTGCTCTTGCAATGCCACCTTTTTTATTTTTTAGGGTTAAGGGATTATGCTATTTTTTTACAATTTTCTTTATTGTTTTTGTTCTCTTATTTAACTATTTACTTTATAGTTTGAATTTCGAGAGTTGAGAGAAAGGAGTGAAATTATTCCGTATACTAAGCGCAATGCATCCGAGCAAAACAAAGAGAGATTGGATTTTTTTGCACCTTTTGGGTAACTTTGTGGGGTCCGTTCATTTCTTTCTTTTTGTGACCAGGCAAATGCACTTGGTACTAAAAAAAATCTCTTAGGAACACCTAATCATTACCGTTTTAAATCAAACAAAAGTTGAGTTAAGAGGTGATAATGCTCACAAGTGGTATCTCCTCAAGATTACGACAAGTGGCAGATGACGTGTCCCGAAAAATACGGGGGTGGAATAAATGAGTCGCATTATGAGAATTCCTCGGGACTTCGTCTCGAAGAACGTGTCCGACCTTCAAAGGAACCTCCTTAAATACATT
The DNA here is from genome assembly GCA_030015575.1 of Agapanthus africanus. Lineage (NCBI taxonomy): Eukaryota > Viridiplantae > Streptophyta > Magnoliopsida > Asparagales > Amaryllidaceae > Agapanthus > Agapanthus africanus. Next base: position 195,556,163 of record JASDDO010000024.1, on the reverse strand, counting down.
CCACCTTCGCCCAGGAAACTACCAACAACTCGTCTCCGAACTATCTCAGACTCCCGGCTCGTCTTCGAGCCGTCTGGCGTGCTGAGCTTTCTCGGCCTCCCGGCTCGTCTCCGAGCCCTTGACGTGCCGAGCCTCCGCCATGCCGAGCTTCCTCGGCCTCCCCTGATCTACTAGGAGCGCAGATCTCATGCGCCCCACAATGGCTCCACATATATCGCTAGGGCGAGATATCCGCCGCCCCACGTCCCGCGTCCCACGCTGGCGCATTACCCCATTAATGAGCGTATCCCGTCATTAATGGAAAGATCCCATCATTCACGCAGGCGTAACTTCAGGGGCATAACTGACGGCGAAGATCTCGCACCTGCTCACTCCATACGACCACTATAAAAAACCCTCTCTCAGACGACTCAGGTAATTCGAATTCATTCCAATAAGCCGCTACTCTGTCAATATTCCTCGGCTCTAACTTAATCGTTGGAGGGTCTTATAGTAGTCACCAACCCCCGGACTTACTTGCAGGTAGCTTGGCTTCCACGCCAAACTCAACCCATTGAGATCCACACACTCTAGGAGATAACCCTCAACTCAAATCTCAATTGTTCAACAACGCTCGCTACAGATCGACGGAGGACGGCATTTGAGGGAGATCTCAACCTCCATCAGTTGGCGCCGTCTGTGGGAACGAAAGAACTTTTTTGTTCCACAACAAAAATTGATCTTCTGCCCTCGACCCAATGGCGAGCGATGACCGCAACGATCCAACTATGAGCCGCCACAACGGAGGCGGGAGCTGCTCAACTCCTCCTCCTAATGCCATCAGCGCCTTATTCGCTCGGATAGACAGGCTCACATCACTGGTGGATGCCCTCGTCCGCATCCAAGCAGCGGGCCCCACCTACCAGGCTGCAGTTCCCCCTCTCCAGGATAACGACGCCCGTATAAGGACAAACGGACACGCTCCGGCCCTCAATCCCGCTCGTGCTCATCCCAACGTCATAGGGCGCCGGCGTGCCGACTCCGGTCACCGTGACCCGCATGCGGCGATTAATTCCATGACCCGCTGAGCGCCGGACAGCTACACACCCCGTTCCAACGCCCACCGCGCGTTCTCGCCCCCCGAGGAGGTATCGGCCAGCTCGCCTTCCAAGATAACTCGGACGCAGCTCAATACCATGCTTTTCCGACCATCCTAATCAGGGCAGGTTAGGACTGGTTCCGGGGGCTGGCGCCCCGCTCTATCTCGACCTTTGATGAGCTGGCCACCAAGTTCCTCGGTCACTTCGTCGGGAACAGACGACAGAAGAAGACAGTCGATTACCTCTTCACCATAAAGAGCGGGGACAAAGAATCCTTTAAGGGATATGTCACTTGCTTCTACAATGCTCTCCTCGAGGTCCCCGGGCACCGCGATGAGACGGTTATCACCGCACTAAGATCAGGTCTTAGGCACAAAGAGTGGCTCCGCTCTTTTTCATTAGCACAACTTAAGACCATGGCCGAGGTAAAAGCTTGGACCGAGCGAGAGATCCAACTCGAATCGGAGAGGCGATCAAGCCGACCAAAAGAAGAGGGGCAGGGAAGAGAAAAAGAGGATCGACCGACCAAAGCCTTACTCCTTAAAGTTACAGGAGTATACTCCTCTTAACATCTCCCAGACCGAGCTGTTGGAGGAAGCGAAGGGCGAAAGGTTCTTTAAGCTCCCGCCAGTTACCCAAAGGGCGGGAAAACGTCTTCGTGGCCCTTCCTGCACTTTCCATATAACACAAGGGCACCTGACCGAGAATTTCAAACAACTCTGCGACTACATTGAGGAGTTGATCCGCTCTGGCCACTTGGCGAAGTACCTAAGGGACAAACGGCAGGCGGAACGAGAACAAAGAGACCCGATCGCCCCCGGGGAATTGATGATCGGCCAAATCATGGTCGTTACCTCGGGTCCCGCTCGAGAAGCTGGCAGAAATCACCACCTCCTCCCTGTCGAAGGTGTAAGAGATCCACCCCAAAAGAGATGTAGAAAGGACGAGCCCATCATCTTCTCCGATGAAGACCTCCATGGTATATCGCTGCCTTACAATGCCCCCTTCGTGATAATGGCCCGAGTCCACCGTTATGAGGTACAGAGGATATTGGTTGATTCAGGTAGCTCGGCGGATATCCTGTTCTACGACTGTTTCCAGCGTATGGGGCTAGGACCATCCGACCTACAACCGACCTCCCATGTCCTCTCTGGGTTCACCAACCACTCCATCCCGGCCGAGGGAACGGTCACCCTCTTCCTCAACATCGGGGAAGCGGGTCGCACGCAAACCCTACCGGTGAACTTCCTCGTCGCCAAGGTGCCTTCGTCTTAAAACATTCTCCTAGAACGCCCTACATTGAATGCCCTCCGGGCTTAAATTTTGACCTATCACCTTGCGATTAAATTCCCGTTGAATCAAGGGGGATAGGCCGGGCCTACGGGAAACAACAGATCGCCAAGATTTGCCTTGCCTCGACGTCCCCCGCTAGAGAGCATGGCGACAATTGGGAAGACACGTCTGATTTCCAGGTGTCTTTGGATATACGCGACGACCAAAAAGAAATCCGAGGAGCCCCGGTAGAAGCGTTGACATAAGTCCCCCTCGTCGAGGGGGTCGATGGACGGACCGTTCAGATCGGTTCTCTTTTGAAAAGGGACCGTCGTGAAGACTTGATCCGCTTCCTCCGAGGAAATTCAGACGTATTTGCGTGGACACCGGCAGACATGCCCAGGATCGACCCTAAAGTTATCACACACAGGCTCGGAGTCGACCCAAAGGCCAGACCCGTCCGACAAAATAAGTGAAGTTTTGCACCAACCAAGCAAAAGGCGATTGAGAACAAGGTCGATCGATTGCTCATGGCCAACTTCATTAGAAATCTTGACTACTGGGATTGGCTGGCGGACGTGGTCATGGTCAAAAAGGCGAATGGGAAATGGCGCATGTGCGTCGATTTCACGGACCTGAACAAAGCCTGCCCTAAAGACAACTATCCCCTCTCTCGGATAGACCAGCTAATAGACAGCTCGGCCCGCCACGAATTACTTAGCTTCATGGACGCTTTCTCCGGCTTCAATCAGATCTGGATGAACACGACAGATGAAGAGCTTACCGCGTTCAACACAGATTGGGGGGTATACTGCTACAAAGTGATGCCCTTCGGTCTTAATAATGCTGGGGCCACGTACCAGCGCCTCGTCAACAAACTGTTCAAACCGAAGATCGGGAAGAACATGGAAGTCTATGTCGACGACATGCTCGTAAAATCAATCTCATCAGACGAGCACACCAAAGATCTAGGGGAGACATTCGATGTCCTGCGCAAGTACAAAATGAAGCTAAACCCAGCTAAGTGTGCGTTCGGAGTCACCGGCGGGAAATTCTCGGGTTCATGGTCACCGATCGAGTAATCGAAGCGAAGAAAAGATCAGTGCCATTCTTAACATGGCCACACCGAAGAGCGATGTTGAGATCATGCGGCTCACAGGGAGAGTGGCCGCTCTAAGTTGCTTCATGTCAAGATCCGGGGAGAAGCGCATCCCGTTCTTCAAAGCCTTGAGAAAAATTCCCAAGTTCGAATGGTCGGAGGAGTGTCAGAATGCTTTCGAACAGCTCAAGGCGCACCTGTCAATTCCCCCACCGCTCACTCGACCAGTCGAAGGCGGCGAGCTATTATTATACCTCGCGATCTCTGATCAAGCTGCAGGCTCAGTGCTCGTCAGGGAATTCGATCGTGTACAGAAGCCGGTTTACTATGTAAGCCATGTTTTCAAGGACATGGAAACAAGATACCCGACCATAGAAAAGAGAGTCTTGGCCCTTGTTGTAGCCTCAAGAAAACTACGGCACTATTTCCAGGCGCACACCATTCTCGTCCTCACCGAGCGACCTATAGGGACTATTCTCGCTTCCCCTGAATCATGGGGATGACTGGAGAAATGGAGGTGGGAATTATCCCAATTTGACATCAAGTACCGCCCAGGTAGGCCATCAAAGCGTAGGTCCTAACAGACTTCGTGGTCGAATGCACTATTCCCACTAAAGAAGAAGCAGCAGCATGGGGCTCCGAACTACGTCCCTCGGTCGTGGAAGTACCCAACTCCGTCCCCGACTGGGTGTTCTACGTAGACGGATCCTCTACCGAGGAAGGGAGCGGGGCCGGCCTGATCATCCGAGGCCCAGACGAAGCGGAGATGGAGTACTCTATGAAGCTAGGGTTCAGAGCTTCGAACAATGCCGCAGAATACGAAGCTTTGTTGGCCGGATTGCGAATCGCCTCTAGGGTAGGGCTAAAGACGATCCGAATTCGCAGCGACTCCGCATTAGTCATCGGCCAAGTAACCGGGCAATTCGAGGCCCGGGAACCGCTCATGATCAAATATCTGGCCGAGGTAAAAAGAATTCGCAAAAATTTCGACGAAATCCAGGTAGAGTAGATTCCCCGGACCCTGAACACTCAAGCTGATGCCTTAAGCAAGCTCGCTTCTTCTTATACTGCCGACCACAAAAGAAACATCCTCTTTGAAGTCTTGCCACGGGCTAGCGTGGAAGATAGGGAGGTAACGCTCCAAGTATATACTACTCAGGAGGAAGACCAAGATTGGAGGAAGCCCCTCGTAGAGTTCCTAAAAGATGGTATACTTCCAGAGGACCGAGAGGAGGCTCGCCGCCTGTTCACACCATAATATTGTATTATTATATTCCACATTCTTATTCATTTTATAAATAAACAGGTGCTTTTGATGCATGTCTGCTACATATTACAGGTTACAGGTTCTTGGACAGAAAACAGTGAAAACGATGAAAAGACAATGCAAAAGTGGATTTTGACCAACAAACAGAAGACTCTTGATCAAGCCTACATCAAAGATAAAATTCATAAAGTACAAGGCAATGTAAGGTCCAAGATTACAAAGCGAACGGTTAAAAGTCCACCGCGATTATTCACTGGAGATCTGGAAGAAACATAGAAGCTATTTTAATAAAAGAACCAAATAATAAGGAAGCCCAAAGACAGAAGAGCCAACAAAGGAAATTTCAAGGCCCAATACTTCCTTTTAAAGAGACAAAGACATAAAATTTTACCAAAGTTTGGAGTCTACTTTGACTAGGTCTTCCTAAGGATATTTTGGTAAATGTAGACGTGCGAATCAATTGTAACCTAGGGTTTCATATCCTCTATAAATAGGAACTCTAAATTATTGTAAAGGCTATGCCTCCCTATGCCTCTTTTTATCAATAAAATTTAGATTTCTTTTGGAGAGTATCGATGCCTCTTTTCATTTCAGAAATTCAGATCTAACAAGTCTTGTGTTGATATTTGGAGAGAGCCATCTGTAAAGTAAGTAGGTGATTTCAATTCTTGCCCTAGGTAATTTTTCATTCTCTGCCCTAGATTAAATTTAATTTCTTACCCTAATTAGATAGTTAGATCTTTAATTCAATTGCCCTAGATTAATTTAGTTTTTAGATTTAATTAATCCATTCACACCGTTTGGAATTAACTCGTAAGAGCGATTAGGAAATTCACAACATCCCTGTGGACCGACCCATACTCACCGGCTAGCTGCAAAGCGACGCCGTTCTTGATTGCGGTTATAGATAGTTTTTGAGATCAATCAAAAGGCGCCGTTGCCGGGGATGACGTGTTATTTCCTTTTTGCAATTTCGGGTTAATCAAAATTTAAAAAATCATAAAAATCTGGAAAAAAAAATATAAAAATATATCATCTGTTATTTTTGGGAAGGGTATTTTTGTGTGAATTTTGCAGGATCTACGAACAAATTCGGATCTGGAAATCTACAGAGATCAAAACAGCAAATATCAAATCCGAACAAACAGAGGAATATCACAATAGACAACAGAAGAAATTTGGAGGACCGAGTCAACAAGAAGAATCGCGGTGATCTGGTCCCAAAAAAAAACAGTTCCGCCACTGCAAATCTCTGTGAGTTTTCTGATCTCCTCCTCTGCAAATCTCTGATATCTCCTCTGAAAAATCTCCTGTAGGATTATTTGCGCTTAAAAATCTTCCCCCTTCCAATAACAAATCTTGTGCAGGATTCTTTGTGCCGTGCATAAAATAAAAAAGATTTGATTGCAAGTGATTTACTGTTTTTGCATATCTTTAATCGGACTTTAAGGGGCTTTTGACCAATTCAGATTGGGTGGGGATTTCATCACCCTTCCCAGGACCCCAGAAATCACATAAGGCATTTGCATTGACCAAATCTTCAATTAAAAAAATACTAGACTCAGCCCTGAGGACGTCGCGCTCAATAGGACAGAGGATTAGTTATAGGCATCGATCATTTATTCTAACCTGACTTTGCGGTGTCTAGGCAAGTGTGTCTAAAACAAGTGGTTAATTAATTAAGACCACTACTTTTGTAGTGGGGAGCCTCCCACTTACCTGGCCGCAATTGGCGGTGAAGAGGCGGTTTGAGGTCCTATCTCTAGCCCTTTGGAACAGTTAGGAGCTGTCTAGTTGACCTAAGTGACCCTAGATCTAGGCCTGATTGTGCATTTTTGGCTGATCGAAAGTGTGTCTTAGCTCTTTTCTCGAAAATCTTTTTGCAAACAGTTCTAAATAAAGGGAAAAAGGAAAAAATTTTAACAACTTGCAAATTTTTGCCGCTAAGAAATCCTTGCACCACCCAACCTTCTTTCTTTCCCCTTTCTTCTATTATGGGTACCCCACATCATAAATCACTTTCCGAACTTTGGTATCCCGAACCTAACTTTGTTTCGTACGTCAATTGTTTCGGTCGTTTTAAAGAAGATCCCTCCGTGCCTAAAATATCTTTGAAAGATCGAATAGAAGCGTCTAGGAGAAACAGTTCGACTTTGCAACCCACTTTGTGTCAACCAAGTCCACCTTTACCACCTTCATATGTTGATACCACTTTTTCAAGTCCTACTGTAACTCCTAAACCGATGTCCATTGCTGAGCATATCGCTCAATCTCGTAGCCGATCTTTCACCCCTCTCCCCTCATCTAGTTCTAGGAATCAACAAGTCCATCTACCTTTTTATCCACATGTTGATCTTAATCCTGTCCAACCATCCACTTCCTACCAGTCCTACCCGACTTTCCCACCTTCACTAGACCCTGTTTCTACACAGCCTTTTGAGAGTTTCACGTATCCAAACAATTTCGAATCATTTACCGAAACCTCTTCACCACCCATGTCTAGTTTGGAACAGTCGTTGGCAGCTTATATTGCAGCAACAAACAAAATGACTAGGAATGTGGAAGCGTTCATGGCCGCCCTTATGCAACCGAGTGAACCGGTAGCTAGTTTCCAACTAGCTCCAAATTTTCCAATATATGAGGAGGCGGTTGGACAGAGTGAGAATTTGAGAGGATTTGCAAATCAAACCTACCCATACCCAATTCCAGCCCACGACTCCTGTTTTCCATCGATTGTCCCAAATAGTTCACCAGTTGAAAATAGAACAAATAAAAATGAGTTGTGTGACTTTGTAGTTCTTGATTTGCCAGATTGTGAAGAACCCCTTTCGAGTGAAACCATACCTAATCCGTTTGACCTTTACACCTCCACTCTAGAACCTACATTGATAAATATCCATGCTTTTGATGAGGTGTCAGAAAAAATTGATTTTCACTTGATTGAGGATATAGACGCCGGGAATATTTTGGATGATGAACCCGTCGATTTGATTGAAATTTTATGTCCAATTCATCATCCCGAGTCATTAATTGTTTCTCCCGAACTTCATATGCGTCTTGATTTTGATGATAATGGCATGGATGAGATAAATATTGAGGAGAATTATGAGGAGAGTATTGAAGATAATATTGAGGTTGAATCATTTTTGTTTGATGTGTCGGATTTTCCAATTCATCCTCCTACTGTTACACTTCCTAAACCAAACACCCTCTTTTCCATCGTTCCGACCACGCAAAAGATCACTCTTGAAGACTGTGAGCTTGAAAATTTTCTTTTTGAATCTGACACAGTTCTTATAGACGATAATGATTACGAGTGTTTCACTTTTTCGGACGATGTTGAAAACTCACCTCCTGAGTATGAGTCCTTTACATTTTCAGATGAGTTAGTTGAACCATCAGACTCGGTTGCTTACAGTCGTTTCGAACCATTGATGGAATCTTTCAAGTTCGAGACAGTTTACTATGGTGAGAATGAGACTCTTCCTAATTCACTCCCTTTCGTCATTCCTATCATTCCGACCTTGCAAGAGACTGTTACGCTCTCATCTCCTATACCAAGTTCGATGTACCCATGTTTTCTTGCGAATCTTGAGGGATTTGACCCCATTTCTCGATGGGTTGATAGATTAGCACAATCGCTTTTAACACATCGGTCATCACAAATTGCGCTAATTTATTCACTCGATTTACATCCTCAAGATCGTACAACACTTCTTTCTCTTTTCCACCATTCTTCTCCCCCACCGAGACCGTATCCCGTCTCTACCTCCACACGGTCTCGTGTGCTTCTCATCTCTTTTTTTCCACTACATTCTTTCACCAACTCGACCATTACCACGATAAGATTTTTGAATGGTTGGTGCTAACTTTTGGCTTGTGTAAGGCCAAGCTTAAGTTTGGAGGGAACCTTGTTGTATATATGTATATATATTTTTTGTTTTCTTTTTCTATAAATTTTTTTTCAAAACATTAAAAAATATATATATAAATTTTTTTTATAAATAAATAAACAGGGGAGTGCCAGCATTTTGACCCTCTTGGCGTAGCATGACAGTGAGGACACTGTCAAGTTTAAGTTTGGGGGTATGCTCGGTACGTCTTCTTCTTTCGCATTCATTTGTACATATTTTTTGCATTTGCATACTTATTTTAAAATCCATAAAAATTGAAAATTTTCAAAAATTATAAAAATTATTGTATTCAATTTTGGCCATATTTGACTTGAGTTTGACAGATAGGTTAACTAGCTAGGAACAACTAGATCTTAGACGTAGTAAATTAAAAACCCTAAAAATAACCTTCCTTAAAGTTTAACGGTAGAAAGTATATATCTTTATAGTTTATTTAGAAATAGGCAAATTTTGAGTTCACTTCTTGGGCTAAGTTAAAACAAGGGAAAAGTATTGATGTTTTTATTAAAGTATAAGTTTGAAAAATAATTCCTAGCTTAAGTCTAAATTCTGAAAATATATACCCTACAAATTGTACAAACACGCACCTTGAAACTTGGAATAGTAGAGGAGACCATGAAATGCTCTTGTCTAAAGTCCTTAGTACGAAAAAAATAAAATAGAAATTCAAGTGTGAATAAAGAGATAAAAAAATGAACACTGGTTTTTGTGATTACTTAAGGCTGCAAAAATAGAAAAATATTTAGCGAGGGTGCTTCATCACCTAGTGCCTTAGACCAACTGGTTTGGGAGTCACTGCTAAAGCCTTAGGTGTTGCAAGACTAGGAATTACGCTTTAAAAGTGCAAACGCATTTTGTAATCGGTCGTTGGTACCTCAAGAAGTATTAACGGTCGCATGAAGGATGTGTAAGCAAAATTCAATTAAAAATTCACCAATTTATAAGTATTTTGGACAACGGACAAGGGTATGATTGCTTGATTTGAATTTCCAAGTGTAGGAGTGATTTATACACACACGTGGGGATATGTGATTGGAGTTTAGATGAGAGAAAGGAATGAAGAATAGAACTTGTATCTTTAGTAAGAGTTGATAAAAATTCCTAAGTGGAGATGGAACCCTAGAAGCAAAACTTAAGAGATGCCGAAAGCTAAGTAAGTCTACAGAACATATATAATCTTAAGTTAGATGATGAGGAAGTGTGAAGAATATGGGTGGATAATTTACGAGTCGACGATAATAGAATTCCTTGTTAGAAAACCTAATTGGAAAACAAAAGTCGAAAAAGCCAAATTGATAGGATTTTGTGGGTAGTATCCGCTGAAAACCCTCAGGAGACAACACTCCTCCTACTAGGGACACCTAGAGGTTTAACGGCTTGTTGCACGTGCTCAGTGCAATCGCGTTTCCCTGCGAAAGTGCGGTTAGGTTTTTTGTAGAGAATAAAACTAAGATTGCTCGAGGACGAGCAAAACATAAGTTTGGGGGTATTTGATCACACCATAATATTGTATTATTATATTCCCCATTCTTATTAATTTTTAAATAAACAGGTGCTTTTGATGCATGTCTTCTACATATTACAGGATACAGGTTCTTGGACAGAAAACAGTGAAAACGATGAAAAGACGATGCAAAAGTGGACTTTGACCAACAAACAGAAGACTCTTGATCAAGCCTACATCAAAGATAAAATTCACAAAGTACAAGGCAATGCAAGGTCCAAGATTACAAAGCTAACGGTTAAAAGTCCACCGCAATTATTCACTGGAGATCTGGAAGAAACATAGAAGCTATTTTAATAAAAGAACCAAATAATAAGGAAGCACAAAGACAGAAGAGCCAACAAAGGAAATTTCAAGGCCCAATACTTTCTTTTAAAGAGACAGAGACATAAAATTTTATCAAAACTTGGAGTCTACTTTGACTAGGTCTTCCTAAGGATATTTTGGTAAATGTAGACGTACGAATCAATTGTAACCTAGGGTTTCATATCCTCTATAAATAGGAACTCTAAATCATTGTAAAGGCTATGCCTCCCTATGCCTCTTTTTATCAATAAAATTTAGATTTCTTTTGGAGAGCATCGATGCCTCTTTTCATTTCAGAAATTCAGATCTGACAAGTCTTGTGTTGATGTTTGGAGAGAGCCATCTGTAAAGTAAGTAGGTAATTTCAATTCTTGCCCTAAATTAAATTTAATTCCTTGCCCTAGATTAAATTTAATTCCTTGCCCTAGTTAGATAGTTAGATCTTTAATTCAATTGCCCTAGATTAATTTAGTTTTTAGATTTAATTAATCCATTCACACCGTTTGGAATTAACTCGTAAAAGCGAATAGGAAATTCACAACATCCCTGTGGACCGACCCGTACTCACCGGTTAGCTGCAAAGCTACGCCGTTCTTGATTGCGGTTATAGATAGTTTTTGAGATCAATCACCGCCTTCGGGCAAAAGCTCGTCATTTCATCTGGAGCAACGGAAACCTCTACAAGAAGTCGTACACTCAGCCCCTGCTCCGATGCGTCGACCCCTAAGAAACCGACTACGTTTTACGAGAGATACATGAAGGGGTCGGGGGAGCGCATCAAGGGGTCTGCACCCTGGTCTAGAAGACGCTGCTCCAAGGAAATTATTGGACGAGAATACACTAGAATGCCGAGAAGCTCGTCAGAAAATGCAAGAACTGCCAACTCCACGGCAGCATACCTCGTTTCCCTGCTACCGAGCTAACGCCCCTCAGTTCCCCTTAGCCGTTTGCACAATGGGGAATAGATATGGTGGGCCAACTCCCCACCGGCACGCACGGACACAAGTACATCCTTGTCGCGGTAGACTACTTCACGAAGTGGATAGAGGCCGTGCCCATCAGAAAATCAGACGCTGCCTCTACTATAAAGTTCCTGCAAAACAACATCATCACTCGATTTGGAATCCCGAGGTGCATCGTTACCGACCACGGGAGTAACTTCGAAAACAACAAAGTCAAAGAATTTTGCAGCGACTACCACATACTAATGAAGTTTGCCGCAGTCGCGCATCCGCAATGCAACAGACAAGCCGAGGTAGCAAACCGAGGAGTCATACGCGGACTCAGGGCTCGCTTGAAAGGAAGACATGGCAGCTGGGTCAAGGAATTGCCGCGGGTACTATGGGCATTGCGATCGAAGAAAACACCCACGGGAGAAACATCGTTCAGCCTCTGCTACGGTACCGAGGCGATGATCCCGGATGAGATCGGACTGCCTAGTTATAGAGTCGAACACTTCGACGATGAAGCGAACACCTCGGCACTCCAGACCAACCTAGACGTGTTATTGGAAAAGCGGGATCGAGCGCAGATCAGAGCAGCCGCCTATCAACAGCAAACCACTCGCTACTATAACGCCCGAGTTAAACATTGGGCCTTCAAGACAGGAAATCTGGTCTTGCGAAGGAACGAGTTTGTGGACCAAGCAAGGCTGCATAACTCCCCGAAGTGGGACGGACCGTTCCTCTTAGCAGAAGTATTGCCCGATGGAGCATATCGCTTACAAGATGCCGAGGGGCGTAAGTTTCTTCGGCCCTACAATGCCGAAAAACTCAAATTGTACAAATAAACATGTCTTCTTCTTTTGAGACAATGTAATTCTTATTGACATTGAATTAAATCTCCTGAGCTAGGTCCTCTCATAAAGAAGACCTTTTGCGCAACTTTTGTTTCTTTTCTCGGTTTCGAGACCACTAGGTTTGTTTTAAAAATTGTGTAAAATATACCGAGGGGATAAAAAGAGACAATACGCATCAAAAAGGAAGAACTTTATTCGTTAAGAAGGTATCATGAGCTCCTCAGACTTACAAAAATTACAACAAAGGGGGCCAGAGATTAAGGTAGCTTAGTCGATGGTATACCGAGGAGACCTCCTCCAACCGATCCAATGCAGCATCGACCTGTTCCCTTCGGCGGTACTCACGAACCCTAGACGCTACGGACTCCCCAGGTTCCTCGTCCGCCAAGTTTGATGCAACGACCAAGTTTTGTTGGAAACTCTCGAGCAAAAGGTCCACCGAGCAGCTTCCCTGTCCGGTCCATCCCTAGCGGGTAGCTTCCTACCCATCTATGCTAAGGATCTAAAGCCCTCCTCTCGAGGCCACCGAGCAGCTTCCCTACCCGGTCCATCCCTAGCGGGTAGCTTCCTATCCATCTACACTAAGGATCTAAAGCCCTCCTTTCGAGGCCACCGAGCAGCTTCCCTGCCCGGTCCATCCCCAGCGGGTAGCTTCCTACCCATCTACGCTAAAGATCTAAAGCCCTCCTCTCGAGGCCACCGAGCAGCTTCCCTTCCCAGTCCATCCCTAGCGGGCAGCTTCCTAACCATCTACGCTAAGGATCTAAAGCCCTCTTCTCGAGGCCACCGAGAAGCTTCCCTGCCCGGTCCATCCCTAGCGGGCAGCTTCCTACCCATCGACGCTAAAGATCTAAAGCCCTCCTCTTGAGGCCACCAAGCAGCTTCCCTGCCCGGTCCATCCCTAGCAGGTAGCTTCCTACCCATCTACGCTAAGCATCTAAAGCCCTCCTACAGAGGCCACCATGCAGATTCCTGTTCGACTAATCTCCGAAGGGTAGATTCCTACCCTATGAAGACATGGATCTAGGACCCACGTTAAGGAAGAATCAGTTATGGCCGACCTATTCTAACTTGGCTGATTTTCTACTTAGGCTAAAACACGTGGTCGTCACCTCGACTCCGAGGGATGGACTGATACCAACCTTCCTAGCATTGAGATATCTTTTGATTCATCCTAAATGAACGATCGCTACCTCGACTCCGGGGAGCGGGAGGGTACCGTAGCGACCTTCCTGCACTTGGCCATTATTCGACCTACACTCGACGCGCGATCGTCACCTAAAAAGCCGGGCATAGACCTAAGACCTAACACTCACGGGAGGACAAGACTGACGAGCTAAAATACTCAAGCAGAAACAGACATTTATGCAGAGGAAAATAAGCTCAACTTTATTTATATTTCAAATTTGTGCAAGGTGTTTTGGGCTCCTCAGCCTTACAAAAATGCCCGGAGGCTTACAAAATTTTAAAAACAAAAAAAAAATCCTAAGGAAAGATAGCTCAGGCCGTAGGCTCCGCCGGGATTTCGCCCTGCTCGACACCGTCCCCGGTGGCCGGGGCTTTGGTCTCTTGGACTGCTTTGCTCCCTGCAACCACTTCGGCGCCCGCCCCTTGAAGCACGTCCTAGGAGAGCAGGCACTTAGTGCGGAGCTTACCGTCGGCAAACTCCGGCATTGACGCCTTGACGCTGTCGAGGGCCTCGTGCCAAATGATGGCCGAGGCTTCGGCGAGGTCGGCGTAGAACTGGTCAGACGCCTTATACCTCTCCACGGACTTCACCGCTCGGACCTTGGCAAGCTTCACCGCCTCGAGCGCCACCCGAGCATCCTTCCTGCTGACACCCTTCGACTTCTTCATTATGTTATAGATCTTTCCAACCTCCTCCAACTTAGCCTGGATGGCCCGGTTGGATTCACTCAGAAGTCGGTGAGACTCCTCGTACTTGGAATTTGTCAGATTTTCGGCGACCACTCGAGTTTCGAGGGCGGCTATCTTCTCCTCCGCCTGCTGCAGATGAAGGCGCGGATCCTCCTCCCGCGATGACGATTCGCCTGCCTTCATCATAGTCGGGGCTATTTCCTCGGATTCCATATTTATAATGAGGGCGCAGTGGTGGAGGACCCGAGGAAAGCAGCAAAAGGAGTTAGAAATGTTCAAACTGAAAAAAATATACTTAAGAAAATTCTTAAAAGAAAACGGATACCGATCTGAACCGCTTCCTGAGCAATGGCGGCCACCCGAGCCTTCAGGGTCCCGCGGGGGATTTTGCCCTCAACTTCTTGCTCCATTTCGGAGAGCAGGCTGTCAGCGACGGAGAGCCCCTAGGGCATCCCAAAGCAGAAGTCCCCCTCCTGTACTGGAATTCCGGTGGAGGGCACCCGAGAGACCGTCCTTTTTTGCCTTTTGAGCAGAATATCTATGGGTTCCTCCTCCTCCTCCCTCGCCCGGGGTGCCGGGTCCCGTGCATGCTTCTGGCTCCCCCCGTGGTTGTCTTCCGGAGCTCGGGGTGCAGCGAAAGGCTTTGCCGGTGGAGTTGGCTTCGGGGCCGAGCTCGGGCCAGGCCTGGACGAGCTTCTGCCCCCGGTCTTCTTTTGGGCCTTTGCGGCCATAGCAGGTAAGAACTTGAATCGGTCCATTTGCTCTGCAAAAAGGAGAATACATGATTGTAATAAATTCTTGTTGTGTTAATCAAATCAAATGATCCCCGGCAACGGCGCCATTTGATTGTAATAAATTCTTGTTGTGTTAATCAAATCAAATGATCCCCGGCAACGGCGCCATTTGATTGTAATAAATTCTTGTTGTGTTAATCAAATCAAATGATCCCTGGCAACGGCGCCATTTGATTGAGTGAAATTCTTTGTGTGTTAAGAAAATGAATAAAACTCACAATCAAAGAATTATTTGACCGCAATCAACTACGGTGTCGGATGTAAATTGTAAGTGAGTGCGGATCGTCCACAGGGACAGTGTAATAGTTCGTCTTTCGAATTAGATGAATTGAAACTTTAAAGAAAAGAAAAGAAAACAATTCATGATTTATATTTGAAGTTTAAGAATTAGAATTCTAGATCTAATAACAAGAAAATGATAGAATCAAGAATTGATAGTTTGATAATTTTTCCAACCAAATATCAAGAATCAAAATGAGACTCATAGGAATCGATCGGATCTATAGATGTGATGCAATCTTATGATGACGTATTCTTATCCTTCGATGAATTGATACTAGATCGATGATGATCGACGAGAATTAGGGATTTCTTGTGAAACTAGGGTTTTATCTTATCCCTTGTTCCTTCGTCGATATCATTCACATTCTAGCCTCTAGTAAATTCAAGAAACGATCGTAGATCGCTAATTTCGAGCGATAACAATCAAGAAAGCATCGCTACGAAACTAGGTCATCGATTCTTGAACTTGCTAGGGTTTACAAAACTCGTAGGACTTAAAAATCGTTTTAAGATTTGTTACATCATCATTCTATTGATCGTCTTGACTCCTTTACGAGCGGAGTTTTACTCAAACATCACAACAAGATCCACAATTACAAATTGAGATCTAATCATGATGCAAGAATTAAAAGAAAGCAAGATTAAAGAATTTCACCTTTTATTTATATCAACAATTTCATTACATTCGCTCAAGAACTACAAGAGGAAGAACTCGATCGTCAATTTGGCTTCGCTCGGCTCCTTGAGTCGCGGATCGGCTTGGATCACTTGCTCGGTTGAACATCGGCTCGGCTCATAAAAGGTTGAAGGGCTTCTTGCTTGATTGGTACTCAAGATCTTGAATTTGGAGTGGAATTAGGGTTAGGGTTTCGCACAAGCCTTGTCACTAGACTTGTGGAAGAAGATGAAGAATTGAAGAAGACTAAAGATTATGGAAGAACTAGCTAACTAAAGAACAACCTCAACCCTTAGATCTAGGTTCCTATTTATAGCCATCTAAACCCTAGATCTAGGATTTGAATTTTAAGTTTCCCTCTAAAAGTTTGTTGAGGAAATTTGAATTTCCTTCCAAAAGTTAGTTAGAGGAGAAGCTTCTAGATGTGATTAGTTAGGAGGGAGCTTCTAGAAGAGGTTAGTTAAGAGCTTAATTAGGATTAGCATGCTTAATGATCTTTGCTGATCTGGCAGTAGTTTCGCGAGAATTCTGGAATTTGACATATCTTTCTGAGCTGTAGGCCTTGAGATATGAATTTTGCACTAAAAATAATTTGCTGATCTGACCAAACCGCCACGGAACCGCGGCGCAAGCCGGCTCCCGCCGCGGTTCCGCGGCTCTTTGGGGGCTTCATGGCTTGAAACTTCAATGGTAATTCTTGGTATGTCTTATGGGCCTTTATCTGATATGTTGAATTGTATTTCTCCCTTTGGATTGCTACCAGATCTGAAATCATAGAGTTGGTGTATTTTTGATCAGCTTCTTTTGACTTTGCTCCTGCAATTTCCTGCACAAATCTCGACACAAGTGTTGCGCAAATACAGAGATGATGCGATGCCATGAAATGCTGTCAATTTCCCTTAAAGTGCCGGTTTAAAAGTCTAACACATGCAATCTGATATTTTATGACTGATTTGCTAATATGTGAAATATGAATACCGAACACTTCTAAATGAGTGCAAATGATAGGGAAATTGCCGTGTTAAAAATACATTATTTTCGACTGATCAATACACAAAAGAGATTTAGTGACGCTGAAAAGGGCAAAGAATTTATCAAAGTCCAAATAGATTGTGGACGGCCCTAACTTACCCAGAAAGCACGCACGACTGAGCCCAGCCCAGCTCAGAGCCTGCTCAGAAAGCAGGACGTCGCCCTGCTGGATCGGCTCCCACAACGACATCACCCTTGCCTCGGGTGAAGATGATTTCGCTCTCGGGCAGTCGGCTCTATGCCACTGTGTAGGCATGGGCCAATTCTCGCCCTCGGGTGGCCCGACGAATATGAACTTCTCCTTTCATTCATGGATGGAAGAAGAGACGGCTACCACACACGACCCGGCCACCCCGCCCTTACGTTTTTTGAAGGAAAAATACACCCATCTCGGCTCATCCTTGCAGGTGACAGGGTGATTCTTATAACAGAGGAAGGAAACGAGGAGGGTCAAACTGAAGGGGAGATTTTCAAGTTTCAATCGGACCAGAAACCCGAGGAGGATTCTCCACGAGTTCGGCGCTAGCTGGCCCGGGGCAAGATGGAAGCAGCAAAGCACCCCCACATACCTCGGCTGAGAAGGGCGGATGCATTCCGACCGGGAATGATTCCAAATACAGGGCAATCTCCTTACCCTGCACCTGGTCCGCCCGCTCACCCTCTCTAGCTAAGCGAAGCGAATAGTTGGAGGGAATATGGAATCGAACCCGAATCTCGGTAAACTCGTCCACATTCCTCAAAACAGAGGGCGCATCGCGGGCGTTCTCGATGTGCGCCTTAGATGCCCTTGTCGCCACCCAATGGCGAACGACATGGGCAGCCCTGGCTCTAGGGGGCGAGCTCGACACAGATGACGCAGCATAAGAACCCTCTCGTCTATCTGAAACCGGGAGGGAGGAAGACCCGCTGGACTCGGCTCCAACAACTGGAGCCTCATCGTCCGACTCAACCCTAACTATCTCTACAGACTTCTCAGATGAAGACATCTAATCTGATTCAAGGGAATGGGCTCGCCAAGAAAAATCACAGGTGATCCGATCTAAAAGGAAAGAGCACCGGGCAATCTTTGACAACGAGAAGTGAATTATGGTGGAAGTGTTGGCCCTAAAGGGGTCCCCTCCTATTTATACACTCCAAAGAAAGTATCCGACGGCCCAGATCGATTCCCGCCAAAACAAAACGTAGCGCCTGCCAGTCGTCAGAGGTCCACGCGGTGATCAGCCATTGGAGACGTCCCTTCGGTTGCAGGTGACAGTGACAGCCTGTCGCGTCCGCCAACCGACGTCCGACACGTGGCCTGTATCCCAACTGGCGACCGACTGAAATGGCGCCCCCTCTTTAAAGCGCGATCATTTTATTGATCCGCTGACGCCATAGGGGATACGCGCGAAGATTTAGGCGAACGACGAGACGGAATGTGGGCCCAAAGATCGAAACGACGTAACCACCAAACGCCATGCCGTTCCCAGGCGATCCGCATTACGATTCCTTGGCGCCAAGTTGAACAGAATAAAGACCGAGCAGACTACTCTCTACCCGACCCTTGGATAGGTCGGAACGAGAGTGGGGGGCTAATGATGATGCTTACAAGTGGTATCTCCTCAAGATTACGACACGTGGCAGATGACGTGTCCCGAAAGATACGGGGGTGGAATAAATGAGTCGGGACTTCGTCCCGAGGAATGTGTCCGACCTTCCAGGGGACCTCCCTAAATATATTCCACCTTCACTCAGGAAACTACCAATAACTCATCTCCGAGCTATCTCAGACTCTCGGCTCGTCTCCGAGCCGTCTGGCGTGCCGAGCTTTCTTGTCCTCCCGGCTCGTCTCCGAGCCCTTGACATGACGAGCTTCCTCGGCCTCCCGGCTCGTCTTCAAGCCTCCGCCGTGCCGAGCTTCCTCAGCTTCCCCCGATCTACCAGTAGCGCAGATCCCATGCGCCCTGCAACGGCTCCGTGTATATCGCCGGGGCGAGGTATCCGCCACCCCAGGTCCCGCGTCCCACGCTGGCGCATTCCCCTATTAATGAGCGTATCCCGTCATTAATGGAGGGAACCCATCATTCATGCAGGCGTACCGTCAGGGGCGTAACTGACGGCGAAGATCTCGCACCTGCTCGCTCCATGCGACCACTATAAAAACCCCTCTCTCAGACGACTCAGATAACTCAAATTCATTCCAATAATCCGCTGCTCTGCCAATATTTCTCGGCTCTAACTTGATCGTCGAAAGGTCCTCCGGTGGTCACCCACCCCGGGACTTACTTGCAGGTAGCTCAGTTTCCATGCCAAACTCAACCCATTGAGATCCACATACTCCAGGAGACAACCTTCAACTCAAATCTCAACCGTTCAACAACGCTCGCTACAGATCGACGGAGGACGATATCTGAGGGAGATCTCAACCTCCATCAAGAGGAAGCCAAAGCTTTTTACTCTACAGAATTTTGTTTTATTTTACTTCGTGGTGTTTGATACTGTGAAGATTAGATTTATTAGTCAATGCTGTTTATCTGTGTTTTGTATGGAAAATTAATCATCCAATTCATGTGCAAATTTTTATTAGGTTTAAATTTTGGTTTTAACTTTCCTAAACCCCACTAAGTTTGGAAGTTATATCACATAATCCCCAATGCTTCAAACAATTAATACAAGATACCACTCTAAATTTTAGGTTTTACATAACCAATTTATGTTTCAACATACTACATTATGCCACCCAAAGTTCATTTATTTTTTCAAATATTGATCTTGGAACAAAGACCATTTGCTCTTGCGTAAAGAAAAATAACATAAGCTACAAAAAATGATAGGCTGATATTATTTTTTAATGCGATATCTTTTCTCCCCTTCCCACTCATCAGCTCTTTTCTCAGTTTTTTAACTCCCTTTCTTGTTTATCCCCTTCCTCTTCTATTTCTTTTTTTCATAAATTTGGATTTAAATATGTTAATAAATCTAAGATTTCAAATCTATGTAAGAATTAGAGTAGTAGATTGAATGGAAAACATACTACAAGATGAAAGCAATTTGTTGATGAGCTAATCTGATAGATATGATTAAAAAAAGGAATTGATATATATTACAAAACATCCATAGTTGATTTTCACTAAATTAGCTTAAACAATTTTAATTACTGAAAAATGAACAATTTTAACTACAGAAAAATGATGTAAACTACCATATATTTTTTCACTAGAATACACTCCATCTCCATTTATGTCCATTTAAGTAGCTTTTATTTTTGTTGACATGGGTATTTAAAGAAAAAAAATACCCTTATCTAAGTAATAATTTGATAATCATCTATTTTTCCCTCCCTCTCTTCCTTTCGTCTTCTCTCAGTCACCTCGTTATCTCTCCTCCTCTACCCCATCCTTTCTTCCACACCTCCTCTCCTCCTGCTCATTTTCTTCTGCCTTTTCTCCTCAATCGTCACCTCATTTACCTCTCCTCAATCGTCACCATGTCCTCTGCATCTACATCGCCCCGACATCCTTTTTCTCAAACTTCTCGATATCGCGATTTTACTGCCGTCCCATCTCTCTAGTTCTCTCATTTCATGGAAATGATATTTAACGTATCGACAAAAATGGTAAAACATAACTTCTTTGGCGCAGTCAAGATATTTTAGTGTAGCATAATTAGTTTAATATTTTAGGGTAATTAATGCTATTTATGGTATTTTAGTGAAAAACAACTATGGTTGAGGGTGTTTTAGTGTAATTTACCCAGAAAAGTGAAATGAATGTAATAAGTTTGCAAAATAAATAAAATGAGATTATATTTTGTATGTAAAGATCCAAAGATCATTTGGTCATTTTCACTAGCTTTATATTAAGTTCTAAGTGTTTCCATAAGTTATCAAAATATGGGGGGTCCATATTATAGCATGTCGAAACATAGTGAGGTTATATTATACGATCCCTAAACTTCTTAAAGGGTGTCACGCCCTGCTTCCCAGAGTACGCTAAGATAGGCACGTGACATAGCCAACCATGCTACCTGTGGATAGGAATTATCCTTCCACAGTCATATTACGGCTGTAGAGATATCAAGAACAATAATAAAACTATCTAGCACATGTCCATAAGCCAAAATAAAATGAGTCAAGAATAAATAATGCGGAAGCAAAAGATCTAATACAAGAATAACTGGAATGTATGTTCCATAATGCGGGCTCACATTAGGAAAGAAATACTGAAAAGTAAAAGAACTAACTACTAAGGAGTCCTCACTGCTCAGCCTGCTGGCCGAAATACTCCTGCTCGGACTGCAGAAAAGGTACGGAATCTGGGCCATGCAAAACCCAGACGTCAGCGCGTCATAATATCAAGCAATAATATTAACAGGGGTAGTAAGGCATGCAGGTATGAGTATGACCAAGAATATAATGAGAATATATAACAGTGAATGTGTTAGTATAAGTGACGTGCAGAGATATCTAAACTGTACTACGGGGTTATCTATTCTAAAGTCTTCGAAACCAAGTAATGTAATCCTCATCGTAACCCATCGGTGATTATTCCGTAACGCCCGGAAAAACGGCAAACAATGGGTTGTAACAACCGAGTTCAGTTATACCAATTTCTGTTTCCGTATTTGTTTGTCTGTGGTATTTTATTGATTTATCATGTTTGGATGCGAATGGTAGTTTACTTTTACATTGCATTCGACTCGACCCGCTTACTTGAACTGGTTGATTCATATTTATAGATTACCCTGACTTGTTATATAGACACGTGCATCTCATGTATACTGCATACTGGCATTTTATCTAGTATCGCATCTTTTGCATATAACAATTTAAATCACGAAAAATAATTTAAAATTACATTTCATATCCTGCTTGATACCCCTAACCCTATGGTAGTGTCCTTGCATCGTGTTCCCGTCCCGTTCAGTAAAACGGACGTGTTTGGATGGCTACGCGCATGTACGTGCGTACGTTCTTGGGGGTATGCATTTCTGTTACATAATCTTTCATTTTAATTTTTGGAACTTGCTAATAATTTCCATATTTCAAATCCAAAATTTTAGACCCGACCCGGGCATGTTTTGGACTAAATTTGTATTTACCAGAAAATCCAATTTTATTTCAGCTAATATCTTTATTAAAATTTAACAGTTTAAAATATTGATAACTTACAAAATCTTTTTAAATTAAAATCTAAACCTTAATAATAACTCCTTTCTCTCTCTCTCTCTCCTCTAAATATATATATTTATATATATTTTATTTATTTAATTTTTCTTTCCTTATTTAATACACAACCTCTTCTTCTTACTTCTTCTTCTTCTTACTTCTTTCTTTTTCTTGATCTTGTTTCTTCATTCCGGTGATCACCGCCGGAGCCATGCTCGTCGCTGACGATCCGAGTGATCCAGTGAACGTACCTGACTTGCGTGATCACCCTCGTGCGTTGTTTGGAACCGTTCCGTGTACCGTGCGGGCGTCGCGACATTTCGCCGACGAAGGACGTTCCGTACACATCCGTTCTTGTTCCGTCTAGGCAAGTTAATTTTGCTACATGCTATATAATTCATTTTATATCTATTTAAATAAATACCATACCTATAGTTTAAATCTAGTACCCCATGTTTAATTTTATAACGTTTCGATATTCCGTTTGCATCCATTTATATCATTTTAAATCTAGATCATGAAAACTTATCTTGTGACATACTAGATTACATTATACTGCATCCCTATCATTTAAAATATATATCGTCGTAATATTTCTTATTATTATCTTTAATTAGTTTATAATCTGAATTTTATAATATTATACACTTGAAAATATTTTAGTTTACACATGAAATGTCGTTGAAAAGCGGATACGACAAATCTGAAATTTACTGTACACCTTACTTTATAAAATTCATTATAAATCATAGAAAAATTATTAGTATACGTTCTTTAGTTCGTTGCGAAGCTAACTTAGAATAATATAACTCTATGAAATATTTACTTGCAAAATAAATTGTTTAAATAACATAAAATGCAAATGAATACGTCTCTAAACTGCTGTCCTGGGAAATTCCAGCAGCAAACTTTCAACTTCAAATATTCATAACTTTTTGTAGGGACAACCTGAGATACTTATACTTATAAAAGTGAAAACCTTATTGAATTATCTTTGTTTTGGTATAAGACACGTCCCTTTTGGAGAACGTTTGTTATTTTTAAGCTATTTTACAAATCAGGGTGACACTGAATTTCTGAAAATAACTTTCTTGTGCATGATTAATCAATACCACTTTTATAGTTATTAATCGCTTTGAATATGCTATCCATATTAATATTATTATATCAATATTTATATCACATATTGCTTAGTTGTACATCCCACATTACCATTTTATAGTTTTATAACTTTTCGGACATCCGTGCGCATCTTTAACCGGTTTTAGTTATAATTGCATCCATTGAACATATTATACATGTCATTGCATCCCTAGATTACTTAATGCTTATTAACCTGATTTTAACATCTATTTTTGTCATACTGTATTCATATAATGTTGAAACCATCTCTGAAAACACAAACTGATAATCGTACAGCTAAGTAGTTTAATCTGCACATATTGCTTAACCTATTACATGTGCCAATTTATTGTGTTGTTGATACTCATGCTTGTTTATTTATAACCATGATTATGTTAGTTGATTATGAGCACCCACATTATATCTTTTACACCCTGACATGACTTGCTACACATATCGATTGACCCGACATGGTACCGTACACTACTTGACTTGACCTGTTGTACCATGGATTGACCCGTTACCTGATCTTGTGTCTAATGCCAACAAATCTGACATGTAGTCCTCACGGACCGTTCCCGTTGTCTATCCAGACAAACCTGCTCTTACCTGATCCTGTGTTGGCATTAGTTCTTGATTACGGAATACCTGACTTGACACATATAACTTGGGGTATGGGGAAATCAATGATGAAACCTGACTTGTAACTCGACAGTTCACTTGTTTATACTGATCAGTTTTAGAGGCTAGGCCAGCCTTAGGATGATGCTGCCGACATCATTCATCTGTGCATATTTCCTGTTTTAGTGCCTAGCGGCATGTCTCGGTTTCAGCCCGAGAGTCTGTAGACCATGGTCCTGGGCATGCACGGGATACTATTGAGTTACATCGATGATTCATCAAATTGATTTCAAAGACTTGAGAGTAGATAAACCAATAGAACAGTTTAGTTTACTTACTGCACACTACCCTGCACTGCCCTGATTTACATTAATGTTACATCTGCTTTTCATTCATGATTATATTAGCATTGCCTGTTACCTTGTTTATATTTTTATTGCTGTTAGTGTATATGCCCTAAAGGCCATTACTGTATCATACTAGTTTGTATATTACTTAATGGAAGCTTGGGATATTCACCTTGTATAAACAATCTTGCTCAATATAGTAGTATGCTACTTGGTTTGTTTCTACTTCAATGTGTACATGTGTTTATTTTAGTATATCACCTATACACATTAGTGGAGCCCTTAGGATCTTTGCTTGATTACCAGCGTTGTGATGGCAGTCACACTAGTGGGGGCTGGGTAATCTATAAGCACATCCTTATACAGGTCCCTAGTCGCAGGACTATCGAGACAGGGCATCGATACTCCGGAGTAGACTAGCGTATGCGCTTCTCATCCCAGTGTGGGAGATGGTCTGTCCTACAGCCATCAGTACGTCGTACTGGAGATAGTATACGGGTGCTCGTTAGGTTACGAGTACACTGGACAGGACTCGTCGGGAACTGACCGGTTGGTATTATACCTATCGTCAGTTATCAGTTCCCAGGTGACATGAGTACAGCTTAGTTCGCTGACTTGACACTGTCACTTCGCCTCGAGTGTGTTCCCACTGTACTTTGATTACTACCCTACCACGGCTCAAAGGAGGCGTGCAAACATGTGGTAGTTGGGTGCAGTCCCGAAGCACTTGGAGGCAGTGACGGTTAGACAGGATTCGTCTCTCCCGGTATTGGGGGTTGACATCGCGCTGTGTCTAGAAGAGCCATTACACGAGTAGTCCCTGGCCAGGGCAATCGAGATATACTGGTAGGCTTCCAGTGTTATCTCAGGGTGTTTTGGGCTTCACTCCGACACGACTTGTACCGCTATTAGAGGACTGACGTTTACCGCCCCCTAGGCCAGCCATGCGATGTATCAGATGAACAGACCGGACTGTACGGAGATTGTCACATTCAGGCTCAGTAGGAGTTCAGATGGGTTTTCACCTCGTCAGTCTTCTTGTCGGCATCTACCTGGGGACCGTTACGCACAGCTAGTGCCGCTTGCGGTCTGTGGTTAAACCCACTGCCAGCGTAGTGTCGAGTCTTTAGAGTCCCACACAGAAAGCTATTCGCCTTTAGGCAAAAGAGTAGAGGTCGCATGGTTTTGCGGCAGGTCGCATGGTTTTGCGACAGGGTTCGGTCACATCTGTGCACTTATGCACGTACAGTGTCCGGACAGTTTACACTAGCGGGCTTTGGTTTAAGCCAGATCCTAGTGTACGTATTGGGATTGGATTTATCCAGTATGTATTCGTGTTCCTCGGAACGCGGATGCGGGTGTGTATGCACAGTTGACGGAGAGACAGAGGCAGAGGATTCTCATTAGGGTTGTTGACCGTTGACTGTTGACTATTGACTTTTTGCTCAACCCTAATGAGAATATGATATATGATTAACAATAATATTAATTAAGTATTATGGTGACATGGTTGTTGAGGGGTTGACTTTGTTGACTTGTTGACTTTGTTGACCGGTTGACTAGGTTGGACTAGTTGACCATCATGATGACAATGGCTATCATTTCATGGCAAAGACTTTTTACTTGCTTGTTTCACTTATGAGAAATGAGTGCATGAAATGATATGGCTATTGTAGCTTAAACCATTTACACAATACTTGATTACTATTTTTGTGATGATGGTTTTGGATTATGAGAGCCAAGAGAGAAAAGTCTTCTCTCATTCTATCATTCTCATTCTCTCTCTTGTTCTTGAGCTATCATCTCCTTCCTCTTGCTCTCCCTCTCTTTAGTCTATGGTTCACTTGTCTCATGTGTTGAGAAACAATAACCATAGAGTAAAATCCCAAACACACTCTTCTCTACTCACTCTAGTTCACAAGGTTTAGCAAACCAAGTGAACTAGTTTCTTCAAAGACTGAAGAAGAAGCCAAAGGTAGAAGCTTTCGAGGTGGATCCATCTTCGGCGCAAGGAGACGACGGGGTGAAGCCGATCCGGACAACCATCGAGGCTTGAAGACGAAGGAGTTCAAGAAAGTAAGGTATAACCCCCTAACCGAGTAGTTAACAACTCCTAGTTAGGTTGTTAGTTAGACGTTTAACAAAGATCCGGTTTTGAGTCCATGTTACCACCTCTAGAAAATTGTTTTTCACCTAATTCCGCATGCCCGAAAGTACCGGGAGAGGTAGCATGGACTTACAATGGTTTCAGAGCCTAGTTAAACTCTATCTAACATGTTAGCAAAGTAACTAGAAGATCAATCAAAGAAAAAGTCACGAAACGAACCCGAGATTGTCAAGTTTCTGCCGATTTTTATTCTGTTCAAAAGTTGATAAATTTCATCTTAAAAATCGGCTCAGGCTTTTTATAGAATAACCACCAAATTTGGTCCCACGAACCGTTCAAAGCGCCGCGGAAACGCGGCGGGAGCACGCTCCCGCCGCGGTTCCGCGGCCGAGTTGACTCGGCCGAGGTCCAAATTTGGTGCAGTGTATTTCTGGGGTTGTTTTGGGATTTTTGGAATATGTATTTTCTGCCCAGATTTTCCAGAATGAAAATTTTGTGTTTGGGGCCTATAAATCCGTATTTTTGATCGAACTTCTAAAAGACTTAAGCTGACGGGTTTTTCTGTAATGTGATATTTGTATTGAACGTCTACTAATCGCTATATGTCGATTAGTGGGGGTTATACAAATCTGTGATCTGTAATGTCATTGGAATGTGTGTATGAATTCATTGGATTGTCGCGGGTGAATAGCCGGGGGTTGTGAGACGAGAGTTTTCTTTTCTTTCAATTCATGTAAATTTGTAAATTGATGTAATAATTATTTGTATGGCCGCACAACCGGGTCGGGGTTGTAGCCGTCATTGGATAATTTCTTTTTACTGTTTTTGCTCCTAGGATAGACCCATGGAGGGCGTGCACAAACTACCGGGTATGCCGAAGTGCCGAGTGGCCTACTCACGGGGTTGAGGGAGGTTGCTTCGCTTCGGGTACTTGGCGGGTAGTTTGCCGCACCCGTAGGGGTCTTGGGTGGGGTTTTGGCTATTCACCGCGACCGTGTAATCTGCTTTTCGTTACAGGCTCGTACGAATTGCAGGTTCTTAGTATATCCAATGTGTTCATCTGTGATCTGAAATGTCTATCATTGCATATATCTATATATGATATTATTTAGGCATTGCTTATGTTTTATAGCCGCGCTAGCCCAGCCCCCGCTCTGTCGTTAGTTAAGTAACCTAGCGGGTAATGACGGGGCCCCGTGGCGAATGCGAATGGCATAAGCGTACGTCATATTTTGGTTGTTTTCTGCAATGGTAGGATTAAATGATGGGACGCATTAAAAGAACTAATGCAAGAATATCACGCATTAAAAGAACTAATGCAAGAAAATAAACCAAGTAAAAGTCGTTGGAACACTTTCGAAAAAACACTCGGTTCTTTTCAAAACCAACTTTTAAAATGCGGAGTTTGAGCCACTCCTTTTAAAAGCTATCTCGTTCCATCGACCATATCAAGTTCACTACGTTCACGGTTTCGCCAAAACCATTCGTGGCCCTCCGTCGTTTCACATAAATAGTCAATAGTATTCAAGCTATGTATGTTGGCCAAAGTCAAGGCATAGTGATTGGTAGCTATTGGGTATTCATGTGTAGCATAGATAGATGCGTTGGTTTAGGACAGTCGTACTGCCATTTTGGCCAAGTCAAGGGTAGGTACGGGTGGATCCAAATTAACCTGGAGAATGACGGGTAGAACTTGACATGTGACTTATGATATTTTGGCCAAAGTCAAGGTCATAAGAGCATGGGGCAAAAATCCACATCGGGAGTTTCAAAAGAACTGAAACTTGCTAGTGTTGCATACCATTTAGAGTGTGATGATTCTGGTAGGATTCCTTCAGTTTCGTCACGCGATGATATTTGGATCCCGATCCTACTGTGAGTATATGCTACTCCTAGGGAAATTTCTCACTTAACGATCAATGCTATAAACCAAGTAGGTGTCTAGAAAGGTGTTAGCGGAGCTACGCCCCCAGGGAAAAGATGTTCTTAAATTAAGGAACTTCGCGAAAGCGTTGGAAAACCTCCCTCGAAGTACCGAAACCAGCCTGGCCGAACGGTTAAGCAAGTATTGTACGGTGAGATTGATCCTGACTAATTCTTCCTTTTTGGTTTGAGGAGGGATTCGAGAAACAGTGGGAGCCATCCTGTTTAGACAAACTAAAAACCACTCTAAACTTGCAAGAGCATCATGCTGAGTGTTTCTTCTTCTCTCTCCTAATTGCAGCGACCAATCGATATGACTGGACTTAAGTTACTTCTAGATAAAAACATACTGACAGGGCCAAACTATAAAGATTGGCTCAGGAATGTCAAAATGGCAACCACTTACGACAAGCTGGGGTATCTTCTTACCACCAAAGCTCCCCCTGTCCCAAGTCCCACCTCCAGCGTCGCGGATAAGGAAATCCGTAAGACTTGGGAGATTGATAGCGCGAAGGCCAAGTGCCTCGTACTTGCCTCGATGGACAACGAACATCAGAGGAGGCATGAGAATATGGACCTTGAATCCATATTTCTCCATACAAAAGAACTGTATGGAGAGCAATCTCGTATCGCAAGATACGAAGTGTCGAAGAAGTTATTTTCGGCAAGGTTGGCCATCGGATCATCGGTAGCGGAACACGTGCTTAAGATGATTGGCTTCATTGAGGAGCTCGCGGAACTTGGGACCACATTAGAGAACGAGCTCTATACGGATTTGATTCTCCAGTCCCTTCCTTCCACTTACGCCCAGTTTATCCTGAACTTCAACTTATAAGAAAAAGAAGTTGAATTTTCAGAACTCCTCAACATGCTGAGGAGTGCAAAGGGCACCCTACAGAAAGGTAGGGAAACATCCACTTTGTTTGTAGGAGGATCTTCCTCTTCTAGGTCCAAGGCGAAAGCCAAGGGAAAGCCAAGGGAAGGAAGAAGAAAGCCTCCACCAAACCAAGGGGCGGTGTTAGTAAAGTGGATACGAAGGGAAAAGTAAAAGCAACAAAGAAAGCGGGGTAGCTTGTGGATAAAGAAGAATGCTTCTATTGTCATAAGAAAAGACACTGGAAGAATGATTGCAGGGCTTGGAAAGCCAGGACACAGGAATTGAAGCAGGTTGCGGCTTCAGCTTCAGGTGTGTATGTTATTGAAAACTGTCTTTCAATAAACTCTGCTTCCTGGGTATTGGATACCGGATCAGGATCTCATATCTGTAATTCTTTGCAGGCGTTGAGAAACCGTAGGGTTTTAAAGGCAGGTGACATGACCCTCAGAGTTGCAAACGGAGCTAGCATGGATGCTAAGGCCGTGGGGGACTATCACCTGGGAATGTCAGATGGACATGTTTTGGTTTTGCGTAATTGCTTTTTTGTACCCAACGCAACTTGTAATATCATTTCTGTATCTTTAGTTTCTAAAGAAGGTTATGAATTTGCGTTTGTAAGTAATGTTGTAAACATTCACCTTAATCAAGTTTTGATTGGGTCAGGTACATTGAGTAATGATATATACGTATTAAACCAACCACAGATTTTCAACGTCCAGAATACACACAAAAGAAAGTCTCCGGAAATAAATCAGACTTTCTTATGGCATTGTAGACTAGGTCACATCAATGAGAAAAGGTTGACGAAGTTACATACAGAAGGATATTTGAATCCGTTCGAATATCAATCGTATGCCACTTGTCAATCCTGTCTCAAAGGAAAGATGACAAAGACTCCGTTCACTGGACACGGAGTAAGAGCGAGCGAGCTCTTGGGACTCGTACACAGCGACGTGTGCGGTCCAATGTCTACACATGCGCGGAGCGGTTATTCTTACTTCATTACTTTTACGGATGACTTTTCAAGGTACGGTTATATCTTCTTAATGAAACATAAGTCCGAAGCCTTTAAAAAATTCCAGGAATATAAGAATGAAGTAGAAAAACAAACCGGCAAAATTATCAAGATTCTAAGATCGGATCGAGGTGGAGAATACTTAAGTGCCGAGTTCCTGGACTATTTAAAAGAGAACGGAATTCTCTCTCAGCTTACTCCTCCATACACTCCGCAACATAACGGTGTATCGGAGAGACGGAACCGAACCCTATTGGATATGATACGGTCCATGATGAGTAACGCTGAGTTACCGCGATCATTCTGGGGGTATGCGCTAGAATCAGCTGCATACCTTTTGAACCGAGTTCCTACTAAGACTGTGCCTACTACACCATATGAGATGTGGTGTGGGAAGAGACCCTATCTTAATCACATTAAGACATGGGGAAGTCCAGCTTTTGTTAAAAAGTAGCATGCGGACAAGCTCGAGGCACGCTCAGTACAGTGCAAGTTCGTGGGATATCCAAAGAACTCCAAGGGATATTTCTTCTACTGCGAAGAGGAACAAAAAGTTCTTGTTTCTCGTCATGCCCACTTTCTAGAACACCAGTTCTTAGAAAAGGAAATTAGTGGGAGCGCAGTAGAACTGGAAGAAATTCCAGAACCACGAGCTATTACTGAAAGCTTAGTGGAACCAGAGGGTTCAAAAGAACAGGACATTCCTACGCCGCTCCGCAGGAGTAGTAGACAGTCTCATCCGCCCGAGAGATACTGCGGTTTTCTCATAAACGGGGATAGAGAGGATTGCATCATAGATTATGATGAGCATACTAGCTTCCAGCAGGCCGTTCAGAGCGTTGACTCGGTAAAATGGCTGGATGCAATGCGGACCAAAATGGAGTCCATGTACACCAACAAAGTATGGACGTTGGACATTGCTCCAGACGGGGTAAAACCCGTAGGATGCAAGTGGATCTTCAAAAGGAAGATTGGTGTAAATGGACAGGTTGAGACCTATAAAGCTAGACTGGTTGCAAAGGGTTTTCGTCAAAGACCTGGTTTGGACTATGACGAGACCTTTTCTCTAGTAGCTATGCTGAAATCCATTCGGATCCTTCTTGCCATTGCTGCCTTCCACGATTATGAGATTTGGCAGATGGACGTAAATACCGCTTTTCTAAATGGAAATTTAGAGGAGTGTGTCTATATGGACCAGCCAGAGGGTTTCATTTAGAGTGGGAGCAGCGGAAAGGTGTGCAAGTTGCTTAAGTCCATTTACGGACTAAAGCAGGCATCGCGGAGTTGGAACATCTGTTTTGATGAGACGGTCAAGGAATTTGGCGTTATCAAAAATCCAGATGAACCATGCATCTATAGTAGATTTGTAGCGAGAACTGTAGTATTCCTCGTTTTATACGTGGATGACATTCTCTTAATAGGAAATGACATTCCTATGCTACAATCTGTCAAGGGGTTCTTGTCACACAGGTTCTCCATGAAAGACCTGGGTGATGCCTCATACATCCTGGGGATCCGGATCCATCGTGATAGATCCATGAGGATATTAGGACTTTCGCAGTCCAGGTACATCGACACCATACTGAAAAGATTCAGTATGGAAGATTCCAAGCGCAGTAACCTACCGGATTGTCACGGGATCACCCTCTCTAAAGAGATGTCTCCCAAGACTGATTTGGAGAGGGATCGCATGTCTATTATACCCTACGCTTCTGCGGTAGGCTCTATAATGTATGCGATGTTGTGTACCAGACCGGATGTAGCTTATGCACTGAGTGTGGTAAGCCGGTATCAGTCAAACCCAGGGGAGAAACACTGGATAGCGGTAAAGAACATTCTCAAGTACCTGAGAAGGACTAAGGAGATGTTCTTGGTGTATGGCGGAAAAGACCTCCAGATCGAGGCCTTTGCTGACTCCAGCTTCCAGAGTGACAAGGATGATTCCAAGTCCATGTCGGGTTTTGTCTTTACCCTCAATGGAGGGGCGGTGTGTTGGAAGAGTTCCAAACAGAAAACCGTTGCAGACTCGACGATGGAAGCGGAATACATCGCTGCATCTGATGCCGCAAAAGAAGCAGTCTGGATGAGAAAGTTCTTGAAAGAACTTCAGGTGGTTCCGTCCATTGTTGATCCAATACCTCTGTATTGCGACAACAACGGGGCTATAGCTTTAGCGAAGGAACCCAGGTCCCATCAGAGATCCAGACACATCTTGAGGCGGTATCACCTGATCAGGGAGATCGTGGATCGCCAGGAGATCGAGGTTCGGAGGGTCGCTTCAGAAGATAACACTGCAGATCCATTCACCAAGGCCTTGCCCCAGACTCAGTTCGAGCGGCTGATCGAGATGATAGGTCTTCGATACGCCAGTACATGGCCTTAGTGCAAGTGGGAGATTGTTAGTGTATATGCCCTAGAGGCCATTACTGTATCATACTAGTTTGTATATTACTTAATGGAAGCTTGGGTTATTCACCTTGTATAAACAATCTTGCTCAATATAGTAGTATGCTACTTGGTTTGTTTCTACTTCAATGTGTACATGTGTTTATTTTAGTATATCACCTATACACATTAGTGGAGCCCTTAGGATCTTTGCTTGATTACCAGCGTTGTGATGGCAGTCACACTAGTGGGGGCTGGGTAATCTATAAGCACATCCTTATACAGGTCCCTAGTCGCAGGACTATCGAGACAGGGCATCGATACTCCGGAGTAGACTAGCGTATGCGCTTCTCATCCCAGTGTGGGAGATGGTCTGTCCTACAGCCATCAGTACGTCGTACTGGAGATAGTATACGGGTGCTCGTTAGGTTACGAGTACACTGGACAGGACTCGTCGGGAACTGACCGGTTGGTATTATACCTATCGTCAGTTATCAGTTCCCAGGTGACATGAGTACAGCTTAGTTCGCTGACTTGACACTGTCACTTCGCCTCGAGTGTGTTCCCACTGTACTTTGATTACTACCCTACCACGGCTCAAAGGAGGCGTGCAAACATGTGGTAGTTGGGTGCAGTCCCGAAGCACTTGGAGGCAGTGACGGTTAGACAGGATTCGTCTCTCCCGGTATTGGGGGTTGACATCGCGCTGTGTCTAGAAGAGCCATTACACGAGTAGTCCCTGGCCAGGGCAATCGAGATATACTGGTAGGCTTCCAGTGTTATCTCAGGGTGTTTTGGGCTTCACTCCGACACGACTTGTACCGCTATTAGAGGACTGACGTTTACCGCCCCCTAGGCCAGCCATGCGATGTATCAGATGAACAGACCGGACTGTACGGAGATTGTCACATTCAGGCTCAGTAGGAGTTCAGATGGGTTTTCACCTCGTCAGTCTTCTTGTCGGCATCTACCTGGGGACCGTTACGCACAGCTAGTGCCGCTTGCGGTCTGTGGTTAAACCCACTGCCAGCGTAGTGTCGAGTCTTTAGAGTCCCACACAGAAAGCTATTCGCCTTTAGGCAAAAGAGTAGAGGTCGCATGGTTTTGCGGCAGGTCGCATGGTTTTGCGACAGGGTTCGGTCACATCCGTGCACTTATGCACGTACAGTGTCCGGACAGTTTACACTAGCGGGCTTTGGTTTAAGCCAGATCCTAGTGTACGTATTGGGATTGGATTTATCCAGTATGTATTCGTGTTCCTCGGAACGCGGATGCGGGTGTGTATGCACAGTTGACGGAGAGACAGAGGCAGAGGATTCTCATTAGGGTTGTTGACCGTTGACTGTTGACTATTGACTTTTTGCTCAACCCTAATGAGAATATGATATATGATTAACAATAATATTAATTAAGTATTATGGTGACATGGTTGTTGAGGGGTTGACTTTGTTGACTTGTTGACTTTGTTGACCGGTTGACTAGGTTGGACTAGTTGACCATCATGATGACAATGGCTATCATTTCATGGCAAAGACTTTTTACTTGCTTGTTTCACTTATGAGAAATGAGTGCATGAAATGATATGGCTATTGTAGCTTAAACCATTTACACAATACTTGATTACTATTTTTGTGATGATGGTTTTGGATTATGAGAGCCAAGAGAGAAAAGTCTTCTCTCATTCTATCATTCTCATTCTCTCTTTTGTTCTTGAGCTATCATCTCCTTCCTCTTGCTCTCCCTCTCTTTAGTCTATGGTTCACTTGTCTCATGTGTTGAGAAACAATAACCATAGAGTAAAATCCCAAACACACTCTTCTCTACTCACTCTAGTTCACAAGGTTTAGCAAACCAAGTGAACTAGTTTCTTCAAAGACCGAAGAAGAAGCCAAAGGTAGAAGCTTTCGAGGTGGATCCATCTTCGGCGCAAGAAGACGACGGGGTGAAGCCGATCCGGACAACCATCGAGGCTTGAAGACGAAGGAGTTCAAGAAAGTATGGTATAACCCCCTAACCGAGTAGTTAACAACTCCTAGTTAGGTTGTTAGTTAGACGTTTAACAAAGATCCGGTTTTGAGTCCATGTTACCACCTCTAGAAAATTGTTTTTCACCTTATTCCGCATGCCCGAAAGTACCGGGAGAGGTAGCATGGACTTACAATTGCTTGATGACATAACGCGCTGACGTCTGGGTTTTGCATGGCCCAGATTCTTCCACCTTGGTTGCAGACTGTTCAGGAGTATTGCCGCTGTTAGACTGAGCGGTGAAGTTCCTGTCGGTATGTAGTCTTACTTTCCAGGTGTTTATTTGATCTTTTGCTTCCGCATACTATAGCATTTTTTGACTCTTTTACTCTGGCTTATGGACATGTACTAGATAGTTAGTTTACTTTCCTGTTCTTGATATCTCTACAGCCGTAATGTGACTGTGGAAGGATTTTTCCTAACCACAGGTAGCATGGTTGTCTATGTCACGTGCCTATTTTAGCGTACTCTGGGAAGCGGGGCGTGACATGGTTATTCCGTAACGCCCGGAAAAACGGCAAACAGTGGGTATTTCGTAACGCCCGAAAAAAAGGGCAAATAATAGGTAGTCCGTAACGCCCGGAAAAATGGCAAACACTAGGATGGCCCTTTGAGTTACGTTCGGTTACCATACCGATTTTCCCATACCCCCAAGTTATATATGTTTAAGTCAAGTATTAAATAATCTGGAGCTAATGCCAACACAAAATCAGGCAGGTACAGCTTTGTCTGGATAGACAACAGGAACGGTCCGTGAGGACAATAGGTAAAGTCTGTTGGCATTAGTAACCAGATCAGGTAACAGGTAAAGCCATGGTATATCAGGTCAAGCCAGATAATGTATAAAGGTGTCATGTCATGTCAGGAGTGTGCGGCACCCTGTCATATCAAGTAGGAAGTGCAATAAATCATGTTAGAAAGCACAAGATGTCATGTGGGTGCTCATAATCAACTACATAAACATGATTATAAATAAACAAACATGGGTACTATCAGAACAATAAACTGGAACATGAAATATAATATGCAAATAGGTACAGATTAGATTATATCGATGCACGGTTATCATTTTGCGTTTAAGGATAGTTTCAACATTACTTAACTACAGTATAACAAATATGGATGTTACAATCATGTTAATAAGTACTAAATAATCTAAAGATGCAATTGAATATAAATCAGGTTAGATGTATGCAAACGGTCGTTCGACGGGGTAATATAAAAGGGGTACTGTGGGCTATTGTTCACACCATAATATTGCATTATTATATTTCTTATTCTTATTCTTTTTATAAATAAACAGGTGCTTTTGACGCATGCCTGCTACATATTACAGGTTACAGGTTCTTGGAGCGAAAACAGTGAAAAAGACAAAAGATGATACAAAAAGGGACTTTTGACCAACAAATAGAAGGATCTTAATCAAGCCTATACAAAAGATCGGTACAAGGCAACGCAAGGTCCAAGATTTCGAAGCCACGGTTAAAAGTCCACCACAATTATTCACTGGAAAATCTGAAAGAGAGCATAAGCTATTTTAAAGAAAGAATTAAAGAATTAAGTAGCCCAAGATGACCAAAGCAAGCCCACAAAATATCAAAGCCCAATTCATCCTGTTGGCTGCGGAACCGCGGCCAAACCAGGCCTTGGGCCGCGGTTCCGCGGCCGTGTGTTACACGTAGTGGGTCAAATTTTCTAGAAAGGTTTGCGGCGCATTGACTAGTCAACCTAAGGGCTATTTTTGTAATTTCAGACATGCGAATCAAAAATGTAATCTAGGGTTTCCTATTCTCTATAAATAGGAACTCTAAAGCTTGTATTCTTTTCATGCCTCCTTTTAATAATAAATTCCAGAATTCTTTATGGAGAGCATCAGTGCCTCTCTTCAATTCATGAATTCAGATCTGACAACCTGTGTTGATGTCTGGAGAGATCCATCTGTAAAGTAAGTAATTAATTTCAATTCTTGCCCTAGGTAATTTTCATTCTCTGCCCTAGGTAGATTTAATTCCTTGCCCTAGGTTAAATTTATTATCTGCCCTAGTTAGATAATTAGATCTTTAATTCAATTTCCCTAGGTTAATTAGGTTTTTAGATTTAATAATCAATCCGAACACCATTTGGAATTAACTAGTTAGCGCGACTAGGAGATTCACAACATCCCTGTGGACCAACCCGTA
Organism: Agapanthus africanus; assembly: GCA_030015575.1. Classification (NCBI taxonomy): domain Eukaryota; kingdom Viridiplantae; phylum Streptophyta; class Magnoliopsida; order Asparagales; family Amaryllidaceae; genus Agapanthus; species Agapanthus africanus. The sequence goes on along the minus strand of JASDDO010000024.1, from coordinate 195,519,514 downwards.
CTCACCGGCTAGCTTTATGCGACGCCGTTCTTGATTGCGGTTATAGAAAGTTTTGAGACAAATCAAATGGCGCCGTTGCCGGGGATGGCGTGTCATTTCCTTTTTGCAATTTCGGGTTAATCAAAATTTAAAAAATCTAAAAAATCACAAAAAAATATAAAAATATATCAATTGTTATTTTTAGGAAAGGGTACTTTGTTGTGTGAATCTTGCAGGAACAATCGAGACGGATCTGGAGATTTCCAGAAAGCAAAACAGAAAACGGGAAATCGAAACGGAAGAGATTTTAAACAACAGAACAGCCACATAAATTTTTTGAAATGAACACCTAACCTAACCATGAAACCGCGGCCGTACCTACCTTCAGGCCGCGGGTCCGCCGCGCTCTGGAAGAATCATCATCACGGATTTTTTTTGGGGATCCGCGCCGACTTTACCGCCGCGGAACCGCGGTGGGAACCCCCATTTGGCCGCGGAAAAGCTGCGTTCTGGTGACGACATCTTATGCAAATTTTTCTGTAAGCCTATCTTTTCTTCCTCTGCAAAAATCTCCATATATTTTCTGAAAAATGCCTGCAGGATTTGATGCGCTTTAAAAATCTTTCCTTCTCCAAATAACAATCTTTTGCAGGATTTTTGCGCCTAGTTTAAATTAAAAATAGATTGCAAGTAATATTTTTCTGTTGCATATCTTTTATCAAAATCTTTTTTGCGACAATTTCCAAATAAAGAGAAAAAGAAAAAAAAGGAAAATTTTTATTAGAAAACTTGCAAACTTTTGCCGTAAACAAATCCTTGCACCACTCAACTTTCTTTCTTTCCCCTTTCTTCTAACATGGGAACCCCACATAATAAATCACTTGCCGAAATTTGGTATCCCGAACCTAATTTCGCGTCATACGTCAATTTGTTCGGTCAATTTAAAGATGATCCTTTCTTACCTAAAATATCTTTGAAAGATCAAATAGAGGCGTCTAGGAGAAACAGTTTGACTTTTCAACCCACTTTGTGTCAACCAAGTCAACCTTTACCACTTCCACATGTTGATACCACTTTTTCAAGTCCTGCTGTCACTCCTAAGCCGATGTCCATTACTGAGCATATTGCTCAATCTCGCGGCCGATCTTTCAACCCTCTCCACACATCTAGTTCTAGGGATTCACAAGACTATTCACCTTCTTATCTACATGTTGACCCTACCCCTGTCCTACCACCCACTTCCTACCAGTCCTACCCGACTTTCCCACCTTCACTAGACACTGTTTCGACACAGCCTGTTGGGAGTTTTGCATATCCACACGATTTCGAATCTTTTACCGAAACCCCCTCACCACCTAAGTCTAGTTTGGAAGAGTCGTTGGAGGCATATATCGCAGCAACAAACAAAATGACTAGGAATGTGGAAGCGTCCGTGGCCGCCCTTATGCAACCTAGTGACCGGTAGCTAGTTTCCTACTAGTCTCAAATTTTTCAATATATAAGGAGGCGATTGGACAGAGTGAGAATGTGAGAGGATTTCTAAATCAAACCTACCCTTACCAATTGAAGCCCACAACTCCGGTTTTCCATCGATTGTTCCAAATGATTCACCAGTTGAAAATAAAAATGAGTTGTGTGATTTTGTAGTGCTTGATTTGCCAAATTGTGAAGAACCCCTTTCGAGTGAAACCACGCTTAATCCTTTTGACCTTTACACCTCCACTCTAGAACCTAAATCGATACATATCCATGTTTTTGATGAGGTGTCAGAAAAAATTGATTTTCACTTGATTGGGGATATAGACGCCGGGAATATTTCGGATGATGAACCTGTCGATTTGATTGAAATTTTATGTCCAATTCATCATCCCGAGTCATTAGATGTTTCTCTCGAACTTCATATGCGTCTTAATTTTGATGATAATGGCATGGATGAGTTAAATATTGAGGATAGTATTGAGGAAAGTCTTGAGGATAATATTGAGGTTGAACCATTTTTGTTTGATGTGTCGGATTTTCCACTTCATCCTCCTGAACCTTTAACTATATCACCCTCCCTCCTTTCCATCGTTCCGACCACGCTTGAAGACTGTGAACTTGAAAATTTTTCTTTTGAATCCGACACAGTTTTCACAGACGTTAACACTTACGAGTGTTTCACTTTTTCGGACGATATTGATGACTCACCGCCCGAGTTTGAGTCCTTTACATTTTCAGATGAGTTAGTTGAACCATCAGACTCGGTTGCTTACAGTAGTTTCGAACCATTAATAGAATCTTTCAAGTTCGAGACAGTTTACTACGGTGAGAATGATACTATCCCTAATTCACTTCCTTTCGTCCTTCCTATTGTTCCGACCGTACAAGTGACCGTTACGCTTTCATCTCCTATACCAAGTTTGGCGTACCCATGTTTTCTTGCGAATCTTGAGGGATTTGACCCCATTGCACGACGAGTTGATAGATTAGCACAATCAGTTTTTACACTTCGGTCATCCCAAATTGCGCTAATTTATTCACTCGATTTACACCCTCAAGATCGTGCTACCCTTCTTTCTCCTTCCCGCCATTCTTCTCCTCCACCGAGACCATATTCCACTCTTCTTCCCATTCGGTCTCGTGTGCTTCTAATCTCTTTTCTTTCCACTCCATTCTTTCACCAACTTGACCATTACCACGATAAGATTTTTGAATGGTTGGTGCTAACCTTTGGCTTGTGTAAGGCCAAGCTTAAGTTTGGGAGGAAACTTGTTGTATATATGTATATATATTTTTTGTTTTCTTTTTCTATAAAAAATAAAAAAAATTCAAAACATTAAAAATATAAAAAAAAAATTATAAATAAATAAACAGGGGAGTGCCGACATTCTCAACCCTCTTGGTATAGTATGACAGTGAGGACACTGTCAAGTTCAAGTTTGGAGGTATGCTCGGTACGTTTTCTTCCTTCGCAATCATTTGTACATATTTTTGCACTTGCATATTTATTTGAAAACCCATAAAAATTTGAAAAAATTTAAAAAATTATAAAAATTAATGTATTCAATTTTGGCTAATTGACTTGTGTTTGACAAATAGGTTAACTGGCTTGGAACAACTAGATCTTAGACTTAGTAAATTAAAAACCCTAAAAATAACCTTCCTTAAAGTTTAACGGTAGAAAGTATATGTCTTTATAGTTTATTTAGAAATAGGCAAATTTTGAGTTCACTTCTTGGGCTAAGTCGAAACGAAGGAAAAGTATTGATGTTCTTATTAGAGTATATGTTTGAAAAATAATTCCTAGCTTAAGTCTAAATTCTGAAAATGTATACTCTACAATTTGCACAATCACGCACCTTGAAACTTGGAATAGTAGAAGAAACCTTGAAATGCTCTTGTTTAAAGTCCTTAGTACAATGAAAATAAAAAATATATATATATAAGTGTGAATAAAGAATAAAAAAAATGGACACTGGTTTTTGTGATTACTTAAGGCTGCAAAAATAGAAAAATATTTAGCGAGGGTGCTTCATCACCTAGTGTCTTAGACCAACTGGTTTGGGAGTCACTGCTAAAGCCTTGGGTATTGCAAGACTATGAATTACGCTTTAATGTGCAACACATCTTGTAATCGGTTGTTGGTACCTCAAGAAGTATTAACGGTCGCATGAAGGATCTGTAAGCAAAATTCAATTAAAAATTCACCTACTAATAAGTACTTTGGACAACGGACAAGATTATGATTGCTTGATTTGAATTTTCAAGTGTAGGGGTGATATATACACACACGTGGGGATATGTGATTGGAGTTTAGATGAGAGAAAGGAATGAAGAATAGAACTTGTATCTTTAGTAGAGTTGATAGAAATTCCTAAGTGGAGATGGAACCCTAGAAGGAAAACTTAAGAAATGCCGAAAGCTAAGTAAGTCTATAGAACATATATAATCTTAAGTTAAATAATGAGGAAGTGTGAAGAATATAGGTGGATAATTTACGGGTCGACGATAATAGAATTCCTTGTTAGAAAACCTAATTGGAGAACAAAAGTCGAAAAAGCCAAATTGATAGGATTTTGTGGGTAGTATCCACTGAAAACCCTCAGGAGACAACACTCCTCCTGCTAGGGACACCTAGAGGTTTAACGGCTTGTTGCACGTGCTCAGTGCAATCGCGTTTTCCTGCGAAAGTGCGGTTAAGATTTTAGTGAATAAGTTTGCTCGAGGACGAGCAAAAGATAAGTTTGGGGGTATTTGTTCACACCATAATATTGCATTATTATATTCCCCATTCTTATTCTTTTTATAAATAAACAGGTGTTTTTGACGCATGCCTGCTACATATTACAGGTTACAGGTTCTTGGAGCGAAAACAGTGAAAAAGACAAAAGATGATACAAAAAGGGACTTTTGACCAACAAATAGAAGGATCTTAATCAAGCCTACACAAAAGATCAGTGCAAGGCAACGCAAGGTCCAAGATTTCAAAGCCACGGTTAAAAGTCCACCACAATTATTCACTGGAAAATCTGAAAGAGAACAGAAGCTATTTTAAAGAAAGAATTAAAGAATTAAGTAGCCCAAGATGACCAAAGCAAGCCCACAAAATATCAAAGCCCAATTCATCCTTTTGGCTGCGGAACCGCGGCCAAACCAGGCCTTGGGCCGCGGTTCCGCGGCCGTGTGTTACACGTAGTGGGTCAAATTTTCCAGAAAGGTTTGCGGCGCATTGACTAGTCAACCTAAGGGCTATTTTTGTAATTTCAGACATGCGAATCAAAAATGTAATCTAGGGTTTCCTATTCTCTATAAATAGGAACTCTAAAGTTTGTATTCTTTTCATGCCTCCTTTTAATAATAAATTCCAGAATTCTTTATGGAGAGCATCGGCCCCTCTCTTCATTTCATGAATTCAGATCTGACAACCTGCGTTGATGTCTGGAGAGATCCATCTGTAAAGTAAGTAATTAATTTCAATTCTTGCCCTAGGTAATTTTCATTTTCTGCCCTAGGTAGATTTAATTCCTTGCCCTAGGTTAAATTTATTATCTTCCCTAGTTAGATAATTAGATCTTTAATTCAATTGCCTTAGGTTAATTAGGTTTTTAGATTTAATAATCAATCCGAACACCCTTCGGAATTAACTCGTTAGCGCGCCTAGGAGATTCACAGCATCCCTGTGGACCAACCCGTACTCATCGGCTAGCTTCATGCGACGCCGTTCTTAATTGCGGTTATAGAAAGTTTTGAGACAAATCAGCTATGCAAATAATTGTTATAAGATGTAAATATGAATGTGGGTACTATGTATAATAGCACTAAATGCAACCTGATATGTTTCGAGCTATGAATCTAAAATGATATAACGGGACGTAGAAATGTAAAAATGGAAATTATAGTATTAAATATAAACTACAGGTTTAACGTGCACTCAAATAGGTATATAGTAATTTAAATAGCATATATAGTGATTTAAATAGCATGTAGAAAGTTTCACTTGCCTCGACGGACCGCGATACGGCGTACGAAACGTCACACGTCGGCGAGAAAAGTCGCGACGCGCGCACGGTACCCGGAATGAGTCCAAGCAACGCTCGATGGAATCACACGGATCAGGTATCCTCGCTGGGGCGTCGGGATCGTCGACGTCGCGGCCAACTCCGGCGATCTAAACAAAAGCAGTGAACACCAACAAGCAAGAACATTTAAAGAAAGAAAAGAAAAAAAAGAAAAAGAAGGAAAGCAAGAATAGAGAATGGATGAGAGATGAGCGTCTCACTGTGGCAGAGAGAGTTGTGAGGAATTGACGGGGTTGACGGAGCTCCGGCGGATAACCTACAGTGGTCACCGGCGGTCAAGAAATGGAAACAGAACTGAACAGAAATGAAAGAAGGAGAAAGGAGGAGAAGAAGGAGAGGAGAGGGAGCAATGCTTACTGGGGCGCACGAGGGCCAGGAATACGGGGACAAGTCACCGGCGGCGATCACCCCGGCGGTGCAGACGTGTGCAGGGGTGCACGGGCCTGGGTCGGGAGGTGTGTAGGCTCAAGAGGAAAGAGGTGGAAGCGAAGGCGATGAGGTGAGGAGATGACGAGGTCAGGAGTCATGTCGTCGGCTGTCGGCGACGGCGTGAGGGGAGACGGCGGCTAGGGCTAGTTGGTGATGGGTTTCGTGAAGAAAAGAAAAAATATGAAGAAGAAAATATATAGAGGGGAGAGAGAAAGAATCGAGAGGAGAGAGAGAGAGGAGATCGAGAGGAGTGAGAGAGAGAGGAAGGAACAGTGACGAGAGAGAATTTTGGATTCTTGTGCGGGAGAGAGAAAGAGAGAAGAGAGAGAGAGGGCTACGGCGGAGGAGAGAGAAGGAGAAAGGGAAAGGAGAGAGAAGGAAAACAGTGGGGCCCAGCGAAAAGGAGGGGATCTCTGATTGGCTCGCAGAAAGAAGTTGGGCTTGGGAATTTTTTTATAAAAGATTTATTATTTTAAGGAATCATTTCATTAGTTGAAGAAAGATTGTAAGCTGAAAATAAAACCGATTAAAGGAATTTTTAAAATATAAATTGGATTTGGCGGGATACAAAATATTTCAAAATTGCGCCCAGGTCGGGTCCAAGACTTTGGATTCGAAATATGAAAATTTTTAGCAAGTTCCAAAAATTAAAATGAAGGATTATGTAACAGAAATGCCTACCCCCAAGAACGGACGCACGTACGTGCGCGTAGCCATCCAAACACGTCCGTTAAACTGAACGGGACGAGAACACGATGCAAGGACGCTACCACGGGGTTAGGGGTATCAAGCAGGCCATGTCATGTATTTTTAAATTATTTTAAGTGACTTAAATTATTATATGCAAAATATGTGATGCTAGGGCAATTTATAACTAGGAAACAACAAGCTCAAGTAAGTGGGTCGAATATAGAGTAAACTGCCATTCACAACCAAACATGGTAAATGAAATAAATACCACAAACAACACATATGGCAACAGAGATTGGTATAATTAGACTCGGTTGTTACAGAGGGACTTAGTGAAATTGGGCCTTAAATTGTTATTGAGTTATTGTTAAGTAAAAAGATTTTTTTTTGGTGAAAGTAGAAGAAAGTTATGCATGTGCTGAAAATTGAAATACATGAAGACTGGCTTAGACTACACTAAAATCATGAACGTGTGCTATTTTGTTTCTAGTTTATTGTTGAGAATTGTTTGTCATTAATTTTAATAGAAACTACAGTTTAGTCTCCAGATTATGATTGTCAATATATTTGTTCAGATTTGATATAAGTGGCTTTTAGATATAACAAACACATATTTTATTGACTTATGGTACGTACATTTATCATGCCTCTTGTTGCATTGTTTTGCATACTGATGGAGATTGAGTTCTCCCTCTTCCGTCGATCTTGCTGCCAGCGGTGCTGAACGGTTGAGATTTTCTGTAAGGGCTGAGTGTTTGGATCTCAATGGATTGTTGGTTTCCGTTGACACCGAGCTACCTGCAAGGGAAGTCCCGGAGGGGGAAACCACCGTAGAACCCTGATTGATGTGAAAAAAGTGTTTGTAGTATAACCGCAATCAATAACGGTGTCGCGTGTAGCTAGACCGAGATGAGTACGGGCCGTCCTCAGGGAAATGTTGAATCTTTTACTCTTACTTTAGATGTGTTGAAAAAGAGAGGAGGGATAAAGAATATTGTAGAATGGTTTCTAGATCTACGTTAAGCACTAATGCAAAATATAGATCTAGATTATTTATGGATGTAGTTAATATAAGAAGGGGGCTTGTAGGGTTCATTAGGATTTAGTAGTTATGGATGATTAATTAAAAATTACCCTTTTTATCCTTTAATAGATTTAAAACTAGAATGACAGTGATGCGTGTAGATTAGGGTTTCCGGAGGGAAAAGGAATCCCACTCTTAACCCTTATCTCGACACGGAACTCCGTTCATATCTAGCCTTTACCAAAACAATCATTAATATAATCTCTAATCGCAGTCGGGACTAACAAAGAATTGTTAGCGCGCCCGATTAGGATGTTAATGATTCTTTTGATAAAGTTCATAAACTTTATAGGACTTAAAAAGGGTTTAGAGATGTTCATCATCCATTAGCCTATCCTAATCCTACGAACCCTAACAAGCGGAGAATTACTCGCGCATGTTGGGAGAAAAAGAGATGGAAAGAACTTGCATAATTAAACTATGAAGAAATAGAATAAGAAAAAGAAAGCTACCTTTATTAATCAACAAGATCAAGTACACTTTGAATCCTTAGAAAATGATTACAAAAACCTAGTTTGCTTCTCGATCTCTTCTAAGGAGGTAGATGAACCGTTGGTGATCAGCCTGGATGCGTGAGCCGTCTTGGACTTCGTGATCTCGTCGGCTTGATGTCTTCTAAGTTTAGCCCTTGGTCCTCTATATAGCCCTCAAAGAAGAAAAACTAGTTATCATATATGGTGACTTCCTAATATGGTGACTTTCCATGCCTGGATTCTGAGTCCCTATCAGTATTGATTTTATGATTTTGGCAGATTTTTTATCCTGACATCTTGAACATCTTGATCTCTTGACCTGAGATAAATCTTGCACAATATCTCTATGAATAATGTTAGTACTATTTATTAAATTAGAGAGAGTATCTTAATCACTATGTATGGTAATAAATCTTTAAGAAAATTGATTAAGAATATTTAATATGCTATGCACTTTATATGGTAATAAATCTTTAAGAAACTTGATTAAGAATATTTAATATGCTATGCACTTTATATGGTAATAAATCTTTAAGAAACATGATTAAGAATATTTGATATGCTATGCATCTTTTAGTTACTAAAATATTATGCATATATTTTGAAATATTATTTTAACCATTTCTATGATATTATATCTTTTAAGAATTGTGATTAGAATATTTGATATGATATGCATATTTTCAATTACCAAAATATTATATAAATATAAAATGCCTATATTTTCCTTCATAATATTAATTATAATATATAAACATATGGAAAATAGTATTTTGCAGATAAATCCAAATATGTTTAATATTTATAATAAACACCTTTGATTATTTAAGAAATGTAAGGAAAATACTTATACCAAAGTGCAATATTTTCAACTGACGATCAAGTAAGTACTGAGCAATAATGGCAGGGTAGCGGCGTATTGGAATGGATTTGAGATACCTGAGTCGTCTGGAAGAGAGGGTTTATATATCAGTCGTATGGAGCGATCCGGCGCGAGATTCTCGCCGTCCGTTACGCCCCTGCGTTACGTCCGCGTTGATAGCGAGGTACATCCTTTAATAGCGGGATACGCTCATTAATGGAGAGACATGCTAGCATGGGATGCGGGACGTGGAGCAGCGGAGATCTCGTTTTGACGAGATACACGGAGCCGTTACGGGGGCGCTTGGGTTCCGTGCTCTCGGTTGAACAAAGAAGCCCAGGGAGCTCAGCTCGGTGGATAGCTCGGAGACGAGCAAGGAGTCTGCGAAAGCCCGGCTGTAGGATTGCTCGAGGGCGAGCTGTTGGCTAGTTGCTAGGCGCATAGGGAACGTATTCTGGGAAGGTCTCCAAAAGGTCGGATGCAGTCTCAGAGACAAGATCCGAGAAAAGTCCCCAATGTACCATACTTATTCCAGCTCCGTAGCCTCCCAGGAATCTAGTGGGCCTACGTGGACGTCATCTGCTACGTGTCGTGATCTTGGGAATTCCCACTTATGAGCCTCATCATTAACCCCCCCATTCTCGCTTTGACCTATTTATGGGTTAAGTCAAGAGTGGCCTGCCCTTTTTTTTAATGATTGAGCCGAGGATTCCCTGTAATGGGTTGTCCGAGGATGATGCGGTGTTTGGCGGCTACGCCTCTTGGACTCTTGGATCTACGTGGCGATTCACGAAGTGCCTTAATTCTCACGCGTATCTTTGGTGGCGTCAGCGGATCAGTGAAATGATTGCGCTTTAAAGGGGACGCCGCTTCGCTCGCTCGGTCTGTTGGCCTTCGTGCCACGTGTCCGCCACAGGGTGGCGGGACTCGAGGGATTGTCATTCGAATCCGAGTGAGGGGGGAGGTGTCCAATGGCCGGTCGCCATGCGGAGTCCCTGTGACCGTTGGGTGTGACGCTTCATTTCGGTGGGAACGGATTTGGGCCGTTGGATGCTTTCTTGCCGAGTGTATAAATAGAGGAGGCCATCCCTTGGCAGATACTTTGCCCTATTCTTCTCTTGTCGTCTGAAGATTGCCCGGCGCACCTTTACTTAGGTCGGAATTTCAGCTTAAAAAAACATTCTTCGGCCAATCCTTCCTTGTATCAGGTTAGATGTCTTCTTCCGAAATATCTATTGATGTAGTTGGGGTGGAGTCGGACGATGATGCTTCAGCTTCTGAAGCCGAGTCTAGTGGGTTTTCTTCCTCCTCAACTTCCGATAGCCGAGAGAGTTCTTCTTCCTCTTCATCTTCGTCTTCTGCGTCGGGCTCGCCCCCCAAGGGGAACAATGCCCTTATACTTCGTCGTCGGGGGGCGAAACGGGCCCCCAAGGTGCGCATCGGAAATATCCGCGATGCGCCCTCAGTTTTGAACCGCGTGAATGAGCTTTCCGATATCCGGGCTCGTTTCCACATTCCCCCTGGATATTCACTTCGTCTGTCCAGAGAGGGCGAGCGAGCAGAGCAGGTGCAGGGCAATGAGATTGCTCTGTACTTGGAAGTATTCCGGGCAGGGATGCGTCTGCCCTTCTCTCTTGAAGTTTGCACCGTACTCCATTGTTTCCGTCTCGCTCCGGGCCGGCGCTTGGAGAATCCTCCTCGGGTTTCTGGTCCGGTTGAAAATTGATCGGATCCCATTTGACTTGAGCCTTCTCCTCTTCTTTCTTTGTAATAAAAATCACCCTGGTACCAGCTGTTGGGGTAAAAAATTACACCCCAGTTGACTAAGTCAAACTCAAAGTCAACCCCAAGTCAGGTGGGCCCAAGCCCAGATCAAGTGAGCCTATGCCCAAGTCGAGCCCCGCGGCCGGCCACCCCCACGCCAAAATGAAATCATGTAAGAAATAATTTTGATATAATTTTTTATGCATGAATGTAAGAAAAATGGGCATAAAGCCAAATTTTTGTAAAACCCATTGCTCATGTGTAAAAGAAATGAGCACATGAGGTATGGGATGGGCATAATACCATTTTATAAAGCCCAAGGGGCTATATGTGAGTTTGTAAGCCTATAAAAGGCAACATGATAATGAAATAAAAGATAAGAATTCATTTCCCCTAAAAATTAGGGTTTCTGTGCCTCCTTCTCCTTCCTCAAGATTCTAAAACCTTCTTCCCGTTTTTGAATTAAATCAAGAGTTTAACTCTTCCTTTTCTAAAAATAAAAGGTTTTCCACCATCAAACCCTTGAAGGGAAACTCAGATCTTCCATCAGATCTTAAAAAGGGGAGATTTTTAAATCTCACCCCCTTGTTTCTTCAAGATCCGGCCAACAGAAGAGGAGGAAGAAGGAGACCCATATCCAGAAATCCCACCTCGGGAAGATCCACGGCCTAAAAGAAAATCCAGGGCCAAAGGGGAGAAGAAAGGGGACCCTTTGACCATCTCCAAAGATTTCTAGGAGTTTTACTTCATTCAAGATCTGTTGGAGTTTAACTCCATAAATTAATCCCTGTTAGGAGTTCAACTCCAAAGCCCCTTAGGAGTTCAACTCCCAGCCCAGAGGCTAAGCCCCTTTTCCGCTGGTGTTTCCAGTGGTCGCGTGCCGCGCACGTGACCCGTGGGCGCCTACCGTCCACATGTCATGCACGCGTCTTTAAGACGCTCCTCACCCCTCATTTTCCATGCACTCCACACTAAATTTACCTCCCCCGCTAGAATTTTTTTTCTAACGGGGCGCTGTCCCGCATCCCGCAAGGGGGCTGCTAACCCCCTTGACCCCCAGCCCGCTATCCGGATAGCGGGACCTCCGTAAACTCTGCGAGACTCCCGATATATCCAAAATCCTTTCAAAACATACGTACACTGCACATTGAGTTCGCATGACCAGTTTGACCCGTCAATCGGAGGTTCCCTCGCTCCAAAGGCGATGTGTAATTAACGGCAGCTTAGTCCGCGGCTGCCGGAGATTCGGATCCCCACAATCAATAAACCCCGGCCTACCCTAGGCAGGGGGAATCTGTAATGCGCCTGACAAGCGCGCGTATTCGCATCTTAATGGGGTGACGGAAAACACCGTACACCAATAAGGACGAACTGAGCTGGGTGTACTTTTCTTTCAAAAAACATAAGGGTAAAGCGGCCGGGTCTGGGGTGGTGATCGTCCCTTCTTCCATCCACGAATGGAAGGAGAAGTTTGTCTTCGTCGGGCCTCCGGAGGATAAGAATTGGCCCGTTCCCATCAAGTGGCATATGATCAATTGTCCTAGGGTTAGACATTCGAATGCCTCAGAGGCGAGGGTGGTGTCGCAGTGGGAACCAATCCAGCAGGCTGATATCCTGCTTTCCGAGCAGGCTTTGAGCTGGATAGGACTCAGTCTCGCACGCTTTGGGGGTAAGTTAAGGCTTCGTCGATCTATTTAGACTCATCATAATTTTATCATAATTTTGCTATTTTTGGTTGCTGACCCCCTCCTAGATTTTTCTTATGTGTATCTCGTAGAGCCGATGGATTGCTCGAAGATCATGGCTTCCATGGCCGCCAAGGCACAGGGGAGGAAGGGCGGTGGCGCGAGCTCGTCCCGACCCGCACCGAGCATAGTTCCTCGGCAAGCCTTTTTGGCCAGGGTTTCCGTAGCTCCTCCCGTTCCGGAGGAACGCCGCAGAGGAGGGCAGAAGCATGCGCGGGATCCAGCGCCCTGGGCTAGGACAGAGGTGCCGCGCTCTGCCGAATCTCCACTTAAGAGGCAAAAGAGGGTGGTTTCCCGGCCACCCCCGGCCGGGATACAGGTGCAGGAGGGCGACTTCTGCATCGATGTGCTTTCGGGGCTCTCTATGGCTGACAGTTTACTGGCAGACATAGAGAATGCAGTGGGGGCCAAGATACCCCAAGGCACCATGAAGGCCCAAGTGGCGGCGATAGCTCAGGAGGTCGTTCAAGTCGTTAACTTTCCAAAAATTTCTCCAAGTGTTTTTCCCTCTGTTTTTAGCTCCTAACATGGTTCTTGTTTTCCGCAGGTCCTCCAGCATTGCGCCCTTCTCGCCGCCATGAAGGGCAAGGAGGTGGCCCCAGCGATGAAAAAGGCAGTTGAATATTCCTCGTGAGAGGAAGATCTCCTTACCCAACTGCAACAGGCGGAGGAAAAGGCGGCACTTCTCGACTCGAGTTTGGTCGCGGAAGGCCTAACGGTCGCCAAACTGAAGGGGTCCCATCGACTCCTGACCGACTCTAACCGGATTATTCAGCCCAGATGGAGGAGGTCAACGAGATCTTTGATGCCATGAAAAGGCAGAGAGACTCTTTTAAGAGGGATGCCCGGGCGTCCTACGAGACAACGAAGCTGGCCGAGGTCAGAGCGGAAAAGGCCGTGGAGGAGTAAAAACCTCCGATCAATTCTACATTGACCTTGCTGACTCCACCGCCGTCGAATGGTATAACGCTCCCGACGCTGTCAAGGAAGCTACGCCCGGGTTTGATAACCAGGAGTTTCATGCAAGGTATCCCCTTGCCAAGGAAGTGCCCCCGGGAGGCAGCACCGAGCCAGCGGGGAGAGACGAGGTAGCGGACGGAAGCACTGAGCTGGAGGTCTCCATCGTAGCTCCTGACGGAAGCGCTGAACGGGGAGAAGTGGCGGCCGAGAAGGCAGTTTGAGCTAACCCCCTTTTTGTTGCTAAATTTTTGTAAGCCTCTGGGCATCTTGTAAGGCTGGGGAGCCCATAATACCATGTACATGGTGCTGAATATAAATAAAGTATTTTTAGCCCGTCTGTGTAATGTTTTTATTTTTGCAAGTGTAGGTAGGCCGATGTCTCACGGATGTCAAGTGTATATAGAGTCGAGTGTCGAGCGAGCGCGAATTTCGAAGGAGAGAACACCAAGTATAGGTAGATCGGTGTCCTTCCTCACCCCGGAATCGAGGTGATGATAGAGCGCGAGTTTCGAATGAGCGACGCCAAGTATAGATAGACCGGCGTCCTTCCTCACCCCGGAGTCGAAGTGGCGACTGAGCGCGAGTTTTGAATGAGCGAATGCCAAGTATAGGTAGATCGACGTCCTTCCTCACCCCAGAGTCGAGGTGATGACCAAGCGCATGTTTCGAATGAGCGAACGCCAAGTATATGTAGATCAGCGTCCTTCCTCACCCCAGATGAGTAGGAAACTACTCGGATGCCCTGTGATGGGGGATTTGGATCTGCAGAGTAGCCGGGCAAGAAGCTGCCCTCAGTGAATTAGCTGAGCAGGAACCTACTCGGACGCCTCGTGATGAGGGATTTGGATCCGCAGAGTAGCCGGGCAGGAAGCTGCCCTCGGCGGATGAGCCGAGTGGGAAACTGCTCGGACGCCTCGTGGCGAGGGCTTTGGATCCACAGAGTAGCCGGGCAGGAAGCTGCTCTCGGCGGATGAGCCGAGAAGGAAACTACTCGGCTGCCTCGTGGCGAGGGCTTTGGATCCACAGAGTAGCCGGGCAGGAAGTTGCCCTCAACGGATGAGCCAAGCAGGAAACTACTCGGTTGCCTCGTGGCGAGGAATTTCGTATCTTGGCCTTCTTAGCTCTTAGGATTTCTTGGCGACGTCATTCAACTATCCTTGACCTGCAAGAGGGGAGCGGGCTAGTAATTGGACACCATATGGCCGTATCTTATCAAGAAGGCGCGATATTCCGTGATTCGCGCTGTGGCGTGAGAAGATCTCGGCCGTTGGAAAACTTTTGTTGAGGCTATAAGTATCGAAGGTATGGCCTCCCCTTTGGACACCCACATTGATTTCCTTCTGGCAGTTTCATCTTTTCCTGATGACGGGCCGCGCGTACACCATCAGGGAGATCGTATATAGGGACGACGTGTATTTCTATGGTCTCGGTCATTCCGAGGCGGCGTATGAGGTCGTGATAGGTCGTCTGGAGGGCCACTGTGGGTGTCTACTTCCCCGTCGATCTTCTCTCCTGCAGGTGCCAATCTACGCGATATGGAGGTCTTCCCCGGCGATCTTCTCTCCTGCAGGTGCTAATCTACGCGATATGGAGGTCTTCCCCGGGTTTTTTAATGCCCTATCCCCGCAGGCAATGGATGAGGCGTTTGACAAGATGCATACGGCCCATGAGCTGGGTCTTTTCTCGAAGAGTAGGCGGGATCGCTCAATGGATATTCTTCTCGAATGTTTCCAGCAGAGGTTGGTCGTGGTGTTGTGTTCGGCGGCGGGGGCCTCCGGCGAATCCATGGCTTCTAGGGTCCATGGATACCGACAGAGGGAGCGGGTGGAGGTTGCCAGGGCTCGGCCTGAAGAACTCTCTTCCGAGTATCATCGTCGATGTTTTCTTAACCCATTTCCCCCCTTTGTTGTAATAGTTTAGGGGTTTTGAGTTTTTTCCTTTTCTTTGTAAGGCTGAGGAGCCAAGAATACCTCCGAATAAACTTCAATAAATTTTCTTTGGCTAAAAGACCTCACTTTGCTCGTGATTACGAAATATTATCTTTTCCCCCCTCTTTTTTTGAGCGTTGGCCGACCTGTGCTTTTTCCCTACCCCTTACCTTGAAACCGAGGTAAGGAATGAAGAGTTAGACTTGGGCTGGCCACTCTTTGAGCGCGCTTGGGTATTTCCCCGGGGAAAGCCTGTGTCCGGATGCTACAAAGTCTGTGCTTTGTCAGCCGTAGAGTGCTTGTTTTGAGTGAGTGCGGCGGGTAGGGACTACCTATCGGCCCTAGGTCGGAGCAGAAGTCTACTCGCGTGAGAGCTCAGCTTGGAAATTTTAGTCGATACGAAAGGGAATTGTATTATTCGAAAAGGGGTACAAGTTCATCTGTACAATTTAAGCTTTTCAGCGTTATATGGCCGAGGAAAATCACGCCCTCTGGAGTCTTGGAGACGGTAGGCTCCACCAGGTAATGTTTCTATCACGAGGAATGGCCCGTCCCACTTCGGGGAAAACTTATGTAGCTTACCTTGGTCCATGAATTCGTTTCGTCGTAAGTCCAAGTCTCCTATCTTGAAGGCTCGATATTTAACTCGGACGTTGTAGTAGCGGGACGGTCTGCTGCTAATAGGCGGCCATCCTAATTTGTGCCCGATCTTTTTTTCCAACAAGATGTCCAGGTTGCTTTGTAGCGCCAAAGTGTTAGCCTCATCGTCGAAGTGCTCGACTCGATAACTGGGCAATCCAATTTCTGTGGAGACCATTGTGTAAGTCTATGTCGCACACCCCGCAAGCAAGCGAGGAGGCGGAACAAGTAAAAATCAAAACTTTCTTACATAGCAACATAGACTAACGCTAAAGGATCTTTGCCAGACCATTTCTAACAAACAAATAGAGGTTCTATTTACTATGCTTAGGAGGTTATACCTCATGAAACAAGTCCTTCGGGTCTTCTCCACTGTCCTCCTTGTCTCCGTAGGCTCCATGGGTCGATCCGGATCGTAGCTTCTTCAACGGCAGCCTTAAGTCGAAGATGATCCACCCGAGAGTCTATAGTCCGAGCTCCACCTCAAGAACCGAGGTAACTAGGGCAACAAGTATGCTAAGATTGATGTCCTAGGTGATGTAGAGGAAGAAGATGGATTTGTTTGTCTATTTAAATCCTAATTTTCTCAACACATGAGAGCTATAGGATTTGCTAGTGAGGAAGAAGGAGCAACCATGGGAGCTCTCTTTTGATGAGAGAGAATGAGCAAGAGATAATGATGCATAAGAAAAATAATTACCCATCTTTTGTCATGATAAATTGTGATGGTTACCATTGATTTGACCATTATCATGTCAAGTTAAATCCAAGCCAAAAGAAGAGTCTAGAGCTCACAAAAATATCCTAGTCAACAATGGTCAACTAGGTCAAAAAGGTCAACATGGTCAAATGGTCAAAACAATTAGCCATAACACAATTATCATTAAAAAGATTAGTAAACATTTTCCTCACCTCATAATGGTTTTGACCAAGTCAATGGTCAAAGCCCTAATGAGGCACCTCCTTCTTCGCTCCTCACAACTGTGCATACACACCCACATCCGCATTCCGTAGAATACGAATGCACAGAAGACAAAACTAATCCATCCATACAATACTAGGATCCAGCTTAAACCAAAGCCTACTAGTATTGTCTTCCCGAGCATCATACGCACACAAGTGCACGTAAGTGATCGTAGCCCTGCCGTAAAACCATACGACCTCTACACCTTTTGCCCAGTGCAGGGAAACTCTCTGTGTGGGACTCTAAAGACTCGACACTACGCTGGCAGTGGGTTTAACCACAGACCGCAAGCGGCACTAGCTGTACGTAATGGTCCTCAGGTAGATGTCGATAAGAAGGTCGATGAGGTAAACCCATCCGAACTCCTACTGAGCCTGAATGTGACAATCTCCATACAGTCCGGTCTGTTCGTCTAAGAGTATAGCATGTCGGGCCTAGGGGGCGCTAAACGTCAGATCCTTAATAGCGGTACAAGTCGTGCCGGAGTGTAGCCCAGAACACCCTAAGAAACTACTGGAAACACTACTGGTAAATCTCGCTTGCCCTGGCCAGGGACTTTGTGTAATGGCTCTCCTAGAAACAGCGCGATATCAACCCCCAATACCAGGAGAGACGAATCCTGTCTAACCGCTATTGTCTCCAAGTGCTTCGGGACTGCACCCAACTACTACCTATTTGCACGACTCCTTTGAGCCGTGGTAGGGTAGTAATCAAAGTACAGTGGGAACACACTCGAGGAGAAGTAGCAGTGTCAAGTCGACGGACTAAGCTGTACTCCTGTCACCTGGGAACTGTTATCTGACGATAGGTATAGTACCAACCAACAGTTCCCGATGAGTCCTGTCCAGTGTACTTGTAACCTAACGAGCACCCGCATACTATCTCCAGTACGACGTACTAATGGCTGTGGGACAGACCATCTCCCCTGCCGGGATGAGAAGTGTATACGCTAGTCTACTCCGGAGTATCGATGCCCCGTCTCGATAATCCTACGACTAGGGACCTGTATAAGGATGTGCTTGTAGATTACCCAGCCCCCACTAATGTGACTGCTATCACAACGCTGATAATCAAGCAAAGATCCTAAGGGCTCTACTAATATGTATAAGCGATATGCTAAAAGAAACACATGCACATATTAAAATAGAAACAAACCAAGTAGCATACTACCATTTTGAGCAAGACCGTCTATACAACTGTGAATATCCCAAGCTTCCATTGAGTAATATACAAACTAGTATGATACAGTAATGGCCTCTAGGGCATATACACTAACACATTGCCTCGGTACCGTAGCAGAGGCTAAACGGATTTTCTCCTGTAGGTGTTTTTCTTAAAATCCGCAATGCCCACGGTACCCAAGACAGTTCCACGAGCCGGCTGCTTTGTCTTCCCTCCAGGCGGGCTCTGAGCCCGCGGATAACGCCCCGGTCCACTATTTTGGCTTGCCCGTTGCATTGAGGATGTGCGACCGTGGAAAACTTCATCAATATGTGATAGTCGTTGCAGAAATCTCTGACTTTGTCATTTTCGAAGTTGGTTCCATGATCAGTGACGATGCACCTCGGGATTCCGAATCGGGAGATTATATTATTCTGCAGGAATTTTATTGTAGAGGCGGCGTCTTGTTTTCTGATCGATATGACTTCTATCCATTTTGTAAAGTAGTCTACAATAACAAGGATGTATTTGTGTCCACCCATGCCAGTGGTGAGATGGCCCACCATATCCATCCCCCACTGTGCAAATGGATAAGGGGAGCTTAGTGACGTTAATTCGGTGGCGGGGAGCCAAGGGATGCTGCCAAAGAGTTGGCAGTTATTGCATCTTCTGACCAGTTTTCCGGCATCTTGGTGTATTTCCGGCCAGTAATACCCTTGCAATAGTGTCTTTTAAACCAGACCGCGGGCCCCTTGATGTGCCCCTCTGACCCCTTCATGTATCTCTTGTAAGACGTAGTCTGCTTCGTGGGGATCGACGTATCGGAGTGGAGGTTGAGTGTACGACTTCTTGTACAGGTTTCCTTTGCTCCATACGAAGTGGTGAGCTTTTGCTCGAAGCTGGCGAGCCTCGCCCCGGTCTTCATGGAGTACTCCGTCCTTTAGAAATTCTACAATAAGCTTTCTCCAATCCGGGACATCTCCTCGAGTCGTGTAGATCCGGAGTGTTGCCTCTTCATCTTCCACGCTGGGTCACGGCAGGACTTCGAAGAGGATGTTTCTTTTGTGATTGGACGAATAGGAAGAGGCGAGTTTGCTCAAGGCATTGGCCTCGGCGTTCAAGTTTCTAAAAATCTGCTCTACTTAGATCTCGTCGAAATTTCTCCGAAACCTTCTTACCTCCGCCAGGTACTTTATCATTAGTGGTTCCCGGGCTTCGAAACGCCTGGTCACTTGGCCGACGACTACAGCGGAGTCGCTGCGTATCCTGATCGTCTTTAGCCCTACTCCGGAGGTGATTCGTGGCCCAGCCAATAAGGTCTTGTATTCTGCTACGTTGTTCGATGCCTTAAAACCAAGCCTCAGAGAGTACTCCATCTCCGCCTCATTTGGGCCACGGATGATTAGGCCGGCCCCACTCCCTTCCTCTGTAGAGGATCCGTCCATATAGAGTACCCAATCCGGGATCGGGCCGACAACCTCCTCGACTGAGGGTTGTGGGTTAGGGCCCTACGCTACCGCTTCTTCTTTAGTGAGAATAGTGCATTCGGCCATGAAATCGGCTAAGGCCTGTGCTTTGATAGCCTGTCTGGGTCGGTATTTGATGTCGAATTGGGACAACTCCCACCTCCATTTCTCTAAGTGGCCTAACGATTCAGGAGAGGCAAGGATATTCCCTAAGGGTCGTTCAGTGAGGACGAGGATTGTTTGTGCCTGGAAATAGTGCCGCAGTTTCTTGGAGGTGATGACAAGCGCAAGGACTACTTTTTCTATAGCCGGGTATCTGGAATCTGCGTCCTTGAAAACATGGCTGACGTAGTAGACTGGTCTCTGCATACCTTCGAATTCTCTGACGAGCACTGTGTCGGCAGCTTGGTCGGAGATGGCTAGATATAGTAACAGCTTGTCCCCTTCGACCGGTCGGGTGAGAAGCGGCGGTGTCGTCAGGTGTGCCTTGAGTTGTTCGAAAGCGTTTTGGCACTCCTCGGACCATTCGAACCTGGGGATTTTCCTTAAGGCTCTGAAGAAAGGTAGGCACTTTTCTCCGGATCTAGACATAAAGCGACTCAAAGCAGCCACCCTACCAGTGAGTCGCATGATATCAACATTGCTCTTGGGCGTCGCCATGTCGATGATGGCTCTAATTTTCTCTGAGTTCGCTTCGATTCCTCGGTGGGTAACCATAAATCCAAGGAATTTCCCTCTTGTGACGCCGAACGCACATTTGGCTGGATTCAGCTTCATCTTGTACTTCCGCAGGACGTCGAATGTTTCGCCGAGGTCTGTAGTGTACCCGACCGATGAAGCGGATTTTACGAGCATGTCGTCGACGTAGACTTCCATATTTTTCCCGGTTTGTGGTTTGAACAGCTTGTTGACCAGTCGCTGGTATGTGGCCCCGGCGTTCTTAAGGCCAAAGGGCATTACCCTATAGCAGTAGACTCCCCGATCGGTGGTGAAGACGGTTAGCCTTTCGTTGGCCGGATTCATCCAGATCTGATTATAACCAGAGAAGGCATCCATGAAGCTCAGTAATTCATGTCTGGCCGAGCAGTCTACTAGCTAATCTATTCGAGGGAGTGGGTAGTTGTCTTTGGGGCAAGCCTTTTAGATTGTTGGGGTCAAAAATTACATCCCGGTTGACCAAGTCAAAATCAAAGTTAACCATAAACCAAGTGGGCCGAAGCCCAGGTCAAGACCGAGCATGGAAGGGACTGGCCCCATGACAAAATGAATGAAACCATAAATTAGTTTAATGTAATTCCTTTTTTAGAAATAAATGTATGTAAAATGAGCAAAAAACCAAAATTTTGTAAACCCCATGGCTTATATGCAAAAAAGAGATAAGCACATAAGGCATGGGGTGGCACAAGTGCTATTTAGTAAAGCTCAAGGGGCTATATGGAAAGTGTGTAGCCTATAAAGGCAAACATGATGAAAAAATCAACAACAACCTTTTCATTCTCTCAAAAATTAGGGTTTGTGCCTCCATCCTCATTCTCTCAAGTTCTCCCTCTTCCTCTTCATTTTCCAATTAAATCAAGAGCTTAGCTCTCTTTTTCTCAAAACTAAATAAAGTTTCACCATAAACCCATTGAAAGAGAGTTTAACTCTTATCCAATCAAAAAAAAAAGAGAAGAAGGGAACCCATCTCCCAAGGCTCCATTAAGAGAAGAAAATGGATCTCTTTTCATCACCTAAGATCTAAATCTTGGAGTTTCAAGAGAATCCATTCGGGTTTCTTCTCAAAAGAGAAAGGAGGAAATATTTTGGAGTTTTAACTCCATAATAAAAATTATTTTGGAGTTTAACACCACAATAAAAATCCTTTTGGGAGTTTAATTCCATTTAAAATCTTTTGGAGTTTATCTCCATAATAAAAATTCTTTTAGAGTTGAACTCCATAATAAAAATCCTTTATAAGTTTAACTCCATTTAAAATCCTTTTGGAGTTCAACTCCACAATAAAAATTCTTTTGGGAGTTTAACTCCATTTAAAATCTTTTAAAGTTTAACTCCATAATAAAAATTCTTTTGGAGTTGAACTCCACAATAAAAATCCTTTTAGAAGTTTAACTCTATTTAAAATCCTTTTAGAGTTCAACCCCACAATAAAAATCATTTTGGGAAGTTTAACTCCACTTAAAATCTTTTGGAGTTTAACTCCATATAAAAACTTTTGGAAGTTTAACTCCAAATAATTTTTTTTGAAGTTTAACTCCATTAAAATGAGTCTTTTGGAGTCCACTGAGGGGAGTGGGAGCTTTCCCCCTCTCACGTGGGAGCCCCTGCTCCCTCTCACGTGAGGGAAAGGGAAGTGGGAGCTCTCCCTCCTTTCACGTGAGGGGGAGGCTCCCACTAAGTGGGAGCTCCCCACTCCCCCGCACGTGAGGGGGAGGCTCCCTCACGTGAGTGAGAGGGGCTTCCCCTCCTTTTTTTTTTAATTTTTTAAAAAAAAATGCTTCTTTGAATAAAAAAAATTATTTGTCACAAATAGAATAAATAAAGAAAAAAATGATGAACATGTCCCTATTGTTATTTTTTTTTTAAAACACACCAACACATCACACTGATTTCGCATGACGCGTTTGACCCGTCAATCGGAGGTTCTCTCGCTCCAAAAGCGAGGGGTAATTAACGGCAGCTTAGTCCGCGGCTGCCGGAGATTTGGATCCCCACGATCAATAAACCCTGGCCTACCGTAATAAGCGCACGCATTCCCATCTTAATTGGGTGACGAAAAACGCCCCACAGATTCTGGCACATCCGGTGGGATTTTCTCTCTCCTCCCATATTTCGGGTTAAACATTCATGAGAACTCAATCAACATATATATCGATTGCATGTACTGAAATCATACTTCTTTGTGCAGGTTAACACTTTCTAATTGCAATCTTCGGATGCAACAAACTGTCTATAAGGACAAGCTCAGCTCTCAACACAGCTCCCATCTCCTACACGATGAAGATGGATGCCAGGACGATCCTCCCGGCCAGTGGCGACAGTGGGAGAAGCCGTTGCTACCATTTGGCTCTATTCTGTTCGTGCCAGCTAACTCCATCCATCTCTTTAAGCTCCGGTAATAGATAGACCGGTCTCGAAAGGCAAGAGGCCAAATGTGGTGATCCCGAGGGCACCACTACCCAAATGCAAGTCGGTGTTTGAACGACTTTCCTTGGCCCCAGCTGAGGGCAAGGCCATCAACACCAATAAAGTAATAAGTCGTATCGAGCAAGCTCCAGCGGTGCCCCTGACAACTGCTCGATCGTGTATCTTTTCTAAGCTCTCCGTTAATCGACTCACGATGGCTTCCTGGATAACGGATGCCCACCAAGCCCTCAAAATCGAGAAGCTAAGACAAAAAAGGATCAGATACAGAACCAACAAAAGGACTAGGGCTCCTGCTAGTCTGAACTTCATAGGTTTCCAAGAACGAGGTTACCCCGCAATAATAACTGAATCGGCTGTAAGGCTCTCTAACTCTTTCGAACCGCTGAAATTGGTTCAGAAGAACGCTATGACCACAAGAGTCAAGAAAACCGCGATCCGGACCGCGTCACCTAAGGACCCAAAATGGCCAACCGTCTTCAGTCACCCGTTCTTTCCCGAAGAGGAAGGGCCATGGCGATGGTCCGAAAGATCAGCCGCCAAAGATATAGAGATGGCTGGATATGTGGTCCACACTGTCTACATAGTGGGCACGTGCAGCAAGAGCAAGAATGTGGCCACCACATCTCAAATCCAATCTGGTGTGAATGTGGCTGCCACTTTCTAAGACCAGCCTCCTCTAGAAGGTAATGAAAACCCTTCCAGTAAGACTGATAAGAAGAGAGATCCCTCGGTTCATGAAGAGTCAGGCTCGGAAAGCGAAGAGGAGCCAATCTTCCGTCCCAAAACCGCAGAGCAACAACTTCTCCAAGAGCTTCAAAAGCAGCTCAGAAACAAGGACAACGTGATGGCCAAGCTTTACTCATAGATTGACGACTTGACAAATGTCATCCTACAGCTCACGGCCCAAGTTGCCTCTCAGCCGCCCAATCAAGCGCATGTCTCTGCTCATGAACCGGGAAACGGTGTCCTGAAGCAGCCGCCGCCTATTCCCCCATATCCAAAGATGGGCGAACCGCATGAAAGTCGGCCACATTCTGCCTCAAGAAATGTCTTGACTAACGACGACGACCGCCCAATGCAGGATCAAATCATGGATTTGATCACTAACAAAGTTAAAACATTGGTGGCCGAGTCCAAGACAAAAAAGAGGTCGACAGCGATGGGAGACCATATCCTGCACAATACGATCTTGTGGAGTTTCCCAGTGGCTATGTCGTCCCCATATTCGAAAGGTTCGATGGGACAGAAAATGTGAACCAGCACATTGCCCAATTTAAAGCATTATGCGCGAATACTGGGGGCAATGATGCGCTCCTTCTCTGTCAGTTTGTCAATAGCTTGACCGATGTTGCTTTCGATTGGTATTCAAGCATACCAGATGAATCAATTACGATGTTCGCTCAAATTGAATCCTTGTTCAAGTAAAGGTTCATGAGTGTCAGCAATAAAATCACCATTGCCGACCTTGTAAGGACCGAACCAAAAAACAATGAAAGCAGCATGGATTTTATAGTCCGATAGCGCAATCTCTCTGTCAAATGTGAACCGCCGTTAGAATAAGACCAATTCGTCAGTCTTCTTATAGAAAATCTGAACAACTGAATGAAACCTTTCTTGTTCACCGCAGGTCTCAAAACATTCCAAGAGCTGACCAAGAAAGTTCAAATGTTGAAATGCTCAAAGCCCAAGTCCACTTAGGATCTCCAATTCACAAATAGACCGAGACACCGGAGGCACGACAACCGGAAATGTGAAAGTTCCAACAGCACCGATTCTCTCAATAGGCAGAGAGCAGGTGGAGCGAAGACTAACAAACCCCAAAAGCTAACTTTAGAGGAAAGAAGAAATAAGGTCTACTCTTTCAGAAGAGACAAGGTTCACAAAATATTCAAAAATGCTCTAAAGAATGGCTTGCGGCTACCAGAACCAAAAGGCTAAGTGAAGCGAACATGGCTGATCATTCCAATTATTGACCATACCACCGAGCGTTGGGACACATTATTGAAGACTGTTGCATTTTCAAGGATTGGGTCGAAAAACAATACAAGACAGGGGAAATCTCGTTGTCCCCTGGGGTGTTGACAAACAATCAAGCTGCGACCTCCAATTTTATACAAACAGAGACCGAGGTATTTCGGGAACTGGCCGCTCTCAATTGTTCACCCTTCCCTGAAAGGGGCAAAGCACAGCGGCAATCCAATGGTCCAGCGAGTAACGTTGACAATGAGGGGGAAACAAATAGATGCGTGATCCATACGGTTTACATGGTCGGACATGGAGAAACGAACCCTCCTACGCTTCACAGCCATGGTGATGATATAGTTGACGTCGCCCAATATTGGTTCGGTTCAGATAATGATGAGGACCTGCTCGAGCTGCTAAGCAAAAAGAACCAATGGTTCTTGGGGAATCAAGCTCAGGCGATGAGGATAGCCCAGTCATCGTCCCCAAAACTACAGAACAAGCGTTATTCCAATGGCTTCAAGAGCAATTTCAGGACCGTGATAGGGAGTTAGCCATGATCCGTTCCAAAGTCGACGATCTGGTGAATATTGTGGAAATCTAGCAACCCGATTCCTTCAAATGCAATCACAACAAAATCAAAATTTAGTCCACGAACCAAGGATTGATGTCCCAAAACAGCCAACAGCTATTCCCTTCGGTCTAAGAGCGGAATACCTTCATGAAAGTCGACGACGACTAGCCCCTAGAAAAGTCCTGACACATGACTGCGACCAGTTGAAACGGGACAGAATTAAGGGAAAGTCATCAACAGATCCCAAAACTCTCCAGGACTTACTTAAAAGAGTCCAGATGTTAGAACACGCGGGCCCCGAATTTCTTCCAAACTACTAATATAACAACAAGTCCAAATATCCGAAGAACAACAACCGCAAAGGTGGGCCTCCCAAGGACACTGAATCCTCTAATGCATCTGCCAACCAAAGTAGGCGAGGAGTAGGCAGGCCTAATGCCGACCAGTCTCGAAAACCAGTGTTGGGAGGGGGAGGGGAATCGCCCCTGGAAGAGAAATTGAATAAGGTCTATTCTTTCTGAAGGGACAAAGTCTATAAAATGTTCAAGGACGCCCTGAGAAACGGTCTGCAATTGCCTAAATCAAAAAGACCACATGAAGCAAACATGACTGATGATCCCTTATACTTCCCGTATCACATAATGGTGAGTCATACCATTGAAAACTGTTTTGTTTTCAAGAATTGGGTTGAAAAACAATACAATGAGGGAGTGGTCTCATTGGCCAAAGATGCGTTAGCAGAAAACCAAGCTACGATCATCCGCTCCGTTCGAACGAAGACCAAAACCCTCTGGAGGTAGACGGCTCAATCGCTCGCTCCAGAAAATGACCCAGTCCACCGCAGTTTCTACGGGACACACGTGAACGTCTCTCCAAAAGGGAAAAGAGAGCATTGAAATGTTGTGGGATCAAAATCCAAGGATTTTTGAATAAGTGCACAGCTATGACCTTTAAGTCGTTAAACTGGGAAATAAAAGAAAAATGATGTAAAAAAACAAAAAACAAAAAGCAAAAAAAACAAAAAAATTGTATGTCCATAAGCAAAAAGGGTATGTATGAAAACCCGAAAAGGCTCCGTGAGTAAAACCAGCAGGACTACCGGCGAGTTTGTGAAAACCCGAAAGGGCGCAAACTCATGAATAAGAGACGAAAATATACTCGCAAAGTCCTCTCGATTTTGTGAGGAGAATATACCCGCGTGAGATCCTTACGAATCATAAAAGAGCAACATACTTAAGAATCCTCACGGCTCCTAAGGAGAAAATATACCTACGTGATCCTTTCGACTCGTAGGGAGAAAATGTTTTTATGAGACCCTTACGGCTCAGAAAATTGAAAAGCTTTAGATGATAGAGATCTAAACCTGTCTCCTAAGCCATCGCTCTCCAACGGGTAACGGAAAATGATGAGTCGGTCCTGGCACCACGCTTCAGTGTTAGCGGTACTGATACCGACCCAAAACTCAAAACCCAAGATTCCTAAACGACGAATGATGAGTCGCTTCCGGTATCATATTTCAGTGCAGCGATGCAGAGGCCAACCAAAATCCAAATTTCCAAATGGCAAATGATAATTCGCTCCTGGTGTCATATTCCAGTGCAGCGATGCAGACGCCAACCAAAATCCAAATTCCCAAACGGCGAATGATGAGTCGCTCCTGCTACCATATTCCAGTGCAGCGATGTAGACGCCAACCAAAATCTAAATCCCCAAATTCTCTCAGCCCTACGGTCTGGATCATACATCCTGTAAAGTCGTATACAATCCACTGGCGCAAATGAGCTCTATCTCTCCCATGCCATACCGGCGAGACTACATTTAAAACTCCCACCGGCGATGAAGCTCCACCAATGTAAAAAAATGGTATGTCCATAAGCAAAACAGGCATGGATGAAAATCCGAAAGGGCTCCATGAGTAAAAACAGCAAGACTGCCGGCGAGTTTGTAAAAACCTTAAAGGGCGTAAACTCGTAAAAAGAGATGAAATACACCCACAAAGTCCTCTCGACCTTGTGAGGAGAAAATCCCCGCGTGAGATCCTTACGACTCACAAAGGAGCAACACACTTTGAAATCTCACGATTCCTAAGGAGAACATACACCTGCGAGATCCTCTCGACTCATAGGGAGAAAATGCTTTTATGAGACCCTTACGGCTTATAAAATTGAAAAGCCTTAGGCGATAGGGATCTAAACCCGTCTCCTAAGCCATCGTTCCCCAACGGGCAATGGCAAATGATGAGTCGCTCCTGGCATTACGCTTCAGTATTAGCGGTGCTAATACCAATCCAAAACCCAAATCCATGTTTTTCCAACGGCAAATGATGAGTCGCTCCTGGCACTATGCTTCAGTGTTAGCGGTGCTGATGCCAACCCAAAAACCAAATCCCAAGTCCTCCTGGGGCAAATGATGAGTTGCTCCTGGTATTATTCCAGTGCAACAATACTGATGCTAAACAAAATCCAAATTCTATGTTCCTCTCAAATTCAAAAATCCCTCCAAACAAGGCAGAAATCAAACAAATCAAATCAACGTTCCACCTGGCAGCGCTTCCAAGCTCAAAAGTCCCACTGGACGGGTAGCGAACTCCCAAAACAAATCAAATCCCGACACCGCAGAAAGTGGAGCAAGTTAAATCAAATCCCGACATAGCAAAAAGCGGAGCAAATCAACTTCAATCCCGACACCGCAAGAAAAGGAGCAAGTCAAATCAAGCCTCGACCGTCCAAGTCGCAAAAATGGCAGCACCCACCGTCCAAATCGTAAAAATGGCAGCACCGACCGTCCACGTCTTAAAAATGGCAGCCCTGACCATCCAATTTGCAAAAATGGCAGCTCCAACAGTCCAAATCGCAGAAATGGCAACACCGACCGTCCACGTCGCTGAAAAGACAGCACCGACCGTCCATATCGCTAAAATGGCAGCACCGACCGTCCACGTCGTCAAAAGGGAATCCAACCAAATCAAGCTCCATATAGAGCAAGATCCATCAATTTCATGCACACAACCCACACATGCAGTGTGCATTTATTGATGGGAGGCATTTTGTTGGGGTCAACAATTACACTCCGGTTGACCAAGTCAAAATCAAAGTCAACCCCAAACCAATTGGGCCCAAGCCCAGGTCAAGACCAAGCATGGAAGGGACCGGCCCCTTGACAAAAAGTATGAAACCATAAATTAGTTTAATGTAATTCTTTTTTTAGAAATAAATGTATGTAAAATGGGCAAAAATCCAAAATTCCGTAAATCCCATGGCTTATGTGTAAAAAAGAGATAAGCACATAAGGCATGGGGTGGCACACGTGCTATTTGGCAAAGCTCAACGCGCTACATGTAAAGTGTGTAGCTTATAAAGGCAAACATGATGAAAAAATTAACAACTTTTTCATTTTCTCAAAAATTAGGGTTTGTGCCTCCATCATCACTCTCTCAAGTTCTCCCTCTTCATTTTCCAATTAAATCAAGAGCTTAGCTTTCTTTTTCTCAAAACTAAATAAAGTTTTACCATAAACCCATTAAAAGAGAGTTTAACTCTCATATCCAATCAAAAAAAAATGAAGAAGGGAAATCCACCTCCCAAGGCTCCATCAAGAGAAGAAAAGAGATCTCTTTTCATCACCCAAGATCTAAATCTTGGAGTTTCAAGAGAACCCATTCGGGTTTCTTCTCACAAGAGAAAAGAGGAAATCTTTTGGAGTTTAACTCCATAATAAAAATTCTTTTGGGAGTTTAACTCAATTTAAATTCGTTTGGAGTTTAACTCTATAATAAAAATCCTTTTGGAGTTGTACTCCACAATAAAAATCATTTTAGGAGTTTAATTCCATTTAAAATCCTTTTGGAGTTCAACTCCACAAAAAAAATCCTTTTGGGAGTTTAACTCTATTTAAAATTTTTTGGAGTTTAACTCCATAATAAAAATTCGTTTGGAGTTGAACTCCACAATAAAAATCCTTTTAGGAATTTAACTCCATTTAAAATCCTTTTAGAGTTCAACCCAAAAATAAAAGTCCTTTTGGGGAGTTTAACCCCACTTAAAAATTTTTGGAGTTTAACTCCATATAAAAACTTTTGGGAGTTTAACTCCAAATAAAATTGTTTTGGGAGTTTAACTCCAAATAAAATTTTTGGAGTTTAACTCCATTAAAAAAAAGTCTTTTAGAGTCCACTGAGAGGAGTGGGAGATTTCCCCCCTTTCACGTGAAAGGGAGGCTTCCACAAAGTGGGAGCCCCTGCTCCCTCTCACGTGAGGAAGCCACTAAGTGGGAGCTTTCCCCCTCTCACGTGAGGGGGAGGCTCCCTCTCACGTGAGGGAGAGGGAGCTCCTACTAAGTGGGAGCTTTTCCTCCTCTCACGTGAGGGGGAGGCTCCCACTAAGTGGGAGCTCCCTACTCCCCGTCACATGAGGGAAAGGCTCCTACTCACGTGAGTGAGAGGGGGCTTCCCCTCCTTTTTTAAATTTTTTAATTTTTTTTAAATAAATAAATAAATATATATATATATATATAATAAATAAAATAAAATAATTTTTTTAAAAAAATTATTCTTTGAATAAAAAAACCATTTGTTACAAATAGAATAAAAAAAGAAAAAAAATGATGAACACGCCCCTATTGTTAATTTCAAAAAAAAACTCCAACACATCACGTTGATTTCGCATGACGGGTTTAACCCGTCAATCGGAGGTTCTCTCGCTCCAAAAGCGAGGGGGATTTAACGACAACTTAGTCCGCGGCTGCCGGGGATTTGGATCTCCATAATTAATAAACCCCGGCCTACTCTAGGCAGGGGAAATCTGTATACACCTGACAAGTGCGCGTATTCCCATCTCAATGGGGTGACGAAAAACACCCTACATAGATCAGTGAAATCGACGCACATGCGCCATTTCCCATTCACTTTCCTGACCATGACCGCGTTCTCCAGCAAATCCGAGTAGTCTAGGTTCCTGATGAAATCGGCCGCGAGCAGTCAGTCCACTTCCTCCTCTATCGCTTTTTGTTTCATTGGAGCGAAACTTCTTTTCTTTTGTCGGATTGGCCGGGCATTCGGGTTGACCTCTAGCTTGTGGGAGATCACCTTGGGGTCGATCCCGGGCATGTCTGCTGGGGTCCAAGCGAACACATCGAAGTTGTTCCGGAGGAACCGGATCAGGTCGTCGCGAGCGCGTCCTGTCAAGAGAGAGCCGATCTGGACGGTCCGGCCGTTAACTCCCTCCTTAAGGGAAACTTCTACTAAAGCTTCTACTGGGGCGTCTCGAATTTCTTTTCGGTCGTCGCATGTGTCTAAGGACCCCCGAGGGTCGTATACGTCTTCAAAATTGTCACCCTCTTTCTTGGTGGGAGATGTTGACGCGATACAGACGCTGGCGGTTTGCTGGTCTCCGTAAGCCTGGCCTATTCCTCCGTTGTCCAAAGGGAACTTGAGCGCGAGCTGGTAGGTTGAGATCTGGGCTCGGAGGACGTTTATGGTGAGGTGCCCCAGGAGGATGTTATAGGCCGAAGGAATTTTGACAATGATGAAGTTCACTGGTACGGTTCGTGTTCTTCCCCCTTCCACGATATTGAGAAGGAGGGTGACCGATCCCTCGGCCAAGACGGAATGGTTCGTGAACCCGGAGAGGACATGGAAGGTCGGTTGGAGGTCAGACGGATTTAATTCCATACGCGGGAAACATTCATAAAACAGTATATCCGCCGAGCTCTCTGAGTCGACCAATATTCTCCGGATCCCGTATCGGTTAACCCGGGCTGTTATTACAAGGGGATCATTGTGCGTGAGTGATATGCCATGAAGGTCTTCATCGGTTAAGGTGATCGGATCTGTTTCCCTCCGAATGGCGGCGACGACGTGAGGACGTCTTGCCTGAGATTCGGGGCAGATGCTATATAGTTTTATCCGTCCATCTCTCCGAAGATGCCAAGTTGATTTATGGCACCGTGTATCGAGGTTTAGACGGATGTGGCCGATGTAGCAGACTTCATCAGATTCCCCCTCGCTTGAGGTGTTTTTGATTGTGGGGACGCTCTTCCCTGCAGGTGCAAGCCCCTGCAGTTAATTACGCTACCGCATCGCGGTAACAATTTTTTCCTTCTCCAGAATTTCACTTCGTGTCGTGGATGTTTGTTTTGTTTGTGGTTTCCCGTGGATTGTATACGGAGACTAATTTATGTCGTCGCCCGTAGGACGTGGATTGGTCTAAATCCGTATTTACTTAGATTTGAGTTTGGTGTTTTAGTTTAAGGATACGTTAGCCATATTGAGGCTAAGATCAACTTAAACGTTCGTTAAGGATACGTTAGTCCTGTTTGAGACTAAGATCAACTTAACGTGGTGATCCATTTAATATGTGGCCGTCGGGACTCGTTACCTCTCTGACGTCGTTGAAGGATTACAACGACAGGTGTCAGAGGAGTTCAGAGATGTACCCTTGAACCAAAGTCGATTTGGAGGTTTATAGTCCATTTGAATGTTTAAGGATACGTTAGCCGTGTTTGGGGCTAAGATCAACTTAAAAGTGATCATTTAGATCCAACAAAAGAGCATTTGGAGGCTCTATTGTTCTAGTTTAGGGACGTAGTGGTCCATGTTCCAGTTTAAGGACGTGGTGGTCTATTGCCAGTTTAGGGACGTGATGGTCCATTATTAGTTTAAGGACGTTTCGGTCCGATATTAGTTTAAGGACGTTTCGGTCCGATATTAGTTTAAGGACGTTTCGGTCCATATCGATGTGTGGTCGTCGGGACCCGTCACCTCTCCGACATCGTTGAAGGATTACAACGATAGGTGTCAGAGGAGTTCGGAGATGTACCCTTGAACCGGAAGTAAATTGATTTAGAGAGCAGCCGTGCTAAGTCAATTTAATTTGAGGACTTACGGCCACGATTGGGCTAAGTCCAGTTTCAATATTCTTTTGTCTTTGGCCTATTAGACCTGTACTAGGGCTTTTCCCCTTTTATAAATGATGCAGAGCATCAATTTTGTTTGGGCTCTGCCCTTTTTATTGCATTGCAATTTAATTAGGCCTACTAGGTCTTTTTTTTGGGCCTGGCCCTTTAGCAAAAGAAATGCATTTCATTTGTCAGGCGCTTTGCGCCAATCAAAGAGCGCAAGCGCTTGTGGTGATGACACGTGTCATGCAAGCGCAGTGCGCTGCGCCAGTGCGCTGCGCTGTTGCGCTGCTGACACGTGGCGTGCTCTGGTGAGCTGCGCCAGTTTCAGAGAGCAAGGCTCTATTTCAAAAAGGGCATAGCGCAAATGGTTCAGATACTGACACGTGGCGCTCTGGTGGCTTGCGCCAACCCAAGAGCGTAATAGTGCAGATTTAAAAGTGCAAAGCACTATTAACTTGAGAATCTTTTAGATTTCAGAACCAATGGTTCATCAAAGAAGTGCAAAGCACTGTTTGATTTCTTGATCTAATTTAGATTCGAGAAAACAAGTATTTTCTTATTTCTTTCTTGATCTTAGAGAACCAATGGTTTATAAGTGCAAAGCACTATTTTTATTTTGTTTTTTATTAAAGATCATTGATCTTGTTCTTAGATCAATGATCTATCAGAAGAAATTCTTCTATCCTAAAGGTTTTTTTACCTTTCTTCTTGAAATTTCTTCAGAGTTCTCTCTGTTTGAAAATTTTGATTTCTCACAAAATGTTGATGCCTTTGAATTGAGGTCTAGGATCCTTTATATAGTGCCCATAAGTTTGTTAAATTTGTTAAAGAGATCTTTCTCTGAGTGATTTGAGGAATTTTCCCCACCGTTGGATCTTTGATCCAAGGGCTTCTGTTTTACAGAAGAAAATCTTCTTGTTTTAACAAGAACAGAAAGATTTCTTTAAAATCTTAATTCTGTTTGGCACAAACGCCCCAACGCGTGACACGTGTCGCGCAGCGCAATTGCACTGACACGCGTCGCACAGGCAGTGCTTGCGCAACTGAAGCGTTGCTTCCTTTAATAGAGCTTTGCTCTGATTGGGTAAGCTGCCTTGAGCGCTGCGCTCCCTGCGCTAACGTGTCTGATTTTGACACGTGGCGCTCTGCGCGCAGCGCAGGAGATCTGAAGCGTTGCTTCATTTATTTTAACTTTAATTCTCACTTTAATTTTCATGACAGTGCTTTGCTCTGATTGGAGGAAAACAGAAGCATTGCTTCTTTTCTCACCTTGGAATTTGAACAGAGCTTTGCTCTGATTGGGGTAAACAAATGCCCCCCCCACCGTTGCGCTTACACGGTCCTAAACGTGAGCGCAGCGGTGGCCGAATTCCAACCGTTGCGGCAACTTTTGGAACTTGAAAGGGCATTTGATGCCTATAAATAGGACCTTTGGTCCCTTAGATGATTTTCATCTTCACAATTTTACTTTCAGAACTCAGAGCCCTGCTATCTTGTTTAAACACTTTTAAAATTTCAAACTTTAGAGAGTTTTAGGTAAAAGTATTAGTTTCGATTAAGTTAAATCAATTTTAAGAACCTTGCTCTCAATAGATCCCTGATCTAAAGAAGACCCATTTAGGGTTTCACTTAGCAAAGCTTTGCTCTAAAGGGGGTCTATAGAAGACTAAGGAGAGCCCTATTAGGGTTCCATTAATAGAGCTTTGCTTTTTAAAAGATTTTCCCTGTATTTTCTCATTTCATTAATGGAGCTTTGCTCCTTCAAAATCATATAGAAGAACTCTTAAGAATTCTTCATGGATCTTGGGAGTTAAAGATGGCATTTGATACTATTATTATTATTATTATATCATTTTTTCCAGAGCAAAGCTCTCAATGTTCTTAGGGAATTTTCCTTAAATTCTCTTCATAACTGGTTTTTGACAGGTGTCACTCCTGTCTATAGTGCATTGCTCTCGAGGAGTTTTAACTCCCTATACCTTTTCCTCATTGCTAATCCTCCAATGTTGCTTCCTTCAGGTATTATGGCGGTGCATCTATACAGTCTGCACGAGTTCATTACTTACGAGGATATCCGTGCACAGGGCCGTCAATAAAACTAAGAGTTTACAGACGCCCAATGTGCAGAGGTCATGGGTCGTCTGAACGCACGCACCGGCTGGCTGCTCCCTCGCCGTTCTGCTCTGTTGAAAGTCGTGCTGGGAGCAATCTGGAGAGCACTCCCGGGATTTCACGAGTCCTTACCGCTCAATGCTCTGGATGATGCCGAAGACAAGGTGCATTCAGTGTACCTGTCGAGGCTGATCTCGAAGAAGCGGCGGGATAGCCTTATCGACATCCTGCAGCAAATTTTCCAGTAGACGACGATAATCGCTGCTTATCGAAGACTGGGGGGCCTCGCCGAAGATCTTGACACACAGGAGCGCAAGAGGCTGCGCACGAGAATCGTTAGAAAGGCCAGGAGGACTCTGGATGGTCTTACTTTTGAATTCCTCAATCCCTGCCCTGGATCTGAGGTTATTCCATTGTAATAATTTGAATAATGTTTTTGTTTATGATTGTAAGAATCCCTTGTAATGGAAAATTTCTCATTTCAGCTTGTCTTATTTCTCGCTCTGAGTCTTTTGCACATGCATGAATGAGTGTGTCTCGATTGCTTGATCAAACGCCAGTCAAATGTTCTTTCTGTCGCTTTCTTCTTTCTTTTATTATCCGCATATTACCTCAGTGAACATGGTTGACAGATAATAGAGTAAGTATCTCAGTTTCTTCAAGAGCTAGCGATGACTTAGGCCGCAGGTTCAAGTCTGCTGCCTAAGACTTTTCAACTCTATGAGCCGTGAGGGTCTCATAGAGACTTTTCTCCCTGCGGATCGAGAGGATCTCGTAGGTGAATTTTTTTCTTAGGAATCGTGAGGATCCTTAAGTATGTTTTCTCTTACAAGTCATAAGGATCCTATAAGAGAATTTTTTCCCTCTTACGAGTCGAGAGGACCCGTAAGCGGTTGTTTCCCTCCTTGTCGAGATTCGACTTTGGAGAGTGAGACC
Organism: Agapanthus africanus; assembly: GCA_030015575.1. Taxonomy (NCBI): domain Eukaryota; kingdom Viridiplantae; phylum Streptophyta; class Magnoliopsida; order Asparagales; family Amaryllidaceae; genus Agapanthus; species Agapanthus africanus. The sequence continues at coordinate 195,484,187 of JASDDO010000024.1, read as the reverse complement.
CGTGGATAGTATGCAAGAAACCGTTTTGGGCCAACTTGCAGGGTCCCAGTGCTTAGGAAACAGGCTTCTTTTATGCCCACTGCCTAAGACTTTATCTCACGAGTCGAGCCGCCTCAAGAATTTCTCGCAAAGACATCAATTTCTTCACAAGTCGAGACGAATCGAGCGTTTCTCGCAAGAACATCCTAACGCCGCATTTGACCTCTGCTCTTTACGACAAAAGTCTGTTAGGGTCTGTGGTACTTAAGGTTTTGGCCATCGTACCGTCGCATAAGCTGATATATTCCTCGATAGGCAATCGTGCTGTTCGAGTAGCCCTGCGACTGCCGTGTCTCTGATCCCTTCGGGGGCTGGACAAGACGTCTTTAAGCAATCTTCCTAGGCAGTTTGACCGTCGGAAGAGCAAGCGTTAGGAATTTGCCATGCCGCTTTTTACTTGAGGTTAGGCTCATTTTGGCGAGCCCTGATGAGTCATAACCATTCCGCGCTGGTGTGAGATGATCTCCGATAGTCTTTCAGGTTTTATGTGAGTTGCCGTCAAGACCCTGAAGCTAGGAATTTGGCTTGCTTCGTTTTGCTGGCATCACATCTGCTGTATCGAGAAGAATGTCGCAGTTGTCTTTAGGTTGCTGATGAACCGTCGAGGTTTGGAACTAGGGATTTTGCCGTGGCTCCGTTTGTTTGATTGTCGCGTCTGAATCCTGCTGGAGGGAGAACGCTGGGGTGACAACTCGTCTGCTGTATCGAAACGAACGTCGGGGTGGAGCTGGAATTTTGCTGTGGCTTCGTTTGTTTGATTGTCGCGTCTGAATCCTGCTGGAGGAAGAACGCTGGGGTGACAACTCGTCTGCTGTATCGAAACGAACGTCGGGGTGGAGCTGGAATTTTGCCGTGGCTCCGTTTGTTTGACGATGTCGCGTCTGCTGTGTCGAGACGAACGTCAAGGTGGTGACCATTCCGCGCTGGTGCGAGATGATCTCCAATTGTCTTTCAGGCTTTATATGACTTGCCGTTAAGACCCTGAAGCTAGGAATTTGTCCTTCGCTTCGTTTGCTTTAGTGTGTCGGAATCCTGTCGAAGGAAGGACACTGTTGTTGACATTGCGTCTGTTGTATCGAGATGAATGCTGAGGTGGAGCTGGGACTTTGCCGTCGCTCCGCTTTGTTTCGACCGTGAGGTCTTTTGTTGACGTTGCATCTGCATCCTGCTGGACTGCGAAGGAACGCCTTTGTTAACATCTCGTCTGCTGTGTCGAGACGATTGTTGAGATGAAGCTAGGATTGTGCCGTCGCTTCGCTTTGTTTCGACCTTAAGGTCTTTTGTTGGCATTGTATCTGCATCTTGATGGACTGCGAAGGAGCGCCGTTTGTTGATTCTTAGGCCGTAGATATTGCCGTTAAGATTTGGCTCCTTTTTCTGATGGAGCATTGGAAGGGAAAGGGTGCTTCCTTCTTTGTTTGTGTCCCTGGATTGTATATAGGGATTGCTGTGCTATCGCCTTTAGGGCAAAAGTTTCATTCATTTTTTTATTATTATTTTATTTCCGCGATGCTCTATCATTTCAGCTTTATATCGCGAAGGTCGCGATTGCCCAACCATTTCGGCTATTTTTCACGGTGCCCAATCATTTCGGCTGTTTTTTTATTTTTACTCGCTGCTTTTTATTGCGAGTTGCCCAATCATTTCGGCTATTTTTCATGCATACATTTTTACTTCCTGCTTTTTATTGCAAGTTGCCCCATCATTTCGGCTATTTCATATGCATTTTCGGCTTGCTGATTTTTTTTTATCGCGAGTGTGGAACTTGGAACCTGATGTTAATCTTAGCATCAGCATCGCTACGACTGGAATATTGCCAGGAGCGAATCATCATTTGCCATGAAAGGACTTGGAATTGGATACCGATTTAGGCATCAGCATCGCTATAACTGGGATATTGCCAGGCGCGAATCATCATCTGCCTTTGTCGATGTCGAACAAAGGTGGCTTAGCGACCAGGGTTAGGGTCCTGTCGACTAAAGCTTTTGACTTCATGAGCCGTAAGGGTCCCACAAAGGTATTTCTCCCTATGAGTCGTGAGGATCTCGCAGGTGCATTTTCTCCTTAGGAATTGTGGATTCCTAAGTGTATGTTCCCCTGTAAGTCGTAAGGATCTTACAAAAGGGTTTTCTCCTTATAAGCCGAGAGGACTTATAAGGGTTGTTTATCATGCGTACATATCCCCAGTCACGGATGAGACTTGGTTAGGGAAATGTTTATTCGCGCCCGTGGATTGTATACAAGGGTCAATATTGAGCCGCTTGTAGGGCACTATCGAAGATTGTGGGGGTTGCTTAAGAACAGGTTCAGGTCTTTGTAACTTAAGACTTTCAAATCTTATGAGCCGTGAGGGTCCCATAAGAGAGTTCTCCTTACGAGTCGTGAGGATCTCGCAAGTGTAATTTCTCCTTAGGAATCGTGAGGATCCCTAAGTGTGTTGCTTCCCTGTGAGTCGTAAGGATCTCACGCGGGTGGTTTCTCCTTACAAGGTCGAGAGGACCCTGCAAGTGTCTTCTAACGAGGTTGTGCCCTTTCGGGTTTTCACAAACACTCGCCGGTAGTCCTACTGTTTTTACTCACGGAGCCCCTCCGGGTTTTCATTCGTGCCCATTTTGCTTATGGACATACCGTTTTTTTAATTCTTTTTATTCTTCTTCTTCTTATTATTTTTTTTAACGAGGTTGCGCCCTTTCAGGTTTTCACAAACACTCGCCGGTCGCCTTGCTGTTTTTACTCACGGAGCCCTTTCGGGTTTTCATCCGTGCCCATTTTGCTTATGGACATACCGTTTTTTTTACCTCGTCAGCCTAAGGATGCTGCGGTATTAGTTTAAAGACGTTTCGGTCGTCATCTAGTTTTAGGACGTTGCGGTCCATCATTAGTTTAAGGACGTTTCAGTCCGTCGTCGCTGTATTTGAGGCGAATCTCTAGTTTACAGACTTTTCGGTCTATGGGGCTTTCTCTATGACTGAGCATGATGCCCCCAGCGTATCCATCTTTCTCAGAACGTGCGGTTGTGGCGGGTTCACCTTCCAGTTTTCAGAGATGACGAACTTGCCCTGTTGGTATTGGTCTTCAACCCAATTTTTGAAGACGTAGCAATTTTCGATCAGGTGACCTACTGTTTGGTGGTAAGGGCAATAATTGAGATCGTTAACATCGCCTGGCCACAACGGACGTTTTGGACTCGGCAGATTGATGAGTCTGTTGCGCATTGCCAGCTTGAACAGTCCCCTTGTTTTATCTTGCGGAAACGAGTAAGGGCGTTTCAACTTTTCCTGGAGGGGTTGCCGCTTGTTGTTTCGGCAAACAACCGGTTTTGAGCCACTCGACTGTTGTTGAGTGTTGGCGATGAGGGTCATTTTCCCCTTTCCTTTATCCTTTTTGCTTGATCCTTTGTTTACGGGGCCGAGATTTTTTCCGAATAGCATGCGATTGCACGGCTGAATGTTCTCGCAGCTCCTCAATTCCTTCATTTTTGAAATAGATTCCCCGGGGGAAGGGTTGAGGGTAGCTTCTTCGTCAGAGTCGCTTCCAAAGGTGATAATTTGCGATCCCTTGGAGTCGGCTATATGACAATCATTGGCGGCTCTTTTGCGCTCATCTATCGCATTTTTCGACGTTTACGAACTTCACATTTTGTCTTGTCGAAGTGTTGCTTTTAAGCGACATACCCTTGCCACCAACAGTTAAAGGATTCACAGTCTTCGGTAGGATGCATGATCTTCTGATGATATAAGCAGAAGTTAGGGTGCATCTCTACCTCAGCGAGAGTATTTTCTTTAGAGGCCAGTAGCTTCATTCCTACTGATAGAGCTTTGGTGAACCTTTTCCTCGTCTTGAATTTGTTTTTATCCGCAGTGGATGGCTTTTGATTTGACGGGAATGTCTTGGTTCTTTCCAGTATGGCTATCTCACGCTCTCGATTGGCTTTTGCTTTCAGACGCATTTCATTTTGGAAGGCATCGATCAACTCGTCTGACGGCCGCGGAATTTCTGGTTCAGGGTCCGCCCTCGGTTTCTCGGCACAAGGAGCCTCTTTGTCATCCACCAATGAGTGAGAGATCACATGACAAGTCGCTATGCACTCTTCGGGTTCACTCGATGAGTCTTCTCCATCGTTTTCGTCCGCAACAAAAGAACAAGTTGCCCCCGGCGTGTCCGTCTTCTTTGGAGAGTGCGGCTGTGGTGGGTTCACCTTCCAGCTTTCAGACAGCGCGAACTTGCCTCGTAGGTACTGATCCTCGATCCATCCCTTAAAGAAGAAGTAATCCTCGATCGGGTGACTTACCGTTTGGTGGTAAGGGCAATAATTGGGATTATTGAGATCGCCTGGCTGCAACGGACGTTTTGGACTCGGCAAATTGATGGGTCTGTTGCGCATTACCAGCTCAAACAGTCTTCTCGTTTTATTCTGAGGAAACGAGTAAGGACGTCCCAGTCTCTCCTCGAGGGATGGGCGTGGACGCACGTTATTTTGGCGAACGACCGGCTTTGAGTTGTTCGGCTGTTGTTGAGCATTGGCGACGACGATCGCTTTCCCTTTTCCTTTCTCATTTCGAGAATTTGGTTTTGGAGGAGAAGGTCCATGGCCCATCTGGTCCATTTGGGCTAATTTGTCAATCAAGGCCCGGAAGGTGCTCGGCCTGGAAGAACATCATGAATTGTGAGATGGTTGCTTGCGGATCGAGAGTGCCCACGAACATACCTACTGCAGGAGCCTCTTCTATGCGTTGTTCACATTTTGACCATAAGTTCCGCCATCGTGTTGCGTATTGGACCCACGTTTCGCCGGGCCTTATCCTGGCATTTATCAGTGCTGTTATCGGGGTGCGTTCACTAGCACTCGCGAATCTTTGCGTAAAAGTAGCTCCATTTCCACAAATGTCTTGACAGAGTCATTCGGTAGCTCCAAATAGCATTCAAAGGCTGTTTCCGCTAAACTGCCGACGAATTGGCGTAGCAACAATTTGTCATCGCCTCTAGTATTGCCGCATAAAGCCCTGAACTGAGCGACGTGCTGATGTGGATTCCCTGTCCCTTTATCTACGTGGAACATAGGGATCGTATATCCCGGCGGGTAACTGATTTGGTCATACCAGCCCGGATAGGGTCGTCCAGTTATAACAATTTGCGCAGCCGCTTCATTCACTTGATGAACCCGTATTTGATGAGCTATATAATCGTCTAGCGCGGCCTTGGAAATGGTTTCATCTTTGGCTGCTGAAAGAGCTGGCGGAGGATTAGATGTCTCCCCTCTGTCATCTTCAACAATGATTGGAGGGTCTTCAGCTGGAGGGTCTGGCTGTAACATCATCCCTACCATATCTTGGAAGAGGAGCGCCATCTGTTTTATGTTAGCCGCTTGCTCTGCGGCCTCTTTATCCCTCTTTTCGAGGACTCTGCGTAAAAAGTCAGCGTCAGCTTCTTGTTCTTAACGCTCATCCGAGGACGTTTCAGAGCTTTCTTTTGGCCCAGTGAGTGGAGCCATCGCGTTCATCATCTCCTAGAGCTTTTGTTGTTGCTCCTGTGCTCTCGTCACGGATCGGGTGAGTGGCCGGTGACCAGTCGAAGCGCGGCTTTCCTCCTTTCCAAAAGCCATATAAACAGTGTGCACCACCATGCCTCCAGACCTGGGGCGTTTGTGTTCAGCGCTTTTACGGTATGCCTTGTTCACAGGGGCTTTTTGCGGCCTCCTTCTCTTTTGAATGATTGTCGTTGAGGGTGTCGCTGCAGTAGACACCCTAGTAGCCGTTGCTTCTTCTGGCCTGACAGAGTAGTCTTTCTCCTGCCGAACCTTCGTCTTTTTCTGTCGGTGGAGATAGTTTTCATCAATCACCGACTCCTGGACCTGTCGCCAGACCTTGTAAATTTTAGAGGACAGCCGTTGATAGGGCTGCTCTAGCTTCTTCTCTGGAGTATTCTCCATAGGTGAAGGAGTTCGCTTCAGCACCGCAGTAGGAAAGTTTCTGCGCACCGTGTTTAGCAATTCAAAGCTGTTCCCGGTTGGAACAGCAGCATCGGTCCCCACCGTTGGAGTTGGCGGAGTTATCCCAGAGGGGGAGTTTCCCCCAGCCTTCCTCACTCGACGCCAGTGGCGACGTCGAGCGTTTCTTGCGGATGGAGTTGTTCTAACCGTAGTGGTGGCCTCCTCATGCCCCCTATGTTGGTCATAATCTGCTGGTATTAGCTTTTAAAGACCGACGTCCGTTGATTAGGGACGGCCAACCTGTCAAAAATGGACTTCCGAGCAGGGGAAGCAACCTTGGTGACTTCGCCTGAAACTGGAGTAGGGACAGCTATCCGCTTCGGGATAATATCTTCCGGTATTGTTGGCTTTTTCATGGGCCCATCGGAGCTCTGACCTAGCTTCTTTTGAGCTTCTTGCAATGTCATTGGGGTATTGAAGCTCATCGGTGGGCGCATGGTCCCAAAGAACAGCCTAATGGTGGCCTGAGTTGCTTGCTCCACTGGCATCTTGAAAAGGGAGGCCACTTGAGGCCCGTAAGTCACTCCTCCGGCGAGGACGGAGTGTGAGTTGCAGTTGTAGGCAGTGCAGTTTGAAGCCATTGATCTTCTGTTTTCTGCACGGAGAAAAACACCAAATCTTAGTATCTCGAATCCACGGACAACCATAGCAAACCGCGTTTTGTTCGCGAACACGACACAAAAGTGTGGAGTGGAAAGAGGAAAAGGTCCCATCGGGCATGCCAGAATCTGTTCCCCTCCGAATGGCGGCGACGACGTGAGGACGTCTTGCCTGAGATTCGGGGCAGATGCTATATGGTTTTATCCGTCCATCGCTCCGAAGATGCCAAGTTGATTTATGGCACCGTGTATCGGAGGTTTAGACGGATGCGGCCGATGTAGCAGACTTCGTCAGATTCCCCCCCGCTTGAGGGGTTTTTGATTGTGGGGACGCTCTTCCCTGCAGGCGCAAGCCCCTGCAGTTAATTACGCTACCGCATCGTGGTAACAACTTTCTCCTTCTCCAGAATTTCACTTCGTGTCGTGGATGTTTGTTTGGTTGTGGTTTCCCGTGGATTGTATACGGAGACTAATTTATGTCGTCGCCCGTAGGACGTGGATTAGTTCAAATCCGTATTTACTTAGATTTGGGTTTGGTGTTTTAGTTTAAGGATACGTTAGCCATATTGAGGCTAAGATCAACTTAAACGTTCGTTAAGGATACGTTAGTCCTGTTTGAGACTAAGATCAATTTAACATGGTGATCCATTTAATATGTGGCCGTCGGGACTCGTTACCTCTCTGACGTCGTTGAAGGATTACAATGACAGGTGTCAGAGGAGTTCAGAGATGTACACTTGAACCAAAGTCGATTTGGAGCTTTATAGTCCATTTGAATGTTTAAGGATACGTTAGCCGTGTTTGGGGCTAAGATCAACTTAAACGGAATCATTTAGATCCAGCAAAAGAGCATTTGGAGGCTCTATTATTCCAGTTTAGGGACGTAGTGGTCCATGTTCCAGTTTAGGGATGTGGTGGTCCATTGCCAGTTTAGGGACGTGATGGTCCATTATTAGTTTAAGGACGTTTCGGTCCGATATTAGTTTAAGAACGTTTCGTTCTAATATTAGTTTAAGGACGTTTCGGTCCAATATTAGTTTAAGGACGTTTCGGTCCATATCGATGTGTGGTCGTCGGGACCCGTCACTTCTCTGACATCGTTGAAGGATTACAACGATAGGTGTCAGAGGAGTTCGGAGATGTACCCTTGAACCGGAAGTAAATTGATTAAGAGAGCAGCCGTGCTCAGTTAATTTAATTTGAGGACTTACGGCCACGATTGGGCTAAGTCCAGTTTCAATATTCTTTTGTCTTTGGCCTATTAGACCTGTACTAGGGATTTACCCCTTTTATAAATGATGCAGAGCATCAATTTTGTTTGGGCTCTGCCCTTTTTATTGCATTGCAATTTAATTAGGCCTACAAGGTCTTCTTTTTTGGGCCTGCCCATTTAGCAAAAGAAATGCATTGCATTTGTCAGGCGCTTTGCGCCAATCAAAGAGCGCAAGCGCTTGTGGTGATGACACGTGTCATGCAAGTGCAGTGCGCTGCGCCAGTGCGCTGCGCTGTTGCGCTGCTGACACGTGGCGCGCTCTGGTGAGCTGCGCCAGTTTCAGAGAGCAAGGCTCTATTTCAAAAAGCGCATAGCGCAAATGGTTCAGATACTGACACGTGGCTCTCTCTGGTAGCTTGCGCCAACCCAAGAGCGCAACAGTGCAGATTTAAAAGTGCAAAGCACTATTAACTTGAGAATCTTTTAGATTTCAGAACCAATGGTTCATAAAAGAAGTGCAAAGCACTGTTTGATTTCTTGATCTAATTTAGATTCGAGAAAACAAGTATTTTCTTATTTCTTTCTTGATCTTAGAGAACCAATGGTTCATAAGTGCAAAGCACTATTTTTATTTTGTTTTTTATTAAAGATCATTGATCTTGTTCTTAGATCAATGATCTATCAGAAGAAATTCTTCTATCCTAAAGGTTTTTTTTACCTTTCTTCTTGAAATTTCTTCAGAGTTCTCTCTGTTTGAAAATTTTGATTTCTCACAAAATGTTGATGCCTTTGAATTGAGGTCTAGGGTCCTTTATATAGTGCCCATAAGTTTGTTAAATTTGTTAAAGAGATCTTTCTCTGAGTGATTTGAGGAATTTTCCCCACCGTTGGATCTTTGATCCAAGGGCTTCTGTTTTACAGAAGAAAATCTTCTTGTTTTAACAAGAACAGAAAGATTTTTTAAAATCTTAATTCTGTTTGGCGCAAACGCCCCAGCGCGTGACACGTATCGCGCAGCACACAGCTTAGCGCAACCGCGCCAGCGCATCTGCGCTGACACGCATCGCGCAGCGTAATACTTGCGCAACTAAAGCGTTGCTTCCTTTAATAGAGCTTTACTCTGATTGGGTGCGCTGCCTTGGGCGCTGCGCTCCCTGCGCTAACGTGTCTGATTTTGACACGTGGAGCTCTACGCGCAGCGTAGGAGATCTGAAGCGTTGCTTCATTTATTTTAACTTTAATTCTCACTTTAATTTTCAAGACAGAGCTTTGCTCTGATTGGAGGAAAACAGAAGCATTGCTTCTTTTCCCATCTTGGAATTTGAACAGAGCTTTGCTCTGATTAGGGTAAACAGGATCGTTCTTCTTGCATTTCTTATGGGGCGGAGTACTCATGTTCATGACCGGTCGGAGGCGGCGGCCCCCCCGTTGTCTAGAGCCGAACCTACTGAGATGACCATGATCTGCCCGATCGTCAATTCCTCGGGGGGTGGTTGTTCCGTTTACTCACGCTCTGTCTGCCGCTTATCCCGCAGGTATTTCGCCAGGTGACCGGAGCGAATCAGTTCCTCAATATAGTGACGGAGTTGTTTGCGGCTCTCGGTCGGGTGTCCTTACAACCTATGGTAGGCGCAGTATGGGCCATGGAGTCGCTTGCACGGTCTCTGAGTAGCCGGCGGGAGTTTGAAAAACCTCTCGCTCTTAGCCTTCTCTAGTAGCTCAGTCTGAGAGACGTTTAGAGGAGTGTACTCATGAAACCTTGGAGAATAAGGTTTTGGATGATAGGCATTCTTTTTCTCCTCTCTGTCTCGTCTTTTTCGGTCCGTTAGGTCGTCCCGGGGTAGGTTGGCGTTCACCTCCGACTCGAGTTGGATTTCTCGCTCGGTCCATACTTTTACTTCGGCCATGGTCTTAGGTTGCGCTAATGCAAAAGATCGGAGCCACTCTCTGTGCCTAACACCCGACCTCAGGGCGATGATAACCGTTTCGTCGTGGTGCTCGGGGACTTCTAGGAGGGCATTATAGATGCGGGTGTCGTATCCCTTGAAGGATTCCCTGTCTCCGCTCTTGATAGTGAATAGGTAGTCGACCGTCCTTTTCTGCTGTCGGTTGCCGAAGAAATGACTGAGGAATTGGGTCGCCAGCTCGTCAAAGGTCGAGATCGAGCATGGCTCAAGCCCGCAGAACCAATCCCGACCGGCCCGGATAAGGATAGTGGGGAAAGCTCGGCACTGAGCTGCATCTGAGTTGTCTTGGAAGCTCATACCCGCCGTAAACGCGTCCAAGTGGTCTGTAACATTTCATAAAATATAAAATATTATTTTTGGAATTTAAATAATAAAATAATAAATTTTACGGAAACTATACGAATATAGATTTGAGTTTTCATAGAATGGTATAATTATATACCTATATTTTGGAAAATATTTAGAAATTAATATGAATTATTATTTATGGAAGCATTTATTGGATTTGGGCTTTTATAAATTATTATACAATTATTTACATACAAGTTTATGTTGAACTTGATTAGTATATTACTAATTACGCATTAAGCCAAATCCATTTTTGTTAATCATGTATGTGAGTATGCATGACATTTTGTGACATGTTACATTAAGATGTTATGTTGTAATATGGTTTTGTTTTAAGAATAGGAAAAAAAAAGAAGAAAAGGAAAAAAAAGAAAAAGATAAATGATGGGGGGATAAGGAGGTATGGGAGGCATGTGGGAGAGAGGGAGAGAGAGAGGAAGAGAACCATGGCTATTTTCTTCCTTCATCTCCTTGTTCTCTTCGTCTTCATCATCAACACCTTCTTCATCTCCATCTCCTCCACCCTCACTACCACCACAAACCACCTTCAAAACCACCCAAAAACCTTATTCAATACTCACAAAAAAGGTCCACAAGCTCATCCTACAACCCATGGTGAGATCAAGTTGGAGTTTTGAGCAATTTGGCCATCTTAGAATTTTCCCAAGTTGCTTTTTTTAAGGTAATTCTATCACCTTTAGCTAAGTGTTTAGTTTCCTAACCTCCTATATTAGTTTAGAGTTAAACAAGTTAAGTTTAATGAACTTGGAAAATTCTAGGATGATTGATAGTAGATGTTTTGAGTTGTGGAGATATAATTGAGGCTTAGTTAGTGACCATAAAGCTATTAGTGATAGAATCCTTGACCAAACTAGAGTTTAGAAGTTTCAAAATTGAACTTGGAATTTTTCGATATCGGATTTTTGCTAAATTGTGGTGTTCAAATGGAATTTGGTATGACTCGAGGACCCAGAAAATTATATTGCAAATACAGTGAGATGTGCAGGCAAATAGGAAACTACCCTAGAAGCCCAAGTCCCCATCTCCCTTTTTTGGCCTCAAATTTAATCTATATGGCCGCAATTTGCGGCTTGATCAAGGAAATAAGGTTTAGTTCTTGGTCTATAGCTCAAACATATGATATCTAGGCCTACCCTATATGCAGAATGTCCTAATTTCACCTGAGGTAAAATCTGGAAGTGTTTTTCTAAGTTGCTGATTTCGTTTTGCGACTTTTGAAAATTAAGTGTTTGATATTTGAGTCTTGACTCGGTCATTTGACGTTTGTACATCAACGTCGGGAGTTGTTTGGTTGTTCTTGCATGCATGAACCATAGGTTCTAAGCTATGTACGTTTCGCTTGTCGTATCGGTTTTCGGATTTGATTTCGATTTCGATTTCGATACGATATGCTTTGAATTGTAGGTACCTTCGCGTGGACTTTCCGGACGATGAAGGAAAGCAGGGGATTCATCGACTTCAACTAGAGCGAGGATAGTAGGTGAGTATATGTATATCTACGGGGGAAGTCGGGTGGATGGCGTATAGCACCCCCGCAACCATAGTACTAGGATATTAGAAATACTGTGTGTATATATATATATATATATATATATATATATATATATATGATATGTATACCTAGCTAATAGGGTTCGGGGATACTATAACCATTGTAGTGTACTTGTAGTAAGGTATACCCCTAGTTCTAGTTTTCTTAGTCCATGAGTCTTAGGTACATATGTATATATATACGTAGATATATCTATAACCATGAGGATAATTACGAGATGGTATGATGAGATGGGGATATGATGAAACAAAATGACACGAGTCGATATGTTTGATATGAGGAGGCGAGGCGATACATACATACATATATATATATATATATATATATATATATATATATATGCTAAGATATGATATCGTACGATGGATTATACCGTACGTGATATGATGTACAGGACGATAAATCCGTACATTGATTTGATGATACTGTACGATGGATTATACCGTACGCGATATGATATACAGGACGATAGATCCGTACATTGATTTGATGATACCGTACGAAGAATTATACCGTACGCGATATGATGAGCATGAATCGCCGACACATATATATCGACTTGAGAAATATTGGTTAAGATCGCTTAAGTAGATATTAAGATATATATTCAGAACCATACATATTTTCAAAACTAACGAATCGTATGCATTTTTAAATGACAAGCTCAAGGGACGCTCCGGATTTTCAAATGGTATCTTTTTCTCAAAAACACCGTATCCCCCATTTTCAAAAACAACGATTCGTATTATTTAAACTATAACTGTATGGTTCATATGCAATTACGTATTTTATATTGTTCGCGTTACGTTTCCCTGTGTTTATCTTTATACGACTTCGTCTGTTAGGACACATGCACCATTATCGATGATGCGCATGTTGCACGTACACATACTTGCCGGCTCACACACTCATCATCGATAATTGCCATGCCATTTACACATTAGAAACTGCTATATCGTTGTAATGTTTCTTAAATTGTAGAATTATAGTTATTGTTCAGTACTTATTACCACACATGCTATTTTAAATATTGCACTTCCTTACCCGGTTACACGACATGCTTATATAAAAATATCGGTTATACCTTACAGTACTGTTCCGTGCTTGCATTTACTGTTCCATCATACTTATATGATTATGAGATTCTGTTTTCATGAGATTGTTGGATTTGAGAACTGCAGATATATTTATAAAATCTTGTGATTTTTTTAAAAACGCGGTTTCTCTTGATATGATATTTCAACGTCCACCATGAGATTTCTCGGTTCTGAGCTATGATACTACCCGATTCGAGGAGTGAGGTGGCACCATCTGCCGCTACATGGTGGACCCGGTACGGTACCCCGGGGCAAGGAGATCGTATAGAGAGAAGTTGAGCCCGGCAGGGGAATGCTACCTACCGGTGATAGTATTGGACTCGGCGGATATCCAGAGGATACCGACCGGAGAGATTGAGACAGATGGATATGAGGGCCGATCCGATGAGACGGCGCCTGAGAAATGAGGACTTACATATCGATACTGGACATAGGTTTTATGATGATTTTGAGTGTCGATATTGAGCACTCAGGTTTTCATGATGATTTGATGTGTCGTTGATAGACACACGTTAGATGGTACACATATTACACACATACATGACACAGATGACATGGTACCATATTATGACACAGGCACTATTATATCATTGTTGTTATACTTATGTTTACACTTTCACCCTCGTTACCACTTGACTTTACGCGTTTATCATACTTATGTATATACGATCACCCGTGTTACCAAACAGTACTATTATATTGTTATTTTACTGTATGACCTAGGAGATCGTCATACATTCGATTTCTACATGATGATGTCTTCTACTCACGAGTTGGCAACTCACCCCCGTTGTGCCACAGTTTTCTTACTGGACCGACCGCTCGGATCAGTAGCGGCTAGCGGGCACATTGCCTTCTTCTGGGTGATTTGCATTGGTCGGTGGGGTACACTTGGATCGTGACCATCATTTGTATTTGTATATTTATTCAGTTGTATCTAGTTAAAATCTCCATCAATCAGACTATATAATTTTGGTAGACTTAGAAACCACAGATTGTATATTCTTTCGGACTTAGAGTCACGGATATGTATTTATTCTTTATTTCTGGTTTCTTTGAGGATGTTTTGGTTTTTTTATTTTCTTTCTGTCATTGATCTTCGCCTTGGGGCGTCGTATATTTTTATATTGCGTGGTTATGATTCCGCCAATCAGCGAAGAGCTAGCTCCTGCTTGGAGATGACTATATTATTGCTGTAGTGTATTGGTTTTGGATCAAAATTTACAAAGGAGGTGCTGCCCAAATTTCAATGACGAAAATATTTTCAAAAATAGTACACAACCCACTTGTATTTTCATATATCATTATTTATGCTTTTAAAGAAAGAACTTGATTACATGATACCTTTATTTCAAAACTTCACCTCCATTATTTTTCCTGAAAAGGTTTAGATTTCTGGGCTTTCGGATTACTTGGGTTACGGTGGGGTCCTATACACTTCATGTGATCCAAGTACCGGTCACGTGCCAATTCCGGGTCGTGACATGGTCCTTCGGGTCGGACTTCCCGTCGAAGAGGGCCACTTTGAGCATTTTGTTCATGGACGAGACCCGCTCAGCTAGTAGCTGCTCTGTAAAGGGCCTCGTGAGCGAATCAGCAGAGTACTTCGCCACCCCGCCGATTGAACGGGTATCATGTCGCATGTCTTCAATTTTCTTTCCGAGAGCCTCGATTCGCTGTTGGTACTCCAAATATTCTCCATAGTCGGAGTGCCTGCTATCCCTGCTCCAGGCTTGTGCGATGGAGCAATTTCGGCTCCGCATATCATGTTCTTCAAATCTTCAGGGTGGACCCTTCATAGACGGTCCCGACGTTCGCCGTATGCGTGGCCTCAACGAGAGTGACGACGTCGGTCTTGCCTGGAATCAGGCGATCTAACCGACATCTCTTCAGAGGGCGAGAAAGTGCAGTGGGCGTTGAAGTGATAGCCTGGTCTCCCCTGAGATCTAGGTGTCGAGCTGTCTGGCGCCCAACGAGTCATGGAATCATACCTCGTATGCGGGTCATGACTGTCGAAATCGGCACGCCGGTGTTTGGTGACATCAAGATGAGCGTGAGCGAGGTCGGGGGCCTGAACGTGCCCCTCCGTCTTCCTGCACACGTTGTCATTCTGGGGGGGTGGGGACAACGGTTTAGCGGGCATGGCCGACCGTTTGAACACGAGCGAGTGCATCCACCATCGTCGTGAGCCTATCGATCCATGCAGCTAAGGCGTTGACGACGTTAAGAGGTGGAGTAGGACCGCTCCCACCTCCGTTGTGGAGGACGGAATGGCTCGAGCTGGGATCGTTGTGGTTATCGCTGACCATTGAATCGAAGGCGGAATATCAACTTTTTGGATGGAGAAGCTTCTTGGCCTTCCCACGGAAGGCGCCAACTGATGGAGGTCGAGTTCTCCCTCAGATGTTGTCCTCCGTTGATTTTGCTGCCAACGGTGCTGAACGGTTGAGATTTTCTGTGAGGGCTGAATGTGTGGATCTCAATGGGTTGTTGGTTGCCGTTGACGCTAAGCTACCTGCAAAGGAAGTTCCGAGGTGGGAAACCACCGTAGGACCCTTCGACGATTAAGTAAGTACTTAGAAATAATAGCAGGGTAGCAGCGTATTGGAATGGATTTGAGATACCTGAGTCGTCGGGAAGAGATGGTTTATATAGCGGTCGCATGGAGCGATCCGGCGTGAGATTCTCACATTCCGTTATGCCCCTGCATCACGTCCACGTTGATGGCGGGATACATCCCTTAATAGCGGAATACGCCCATTAATGGAGAGACTTGCTAGCGTGGGATGTGGAACGTGGAGTGGCGAAGATCACGTTTTGGCGAGATACATGGAGCCGTTACGGGAACGCTTGGACTCCGTGCTCTCGGTTGAACAAAGAAGCCGAGGGAGCTCAGCTCAGTGCATAGCTCGGAAACGAGCAAGGAGACTGCGAAAGCCCGGCTGTCAGGCCCCACTTCCCAGAGTACGCTAAAGTGGACACGTGACATAGCCAACCATGCTACCTGTGGGTAGGAAGTATCCATCCACAGTCATATTACGGCTGTAGAGATATCAAGAACAAAATAAAACTATCTAAAACATGTCCATAAAACATGAGCCAAGAATAATAAAATGCGGAAGCGAAAGATCCAATACAAAATAACTGGAATGTATGTCCCATAATGCGGGCTTACATCAGGAATAAAATGCAGGAAAGAAAAGCTAACTACTGCGGACACTCACAGCTCAGCCTGTCGGCTGAAGTACTCCTGCTCGGACTGCGACAGCGGTACAGAATCTGGGCCATGCAAAACCCAGATGTCAGCGCGTCAAGTCAATAAGTAATAACATAATAAACAGGATAACAAGCAATGCGAATATAAACATGAATAAAGCAAGGGTAATAATAATATAAATCAGAGCAGTGCAGGGTAGTGTGCAGTGGGTAAACTAAACTGTTCTATCAGGTTTTCTGTTCTAAAGTCTTTGAAACCAAATTGATGAATCATCGATGTAACTCAATAGTATCCCGTACATACCCGGACCACGGCCTAGATTCTCTGGCTGAAACCGAGACATGCCGCTAGGCACTAAACAGGAATGTATACAGATGAATGATGTCAGCAGTATCATTCCAAGGCTGGCCTAGCCTCTAAAACTGATCAGAACAAGTAGCGAACTGTTGAGTTACAAGTCAGGTTTCACCTTTGATTTCCCCATACCCCCAAGTTATATGTGTATGTCAAATCAGGTATCCCGTAATCAAGAACTAATGCCAACACAGGATCAGGTAAACATGTTTATCTGGATAGACAACAGGAACGGTCCATGAGGACTACATGTCAGGTTTGTTGGCATTAGACACAAGATCAGGTAAGAGGTCAAGTCATGGTACATCAGGTCAAGTCAAGCAGTATACGGTGCCATGTCGGTCAATCAATATGTATGCAGCAAGTCAGGTCAAGATGTAAACGATATCGTGGGTGTGCTCATACTCAGTTACATAATCAAGCATGGTCATCAACAACATAGATTTAAGCAACGAATTAAACAATAAAGAAGCATCGATTAATTAGCAGCACAGTTATCAATTGTGTGTCCGAGATGTTATCAACATTATAAGAATACAACATGACAGTTAGGGCCGTTATATCATGTTAACCAGTTTAAGAATTTTATGGATGCAATGATATATATATATATATATATATATATAGGTTCCATGGATGAAATCACAGTTTATACAGGTTCAATATACACGAGTGTCCGAATGAAGTACAACGATAGATAAAGTGCCATAGGCTACGTCATTAGTGAAAGTGTAATTAAAATATGTAAATGTGGTTATTAGGTTCAATACACTAATTGCAACAGGTAGGTTCCAAGTTTGAAAGATAAAATGATATATAACAATATTGAACACGAAAATGGGAAATGATCGTACTAAAGTTAAAACTACAGGTTTAGGGTGTCATCAATGTGTATGTAAATATTATTTAGCATGTAGCAAGGTGTACTTGCCTCGACGGGTCGCGAATCGGGAAAACGAAACGTGAAACGTCGGCGGGAAAACTAGCGACAGGCGCACGGTTCATGGAATGAACCTAAACAACGGACACTAAAGCCACACGGGTCGGGGTACCACGCTGGAACGTCGGGACACGTCGCCGGCACGACTGGATTCTGGCGAGACACAAAACAGTAAGCAACTAAAGAATTACATGAAAGGAAGAAGAAGGGAAGAGGGGAAGGAGGATGTAGAGGAGGGAAGGATACTCACTGTAGATGCACGAGGCCGGGGGGACGGATCGAGATCGCCGGCGGCGATCCCACGAGGTGCAGGCGGTGTGCAGGTGGCCGCGGTTGCCGGTGCAGGGTGCATGGGGAGTTGATGAAGGAGGGAGAAGAGGTGGATGTGGATGTGACGAGGGCGAGGAGATGACGAGTCCGGTGGTGATGGCGTCGGCGTTGGGCTACTGCGGCGAAGGGTGAGGCAGCTAGGGTTTCTTGCGACGTGGGTTTGATGAAGGAAAAAGAAATTGAGGGGGGAGAAGATTTATATATAGAGGAGAGAGAGAGATATATATAGGGAGAGAGAGAGAGAGACTGGGAGAGGGAGAGAGAGAGAAAACAAAGTGGTGGGGCCCGCGGGGGTTTAAGCGAAATTTGATTGGCTGGCCAAAATTTTTGTGTGAAAGATTTTAGTGAAACAGAAATATTCTGAGGTTATAAAAATATTAGAAATTGGGTTTTGGCGCAAAGTAAAATATTTCCAAATTGCGCCCGGGTCGGATCCAAAAATTTTAAATTGAAATAAGAAAATTTTAGGCGGGATCCAAAATTTAAAATGAGGTATTTTACAGTCAAAAAACATACCACCAAGACGGACACACGTACGTACGTGTAGCCGTCCAAACTCACCCGTTTCACTGAACGAGACGAGAACATGATGTACGGATGCTACAACGGGGTTAGGGGTGTCAAGCATGCCATGACGAATATTTTTAATTTTATTTTAGATGCCTTAAATTGTTATATGCAGAAATGAATTGTCGGGTAAATTTATAACTAACAACAGTCAAGTAGGATCAATAAAATAAATACCATTCATACGGTAACAGAAACTAGTAGCACTGGGCTCGGTTGTTACATTATACCCAACTACAAAAAGAATTTCGTCCTCGAAATTCCAAGAATACAAAGATAGACAACAAATAACTACAAGAAAAGATGAGGAAAGTTCTGCCGGATTTCATCTTCCCGTTCCCAAGTGGACTCTCCATGCGAGCGATTACCCCAAGAAACAAGCACAAAAGGGATCACCTTGTTCTTAAGAACCTTTTCCCTTCGATCCACGATTTCAATCGGTCGCTCCTCAAAAGTCAAGTCTTCTCGTACTGTTAGCTCCGAATGATCCAATACATGCGTTTCATCTCGAACATACTTACGGAGTTGAGATACGTGAAACACATTGTGCACATTCGCCAAGGACTGGGATAACGCCAAACGATACGCTACCTCACCAACACGCTCCAAGATCTCAAAGGGTCCAACGAATCGAGGACTGAGCTTTCCTCGACTTCCAAAACGAATCATCCCTCTAGTCGGTGATATCTTCAAGAATACCAAATCACACACGGCGAACTCTAGAGGTCTTCTTGACGCGTCTGCCCAACTCTTCTGTCGGTCTTGTGCTGCCTTCATATGATTTCTGATAGTGTTAACCTTCTCAACTGTCTGCACAACCAAATCTGGTCCCAATAATCTTCGTTCACCGACATCGTCCCAACAAACAGGTGAACGGCATTTACGACCATACAAAGCTTCAAATGGAGCCATCTGGATAGTTGCCTGAAAACCGTTGTTGTAAGAAAACTCCACCAAATGTAGATGATCCTCCCACGAACCCTTGAAGTCCAACATGCATGCTCTCAACATATCCTCAAGAGTTTGGATTGTTCTCTCCGACTGACCATCAGTTTGAGGATAATAAGCGGTGCTAAACTTCAATCGAGTCCCCAAACTTTCCTGTAAACTCCTCCAGAAGTGTGATAAAAACCGAGTGTCCCGATCGGCACGATGCTTACCGGTACCCCATGCAATCTTACAATCTCTTGCATGTACCGCTCCGCCAAAGTCTCTGTTGATTGACCAACCCGAAAAGGGATAAAGTGAGCTGCCTTGGTCAATCGATCAACAATCACCCATACAACATTGTTGCCTTTTGGGCTCCGCGGTAAAGCCGTCACGAAATCCATGGTTATATGTTCCCACTTCCACTGAGAAATCGGAAGTGGTTGCAATAAACCAGCAACCCTTTGATGTTCAGCCTTAACTTGCTAACACACCAAGCACTTTGCCACAAAGCGAGCAATCTCCCGCTTCATGCCTTCCCACCAGAAATGCTGTCGAATATCTCGGTACATCTTTGTGCCTCCTGGCTGTACAGAATAAGCTGAACTGTGTGCTTCCTTCATAAGCTCTTCACGAATATCCCCCTTTGGCACACATAAACGGCTACCATACCTCAACGAACCATCTTCGTGGATTAATAAATCCGTTCGTAGTCCGGCTTCAACCTGTTCTCGAAACTTTTGCAGTCTAGGATCCTGCGATTGTGCTGCTTTAATATTCTCGATCAACGATGAATGTACTTGCAGCTGCATCAACTGTCCCGTAGAATGCGGTAGCACAACCTCCAAGTCAAATCTTCGAAAATCTTCAACGATCTTCTTCTGCGTAGTTAACACCTGAATTGTTGGTAACCGACTAAGCGCATCCGGCACGACATTAACCTTCCCCGGATGGTACTTAAGATCAAGATCGTAGTCAGCCATCAGCTCCAACCATCTACGTTGCCTCATATTAAGCTCCTTCTGTGTGAACACATACTTCAAGCTCTTATGATCGGTAAACACTTCGACCCTTTCGCCTACAAGGTAGTGTCTCCAAATCTTCAAAGCGAAAATCACAGCCGTAAGTTTCAAGTCATGAGTTGGGTAATTCTTCTCATGGGTCTTCAACTGTCTCGATGCGTACGCTACAACCTTCCCATGCTGCATCAAAACACATCCCAATCCTTTCCCAGATGCGTCGCTGTGAATCACCAATCCTCCGGAATTGTCTGACACAGTCAGAATAGGGGCGGTTATCAATTTCTGCTTCAACGTCTCAAAAGCTAACGCACATTTGTCCGTCCATACAAAAGGTACCTCCTTGCGCATAAGCTTGGTTAACGGTTCCGCCAAACGAGCAAAGTTCTCCACAAATCTCCTGTAATATCCGGCGAGTCCAAGAAAGCTTCTTATCTCCGCAACATTCTTTGGAATCGGCTAATCACGAACTGCTGTAATCTTTTCGGGATCAACGGCGATTCCATCGCCAGACACAACATGCCCCAAAAACTTTACTTCCTCCAGCCAAAACTCGCACTTACTCATCTTCGCATACAACTTCTCCTGTCTCAACGTCTGCAGTGCGATCTTCAAATGTTCAGCATGCTCTTCAAAACTTTTCGAGTAAACCAGAATATCGTCAATGAACACCACAATAAACTGATCCAAGAATGGTGAAAAGATTCGGTTCATCAAGTCCATGAATACTGCCGGCGCATTCGTTACTTCGAAGGGCATCACTAAGTATTCGTAATGTCCATACCGAGTTCGGAACGCCGTCTTGCAAATATCTTCTGCTTTCACTCGGACCTGATGATATCCGGATCGCAAATCCAGCTTCGAGAATACCCTCGCGCCACTAAGCTGCTCGAAAAGTTCGCCAATGCGAGGGATCGGGTACTTGTTCTTAATAGTCACCCGGTTTAATTCTCGATAGTCGATACACATCCTTCTTGTGCCATCCTTCTTCTTTACTAGAAGAACTGGAGCTCCCCAAGGCGAGTTACTGCTTTGAATCCAACCCTTCTCAAGCAATTCAGCAACATGTTTCTTGACTTCCTCCAACTCTACTGGTGCCATTGGATAATACGCTTTGGATACTGGCGCTACACCAGGAACAAGCTCAATTGCGAACTCCACGTCTCGCTTCGGCGGTAAACCCGATATATCTTCAAACACGTCCATAAAATCACGAACAACAGCCGGCTCTTTACTTTTATCCACTTCCATTGATGCAAGAATATTGTTTGTCGGCCTAGGCCTAAACTCGACTGGCCCGACATAACTGCTTTCTCCAGTGAAGCTAAACTCGGGATGTCCGGGAATCTGGAAAATTACTTTCCTTGCCCTACAATCAATGTGAGCGTGGAAAGTGCCAAGAAAATCCATTCCCAAGACGACCTCGTAGCTGCCCGCATCAATCACCAAGAAATCTGCAAAAAGCTCATGTCCGCACACAACAACTGTACAATCTTTACATTCCCTGCTAGCTATGATTTTCCCATTCCCAGTGTGTATGTCCCAGAAACTAGACAGAGTTGTGCAGTCAATCGAGTGTGTAGTTATAAACTTGGATGACATAAAACAATGGGATGCACCAGAATCAAATAACGCTAATGCGGGAAAACCATGAACGAGTAGAGTACCTGAAACAACTTCTCCTGACGCCTTAGCTTCTTCAGCTGTCAAGGTAAAAGCTCGAGCCTGATTAGGTCCTTGAGTCAGCTGTTTCTGTCCCTGGAACGGTCTCTGCGGAGGCTTCTGAAAATCATCCCTCGTACGAAGCTTCGACGGACAAGCACTAACAGCGTGATCTGCCGCTCCACAAACCAAACAGAATCCCAGCCTCCTTCGACAATCCTTTTGCACTTGGCCAGGTAAATTGCAGTAGTTACAAGTCATGCTCTTTCTTCGATCGACTACAACATGCTTCTTTATGGGTGCTATACCTCGACGGTCCACTGGATTACCTCTGCGACCATGAGCTCGGTTTGGTACAAATGCTGGCTTCCTTACCGCAACTGCTGTCTGTTGCAACTCCCCTTCATCCCGGATAAACTCTGCTGCTCTCGGGCTGCCGCAAGTACTTGTGAGAAAGTGGTCAAATCCAGGGAGACAATCTACCTCTGGATGTCCACGTCCAAGCTGCGCATGAACCTCCGTACCCTGTCTGCATCGTTGGCAACTAAAGGTCCAGCGAATCTGTTGAGTCTTGTCCATTCTGCTGCATGCACATCTACGGGTGCTCCATTCTGCCTTAACCCGATGAACTTCTCCTCTATTTCCTCCCGTGCAGTCTGCGGGAAGAACTTCTCTAGGAAACTCTTTGAAAAATCTGCCCACTTGATCGGCTTGGGCAAGCGGGTCTCCTCCACAAGCCACCATTCTCGGGCGTAGTCCACTAACTGAATGCGTACCACATCTACTCTTTTCTCATCTGCAATCTGTGCCGCAATAAGCAAGTTCTCTATGTCAACTAGCCACTGCTCCGCTGGAAACGGTTCCTCCAAACCAGTAAATGTAGACGGACCCAAACGCCTGAAATCTGCTACGGTCCCTACTCGGTCAACTGGTTTAGCTCCAACATTTTTCACAGACTACTGAACGATCTGCAAACCTTCCTGAAACGATTCCGCTTGCTGCTGGATCAGCTCGGTCTGTTTCTTTTGATTCTCCAGCATTCCCCTTATCACTCCAAGCATGGCGGCTTCGTCCACACGCCTTTGGTACGTCTTCAAATTCTTATCTGCCATATTCCTGAAATCAAAACACCCAACATTAGAATGATGATAGATTCAAAATATAGATCAAGGCTAGAACTCCAAGTTACTTAAATAGAGTGCCGCATTGTAACTATGCCGCGGTATCATAGCCACAATTACATAACTCCACCCAAGTCGCCTAAGTCCTAGAGATAACAAGGAATCAGGTTTCGAGTCGACATGCAAAGGAAGTTTGTACATCGTAGAAGATATAACCAGGAAGAACTTGATTCAAGAATGGTAAACGGCAAGGTGGCAGGACATGTTTCTTAAATATGGGTATTCTGATTCGTGTATTGGGTATAATACCCAACTACAAAAAGAATCAACCCGACTAACCTATGTCTCTGATACCAAAAGAACCATGTCACGCCCCGCTTCCCAGAGTACGCTAAAGTGGGCATGTAACATAGCCCACCATGCTACCTGTGGGTAGGAAGTATCCATCCACAGTCACATTACGGCTGTAGAGATATCAAGAACAAAATAAAACTATCTAAAACATGTCCATAATCCAAGACAACATGAGTCAAGAATAATAAAATGCGGAAGAGAAAGATCCAATACAAAATAACTGGAATGTATGTCCCATAATGCGGGCTCACATCAGGAATAAAATGCAGGAAAGAAAAGCTAACTACTGCGGACACTCACAGCTCAGCCTATTGGCTGAAGTACTCCTGCTCGGACTGCGACAGCGGTACAGAATCTGGGCCATGCAAAACCCAGACGTCAGCGCGTCAAGTCAACAAGTAATAACATAATAAACAGGGTAACAGGCAATGCGAATATAAACATGAATAAAGCAAGGGTAACAATAATATAAATCAGAGCAGTGCAGGGTAGTGTGCAATGGGTAAACTAAATTGTTCTATCAGGTTTTCTGTTCTAAAGTCTTTGAAACCAAATTGATAAATCATCGATATAACTCAATAGTATCCCGTACATACCCGGGACCACGGCCCAGATTCTCGGGCTGAAACCGAGACATGCCGCTAGGTACTAAACAGGAATGTATACAGATGAATGATGTCAGCAGCATCATTCCAAGGCTGGCCTAGCCTCTAAAACTGATCAGAACAAGTAGCGAACTGTTGAGTTACAAGTCAGGTTTCACCTTTGATTTCCCCATACCCCCAAGTTATATGTGTATGTCAAGTCAGGCATCCCGTAATCAAGAACTAATGCCAACACAGGATCAGGTAAACAGGTTTGTTTGGATAGACAACAGGAACGGTCCATGAGGACTACATGTCAGGTTTGTTGGCATTAGACACAAGATCAGGTAACGGGGCAAGTCATGGTACATCAGGTCAAGTCAAGCAGTATACGGTACCATGTCGGTCAATCAATATGTATGCAGCAAGTCAGGTCAAGATGAAAACGATATCGTGGGTGTGCTCATACTCAGTTACATAATCAAGCATGTTCATCAACAACATAGATTTAAGCAACGAATTAAACAATAAAGAAGTATCGATTAATTAGCAGCACAGTTATCCATTGTGTGTCCGAAGTGTTATCAACATTATAAGAATACAACATGACAGTTAGGGTCATTAAATCATGTTAACCACAACAACAACTGAGCCTTTTATCCCAAGCATATGGGGTAGGCTACATGAACCAACATGAGAATCACGCCGGGTCCAGCACATGAATCCTCTGTCTCCACTCACTTCTATCGAACAATATACTTTCATTGAGTCCTTTGGCAACCATATCGTTTCGTATCACCTCCATCCATGTTTTCTTCGGTCTCCCTTTTGCCCTTTTGCCATTACCCATATCGAGAGTATCTATTCGTCGAACCGGTGCTTCCATAGGTCTGCGTCGCACATGACCAAACCATCTAAGCCGGTTTTCCCGCATCTTCTCCTCCACGGGTGCTACACCAACTTTTGCACGAATATCCTCATTTCGCACCTTGTCTTTTCTAGTGTTACCGCACATCCAACGAAGCATGCGCATCTCCGCTACGTGCATCTTCTGTGTATGATGCTTCTTAGGAGCCCAGCATTCTGTACCATATAATAAGGCAGGCCGAATAGCGCTCCGATAAAACTTCCCTTTCAATTTTAACGGAAAGTTACGATCACACAAAATCCCTGTTGCACTCCTCCATTTCAACCAACCAGCTTGGATCCTTTGATTAACATCACTATCGATCTCCCCATTCCTTTGGATGATGGAACCTAGATATCTAAACTGGTCGCTCGGTGATATCTCTTGCCCTTCCAATGTTATACCAATATGGTTTTGACTTCTCTGGCTACTAAATTTGCAGTGCATATATGCTGTCTTGGACCTGCTCAATCTGAATCCCCGAGATTCCAATGTTTGTCTCCATAATTCCAATTTGGCATTAACCCCTGCTTTCGTCTCATTTACTAGAACAATATCATCAGCGAATAGCATACACCAAGGGACCTCATCTTGGATAGTTCTAGTAAGCTCATCCATCACGATGGTAAACAGGAAAGGACTTAATGCAGATCCTTGATGTAAACCAATAGTAATCGGAAAATCACTTGTTAAGCCACCGCAAGTTCTGACATTTGCCACTACTCCGTCGTACATATCCTTGATTATGTCAATATACTTGACGGGGACCCCCTTTTTCATCATTGTCCCCCCATAATACCTCTCTAGGTACCTTGTCGTACGCTCTTTCTAAATCAATAAATATCATATGCAAATCTCTTCTCCTCTCTCGAAAGCGCTCAACAAGTTGACGAAGCAAATGAATTGCCTCTGTCGTCGATCGTCCAGGCATGAACCCAAATTGGTTCTCTGTTATCTTAATATCCTTCCTTAGCCTGTGTTCAATCACTCTCTCCCAAAGTTTCATGGTGTGACACATTAGTTTTATTCCACGGTAGTTTGAGCAACTTTGAATGTCACCCTTATTCTTGTAGATAGGTACAAGGATACTTTTCCTCCATTCATTTGGCATCTTTTTTGTCTGCCAAATCTTATTAAACAGATCTGTCAGCCATTTAACGCCTATTTCTCCTAAGCATCTCCAAATCTCGATAGGAATCCCGTCAGGACCAACCGCTTTTCTTAAACCCATTCTGTTCAAAGCTTCTTTAACCTCAGTAAGTCTTATTTTACGCATGAAATCACGATTTATATCTTGAGATTGAATGACAAGTCCATCCAAATTCTTAGTAAAGCTCTCATTGAACAATTTGTCAAAATAATCTCTCCATCTTTCCTTGATATCCTCATCTCGAACTAAAACCTTCTGATTTTCATTTTTGACACACTTCACCGCATATAAGTCTCTAGTCTTCCTTTCCCGCATTCGAGCAATCCGGTATATATCATTTGCAGCCTCTTTAGTGTCTAATTTCTCGTACACCTCCTTGTAGACCTTAGATTTAGCTTCCAGAACAGCTTTCTTAACTTCCTTTTTAGCCATTTTGTACTTCTCAAATCTCTCCACATCTCTACTTTTTTTCAAATCTTTATAAGAATCCCTTTTAATTTTAATAGCAGCCTTTACATCTTCATTCCACCATGATATGTTCTTAGATGGTGGAGCACCACCTCTCGACTCACCAAGTAGATCTCTAGCTACTTTCTTGATACAACTAGCCATTTTGTTCCATGTTTTGTCTGGATCATCTTCCGACTGCCAATCCGCTTCTTGTACTACACGATCTATAAAAGCCTTTTGATTACCTTCTTTCAATCGCCACCATTTAATTTTAGGCTCTACCTTACGTCTAATCTTCCTAGGTTCTCTTCTAAATCGAAAATCTAGAACTAAAAGTCTATGTTGAGTAGTTACACTCTCACCTGGCACTACCTTATAGTCGATACAACAACCTCTATCTATTCTTCTCGTCAGAAAAAAGTCTATTTGACTAGCATTTGATCCGCTCCTAAAAGTGATAAGGTGGGACTCTCTTTTCCTAAACCAGGTGTTTGCTAAGATCAAATCATAAGATAAAGCAAAATCTAGAATCGAGTCACCTACTTCATTCCTTTGTCCGAAACCAAAACCTCCATGGATAGTATCAAACCCACTACGACTAGTACCTACATGTCCATTAAGATCACCACCAATAAATAACTTCTCTCCATTAGGTATAGTTTGCACCACCTCGTCTAAATCCTCCCAGAATAGACGCTTACTAGCGTCATCAAGACCTATCTGTGGTGCATAAGCACTAATAACATTAAAGATCTCTCCACCTAGAATAAGCTTAACCAGTAAAATTCTATCACCTTTTCTCCTAATCTCAACTACATCCTCAAGCAACCGTCTATCTATGATTATACCTACCCCATTACGATTTTTATCTCTACCCGTATACCAAAGCTTATAACCCCAAGGCTCTATGACTCTACTCTTTTCACCTACCCACTTAGTTTCTTGCAAACACATAATACCAACTCTCCTCCTAATCATCACCTCCACTAATTCTATTAGTCTACCCGTAAGGGAACCTATGTTCCAGGAAGCTAGACGGATCCTATGAAACCCTTGCTTATTTGTCACTACACCCGGGGTCCGATGTAGCGCACCGTCTCTGGACGACGACCCTTGCTTATTTGTCACTACACCCGGGGTCCGATGTAGCGCGCCGTCTCTGGATGACGACCCTTGCTTATTTGTCACTACACCCGAGGTCCGATGTAGCGCGCCGCATCTGAAAGACGACCAAGCCCTTGCATATTTAACACTACACCCGGGATCCGATGTAGCGCGTCGCTGAGTAGGGGACGCCCCAACGATATTCTTATTATGGTTCATGTCATAGAATGTGACAAAGTTCTACGTTGGCTGTCACAAGCCTACCACAAGCCTCACCCTTTCTCATCCGGACTTGGGACCGGCAACGGTGGGTTTAATCATGTTAACCAGTTTAAGAATTTTATGGATGCAATGATATATATATATATATATATATATATATATATATATATATATATATATATATATATAGGTTCCATGGATGAAATCACAGTTTATACAGGTTAAATGTACACGAGTGTCCGAATGAAGTACAACGATAGATAAAGTGCCATAGGCTACGTCATTAGTGAAAGTGTAATTAAAATATGTAAAAGTGGTTATTAGGTTCAATACAGTAATTGCAACAGGTAGGTTCCAAGTTTGAAAGATAAAATGATATATAATAATATTGAACACGAAAATGGGAAATGATCGTACTAAAATTAAAACTACAGGTTTAGGGTGTTAGCAATGTGTATGTAAATATTATTTAGCATGTAGCAAGGTGTGCTTGCCTCGACGGGTCGCGAATCGGGAAAACGGAACGTGAAACGTCGGCGGGGAAACTCGCGACAGGCGCACAGTTCACGGAATGAACCCAAACGAAGGACACTGAAGCCGCATGGGTCGGGGTACCACGCTGGAACGTCGGGACACGTCGCCGGCACGGCCGGATTCCGGCGAGACACAAAACAGTAAGCAACTAAAGAATTACATGAAAGGAAGAAGAAGGGAAGAGGGGAAGGAGGATGGAGAGGAGGGAAGGATACTCACTATGGATTGCACGAGGCCGAGGTGACGGATCGAGATCTCCGGCGGCGATCCCACGAGGTGCAGGTGGTGTGCAGATGGCCGCGGTTGCCGGTGCAGGGTGCACGGGGAGTTGATGAAGGAGGGAGAAGAGATGGATGTGGATGTGACGAGGGCGAGGAGACGACGAGTCCGGTGGTGATGGCGTCGGCGTTGGGCTACTGCGGCGAAGGGTGAGGCGGCTAGGGTTTCTCGTGACGTGGGTTTGATGAAGGAAATAGAAATTGAGGGGGGAGAAGATTTATATATAGAGGAGAGAGAGAGATATAGGGAGAGAGAGAGATATAGGGGGGGAGAGAGAGAGAGACGGGGAGAGAGAGAGAGAAAACAAAGTGGTGGGGTCCGCAGGGGTTTAAGCGAAATTTGATTGGCTGGCCAAAATTTTTTTGTGAAAGATTTTAGTGAAACATAAATATTCTGAGGTTATAAAAATATTAGAAATTGGGTTTTGGCGCAAAGTAAAATATTTTCAAATTGCGTCCGAGTCGGATCGAAAAAGTTGAAATTGAAATATGAAAATTTTAGGCGGGATCCAAAATTTAAAATGAGGTATTTTACAGTCAAAAAGCATACCCCCAAGACGGACACACGTACGTGCGCGTAGCCGTCCAAACTCGTCCGTTTCACTGAACGGGACGAGAATACGATGTACGGATGCTACAACGGGGTTAGGGGTGTCAAGCATGCCATGACGAATATTTTTAATTTTATTTTTGATGCCTTAAATTGTTATATGCAGAAATGAATTGTCGGATAAATTTATAACTAATAACAGTCAAGTAGGATCAATGAAATAAATACCATTCATACGGTAATAGAAACTAGTAGCACTGGGCTCGGTTGTTACACCGGCTGTAGGATTGCTCGGGGACGAGCTGTTGGCAAGTTGCGAGGCGTATAGGAAAAGTATTCCGGGGAGATCTCCAAAAGGTCGGATGCAGCCTCGGAGACGAGGTCCGAGAAAAGTCCAAAATGTATCATACTTATTCCAGCTCCGTAGCTCTCAAGAAATCTAGTGGGCCTACGTGGACGACACGTCATCTGCTATGTATCGTGATCTGGAGAATTTCCATTATGAGCCTCATCATATACCAAAGTGGAATTAATATTTTATTAGATTTCTATAATTGTACAGCCACCGTTAATAGTTATTTTTAGTAGCCAATAATCTAGCGGATCATTTTTACAATTGAGTTATGTATAGGTGTTTAGTTTGTCGTTTCAATACAGAATTACACATGCTGGGTGTAATATAGGCGACGTTTTATGAAGATTCAATGCTACAAATTAATGTTTTGTTTAAATTTTTTTTTGCAATCATGCTTGTATTATTTAAGTCTATCTAGAAAATATGAATATGGAAACTTGTCATTTCTTAAACCTTTTATTTCTTTTACTTGGAATTTGTTTGGGCATCTTCATAAGCATAGCATATATCTATGTATACAGAAAGCTAAATTACTGGTAATATCCCTAACATTTATCTAGATATCATGAAATACATCGATGGAAATGTCTAACTTGTTATTGTATTAAAATACAATTAAGAAGATGATTAGTGACAACAAAGACGAATGCAAAGCCAAACAATAGTCGTAACGTCCTCGGTTCACAAAACCATGGATGGAAATGTCTAACAAACTTGAACATGTATCATTTACACAATGATAAAACCATACACCATATATACTGTTGAGGGTTGATACCGGTGATTCCCCAGATCATGACACGTGGCAGATGACGTGTCCCAGAGCTCACGAGAAAGGATCAAGATCGGTACGTTGGAAGCATATCCCGGGCCTTCGACCCGAGGATGTTCCCGATCGTCGGTGGCCTTCCAGACCACTCCTACGATCACCTTACAAATGACCATCGGCTCATCTTGGAGCCTTCCCACACGCTGAGTTCCCTCAGCCCTCCAGCTCGCCTCCGAGCTATCGCATATCCAAGATGCCTCGGCCTCCTGCTCTTTTCCCGAGCCTCCTGTCGAGCTTATTCCTCGGTCTCATCGACCGACCCATAGCACCGATCACAGGCGTCTCCGCCATGGCTCCACGAATCTCGCCAGACGCGAGATATCCGCCACCTATGATCCCGCGTTCCACGCCATCGCGTTCCTCCATTAACGAGCATATCTCGTCATTAATGGGGAATCCCGCCCGTCACGCGGGCATAACTCTAGGGGCGTAACGGCCGGCGTGAATCTTGCGTCCAC
This sequence comes from Agapanthus africanus, assembly GCA_030015575.1. NCBI lineage: Eukaryota > Viridiplantae > Streptophyta > Magnoliopsida > Asparagales > Amaryllidaceae > Agapanthus > Agapanthus africanus. The sequence continues at coordinate 195,453,450 of JASDDO010000024.1, read as the reverse complement.
CTGCCCATGGCTGCCACTATATAAACCCCTCTCTCAGACGACTTAGGTAAGCCAATTTTACCCCAATAGGCCGTTACTCTGCCAAAATACCCCGTCTAACTTAATCGTCGGAGGGTCCTCGGTGGCACAACCACCCCGGGACTTCCTTGCAGGTAGCTTGGCCTCAACCACCTCAAGCCCATTGAGATCCACATACTCCAGGAGGCAATCTCCAACTCAATCTCAGTCATCCATCAGTGCTCGCTGCAGATCAACGGAAGGTAACATCTGAAGGAGATCTAGAGATCTATCAGTTGGCACCGTCTGTGGGAACTTAGTTCCACTCAACGAAAGTTCACCTTCCGATCTCAACTTCATGGCGAGCGATCACCACGGCGATCCCAGCATTAGCCGCCGCCTTCCCCACAATGGAGGGCCGTATGAATCTCCTCCCCTGAACGCCATTCAAGCCCTATCTGCTCGGATAGATCGGCTCGCATTCGTTGTGGATGCCCTCGTCTGTGTCCAAACGGTTGGGCAAGCTCCCCAGGTCCTCGTTCCTCCACCTCGGGACCGGGACCCTTACAGAGGGAGAGAAGTCTTCGCCCGCGTCGGCACGACCGAACACAGCCTAGCTGTCTTCGGCGGCCGCAGACTCCTCGGGCTAACCAATTCAATCACCCGCTGGCTGCCGCACAGCTCAACACCGAGGTCTCTCGCCAGAGCGCCTCGCCCCGAGGCCCATCGCGCCCCTGTCCCTCCCGAGGAGGTGTCGGTCAGCTGGCCTGCACCCAGGCATGACTGGCACCCCTCCCTTGACGGGGTCGCGTGGACGGGACTCACTATGGTAGCTCGAAGACGACCTTGCTATGGGACCTAAGGAACCTCATCGAACAGAACCGGGGCCTTGGCCAGGCACAGGTCTCTGGCAGCAGCGGCCAAAAATCAGAGTATGCCGAATCATCGGGATACCACGACCGACTCGACTCCCTCGAAAAGAAGATTGAAGGCATGCATCGGGAAAATCGTCCTTCAAGCGACGGGACTAAATATGCCACCGACTCGCTCATGAAGCCCTTCACTAAAGAGCTACTCGCCGTCCATGTCTCCTCCCAGAACAAGTCCCCGAAGGTCTCCCTCTTCGATGGAAAGTCCGACCCGAAAGACCATTTGGACGCGTTCACTGCTGGGATGAGTTTCCAGGACAACTCCGACGCCGCGCAATGCCGTGCCTTTCCCGCCACTCTCATCCGCTCTGGACGAGACTGGTTCTGAGGACTCATGCCACGCTCAATCTCTATCTTTGATGAGCTGGCCACCCAGTTCCTCGGCCATTTCGTCGGGAACAGACGGCAGAAGCGGACCGTTGATCATCTCTTCACCATAAAGAGCGGGGACAAAGAATTCTTCAAAGGGTACGTCTCCCGCTTCTATAACGCCCTCCTTGAAGTCCCAGTGCATCGGGACGAGACGGTCATTATGGCTCTTAGGTCGGGTCTTAGGCATAAGGAGTGGCTACGCTCCTTTGCATTAGCGCAACCTAAGACCATGGCCGAAGTAAAGGCCTGGACCGAACGTGAGTGTTGGGGTAAAAATTTACACCCCGGTTGACCGAGTCAAAGTCAAGGTCAACCCCCAAGCTAGGTGGGCCCAAGCCCAGGTCAAGCGGGCCCATGCCCAAGTCGAGCCCGCGGCCAGCCTCCCCATGCCAACAACAAAATTATGTAATAAGTAATTTTTTATGTAATTGTTTATGCATGAATGTAAACAAAATGGGCATAAAGCCAATATTTTGTAAGCCCATGGCTTATGTGCAAAAAATGAAATGGCACATGAGCCATGGGATGGCTAAAATGCCATTTTTTGAAAGCCCAAGGGGCTATATGTAAATATGTAAGCCTATAAAAGGCAAAATGATGATGAATAAAGAGAACACTTTTATTCTCTCAAAAAACCTAGGGTTTGTATTTCTTTCCCTTTTCTGAAGGTCTCAAACCTTCTTCTTTCTTCTGAATTAAATCAAGAGTTTTACTCTTCCTTTTCAAAAACAAAATAGTTTTTCACCACCAAACTCACAAAGGAGAACTTGAATCTGTCTTTAGATCCCAAAAAGGAGAGATTTTCAGATCTCACATCTCTTGATCTTCAAGATCCAGCTAACGGAGGAGGAGGAGGAAGAACCCCTTTCACTAAACCCAAAAAAACACACTCAGGAGTCCAAATCCTCTCTGATTTCTGTTCCGAGAAATTTTCTTGGCTAAAAGCCTCCTTTTCTTGCCGGCGCTCAAGCGCAGAGCGCCCGCGTGCCGACACGTGGCGCGCTTGCACTACAACGTCCCGCGCTCAAGCGCAAAGCGCCCACGTGCCGACACGTAGCGCGCTTGCGCTCAAGCGCAAGCGCTCGAGCGCAAGTCGCCCCGGTGCCGACACGTGGCGCGCTTGCGCTCGAGCGCAAGTCATCCCGGTGCCGACACATGGCGTGCAAGCGCTCAGGCGCAAGTCTCCCCCGTGCCGACACGTGGCGCGCTTGTGATTGTTAGAGTACGTGCGTGTTCAAGTTTAGTTTTAAATACCGCAATCAAGACGGTTTCGCTTGTAGCTAGCCGGTTGAGTACGGGTCGTCCGCAGGGAGATGGGAGTCTTTTTCAATGTGTTTTAACGAGTTAAGTCCGGTTGTTCAGATTTTGTTTGTGGTTATCTAAGTGTTGAGTTGATAGTTAAAGAGAGCATGTTAGGGTTAGGATTAGGTTAGTTTGAGTTAGGAGTCTCCACATCTTTCGTTGCCTCTCTTAATATCGGTGTTACGGTAATCGGCAACAACGGGGATTAGCACGACTAGGAAGGACTTTGCGAGTATAAGCTAGGGTTTCCAACGCATAAGTCTTCCTTTTGGTGCTTGTCCGTCCGTTCTTGGCTCTTAGCCATAACCTCCGGTTAATTCAACCATAACCGGTCTCACTACGGAATCACCGCTATCATGTAGGATAGGGTGCCGTAAGGAGCGGATTGTGGTTCAATTAACGGGAGTTGATTTAAGCTGTTGGGCAAGGAAAGAGTGAGAGAGATTTCCTTCTCTCAAACTTCCCTTATCCTACCCTAACAAGTATTAACTACTCACACTTCATGATAAGGAAAAACAAAACAAAACAAAAGAGGGAGATAGAAAGAAGGAGATTAGGAGAATACGACTAACTATTTGAGACCTCACCTTGGCGAGGATCGAGCGTAAGTATCATTATCGTATGAATGATAAAGAAAAAGAGAGAAGAAAGAAACACAAGAAAATAACAACAACTACTTAACGAATTAAAAGTTACAACAATTAAAGAAAGAGCAAGACAAGCATGAAAATAAAATGATTTTCTTTATTTACCATTCCTCCCTCACAAAGCTCACTACAAGTTTAATGGAGAAGAGATGAGAAGAAGAAGAACATGTAAACTAAAACCTAGCAAAAAGAAATACAAGAATGGACCTTTTCCTTCACAAAGTTCTGGGCTATTTATAGGCCAAAAAATGAAAATCTAGGGCAACCACCAGAACACATCTGAAAAGACCAAACTGCCCCCAAACGCCCATGCCCTGACTCCTCTGTACGGCCGCGGATCCGCCGCCTATGCCCCCTATTGGCCACGGATCCGCGCCCCTATTGTGGAGTTAGGGTGTGGGCTTCTGTGTACTTCCCTGGTCTTCTGTCCCCTCTTGTCTGTTGTATGTATTTTCTGAAAATTCTTTCCCATTTCTTCCAGAATTTCTGTTGAGGAATGGTGGACGGAGGCGATTCATTTGCTTCGTCAACTTGTCGAGCGCTTTCGAGAGAGGAGAAGAGATTTGCATATGATATTTATTGATTTAGAAAAAGCGTACGACAAGGTACCTAGAGAGGTATTATGGGGGACAATGATGAAAAAGGGGGTCCCCGTCAAGTATATTGACATAATCAAGGATATGTACGACGGAGTAGTGGCAAATGTCAGAACTTGCGGTGGCTTAACAAGTGATTTTCCGATTACTATTGGTTTACATCAAGGATCTGCATTAAGTCCTTTCCTGTTTACCATCGTGATGGATGAGCTTACTAGAACTATCCAAGATGAAGTCCCTTGGTGCATGCTATTCGCTGATGATATTGTTCTAGTAAATGAGACGAAAGCAGGGGTTAATGCCAAATTGGAATTATGGAGACAAACATTGGAATCTCGGGGATTCAGATTGAGCAGGTCCAAGACAGCATATATGCACTGCAAATTTAGTAGCCAGAGAAATCAAAACCATATTGGTATAACATTGGAAGGGCAAGAGATATCACCGAGCGACCAGTTTAGATATCTAGGTTCCATCATCCAAAGGAATGGGGAGATCGATAGTGATGTTAATCAAAGGATCCAAGCTGGTTGGTTGAAATGGAGGAGTGCAACAGGGATTTTGTGTGATCGTAACTTTCTGTTAAAATTGAAAGGGAAGTTTTATCGGAGCGCTATTCGGCCTGCCTTATTATATGGTACAGAATGCTGGGCTCCTAAGAAGCATCATACACAGAAGATGCATGTAGCGGAGATGCGCATGCTTCATTGGATGTGCGGTAATACTAGAAAAGACAAGGTACGAAATGAGGATATCTGTGCAAAAGTTGGTGTAGCACCCGTGGAGGAGAAGATGCGGGAAAACCGGCTTAGATGGTTTGGTCATGTGCGACGCAGACCTATGGAAGCACCGGTTCGACGAATAGATACTCTCGATATGGGTAATGGCAAAAGGGCAAAAGGGAGACCGAAGAAAACATGGATGGAGGTGATACGAAATGATATGGTTGCCAAAGGACTCAATGAAAGTATATTGTTCGATAGAAGTGAGTGGAGACAGAGGATTCATGTGTTGGACCCGGCGTGATTCTCATGTTGGTTCATGTAGCCTACCCCTTATGCTTGGGATAAAAGGCTCAGTTGTTGTTGTTGTTGTTGTTGTTTTTGTCATGATTGCCTCGAGCTCCGCGTAGATCTCTTGGATTTTGTGCTACCATTGAGCCTTGTGCATGAGAATGATATTGATTTGACATTTTGTCTTCCTAAACTGGTATCTGGCAACATACGGATGAAGAGCGGAGACCGTGTTTTATCTTTGATTGGCAGGAACCCGGATTTTGTCGTGTTTTCCATGAATTTCACCATTTTAGAACCGAGAACCTGTATCCTGCAATTGACTAGCAAACACGGCTCAAGAGTATCTACCGATATGCAATGTGACAAAAATTGGGCGGTATGAAAATGCAAAAATCTGATATGAACAAATACCCCCAAACTTATCATTTGCTCATCCCGAGCAAAGCCCATTTATTCGCAAAAAAATTCCTAACCTCACTTTCGCAGGGAACGCGATTGCACTGAGCATGTGCAACAAGCCGTTAAACCTCTAGGTGTCCCTAGTAGGAGGAGTGTTGTCTCCTGAGGGTTTTCAGCGGATACTACCCACAAAATCCGGTCAAGTTGGTTTTGTAAAATAACTAAGCTTCAAACCCTAAAGTTTTTAGAAAATAACAATTCTATAATCCTAAGTCTAGACCATCGAACCTTTATTTTTCACAGCTCGCTTCTTATTTAACTACAGATTTTATATGTCTTTACGTGCAGTGCAAATAGTGTCGTTAAGTTCCCGAAAGATCGAATAAAGTCATCATGTCGCACAATAAAGCCCAGATAACAATTTAAAAAGGATCACATAAGTTTTATAAAGAGTTAAGCATTTTTCAAGTTTCGTTTTCCAGTAAGCTTTCAACTTCAGAATTTCTATCTTCCATAACAGGAAACTAAATCGTATTTTTCACTCCACCTTTTTCTTGTTTTCATTTCATACACACCTCTGTGAACGTGCAATAGTCTTTATCATAGAATAAAACCTTCATATCTCCGTTAAAATTTTTATAAAAGCCTGTCTTTTATCAAGATTATTCTCACACAAAGAACCGTTAGGAATTTTAACTCGGAGAGAACACTTGCTTGACTTTGTTTTAAACTGGACTTTCTAGGCTTCTTAGCGAGCTTTGAGCCAATGCACCCAAACCAGTTGGTTTTAGGGCATTAGGTGTAGAAACACCCCAGCGGACTTAATTACTCAAGTCACCTAGGTCCAAAAACAAAAGACAGTTTGGCGTGAAAATCGGATGATTTAATACGAACGGAGATATAACCGGCAGTTCAATTATTTTTTGGATAAAAGACGTGTTTAGTGGGTTTGGTGTGTAATCATTCCAATCAAGTTTCAGATGGGTTATTTTTCAGACTTAGCTCCAATTACGGCATCAATAACATTCCTTCATATTCGCTTTACTTCATAAACTATTCTTGACATTACTTATTTCAGAACAAACCTATTTGATCCTCAGAAAATCATTTATCTGTTTAAAAGTTTAAACATGAAAGACTTGTTATCTAATTCCCAAAATCTTCGACACGTGTAGTGTGATGCAAAGACGTATATCAGCTATAGTTAACTTTAAAGGAGAGTTATCTTTCAGGTTTTCAAAATCTAAACATAAGATTTAGTCATTCCTATTTTTTTCAAACAAAAACCGTCGAATTATGAATCAGAGTTCTTCCACAAGCTAACTTGAAAAAAAAGTTTTTATATTTTTTAGAAAATTTTCAAATTTTTATGGATTTTAATATGCAGATGCAAAATATACATATGAATGCGAAGGTAAGAAATGCGTACCGAGAGTACCCCCAAACTTAAACTGGACAGTGTCCTCACTGTCGTTGCATGAAGAGATTATTTGAAGGGTCAAAATTGTCGGTTAGCGATACACAAATTTTTATTTGTTTTTGTGTTTTAGAGAAAAAGAAAAAGAATATACACAAATATATACAAAATGGTTTGTACGTACCCCCAAACTTATTTGGAACAGTGTCCGCTGTTCTTGGCTGGATAACCGAAGTTTGGAGGTAGGCAGAGGAAGATCATTCAGGGTAAACCGGCTCCTGTAGGAGCAGGAGCTCCTCTGTCGGTTCGGCGCTAAGGTACGGTTTGCATCGGTGTCCGTTTACCTTGAAGAGTGAACCGTCCTTTGGATTTTCCAAATCCACAGCGCCATGCAGATACACATTCCGCACAAAATACGGCCCTTTCCAGCGAGATCTGAGCTTTCCAGGATGGAAGTGAAGTCGGGTGTCGTAAAGCAGTACCTGCTGACCAGGTACGAAGGTTTTGCGCAAAAGGTGTTTATCGTGAAACACCTTCGTTCGATTCTTAACGACAACCGTGTTATCGTAAGCCTCATCCCTAAGCTCGTTCAGTTCGTTCAACTGCAGCTTCCGATGGCTGCCCGCGTCCTCAAGAGACAGATTCAGCTCCTTTATCGCCCAAAATGCGCGATGCTCTATTTCGACAGGTAGGTGGCAGGCTTTTCCGTACACAAGCCGATAGGGAGACATGCCAAGGTCGGTCTTATAAGCGGTTCGAAATGCCCAAAGGGCATCAGTGAGTTTCAGAGACCAATCCTTACGGTTCTTGGAAACCGTCTTCTCCAGTATCTGCTTGATTTGCCGATTTGAAACTTCGGCCTGCCCGCAGGTTTGGGGGTGGTAGGGCGTAGAAAGCTTATGATTAATGGAGTATTTCCGCATCAAGGCTTCGAAGGTTTTATTGCAGAAATGACTACCATTGTCGCTAATGATCGCTCGGGGGTGCCCAAACCGTAAGAAAATGTTTTCTTTAAGGAACCTAACGACAACCTTGTTGTCGTTAGTTCAGCTGGGCACAGCCTCGACCCATTTAGAGACGTAATCAACAGCTAGAAGGATGTACAAGTTCCCGAAAGAGCTGGGAAACGGCCCCATGAAGTCTATCCCCCAAACATCAAAAATCTCCACAACCAAGATCGGTTGGAGCGGCATCTCGTTCCTCCGGGATATCCGGCCCATGTGTTGGCACCGGGAACAAGTCTTGCAATAGTCGTGAGCGTCTTTGAAAAGTTGTGGCCAGTAGAAACCACATTGCAAGATCTTCTCAGCTGTCTTTCTGGGCCCAAAATGCCCGCCACACGCTTGATCGTGGTAAAATGACAGCACACTCTTGAATTCCTCATCAGGGACACACCGACGAATAATCTGGTCGGGACAGTACTTGAAAAAGTAGGGTTCGTCCCAGTAAAAGTGTTTTACTTGGGATAAGAAGCGAAGTCTGTCCTGACGTGACCATTCGGTCGGTAGTAATCCCGTGGCCAAATAGTTCACAATATCCGCGAACCAGGGTTCGCATGATACTGTCAAGAGCTGTTCATCCGGGAAAACGCCGTTGATCGGAATTGGAAGCGAAGGCGAAGAAGGAAGTCGTGAGAGATGGTCGGCAACCACGTTTTCACATCCTCGTTTGTCCTTAATGACAAGGTCAAACTCTTGAAGCAAGAGGATCCAACGTATTAACTGAGATTTGGCATCTTTCTTCGCAAAAAGATGGCGCAGAGCTGAATGGTCTGTGTAGACAATGACTGGAGAGCCGATGAGGTAGGGCCTGAACTTTTCTAGAGCAAATACAACAGCTAAGAATTCCTTCTCAGTTGTTGTATAGTTGAGTTGGGCGTCGTTCAGGGTTCGGCTTGCGTAATAGATTACGTGCGGCATCTTGTTGATGTGTTGTCCAAGGACAGAACCAATGGCAAAGTCGGATGCATCGCACATAATCTCGAATGGGTGCGTCCAGTCAGGGGAAGAAAGAACGGGAGCAGAAGTGAGGGGGCGTTTCAGTGACTCGAATGCATTCACACAGCTCGAGTTGAAGTCGAAAGGTGTATCCTTGGCCAACAAAAGAGTCAAGGGCCTAGCAATCTTGCTAAAGTCCTTGATGAACCGTCTATAGAAACCGGCATGGCCAAGGAAGGCTCGGATATCTCTGACGCATCGGGGAGGAGGCAGATTGGAAATGACCTCAATCTTTGCTTTGTCAACCTCTATGCCATTTTGCGAGATGATATGTCCTAAGACAATACCTTCACGCACCATGAAGTGGCATTTCTCCCAGTTCAAAGTGAGATTCTTGTCTTTACATCGGGTAAGGACAGCGTCAAGATGCAGCAAACACTCGTCGAAGGAGTCGCCGAAGATGGAGAAGTCATCCATGAAAATCTCCAGAAATTTTTCCACCATGTCCGAGAAAATTCCCATCATACACCGCTGGAAGGTAGCGGGCGCATTGCATAGCCCAAAGGGCATGCGGCGATATGCAAACGTGCCGAAAGGACAAGTGAAAGTGGTCTTGTCCTGGTCTTTTTCGGCGATGGGAATTTGATTATAGCCAGAGTAGCCATCAAGAAAACAATAGTACTCATGTCCGGCCAATCGTTCAAGCATCTGGTCAATGAAAGGTAGCGGAAAGTGGTCTTTCCGCGTTGCGGCGTTGAGTTTTCTGTAATCAATGCAAACTCGCCACCCAGTTTGGGTGCGAGTAGGGATTAACTCGTTTGCCTCGTTGGTTATGACCGTGATGCCTGACTTCTTGGGGACAACATGAATGGGGCTAACCCACTGGCTATCAGAGATAGGGTAAATGATACCACTATCTAGACATTTGACGATCTCCTTCTTCACAGCCTCCTTCATGACTGGATTAAGACGTCTTTGTGGATCCCAGGCTGGTTTGGCATCATCCATCAGATGAATGTGATGCTCAACGATCAGGGGACTAATCCCCTTGATGTCCGCCATGGACCAGCCAAAAGCTTGCCTGTTGCTGTGCAAGACCGCGAGAAGGGCTTTCTCTTGCTCGGGAGCTAGAGAAGCCGAGATGATGACAGGGAGGGTCTCGTTCTCACCTAAGTAAGCATACTTAAGGTGAGACGGCAACGGCTTGAGTTCGAGCGTTGGAGGTGAAATGATGGAAGGCAAGACTGGTGCAAAGGTCTCGAACTCAAAGGACTCCAGCAAAGGTTCAAAGCGAGTGTAGGCAACCGAGTTGGATGGTTCAGGTAACTCATCCGGAAAGTCGAAGGATTCAAACTCGGGTTGTGCGCAGCTAAGATCGTTCGAAAACGCGAAACACTCGTAGTCGTTGTCGGGCGCAGAAACAGCAGCAGGTTCGAAGAGAAACGCACTAGTGGCGTCAAGATTGTCGTGTTCAAACAGAAACTCCTCGAATTCACACTCTTCCGGGGTGATCTCCTGGATCGAGCAGACGTCCAATATATGAGCATTAGGTTCGGCGGGCTGATTCCCCAACCTAAAAATGTTGAGTTCAATCGTCATATTTCCAAAAGAGAGGTTCATCGAACCATTGCGACAATTGATCACAGCATTTGAGGTTGCGAGAAATGGGCGACCGAGTATCACCGGAATTTGATTCCGGGGGTTAGCTACAGGCTGTGTATCTAATACAATGAAGTCAACGGGGAATATGAAGTCCCCGACTCTTATCAACACATTCTCTAGCTCACCCCTAGGATGGGTGATCGATCGGTCGGCCATTTGGAGAGTGCAGTGCGTGGGTTTCAGCTCTCCGACGCCTAATTGCTCGTATACTGAATACGGAAGCAAGTTAACACTGGCACCAAGATCTAATAGTGCGCGGTTGATGTTCTTATCCCCAATGGTAATTGAAATCGTAGGACAGCCAGGGTCCTTCCGTTTTTGTGGTAAAGATTGGGTAAGGGCATCACTCACAGCACTAGCCAAGAAAACTTTCTTGGGTACCTGAGACTTCCTCTTTTTCGTGCACAAGTCCTTTAAGATTTTCGCGTAAGACGGGACTTGTTGGACAGCATCTAAAAGAGGAATGTTAATGTTAACTTGCTTAAATAACTCCAGAATCTTCTCCATTTGAGGATTTTGTTTATTAGATCTCAACCGGTTTGGAAATGGAACATTTTGAAAATTGGTTGAGTCTAATGCTGGAGGAGGAGATTGTGGAGTTGGAACGGATCCCAGAATAGGTGTTTTTGTGGAGTGAAAAGTGGGTCCGTTTAGAGCAGAAGAAGAGGAAGGAGAGCCTGTTGAAAAACGGAGAATAGGCTCGGAAGACGAAGAAGAAGGAGAAGAAGAAGAAGAAGAAGCGGCGGCCGGGGTGTCATCGTTGATCCGTTTGCCAATGTTGTTTTGCAGCATCCTCCCCGATCTCAGTGTGGTCACGGTACTCACATTATGGTTTTGTTGTTCAAGAGCAACATGTGCATTATGTGGGTGACCGGGATTTGGGAGTGGCTGGGACGGGAGCTTCCCCTTCTCTCTCTCGCTTAAGGTCGCGTTCAGCTGTGCAATCTGGGCCTCGATGGTCTTGATGCTTTGCCCGTGTGCAGCAGTGTGTTGCACTAAAGATTGAATGGAAGACTGGATGTTGGCGGTGGATTGAGTTGATTGTTTAACAAACGCCTCCAGACTTCGCTCGAGCGAGGAAACCTTATCGTTGTTTGACGGAACAAAGTTGTTTGGTGGAAAAGAGTTGTTGGGTGCAAAGTTGTTCGTCTGATTTTGGAAAGGTTGGGGTTGGAAGGGCTGCTGATATTGGTGTTGAGTTTGTTGTGGCGCTTGTTGTTGCGGTGGAGGGGCCCTTTGGAAATTGTTGCCTTGGAATTGATTCTGATTCTGATTCCAGGCGAAATTGGGGTGGTTCCTCCAACCAGGATTGTAGGTGGAAGAGTATGGATCATTCCTCGGTCTTTGCTGGAAGGCAGCATTAACCTGATCCTGTCCTTGCGAGGGTGGATTGTAAGGACACTCTTCGGTCAAGTGGGAAGGATCGGAACAACAAGCGCAGATGGTACGAAGGGGGAGAACAGGGGTGGGGGCAGGAGCAGAAAATTTGCTTTCTATCGCTTCAAGTTTTTTTTGTTATTGCAGCCATTTCAGCTTTCATTGCAATAGAGACGTCAAGTTGGTGGATTCCTACCCTAGACTGACCGGTAGAAGTGGAGGTAGAAGAAGAAGAAGTCGGTCTGGTGCTCTCCCACTGTAGCATTTGCTCCGCAAGGTCGTCAAAGAACTGCCACGCTTCCTCGTCAGATTTCGATAGGAAGTGGCCCTGACAGATGGTTTCCAGCAACTGCTTCGTTGCTGGGTTCAGTCCCTCGTATAAGGTTTGGCAGAGTTGCCATTTCTCTATACCGTGGTGAGGACACTGAACAAGAAGGTCTTTGTATCGGTCAAAGCACTTCCAGAAGGGTTCAGAAGGAAGCTGAGAGAATTGGTTGATTTCATTTCGAATCCTTGCGGTCTTATGATTCGGATAGAATTTTTTCAGAAACGCTTTAACAAACTCGTCCCAGCTGGTGATTGAGTGGGAAGCAGTGCTATACAGCCATTTTTCAGCGAGATCGCATAAAGTGAACGGAATGACCCGTAGACGTATAGCATCGTCCGACAGCTGGGTTATTTTCATCATGGCACAGACGTTTTGAAATTTGTTGATGAAGATATAGGCATCTTCAGATTCAAGCCCATGAAAACGTGGAAGCATGTTGATGAAATGGGGCTTAATTTCAAAGTTGTCCCCATTGGCCGGAGGAAGAGAAAGGCAGGTGGGAAGTGCAGAACGGGTGGGGTAGAAACGATCCTGGAGCGCAATTCGCTGCGGCGCTACAACAGGCGGAGGTGGTGGGAGATTGGTCTCCGTAGGAGGTGGAGCCAATCCAGCGGTGGTCAAAGAGATGTTCGGATTAAATCCTGACATCGCGGAAGAAGAGGTTGGTGAAGGTGAAGGTGAAGGTGAAGATGTATGAACAGAATTCCGGTCAACGTCGGAGTTGGCCGGCAAAGGAAGGGGTGAAAGAGGAGTGGACGGAGTATCGACTTCGGAGTCGATCGCGTAGTCGGTCGCGACTAACGTAACGCGGACTAGACGGGCGCTAGTGTCCCGAGTCCAAGCGGACATACACTAAACGAGTTTAGTATAGTCAAAGCGGAGAAGGTGAGGGTAAGAAAACGTCAATGGAGAAAGGCGATGGGTGGTGGGTGAAAATGGATTTGGCGACAAAAGGGCAAGTTTTTATAAAAGTTTTTGATTTTTTCTTTTTTCTTTTTGTTTTTAGAAAGAGATTTACAGAAATATGTACGGAAATACGGCTTAAGCAATCACAAACAAGATATGCACAATCACACCTAGATCTAGGGTAACCTAGGTCTACTAGACCTGCTCCTGAACTTGATTATCGAAGTTAAACAGTGTCGAGAAACACGCTTAAAAATACACTGATCACGAGGCCAGGTAAGTGCAGAGATAAGGGGAGGTTTTCCAACGCTTTCGCGAAGTTCCTTAATTAAATAACCCTTTCTCTTTCGGCGGTTGCGCCTTTAACACTTTCCTAGAAACCCCGTAAACAATATACGGTTAAGCGAGGTTCTAAACACGGTTTATCTTCTCCTAATGAGCGCGAAGTCCTTAGGGCTGAAGTCTAGTATTTTTTAATTTACAAGGGATAATACATATGCTTTAGTGATTTTTGGGGTCCTAGGAAGGGTGCTGAAATCCCCACCCAATCTGGATTGGTTTCAAGCCCCTTAAGTCCGTATTAAAGAATGCAAAACAGTAACAAATCAACTGCAAACAATTTTTTTATTTGCGGCGCAAAGAATCCTGCACAAGAATAGTTTATTGGAAGGGGGAGAAGAGTTTGCGCAAAGAAGGCTGCAGAAAACACAATTCAGTGGAGTCCAGAGGAGAGGGGAGAGGCAGAGGGACTTACAGAGAGAATTTGGCAGCCCAAGGGCACCAAGTGGCCGCGGATCCGCGGCCTGAGCCCTCTATTGCCGCGGATCCGCGGCAATAAGGAGAGATTGGGACTTCAGTTTTTCTGTGGGTGCTTCTGTGGGTCTCCTCTGCTTGTCTGGATCTTTGGAATTTTTACTTGCTCACTGTACTAGCTCCAGATCTTGACAGTAGACCGTATGCTTCGTTTTGTCCGTCGCGGTGTAGCCGCGAAATGTGGGTCTATCTTCCCACGTCTTTGGCACTGTACTTGAACTCCGTATTTTCAACGTCTTGGCCACTGAACTCGAACCTTGTATTTTCCTACACACTTGCACAAAAGCTAATCAAAAAACAACAAGATGGTTTTTTACAAAGTATGTATTTTTTTTGTTTTTTTTATACTTACAAATTAACTCGAAATTACACAAAGAAATAAACTACCATCTCCCCGGCAACGGCGCCATTTGATTGTTAGAGTACGTGCGTGTTCAAGTTTAGTTTTAAATACCGCAATCAAGACGGTTTCGCTTGTAGCTAGCCGGTTGAGTACGGGTCGTCCGCAGGGAGATGGGAGTCTTTTTCAATGTGTTTTAACGAGTTAAGTCCGGTTGTTCAGATTTTGTTTGTGGTTATCCAAGTGTTGAGTTGATATTTAAAGAGAGCATGTTAGGGTTAGGATTAGGTTAGTTTGAGTTAGGAGTCTCCACATCTTTCGTTGCCTCTCTTAATATCGGTGTTACGGTAATCGGCAACAACGGGGATTAGCACGACTAGGAAGGACTTTGCGAGTATAAGCTAGGCTTTCCAACGCATAAGTCTTCCTTTTGGTGCTTGTCCGTCCGTTCTTGGCTCTTAGCCATAACCTCCGGTTAATTCAACCACAACCGGTCTCACTACGGAATCACCGCTATCATGTAGGATAGGGTGCCGTAAGGAGCGGATTGTGGTTCAATTAACGGGAGTTGATTTAAGCTGTTGGGCAAGGAAAGAGTGAGAGAGATTTCCTTCTCTCAAACTTCCCTTATCCTACCCTAACAAGTATTAACTACTTACACTTCATGATAAGGAAAAACAAAACAAAACAAAAGAGGGAGATAGAAAGAAGGAGATTAGGAGAATACGACTAACTATTTGCGACCTCACCTTGGCGAGGATCGAGCGTAAGTATCATTGTCGTATGAATGATAAAGAAAAAGAGAGAAGAAAGAAACACAAGAAAATAACAACAACTACTTAACGAATTAAAAGTTACAACAATTAAAGAAAGAGGAAGACAAGCATGAAAATAAAATGATCTTCTTTATTTACCATTCCTCCCTCACAAAGCTCACTACAAGTTTAATGGAGAAGAGATGAGAAGAAGAAGAACATGTAAACTAAAACCTAGCAAAAAAAATACAAGAATGGACCCTTTCCTTCACAAAGTTCTGGGCTATTTATAGGCCAAAAAATGAAAACCTAGGGCAACCACCAGAACACATCTGAAAAGACCAAACTGCCCCCAAACGCCCATGCCCTCCCTCTGTACGGCCGCGGATCCGCCGCCTATGCCCCCTATTGGCCGCGGATCCGCGCCCCTATTGTGGAGTTAGGGTGTGGGCTTCTGTGTACTTCCCTGGTCTTCTGTCCCCTCTTGTCTGTTGTATGTATTTTCTGAAAATTCTTTCCCATTTCTTCCAGAATTTCTGTTGAGGAAAGGTGGACTTTTTGTGGATGTTTTTGTCATGATTGCCTCGAGCTCCGCGTAGATCTCTTGGATTTTGTGCTACCATTGAGCCTTGTGCATGAGAATGACATTGATTTGACATTTTGTCTTCCTAAACTGGTATCTGGCAACATACGGATGAAGAGCGGAGACCGTGTTTTATCTGTGGTTGGCAGGAACCCGGATTTTGTCGTGTTTTCCATGAATTTCACCGTTTTAGAACCGAGAACCTGTATCCTGCAATTGACTAGCAAACACGGCTCAAGAGTATCTACCGATATGCAATGTGACAAAAATTGGGCGGTATGAAAATGCAAAAATCTGATATGAACAGCTTGCGCTCAAGCGCAAGCGCTCAGGCGCAAGTCGCCCCCGTGCCGACACGTGGCGCACTTGCGCTCGAGCGTCAGGCGCTGATGCACAAAGCGCCCACGTGCCGACACGTGGCACCCAGCGCTCGAGCGCAGAGCGCCCACGCACCGACACGTGGCACTTTAGCGCCTAAGCGCACAGCACCTAGGCGAACAGCGCCCAAGGTGCTGCCCCCACGCATCCTTTGGATGCCTTTCCCCCCTCTTTTTATGTACATACATATACATATACATATGTATACATATTTGCACACACGCGTGCTCCACGACACTGTCCCTGTTAGAAAAATTTTTCTAACGGGGAGCTGCCCCGCACCCCGCAAGGGGGCTGCTAGCCCTCTTGACCCCCAGCCCGCTATCCGGGTAGCGGGACCCCCGTAAAAACTCTGCGTGGCTCCTGATATATCCAAAACCCCTTTTCAAAACACAACACACGTACACCGCACATTGAGTTTGCATGACCAGTTTAACCCGTTAATCGGAGGTTCCCTCGCCCCAAAGGCGAGGGGTAATTAACGGCAGCTTAGTCCGCGGCTGCCGGAGATTCGGATCCCCACAATCAATAAATCCCGGTCTACCCCAGGCAGGGGGAATCTGTAGTACGCCTGAAAAGCGCGCGCGTATTCCTATCTCAATGGGGTGACAAAAAACACCCTACAGTGAGATCTAGCTTAAGTCCGAGATGAACACCAACCTGCCCCGGACAGAGCAAGCTGATCAGAAGAAAAAGGACAGGGAAGAGAAAAAGAAGATTGAGCAGCCAAAGTCCTACTCCCCGAAGTTTTAGGAGTACACCCCGCTCAACGTCTCCCAGACGGTACTGTTGGAGCAGGCTAAGGGCGAGAGGTTCTTCAAACTCCCCCCAGTCTTGAATAGGGCGGCAAAGCGTACCAGGGGCCCCTACTGCGCTTTCCACAGGTCACAGGGCCACTCCACCAAGATCTGCATGCAGCTCCAAGACTACATCGAGGAGTTAATCCGCTCGGGGCACCGGGCAACGTACTTGCGAGACAAGCAGCAAGCCGACCGTGAGCAAGAGCACCATTTCCCTCCCGGCGAGTTGACAATCGGCCAAATCATGGTCGTGTCAGCAGGGGTTATGACGGGAACCGACAAAGCGCGGCACCCCTTACCGATCGAGGGGACTGGCAGCCACCTAAGGAAGAAAGCTAAAGCGGCCGAGCCGATAGTCTTTTCCGACGAGGACCTCTACGGGATATCCTTGCCTCACAACGACCTACTGGTGATCACAGCTCAGGTCCACCGCTACGAAGTGCAGAGCATATTGGTCCACTCGAGAAGCTCGGCGGACATTCTCTTTTATGACTGCTTTCTGCGTATGGGACTCACCCCGTCGGACCTAAGGCCGACCGCCCACGTCCTGTCAGGGTTCACTAACCACTCCATCCCTGCGGAAGGGGTAATCACCCTCCAATTTAACATAGGGGAGGCGGGCCGTACGCGCACCGTGCCTGTGGAGTTTATCGTCGCGAGAATCCCATCGGCTTACAACGTCCTCCTCGGTCGCCCGACACTGAACTCCCTCCGGGCCCAGATATCGACCTACCACCCAGCGATGAAATTCCCACTCGACCAAGGCGGGATAGGTCGGGCCTACAGGGACCAACGAACCGCAAAGGTTTGCTTCACCGCAACATCTACGTCTGAGCGGCCAAACGATGACATTGAGGGTGAGGATGATATCAAGGGTTCTCTGGACACTCGAGACGAGCAAAAAGAGGTTCGAGGGACCCTGGTGGAGCCGTTAACAGAGGTCTCCCTCGTAGAAGGGGACGATGAACAAACCGTTCAGATCGGGTCACTCTTAACGGGGATTCAGCGGGATGACCTAGTCCACTTCCTCAGAAGTAACTCCGACGTGTTCGCCTGGGCTCCTGCCGACATGCCTGGGATCGACCCCAAAATCATATCGCACAAGCTCGGGGTGGACCCTACGGTCCGACCCGTCTGGCGGAAAAAACGGAGCTTCGCCCTGATCAAACAAAAAGCGATCAAGGACGAAGTAGATAGGCTCCTGATTGTTGTAGATTTTGCGTGTGCATTTTAAATTAAAGAATACCGCAATCAATACGGTGTCGCTTGGTAGCTAGCTAGTTGAGTACGGGTCGGTCCACAGGGAAATCGTGTTATCTCTTTAAGTTCTTACGATTTAAGTCCTATTTTTGGTAGGTTTTGATTAAAAAATCTAAGATTGAAATTAATTTGATTTAAAGTCTTGCTAGGGTTAGGATTAGGTTAGTTTAGAAAAAGAATTTTACTCACTGCTTTCTTTGCCCTAGTTAAGAACATAGGTGTTAGGGTAATAGTCAACAAAGGGGATTAGCATGACTAGGAAGAAACGTAGTTTCTTTCTTTTGGTCCTTGTCCGTCCTTTCTTAACTCTTAGCCCTAACCTCTATGTAAATCAACCATAACCGGTCTAATTAGGGAATCACCGCTATCTCGTAGGATAGGGTGCCGTAGTGAGCGGTGTGTGGTTAATTTACATAGAGTCCTAATTAATTAATTTATACGAGCAATGAAAGGAATGAGAGATTTCCATCTCTCAAACCTACCCAATCCTAACCCTAACAAGTAAGGAATTACACACTCATTAGGGAAGTTACGATGAAATTCATTTTTATAATTTTCTTTTTAATTAACTAATTAACTTGCAGATAAATAAAGACAGATAAAAATTGCAGAAAAATAAATTTCAATTAAGAAGAACGCAAGATAAAAATGAAAAACACTTACTTTTATTGATGACCTCTTGACGATTACAATGGAAATAAAATTTAATCTAAGAAATTAAAAAGAGGCATACCTAATTAGGCTTTCGGCTTTCCTATTTATAGATAGGAGAAACCCTAGGTTTTACATCTGATCCATACATGAAATTACAAGACTACCCTAAGAAAGCCGGGTCAAAGCACCGACACCTACCGACACGTGCACTGCACGGCCGCGGAACCGTGGCAGAATGCCTTGTTTGGCCGCGGTTCCGCGTCCATATGGTGGGCTCTTGGACTCAGTTTCTCAGGGCTGCTTCATGTTGCTTTTTCCTTTTGTTTTCTTCACTTGGTTCCTCAGAATCTTTTCTACTTTATTCTAGATTTCCAACAATGCAGAATTATGTGAACTTTTACCGTGAGCTTCACTTTGAAGTCTTTAATCCTGTGCTGCCCTTGTGGTTTGTGCATTGAACTGTTTAATGATCTTCATTTGTTCCTTGAACTGTTAGGCGGCATCATACGGATTCATCTTTTGTTGGTCGTAGTCTCACATTTGTAGCGTCTTTTCATGAATTTCACCGTAACGATCTGAGAACCTGTAACCTGCAACTATTTAGCAGACATGGATCAAAAGCACCTATTTATTTGTAATATGATTAAGAATGGGCGATATAATAATGCAAAATTCTGGTATGAACAAATACCCCCAAACTTATCTTTTGCTCGTCCCGAGCAAAGCCAATTTTTTATTCTCGAAAAAAATTCTAATCTCACTTTCATAGGGAATCGCGATTGCACTGAGCTCGTGCAACAAGCCGTTAAACCTCTAGGTGTTCCTAGTAGGAGGAGTGCTGTCTCCTGAGGGTTTTCAGCGGATACTACCCATAAAATCCGATCAATTTGGTCTGTTGACTTTCATTCTTCAATTCGGTATTCTAGCAAGAAATTCTATTATCTTTAACTTCGAAATCATCAACCCATATTTTTCATACTCACTTATCATTTAATTTTTGATCGTATATGTTCTGCAAATTTATTAAGCTTTCAGCATCTTTTGAATTTTCCTTCTAAGGTTCCTTCTCAACTTAGGAATTTTTATCATCTCTACTGAAGGTATAAACCCTATCTTTCATTCCTATCTCTCATCCAAACCCCAATCATATACCCCTACGTGTGTGTATGTATCACCCCTACACTTGGAAATTCAATTCTAGCTATCATACTCTTGTCCATCGTCCAAAATACTTTTAGTTGGTGAATTTTAGATGAAATTTGCTCACACGTCTTTCATGCGACCATTAATACTTCTTGAGATACTAACGACCGATTACAAAATGTGTTCGCGCATTAAGTTGTAATTCCTCATCTTGTAATATTTAAGGCTTTAGCAGTGACTCCTAAACTAGTTGGTCTAAGGCACTAGGTGATAAAGCACCCTAGCTATATATTTTTATTTATGCAGCCTCAAGTGATTACAAAACCAGTGTTCATTTTTTTTATATCTCTTTATTCACACTTGTACTTTTTATTTTATTTTCCTTCGTATCAAGGATTTTAGACAAGAGCATTTCAAGGTATCCTCTACAATTCCAAGTTTTAAGGTGCGTGTTTGTGCAAGTTATAGGGTATATATTTTCAGAATTTAGACTTAAGGTTTGGAATTATTTTTCAAACTTACACTTCACATAAAAATTCAAAACTCTTCCCTTATTTTGACTTAACCCAAGAACCGAACTCAAAATTTGCCTATTTCTAAATAATCTACAAGGACATATATTTTCTACGGTTAAATTTTAAGAAAGGTTATTTTTATGGTTTTTAATTTACTAAGTTTAGGATCTAGTTTTTCCCTACTATTCAACCGCCATCTTGAACTTAAGTCAAATATGGCCAAAATTGATTTTGTCAATTTTTTTAAAATTTTTCAATTTTTCAATTTGATTTTATTTTTATATTTTTTTCATTTTAATTTTTTTTAAATTTTTTTTATAAAGATGCAATGCGGAATTAAACATGCAAAGAAAAAAAAACAAATATGTACAAAAAAAATTAAAATATGCAATGCATTGGTAACTATTTACAAACCACCTCCACCCCCAAACTTATCAAAAGCAGTGCCCTCACTGCTCATGGCCTCGCCGTCCCCTCGAACGTGAACAGGAACGTTCCTCTCTCTCCAGCAAGATAGTCATGCTGTGCTCTATCTCTGTCACTCGATGATCCAGATTGGTAACCATCCCTACCAATCTGTCTATCCCCCTAACGGCTTTCCTAAGTAAACGTGCATGTGCAGCAGGGTTAAGCTTTTCCTCGCTCGCCGTCGAGCTGGAGCTGGGTGTCTTAGGGGGCACGTCCTCGGCCAACTCAGTGCGCAACCATACATCTGGTAAGCGTGTGTAGGACGTGGATACACCCTCTATAAGAGGTCTAATAGGGATCCCTCCATGCATATAAAACTCAAATTCCTCCACAGGAAGGAAATGGCGACACAGTCGTGTCACCAACATAAGGCATGGGTAATTGGCAGCCCTTTTGCTCGCACCAATAGAATAAAATAATACCGTGCACATATTATAGCTGGGGTTCCTAGTCATCAAGGTGTGCACGATATGAAGTGATGGTGTGAAAAATGTCGTATTGTGGGAACTACCAAAAATGTTATTTTATGCCCAACGACACACAGTTAAGACATTTGCAAAGAGGGTTCTAGATTGGATGCCCTTTCATGGCTCCCTCGAACAGTCATTACCCATCAAGGGTAGGTAGTCCTCGAATTGGAAGGGTTGGTCATGAGTAGGTAGTCTAGGAATCAAGATGACTTCATGGATGAAATCCCTATCAATGTTTATCTCCCTATCCCCCCAAATTAATCTAATATATCCGTTTTGGGAGAGGCAACCTTCCTCTATGCACTCGTAAAAACGAGCGATGAGATCTGGAAGATCGAAGGAGTTGGGATGGTTAAAAATTAAAAAGTTCCACCCTCGCCTTGTGATCTCATCACCAAAATAACTTCCGTAGATCGTGTGTGCAAAGATTTGGGAAAAGTCCCTCTCAAATTGCAAAGTGGGTGTCATCACAGAGAGCTAATTTAAAAAATTTGAAATTGACAGAGAGGGAAAAAAGAGTGCAAACCTCCTATGAAGTTTTCAGAGGGTGACAAAGCAGAAGCGCGGCGGTTGCGCGGTCGAATGGGGGCTCTGGCGGCGGAAGTGCGGCGCACTGGAGGGATCTGCTTGCTCTGGCTGCTGCGGCGGCTAGGGTTTGCAGAGAGGAGTATTTTAGGGTTTGGTAAAATGCAGAGAGGGCTCGGGTTGTATTTATAAGGGGTTTGGTTATTTGCAAAAAGGTCCTCTTAAAAAAATTAATTTATTTGTAAATAATTTTATTATTATTATTTATCAAAGCTGAAAATTTATAAAAATACAACCAAAAATTTGAAATTTTTTTATTTTTTATTTTTATGTTGTTTTTATATAATTACAAGTGGTACATACCCCCAAACTTATTTGAAACAGTGTTTCCACTGTTTAAGCGGTGAAGTTCAGGATTAGGGGGGGGAAAAAGAACAGTATCAATCTATACAAGGCCTTACACAGGCCAAAAGTGAGCACAAACCATTCAAATATTCTATCTCTGTAGTGTGTTGGTTGGTGAAAGAATGCGGAGAGGAAAGAAATGGAGAATACGCGAGACCGTATGGGAAGAAAGGTGGAATATGATCTCGGTATATTAGGAGAAGAATGACGGAAGAGAGAAAGAAGTGTAGTACGAACTTGAGGGTGTAAATTGAGTGAATAAATTAGCACAAAATGTGATGACCGATGTGTTAAAAGCGATTGTGCTAATCTATCAACCCGTCGAGAAATGGGATCAAATCCCTCAAGATTCGTGAGAAGACATGGGTACATCGAACTTGGTAAACCAGACATTGAAAGTGTAACGATTTCTTGCAAGGTCGGAATGAGGATGGAGGGAAGTGATTGAGGAAGGGTATGGGTTAAAGATTCAGGAGGGTGTGCGCAGATAGAATGAATTGGAAAATCCGACTCCTCAAGTAAAACTGCTTCATCCTCAATAATTTCCTCAATACTCTCTATGCGATTCTCATCAAAATCAAGACGCATATGAAGTTCGGGAGAAACATTTAATGACTCGGGATGATGAATTGGAGAGAAAAATTCAGTCAAATCTGCGGGTTCATCATCCAAAATATTCCCGGCGTCAATATCCTCGATCAAGTGAAAATTAAATTTCTCAGACACCTCATCAATCAATTCAGGTTCTAGAGTGGAGGTGTAGAGATCAAAAGGATTGGTGATGGTTTCACTAGAAAGGGACCCTTCACAATCAGGTAAATCAAACACTACAAAGTCGCACAACTCATTAAACGTTTTATCTTCAACTGGTGAATCACGTGAGACACTCGATAGACATTCAAAACCGGAGTTGTGGGATTCAATTGGGGATGGGTAGGTTTGATTTGGAAGGGTGTACAGCTCACTCTCACCACTCAAATTCCCAATCTGTCCAACTGCCTCATCATACATTGGAAAATTTGGGGCTAGTTGGAAACTAGCTACCGGGTCACTAGGTTGTATAAAGACGGCCATGGACGCATTCAAATCCCTCATCTGTTGGCATGACGTTACCATAATGTCTTCCAATGACTGTTCTAGACTAGACATGGGTTGTGACGGGGTTTCAGTAAAAGATTCAAAGTTGTTTAGATACGTGAAACTCCCAAATGGCTGTGTAGAAGCAATGTTTAGGGAAGGTGCAAAAGTCGGGTAGGACTGGTAGGAATGGAATGGTTGGACAGGAGTAGGATCAACATTTGGATAAGAAGGTAAATGGAAATGTTGATCCAAAGAATTCACAGTGGTGAAAGGAGTGAAAGATCGTTTATTAGTTGTTCAATATGTTCAGCAATAGGCATGGGTTTCAGAATTACAACAGGACTCGAAAAAGGAGTATCAACGTAAGAAGGAGGTGAAGGTTGAAATGGTTGATATAAGGTGGATTGCGGAGTTCAACTGTTTGTCCTAGATGCGTCTATTCGATCTTTCAAAGAAATTTTGGGCATGGAGGGGTCGTTTGAAATTCGACCAAAACAAGAAGCGTAGGATGTAATGTCTGGTTGAGGGTACCAAAGTTCGGCAAGAGTTTTGCGAGATGGGGTATCCATGATGTGATGAGAGAAAGGAAAAGAATATGAATTTTTTTTTCAATTTTTTTTATTTTCATTTAAAAAAGATTGTTTGTTTTTGGAGTTTTGAAATTTTTGAAAGTGTTTTTTTTAGAAAGAGTTTTGCAAAAATTTGTACGGAACTATGACACAATCGCAATTTAAGCATGCACAATCAAGCCTAGAGCTAGGGTCTCCTAAGTCAACTAGACTGCTCCTAACTGGTCCAAAGCGATAAGTTGTGAGATATCCCTCAAATCGCCTCTTCACCGCTAATTGTGGCCAGGTAAGCACAAGTGAAGAAAGGAGGGTTCCGCTCACGAATCACCGTGAGACGGGCCTTTTAAAGTCACCTTTCTCACTTGTCTAGCCTAGGCACCACAAAGTCAGGTTTAGATAAACGACTGAATGCCCACAACCTTCCTCTGTCCTAATGAGAGCGACAGTCCTTAATTGGCTGAGTCTAGATATTTTTTTAATTAGCTCAATGGTTGATGCATATGCTTTTTGTGATTTTTGGGGTCTTAGGAAGGGTAGTGAAATTCCCCACCCAATCTTGAATGGTGTTATAGCCCCTTAAATTCCATTTTAAATATGCAAAGCAATTAGCACACAAAATCTAAAACACTTGCAATTTTTTTTATTTGGCAGCGCAAAGAATCCTGCACAAAAACAATTTATTGGAGAGGGAGAAGAGGTTGCTGTGCAAAGAATCCTGCGGAATTTTTTTTCCAGTTGAGTGCAGACGGTAGGAGAGAAGAAATAGAATGCTTACAGAGACTTCTGGGTTGCCGACGTCAGCAAACGGCCGCGGAACCACGGCCAAATGCTTGCTTATGCCGCGTTTCCGCGGCAGTTTAGGAAGTTTGGATCTCCAAAAGTTTTCTCTATTCTGTTGTAGTTCTCCTCTGTCTGTTCAGATCTTCTGTTTCTTGATTTGTTCACTGGGATTTTCCAGATCTGAATCTGTCCGTCTTCTTTTCCTGCACAATTCACACAAAAACCAATCAAAAGTAACAAGATGATTTTTTTTTATGTTTTTATTTTTTCAATTTTTATATTTTTTCAATTTCAATTAACCCGAAATTACAAAAAGAAAATATCTACCGTTTCCCCGGCAACGACGCCATTTGATTGTTGTAGATTTTGCGTGTGCGTTTTAAATTAAAGAATACCGCAATCAAGACGGTGTCGCTTGGTAACTAGCCGGTTGAGTACGGGTCGGTCCACAGGGAAATCGTGTTATCTCTTTAAGTTCTGACGAGTAAAGTCCTATTTTTGGTAGGTTTTGATTTAAAAATCTAAAATTGAAATTAATTTGATTTAAAGTCTTGCTAGGGTTAGGATTAGATTAGTTTGGAAAAAGAATTTTACTCACTGCTTTCTTTGCCCTAGTTAAGAACATAGGTGTTAGGGTAATAGTCAACAAAAGGGATTAGCACGACTAGGAAGAAACACAGTTTCTTTCTTTTGGTCATTATCCATCCTTTCTTAACTCTTAGCCCTAACCTCTATGTAAATCAACCACAACCGGTCTAACTAGGGAATCACCGCTATCTCGTAGGATAGGGTACCGTAGTGAGCGGTGTGTGGTTAATTTACATAGAGTCATAATTAATTAATTTATACGAGCAATGAAAGGAATGAGAGATTTCCATCTCTCAAACCTACCCAATTCTAACTCTAACAAGTGAAGAATTACTCACTCATTAGGGAAGTTACGATGAAATTCATTTTTATAATTTTCTTTTTATTAACTAATTAGCTTGCAGATAAATAAAGACAGATAAAAATTGCAGAAAAATAAATTTCAATTAAGAAGAACGCAAGATAAAAATGAAAAACACTTACTTTTATTGATGACCTCTTGACGATTACAATGGAAATAAAATTTAATCTAAGAAATTAAAAAGAGGCATGCCTAATTAGGCTTTCGACTTTCCTATTTATAGATAGGAGAAACCCTAGGTTTTATATCTGATCCATACATGAAATTACAAGACTACTCTAAGAAAGCCGAGTCAAAGCACCGACACGTGCACCGACACGTGCACTGCACGGCCGCGGAACCGCGGAACCGCGGCAGAATGCCATGTTTGGCCACGGTTCCGCGGCCATATGGTGGGCTCTTGGGCTCAGTTTCTCAGGGCTGCTTCATGTTGCTTTTTCCTTCTGTTTTCTTCACTTGGTTCCTCAGAATTTTTTCTACTTTATTCCAGATTTCCAATAGTGCAGAATTATGTGAACTTTTACCGTGAGCTTCGCTTTGAAGTCTTTAATCATGTGATGCCCTTGTGCTTTGTGCATTGAACTGTTTACTGATCTTCATTTGTTTCTTGAACTGTTAGGCGGCATCATACGGATTCATCTTTTGTTGGTCGTAGTCTCACATTTGTAGCGTCTTTTCATGAATTTCACTGTAACGATCTGAGAACCTGTAACCTGCAACTATTTAGCAGACATGGATCAAAAGCACCTATTTATTTGTAATATGATTAAGAATGG
Source organism: Agapanthus africanus (assembly GCA_030015575.1). Classification (NCBI taxonomy): domain Eukaryota; kingdom Viridiplantae; phylum Streptophyta; class Magnoliopsida; order Asparagales; family Amaryllidaceae; genus Agapanthus; species Agapanthus africanus. The sequence continues at coordinate 195,427,302 of JASDDO010000024.1, read as the reverse complement.
GCGATATAATAATGCAAAATTCTGGTATGAATGGCTCCTCGCCGCCAACTTCATTCGGAACGTGCCTTACTCGAAATGGTTGGCGAACGTAGTCATGGTTAAAAAGTCAAGCGGGAAGTGGCGCATGTGCGTCGACTTTACTAATCTCAACAAGGCCTGCCCGAAAGACAACTATCCCCTCTCTCGGATAGATCAGCTCGTCGATAGTTCGGTAAGCCACAAGCTACTTAGCTTCATGGATGCTTTCTCCAGCTACAACCAGATCCGTATGAATCTGGCGGACGAGGATCTCACCGCATTCACAACGAACCGGGGGGTATACCGCTATAAGGTGATGCTTTTCGGCCTAAAAACGCCGGGGCTACGTACCAACGCTTGGTTAATCGCATGTTCAAGCTACAGATCGGCAGGAACATGAAAGTTTACGTCGACGACATACTCGTCAAATCAGTCTCGTCGGGTGAACACGCCAAGGATCTGAGCGAGGCCTCGACGTCCTCCGCAAATACAAGATGAAACTGAACCCCGCCAAGTGCGCATTCGCGGTCACCAGTGGAAAGTTCCTCGGCTTCATGGTCACCCACCGTGGAATCGAGGCTAACCCGGAGAAAATCAGCGCCATCATCAACATGGCTGCGCCCAAGACTAACGTCGAAATCATGTGGCTAACAGGGCGGGTAGCCGCTCTGAGCCATTTCATGTCAAGATCTGGGGAGAAGTGCCTCCCGTTTTTCAAAGCTCTAAGGAAGATACCAAGGTTCGAATGGTCAGAGGAGTGCCAGACCACCTTTGAGCAATTAAAAAAGCACCTTGCGACTCCCCCGCTGCTTACCCAGCCAGTTGAAGGGGATGAGCTATCGCTATATCTAGCGGTGTCCGACCAAGCTGCAGGTTCGGTGCTCGTCCGAGAGGTTGAAGGAGTCCAGAAGCCGGGATACTATGTGAGCCACATCTTCAAGGATGCGGAAACGAGGTACCCAGCTATTGAGAAGATCGTCTTGGCACTCGTCATGGCCTCAAGGAAACTACGAGTCCTCTGGTCGTTTAGAGAAATGGAGGTGGGAGTTGTCCCAGTTCGACATAAAATACCGCCCGAGATAGGCTATTAAGGCACAAGCCCTGGTCGATTTCATTGTCGAGTGCACCATCCCCAGTAAAGAGCCAGAATCCACGCTGGCCCCTGGAGCTCAACCCTCAGTCGATTGAAAGCCCGACTCCGTCCCTGATTGGATCCTTCACGTCGACGGGTCCTCAACCAAGGAAGGCTGTGGTGCCGGCCTCATCATTCAGGGCCCGAACGAGGCGGAGATGGAGTATTCTCTAAAGCTCGGGTTCAAAGCCTCAAATAACGCAGCGGAATACGAGGCCTTGCTAGCCGGACTATGGATAGCCTCCGGACTGGGCTTAAAAATGATCCGGATCCACAGCGACTCCGCCATAGTCGTTGGCCAAGTGACCGACTGATTTGAGGCACGGGAGCCTCTGATGGTGAAGTATCTGGCCGAGGTGAGAAGATTGCGAAAAGACTTCAACGAAGTCTAAGTGGAGAAGATCCCCAGACAGCTAAACACCTAGGCCGACGCCTTGAGTAAGCTGGCTTCATCCTATACGGCTAACAACAAGAGGAGCATCCTCTTCGAGGTCTTACCACGGCCCAGCGTGGAAGACGGGATGACGCCTCTTCAAGTGTATACAGCCCGGGAAGAAGACTGAGATTGGAGGAAGCCCCTCGTGGAATTCTTGACGGAAGGTACACTCCCAGATGATCGAGGGGAAGACCGCCGTCTCCGAGCCAAAGCTTGCCATTTCGTCTGGAGCAATGGGAACCTCTACAAGAAATCTTTCACTCAGCCACTGCTCCGGTGTGTCGATCCCCACGAGGCCAATTACGTCCTCTATGAGATTCACGAAGGGGTCGGCGATGCCCACCAAGGGGCCGCACCTTAATCCAGAAGGCACTGCTCCAAGGGTACTATTGGCCGACAATTCATCAGGATGCCTAAAAGCTCGTCAGGAGGTGCAAAAGCTGCCAACTCCATGGAAGCATACCTCGCCTTCCGGCTACCGAGCTAACAGCCCTAACCTCCCTATGGCAGTTTGCCCAGTGGGGAATGGACATGATAGGCCAGTTCCCTACCGGTACGGGCAGGCATAAGTACGTCCTCGTCGTAGTGGACTACTTCACGAAGTGGATCGATGTTGTCCCCATCAGGAAACCGGACGCCACCACGACTATCAAGTTCCTGCAGAACAACGTGATACTCCGTTTTGGTATCCCGAGGTATATCATCACTGACCACGGGATAAATTTCGAATACGAAAAAGTTAAGGAATTTTGCAGCGAATATCGTATCCTTATAAAGTTTGCCGCGGTCGCGCATCCCCAGTGCAATGGGCAGGCCGAGGTCGCTAACCGGGACTTCATCCGAGGTCTTCGGACACGCCTAGAAGGACGCCAAGGCAGTTGGGTCGAGGAACTACCTCAGGTCTTATGGGCCTTGCGCACGTCGAAGATGACCCCCCCACCGGAGAGACCCCTTTCAGCCTCTGCTACGGTACCGAGGCAATGGTCCCAGCGGAGATCGGGCTACCCAGCCACAGGGTCGAGCACTTCAACGACGAAGAAAACACCTCGGCTCTCCGAACTAACCTGGACATCTTGTTAGAGAAACGGGACCGGGCTCAGATCAGAACTGCCACCTATCAACAGCAAACTGCCCGCTATTACAACGGGTGAGTCAAGCACCGCTTCTTCAAAACTGGAGATTTAGTCCTAAGGAGGAACGATTCGTCGATCAAGGCAAGATGCATAAGTTTTCCCTGAAATGGGACGGTCCCTTCCTCGTCTCCGAGGTCCTGCCCGGCGGAGCATATCGCCTGCAAGATGCGAATGGTCGCAAATTTCCACGGCCTTACAACGCCGAGAAGCTCAAGATGTACCTCTGAAAAGAATGTCTATGAATGTATATTTCTTCTTTCACAAAAGCGATGTAAATTCTTCTAAGTTCTTTTTATTTAAATAATAAGAAGGAAACAATAGATCATCGCAAAAAGGAGAATTTTATTCATTCAAAAGCTATTGTGGTCTCCTCAGCCTTACATCAAAAAGAAAAAGAAAAACTCTTACAACAGCGGGGGAAGAGGGCGCAAGAAACATTGCTCGTGGTACTCCGAAGAAATTTTCGCCAGCCGAGCCCTTGCCGCCTCGGACCTTTGCATCTGATGCTGTACGCGAACCCTCGAGGCCACGGACGGGCCAGAAGGCTCTACGGGCGGGCACCCATCGGCGAGATGCCTCAGTCGGTAACACTCGAGGACGAGTGCCACCAATCGATCCTCGAGATCAGGCCGAGACAACATAACAATCTCAGCTTGCCAACTGCCTCATCTTTCAGTTGTTCGGACAAGGGGTTGTGTAGCCCCGGCGATGCCCTCCAGATCGAGTACATCAGCAGCTGGAGTAGGGATGATCTCCGGGGAAGCAGGCGGCCAACATGATCCTCAACGTGCCAAACTGCCTGCAGCGTATCTTCGGAGATCCGCTGATCATACAGATACACGTCTTCGAAGGAAATGATCTCGGGAATGGTGAAAGGGAATCCGTCCATTATTGTGCTTCGGGGTGCAAGCCTAAGTATGGGCAACGCACTCTTCTCTATTTATAACCTCAAACAGAATCCTTAAGGACCCAAATTCGCGCGCGCATGGGCGCGAATCCTGGGATTCACCCAAATTACTCCAATACCGCACCGCCACGTGGTGGAACTGACGCTTCTAAACGCTTTGCCTCCTCCCATGCGTTCCTGACACGTGTCTCCCATGACGGTCACTCTTCCCGATGTTTGCACACCTAGGAAGGATAGACCGAACCTCGCAAAGCCGAGCAGCAACCCTGCTAGGTCCATCGTTGGCTGGTAATCTCTTACCCCATGACGCCAAGGATCAAAGCCCTCATCAAGAGGCCACCGAGCAGCTTCCCTGCTCGGTCCATCCTTGGCTGGTAATCTCTTACCCAACAACGCCAAGGATCAAAGCCCTTATCAAGGGGCAACCGAGCAACAACCCTGCTCGGTCCATCCTTAGCAGGCAACTCCTTGCCCTTCCGCCCTAAGGATCAAAGCCCTCATCAAGAAGCCACCGCGCAGCTTCCCTGCTCGGTCCATCCTTGCTTGGTAATCTCTTACCCAACGACGCCAAGGATCAAAGCCCTCATCAAGAGGCAACCTAGTAGAAACCATGCTCGGTCCATCCTTAGCAGGCAACTCCTTGCCCTCCCGCGCTAAGGATCAAAGCCCTCATCAAGAGGCCACCGAGCAGCTTCCCTACCCGGTCCATCCTTGGCTGGTAATCTCTTACCCAAAGTCGCCAAGGATCAAAGCCCTTATCAAGAGGCAACCGAGCAGCAACCCTGCTCGGTCCATCCTTAGCAGGCAACTCCTTGCCCTCCCGCGCTAAGGATCAAAGCCTTCATCAAGAGGCCACCGAGCAGCTTCCCTGCTCGGTCCATCCTTGGCTGGTAATCTCTTACCCAACGACGCCAAGGATCAAAGCCCTCATCAATAGGCCACCGATCAGCTTCCCTGCTTGGTCTATCCATAGCTGGTAACCTCTTACCCAATGACGCCAAGGATCAAAGCCTTCATCAAGAGGCAACCGAGCAGCAACCCTGCTCGGTCCATCCTTAGCAAGCAACTCCTTACCCTCCCGCGCTAAGGATCAAAGCCCTCATCAAGAGGCCACCGAGCAGCTTCCCTGCTCGGTCCATCCTTGGCTGGTAATCTCTTACACAATGACGCCAAGGATCAAAGCCCTCATCAAGAGACAACCGAGCAGCAACCCTGCTCGGTCCATCCTTAGCAGGAAACTCCTTGCCCTCCTGCGCTAAGGATCAAAGCCCTCATCAAGAGGCCACCGAGCAGCTTCCCTGCTCGGTCCATCCTTGGCTGGTAATCTCTTACCCAACGACGCCAAGGATCAAAGCCCTCATCAAGAGGCCACCGAGCAGCTTCCCTGCTCAGTCTATCCATGGTTGGTAATCTCTTAACCAACGACGCCAAGGATCAAAGCCCTCATCAAGAGGCCATCGAGCAGCTTCCCTGCTTAACTTCCTGCGCGTCTTTAATAAGCGATCCCCACCTCGACTTCGGGGCCATGGAGATACCGACCTTACACTAGTCTTTGCACACTTGACAAATGGTTGAATTCAACTCGACGTGCGATCGCTAGATGAAAAACCGATCTTCGACCTAACGCATCATGAAAGCAGTACCGCGCAAATAAATTTTTTACCACAAACAAAGGGAAAATGTGCACGCAAAGAACACTGCAAAAACATTTTATTCACAAATCCGGAAGTCTTTACAGAGGTATTATGGGCTCCCCAGCCTTACAAAAACGCCCGGAGGCTTACAAAATTTCAGCGCAAAAGAAAATAAGGAGGAGAGGAGATTCAGGCCTTGGGGCCAGGGAGAACCTTGATGAGTTCCGCATCCACCACCACAACCGGGGTGGCATCTTGAAGGTCGGTTCCTATCGCAGGAGCCTCGGCGCTGGGAGCTGGGGCGACCGACTCCTCCCCAACGCTCCCACCAGGGGTCCTTCCCCCTGCAGCGCTTCCGGAGGCATTCTCCTGTGCCTCATCCCCGAGAGGGTACTCATCCCGGAGCTCGCCATTAGGAAACTCCGGTATCAGGGCCTTGACAGCGTCGAGGGCCTCATGCCAAACGAGGGCAGTGGCTTGAGCCAGGTCGGTGTAGAACTGGTCCGACTTCTGGTAGTTCTCCACCTCCTTAGACGCTCGGAGGTCGGCACGCCTCACTCCTTCCTTCGCTGCCTCGCTCTCCCTATGGAAAGTGTTCGCTGTCTTCTTCAGGGTGGCGACAAGCACCCTGGAATCTTCCAACTTAGCCTCGGCGGCTCAGGCGGCCTCTCGGCAGCTGGCGATCTCCCGATCCCTGGCCGCCACCCGGTTTTCGAGGGCGGCGGTGTAATACCCAGCCCCTTTTTATACAAATATCCGTGTTTCTCTTTAACTTATAAAATTTTACTTTATTTATAATTATTTATTTATTTTAAAATCCTATTAAACCCAGACTTACCTCATCAGCCCATTCCCTTTTTAAATAAACTTATTTCTTTTTCATTTTCCCTTAATTCCATTCCTAGCCCAAAAGAATTTTCCCATTTAATCAATATATATAAAACTCTTTTTATTTTCCTAGCCCAGCAGCCCGGCCCTTTCTTTTCCCTTATTTTCTTATTTCCTCGGCCCAGTCCGTCCCCTCATCAGCCCACAGGAAAATTCAAGAGAATTTAATTAATTAAAACCCTTTCTCCCTAGCCCAGCCCGTCTCCAAGCCCAACCCCCTCCTGACCCGACCCGACCCGACCCGACTCTACTCCCTCCTTCTTCCCCAACGGTAACATTCCCCCGACCCACTTCCTTCGCCGCAGCTCACGCCCACGCCCATGCCACGCCTTGCCGTTACCCCCGCGCGATTCCCTCAATCTCTTCCCCTCGTTTCCCCTATCTCCCTCACACCCTCAATTCTCTCTCACTCTCAAAATTCCTCACCGCTCTCTCCCCCCCGAAAACCTCACCGACCACCTTATCTCTTCATCCACCTTCTCCCAACACCGCGACCACCACCGCTGCACCGCCTTAGACTCCACATCCAACTCTTCCGACGATCCCTCTCCTCCCTCACCGGCATACTCTCCATCACCGGAGCTTCAAGCTCGAGATGAGCCCTGCACCCATCTCGACCCCCCACCTACACTTGACGTCGATGAGCTCCCCACTGCCCCGAGCCGCCTCGTCGACCGTAACATTATCATCATCATCATCGTCGTCGTCATCGTCGTCGCCATCATCTCTTTCTTTCTCTCTCTCTGGCTCTCTCCTTCTCCCTCTCTCTCAATCTCTCTGTTCTCTCTCTCTACATCTCTCTCTGTCTCCTCTCTCTTTCTGTTACACTCTTCCTTTATCTCTCTCTCCCTGTCTAACTCTCTCACTCTCTCGCTCTGTCTCTGTCTCTCCCTCCTTCTCTCTCCCTATTCTATCAACCAACCACCTCACACCCAATTACAACACCTAGCCATCACCTGTGGCCTCTGCGCTATCGGCCATTGCCTGAGCTCGTTGTCGCCGTCCGCAGTAGCTTGTCTCCATCTCCGAGTCAAGCTCCACGGTGCCGATCCCTACGACGCAAGCCCAAGCCTAGTCGAGCCCCTGCATTTCGTCGAACACCTACAGAGATCGCCGTTGCCGCTACCGTGCATCACCAGAACGTCTCCAGGCAAGTTCCCTACTTGCTACATGCTACATGCTACTTTATGTTAATTACAAATTACAATCGTAGATATTCCATATTTTACTATTTCCGTTAAACTATACGGCGTAACTGTTCGATGCATGATCCCTATGGAAATCCTCATCTGATTTGACGGAACCCAATTGCATGGTCTGGCCCATAGGGTAGTGAACCTAGTGTGTAAATCTTACTGGAAAATACGACTGTTAACGACTAAAATGTATATCCCCAAGTATACCTGTAAAACTGGAAATTTCTTGTATCTGAAAACCGTTAAAATCACCATAAATTATGTACATACTGGAATGGTGCGTTCGAAGGCTTAAATTGAAGCCGACTCGACGAACTATAACCCTATGCCAGTTTCTAATGGTTCCTATATTTAAATTGTGATAATATTTAGTTCGGAGTGCGGCTCTAGACTGCAGTCCAGAGCGACTCTGATTATTGCTTACTGTCCCGTAATGAGTACCACCTTGCTTCCTTAACTCGTATGTTGCGGAACTCTACTGTTTATTAAAGGTGAACCTGTTAGCTAGATAACACAAGTGGTTTCATTCTGTTTCTTCATCGTTTGCTATTTAATCTGTAATTTAAAAGATGGGGACGTATAACAGTTCCAACAGAATCAGAATTGACATACTAGTATTGAACAGTGTATATCTCCTGACGTACAGACGCGATTGAGAATCCATCTATTGCATTGAAAACCTTACTAAAAACCCTATATTTCATACAACTGTAGCGTCGCTAAAATCTGATCCCAACTGGGATTAAAATGCGTTGCGAAACAGACTTCCGATTCTGAAACCGGATTTCCAGCCGTGAACGCTTAAAATGAAATGGCCATAACTAGTGATCCTGAAACCCGATTGACGTGAAACCAAATTCGCTGGATAGATAATCAGACATACTATTTATTACCCGTTCATTGTTTCGCTTAACTGTACACGTATGATTTATGATAAATTATGCAAGTGGTAGAATACTGATTTATGACATTTTAATCATGCTTTACATACTGTTTTCTCATCACAACATACATATGTCACTGCATTGATAACTTAGTGATCATGTGCATTACCCAGTGTTAAGTATTAGTGATGATTGTGGCAAGTACGTTAGTGTTCGTGCATAAGTGAATAACTAAAAGTGACACGTACTTGTACACAATCAGTGAACGTTATTATTCAATTGCATTGTCGACGTCTGTGGGACGCGTATACGTGTGACTATAAGTGGTATGGGACACTTATGGAAACTCTTGCATGGGTGTCACAGATAAGTCACCAGACACTGCCATTTATCTTGAGTATTAGTCGGGACGTGCTTGATGGAGATCCTGCCTCCAATTCTCGTGCAGACTTGTCACAGACCGAATGGTATTTGAGGTTATGGTTAGCGTTTGATGTAGACCACGGGGTGTGGGGTAGTTTGAGTGTGAGTTCAACATAATCTCGGGAGTCCCATGCCGGCTTATATATATGGAGATATATGGAGATTTACAGGGTACATGATTATTACCGTGAGTTACATGTTGGGCCCGTGGTCCCTTGCCCTTGGGTCCTACCCTTGGGTGGAGGACACTCGCGAGTGGTTGACTCTCACACTTGGACTGACGATAGGCTTAGTGACCTGTACAGTGAGACTTAGAGACTGATAGGGATAATGGCATTGCTATACATTACTTACCGTTGTTGACATACTTGGCATATTATTTTATTGCTTTATTGTTCATCTGATCTATTAGACACTTCTTTGGTTACTGCATGTTCATACCTATACCTTCTTGATTTACTGTCATATATATCTATTATCACTGTTCGAATTGTCACTTGTATATATATATATTATATTGCTATTGTGTCGCTCTGACGACCTGAGTATGCATGCTCAGTGTGAGGAGTGGATCCAGCCGGGACCAGGACCAGACGTACATCACGGACATCTTGATTAGCTATCCAGAGTTATATCCTTTGTTTTCCATCAGGTCAGTTCTTTGTATTGTTTTGTTTCGGTTACTGCATTTCTCATTACCTGAGCATTGTTTACTGATTACCACGTAAAGCTAGAAACCGAAGTGTGACTACGGCAGGTTATTTCCTTGACCGTAGGAGCATGGCTGGCCTTGTCAACCCCTCGTATTCCATATTTTGGGAAGCGGGGCGTGACAGGCGGCCCTCTCCATTGCCGCTTGCAGCTCTAGCCTAAAGCTCTCCTCCCGCGAGGAGAGCTCGCCCGCGGCCTGCATCACCAGGGCAATTTCCTCGTCTTCCATGTTGACGACAAGGGCACGGTGCTGGAGGACCTGAAGAAAACAAAGGAGGGTCAAAAAGAGAAAGGGGGCATCCAATCTTGCGAACAAAAATACTGAATGAATACCCGAGTGAGGTGCGAACACTGACCTACATGGCCTCCTGGGCTATGGCCGCCATTTGGGCCCTGAGGGTCTCCCGAGGGAATCTGCCCCCGGCCGACCGTTCCATCTCCGAGAGCAGGCTGTCGGCGACGGAAAGCCCCGAGGGCACCTCGAAGCGAAGCTCCCCTTCAGCCACGATGATCGGGGAGGCTGGGGATCGGGGCACCATCCTATGGTACCTCTTGAGGAGAGACACAGGGGAACCGGTCTCACCTCCCACCAAAGCCCGGGGCTCCTGCTCCCGAGCGTGTTTTTGGCACGGCGCATGGCTGGACTCCGGGGCCCGGGGCGCGCTTGAGCGCCTAGCTGGGGCGGCCGCCGGTGGAGCCGGAGCCGACGACGGGCGAGAGGGACCGGCACCTCCGGCCTTCTTCCCCTTCTTCTGTTCGACCAGGGCTGCCCGAAATTTACCTAGATCCATGGGTTCTGCATAAGACGAAAATACAAAGAAGGAGTCAGCATTGCTAGAATAAGTGGAAGAATACACAAGTCTAAACAAGTCGTCTAAAAACTTCTGACTTACCCGCAAACTGAGCGGGGCTGAACCCAGCCCAACTGAGGGCCTGCTTAGACAGCAACACATCGGCCCGGGGGAAGGGCTCCCACTCCGCCACCACCACCGCCACCGCGTCGGGATCGTTCGACCGCTTCACCCGTGGGCAGTTGGCCCTGTGCCACTGGATGGGTACAGGCCAATCCTCATCCTCGGGTGGCCCGACAAACAAAAACTTCTTCTTCTATTCGTGGATAAAAGAAGGTACTACGATGACCCCCGACCCGGCAGCACTTCCTCGGTGTTTTCTAAAAGAAATGTATACCTAGCTTGGCTCGTCCTTGCGAGTGCCGGGGTGATTTTTATAGCAGAGAGAGGATATGAGAAGGCCCCGACTGAAAGGGATCTGCCGTAATTTCAACCGGACCAGGAACCCGAGGAGAATCCTCCAAGAGTTCAGCACTAACTGGCCTGGGGCTAACCCAAAGCAATTCAATACTGCACTCACCTCGGGGGAGAAGGGCAGGCGCATCCCGGCCCAAAAGGCTTCCAGGTTCAAGGCAATCTTCGTGCCCCGTACCTGATCTGCCCTCTCCCCCTCCCCGGCCAGACGAAATGAGTAGCCGGGAGGGATATGGAAGCGAGCCCGGATTGTGGCAAGCTCGTCCGCATGACTCAGTATGGAAGAAGCATCACGGATGCCCCTGACCTGCGCTCTGGGGACCGCCCCCGTCGCACGACCCCGGGGAGCATGACTAACCCTAACTTCCCTGGGGGACTCCTACTCAGACAAGGAAGATGATGAAGCAGAAGAGGAAGCTGCAGAAAACTCTCTAGACTCTACCCAGGTTATTTCTACAGACTCCTTGTTAGAAGACATCTAACCTGATCAAAAGGATGAATCCTCGGAAGAGAAAACGCTAGGATCCCAACCTAAAGGGATGAGCGCCGAGCTAATACACGAAAGGACGAGGAAATTATGGTGAAGTATGGACCCTGAAGAGGATCCCACCTCTATTTATAGCCGCCGGCGTACGCATCCTACGGCGCCGATCGTCTCCCGCCAAAACAGCGCTTCGCAATCAACGGACGACAACATTCCACCTGTCACACTCATATTGGGCGTGTCCCATCGGGCGCGAAGGACACCGGCAGCACGTCGTGTCAGCCAACGAGCGCCAGACACGTAGACGGGTGCTTCGGTGAACGTACGCACGAATCGGCGCTTCCTCTTTAATGCGAGATCTCTCCCCTGATCCGCTGACGTCATTAAGAAAATACAACTAATTTCCCGGGAATACGCACAGATGATATCTTCAAATAAGAGCTTACCTCGGATGACCGGTCAGACCACTCTCGACCTGACCCATGAATGGGTCGAGACGAGAGTGGGGGGCTAATGATGAGGCTCGATACCGGTGATTCCCCAGATCATGACACGTGGCAGATGACATGTCCCAGAGCTCATGAGAAAGGATCAAGATCGGTACGTTGGAAGCATACCCCGGTCCTTCGACCCGAGGATGTTCCCGACCGTCGGTGGCCTTCCAGACCACTCCTACGATCACCTTACAAACGACCATCGGCTCGCCTCGGAGCCCTCTCCCACGCTGAGTTCCTCCAGCCCTCTAACTTGCCTCCAAGCTATCGCATATCCAAGATGCTTTGGCCTCCCGCTCTTTTCCCGAGCCTCCTGCCGAGCTTATCTTCCTCGGTCTCATCGACCGACCCATAGCACCGATCACAGGCGTCTCCGCTACGGCTCCACAAATCTCGCTAGACACGAGATATCCGCCGCCCATGATCCCGCATTCCACGTCATCGTGTTCCCCCATTAACGAGCATATCTTGTCATTAATGGGGAATCCCGCCAGTCATGTGGGCATAACGCTAGGGGCGTAACGGCCGGCGTGAATCTCGCACCCGCCTGCCCATGGCTGCCACTATATAAACCCCTCTTTCAGACGACTCAGGTAAGCCAATTTTACCCTAATATGCCGTTACTCTGCCAAAATACCCCGTCTAACTTGATCGTCGGAGGGTCCTCAGTGGCACAACCACCCCGGGACTTCCTTACAGGTAGCTCAGCCTCAACCAACTCAAACCCATTGAGATCTACACGTTCCAGGAGGCAACCTCCAACTCAATCTCAGCCATCCATCAGCGCTCGCTGCAGATCAATGGAAGGTAACATCTGAAGGAGATCTAGAGATCCATCATATAGCATTTTGTTTTCCAAGATATGAATAGACCCTTTAAATCGTTTTCATTTTCATGCATCCAAAATCAACAACCACAACATCATCATAAACGAGCACAAATCCATCTTGTACACATAAACTCTCTTCAAGAATATAAAATTAATATATATATATATATATATATATATATATATATATATATATAGAGAGAGAGAGAGAGAGAGAGAGAGGGGGGGGGTTGTTTTAATGGAGGAAAGGTGCCATAGGAGGGAATTTCCTCCTATGGCGTCGGAAAAATGCATACTCCAAGATTTTTTCGGCGACTGGCATACATCACCTCCATCTTTTTCATCTAAGATGTGTATACACCAAATTTTATGCGATTATACCATTTTTCACCGTTGATTTAGTTAGTGCAAAAATAATTGTCACGCCCCACTTCCTAAAATACGGAAAACGAGAGATGACTAGGCCAGCCATGCTCCTACGGTCAAGGAATAATCCCGCCGTAGTCACACTTCGGCTTCTAGCATTACATGGTAATCAGTAAACAAAGCACAGAAGTAAAGGAAATACATCACTAAACTATTACATCAAATTTCACTGTTCACAATTTACAAATAAACAAGAAAGAACTACTAACCGAGTTCGATTACAAGATCTCTTTTAGGGAAAACAGAAACGAAGAAAAAGGTACTCCAGACTAGATCTCCGCCAGCTCGAAAGGTAAATCTGACTCCTGCACTGGTCCTTCCTCGAGGTCTGAGCATGCATACTCAGGTCGTCAGAGCGACGTAATAGCAATTTCATAATAATGACATGAAACATGCAAATAAGGTAATAACAGTGAAAGTAAAATGCTGATAATCGCTATGTCACTAAATGATGCAAAGTATGATCTGTGTCCCTATCGGTCTTTAAGTCATGTTTGAAATTGCATAGTGGAAAGGAGGATCATGTTTAACAGGAGTCTCGTATATACCCGAGACAACGGTCCACACGCCCGGGACATAACCCTGTCAGCCGGATCGCTAGATCCTACCTAATATATATAAGAATCACTGTTCGAATGATCATCCTCTAAAACACGGTCCCGCTAAATACGATACTCTTTCCACTTCGATTTTCCCTTTTTTTCCCAGGTTTACACTAATGATGATTATGATTTAGTCATGTACAAGTATGCACCAATAGCACGGTTTTGTCACTGTTCACTGTATTAATCACTGTCACGAATCATTCACTTTTCCATTGGCGTACTTGACACTCCTAAACCAATATCATTCACGAACGATAATGCAATGTCCACTGAATAATAACGCGCACTAACCCTATGTATATGGCAGTTGGGTAAGGTATGTACATTTATGCAGTTAACAAGTCATATGTGATATGAACTATTATGCACGTCATAAGCTTACAAAAATTGCAGTAATTCATATGTTCAGAATTTAGTGAAATGATACAAATACGGTAACAAGCACACTCTGTCGGCAGTTCAGAAAAATTGGTTTCCGTACAATCGGATTTCTGGTATTCAAGTTACAGCCATTTCAATTTAAGTGCTCGCTGCAGGAAATTCAGTTTCTGAACTGAACGTCCGTTTCGCGGCACAATTTTCACCCAGTTGGGCTCAGAATTTAGCGACGCTATAGTTAAATGAAAATTAGGGTTTTCAGTAGGGTTTCCAACGTAATAGACGAATTCTCAATCGCGTCTGTACATCAAAAGTTATGCACTGTTCAACACTAGTATGTCAATTCTGTTTCTGTTTGGGACTACTAGACGTCCTGATCTTTTAAATTGCAGTTTAAATAGTAAACGACGGTAAAATGGGGTGAAATCACTTGAGTTATTTATCTAATAGATTCATATTCAATAGAATGTAGGTTTACGCAACATACGAGTTCAGACAGCATAAGGGTAATCATTACGAGACAGAAAACAATAACCAGAACTGCTCTGGACTGCAGTCCAGAGCCGCTCTCCGAACCAATTCTTGTCATAATTTCAGTACAGAAACAATTAAGAACTTGCATAAGGTTACAGGTCGTCGAGTCGGCTTCGATTTTAGCCCTCGAACGCATTATTTAGATATGTACACAATTAATTGTGATTTAAACAAATTTCAGATGCGGGAAATTCCCAGTTTTTGCGGGTGTAATTGGTGGTGTTCGTTTAGGCCATTAACAATTGTATTTTCCAGTAAAATTTCTACACCGTGCTTATTGCTACACGGGCAAGAATATGCAATCGAGTTCCGTTAAATTAAATGAAGGTATTCATTTGGAGCTTGCATCAAACACTTATGTTATTTAAGTTTTCATGAATCATAAGAATGGAATTAATACGGTTTTGTTTCATAACGGAAATAAACTAACATGTAGCAAGTAGGGTACTTGCCTGGAGACGTTTTGGCGAGGCACGGCAGCGGCAACGGCACGAACGCACGACGAACGGCACGGTTTGGATTCACGGCCTCGGCTCGCGTTCGGGTTCGTCGTCGGAGTTGTCGGGGGTGGCTCGTATTTGCTGGAAGTGGAGGGGGATGCTCTGTGGATCTCCTGGGATGTGCTGGGGTCGACGATGTCGGTGGTGGTCGCTCCGGCGATGTGCACAGTGGGGGTAGAGATGTGGGTTTTGGAGAGAGGGAGAAAGAGATAGTGGGGCTCGGGTTTGGAGTGATGATGATGATGCTGAGGATGTAGGGGTGTCGACGAGGTGGTTCAGGGCAGTGGGGGCTCGCCAGCGTCGAGGTGCAGGGGGTGGCTGTAGTGGTGTGCAGTGAGCTTGGCGTGGGTTGAGAGAGCTTGGTGGTGGAGGAGAAGGTGAGGAGAGGGCTCTGTCGATGGAGAGAAGAGAGCGAGGGAGTCGACGAGGTGGTTGTAGTGGTCGTCCTTGTCATCGTCGTCGGGTGTAGGGACTCGAAGCAGTGGGTTGTAGGAGTGGGTTTTCGAGAGTGAGTTGGAGAGTGAGTTGGAGAGTGAGAGGGGGCGAGGAGTTTGAGGTTGAGGGACTCGAGGGAGTCGTGGTCGAGGTCGCGGGGACGTGGGGCAATGGCGCGGAGACGTGGGCGCGAGAGGGAGACGTTGGAATGAAGGAAATTCGAGCGGGAAATTTTTGGACGTTGGGGAAGATGGTTATTGAAGCGGGTCGGGTCGGGTTGGTTGGGTGCGGGCTGCTGGGCTAGGCCGGAGAGTTTTTATGTTTTAATTTAATAGGAATTTTCTTTGGGCCGACGGGATGTTGGGCCGATTCATTATTTAGAAGTTTGGTTTTAATTTTGCAGAGAAGGGGAGTGGGCGGGGGGCAAGAGCTTGGGCCGAGGAATTATTTAATTAGAGATTTGGATTTTGGGCTGAGCTTTAAAAATGGGAAATTATATATATTTTGTTTTGGGCTTTGATTAATTTTGTTATGGTTTTGGATAAATTAAATATTGGAACTTAAACACTAATCTTCACACAAAGTAATAATACGGGAAAAATAGGGATACCATTTGGGACTCGGGAACTGTAGGAAAAATTTAATAGATGGGAATGGGGATTTACATCATACCCCCCTTACAAAAATTTCGTCCTCGAAATTTAACCATGATACAAAGAAATAAAAGTACTAAACAAAGAGATGTGGAAAACGTGCACGGATATCTTCCTCCCGCTTCCAGGTAGATTCTCCTAGGGAACGACCGCCCTAAGACACTCGGACTAACGGAATGACCTTGTTCTTTAGCACTTTCTCTCTGCGGTCGAGGATGGTGGCGGGCTGCTCCTCGTATGATAGATCGGTACCCAAAACTAGCTCCGAATAGTCCAGAACGTGGCTCTCATCCCAAACATAACGCCGCAACTGAGACACGTGGAAGGTATTGTGCACACCAGCTAACGATGGAGGCAAGGCAAGTCGGTAGGCCACCTCTCCTACTTGCTCTAGCACATCAAAAGGTCCGATAAAACGGGGACTGAGCTTTCCCCGACCTCTGAACCTGATAACTCCACGGGTAGGGGAAATCTTCAGGAACACGTGATCTCCGACTTCAAATTCTAGTGCCCTCCTGCTGGTATCTGCCCAACTCTTCTGTCGATCCTGAGCCGTCTTAATACGCTGCCTGATCGTTTGGACCTTGTCGACTGTCTGAACAATGAGCTCGGGACCCAGTAATCTTCGTTCTCCCACATCATCCCAACACACTGGGGATCGACACTTCCGCCCGTAAAGTGCTTCGAAAGGAGCCATCTGGATGCTAGCCTGGTAACTGTTGTTATAGGAAAACTCGACAAGATGCAGATGGTCTTCCCAGGAACCCTGAAAGTCCAACATGCAGGCCCTCAATATATCCTCGAGCATCTGAATCGTACGCTCGGACTGTCCGTCCGTCTGCGGGTGATAAGCTGTGCTGAATTTGAGGCGGGTACCCAAACTCTCCTGTAAACTCCTCCAGAAGTGCAAAACGAATCTGGTGTCTCGATCTGACACAATGCTGACCGGAACACCGTGAAGTCACACTATCTCCTGCATGTATCTCTCACCCAGTGACTCTGTCGACTGTCCTACTCGGAATGGTAAGAAGTGTGCAGCTTTCGTGAGGCGGTCGACGATAACCCAAATGGAGTTATTACCTATAGGGCTCCGTGGTAAGGCCGTCACGAAATCCATGGTAATGTGCTCCCACTTCCATTCTGGTATCGGAAGCGGTTGTAACAATCCTGCTGTTCTCTGATGTTCCGCCTTCACCTGCTGGCACACCAAGCACCTGGATACGAATCGCGCAATTTCTCGCTTCATTCCATTCCACCAAAAATGCTGCTTTAGGTCTCGATACATCTTCGTACCTCCCGGATGCACAGAATAAGCTGAACTATGCGCCTCAGTCAGTACCTCTTCTCGAACATTCCCCTTGGGTACGCAGAGTCTGCTACCAAATCTCAGAGAACCGTCTTCGTGTATGATTAAGTCCGTTCTCAGCCCGGCTTCTACTTGCGCTCTGAACTTTTGCAATCGAGGATCATCCGCTTGTGCAGCCTTGATGCGATCCACAAGGGAAGACTGCACCTGTAGTTGCCAAAATTGACTGAGTGCGCTCGGCGTAACGACTTCAAGCTCGAGTCTCTGAAAGTCCTCAATAATCCTCCTCTGACTGGTCAACATCATGACCACTGGCTTGCGACTGAGCGCATATGGTACAACATTTACTTTCTCCGGGTGATACTGAAGGTCCAAGTCGTAATCTGCCATCAGCTCTAGCCATCGGCGCTGCCTCATGTTTAGTTCCCTCTGAGTGAAGACGTACTTCAGACTTTTATGATCCGTGTACACCTCCACATTCTCGCCCAATAGATAGTGCCTCCAAATTTTCAACGCAAAGACTACTGCAGCTAACTCCAAGTCATGCGTAGGATAGTTCTTCTCGTGATTTCTCAGCTGTCGAGAGGCGTAAGCAACCACTCGGCCGTGCTGCATCTGAACACAGCCTAATCCCCTCCCTGAGGCATCACTGTGTATCACCAAACGACCGGAATCATCTGGTACTGTAAGAATGGGCGCCGTAGTTAACTTCTGCTTCAGTGTGTCAAATGCCTGTGTACACTCTTCTGTCCACGCAAATGGTACATCCTTTCGTGTCAGCCTTGTCAACGGTTCAGCGATTCTTGAGAAGTCTTGGACGAACCTCCGATAATAACCGGCCAATCCTAGAAAGCTTCTGATCTCGGCCACTGACTTCGGCGTTGGCCAATCTCTGACAGATTCTATCTTTGCCGGGTCCACTGAGATGCCTTCGCCCGAAACAATGTGTCCTAAGAACTGAACCTTGTTGAGCCAGAATTCATACTTGCTTAATTTCGCATACAGCTTCTCTTCCCGAAGAATTTGTAGCACCGTGCGCAAGTGCTCAACATGCTCCTCCCGGGTCTTCGAGTAGACAAGTATGTCGTTGATAAATACCATGACAAACGTGTCTGTTCCCCTCCGAAAGACGGCGTAAGACTGAACGTCTTGCCTGAAGTTTGGGGCAGATGCTATTTGGTTTTATCCGTCCACCTCTCCGAAGATGCCAAGTTGATTTATGGCACCGTGTATCGGAGGTTTAGATGGATGCGGCCGATATAGCAGACTTCGTCAGATTCCCCCTCGTTAGAGGGGTTTTTTGAATGTGGGGACGCTCTTCCCTGCAGGCGCAAGCCCCTGCAGTTAATTACGCTACCGCATCGCGGTAACAACTTTCTCCTTCTCCAGAATTTCACTTCGTGTCGTGTGTGTTTGTTTTGTTTGTGGTTGCCCGTGGATTGTATACGGAGACTAAGTTATGACGTCGCCCGTAGGACGTGGATTAGTCCAAATCCGTATTTACTTAGATTTGGGTTTGGTGTTTTTGTTTAAGGATACGTTAGCCGTGTTTTGGGCTAAGATCAACTTAAACGCTCGTTAAGGATACGTTAGTCTTGTTTGAGACTAAGATCAACTTAACGTGGTGATCTATTTAATATATGGCCGTTGGGACCCGTCACCTCTCTGACGTCGTTGAAGGATTACAACGATAGGTGTCAGAGGAGTTCAGAGATGTACCCTTGAACCAAAGTTGATTTGGAGTTTTATAGTCCATTTGAATGTTTAAGGATACGTTAGCCGTGTTTGAGGCTAAGATCTACTTAAACGGGATCGTTTAGATCCGACAAAAGAGCGTTTGGGGGCTCTATTGTTCTACTTTAGGGACGTAGTGGTCCATAGGTAGTTTAAGGACATTGCGGTCCATTGCCAGTTTAGGGACATGATGGTCCATGTTCCAGTTTAGGGACATGGTGGTTCATCGCCAGTTTAGGGACATGGTGGTCCATGTTCCAGTTTAGGGACATGGTGGTCCAACATTCCCATTTGGGGATGAGCATTAGTTTAAGGACATTTCGGTCCAACATTTCCATTTTGGGATGAATATTAGTTTAAGGACATTTCGGTCCAGTATTCCCATTTTGGGACGAATATTAGTTTAAGGACATTTCGGTCCACGAGTTTAGGGACCCCGCAGTCCGTATCGATGTGTGGTTGTCGGGACCCGTCACCTCTCTGACATCGTTAAAGGATTACAACGATAGGGGTCAGAGGAGTTTGGAGATGTACCCTTGAACCGGATGTAAATTGATTTAGGAGAGCAGTCTTGCTCAGTCAATTTAATTTGAGGACTTACGGCCATGATTGGGTTAGGTCAGTTGAGAATGTTCAACATTTTTATTTGTATTTGGCCTATTAGGCATGTGCTAGGGCTTTTCCCTTTTTTAATAATGCACTGCATTATTTTTGTTTTGTTTGGGCTCTGCCCTTTTTATAGATGATGCAGAGCATCTATTTTGTTTGGGCTCTGCCCTTTTAATGCATTGCATTTTGTTTTGTTTGGGCTCTGCCCTTTTATAAATGATGCAGAACATCTATTTTGTTTGGGCTCTGCCCTTTTAATGCCTTGCATTTTATTTTGGCCTGCTAGGCCTTTCTGATTTGGGCCTGGCCCTTTAGTAAACAATGCATTGCATTTGTCAGGCGCTTTGCGTCAATCACTGAGCGCAAGCGCTTATGGTGGTGACATGTGTCACGCAAGCGCAGTGCGCTGCGCTTGCGCTGCTGACACGTGACGCGCTCTGATGAGCGCAAGCGCAGCAACGCAGTGCGCTGTGTCAGTGCGCTGCGCTGTTGCGCTGCTGACACGTGGCGCTCCCTGGTGGCTTGCGCTAATGCAGGAGCGCAACAGTGCAGTCTTTGCAAGTGCAGGGCACTGTTCTATCTTTGGATCAATTTTAGATCAAAGAAACAAGTTTTTCTTGTTTTTAAAGAACCAGTGGTCCATAAAAAGTGCAAGGCACTCTTCTTATTTCTTTTTCTTTTTTTTATTAAAGATCATTGATCTTGTTCTTAGATCAATGGTCTGTTCATAAGAGAATCTTCTCTTTTTCTAAAGGTTTTTACCTTTTTCTTTTTGTTTTTGAAGAGTTCTCTCAAATTCTTCAGAGTTCTTTTCTTCTCGATCTTGACGATGATGATTGATTGATTCATGCCCTCTGAATTGGGGTCTAGGGGCCTTTATATAGTGCCCATTAATTAGTTAAATTTGTTAAAGAGATCTTTCTCTGAGTGATTTGGGGAATTTTCCCCACCGTTGGATCTTTGATCCAAGGGCTTCTGTTTTACAGAAGAAAATCTTCTTGTTTTAACAAGAACAGAAAGATCTTATTAGAATTTTAATTCTATTTGGCGCAAATGCACCAACAATTGACACGTGTCATGCAGCGCACAGCGCAGCGCAGCTGCGCTTGCGCACCTGCGCTGACACGTGCCACGCAGCGCACAGCCCACAGCAGCTGCGCTTGCGCAACTGCGCTGACACGTGCCACGCAGCGCAGTGCTTGCGCAAAAGCGATTGCGCTGACACATGTCGCGTAGCGTAGCGCTTGCGCAAAAGCAACTGAAGCTTTGCTTCTTTTAATTTTGTTTTTAACAGAGCCTTAATCTGATTGGGCGCACTGCCTTGGGCGCTGCGCCGACGTATCAGCTTCTGACACGTGGCGCGTTGCGCGCAGCGCACGGAATTTGAAGAGTTGCTTCAAAATTTGAATTTTTGAAATTTAAACAGAGCCTTGCTCTGATTGGGGGAAAGAAATGCCCCCCCGTTGCGCTCACGTGGCGCGCACGTTAGTGCAGCGGTGGCAAGATCCTGGCCGTTGGATTAACTCAGGAGTTGAAGGGGCGCAAGCGCCTATAAATAGGACCCCTGACCCTTAGAAAATTTTTACCATTTTCCAAGATCTTGATTTTCAGAGCCTTGCTCTTGCTTAAGAACTTCAGAGCCTTGCTCTTGTTTCTTCCCAAGAACTTTAGAGTTCAGAACTTAGAACACTCTTAGGTATAATTAAATTAAATTAAAGTTGATTAACAGAGCCTTGCTCTTATAGATCTTTGATCTAAAGAAAACCCCTTTGGGGTTTCATTAACAGAGCCTTGCTCTCAAAAAATTTATAGATCTACAGAGATCTTGTTCATGGGTTTTAACCCATGAACATAGCTTTGCTCATGGATCAAATGTAGATCTTTTTTTGATCTGAAAAATGGAGAACTCCTAAAAGTTTTCATGGATCTTTAAGTTCCCAAATTTTTAATCTTTTAGGAGTTAAAGTTTTCTTCTGATGGATTTTTCCATCATTATTATAGAGCTAGGCTCTTTTTGGGAAATTTTATTCCCTTGAGACCAGAGTTTGACAAATGTCACTCTGAGACAGAGCTTTGCTCTAAAAGAGGAGATTTTCTCCTTGTCTTTAGGGATTTCCCATCAATGAGGATATTCTCTTGGGGATCTTTTCATTAATTGACAGTCTCACCCAATGATGGGGCTGTCTTGTTAAATGATACACTGTCATCCAGATTTTGTGGGTCCCCATTTGGTCCCCTACCCACTGCATTGCAGTGTGGTGTAAAATTTTAAAATTTCGAGCGTTGGAATTAGAACACTGACGGCTAATTTTTTTCCCGCAGGAAACATGTCTGCCAATCTGCCTTTTCCGTTTGTTCGCTCGGATGGAGGGTTTCCCCAAGCATCGGTGGACTGAGTAGTGTTCGCTCTCATCAAGGATCATGACCCCGAGCACAAGAGCCTTCACTTGTGGGGTAGGTGGTACAATGAGATCATCCAGGATCGCCGAAGTTTCAGTTCCGCCACGCCGTCCGAGCCAACATCTTCACTTCCCTACGCAGATGAACCCCCGGTGAAGTATGCCGTGGAGGCCAAAAATTGGAATTCGGATGACATCCTCCAGCTTGCGATTGGTGCTATCCCCATGCAGCCGCCGCCAGCAATTGATATTTTAGGGAGGCGAATCTGTCAGGGTGAAGCACGCCCTTGGGGACAGGCCTATAACATTGGATTGATCCCACGACAACCTGCCGGATATTTGCAATGGGCCCGGTACATCCTATCAGCGAAGAGGACTCATCTGATGAGGATTGGTTTGTACTCGGCCATTTACGTCTCGCTCTTTGAGTATCCTTCTCCTCAAACGTGGTGGATTAAGGCTTTTACCGAGCAATGGAACATCCCCATCCACACCTTCCCGATGACGGACCGGGAAGTCTCTATCTCCTTGGAGGAGTTTGCTGAAAGTTTCAGTTCCGCCACGCCGTCCGAGCCAACATCTTCACTTCCCTACGCAGATGAACCCCCAGTGAAGTATGCCGTGGAGGCCAAAAATTGGAATTCGGATGACATCCTCCAGCCTGCGATTGGTGCTATCCCCATGCAGCCGCCGCCAGCAATTGATATTTTAGGGAGGCGAATCTGTCAGGGTGAAGCACGCCCTTGGGGACAGGCCTATAACATTGGATTGATCCCACGACCGCCTGCCGGATATTTGCAATGGGCCCGGTACATCCTATCAGCGAAGAGGACTCATCTGATGAGGATTGGTTTGTACTCGGCCATTTACGTCTCGCTCTTTGAGTATCCTTCTCCTCAAACGTGGTGGATTAAGGCTTTTACCGAGCAATGGAACATCCCCATCCACACCTTCCCGATGACGGACCGGGAAGTCTCTATCTCCTTGGAGGAGTTTGCTGAAATTTCGGGTCTGCCGATGAGGGAGGAGCCTTACGAGGAGCTGCTTCCTCCTGATAAATACGCCTTTGCTACCAAGCCGCTGGTGTTTGACCTGACGCTGGAGAACTCTATTCAACACTAGTTCCCGGGCTTGGTGAAGGTGTTGGAGATCTATGAAGGACTCTATCTGGAATCGGGCGTTCGGGGCGTCAGTTTCGCAGATTTTATTGCCCGCTTCATTCGACCGGAGTTCCTATCGGAGCGGAGCGAGAAGTTCGCCCAGCTCGACGACCCTTTTGGATTCGGTTTGAATCGCCGACCCACATCGGAGGATGACCACAAAGACTTTTATCTCCCCGGTGCCGCCGTCGTCCCTTTTTCAGAAATTGCCGTCCCAGGCATGGATGAGGAGACCTTTTTTGTAGGGTTCCTGTGCTTGTGGCTGTGCAGCTTTGCGCTCCCCATGCACCTGCGCCATATGCGGCCATCTTTTTTCTACCCAGCGCAACAGATGGTGGCTGGTTTGCAGTTGTCAGTAAGAATCGCCGGGCTGGCTTATCTTTATAATGGACTTAGCGTAGCGGCGGACTCTAGTGAGCCTGGGGTACAACCCGCTAACTTCCCGATGCACTACTTCACTTCTTGGATGGAAATGCACGTGCACGGGGTGTTCGGCGCCCATAAGATTCCTCCCTTTTTTGAGAAATGCAGACTCCCGAGGGTCATACGGTTGGTCGGGGCTTCGATCGTAGTTGCACCTCCGCGGGAGGCTAGGGGGCTACTCCTTCGTCCACACCTGGTCGGAGCGAAGGTTTCCTTCTTGGATAAGGTCATAACAATAGGTTCAAAGACCACCAAGTCGGTAGTATCGCTACGCGATGACTTTAAAGACGGGGCTTCCATATTGAAGGCTCGGGAAATCCTCCATCTCTACTCCTTTCGGCCGGGCTACCTGGTGTTCAGGAAGAATGAGACAACACTCTTTATGAGGTATAACCCCCACCGGTTTGCTCAGCAATCGAGCTACAACCAAGGGATCCCGATGGAAGCTTTCTTGGAAAAGCCCGTGGTTAGCCGAGAGGGGATAAAGAATGCAATGCACCACTTTATGCGGCTTAACACGGGTTCTTATTTCTTCATCAGCGAGCCGAGCTGCGTTCCCAAATTCCTCAACGCGTACGTGGCCTGGTACGCGCATGCACTGGGGCCCGTTATTCTTATGGAAAAGCGCATGCTAGTTGACTGCAAGGGTGCGCCTCCCGGCGGCGATCGCAAGGCTCCCTTGAAGCCGAGGACCCCGGTCATTCCTCCATTGAAAGGTGCTAGAGTTGGGCCTCCGCGCGTGTTGAGCCCTCCGCGCGGATTGCCGCTTCGCGATACTGTGGATATGCTGCCAGTCTCCCGTGCTCCAGTTGAGGCGGTAAATGTGGTATGGCCGGAATCCGGCGCAGGCGCGGATATCGGGACCCGCTGCCCCAAGGTGCCTGCCAAGCGCAAATCAGCCCCGGGTGCATCCAGAGCTGGCGGGCAAAAGAAGAAGAAGTCACTCCTCTCCCTCGACGCGATCCTCGGTTTAGAGCCTGAGGCCCTTCTTACCGAAGGAATAAGCGAATATGGCAGCAATAAGGGCTTCTCGGTAGACCCCGCAGACACCGATTTGGCGGCCGCTATTGCAGCTTCTGAGCGATCAACGAGGCTCGAAGCGATGTTGAATAAACTCGCTGAGTCAGGTAACCATTAGCTGCTTTCTTCGTCATTTTATCGCATTTTTTATCATTATTTTTGACTAATACTTTCCCCCATTTTCCAACAGGTGTCACCACCGAAGAAGCCATTGCTGCCTCTTTAAAAACCTTCCAGGATGAGGAGGAGAAGCGCGCTTTAATGGGCATTGGTACGTCTCACCTTTTTTTTAAAATTTTTTTTAATCTTTTCTGATGATCAACCTAACCTTCTTCCTTCATTTCTTTGCAGGGTCTACACCAGTTGATGCGGGGACTCTCCCCGGGCCCGAAATTGAAATCCCAGTCTCTTCGGGACTGATGCGAGAGCCTCGACTCGACAAGTCGACGAGGGATGCCTTGAAGAATTTGGAGGCATCCCTGTTCACGGACGAGGACGCCTCAATGAAAGAGGCTCTGGTAAGGTCCGTCTCAACTGCCCGGGATGAGAGGAAGCGGCTGAGGCACGAGGCGAAGACGCGCAGGGCTGCTTTGGCCATGGGAGCGGGCCCAAGCACCATTATTCTCTCTGCTTCTCCTTCTGAAGAGCTCCCGGCCGGTCTATCTACTGCACGCAGACAAGTAGCGCGTGCAGTTCGGGAAGCTAATGATAAGTCCACTTCAGGTAATGCACCTTTCAAGATTTCATTGTAAGAATTATAAACCTATCGGTTCTTATACATCTTGTTTTGCAGGGCCAAGTCCAACCGAAGGGGAGGCGGAAACCGTCGAACCTGAAGGGCCAGAGGAAGAGGCATTGGTTAAACCCGAGCCGACGGTGGGCAACGTCACCAGGGTTACCGAGCCTGAGCTAGGGGCTGAGGGAGCTGCACCCGAGAAGGTCGTTGATGCCGAGCCTGGGGTGGCAGCAAATGAGATGACCGCTATAACTGAGCCCGAGATAGCGGCGGACGAGGCGCTTGAGGCCGGCGACCCTGCGGTGATGGAAGATGAGATAACGGAGACCGCTGAGCCCGAAGAAGTAGCGGGTGAGATGGACACGACTCTTGGG
This sequence comes from Agapanthus africanus, assembly GCA_030015575.1. Classification (NCBI taxonomy): domain Eukaryota; kingdom Viridiplantae; phylum Streptophyta; class Magnoliopsida; order Asparagales; family Amaryllidaceae; genus Agapanthus; species Agapanthus africanus. Next base: position 195,401,576 of record JASDDO010000024.1, on the reverse strand, counting down.
GAAGAGCCAGCCGCTCTTTCTCAAGAGTCCGGCAATGCTCCGATTATTGCCCTCCCCGTCTACGGTCTTCCACCGTCTCCTGGCCGCGCGAGCACGACGACAGCCCTCATTGAGTCGGGTGATGAGGCCACAGGCGGTGGCCTCATATCGATGGAGGAGGGAGACGCCTCCGCTTCGGCCGGCGGCTCATCAGGTAAATTTCGAGTTGCAGTCCCCCTTTTTTTAACACAGGTGCGGCCAGTGTCGATGCTCCATTGCTCGAGGGAGCGCCGTCAACTACTGCCTTGGCGGTGGTCACCTCTCAGCCCTCTCTTATACCATCAAAGATGTTGGAAGGTATGGATTTGCAATCTATTAGTTTCGTCTTTCAGCCGCATAATTTATGTGCTAAAGTCGTACTGTTGTGTCTTTTCAGGAGTGCTTTTTGATCATCTTTATCAAGTGTTACACCCACACTTCTCCCTCCCATCTGAACTCGCTTCTTCCTTCAGTGGCGCTGGTGAGTATAGTTTCCAACTGATGTCTTTCTTTTTTCAGTAATGGAATCATTTCTAATTTTCCCTTGTCTTGATTGCAGTGCTACAAATCGAAGGAAGAGACGAAAGATCGGCCGCGCCACCGGCCCTTCCGGCCTTGCCACCTGCTGCAGTTGGTATAGTAGACTATCTTATCAATGACTTTTCCACATTTCTTGAACCGTCATCTAATCGCATTTCGCCTTTTCAGCTGTCGTTCCGACCCCGGCGCCCTTCGAGTCCCGCATTATAATGCCGGCAGGCCCTTTCCTGAGACTTCCGTCTTCGAAAGGCGCCGCAAACAGTCTGCGCATGGTGAGCGACTATATTGAGGAGCTCGACATCGAGACTCCTACGCCTGCCGCAGATTTTGCTACGGTGGTTAACCCAATGCTGGTGATACTCGTGAACTTCCATAACGAGGACATCGTCGCGTCTTGGGTTAACTACTGCAGGGAGATCGAGGCCCGTCTGCATCAACTGGCGTTTATACGCCCTGCTCCCGAGACCTTATCCACTAGCAATCAAAGAGCAGCGTGGATTGAGTAAAGCGCTTCTTACGTCCACTACTTGGAACAAGAAGCGGCTTTAAGGCTGAGGGAATGCCAAGAGACCTCGAGCGAGACGGCTCGTCTGCGTGCTGAGGTTGAAGCGAATGTGCCCAAGTGAAGGCTATCTTTGAGGGCCTCCTGGAACGCATCTCTCATGGGCTAAACTTGAAGCAGAAGCTTGATGTCGCCGAGCGTGACACCCCAGGCCGCGAAGCTGCTCATCAAGCCGTTGGGGAGCAGCTTGCATCTTTCTTGCAGCAGCGGGCTCAAGTGGAGGCGGAACTGACGGTGGTGGCCGATCAGGAGAAAGCGTGGAAGGAGGTGCGCGAACAATTAATAAAGCTATGCAAGACGCTTCCTTCCCAGTAGCTGCCCTTGTATCAATATACTTGTAAATTTTTTATAAGATGTATCCATTCTTTATTCTTTTGTACTATCCACCATGTACTTGATTGAATTAATAAATAAAGATATACATTTTTTCTTTGCAATGTCTTGTATGCCCTTTTGCTTTCTCTCTTTCTCTTATTATCAGCATGTTGTCTGGATGAACCTAATTGACAGATAATAGAGTAAGCATCTTGATTTCCCTAAGAGATAGTGATGGCTTAGGTCGCAGGTTCAGGTCTGCTGCCTAAGACTTTTCAACTCTATGAGTCGTGAGGGTCTCATAGAGATTTTTCTCCCTACGGATCGAGAGGATCTCGTAGATGGATTTTCTCCTCAGGAATCGTGAGGATTCCTAAGTGCGTTTTCTCTTATAAGTCGTAAGGATCCTATAAAAGAATTTTCCCTCCTACGAGTCGAGAGGAATCGCAGACGGTTGTTTCCCTCCTTATCGAGATTCGACTTTGGAGAGTGAAACCCTTGGATAGTATGCAAAAGACCGTTTTGGGCCAACTTGCAGGGTCCCAATGCTTAGGGAACAAGTTGTTTAATCCTTACTGCCTAAGGCTTTATCTTACGAGTCGAGCCGCATCGAGAAGTTCTCGCAAAGACATCAATCTCTTCACAAGTCGAGACGAATCGAGCATTTCTCGCAAGAACATCCTAACGTCACAGTTAACCTCTGCTCTTTACGACAGAAGTCCGTTAGGGTCTGTGGTACTTAAGGTTTTGGCCGTCGTACCGTCGCATCAGCTGATATATTCCTCGATTGGAAATTGTGCTGTTCGAGTAGCCTTGCGACTGCCGTGTCTCTGATCCCTTCGGGGGCTGGACAAGACGTCTTCAAGCAATCTTCCTAGGTAGTTTGACCATCGGAAGAACAAGCGTTAGGAATTTTCCATGCCGCCTTTTACTTGAGGTTAGGCTCATTTTGGAGAGCCCCGATGAGTCATAACCACTCCGCGCTGGTGTGGGATGATCTCCGAGTGTCTTTCAGGTTTTATGTGAGTTGCCGTCAAGACCCTGAAGCTAGGAATTTAGCCTTTGCTTCGTTTGCTGGCATCGCGTCTGATGTATCGAGACGAATGTCGCGGTTGTCTTTAGGTTGCTGGTGAACCGTCGAGGTTTGGAACTAGGGATTTTGTCGTGGCCCCGTTTGTTTGATTGTCGCGTCTGAACCCTGTTGGAGGAAGAACGTTGGGGTGACATCTTGTCTGCTGTATCAAGACGAACGTCGCGGTGGAGCTGGGATTTTGCCGTGACTCCGTTTGTTTGATTGTCGTGTCCCTGTTGGAGGAAGAACGCTGGGGTGACATCTCGTCTGCTGTATCGAGATGAATGCCGAGGTGGAGCTGGGATTTTGCCGTCACTTCGTTTGTTTGATTGTCGCGTTTGAACCCTATTGGAGGAAGAATGCTGGGGTGACATCTCGTCTGCTGTATCGAGATGAATGCCGAGGTGGAGCTGGGATTTTGCCATCACTCCGTTTGTTTGATTATCGCGTCTGAACCCTGTTGGAGGAGGAATGCTGGGGTGACATCTCGTCTGCTGTATCGAGACGAATGCCGAGGTGGAGCTGGGATTTTGCCGTCACTTCGTTTGTTTCGACCATGGGGTCTTTCGTTGACGTTGCATCTACATCCTGATGGACTGCGAAGGAACGCCTTTGTTGATTCTTAGGCCGTAGATATTGCCGTTAAGATTTTGCTCCGTTTTCTGACGGAGCATTGGGAGGGAAAGGGTGCTTCCTTCTTTGTTTGTGCCCCTGGATTGTATACAGGGATTGCTGTGCTATCGCCTGTAGGGAAAAAAGGTTCATTTCATTCCTTTTTTTTCCACAACGCTCTATCATTTCAGCTTTTTATATCGCGAAGGTCGCGATTGCCCAATCATTTTGGCTATTTTTTCGCGGTGCCCAATCATTTCGGCTATTTATTTTATCTTTACTCGCTGCTTTTTATTGCAAGTTGCCCAATCAGTTTGGCTATTTTGTATGCATACATTTTTACTTGCCGCTTTTTTTTATTGCAAGTTGCCCCATCATTTCGGCTATTTCGTATGCGTGTGTGGCTCGCAGATTTTTATCGCGAGTGTAGAACTTGGAATCTTGATGCCAATCCTAGCATCAGCATCGCTACAAATGGGATATTGCCCAGAGCGAATCATCACTTGCCATGAAAGGGCTTAGAATTTGATATCGGTTTAGGCATCAGCATCGCTACAACTGGAATATTGCCAGGTGTGAATCATCATTTTCCTTTGTCGATCCGAACAAAGGTGGCTTAGCAAACAGGGTTAAGGTCCTGTCGACTAAGGCTTTTGACTTCATGAGCCGTAAGAGTCTCATAAAGGTGTTTCTTCCTACGAGTCGTGAGGATCTCGTAGGTGCTTTTTCTTCTTAGGAATCGTGAGGATTCCTAAGTGTATGCTCCTCTGTAAGTCGTAAGGATCCTACAAGAGGGTTTTCTCCTTATAAGTCGAGAGGACTTACAAGTGTTGTTCACCGTGCGAACATATCCCTAGTCACGAGTGGGACTTGGTTAGGGAAATATTTATTCGCGCCCGTGGATTGTATACAAGGGTCAGTATGAGCCGCTTGTAGGGCAATATCGAAGGTTGTGGGGGGTTGCTTAAGCACAGGTTTAGGTATCTGTAACTTAAGACTTTCAAATCTTATGAGCCATGAGGGTCCCATAAGAGAGTTCTCCTTACGAGTCGTGAGGATCTCGCAAGTGTAATTTATCCTTGGGAGTCGTGAGGATTCCTAAGTGTGTTGCTTCCCTGTGAGTCGTAAGGATCTCACGCTGGTGGTTTCTCCTTACAAGGTCGAGAGGACCCTGCAAGTGTCTTTTAACGAGGTTGCTCCCTTTTCGGGTTTTCACAAACACTCGCCGGTAGCCCTGCTGTTTTTACTCACGGAGCCCTTTCGGGTTTTCATCCGTGCCCATTTTGCTTATGGACATACCGTTTTTTTCGTCAGCCTGAGGATGCTGCGGTAGTAGTTTAAATACATTTCGTTTGTAAGTTTTAGGACACTGCGGTCCATCATTAGTTTAAGGACGTTTCGGTCCGCCATTAGTTTAAGGACGTTTCGGTCCGCTATTAGTTTAAGGACCTTTCGGTCCGCCGTCGCCGTTTTTGAGGCGAATCTCTAGTTTACTGACTTTTCGGTCTATGGGGATTTCTCTATGACTGAGTATGATTCCCCCAGTGTATCCATCTTTCTCGAAGCGTGCGGTTGTGGCGGGCTCACCTTCCAGTTTTCAGACAGCGCGAACTTGCCCTGTTGGTATTGGTCTTCAACCTAGTTTTTGAAGACGTAGCAATCTTCGATCAGGTGACCTACTGTTTGGTGGTAAGGGCAATATTGAGATCGTTAACATCGCCTGGCCACAACGGACATTTTGGACTCGGCAGATTGATGAGTCTGTCGCGCACTGCCAGCTCGAACAGTCCCCTTGTTTTATCTTGCGGAAACGAGTAAGGGCGTTTCAACTTTTCCTGGAGGGGTTGCCGCTTGTTGTTTCGGCCAACAACCGGTCTAGGGCCACTCGATTGCTGTTGAGTATTGGCTATGAGGGCTGTTTTTCCCTTCCCTTTATCCTTTTTGTTCGCTCCGTTGTTTGCGGGGCTGAGATTTTTTTCGAGTAGCGTGCGATTGCACGGCTGAACGTTCTCGCAACTCCTCAATTCTTTCATTTTTGAAATGGATTCCTTGAGGAGAGGGTTAAGGGAAGCTTCTTCGTCAGAGTCGCTTCCAAAGGTGATAATTTGCGGTCCCTTGGAGTCGGCTATATGACAGTCGTCGGTGGCTCTTTTGCGCTCATCTATCGCATTTCTCCGATGTCTACGAGCTTCACACTTTGTCCTGTTGAAGTGTTGCTTTTGAGCGACATATCCTTACCACCAACACTTAAAGGAGTCGCAGTCTTCGGTAGGATGTATGATCTTCTGATGATATACGAAGAAGTTAGGATGCATCTCTACTCCGTCGAGAGTATTTTCTTCAGAGGGTGGTAGCTTCATTCCCACTGATAGGGCTTTGGCGAACCTTTTCTTCGTCTTGAATTTGTTTTTACCCGCAGAGGATGACTTTTGATTTGACGGAAGTGCCTCGACTCCTTGGCCTAGTAGTCGGTATTTGGCTCCTTCCAGTATGGCCATCCCATGCTCTTGATTGGCTTTAACTTTCAGAAGAATCTCATTCAGGAAAGCATCGATCAATTCGTCTGACAGCTGCGGAATTTCTGATTCAGTGTTCGCCCTCGGTTTCTCAGCGCAAGGAGTCTCTTCATCATCCGCCAATGAGTGAGAGATCACATGACAAGTCATTATGCAGTCTTCGGATTCACCTGATGAGTCTTCTCCATCGTTTTCGTCCTCGACAAAAGAACAAGCCGCCCCCATCGTGTCCATCTTCTTTGGAGTGTGCGGCTGTGGTGGGTTTACCTTCCAGTTTTCAGACAGCGCGAACTTGCCTTGTAAGTACTGATCCTCGATCCATCCCTTAAAGACGAAACAATCCTCAATTGGGTGACTTACCATTTGGTGGTAAGGGCAATAATTGGGATTATTAAGATCGCCTAGCTGCGACAGACGCTTTGGACTCGGCAGATTGATGAGTCTGTTGCGCACTACCAGCTCGAACAGTCTTCTCGTTTTATTCTGAGGAAACGAGTAAGGACGTCCCAGTCTCTCCGCGAGGGATGGGCGCGGACGCACGTTGTTTTGGCGAACGGCCGGCTTTGAGTTGCTAGGCTGTTGTTGAGCATTGGCGACGACGTTCGCTTTCCTTTTTCCTTTCTCATTTCAAGAATCTGGCTTTGGAGGAGACGGTCCATGGCTTATCTGGTCCATTTGGGCTAGCTTGTCGATCAGGGCCTGGAAGGTTGTCGGCCTGAAGAACATCATGAATTATGAGATGGTCGCTTGAGGATCAAGAGTGCCCACGAACATGCCTACCGCAGGTGCCTCTTCTATGCGTTGTTCTCATTTTGACCATAGGTTCCGCCATCGTGTTGCGTATTGGACCCACGTTTCACCAGGTCTTATCTTGGCACTTATCAATGCTGTTATCGGGGTGCGTTCACTAGCACTCGCGAATCTTTGCGTAAATAGTAGCTCCATCTCTGCAAACGTTTTGACAGAGTCGTTCGGGAGCTCAGAATACCACTCGAATGCTGTATCTGACAAGCTACCAACGAACTGACGAAGCAATAGTTTGTCATCACCGCCGGTGTTGCCGCAAAGCGCCCTGAACTGGGCAACATGCTGGTGGGGATTGCCAGTCCCCTTATACATATGGAATTTCGGTATTGTATAGCCCGACGGGTACTTGATCTGGTCATACCAGCTTGGATACGGTCGCCCCGTTTTTACGACTTGACCGGCTACTTCAGTCGCCTGATGAACCCGGATCTGCTGAGCTATATATTCGTCCAGGTCAGCTTTGGAGATCGTCTCCTCCTTGGCCGTTGATATAGCTGGCGGAGGATTTGACGTTTCTCCCCTGTCTTCTTCAAGGACGATCGGAGGATCTTCAGTAGGAGGATCTTGTTGAATCATCATACCCACCATGTCCTGGAACAGGAGGGCCATTTTCTTTATGCTGGCTGCTTGTTCCGTAGCCTTTTTATACTTCTTCTCCAATATCCGACGAAGGAATTCAACGTCAGTTTCCTGTTCCTGACGTTCATCCGAGGACGTTTCAGGGCTTTCTTTTGGCCCAGTGAGTGCGGCCATCGCGTTCATCATCTCCTGGAGCTTTTGCTGTTGCTTCTGAGCTTTGGTCACTGACCGTGTAAGCGGTCTATGACCTGTAGATGCACGGCTGTCCTCCTTTCCCGACGCCATGTATACTGTATGAACTATTATGCCCTCAGACTTAGGGCATTTAGGTTCACCACCTTTGGCATTTGCTGCGGGCGCGGGGATTTTCTCCGGCCTTCTTCTTTTGTGGGTCGTTGAAGTTGAAGGGGCCGTTGCAGTGGGCACCCTGGCGGTTGTTGTCCTCTGTTGTTTAATAGGACGGTCCTTTTCTTCTTGCACCTTCGCCTTTTTCTGTTGACGAGAATGATCTGGGTCAATTACGGAGTCTTGAACCTTCCGCCAAACCTTATATATTTTGGAGGACAGCCGCTGAAGGGGCTGCTCCAAGTTTGTTTCCGGAACCCTCTCCGCCGATGGAGGAGATCATTTCAGTGTAGCTGTTGGAGAGTTCTTACGTACCCTCCTAAGTGGTTCAAAACTGTTCCCAGTTAGAACGACAGCGTTGACTCCCACCACTGGAGCAGGTGGAGTTAGCCTTGAGGGGGAGTTGCCCCCTTCCTTCCTCACTCGTCGCCAATGGCGACGTCGAGCATGACGAGCCATTGGGACTGGCTCGGCGATAGAGACAGCTTCTTTTTGCCCCCCTGTCTTAATGAGGTGCTGCCGGTGTCCGCCTCTTAAAGACTGATGTTTTCTTTTGAGTGGATATATTCAATCTGTCAATGACAGATCCTCGAGCAGGGGCAGGAGCCGGAATAGACAGCCTTGAAAAGACTGACTCTTTGATGGGAGAAGCCGCCCTGACGACTTCTGGAGCAGCGGTTGATACCTTCCTTGGGATAGCCATTTTAGAGTTCATGGGCTTCCTGGCGGGCCCATCAGAGTTCTGATTCAGCCTGGCAAAGACAGAGGCTGTTGGTTCGATAACGGACGACCCATTGAAAGGGGCCGTTGTAGCAGTGAGCCGGTCAAAGACCGACTTCTTGTTTGCTTCTGGTGCGGGCATCGGCATGGTGAAGCTTGCAGGCGGGATCATGGTCCTGAAAAACAGGCCGGTGGTGGCCTGGGTCACCTGTTCTACCGGCAGGGCAAGGATGGAGGCCGCTTGAGGCCCATATGCTACACCTCCAGGTGAGGTGGAGCGTCGGCTGCATTGGCACTTCGAGCAGTTAGAGGCCATTGATGCTTGATTTCTGCGCCAGGCAAAGGACTAAATCTTAGTAACTTGAAAACCCAAAGGCAACCATTAACAAACCGCGATTCGTTCATGAAGACGACACACGAAGTGTGGAGTGGAAAGAGGAAAAGGTCCCACAGGGCGTGCCAGAATCTGTTCCCCTCCGAAAGACGGCGCAAGACTGAACGTCTTGCCTGAAGTTCGGGGCAGATGCTATTTGGTTTTATCCGTCCACCTCTCCGAAGATGCCAAGTTGATTTATGGCACCGTGTATCGGAGGTTTAGATGGATGCGGCCGATGTAGCAGACTTCGTCAGATTCCCCCTCGTTAGAGGGGTTTTTTGATTGTGGGGACGCTCTTCCCTGCAGGCGCAAGCCCCTGCATTTAATTACGCTACCGCATCGCGGTAACAACTTTCTCCTTCTCCAGAATTTCACTTCGTTTCGTGTGTGTTTGTTTTGTTTGTGGTTGCCCGTGGATTGTATACGGAAACTAAGTTATGACGTCGCCCGTAGGACGTGGATTAGTCCAAATCCGTATTTACTTAGATTTGGGTTTGGTGTTTTTGTTTAAGGATACGTTAGCCGTGTTTGGGGCTAAGATCAACTTAAACGCTCATTAAGGATACGTTAGTCTTGTTTGAGACTAAGATCAACTTAACGTGGTGATCTATTTAATATATGGCCGTCGGGACCCGTCACCTCTCTGACGTCGTTGAAGGATTACAACGATAGGTGTCAAAGGAGTTCAGAGATGTACCCTTGAACCAAAGTTGATTTGGAGTTTTATAGTCTATTTGAATGTTTAAGGATACGTTAGCCGTGTTTGGGGCTAAGATCTACTTAAACGGGATCGTTTAGATCCGACAAAAGAGCGTTTGGGGGCTCTATTGTTCTAGTTTAGGGACGCAGTGGTCCATAGGTAGTTTAAGGACATTGCAGTCCATTGCCAGTTTAGGGACATGATGGTCCATGTTCCAGTTTAGGGACATGGTGGTAAAACATCGCCAGTTTAGGGACATGGTGGTCCATGTTCCAGTTTAGGGACATGGTGGTCCATCGCCAGTTTAGGGACATGGTGGTCCATGTTCCAGTTTAGGGACATGGTGGTCCAACATTCCCATTTGGGGACGAGCATTAGTTTAAGGACATTTCGGTCCAACATTTCCGTTTTGGGACGAATATTAGTTTAAGGACATTTCGGTCCAGTATTCTCATTTTGGGACGAATATTAGTTTAAGGACATTTTGGTCCAGTATTCCCATTTTGGGATGAATATTAGTTTAAGGACATTTCGGTCCACGAGTTTAGGGACCCCGCAGTCCGTATCGATGTGTGGTTGTCGGGACTCGTCACCTCTCTGACATCGTTGAAGGATTACAACGATAGGGGTCAGAGGAGTTCGGAGATGTACCCTTGAACCGGATGTAAATTGATTTAGGAGAGCAGTCTTGCTCAGTCAAATTAATTTGAGGACTTACGGCCATGATTGGGTTAGGTCCAGTTGAGAATGTTCAACATTTTTATTTGTATTTGGCCTATTAGGCCTATGCTAGGGCTTTTCCCTTTTTTAATAATGCACTGCATTATTTTTGTTTTATTTGGGCTCTGCCCTTTTTATAGATGATGCAGAGCATCTATTTTGTTTGGGCTCTGCCCTTTTAATGCATTGCATTTTGTTTTGTTTGGGCTCTGCCCTTTTATAAATGATGCAGAACATCTATTTTGTTTGGGCTCTGCCCTTTTAATGCATTGCATTTTATTTTGGCCTGCTAGTCCTTTCTGATTTGGGCCTAGCCCTTTAGTAAACAATGCATTGCATTTGTCAGGCGCTTTGCGCCAATCACTGAGCGCAAGCGCTTATGGTGGTGACACGTGTCACGCAAGCGCAGTGCGCTGCGCTTGCGCTGCTGACACGTGTCGCGCTCTGATGAGCGCAAGCGCAGCAGCGCAGTGCGCTGTGTCAGTGCGCTGCGTTGTTGCGGTGCTGACACGTGGCGCTCCCTGGTGGCTTGCGCCAACGTAGGAGTGCAACAGTGCAGTCTTTGCAAGTGCAGGGCACTGTTCTATCTTTGGATCAATTTTAGATCAAAGAAATAAGTTTTTCTTGTTTTCAAAGAACCAGTGGTCCATAAAAAGTGCAAGGCACTGTTTTTATTTCTTTTTCTTTTTCTATTGAAGATCATTGATCTTGTTCTTAGATCAATGATCTGTTCATAAGAGAATCTTCTCTTTTTCTAAAGGTTTTTCTCTTTTTCTAAAGGTTTTTGAAGAGTTCTCTCAAATTCTTCAGAGTTCTTTTCTTCTCGATCTTGACGATGATGATTGATTGATTCATGCCCTCTGAATTGGCATCTAGGGGCCTTTATATAGTGCCCATTAATTAGTTAAATTTGTTAAAGAGATCTTTCTCTGAGTGATTTGGGGAATTTTCCCCACCGTTGGATCTTTGATCCAAGAGCTTCTGTTTTACAGAAGAAAATCTTCTTGTTTTAATAAGAACAGAAAGATCTTATTAGAATTTTAATTCTGTTTGGTGCAAATGCACCAGTGCTTGACACGTGTCGCGCAGCGTACAGCGCTTGCGTACCTGCGCTGACACGTGCCGCGCAGCGCACAGCAGCTGTGCTTGCGCAACTGCGCTGACACGTGCCGCGCAGCGCAGTGCTTGCGCAAAAGCGACTGCGCTGACACGTGTCGCGCAGCGCAGCGCATGCGCAAAAGCAACTGAAGCTTTGCTTTTTTTTAATTTTGTTTTTAACAAAGCCTTGCTCTGATTGGACGCACTGCCTTGGGTGCTGCGCTGACGTATCAGCTTCTGACACGTGGCGCGTTGCGCGCAGCGCACGGAATTTGAAGCATTACTTCAAAATTTGAATTTTTGAAATTTAAACAGAGCCTTGCTCTGATTGGGGGAAACAGTGTCCAAGTACATTGCAAACACCCTGTTCATCAAATCCATGAATATCGCCGGAGCATTGGTAACACCGAACGACATCATAAGGAACTCATAATGTCCGTATCGGGTCCTGAAAGCCGTCTTGCATACATTCTTGGATGCTACTTTGATTTGCTGATATCCAGAACGGAGATCCAACTTCGAAAACACCTTGGCCCCACTTAGCTGATCGAATAAATCGTCGATGCGCGGAATTGGGTACTTGTTCTTTATGGTGACTTTATTCAGCCCCCGATAATCTATACACATCCGCAGCGATCCATCCTTCTTCTTCACTAACAGAACTGGTGCACCCCACGGTGAAACGCTTGGCCGAATAAATCCCTTCTCCAAGAGTTCTTCAATTTGCTTCTTCAACTCCGCCAATTCAACCGGTGCCATTCTGTACGGGGCCTTGGATACTGGTGCCGTACCTGGAGTCAAATCAATCGAGAACTCCAAGACGCGTGGAGGTGGTAGACCTGGTAAATCTTCAGGAAACACGTCCAGAAAGTCCCGAACAATCTCTGGGGCTGCACTCTCATCAATCTCCATACCTGTCAGCTCTTTTGGATTGGCTCTATACTTGGTTGGCTCCAAAGATTCTCTCCCGCCTTCAAAAATAAACTCTGGGTGATTGGGAATGAGGAAGATCACATTCCTTGCTCGACAATCAATAACTTCATGGAAGGTACTCATCCAATCCATCCCGAGAATTGCGTCGTAACTGCCTGTCCCGATCAAAAAGAAATTCACATAGAATTCTCTGCCACATACTACAACCAGACATGATCTACATTCTCGACTAGATATTATAACGCTATTACCCGTATGTATCTCCCAGCCCTTGGTTAGTGGTTCATATGGTATGGAGTGTGTATCAATAAAATGCTCAAATATGAAACAGTGTGATGCTCCAGAATCATATAGTACCCTAGCTGGCAAGGAATGTATGAGTAGAGTAACTGTAACAACTTCTCTTGAAGCCTCTGCCTGCTCGGCGGTCAAGGTGAAAGCCCGTCCCTGACCGCGGCCTGTATAGGGTTGCCTCTGCTCCTGTGGCCTTTACTGCTGCGGTCCAGAACCTCCCTGTATCTCTGCTCGCTCGGGGCAACCGCTAATCCTGTGCTGACTGGATCCGCAAATCAAGCACTGTCCCTTGGCGCGGCGACAGTCCTGGGTATGCCTATCTCTATTGCAGTAGCCGCAAACTACGTTCTATCTCCGGGGACGATGCTGGGGCACAAATGGGTGCTTCATCTGAGTCGTTCCAGGCCTGTGAACTGGTATGGCTCCTCAGGAAGGTGCATGGGTACGTGCTGGAACAACTTGGGGCTTCCTGAACTTGTTGATCAATTGCTCCTGAATTCTCGCCGCGTTGAGTACCTGTGCTAAAGTCTGCAACTCCAGTGATGCTATCAACTACTGCAGCTTGAAGTCAAGTCCCTGCAAGAAGCGTCTGGCCCTGGTAGTGATCGCGCGCTTTTGGCGTGTCGAGTTTTATGAGTTCTAAAGTTTACCGCGATCAGGACGGTGTCGCTTTGCAGCTAGCCGGTTGAGCACGGGTCGATCCACAGGGAGACGGAGCGTTCTACATTCTTGTCGTTACGAGTTAATGCGCGTGGGTGGGATTGTTCTTATCTACCCTATGTGTTATATGCACAAGTAAAGTTGTTAGGAAAAGATACGAAAGTGTAAGCTAAGGAAATCCGTATTCAAAACCTTTGAGCCGAGTCTTGACCAATTGAAGCTAGAGCAATCGGCAACAATGTGGATTAGGGGATTTAAGCACGGTATTCATGGAATCCGGCTTATTGACCTTTGTCCTTCCGTTCTTGTCTCTTGCTTTCGCCTCCGGCCAAACCGAACGCAACCGGTCGCGGTTAGGAATCACCGTTATCTTGGTAGGGTAGGATGCCTAACGGAGCGCTTGCGTAACGTTTGGGCGGAGTTCAAAGGAAAATAACGGGAAAAGGAAATGAGGAACGTAACGTTAACTTACAATATTGTAATTCTTCCTAACAACACCATATTAACAACCATTCACAAAACAAACCAAAAAGAGAGAACAAAAGAACAAAGAAAAGAAAAGATTACAAGTAAGTAAGTGCATGGAATTTAAAGTGCAAGAAAGTAAAGCAAGGTAGTAAATTGCATGAATGTAAAAGAGCAAGAAAGAAAAGTGCAAGAAAGAAAATACTAAGAACCATGGAACCCAAAACAAGACATGGGTTCAATAACCAAATCTTAAACTTGCAAGCTCAATGAAGAGGTTGCAAGATCAAGAAGAGGCAAAGAACTCATGGTGAATGAAGGCACAAAAAAGAGAAGAACTTTATTGATTCCATATGAAGATACAACCCTTGAGATCAATAACTAACCCTTAAACCTTCAAGCTCAATGAATAGGTCGAAAGATCAAGAGAAGGCAAGGATCTTAAGGGAAAGCTAAGCAAAAGAATGATACAATGTATGGCAAAATTGGACTCCTTCTCACTTACCCAATGGTTTCCTTTTATAGGCAAAACAAGATCTTTCCTTTAATTTGAATTTGAATGCACCCAAAGTTTGGAGGGAAGTTTGAATCTTTGAATTTTTGAATCACATCAACACTTTATGCATTGAATGCACCATACCTACTCGTGCTTTGTGCTTGTCCCTCTCGTGCTTTGTGCTTGTCCGAGACACGAATGACCACTGTCATATGTCTTGTCTCTGGAGCTGGTACGCGGCACTGGACGGATACAGATGACTGGAACCCGGCTTTTATCTGTCTATGACAGATGTTCTGGATATTGGCATAACTGTAGAGATTTTGTCTGATTTGTATTATTTTAGACTGGAAACCTGTAACCTGTAAATATGTAGCAAACACTGATTAAAAGCACTTATCTATAAACAAACGAGCATAAGAATGGGCGGTATAAAATGCAGTTTTCTGTGATGAACAAATACCCTCAAACTTATCTTTTGCTCGTCCCGAGCAAAACCATTTATTCACAAAAGAGAATCCTAACCGCACTTTCGCAGGGAACGCGATTGCACTGAGCGTGTGCAACAAGCCGTTAAACTTCTAGGTGTCCCTAATAGGAGGAGTGTTGTCTCCTGAGGGTTTTCAGCGGATACTACCCACAAAATCCCGTTAAGTTAGTTTCGTAAGTTAACATCGATTCTACTCCTACAGTTTAGTATCTAGGTTAAAAATTCTATCATCCTAAGTTAGAAATATCTAACCCTAATGCTTCACACCTCCTTTCTATTTAACCCTAGATTATATACGTTCCAAAAAAAAGTTTAGAAAGATCTCGTTATCTCCTGAGTTTTCCTTCTAAAGTGCGGTCTCAAATCAGGGATTTTTATCAACTTACAGAAAACATAAGTCTTATTCTTTATTTCTATCTTTCCTCCAAATATCGATTATATACCCCTGCGTGTGTGTAAATTTGCACCCCTACACTTAAGAATTCAATTCAAATTATAGTACCCTTGCCCTAATACCTAATACTACTTCTTTTCATTAAATGATGGACGGTGTTGCTCACACACCTTCATGCGACTATTAATGCTTCTTGAGGCACTAACGGCCGATTACTGAATGCGTGAGCTTAAAGCGTAAATAGCAGTTTCCAGGTCTTGACTTTATCCATTTTTTTCTTTTTCTTTTTTTTTCTTCTTTTTCAAGACCGGATATATTTTTCAATATGCTCTTTTTGGTGTTTAGCTTTAAATACCGTTTTTTCTTTCATACTAGGTTTTCAGGCAAGAGTATTTCTAGGTATTCTCTACTATCCCAAGTTTCAAGGTGCGTGTATGTGCAGTTTGTAGGGTATATACTTTCTAAATTTGAACTTAAGAATAGAAATTATTTTTCAGACTTATCCTTCAGTAAAGCTTCAATACTTTCCCTTCATCTTGACTTAACTCAAGAACTGAACTCAAGATTACCTACTTTTATAAAAAAAACTGTAAGGACGTATAATTACCAAGGTTAAACAGAAGGAGGGTTATTTTTTAGGGTTTTCAATTCCTAAGCCTAGAATTTAGTTATTTCTAACATATCAACTAAACTTTCAGAATAAAAATCTAAGTTACCCTATTAGCTAACTTGACGACAAAGTTTTTATATTTTTAGAAAAAATTTCGATTTTTATGGGCTTTTAAATAGGTATGCAAATGCAGAATATACAAATGAATGAGAAGGAAGAAAGCTTACCGAGCACACCCCCAAACTTAAACTTGACAGTGCCCAAACTGTCAGGCTACACCAAGAGGGTAAAAATTGTCGGTGCTCCCCAAAAGATTTATACAAAACAAAAAGAAAAACAAAAATATATACACAAAAAGGATCCCCCCAAACTTAAGTAAAACAGTGTTTCTACTGTTAAGTGTTGAAGTCCAGAGTTAGGTAGGAAAGAGAACAGTATCAAACTATACAAGGCATTACACAGACCAAAAGTTAACACCAACCATTCAAAGATCTTATCTTTATAATGGTGTGGTTGGTGAAAGAATACGGAGAGGAAAGAAATGAAGAATACGTGAGACCGTATGGAGATAGATGCGGGATACGGTCTCGGTATATGAGAAGAAGAATGGCGGAAGGGAAAAAGAACTGGAGTACGAACTTGAGGGTGAAAATGGAATGAATAGATTAGCACAATATATGTTGACCGATGTGTGAAAAGCGATTGTGCTAATCTATCAACTCGTCGAGAAATAGGGTCAAATCCCTCAAGATTCGTGAGAAAAAATGGGTACGCCGAACTTGGAAAACCAGACATAGGAAATGAAATTGATACAGTTTCTTGCAAGGTCGGAACGATGGAAAGGATGGAGGGAAGTGATTGAGGAAGGGTATTGGTTAAGGGTTCGGGAGGGTGTACACAGTCAGTGAAAGGAACATGATGAATTGGAAAATCAGACTCATCATCTAGAACTGTTTCATTCTCAAAAATATCCTCAAAGTTAAGCTCATCCATGCATATTTCATCAAGACGCATAAGAAGTTCGGGAAAAACGTTTAATGACTCGGGATGATGAATTGGAGAGACAAACTCATCCAAAACTGTGGGTTCATCATCCGAAATATCCCCAGCGTCGATATCCTCAATCAAGTGAAAATCAATTTTCTCAGACACCTCATCAAAAGCATGGATTTCAATCGATTCTGGTTCTAAGATGGAGGTGTAAAGGTCAAAAGGATTGGGTGTGGTTTCACTCAAAAGGGACCCTTCACAATCGGGTAAATCAAACACTACAAAATCGCACAACTCATTACTCATTCTATCTTCAATTGATAAATCATTTGGGACACTTGATAGACTTTCAAAACAGGAGATGTGGGATTCAATTTGGTACGGGTAGGTTTGATTTGGAAGGGGGTACAACTCACTCTCACTACTCAAATTCTCAGCCTGTCCTACCGCCTCATCATACATTGGAAAATTTGGAGTTAGTTGAAAACTAGCTACCGGGTCAGTAGGTTGTATGAGGGCAGCCATGTACGTATTCAAATCCATCATCTGTTGGCATGACGCTAC
Source organism: Agapanthus africanus (assembly GCA_030015575.1). Classification (NCBI taxonomy): domain Eukaryota; kingdom Viridiplantae; phylum Streptophyta; class Magnoliopsida; order Asparagales; family Amaryllidaceae; genus Agapanthus; species Agapanthus africanus. The sequence continues at coordinate 195,384,700 of JASDDO010000024.1, read as the reverse complement.
CCTAAAGTCTTCCAATGACTGTTCAAGACTAGACATGGGTTGTGAAGGGGTTTCAGTAAAAGATTCAAACTTGTTTGGATACTGGAAACTCCCAAAAGGCTGTATAGAAGCAATGTCTAGGGAAGGTGCAAAAGTTGGGCAGGATGGATATGAATTGAATGGTTGGACAGGAGTAGGATCAACATTTGGATACGAAGGTGAATGGAATTGTTGATCAAAAGAATTCGCAGTGGTGAAAGGAGTGAAAGATCGGCTACGGGATTGTTCGATATGTTCAGCAATAGACATGGGTCTTGGAGTTGCAACAGGACTCGAAAAAGGGGTATCAACGTAAGAAGGTGGTGAAGGTTGAAACGATTGATACAAAGTGGATTGCGGAGTCCAATTGGTAGTCCTAGATGCGTCTATCCGATCTTTCAAAGAAAGTTTGGGCATGGAGGGGTCGTTCGAAGTTCGACCAAAGCAAGAACCGTAGGAAGTTATGTCTGGTTGTGGGTACCAAAATTCGGCAAGAGTTTTGCTAGGTGGGGTACCCATGATATGAAGAGAAGAAGAAGAAGTAGTGAAAAGGAGGGGGAAAGAATGTGGTTTTTTTTTTTAAATTTTTTTTAGTTAGTTATTAACAAAAAGAATGAAATATACACACAAAAAGAATCTGGACAAAAACAATCACGACACAAAAATACCACGCACCTAATCGGTCTAGGGTTCACCTAGGTCAACTAGACCTGCTCAAGAACTTGATTGTCGAAGTAAAACTGTGTCGAGAAACGGGCTCAAGATACACTGATCATGAGGCCAGGTAAGTGCAGAGATAAGGTAAGGTTTTCCGACGCTTTCGCGAAGGTCCTTAATTAAATAACCCTTTTCTCTTTTGGCGGTTTCGCCGTTAACACTTTCCTAGACACCCCGTAAACAATATACCGTTAAGCGGTGTTCTAAACACAGTTAAGCTCTCCTAGTGAGCGCGAAGTCCTTAAGGCTTAAAGTCTAATTTCTTTTAAACTTTGTGCGGGTAAACGTTTATGCTCAGTTTCTTGATTTGTGGGCCACGGAAAAGGTGATGAAATCCTTTACCGTATGTTGTGGGGTTCGCTTGCCCTTAAGTCTGTATTAATGTATGCAATGCGCAAATCAAAAAAATTTTGTTCAAAGAATCAAACAATCGTTTTTTACTTTAAGCACGACACTGCAACAAATACGGGTTAGTCAAGTTTAGCGTTTGCTAACGAACTTGCAAAGAATCCTGCAAAGAATAGTCTATTGGATGCGTCGGATTTAAGAAGAAGGTGTTAGTAAAGTACGTACCGTTAAGTTTTGGGGCTAGGAAACCCCCGTTGAATCAAATCCGGTAAGCTTGAAAACTTCGCTTGCGCGGGTCAAACCACCCGGATCTTTGGCACTGTACTTTGCAATCACCTTACCCTTGAATGTACACTTTGCTCCCCACGCCCGCAGTTCGCAAATCCGTAAAATCTGAAAATGTTGGAAAAACGGATATTAGTGCGAAAAAGCGATACGGATGCCCAAATACCTGCACACTAAAAATTATAAAAAAACAAACAATAACAATAAGACAAAAACAGAACACTAGAGCACAGGGGAAAACTTAGAGACAAGATGATAAGGTACGACCGGCGACGCCGGAATTGGAGGGTGTGTCGCCGGATTTCCTTGGGATTTGGGGCTCCAAATTTCAACAGCAATCACGGTGTTCTACTAATGCCACACTGGTATTGTTTATCTTTTCAGATGAGTTACAGAGTGTAAGCAGGTCAAATTCCAGAGAACAAAAAGATGTTAGTTTGTGTTAGTTTTTGTTTTTTGAAATTTTTAGTTGATTTTGAAAATAGTGTTAGAAGTATAAATGAGATGTACAATGATTAACCCGAAATAAAAAACTAAAAACGTTACCGTCTTCCCGGCAACGGCGCTATTTGATTGATAGGAAGTTTATTACCGCAATCAAGTCGGTTTCGCTTGTAGCTGGCCGGTTGAGTACGGGTCGTCCGTAGGGAGATGGGAACCTTTTTCTATGTGCTTTAACTAGTTAAGTCCAAATGTTCAGGTTTGTTTGAGATTAATTATGTGCTAAAATGTTATATAAAGAGAGCTTGTTAGGGTTAGGATTAGGTTAGTTTGAGTTAGGAGTCGCTCACTTCTTTCGTATCCACTCTTAATATCGGTGTTACGGTAATCGGCAACAACGGGGATTAGCACGACTAGGAAGGAACTTGCGAGTATAAGCTAGGCTTTCCAACGCTTAAGTTCTTCCTTTTGGTGCTTGTCCGTCCGTTCTTGGCTCTTAGCCTTAACCTTTGGTTAATTCAACCACAACCGGTGTAACACCCGAGCCCAATGATACTATTTCTGTTACTGGTTGAGTGTTAGACATTGCTCATTTCAATTATCTTGCTTGTTTGGTTCTTGTCGCAAAATTTTAACCGGCTAAGTCATTTTTCCTGTAACAAATTTTAACACCTAAAATGAAATTAAAAATATCCATATTGGCCTACTCGTCACCACTAGTCGCGTGGTAACGTCCGCGCGTCGAGATTTCATCCCGTTCGGCGAAACGGGCATGTTTGGACGGCTACGCGCGCGTGCAAGTGTCCGACTTGGGGGCATGCATTTTAATCATAAAACACCTCATTTCAAAATTTGGAACTCGCTTAAAATCCTATAATTTGAATTTCAAATATTTGGGCGCAACCCGGGCGCGATTTGGAAATATTTCATTTAGCGCCAAAATACCCATTTAATTAGATAATCTAAAGCTTTATATTATATTTCCTGTTACTTAAACTAATTATTTAAATCCTTATATATCTTTTAAATCCTTCTACTATTCTCCTTTTCTAATCTGGCAGCCAATCACGAGGGATTTTATCCCTCGTGGGCCCCACCTAAATCTCTCTCTATCTCTCATAAATCTTTCTCTCTCCGTTTCCCTATCTCTTTCTCTTTCTAATTCCTATATCTATCTAAATTCTCCTTCTCTCTCTCTCTCTCTCTAACTGACTCTCTCTCTCTCGCATATATTTTTCCTCGCCTTGTCTTCCTTCGAGACAACCCACGCGAGGAACCCTAGCTCCGCAGCACCCTCGCCGTCCCCGATTGCAGTCGCCGCCGCAGCATCCTCGTCGACCTCACCCTCGACCGCGCTTCCTCACCTTCCTCTCTTTTCCCGACGCCTCTCCCCTCTCGAACCTATAGTCCCGACCTCGCCTGCCCTCGTCGTCGACCCTCAACCTCGACGTCGCCTCCACCTCCTCACCCTCTTTCACACCACCATCATCACCGGACCTCCTCCAGCGAAGCCCATCAACCGCCGGCATCACCGGCGCCTCACCTTCACCCTGCCGTCGCACCAGCCGCCTCCATCAACCCGCAGCTCTCGGCCAGCAACCAGACGAGCAAATTCCAGCCATCATCTCCACCACCATTGCCACTGCCACCTCGAGCCGCCGCGCTCGCCTCCTTACAACCGATCGAGCAACCCACACCCGTTCACCGAGCACCTCTTGCCGTCGTCGCAACGCCTAAGAACCCATCACCCGACCTCGTCGGCATTGTCTTCGAGGCCGCAGTCGGCGCGTCGCTGTCGTCGTCTCCTTCAAACTCCAGAACCCGCACCCCTTACTACTACTGCAGCACATTCCATCACCTTCGACCACCATAGCCCGCAGCCGGTTCACCCATCGTCGCCATCGATTCAAGTTGCCGCATCGCTGCAGTCTTCTTCCTTGGCCGAGACCTCACCAGAGCCGAAATCCAAGCCAAGACCTTGCTTGGGTCGTGTTCACATCTCCGCCTTGTCGTATCCATCGTGGTCGCGATCGTCGTGTCGAGCGAAAGTCTAGCCGTGTTCGTGCATTAGCAGTTTTGTGCTTCATGTTTGCATTACCGTTCTGTTCCCGAAGCAAGTAATTGATACTTGCTTACATGCTAGTGAAGCTTTAAACTTCCCTTAGTACAAACTTTAAAGTTGCCGTAATATTTACCCATGATATAATGAGGTATTATTCAGTAAATCACTTTACACATATTGCTTCCTGTTCAACCCTAGTAGCATGCTAGATTAATTGTTTTCCTATTAAATCCCTACATAGAAGTGATAACGGTAAAGTTCCCATTAACCGTATCAGGCTCCGCTGTACCTATATGTTTTCGAACTTGAGACTTGATCTCGCATCGAATCATTCATACCTAACAACCCCGTACGTGATAGAGTACATTTTGATTTACTATTATGGTGCTTTTATTCCAGTTAAGTTTATCAGATATTCATGTACAACTTATACCGGTCAAATTACAATTGCATTATACTTGTCATGGCATTCTTGGAACACTCAATGCTTTATTAATCTGATTCCAGTAGTTACATTTACCATTCTGTATTCACGTTATATTGTAACCATCTTTTAACACAATTGAAAACTGTACTGCTAGATAATAAATCCGCTTTATTGCTTTACGCATTGACTAGATCCTGATGGTTGCTTATATCTGCTCGTGAGCACACCCACGATATTGCCTATATCTCGATCTAACATGGCCACATATATATATCGTGATCCACCTGACATGGTACCGTGTACTGTTGGCTTGATCTGATGTACCATGACCTGACTTGTTACCTGATCCTATGCCTAATGCCAACGAACCTGACTTGGGGTCCTCATGGACCATTCCTGTTTTCTATCCAGACAAACCTGACCTGTTACCTGATCCTGTGTTGGCATTAGTCCTTGATTACTGAATACCTGACCTGACATACATAATTTGGGGGTATGGGGAAATCAAAGGTGAAACCGACTTGTAACTCAACAGTTCGATACCTGTTCTGATCAGTCTTACGGGCTTGGCCAGCCCCGGAGTGATGATGCTGACATCACTCGTCCATCCTGCTACCTATTACTGCCTAGCGGCACGTCTCGGATTCAGCCCCGAGAATCTTGACCGTGGTCCCGGACACGCACGGGATACTATTGAGTTACATCGACGAGTCACCAATTGATTTCAAAGACTTTAGAATAGAAACCCGATAGAACAGTATAGCTACCCACAGCACACCACCCTGCACTATTATTTCATATTACTGCTTATTCATGCTTACTTTCTGCATTGCTTATTACCATGTTCGTATTATATTATTGGTTGACATGACGCGCTGACGTCTGGGTTTTGCATGGCCCAGATTCTTTACTACTGTCGCCGACCGAGCAGGAGTACTGCAGCCAGCAGGCTGATTTGTGAGTTCTGTAGTGGTTAGTTTACTTATTGCATTTTATTTCCCGGTGCGATCCCGCATTACGGGACGTACCTTTCTATTATTGCATTGGATCACTTGCTTCCGCACTTATTGTTCGTTGACTCTTGTTATTATGGATTTGGACATGTGTTAGATTAGTTTATTTATCTTGTTCTTGATATCCCTACAGCCGTAATGTGACTGTGGATGGATAATTCCAACCCACAGGTAGCATGGTTGGCTATGTCACGTGCCCAATCTTGCGTACTCTGGGAAGCGGGGCGTGACAACCGGTCTCACTAAAGAATCACCGCTATCATGTAGGATAGGGTGCCGTAGAGAGCGGATTGTGGTTCAATTAACGGAAGTCCGAATTAAGATGTTGGGCAAGGAAAGAGTGAGAGAGATTTCCTTCTCTCAAACTTTCCTTATCCTACCCTAACAAGTTATAAAACTACTCACCCATTACAAGAAAAAGAAAATACAACAAAAGGAGGAAGATAGAAAGAAAGAGGTTAGGAGATTACAACTAGCTATTTGAGACTTCACCTTGGCAAGGATCAAGCTTAAGCATCATTGTTGTTAAGGATAAAGAAAAAGAGAGCAAGAAAGAAACAAACAACAAATAACAATAACTAGATTAGCAAATGAAAAATACAAGCAATTATAATTAACAACATAACAAGACAACCATGATAACAAAAAGAATTCTTTTATTCATCACTTCACTCATGAAACCTCACTACAAGATTTTAATAGAGAAAAGATGAAAAGAGGAAGAAGAACAACAAAATATATCCTAAACCTAATACAAGAATTAAGCACCCTTGGCTTGGCAATGTTCTGGGCTATTTATAGGCAGGAAACTGAAAACCTAGGGCAACAATCTGCCATAACATAAAATTACCAAAATACCCCTAAAACCTCAGGACATGTCGAGTCAAAGGGGCCGCGGATCCGCTGCCTAAGCGCGCTTATGCCGCGGAACCGCGGCCCTTTAGGAGAATTAGGTCATAACATTTGGTGGGTTTTCCTGGTTTTCAGTACTCTTCAGTGTGGTATATGTTGTTTCTCAGAAACTCTTCACAATTTTTCCAGAATTTCAGCAGATCAAAAGGTGATGTGATGTGGATCTTTTGCCATGATTTTTCTTGAGCTCCGCGTAGACATGTTGGATCTTGTATTGACATTGTGCTTTGTGCATGAATATAACATCGATTTACCATTTTGTCCCTTAAACTGGTGTCCGGCAACATACAAATAGAGAGCGGAGACCCGTGTTTTATCTGTGGTTGGTAGTAATCCGGAATTTGTCATGCTTTTCTATGAATTTCACTGTTTAGAGATGAGAACCTGTATCCTGCAATTAACTAGCAAACACGGCTTAAGAGTACCTACCGATAAGCAATGTGATAAAAATTGGGCGGTATAAAAATGCAAAAATCTGATATGAACAAATACCCCCAAACTTATCATTTGCTCGTCCCGAGCAAAGCCAATTTATTCACAAAAATTCCTAACCTCACTTTCGCAGGGAACGCGATTGCACTGAGCATGTGCAATAAGCCGTTAAACCTCTAGGTGTCCCTAGTAGGAGGAGTGTTGTCTCCTGAGGGTTTTCAGCGGATACTACCCACAAAATCCGGTCAATCTAGTTTTGCAAAATAACTATGATTCAAACCCTAAGGTTTTGTTTCAGAAAATAACAATTCTATTATCCTAAGTCTAGACTATGGAACCTTTATTTTTCACACCTCGCTTTTTATTTAACTTAAGATTTTATATGTCTTTACGTGCAGTGCAAATAGTGTCGTTAAGTTCTAGAAGGATCGATTAAAGTCATCATGTCACACAATAAAGCCCAGATAAAAATTTTAAAAGGATCACATAAGTTTTATAAAGAGTTAAGTATTTTTCAAGTTTCGTCTTCCAGTAAGATTTCAATTTCAGAATTTCTATCTTCCTTAACAGAAAACTAGGTCTTATCTTTCACTCCACCTTTTTCTTGTTTTCATTTCATACACACCTCTGTGAACGTGCAATAGTCTTTATCATAGAATAAAACCTTCATATCTCCGCTAGAAATATTTTTTTAAAAAAACCTGTTTTTTGTCAAGATTATTCTCACACAAAGAACCGTTAGGAATTTTAACCCGGAGAGAACACTTGCTTGACTTTGTTTTAATCTGAACTTTCTAGGCTTCTTAACGAGCTTTGGGCCAATGCACCCAAACCAATTGGCTTTAAGACATTAGGTGTAGAGACACCCCAGCGGACTTAATTACTCAAGTTACCTAGGCCCAAAAACAAAAGACAATTTAGCGTGAAAATCATGATGATTCAATGCGAACGGAGATATAACCGGCAGTTCAGTTATTTTTTGGATAAAAGACGTGTTTAGTGGGTTAGGTGTGTAATCATTCCAATCAAGTTTCAGATGGGTTATTTTTCAGAATTAGTTCCAATTAAGGCATCAATAATATCCCTTCATATTCACTTCACTTCATAAACTATTCTTGATATTACTTATTTCAGAACAAATCTATTTGATCCTCAGAAAATAATTTATCTAAAAAGTTTTTTTTAGACACAATAGACTTGTCATCAAATTTTCAAAACTCACGACACGTGTAGTGTGATGTAAAGACGTATATCAGCTATGGTTAACTTCAAAGGAGAGTTATCTTTCAGGTTTTCAAAATTTAAAAATAAGATTTAGTTATTCTTATCTTATCAAACAAAACCGTTGAAATGTTGAATCTGAGTTTTCCCACTAGCTAACTTGACGAAAAAGTTTTTATGTTTTTAGAAAATTTTCTGATTTTTATGCATTTTATGGATTTTAGTATGCAGATGCAAAATATACATATGAATGCGAAGGTTTGAAATGCGTACCGAGCGTACCCCCAAACTTAAACTGGACAGTGTCCTCACTGTCATTGCATGAAGAGATCATTGAAGGGTCAAAATTGTCGGTTAGATATACACGTTTTTGTTTTAAAAGAAAAGAAAAATAGTAAAAATGGAAAAGAATATCCACAAATATATACAAAATGGTATATACATACTCCCAAACTTATTTGGAACAATGTCCACTGTTTTGGCTGGATAACCGAAGTTTGGTGGTAGGCAGAGGAAAATTATGCAGGGTAAACCGGCTCCTGTAAGACCAGGAGCTCCTCTGTTGGTTCGGCGCTAAGGTACGGTTTTAGTCTGTATCCGTTTACTTTGAAAAATGAACCGTCCTTTGGATTCTCCAAATCCACAGCGCCATGCGGATACACATTCCGCATAAAATATGGCCCTTTCCAGCGGGATCTGAGCTTACCTGGATGGAAATGTAGCCGGGTGTCGTAAAGCAGTACCTGTTGACCAGGTACGAATGTTTTGCGCAAAAGGTGTTTATCGTGAAACACCTTCGTTCGGTTCTTAACGACAACCGCGTTTTCGTAAGCCTCATCCTGAAGCTCGCTCAATTCGTTCAACTGTAGCTTCCGATGGCTGCCCGCATCTTCGAGAGGAAGATTCAGCTCCTTTATCGCCCAAAATGCGCGATGCTCTATTTCCACAGGGAGGTGGCAAGACTTTCCGTAAACAAGCCGATAGGGAGACATGCCAAGATCGGTCTTATAAGCAGTTCGAAATGCCCAAAGGGCATCAGTGAGTTTCAACGACCAATCCTTACGGTTCTTGGAAACCGTCTTCTCCAGTATCTGCTTGATTTGCCGATTTGAAACTTCGGCTTGCCCACAGGTTTGGGGGTGGTAGGGCGTAGATAGCTTATGATTAATGGAATATTTCCTCATCAAGGCCTCGAAAGTCTTATTGCAGAAATGAGTTCCATTGTCGCTAATGATCGCTCGGGGGTGCCCAAACCGGGAGAAAATGTTTTCCTTAAGAAATCTAACGACAACCTTGTTGTCGTTAGTCCGGCTGGGCACAGCCTCGACCCACTTAGAGACATAATCAACAGCGAGAAGGATGTACAAGTTCCCAAAAGAGCTGGGAAACGGTCCCATGAAATCGATCCCCCAAACGTCGAAAATCTCCACAACTAAGATTGGTTGGAGCGGCATCTCGTTCTTCCTGGATATCCGGCCCAAGTGTTGGCACCGGGAGCAAGTCTTGCAGTAGTCATGAGCGTCTTTGAAGAGTTGTGGCCAGAAGAAACCACACCGCAAGATCTTCTCAGCTGTCTTTCTGGGGCCAAAATGCCCGCCACACGCTTGATCGTGGCAAAATGACAGCACACTCTTGAATTCATCGTCAGGGACACACCGACGAATAATCTGGTCGGGACAATACTTGAACAGATAGGGTTCGTCCCAGTAAAAGTGTTTTACTTGGGATAAGAATCGAAATTTGTCCTGACTTGACCATTCAGTCGATAGTAATCCTGTGGCCAAATAGTTCACAATATCTGCGAACCAGGGTCCGCAAGATACTGTCAAGAGCTGTTCATCCGGAAAAACGTCGTTGATCGGAATTTGAAGCGACGGCGAAGAAGGAATTCGTGAGAGATGGTCGGCGACTACATTTTCACATCCTCTTTTGTCCTTGATGACAAGGTCAAACTCTTGAAGCAAGAGGATCCAACGTATCAGCCGAGATTTTACATCTTTCTTCGCAAAAAGATGGCGCAGAGCAGAATGGTCCGTGTAGACAATGACTGGAGAGCCGATGAGGTAGGGCCTGAAATTTTCTAAAGCAAATACAACAGCCAAGAATTCCTTCTCAGTTGTTGTATAATTCAGTTGAGCGTCGTTCAGGGTTCGGCTAGCATAATAGATTACGTGCGGCATCTTGTTGATGTGTTGTCCAAGGACAACACCGATGGCAAAATCGGATGCATCGCACATAATCTCAAATGGGTGGGCCAAGTCAGGAGAAGAAAGAACGAGAGCAGAAGTGAGTGAGCTTTTTAATGACTCGAACGCAGTCATACAGCTCAAGTTGAAGTCGAATGTCTTGTCCTTGGCCAGCAAAAGAGTTAAGGGTCTAACAATCTTGCTAAAGTCCTTGATGAACCGTCTATAGAAACCGGCATGGCCAAGGAAGGCTCAGATATCTCTGACGCATCGGGGAGGAGGGAGATTGGAAATGACTTCAATCTTTGCTTTATCTACTTCAATGCCATTTTGCGAGATGATATGTCCTAAGACAATACCTTCGCGCACCATGAAGTGGCACTTCTCCCAGTTCAAAGTGAGATTCTTGTCCTTACACCGGGTAAGGACAGCGTCGAGATGCAGCAAACACTCATCAAAGGAATCGCCGAAAACGGAGAAATCGTCCATGAAGATCTCTAAGAATTTTTCCACCATGTCTGAGAAGATTTCCATCATACACCGCTGGAAGGTAGCGGGCGCATTGCATAACCCAAAGGGCATGCGACGATATGCAAACATGCCGAAAGGACAAGTGAATGTGGTCTTGTCCTGGTCTTTTTCGGCGATGGGAATCTGATTATAGCTGGAGTAGCCATCAAGAAAGCAGTAGTACTCGTGTCCGGCCAATCGTTCAAGCATCTGGTCAATAAAAGATAGCGGAAAGTGGTCTTTCCGCGTTGCGGCGTTGAGTTTTCTGTAATCGATGCATACTCGCCACCCAGTCTGGGTGCGAGTATGGATTAACTCGTTCGCCTCGTTGGTTATGACCGTAATGCCTGATTTCTTGGGGACAACGTGAATGGGGCTAACCCACTGGCTATCAGAGATAGGGTAAATGATACCACTATCCAGACATTTTACGATCTCCTTTTTTACAGCCTCCTTCATGACTGGGTTGAGTCGCCTTTGTGGATCCCTGGCTGGTTTGGCATCATCCATCAGATGAATGTGATGTTTAACGATCAGGGGACTAATCCCCTTGATGTCCGCCATGGACCAGCCAAAAGCTTTCCTATTGCTGTGCAAGGCCGCGAGAAGGGCTCTCTCTTGCTCGGGAGCTAGAGAAGCCGAGATGATAACATGGAGGGTCTCGTTTTAACCCAAGTAAGCGTACTTAAGGTGAGACGACAAAGGCTTGAGTTCGAGCGTTGGAGGTGAAACGATCGAAGGCAAGATTGGTGAAAAGGTCTCGAACTCAAAGGATTTCAGCAAAGGTTCAAAATGAGTGTAAGCGACCGAGTTGGATGGTTCAGGTAACTCATCCGGAAATTCGAAGGATTCAAACTCGGGTGGTGACTGGCTAAGATCGTTTAAGAAAGTGAAACACTCGTAGTCATTGTCGGGCGCAGAAGCAGCAGCAGGTTCGAAGAGGAACGCACTAGTGGCGTTAAGGTTATCGTGATCGAACAAAAACTCCTCGAATTCACACTCCTCCGGGGTGATCTCCTGGATTGAGCAAACGTCCAGTATATGAGCATTAGGTTCGGAGGGCTGATTCCCCAACCTAAAAATGTTGAGTTCAATTGTCATGTTTCCAAAAAATAGGTTCATCGAACCATTTCGACAATTGATCACAGCATTTGAGGTTGCAAGGAATGGGCGACCGAGTATCACCGGAATTTGATTCCGGGGGTTAGCTATAGGCTGTGTGTCTAACACAATGAAGTCAACGGGGAATATGAAGTCCCCAACCTTGATTAACACATCCTCTAGCTCACCCCTAGGATGGGTGATCGATCGGTCGGCCATTTGGAGAGTACAGTTTGTGGGTTTCAGCTCTCCTGCACCTAGTTGCTCATATACTGAGTATGGAAGCAGGTTAACACTGGCACCAAGATCTAATAGTGCGCGGTTGATGTTCTTATCCGCAATGGTAATAGAAATCGTAGGACAGCCAGGGTCCTTTCGTTTTTGAGGTAAAGATTGGGTAAGAGCATCACTCACAGCACTAGCCAAGAAAACTTTCTTGGGTACTTGAGATTTCCTCTTTTTCGCGCACAAGTCCTTTAAGATTTTTGCGTAGGAAGGGACTTGTTGGACAGCATCTAAAAGGGGAATGTTAATATTAACCTGCTTAAATAACTCCAGAATCTTCTCCATTATGGATTTTGTTTATTGGACCTCAACCGGTTTGGGAATGGAACGTTTTTAAAATTGGTTGAATCCAATGCTTGTAGAGGAGATTGTGGAGTTGGAACGGATCCCAGAGCTGGCGTTTTCGTGGAGTGAGAAATGGGTCCGTTTAGAACAGAAGAAGAGGAAGAGCCTTTTGAAGAATGGAGAATGGGCTCAGAAGACGAAGAAGAAGAAGAAGAAGAAGAAGAAGCGGCCGGGGTGTCATCGTCGATCCGTGTGCCAATGTTGTTTTGCAGCATCCTTCCAGATCTCAATGTAGTTATGGGACTCACATTATGATTCTGTTGTTCAAGAGCAACATGCACATTATGTGGGTGACCAGGATTTGGGAGTGGTTGAGATGGAAGCTTCCCTTTTTCTCGCTCGCTTAACGCCGCATTCAGCTGTGCAATCTGGGCCTCGATGGTCTTGATGCTTTGCCCGTGTGCAGCAGTGTGTTGCACCAAAGACTGAATAGACGACTGGATGTTTGCGGTAGATTGTGTCGATTGTTTAACGAACGCCTCCAGACTTCGTTCTAGCGAGGAAACCTTATCGTTGTTTGTTAGAACAAAGTTGTTTTGGGGAAAAGAATTGTTGGGTGCAAAGTTGTTCGTCGGATTTTGAAAAGGTTGGGGTTGGAAGGGCTGCTGAAATTGATGTTGAGTTTGTTGTTGCGCTTGTTGTTGCGGAGGAGGGGGTCTCTGGAAATTGTTGTCTTGGAATTGATGCTGGTTCGGATTCCAGGCGAAATTGGGGTGGTTCCTCCAACCGGGATTGTAGGTAGAAGAGTATGGATCATTTCTCGGTCTTTGCTGAAATGCAGCATTAACCTGATCCTTTCCTTGAGATGGTGGATTGTAAGGACACTCTTTGGTCAAGTGAGAAGGATCGGAACAACAAGCACAAATGGTACAAAGGGGAAGAACAGGGGCAGGAGCAGGAGATGAAAATTTGCTCTCTATTGCTTCAAGTTTTCTCGTTATTGCAGCCATTTCAGCTTTCATTGCAATAGAGACATCGAGTTGGTGAATTCCTACCCTAGACTGACCAGTAGAAGTGGAGGAAGAAGAAGAAGTTGGTCTGGTGCTCTCCCATTGAAGCGTTTGTTCCGCAAGGTCGTCGAAGAATTGCCACGCTTCCTCGTCAGATTTCGATAGGAAGTGGCCCTGACAAATGGTTTCCAACAACTGCTTGGTTGCTGGGTTCAGGCCCTCGTATAAGGTTTGGAAAAGTTGTCATTTCTCAATACCGTGGTGAGGGCACTGAACAAGAAGGTCTTTATACCGGTCAAAGCACTTCCAAAAGGGTTCAGTAGGAAGCTGAGAGAATTGGTTGATTTCGTTACGGATCCTCGCGGTTTTATGATTCAGATAGAATTTCTTGAGAAACGCTTTCACAAACTCGTCCCAACTGGTTATGGAGTGGGAAGCGGTGCTATACAGCCATTTTTTAGCAAAATTGTACAAAGTGAACGAAATGACCCGTATCCGTATAGCATCGTCCGACTACTGGGTCGTTTTCATCATGGCACAAACATTCTGAAACTTATTGATGAAGATATAAGCGTCTTCAGATTCAAGGCCATGAAATTTCGGAAGCATGTTAATGAAGTGGGGATTAATTTCAAAATTATCCCCATTGGCCGATAGGAAGGAAAGACAGGTGGGAAGTGTAGAGTGAGTGGGATAGAAACGATCCTGGAGCGCGATTCGCTGTGGCGCTACAACAGGCGGTGGTGGTGGGTTATTCGCATCCATAGGAGGTGGAATCAATCCCGGGGGAGTCAAAGGGATGTTTGGATTAAATCCTGACATCGCGGAAGAAGAGGTTGGTGATGGTGAAGGTGAGGATGTATGAACAGAATCCCGGTCAACGTCGGAGTTGGCCGGAAAAGGTAAGGGTGAAAGAGGCGTGGAAGGAGTTTCGACGTCTGAGTCGATCGCGTAATCGGTAGCGACTAATGTAACGCGGACTAGGCAGGCGCTAGTGTCCCGAGTCCAAGCGGACATACACTAAACTAGTTTAGTGTAGTCAAAGCGGAGAAGGTGACGGTAAGAAAACGTCAATGGAGAAACACGATAGGAGGTGGTTGAAAAAATGGATTCTGGCGACAAAGGGCAAGTTTTTATAAAAGTTTTTGTTTTGTGTTTTTTTCTTTTGTTTAGAAAGAGCTTTACAGAAATATGTACGGACTCACGGATTCAAACAATCACAGACAAAATATGCACAATCACACCTAGATCTAGGGTCACCTAGGTCAGCTAGACAGCTCCTAACTGTTCCAAAGGGCTAGAAATAGGACCTCAAACCGCCTTTTCTCCGCCAATTGCGGCCAGGTAAGTGCCAGGTAAGTGGGAGGCTCCCCACTACGTAAGTAGTGGTCCTAATTAAGTAACCACTTGCCTTCGACACACTTGCCTAGACACCGCAAAATCAGGATAGGATAAACGATCGATGCCTACAACCAGTCCTCTGTCCTATTGAGCGCGACGTCCTTAGGGCTGAGTCTAGTATTTTTTAATTAAACAATGATCAATGCATATGCTTTTTGTGATTTCTGGGGTCCTGGGAAGGGTGATGAAATCCCCACCCAATCTGGATTGGTTTCAAGCCCCTTAAAGTCCTATTAAAATATGCAAAGCAGTAACAATCAACTGCAATCAATTTTTTTATTTTTTAGCGCGGCGCAAGGAATCCTGCACAAAACCAATTTATTGGAAGGGGAAGAGAATTTGCGCAAAGAATGCTGCAGAAAACACTGTTCAGTGGAGTCCAAAGGAGTGGGGAAGGAGAAAGAAATACTCACAGAACTTTTCAGTCCCTGAGGCCAGCACGTGGCTGCGGTTCCGCGGCCTAAACGCGCTTATGCCGCGGTTCTGCGGCTTTATGGTAGCCTTGGAGCTTAATTTTTCTTGTAGGTGCTTTCTTGGCTGTCCTCTTCTTGTCTGGAGGTCCTGAATCTTGATTTGCTCACCGGATCTGCTCCAGAATTTTACAGTAGACCGTTGGCTCCATCTTGATCTGTCGCGGTGTAGCCGCGAGATATGGGTCTAACTTCCCACGTCTTTGGTACTGAACTCGACCCTTCTTTTTATCCTGCACACTTGCACAAAAACTAATCAAAAATAACAAGATGGTTTTTTACAATGTATTTTTTTGTTTTTTTACGGTTATGTTTATATTCACAAATTAACCCGAAATTACACCAAGAAATAAACTACCGTCTCCCCGGCAACGGCGCCATTTGATCGCACGCTTTTGGCGTGTCGAGTTTTAAGAGTTCTAAATTTTACCGCGATCAGGACGTTGTCGCTTTGCAGCTAGCCGGTTGAGCACGGGTCGATCCACAGGGAGACGGAGCGTTCTACGTTCTTGTCGTTACGAGTTAATGCGCGTGGGTGGGATTGTTCTTATCTACCCTATGTGTTATATGTACAAGTAAAGTTGTTAGGAAAAGATACGAAAGTGTAAGCTAAGGAAATCCGTATTCAAAACCTTTGAGCCGAGTCTTGACCAATTGAAGCTAGAGCAATCGGCAACAACATGGATTAGGGGATTTAAGCACGGTATTCGTGGAATCCGGCTTATTGACCCTTTTCCTTCCGTTCTTGTCTCTTGCTTTCGCCTCCGGCCAATCGGCAACAAAGTTTTTATGTTTTAATTTAATAGGAATTTCCTTTGGGCTGAGGGGATGTTGGGCCGATTCATTATTTAGAAGTTTGGTTTTAATTTTGCAGAGAAGGGGAGTGGGTCGGGGGCAAGAGCTTGGGCCGAGGAATTATTTAATTAGAGATTTGGATTTTGGGCTGAGTTTTAAAAATGGGAAATTATATATATTTTGTTTTGGGCTTTGATTAATTTTGTTATGGTTTTGGATAAATTAAATATTGGAACTTAAGCACTAATCTTCACATAAAGTAATAATACGGGAAAAATGGGGATACCATTTAGGACTCGGGAACTGTAGGAAAAATTTCATAGATGGGAACGAGGATTTACATTAATGGTTTACCGACAATAGAACTTTTTACATTGCTAATTCAACGGTGAAAAAGTGGTGGAATCACATGAAATTTGGTGTATGCACATCTTAGATGATAACGATGATGATGATAGATGCCGATCGTCGGAAAAAATGGTGGGAGTTGTATTTTTTCGACGCCAGGAGGAAATCCCCTCCTGTGGCCTCTTTGTTCCATTATTCTTTTATATATATATATATATATAGATAGATAGAGAGAGAGAGAGAGAGAATAATGGAGGAAAGAGGTCACGGGAGGGGATTTTCTCCTATGGCGTCGAAAAAATACAACCCCTCCAGTTTTTCCGATGATCGGCATCCATCATCATCATCGTTATCATCTGAGATGTGCATACACCAAATTTCATGTGATTCAACTACATTTTCACCGTTGAATTAACAATGTAAAAAGTTCTATTGTCGGTAAACCATTAATTTTGCACCAACTAAATCAACGGTGAGAAAATGGTATAATCACATGAAATTTGGTGTATCCATATCTTAGATGATAAAGATGGATGTGATATATGACGATCGTCAAAAAAAATCAAGGAGGGTGTATTTTTCCGACTCCATAGGAGAAAATCCCCTCTTATAGCACATTTCCTCAATTAACCTCATATATATATATATATATATATATATATAGAGAGAGAGAGAGAGAGGGGGGGGAGGGGGTTTTGTTTAATGGAGGAAAGGTGCCATATAAGAGAATTTCCTCCTATGGCGTCGGAAAAATTCACCCTCTACCATTTTTTCGACAATCGGCATACATCACCTCCATCTTTATCATCTAAGATGTGGATACACCAAATTTCATATGATTATACCATTTTTTCACCGTTGATTTAGTTGGTACAAAATTTATATATATATATATATATATATATATATATATATATATATAATGAATGGAGGAAAGAGGGAGGGGATTTCCGCCATAATATATAATGAATGGAGGAAAGAGGGAGGGGATTTCCTCCTATGGCGTCGAAAAAAATGAATGGAGGAAAGAGGGAGGGGATTTCCTCCTATGGCGTCGAAAAAATACAACCTCCATCATTTTTTCCGACGATCGGCACCCATTATCATCGTTATCATCTAAGATGTGCATACACCAAATTTCATGTGATTCCACCATTTATTCACCGTTGAATTACCAATGTAAAAGTTTTATTGTCGGTAAATCATTAATTTTCCACCAACTAAATCAAAGGTGAAAAAATGGTATAATCACATGAAATTTTGTGTATCCATATCTTAGATGATAAAGATGAAAGTGATGTATACCGATCGTTGAAAAAAAACATGGGGCATGTATTTTTCCGACGCCATAGGAGGAAATTCCCTCCTATGGCACCTTTCCTCCATATATATATATATATATATATATATATATATATACATACATATATATATATATATAAAAAAGAGAGAGAGAGAATAATGGAGAAAAGAGGCCATGGGTAGGAATTTCCTCTTATGGTGACGAAAAAATACACCTTCAACTCAATTTTTCCGACGATCGGCACCTACCATCTTCATCGTTATCATCTTAGACGTGGGTACACCAAATTTCATGTGATTCTACAACTTTTTCACCGTTGATTTAGTGGGTTCAAAATTAACGGTTTACCGACAATAGAACTTTTTACATTGCTAAATCAACGGTGAAAAAATTGTAGAATCACATGAAATTTGGTGTACCCACATCTTAGATGATAACGATGAATATGGTGGGTGCGGATCGTTGAAAAAAAAATGAGGAAGAAGGTACTTTTTATTTTCGATTTTGATTTTTCGATCGTTCCAAATATGTCTTCTAAACTATTTTCATGCATCCAAAATCCAAATAACATTATCGCAAACAAACAAAATTATGGTAATTATGGCAAAAATTATGGGTAGGGTTGTGCCTTGGTGAAGAAAAAGTAACATAATTACAATAATTTGTCATGATTTTGAATACTCAAACATTTTGTCACCAAAGCCTAAGCAATCCCCTTATGTTATTAGATCCCCTTTTTGTGTTTTTGAAACAGCATGTTGTAATATGAAGCAACAACAATGATTTGATCTCTTGACCTCTTGCTCGACAACAAAAGCCTTTACCTACACTTGAACACATTCTTTTTTTTTTTTTGGATTTTGACGGCACAAACATAACATGCAAACCATTTTCTTGCATCCAAATTCCATACAACATTATCTCAAACAAAGCAAACTCAAACTATTCATTTAGCATCACTTACAGACTCTCTTTATATATAAAAAGGTGAAAATTATAATACAAGTGTGATTTTGTGATGAAAAAATAACAAAATCATGGCATATATGCGAATCTATACATTTTGCCTCCAATTCCACGTAAACCCGATAGCCCAAAGCTCATTGCACTATTATAAGTAAATATTCAATAAACCGAACCTCTTCTATTATAAAACTCCACAATGTTTTCTTTTTGATGCAACAAATTTTACTATACTTCAGTGGCACTTGCGACTTTTCCGTTTTGGATTCCAAAATTACGAACGGGTACTTTAAACCATTTCCTCTCATCCAATACCGATCACGACATAATCACAAACAAACACAGACCCAAAGCAACTGGCACATAATTAAAAGTCTCCCGCTCAATCGGATAAAATGTCGGTAACAAAAACGCAACACAAGTGTAACAAACCCATAGAAATGCCACCAAGCAAATCGGCCTTCGTGCTCCCTAAATAAAATGAACCGGGTTCGAAATTTTTTGCGGGCATTGTTAGCCTCGCAATCAGGACCGCGTAGCTAATGACCCAACCGATTGTGCAAAGCGAAATGATTGCGTTGAAGACACGCTGCCTTGAAGAATAGGGAAGCCTAAGAGAATGCAAATGATTGTGCAGAGTCATACTGCATTGATTGGGGATTTGTCTTTTGGGTGAACTCTGCGCCATGTTGATGAGAAGGGGATTCCTTAATCCCTTGAAAATGCACAGACCTGCAAAATCCGTTGAAATTTATATCACCCTGAACTGTTTCATGAAATATGGCGACGGAAAGCGGTAGTTTTCAAGGGTAAATTTCAATAGAATAACCATAATTAACTATCATTGTTTTTCACTAAACTACCTCCAAGTTTTTTTTATTGTAGTTAACTCCCTTAAAACTTTGGTCTTAAAGGGAATTTTCTTTCACAAAAATAATGAAATGTAGCACTTTAGGGAGCCAACTGTGGCTTTAAAAAAATTATGTGGCTAACTGAAATACACTCATTGGTAAAGGTAGTTTAGTGGAATTTAGCCGTTCTAAATAAGGGCAAATTGAACTATAAATTTCTTACTATTGTCCATATATAGAACGAAACTAGTGTAACTTTCTAATTAAAACATATATTACGGAAAAACGGTCACGAAGATATGCAAACAATAAAGAAGAAAGCACAAAACAAATCACAGGCAAATAGAAAATAAAAGTATTAACCAAAAGGCGAAGACAAATATTTTATTAATCACCAAAACGGAAGAGTACAAACGGTGGACGAATTACACAAATTCCTCAAAACCCTAGTTCTCACAAATTACAAAAGTATTCTTTCAAAATATCATAAAAGCTATCTCAAAAGGCTATCAAATTTAGGGTTAGAAAATACTATATATAGTATATAAAAGATCTGATCATATAATTAATTTCCTATAAATCTCGAAACTGAAAGATTCCTCCTGATCCGCTTTTGAGCCGGCTCAAATTGATAATGAGCCGTCACATACAAACAAAGAAAAAATACAAACTCCAGAGGCCTTGTGAGACGGCTCAAGATTGACTTGAGGCGTCTCTTGCAAACAGAGACCAATGATGAATCATGAACGTCTTTTGAGCCGGCTCAAGATGGTCTTGAGCCGTATCTTGCACTCAGAGAACATAAGGCAATCCTGGACAACTTGTGAGCCGGCTCAGGATTGCCCTGAGCTGTCTCAACTTCAAAATCCTCCGTAAAACACCGAATCAAACTTGGGAAACTTCGATAGGGATCAAGAATATGAGGCACAACTCAACAAATCTCTATCTTGCATCGCATTCGCCGCAAACTCACAAAACTCCTCCATAAAATTAATAGTAGCTGCACCTTCACCACAAAAACCCTAAAGGGTTCAATGAGTGTGACACGCTCTAATCAAGTTCAAGCAATACTCAAGCTTAACAACCGAAAGAGACTTTGTCAACATGTCGGCCGGATTATCCGTTGTGCCAACTTTCTTCACAACTATCTCTTCTTTTTCAACGATATTCTGAACAAACCAATACCGAATATCAATGTGCTTCGTCCTGTCATGATGCATCTGGTTCTTCATTTAGTGAATCGCAATTTGGCTATAAAAGTAAACTATTATGGTATTCTTTTGAATCAAAGTTCCAAAAATAGTCCTTTCAATCAGATCGCTTTCTTAACGGCCTCAACAATGACCATATACTCCGCCTCCATCGTAGATAATGCAACCATAGGCTGTAACAAATCAGACCAACTAATGGTACGTCCTCCTAAGGAGAATACATAACTGGTGATCGACCTTTGCCGTCGAGCTCACCCGCATAATCGAAATCGCTGAAACCAATCAAACTGTCGTTGTTCCTCCCAAAACCAATCCCACATCAGACGTACCTCGCATGTATCGTAAAATCCATTTCACGGCTTGCCAATGGCCTTTATCAGGAGATGCCATATAGCGACTAACAATACTAACTGCATGTGATATGTCAGGTCAGATACAAACCATGGCATACATAATACTACTTACCGCACTCGAATAAGGAACATGCGAGGTATACTCAATCACATCATCTGTTTGTGGTAATGAACGAGCTGAAAGTTTGAAATGAGCCGCCAACGGGATACTCACAGATTTAGCGTCTACCATGCCAAAACGTTCTAAAACTTTCTCAACATATCGCTGTTAAGACAAGTAAAGTTTTCCTCCCTTGCGATCGCGTTTAATTTCCATACCAAATATTTTCTTGGCTGCTCCCAAATCCTTGGTCTCGAACTTACCTTTCAACCGTTCCTTTAAATTTTGAATATCAACCATATGCTTTGCTACTATCAACATATTATTAACATAAAGCAACAAGTATATGAAAGAACTATCAGCGAATTTCTTCAAATAAACACAATTGTCATCCTTATTTTTCGTAAACCCAATATCTATCATGAAAGAGTCAAACTTCTTATACCCACGTTGAGGCGACTGCTTCAAACTATAAACACTTCTCCAGTAAACAAACATAGTTATATTTGCTTTCAACTTCGAAACCTTCCGGTTGTTGCATATTGTCACGCTCCGCTTTCTAAAATACAGAATACGAAGTTGACTAGGCCAGCCATACTCCTACGGTCAAGGAAAAATCCTGCCACAGTCACACTTCGGTTTCTGGCATTACATGGTAATCAATAAAACACAACACAGATAAAGAGAAATGCAACCACTAGAACTATCGGATATAAATGAAACTGAGCGCAACGGATACAAACAAAGGGGCAACTAACCAGTGATCTCAAAGGAATGATACAACGGGTTCATTGGTCTGGATGTCCGCTATCTTTCTAAAATAAGGCAGCTCCACTTCTTCCTCTGAGCATGCATACTCATGTCGTCAGAGCAAAAAAATATAATAATATAATTTTTACGCCCTACTTCCCAAAATACATAAATACGACACATGGCAGAGCCAACCATACTACCTATGGCTAGGAAAAATCCCTCCATAATCACATTACGGCTGTCAATCGGATATCAAGAACAGGAAAATAAAATCTAGCTAACATATGTCCATCTGCTACAATAAATAAAATCAAGAAATGCATATAGCGGAAACGAATCAAGATCCAAATAAAAATAATTTCTGAATCACGTCCCTTATGGGATTACATCGATAAAAATAAAACTACGGAAATAAATAAACTTAAGCATCTCTAAAACTAAACATCTAGCTCCTCATTGCTTGGCATGCTAGCTAAAATACTCATGATCTGCCTGCGACAAATTCAGAAGAACTGGGCCATGCAAAACCCAAACGTCAATGCGTTGTTTACCGCCGAAAACCGGGAAAGACTGACTGTCTTGCCTGAATCTGGGGGCAGATGCTAATTGGTGCTATCCGTCCACCTCTCCGAAGATGCCAAGTTGATTTATGACACCGTGTATCGAAGGTTTAGATGGATGCGGCCGATATAGAAAACTTCGTTAGATTTCCCCTCATTTGAGGGGTTTTTGATTGTGGGGACGCTCTTCCCTGCAGGCGCAAGCCCCTGCAGTTAATTACGCTACCGCATCACGGTAACAACTTTCTCCTTCTCCAGATGGTCACTTCGTGTCATGGGTGTTTGTGGTTGTCCGTGGATTATATACGGAGACTAATTTATGTTATCGCCCGTAGGACGTGGATTACTCCAAATCCGTATTTTCTTAGATTTGGGTTTGGGGGTTTGGGTTTAAGGATTTTGAGACTAAGATCAACTTAAACGTTCGTTAATGATACGTTAGTCTAATTTTAGACTAAGATCAACTCAACGTTTGTTAAGGACACATTAGTCTAATTTTAGACTAAGATCAACTTAACAGGATCATTTAGATCCAACAAAAGAGCATTTGAACTCTATTGTTTAGTTTAGGGACATTGCGGTCGATTACCAGTTTAAGGACGTGGTGGTCCATTACCAGTTTAAGGACATAGTGGTCCATGGGTTTAAAGGGACCCCACAGTCCGAGGTTAAGGACATCATAGTCCATGAGTTTAAGGACCCCACAGTCGAAGTTTAGAGACATCATAGTCTGTAAGATTTGCTGGTTGTCGGGACCCGTCACCTCTCTGAAGACGTTGAAGGATTACAACGACATATATCAGAGGAGTGAATAGATGTACCCTTGAACCAATATGGAATAAGTGATCTGTAGTCCAATTTGGAACTAAGATCAATTAATTATGTTGTGAGCACATTGGCTCAGTTAAGTCTGAATTGAGGACTTATGGCCAACTTGGGCTAAGTCCAATTAGATTCAAAATGTTGGCCCTTTGTTGGCCCATTAGACATTTGTCTGGGTTAAAGCCCACATTATTTAGCAATGCTAAACAAGAGTTTGAGGGCTTTGGTAACATTTTTATCTTTGATTGAGCAATAGACATTATAGTTCTGGTTTTTACTTAACTTTGAATGGGAGGTATTGCCTCTGGAAAATTAGCCAATTTGGCTAAAAGTAGTGTTAAACACCGGAGAACCACAGTATTGAACATTGGAGATAAACTCTCAAATTAGTGTTAAACACTAAAAGATAACAGTGTTAAACGCTGGAAATAAGATTCTCAAAGTAGTGTTAAACACTAGAAATAAGATTCTCAAATTAGTGTTAAACACTAGAGACAATTAGTGTTAAACACTGAAAATAAAGCTCTCAAATTAGTGTTAAACACTAAAGAAAAAAGGGGTCACGTGGGGACACGTGAGGGCGCCCAAAGGTGGGGCCAGATCTTCTTTACTTCGTTCTGCAATTAAGTGTTGAGCACTTTTTTATTATTTTTATTTTGAGCATCACGTGTTGACACGTGATGGGGATTTATGCGCTGACTGTTAAAGCGTTTGCCAAGGGGTCACGTGGTAACACGTGGGAGCGCCCAAATCCTTCATTTTCTTTGCTTTTTCTTTCTGTGTTTTGGGAGTCGCGTGGGAGCGCGTGAGGCATTGCCTCAAAGCTTCTTTTCTTCAGGGATCTTTTCAAGGGTCATATGGGGGGCAGGTGACCTTAGTTCTTTTCATGCACAGATATCTTTTAAGTCTCCTTATTTTAAGAATTGAATTCTCTGTAGGGTTAAACCCTAATTATGATTTTGGAGGAATTAAATTCCTATTGTGCAAGAATTAAATTCTTAAGTAGGGTTAAACCCTAATTTCTTTTTAGAGGAATTAAATTCCCATATATATAAAAGAATTAAATTCTTGAGTAGGGTTAAACCCTAATTCTGTCCATCTTGAAGGAATTAAATTCCTGTGAGTTTGGGAGAATTAAATTCTCATATAGGGTTAAACCCTAATTTGTTTTGGGAGAATTAAATTCTCTAAACTCAATTCCCCCTTTAAGTTTTGGATCTGCATGGCAGGATCTCAACCCAATGAGAATTAAATTCTCAACTTATGGGGAGATGTGCTCTTTGCAGATCTTCAACCAGAGGAAAAACTAAGTTCTTTTGTGCAGAAGAGTTAAACTCTTAGATTTGAGAATTAAATTCTCTGTTTGAAGTTTTGATCCCCTTTCTTTTCTCACATAGGGTTTTCTTTGTTGAGAATTAAATTCTCCTTTCTTTTCTCTCTGAAATTTCAGGATTCCAAAATTCTATATCTTCAAAATTCTATCTCCCTCTCCCTTCTCTTGGCTCCTATTTATAGAAGAAGGAAAAGAATCAATTTGTTTAGCAAATCTTTCATTGAAAGATTTTGTTTGTTTTCATAATTAATATGAGCTTTTAGATCATTAAGTGAATTTTATTCACCGTTGGATTTTCAATCCAAAGATATTCTATTTGTTATCTCTGGTGAGATTTAGGGAAATCTTTCCTTGTCTAAGATTTTTTCCATAAATTGGTGATTTTTAATCACCCTTGGATCTTTAATCCAACGGTCTCCATAATCCTTTTCCATTTGGAAAGATTTAGAAGTGTTTAGAATTTAATTCTATTAAATTGTAAGACTTTCGAAGCAAGTCATACGTGACCCCCAATTGAGTCCTTTTCTCGGCGCTTCAGTTTTAACCATCACGTGTCAACACGTGACCATTGGTCACGTGTGAGCACGTGATACCTCATTGAGGTATTTCCTTCAGCCATTTGTTTTTATTTCTGTTTACTATCACGTGTCAACACGTGACCATTGGTCACGTGTGAGCACGTGACCCCCAATTGGGTCCTTCTTCAGCCGTTTGTTTTTATTTCTGTTTTAACTATCACGTGTCAACACGTGACCATTGATCACGTGTGTGCACGTGATACCTCATTGAGGTAATTCCTGATTTTTAATTAGGGAACAGTGCATAACATATTTGCTCATAACTTTTGATCCCGGATGAATTATGAAGCCCATAATATATCAAATCGAAGGATTTTTCAAGATGCTTCCAATATCATCAGAATCTAGCTATTTCTCCTTCGGGAGTTTATCAAAATATAGGCCGGAAGATACTGGTTCGCATTTTCTTAAGCGTATCGCTGCCATTTGATACCTTGGACTCTTTTGCGCAGAAATTTTTGGCGGGAACAAATGCCCCCACTACTTTGCCCACGTAAGTATATACGTGGGTGAAGTAGTGCAGAGTAATGCATAGCGTATAACCAGTTTTGGGTTGGTATATAACTTTCAAAATCTTGATCTGAGAAGACAACGAGCGGACACAAGCGTCGTCATTTATTATTGACTCAAATCTCGTCTCTTAAGGGATATAGTTCCAAACCCTCAGCCCCATGAGCCGCACCCTTCTATTTCTTTATGTTTTACTTTGGCGTGAAGTAGTTTATATGCTCATGAGTAACTTCTCCATTTCAGTGGCATGTAGCTTTGGCAAGTGTGGTTCATAGATGGTCTATCTTGACCTCTTTGCAGGGCAGTAATGGCTTAGGAGACAGGGGTAGGATCTGCCACTTAAGACTTTTCAACTTTATGAGCCGTGAGGGTCTCATAAAGACTTTTCTCCCTACGAGTCGTGAGGATCTCGTAGGTGTCTTTTCTCCTTAGTAGTCGTGATGATTCCTAAGTGCGTTTTCTCTTAAGAGTCATAAGGATCTCACAAGAGAATTTTCCCTCTTACAAGTCGAGAGGACCCGTAAGCGGTTGTTTCCCTCCTTGTCGAGATTCAACTTTGGAGAGTGTGGCCCGTGAATAGTATGCAAAAGTCCATTTTGGACCTACTTGCAAGGCCCCAGTGCTTAGGAAACCGGTTCTTATCCCCATTGCCTAAGGATTTTCCTCACGAGTCGAGATGAATCGAGCATTTCTCGCAAGAATATCCTAACGTCACAGTTAACCTCTGCTCTTTACGATAGAGGTCCGTTAGGGTCTGTGGTACTAGGGTTTTGTCCATCGTACCGTCGCGTTGGCTGATGTATTCCTCGATAGGCAATCTTGCTTGTTCGAGTAGTCTTGCGACATGCCGTGTCTCTGATCCCTTCGGGGGCTGGACAAGACGTCTTCAAGCAATCCTCCTAGGTAGTTTGACCGTCGGAAGAGCAAGCGTTAGGAATTTTGCCATGCCGCTTTTTACTTGAGATTTGGCTCATTTTGGAGAGCCCCGATGAGTCATAACTACTCCGCGCTGGTATGGGATGATCTCCGATAGTCTTTCAGGTTTTATATGAGTTGCCGTCAAGACCCAGAAGCTAGGAATTTGGCCTTCACTTCGTTTGCTGGCACTGCGTCTGCTGTATTGAGACGAATGTCGCGGTTGTCTCTAGGTTTCATGTGAACCGTCAAGGTTTGGAACTAGGGATTTTGCCATGGCTCCGTTGTTTGATTGTCGCATCCGAGTCCTGTTGGAGGAAGAACGCTGTGGTGACATCTCGTCTGCTGTGTCGAGACAAACGTCGAGGTGGTGACCATTCCACGCTGGTGTGGGATGATTTCCAATAGTCTTTCAGGTTTTATATGAGTTACCGTCAAGTCCCTGAAGCTAAGAATTTGGCCTTCGCTTTATTTGCTGGCACTGCATCTGCTGTATCGAGATGAATGTCATGGTGGAGCTGGGATTTTGCCGTTACTCCGCTTTGTTTCGACCATGGGGTCTTTCGCTGACGTTGCATCTGCATCGTGCTGGATTGTGAGGGAACACCGTTGTTGACATTGCGTCTGCTGTAACGAGACGAATGTCATGGTGGAGCTTGGATTTTTCCGTTACTCCGGTTTGTTTCGACCATGGGGTCTTTCGCTGACGTTGCATCTGCATCGTGCTGGATTGCGAGGGAACACTATTGTTGACATTGCGTCTGCTGTAACGAGACGAATGCTGAGGTGGAGGTGGGATTTTGCCGTCGCTCCGCTTTGTTTCGACCGTGAGTTCTTTTGTTGACGTTGCATCTGCATTCGCTGGACTGCGAAAGAATGTCGTTGTTGACATCTCGTCTGCTGTATCAAGACGAATGCCAAGGTGGAGCTAGGATTTTGCCGTCGCTCCGCTTTGTTTTGACCGTGAGGTCTTTTGTTGACATTGTATCTGCATCCTGCTGGACTGCGAAGGAACGCCGTTGTTGACATCTCGTCTGCTGTATCGAGACGAATGCTGAGGTGGAGCTGGGATTTTTCCGTCGCTCCGCTTTGTTTCGACCGTGAGATCTTTTGTTGACGTTGCATCTGCATCCTGCTGGACTTCGAAGGAACGCCGTTGTTGACATTGCGTCCGCTGTAACGAGACGAATGCTGAGGTGGAGCTGGGATTTTGCCGTCGCTCTGCTTTGTTTCGACCATGAGGTCTTTTGTTGACATTGCATCTGCATCCTGTTGGACTGCGAAGGAACGCCATTGTTGACATCTCGTCTGCTGTATCGAGACGAATGCTGAGGTGGAGCTGGGATTTTGTCGTCGCTCTGCTTTGTTTCGACCGTGAGGTCTTTTGTTGACGTGACGTTTGCATCTAGTTGGAGTGAGGAGAAACGCCGTTGGTGATCTCTAAGTTGTCGATGTTGACGTCGAGACCCTGAAGCTAGGGATCTTCCTTTGCTTCGTTTGTTGACATTGTGTCTGCAATATTGCGACAAATGTTGAGGTTGTCTATGAACCGTCGAGATTTGGCTTCGCTTTCTGATGGAGCCTGGTGGGGAGGTATGGTTCCCTCTTTGTTTGTGCCCCTGGATTGTATACAGGGATCGATGTGATCTCACCTGTAGGGCAAAAAGTTTCATTCTTTCATCATTTTTTTTATTCTTTCCGCGATGCTCCATCATTTCAGCTTTTATATGGCGAAAGTCGCGATTGCCCAATCATTTCGGCTATTTTTCGCGGTGCCTAATCATTTCGGCTATTTGTTTTATTACTCGCTGCTTTTTATTGTGAGTTGTCCAATCATTTCGGCTATTTCGCATGCATACATTTTTACTTGCTGATTTTGTTGCAAGTTGCCCTATCATTTTGGCTATTTCGTATGCATTTGTGGCTCGCTGATTTTTTATTGCGAGTGTGGAACTTGGAATCTGGCGCCAATCTCAGCATCAGCATCGCTGCGACTGGAATATTGCCAGGAGCGAATCATCATTTGTCATGAAAGGACTTGGAATTTGATACCGATTTAGGCATCAACATCGCTACCACTGGGACATTGCCAGGAGCGAGTCATCATATGCCTCTGTCGATGTTGAAAAAAGGTGGCTTAGCAAACAGAGTTAGGATCCCGTCAACTAAGGCTTTTGACTTCATGAGCCGTAAGGGTCTCATAAAGGTGTTTCTCTCTATGAGTCGTGAGGATTTCGTAGGTGCGTTTTCTCCTTAGGAATCGTGAGGACTCCTAAGTGTATGGCTTCTCTTATAAGTCGTAAGGATCTTACAAGAGTGTTTTCTCCTTATAAGTCGAGGGGACTCACAACGGTTGTTCACCATGCAAACATATCCCTAGTCACGGATTGGACTTTGTTAGGGAAATGTTTATTCGCGCCCGTGGATTGTATACAAGGGTCAGCATTGAGCCGCTTGTAGGGCAGTACTGAAGGTTGTGGGGGCTGCTTAAGAACAGATTCAGGTCTCTGTAACTTAAGACTTTCAAATCTTATGAAACGTGAGGGTCCCATAAGAGAGTTCTCCTTACGAGTCGTGAGGATCTCGCAAGTGTAATTTCTCCTTAGGAGTCGTGGGGATTCCTAAGTGTGTTGCTTCCTTTATGAGTCGTAAGGATCTCACGTGGGTTGTTACTCCTCACAAGGTCGAGAAGACATTGCAAGTGTCCTTTAACGAGGTTGCGCCCTTTCGGGTTTTCACAAACACTCGCCGGTAGCCCTGCTGTTTTTTACTCACGGAGCCCTCTCGGGTTTTCATCCGTGCCCATTCTGCTTATGGACATACCGTTTTTTTTTGTTTTTTTTTTGTTTTTTTAACGAGGTTGCGCCCTTTCGGGTTTTCGCAAAACTCGCCGGTAGCCCTGCTGTTTTTACTCACGGCGCCCTTTCAGGTTTTCATCCGTGCCCATCTCGCTTGTGGACGTACCGTTTTTTTTGTTTTTTTTACCACGTCAGCCTGAAAATGCCGCGGGTTGGGAGTAGTTTAACGACGTTTCGGTCATAGGTCAACGTACGATTACGCAGCTAGATTTTGCCGCAAATCTTCGCATGTTTTGTGCCGGAGGTGGATTCCTTGAAGAGAGGGCTGAGGGCGATTTCTTCGTCAGAGTCGCTTCCAAAGGCGATAACTTGCGATCCCTTGGTGTCGGCTATGTGACAGTTGCCAGCAGCTCTTTCGCGCTCATCTGTCGTGCTTTTCTGTTCCCGACGAGCCTTGCGCTTCACTCATTGAACGTGTCATCGATGGGCAACATATCCCTGCCACCAGTTTTTAAAGGCTATGCACTCCTCGGTGGGGTGTGCAATCCTCTGATGGTATAGGTAGAAGTTAGGATGTATGTCCGCTTCATCAAGACGTATATTGCCAGGGGAATTTCTTTTGAGAGAGGGCAACATCATTCCTATTGTCGGTGCCCTAGCGAATTGATTCCTTACTTTAAGCTTGCTTTTGCTGGCGATAGGGATGCTTTGCTCCAGTCAGGGTGTCTCGACCTTTTCCTCCAGTCATCGGCGTTTGGCACTTTCACATATATCTAGTTCAAGCTCTCGATTGGCTTTGCTTTCCTGACGGGCTTCGTTTAGGAATGCATCAATCATTTCGTCTGATGGTCCTAGAAGTTCAGGCTCAGGATTTGCCCCTGGTTTTTTTTACATCCAAAGCTTCTTCACCGTTTATTAACGAGTGAGAGATCACATGACAGCTTGCCACATAATCCTTAGACTCATCCGACGAGTCTTCTCCATTATCATCATCTTTGTCCACAAGGACGTGGTTG
Organism: Agapanthus africanus; assembly: GCA_030015575.1. Taxonomy (NCBI): domain Eukaryota; kingdom Viridiplantae; phylum Streptophyta; class Magnoliopsida; order Asparagales; family Amaryllidaceae; genus Agapanthus; species Agapanthus africanus. Next base: position 195,354,367 of record JASDDO010000024.1, on the reverse strand, counting down.
AGAAATTCTTGGAGTGTGACTGGGGTCCGTGCCTTCTGATTTTATTCTTCCAACGCGTTAATCTGTTTTTGCAGGTCCGTGCGCTTGTCACTAGGCTTCACGGGCTTTTTGGTCTTCTTCTTCTTCGAAGATTTTGACGGCTGGGTGTGAGCGCTCTGACCATCACCACCAAGTTTTGGAGTTGGGCGCGGTTTCAGCATTCCCTCGATGATCTCGGGTTCCAGTGGATTTTTCCACCTGATCGCCGGGCATGTTTGGAGATCCTTCAGCATTCTTTTCGTCTTGGCTGAAAGAACGACCTCCTACGGAATTTCTTCTATAGAAGAGCATGATTCCCCCGGCGTGTCCACCTTTTTAAGGGCATGAGGTTGTGGCGGTTTCACCTTCCAATTTTCCGATAACGCGAACTTGCCTTGTTGGTATTGGTCTTCAACCAAGTTTTTGAAGACGTAGCAGTCTTTGATCGGATGGCTCAATACTCGGTGGTAGGGGCAGTAATTGGGATCGTTGACGTCGTTTGGCTGCAACGGACGTTTTGGATCTGGCAGATTGATGAGTCCGTTGTGCACCGCCAGCTCGAACAGTCTCCTCGTTTTATCTTGGGGAAACGAGTAGGGACGTCCTAGTCTCTCCTCAAGGGATGGGCGTAGACCCATATTATTTTGGCGAACAATCGGCTTTAAGTTGCTCGGCCGTTGTTGAGTATTGACAACGAAGGTTGCTTTCCCTTTGCCCTTTTCATTCCAAGGCTCTGTCTTTGAAGAGGAAGACCTATAGCCCATCTGGTCCATTTGGGCCAGCTTGTCAATCAAGGCTTGGAAGGTGGTCGGCTTGAAGAACATCATGAATTGGGAGATGGTCGCTTGAGGGTCGAGAGTACCCACGAACATGCCCATGGCAGTAGCTTCTTCTATGCGTTGTTCGCATCTCGACCATAGGTTCCGCCACCGGATTGCATATTGCACCCACGTCTCTCCCGGCTTCACTCTGGCGTTGATCAATGCCGTGATCGGGGTGCGTTCGCTGGCGCATGCGAACCATTGAGTGAATAGCAACTCCATTTCTGTAAACGTTTTGACGGAGTCGTCGGGAAGCTCCGAGTACCATTCAAAAGCTGTATCTGCTAAACTACCGACGAACTGGCGAAGTAGAAGTTTATCATCACCTCCAGAATTGCCGCAAAGAGCCCTGAACTGAGCGACATGTTGATGGGGATTGCCTGTCCCCATGTACACATGGAATTTGGGGATCGTATATCCCGGCGGGTAACTTATTTGGTCATACCAGCCCGGATATGGATGCCCAGTTTTAACAACTTGGCCGGCCGTTTCGTTCACTCGGTGAGCTCGTATTTGCTGAGCAATATAATCATCAAGCGTGGCTTTTGAGATGGTTTCCTCCTTGGCTGCTGAAAGAGTCGGATGAGGGTTCAATGTCTCCCCTCTGTCGTCTTCAATAATAATCGGAGGGTCTTCAGCTGGAGGTTCCGGCTGTAACATCATCCCGACCATGTCTTGGAAGAGAAGTGCCATTCGCTTTATATTAGCCACTTGTTCTATGGCTTCTTTGTCCTTCTTTTCGAGGACTCTGCAAAGGAAGTCAGCATCGGTTTCTTGTTCATGACGCTGCTGCGATGACGCCTCCGGGCTTTCTTTTGGTCCGGTGAGCGCAGCCATTGCAGTCAGCATCTTTTGAAGCTTCTGCTGTTGTTGTTCTTGAGCCCTTGTTATTGATCGGGTGAGCGGTCGGTGGCCCGTCGAAGTGCGGCTATCTTCTTTCCCGGATGCCATATAGACGGTATGCACCACCATGCCCCTAGACTTAGGGCGTTTGGGCTCAATGCTTTTGCGATTCGCCGTGGTCATAGGGGCTTTCTCCGGCCTCCTTCTCTTATGAGCGGTTGACGTTAAGGGAGCCGTTGCAGCGGGCACCCAGACGGCTGTCGCTTTTTGTGGCTTGACTGGATGGTTTTCTTCTTATCGGGATTTAAGCTTCTTTGATCGGCAAGAGTAGTCCTGGTCAATCACCGATTCCTGGACCTGTCTCCAGACTTTGTAAATTTTGGAGGAAAGCCACTGAGAGAGCTGCTCCAGCTTCGCTTTTGGGGCACTCTCCATAGGTGGAGGAGATTTTTTTAGCACAGCAGCTGGCAAATTCTTTCGCACCCTATTAAGTAATTCAAAGCTGTTCCTAGTTGGAATAGTAGCATCAACTTTCACCATTGGAGCTGGCGGAGTCAGTCCAGAAGGGGAATTGCCCCCGGCCTTCCTCACTCGGCGCCAGTGGCGACGTCGAGCATATCGTGCGGCCGGGATTATCTCAGCTACGGGGGTGGTTTCTTCATGCCCCTTGTCTTGATCAGAAGCTGTCGTTGTCAACCTGTTGAAGACTGATGTCCGCTGAGTGGGGATGGCCAACCTATCGAAAGCAGACCTCCGAGCAGGTGAAACAGCTTTGACGATTTCGACTGGAATAGGAGCGGAAACAGTCAGCCTTGTGAAGACCGACCCTTTGGCAGGAGAAGCCGCCTTGATGACTTCATGAGCAGGAATGGCTATCCTCTTAGGGATAACCCTTTCTGGTATCGCGGGTTTCTTCATGGGTCCAAATGAGTTTTGGCCCAGTCTGTCAAAGACTGAGGCGTTGGAGCTGGATGACCCGTTGAGAGGGGCTGCAGTAGTTGTGAGCCGATTAAAGACCGAGCTCTTTGGAGCTTCTTGCAATGGTACAGGGGCGTTGAAGCTCATCGGTGGGAGCATGGTGCCAAAGGACAGCCCAGTGGTGGTCTGAGTTACCTGCTCCACTGGCATCTTGAAAATGGAGGCCGCTTGAGGCCCGTAGGTCACTCCTCCGGCAAGGATAGAGTGGGAGTTGTTGCAATGAGTGCAGTTTGAAGCCAATAATTTTCTATTTTCTGTACGGAGCAAGACACCAAATCTCAGTACCTCGAATCCAGGGGCAACCATAGCAAACCGCGATTCGTTTGCAAAACATGACACATGAAGTGTGGAGTGGAAAGAGGAAAAGATCACATCGGGCGTGCCAGAATCTGTTTACCGCCGGAAACTGGGAAAGACTGACTGTCTTGCCTGAATCTGGGGGCAGATGCTAATTGGTGCTATCCGTCCACCTCTCCGAAGATGCCAAGTTGATTTATGACACCGTGTATCGAAGGTTTAGACGGATGCGGCCGATGTAGCAGACTTCGTCAGATTCCCCCTCATTTGAGGGGTTTTTGATTGTGGGGACGCTTTTCCCTGTAGGCGCAAGCCCTGCAGTTAATTACGCTACCGCATCGCGGTAACAACTTTCTCCTTCTCCAGATGGTCACTTCGTGTCGTGGGTGTTTGTTTTATTTGTGGTTGCCCGTGGATTGTATACGGAGACTAATTTATGTTGTCGTCCGTAGGACGTGGATTAGTCTAAATCCGTATTTTCTTAGATTTGGGTTCGGGGGTTTGGGTTTAAGGATATGTTAGTCTCATTTGAGACTAAGATCAACTTAAACGTTCGTTAGGGATACGTTAGTCGAATTTTAGACTAAGATCAACTCAATGTTTGTTAAGGACACGTTAGTCTAATTTTAGACTAAGATCAACTTAACAGGATCATTTAGATCCAACAAAAGAGCATTTGAACTCTATTGTTTAGTTTAGGGACATTGCAATTGATTACCAGTTTAAGGACGTGGTGGTCCATTACCAGTTTAAGGACATAGTGGTCCATGGGTTTAAAGGGACCCCACAGTCCGAGGTTAAGGACATCATAGTCCATGAGTTTAAGGACCCCACGGTCCAAGTTTAGAGACATCATAGTCTGTAAGATTTGCTGGTTGTCGGGACCCGTCACCTCTCTGAAGATGTTGAAGGATTACAACGACATATATCAGAGGAGTGAAGAGATGTACCCTTGAACTAATATGGATTAAGTGATCTGTAGTCCAATTTGGAACTAAGATCAATTAATTATGTTGTGAGCACATTGGCTCAGTTAAGTCTGAATTGAGGACTTATGGCCAACTTGGGCTAAGTCCAATTAGATTCAAAATGTTGGCCCTTTGTTGGCCCATTAGACATTTGTCTGGGTTCAAGCCCACATTATTTAGCAATGCTAAATAAGAGTTTGAGGGCTTTAGTAATATTTTTATCTTTGATTGAGCAATAGGAATTATAGTTCTGGTTTTTACTCAACTTTGAATGAGAGGTATTGCCTCTGGAAAATTAGCCAATTTGGCTAAAAGTAGTGTTAAACACCGGAGAACCACAGTATTGAACATTGGAGATAAACTCTCAAATTAGTGTTAAACATTAAAAGATAACAGTGTTAAACGCTGGAAATAAGATTCTCAAAATAGTGTTAAACACTAGAAATAAGATTCTCAAATTAGTGTTAAACACTAGAGACAATCAGTGTTAAACACTGGAAATAAAGCTCTCAAATTAGTGTTAAACACTAAAGAAAAAAGGGGTCACGTGGGGACACGTGAGGGCGCCCAAAGGTGGGGCCAGATCTTCTTTACTTCGTTCTGCAATTAAGTGTTGAGCACTTTTTTATTATTTTTATTTTGAGCATCACGTGTTGACACGTGATGGGGATTTATGCGCTGACTGTTAAAGCGTTTGCCAAGGGGTCACGTGGTAACACGTGGGAGCGCCCAAAGCCTTCATTTCCTTTGCTTTTTCTTTCTGTGTTTTGGGAGTCACGTGGGAGTGCGTGAGGCATTGCCTCAAAGCTTCTTTTCTTCAGGGATCTTTTCAAGGGTCACGTGGGGGCACGTGACCTTAGTTCTTTTCATACACAGAGATCTTTTAAGTCTCCTTATTTTAAGAATTGAATTCTCTGTAGGGTTAAACCCTAATTATGATTTTGGAGGAATTAAATTCCTATTGTGCAAGAATTAAATTCTTAAGTAGGGTTAAACCCCAATTTCTTTTCAGAGGAATTAAATTCCAATATATGTAAAAGAATTAAATTCTTGAGTAGGGTTAAACTCTAATTCTGTCCATCTTGAAAGAATTAAATTCCTGTGAGTTTGGGAGAATTAAATTCTCATATAGGGTTAAACCCTAATTTGTTTTGGGAGAATTAAATTCTCTAAACTCAATTCCCCCTCTAAGTTTTGGATCTGCATGGCAGGATCTCAACCCGATGAGAATTAAATTCTCAACTTATGGGGAGATGTGCTCTTTGCAGATCTTCAACCAGAGGAAGAACTAAGTTCTTTTGTGCAGAAGAGTTAAACTCATAGATTTGAGAATTAAATTCTCTGTTTGAAGTTTTGATCCCCTTTCTTTTCTCACACAGGGTTTTCTTTGTTGAGAATTAAATTCTCCTTTCTTTTCTCTCTGAAATTTCAGGATTCCAAAACTCTATATCTTCAAAATTCTATCTCCCTCTCCCTTCTCTTGGCTCCTATTTATAGAAGATGGAAAAGAATCAATTTGTTTAGCAAATCTTTCATTTAAAGATTTTGTTTGTTTTCATAATTAATATGAGCTTTTAGATCATTAAGTGAATTTTATTCACCGTTGGATTTTCAATCCAAAGATATTCTATTTGTCATCTCTGGTGAGATTTAGGGAAATCTTTCCTTGTCTTAGATTTTTTCCATAAATTGGTGATTTTTAATCACCCTTGGATCTTTAATCCAACGGTCCCCATAATCCTTTTCCATTTGGAAAGATTTAGAAGCTTTTAGAATTTAATTCTATTAAACTGTAAGGCTTTCGAAGCCAGTCACGTGCTGACACGTGACCCTTGGTCACGTGTGAGCACTGTTCATATCATAATATTGCATTATTATATTCCCCATTCTTATTCGTTTTACAAATAAACAGGTGCTTTTGACCCATGTCTGCTACATAGTTACAGGTTACAGATTCTCGGGACAAAAACAGTGAAAAATACAAAAGACGATACAAAAGTGAGATTGCGACCGATAAATGGTGGAATCTTGATCGTGCCCACATCTTGAGGAACATTGAAGATCAATTAACAAATTCACAAAGAACAAAGGCAGCGCAAAATTCAAGACTTCGTCACGAAGCAACGGTAAAAGTCCACTACAATTATTCACTGCGGAGATCTGGAAGAAACCTAGAAGCCAATATGAGAAAAAGACTGAAGAATCTTGAAGTAAACATGCACCAGAACATTCCCAGAAAAATTGAGCGCACAGCCTCTCCATATGGCCGCGGAACCGCGGCCAAACCCTGCTTCTTGCTGCGGATCCGCGGCCATAGGAGACACGTGTCGGTGGATTTTTTCTGTGGTGGCGCGACAGTGCGTTGACTAGTCTTCTCTAGGGGTATTTTTGTAAAAGCAGACATGCGAGTCAATTGTAACCCTAGGGTTTCTATCCTCTATAAATAGGAACCCTAAATCTTATATTAGGTTATGCCTCCTTTCATTAATAAAATTTATATTTCTTTTGGAGAGCATCGATGCCTCTTTTTATTTCATATATTCAGATCTGACAAGTCTTGCGTAAATGTTTGGAGAGAGCTATCAAGTAAGTAGTTTTATTTAATTGCCATAGTATAGATCTTTAATTCCTTGCCCTAGATAGAGAGATAGAATGTTCTTCAATTCCCTAATGAGCGAGTAGTCTCCTCGCTTGTTAGGGTTAGCTTTGGGGAAGGCTTTTGAGAGATGAAGATCTCTCATCCTTTTCTTGCCCATCACATATAATTAATAGGACTCCATGCATACAAGCACACACCGCTCCCTACGGCACCCTATCCCACGAGGTAGCGGTGATACCGTAGTATAAAGGCCCGGTTGAGCGTGTTTTCCATGGAGGTTAGGGTAAGGATTGATAAAGAAAGGACAAGAACCTAGAGGAAGAAATACCTTCCCGAATGGTTCTAATCCCATTTATTAATAATTACCATAACACCTCATAGATCTTAATTTGGGTATAGAAAGCGGTGAGATTTATTTACATTTCCAAACCTACCCTAAACCTAATCCTAGCAAGATTTAGATCTAGATTAATTTAGTTTTTAGATTTAATCAATCCGTTCACTCCGTTCGGAATTAGCTCGTAAGAACAATTAGGATATTCACAAAATCCCTATGGACCGACCCGTACTCACCGGCTAGCTACCAAGCGACGCCGTTCTTGATTGCGGTTATATAAATTATTTGATTCATCTTTTAAAAGCGCATAAGCTAATTAAAATCTCTCAATCAAATGGTGCCATTGCCGGAGATGGTGTAAAATTTCCTTTTTGCAATTTCGGGTTAATCTAAATTAAAAAATCATAAAAACTGAAAAATTAAAAAAAGATAAAAATTTATCATCTTGTTATTTTGTGAAGGGTATTTTTGTTTGAATTTTACAGGATCAACAATCGAGTTCGGATCTGGAAAAATTCAGAAAGCGAAACAGAAAACGAAAGATCTGGACAGCAGATGATTTCAACAATAGAATAAAAGAAAAAATCTCGGGACCTGTACCAGCCACGTGACCGCGGAACCGCGGCGAGAAGCGCATTTTGGCGGCGGAACCGCGGCGAGAAGCGCATTTTGGCGGCGGAACCGCGGCGGCCTAGAGAGAGAGAGAGAAAAAAAAAGAAAAAAAAATTGCCGCGGAACCGCGGCAATAGCGCCTTCTGACCGCGGAACCGCGACGATCAAGTGACGTCCTCATCTGAAAAAAAACTGTAAGTTTTCTTTTCTCTCTTCTCTGCAAATCCCGATATATCTTTTGCCAAATCTCCTGCAGGATTCATTGCGCTTAAAAAATCTTCCCCCTTCTAATAACAAATCTTGTGCAAGATTCTTTGCGCCGCGCTTAAAATAAAAAAATCTTTAATTGCAAGTGGTTGTTACTGTTTTGCATATATTTAATCTGACTTTAAAGGGCTTGAGACCAATCCAGATTGGGTGGGGATTTCATCACCCTTCCTAGGACCTCAGAAATCACATAAGGCATTTGCATTGACCAATTTTTAATTAAAAAATACTAGACTCAGCCCTAAGGACGTCACGCTCAATAGGACAGAGGACTAGTTGTAAGCATCGGCCGTTGATCCTAACCTGACTTTGCGGTGTCTAGGCAAGTGTGTCTAAGGCGAGTGGTTACTTAATTAGGGCCACTACTTGTAGTGGAGAGCCTCTCACTGACCTGGCACTTACCTGGCCGCAATTGGCGGTGAAGAGGCGGTTTGAGGTCCTATTTCTCGCCCTTTGGAATAGTTAGGAGCTGTCTAGCTGACCTAGGTGACCCTAGATCTAGGCTTGATTGTGCATTTGTGGTTGATTGAAAGTGTGTCTAAGCTCTTTATCGAAAATCTTTTTTGCAAAAAGTTCCAAAAAAAGAGAAAAAGAAAAAATGAATTTTTTTTATAAAAACTTGCAAACTTTTGTCGCTAAGAAATCCGTACACCCCACATTTTTTTTCTTCCCCTATCCTACATCATGAGTACCCCACCTCATAAATCTCTTGCCGAACTTTGGTATCCTGAACCAAACTTTGCTTCGTACGCGAATTGTTTCGGTCAAATTACGGACGACCCCTCCATGCCCAAAATTTCTTTGAAAGATCGAATAGAAACGTCTAGGAGAAACAGTTCGACTTTGCAATCCACTTTGTATCAACCATTTCAACTTTCACCACCTTCTTACGTTGATACTACTTTTTTGAGTCCTGTTGTAACTCCGAAACCCATGTCTATAGCTGAACATATTGAACAATCTCGTAACCGATCTTTCACTCCTTTCAACACTTCTAGTTCTAGGGATCAACAAGTCCATTCACCTTTTTATCCAAATGTTGATCCTACTCCTGTCTGTCACGCCCCGCTTCCCAATGTACTGCGAAGTGGACGCGACGAGGTCCGCTACGTATGTACTCAGAAGTACATACGCTAAGCGTAGCTAAGCAATATAAAATAATCACAAGAGACAAATGATATTGAAATAATAGCAACTTTTATTAATAACATTCTTTGTACAATGCATGAAATGAAAATACAACTGAACTGAAAAGCAATGCCTAACCAGTGGCATAACAGAAATGAAAAATACTGGAAAGAACAAGATAAAATTATCTAGAGCTCAGGGTCTTCTTGGAACTGCTCCAAATCTTCACCGGTGGGCTCGATCTCAGCTTGGTCCAACGCACCTGACGACATTCAAAGAAGAAAGAAATAGAATGTCGTCAGCGAACAGGTCGCTCGGTAAGTCCCAAAGAATAAGAAGAATGAGAATGACAGAGTAACAGTATTTTCTAAAGTGTTAGAGTGTTGAATATTATGGAATATTGAGTTAACGCTGTTGTTTGTAGCTTGGTACAGAAGGATGCCAGTGTATACGAGGGGGATCTCTATATGCTAGAGATCAGGGCAAAAGGAAAGTACAAGGAACCGTTATGCCACGGTACAACAGCAATAGGATTCAGGTTAGGTGTCTTAATCTGACCATCTCGTGCCACCTTTAACACCTTCCGTACCAATCTACCCCTTTAAACCCCGTAATGTTTTAACAGTATTGTAGAGTTGGAATATGTAATTTGGGTGACTGACCAAAACCATGATATCAGTAATCATGTTGTAACTGTATAATCAGGTAAATGGAATATCAGGATAATGGATGAATATCCATGGTTTGATTCAGTCAAAATGAATATATTGTTAACTGGATTCAAGAATTCATGTATTTAAATTGTGTTGTAATATAAAAGAATATAGATTGACTTGAATCATATTCAAGTCAGAAATAGTCAGACTCTAACCCGAGTCAGACTAAAAGAAAGGTAATTTGAAGTTCAACATTAGTTATGGGCCTTATTGTAATTTGTAAAACTTGAGGGGGTTTTATGTAAAAAGTACTTTTGTATAGTTTTCAAAATACACCTCAAGTATTTATTATTCGTCTTTATAATTATAATGAATGTGAAATTTTATTTGTGTTATTCTAGTGAATATATCCTAATAAAAGTATTAATTGTTTTTTTATAATTTCATGGTATTTTAATGTAACCTTTAAATCTTGGAATTTTAGGGAAAAGTGAAAACTTATTATAATAAAATAGGTATAAATGGTATTTAAATATATATTAATACAAGAATAATTTTAAATAAATATTTTAATTTCCAAAATCACATTTTTCTTAAATGCCGTATTTTAAACCCTTCGAGACCGAATGCTCCTTGCGGAGGTCTGAATCTCGCACTACTAGCCTGCGGGTGCACGATGAACTGTACTATCCCTAACAGGTTCCCCAAAAGTGGGTTGTAGCGGCGCTTTGCTTAGGTTTAATAAATACTTTTCATTTGGGAAAACGGTTTTATAAATATGGGGTATTTATTTGCAAAAGAGTATAGTTTTCCGTATTTTAGCTATTAGGGTTTCCTAAGCCAACTAGCCTATTTCTAAGGTCTAAACGATGAGTCATTAGAAGCCTCAAATCACCTCTTCACCGTCAATTGCGGCCAGGTAAGTGCCAGGTAAGTGGGAAGGAACCACAGTCGTGGGCCTAATTAAAAACCACTAGCCTAGACACACTTGCCTAGACACCACAAGACAGTTTAGATAAACGATCGATGTCCATGACCAATCGTGTTTTCATTTTTATTAAAAGATTTTATTTAGAAATGTCTACAACTTAAAGTTTTCAATAAAGGTTATAAAGATTAGGGTATTTTAGTGAAAAGTCCTGTAATTTCGTATTCTGTGTTTTGATATTTATCAATTAGGGTTATATTGAGTGTGTGTAGAGGTAGGTCATTACCTCGTGACTTATTTTAAGTTTTGGTGAAGTTAAAAGGTAAAACATGACATATTAAACTTAAAGGTATTATAGCGTAAGAATACGGTATTTGAAAACATTATCATTTCATGTGTGAGAATTCAATCAAATTGGTTTCTACAAGTTTAGTGATCAAGATAAACCTATTTAGGAGTGAGGGAATTAATTAAACTAAGAAAAATGAACTTCATGGTATTTGTATGAAAAGAATACGGTTTTGCAAAGAAGTTATCATTTCATGTGAAAAAGTTTGATTAAATTGGTTTATGGGTGATTAATAGTCAACATGAATATGGGTAGATATTATGTATTAGGTGACAAATGGAAATTTATAGAAAAACCGAATCGGAAATATGTTTGTCCGATTTCCGTCGGGTTCCCAAAAGTCGTATTTTTTACATTTATAGAAAAGAGAGATAGAAGGGATGGGACTTACGGTTTGGACAAGCTAAGGAAGCTAAGGGATGTGGTGGTTGTCGATTCGTCGAAAACGTCACGAAGGTTCTGATCCGGTTGCCGGAATCCGTCGTCGATTTCGGCAGCGCTTCGCTTCTCGCTCTTCGTACCGAGTTCTCGAGAATTTGGGAGAGTGGACTTAGAGTTGTGAGGTGAAATGGTAGAGGGTAGGGGTCTTTATATAGGGCTAGGCTAGGGTTAGGGTTAGGGTTAAAAAATATTAAAAGAAAATATAAAAAACATTAAAAATTCATTAAAAATCATTAAACCTAGGAGTAAAAGGGATTTATTGGCCAAATCAAAACCGATCCAGGTATAATAAGTGTGCAAGAGGGTTGACCAAGTCAAGAGCCAACTTTTCTCAGTTGGTGACTCGACCGTCCGTCCAAGTCCGGCCGGCGGCGCCGGACCGAGTCAGCTGATTCGCCGGCCGGCGACGCCGAGTCGGGCCGAGTCAGGGTTTTAGTGGTCGGGGATTTTCTGGGGGTACAATTTGGTATATTTACTTTTTGTTGTCCAGTACATATTTTGGGAGTTATGGCCTTTTTACCGTTGACTTCCAAAAAAAAATTAAAACAAAATAAATACAAAAATAATGTGGGGCATGGGATTTGAACTCTGGTGGCTTGGTTCAGCAATGCAAGGTATTACCAATGAGCTACAAGCTCCTTCTTGTAATTATTGTAAGGAATTAGATACTTAAATTGTTTCCAACAACATTAATACTCCAAGTATACACTATATTTAAAGCAAATTTTTGGTATACAAAATTGGAGTTGTTACAATATACCCTCCTTACAAAAATTTCGTCCTCGAAAATTTACAACTTTTATTTAACGACTAATTTACAAAAAGGTGCGGATGTCTTGCACGCATCTCATCCTCCTTTTCCCACGTGGATTCTCCTGGAGTGTCTTTCCTCCACATTACCCGGACTAAATTAACTTCTTTGTTCCGAAGTGTCTTCACTTTTCTGTCTAGGATCTCCACAGGTTGTTGCTCACAAGACAAATCGGGCTGTATCATGAGCTCGGAATGATCAAGTACATGGCTGGGGTCACTCACATACCTTCTGAGTTGGGATATGTGGAACACGTTATGCACTCCTTCCAATGAGGGTGGAAGCGCTAAACGATATGCCACCCCACCGACTCGTTCGAGTATATCGAACGGTCCAATGTATCTTGGACTCAACTTTCCCCGTCTTCCAAATCTGATCACTCCGCGGTTCGGAGAGATTTTCAGGAATACATGATCTCCAGGCTGGAACTCCAAGTGTCGTCTCTTTGCATCAGCCCAGTGTTTCTGTCTATCTTGGGCTATGCGCATTCTTTCCCTGATAGTATGAACCACATCAACGGTCGCTACTATCATCTCTGGTCCAAGGAGTTCTCTATCTCCGATGTCGTCCCAACTTAATGGCGATCGACACTTCCTTCCATATAAAGCTGCAAAAGGTGCCATTCCTATACTTGCTTTGTAGCTGTTGTTATACGCAAACTCCACAAGATGCAGGTGATCTTCCCACGATCCCTTGAAGTCGAGCATTCATGCTCTGAGCATATCCTCCAAGATCTGAATAGTTCGTTCCGACTGACCATCTGTTTGTGGATGATAAGCCGTGCTGAAGTTCAGATTTGTTCCCAAGCTTGCTTGCAGACTTTGCCAAAATTGCGATCGGAACCTGGTGTCACGATCGGAGACAATGCAGACTGGTACTCCATGAAGTCTCACAATTTCCTGTATGAGTTCATAGGTATCAGAGATAGTACATTATGAAGAGTTTTTAAATCTAATTTAGATTATTACCTCCATGTACTTCTTCGCTAATGTCTCAGTTGATTGGCCAACTCGAAATGGGATGAAGTGAGCCGACTTTGTGAGTCGATCCACAATGACCCAAATCGCATCGTTACCCTTTGTGCTGCCAGGAAGAGCAGTTACAAAGTCCATCGTGATGTGCTGCCACTTCCATTCTGGAATTGGTAACGGTTGAAGTAATCCAGCTGTCCTGTGATGTTCAGCTTTTACTTGCTGACACACCAAAAATTTGCGACACTTCTGGCTACTTCACGCTTCATTCCATGCCACCAATAATTCTGACGTAGATCCTTGTACATTTTGGTACCTCCAGGATGTACTGAATAGGGAGAGCTATGAGCTTCCTTCATTAACTCTTCCCGAACAGGCCCCTTTGGTACACACAATCTGCTGCCGTATCTCAAAGATCCGTCTTCATGGATGATGAAATCTGTTCTGAGTCCATTCTCCACTTGTTCTCTGATCTTTTGCAACTTAGCATCGCTGGCTTGAGCTGCCTTGATCTGGTTGACAATAGTTGATTGGACTTGTAGATTCATCAAATTTGAAACATCACCTGGCATGACTAGTTCAATCTCCATCTGATGTAGGTCTTGCTGAAGCTTCCACTGTGCGGTGAGATTCATTGCTAATGGTTGGCGACTAAGAGCATCAGGTACTACGTTCACGTTCCCTGGATGATATTGCAAGTTGATGTCAAAGTCCGCCATAAGTTCTAACCATCTTCTCTGCCGCATATTTAACTCCTTCTGAGTAAACACATATTTCAGACTCTTGTGATATGTGTAGATGTTCACTCGTTCACCAAGTAAGTAGTGGCGCCAAATTTTGAGAGCAAAGATGACGGCTGCCAACTCCAGATCATGCGTCGGATAATTGCGCTCATGAGTCTTCAGTTGTCTTGAAGCATAAGCCACAACCTTACCGTGCTGATGTAGAACACATCCTAGTCCCTTACCGGATGCATCACAATGTACTTCGAATCCTCCAGTTTGATCCGGTATGACGAGAATAGGTGCAGATGTCAGTCTTGACTTGAGTTCTACGAAAGCTTGCTCGCATGCTTCTGACCACACAAATTCTTCATCTTTTCTTGTAAGCTTGGTCAGGGGTGTTGCTATCTTCGAAAAGCCTTCAATGAATCTTCTGTAATATCCAGCTAAGCCCAAGAAACTCCGTATATCCTTTACTGATTTTGGTGTAGGCCATTCGCTGACTGCTGAAACTTTTGCTGGATCCACAGAAATTCCTCCTTCTGATACGATGTGTCCAAGAAAACCAACTTGTTTTAGCCAAAACTCGCACTTGCTGTATTTGGCATAAAACTTATGTTGTCGAAGAGTTTCCAGGACAATTCGTAAGTGCTCCGCATGTTCTTTCCGATTCTTAGAATATACCAGGATGTCGTCGATGAAGATGACAACGAACCTATCTAAATATTCCCGGAAAACTTGGTTCATAAGATTCATGAAGATTGCTGGTGCATTGGTCACTCCAAATGGCATTACTAGAAATTCGTAATGTCCATAGCGAGTTCTGAAAGCTGTTTTGTGAATATCAGCTTCCTTGACCTTCACTTGATGATAGCCTGATCGAAGATCTAGTTTAGAGAAGACGCAAGATCCACTTAGCTGATCGAATAAATCATCGATGCGCGGGAGTGGATATTTATTCTTTATAGTAACTTCGTTCAAGGCCCTATAGTCGATGCACATTCTGTATGAATCTTCCTTCTTCTTCACCAATAATACAGGTGCTCCCCAACTTGAAGTGCTGGGACAAATCCATCCTTTCGCCAGTAATTCGTCCAACTGTGTTCGGACTTCCTTCAATCCTTCCGGACTTAGTCTATAGGGTGCTTTGATCACTGGTTGTGCTCCTGGTACTAAGTCAATACTGAATTCAAGAGCTCGATCGGGAGGCAAACCTGATATATCGTCAGGGAATACATCGTCGAACTCTCGAACTACCTCCGGTCTTGATTCTTCCTCTGCCTGAGCTGCTGCAACTACTGCTTCCCTTGGCTTCGCTTTGTAGGTACTTGGTCCAAGTGTACGATCTCCACTTTTGAACTAGAAGACTGGATGATCTGGAATCTCAAATACTACCCTCCTTTGACGACAGTCGATGGTAGCATAAAAGGTTCCAAGCCAGTCCATTCCTAGAACCACATCGAAGTTTGGTATATCCAGTACCTTGAAGTCAGCATAAAATTCTCGACTGCAGACGACGACTGGACACATGCTGTATCCCATAGTTGCCTTTAGAACACCATTTCCAGAACTGACGTTCCAGCTGGATACAAGCGGTGAGACTGGAATCGCATGGGTTCGGACAAACCGTTACGACATAAAGCAGTGGGATGCTCCAGTATCAAACAGTGCAAGTGCAGGTAGTGAAGCTACTAGGATTGTACCTAAGGTATTAGGGATAGGTTTTAGGTATAGGGAAAGTGTGTAGGCAAACAAGACTAAAAGATAAGTTTGGGAAGGAAAGTTTACCAGTAATGACTTGGCCAGTGGCCTCAGCTTCTTCCACAGACATCATGAAAGCTTGGCGCTTCGGCACATTCCTCCTGGCCTGAGGAGCATTCCTCTGAACGTTCCTTTGAGCTTGATGGAACTGTCGAGGAGGTGGTGCAGCTTGTGGTCCCCTAGGTGGTGCAGGCAATGCAAGTCTGGTAGCAGGTGCCTGAAGAGCTGGTCGCTGCTGGTAAGTATTTGCTGGCCTGGGTGTAGCAACTAGGTTCTGTCTTTGGGGACAAGATCCAATATCATGAGTGGCTGAACTGCAGACTAAGCAGAGGCGGTTGGCTTGACGGCAGTCCTTCATCATATGTCCAGTTCTCTTACAGTATGTATAAAAGGCTGGGCTAGGACGATGAGTTGGTACTCCGGGTCGCCTCGGCACGAAAGATAGTCTGGACGTGGCTCCACCTGCCATCTGATTGGCAGGGAGCTTGACTCCTGCAGACTGAGGTCTGCCCCTCTCTTTTATCACTGCCTCATAACTGAGGGCAGCTTCTAGGGCTTCCTCATGAGTCAAAAACTTTCCTATGGCTAGAGCAACCTTGATCTCTGTGTCCAAACCTTGCTGAAAACGACGGGCTCTGATCTCGTCCGTCGGTATCAGGTGTGCCGTGAATCTGTTTAAAAATTGTGTTAGCTGTGTAGTATGTGATATTTTAAAAATTGAATTATTGTGACATATCTTACCGGCTCAACATAGTGAACTCAGTATCGTATTCATCTACCGATTTCTTCCACATTGATCCTTGCTGTAGATGAATAAACTGCTGCTCCATAGCGAACCTGGCAGTCACATGGAAATATTTCGCGTCAAACTTCTCGCGAAATGTCTTCCATTCAATCGGCTGTACCAGACGGTTTTCCTCCGCCTTCCACCAATTGCGAGCATTATCCGTGAGTTGTAGTTTTGCTACACGGACCCAAGCGTTATCTGGCACTTGAGTTGCTGCCAGATCGTCTTCGATGCTTTGTGCCCATTCTTCTGCTTCGAGAGGGCTTCCTTTACCCGAGAATTGCTTTGGGTGCAAAGCTCTGAATTGCTTTATTCCCGGTGCATCTGTCTCAGGACGACTCAGAAGTTGTTGCTGTCCCTCGAGAAGACTACGGATCGCATCAAATAACATCGTTTGCTCAGTGGGTGGTGCGGGAACAGCTGGTGTGAGAGGTAGTGCTGGTGGGGTGTTGTTGACGTTGGTGCTGGTGTTGTTCGGGGAATCCATAATCCTGAAGAAAAATTTGGATTAGGACAGATTCAAATACATAAAATGATAAGATTCAAGAAATAGAAATTTGCAAGATTCAAAGAACATGAATTGTAAAGAATGTTTTAGTTGCTGGTTCTTGTGTTATATTGCTTAGGTTGTTCACGCAGACCAGAACTGCATGACAGGGATTCATACAGCTCTGATCTGCATGGGCCACCAACAAAACCTGTCACGCCCCGCTTCCCAATGTACGGCGAAGTGGACGCGACGAGGTCCGCTACGTATTTACTCAGAAGTACATACGCTAAGCGTAGCTAAGCAATATAAAATAATCACAGGAGACAAATGATATTGAAATAACAACAACTTTTATTAATAACATTCTTTGTACAATGCATGAAATGAAAATACAATTGAACTGAAAAGCAATGTCTAACCAGTGGCATAACAGAAATGAAAAATACTGGAAAGAACAAGATACAATTATCTAGAGCTCAGGGTCTTCTTGGAACTGCTCCAAATCTTCACCGGTGGGCTCGATCTCAGCTTGGTCCAACGCACCTGACGACATTCAAAGAAGAAAGAAATAGAATGTCGTCAGCGAACAGGTCGCTCGGTAAGTCCCAAAGAATAAGAAGAATGAGAATGACAGAGTAACAGTATTTTCTAAAGTGTTACAGTGTTGAATATTATGGAATATTGAGTTAACGCTGTTGTTTGTAGCTCAGTACAGAAGGATACCAGTGTATACGAGGGGGATCTCTATATGCTAGAGATCAGGGCAAAAGGAAAGTACAAGGAACCGTTATGCCATGGTACAACAGCAATAGGATTCAGGTTAGGTGTCTTAATCTGACCATCTCGTGCCACCTTTAACACCTTCCGTACCAATCTACCCCTTTAAACCCCGTAATGTTTTAACAGTATTGTAGTGTTGGAATATGTAATTTGGGTGACTGACCAAAACCATGATATCAGTAATCATGTTGTAACTGTATAATCAGGTAAATGGAATATCAGGATAATGGATGAATATCCATGGTTTGATTCAGTCAAAATGAATATATTGTTAACTGGATTCAAGAATTCATGTATTTAAATTGTGTTGTAATATAAAAGAATATAGATTGACTTGAATCATATTCAAGTCAGAAATAGTCAGACTCTAACCCGAGTCAGACTAAAAGAAAGGTAATTTGAAGTTCAACATTAGTTAGGGGCCTTATTGTAATTTGTAAAACTTGAGGGGGTTTTATGTAAAAAGTACTTTTGTATAGTTTTCAAAATACACCTCAAGTATTTATTATTCGTCTTTATAATTATAATGAATGTGAAATTTTATTTGTGTTATTCTAGTGAATATATCCTAATAAAAGTATTAATTGTGTTTTTTAGAATTTCATGGTATTTTAATGTAACCTTTAAATCTTGGGATTTTAGGGAAAAGTGAAAACTTATTATTATAATAAAATAGGTATAAATGGTATTTAAATATATATTAATACAATAATAATTTTAAATAAATATTTTAATTTCCAAAATCACATTTTTCTTAAATGCCGTATTTTAAACTCTTCGAGACCGAATGCTTCTTGCGGAGGTCTGAATCTCGCACTACTAGCCTGTGGGTGCACGATGAACCGTACTATCCCTAACAGGTTCCCCAAAAGTGGGTTGTAGCGGCGCTTTGCTTAAGTTTAACAAATACTTTTCATTTAGGAAAACGGTTTTATAAATATGGGGTATTTATTTGCAAAAGAGTATAGTTTTCCGTATTTTAGTTATTAGGGTTTCCTAAGCCAACTAGCCTATTTCTAAGGTCTAAACGATGAGTCATTAGAAGCCTCAAATCGCCTCTTCACCGTCAATTGCGGCCAGGTAAGTGCCAGGTAAGTGGGAAGGAACCACAGTCGTGGGCCTAATTAAAAACCACTAGCCTAGACACACTTGCCTAGACACCACAAGACAGTTTAGATAAACGATCGATGTCCATGACCAATCGTGTTTTCATTTTTATTAAAAGATTTTATTTAGAAATGTCTACAACTTAAAGTTTTCAATAAAGGTTATAAAGATTAGGGTATTTTAGTGAAAAGTCCTGTAATTTCGTATTCTGTGTTTTGATATTTATCAATTAGGGTTATATTGAGTGTGTGTAGAGGTAGGTCATTACCTCGTGACTGATTTTAAGTTTTGGTGAAGTTAAAAGGTAAAACATGACATATTAAATTTAAAGGTATTATAGCGTAAGAATACGGTATTTGAAAACGTTATCATTTCATGTGTGAAAATTCAATCAAATTGGTTTCTACAAGTTTGGTGATCAAGATAAACCTATTTAGGAGTGAGGGAATTAATTAAACTAAGAAAAATGAACTTCATGGTATTTTTATGAAAAGAATACGGTTTTGCAAAGAAGTTATCATTTCATGTGAAAAAGTTTGATTAAATTGGTTTATGGGTGATTAATAATCAACATGAATATGGATAGATATTATGTATTAGGTGACAAGTGGAAATTTATAGAAAAACCGAATCGGAAATCGGTTTGTCCGATTTCCGTCGGGTTCCAAAAAGTCGTATTTTTTACATTTATAGAAAAGAGAGATAGAAGGGATGGGACTTACGGTTTGAACAAGCTAAGGAAGCTAAGGGATGTGGTGGTTGTCGATTCGTCGAAAACGTCACGAAGGTTCTGATCCGGTTGCCGGAATCCGTCGTCGATTTCGGCAGCGCTTCGCTTCTCGCTCTTCGTACCGAGTTCTCGAGAATTTGGGAGAGTGGACTTAGAGTTGTGAGGTGAAATGGTAGAGGGTAGGGGTCTTTATATAGGGCTAGGCTAGGGTTAGGGTTAGGGTTAAAAAATATTAAAAGAAAATATAAAAAACATTAAAAATTCATTAAAAATCATTAAACCTAGGAGTAAAAGGGATTTATTGGCCAAATCAAAACCGATCCAGGTATAATAAGTGTGCAAGAGGGTTGACCAAGTCAAGAGCCAACTTTTCTCAGTTGGTGACTCGGCCGTCCGGCCAAGTCCGGCCGGCGGCGCCGGACCGAGTCGGCCGATTCGCCGGCCGGCGGTGCCGAGTCGGGCCGAGTCAGGGTTCTAGTGGCCGGGGATTTTCTGGGGGTACAATTTGGTATATTTAGATTTTGTTGTCCAGTACATATTTTGGGAGTTATGGCCTTTTTACCGTTGACTTCCAAAAATAAATTAAAACAAAATAAATACAAAAATAATGTGGGGCATGGGATTTGAACTCTGGTGGCTTGGTTCAGCAATGCAAGGTATTACCAATGAGCTACAAGCTCCTTCTTGTAATTATTGTAAGGAATTAGATACTTAAATTGTTTCCAGCAACATTAATACTCCAAGTATACACTATATTTAAAGCAAATTTTTGGTATACAAAATTGGAGTTGTTACACTGTCCAACCATCCAATTCCTACCAGTCCTACCCGACTTTCCCACCTTCACTAGACATTGCTTCTACACAGCCATTTGGGAGTTTCACGTATCCAAAAAATTTCGAATATTTTACCGAAACCCCTTCACAACCCATGTCTAGTTTGGAACAGTCGTTGGAAGCTTATATTTTAGCAACAAACAAAATGATGAGGAATGTGGATGTGTCCATGGCCGTCCTTATACAACCTACTGAACCGGTAGCTAGTTTCTAACTAGCTCCAAAAATTCCAATGTATGAGGAGACGGTTGGACAGAGTGAGAATTTGAGAGGATTTCCAAATCAAACCTACCCATACCCAATTGAATCCCAAAACTCTGGTTTTCAAACAAGTGTTCCAAATGATTCATCAGTTGAAAATAAAACATTTAATGAGTTGTGCGACTTTGCAGTGATTGATTTGCCAGATTGTGAAGAGTCTCTTTCGAGTGAAACCACACCTAATCCTTTTGAACCTTACACTTCCACTCTAGAACCTGAATTGATAAATATCCATGCTTTTGATGAGGTGTCAGAAAAAATTGATTTTCACTTGATTGAGGATATAGACACCGGGAATATTTTGGATGATGAACCCGTAAATTTGACTGAAATTTTATCTCCAATTCATCATCCCGAGTCATTAATTGTTTCTCCTGAACCTCATATGCGTCTTGATTTTGATGATAATTGCATGGATAGGCTAAATTTCATGAAGAATTATGAGGATAGTATTGAGGATAATATTAAGGTTGAACCATTTTTGTTTGATGTGTCAGATTTTCCAATTCATCCTCCTGAACCTTTAACTGTTATACTTCCTAAATCAAACCCCCTCCTTTCCATAGTTCCGAACACGCAAAAGATCACGCTTGAGGACTGTGAGCTTGAAAAATTTCTGTTTGATCACAACGGTTTTGACGCCACTAGTGCGTTCCTCCTTGAATCTAACACAGTTCTCACAGACGATAATGATTTTGAGTGTTTCACTTTTTCGGACGATGTTGAAAACTCATCTCCCGAGTTTGAGTCCTTTAAATTTTCAGATGAGTTAGTTGAACTATCAGACTCGGTTGCTTACAGTCATTTCGAACCAGTGATGGAATCCTTCAAGTTCGAGACAGATTACTTAGGTGAGAATAAGACTATCCCTAAATCACTCCCTTTCTTCTTTCCCATCGTTTCGACCACGCAAGACTCCGTCGCGTTTCCATTTTCAATGGAGGGTTTACCAAGTTCGACGTACCCATGTTTTCTTGCGAATCTTGAGGAATTTGACCCCATTTCTCAACATGTTGATAGATTAGCACAATCGCTTTTAACACATCGGTCATCACAAATTGTGCTAATTTATTCACTCAATTTACACCCTCAAGTTCGTGCTACACTTCTTTCTCTTTTTCGCCATTCTTCTCCTCCACCGAGACCGTATATCGCTTCTATCTCCACACGGTCTCGCGTGCTTCTCTTTTCTTTTCTCTACATTCCATTCTTTCACCAACCCTACCATTATCACGATAGAATTTTTGAATGGTTCGTGCTAACCTTTGGTCTGTGTAAGGCCTTGTTTAGTTTGGGGGGAACCTTGTTGTATATTATTTTGTTTTTCCTTTTAACAATAAAAAAAAATTGTAAATAAATAAACAGGGGAGTGCCGACATTCTCAACCCTCTTGGGGTAGTATGACAGTGAGGACACTGTCAAGTTTAAGTTTGGGGGTATGCTCGGTAAGCCTTCTTCCTTCGCATTCATGTGTATATTCTTACATTTGCATACTTATTTTAAAACCCATAAAATTGAAAAATTTCAAAAAAAATTATAAAAATTAAAGTATTCAATTTTGGCCATATTTGACTTGAGTTTGACAAGAAGGTTAACTAGCTAGGAAAAACTAGATCTAGACTTAGTAAATTAAAAACCCTAAAAATAACCTTTCTTAAAGTTTAACGCTTGAAAGTATATGTCTTTGTAGTTTATCTAGAAATAGGCAAATTTTGAGTTCACTTCTTGGGCTAAGTTAAAACAAGAGAAAATTATTGATGTTTTTATTAAAATATAAGTTTGAAAAATAATTCCTAGCTTAAGTCTAAATTTTGAAAATGTATACCCTACAATTTGCACAAACACGCACCTTGAAACTTGGAATAGTAGAAGAGACCTTGAAATGCTCTTGTCTAAAGTTCTTAGTACGAAGAAAATAAAATAAAAAAATTCAAGTGTGAATAAAGAGATAATAAAAAAAATGAACACTGGTTTTTGTGATTACTTAAGGCTGCAAAAATAGAAAAATATTTAGCGAGGGTGCTTCATCACCTAGTGCCTTAGACCAACTGGTTTGGGAGTCACTGCTAAAGCCTTAGGTGTTACAAGACTAGAAATTACGCTTTAATGTGCAAACGCATCTTGTAATCGGTTGTTGGTACCTCAGGAAGTATTAACGATCGCATGAAGGATGTGTGAGCGAAATTCATCTAAAAATTCACCAATTACGAAGTGCTTTGGACAACGGACAAGAGTATGATTGCTTGATTTGAATTTCCAAGTGTAGGGGTGATATATACACACACGTAGGGGTATGTGATTGGGGTTTAGATAAGAGATAGGAATGAAGAATAGGACTTGTATCTTCAGTAGAGATGATAAAAATTCCTAAGTTAAGATAGAACCCTAGAAGAAAAACTTAAGAGATGCCAAAAGCTAAGTAAATTCACAAGAATATATATAATCTTAAGTTAAATAATAAGGAAGCGTGAAAAATACGGGTGGATGATTTATGAGTCGAAGATAATAGAATTCCTTGTTGGAAAACCTAATTGGAGAATAAAAGTTAATAGGCCAAATTGATAGGATTTTGTGGGTAGTATCCGCTGAAAACCCTCAGGAGACAACACTCCTCCTACTAGGGACACCTAGAGGTTTAACGGCTTGTTGCACGAGCTCAGTGCAATCGCGTTTCCCTGCGAAAGTGAGGTTAGGATTTTGTCGAGAATAAAACTAGGTTTGCTCGAGGACGGGCAAAAGATAAGTTTGGGGGTATTTGTTCATATCATAATATTGCATTATTATATTCTCCATTCTTATTCGTTTTACAAATAAACAGGTGCTTTTGACCCATGTCTGCTACATAGTTACAGGTTACAGATTCTCGGGACAAAAACAGTGAAAAAGACAAAAGACGATACAAAAGTGAGATTGCGACCGATAAATGGTGGAATCTTGATCGTGCCCACATCTTGAGAAACATTGAAGATCAATTAACAAATTCACAAAGAACAAAGGCAGCGCAAGATTCAAGACTTCGTCACGAAGTAATGGTAAAAGTCCACTACAATTATTCACTATGGAGATCTGAAAGAAACCTAGAAGCCAATATGAGAAAAAGACTGAAGAATCTTGAAGTAAACATGCACCAGAACATTCCCAGAAAAATTGAGCGCACAACCTCTCCATACGGCCGCGGAACCACGGACAAACCCTGCTTCTGGCAGCGGATCCGCGGCCATAAGAGACACGTGTCGGTGGATTTTTTCTGTGGCGGCGCGACGGTGCGTTGACTAGTCTTCTCTAGGGGTATTTTTGTAAAAGCAGACATGCGAGTCAATTGTAACCCTAGGGTTTCTATCCTCTATAAATAGGAACCCTAAATCTTGTATTAGGTTATGCCTCCTTTTTATTTAACTTAAGAAGCACGTGACCCCCAATTGAGTCATTTTCTCAACGCTTCAGTTTTAACCATCACGTGTCAACACGTGACCATTGGTCACGTGTGAGCACGTGATACCTCATTGAGGTATTTCCTTCAGCCATTTGTTTTTATTTCTATTTTAACTATCATGTGTCAACACGTGACCATTGGTCACGTATGAGCACGTGACCCCCAATTGGGTCCTTCTTCAGCCGTTTGTTTTTATTTCTGTTTTAATTATCACGTGTCAACACGTGACCATTGATCACGTGTGAACATGTGATACCTCATTGAGGTAATTCCTGATTTTTAATCAGGGAACAGTGCATAGCATATTTGCTCATAACTTTTGATCCCGGATGAATTATGAAACCCATAATATATCAAATCGAAGGGTTTTTAGAGATGCTTCCAATATCATCAGAATTTTGCTGTTTCTCCTTTGGGAGTTTATCAAAATACAGGCCGGAAGATACTGGTTCGCATTTTCTTAAGCGTATCGCTGCCATTTGATACCTTAGACTCTTTTGCGCAGAAATTTTTGGCGGGAACATCGTCATAAATATCAAAATAATAGTAATAACCAAGATAGGATGCTATGATTAAACATAAGTATGAATAAATAACACAGGTGTAAAACAGTGAGATATAGGTATGTGATGTGTTTCCTAAAGTCTGTACTTCTAGGTTTTCTATTCTACAAGTATTTGAAATCAATTTAATGGAATCGTCGATATAACTCAATAGTATCATGTGCGTGCCCGGGACCACGGTCAAGACCCCCGGGGCTGAATCCGAGATGTGTCGCTAAGCAGTAAACATGTAACATGTACAGACGAATGATGTCAACAGTATCATTCCGGAGCCGGCCAAGCCCGTATAGACTGATCAGTATCTGGAGTATCGAACTGTTGAGTTAGAAGTCAGATTTCATTATTTATTTCCCCTTACTCCCAAGATTTTGTGTTCAAGTCGGGTATTGATGATATAAATCTAATGCCAACACAGGACCAAGCAGGTACAAGTCTTGTCTATGTAGATAATAAGTTATGTCCGTTAGGATAATAAATCAGGATTGTCCACATTAGTAAAAGATTAAAGTAACAAGTCTGGCAACGTGTCGTGAACATGTCATGCAATATATTTTAACCAGAATAGACACCAAATGTAAAACTATAACCAATATCGAAACACGGTAACCACAACTAATGCCAATATATATATATATATATATATATATATATATATATATGTATGTATGTATTTATCAGTAATAACCGTTTCACGTCCATTTCCATGTATATTGCAATCTAGATAACATACTGAACTGATATAGTAGTATGATATTATTGTGATGATCCGGCATGCAACTAGATAAACCATTATCGATATGGATACAGACTGATATTATAAAACTGTAAATCGATAATATTTGCTGAATATTAAAACACGTATACTATCATTAATCATATAAATATAAATAAAGTAGCATGTTGCAAGTTTAAAACTTGCCTGATCGAATCTCATGTCGAGATACGGATATCACGTTCCGATGCCGAATAACGTCACGATACCAAACTCACGTATGCAGGACTTGACCTGGCTGAGCAACTGCGTGACGTGGTAACTGTGTTATACGACGACGGTGACTGGATCGTCTGGATCGTCGGCGACGCACGCAACTCCAGCGAGATCGATCGGAAAAGAACAGAAGAAAAGAAAGAAGAAGAAGAAGAAAAGAAGAAGAAAGAAAGAAGAAAGAACAAGGTGATGGCGGGGTTGCTGGTGTTCTGGGGGTTGCCGACGAGACAAGGAGGTGTTGGAGGGTGAGGGTGGTGGTCAGGTTCCGACGATGATGTTAGAGACGAGGGGGTTGAAGGTAGGTTAAAGGTGATCGGGAAATAGAAGAAGAAGAAGAGGGTGCGGTGGTGGGTGCTCTCGGGTTTTTGATGAGGAGAGAAAGGTGACGGGGGTGATCGTGGTGGTAGTCTGTTTGAGGCGAGACTGACAATGAGGTCGACGAGGTGGGTGTGATAGGTTCTGGTTTGGGGTCGGCTCGTGAGTCTTCGGGGAAGAAGAGGAATGAGGTGTGGCCGGTGGTGGTGGTGAGGAGGTAGGGACGATGACGACGATGAGAGGGGAGGCGAGGGAGGGTTTGGCGTGGTTAGGGTTCGCAAGGGAGAGAAGGAAAGAAGACGAGGGAAAGGGAGAGAGAGAGAGAGTGTTTAAATTTTTTACATATTATATATATATATATATATATATATATATATATTTTATAGGGAGAGAGAGAGACAGAGAGAGTTAGAGAGAGAGGATAGTTTTTTAAAAATTTAATATTATATATATATAAACTGTAATATATATTAGTTATGAGGAAATATAAAACATATATATGGTAGGATTTTACAGATAATACCGGATCACTCCAAATATTACCCGTATCTTTTTAAAAATCTAGTTTTTAAATACGAAGAATATACGTAAGGGTTTAAACCATAATGTAATTGTCTATAATTAAAAACATATACCCCAAAATAAAATCTACGTAAATATACGTAGCGATCCAATAATCTGTCTGTCTAACTCTCAGGATACAAACATGATACATGGACGCAACCACCCGATATGGGGCACTTTGACATGCAAGGCAAGATGGAAAAATATTATTTGGTTTTATATTGTATTATAAAGAGATATGTAGAATCTAAAATACATTATATGTGTATATATATTCTAGATTTGCATGGATACACTTTACTAACAAATATTTGATATAATCTTGAAACATGTTGTGTTTCAAACATGCGGGTCGGGCCGGATAATAACCACAGCTACTAATTGCATAATTCGGAACCCAATAGCAACAATAGTAAAGAATTTCGCCGCAAGATTTGAAATACCCCAAATATATAGTATAAATATACTAGGGTGTTACATTATATCTAACTACAAAACAATTTCATCCTCGAAATTCATGGAACAAGAAAAAGACAAAAAACACGGATCTAAGAAAAGAGGTATGGAAACTTTTGTCGAATATCGTCTTCATGTTCCCAAGTAGATTCTACGTGCGAACAATTCCCCAATGAAACGAGTACTAGTGGGATAATTTTATTCTTGAGGACTTTTTCTCGTTGATCCACAATAACCATTGGTCGCTCTTCATACGTTAAATCTTTCCTTACTATCAGTTCCAAGTGATCTAGGACGTGCGTCTCATCTTGAACATACTTGCGGAGTTGAGATACATGAAACGCGTTATGAACACCCACCAAGGATGGTGGTAAAGCCAATCGATAAGCTATCTCTCCTACACGCTCGATGAGAGGTCGAGGACTAAGCTTGTCTCGACTGCCAAATCGGATTACTCTTCTAGTCGGTGATATCTTCAAGAATATAAGATCACCAACTGCGAACTCCAAAGGTCTTCGTCCAGTATCAGCCCAACTTTTCTATTGATCTTGTGTCACTTTCATATGATTTCGGATTAAGTTCACTTTCTCCACCGTTTGCACAATAATATCCGGTCCCAATAATCTTCTTTCATCGACATTGTCCCAACAGACAGGCGAGCGACACTTATTGTAATGACCCTAAATTTTTTGTATGATTTTTTTTCAAAATACAGAAAGGAGCACCTGAGCCTGAGCACAAGTTATAAATTTGTTTTGCTTTGAACTGCAAGAAACAACTTGTAGCTCATTGGTAAAGCCTTGCACTGCTGTGACGTAGCCCCTGTGTTCGAATCCCCCCAGCCACATTATCTTTTTATTAATTTTTCTTTTAATCTTTTAGAAGCCCAAAGGTTTTCACGTGCACAACACGTAAAATGAAAAGTCACATATTAAACAAACATGTGGAAAATGTTGTATACACTGAACATGACACGTGGCGAGAATTCCAGCCCCGACCCCACCAATCCAACCGGCGAGATTGCCCCTTTCCCCGGCGACGTCGTCCCCCCTCCATAGGTAATGCTCCATATTTATAACCCTAGTCGCTTGGCCTCCCCCCTTAACCCTTGTACTATTTGTTTTATTTAAAAATAAACAGAGAATTAAAAAAGGGCATTAAACCAAAATTTTAATGCATTTTTAGTTCAATCTTCATTACCCTAAAACCCTAATTTTTCCTATAAATACCACGCTACATTTTACCCTTCTCATTCAGAAATCGAGTGCCAAAACTCCGTAAAAATTCTAAGTCCATATAGTTGTGCAAGTGGAGTTAGCAAAGGGCGAAGTTCCGACGAAGTTTCGAAGAGATTCCGGCGACGAAACGACGCCCCGACTCTTCCCTTGTCTTCCCCTACTTCTCTTCTTTCTCGTTAGCCTGTAAATCCCCTCTCCCCCTCTCTTCTACTATTATAAAAAGTTTCATTTCTAAAACCTGACGGAAGCGGAGTTAATCTGACTTCCAATTTGGTTTTTCTTTAAAAAATATATTTTTCTTAATTTATAAAATACCATACTCTCATATAATGTTTAACAAACATTAACAAACACATTAAAACAAGTTTCATCTCAAAATAATCATTTATGCAACTTTTATCGTATTTTTACGGTAAAATACTATATACTTTACTTTCGACATAAATCAATATAATACTTGTATTGCTTTTAGACAAATCATGAGGTAATGACCTACCTCATCCAAACACACATATTTGATATAGTACGATAAAATTTTGGAACTTTAGTTATGGGATAATACGACATTACGAATAAATACCATCAACTTGCAAAACCATTCCTTTAAAAAGTGTGTTAATCAATTCCTTACAATTGCGCCTCAACAACCAACTTTTAGGGACCCCGTTCTGGATGGTGCGGTTTATCGCACATCCTCGGGCCTAGTTGAGCGAGTTGCAGACCTCCGAAAGGAGCATTCGATCTCGATAGAATTTTAATGCATTTTTCTTTAGAAAATGATATTTCTACAAAAATAAAGAAAATTTATTTTTATTAAATATATATATATATATATATAACTATTATCAAAATATCTATTTTAATTATATTATATAAATATTCCAAGTTTTCTAAATCAAAGGAATCACCATTACAGGAAAATACCATTACAATTCAATGTAAAATACCGATATTTCAATAAAATACCACATACAATGAAAACTAGGTTCTACTCACTAGAAATTTCACTTTTATAAAATATACATCTATGAAAATCCTAAAGACGATAATTAAATACTTGAGGTGTATTTTGAAAACATATCAAAACTATTTTTACATAAAACCCCCTCAAGTTATGCTAAATTACAATAAGGACCCTAATAAATATAGGTTTAAGCGGGACCAATTCTCTTGAGCCTCAGGGAGCCGGAGAATGTAGGTGCTTGCCTATCTAATGTAGACAATTTAACAAATGGTGTTATAAATACGGTAATTATCTTGGAAAAAGACACAAATCCTGCCGTCCATGTGCAGCAGTTACCGATAATATCAAAACTAATTCAGGAGTTCAAGTTCTTTTCAAAGTGTCTGACTCAAACTAAGTTTCAACCTAACCAATCTGACTTGAATATGATTCAAGTATAAAATACAATACAACATGAATCCATGAATCCGTCTATTCAATCCATATCAATCTATATCAACTGAACCGAACCAAGGATATATTCCATTTACATAACTATCCATTTACATCCATTCCGTCTACTGATTTCATGGTTTCGGAAAGTCTTCCATTTATTACAAGATAATACGATACCATCAGTGCAATCAATACAAATCAATACAAAATACAGGGTTTATAAAGGGGTAGACTGGTACAGAACATGTTAAAGGTGGCACGAGGTGGTCACTTAAGACGTAATTACATCCATGCCGTTGTTTCGTGGTATTTTCGACAGAGACTTGTACTACGGGTTACCAAAGTCCACGGTGTAAGTTGGACTCCTCTCGTATACACTGGCATATTTTGTACCAAGCTACAAACAATTGCGTTAACATTATAATTAAACATTACCAGTTATACTCTTTTCTGTCTATTCTACTTCTTCCTTTCTTTAGGACTTACCGAGCGATTGTTCGCTGACGACATTCTTATTTCTCTTCTTCTTTGGAATGTTGTCAGGAGGACCCGGCTCTGAGGAGCTCGAGACCCGCCAGGAGCACTTGGAGTAGTTCACAGAAGATCCTGAGCATTGACTTTACTTGTACATATTTTCATTTTAGTTATGCCATTGTTTAGGCATTGCTTTCCATCCATGTATTTACATTTCCAGTTGTACCTGTAAAAGAATGTTTAATAAATAAAGTTGTTGTTCATTTATTTTCCTGTCTCTTGTGTACATTTACTTTATATTGCTTAGATACGCTTAGCGTGTTTATTTCGGAGTAAATACATTGCGTGACCCGTCGCATCCCCTTGCCTGTACACCGGGAAGTGGGGCGTGACACTTATGCCCGTATACTGCTTTGAATGAAGCCATCTGTATAGTCGTCTAAAAACTGTTATTGTAAGAAAACTCCACTAAGTGCAAATGATCCTCCCATGAACCCTTGAAGTCTAACATGCATGCTCTCAACATATCTTCAAGAGTTTAGATCGTTCTTTCAGACCGGCCATCTGTCTGGAGATGATAGGCCGTGCTAAACTTCAAGCGAGTTCCTAAACTTTCCTGTAGACTCCTCCAAAAGTGTGATAGAAATCGAGTATCACGATCGAAAATGATGCTCACGGGTACTCTATGCAATCTCATAATCTCTTGCATGTACTGCTCTGGCAAAGCCTCTGTCGACTGACCAACTCGAAATGGTATAAAATGACCTACATTGGTCAATCGATTGACAATCACCCAAACTGCGTGATTGCCCTTTGGACTCCGTGGTAAAGCTGTCATGAAATCCATGGTAATATGTTCCCACTTCCATTGAGAAATCGGAAGTGGTTGCAACAAACCAGCTATCCTTTGATGTTTAACCTTGACTTGTTGACACACCAAGCACTTTGATACGTTATGAGCAATCTCCCTTTACAAGCCTTCCCACCAGAACTGTTGTCGCAGATCTCTATACATCTCTGTGCCTTCCGGGTGTACTAAATACGCGTAACTATGAGTCTCCTTCATGACTTCTTCATGAATATCTCCTTTAGGCACACATAAACGACTTCCATATCGTAACGAACCATCTTCATGAATTAACAAATCTGTTCGAAATCCCGCTTCTACTTGTTCTCGAAACTTTTGCAATCTTGGATCGTGCGACCGTGCTGCTTTAATATTATCGATCAAAGATGACTGTACTTGCAGCTGCATCAACAGTCCCGATGAATCTGGTAGTACAATCTCTAATTCGAATATTTGAAGATCAACTATAATCTCTTTCTATGCAATCAACATCCGTATCGCTGGCAACCGACTTAGAGTATCCGGTACTATATCAACTTTCCCCGGATGGTATTTTAGATCAAGATCATAGTCAGCTATCAGTTCTAATATGCTGCCTCATGTTAAGCTCTTTCTGTGTGAACACATATATTAGGCTTTTGTGATCGGTAAATACTTCTACTCTTTCGCCCAATAAGTAGTGTCTCCAAATCTTCAGAGCAAAAATCACTGCTACTAACTCCAGATCATGAGTTAGGTAGTTCTTCTCATGAGTTTTCAATTGTCTCGACGCATATGCTATGACCTTCCCATGCTGCAATAGAACACATCCCAAGCCTTTCGCAGACGCGTCGCTGTGAATAACTAGCCCTCTGGAATCATCTAGCACTGTCAAAATAGGAGCGGTGGTCAATCTTTGCTTCAGCGCTTTGAAAGCTGACATACACTTCTCAGTCCATACGAACGGTATCACTTTTCGTGTTATCTTGGTTAATAGTTCCGCAATTCGAGCGAAGTTCTCCATAAATCTTCTATAGTATCCTGCAAACCCAAGAAAACTTCTGATCTCCCCTATGTTCTTTGGAATTGGCCAATCATGAACAGCTGCAATCTTTTCAGGGTCAACGACAATTCCATCTCCGGAAACAACATGACCCAAGAACTTTACTTCTTTGAGCCAAAACTCGCACTTGCTCATTTTAGTATATAACTTTTCTTGTCTCAACGTTTGCAGTGTGATCTTCAAGTGTTCTGCATGCTCTTCTTTGCTCCTCGAATAGACCAGAATATCATCAATAAACACTATTACGAACTGGTCCAGGTATGGTGAAAATATTCGATTCATCAAGTCCATAAATATTGCCGGTGCGTTAGTAACTCCAAATGGCATCACTAATACTCGTAATGCCTATATCGAGTTTGGAACGGTGTCTTGCAAATGTCTTCTGATTTCACCCGAACTTGATGATACCCAGATCGCAAATCCAACTTCGAGAATACCCTCACGCCACCGAGTTGATCGAATAATTCGCTGATGCGAGAGATTGGGTATTTATTCTTATTAGTCACCCTATTGAATTCTCGATAATCGATGCACATCCTCCACGTGCCATCATTCTTCTTCACTAGAAGAACTGGAGCTCCCCATGGTGAACAGCTGCTGCAAATCCAATCCTTCTTTAGTAATTCGGCAACTTGTTTCTTTACCTCTTCCAGTTCACCGGCGCCATTAGATAATAAGCCTTTGAAATCGGCGCTGCTCCAGGAATAAAATCAATCGCAAACTTTACATCTCATTTTGGTGGTAAACCCAAGATGTCCTCGAATACAACCATAAAATTCTGAACTACTGCTGGCGCTTCTTCATTGTTTACTTTCATCGACGAAATAACGACACTTTTCGGCCTAGCCCTAAATTCGACTGGCCCGACAGATCTGCTACCTCCCAAAAATATGAACTCCGGGTGTCCGGGAATCTGGAAAATCACCTTTTTACCCTATAATTAATGTGAGCGTAGAAATTCCAAGGAAATACATTCCCAAGACAACATCATACTTGCCAGTATCAATCACCAAGAAATCCGCAAATAACTATCGTCCGCTAATAAGAATCGAGCAACCCTTGCACTCACTGCTAGATACAATTCTCCCATTCCCAGTGTGTATGACCCAGCAACTAGACAGGGCCATGTATGGAATAGAGTGTGCACTAATAAACTTGGACGGTATGAAGCAACGTGATGCATCTGAATCGAATAATACCAATGCGGGAAAATTATAAACAAGCAGGATACCTGAAACAACATCATCTGACGCCTTCGCCTCCTCGGTCGTCAAGGTGAAGGCACGTGCTTGATTAGGCCTCTGAGTATAACGGCTCTGAAATCACTGTACAATTTTTTTGTTATTGTATAGAAAAGGGTATTACAGCCTGTGTAAGAGTTATAAATTAGATTTTTTTAATAAAAACAAGAAACAACTTGTAGCTCACTGGTAAAAGCTCTACACTGCTATGACGTAGCCTGTGTGTTTGATTCCCATCAGACAAGCTACGTCACACACCCCATGCACTTGTGGGGAGGCGGAATACACAAAAAATGATTTTTAACTTTGCAACACCAACCTAAACTCCAAGATCTTATCGGAAACCTTAACTAGAAAAACTACTTGGAGGTTCTAACTACTCTGTTAGAGTTTTATACTTCCTTGATTCTAGTCCTTCGGGTCTTCTTCTCTTTTGCTTGAGCTCCTAGGAAGTGTGGATCTAGCTCGGTCGTCGGTCTCCTCGTGTCGAAGATGATCCACCCGAGAGTCTATGGTTCAAGCTCTAACCTAGCTTAGAAAATGTAGAGTGTTTATTGGAGTGTTTTATCTTAAAGTACCCTAGGGTTCACAACACATGTGAGGGCTTAGGGTCTTGAGGAAGAAGGAGAGAAAACAATGAAGAGAGAAAGAAAATGTGCGAATGAGCTAGTGTTGTGCAAGTGAAGAATGACTCATTCTCTTTCGATAATCAAGTATGAAATATTTTGCATAAACAAATAATAACCATGCTTGAATAGTGAAGGCAAACTAATAAACTAAAAGAATAAGCCATGCTTCACCCATGCCACAAAAATCTCAAATTTTCACGTCATTAATCTATTTTCCAAAAATAGATAAATCCAATAATGAGGTGTCCCCTTCTAGAAGCATCTCTTGTAAAATTACAAGAATGCACTCACCGTATATACATATCTGTATTCGTACTCCAAAAATATGAATACAATGAGATAATAATAATCCAATAATATAATACTAGAATCTGGCTTAAACCAAAGCCTACTAGTATTATTCGTCCGAACAACATCCGTGTAGCCAGTACATGTATATGATCGAAACCCTGCACGTAAAACCATACGGCTTCTACATCGTTTCTCCTGAACCAGTGAAACCTTCTGTGTGGGACTCTAAAGACTCAACAGTACGCTGGCAGTGGGTTTAACCACAAGTCCGTCAGCGGCACTAGCTGTATGTAACGGCTACCCAGGTATCTGTCGAAAATAAGGCCGACGAGAGAACTCATCTGAACCCCTACTGAACTCATCCATGACAATTTTCGTACAGTCCGGTCTGTTCGTCTAAGAGTATCGCATATCAGGCCTAGAGGGGGTGGTAAATGTCAGACCCCTAATAGCGTAATAAGTTGTGTCGGTGTAGAGCCCAATACACCCTGAGAAACTACTAGTGTACCTACCAGTCAATCTCACTTGCCCTGGCTAGGGACTTTGTGTATTGGCTATCCGAACACAGCGCGATATCAACTCCCAATACCGGGAGAGACGAATCCTTTCTATCCATTACTGCCTCCAAGTGCTTCGGGACTGCACCCAACCACTACTGTTTGCACGACTCATTTGAGCCATGGTAGGGTAGTAATCTAAGTACAACGGGAACACACTCGAGGCGAATAATGATATCAAGTCAACGGACTAATTTGTACTCATGTCACCCGGGAATTTCTAACTGACCATAGGTATAAAACCAATCAGCAGTTCCCATCGAGTCTGTCCAGTGTAACTCATAACCCAATGAGCACCTGTATACTATCACTGGTATCGCAAATCAATGGTTGCGGGACAGGCCATTTCCCCTGACTGGGATGAGAAGTATATACACTAGTCTACTCTGGAGTATCGATGCCCTATCTCGATAATCCTACTACGAGTAGGGACAAGCTTAATGATGTGCTTATAGACTACCAAGTCCCTACTAGTGTGACTGCCATCATAACGCCGGTAGTCAAGCAAAGATCCTAAGGGCTCTATCAATATGTATTAGCGATATGCTAAAAGAAACATATACACATATTAAGATAGAATCAAACCAGATAGCATACTATCATATTAAGCAAGATTGTTATTATATCTGTGTATATCCCAAGCTTCCAAAATATAATATACAATCCAGTACTATACAATAATAGCCTCTAGAGCATATATCACTAACAATCTCCCGCTTGCACTAAAGCCATATATTGGCATATCGCAGACCTATCATCTCGAATAGCCTCTCGAACCGCGTCTGAGGGATGGTCTTTGTGAGTGGATCTGCAGTAGTGTTGTTCTCCGTGTCTACTCTCCGCACCTCGATCTTCCGGTGATCCATGATCTCCCTAATTAGGTGATACCGCCTCAAGATATGTCTGGACTTCTGATGGGACCTTGGTTCCTTTGCTAAAGCTATAGCTCCGTTGTTGTCACAATACAAAGGTATTGGATCAACAATGGACGGAACCACATGAAGTTTTGTAATGAACTTCTTCATCCAGATTGTTTCTTTTGCGGTGTCACATGCAGCGATATACTCTGCCTCCATCGTCGAGTCAGCAACGGTATCCTGCTTGGAGCTCTTCCAACAGACCGCCCCTCCATTGAGGGTAAAGACATAACCCAACATAGATTTGGAGTCATCCTTGTCACTCTGGGAGCTGGAGTCGGCGAAGATCTCGATCTGGAGGTCTTTACTGCCATACACCAAGAACATCTCCTTAATCCTTCTCAGGTACTTGAGAATGATCTTAACTGCTATCCAGTGCTTCTCCCCAGGGTTTGACTGATACCTGCTTACCACGCTCAGTGCGTAAGCAACATCTGGTTTGGTACACAACATCGCATACATTATAGAGCCTACCGCAGAAGTGTAGGGTATAATAATCATGCGATCCCTTTCCAAATCAGTCTTGAGAGACATCTCTTTGGAGAGAGTGACCCGTGACAAGCCGGTAGATTACCGCGCTTGGAATCTTCCATACTAAATCTTTTCAGTATGGTGTCGATGTACCTGGACTGTGAAAATCCCAGCATCCTATTAGATCTATCATGATAGATCTGGATCCCCAGAATGTAGGAGGCATCACCCAGGTTGGAGAACCTTTATGACAAGAATCCTTTGACTGATTGTAGCATAGGAATGTCATTTCCTATCAGAAGAATGTCATCCACGTACAATATGAGAAATACTACAGTTCTTGCTACAATCTTACTATAAATACATGGTTCATCTGGATTTTTGATAAAGTCAAATTCTTTGACCGTCTTATCAAAACAGATGTTCCAACTCCGCGATGCCTGCTTTAATACATAAATGAATTTAAGCAACTTGCACACTCTTCCGTTGTTCCCGTTCTCTATGAAACCCTCTGGTTGATCCATATAAACACACTCTTCCAAATTTCCATTCAGAAAAGCGGTATTTACGTCCATCTGCCAAATTCCATATTCATGGAAGGCAGCAATGGTAAGAAGGATCCGAATGGATTTAAGCGTAGCCACTGGAGAAAAGGTTTCATCATAATTCAAACCAGGTCTTTGACGAAAACCTTTTGCTATAAGTCTAGCCTTATAGGTTTCAACCTGTCCATTCGCACCAATCTTTTTTCTGAAGATCCATTTGCAGCCTACAGGTTTTACCCCTTGAGGTGCAATGTCCAAAGTCCATACTTTGTTGGTGTACATGGATTCCATTTCGGTCCGCATTGCATCTAGCCACTTTACCGAGCTCTGCTCGTAATGGCCTGCTGGAAACTAGTTGGCTCATCATCGTTGATGATGCAATAATCTCTATCCCCATCTATGAGAAAACCGTAGTATCTCTCGAGCGGATGAGACTGCCTAATAGATCTGCAGAGTGGCATAGGGACGTCCGGTTCTTTTTAACCTTCTGGTTCCACCATGCTTTCAATAATAGTTTGTGGTTCTGGAATTTCTTTCAGTTCTATTGCGCTCCCACTTATTTCTTTTTCAAGAAATTGAGTTTCCAGAAAGTGGGCATGCCGAGAAACAAAAACCTCTTGTTCCTCCACGTAATAGAAAAGATACCCCCTGGAGTTCCTTGGGTATCCCACAAACTTACACAATACTGATCGTGCCTCGAGTTTGTCCGCATGTTGCTTTTTAATAAAAGATGGACATCCCCATATCTTTAGATATATAAGATAGGGTTTCTTCCCACTCCACATTTCATATGGTGTGGTAGGCACACACTTAGTAGGAACCCTGTTCAAAAGATATGCAGCAGATTCCAGTGCAAAACCCCAGAAGGATCACGGTAACTCAGCGTTACTCATCATAGAACGTACCATATCCAATAAGGTGCAGTTCCGCCTTTCCGATACACCGTTGTGTTGAGGTGTGTATGGAGGAGTAAGCTGAGAGAGAATTCCATTCTCTTTTAAATAATCAGGGAACTTTGCACTTAAGTATTCACCACCTCGATCAGATCGAAGTGTCTTGATACTTTTTCCTGTTTGTTTTTCCACTTCATTCTTGTATTCTTGGAATTTCTCAAAGGATTTGGATTTATGTTTCATCAAGAATGCATGTCCATACCTTGAGAAATCATCCGTAAAAGTAATGAAGTAGGAATAACCACTTCTTGCATGTATAGACATTGGACCACACACGTTACTGTGTATGAGTCCCAAGAGCTCGGTAGCTCTTACTCTGTGTCCAGTGAATGGAGTCTTTGTCATCTTTCCTTTGCGACATGATTGACAAGTTGCATAAGAAAGATATTCAAACGGATCCAAATATCTCTCTTTATATAGCTTCGTCAACCTGTTTCATTGATGCGACCCAGTCTACAATGCCATAAGAAAATTGATTTAATTCTGGAGACTTTCTTTTAAGTGTGTTCTGAACATTGAAAACCTGGTGTTGATTTAAAACGTATATACCGTTGTCTAGTGTACCGGACCCAATCAAACCATGATTAAGATGGATGTTTACAACATCGCTTACAAATGTAAAATTATAACCTTCTTTAGATAGTAAAGATACAGAGATGATATTACATGTCAAACTAGGTATATAAAAATAGTTGCGCAAAACCAAAATGTGTCAACTTGTCAATTTTAGGTGATATTCCCCTACGGAAACAGTATCCACGCTCGCTCCGTTAGCAACCCTGAAGGTCATATCACCTGCCTTCAAAACTCTACGGCTTCTCAGTGCCTGCAATGAATTACAGATATGAGATCCTGATCCGGTATCCCATACCCAGGAAGTAGAGTTGATTGACAGAAAGTTTTCAATCATAAACACACCTGAAGCCGAAACCACAACTTGCTTCGAATCCTGATTCTGGGCTTTCTAGGCCCTGCAGTCTTTCTTCCAATGGTCTTTCCTATGACAATAGAAGCATTCCTCTTTCCCTACTTTCGGCCCCCCAACTTTTGCCTTTCCTTTCCCCTGTACCTTATTGACACCTCCTTTCGGCTTGGTGGTGACCTTCTTCTTCTTTCCCTTGGCTTTCACCTTGGATCTAGAGGAAGAAGCTTCCCTAATAAGCAGAGCGGGTGTCTCCTTGGTTTTCTTCAGGGTGCCCTCTGCACTCCTCAATATATTAAGGAGTGCTGGAAGTGTAACTTCTTATCTTGAATATTGAAATTCAAGATAAACTGGGCATAGGTAGAAGAGAGGGACTGTAAAATAATGTCTGTATATAACTTGTTTTCCAATGTGGTCCCAAGGTCCGCGAGCTCTTCAATATAGTAATCATTTTACGGATGTGGTCCCTTATAGATGACCCGATAGCCAATCTCGCTTGAAACAATTTCTTGGAGGTCTCATATCTTACGATACGAGACTGCTCTCCATATAAATCTTTGGTATGGAGGAAGATGGAAGCTAATTCCATCTTCTCGTTCCGCCTCTGGTGTTCATTATTCATTGAGGCCAGCACGAGGCACTTGGCTTTCACATTGTCTATTTCCCATGTCTTACGGATTTCTATATCAGCGATGGTGGAATCTGGACCTGAGACGGTGGGGGCTTTGGTAGTAAGGAGGTAGCCTAGCTTGTCATAGGTTATGGCCATTTGGACATTCCTTAGCCAATCTTTATAGTTTGGCCCCGTCAATATATTTTTATCTAGCAGTAACTTAAGCCCGGTCATTTTGGTTGCTGCAATTAGGAGAGAGAGAAGAAACACTCAACATGATACTCCTGCAAGTTTAGATTGGTTATTAGTTTATCTAAACAGGATGGCTCCCACTGTTTTCTCAAATCCTCCTTCAAACCATAAAAGAAGAATTAGTCGGGATTAATCGCACCCTACAATTCTTGCTTGATCTTTCGGCCGGCTAGTGTTAGTGCTTTGAGGGAGGTTTTCCAACACTTTTGCGAAATTCCTTAATTATATAATCTCTTTTCCATGGAGGTGTAGCCCTGCTAACACCGTTCTAGGCATCTACTTGGTTTATGGCATTGATTGTGAAGTGAAAAATCTCCCGAGGAGTAATAAAACTCACGGTGGGACCGAGATCCAACTTCATTACATGACAACTTTGAAGGAATCTTACCAAAATCATCACACTCTAGATGGTATGAAAAACTAGCAAGTTTCCTTTTCTTTTGAAACTCCCGATGTGGATTTTTGCCCCAGGATTTTATGACCTTGACGAAGGCCAACATATCATAAGACTCAAGTCAAGTTCTACCCGTTATTTTCCAGGTTAATTTGAACCCATTCGTACAAACCCTTAATGAAGGCCAAAATAGCTGTACGCCTGTCCTAAATTAATGCATCTATCTATACTATAGATAAATACCCAGCAGCTACCAATCACTATATTTTGGTGAAGGTCAAAATACATAGCTTGACTGAATACCCATCTGAAATGACGGAGGGCTACAGCTGATTTTGGCGAAAACTGTGAGCGTAATGAACTTGATATAGTCGAAAGAACCATGATAGCTTTTAAAAGGAGTGGTTTAGGCACCGCATTTAAAAGTTGTTTTTCAAGAAAACCGAGTGGTTTTGAAAATGTTCCAACGATTTAACCTTGGATTGTTTTCTTTGCATTAATCAATATTAATGCGGTCCCATCATTTAACCCTATCATTGCAGAAAGAAACGAAAATAGAACGTACGCTTATGCCATCCGTATTCTCCATGGGGCCCCGTCATGCACCGTTAGGTTACTTAACTAATGGCAGAGCGGGGGCTGGACTAGCACGGGTGCAAAATATAAGCAACGTTTATTAGATATAATATATATTTAGTCATTCGTCTCACTCAATAATAGGCATTCCAGATCACAGATCACAGCAACACAGATGAATATATTGGATATACCAGGATATCCGTGTTTCGTTTTAGCCTAGAACGAAAAACGGATTCCACGGTCGTGAAGAATAGCCAAACCTGACCCTAGACCCATACGGGTGCGGCAAACTACCCACCAAATCCCCGAAGTGAAGCAACCCCCCTCAATTAAATGAGTAGGCCACTCGGCACTTCAAGAACCCGGTAGTTTTTGCACGCCACTTTCGGTCTATTCTAGGTGCAAGAAAAAGTAAATGAAATAATACAATGGTGGTTAGAAACTCAACCCGGATGTGTCCCGCAAAAGAATATTACATCAATTTACAAATATAAATGAATGAAAGAACAGAACACTCTGCAGGGATCCCTAGGGCGGCAGCAAGGTTTCGGGAGGCATCGTCCATGCCGTTTTCAAATTTTTTCCGTACTAAAGAACCCTAGCCCTAGAATTTTAACTAGAGATTTAGACGAATTAGCAATGCAAACAACTTTACATCTAAGTGAATGAGGAATACAACTTTTGTAGACCGGTCCTTCACTTCTAAAGCTCCGTGTAGTAGTCCATTTGCTCTAAGTAGTGAACATCCGAACTCTAGTAAGAGTTCACATGAAGAAATGAACAAACTTGCTCGAAGTCTTCGAGGCCGAAGATGATCTACGTCGAGGAGACTCAAGCTCATGATACCTCTTCACTAATGATAGATTAGAAAAGTAAATACCCTAAACTAAATGTCTAATATAGTAGAGGATGATGAAGTAGGAATTGGGCTCACTTAAATTTATATTTCTCACAATATTTCATCACTATTAGAAAAGCTAGAAAGCTTTCTCATGAGGAAGAAGAAGATAAATTGGAGATGAGAATGAAGCTCATGAGATGAGAATAGCAACCATGGGTGAGTTAGTGTCATACACTAATTCATGTAGAGAATAAACCATGGCTAACAATAATGTTTAGGTTAATAAATATCTACAAGTAAAACAAAGTTAGTGGACTAAGTCAATGGTTAGCATAAGCTTCTCCAAACATCTAGCCATGACATAATTCCACCAATTTATGATTTACTTTGATAAATAAGAACATTAGATTATCATAAGCATGGTGTAAGTCTCACACACCCATGAAGCATGTATCATCTGGCATGACACAATAAAATGTACATTAATATTTATCACATATATACTAAAGCACAAAGTGAGAAATAGAAATGTTTAAGTGAGCAAATATTAGTTAATGTAATTCAATATATCAAATATATAATTATACATTAAATTATTAAATCAATACTTGATTTAATAATCCGGCTATATCACATACAACCAGGTAATATCAATGTAACAATTTATCGAATCAACACTTGATCCGATAAACCGGCTATATCACATATAACCGACCGATATCTCATATCGCGAGAATAGAATGCGGTATCACATACGCGCATTAATCTCGGTCTCGCACATATCACATATGTATTTCTACTTCATTTCGCATGAACCAGAAAACTTCTGTGTAGGACTCTAAAGACTCGTCAATACGCCGGCAGTAGGTGATGATCATATCAAACACCCACAAGCCACAAGCGGTCTGCTAAACATAACGGCCACCCGTGTATTGAGGGATCAGAATATCAACAAGCAAGCCTGCTCATACTCCTGTAAATCCAATCAGTAACACTACCGTACAATCTGGTCTTTTTGTCAGATATGTCGCATATCATAGCCTGGGGGTGGTATAACGTCAGACCCCAATAGCCTGATAAGTCATGCCGATGCAAGGTCCATAATGGTTCGAGAAACTACCGATAACAATTACCAGTAAATCTCAACAACCCTGGCCAGGGATTTCCTGTTATGGCCAATCGAGTATAGCGTTACATCACCCCCAATACCGGGAGAGATAAAATCCCCTCCTATCGCTCATTGCCTCCTTGTGACTCGGGACTGTACCCAAAAACCACTGTTTTGCACGATCTCATGAACGTGGTAAGGTGGAAATCAAAGCACAGTGGGAATCACACAAGACTCTATGAAAATCTCGGGTCAACAGACCAACCTGTACCAGTGTCACCAGAGAAATGCTATCTGACGATAGGTATAATACAATCTAGGAGTTCTCGGCGAGTCCGTTCAGTGTACCCAGTCTCCACTGAGCACCCGTATACCTTCTCTGATGTCAAACACCAATGGATGTGGGATCTGTAAGTCGACGTTAGACACCCCACAAGCTGCGGGGAGGCGGAATAGGAAAAACAATCATTTTGTTTAAACTAACATCGACTAACTTTACGGATCTTTGCCAAACCCTAACTAACAAAACCATAGAAGTCATTAGCTACTATGAAAGATGATTATACCTAATGAATCAAGTTCTTCTTGTTCTCTTTGATCACCTCCTCGTCGGCCTCCTCGATGTGATAGAAGATCCACCCGAGAGCTACTTCTCCAAGCTTGACCTCACACTTGAGGTAACTAGGTAACTAAGAGTGCTAATCAAAGCAACCTAGATGATATATAATAGGATTAGGGATCAATTAGTCTTGCTAACCCTTGATCTCAACACATGAGAGATTAGGGTTAGGGTTTCAAGAGAGAGAGTTTGAGGAGAGAGAATGTGATAATAATTATCAAATGGAAATTAACTCATTTGTGTATATATATGAAGCATAATATATCTTGCACAAAAATGTCTTTGCACAAATATCTTCATGCTTCATTTAATACCTAATGAATCATCTAGTGAGTCATTAGAAACATTAATGCTTCATTAACTCTCTTGATGAATCATCTCCATAAGTCATAAAACCATTTAATGCATATAACACCTAAGCTCTCCACCTCATCAACCTTCTAGAAGCTTCTCGACAATTTATGAGAACGCCCCTCCTATTCATGAAAACACGGAAATACTGAGACTGTATAAATCCAATAATCCAATACTAGAATCTGGTTTAAACCAAAGCCCGCTAGTAAAAACTGTCCGAACATCGTACGCGCGTGAAAACACGTATGTGTCCGAACCCTGTCGTAAAACCATACGAC
The DNA here is from genome assembly GCA_030015575.1 of Agapanthus africanus. Lineage (NCBI taxonomy): Eukaryota > Viridiplantae > Streptophyta > Magnoliopsida > Asparagales > Amaryllidaceae > Agapanthus > Agapanthus africanus. The sequence continues at coordinate 195,310,986 of JASDDO010000024.1, read as the reverse complement.
CTCTATATCGTTTCGCCCGAAGCAGGGAAACTCTCTGTGTGGGACTCTAAAGACTCGACTACTACGCTGGCAGTGGGTTTAACCACAGACCGCAAGCAACACTAGCTGTATGTAACGGTCCCTAGGTAGATGTCGATAAGAAGGCCGATGAGGAAACCCATCCGAACTCCTACTGAGCCTGATGTGACAATCTCCGTACAGTCCGATCTGTTCGTCTAGGACTCTCGTATATCGGGCCTAGGGGGCGGCAAGTGTCAGTCCCTTAAAAGCGGTATAAGTCGTGTCGGAGTGAAGCCCATTACACCTTGAGAAGCTACTGGAAATCCTACCAGTAAATCTCGCTTGCCCCGGCCAGGGACTTTGCGTAATGGCTCTCCAGACACAGCGAGATATCAACTCCCAATACCGGGAGAGATGAATCCTATCTAACCGCCACTGCCTCCAAGTGCTCGGGACTGCACCCAACTGCTACCTGTTTGCACGACTCCTTTGAGCCGTGGTAGGGTAGCAATCTAAGAACAGTGGGAACACACTCGAGGCGAAGCAGCAGTGTCAAGTCTGCGGACTATGCCGTACTCATGTCACCTGGGAACTGTTAACTGACGACGGGTATAATACCAACCAACAGTTTCCTGCGAGTCCTGTCCAGTGTACCCGTAACCTAATGAGCACCACTATACTATCTCCAGTACGACGTATTGATGGCTGTGGGACAGACCATCTCCTCAACTGGGATGAGAAGCGTACACACTAGCCTACTCCGGAGTATCGATGCCCTGTCTCGATAATCTTACGACTAGGGACCTGAAAAAGGATGTGCTTGTAGACTACCCAGCCCCCACTAGTGTGACTGCCATCACAACGCTGGTAGTCAAGCAAGATCCTAAGGGCTCTATCAATACGTACATACATATTAAGATAGATATAAACCAAGTAGCATACTACTATGTTTAGCAAGACTGTTAATATAACTGTGAATATCCCAAGCTTCCATTAAGTAATATACAAGCTAGTATGATACAATAATGGCCCCTAGTGCATATACACTAACAATCTCCCACTTGCACTAGGGCCATGTACTGGCGTATCGAAGACCGATCATCTTGAGTAGCCTCTCGAACCGAATCTGAGGTAAGGCCTTTGTGAATGGATCAGTAGTTTTCTCCTCTGTAGCAACTCTCCGGACCTCGATCTCCTGGCGATCTATAATCTCCCTGATCAGGTGATACCGCCTTAAGATGTGTCTGGACTTCTGATGGGACCTGGGTTCCTTCGCTAAAGCTATAGCTCCGTTGTTGTCGCAATACAGCGGTATTGGATCAACAATGGTAGGAACCACCTGAAGTTCTGTTAGGAACATCTTCATCCAGACCGCTTCTTTTGCTGCATCGCAAGCAGCAATATACTCCGCTTCCATCATCGAGTCAGCAACGGTGTCCTGCTTGGAACTCTTCCAGCACACCGCCCCTCCATTGAGGGTAAAGACATAACCTAACTTGGACTTGGAGTCATCCTTGTCACTCTGGAAGCTGGAATCAGCAAAGGCCTCGATGTTGAGGTCTTTTCCGCCGTAAACCAAGAACATCTCCTTAGTCCTTCTCAGGTACTTGAGAATGTTCTTTACTGCTATCCAGTGCTTCTCCCCTGGGTCTGACTGATACCTGCTTACCACACTCAGCGCGTAAGCTATATCTGGTCTGGTGCACAACATCGCATACATTATAGAGCCTATCGCAGAAGCGTAGGGTATAATAGACATGCGATCCCTTTCCAAATCAGTCTTAGGAGACATCTCTTTGGAGGAGGTGATTCCGTGACAAGCCGGTAAACTACCGCGCTTAGAATCTTCCATACTGAATCTTTTCAGTATAGTGTTGATATATCTGGACTGCGAAAGTCCCAACATCCTCTTGGATCTATCACGATAGATCCGGATCCCCAGAATGTAAGAGGCATCACCCAGGTCTTTCATAGAGAACCTGTGTGACAAGAATCCTTTGACAGATTGTAGCATAGTAATGTCATTTCCTATCAATAGAATGTCATCCACGTACAAGACGAGGAATACGACAGTTCTTGCTATAATTTTACTATATATACATGGTTCATCTGGATTTTTTATAAAGTCATATTCTTTGACCGTTTCATCAAAACAGATGTTCCAACTCCGCGATGCCCGCTTCAGTCCATAAATGGACTTAAGCAACTTGCACACTTTTCCGCTGCTCCCACTCTGATTGAAACCTTCTGGCTGATCCATATAGACACACTCTTCTAAATTACCATTTAGAAAAGACGTCTTTACGTCCATCTGCCAGATCTCATAATCATGGAAGGCAGCAATGGCAAGAAAAGCATAGCCACTAGAGAAAAAGTTTCGTCATAGTCCAAATCAGGTCTTTGACAAAAACCCTTTGCAACAAGTCTAGCCTTATAGGTTTCCACCTGTCCATCTACACCAATCTTTTTCTTGAAGATCCATTTGCATCCTATGGGTTTTACCCCATCTGGAGCAAAGTCTAAAGTCCATACTTTGTTGGTGTATATGGACTCCATTTCGGTCCGTATTGCATCCAGCCATCGTACCGAGTCGCCGCTCTGGATGGCCTGCTGGAAGCTAGTAGGTTCATCATCATCAATGACGCAATCCTCTCTATCCCCATCTATGAGAAAATCGTAGTATCTCTCAGGCGGATGTGACGGCCTACTACTCCTGCGGAGGGGTTTGGGAATGTCCTGTTCTTCTTGAACAACTGGTTCTACCAAACTTTCAGTAGTAGTTTGTGGTTCTGGAATTTCTTCCAGTTCTATTTCGCTCCCACTTGTTTCCTTTTCTAAAAACTGCTGTTCTAGAAAATGGGCATTACGAGAAACAAAAACTTTTTGTTCCTCTGCGTAATAGAAATAATATCCCTTGGAGTTCTTTGGATATCCCACAAACTTACACTGTACTGATCGTGCCTCGAGTTTGTCCGCATGCTGCTTTTTAACAAAAGCTGGACATCCCCATATCTTCAGATACTGAAGATAAGGTTTCTTCCCACTCCACATCTGATATGGTGTGGTAGGCACAGTCTTGGTAAGAGCCCTGTTCAAAAGATATACAGCTGATTCTAGCGCATAACCCCAGAAAGATCGCAGTAACTCAGCATTACTCATCATGGAACGTACCATATCCAATAGGGTTCAATTCCGTCTCTCCGATACACCGTTATGCTGTGGAGTGTATGGAGGAGTAAGCTGAGAGAGAATTCCTTTCTCTTTTAGGTAACCTAGGAACTCGACACTTAAGTATTCACCACCTCGATCAGATCTCAGTGTCTTGATACTCTTGCCGGTTTGGTTTTCTACATCATTCTTATATTCTTGGAATTTCTTAAAAGCCTCAGATTTATGTTTCATCAAGAAAATGAATCCGTACCTAGAGTAATCATCCGTAAAAGTAATGAAATATGAAAAACCACATCTTGCATGTGTAAACATTGGACCACATACATCGCTGTGTATGAGTCCTAAGAGCTCGCTCGCTCTTACTCCATGTCCAGTGATTGGAGTCTTTGTCATCTTTCCTTTGAGACATGATTGACAAGTGACATAAGATTGATATTCGAACGGATCCAAACATCCTTCTCTATGTAACTTAGTTAACCTTGTCTTATTGATGTGACCTAGTCTACAATGCCATAAGAAAGCCTTATTTATATCTGGAGACTTTCTTTTTAGTGTGTTCTGGACATTGAAAATCTGTAATTTATTTAAGACATATATACCGTTATTTAGTGTACCGGACCCAATCAAACCATGATTAAGGTAGATGTTAACAACATCGCTTACAAACGTGAAATCATAACCTTCTTTTTACAACAACGAAACCGATATGATATTACACGTTAAACTGGGTACACAAAAACAGTTATGTAAAACCAAAATATGTCCACTCGTCAATCCAAGGTGATAATCCCCTACGGACACAGCACCCATGCTAGCTCCGTTAGCAACCTGGAGGGTCATATCACCAACCTTCAGCACTCTACGGTTTCTCAGTGCCTGCAATGAATTGCATATATGAGATCCTGATCCGGTATCCAATACCTAGGAAGTAGAATTGATTGACAGACAATTTTCTGTAAGTCCGCGGCGGCACCCCGGCCGTCGATCCGACGCCGGAAACGCGGAAATGAAAACTTTCAAAAACTATTGAACCGGCACCACCGCGCACTTTTCACCCGGATCGGGCCATTAACCTAGCAACTAGCAAAGTAAAGATAGGGTGAGAGATATACCGAGCGATCCGGGTCCTTCGGTCTTCTCGTCGTCGTCCCGATCTCCCGCGGAATCTCCGTCCGTCACCACCTCGTCGGAAAGGGCACCATGTAGCCGATTTCTTTTACGGGCTCCCACCTCTGGACCGAGGAAACTCGGGCGCGAAGTTGGCTAGCCGACGCGTCCAAGGAGTGCTGTAGGCTAGTGTAGAATGGTTGTCTCATTTGGGATAGTGAAGTTGCCATTGGTGATGGAGGAATGAGGTTAAGAAAAAATGGTGCTTTCATTTTTTCCAAACAAGAAGAATGAGATGAAGAAATATGTGCCACCACCAAAATGAAAATCTCTCTCTCACTCTCATCAAATTGTGGCCGGCTCCCCTTTAGGAAATATGGTGGAGGAATCAACAAAACAAGAAGGGAGGTGATGGTAGGAAAAGCAAAGGGGTGACCATACCAAAATATGATGATCACAATGTCAATTTCATTTCAAATCTCATCTAATCTCAATAAAGCAAGCCATCATGAAAAAGCAAAGATGCTTAACTTATCACAATGCCACAAAAGCAAGAAACCCCCTCCACAAAAGTTATTTGCAAACTTGCAAATAACCCCCTCCATCGGAAAAGTCCGGCCGGGAAAGAGCGAAGGAAAACCGGCCGGAACGGAATGCAAACTGGCAACTTCAGAAAACGGATTCCGTAATAAATTACAGGAAAACCCCACTACTGCATATACATGCCCGCATTTGTATTCCCACTGAATACAAACGCAACGAGACAAAATCTACACTGTCTAATACTAGGATCCGGCTTAAGCCAAAGCCGGCTAGTAAAAACTGTCCGATCACGATCCGTGCAATACCGCACGTATCTGATCGAACCCTGCCATATCTCCATACGGCCTCTACAGCGTTTCGCCCGAAACTTGAGTAACTGTCTTTGTGGTGGACTCTAAAGACTCATCAACACTATGGCCGTGGATTTAACCACTAGCACGTCAGAGGTATTAGCCATACGTGACGGGCCACCAGCTATTGACTAAAAGAGACGTCGATGAGCGAACTCATCCTGACACCCTACTGAGCCTGTCAGTGAAAATATCCGTACAGTCCGGTCCGTTCGTCTATGAGTATCGCATGGCGGGCCTAGGGGGTTGGTAAAAGTCAGACCCCCAAAAGCGGTACAAGTCGTGTCGGAGCGTAGCCCAGAACACCCTGAGATACTACTGGAATACCTACCAGTAAATCTCCTGCCTCGGCCGAGGGCTTTGTGTAATGGCTCTCCTAGACACAGCGCGACCTCACCCCCAATACCGGGAGAGACGAACCCCTGCAGATCCGCTCACTGCCTCCATGTGGCTCGGGACTGTACCTAACTAAAACCTGTTTGCACGACTCCTTTGAGCCGTGGTAGGGTAGTAATCAAAGTACAGTGGGAACTCACACGAGACAAATGACGATCTCAGGTCGATGAACTAACCTGTACACATGTCACCAGGGAACTGCTATCTGACGTCTGGTATAATCCCAACTAGCAGGTTCCCGGCGAGTCCTGTCCGGTGTACTCATAACCCAATAAGCACCTGTATACATCTTAGGTGAACCAACTGACACCAGTGGCTTGTGAGACCGGCCACCGCCCCTCGTCGGGGTCTTGACTGTATACACTAGTCTACTCTGGAGTATCGATGCCCAGTCTCGAAACTCCCACGACTAGGGACCTTTTAAGGATGTGCTTATAGACTCCAGCTCTCACGTATATGATCGCCCTCATACTGCTGGTAGTCAAGCAAGAATCCTAGGGGCTCTATCAACGTGCAATAGCGACTCGTAAGGTCACCTAAAGCAGTACACGATGATACAGATAAACCAGATAGCATACTATCATCTTGAGTAAGACTGTCCTACCGGAATAGGTTCTCCCTCAATCATTGCAATCATGTGCCTGTGATCCAATAATTGACTCTGAGGGCACTATCTCCAACAATCTCCCACTTGCACTCAAGGCTAATTATTGCGATGTCGCATACTCACAGCCCGTGTGATACCGAACACCCAACTCCTCTACTAGTAAGTCTCACAAAGCTCATTTGCGAAACTATTGCGTTCGAGGAATAGCCTCAGTGAGTGGATCTGCTCTGATGTTTCTTTCTATATCTCTCTATATCTCAAGTTCGCGGAGAAAGCCATCTCTCGAAATGAGCAATACCTGTCTTAGAATTTGTCTGGATATCTGATGGGATCTAGCTCATAAATGAACTCCAAATCCAAACTTCTTAGACTGTATCGTCAACTGAACTTAATCAGTATCCTGCGCCATGCCTTCCCTCAGTGTCCACCTGGACCATCTGTCCAAAATACTGCCCCTCGTCAGAGGGAAAACTATAACTCTGACAGCCACTCTGCCATCCAGGTCACCTTGGAAGCCTGGAATGATAACTGTCTCCCGAAGGAGAATGCCGATATCATATCCCTAGAACATCCACTTATGTTCTAAAACTGCTTCCGACTGTTTCTCCAGGATTGGATCAATATCAACTTATTGCACCTTCTGCAAGACAACATCTGGTGTGGTACTTGACATCTCATGATGACTCAATTGCCTAAGCAAGAGATCTGCCAATCATGCACATCCCTCTCCTCTTTAGTCTGTAAGACACCTTTAGAGAGGGTGACTCCATCACCTGCAGGTATACTACCGTGCCAGGAGTCGTCCATTCTAAATATTCATAGAATGCTGTCAAGGTACCCAGATTAGGAAACCACCCAAATCTAGATCTAAAACCATAGATCTAGTAACCAGAATGTCTGATATATATCCAAGTCCTGTGTGGAGAAACCACCGTGTGACGACCAAGTATAACCGATCGTAGTGTAGGAATATCACTTCCTACTCTGTGTATGTCATCAAATACCAGGACATCACACCCTACTACCTTCTAACAGATCTATCCCCTATTCTGATGAAGTCAAACCTATGACTGTCACATCAGAAATAGATGATCTATCTCCGCTATATCTGCTTTAGTCTTTTAACAGACATAAGCTAACTTTCCACCAATGCTTCCGCTGCTCCCACTGACTACGATAACCCTCTGGCAGAGTCATATAGACGTACACTTCTAAAGCTAGTTTAGAACGACGCTATATTCATCCTCCTGCCGGGTCTCACAATCTGGAACAACAGCAATGGTAAGTCTGGGTAAACAAGAACCTCCCTACCACCGTCCTTGAGCATACCGAAGTACCTCTCGAGTGCCTGAGGTTACCCACCATATCTACGGAGTGGCCAATGGAATGTCAAAACAGATTGAATCTTTAGGTCTTGTCAAATCTTCAGTAATCGTTTGCGGTTCTGGAATCACTTCCAGTTCTACCATACTCCCACTACTGTTTCTGAAAAAATCCATTTTTTAATAAAACTGTGGCGAGTTAAGAACAATATCACTATTGATCTTCCGGATGGTAGAAAGCCAACCCTCGTCATAGCCCGGGTCAACCCACAAACAGCCATTACAGAAACGTGCCTTGAGTCATCCAGTGTCTGGTTTTAAGCATAAGCCCGACAACTCCCGTACTTAACATCGTTAAGATATGAATTGTTCTATATCCAATATAGAAACAGAGCACAGATTAATTGAACCAGATTCAAATCATGCAGCTGTCTCCAGTGCATGTCAACTAAATAGAGAGACGGCCGATCAGCGTTACTCAACTTAGGAGTGCTTCCAATTATGAGTAACCTGAAAGAGAAGCAAGTTCTCTTAATCATTACTATCAACTGAATACCATACACAAGTATCTACATCTTCGATCACCTTGAAGAATCTGATACTTGCAACATCTGGTTCTCTACTTTATTCTTATACCTATAACTCCTCAAAACTTAGACCTTGCATTTCTACGAAACACATGTCTAAGAACTAGAGAAGTCATAAGTAAACAAAATATAGTACGAGGACCAACCCCTCTGTCCTAGGCGGACACTGGACAATACACAATACTATGTATAAGTCCCCTGAGTCTAACAACTCATTCACTGTGTGTCATAGGTTGAAAACTGTACTTATGGTTAAGAAGAATTATACCGCTGTTCAATGCTCCTTACCTAACCATCCACTGATATAGGTAAATGTCATAGACATAATTTCAAAAGGTATATCTCACTCTATAACAATAGACGTACAGATATATCAATTTGAAATTGGTGCACAATGACGGATATTCAAAACCAAATATTTGCCGACCGGCAAATAACCCAGGCGACTTCCTCAAATATCACAATTACAACGAATCCCGATATAATGAGGATGATCACCTAATTCCTAATAACTTACTCCCACTCATCATCTGTAAAACCATGCAGATGTGAGATTCTTACCTGGTAAATACATACCCTGGAGCAAGTGTCTAATTAGGGAAATCCGTTTTCTATAACAGTACACAGTGAAACTGAAACATTGAAATGTTTCGATGGGGTATCCTGGTATTCCTAGTAATGCCTCTTCCATTATCCAGATTCACAACTATAACCGTATAATTCTTTGCTATCTCTCCAAATCCGTTTATATGTCTTTACTCATTACCTTCTGTACACCCTTTAGGCCAAATGGTTTTTCTCCTTCCCTACCGTTCGGCACACAGCCTAAGGTTGGAAGAAGACTATCCAATTGTTGGAGATAGTTCCCTCAGAGTCAATTATTGGATCACAGGCACGTGATTGCAATGATTGAGGGAGGACCTATCCTGGTAGGACAGTCTTACTCGAAATGATAGTATGCTATCTGGTTTACCTTTATCATCGTGTACTGCTTTAGGTGACCTGACATGTCGCTATTACACGCTGATAGAGCCCCTAGGATTCTTGCTTGACTGCCGGCAGTATGATGGCGATCATATACGTGAGAGCTGGTGGTCTATAAGCACATCCTTAAAAGGTCCCCTAGTCGTGGGAGTTTCGAGACAGGGCATCGATTCTCCAGAGTAGACTAGTGTATACAGTCGAGACCCCGACGAGGGGCGGTGGCCGGTCTCACAAGCCACTGGTGTCAGTTGGTTCACCTAAGATGTATACAGGTGCTCATTGGGTTATGAGTACACCGGACAGGACTCGCCGGGAACATGCTAGTTGGTCTTATCCTGACGTCAGATAGCAGTTCCCTGGTGACATGTGTACAGGTTAGTTCATCGACCTGGGGATCGGCATTTGTCTCGTGTGAGTTCCACTGTACTTTGATTACTACCCTACCACGGCTCAAAGGAGTCGTGCAAACAGGTTTTAGTTGGGTACAGTCCCGAGCCACATGGAGGCAGTGAGCGGATCTTCAGGGGTTCGTCTCTCCCGGTATTGGGGGTGAGGTCGCGCTGTGTCTAGGAGAGCCATACGCAAAGCCCTCGGCCGAGGCAGGAGATTACTGGTAGGTATTCCAGTAGTATCTCAGGGCGTTCTGGGCTACCACTCCGACACGACTTGTACCGCTTTGGGGGTCTGACTTTACCACCCCCTAGGCCCGACATGCGATACTCATAGACGAACGGACCGGACTGTACGGATATTGTCACTGACAGGCTCAGTAGGGTGTCAGGATGAGTTCGCTCATCGACGTCCCTTTTGGTCAATAGCTGGTGGCCCGTCACGTATTGGCTAATACCTCTGACGTGCTAGTGGTTAAATCCACAGCCATAGTATTGACAAGTCTTTAGAGTCCACCACACTTACAGTTACTCAAGCTTTCGGGCGAAACGCTGTAGAGGCCGTATGGAGATATGCAGGGTCCGATCAGATACGTGCGGTATTGCACGGATAAGGATCGGACGGTTTGTACTAGTGGCCGTATAGTTATATGGCAAGGTTCGATCAGATACGTGTGGTATTGCACGGATCAGGATCGAACGGTTTTTACTAGCCGGCTTTGGTTAAGCCGGTCCTAGTTTAGTACAGTGTAGATTTTGTCTCATTGCATTTGTATCCGATCAGATAACAGATGCGGGTGTGTATGCACAGTATCGGGTTTTCTGTAATTCATTACGGGACCAGTTTTCTGGAGTTTCAGTTTGCATTCCGTTCCGGCCGGTTTTCCTTTGTTCTTTCCCGGCCGGACTTTTCTGATGGAGGGGGTTATTTGCAAGTTTGCAAATAACATGTTGTGGAGGGTTTTCTTGCATATGTTTTGATTATGATGGCATCTTTTCTTTTCAACCATCATTTGATCTCTTTTAATCACTAAAAGGTGATTAGAGTTTGATGTGAGATTGTGATGATGAGGTTTGGATATGGTCACCTTTCTCTTTCTCCTACACTCACCTCCCTTCTTGTTATGGTTGATATTTTCATTCCTCCACCATATTATTCTCACTAGATGGAAGAACACTTCACTTGAGAGAAAAAGAATGAGAGAGTTCATTTTGTGATGTGAGGAATTCTTCATCTCATCTTCCTCTTGCTAGAAAATTGAAAACACCAATTTTCTTTACCTCTTCCTCCATCCATCAATGGCAACAACATAACCCCAAAGAGACAAGCATCTTCTACACTACATTCTACAGCATTCTTGGGCATGTCGACTTGCCGGCTTCATGCCGAGTTGCCTCGGTATTGAGGCGGGAGCCCGTAAAAGACGCAGGCGATGTGGTGCCCTTCCGGCGAGGAGGCGACGATATGGAGACTAGACTTTCCGCGGGAGATTGGGACGATGACGAGAAGACCGGAGGACTCGGATCACTCGGTAAACTTCTCTTCCCATCTCTTGTTAGCTTGCATTAGGTTAATGGTTACGATCCGGGTTTTTCATTGTCCGCGGTAGCGCCAGTTTCCAAGTAAGGAAAATTTTGATTCGCATTTTGGCCTCGGATAGACGGCCGGGGCGCTATGCCGTGGCGCAACATGGTATCAGAGCCAGGCCGTTAACCTTGTCTAGCTTTGTTTGATGTTTTTGCATTTCCGATCGACCAAAATTCCAAAATCTACATTTTCCTCACATCAGTTTTCTGTTGAATTTTTTCTTGCTCAAAATTTTTTTCAGGTTGTAGAAAACTAATGTACTGGAAATTCTAAGACATCTGTAAAAATTCGACACATTCAGTCGAAAACTGTAGCGCGGAACCGCGGCCAAACCCCCCTTGGGCCGCGGTTCCGCCGCACATTTGTATCTTCACTGTGTTCAATTTTTCCAGTGGGCTTGTGGCTAATTTTAGGGGTTTTGGGATATTAAATTTGGGCCCAGATTTTCTGTGACTGCTACAGTATTGCTTGGGGGCCCACTTGTTAATTGTTTGATCGATCGGTATTTTAAACTCATTATTTCACAGTATTTACATTATATCTGCGACCGGAATGTCACTTGATCGGTAAATCCCGTCTAACTGCTATAGCCCGGTTAGACGGATTTGCGAACGTGACTTTCACGTTGATGTTCTATGTTTATGCTGTGTTGTTGCGGATCGGTTCGTGGGGGATAGCCTGGATGAAATGTTAGTACAGTTTTGTTGTATTATATACATTTGATATTGCGGGGCGAGCGTCCGACATGTGGACTGCCGTCACTGCTTTTGGGGCACGACCTGGTTGCGGTCGATGTACCCGGTGTATGTATATTTTACTTTTTGTACTAGGATTACCCCGCGGAGGAGTGCACGGATAGCCGGGTTCTAGAGGGCAACGGGCCCGCATCTCATGGCATTAAGACGGAGGGGGCTTCACTCTAGGACTGGCGGGCTATTCGCCGCACTCATAGGGGGTACTGGTTGACCCAGGAGGGGTGCCCAAGTTACCGGATTCCGTGAAGTGCTGGGTGGTCCATTTACGGTGCTGAAGGGGGCTGCCTCGCTTCAGGTTTTGGCGGGTGACTTGCCGCGCCCGTAGGGGTCTAGGATTTCATTGCACAGGCTATCCACACGACCAGGGGAACGTCGGGTTTCAGCAGCGGCTCTGTGAGACCCGGGGATCCCAGATATCTGTATTGTTCTGTGATGCTGTACATTTCTGTGATGTTGCATTTTATCACGCCTTGAGCGAATATAATATATTGGTATATATATTAGTAGATGTTGTATATGTTTTGCATCCGCGCTAGTCCAGTCCCCGCTCTGTCGTTAGTTAAGTAACCTAACGGGTGATGACGGGACCCAGTGGCGAATGCGGATGTCATATACGTACATCAGTATATTTTCGTTCTTTGTGGTGTGATCAATTGATGGGACTGCGTTGATTCGGATCAATGCAAGATAAACAAACCTATTCTGATGTTGTTGGAACATTTTTCAAAAAGCTGTTATTGCAAGGACGTTCACTTTTGTTTTACATCGTGGTATTCATTTGGAATATCCTGCTCCTCAGTCGACGAGGCAAGGGCCGAGATCCCTTCACCGGGAGTGACCCCTTGGACAGAAGTTTGCGTCAGGGCATTAACTTCACTATAGCCGATTACTTTTGCTTTGCATCGTGGTATTCAGTTGGAATATCCTGCACCTCATTCTACGGGGAAAGAGCCGAGATCCCTTCACCCGGGAGTGACCTATTTAGCAAAGGTTTTCGTCACTATATTTTTATAAAAAGTTATCCGGTTCCTTCAACGATATCAAGTTCATTACGTTAAAGGTTTTTCGCCAAAAACCAGCTGTAGCCTTCCGTCATTTCAGATCAGTATTGCTTAGTATTCGCGCTACGTTTGTCGTTGCTATTCGCCGAGGCGTAGTGTGCGGTAGCTCTGTAATGCTTTCTGTCGTATGGATATATGGATTGGTGTAACGTTTTGAAAATCGTTTCGGTGAAATTTCGAAAAATCGGTAAGATAAGGGTGTTTTCGGTAAAAAGTCAAAATACAAATATCTTACTATAAAAATTAAATATACATATTCTAGCTATGTAATTGCTATTATTTGGTGTTTATTGAGCCGCTGGTGAAATTTCAAATTTTCTGAAAAAAATATTATTTTATTATTATTTTAAGCCGTCACTAATACATTTAATTAGGGGAAAATTACAAATTGGAATGAGTTGAAACAAATTTTGTGCATCATAAAACATTAAATAAAATTTTATCATGTGGTTTTTGGAACGAAATCATTTGCCAAAACGATTTAGAAATTATTGAAGAAAAAAAAAAGCTTTTTTTAGCGTAAATAGATATTTGGGGTATTGTATTTATCATTTTTCATCACCCCACACCCGTACCCACACCCACACACCCCCACTTACTCCTCCCCATGGCTGAATTCAGCTCCCACCATAATTTTTCCCCACTTGATTTCAAAGGAAAAGAAATGAAAGAAAAGAAAAGAAAATGGATAAATGAGTTGGGCTTTGACTTTGTGGGTTGACTTGGCTTATTTCCCCACCTCACTCTCTCTCCTCCCCTCCCCATATTATGGCCGAACCTCTCTTCTTACTGCTGCAACAGCAGCCCCCTCTCATTTCCCCCATTTCCCCTTCTCCTTCAACCTCAAAAACCCTTCAAAAATGCATCAAAAATCCTACAAAATCAAAATCAAGCTCCTACCCATTTTTCCTTAGTCCCTATAGCATGGATCTTGGTGCAAAGATTTCAATTTGGAGGGCTAGATTTCTAGTTGGATCAATGGGTTGTGAGGTATAAAAATCTTGACCCTTTTTGTTAAATTGTTGTTTAATTATGATAGTCTATTTTATTCGAGTGTTAATTTGGTTGTGATTGCTAGTTTAGGAAATTCTAGAAAAGGGTAAAATTTTTTATTAGGGTTGTTATCATTAGATTGTGGTCTTAATGAATAGATTAACATGTTTTTGTTATGTAAAACTTAATCTTGTTACATCTTGCTAATTGCTACCTTTAAATTGTCCAAATTGCATAATATTGCAAACTAGGTTTTCAAAATTAAGTTAAATTGTTAGATAAAAATTCTAATTATGGTTTCATAGCATTATTAACATTATAATGAGTGGTTTAATACCTTAGGTTATGCAAAACTAAGCTTAATTGATAAATTGTGAATTTTTGCTTGAAAATTGTTAAAATTGGATAATTTGTAAACTAGGTTTTTGGGGTTAATGAAATTTAATGAGATTAAATTGTGGAAATGGTTTATATAACTTAGTTATGATATTTAGTGGATATTATGGCCATTAGTTTTGTTAAAATGTCAAGTTTCGAATTAAAACGGTAAGTAAGTGTTTTCTAAGTTTTGTGAAATAAACCGATTTGATCAATTTATTGGTTTTGATGATTTGCATCGTATTTCATATATTTTTAGTGATTTATGAAACCATGATTGGTATGTTTGGTTTTAACTCGATGATCTGACGTTTGTACGACGATATCGAGGGTTGGTGGTGGTTTTGAAAGCGTGGTCCATAGGTTCTAACCTATAGGCCTTTGGCGTGTCGATTTGGTTTTCCGATATGATTTTAATGCGCATTTGCGATTATGTATATGTGTAGGTACCCCACGTGATGTCGAGACGTTGAAGATGAAGAGGGTGACATCGGCATCGGCAAACAAGGAGCAGGTGAGTAGATTTATATCTACGGGGAGAAGTCGGGTGGATGGCGTATAGCACCCCCGCAGTCCGTAATTAGTACTATGTAGTATATTTGTATGTGTGATAGTTAGTGTGTTATGGTTAGTTAGGGGTAGAAATAACTAGCGTAGTTCCTAGTTGCGAACCATAGGATAGATTTGCACCCACACGCATACACTTGTGTGTTTCTTATACTTGCACGGTGTTTGATGATATGGGATGACTTTGGAGTTGAGTCGATGATGTGGGCTTTGTGCCGCGAGATCGGTGATTTGATATGATTCGTATTTGGGATACGAAATGTGATTCTTGCGGGTTCGGGATGTGTGTTTACCCCCCCCCCCCCCGCATTCATACTTTGTAGATGATATCAGTTGTACTAGACTTATATCAGTACCCCAGATTATATGATATGATAAGTGATATCTGAAATGTGATGAGATAGTGTGATATTGAACCGTACCCAGCTTTTGGGATGTCGTACGACGATTTACCGTACGAGCCTATATTGATGATAGATCCGTGCTCATGACTCGAGGATGTCAGATGAGATACTGTATCGTACGCGATACTATTGAGGCGGGATCACCGACTTATATATATTTATATATCGACTCAGATGTTAGGCGGTTTCCTTACCTGTAGCTCAGCTTGTTAGTTCGGCCGTATAGTTTAGTGTAGTTGTTAGAGTAGATTAGACTTCTTACCTATTTCAAAAACTAACGAATCGTGGGCATTTTTAAAGACAGCTCAAGGGAATCTACGGACATTTCAAAAACGACGTATCTTTTCATAAAAACACCGTAGCCCTATTTTCAAAACCCCATGATTCGTGTTATTTCAAAAGGCACCATTCGTAGGACTTATATTATATTAATGCAGATTAGTTTTGGTTACGTCTAATTTCAGCTCCCACTTTTTCTTTGTGGTTCGCTTTGCATCGCATTCTTATATTATGTTTCATACTCCATTTTAATATCATGCTGATAGGACACCAGCACCATTACCGATGATGCGTATGTACCACGTACACTTACTTGCCGGCTCACACACATCTTCATCGTTAATTGCCATGTCACGTACACCTTAGAAAATATATTATTGCTTGACATAGCCTATTAGCGAATAGTTTGGACATTGTAGTTATTACCTGCTACTTCATGCATACTGTTATTCATTGTTATGCCGCATTCATGGATTCTCATGCATATATTCACTATTTCGCATGCTATTGAGGTTTGGATTTGGATTTCTATGAGATTTTCTGGATTTGGAGGAAAACCGCAAAAACACAAATAAACATATTCTCTCTTTTAAAATAAAAAGTGCGGTTTTCCCATGATGTATGAGTCGTCCACCATGAGTTTGCTGATGGATTTGGAAACCCGATTCGAGGAGACGGATGAACCGTTTCGGGTACATGGTGGACCCGGTGCGGTACCCCGGGGCAAGAGGAATGTGGTGATGACGTTGAGCCTGGCAGGGGAGTACTACCTACCGGTGATTTTACCCGACGCGTCGGATATCCGGAGGATACCGTCGTGGTCTTGAGATTTATGGTAGGGGCCGGTCTGGACTGACGGCGCCCTAGATATTGTGGTTGAGACTTTGAGATATCGGGATATTGGGATTTCGTTCGTGCCGATGCTAGGCACAGTTTTATGCTGATTTCATTATGGTACCTCATTTTAAAAATACAAGGGAAATCTCACTAAAGTATGAAAACAACTGCTTCATGTAAATGTATTCTGTTTTCACGCATTCATATCTCATTCTTATGATATATTGCTACCTGAGGCACTGACACGGGCACATGAAATTATACTCGGGTTAGATTTTACCCTAGACATTGTCATAGGCTGCCTGTTATACATATATTGAGGATATTTTCTGATCATTGACTTAGGTTGCGTTATTTATGCGATTTCTGTGCGTAGATATTTTTCTATTCACGAGTTGGCAACTCACCCCCGTTGTGCCCCAGTTTTTTTTGCAGGTTTGCCGTACAGGTTTCTTTACGGCTTTGCGGGCTCAGTTTCATTCGGGTGACTTGCTAGTAGGTGGGTTTTTCTTGTATCGTACCCATCATATTACCTTGTATAATATTATTCCGTTGTATCTAGTAAATTCCATCAACCAAACATGTATTTTTTTTTGAGATAGAGACCAGTGTTGTTTATTCTTTCGACCTTAGAGTCGCTCGTTATATTTCTGGTGGTTTTGAGTTTCCTTTTGAGTTTTGATCCTCGCCGTTGGCGTTGTATATTATTTTGTTTGTGTGGTTGTGACCGTCGATTGACGAAGAGCTAGCTCCCGCTTGGGGATGCCTTTTTCTTGATTTCGTATACTATTCATGTTGTATCCCGTTTGGGGGCCAGTATTTACAAAGGAGACTCTGCCGAAATTTTCAGTAAATTTTTGATGTTTTAAAAAACCGCATAATTCGGCTTATGCTATTGAAATTACTTGCTTTAAGTTGGTTTTTCCTACTCTCTACTACTCCTCTTGGTTTGGATTTCTGGGTTTTCGGTTTACTTAGATTACGTACGCCTCGAGACGTTCGTAGTTTAAGTGCCGGTCATGTTCCGTACTTTCGGGTCGTGACAAAGTTGGTATCAGAGCGTTAGGTTTTACCTTCGGAGCGTAGGATGACCCTTGGTTGATGGAATAGGTGACTAAAGTAGAGTGACGTACCGTTGGTATGTTCCGCGGCATATTTACGACACGCCACTCCACTTATGAAGCCTTAGGATGCACATTTCCTTGTTCAGTATTATATTCCTTCCTGATCTAGCCTCGTCGGTACCAGTTTGGTTTTGCTGCTACGGTTACCGGCAGGGAGAGCTACGGCTAGAGCTGCGATCAGCACAAGCTCTTCACGAACGAGGACTGACCAGGGCGAAATTCCGGCGACACACGATTGCAGAGATGTGTCATTTTACTGTGTTTCCGCGCCACGAGCGTTTGGCGGATCGCCTTTATGAGGTTACTCGGAGGTGCTGATCGACACTAGAGGATTGAGCCACTGACAGAGGCCAGCCAGATTTTGATGACCGTTGGTGTGTTGCTTATTCATGATGGTCGAGGCACTGTTCAGCGTGCAGATGAGCGAGCTAGTTATTGCTGCGAACGACGAGATATTGCCCCAGATGATGTCGTTAGTGCAGAACGAGTTGTACTAAGAGATGATAGAAGGTCGCTAGTCATCGAGGATGAATGACTAGGACTTGTGGATCGTTCGCCTACCCTGATGCGAGGTCATCAGATAGATTGATTCCAGCTGGAGACGATTTCACGTGGAGACGTTGAGAGTCGACAGAGACGATCGAATGTCAGCAACCTATTATTCCAAGTTTTAAGTAGTCGAAAAGACATGCAGGCAATTCTATGGTCCCTCTAGAAGAATGAAACCCTAACTCGACTTAATGACCGTGTGAAAGCCTCTGAACCTTCGGGTTTGCGGCAGTTCTACGGCGCCATTAGTGAGGCTTGGGTTTGCCCTTCTACGGCTGGACCACCGATGCTGTGTTATGTACTCGATACTATTAAACTGTGCCCAAGATGTTGAGCTCTTGGGGGATTATGAGGTTTTGACGACTCGATCGGATGGCTCGACTTAATTCGGATGCTAGGTGGTAAGATGCATTTCTTGGGAGACTCCAGATACGAGGATAGCCGTTGGAGCTCAGTCCATGCAGCCACGACGAGACGAGTCCGAAGCGGTCGACATTAGAGAAAATGGAGTAAGAGGTTCGTATAAGATCCAGATATGAAGACGTTCCCCTCCGCCGACATCAGAGATGCGATGCGCATGCCGAGGCAGAGTACTGGATATACCTTCCAGAAGGAGTCGCGATGAGTATGCAGTCGTTCCAGAGCAAGATGCAGATATAGGAAAGGACAATGACTTCCGGACAGTTGGCAGAGACGAGACATGGAAGAGACCGTGAGCAGGATTCCTTCCAGGACACTGCTGCAATGATACTTGCACCCAGGATCAGATGTGTCACGTATATTCAGTGAGCCAGAGGCCGATGCCAGTGATATGCTGTCTTATGAGTGGTCGCAATGATTGACCGAGAAATGACCAGAGAAGTGCCAGAATGGGATCATCCCCGTTAGCACACCTGACCGGGCCGATGAGCCGATGGACCGAAAGATTGGTAATTCACAGTGAAGACCTTGACCCAGGAGTGGTCATGGTTACGCACGCCAGCAGGACAGAGTTCATGATCATCGACGAGACGTCCCACTAGTGACCGCGACAGTTGGCCGAGATTCTTAGAGAATGCACTTGAGCGGTACTATTCCGCCATTATTGATTCCGATGTTTTGGGTGATTTATTCGTATGATTTGATTTTTGATGATTGAGAATTTACGATTCTTGCACAGTGTTGCACTTGATATCGTTTTCGTGCTTGGGTTTCACATGTATGTGATTTTACGGTTTCAGACATTTGAGTTGATTTTGTGCGTATGCACGCACACGATTTCGTTCCTGCACTCTGTATAGTTTATATATGCTTGCAGTACAGTGATACGCCTTTTGTGCACTTAGATGCACTTGACTTCGATTTCGATTGTGATACTCGATATTTGTTTTGTGCACCTTGTGCACCTGATTGATTTTGCGCACGTTCGGCACTTGATATTGGATTTCATGATTTCGTGCACGATAGATGCACCTGATTTGAATTTTCGCGCATGTCTTGAGATGCGATTTTGGTGCACACCAGATGCACTAAATCGATATTTTTCGTGCATGTCAGATGCACCTGATTTTGCTGTCAGGCACACATGTTGCCTACGACAGATGTTTCGTGCACACCCGATGCACTTAGATGTTGTTTCTGTGCGCATGTATGGCACATTCATGGATTTTGATATCCGTGCGCACCAGACGCACGTAGCATTCATGTGCATATTTTGGGATTTATTTCGTATAGAGCAGTACGTTTTTATGATATTGCTATGTGATTTCGTACTGAGCAGGACTAGTCAGAGGACAGTATCTGAATATATTTTGCATGCGTTGATAGTTATTGAGGGGATTTCCAAAAAGCGAGCTATAGCCTCAGTATTTACCTACGTGTCTGATATGACACGAAATGTTTAAAACAAGGAGACCCTTCTAAATTGTTTCCAAAACGGCGGAACGTACATTTCAAACAAAGGTATATATGTATATATAGTTATTTTCTTATGGTAGACGTCCGCCACTGTGCAGTGTTATACGCGTGCACAGCGACTTAAGGAGATTTGGCATGCATTTCCTTCAAATACTTACATATATAGATTCGATATTTACATTTATAGTTTCGAGTTATGGCATATTGGTTTTGATTTGGATTTGGCATTGATGTCTTCTCCATGACTCCGATGATTGCGGGATGCTTGACGGAGTTTTGATTTGAGTTATATGCTCATTTTTCAAGCGCATGCGCTGCGCTACGATTTGTCTTATGTATTTACAATTTCGGAGCCCCGACGACTTGATGGTTTTTCTTAAATGTTTTAGTATTTGGGGGAGTTTGAATTTAAATTCGGGGACCGAATTTCTTTAAGGGGGGAAGATTGTAACGTTTTGAAAATCGTTTCGGTGAAATTTCGAAAAATCGGTAAGATAAGGGTGTTTTCGGTAAAAAGTCAAAATACAAATATCTTACTATAAAAATTAAATATACATATTCTAGCTATGTAATTGCTATTATTTGGTGTTTATTGAGCCGCTGGTGAAATTTCAAATTTTCTGAAAAAAATATTATTTTATTATTATTTTAAGCCGTCACTAATACATTTAATTAGGGAAAATTACAAATTGGAATGAGTTGAAACAAATTTTGTGCATCATAAAACATTAAATAAAATTTTATCATGTGGTTTTTGGAACGAAATCATTTGCCAAAACGATTTAGAAATTATTGAAGGAAAAAAAAAAGCTTTTTTTAGCGTAAATAGATATTTGGGGTATTGTATTTATCATTTTTCATCACCCCACACCCGTACCCACACCCACACACCCCCACTTACTCCTCCCCATGGCTGAATTCAGCTCCCACCATAATTTTTCCCCACTTGATTTCAAAGGAAAAGAAATGAAAGAAAAGAAAAGAAAATGGATAAATGAGTTGGGCTTTGACTTTGTGGGTTGACTTGGCTTATTTCCCCACCTCACTCTCTCTCCTCCCCTCCCCATATTATGGCCGAACCTCTCTTCTTACTGCTGCAACAGCAGCCCCCTCTCATTTCCCCCATTTCCCCTTCTCCTTCAACCTCAAAAACCCTTCAAAAATGCATCAAAAATCCTACAAAATCAAAATCAAGCTCCTACCCATTTTTCCTTAGTCCCTATAGCATGGATCTTGGTGCAAAGATTTCAATTTGGAGGGCTAGATTTCTAGTTGGATCAATGGGTTGTGAGGTATAAAAATCTTGACCCTTTTTGTTAAATTGTTGTTTAATTATGATAGTCTATTTTATTCGAGTGTTAATTTGGTTGTGATTGCTAGTTTAGGAAATTCTAGAAAAGGGTAAAATTTTTTATTAGGGTTGTTATCATTAGATTTTGGTCTTAATGAATAGATTAACATGTTTTTGTTATGTAAAACTTAATCTTGTTACATCTTGCTAATTGCTACCTTTAAATTGTCCAAATTGCATAATATTGCAAACTAGGTTTTCAAAATTAAGTTAAATTGTTAGATAAAAATTCTAATTATGGTTTCATAGCATTATTAACATTATAATGAGTGGTTTAATACCTTAGGTTATGCAAAACTAAGCTTAATTGATAAATTGTGAATTTTTGCTTGAAAATTGTTAAAATTGGATAATTTGTAAACTAGGTTTTTGGGGTTAATGAAATTTAATGAGATTAAATTGTGGAAATGGTTTATATAACTTAGTTATGATATTTAGTGGATATTATGGCCATTAGTTTTGTTAAAATGTCAAGTTTCGAATTAAAACGGTAAGTAAGTGTTTTCTATGTTTTGTGAAATAAACCGATTTGATCAATTTATTGGTTTTGATGATTTGCATCGTATTTCATATATTTTTAGTGATTTATGAAACCATGATTGGTATGTTTGGTTTTAACTCGATGATCTGACGTTTGTACGACGATATCGAGGGTTGGTGGTGGTTTTGAAAGCGTGGTCCATAGGTTCTAACCTATAGGCCTTTGGCGTGTCGATTTGGTTTTCCGATATGATTTTAATGCGCATTTGCGATTATGTATATGTGTAGGTACCCCACGTGATGTCGAGACGTTGAAGATGAAGAGGGTGACATCGGCATCGGCAAACAAGGAGCAGGTGAGTAGATTTATATCTACGGGGAGAAGTCGGGTGGATGGCGTATAGCACCCCCGCAGTCCGTAATTAGTACTATGTAGTATATTTGTATGTGTGATAGTTAGTGTGTTATGGTTAGTTAGGGGTAGAAATAACTAGCGTAGTTCCTAGTTGCGAACCATAGGATAGATTTGCACCCACACGCATACACTTGTGTGTTTCTTATACTTGCACGGTGTTTGATGATATGGGATGACTTTGGAGTTGAGTCGATGATGTGGGCTTTGTGCCGCGAGATCGGTGATTTGATATGATTCGTATTTGGGATACGAAATGTGATTCTTGCGGGTTCGGGATGTGTGTTTACCCCCTCCCCCCCCCCCGCATTCATACTTTGTAGATGATATCAGTTGTACTAGACTTATATCAGTACCCCAGATTATATGATATGATAAGTGATATCTGAAATGTGATGAGATAGTGTGATATTGAACCGTACCCAGCTTTTGGGATGCCGTACGACGATTTACTGTACGAGCCTATATTGATGATAGATCCGTGCTCATGACTCGAGGATGTCAGATGAGATACTGTATCGTACGCGATACTATTGAGGCGGGATCACCGACTTATATATATTTATATATCGACTCAGATGTTAGGCGGTTTCCTTACCTGTAGCTCAGCTTGTTAGTTCGGCCGTATAGTTTAGTGTAGTTGTTAGAGTAGATTAGACTTCTTACCTATTTCAAAAACTAACGAATCGTGGGCATTTTTAAAGACAGCTCAAGGGAATCTACGGACATTTCAAAAACGACGTATCTTTTCATAAAAACACCGTAGCCCTATTTTCAAAACCCCATGATTCGTGTTATTTCAAAAGGCACCATTCGTAGGACTTATATTATATTAATGCAGATTAGTTTTGGTTACGTCTAGTTTCAGCTCCCACTTTTTCTTTGTGGTTCGCTTTGCATCGCATTCTTATATTATGTTTCATACTCCATTTTAATATCATGCTGATAGGACACCAGCACCATTACCGATGATGCGTATGTACCACGTACACTTACTTGCCGGCTCACACACATCTTCATCGTTAATTGCCATGTCACGTACACCTTAGAAAATATATTATTGCTTGACATAGCCTATTAGCGAATAGTTTGGACATTGTAGTTATTACCTGCTACTTCATGCATACTGTTATTCATTGTTATGCCGCATTCATGGATTCTCATGCATATATTCACTATTTCGCATGCTATTGAGGTTTGGATTTGGATTTCTATGAGATTTTCTGGATTTGGAGGAAAACCGCAAAAACACAAATAAACATATTCTCTCTTTTAAAATAAAAAGTGCGGTTTTCCCATGATGTATGAGTCGTCCACCATGAGTTTGCTGATGGATTTGGAAACCCGATTCGAGGAGACGGATGAACCGTTTCGGGTACATGGTGGACCCGGTGCGGTACCCCGGGGCAAGAGGAATGTGGTGATGACGTTGAGCCTGGCAGGGGAGTACTACCTACCGGTGATTTTACCCGACGCGTCGGATATCCGGAGGATACCGTCGTGGTCTTGAGATTTATGGTAGGGGCCGGTCTGGACTGACGGCGCCCTAGATATTGTGGTTGAGACTTTGAGATATCGGGATATTGGGATTTCGTTCGTGCCGATGCTAGGCACAGTTTTATGCTGATTTCATTATGGTACCTCATTTTAAAAATACAAGGGAAATCTCACTAAAGTATGAAAACAACTGCTTCATGTAAATGTATTCTGTTTTCACGCATTCATATCTCATTCTTATGATATATTGCTACCTGAGGCACTGACACGGGCACATGAAATTATACTCGGGTTAGATTTTACCCTAGACATTGTCATAGGCTGCCTGTTATACATATATTGAGGATATTTTCTGATCATTGACCTAGGTTGCGTTATTTATGGGATTTCTGTGCGTAGATATTTTTCTATTCACGAGTTGGCAACTCACCCCCGTTGTGCCCCAGTTTTTTTTGCAGGTTTGCCGTACAGGTTTCTTTACGGCTTTGCGGGCTCAGTTTCATTCGGGTGATTTGCTAGTAGGTGGGTTTTTCTTGTATCGTACCCATCATATTACCTTGTATAATATTATTCCGTTGTATCTAGTAAATTCCATCAACCAAACATGTATTTTTTTTTGAGATAGAGACCAGTGTTGTTTATTCTTTCGACCTTAGAGTCGCTCGTTATATTTCTGGTGGTTTTGAGTTTCCTTTTGAGTTTTGATCCTCGCCGTTGGCGTTGTATATTATTTTGTTTGTGTGGTTGTGACCGTCGATTGACGAAGAGCTAGCTCCCGCTTGGGGATGCCTTTTTCTTGATTTCGTATACTATTCATGTTGTATCCCGTTTGGGGGCCAGTATTTACAAAGGAGACTCTGCCGAAATTTTCAGTAAATTTTTGATGTTTTAAAAAACCGCATAATTCGGCTTATGCTATTGAAATTACTTGCTTTAAGTTGGTTTTTCCTACTCTCTACTACTCCTCTTGGTTTGGATTTCTGGGTTTTCGGTTTACTTAGATTACGTACGCCTCGAGACGTTCGTAGTTTAAGTGCCGGTCATGTTCCGTACTTTCGGGTCGTGACAAATGGTTAGGACAGTCGTACGACTTTGTTGATTGTTCGTCAAGGGTCGTGCGGGTGGGTTTAACGCAATCAAGATAATAACGGGTTGAACTTGACTAGGACCTTTTGATTTGTTGATTATTCGTCAAGGTCACTTGGGTCCTAGGGATAAAAATTACATCGGGAGTTTCAAAAGAACTGAAACTTGCCAGGCATGCGCATACCTTCTGGAGTATGGTGACTTGAGTGGATTCCGTCAAGTTATCATGCGATGATAGTTGGATCCCGATTCCCACTGATGAGTTAGTTTACTCCTCGGGTGACCCTGACTAATTCTTCTTTCAGGTTTGGAGGAGAATTTGAGGTACAGTGGGAGGTTTCCAGATTAGACAAAGTGATAACCATTCTGATCTAGGTTAGAGTGCACGCTGAGTGTTTCTTTTCTCTCTCTCTTTGGCAGCGACCATTGACCCGACCCTGGACTATGACTCAGTGACCAAGTTGACCGAACCTTCTTAACACTGGCTTTTGGATTGTCAGAGTTGCAGACCTCATTGCCACTCCTACTTTTACCCTTTTCTCCAGGACACCCCGCATTACTGCGAACGTCCACTTCCATTGGACAAAACCATCGTATGGTTAGATACGAACTCGAAGGAATTCGAGGATGGTTTCCGGTTCTGGAGAAAGCGGATAGGATTATTCAGTTGTCTTTTCCTTTTTGCCTTCTCTCAAGTTACGAGTACTCCTTAGTTTAGGAGATAGTACACCTATTACGCAAATTGGATAGTCTTCTTCCAAACCTTAAGCTGGTGCCGACCGGTAGGGAATGAAGAAAACCAATTAGCCTAAACGGTGTGCAGAAGGTATTAAGATTAAGAAAAAGCAAGGGATTAGTAAGAGGGCAAAGTAAAATGTGACTGCTATTCACGATCAAACCAAGTATTTCTTCGCCAATCCTGAATCACCTTTGTATTTCTCCAGGACACTCCGTATCACTACGACGATCCACAATTTATTGGATACTCCATCGTATGGTTATATACGAACTCGAAAGGAACTTGTTCCAGTTCGGGGATGGATTCTGGTCCAGGAGAAATAGGAATACAGTTTATTCGGTTGTCTTTTATCTTCACCTTCTCTCGCTTTGCGAGTACTCCTAGGATTAGGACAGTACATCCATTATGCTTATTGGATAGTCTTCTTCCAAAGCATAGGCTGGTGCCGAATGGTAGGGAAGGAAGAAAACCAATTGGCCTAAAGGGGTGTGCAGAAGGTAATGACTAAAGACATATAAAGGGATTTGGAGAGGTGGAAAAGACTTATACGGTTATAATTGTGAATCTGGATAATGGAAGAGGCATTACTAAGAATACCGGAATACCCCACCGAAACATTTCAATGTTTCAGTTTCACTGTGTAATGTTAAAAGAAAACTGATTTCCCGATTAGATACTTACTCCAGGGTATGTATTTACCAGGTATGATTCTCACATCTGTATGGTTTTACAGATGATGAGTGGGAGTAAGTCATTAGAAATAGGGTAATCATCCTCATTATATCGGGATTCGTTGTAATCGGTGATATTTGAGGAGATCATCTGGGCTGTTTGCCGGTTGGCAAATATTTGGTTTTGAATATCCGCTGTTGTGCACCAATTTCAAATTGATATATCTGTACGTCTATTTTCATAGAGTGAGATATATCTTTTGATATTATATCGATGACATTTACCTATATCAGTGGATGGTTAGGTAAGGAGCATCAAACAGCGGTGTAATTCTTCTTAGCCATAAGTACAGTTTTCAACCTACGACGCACAGTGAAAGAGTTGTTAGAATCAGTGGACTTATACAGAGTATTGTATGTTGTCCAGTGTCCATTAGGACAGAGGGGTTGGTCCTCATACTATATTCTGTTTACTTTTAACTTCTCTAGTTCTTAGACATGTGTTTCGTGGAAACACAGGGTCTAAGTTTTGAGGAGTTATAGGTATTTGAATAGAGTAGAGAACCAGGTGTAGCAAGTATCGGGATTCTTCAAAGTGATCGAAGATGTAGATACTTGTGTATGGTATTCAGTTGATAGTAATGATTAAGAGAACTTGCTTCTCTTTCAGGTTACTCATAATTGGAAGCATTCCTAAGTTGAGTAACGCTGATCGGCCTCTCTCCATTTACTTGACATGCACTGGAGACAGCTGCATGATTTGAATCTGGTTCAATTAAATCAGTGCCTCTGTTTCTATATTGGATATAGAACAGTTCATATCTTGACATTGTTAAGGTACGGGGAGTTGTCCGGCTTATGATTAAAA
The DNA here is from genome assembly GCA_030015575.1 of Agapanthus africanus. Classification (NCBI taxonomy): domain Eukaryota; kingdom Viridiplantae; phylum Streptophyta; class Magnoliopsida; order Asparagales; family Amaryllidaceae; genus Agapanthus; species Agapanthus africanus. The sequence continues at coordinate 195,283,995 of JASDDO010000024.1, read as the reverse complement.
CCAGACACTGGACAACTCAAGGCATGTTTCTGTAATGTCTGTTTGTGGGTTGACCCAGGCTATGACGAGGGTTGACTTTCTACCATCTGGCAGATCAATAGAAATATTGTTCTAGACTCGCCACAGTTTTATTAAAAATGGATTTTTCAAAAACAGTAGTGAGAGTATGGTAGAACTGGAAGTGATTCCAGAACCGCAAACGATTACTGAAGATTTGATAAGGAACCTAAAGATTCAATCTGATTTGACATTCCATTGGCCACTCCGCAGATACGGTGGGTAACTTCAGGCACCCGAGAGGTACTCCGGTAGCCTCAAGGACGGTGACAGGGAAGTTCTTGTTTACCCACACTTACCATTGCTGTTGTTCCAGGCCGCGAGACCCGGCAGGAGGATGAGTATAACGTCGTTCTGAACTAGCTTCAGAAGTGTACATGTATATGACTCTGCTAGAGGGTTGTCGTAGTCAGTGGGAGCAGCGGAAGCATTGGTGGACAGGTAGCTTATGTCTATTTATAGACTAAAGCAGATATAGCGGAGATAGATCATCTATTTCTGATGTGACAGTCATAGGTTTGACTTCATCAGAATAGGGGATGGATCTGTTGAGAAGGTAGTAGGGTGTGATGTCGTGGTATTTGGATGACATACACAGAGTAGGAAGTGATATTCCTATACTACGATCGGTTATACTTTGGTCGTCACACAGTGGTTTCTCCACATGGGACTTGGACATTATATCTGACATACTGGTTACTAGATCTATGGTTTTAGATCTAGATTTGGGTGGTTTCCCAATCTGGGTACTTAGACAGCATTCTAAGAGTATTTAGAATGGACGACTCCTGGCATGGTAGTGTACCTGCAGGTAATGGAGTCACCCTCTCTAAAGGTGTCTTACAGACTAAAGGGGAGAGGGATGTGCATGATTGGCAGATCACTTGCTTAGGCAATTAAGTCAATCATGAGATGTCAAGTACCACACCAGATGTTGTTCTTGCACTAGATGCAATAAGTTGACATTGATCCAATCCTGGAGAAACAGTCGGAAGCAGTTTTAGAACATAAGTGGATGTTCTAGGGATATGATAACGACAGCCTCATTTGGGAGACAGTTATCATTCCAGGCTTGCAAGGTGACATAGACGACAAGGAGGTTGTCAGAGTTATAGTTTTCCTTCTGACGAGGGGCAGTATTTTGGACAGGTGGTCCAAGGCAATACTGAGGGTGGCATGGCGCAGGATACTGATTAAGTTCAGTTGACGATACAGTCTAAGAAGTTTGGATTTGGAGTTCATTTATGAGCTAGGTCCCATCAGACATCCAGACATTCTAAGACAGGTATTGCTCATTTCGGAATATGGCTTTCTCCGCGAACTAGAGATATAGAGAAACATAGAAAGAAACATCACAGCGGATCCACTCACTGAGGCTATTCCTCGAACGCAATAGTTTCGCAAACGAGCTTTGTGAGACTGACTAGTAGAGGAGTTGGGTGTTCGGTATCACACGGGCTGTGAGTATGCGGCATCGCAATAATTAGCCTTGAGTGCAAGTGGGAGATTGTTGGAGATAGTGCCCTCAGAGTCAATTATTGGATCACAGGCACGTGATTGCAATGATTGAGGGAGGACCTATCCCGGTAGGACAGTCTTACTCGAAATGATAGTATGCTATCTGGTTTACCTTTATCATCGTGTACTGCTTTAGGTGACCTGACATGTCGCTATTACACGCTGATAGAGCCCCTAGGATTCTTGCTTGACTGCCGGCAGTATGATGGCGATCATATACGTGAGAGCTGGTGGTCTATAAGCACATCCTTAAAAAGTCCCTAGTCGTGGGAGTTTCGAGACAGGGCATCGATTCTCCAGAGTAGACTAGTGTATACAGTCGAGACCCCGACGAGGGGCGGTGGCCGGTCTCACAAGCCACTGGTGTCAGTTGGTTCACCTAAGATGTATACAGGTGCTCATTGGGTTATGAGTACACCGGACAGGACTCGCCGAGAACATGCTAGTTGGGCTTATACCAGACGTCAGATAGCAGTTCCCTGGTGACATGTGTACAGGTTAGTTCATCGACCTGGGGATCGTCATTTGTCTCGTGTGAGTTCCCACTGTACTTTGATTACTACCCTACCACGGCTCAAAGGAGTCGTGCAAACAGGTTTTAGTTGGGTACAGTCCCGAGCCACATGGAGGCAGTGAGCGGATCTTCAGGGGTTCGTCTCTCCCAGTATTGGGGGTGAGGTCGCGCTGTGTCTAGGAGAGCCATTACGCAAAGCCCTCGGCCGAGGCAGGAGATTTACTGGTAGGTATTCCAGTAGTATCTCAGGGCGTTCTGGGCTACACTCCGACACGACTTGTACCGCTTTTGGGGGTCTCACTTTTACCAACCCCCTAGGCCCGACATGCGATACTCATAGACGAACGGACCGGACTGTACGGATATTGTCACTGACAGGCTCAGTAGGGTGTCAGGATGAGTTCGCTCATCGACGTCCCTTTTGGTCAATAGCTGGTGGTCCATCACGTATTGGCTAATACCTCTGACGTGCTAGTGGTTAAATCCACAGCCATAGTATTGACGAGTCTTTAGAGTCCACCACACTTACAGTTGCTCAAGCTTTCGGGCGAAACGCTGTAGAGGCCGTATGGAGATATGGTAGGGTCCGATCAGATACGTGCGGTATTGCACGGATAAGGATCGGACGGTTTGTACTAGTGGCCGTATATTTATATGGCAAGGTTCGATCAGATACGTGCGGTATTGCACGGATCAGGATCGAACGGTTTTTACTAGCCGGCTTTGGTTTAAGCCGGTCCTAGTTTAGTACAGTGTAGATTTTGTCTCATTGCATTTGTATCCGGTCAGAATACAGATGCGGGTGTGTATGCATAGTATCGGGGTTTTCTTGTAATTCATTACGGGACCAGTTTTCTGGAGTTGCCAGTTTGCATTCCGTTCCGGCCGGTTTTCCTTTGTTCTTTCCCGGCCGGACTTTTCTGATGGAGGGGGTTATTTGCAAGTTTGCAAATAACATGTTGTGGAGGGTTTTCTTGCATATGTTTTGATTATGATGGCATCTTTTCTTTTCAACCATCATTTGATTCTCTTTTAATCACTAAAAGGTGATTAGAGTTTGATGTGAGATTGTGATGATGAGGTTTGGATATGGTCACCTTTCTCTTTCTCCTACACTCACCTCCCTTCTTGTTATGGTTGGTATTTTCATTCCTCCACCATATTATTCTCACTAGATGGAAGAACACTTCACTTGAGAGAAAAAGAATGAGAGAGTTCATTTTGTGATGTGAGGAATTCTTCATCTCATCTTCCTCTTGCTAGAAAATTGAAAGCACCAATTTTCTTTACCTCTTCCTCCATCCATCAATGGCAACAACATAACCCCAAAGAGACAAGCATCTTCTACACTACATTCTACAGCATTTCTTGGGCATGTCGACTTGCCGGCTTCATGCCCGAGTTTCCTCGGTATTGAGGCGGGAGCCCGTAAAAGACGCAGGCGATGTGGTGCCCTTCCGGCGAGGAGGCGACGATATGGAGACTAGACTTTCCGCGGGAGATTGGGACGATGACGAGAAGACCGGAGGACTCGGATCACTCGGTATACTTCTCTTCCCATCTCTTGTTAGCTAGCATTAGGTTAATGGTTACGATCTGGGTTTTTCATTGTCCGCGGTAGCGCCAGTTTCCAAGTAAGGAAAATTTTGATTCCGCATTTTGGCCTCGGATAGACGGCCGGGGCGCTGCCGTGGCGCAACACCAATAAGCATAATGGGTGTACTGTCCTAATCCTAGGAGCACTCGCAATGCGAGAGAAGGTGAAGATAAAAGACAACCGAATGTACTTTATTCCTATTTCTCCTGAACCAGGATCCATCCCCGAACTGGAACAAGTTCCTTTCGAATTTGTATATAACCATACGATGGATTATCTAATAAACTGGGATCTTCGTAATGATACGGAGTGTCCTGGAGAAATTCAAAGGTGATGTGGGATTGGCGAAGAATATTTGGTTTGGTCGTGAATATCAGTCGCAATTTACTTTGCCCTCTTACTAATCCCTTTCTTTGTCTTAACTTAATAGCTTTTGCACACCGTTTAGGCTAATTGGTTTTCTTCATTCCCCACCGTTCGGCACCAGCCTAAGGTTTGGAAGAAGACTATCCAATCTGCGTAATAGGTGTACTACTCCTAAACCAAGGAGTACTCGCAACCTGAGAGAAGGTAAAAGGAAAAGACAACTGAATAGTCCTATTCGTTTTCTCCAGAACCGGAAACCATCCTCGAAATCCTTCGAGTTCGTATATAACCATACGATGGTTTTGTCCAATGGAAGTGGACGTTCATAGTAATACGGGGTGTCCTGGAGAAAAGGGTAAAAGTAGGAGTGGCAATGAGGTCTGCAACTTTGACAATCCAAAAGCCAGTGTTAAGAAGGTTCGGTCAACTTGGTCACAGAGTCATAGTCTAGGGTCGGGTCAATGGTCGCTGCCAAAGAGAGAGAGAAAAGAAACACTCAGCGTGCACTCTAACCTAGATTAGAATAGTTATTACTTTATCTAATCTGGAAACCTCCCACTGTAACGTCAAATTCTTCCCCAAACCTGAAAGAAGAATTAGCCGGGATCACCCGAGGAGTAAACCAACTCATCAGTGGGAATCGGGATCCAACTATCATCGCATGATAACGTGACGGAATCCGCTCATGATATCACACTCCAGAAGGTATGCGCATATCTGGCAAGTTTCAGTTCTTTTGAAGCTCCCGATGTGGATTTTTTCCCTATGCTCTTATGACCTTGACTTTGGCCAACAAATCATAAGTCACATGTCAAGTTCTACCCGTCATTCTCCAGGTTGATTTGAACCCACCCGTACAAGCCCTTGACTTTGGCCAAGAAGGCTATACGACTGTCCCAAACCAACGCATCTATCTATACTGCATATGAATACCCAATAGCTACCAAACACTGTGCCTTGACTTTGGCCAACAAACACAGCTTGAATACTATTGACTACCCATATGAAACGACGGAGGGCTACGAATGGTTTCTGGAGAAAACCTTTAACGTAATGAACTTAATATCGTTGAAGGAACATGATAGCTTTTTAGAAAAATATAGTGACGAAAACCTTTGCTAAAGAGGTCACTCCCGGTGAAGGGATCTCGGCTCTTTCCCCGTGGAATAAGGTGCAGGATATTCCAACTGAATACCACGATGCAAAGCAAAAGTAAACGGCTATAGTGAAGTTACTGCCCTGACGCAATCTTTTGTCCAAGGGGTCACTCCCGGTGAAGGGATCTCGGCCCTTGCCTCGTCGATTGAGGAGCTGGATATTCATAACCGAATACCACTGTGCAAAACAAAAATAAACGCCCCTGCAATAACAGCTTTTTGAAAAAGTGTTCCAACAACATCAGAATAGGTTGTTTATCTTACATTGATCCGAATCAACGCAGTCCCATCAATTGATCACACCATAAAAGAACGAAAATAATGATGTACGTATATGCCATCCGCATTCGCCACTGGGTCCCATCATCACCCGTTAGGTTACTTAACTAACGACAGAGCAGGGACTGGACAAGCGCGGATGCAAAACATATACAACATCTACTAGTATATATATAATATATAATTTTCGCTCAAGGCGTGATAAAATGCAACATCATAGAAATGTACAGCATCACAGAACAATACAGATATCTGGGATCCCCGGGTTTCATAGAGCCGCTACTGAAACCCGACGTTCCCCTGGTCGTGTGGATAGCCTGTGCAATGAAATCCTAGACCCCTACGGGCGTGGCAAGTTACCCGCCAAAACCTGAAGCGAGGCAGCCCCCTTCAGCAACGTGAATGGACAACCCAACACTTTACGGAATCCGGTAACTTGGGCACCCCTCCTGGGTCAACCTATACCCCCTACGAGTGCGGCGAATAGCCCGCCAATTCTAGAGAAAAGCCCCCTCCGTCTCAATGCCATAAGATGCAGGCCCGTTGCCTTCTAGAACCTGGCTATCCGTGCACCCCTCCGTGGGGTAATCCTAGTACAGAAAGTAAAATTACATACAACGGGTACATCGACCGCAACATGGTCGTGCCCCAAAAGAATAATACAAACAGGCAGTGACGGCAGTCCACATGTCGGACGCTCGCCCCGCAATATCAAATGTACATATAAAAACAAAACTGTACTACCACTGCAACCAGGCTATCCCCACGACCAATCCGCAACAACACAGCACAATCACAGAACATCAACGTGAATGTCACGTTCGCAAATCCGTCTAACCGGGCTAAGCAGTTAGACAGGATTTACCGATCGAGTGACATTCATGGTCGCAGATATAATATAAATACTGTGAACTAGCATGTTTAAAATATCCGATCGAACAAATTTTATCAAGTTGGCCCCCAAGCATTATTGTAGCACATAAAGAAAATCTGGGCCCAAAAAGAATATACCAAAATCCCTATTTTCAGCCCAAAAGCCCACTGCAAAAAAATGGTGAAGTGAAGACTCAATACTGCGGCGGAACCGCGGCCAAATAGGGGTTACGGCCGCGGTTCCGCGGTCGTATGGAGGGATCACACTACCAAATTTTCACAGTGTTCTTATAATTCCATGTACATCATTCTGCAACAACCTGAAAAATTTTTAGAGTCCAAAAAATTTCGTCAGAAACCTGATGCACACGAAATACGGTTTTTGGGATTTTTGTTCGATCGGGTCTTTAAACATACTAGAGAAAGCTAGGCTAAGTTAATGGCCTGTCTCTGATACCAATGTAAGTCCGCGGCGGCACCCCGACCGTCGATCCGACGCCGGAAACGCGGAAACGAAAACTTTCAAAAACTATTGAACCGGCACCACCGCGCACTTTTCACCCGGATCGGGCCATTAACCTAGCAACTAGCAAAGTAAAAGATGGGGTGAGAGATATACCGAGCGATCCGAGTCCTTCGATCTTCTCGTCGTCTTCCCGATCTCCCGCGGAATCTCCGTCCGTCACCACCTCGTCGGAAAGGGCACCACGTAGCCGATTTCTTTTACGGGCTCCCACCTCTGGACCGAGGTAACTCGGGCGCGAAGTTGGCTAGCCGACGCGTCCAAGGAGTGCTATAGGCTAGTGTAGAATGGTTGTCTCATTTGGGGTAGTGAAGTTGCCATTGGTGATGGAGGAATGAGGTTAAGAAAAAAATGGTGTTTTCATTTTTTCCAAACAAGAAGAATGAGATGACGAAATATGTGCCACCACCAAAATGAAAATCTCTCTCTCACTCTCATCAAATTGTGGCCGGCCTCCCTTTTAGGAAATATGGTGGAGGAATCAACAAAACAAGAAGGGAGGTGATGGTAGGAAAAGCAAAGGAGTGACCATACCAAAATATGACGATCACAATGTCAATTTCATTTTAAATCTCATCTAATCTCAATAAAGCAAGCCATCATGAAAAAGCAAAGATGCTTAACTTATCACAATGCCACAAAAGCAAGAAACCCCTCCACAAAAGTTATTTGCAAACTTGCAAATAACCCCCTCCATCGGAAAAGTCCGGCCGGGAAAGAACGAAGGAAAACCGGCCGGAACGGAATGCAAACTGGCAACTTCAGAAAACGGATTCCGTAATAAATTACAGGAAAACCCCACTACTGCATATACATGCCCGCATTTGTATTCCCACTGAATACAAACGCAACGAGACAAAATCTACACTGTCTAATACTAGGATCCGGCTTAAGCCAAAGCCGGCTAGTAAAAACCGTCCGATCACGATCCGTGCAATACCGCACGTATCTGATCGAACCCTGCTATATCTCCATACGGCCTCTACAGCGTTTCGCCCGAAACTTGAGTAACTGTCTGTATGGTGGACTCTAAAGACTCGTCAACACTATGGCTGTGGATTTAACCACTAGCACGTCAGAGGTATTAGCCATACGTGACGGGCCATCAGCTATTTACTAAAAGAGACGTCGATAAGCGAACTCATCCTGACACCCTACTGAGCCTGTCAGTGACAATATCCGTACAGTCCGGTCCGTTCGTCTATGAGTATCGCATGGCGGGCCTAGGGGGTTGGTAAAAGTCAGACCCCCAAAAGCGGTACAAGTCGTGTCGGAGCGTAGCCCAGAATACCCTGAGATACTACTGGAATACCTACCAGTAAATCTCCTGCCTCGGCCGAGGGCTTTGTGTAATGGCTCTCCTAGACACAGCGCGACCTCACCCCCAATACCGGGAGAGACGAACCCCTGCAGATCCGCTCACTGCCTCCATGTGGCTCGGGACTGTACCCAACTAAAACCTGTTTGCACGACTCCTTTGAGCCGTGGTAGGGTAGTAATCAAAGTACAGTGGGAACTCACACGAGACAAATGACGATCTCAGGACGATGAACTAACCTGTACACATGTCACCAGGGAACTGCTATCTGACGTCTGGTATAATCCCAACTAGCATGTTCCCGGCGAGTCCTGTCCGGTGTACTCATAACCCAATAAGCACCTGTATACATCTTAGGTGAACCAACTGACACCAGTGGCTTGTGAGACCGGCCACCGCTCCTCGTCGGGGTCTCGACGGTATACACTAGTCTACTCTGGAGTATCGATGCCCTGTCTCGACACTCCCACGACTAGGGACCTTTTAAGGATGTGCTTATAGACTCCAGCTCTTACGTATATGATCGCCCTCATACTGCTGATAGTCAAGCAAGAATCCTAGGAGCTCTATCAACGTGCAATAGCGACTCGTAAGGTCACCTAAAGCAGTACACGATGATAAAGATAAACCAGATAGGATACTATCATCTTGAGTAAGACTGTCCTACCGGAATAGGTTCTCCCTCAATCATTGCAATCACGTGCCTGTGATCCAAAAATTGACTCTGAGGGCACTATCTCCAACATTTTCAATTACAAGCACACCTGAAGTCGAAGCCACAGCTTGCTTCGGGTCCTGGTTCTTGGCATTCCAAGTTTTGCAATCTTTCTTCCAATGGCCTTTCCTATGACAGTGGAAGCACTCGTCCTTTGCCACTACTGGCACTGCAATCTTTGTCTTTCCCTTAGCTCCCACCTTACTAACATCTCCTCTCGGTTTGGTAGCGGCCTTCTTCTTCTTTCCTTTGGCCCTAGCCTTGGACCCGGAAGAGGAAGCACCGCGAACAAACATAGTGGATGTTTCCCTTGCTTTCTGCAAGGTGTCCTCTGCACTTCTCAACATGTTAAGGAGTTCTGGAAGTTCAACTTCTTTTCTTTGAATGTTGAAATTCAGAATAATCTGTGCGTAGGTGGAAGGAAGGGACTGAAGAATCAAGTCTGTATAGAGCTCGTTCTCCAAAGTCGTCCCGAGGTCCGCGAGCTCTTCTATATAGCCAATCATCTTTAGGACATGTTCTCCTACAGATGATCCGACGGTCAGCCTCGACTGAAACAAGTTCTTCGAGGTCTCGTATCTTGCTATACGAGATTTCTCTCCATACAGTTCCTTAGTGTGGAGAAATATGGAATCAAGATCCATATTCTCGTACCTCCTCTGGTGTTCATCATTCATAAAGGCAAGCACGATGCATTTGGCCTTCGCGCAATCTAACTCCCAGGTCTTGTGGATTTCCTTATCCACGATACTGGATTTTGGACCAAGGACAGCAGGTGCCTTAGCAGTAAGGACATACCCCAATTTGTTATAAGTCAAAGCCATCTTAACATTCCGGAACCAATCTTTATAGTTTGGCCCTGTCAATATATTTTTTTTCTAATAGTAACTTAAGGCCTGTCATGTTCTGGGTCGCTGCAATTAGGAGAGAGAGGGCACACTTTAGCATGATGCTCTTGCAAGTTTAGAGTGGTTTTTAGTTTATCTAAACTGGATGGCTCCCACTGTTTCTCGAATCCCTCCTTAAACCAAAAAGGAAGAACTAGCCAGGACTATTTCACCGTACAATACTTGCTTAACCGTTCAGCCAGGCCGGTGTCGGTACTTCGAGGGAGGTTTTCCGACGCTTTCGCGAAGTTCCTTAATTAAATAACCTCTTTTCTCTGGGGGCGTAGCCCCGCTGACACTTTTCTTGACACCTACTTGGTTTATAGCATTGATCGTTAAGTGACGAATCTCCTGATGAGTAGCGGATACTCACAGTAGGATCGGAATTCAAATATCATCGTGTGATAAAGTTGAAGGAATCCTACCAAAATTATCATACTCCAAATGGTATGCATCTCTTTGCAAATTTCAGTTTCTTTAGAAATTCCCGATATAAATTTCTGCCCCATGCTCTTATGACCTTGGCGTTGGTCAAAATGTCATAAGTCACATGTCAAGTTCTACCCATCATTATCTTGTTAATTTGAACCCATCCGTACATACCCCTGACGTTGGTCAAATGATAATACGACTGTCCCAAACTAACTCATCTATCTATGCAACAAATGAATACCCAGCAGCTACCAAACACCATGCCTTGGTGTTGGTCAAAATACATAGCTTGAATACTACTGAATACCCAAATGAAATGACGGAGGGCTACGAATGGTTTTGGCGAAACCGTGAACATAGTGAACTTGATATGATCGAAAGAACCTGATAGCTTTTAAAAGGAGTGGTTAAAGCTCCGCAATTAAAAATATCTTCTGTTTTAAAAATAACCGAGTGGTTTCTTTTAAACTGTTCCAACGATTCAACTTTAGTTTATTTTTTTTTTGCATTAATATAATGCGTCCCATCAATTAACCTATCATTGCAGAAAACAACGAAAATACAATGTCCTCTTATGCCATCCGCATTCGCCACTGGGTCTCGTCATCACCCGTTAGGTTACTTAACTAACGACAGAGCGGGGGCTGGGCTAGCGCGGGTGTAAAACATAAGTGACGTCTAATAGCTATCATATATAGATATTGTACATTCGTCAGACGCAATAATAGGCATTCCAGATCATAGAAGAACATATTGGATTTTCTACGAATCCACATTCCTTTTGAGCCTGTAAAGAAAGACGGATTACACAGTCGTGATGAATAGCCAAAACCCCACCCTAGACCCCTACGGGTATGGCAAACTACCTGCCAAGTACCCGAAATGAAGCGGTCTCCCTCAACAACGTGAGTAGGCCACTAAACACTTCAAAGTACCCGGTAGTTTGTGTACCCCATCTTGGGTCTATCCTAGGAGCATAAAACAGTAAATGAAATAATACAACGGTGGCTACAACCGCAACCTGGATGTGCCCCGCAAAAGAATATTACAACAATTTACAAATTACATTTGAATGAAATAAACACTCGTCTCACATCCCCGGCTATCCATTCACGACAATCCAACAAGTCCATATTTACAAACAGTAAAAATCAATACAGAAATGTGCAACCCCCTGCTAACCGACATACTAGCAGTTAGGGGATGTTTACGAACACATTAAACAAATCACAGATATAATCAAATTAGCCAAACATCTTATAATTTCGATCAAGCAAACACAATTGATTCTACTCCAAATACTTCACTGTGCACCTGAAACTTGAGCAGAAACAAAACATTCCAGAAAGAACAAATTCAACACAGAAGAGTTACTGGGGAATTTTGGGCTGACTCGGCCCCAACCCGGCCGCGGATCCGCGGCGGAATGGTTGGATCGGCCGCGGATCCGCGGTGGTTTGGCCAAGTTAGGACCCCAAATTTCTCCAGTAACCTTAAGTTTCCCTGCTTGTATTTCTAAGGGTCCCTGAAAAATTTTTAGACCCCGTATTAAAATCGACAGAAACTATGTGAAAGTTAGGGTTTTTCCGGTTCATTTTGCGATCGAATTTCTAACGACTTTGCTAACAAGTTAGTTATGGTTTAGCGAGGCTCTGATACCACTGTAAGTCGACGTTAAATACCTCACAAGCTGCGGGGAGGCAGAATAGGAAAAACAATCATTTTGTTTAAACTAATATCGACTAACTTTACGGATCTTTGCCAAACCCTAACTAACAAAACCATAGAAGTCGTAAGCTACTATGAAAGATGATTATACCTAATGAATCAATTCCTTCTTGTTCTCTTTTATCACCTCCTCGTCGGCCTCCTCGATGTGATAGAAGATCCACCCGAGAGCTACTTCTCCAAGCTTGACCTCACACTTGAGGTAACTAGGTAACTAAGAGTGCTAATCAAAGCAACCTAGAGGATATAGAATAGGATTAGGGATCAATTAGTCTTGCTAACCCTTGATCTCAATACATGAGAGGTTAGGGTTAGGGTTTGAAGAGAGAGAGCTTGAGGAGAGAGAATGTGATAATAATTATCAAATGGAAATTAACTCATTTGTGTATATATATGAAGCATAATATATCTTGCACAAAAATATCTTTGCACAAATATCTTCATGCTTCATTTAATACCTAATGAATCATCTAGTGAGTCATTAGAAGCATTAATGCTTCATTAACTCTCTTGATGAATCATCTCCATAAGTCATAAAACCATTTAATGCATATAACACCTAAGCTCTCCACATCATCAACCTTCTAGAAGCTTCTCGATAATTTACGAGAATGCCCCTCCTATCCGTGAAAACACGGAAATACTGAGACTGCATAAATCCAATAATCCAATACTAGAATCTGGATTAAACCAAAGCCCGCTAGTAAAAACTGTCCGAACATCGTACGTGCGTGAAAACACGTATGTGTCCGAACCCTGTCGTAAAACCATACGACCTCTATATCGTTTCGCCCGAAGCAGGGAAACTCTCTGTGTGGGACTCTAAAGACTCGACTACTACGCTGGCAGTGGGTTTAACCACAGACCGCAAGCGGCACTAGCTGTATGTAACGGTCCCCAGGTAGATGTCGATAAGAAGGCCGATGAGGAAACCCATCCAAACTCCTACCGAGCCTGATGTGACAATCTCCGTACAGTCCGGTCTGTTCGTCTAGGACTATCGCATATCGGGCCTAGGGGGCGGCAAGCGTCAGTCCCCTAAAAGCGGTATAAGTTGTGTCGGAGCGAAGCCCATTACACCTTGAGAAGCTACTGGAAATCCTACCAGTAAATCTCGCTTGCCCTGGACAGGGACTTTGCGTAATGGCTCTCCAGACACAGCGCGATATCAACTCTCAATACCGGAAGAGACGAATCCTATCTAACCGCCACTGCCTCCAAGTGCTCGGGACTGCACCTAACTGCTACCTGTTTGCAAGACTCCTTTGAACCGTGGTAGGGTAGCAATCTAAGAACAGTGGGAACACACTCGAGGCGAAGCAGCAGTGTCAAGTCTGCGGACTATGCCGTACTCATGTCACCTGGGAACTGTTAACTGACGACGGGTATAATACCAACTAACAGTTCCCTGCGAGTCCTATTCGGTGTACCCGTAACCCAACGAGCACCTGTATACTATCTCCAGTACGACGTACTGATAGCTGTGGGACAGACCATCTCCCCAACTGGGATGAGTAGCGTACACACTAGTCTACTCCGGAGTATCGATGCCCTGTCTCGATAATCCTACGACTAGGGACCTGAAAAAGGATGTTCTTGTAGACTACCCAGCCCCCACTAGTGTGACTGCCATCACAACACTGGTAGTCAAGCAAGATCCTAAGGGCTCTATCAATACGTACATACATATTAAGATAGATATAAACCAAGTAGCATACTACCATGTTTAGCAAGACTGTTAATATAAATGTGAATATCCCAAGCTTCCATTAAGTAATATACAAGCTAGTATGATGCAATAATGGCCCCTAGGGCATAAACACCAACAGGATCATCCATCGCCCATCATATGGGTCAATAAGCGCATACACTGGTCTACTCTAGAATATCGATGCCCCGTCTCGATACTCCCACGACTAGGAACATTTGATGGATGTACTTGCCGACTATCTCTGCCCCACTAGTATGATCTGCATCATAGTCCTGGTAGTCAAGTACTCATCCTAAGGGCTTTATCAACATGTAATAGAGAGACAATAAGAGTACATATTAAGATAAAGAGCAACCGGATAGCATACTATCATGTCGAGCAAGAAAGTCCTCCCTATATATGTCTAAGCATCCACTACAATATATATCGCATGTACAGTAATGGCCTCTAGGGTATACATATAACTAACAATTTCCCACTTACACTAAGGCCATTTGTTGCAGTATCTCATACTCAACGTCCTATAGAAGTCTCTCTAGGGTAAAGCCTTTGTGAGTGGATCCACCGTGTTTTCCTTCACGTCAACTTTCCTGACCTCGATCCCTTGAAGATCAACCATCTCCCTGATTAGGTGATACTTGCCTCGTAATCTGTCTGGAACGCTGATGGGACCTGCGTTCCTAGGACAAAACCACAACTCCATTGTTGTCACAATAACAGTTATTGGACGCTTAATAGTAGGAACCATGTTCATTTCATGAACAAGAATTATCCAGACATCTACTTTGGTAGCATCGTTGGTAGCGATGTATCTAGCCTTTATCGTCTAGTATGTCACGGTATCTAGCTTGGAACTCTTCAAATATACCGTCCCTCCACTGAGGGTAAAGACAATGCCTATGACCGACTTTCAGTCGACCTTATCACTTTGGAATCTTGAACCAAGAACATTCTTTTAGTGCTTCTCAAGTACTTAAGAATGTCCTCTACAGCTGTCCAACGATTCTCCCAAGATCCGATTGATTCCTGATCACTACACCTAGTGATTTAGCTACATCTGGTCTGGTACATAACATCGCATACATGATAGAGCCTACTGCCAAAGCATAGGGTATCCCTTGCATGCGAGCTCTCTCCAAATCAGTCTCGGGAGACATCTTTTTGGAGAGAGTGATTCATGAGTAAGTGGACAAACCACCATGCTTAGAATCTTCCACACTAAACCCCTTTAGAATAGTGTTAATGTACCTGGATTTGGGACACTCCCAATATCCACTTAGATCTATCACATAGATCATAATCCATAAGATGTAGTAGGTATCATCTAGATCTTCTATTGAGAATCTTCGTGATAAGAGGAGCTTGACCGAATGTAGCATATGAAACCATTTCCTATCAAGAGTATGTCATCTACGTACAATACGTGTAAGTCAACCTCACTCTCCACATCCTTCTTGTATATACAAGGTTCATCTACCATTTTGATGAAGTCAAACTCTTTGACTACCACATCAAATCAGATGTTCCAACTCCGCGATGCTTGCTTTAATCCTGATGGACTTAAGCATAGCTTTGAAAGTCTCAACTTTTCCATTTACACCAAGAATCTTCTCAAGATCCATCTGCTCCTGATGGGTTTTACCCCTTCAGGTGCAACATTCAAAGTCATACTTTGTTGGTGTATATGGATTCCATCTTTGATTGCATAGCATCCAGCCATTTCACAAAATCTCCACTTGTGATGGCCTGCCTGAATCTAGTTGGGCCATCATCTACCATGATGCAATCCTCGCTCCCACTGTCACTGAGAAAATCGTAGTATCTCAAGTGGATGTGGAACCCTACCAGATTCGCGGAGAGGCTGGGATTCGTTCGAGACTATTGAATCCTTTGGTTTCACCAAATCATCAGCTGTTAGCTTGTCTAGCTGGAACTCCTTCCAGTTCTACCTCATGACCACTAATTTCTTCATAAGAAATTCATTTTCTAAAAAGGTGGCATGCTGAGAAACAAACACCTTTTGCTCCTCAGTATGGTAGAAGATATCCCCTTGCAAATGTTTGGTATATCCTAACAAACTTATACAGAACTGACCTTGTCTTGAGCTTTTCCGGATTCTGCCTTTCAACATAGGCCGGAAAACTCCATACCTTAACTTGTTTAAGACATGATCTTTTCCCATTCCATATCTCATCTGGAGTGGTAGGCACTGATTTAGATGGAACCCCATTTAATAGGTATGCAGCTTCTCAAGTGCATAACACGAAAAGGAAATAGGTAACTCAGCAATACTCATCATAGAGCGCGCCATATTTCATAGGGTGTGATACCTCCGCCCCAATACATCGTTGTGCTGTGGTGTACTCAAAGGAGTAAGCTGAGGAAGAATCACATTCTCTTTTTAGAAACTCCAGGAACTCCATGCGCAAGTATTCCCTTCTCCGATCACATCGAAGAACTTAATACTTCTACCCGTTTGGTCCTCAACTTCAAGTTTATATTCATTGAATTTCTCAAAAGTTTCAAACTTGTGTTTCAACAGGAACATATGTCCGAATCTCAAGAGATGACCAGTGAATATAATGAAGTACGAAGAACAAACCCTGGCATTTGTAGACATTGGACAATATACATCATCATGTATTCGTCCCAAGAGTTCAATAACTCTTTCTCTATTTCCAGTAAACGGAGTATTGGTCATTTTATTTTTGAGACAAGACTGGCAAGTATCATAAGATGAAAATTCGAACAGATTTTCATATCCATCCTTATGTAACTTAGCTGGTCGTGTCGCATTGATATGACCTAGTCTACAATGCCACAGAAGGATTCGTTCATTTCTGAACTACTCCTCTTGTGTGTGTTCTACTTATTTTGAACTATGGTTTGATTTAGAACGTATATGCTATTACATAACGTGCCTGATCCAATCAACTCTTGATTTATGAAAATATTCACAACATTATCCTGCAATACAAAATTATATCCTTCTTTAACTTAATAAAGAAACTAATGTAATGATGTATATCAGGTTCGGTATGTAATAACATTCGTTCAGAATCAATGTATTTACCACTTAGTAATACAAGGTGATATCTGCCAACTGATTTGGCTGCAACAATTGCACCATTCTCTAACACTTAAAGGCATATCACCCATTCTCAGTTCTCTACCTTTTTGTAGCCCATGTAACATGTTACATATGCGGGATCCTGATCCGGTATCACATACCCAGGACGTAGAGAATACTGAGAAACAGTTCTTAGTGATGAACACACCCGAAGAAGATGCATCTATATGCTCATTCTTCGAATGGGTGGCATAGGAATCCGGATATTCCCCTATTTCCTGCTCGAACTTATAACAATTATAAGATAAAGCGGAACCAACGTTCCCCAGCTCAATATAATAAACAGGTTCGGTCAATGCATCCATATTATTATCTTGATTAAGGCGTGACATGGTCGCTACCAGGAGAGAGAGAGAGAAGAAAACACTCTGCGTGTGCACTTACAAGATCAGATTGGTTATTATTTTATCTAATCAGGATGGCTCCCACTGTTTTTGTCAAATCTTCCTTCAAACCCTAAAAGGTAAGACTAGCCGGGATTAATTACACCCTACAAGTTCGCCAATCTTTCGGCCAGGCCAATGTCGGTACTTTGAGGGAGGTTCCCCGTGTTTTCGCACGGACCTAATTAAAATAAACCTCATTTTCCCAGGGGCGTAACCCCGTTAACACCTTTCTAGATACCTACTTGATCGGCTAATTGTAATGTGTAAAACTCTCCCAGGAGTAACTCTTACTCGCAGTGGGTATCGGGATCCAACTATCTCATAGAAGGTATGCAAACTCATTACAAATTTCAACACATGAAATTCCCGATAATATTTTACCCCTAGCGTCCTATGACCTTGACAGAGGCCAAACTACCCATAGGGCGCTAGTCAAGTTCAACCGTTCATTTCTTGATTGAATTAGACCCACCTGCACGACCCTTGACGGAGGCCAAACAACACCGTATGAATACCCTAATCCAATCGCATCACATGCTCCAGATAAGTACTAATCAGCTACCGTACACTACGCCTTGACGGAGGCCAAACTACCGTAGCACAAATACTAAAAACTACTTATCTGAAATGACGGAGGGCGACGACATGTTTTTAAGAAAACCCTTTGCGTAATTAACTTGATATCGTTGTAGAATCGAGTGATTTTGAAAAGGAGTGTTTTTGAGGCTTTTGCTAGTTTTGCTAAAGAGATCGCTCCCGGTGAAGGGATCTCGGCTCTTTCCTTATCGAATAAGGTGCAGGATATTTCACAAATACCACTATGTAAAGCATGAACTAGAAAAGCAATCAAAAGACAACACCGAGTATGTTGTAGCATCTGCCAGTTTCGCTAAAAGGGTCACTCCCGGTGAAGGGATCTCAGCTCTTTTCTTATCGAATAAGGTGTTGGATATTCTACAAGGAATACCTCTATGTAAAGAAAGAACTAGAGCTACCAGATTTTAAAACAAGTTTCTACAACATCTTTAAGTTTCTTTTATTTCATTAATCTCATTAATGAAGTCTCATCAATTATGATTCCTAAGCATCACAAAAGAAACGAAAGCAGCAATATTAATTATATATCATATATATAATATAAGCATTCGTCTCAACATATAAAGTGATCACATCACAAAATATCAGCAGCAGAAGAATCACATATGAAATATTGGATATACTAGGAATTCTGTGTTTTAATTTAAGCTAATAAAAAGATGGATTCTACGGTCGCGATGAATAGCCAAACTCACATCCCTAGACCCCTACGAGAGCGGCAAGCAACCCTTTTAATTCTAGAGTTAGGAGACCCGGTCTCGACTCCTCGAGATGGTCTCCCACTGGACTCTAGAACCCGGTTACTTGTGCTCTCCTCCTTGAGTCTATCCTAATGCGGAAAAGTAAATAATATACATCAATGGTGACACCTGTTGGGTTAACCTAGCACCTCATCAAGGGTTTGGTAGCATCACATATGCCATAATCGAAATTTTAGAGGTGCTAAGTTAACTCGACAAGAATCGAAACTAGAAGTTTTAGGGATTCATACAAATAAGCATTACATGCAAATGTAAAACTATCACTAAGAGTAGAGATTACAACCTTTGTAGATCTCCCTCGGTGACTCCTTGGCACTATGAGAGTTTGGAACGGATCGATGAAAGCCTTCCTTGTCCACGGTGATCCACCCGAAGTCCCTTTGCCCAAAGCTCCTTGCCTTACTTGTTTCGCAAACGAAGTAGAGCAAACACCCTACACAAATCGGCTAGATGTGTGTAGTATGATGATGTGGTTTGTATTCAACAATTGA
This sequence comes from Agapanthus africanus, assembly GCA_030015575.1. Taxonomy (NCBI): domain Eukaryota; kingdom Viridiplantae; phylum Streptophyta; class Magnoliopsida; order Asparagales; family Amaryllidaceae; genus Agapanthus; species Agapanthus africanus. The sequence goes on along the minus strand of JASDDO010000024.1, from coordinate 195,264,955 downwards.
AACCCTTTCTTTTATCAACTTCACTCTAGAGAAAAATCAAGAGAGGAAGAAGAAGATTATGGTGGCTAAGCTTGAGCTTTCTATCATATCACATATGATAACTTGTTATCTTCACACCTTTGCACTAATTGTATACCTTGTTTCATATCACATATGAAGCCTTATATAGTGACGAGAAGGAATAATCATCATTATTCCATTCCCACTATAATTATGGGTGGAAATTCTTTTCATAAAGAATTAAGCATGGGTTGAAATTCTTTTCATTAAAGTTAAATAAAGTTTACCCACTAAAGAATAAAGGAGCATGAGTGGGTTTTCTTTACATTAATTTAAAATGATAAATATAAATAAAAGCTCCAATATAAGTCTTGCATTGCCACCATTCTTGTATCATCAACCATGATACTATGTATGTATGTATGTGTCCATGCACATCATCATGTGCATACATGCATGCATACAAAAGGATTTAATTAAAGAATTAATCTAAATGTAATTTGTTAAATCAACACTTGATTTAGCAAACCGGTCATATCACATATGATCCGACAAATAGAAAATGCCCGATTAATATACGTTATCACATAACTGTATTTAATCGGGTCCCGCGCATATCTCATATGCACACCACATCTTTTGCCTGAGCCAGGAAACTTCATTGTGGGTCTCTAAGACTCGTCAATACGCCGGCAGAAGATGATGATCATATCAAACACCTACAAGCCGCAAGAGGTCAGCTAAACATAACGGCCACCCAGGTGTTGAAACGATCAGAAGAAAACCAGCGAAGCTGTAAAAACTCCCGTCGAGCCAACTGGCAACACTTACCGTACAGTCCGGTCTCTTCGTCAGATATGTTGCATATCGAGTCCAGGGATGGAATCATCGACCCCAGTAACTCAATAAGTCATGCTGGTGTATGGCTCATAACAGATCGAGAAACTACTGATAACTCTTATCAGTAAATCTCAGCAGCCCTGGCCAGGGACTTCATGTTATAGCCAATCGAGCATAGCACAACATCAACCCCCAATACCGGGAGAGACGAAACCCCTCCTATCGCTCATTGCCTCCATGTGCCTCGAGACTGTACCCAAAGACCACCTGTTTGCACGACTCAGTAGAACCGTGGTAGGGTGGAGATCAAAGTATAGTGGGAGGACACACAAGACTCTATGACGATCTCGGGTCTACAAACTAACCTGTACCAGTATCACCTGAGAACTTCTATCCGACGATAGATATAATACCACATAGGAGTTCTCGGCGAGTCCGTTCAGTGTACCCAGTCTTCACTGAGCACCCGCATACAATCTTTGGTGTCTCCTCACCAGATGGATATGGGATCATCCATCGCCCATCATATGGGACAAGAATGGTATACGCTAGTCTATTCTTGAATATCGATGCCCTGTCTCGATACACCCTCGACTAGGAACATTTCAAGGATATGCTTATAGACTACACGTGCCCCACTAGTATGATCCGCATCATAATCACAGTAGTCAAGCAAATATCCTTTGGGCTTTATCAACATGTGTAAATGATTAAATCTACATGTCCAGATAAAGTAAACCAGATAGCGTACTATCATGTTGAGCAAGAAAGTTATCCATCTCCATATATATATGTCCAAGTTTCCACTATCCATATAATGGCCTTTAGGGCATACATATTACTAACAATCTCCCACTTGCACTAAGGCCAATTATTGGCGTATCTCATATCCAACATTTCAAACAGTCGCTCATGCTGAGGCTGTGAAAGTGCCTTGGTGAATGGATCCGCTGTGTTATCCTTTGTATCTACTCTCCGAATCTCAATCTCCTGGCGATCTACTATCTCCCGGATCAGATGATATCGCCTTAGGATGTGTCTGGACTTCTGATGGGACCTTAGTTCTTTGGCTAACGCTATAGCTCTATTATTATCACAATACAATGGTATTAGATAAACAATGGTTGGAACTACTCCTAGTTTCGCAATGAACTTCTTTATCCAGACGGCTTCCTTAGCAGCATCAGTTGCAGCAATATACTCAGCTTCCATCGTGGAGTCTGCAACGGTGTCCTGTTTGGAACTCTTCCAACTAACCGCTCCTCCATTTAGGGTAAATACAAACCCTGAGATAGATTTGCTGTCATCCTTGTCGCTTTAGAAGCTGGAATCGGTAAAAGCCTCCATCTGGAGATCCCCATTACTATACACCAAGAACAATTCTTTAGTCCTTCGCAAGTACTTAAGAATGTTCTTCACTGCTATCCAATGTTTCTCCCCTGGGTTAGATTGATACCTGCTTACTACAGCCAGTGCATAAGCCACATCAGGACGAGTACACAACATCGCATACATTATAGATCCTACGGCTGAAGCGTAGGGAATAACGCTCATGCGAGCTCTCTCTTCATCAGTCTTCGGACAGAAGTCCTTAGAGAGAGTGATTCCATGACTAGCAGGCAAGGCACCACGCTTGGAATCTTCCATACTAAACCTCTTTAGAATGGTGTCTATGTATTTTGATTGGGACAGTCCCAATAACCTCTTGGATCTATCTTTATAGATCCTAATGCCCAAAATGCGCGAGGCATCACCCATGTCCTTCATGGAGAACCTTTGTGATAAGAATAGTTTGACCGATTGTAGCATAGGAACATCATTTCCTATCAGGAGAATTTCATCTACGTACAATACGAGGAATGTGACAGTACTCCCTACAATCTTCTTATAAATACATGGTTCATCTATATTTCTGATAAAATCAAACTCTTTGATTGTATCATCAAAGCAGATGTTCCAGCTCCTTGAGGCCTGCTTTAATCCATAAATGGATTTAAGCAATCTACATGCTTTCCCGCTGCTCCTACTATCAATGAAGCCCTCTGGCTGATCCATAAAAACACATTCTTCTAAATCACCATTTAGAAATGCAGTTTTCACGTCCATCTGCCATATTTCATAATCATAGTGAGCAGCAATAGCAAGTAGGATCCTAATGGATTTAAGCATTGCTACCGGAGAGAAAGTTTCATCATAGTCCAAGCCTGGTCTTTGACGAAAACCTTTTGCTACAAGCCTTGCTTTATAGGTCTCCACCTGCCCATCTATACCAATCTTTCTCTTAAAGATCCATTTGCACCCAACGGGTTTTATCCTAGGAGGCGCAACGTCCAAAGTCCATACTTTGTTGGTGTACATTGACTCCATTTCGGATCTCATTGCTTCCAGCCATTTCACTGAGTCACCACTCATGATAGCTTGCTGAAAACTAGTAGGGTCATCATCATCCATGATGCAATCTTCTCCATCACCATCTATGAGAAACCCATAGTATCTCTCTGGTGGGCGAGAAGTTCTACTAGACCTCCTGAGCGGCTGAGGTTCTTGAAGTTCTACTGCAATATCAGTTTCAACCAATTCCTCCTGAGTAATTTGTGTCTCTAGAACCTCTTCTAGTTCTACCACATTGCCATTAGTACTTTCCGCAAAGATCTCATTTTCCAAAAATGTGGCATGCTGAGCAACAAACACCTTTTGTTCCTCTTTGTGGTAGAATAGATATCCATACGAATGTTTTGGATACCCCACAAATTTACACATAACTGATCGTGTCTCGAGTTTGTCTGGATTCTGCTTTTTAAAAAAAGCCGGACAACCCCAAATCCTAAACCTTTTATGAGATGGTCTCTTTCCATTCCACATCTCATATGGAGTGGTAGACACGGTCTTGGTTGGAACCCTGTTCAATAGATACATTGCTGTCTCCAATGCATGTCCCCAAAAGGAAAGCGGTAACTCAGTATCACACATCATGGATCGTACCATATCCAATAGGGTACGATTCCTCCATTCTGACACACCATTGTGCTGTGGTGTGTAAGGAGGAGTGAGCTGAGAGAGAATCCCATTCTCTTTTAAGAAGTCTAGAAACTCTGTACTTAAATATTCACCACCTCGATCCGATCGAAGTTTCTTGATGCTCAAGCCTGTTTGCTTCTCTACTTCAAGTTTATACTCCTTGAATTTCTCAAAGGCTTCGGATTTGTGCTTTATCAAAAACACGTATCCGAATCTTGAGAAATCATCAGTAAAAGTGATGAAGTATGAAAAACCACCTCTTGCATGTATAGACATTGGTCCGCATACATCACTATGTATGAGGCTTAAGAGTTCACCAGCTCTCTCTCCATGTCCACTAAACGGAGTTTTGGTCATTTTACCTTTGATACAAGACTGGCAAGTCGCATAAGATTTATATTCAAACGGATTTAAATATCCATCTTTATGTAGCTTGTTTAGTCTTGTTTCATTAATATGACCAAGTCTACAATGCCAAAGAAAAGCTTCATTTATATCTGAAAACTTTCTTTTACTAGTATGTTGTATATTGAAAACTGTGTGTTGGTTCAGGACGTAAATACCGTTATTTAGTGTACCATACCCAATCAACTCTTGATTCAGGTTAATGTTCATAACATTATTTTGCAATATAAAATGATATCCTTCATTTTCCAACAAAGAAACAGATATTATGTTACACAGCATACTTGGTACTAAATAACACGGGTTCAAAACCAAAATACTTCCTGAAGGCAACCCTAGATGATACTCTCCCACGGATACAGCATGTATATTGGAACCATTTCCAACCCGCAGAGTATGATCTCCAATCTTTAAAACTCTACTATTTCTCAATCCCTGCATACAATTGCAGATGTGAGAACCAGAACCGGTATCCAATACCCAGGATGCAGAGTTTAAAGAAAAACAGTTTTCAGTTACAAACACACCTGAAGTGGAAGCATCAGCATGCTTCTTCTTCTTGAGATCAGCAAGATATTCAGCACAGTTTCGTTTCCAATGTCCTGACTTTTTACAGTAAAAACATTCTCCTTTCCTGCTTCCCACAGCCCCGGCTTTGTCTTTCCCCTTTGCCTTTCTAACTCCACCTTTCTGCTTGATGGACTTCTTCTTTTTCTTTCCCTTGGCCTTAGCTTTTGGGAATGAAGAGGAAGATGGCCCAGCAAGCAGAGCGGGAGTCCTTGCCATTTTCAACGTGTTCTCTGCACTTCTCAACATATTGAGAAGTTCAGGCAATGATTTCTCCAAATCATTCATATTGAAATTTACTATGAACAGAGCAAAGGCAGGGAGGAGAGACTGCAGAACAATATCCGTATATTACTCATTATCCATAGTCCATCCCAGTTCCTCAAGTTCTTCAATAAGACCAATCATTTTCAAAACATGGTCTCCAACTGATGCACCAGGGGCCATTCGCATCTGAAACAGCTTTCTAGATGCCTCGTATCTCAAAGTACGAGATTGCTCTTCATACAACTCCTTTGTGTGAAGAAAGATGGTTTGCACATCCATATTCTCGTGTTGCTTCTGATGGACATTGTCCATAGAAGCGAGCGCGAGGCACTTGGCCGTGTTGCAGTCATTTTCCCAAGTTTTTCGGATCTCCTTATCCGAGACAGATGATTCAGGTCCTGGGACGGGTGGGGTTCGGTATTGAGGACATATGATACCTTATCATATGAAAGTGCAATGTTTAAGTTCCTCAACCATTCTTTATAATTTAGTCCTGTCAGTTTATTTTTCTCAAGTAGAAGCTTAAGTCCTGACATCGGTAACTGCCATTCGGAGAGAGAAAAGGATACACTTAGCGAAATGCTCTTGCAAAGAATTAGATTGGTTATTATTTTATCTAATCGATGTCTCCCACTGCTTTTATCAAATTTTCTTTCAAAATCTGAAAAGAAAACTAGCCAGGAATAATTACATTCTACTGTTTCACTAACCGGTCAGTCTTTCTAGACACCCACTGGATTAGCTAATTGTAAAGTGCAAAACTCTCCTGGAAGTAACACTTACTCACAGTGAGATCGAGATCCAACTATCACATAGATGGTATGCAATCTCATTGCAAATTTCAACTCTTGAAATTCCCGATGTGGTTTTACCCCTAGTCACTTATGACCTTGGCTATGGTCAACATATCATAAGTACTAGTCAAATTCTATCCGTCATTTCATGATTAACTAGACCCACCCATATGACCTTTGACTATGATCAACATAATCACATGAATGTCCCAACTAATCGCATCATATGCTTTGTAGGAAGACATCACTTAGCTACCGTACACTACGCCTTGACTATAATCAACATACGCAGCACGAATACTAAGTACTCTACTTCCTAAAATGACGGAGGGTTGCGGATGGTTTTTAAGAAAACCTTTAACGCTTTGAACTTGATCTCGTTGTAGAATCAAACAGTTAAGAAAAGGAGTGGCTTAAGCTCCGCATCTTTTTGAAACTTGTATTTTTCATAAAAAGCCGAGTTGGTTTCAAATCTGATTCTACAAAATCATTAGGTTTCTTTTCTTTACATTAATCTCATTAATGTGATCCCATCATTTAAGCTCGTAAGCCATCACAGAATAGAACGTATACTTATACCATCCGCATTCGCCACAGTGTCCCGTTATGCACCGTTAGGTTACTTAACTAACGGCATAGCGGGGCGGGACTAGCGCGGGTGTAAAATATAAGCAACGTTTATTATATATCATATATATAATAATAATTCATTCGTCTCAGATACTAAGTAATCACATTACAGAATATCAACAGCAGAAGCACATAAAAGGATATCTAGGATGTCCGTATTTTGTATCGAGCCAACAATAGAAAATACGGATTCCACGGTCGCGATGAATAGCCAAGCCCACACCCCTAGATCCTTACGAGAGCGGCAAGTGATCCCGCCAATTCTAGAGTTTAGGAGACCCGGTCTCGACTCCTCGAGATGGCCTCCCACTGAACCCTAGAACCCGGTCACTTGTGCTCCCCTCCTTGGGTCTATCCTAATGTGGAAAAGTAAATAATATACAATTGATTTATACATGAATGAAAATAAAACTCTCATCTCAAATAAAAACCCCCGGCTTTTCATTCGCGACAATCCTACTCATCATATCTCAGCAACACATAATATCTCATATCATCAACGTAAGTAAGTATGCGTATCCCGATTGTCGTTGACGTATAGCAACGAAAACGGCGATACACCACATACTACACTTACGGTCGCAGAAAATAAAATGAAAAACTACAACATTTGGAATCCACAATCACTTTAGACATCATAAATTCGAAATATCACATACTTCGTATTTCATGCCTAACTATACGAATTCCACATATTGTATCATATTCCAGATAAATAGACAATGTTAAACTTTTCGATCGAATAAACAAACACCCTAGATTTCCCTAATTGCACAACACTTGAGCCGAGTTCAAAAATTTCTAGAACATGTCATAGCCCCTTATGGACCAACCGTAGAAGGGTCAAACCAACGCCTCACATGTGGCAACGCTAAACTATCACAAACCCTAAGGTTCAGTGACAGTTTTGACGGTCACATAATCGAGTTAAGGTTATGTTCTTCTAGAGTGTCCACAGATACGCTTGCATGTTTTTCGAAAGTTTCGAACTCGGGAAAAATCCAACACTTGGAATTTTTTCAATACGGGAAAAATTGTGTTTCTAATATTCGTTCAAACATTTTAACACGTTCTAAAAAATCTGAAAATCTGAACGAAGTTAAACTTTTCGATTGAATCACCAAAAACAATATATCTCCAGAAAACTCAACACTTGAGTAATTTTAAAATATCTTAGAGGCATGTACTATTACATACGGGTCTACTGTAGAAAGATTATTCCATGATCCCTCTGTACGGCCGCGGAACCGCGGCTAAAGGCATGCTATGGCCGCGGAACCGCGGCACTTTAGAGAGATCAGTGGAAAATTTTTATACAGTAATTCATAGAAAAGCCTGCTGAATTTTTAAAGAATTTTTAATTTGGAAAAATCCAATTTTCAAAAAATTTCCAGAGAGCGGTCTAAATTGGTGTTTCGTGTTTCGAGCGGACTTTTAACATCGCCTACGCATCGCCTAAAACTCTAGCTTAGCTCTGATACCACTGTTGGGTTAGCCTAGCACCTCATCAAGGGTTTGGTAGCATCACATATGCCATAATCGAAATTTTAGAGGTGCTAAGTTAACTCGACAAGAATCGAAACTAGAAGTTTTAGGGATTTATACAAATAAGCATCACATGCAAATGTAAAACTATCACTAAGAGTAGAGATTACAACCTTTGTAGATCTCCCTCGGTGACTCCTTGGCACTATGAGAGTTTGGAACGGATCGATGGAAGCCTTCCTTGTCCACGATGATCCACCCGAAGTCCCTTTGCCCAAAGCTCCTTGCCTTACTTGTTTCGCAAATAAAGTAGAGCAAACACTCTACACAAATCGGCTAGATGTGTGTAGTATGATGATGTGGTTTGTATTCAACAATTGAAACCCTTTCTTTTATCAACTTCACTCTAGAGAAAAATCAAGAGAGGAAGAAGAAGATTATGGTGGCTAAGCTTGCGCTTTCTATCATATCACATATGATAACTTGTTTTCTTCACACCTTTGCACTAATTGTATACCTTGTTTCATATCACATATGAAGCCTTATATAGTGATGAGAAGGAATAATCATCATTATTCCATTCCCACTATAATTATGGGTGGAAATTCTTTTCATAAAGAATTAAGCATGGGTGGAAATTCTTTTCATTAAAGTTAAATAAAGTTTACCCACTAAAGAATAAAGGAGCATGAGTGGGTTTTTTTACATTAATTTAAAATGATAAATATAAATAAAAGCTCCAATATAAGTCTTGCATTGCCACCATTCTTGTATCATCAACCATGATACTATGTATGTATGTATGTGTCCATGCACATCATCATGTGCATACATGCATGCATACAAAAGGATTTAATTAAAGAATTAATCTAAATGTAATTTGTTAAATCAACACTTGATTTAGCAAACCGGTCATATCACATACGATCCGACAAATAGAAAATGCCCGATTAATATACGTTATCACATAACTGTATTTAATCGGGTCCTGCGCATATCTCATATGCACACCACATGTTTTGCCTGAGCCAGGAAACATCATTGTGGGACTTTAAGACTCGTCAATACGCCGGCAGCAGATGATGATCATATCAAACACCTATAAGCCGCAAGAGGTCAGCTAAACATAACGGCCACCCGGGTATTGAAACGATCAGAAGAAAACCAGCGAAGCTGTAAAAAAACCCCGTCGAGCCAACTGGCAACACTTACCGTACAGTCCGGTCTCTTCGTCAGATATGCTGCATATCGAGTCCAGGGATGGAATCGTCGACCCCAGTAACTCAATAAGTCATGCTGGTGTATGGCTCATAACAGATCGAGAAACTACTGATAACTCTTATCAGTAAATCTCAGCAGCCCTGGCCAGGGACTTCATGTTATAGCCAATCGAGCATAGCACAACATCAACCCCCAATACCGGGAGAGACGAAACCCCTCCTATCGCTCATTGCCTCCATGTGCCTCGAGACTGTACCCAAAGACCACCTGTTTACACGACTCAGTAGAGCCGTGGTAGGGTGGAGATCAAAGTATAGTGGGAGGACACACAAGACTCTATGACGATCTCGGGTCTATAGACTAACCTGTACTAGTGTCACCTGAGAACTGCTATCCGACGATAGATATAATACCACATAGGAGTTCTCGGCGAGTCCGTTCAGTGTACCCAGTCTTTACTGAGCACCCGCATACAATCTTTGGTGTCTCCTCACCAGATAGATATGGGATCATCCATCGCCCATCATATGGGACAAGAATGGTATACGCTAGTCTACTCTGGAATATCGATGCCCTGTCTCGATACATCCTCGACTAGGAACATTTCAAGGATATGCTTATAGACTACACGTGCCCCACTAGTATGATCCGCATCATAATCACAGTAGTCAAGCAAATATCCTTTGGGCTTTATCAACATGTGTAAATGATTAAATCTACATGTCCAGATAAAGTAAACCAGATAGGGTACTATCATGTTGAGCAAGAAAGTTATCCATCTCCATATATATATGTCCAAGTTTCCACTATCCATATAATGGACTTTAGGGCATACATATTACTAACAACACCATCCTCAACCCGGAAGTTTCCCAATAAAAGAATATTACATACAAGCTTTTACATGAATGAAAATGAAAAACTCTCATCTCACATAAAAAAAAACCCGGCTGTTCAAAACACGACGATCCAATATAACATATCACAGTAACACATAACATCACATGTCATCAACGTAAGTAAATATGCGTATCCTAATTTTCATTAACATATAGCAACGAAACCGGCGATACACCACATATTACACTTACGGCCTCAGAAAAGAAAGTGAAAAACTATAACAATTGGCATCCGCAACCACTTTAGACATCATAAACCCAATGTATCACATACTTTGGATTTCATGCCTAACTAAATGAATTCCTTATACATCACATACCTAACAATTATAAACTTCGCATTTTAGTCTCGATATTGAAAACACTTTCCAATAACTAGTCGGGTAATTCAACAAGATTCCCGATAACCTGATCGAATGCTCGTCGGAAACTTTAGTAGATGGCCGCACCCCCGATGCCTTCGACGAAGTACACTAAGGCGGAACACCGCGGCCGCGAGCACCCGAACGGATGCTTTTAGCGACGGGGTTCTCCTACAGTCACTTGGTCGGGGCTATGCGGCATGGCTATCTAGTAAGGTTACCCGGTGAGTATCCGCGCACACTACATAATTGCGACGGACTTTTGATCCACATCAAAATTCCGTGGCAACCGATCAAATGAGACTAAATTGCTAGATTTATAAAATTCAAACTACTTATCACATAACTAATTTAGTGGATTCCAAATATTGTATCACAATCATAGATAACCAGACGATGTTAAACTTTTCGATCGAATAAACAAATACCCAAAATTTCTCAAAAAGCTCAACACTTGAGCGGAGTTTAAAAAATACCCAGAATATGCCACAACACCTATGAACCATCCGTAGAAGGGCCGACCCATGCCTCACTCATGTCACCACGGAATCGCCGCAAACCCTAGGGTATGACTACGGTTCCGCGATCCAAAAATTCGAGTTTGGATATCGTTCTAGAGGGTCCACAGAATCGCTTGCATGATTTTTTGATGATTTTAAACTTGGAAAAAATCCAACTCTTGGAAAAAATCAAACTCTTAGAAAATTTCCAGCGAGGGAAAATATGGGTTATTGATATTCATTCGAACTTTTTAACGTCGTTTAAATAACCCGAAATAACGTTAAAATTACGAATACGAAACACTCCGAATTTCCTTTACACAAAGATAATATCACATGCAAATTTAGCAAAAACAAGCAACATAAGAAACACCAAAACTCAGAAACTGGAACACGCTAGAAATTTCAACCCAGAACACCACTAAAAACCGATCTGGCCGAATTTTATAGGTATGTGGCCGGCCATATTCCGGCGAAGGGGGGGTGAATTTTCTACCGTGTTTATGTTATATCTCATATAACATTCTTCAGTTGCTAAAAAAATTTTTAGAGGCCATTTAAAAAATGACAGAAACTAGGTTTTCTTGTTTCAAGTTTCGGAGTAGTTTCGATTTTGTAATCTAACAAACATCGTTTAAATCTCTAGCTTGGCTCTGATACCACTGCAGGGTTCCTTAGGGCGGAAGCAAGGTTTCGGGAGGTATCGTCCATACCGTTTTCAAATTTTTGTCGTACTAAAGAACCCTAACCCTAGAATCTTAACTAGAGATTTAGATGAATTAGCAATGCAAACAACTTTATATCTAAGTGAATGAGGAATACAACCTTTGTAGTCCGGTTCTTCACTTCTAAAGCTCCGTGTAGTAGTCCGTTCGCTCCAAGTAGTGAACATCCGAACTCTAGTAAGGGTTCACATGAAGAAATGAACAAGCTTGCTCGAAACCTTCGAGGCCGAAGATGATCTACGCCGAGGAGACTTAAGCTCATAATATCTCTTCACTAATGATAGATTAGTGAAGCAAACACCCTAAACTAAATGGATAATATAGTAGAGGATGATGAAGTAGAAATTGGGCTCACTTTAGATTTATATTTCTCACAATATTTCATCACCATTAGAAAAGCTAGAAAGCTTTCTCATGAGGAAGAAGTAAATGAAGTGGAGATGAGAATGAAGCTCATGAGGTGAGAATAGCAACCATGGGTGAGTTAGTGTTATACACTAACTCATGTAGAGAATAAACCATGGCTAACAATAATGGTTAGGTTAATAAATATCTACAAGTAAAACAAAGTTTGTTGACTAAGTCAATAATTAGCATAAGCTTCTCCAAGCTTCTAGCCATGACATAATTCCACCAATTTGTGATTTACTTTGATTAATAAAAACCTTAGATTATCATAAGCATGGTGTAAGTCACATACCCATGAAGCATGTATAATCTAGCATGACACAATAAAATGTACATTAATATATATCACATATATACTAAAGCACAAAGTGAGAAAAAGAAATGTTTAAGTGAGCAAATATTAGTTAATGTAATTCAATATATCAAATATATAATTATAAATTAAATTATTAAATCAACACTTGATTTAATAATCCGGCTATATCACATACAACCGGATAATATCAAATGTAACAATTTATCGAATCAACACTTGATCCGATAACTCGGCTATATCACATATAACCGACCGATATCTCATATCGCGAGAATAGAATGCGGTATCATATACGAGCATTAATCTCGGTCCCGCACATATCACTTATATGCTTCTACTTCGTTTCGCATGAACCATGAAATCTCTGTGTAGGACTCTAAAGACTCATCAATACGCCGGCAGTAGGTGATGATCATATCAAACACCCACAAGCTACAAGCGGTCTGCTAAATGTAACGGCCACGTAGGTATTGATCGATCAGAAGATCAACAAGCAAGCATGCTCATACTCCTACGAATCCAATCAGTAACACTACTGTACAGTCCGGTCTCTTCGTCAGATATGTCGCATATCATAACCTGCGGGTGGTATAACGTCAGACCCCAATAGCCTGATAAGTCATGCCGATGCAAGGTCCATAACGGTTCGAGAAACTACTGATAACACTTAGCAGTAAATCTCAACAACCCTGGTCAAGGATTTCCTCTTTTGGCCAATCGAACATAGCGCAATATCAACCCTTAATACCGGGAGAGACGAAATCCTCTCCTATCACTCATTGCCTCCATGTGACTCGGGACTGTACCCAAAAACCACCGTTTTTCATGATCTCTTGAACGCGGTAAGGTGGAAATCAAAGCACAATGGGAATCACACAAGACTCTATGACGATCTCGGGTCGACAGACTAACCTGTACCAGTGTCACCAGAGAACTGCTATTTGACGATAGGTATAATACCATCTAGGAGTTCTTGGCGAGTCCGTTCAGTGTACCCAGTCTCCACTGAGCACCCGTATGTCAAACACCAATGGATGTGGGATCATCCATCGCCCATCATATGGGTCAAGAAGCGCATACGCTAGTCTACTCTGGAATATCGATGCCTCGTCTCGATACTCCCACGACTAGGAACATTTGAAGGATGTACTTGCCGACTACCTCTGCCCCACTAGTATGATCTGCATCATAGTCTTGGTGGTCAAGTACTCATCCAAAAGGGTTTATCAACATGTAATAGAAAGACAATAAGAGTACATGTTAAGATAAAGAGCAACCAGATAGCATACTATCATGTCGAGCAAGAAAGTCCTCCCTATATATGTCTAAGCATCCACTACAATATACATCGCATGTACAGTAATGGCCTCTAGGGAATACATATAACTAACAATCTCCCACTTGCACTAAGGCCATTTGTTGCAGTATCTCATACTCAACGTCCTATAGAAGTCTCTCTAGGGGAAAGCCTTTGTGAGTGGATCCGCCGTGTTTTCCTTTACGTCAACTCTCCTGACCTCGATCCCTTGGAGATCAACCATCTCCCTGATCAGGTGATACTTGCTTAGAATATGTCTGGAACGCTGATGGGATCTGCGTTCCTAGGCCAAAGCCACAACTCCATTGTTGTCACAATAACAGTTATTGGACGCTCAATTGTAGGAACCATGTTCATTTCATGGACAGACTAACCTATACGCTCAATGGTAGGAACCATAGTGAAGGCAAACTAATAAACCAAAAGAATAAGCCATGCTTCACCCATGCCACAAAAATCTTCATTTTCCACCTCATTAATCTATTTTCTAAAAATAGATAAATCAAATAATAAGGTGTCCCATTCGAGAAGCATCTCTTGTAAAATTACAAGAATACCCTTACCGTATATACATACCTATATTCATACTAAAAAAATACGAATATGATGAGATAATAATAATCCAATAATATAATGCTAGAATCCGGCTTAAACCAAAACCCACTAGTATTATCCGTCCGAATAACATCCATGTAGCTAGTACACGTATATGATCGGAATCCTGCACGTAAAACCATATGACCTCTACATCGTTTCGTCTGAACCAGGGAAACCCTTTATGTGGGACTCTAAAGACTCGACAGTACGCTGGCAGTGGGTTTAACCACAATTCCGTCAACGACACTAGCTGTACGTAACGGCTACCCAGGTATCTGTCGAAAAGAAGGCCGATGAGCGAACTCATCCGAACCCCTACTGAGCCTATCTGTGACAATCTCCGTACAGTCCGGTCTATTCTTCTAAGAGTATCGCATATCGGGCCTAAGGGGGTAGTAAATGTCAGATCCATAATAGTACAATAAGTCGTGTCGGTGTAGAGCCCAATCACCCTGAGAAACTACTGGTGTACCTGCCAGTAAATCTCACTTGCCCTGGGCAGGGACTTTATGTATTGGTTATCCGAACACAGCGTGATATTAACTCCCAATACCGGGAGAGACGAATCCTTTCTATCCATTACTGCCTCCAAGTGCTTCGGGACTGCACCCAACCACTACCTGTTTGCATAACTTATTTGAGCTGTGGTAGAGTAGTAATCTAAGTACAGTGGGAACACACTTGAGACGAATAGTGATTTCAAGTCAATAGACTAACCTGTACTCATGTCACCCGAGAACAACTAACTGACGATAGGTATAATACCAACCAGCAGTTCCCATCGAGTCCGTCCAGTGTAACTCATAACTCAATGAGTACCTATATACTATCTCTTATATCGTATACCAATGGCCGCGGGACAGGCCATCTCCCCTGACTAGGATGAGAAGTGTATACACTAGTCTACTATGGAGTATCGATGCCCTGTCTCGACAATCTTACGACTAGGGACAAGCTTAAGGATATACTTATAGACTACCCAGCCCCCACTAGTATGACTGCCATCACAACACTGGTAGTCAAGAAAAAATCCTAAGGGCTCTATCAATATGTATTAGCGATATGCTACAAGAAACATATACACATATTAAGATAAAATCAAACTAGATAGCATACTATTCATATTGAGCAAGACTGTTTTTATATCTGTTTATATCCCAACCTTCCAAAATATAATATACAATCCAGTACTATACAATAATGGCCTTTAGGGCGTATATCGATAACAAATGTGGATGGACTGAGCTTTCTAAAGTTCGCCATGGTGCCCTCGTGCTGTGTTGGCCTGGGTGCTACTGCAACTACGGACTGCTGAACTGTCTGCAGACCCTCCTGAAAAGTCTCGGCCTGCTGCTAATTTAGCTCAGTTTGTCGCTTCTGGTTTTCCAGCATACCACGTACAACTCCAAGTAATGCGGCGTTATCTACACGCCTCTGGATTGACCGCAAATCTCTATCTGCCATGATTATGAAGCCAAGACACTGAATGGGATTAGTAACGGTTAACATGATTTAATAAACAAGATATTGATAGCTATAAATTCAAGACTGGAAAGATAGTAATGTGGCAGGATATGTTCCTAATTCCGGATTTCTTGGTTAGTTTATTGAGTTAAATACCCAACTACAAATGAACCAAACCCGACTAACCCTAAATCCTATGGCTCTGATACCAAACGAACCCTGTCACACCCTACTTCCCAAAATACATAAACACAACACGTGACAGAGCCAACCATGCTACCTATGACTAGGAACAATCCCTTCATAGTCACATTACGGCTGTCAATCGGATATCAAGAACAGTAAAATAAAATCTAGCTAACACACGTCCATCTGCCACAATAAATAAAATCAAAAAATGCATATAGCGGAAACGAATCAAGATCCAAATAAAAATAATCTCTGAATCACGTCCCTTTTGGGATCATATTGATAAAAATAAAACTATAGAAATAAATAAACTTAAGCATCTCTAAAACTAAACATCTAGTTCCTCATTACTCGGCTTGCTTGCTAAAATACTCATGATCTACCCGCGACAAAGTCAGAGGAACTGGGCCATGCAAAACCCAGACGTCAGTGCGTCATAAATATCAAAATAATAGTAATAACCAGGATAGGATGCTATGATTAAACATAAGTATGAATAAATAACACAGGTGTAAAATAGTGAGATATTGGTATGTAATGTGTATCCTAAAGTTTTTGCTTTTAAGTTATCTATTCTACAAGTCTTTGAAATCAATTTAATGGAATCGTCAATGTAGTTCAATAGTATCGCGTGTATGCCCGAGACCACAGTCAAAACTCTCGGGGCTGAATCTGAGACTTGCTGCTAAGCAGTAAACAAGTAACATGTACAGACGAATGATGTCAGCAGCATTATTCTGGGGCCGGCCAAGCCCGTATAGACCGATCGGTATCTGGAGTATCGAACTGTTGAGTTACAAGTCAGGTTTCATTATTGATTTTCCCTTACCCCTAAGGTTTTTTGTTCAAGTCGGGTATTGATGATATAAATCTAATACCAACACAGGATCAAGCAGGTACAAGTCTTGTCTATGTAGACAACAAGTCACCTCCGCCAGGACAATAAATCAGGATTGTCGACATTAGTAAAAGATCCAAATAACAAGTTTGGCAACATGTCGTGAACATGTCATGCAATATATTTTAACCTGAATAGACACCAAATGTAAAACTGTAACCAATATCGAAATACGGTAACCACAACTAATGCCAGGATGTATATGTATCTATCTGTAATAACCGTTTCATGTCCATTACCATATATATTGCAATCTAGATAATATACTGAACTGATATAGTAGTATGATAATATTGTGATGATCTGGCATGCAATTAGATAAACCATTAACGGTACGGATACAAACTGATATTATAAAACTGTAAATCGATAATATTTCCTGAATATTAAAACATGCATACTATCCTTAATCATATAAATATAAATAAAGTAGAATGTTGCAAGTTTAAAACTTGCCTGATCGAATCTCACGTCAAGATACGGTTATCACGTTTCGACTCCGAATAACGTCATGATACCAAACTCATGTATGCAAGAATTGATCTCACTGAGCAACTGCGTGACGTGGTAATTGGGTTAGACGACGACGGTGATTGGGTCGTCTGGATCGTCGGCGATGCGCGCAACTCCGGCGAGACCGATCAGAAAAGAACATAAGAAAAGAAAGAAGAAGAAGAAGAAAAGAAGAAGAAGAAAGAAAGAAGAAAGAAGAAGGTGATGGCGGGGTTGCTGGTGTTCTGAGGGTTGCCGACGAAACGAGGAGGTGCTGGAGGGTGAGGGTGGTAATCGGGTTCCGGCGATGAGGGGGTTGAAGGTGGGTTAAAGGTGATTGGGAAATAGAAGGAGAAGAAGAAGAAGAGGGTGCGGTGGTGGTGCTCTGGGGTTGCTGATGAGGAGGGGAAGGCGACGAGAGTGATGGTGGTGGTGGTCGGTTTCAAACGAGACCGACGACGAGGTCGACGAGGTGGGTGTGATGGGTTCTGGCTTGGGGCCGGCTCGTGAGACTTCGGGGAAGAAGAGGAAGGAGGTGTGGCCGCCGGTGGTGGTAAGGAGGTAAGGACGACGACGACGATGAGAGGGGTGGCGATGAGAGGGAGCGACGACAGGATGTTTGGAGCGGTTAGGGTTCGCGAGGGAGAGAGGGAAAAGAAGACGAGGGGAAGAAGGAGTGTTTAAATTTTTTTATCATATATATATATATATATATATATATATATATTAGGGAGAGAGAGACAGAGAGAGTTAGAGAAAGAGACGGATATTTTTTTTAAATTTAATATAATTATATATATATATATATATATATATATATATATATAAACTGTAATATATATTTTAGTTGCGAGGAAATATAAAATATATATATGGTAGGAATTTACAGATAATATCGGATCTCTCCAAATATTACCCGTACCCCTTTAAAAATCTAGTTTTTAAATCTGAAGAATATACATAAGGATTTAAATCATAATGCAATTGTCTATAATTAAAAACTTATACCCCCAAATAAAATGTACATAAATATACATAGCGATCCAATAATCTGTCTATTTAACTCTTACGATACGAATATGATATATGGGTGCAACCACCCGATATGGGGTACTTTGACATGCAAGGCTAGATGGAAAAATATTATTTGGTTTTATATTATATTATAAAGAGATTTGTAGAGTCTAAAATATATTATATATGTATATATATTCTAGATTTGCATGGATACACCGTACTAGCAAATATTTAATGTAATCTCAAATCATGTTGGGTTTTAAATATGCGGGTCGGATCGGATAATAACCACGGCTACTAATTGCATCATTCGGAACCCAATAGAAACAATACTAAAGAATTTTGCCGCAAGATTTGAAATACCCCAAACATATAGTATAAATGTACCAGGGTGTTACAATAATAATACTAGACATGTGACAGTAAACAGTGAAGCATGAAACAGCAGTGTAAAGTACTAGAATGAATGTATAAAATAACATAAACGGGTAGTAGTAGTGGGCATGGATCATGTCAGTAATCTGGATTAATATGCAAGTCATTAAACTAATAGTCTTTATGCCATTTGAAATTGATCGATGGAATGTATCTATATGTTTAGAAAGTGTCTCGTGCATGCCCGAGACAACGGTAAAAAATATGCCCGGGACATAACCCTGTCAGTCGTGCCGCTAGGCACAAATATCTACACGTATCACTGTCACTAATATCAAATGATCATCCTCTAAAATATTAAATACCTTGCTAAATATGAGTTCGATTCCACTTCGATTTCCCTTGTTTCCTCAAGTTTCATTAACTATAAGCATGAGGCTAGATGTGTACAAGTACGCACCAATAACACTGTGTTATTCACTTTTCCCTGCATTGTTCACTATAACAAATCGTTCACATTTCACTGGCGTACTCGACACAACTAATCCGATACCACTCACATTCGACAATGCAATATTCGCTGAGAATTAATAAGAGCTCTCGCTACCACTAAAGGTATCATGGTTGGGTAAATATGTGAATTGTGCTGCTAAACAAGTCATGTGCAATATAAGTCACCATGCGCCTTAAGAATTCAGAAAAAAAACCATATTAAATCGTACGATCATAATTAAACAAAATGATACAAAAGGGTAGAAATTAAACTTAAGCAGAAATCCAAAAAAAAAATTTTCAGGTCAATCGGGTTTCAGGTTTGTGAGTTACGGTCATTCCATTTTAAGTGTTAACTGCTGGAAATCCAGTTTCTGAACAGAAAGTCCATTTCGTAACAGATTTTACTTCCTGTTGGGATCATAATTAGGAGACGCTACAGTTAGGCAAAATTTAGATTTATCAATTATGTTTCCAACACACCAGCGGATTGACAATATCCGCTGCGTGCTGGGAGCTATGTCCTGTTTAAGGCTAGGGTATACAATCTGTCTATGTACTAAACTACAATATACCTTGACGGTTTAAAATACAATTAAAATATCAAACGACAGTAAAATTGAAAGAAACCACCACCTATAGTTAGCTAACATGATTATCTTCGTAACGGCATAGGGTTCCGCATATCTTCATTTTCATACAGAGCAATGCATTTATTTAGAGCCAGGTGTCAATGTGAAATGCTGCTCTGGACAGCAATCCAGAGACGCATTTCAAATCAGTTCCCGTCGTTGTGTTATATCAGTACCGAAATATAAATTATAAAGGGTTCTATCTTATTTAGTCGGCTTCGATATGAGCCCTAGAGCATCTCATTTCGATTTATATTTGATTTAATGCAGATTTTAGAACGTGGCATACGCGGTGAATTCCCGATTCAACATCGCTTTTTTTGGGGCGGCATTACGTGACGATATTCTCAATATTTTAAAACTTAAATCACTACAAAATAATTATTAACAGTAATGAGATTCCGTAAACATAAGGTATGGGCATTTTGAACGAGTATTCATTTATGTATCACATCGAACACTCGGGTTACATCTACGGGTAACAATCGAAATATCGGTTCCATTTAATCGATTCAACTAAATGTCGTTTAAATAAATTCTATTTGGTATTGTTACGGATTAGAAGACCGAGTCGGGCTTTCATTCATCACAATCAAACTATGGGGGTTTGCCAGGGAAATAATTTGTTTACAAATTATCGATATAGCTATACGAATGTGCATAAAAAACATTTATCGTGATTACTTTGATTAACTAATACTTTAGCATGAATAAGCAAGTGAAGGTTTTACTTGTTTTCGGTCGCTGATATAGAAGCGATGAACGGTAAGGTTCATCTCGACGCATGAGACGGTGACACGGAGCTGGGCACGGTGCGTACATGGTGTGATGGCGACCGATACTGGGCACGGTGGCGACACGGTACTGGACACGGTGCGACACGGTACATGGCATAATGGCGACACGGTATTGGGTACGGCGCAACATGTGCTAGGCACTAAGCAGGCATGAGTCATGGCATACAGTGGTACTGGTGCGGGGCACGGTGGTCCAGGAAGATCGGCACGGTGGCCTGGTCCATTGGTGGTGTGGTGGGGCTCGGCGTTGGTAGTGGCTCAAGATCTTGGAGGGTGTAAAGCTTGAGTGCGGCGTAGGGGAGTGGTGTCGGAGGTTGAATGAGATGGTCACGATGATGGAAGCTCGATGGGTTGTCGGTGAGGAGGTTGGGTGGTGCTGGGATCGCGAGCGATAGCGGTGGTCGCTGGAGTTTGTAAGGGGCTCGACGGTGAAAAACTTCGGTTGGCATGATGGTGGTCGACGATGAAGAGGCGGCGGCGGCTGTAGGGTGTTTTTCGTCATCCCATTAAGATGGGAATGTGTAACGACCCTAAAAGTCCTATACACTTTTATTGATCCAATATTAATATAAGAGTGTATTTCTGTCCTGATTTCGAGTTATAATTTATTTTGATAACTTATGTACAAGAAACTACTTATAGCTCACTGATTTCGAGTTATAACTTATGTTTAAGAAACTCCTTATAGCTCACTGATTAATCCTTTCATCTGCTATCCTATAGCCTGCAAGTTCGAATCCCATCAGTTCCAATTATTTTTAATATTTTTCTTTTTAAATTTTTCGGAAACCCAAGAGTTGCACATGCATTATACGAAGAAACGAAGAGCTGCAAATAAATCAAACAATAAAAACGAGACATATATACCCAGATGAATGCACTGCACGAACCCTGAGACCAACCCCCACTTTTGGACTGTCGATTTTTCCATTTTGACCGCCACCGGCGGTTGGAGTGACCCTAAATCTCCCCATTTTTGCCTGTGCATCCCTTCAGCTCCCCACTCCTCCTTTTTCCTATTTGATTTTCCTGCAATTAACCAGAGAACCTCAGACCCTTCATCTACTCCTTTTGCTCTCACTTTTAATACATTTTTATTATCTCTTTAATTTCCTATACACATATATTTACCCTTATAAATACCTAGCCTTTCTCCTTAGTTCTTCTCCTAGATTATTCTAAAAATACCACTCAAAATTCTCTCTCTCAGGCCTCACTCTAGCAAAGGAAGATAAGCACACAAGTCTAAACCAACTCCATCACTCAAGTTCATTCCTCTACACGTTAGCTACCTAGAGCCCGTTCTTGTGCGCGTAATCGGAGCCAAGTTCAAGTCTCCACGCACTGTAGGTCTTAGTTTCTCAACCGAACCTTCTTCTCTTTTTTTCTCTTACTTGTAAGAGTAGAAGCGGAAACAGTAAGTCTCCATCCCTATCTCTCTTTTTCTTTCTATCCTACATTCAAATTTGTAAGTCTCTGCCCTCTTAACATCTCTTTTTGCTCCCTTCTTACATCACAATAAAAAAATACGAATTTTAGTGGCTAACATCATTTTTAATTTAATTGTTGTAAATTTTTGACATATCCATTATAGTTTCATATTAGTATTAACAAGAAATTATTACTTACCATCATACCACCAATTATATGTCATGTTTCACCTACATATCATATGAATTTAGAATGAAAGTTTGTTATTGTTAAAACTATCCTAGAATGCATGTAATGCCAAAAAATCATGAACTTTAAAAGTAACATTGATATCGATACCTAGATATATATACCTCTAGAAATTTCACGGGGTAACGACCTACCCCACTCACAACACCATGATTTCATAGCACGATATTTTGGTTAAGTTTTATTTAAAAGAAATAATTTACATTAAAATACCATCACTTTTATAATGTTTTATTGCTATTTTTAAAATCCTTTGCACTTGCGCCTGTAACAACCCAAACTTTCTGTACGAATTTTTTTTTCAAAATACAGAAAGAGACACATAAGCCTGAGCACAAGTTATAAGTTTGTTTTGCTTTTGAACAGCAAGAAGGAGTTGTAGCTCATTGGTAAGAATTTGCACTGCTGAGACATAGCACCCGAGTTCAAATCCCATCAGCCACATTATCTTTTTATTTAAATTTTTTTAATCTTTTTTAAGCCTAAGGGTTTACACGTGCACTACACGTAAACTAAAGAGACACAGAATAAACAAACACGTGCACTAGGTTAAACCAAGCGACAGGGACACATGGCGAGAATCCGAGCCCCCACCCCAAAGTTTGGGCCGGCGAGATTGCTTGAAAAACCGGTGCCATCGGTTTAACCCGACGGTAATGCCCCCATCTCTTCACCCCTGCAACTTTTGGCCTACCCCACTAACCCCATATTGCTTGTTTACTCTGAATTTATCCAGAGTGCAATAAAATGCCCCTTTAATCCAATTTTAATGTATTTCTTTCACCCCCTAAACCGTAATTTTCCCTATAAATACCAAACCCCATTTCACACATTCTCACTCACAATTCCCTGCCAAAACTCTCAAAAACTTTCAAGTCTTTTCTGTGTACAAGTGGAGTTAGCGAAGGACGAAGCACCGACGAAATTCCGAGGAGATTCCGGCGACGAAACGACGTCCCGATGCTTCCTTATTCTTCCCCTACCTCTCCCCTCTCCTTAAAGCCAGTAAGTCCCCTCTTCTTCTCTCTTTGTCTATTCTAAAAATCTTCAACACTAAAACCCGACGAAAGCGGAGTTAATCCGACTTCCGATTCGGTTTTTCTTTGAAAATCCTATTTTTCTTAAACAAGAAAATACCAAACTTTCATATCATGTTCAATAAGCATTAACAAACATATTAAATAAGTTTCACATCAAAAGAATTTATATTGCAATTTTTATCGCAATTTTACAGTAAAATACCACATACTTTAGTTTACCGACATAAAACAATATAAATTTGTATTACCTTTAGATAGTTCACGAGATAATGACCTACCTCATCATAACACACATCTCTAATATAGTACGATGGAAATTTTTGGAACATAGTATGAGATAAAACGACTTTACAAATAACTACCTTTAACTTATAAAACCATTTCTATAAAAAGATGTATTAAACATTTCTATGCAATTGCGCCACTAAAACCCACTTTGGGGATCCCGTCCGGGATGGTGCGGATCATCGCATATCCTCGGGCCTAGTAGAGCGAGATGCAGACTTCCGCAAGGAGCATTCGATCTCGATGAAATTTTTATGCATTTTTTTTTAAAAAATGAGATTTCTACAAGAAAATAAATAAATTATTTTCATTAAATATATATACCTCTATTATCAAAATATCTATTTTAATTATATAAATATTCCAAGTTTTCTAAATTAAAGGAATCACTATTATATGAAAATATCATCCAAATACAACACAAGGACAATATTTCAAGAAAATACCATATACTATAAAATTAGGTTCTACTCACTAAAAATTTCACAACTATAAAAATATACATCTATGAAAATGCTAAAGACGATAATTAAATGCTTGAGGTGTATTTTGAAATTATGCAAAAACTACTTTTATAGAAAACCCCCTCAAGTTATACTAAATTACAATAATGACCCTAATAAACATATGTTTAAGCGGGACGAGTCTCTTGAGCCTCAGGGAGCCGGAGAACTAGGTGCTTGCTTATTTAAGGTAGACAATCTAATAAACGGTGTTATCAATATGGTAATTGTCTTGGAAAAAGACACAAATCCTGCCGTCCGTGTGCAGTAGTTACGAATAACATCAAAACTAATTCATGACTTCAATTTCTTTTCTAAGTGTCTGACTCAGACTAAGTCTCAATTTAATCAATCTGACTTGAATATGATTCAAATATAAAACTACAAATGCAACATGAATCCATGAATCCGTCTATTCAATCTATATCAATTTATATTGACCGAACCAGACCATGGATATACTTTATCTACATGTACATCCATTCTATTACTGATATCATGGTTTCGGCAAGTCATCCATTTACTACAAGATAATACATACAATCAGTCATCCATCTATATAACAAACAATACAATCAATACAATAAGATATTACGGGATTTATAAAGGGGTAGACTGGTACGGAATATGTTAAAGGTGGCATGAGGTGGCCACTTAAAACGTAATTACATCAATGCAATTGTTCCGTGGTATTTTCGATGGAGCTTTGTACTACGGGTTACCAAAGTCTCCGGTGTAAGTGGGACTCCTCTCGTATACACTGGAATTTTCTGTACCAAGATACAAACAACCGTACTAATATTATAATAAAACATTATAAAACTATACTCTCTCTGTCTATTCTACTTCTCCCTCACCTTTGGGACTTCCCGAGTAATTGTTCGCTGACGACATTCCTATTTCTCTTATTCTTTGGAATGTTGTCAGGAGGACCCGAGCTGAGGAGTACGGGACCAGTTAGGAGCATTTAGAGCAGGCCCCTGAGCAGTACACCGAAGACCCAGAGCTGTAACCACTTGTTCTTATTCCATTTTCATTTCTGTTATGTCATTATTTAAGCATTGCTTTCATTCCTTGTATTTACTTTTCATTGTATTGTAAAAAAAATGTTAATAAATAAAGTTGTTGTTTATTTACATCTTGTCTCTTATGTATTTTACTTTATATTGCTTAGATACGCTTAGCGTGTTTACTTCTGAGTAAATACGTAGCGGCCTCGTCACGTTCTCTGCCCGTACACTGGGAAGCGGAGCGTGACAGGTTTTGTTGGTAGCCCATACAGGTCAGCACTGTATTAACATGCAGGTCAGCTCTGCTTGGACAACCTAAGTAATATAACACAAGAACCAGCAAATGAA
This sequence comes from Agapanthus africanus, assembly GCA_030015575.1. NCBI lineage: Eukaryota > Viridiplantae > Streptophyta > Magnoliopsida > Asparagales > Amaryllidaceae > Agapanthus > Agapanthus africanus. The sequence goes on along the minus strand of JASDDO010000024.1, from coordinate 195,239,381 downwards.
AACATTCTTTATAATTCATATTCCTTGAATCTTCCAATTTCTTCTATTTTGAATCTGTCCTAACCTAATTGTCCTTTCAAGGTTATGGATTCCCCAAACAACACCAGCTCCAACTTCAACAACACTTCACCACCCTTACTAACTACACCGGCCATAGCTGCTACGATCAATGAGCAGACGGTACTGCTTGAGGCGATCTGCAGCCTCCTAAAAGGACAGCAGCATCAGACTTCTATGATGATGAACCGTTCCGAGGCAGATGCCCTAGGGGTAAAGCAATTCCGAGCTTTACACCCCAAGAAATTTTCAGGAAAAGAAAACCCTCTAGAAGCCGAGAAATATGCTCAAAGCGTTGAAGATGATCTAGCAGCAGCACAAGTGCCAGAGATTGCTTGGGTTCGAGTTGCAAAGCTGCAGCTCACTGATAATGCACAGGTTTGGTGGAAGGCGGAAGAAAGCCTCCATCAACTAATCGAATGGAAGACTTTTCGTGACATGTTCGACGCAAAGTACTTTCCTGAGACTGCCCGCTTTGATATGGAACAACAATTCATCCATCTGCAACAGGGTTCGATGTAGACCAAATCTGTAGATGAGTATGATGATGAGTTCACCATACTCAGCAGGTAAGAGATATCTCAATGTTCGATTTAATATCACAAACCACACAGGTAATACAAGGCCGTAACAGGTTTGCGGCCCATCTCATACCGACTGCTGAGATCAGGGCTAAAAGATTTCAGCAAGGGTTGGACCCGGAAATCCAAGCTGCATTAGCTACAGGGGATTTCCCAACCCATGATTTGGCTTTGAAGGCTGCCCGAAGATACGAGGTAGTAGTGAAGAGGAAGGGCATACCTCAATCTGCCGGAGTGAAGCGCCCTGCTACTCAGATGGCAGGAGGAGCCTCTTCAAGGCCAACTGTTGAACCAAGGAGACCGGAAGAAACCAATAACCAGTCAAGTCTAGATTTTTGCTTCTATTGCAAAAGGGATGGATACTTGTGGAAGGACTGTAGGCGCGCAAAAGGCCTATGCTTAGTTTGCGGCGTATCTAATCACAGAATTGGAACATGTCTCTATAGACGCAACTCAGCTCATCCACCCACCAACTATCCGCAGCGGCCAGCTATCCAGGCTCCTGCACCTCGTCTTGCACTCCCAGCTCCCCCTTCTGCACAGCCTACTCGCCGATTCCAACGGGCACTGAGGAACATGCCTCGAGGGCAGAGAAACATGCCCCAAGGACAGAGGAATGTGCCTCCGGCTAGGAGGAATGTATCCCGGCGTCAGGCTTTCACATTAGTAGCCGTAGAAGCCGAGACAGTAGATTACGGCAACACTGGTAATTCCTCTCAATCTTTTCAAACCCTTGTATCATCCTGTTACTTTTCATGCAATACCAGTATTCCTTTCACACTCACGATCACTAAATTGTTTTGAATCTGTTATACTTTCCTTTTACAAATTTTGAGAACGAAATTTTTATAAGGAGGGTAGAATGTAACAACCCAAACTTTCTGTATGATTTTTTTTTCCAAAATACAGAAAGGGACACCTAAGCCTGAGCACGCGTTATAAGTTTGTTTTGCTTTTGAACAGCAAGAAAGAGCTTGTAGCTCATTGGTAAGACTTTGCACTGCTGAGACATAGCACCCGAGTTCAAATCCCATCAGCCACATTATCTTTTTATTTAAATTTCTTTTAATCTTTTAGAAACCCAAGGGTTTACACGTGCACTACACGTAAACTGAAGAGACACAGAATAAACAAACACGTGCACTAGGTTATACCAAGCGACAGGAACACGTGGCGAGGATCTGAGCCCCCACCCCAAAGTTTGGGTCGGCGAGATTACTTGAAAAACCGGCGCCATCGGTTCAACCCGACGGTAATGCCCCTATCTCTTCACCCCTGCAACCTTTAGCCTACCCAACTAACCCCATATTGATTGTTTACTCTAAATTTTTCCAGAGTGCAATAAAATGCCCTTTTAATCCAATTTTAATGAAAATTTTAATGCATTTCTTTCACCCCCTAAACCCTTATTTTCCTTATAAATACCACACCCCATTTCACACATTCTCACTCACAATTCCCTGCCAAAACTCTCAAAAACTTTCAAGTCCTTTTTGTGTACAAGTGGAGTTAGTGAAGGGCGAAATTCCGAGGGGATTCCGGCAACGAAACGACGTCCCGACACTTCCTTATTCTTCCCCTACCTCTCGCCTCTCCTTAAAGCCAGTAAGTCCCCTCTTCCTCTCTCTTTCTCTATTCTAAAAATTTTAAACACTAAAACCCGACAGAAGCGCGGTAAATCCGACTTCCGATTCAGTTTTTCTTTGAAAATCCTATTTTTATTAAACAAGAAAATACCAAACTTTCATATCATGTTCAATAAACATTAACAAACATATTAAACAAGTTTCACATCAAAAAAATTTATATTGCAATTTTTATCGCAGTTTTACAGTAAAATACCACATACTTTAGTTTACCGACATAAAACAATATAAATTTGTATTACCTTTAGATAGTTCATGAGGTAATGACCTATTTCATCACAACACGCATCTCTAATATAGCACGATGGAAATTTTAGAAACATAGTATGGGATAAAACGACTTTACAAATAAATACCTTTAACTTATAAAACCATTTCTATAAAAAGATGTATTAAACATTTCCATGCAATTGCGCCTCTATAACCTACTTTGGGGACCCCGTTCGGAATGGTGCGGATTATCACACATTCTCGGGCCTAGTAGAGCAAGATGCAGACCTCCGCAAGGAGAATTCAATCTTGTAACACCCAACCTCTTTTTATACCAATATTCGTGTTTCTCATTAACTTATAAGATTTTATTTTTATTTATAATTATTTATTTATTTATTTCAAAATTCTATTAAACCCAAACAAAATATATCAATTTCCTTTTTATAAAATCTCAGCCCATTGCCTCAGCCCACTCTTTATTTCATTGTTAATTAATTAACTTTTAAAACCCCTTTCGGCCCAAATCCCCAGCAGCCCATTCCTTATTAACTAAATTTTTTCTTTCATATTAATCCAAGCCTGGCCCCTCTTCTCTCCTCAAATTTCTCTTATATTCCTCCCTTGGCCCGCAGCTTAAGCCCAGCCCGAGCCCGAGCCCAACACTCTTTTTCCAACGATTTAAACATTTAATTTTCTCCCTGGCCCGGCCCAGTCCCCCTCAACCCGCGCCCGCTTCACTACCCGACCCGCCACCTACAGGGACATCTCCCCCAACGGCTACCCCATTTTTCCCGCTCCCTGTCTCGCTCGCGATCCGCGATCCCCGCCGCCTCCGTCGCCAACGCTCGCGAGCCATTACCCCACGTCGCGCACTCCCCTCTCTAACCCCTCGTCGCCTCCTTTCTCTCACTCGTCCTCCTTCCTCCAATTTCCGCTTCTCCCTCAGCTCCGACCACCACCTCCTTACTCTCGACGCCACCATCATCGTCGTCATCCTCATCCCCTTCCTCCTTGCCAAAACCCAATCACCAAGGCCAAGACCTCCACTGCCGGCGCTCCTCAACCCAGAATCCCCGACCGCACCCCTCGCTTCCCCTGCACACCCGAGATCGTCCACTCGTACCCCGACGCCGGCGAGCCTGAACCACTTCATCCGCCTCCGCATCATCATCATCGCCGTCACTACCATCACCTACATCACAGTCGCCACCTCACCTCCACCTTCGACCACCATCCACCTCGCCGACACCTTCACCCGCAGCATCATCACCATCGCCATCATCTCTATCTCTCTCTCCCTGCTTCTCTTTCTCTTTCTCTTTCTCTCTCTATCTGTTCTCTGTTTCTCTCTCTCTCTCAAATCTCTGTCTCTCTCTCCCTCTACCACTCTCTCAAGCTCTCTCTCTTTCTCTCTCACTGATCCCTCTCTCTCTAACCGTTTCTCTCTCTCTAACTCTTCTCTCTCTAACTCTTTCTCTCTCTCAATATCTCCCTCCCTCTGCAATCCCTCGCCATCGGCCGCACAGCACCTTCATCTCCCCAGTCTCACGAGCCCTAGCCGTTGCCGAGACGGAACCCCATAGCCGAGCCCAAGCTTGTGGTCATCGTGTCGCGTTCGTGACGTTACCATCACCGTACATCCCCGAGACGTGTCCAGGCAAGTATTTTACTTGCTTACATACTATATACTCAAGTTATAATCTTTAATTATATAGATCATAAAGTTACAATTTTAGATCAATTATGTGTCATACATGTTCGATGTGTGTTCTCAATGAGAATACTTGTCTATTTTGACGGAATTAGATGGTCTGTCTTGGCCCGTGTAGTGTTAAATATCCTGTATAAATTTCACTGGATAATATGATTATTAACGACTAAAACGACACCCCCAAGTTTACCTGTAAAACCGGAAATTTCTTGTACCTGAAAACCGTTAAAATCACCATAAATTATATACATACTGGAATGATGCGTTCGAGGGCTCAAATCTAAGCCGACTCGACGAACTATAACCCTATGCAAGTTTCTATTTGTTTCTGTACTTAAACTATGACAATATTTGGATCGGAGTGCGCCTCTGGACTGCAGTCCAGAGCGACTCCAGTTGCCGTGTGCTGTCCCGTAATGGGTACCACACTGTTTCCTTAACTCGTAGGTTGAGGAACTCCACTGTTTATTATAGGTGAATCTGTTAGATAGACACCACAAGTGGTTTCATCCTATTTCGTTATCGTTTGCTATTTAACCTGTAATTTAAAAGATCGGGACGCATAACAGTCCCAACAGAATTAGAATTGACATACTAGTATTGAACATTATATATCTCCTGACATACAGACGCGATTGAGGGTCTGTCTATTGCGTTGAAAACCTAACTGAAAACCCTAGCTTTTGTTCAACTGTAGCGTCGCTAAAATACGATCCCAACCGGGATTAAAATGCGTTGCGAAACGGACTTCCGATTCTGAAACCGGATTTTCAGCCGTGAACGCTTAAAATGAAATGGTTATAATTAATGATCCTGAAACCCGATTGGCGTGAAACTAAATTCGCTGGATAGATAACTAAACATACTATTTATTCCCCATTCATCGTTTCACTAAATTGTAACTGTATGATTTATGATAAATTATGCAAGTGGTAGATTATTGATTTAGGACATCCTAAACATACTTTATATACTGTTCACGCATCATATCATGCACATGTCACTGCATAGATAACCTAGCGATAACGTGCATAACCCAGTGTTAGGTATTAGTGATGATTGTGGCAAGTACGTTAGTGTTCGTGTATCAGTGAATAAGTGAAAGTGATACGTACTTGTACACAATCAGTGAACCTTATTATTCTATTGCATTGTCAACGTCTGTGGGATGCGTGTACGTGTGACTATAAGTGGTATGAGACACTTATGGAAGCTCTTGCACGGGTGTCACAGATAAGGCACCAGACACTGCCATTTATCTTAGGTATTAGTCGGGACGTGCTTGATGGAGGTCCTGCCTCCAGTTCTCGTGCAGACTTGTCACAGACCGATTGGTATTTAGGGTTATGGGTAGCGTTTGATGTAGACCATGGGATGTGGGGTAGTTTGAGTGTGAGTTCAACAGAATCTCGGGAGTCCCATGCCAGCTTATATATTTAGGGAGATATATGGAGATTTACAGGGTACATGATTATTACCGTGATATACATGTTGGGCCCGTGGTCCCTTACCCTTGGGTTCTACCCTTGGGTGGAGGACACTCACGGGTGGTTGACTCTCACACTTGGACTGACGATAGGTTTAGTGACCTGTACAGTAAGACTTAGAGACTGATAGGGATGATAGCATCGATATACATACTTACTGTGTTGACATACGTGGCATATCATTCTACTGCTTTTACTGTTTCGCTGCATTGATTACTGCATATTCATACCTATACCGTCATTGTTTTACTGTTATATATATATCTATTATCACTGTTAGAATTGTCACATGATTGTATATATTATAGTGCTATTGTGTCGCTCTGACGACCTGAGTATGCATGCTCAGTGTAAGGAGAAGATTTAGCCTGGACCAGGACTAAACGTATATCACAGACACCTCGACTTGCTATCCAGAGTTATATTCGTTTTTTCCCCTCAGGTCAGTTCTTTACATTGTTCCATTCAGTTACTGCATTTCTCATTACATGCGCATCATTTACTGTTTACCATGAAAAACTAAAAGCCGAAGTGTGACTACGGCAGGACTTTTCCTTGACCGTAGGAGCATGGCTGGCCTTGTCAACCTCTCGTATTCCGTATTTTGGGAAGCGGGGCGTGACAAATCTGGACGGAATTTTTATGCATTTTTCTTTAGAAAATGAGATTTCTACAAGAAAATAAATAAATTATTTTCATTAAATATATATATCCCTATAATCAAAATATCTATTTTAATTATATAAATATTCCAAGTTTTCTAAATTAAAGGAATCACTATTACATGAAAATATAATCCAAATACAACACAAGGAAAATATTTCAAGAAAATACCATATACTATGAAACTAGGTTCTACTCACTAGAAATTTCACAACTATAAAAATATACATCTATAAAAACACTAAAGATGATAATTAAATGCTTGAGATGTATTTTGAAATTATGCCAAAACTACTTTTACATAAACCCCCCTCAAGTTATACTAAATTACAATAAGGACCCTAGTAAACATAAGTTTAAGCGGGACCAGTCTCTTGAGACTCAGGGAGCCGGAGATGTGGGTGCTTGCCTATTTAAGGTAGACAATCTAATAAACGGTGTTATCAACACGATAATTGTCTTGGAAAAAGACATAAATCATGCCGTCCATGTGCAGCAGTTACCGATAACATCAAAACTAATTCAGGATTTTAATTTCTTTTCTAAGTGTCTGACTCAGACTGAGTCTCAATCTAATCAATATGACTTGAATGTGATTCAAGTATAAAACTATAAATGCAGCATGAATCCATGAATCCGTCTATTCAATCTATATCAATCTATATTGACCGAACCGAACCATGGATATACTCCATCTACATGTACATCCATTATATCCATTCCATTACTGATATCATGATTTCGGCAAGTCATCCATTTACTACAAGACAATACATACAATCAGTCATCCATCTATATAACAAACAATACAATAAATACAATAAGATATTACGGGGTTTATAAAGGGGTAGACTTGTACAGAATATGTTAAAGGTGGCACGAGGTGGTCACTTAAGACGTAATTACATCCATGCCGTTGTTCCGTGGTATTTTCGACGGAGCGTTGTACTACGGGTTACCAAAGTCTCCGGTGTAAGTGGGACTCCTCCCATATACACTAGCATTTTCTATACCAAGCTACAAACAACCGTGCTAACATTATAATAAAATATTATAAAACTATACTCTCTCTCTCTGTCTATTCTACTTCTCTCTCATCTTTGGAACTTACCGAGCGATTGTTCGCTGACCGCTGTTCTCCGCCGAAAGACGCGACCGTGGCGTTGGGATGTCCGGGTCTGAATTCCGAGGGCAGATGCCAATTGATGCTATCCGTCCACCTCTCCGAAGATGCCAAGTTGATTTATGGCACCGTGTATCGAAGGCTTAGACGGATGTGGCCGATGTAGCAGACTTCGTCAGATTCCCCCTCGTTTGAGGTTTTTTTATTGTGGGGACGCTCTTTCCTGCAGGCGCAAGCCCCTGCAGTTAATTACGCTACCGCATCGCGGTAACAACTTTCTCCTTCTCCAGGTGGTCACTTCGTGTCGTGGGTGTTTGTTTTGTTTTTGGTTGCCCGTGGATTGTATACAGAGACTGATTTATTTTGTCGCCCGTAGGGTGTGGATTAGTCCAAATCAGTATTTTCTTAAATTTGGGTTTAGGGTTGAGTTTAAGGATACATTAGTCTCATTTGAGACTAAGATCAATTTAAAGGTTTATTAAGGATACGTTCGGTTTTTCTTTGAAAATCCTATTTTTCTTAAACAAGAAAATACCAAACTTTCATATCATGTTCAATAAATATTAACAAACATATTAAACAAGTTTCACATCAAAAGAATTTATATTGCAATTTTTATCGCAGTTTTACAGTAAAATACCACATACTTTAGTTTACCGACATAAAACAATATAAATTGGTATTACCTTTAGATAGTTTACGAGGTAATGACCTATCTCATCACAACACATATCTCTAATATAGCACAATGGAAATTTTAGTAACACGGTATGGGATAAAACGACTTTACAAATAAATACTTTTAACTTATAAAACCATTTCTATAAAAAGATGTATTAAACATTTCCATGTAATTGCGTCTCTACAACCCACTTTGGGGACCCCATTCGGGATGGTGCAGATTATCGCACATTCTCAGGCCTAGTAGAGCGAGATGCGGACCTCCGCAAGGAGAATTCAATCTCGATGGAATTTTTATGCATTTTTCTTTAGAAAATGAGATTTCTACAAGAAAATAAATAAATTATTTTCATTAAATATATATTTCCCTATAATCAAAATATCTATTTTAATTATATAAATATTCCAAGTTTTCTAAATTAAAGGAATCACTATTACATGAAAATATAATCCAAATACAACACAAGGAAAAAATTTCAAGAAAATACCATATACTATGAAACTAGGTTTTACTCACTAGAAATTTCACAACTATAAAAATATACATCTATGAAAACACTAAAGATGATAATTAAATGCTTGAGGTGTATTTTGAAATTATGCCAAAACTACTTTTACATAAACCCCCCTCAAGTTATACTAAATTACAATAAGGACCCTAGTAAACATAGGTTTAAGCGGGACCAGTCTTTTGAGACTCAGGGAGCCGGAGATGTGGGTGCTTGCCTATTTAAGGTAGACAAACTAATAAACGGTGTTATCAACATGGTAATTGTCTTGGAAAAAAACACAAATTATTCCGTCCATGTGCTGCAGTTACCGATAATATCAAAACTAATTCAGGATTTCAATTTCTTTTCTAAGTGTCTGACTCAGACTGAGTCTCAAGCTAATCAATCTGATTTGAATGTGATTCAAGTATAAAACTACAAATGCAACATGAATCCATGAATCCGTCTATTCAATATATATCAATCTATATTGACAGAACCGAACCATAGATATACCACATCTACATGTACATCCATTATATCCATTCCATTACCGATATCATGGTTTCAGCAAGTTATCCATTTACTACAAGACAATACATACAATCAGTCATTCATCTATATAACAAACAATGCAATCAATACAATAAGATATTACAGGGTTTATAAAGGGGTAGACTGGTACAGAATATGTTAAAGGTGGCACGAGGTGTTCACTTAAGACGTAATTACATCCATGCCGTTGTTCAGTGGTATTTTCGACGGAGCCTTGTACTACAGGTTACCAAAGTCTCCAGTGTAAGTGGGACTCCTCCCGTATACACTAGCATTTTCTATACCAAGTTACAAACAATCGCGCTAACATTATAATAAAATATTATAAAACTATACTCTCTCTCTGTCTATTCTACTTCTCTCTCATCATTGGAACTTATCGAGCGATTGTTCGCTGACGGCTATTCTTCGCCGAAAGACGCGACCGTGGCGTTGGGACGTCCGGTTCTGAATTCCGAGGGCAGATGCTAATTGGTGCTATCCGTCCATCTCTCCGAAGATGCCAAGTTGATTTATGGCACCGTGTATCGAAGGTTTAGACGGATGTGGCCGATATAGCAGACTTCGTCAGATTCCCCCTCGTTTGAGGGTTTTTTTTTATTGTGGGGACGCTCTTCCCAGCAGGCGCAAGCCCCTGCAGTTAATTACGCTACCGCATCGCGGTAACAACTTTCTCCTTCTCGAGATGGTCACTTCGTGTCGTGGGTGTTTGTTTTGTATTTGGTTGCCCGTGGTTTGTATACGAAGACTAATTTATGTTGTCGCCCATAGGGCGTGGATTAGTCCAAATCCGTATTTTCTTAGATTTAGATTTGGGGTTGAGTTTAAGGATATGTTAGTCTCATTTGAGAGTAAGATTAAATTAAACGTTTATTAAGGATACGTTAGTCTATTTTCAGGCTAAGATCAAATTAACGGGATCGTTTAGATCCAACAAAAGAGCATTTGGGCTCTATTGTTTAGTTTAGGGATATTGCGGTCGATTACCAGTTTAAGAACATGGCGGTCCAATATTAGTTTAAGGACATCTCGGTCCAAGGTTAAGGACATCATGGTCCATGGGCTTAAGGACCCCACAGTCCGAGTTTAAAGACATCATAGTCCGTGGGTTTAAAGGGACCCCACAGTCCGAGGTTAAGGACATCATAGTTCGTGCGTTTAAAAGGACCCCACAGTTCAAGGTTAAGGACATCATAGTCCATAGGCTTAAGGACCCCACAGTCCAGTTTAAAGACGTCATAGTCTATGAAATGTATGGTTGTCGTGACCCGTCACCTATCTGAAGACGTTGAAGGATTACAACGATAAATATCAGAGGAGTAAAGAGATGTACCCTTGAACCAATGTGAGTTAGGAGACCTATAGTCCAATTGGGACTAAGATCTGAGATTTGTGAGTATATGGGCTCAGTTAATATGAGTTGAGGACTTATGTCCAATCTTGGGCTAAGTCCAATCAAGTTAAAATGCTTAACATTTTATTTGGGCTTGGCCCTGTTAACAATGCTGAGCACTGGTTTGGATTCTGACGATATCTTTGTCTTTTTCTGAATGCTGAGCATTCATCATAGCCCTGGGCTTTATTAAAGAACAATTTATGTTCTATCAGCGCAACACGTGGTGCGCTTGGCGCTTTGCGCCAGTCAAAGAGCGCAGTGTGCTTCTGCCGAGTAGCGCATACGTGAGGGACATGTGTTGCGCTTGGCGCTAAGCGCCAGATGATGGGCGCAATGCGCCAGTTTATGAGCGCATTGCGCTATTAGTTTAGTGGCACACATGTGAGGGACACGTGGTGCGCTTGGCGCTGCGCGCCAGTCCATGAGCGCAAGACGCTATTTCAAAAGCGCAAAGCGCTAACTGTTAAGTGGCGCATACATGAGGGACACGTGTCGCACTTGGCGCTGAGCGCCAGTCAATGAGCACAGTGCACTATGTTTGGAGCGTTGAGGCTATCTGGTCAACTTTTCGATCCAAAAGAGACTTTATCTCAAGATTCTAAAAACAAAAGTTCTTAGTTTTACAGGAGATGTTTCAATATCTTTTATTGATGAAAGGCTTTGCCTTTATGGATCTGTGATCCTCAGAGAATTGAAGTATTCTCCCCCTTTTTATAATCAGATACTATGATCTCTTTTGCAAAAGACCTTAGTCATATAGATCTATGATCTGTGGGAAGAGTTTTCTTCTTCTTATTTTGTAATGAGATTCTTTTATCTCTTTATGAAAGACCTTGGTCTTTTTAGATCTTTGATCTTTAAAGAAGTAAATTCTTCTTTTATATGAGATGATTTCATCTCTCTGTTCTTTTTTCTTTTTACCTTGAAGAAAGTTTTCTTCTTCTGAGAGCTTGCTCTTTGTCTTTGAATTTCTCAAAATTTATGGGGAGGTTTTTCTATCTGTATTTCTGTATATCTCCTTAAGACTTGAAGTCTAGGGGCCTTTTTATAGGGCAAGCTGATTTGTTCAATCAGTTAAGGAGATCTTTTCTCCAATTGATTTAGGGATTTCCCCACCGTTGGATCTTTGATCCAAGAGCTTCTGATTTACAGAAGGCAATCTTCTTATTTTTAACAAGATTGGTAAATCTTTCCATACATAATTTATTCTGTGTTTTGGTGATTTTTAATCACAATTGGATCATTGATCCAATGGTGCTCTGATTTACAGAGCACAATCTTGTTGTTTGGAAAGATTTGAGAAATCTTTTCTTAACAGAATTTAATTTTGATTGATTAATGATTTATTATTATTATTAGATCTTTGATCTGACGGTGGGGAGCTTTTAGTTTCCAGCGCTAGTGCACCTATGCTTTGCACGTGGTGCATTGCTTAGAGTGCAGAGCACTTGGCGCTAGCGCATCCATGCTTTTCACGTGGTGCGCTGCTTAGGGCACAGCACACCTGGCGCTAGCGCACCCGTGCTTTGCACGTGGTCCGCTGCTTAGGGCGCAGCGCACATAGCGCTGCATCTGAAGCGTTGCTTCATTTCAAAATTTGAATTTTAAACAGAGCTTTGCTCTGATTAGGGGAAACAAATGCCCCTCCACCGTTGCGTTCACGTGGCCCACACGTGAGTGCAACTGTGGTAGGATCTGCGCCCTCGGATCAACTCAGAAGTTGAAACGGCATCTCAGTGCCTATAAATAGGACCCTTATCCCTTGATGATTTCTGTTCATCTTCCCCCTTCTGAGAATTTTCATTCTCTTTCAGAGCATAGCTCTTTGGCTTAAGAACTTCCTTAAGGATAGAACTCTGTCAAAAATTTTAGGTAAAGTTTAAATCTTTTACAGAACCTTTTAATAATCTAGGGTTTCACCCATTAACAGAGCTTTACTCTTCATAGATCTTTGATCTAAAGAAAACCCTTTTAGGGTTTCATCAACGGAGCTTTGCTCTCTTGAACCCATAGATCTAAAGAGATCTTTTCTTGGGGTTTCTTAGCCCATGAACAGAGCTTTGCTCATAAAGAACTCTTAGAGTTTGCTCCGGGCATCGATGAGGAAGCGTTCTTTCTAGGGTTCCTCAGTTTGTGGTTAAGCTGGTTCGTGCTTCCCATGCACCCTCGCTACATGAGACCGTCAGTCTTCTACCCAGCTCATCGGATGGTTGAGGGGAGACAAGTTGCTTTTGGAATAGCCGGGCTGGCTCATTTGTATCACGACCTTAGTTCGGCGGCCGATACTACTCAGCCGGGGGTGCAGCCCGTGAACTTCCAGATGCATTATTTTACTTCATGGCTTGAACTGCATGTGCTCGGTGCCTTTGGAATGCACAAGCGGACTCATTTCTATGAAACTTGCAATTTTCCACGGATCATGCGGCTGGTCATTGCTTCCATTATGGAGCCAAGTTAGCGAGAGGCTCGGGGTGTAATCCTTCGCCCACGTACAGTCGGGGATGACATGACTTTTATTGATAAGGTTATGACCATCGATAAGGAGTCCGCTAAGACGGTGCAGCCGTTGCGGGACACCTTTAAGGATGGAGCTTCTACCCTGAAAGCTTAGGAAATTCTCTAACTATACTCCATCAGACCGGGATATTTGGTGTTCAGGTAGAACGATTCGGCTCTGTTCATGAGATATAATCCCCACTATTTTGCCCAGCAATCAAGTTATAATCAGGGCGTCCCGCTCGAGGCATTCCTGGCAGAACCAGTTTATACTGAGGTGGGTATCCGGAGCGCTTTGCACCACTTCATACGCCTAAACACAGGGTCCGATTTCTTCATTAGTAAACCGAGTTGTGTTCCTAGGGCCCTAAACGTATACGTTGCGTGGTATCAATACGCAATGGGTGCCGTCATCAGGGAGGAAAAGAAATTATTGCTCGACCGTAAGGGTGCACCCCCTGCCGGTAATCCAAACGTCCCTCTAAAGCGACGGACCATCGTTCATCGTCCTTTAAGAGAAGTTGTTGCGGTCGAGGTCCCGCATGATAGGCCTGAGCTGCCGATACATCGTGCTCCCATGGAAACAGTGACTGTGGCGTCTCCCGAATCTGGCGTGGGTTCAGATATCGGGACTCGTCGTCCCAAGGTGCCCGCCAACCGTAAGCTTGTGCTGGCGACGACCGGTACACACTCGCGGAAGAAGAAAAAGAAGTCGATTCTTTCTGCCGACGTTGTATTTGGTCAGGAGCCTCATGCTCCTTATAGCGAGGGCTTGGGCGAATATGGGACCAACGAGGGTCTATTCATAGCGCCGGATGATACTGATCTGGAGGCTACTATTGCAACTTCTGAGCGATCAGCAGGCCACAAAGCGGGACTGGTCATCCTTGCATAATCAAGTAAACTTCAATCGCACCTTTTTGCTGCTAATTTTTTGTTATCAAGTTTTGACTGACACGCCTTCTCTAACAGGCATTTCCACTAAAGAGGCTCTCGCGGCTTCCCTCAAGACTTTTGAGGAGGAGGAGAGGGTTCGCGCTTCACTGGGTGTTGGTATACTTCGGCTCGTTGTGCCCTCATTCCCTTTTCTTATAGATGATCTTACCCCTTTTCATCTGATCGCAGGGATTACCTCGGCTCAGGTCTTTCCTAGTACAGTACCGATCCCACCGGGTGATGCAGAGATGCTTCCAGGGCCAGCTATCGAAGTCCCGGCCTCTTCAGGATTGCCAAAAGAGGCTTTACTCAAGCAACCGATGACGGACGCTGTAACGGATCCAGAGGTAGCTCCTAGCGTGGATGATGACGTCCCATTGACGGAGGTCTTGAGAAGATCAGCTCTCACGGCCCGGGTGGAAAGGAAGCGCAGAATGCGTGTAGCAAAGGAGCGTAACGCCGCCTTGGCCGTGGGTGCAGGCTCGAGCGCTGCTTCCCCTGTCCCTGCTTCTTCAGAGGGTGCTCCGGGCACCCTGTCTACCGCTCACAGAAAGGCGACACGTGCGGCTCGGGAAGCAATTGAAAAGCCGACCCAAGGTAACATAACTTTAGGGTCTTTTTTATTAAAGTTTGGTTCTCAGATTCTCATACGTCATTCCTGTAGGGCCGGGTCCTGATGAGGAAGTGGTAGGCGAGACGGCGGCAACCTCTGGGCCTGCAATGGCCACTCTTTCTCAAAAGTCTGGAACTACCCTAATTGTCGCCCTTTCCCCTTGCTAGGCGCTGCGAGTGTCACGACGGTTCTCATGGAGTCGGGGGATGAGACTACGGGTGGCGAAACCATTCCAATGGAGGAGGGTGAAGCAGTCGCTGCACCCAGTGATGCCCTTGTCGCGGTTTCAACTGGCGACTCACCGGATAGATTTTGGGTTATTGCTTTCTCCTTTATTCTGCAACCCCTTTCAATCTCTTTTGACAGTATGTCTCTCATTTCTAATGCAGGTGTGGGGTGCGTTGAGGTTGTGCCACCCAAGGAAGCATCATCAATTGCTACTTTGACGGTGGCCGCCCCTTTACCTTCTCCCATGTCCTCCCAAATGCTAGAAGGTACGGGTTTGTGACTTATTGGTTTCATTGTAAGTGATATACCTTAAGTACTGACATTGCATTATTACACCCTTGCAGGAGTTCTATTTGATCATCTATATCAGGTGCTGCACCCACATTTCTCCTTCTAGTCGGAGATTGCTTCATCTAGTGGCGTTGGTGAGTACAGCCTCTAGCTCATGTCTTCTCTTTTCTTTTATGGGCCGACGAATCATTTCTAATTCTTCTTTGTTTTGACTGCAGCACTACAGATTGAAGGAGGAGACGAAAGAACAGTTGCACCACCGGCACTCCCGGCCTTGCCACCTGCCGCAGCCGGTATAGTAAACTCCATTGTTCATGTATCTTCTCTATTTTTTGAACCGTCATTTGACTGTGCTTCGTTTTGTAGCGGTGACACCGACTTCAGCTCCGTTCGAGTCTCGAATCATAATGCCAACAGGCCCCCTTTCCAGACGTCCATCTTCAAAAGGTGCTGTGAATAGTCTGCGCATGTTGAGTGATTACATTGAGGAGCTTGACGCAGAGGCCCCTACATTCGCTGAAGATTTTGCTGGCGAGGTTAATCCAATGCTGGCGACGCTTGTGAACTTCCACAACGAAGGCATCATTGAGTCCTGGGTTAACCACTGCAGGAAGATTGAGGCCTGCCTGCATGAGCTTGAGCTTATGCGTCCTGCTCCTGAGATTCTGGTTGTGAATTCCCAACGAGCTGCATGGGTCGAGCAGAGTGTGTCCTTCCTCTGCCATTTTGGACAAGAAGAGACCTTGAGGCAGAAAGAACGCGAGGAGGCTTCAGATGAATCTGCCCAGCTGCGCGCCCAAGTTAAAACAAATGCCGCGCAACTGAGAGCTGCTTTTGACACCTTGCAGCAGTATATCTCGGACGGGCTTGTATTGAGGCGGAAGCTCAACTCCATTAAGCAGGTTATGCAGAGTCGTGAAGCTTCCCAATGGGAGATTGATGAGAATATTTCATCGTGCTTGCAGCAAAGGGCTCGAATTGAAGCGGAGCTGGCCGCGATGGCTGATCACGAGAAGGCACTGAAAGGAGTGCGCGAGCAACTTGGTAACTTAATGAAAATGCTTCCTTCTCAGTAGCTGTTTTGTATAGATTGAATATTTGTAATCTTTGAATAACATGTATCCATTTTTTATTCTTTCATATGATTCAACTTGTACTCTATTGAGTTTATGAATAAAAGATACACATTTTTGTTCTACTGTTGCTCTCTTCTCTTTGCTGTGTCATTGCTGTGTGATTTTAGTACATGCGGCATGTAGATAGTAAGTGAGCAGTCTATCTTGGACTCTTTGCCGGGTAACAATGGCTTAGGAAACATGTTCAGGTCTGCTTGCCTAAGACTTTTCAACTTTATGAGCCGTGAGGGTCTAATAAACGGTTTTCTCCCTACGAGTCGAGAGGATCTCGTAGGTGTATTTTCTCCTTAGGAATCGTGAGGATTCCTAAGTGTGCTTCCTCTTGAGAGTCGCAAGGATCTCACAAGAGAATTTTCCCTCCTACAAGTCGAGAGAACTCGTAAGTGGTTGTTTCCCTCCTTGTCGAGATTCGGCTTTGGAGAGTGTGGTCCGTGAATAGTATGCAAGAGCCCATTTTAGACCGACTTGCAGGGCCCTAGTGCTGAGGAAACAGGTTTTTTAATCCCCATTGCCTAAGGCTTTGCCTTACGAGTCGAGACGAATCGAGAAGTTCTCACAAAGACACTAATTTCCTCACGAGTTGAGATGAATCGAGAAGTTCTCGCAAAAATGTCCTAACGTCACAGTTAACCTCTCCTCTTTACGACAGAGGTCCGTTAGGGTCTGTGGTACTAGGGTTTTGCCCGTCATACTGTCGCATTGGCTGATGTATTCCTCGATAGGCAATCTTGCTATTCGAGTAGCCTTGCAACTGTCGTGTCTCTGATCCCTTCGGGGGCTGGACAAAACATCTTCAAGCAATCTTCCTAGGCAGTTTGACCGTCGGAAGAGCAAGCGTTAAGAATTTTGCCATGCCGCTTTTTACTTGAGGTTAGGCTCAGTTTGGAGAGCCCTGATGAGTCATAACCACTCTGCGCTGGTGTGGGTTGATCTCCGATAGTCTTTCAAGTTTTATTTGAGTTGTCGTCAAGACCCTGAAGCTGGGAATTTGGCCTTTGCTTCGTTTCCTGGCATTGCATCTGCTGTATCGAGACGAATTTCGAGGTGGTGACTACTCCACGTTGATGTGGGATGATCTCCGATAGTCTTTCAGGTTTTATATGGGTTTCCGTCAAGACCTTGAAGCTAGGAATATGACCTTTGCTTCGTTTACTGGCATTGCGTCTTCTGTAACGAGACGAATGTCGAGGTGGTGACCACTCCGCATTGATGTGGGAGGATCTCCGATAGTCTTTCAGGTTTTATATGAGTTGCCGTCAAGACCTTGAAGCTAGGAATATTGCCTTTACTTCATTTGCTTTGGCGTGTCCGAATCCTGTTGGAGGAAGAACGCTGTGATGACATCTCGTCTGCTGTATCGAGACGAACGTCGAGGTGGTGACCACTCCACACTGGTGTGGGATGATCTCCGGTAGTCTTTCAGGTTTTATATGAGTTGCCGTCAAGACCCTGAAGCTAGGAATTTGGCCTTCGCTTCGTTTGTTTTGGTGCGTCTGAATCCTTCTGGAGGAAGGACGTTGGGGCGACATTGCGTCTACTGTAACGAGACGAATGCTGAGGTGGAGCTGGGATTTTACCATTACTTTGTTTTATTTCGACCGTGAGGTCTTTCATTGACGTTGCATCTGCATCCTGTTAGACTGCGAAGGAAAGCCGTTGTTGACATTGCATCTGCTGTAACCAGTCGAATGCTGAGGTGGAGTTGGGATTTTGCCATCACTCTGCTTTGTTTTGACCATAGGGTCTTTCGCTGACGTTGCATCTGCATCCTGCTGGACTGCGAAGGAACGCCGTTGTTGACATTGCGTCTGCGTAACGAGACGAATGCTGAGGTGGGGTTGGGATTTTGCCATCACTCCGCTTTGTTTTGACCGTGAGGTCTTTCGTTGACATTGCATCTGCATCCTGCTGGACTGTGAAGGAACGCCGTTGTTGACATTGCGTCTGCTGTAACGAGACGAATGCTGAGGCGGAGTTGGGATTTTGCCATCACTCCGCTTTGTTTTGACCGTGAGGTCTTTCGTTGACGTTGGATCTGCGTCCTGCTGTATTGCGAAGGAACTTCGTTGGTGATCTCTATACTGTCTGTGAACTGTCGAGACTTGGCTCTCTTTCTGATGGAGCCTGGGGGGAAGGTATGGTTCCCTCTTTATTTGTGCCCCTGGATTATATACAGGAATCGATGTGATCTCACCTGTAGGGAAAAAATTTTCATTTTATATATTTTCCTTTCCGCGATGCTCTATCATTTCAGCTTTTATATCGCGAAAGTCGCGATTGCCCAATCATTTCGGCTATTTTTTGCAGTGCCCAATCATTTCGGCTATTTGTTTTATTTACTCACTGCTTTTTATTGCGAGTTACCTAACCATTTCGGCTATTTTATATGCATACATTTTTTTTACTTGCTGATTTCGTTGCAAGTTGCCCCATCATTTCGGCTATTTTATATGCATTTGTGGCTCGCTGACTTTTCATTGCGAATTTGGGATTTGGGATCTGATACCGATTTAGGCATCAGCATCGCTACAACTGGGATATTGCCAGGAGCGAATCATAATTTGCCTCTGTCGACGTCGAACAAAGGTGGCTTAGCGAACAGGGTTAGGATCCTGTCGACTAAGACTTTTAACTTCATGAGCCGTAAGGGTCTCATAACGGGTTTTCTCCCTACGAGTCGAGAGGATCTCGTAGGTGCGTTTTATCCTTAGGAATCGTGAGGATTCCTAAGTGTATGTTCTCTTATAAGTTGTAAGGAACTTACAAGAGTGTTTCTCCTTATAAGTCGAGAGGACTTACAAGGGCCGTCCACTGTGTAAACATATCCCTAGTCGCGGGTGGGACTTTGTTAGGGAAACATTTATTCGCGCCCATGGATTGTATACAAGGGTCAGCATTGAACCGCTTGTAGGACAAAATCAGGGGTATGACTGCTTAAGAACAGGTTCAGATCCTTGTAGCTTAAGGCTTTTGAATCTTATGAGCCGTGAGGGTCTCATAAGAGGGTTCTCCTTATGAGTCGTGAGGATCTCGCAAGTGTAATTTCTCCTTAGAAATCGTGGGGATCCCTAAGTGTGTTTCTCCTTCGTGAGTCGTAAGGATCTCACGCAGGTGGTTTCCCCTTACATGGTCGAGAGGACCTTGCAAGTGTCTTTTAACGAGATTGCGCCCTTTCGGGTTTTCGCAACACCCGCCGGTAGTCCTGCTGTTTTTACTCACGGAGCCCTTTCGGGTTTTCATCCGTGCCCATTTTGCTTATGGACATACCCCCTTTTTTTACTACGTCGGCCTGGGGATGTCGCGGGTTTATAGTACTTTAAAGACGTTTCGGTCATCAGCCAGTTTTAGGACATAGTGGTCCATCGTTAGTTTAAGGACGTTTTGGTCCATCGTTGCCATATTTGAGGCGAGTTTCTAGTTTACGGACTTTTCGGTCCATAGGGCTTTCTCTATGAATAAGCACGATGCCCCGGCATGTCCATCTTTTTCGGATCATGTGGTTATGGCGGGTTCATTTTCCAATTTTCAGACAGCGTGAATTTACCCAGTTGGTATTGGTCCTCAATCCAGCCTTTGAAGACGAAGCAATCTTCGATTGGATGGCTTACTGCTTGGTGGTAAGGGCAGTAAATAGGATTGTTGATATCGCCTGGCTACAACGGACATTTTGGACCCGGCAGATTGATGAGTCTGTTGCGTATTGCCAGCTCGAACAGTCTCCTCGTTTTATCCCGGGGAAATGAGTAAGGACGTCTCAGTCTCTCCTCGAGGGATGGGCATGGAAGCACGTTGTTTCGGCGAACAACCGGCTTTAAGTTGCTCGGCTGTTGTTGAGTATTGACAACGAAGGTTGCTTTCCCCTTCCCTTTTTCGTTTCGAGGCTCCGACTTCGAAGAGGAAGGTTTGTGACCCATCTGGTCCATTTGGGCCAGCTTATCAATCAAGGACTGGAAAGTGGTCGGATTGAAAAACATCATAAACTGGGAGATGGTCGCTTGAGGGTTGAGAGTGCCCACAAACATGCCTACCGCATGCGCTTCTTCGATGTGCTGCTCACACTTCGACCATAAGTTCCGCCATCGTATTGCATACTGCACCCACGTTTCGCCTGGCTTTACCCTGGCGTTAATCAATGCAATGATCGGGGTACGCTCGCTAGCGCTCGCGAACATCTGTGTAAAGAGCACCTCCATTTCTGCAAACGTCTTAACGGAGTCATTCGGAAGTTCAGAATACCATTCGAATGCCGTCTCCGACAAGCTGCCAACAAATTGGCGGAGCAGAAGTTTATCATCACCTCCAGTGTTGCCGCACAAGGCTCTGAATTGAGCGACATGCTGATGCAGATTTCCCATCCCCTTATATATGTGGAATTTAGGGATCGTATATCCCGGCGGGTACCTTATTTGGTCGTACCAACCAAGATAGGGTCGTCCAGTTTTAACAATTTGGCCGGCCGCTTCATTCGCCCGGTGAGCTCGTATTTACTGAGCAATGTAATCATCCAGAGCGGCCTTGGAGATAGTCTCCTCCTTGGCTGCTGAAAGAGCCGGAGGAGGGTTCAATGTCTCCCCTCTATCGTCCTCAATGATAATCGGGGGGTCTTCAGCTGGAGGTTCCTGCTGTAACATCATCCCAGCCATATCTTGGAACAAAAAAGCCATTCATTTTATGTTGGCCACCTGTTCCGCGGACTCTTTTTCTTTCCTCTCGAGCATTCTTCGGAGGAATATAGCATCAGTTTCTTGTTCATGACGCTGCTCTGAGGTCTCTGGATTTTCTTTCGGCCCAGTGAGTGCGGCCATTGCAGTCATCATCTCTTGAAGTTTTTGCTGCTGTTGCTCTTGAGCCTTTGTTATCGATCGGGTAAGTGGTCGATGACCTGTAAAAGCACATCTTTCCTCTTTTCCGGAAGCCATATGAATGGTATGTGTTACCATGCACCCAGACTTAGGGTGTTTAGATTCAGCGTCCTTACGGTTCGCCACGGTTACAGGGGCTTTCTCCGGCCTCCTTCTCTTGTGAGTGGTTGAAGTTGAGGGAGTCGTTGCAGCGGGCACCCAGACGGATGACATCTTCTGTGGTACCATGGGACGGCTCTCTTCTTGCCGAGCTTTAATCTTCCTTGGTCGGCGAGAGTAGTCCTGGTCAATCACTGATTCCTGGACCTGTCGCCAGACTTTGTAAATTTTGGAGGAAAGCCGCTAAGGGGGCTGCTCCGGTTTCTTTTCTGTAGCATTCTCCACAGGTGGAGGAGATCTTTTTAGCACGGCAGGTGGAGAGTTTTTACGCACCTTCTTTAGGGTTCAAAGCTATTCCCAGTCGGAACAGCAGCATCGATTTCCACCATGGGAGCTGGCGGAGTCAGTCCAGAGAGGGAGCTGCCTCCAGCCTTCCTTACTCGGCGCCAGTAACGACAGCGAGCATGTCGTGCGGATGGAGTTGGTTCAGCTATAGAGATGACTTCTTCATGCCCCCTCTGTTGGCTAAGGGTTGTCATCGGCATTAGCCTCTTAAAGACCGATGTCCGTTGAGAAGAAATATCTAATCCGTCAAAGACAGACCTCTGGGAAGGGGGGACAGCTTTGAGGACTTCGCCTGGAGCGGGAGCTGGAATTGCTAGCCTTGCGAAGACTGACTTCTTGGCAGAAGAAGCATCTCCGATGATTTCGTCCGCCTGAGCCGGGATGACTATCCGTTTTGGGATGGCTCCTTCAGGTATTGAGGGCTTGTTGGCATTCTGGCCCAGTCTGTTGAAAACTGAGGCATTGAAGTTGGGCGACCCGTTGAGAGGGGCCGCGACAGTGGTAAGTCGATCAAAGACCGACTTCTTTAGGGCTTCTTGCGACAACAGCGGGGCATTGAAGCTCATCGGTGGGATCATAGTCCCAAAGAACAGCCCAGTGGTAGCCTAAGTTACTTGCTCCACCGGCATCTTGAACAGGGAGGCCGCTTGGGGCCTGTAGGTTACACCTCCAGATGAGGTGGAACGGGAGTTGCAGTTGCAACTGGGGCAGTTGGAGGCCATTGATGTTCTGTTTTCTGCACGGGAAAAAACCAAATCTTAGTACCTCGAACCCAAAGGCAACCATATCAAAATGCGATTCGTTCAGGAACACGGCACACGAAGTGTGGAGTGGAAAGAGGAAAAGGTCCTACCGGGCGTGCCGGAATCTGTTCTCCGCCGAAAGACGCGACCATGGTGTTGGGACGTCCGGGCCTGAATTCCGAGGGCAGATGCTAATTGGTGCTATCCGTCCATGTCACGCCTCGCTTCCCAGAGTACGCTAAGATGGGCACGTGACATAGCCAACCATGCTACCTGTGGATAGGAAAAATCCTTCCACAGTCACATTACGGCTGTAGAGATATCAAGAACATGAAAGTAAACTAAACTATCCGGTACATGTCCATGAGCCAGAATAAATGAATCAAGAAATGTAATATGCGGAAGCAAAGGATCAAATAAACACCTGGAAAGTAAGGATGGATGCCAACAGGATCCTTACCGCTCGGTCTAACAGCGGCAAAACTCCTGATCAGTCTGCAACAAAGGTAGAGAATCTGGGCCATGCAAAATCCAGACGTCAGCGTGTCATAACATCAAGCAATAATAAAGACAGGGGTGGAGATACATGTAAGTATGAACATAAATGGTAAACAAGCATAACAGTGATATAAGTAAGGACAGTGGTATAATGCGTAGTGAGTTATCTAAACTGGTCTATTGGGTTAACTACTCTCAAGTCTTTGAAATCAATTTGATGAATCATCGATGTAAATCAATAGTATCCCGTGCATGCCCGGGACCACGGTCTAAAACTCTCGGGCTGAAACCGAGACGTGCCGCTAGGCACTAAAAGGAAAAGGGTAAAGACGAACGATGTCAGCAGCATCGTCCCGAGGCGGGCCTAGCCTCTAAAACTGATCAGTAAAAGCAAGCAACCGTCGAGTTACAAGTCATGTTACATCATTGATTTCCCCATACCCCTAAGTTATATGTGTTCAAGTCAGGTATTAAGTAATCAAGAACTAATGCCAACTCAGGATCAGGTAGGTGCAGGTTTGTCTGGATAGACAACAGGAACGGTCCGTAAGGACTACAGGTCAGGTTTGTTGGCATTAGACTCAAGATCAGGTAACAGGTAAAGCCATGGTACATCAGGTCAATTCAAGTAGTGTAGTTAGGTGTCATGTCAAGAGTGTACGGTACCATGTCATGTCAAGTAGGAAATGCAACAGGTCATGTCAGGAAGCACAAAATGATATGTGGGTGCTCATAAAGCAAACTAATATAAACATGGTTATAAATAAACAAGCACGGTTACTGTCAGAACAATAAACTGGAACATGATATGCAAATAGGTACAGATTACTTTATATCGAGGCACGGTTATCATTACTTAACTACAGTATACAAATATGGATGTTAGAATCATGTTAACATGCATTACGTAATCTAGAGATGCAACGACCTGTATAATAGGTCCAATAGATGCAATTAAAACTAAAACCGGTTAAAGAAGCACACGGGTGTCCAACAGAGTATAAAACATAAAAAGGGTACTGTGGACTATACAAATAATTTTCATGTGATTTAATTATGGTTGTGGGTACTATGTAAAGTAGAACTAAATGCAACATGGTATATTTCGTGCGATGAAACTAAAATGATATAACGGAACGTCAAACTGTTGAAAGGAAAATTATAGTATTAAATGTAAGCTACAGGTTTAACATGTAATCAAAGGGATATATAGAACTTTAAATAGCATATATAGTAATTCAAATAGCATGTAGCAAGTTTTCACTTGCCTGAACGGATATCAAAGCGGTACGTGCCACGGCGGATATCGGGAAAAACGTCGCGATATGTCCACGCGAGCACAGAACAGAACCAGGTATGGCAAGAACACGATCACGCTATCTGGAACGTCCCCAGGGTCACCCAGATCAACAGCGACGGGCACGGCTCCGTCGATCACCGGAAAACGCGTATTCACGAAATCAAGAAAAGGAGAAGAAGAAGAAAAGAAGAAGAAGAGGAAACTAGGGTTTGGTGTCCTGGGTTTAGAAGGGAGGTGAGGCAGGGAACATGATGATGACGACAAGGTGCAGTCGCCGAGGAGGTCTCCGGCGAGGTAGGAAGTGCGCGGGCTCGGGGAAAGAAGGCCGTCGAGGAGGGCAGGGAGGAGGAGAGGGGAGAGGAGAGAGGTGATGGAGAGGATTGAGGAGTGAGGGTGCTAGTGAGGCTGGCGACGGCGAAGAGTTCTGGCGATGGCGAGGCTGGGGGATTGGGTGAAGGAAAGGAAGAGGGTTGTAGGAAAGAAGAGGGAGCCGGGGTTCTTGGGTTGCAGGGCTCGAGGGAAGTAGGTGAGGAAGATGAGGAGAAGGAGAAGGTAATGAAGATGGCGGTGGTGGCGACGAGGATAAGACGTCGAGGTCGGAGCTCCGGCGATGGGGTGTAGGCAAGGTCGTGGATTCACAAGGATAGTGCTCGGTTCATGGGCTTTCGGGATATGCAGGGAGTCGGCATAGAAGGAAGGGGGGTGGAAGAGGAGAGGGCCGGTGGCTACGACGAAGAATCGCCGGCGAGGAGAGAGATGACGACGCGGTGAAAGGTGTTGGGTTCTCTTGGATCGTCGCGGTGTTAGGAGGGGAGGAGGAGTTCACGTTGATGAGGTCGGGGGGGAGAGGAGGAGGTCGACGACGTGGGTTGCGCGGCGTGGGTTCGAGCGCGGCCACGAGAGGGAGACGAAGGCGGGAGGAATATAATGGAGGAAGAAGAAGAGAGAGAGAGAAAGGGATCAGTGAGATTATAAGGTTTTTGATAATTTATATATAAATAATTATTTATAAGTAAAGGGAGAGAGAGAATTGTGATAGAGAGAGACAGAGAGAAAGCGAGAGGAGAGAGAAGATGAGAGAGATAGAGAGACGAGAGAGAGCGAGAGGAGAGAGAGAGCGAGAGGAGATATAATGTTGGCTTTTTACGGGGAGAGATAAAGAGAGAAGAGAGAGAAAGAGAAGGGGAAAGGTGAGAGAAGGAGAGAGCTGTGGGTCCCAGGGGAAACGGAGGGCTGCGATTGGCTGGGAAAGGAAATAGATTATGGAAAAATAGAAAAAGATTTTTCTATACATTAGAGAACCATTTCATTGGCTGGGGAATCACTGGAAAACATTTTGGATGTTTTAAAAATATTTTCGTAGGTTAAAAGGGATTCAGGCTGTAACAAAAAATATTAAAGATTTTTAAATAATTAGAATTTGGCGGGTTACAAAACATTTCAGAAATGCGCCCTGGTCGGGTTTTGAAATATGAAAATTATTAGAGAGTTCCAAAAATTTAAATAAAGGATTCTGTAATAGAAACGCATACCACCAAGAACGGACGCACGTACGTGCGCGTAGCCGTCCAAACACGTCCGTTTCACTGAACAAGACGAGAACACGATGCAAGGACGCTACCACAGGGTTAGGGGTATCATGCAGGCCATGTCATGCAATTTTAATTTATTTTACGTGATTTAAATTGTTATATGCAACAGATGCAATACAAGATAAGATACCAGTATAAACTAAATTATGAGATGCATTAGCCCATGCAACCAGTCAAGGTAAACTATAAATAAGAGTCACGCAGGTTCAAGTAAGCGGGTCGGGTCGAATGCAAGGTAATATGTAGAAATACCATTCGCACCCAAACACGTTAAATCAAGAAAGACTACGGATAAGTAAATACGGAACTGGAATTGGTATAAGTGAACCCGGGTGTTACATTATACCCAACTACAAATGAATTTCGTTCTCGAAATTCCAAGAACAAGAAAGGGTAAACAATCAAGAAACTACATGAATAGATGGGGAAACTTCGGTCGAACTTCATCTTCTCATTCCCAAGTTGGTTCTCCATGCGAGCGATTTCTCTAAGAAACAAGTACAAGAGGGATAGATAGCCTTATTCTTAGGGACCTTTTCCTTTCGATCCACACTCGACATCAGTCGTTCCTCAAAGGCTAAATCTTCACGTACAGTCAGCTCTGAAGGATCCAGCACGTGTGCTTCATCTCGAACATACTTCCGGAGTTGAGATACATGAGACACGCCATGAACATTCTCTAACGATTGTGGTGATGCCAAACGATACGCCACTTCTCCAACACGCTCCAAAATCTCGAAGGGTCCAACAAATCGAGAACTAAACTTTCCTCGACTTCCGAAATGAATCACCCCTCTAGTTGGTGATACCTTCAAGAATACCACATCACCAACGACAAACTCTAGAGGTCTTCTCAACTTATCTGCCCAACTCTTTGTCGGTCTCGTGCTGCTTTAATATGATTCCAGAATCTATTAACCTTCTCAACTGTCTGCATAACCAAATCTGGTCCCACCAATCTTCGTTCACCAATATCGTCTCAACAAACAGGGGAACGACACTTGCGACCATATAAAGCTTCGAATGGAGCCCTCTGAATCGTCGCCTGGAAACTGTTGTTGTAAGAAAACTCTACCCAATGTAGATGATCCTCATATGAACCCTTGAAGTCCAACTTGCAAGCTCTCAGCATATCTTCAAGAGTTTGGATCATTCTCTCCGACTGGCCATCTGTTTGAGGATGATAAGCTGTGCTAAACTTCAATCGAGTCCTCAAACTTCCTTGTAAGCTCCTCCAGAAATGTGATAAGAACCGAGTGTCACGGTCGGACACGACATTCACTGGTACTCCATGCAATCTTACAATCTCCTGCATGTACCGTTCTGCCAAAGTTTCCGTTGATTGACCAACGCGAAAAGGAATGAAATGAGCTGCCTTGGTCAAACGATCAACAATCACCCATACGGCATTGTTGCCTTTTAGACTCCGCGGTAGAGCTGTTACGAAATCCATGGTTATAAGTTCCCACTTCCACTGAGGAATAGGGAGTGGTTGCAATAAACCAGCATCCTTTTGACGTTCAGCCTTAACTTGCTGACCCGCCAAGCACTTTGCCACAAAGCGGGCAATCTCCCGTTTCATGCCTTCCCACCAGAAATGCTGTCGTAGATCTCGGTACATCTTCGTGTCTCTTGGATGTACGGAATATGCGGAACTGTGCGCCTCCATCATAACTTCTTCGTGAATATCTCCCTTTGGCACACACAAACGGCTACCATACCTTAACAAACCATCTTCATGGATCAATAAATCTATTCGAAGTCCAGCTTCAACCTGTTCTTGAAACTTTTGCAATCTAGGGTCCTGTGGTTGCGCTGCTTTAATATTCTCGATCAACAACGAATGTACCTGCAGCTGCATCAACTGTCCCGAAGAACGCGGTAGCACAACCTCCAAATCAAATCTTCGAAAGTCTTCAATGAGTTCTTTCCGTGTAGTCAACATCTGAATAGCTGGTAATCGACTGAGCGCATCCGGCACGACATTAACCTTCCCCGGATGGTACTTATGATCAAGGTCGTAGTCAGCCATCAGCTCCAACCATTTACGTTGCCTCATAAATAGCTACTTCTGAGTGAACACGTACTTTTAGGCTTTAGTAATCGGTGAATACTTCGACCCCTATTCGCCCAATAAGTAGTGTCTCCAAATCTTCAAAGCGAACATCTCAGCTGCTAGCTCCAAGTCATGAGTTGGGTAATTCTTCTCATGGGTCTCAACAGTCTCGTACGTTATAGTCTTCCCATGCTGCATCACAACACATCCCAATCCTTTCCCAGACGCGTCGCTGTGAATCATCAATTCTCCGGAATCGTCTGGTACGGTTAAAACAGGTGCGGTTATCAACCTCTGCTTCAACGCCTCAAAAGCCGAAGCACACTTAAACGTCCATACAAACGGTACTTCCTTGCGTGTAAGCTTGGTCAAGGCTCAGCCAAACGAGTAAAATTCTCCACGAACCTCTGTAGTATCCTGCAAGTCCAAGAAAACTTCTGATCTCTACAACGTTCTTCGGAATCGGCCAGTCTTGAACTGCCGCAATCTTCCCTGGATAAACGGCGATTTCATCTCCTGCTACAATATGTCCCAAAACTTACTTCTTCGAGCCAAACTCGCACTTGCTCATCTTTGCATACAATCTTTCTTGCATCAATGTCTGCAGTGCGATCTTCAAGTGTGCCGCATGCTCTTCAATACTCTTTTGATCAGACCAGAATATTACCAATGAACACCATAATAAACTGGTCCCAGATCAGTGAAAAGATTCAGTTCATCAAGTCCATACATACCGCCGGTGCATTCGTTGCTCCGAAGGGCATCACTAATACTTGTAATGTCCATCCCGAGTTCAGAACACAGTCTTGCGAATATCTTCTGATCTAACTCGGACCTGATAATATCCGGATCGCAAATCCAGCTTCGAGAATACCCTCACGCCACTAAGCTGCTCAAACAATTCGCCAATGCGAGGGATCGGGTACTTGCTCTTAATAGTCACCCGGTTTAATCCTCGATCATCGATACACATCCTCCTTGTGACGTCATCCTCTTTGCTAGAAGAACTAGAGCTCCCTAAGGTGAGTTACTGCTGCGGATCCAACCCTTCTCAAGTAATTCAACAACCTGCTTCTTGACTCCTTCCAACGCCACTGGTGCCGTCTTTGAGATTGGCGATGCACCAGGAATACGATTAATCGCAAACTCCACATCTCATTTTGCGGTAAATCCGAGGTATCCTTGATCACATCCATGAATTCTCGAACTACCGTTGGCGCTTCTTCCTTAACAACTTTCATCAACGAAAGAACATTGTTTGTCGACCTAGCCCTAAACTCGACTGGCCTGACGGAACAGCTTCCTCCAGCGAAACAAGCTCCAGATGTCCGGGAATCTGAAAAATCACTTTCCTTCCCTTACAATCAATATGAGCATGGAAAGTGCCGTGAAATCCATTCCCAAGACAACAACAAACAAGTGATGCACCAGAATTGAATAATTCCAATGCGGGGGAAAAATGAACAAGTAAGATACCGAGATGACTTCATCCGAAGTCAAGATACTGAAGAGGATTAAGCACGGTAAACATGATTCAAGCTGACAAAGAAACCATAACTGGTAAGCAATGAAACCGAGAGAAGAAAGGTAGTATAACGATCATGGGACAAGGAAGTGGATCAAGACCAGGATTCCAAGTTACTTAAATAGAGTACCGCATTATAACCATGCTGCAGTTCATGGGTACAATTACATAACTCCACTCAAGTCGCCCAAATCCTAGTATCAGAATCAAAGAACAGGGAGAAACAATAGAGAACCAAAAAGGTGTTAAGCCAAGATGCAAAGTCGTTTGCATATCGTCAAGACAAGGATCAAGAGAAGGATATGATTCAAGAATCATGATAACAAGGTGGTAGGACATGTTCCTAATCACGAGTATTCTGATTCGTGCATTGGGTCCAATACCCAACTACAAAAGAATCAAACCTGATTAACCTATATCCTATGGCTCTGATACCAAAAGAACCATGTCACGTCCCGCTTCCCAGAGTATGCTAAGATAGGCACGTGACATAGCCAACCATGCTACCTGTGGATAGGAAAAATCCTTCCACAGTCACATTACGGCTGTAGAGATATCAAGAACAGGAAAGTAAACTAAACTATCCAGTACATGTCCATGAGCCAGAATAAATGAATCAAGAAATAATGTAATATGCGGAAGCAAATGATCAAATAAACACCTGGAAAGTAAGGCTGGATGCCAACAGGATCCTTACCGCTCGGTCTAACAGCGGCAAAACTCCTGATCAGTCTGCAACAAAGGTAGAGAATCTGGCCCATGCAAAACCCAGACGTCAGTGTGTCATAACATCAAGCAATAATAAAGACAGGGGTGGCGATACATGTAAGTATGAGCATAAATAGTAAACAAGCATAACAGTGATATAAGTAAGGACAGTGGTGTAATGCGTAGTGAGTTATCTAAACTGGTCTATTGGGTTAACTACTCTTAAGTCTTTGAAATCAATTTGATGAATCATCGATGTAACTCAATAGTATCCTGTGCATGCCCGGGACCACGATCTAAGACTCTCGGGCTGAAACCGAGACGTGCTGCTAGGCACTAAAAGGAGAAGGGTAAAGACGAACGACGTCAGCAACATCGTCTCGAGGCGGGCCTAGCCTCTAAAACTGATCAGTAAAAGAAAACAACTGTCGAGTTACAAGTCATGTAATGTCATTGATTTCCCCATACCCCCAAGTTATATATGTTCAAGTCAGGTATTAAGTAATCAAGAACTAATGCCAACTCAGGATCAGGTAGGTGCAGGTTTGTCTGGATAGACAACAGGAACGGTCCATAAGGACTACAGGTCAGGTTTCTTGGCATTAGACTCAAGATCAAGTAACAGGTAAAGCCATGGTACATCAGGTCAATTCAAGTAGTATAGTTAGGTGTCATGTCCTGTCAAGAGTGTACGGTACCATGTCATGTCAAGTAGGAAGTGCAACAGGTCATGTCAGGAAGCACAAAATGATATGTGGGTTCTCATAAAGCAAACTAATATAAACATGGTTATAAATAAACAAGCACGGTTACTGTCAGAACGATAAACTGGAACATGATATGCAAATAGGTATATATTACTTTATATCGAGGCACGGTTATCATTACTTAACTACAGTATACAAATATGGATGTTAGAATCATGTTAACATGCATTACATAATCTAGAGATGCAACGACCTGTATAATAGGTTCAATAGATGCAATTAAAACTAAAACCGGTTAAAGAAGCACACGGGTGTCCAACAGAGTATAAAATATAAAAAGGGTACTGTGGACTATACAAATAATTTTCATGTGATTTAATTATGGTTGTGGGTACTATATATAGTAGAACTAAATGCAACATGGTATATTTCGTGCGATGAAACTAAAATGATATAACGGAACGTCAAACTGTTAAAAGGAAAATTATAGTATTAAATGTAAGCTACAGGTTTAACATGCAATCAAAGGGATATATAGAACTTTAAATAGCATATATAGTAATTCAAATAGCATGTAGCAAGTTTTCACTTGCCTGAACGGATATCAAAGCGGTACGTGCCACGGCGGATATCGGGAAAAACGTCGCGATATGTCCACGCGAGCACAGAACAGAACCAGGTATAGCAAGAACATGATCACGCTATCTGGAACGTCCCCAAGGTCATCCAGATCAACAGCGACGGGCACGGCTCCATCAATCACCGGAAAACGCGTATTCACGAAATCAAGAAAAGGAGAAGAAGAAGAAAAGAAGAAGAAGAGGAGGAAACTAGGGTTTGGTGTCCTGGGTTTAGAAGGGAGGTGAGGCAGGGAACATGACGACGACGACAAGGTACAGTCGCCGAGGAGGTCTCCGGCGAGGTAGGAAATGCGCAGGCTCGAGGAAAGAAGGCCGTCGAGGAGGACAGGGAGGAGGAGAGGGGAGAGGTGATGGAGAGGATTGAGGAGTGAGGGTGCCAGTGAGGCTGGCGACGGCGACGAGTTCCGGCGATGGCGAGGCTGCGGGATTGGGTGAAGGAAAGGAAGAGGGTTGCAGGAAAGAAGAGGGAGTCGGGGTTCTTGGGTTGCAGGGCTCGAGGGAAGTAGGTGAGGAAGATGAGGAGAAGGAGAAGGTAATGAAGATGGAGGTGGTGACGATGAGGATAAGACGTCGAGGTCGGATCTCCGGCGATGGGGTGTAGGCAAGGTCATGGATGCACAAGGATGGTGCTCGGTTCATGGGCTGTCGGGATATGCAGAGAGTCGACATAGAAGGAAGGGGGAGTGGAAGAGGAGAGGGCCGGTGGCTACGACGACGAATCGCCAGCGAGGAGAGAGATGACGACGCAGTGAAAGGTGTTGGGTTCTCTTGGATCGTCGCAGTGTTAGGAGGGGAGGAGGAGTTGACGTTGATGAGATCGGGGGGGAGAGGAGGAGATCGACGACGTGGGTTGCGCGGCGTGGGTTCGAGCGAGAGAGAGATAGAGAGACGAGAGAGAGAGAGAGGAGAGAGAGAGAGGAAGAGGACATATAAAGTTGGCTTTTTGCGGGGAGAGATAAAGAGAGAAGAGAGAGAAAGAGAAGGGGAAAGGTGAGAGAAGGGGAGAGCTATGGGTCCCAGGGGAAACGGAGGACTGCGATTGTTGGAGATAGTGCCCTCAGAGTCAATTATTAGGTCACAGGCACGTGATTGCAATGATTGATGGAGGACCTATCCCGATAGGACAGTCTTACTCGAGATGATAGTATGCTATCTGGTTTACCTTTATTATCGTGTACTGCTTTAAGTGACCTGACAAGTCACTATTACACGTTGATAGAGCCCCTAGGATTCTTTCTTGACAACCAGCAGTATGAGGGTGATCATATAAGTGGGAGCTGGGGGTCTATAAGCACATCCTTAAATGGTCCCTAGTCGTGTGAGTTTCGAGATAGGGCATCGATACTCCAGAGTAGACTAGTGTATACAGTCGAGACCCCGACGAGGGGCGGTGGCCGGTCTCACAAGCCACTGGTGTCTGTTGGATCACCTAAGATGTATACATGTGCTCATTGGGTTATGAGTACACCGGACAGGACTCGCCGGGAACATGCTAGTTGGTCATATACCAGACGTCAGATGGCAGTTCCCTGGTGACATGTGTACAGGTTAGTTCATCGACCTGGGGATCGTCATTTGTCTCATGTGAGTTCCCACTGTACTTTGATTACTACCCTACCACGGCTCAAAGGAGTCGTGCAAACAGGTTTTAGTTGGGTGCAGTCCCGAGCCACATGGAGGCAGTGAGCGCATCTTCAGGGGTTCGTCTCTCCCGGTATTGGGGGTGAGGTCGTGCTGTGTCTAGGAGAGCCATTACACGAAGCCCTCGGCCGAGGCAAGGAGATTTACTGGTAGGTATTCCAGTAGTATCTCAGGGTATTCTGGACTACACTCCGACACGACTTGTACCGCTTTTGGGGGTCTGACTTTTACCAACCCCCTAGGCCCGCCATGCGATGCTCATAGACGAACGGACCGGACTGTACGGATATTGTCACTGACAGGCTCAGTAGGGTTGTCGGGCTGAGTTCGCTCACAGACATCCCTTTTAGTCAATACCTGGTAGCCCGTTACGTATTGGCTTATACCTCTGACGTGCTAGTGGTTAAATCCACGACCAAGGTGTCGACGAGTCTTTAGAGTCCCCCACATTCAGTTACTCAGCTTTCGGGCGAAAAGTTGTAGAGGCCGAATGGAGATATGGCAAGGTCCGATCAGATACGTGCGGTATTGCACGGATCAGGATCGGACAGTTTGTACTATAGTCCATATGGATATATGGCAGAGTTCGATCAGATACGTGCGGTATTGCACGGATCAGGATCGAACGGATAATACTAGCCGGCTTTAGTATAAGCCGGATCCTAGTATAGTACAGTGTAGATTTTGTCTCATTGCATTTTTATTTCGGTCGAAATACAGATGCGGGTGTGTATGCACAGTATCGGGGTTTTCCTGTAATTTATTACGGGACCAGTTTTCTGGAGTTGCCAGTTTGCTTTCCGTTTCGGCTAATTTCCTTTGTATCGTTCATTGGCCAAAGATTGGTGGAGGAGGGCTTATTTGCATTGTTGCAAATAAGCAATTGTGGAGGGGGTCTTTGCATTTTTGTTGCATCATGATTATAGCACCATACCTTGACTTTCTTTAGTTGATCATGGCTTGACTTTTGCCTCATCATGGTTGTTGATGATGAGGTTGGTGGTAGGTGGTTGAGTGTGGGTTTTGATTTGGTGATCATTGTTTATCATTGCAACCCTTTTCTCTCTCTTGTATGATGGTGGGCTTATTTTCTTTGATTGATACACTACTCCCTCACTCTCACTCTCCTCCCACACATTGTAGTGGCCGGCCATTCCATTAGGGGGGCTGTCCCAAATTTTTGGTGGGTTTTTTTGGCTCATTTCATGTTGCAAAATTCCCACAAGATCAATCCCAAAAGCTCCAAGTTCAATCCCTCCACCAATGGCAACCTCACTTCTTCTACTATACATTCTACAGCAAACCTTGGGCACGTCGACTAGCCAGCTTCGTGCCCGAGTTGCCTCGGCATTGAGGTGGGAGCCCGTAAAAGAAGTAGGCGATGTGGTGCACTTCCGGCGACGAGGAGGAGACGGCACATTCCGCAGGAGATCGGGACGACGACGAGAAGACCGGAGGACTCGGATCTGTCGGTATATCTCTCTTCCCTTTCTTGTAGTTAGCTAGGACTAGTTAGTGGTTCGATCCGGGTATTAGTGCGCGGCGGTTTGCCAGTTCAGTAAAAATTAAAGTTTATCACCGCTTCCGCATTTGGCCGTCGGATTGACGGTCGGGGCGCCGCCGTGCACTTACAGCGATTTGCTGGGAAAGGAAATAGATTAGGGAAAAATAAAAAAAGATTTTTCTATACATTAGAGAACTATTTCATTGGCTGGGGAATCACTGGAAAACATTTTGGTTGTTTTTAAAATATTTTCGTAGGTTAAACGGGATTCAGGCTGTAATAAAAAATATTAAAGAATTTTAAATAATTAGAATTTGGCGGGTTACAAAACATTTCCGAAATGCGCCCGGGTCGGGTCCAAAAATTTGGATTTGAAATATGAAAATTATTAGCAAGTTCCAAAAATTTAAATAAAGGATTCTGTAATAGAAATGCATACCCCCAAGAACGGACGCACGTACGTGCGCGTAGCCATCCAAACACGTCCGTTTCACTGAACGGGATGAGAAAACGATGCAAGGACGCTACCACAGGGTTAGGGGTATCATGCAGGCCATGTCATGCAATTTTAATTTATTTTACGTGATTTAAATTGTTATATGCAACAGATGCGATACAAGATAAAATACCAGTATAAACTAAATTATGAGATGCGCTAGCCCATGCAACCAGTCAAGGTAAACTATAAATAAGAGTCACGCAGGTTCAAGTAAGCGGGTCGGGTCGAATGCAAGGTAATATGTAGAAATACCATTCGCACCCAAACACGCTAAATCAAGAAAGACCACGGATAAGTAAATACGGAACTGGAATTGGTATAAGTGAACCCGGGTGTTACAGTCCACCTCTCCGAAGATACCAAGTTGATTTATGGCACTGTGTATCAAAGGTTTAGACGGATGCGGCCAATGTCGCAGACTTCGTCATATTCCCCCTCGTTTGAGGGTTTTTTTTATGCTCTTCCCTGTAGGCGCAAGCCCATGCAGTTAATTACGCTACTGCATCGCAGTAACAACTTTCTCCTTCTCCAGGTGGTCACTTCGTGTCGTGGATGTTTGTTTTGTTTTTGGTTGCCCGTGGATTGTATACGGAGACTAATTTATGTTGTCGCTCGTAGGGCGTGGATTAGTCCAAATCCGTATTTTCTTAGATTTAAGTTTGGGGTTGAGTTTAAGGATACGTTAATCTCATTTGAGACTAAGATCAACTTAAACGTTTATTAAGGATACATTAGTCTAGTTTCAGACTAAGATCAACTTAACGGGATCGTTTAAATCCAACAAAAGAGCATTTAGGCTCAATTGTTTAGTTTAGGGACATTGCGGTCGATTACCAGTTTAAGGACATGGTGGTCCAATGTTAGTTTAAGGACATCTCGGTCCAAGGTTAAGGACATCATGGTCCATGGGCGTAAGGACCGCACAGTCCGAGGTTAAGGACATCATAGTCCGTGGGTTTAAAGGGACCCACAGTCCGAGGTTAAGGACATCATAGTCCGTGGGTTTAAAGGGACCTCACAGTCCAAGGTTAAGGACATCATAGTCCATGGGTTTAAGGGCCCCACAGTCCAGTTTAAAGACGCCATAGTCTATGAAATGTCTAATTTTCGGGACCCGTCACCACTCTGAAGACGTTGAAGGATTACAACGACAAATATCAGAGGAATAAATCGATGTACCCTTGAACCAATGTGAGTTGAGAGACCTATAGTCCAATTGAGACTAAGATCTGAAATTTGTCAGTATATGGGCTTAGTTAATATGAGTTGAGGACTTATGTCCAATCTTGGGTTAAGTCCAATCAAGTTAAAATGCTTAACATGTTATTTGAGCTTGGCCCTGTTAACAATGCTGAGCATTGGTTTGGATTCTGACGATGTCTTTGTTTTTTACTGAATGCTGAGCATTCATCATAGCCCTGGGCTTTATTAAAGAAAAATTTATATTCTATCAGCGCAACACGTGGCGCGCTTGGCGCTTTGCGCTAGTCAAAGAGCGCGGTGCGCTTCTGTCGAGTAGCGCACACGTGAGGGACACGTGTTGCGCTTGGCGCTAAGCGCCAGATGATGGGCGCATTGCGCCAGTTTATGAGCGCATTACGCTATTAGTTTAGTGGCATACACGTGAGGGACACGTGGTGCGCTTGGCGCTGAACGCCAGTCCATGAGCGCAAGGCGCTATTTCAAGAGCGCAAAGCGCTAACTGTTAAATGGCGCATACATGAGGAACACGTGTCGCGCTTGGCGCTGAGCGCCAGTCAATGAGCGCAGTGCGCTATGTTTGGAGCGCTGAGGCTATCTGGTAAACTTTTCGATCCAAAAGAGACTTTATCTCAAGATTCTAAGAACAAAAGTTCTTAGTTTTACAGGAGATGTTTCAATCTCTTATATTGATGAAAGGCTTTGCCTTTATGGATCTGTGATCCTCAGAGAATTGAAGTATTCTCCCCCCTTTTTATAATCAAATACTATGATCTCTTTTGCAAAAGACCTTAGTCTTATAGATCTATTATCTGTGAGAAGAGTTTTCTTCTTCTTATTTTGTGATAAGATTCTTTTATCTCTTTATGAAAGACCATGGTCTTTTTAGATCTATGATCATTAAAGAAGTAAATTCTTCTTTTATATAAGATGATTTCATCTCTCTGTTCTTTTTTCTTTTTACGTTGAAGAAAGTTTTCTTCTTCTGAGAGCTTGCTCTTTGTCTTTGAATTTCTCAAAATTTATGGGAAGGTTTTTCTCTCTGTATTTCTGTATATCACCTTGAGACTTGAAGTCTAGGGGCCTTTTTATAGGGTAGGCTGATTTGTTAAATCAGTTAAGGAGATCTTTTCTCCAATTGATTTAGGGATTTCCCCACCGTTGGATCTTTGATCCAAGGGCTTCTGATTTACAGAAGGCAATCTCTTGTTTTTAACAAGATTGGTAAATCTTTCCATACAGAATTTATTCTGTATTTTGGTGATTTTTAATCACCATTGGATCATTGATCCAATGGTGCTCTAATTTACAGAGCACAATCTTGTTGTTTGGAAAGATTCGAGAAATCTTTCCTTAACAGAATTTAATTCTGATTGATTAATGATTTATCATTATTATTAGATCTTTGATCTGACGTTGGGAAGCTTTTAGTTTCCAGCGCTAGCGCACCCGTGCTTTGCACGTGATGCGCTGCTTAGGGCGCAACGCACTTGGCGCTAGCACACCCATGCTTTGCACGTGGTGCGCTGCTTAGGGCGCAGCGCACCCAGCGCTGCATCTGAAGCGTTGCTTCATTTCAAAATTTGAATTTTAAACAGGGTTTTGCTCTGATTGGGGGAAACAAATGCCCCCCACCATTGCGCTCGCGTGGCCTACACGTGAGTGCAACGGTGGCAGCATCTGCGTCCTTAGATTAACTCAGAAGTTGAAACGGTATCTCAGTGCCTATAAATAGGACCCTTGGCCCTTGATGATTTCTGTTCATCTTCCTCCTTCTGAGAATTTTCATTCTCTTGCAGAGCATAGCTCTTTGGTTTAAGAACTTCCTTAAGGACAGAACTCTGTCAAAATTTTTAGGTAAAGATTAAATCTTTTAAAGAACCTTTTAATAATCTAGGGTTTCACCCATTAACAGAGCTTTACTCTTCATAGATCTTTGATCTAAAGAAAACCCTTTTAGGGTTTCATCAACGGAACTTTGCTCTCTTGAACCCATAGATCTAAAGAGATCTTTTCTTGGGGTTTCTTAGCCCATGAACAGAGCTTTGCTCATAAAGAACTCTTAGAGTTTGTTCACAGATCTTGAAGATCTCAGAATTTCTCATTCATATATAAAAATTGATTTCAATTTTTCTGATGGATTATTCCATCATTTTTTTCCAGAGCAAGGCTCTTAAGGAATTTTTATTCTTTCATCATTAGAGTTTGACAGATGTCACTCTGCCACAGAGCACTGCTCTCAAGGGGAGATTTACTCTCTGACCCGAGGAATTCTCATTAAATGAGAATCAATTGAGGATTTCCTCTTTTAATTGACAGTCTCATCAAATGATGAGGCTGTTTTATTAATGATGAACTGTCATCTAGATTTTGTGGGTCCCCCTTTGGTCCCCTTTTTACTGCATTGCAGTGCGGTACGAATTTTAAAGTACCAAGTGTCAGAATTTAAATTATAGCATTGACGGTTGACTTTTGTTCTTTTTCGCGCAGGTGACATGTCTTTCGACACTTCCTTTCCGTTCGTCCACTCAGAGGGCGGATTTCCTGAAGCGCCCGTAGACCGAGAGGTTATTGCGCTGATCAAAGACCATGACCCGGAGCACAAGAATCTTCATTTGTGGGGAACATGGTATAACCAGATCATCATGGGTCGACGCAGCTTCTCTTGCGCAATACCTTCGGAGGCTATCTCGGCGATTCATTATGTTGACGTACCCCCGGTGAACTATGCTATGGAGGTCGTTAATTGGACTTCAGAGGGTTGTCTTCAAACCTCTATGGCTGCAATACCTGTACAACCGCCGATGGCTTTGGACATTCTAGGGCAGCGTATATGCCAAGGTGAGTCGCGCCCTTGGGGACAGCCATACAATATAGGTCTGACTCCCTGTCACTCAGCTGGATACCTGCAGTGGGCCCGATATATTCTATCGGCAAAGAAGTCAGAACTGCTGAAGCTTGGGTTGTACCCTGCGATTTATGCTTCTCTGTTTCAGTATTCCACACCTCCCGCATGGTGGGTCAAAGCCTTCTTGGAACAATGGAACGTTCCAAATCATACCTTCCTTATGCTAGATCGGGAAGTTTCCATCTCTCTGGAAGAGTTTGCGGATATCTCCGGCTTGCCTGTCAGAGGGGAGCATTATGAGGAGATCTTGCCCCCTGATGAATATGTTTTCGCTACCCGACTGGTGATGACGGGTCTAAACCCAGAGAATGCCATTCATCACCGATTCCCTAGCTTGATCAGGGTGCTAAACATTTACGAAGGCCTATTTCTTGAATCTGGAAGCCATGGGGTTAGCTTTGCGGACTTCATCGCCCGTTTTCTTCGCCCCGAAGTTTTATCATGACAAAGTGAAAAGTTTTCCAAACTCGATGATCCTTTTGGCTTTGATTTGGATCGCCGGCCAATATTGGAAGCTGATCAAAAGGGATTCTTTCTTCCAATCGTCGCGATCGTCCCTTTTTCAGAAATTATTGCTCCGGGCATCGATGAGGAAGCATTCTTTCTAGGGTTCCTCAGTTTGTGGTTAAGATGGTTCGTGCTTCCCATGCACCCTCGCTACATGAGGCCGTCAGTCTTCTACCCAGCTCATCGGATGGTTTAGGGGAGATAAGTTGTTGTTGTAATTGCCGAGCTGGCTCATTTGTATCACGGCCTTAGTTCGGCGGCCGATACTACTCAGGCGGGGGTGCTGCCTGTGAACTTCCCGATGCATTATTTTACCTCATGGCTTGAATTTCATGTGCTCGGTGCCTTTGTAATGCACAAGCGGACCCATTTCTATGAAACTTGCAATTTTCCACGGATCATGCGGCTGGTCAATGCTTCTATTGTGGAGCAAAGTCAGCGAGAGGCTCGGGGTGTAATCCTTCGCCTACGTACCGTCGGGGACGGCATGACTTTTATTGATAAGGTTAAGACCATCGATAAGGAGTCCGCTATGATGGTCCAGCCATTGCGGGACACCTTTATGGATGGAGCTTCTACCCTGAAAGTTCAGGAAATTCTCCATCTATACTCCATCAGGCCAGGATATTTGGTGTTCAGGCAGAACGATTCGACTCTTTTCATGAGATATAATCCCCACCATTTTTCCCAGCAATCAAGTTATAATCAGGACGTCCCGCTCGAGGCATTCCTGGCAGAACCAGTTTATACCAAGGAGGGTATCCGGAGCGCTTTGCACCACTTCATGCGCCTAAACACAGGGTCCAATTTCTTCATCAATGAACCAAGTTGTGTTCCTAGGGCCCTAAACGTATACATTGCGTGGTATCAACACGCAATGGGTGCCGTCATCAAGGAGGAAAAGAAATTATTGCTCAACCGCAAGGGTGCACCCCCTGCCGGTAATCCAAACGTCCCTCTAAAGCGACGGACAAACGTCCATCTTCCCTTAAGAGAAGTTGCTGGGGTCGAGGTCCCGCATGATAGGCCTAAGCTGCCGATACCTCGTGCTTCCGTGGAAACGGTGACTGTGGCATCTCCCGTGGCTGGCGTAGGTTCAGATATCGGGACTCGTCGTCCCAAGGTGCCCGCCAAGCGTATGCTTGTGCTGGCGGCGACCGGTACTTGCTCGCAGAAGAAGAAGAAGTCGATTCTTTCTTCCGATGTTGTATTTGGTCGGGAGCCTCAAGCTCCTTATAGCGAGGGCTTGGGCGAATATAGGACCAACGAGAGTCTATTCATAGCGCCGGATGATACTGATCTGGAGGCTGCTATCGCAGCTTCTGAGCGATCAGCAGGCCACAAAGCGGGACTGGTCATCCTTACACAATCAAGTAAGCTTCAATCATACCTTTTTGCTGCTATGTTTTTGTTATCATGTTTTGACGGACACTCCTTCTCTAACAGGCATTTCTACTGAAGAGGCTCTCATGGCTTCCCTCAAGACTTTTGAGGAGGAGGAGAGGGTTCGCGCTTCACTGGGCGTTGGTATACTTCGGCTCGTTGTGCTTTCATTCCCTTTTCTTATGGATGATCTGACCCGCTTTTCATCTGATCGCAAGGATTACCTCGGCTCAGGTCATGCCCAGTACATTACCGATCCCGCTGG
The DNA here is from genome assembly GCA_030015575.1 of Agapanthus africanus. Taxonomy (NCBI): domain Eukaryota; kingdom Viridiplantae; phylum Streptophyta; class Magnoliopsida; order Asparagales; family Amaryllidaceae; genus Agapanthus; species Agapanthus africanus. The sequence continues at coordinate 195,198,094 of JASDDO010000024.1, read as the reverse complement.
GTGATGAGGAGATGCATCCAGGGCCAGTTATCGAAGTCCCGGCCTCTTCAGGATTGCCAAAAGAGGCTTTACTCAAGCAACCGATGACGGATGCCGTAACGGCTCCAGAGGTAGCTCCTAGCGTAGATGATGATTAACCATTGACGGAGGTCTTGAGAAGATCTGCTCTCACGGCCTGGACGGAAAGGAAGCGCAGAATGCGTGCAGCAAAGGAGCGTAACGCCGCCTTGGCCGTGGGTACAGGCTCGAGCGCTGCTTCCCTTGTCCCTGCTTCTTCAGAGGGTGCTCCGTGAACCCTGTCTACCGCTCACAGACAGGCAGCACGTGCGGCTCGGGAAGCAATTGAAAAGCCGACCCAAGGTAACATAACTTTGGGGTCTTTTTATTAAAGTTTAGTTCTCAGATTCTCATACGTCATTCCCTGTAGGGCCGGGTCCTGATGAAGAAGTGGTAGGCGAGACGGCGGCAACCACTGAACCTGAAGTGGATACTCTTTCTCAAAAGTCTGGAACTGCCCTAATTGCCGCCCTTTCCCCTTACGGATCCTTGCCGTTGCCGAGCACTGCGAGTGTCACGATGGTTCTCGTGGAGTCGGGGGATGAGGCTACGGGTGGCGAAACCATTCCAATGGAGGAGGGTGAAGCAGTCGCTGCACCCAGCGACGCCCTTGTCGTGGTTTCAACTGGAGACTCACCGGGTAGATTTTAGGTTATTGCTTTTTCCTTTATTCTGCAATCCATTTCAATCTCTTTTGACAGTATTTCTCTCATTTCTAATGCAAGTGTGGTGAGCGTTGAGGCTGTGCCACCCAAGGAAGCATCATCAGTTGCTGCTTTGACGGTGGCCGCCCCTTTGCCTTCTCCCATGTCCTCCCAAATACTAGAAGGTACGGGTTTGTGACTTATTGGTTTCATTGTAAGCAATATACCTTAAGTACCGACATTGCATTATTATACTCTTATAAGAGTTCTATTTAATCATCTATATCAGGTGATGCACCCACCTTTCTCCTTCCAGTCGGAGATGGCTTCATCTAGTGGCGTTGGTGAGTACAGCCTCTAGCTCATGTATTCTCTTTTCTTTTACGGGCCGCCGAATCGTTTCTAATTCTTCTTTGTTTTGACTGCAGCACTACAGATTGAAGGAGGAGACGAAAGAGCAGTTGCACCACCGGCACTCCCGGCCTTGCCACCTGTCACAGCCGGTATAGTAAACTCCATTGTTCATGTATCTTCTCAATTTCTTGAATCGTCATTTTACTGTGCTTCGTTTTGTAGCGGTGACACCGACTTCAGCTCCGTTCGAGTCTCGAATCATAATGCTAGCAGGCCCCTTTTCCAGACGTCCATCTTGAAAAGGCGCTGTGAACAGTCTGTGCATGTTGACTGATTACATCGAGGAGCTTGACGCAGAGGACCCTACATTCACTGCAGATTTTGCTGCCGAGGTTAATCCAATGCTGGCGACGCTTGTGAACTTCCATAACAAAGGCGTCGTTGAGTCCTGGGTAAACCACTGTAGGAAGATTGAGGCCTTCCTGCATAAGCTTGAGCTTATGCATCCTGCTCCTGAGATTCTGGCTGTGAACTCCCAACGAGCTGCATGGTTCGAGAAGAGTGTGTCCTTCCTCTGCCATTTTGAACAAGAAGAAGCCTTAAGGCGGAAAGAACGCGAGGAGGCTTCAGATGAATCTTCCCGGCTGCACGTCCAAGTTAAAACGAATACTACGCACCTGAGAGCTGCTTTTGACACCTTGCAGCAGTATATCTCGGACGGGCTTGTATTGAGACGGAAGCTCGACTCCATTGAGCGGGTTATGCAGAGTCGCTAAGCTGCCCAACGGGAGATCGATGAGAAGATTTCGTCGTGCTTGCAGCAAAGGGCTCGAATTGAAGCGGAGCTGGCCGCGACGGCTGATCACGAGAAGGCACTGAAAGGAGTGGGCGAGCAACTTGGTAACTTAATGAAAACGCTTCCTTATCAGTAGTTGTTTTGTATAGATTGAACACTTGTAATCTTTGAATAACATGTATCCATTTTTTATTCTTTCATATAATTCAACTTGTACTCTATTGAATTTATGAATAAAAGATACACATTTTTGTTCTACTGTTGCTCTCTTCTCTTTGCTATGTCATTGCCGTGTGATTTTAGTACGTGTGGCCCGTAGATAGTAAGTGAACAGTCCATCTTGGACTCTTTGCCGGGTAACAATGGCTTAGGAAACAGGTTCAGGTCTGCTTGCCTAAGACTTTTCAACTTTATGAGCCGTGAGGGTCTCATAAAGGGTTTTCTCCCTACGAGTCGAGAGGATCTCGTAGGTGTATTTTCTCCTTAGGAATCGTGAGTATTCCTAAGTGTGCTTCCTCTTGAGAGTCATAAGGATCTCACAAGAGAATTTTCCCTCCTACAAGTCGAGAGGACTCGTAAGTGGTTGTTTCCCTCCTTGTCGAGATTCGGCTTTGGAGAGTGTGGTCCGTGAATAGTATTCAAGACCCCATTTTGGACCGGTTTGCAGGGCCTTAGTGCTTAGGAAACATGTTTTTTAATCCCCATTGCCTAAGGCTTTGCCTTACGAGTCGAGACGAATCGAGAAGTTCTCGCAAAGACACTAATTTCCTCACGAGTTGAGATGAATCGAGAAGTTCTCGCAAGAATGTCCTAACATCACAGTTAACCTCTGCTCTTTACGACAGAGGTCCGTTTGGGTCTGTGGTACTAGGGTTTTGCTGGTCATACCGTCACGTTGGCTGATGTATTCCTCGATAGGCAATCTTGTTGTTCGAGTAGCCTTGCGACTGTCGTGTCTCTGATCCCTTCGGGGGCTGGACAAGACGTCTTCAAGCAATCTTCCTAGGTAGTTTGACCGTCGGAAGAGCAAGCGATAGGAATTTTGCCGTGCCTCTTTTTACTTGAGGTTAGGCTCAGTTTGGGAAGCCCCGATGAGTCATAACCACTCCGCGCTGGTGTGGGATGATCTCCGATAGTCTTTCAGATTTTATTTGAGTTGTCGTCAAGACCCTGAAACTAGGAATTTGGCCTTTGCTTCGTTTGCTGGCATTGCGTCTGTTGTATCGAGACGAATATCGAGGTGGTGACCACTAAGCGTTGATGTAGGATGATCTCCGATAGTCTTTCAGGTTTTATATGAGTTGCCATCAAGACCTTGAAGCTAGGAATATGGCCTTTGCTTCGTTTACCTGCATTGCGTCTGCTGTAACGAGACGAATGTCGAGGTGGTGACCACTCCGCGTTGATGTAGGAGGATCTCCGATAGTCTTTCAGGTTTTATATGAGTTGTCGTCAAGACCTTGAAGCTAGGAATATTGCCTTTGCTTCATTTGCTTTGGCGTGTCCGAATCCTGTTGGAGGAAGAACACTGTGATGACATCTTGTCTGTTGTATTGAGACGAACGTCGAGGTGGTGACCACTCCGCGCTGGTCCAATGTTAGTTTAAGGACATGGTGGTCCAATGTTAGTTTAAGGACATCCCGGTCCAAGGTTAAGGACATCATGGTCCATGGGCTTAAGGACCCCACAGTCCGAGGTTAAGGACATCATAGTCCGTGGGTTTAAAGGGACCCCACAGTCCGAGGTTAAGGACATCATAGTCCGTGGGTTTAAAGGGACACCACAGTCCGAGATTAAGGACATCATAGTCCATGGACTTAAAGACCCCACGGTCCAGTTTAAAGACGTTATAATCTATGAAATGTATGGTTGTTGGGACCCTTCACCTCTCTAAAGACGTTGAAGGATTACAACGACAAATATAAGAGGAGTAAAGAGATGTACCCTTGAACAAATGTAAGTTGGGAGACCTATAGTCCAATTGGGACTAAGTTCTGAGATTTGTGAGCATATGGGCTCAGTTAATATGAGTTGAGGACTTATGTCCAATCTTGGGCTAAATCCAATCAAGTTAAAATGCTTAACATTTTATTTGGGCTTGGCCCTGTTAACAATGCTGAGCATTGGTTTGGATTCTGACGATGTATTTGTCTTTTACTGAATATTGAGCATTCATCATAGCCATGGGCTTTATTAAAGAACAATTTATGTTCTATCAGCGCAATACGTGGCGCACTTGGTGCTTTGCGCCAGTCAAAGAGCGCAGTGCGCTTCTGCCGAGTAGCGCACACGTGAGGGACACGTGTTGCGCTTGGCGCTAAACGCCAGATGATGGGCGCATTGCGCCAGTTTATGAGCGCATTGCGCTATTAGTTTAGTGGCACACACGTGAGGGACATGTGGTGCGTGTGGCGCTGAGCTCCAGTCCATGAGCGCAAGGCGCTATTTCAAGAGCGCAAAGCGCTAACTGTTAAGTGGCGCATACATGAGGAACACGTGTCGCGCTTGGGGCTGAGCGCCAGTCAATGAGCTGAGTGCGCTATGTTTGGAGCGTTGAGGCTATCCGGTCAACTTTTCGATCCAAAAGAGACTTTGTCTCAAGATTCTAAAAACAAAAGTTCTTAGTTTTACAGGAGATGTTTCAATCTCTTATATTGATAAAAGGCTTTGCCTTTATGGATCTGTGATCCTCAGAGAATTGAAGTATTCTCCCCCCTTTTATAATCAGATACTATGATCTCTTTTGCAAAAGACCTTAGTCTTATAGATCTATGATCTGTGAGAAGAGTTTTCTTCTTCTTATTTTGTGATGAGATTCTTTTATCTCTTTATGAAAGACCTTGGTCTTTTTAGATCTATGATCTTTAAAGAAGTAAATTCTTCTTTTATATGAGATGATTTCATCTCTCTGTTCTTTTTTCTTTTTACCTTGAAGAAAGTTATCTTCTTCTGAGAGCTTGCTCTTTGTCTTTGAATTTCTAAAAGTTTATGGGGAGGTTTTTCTCTCTGTATTTCTGTATATCTCCATGAGACTTGATGTCTAAGGGCCTTTTTATAGGGCAAGCTGATTTGTTCAATCAATTAAGGAGATCTTTTCTTCAATTGATTTGGGGATTTCCCCACCGTTGGATCTTTGATCCAAGGGCTTCTGATTTACAGAAGGCAATCTTCTTGTTTTTAACAAGATTGGTAAATCTTTCCATACAAAATTTATTCTATGTTTTGGTGATTTTTAATCACCATTGGATCATTGATCCAACGGTGCTCTGATTTATAGAGCACAATCCTGTTGTTTGGAAAGATTTGAGAAATCTTTCCTTAACAGAATTTAATTCTGATTGATTAATGATTTATCATTATTATTAGATCTTTGATCTGACGGTGGAGAGCTTTTAGTTTCCAGCGCTAGCGTACCTGTGCTTTGCACGTGGTGCACTGCTTAGAGTGCTGCGCACTTAGCACTAGCGCACCCGTGCTTTGCACGTGGTGCGCTGCTTAGGGCACAACGCACTTGGCGCTAGCGCACCCGTGCTTTGCACGTGGTGCGCTGCTTAGGGTGCACGCACTTGGCGCTAGCGCACCTGTGCTTTGCATGTGGTGCGCTGCTTAGGGCGCAGCGCACCCAGCGCTAGCGCACCCATGCTTTGCACGTGGTGCGCTGCTTAGGGCGCAGCGCACTTGGCGCTTGTTCCCCTCCGAATAGCGGCGCACAAGACTGCGATGTCCATGACGCTGAGATTCGGGGCAGATGCTATTTGGTTTTATCCGTCCACCTCTCCGAAGATGCCAAGTTGATTTATGGCACCGTGTATCGGAGGTTTAGACGGATGCGGCCGATGTAGCAGACTTCATCAGATTCCCCCTCGCTTGAGGGGTTTTTGATTGTGGGGACGCTCTTCCCAGCGGGCGCAAGCCCTTGCAGTTAATTACGCTACTGCATCGCGGTAACAACTTTCTCCTTCTCCAGAATTTCACTTCGTGTCGTGTGTGTTTGTTTTGTTTGTGGTTGCCCGTGGATTGTATACGGAGACTGAGTAATGCCGTCGCCCGTAGGACGTGGATTAGTCCAAATCCGTATTCACTTAGATTTGGGTTTGGTGTTTTTAGTTTAAGGATGCATTAGTCGCGTTGCGGCTAAGATCAACTTAAACGTTCGTTAAGGATACGATAGTCCTGTTTGAGACTAAGATCAACTTAACGTGATCGTTTAGATCCGACAAAAGAGCGTTTGGGCTCTATTGTTCCAGTTTGGGAGATTCATAGTCCAATTTGGGACTAAAGTCTGTTTGGAGGATACGTTAGCCATTTTTGAGGCTAAGATCGACTCAAACGTTTGTTAAGAATACGTTAGTCCAGTTTGAGACTAAGATCAACTTAACGGGACCGTTTAGATCCGACAAAAGAGCATTTGGGCTCTATTGTGCCAGTTTAGGGACGTGGTAGTCCGATATTAGTTTAGGGACGTTTCGGTCCGATATTAGTTTAGGGACGTTTCGGTCCGATATTAGTTTAAGGACGTTTCAATCCGATATTAGTTTAGGAACGTTTCGGTCCAATATTAATTTATGGACATTTCGATCCAATATTAGTTTAGGGACGTCTCGGTCCACGAGTTTAAGGACCCCGCAGTCCATATGGGTGTGTGGTCGTTGGGACCCGTCACCTCTTTGACGTCGTTGAGGAATTACAACGATGGATGTCAAAGGAGTTCGGAGATATACCCTCGAACCGGATGTAGATTGATTTATGAGAGCCGTTTTGCTCAGTTAATTTAATTTGAGGACTTATGGCCATGACTGGGCTAAGTCCAATTGAATGTTCAACATTTTTATTTGTCTTTGGCCAATTAGGCCTGAGTTGGGGCTTTGCCCCTTTTTAAATAATGCACTGCATTATTTTTGTTTTGTTTGGGCTCTGCCCTTTTATAAATGATGCAGAGCATCTATTTTGCTTGGGCTTTGCCCATTTAATGCCTTGCAATTTATTTTGGCCTGTCAGGTTATTTTGATTTGGGCCTGGCCCTTTAAGTAATGCATTGCATTTGTGCAAAGCACTGTTAATTTGAGAATCTTTTAGATTCAAGAACCGATGGTTCATAAAAGAAGTGCAAAGCACTATTTGATTTAGATCTAAGAAAAAAACAAGTTTTTTCTTGTTTTTCTTATCTCAGAGAACCAAAGGTTCATAAAAGTGCAAAGCACTATTAATTTAAGAACCTTTTAGGTTCAAGAACCGATGGTTCATAAAACAAGTGCAAGGCACTATTTGATTTAGATCTAAGAAAAAACAAATTCTTCTTGTTTTTCTTATATCAGAGAACCAAAGGTTCATAAAAGTGCAAAGCACTATTAATTTAAGAACCTTTTAGGTTCAAGAACCGATGGTTCATAAAACAAGTGCAAGGCACTATTTTATTTTATTTATTTATTTATTTATTGTTGAAGATCCATGATCTTGTTCATAAGAGAATTTTCTCTTCTTTTAAAGGATTTTACCTTTTTTTTATTCTTCAAGAGTTCTCAAGAGTTCTCTTCTCTCTTTTTTTTTAGCCAGATATTCCTCCCTTTGAAATGAGGTCTGGGGTCCTTTTTATAGTGCCCATAAATTAGTTAAAGTTTGTTAAAAAATCATTCTCTGAGTGATTTGGGGAATTTTCCCCACCGTTGGATCTTTAATCCAAAGGACCTTGTTTTACATAAGAAATCTTCTTGTTTTAACAAAAAACAGAAAAGATTTCCATAAATCTTCATTTTGTTTTTGCGCAACTCCCCAGCGCTTGACACGTGTCGCGCTGCGAAGCGTTTGCGCAACAGCGCTTGCGCAACTGCGCAGACACGTGTCGCGCAGTGAAGCACTTGCGCAACAGCGCTTTGCACAACTGCGCAGACACGTGTCGCGCAGCCGTGCGCTTACGCAGTTGTGCTTGCGCAACTGCGCAGACAGGTGTCGCGCTGCCGTGCGCTTGCGCAGCTGTGGTTACACAGACACGTGTCGCGCAGCGGTGCGCTTGCGCAACTGCGCAGACACGTGTCGCGCTGCGGTGCGCTTGCGCAGTTGAGTGTTGCTTATGTTTTTTAAAGAGCCTTGCTCTGATTGGACGTACTGCCTTGGGCGTTGCGCTGATGTATCAACTTCTGACACGTGGCGCGTTGCGCGCAGCGCAAAGAATCTGAAGCGTTGCTTCATTCATTAAAGTTTTAATTTTTCAAAGCAAAGCTTTATTTCTGATTGGGGGAAGATGAAGCGTTGCTTCATCTCCCGCCTTGGAATTTGAACAGAGCTTTGCTCTGATTGGGGTAAACAAATGCCCCCCCCCCACCGCTGCGCTTACGTGGCCTCCAAACGCAAGCGCAACGGTGGCAGAATCCGAACCGTCGCGGCACCTTTTGGCAGTTGAAGAGGCAATTGATGCCTATAAATAGGACCTTTGGTACTTTAGATGATTTTCATCTTCACAATTTTATTTTCAAAACTCAGAGCCTTGCTCTTTATTTTCAAGAACTGTAAGAGTTGAACTCTTTAAAACTTTTTAGGTGAAAATTTAAATTAAGATTAAATTAAATTAGATTAATTTTCATCAACAGAGCCTTGCTCTCCATAGATCCCTGATCTAAAGAAAACCCATTTAGTGTTTCATTTAGCAGAGCTTTGCTCTAAAGGGGTCTAAAGAGAACTCAAGAGAATCCTGTTAGGGTTCCATTAATAGAGCTTCGCTCTATAAAAGATTTTTCTTATATCTTCTTAATTAATGGAGCTTTGCTCCTCCCAAATTATATGGCACTTGATAATATTATTATTATATCATTTTTTTCCCAGAGCGGAGCTCTCAATGTTCTCAAGGAATTTTCCTCAAATTCTACTCATAACTGATTTTGACTGGTGTCGCTCCTGTCTGCAGAGCATTGCTCTCGAGGAGTTTAACTTTTAACTTTTTGTATTTTCTTGTTTGTTAATCTCCCTGTATTGTTTTCTTCAGGTATTATGGCGGTGCGTCTATACAGCTTGCACGAGTTCATTACTTACGACGATATCCGTACTCAGGGTCGTCAACAAAACCAGGAGTTTACGGACGCTGAATGTGCAGAAGTCATGGGTCATCTGAACGCAAGCGGTGGTTGGCTGTTGCCTCGTCGTTAGGCCCTTTTGAAAGTCTTGTTGGGAGCCATATGGAGAGCACTTCCGGATCTTCATGAGGCCTTACCGCTTAACGCACTGGATGATGCCGAAGACAAGGTGCATTCAGTGTACCTGACATGGCTGATCTCAAAGAAACGGCGGAACAGCGTCGTTGACATCCTACACCAAGTCTTCCAGCAGACGACGATAATTGCCGCTTATCGAAGGCCAGGGGGCTTGCCGATGATATTGACACGGAGGAGCGCGAAAGACTGCGCATAAGAATAATTAGAAAGGCCAGAAGAACTCTGGATGGCCTTACTTTCGATTTCCTCAATCCGTGCCCCGGGTCCGAGGTTATACCGTTGTAATAATTTGAATAATGTTTCTTATTTATTGTTCTTATGATTGTAAGAAGGAATTTTCTAGCAGTATGAATGGAACTCTCCCCTCTTTTTATTTCAGCTTGTTTTATTCCTTGTCTTGAGTCTTCTGCTTGTGCATAAATGAATGCGATACGAACTCCCGATCAAATGTAGATCAGATATTCTTTCTGTCATCTTCTTTTTATTGTAAGCAGGCTGTCTTAATAACCATGATTGATGGATATCTAAAACAAGTATTCTGACTTCCTTAAGAAATAGCGATGGCTTAGGCTGCAAGTTCAGGTCTACTGCCTAAGACTTTTCGACTCTATGAGCCGTGAGGGTCCCATAGAGGTTTTTCTCCCTACGGGTCGAGAGGATCCCATAGGTGGATTTTTCTCCTTAGGAATCGTGAGGATTCCTAAGTGTGGTTTTCTCTTGTAAGTCGTAAGGATCCTACAAGAGAATTTTTCCCTCTTACGAGTCGAGAGGACTTGTAAGCGGTTGTTTCCCTCCTTGTCGAAGTTCGATGTTGGAGAGTGAAACCCGTGGATGGTATGCAAGAGACTGTTTTGGGCCAACTGGCAGGGTCCCAATGCTTAGGAAACGGGCTTCTTTTATGCCTACTGCCTAAGGCTTTATCTCACGAGTCGAGCCGTCTCGACAATTTTTCACAAGTCGAGACGAATCGAACGTTTCTCGCAAGAACATCTTAACGTCGCATTTAACCTCTGCTCTTTACGACAGAAGCCCGTTAAGGTTGGTGGTACTTAAGGTTTTGGCCATCGTACCATCGCATAAGCTGATATAGTCCTTGATAGGCAATCATACTGTTCGAGTAGCCCTGCGACTGCCGTGTCTCTGATCCCTTCGGGGGCTGGACAAGACGTCTTCAAGCAATCCTCCTTGGCAGTTTGACCGTCGGAAGAGCAAGCGCTAGGAATTTGCCATGCCGCTTTTTACTTGAGGTTAGGCTCATTTTGGAGAGCCCCGATGAGTCATAACCACTCCGCGCTGGTGTGGGATGATCTCCGATAGTCTTTCGGGTTTTATATGAGTTGCCGTCAAGACCCTGAAGCTAGGAATTTGGCCTTTGCTTCGTCTGCTGGTATTGCGTCTGCTGTATCGAGATGAATGTTGCGGTGGGAACTAGGGATTTTGCCGTGGCTCCGTTTGTTTGATGACGTTGTGTCTGCTGTATCGAGACGAACGTTGGGGTGACATCTCGTCTGCTGTATCGAGATGGACGTCGAGGTTGTCTTTAGGTTGCTGGTGAACCGTCGAGGTTTGGAACTAGGGATTTTGCCGTGTCTCCTTTCATTTAATGACGTTGCGTCTGCTGTGTCGAGACGAACATTGGGGTGACATCTCGTCTGCTGTATCGAGACGGACGTCGAGGTGGTGACCATTCTGTGCTGGTGCGAGATGATCTCCGGTTGTCTTTCCGGTTTTATATGAGTTACCGTCAACACGTCGAAGCTAGGAATGTGGCCTTCGCTTCGTTTGCTTTGGCGTGTCCAAATCCTGTTAGAGGACGAACGCTGGGGTTAACATTTCGTCTGCTGTATTAAGACGAACGTCAAGGTGGTGACCATTCTGTGCTGGTGCGAGATGATCTTCGATTGTCTTTCCGGTTTTATGTGAGTTACAGTAAAGATGTTGAAGCTAGGAATGTGGCCTTCGCTTCGCTTGCTTTGTCACGTTCGAATCCCTGCTGGAGGAAGAACGCTGGGGTCGACATCTCGTCTGCTGTATCGAGACGGACGTCGAGGTGGTGACCACTCTGTGCTGGTGCGAGATGATCTCCGATCGTCTTTCCGGTTTTATGTGAGTTACCGTAAAGACGTTGAAGCTAGGAATGTGGCCTTCGCTTCGTTTGCTTCGTCACGTCCGAATCCCTACTGGAGGAAGAATGCTAGGGTCGACATCTCGTCTGCTGTATCGAGACGGACGTCGAGGTGGTGACCACTCTGTGCTGGTGCGAGATGATCTCCGATTGTCTTTCCGGTTTTATGTGAGTTACCGTAAAGACGTTGAAGCTAGGAATGTGGCATTCGCTTCATTCGCTCACACTGTGTCTGGTGTATTGAGACGAATGCTGAAGTGGAGCTGGGATTTTGCCATCACTCCACTTTGTTTCGACCATGGGGTCTTTTGTTAACTTTGCATGTACACCCTGCTGGGCTGCGAAGGAACGCCGTTGTTGACATTGCGTCTGTTGTGACGAGACGAATGCTAAGGTGAAGTTGGGATTTTGCCGTTACTCCGCTTTGTTTCGACCGTGAGGTCTTTTGTTGACGTTGCATCTGCCTCCAGCCGGACTGCGGAGGAACGGTGCTGTTGACATTGCGTCTACTGTATCGAGACGAATGCTGAGGTGAAGCTGGGATTTTGCCATCGCTCCGCTTGATGGTGTAATATCTGTGTCCTGCTGGAGTGAGGAGGCACACCGTTGTTGGTCTCCAGTCTGTAGATGTGGCCATTGAGATTTGGAACTAGAGACTTTGCCATGGTTCCGTTTTGTTGCGATTCTGAGGTCGGTTGTTGACGTCATGTCTGCATCTAGTTGGAGTGAGGAGAAACGCCGTTGGTGATCTCTAAGTTGTCGATGTTGACGTTGAGACCTTGAAGCTCGGGATCTTCGTTTGCTTCATTTGTTGACATCGTGTCTGTAATATTGCGACAAATATCTAGATTGTCTCTAGGTTGTCTATGAACCGTCGAGATTTGGCTTCGCTTTCTGATGGAGCCTGTTGGGAAGGTATGGTTCCCTCTTTATCTGTGCCCCTGGATTGTATACAGGGATCGATCTGATTTCACCTGTAGGGCAAAAAGTTTCATTCTTTCATTTTTTTTATTCTTTCCGCGATGCTCTATCATTTCAGCTTTTTATATCACGAAAATCGCGATTGCCCAATCATTTCGGCTATTTTTCGCGGTGCCCAATCATTTCGGCTATTTTTTCTTTTTACTCGCTGTTTTTTTATTGCGAGTTGCCCAATCATTTTGGCTATTTAATATGCATTTTCAGCTCGCTGATTTTTATCGCGAGCGTAGAACTTGGAATCTGGTGCCAATCTCAGCATCAGCATTGCTACAACCGGAATATTGCGAGGAGCGAATCATCATCTGCCATGAAAGGACTTGGAATTCGATACCGATTTAGGCATTAGTATCGCTACAACTGGGATATTGCCAGGAGCGAATCATCATCTGCCATGAAAGGACTTGGAATTTGATACCGATTTAGGCATCAACATCGCTACAACTGGAATATTGCCAGGAGCGAATCATCATTTGCCTTCGTCGATGTCGAACAAAGGTGGCTTAGTAAACAGGGTTAAGGGTCCTGTCGGCTAAGGCTTTTGACTTCATGGGCCGTAAGGGTCTCACAAAGGTATTTCTCCCTACAAGTCGTGAGGATCTTGTAGGTGTGTTTTCTCCTTGGGAATCGTGAGGATTCCTAAGTGCATGCTCTCTTGTAAGTCGTAAGGATCTTACAAAAGGGTTTTCTTCTTATAAGTCGAGAGGACTTACAAGTGTTGTTTGTTGTACAAGCATATCCCTAGTCACGGATGGGACTTTGTTGGGGAAATATTTATTCGTGCCCGTGGATTGTATACAAGGGTCAATATGAGCCACTTGTAGGGCAATATCGAAGGTTGTGGAGGTTGCTTAAGAACAGGTTAAGGTTTCTGCAACTTAAGACTTTCAAATCTTATGAGCCGTAAGGTTCCCACAAGAGAGTTCTCCTTACGAGTCGTGAGGATCTCGCAAGTGTATCTTCTCCTTCGGAATCGTGGGGATCCCTAAGTGTGTTGTTCCTTTGTGAGTCGTAAGGATCTCACGCAGGTGGTTTCTCCTTACAGGGTCGAGAGGACCCTATAAGTGTTTCTTAACGAGGTTGCGTCCTTTCAGGTTTTCACAAACACTCGCCGGTAGCCCTGCTGTTTTTACTCACGGAGCCCTTTCGGGTTTTCATCCGTGCCCATTTTGCTTATGGACATACCGTTTTTTTTATTCTTTTTTATTTATTTTTTTTTACGAGGTCGCGCCCTTTCGGGTTTTCACGAACACTCGCCGGTAGCCCTGCTGTTTTTACTCACGGAGCCCTTTCGGGTTTTCATCCGTGCCCATTTTGCTTGTGGACATACCGTTTTTTTTATTCTCTTTTTTTTTGCTTTTTTCCTTTTTTTTCTTTTCTTTTATTTTTCTTCTTCTTCTTTTTTTTTTAAACGAGGTCGCGCCCTTTCGGGTTTTCACGAACACTCGCCGGTAGCCCTGCTGTTTTTACTCACGGAGCCCCTTCGGGTTTTCATCCGTGCCCATTTTGCTTGTGGACATACCGTTATTATTTTTTATTTTTTATTTTTTTTAACGTCAGCCTGAAGATGCTGTGGGTTGGGAGTAGTTTAACGACGTTTCGGTCATTTGCAAGTTTTAGGACATTGCGGTCCATCATTAGTTTAAGGACATCTCAGTCCGTTGTTAGTTTAAGGACGTTTCGGTCCGTTGTCGCCGTATTTGAGGTGAATATCTGGTTTATTGACTTTTCGGTCTATGAGTCCTTCTCCATGAATGAACATGATACCCCCGGCGTATCCATCTTCTTCGGAGCGTGCGGTTGTGGCGGACTCACCTTCCAGTTCTCAGACAGCGCAAACTTGCCCTGTTGGTATTGGTCTTCAACCCAGTTTTTGAAGACGTAGCAGTCCTCGATCAGGTGACCTACTGTTTGGTGGTAAGGGCAATAATTAGGATTATTAACATCGCCTGGCCGCAACGGACATTTTGGACCCGGCAAATTGATAAGTCAGTCGCACACTGCCAGCTCGAATAGTCCCCTTGTTTTATCTTGCGGAAACGAGTAAGGACGTTTCAACTTTTCCTGGAGGGGTTTCCGCTTGTTGCTTTGGCAAGCAACTGGTCCAGGGTCACCTGATTGTTGTTGAGCGCTGGCGACGAGGGCTGTTTTTCTTTTTCCTTTATCCTTTTTGTTCGATCCTTTGTTTACGGGGCCGAGATTTTTTCCGAGTAGCATGCGATTGCACGGCTGAACGTTCTCGCAGCTTCTCAATTCCTTTATTTTTGAAATAGATTCCCCGAGGGAAAAGTTGGGGATAGCTTCTTCGTCAGAGTCGCTTCCAAAGGTGACAATTTGTAATCCCTTGAAGTCGGCTATATGACAGTTTGCGGCAGCTCTTTTGCGCTCATCTATCGCATTTTTCCGATGTCCACAAGCTTCACACTTTGTCCTGTTGAAGTGTCGCTTTTGAGCGACATACCCTTGCCACCAACAGTTAAAGGATTCGCAGTCTTCGGTAGGATGCATGATCTTCTGATGATATAAACAGAAGTTAGGGTGTATCTCTACCTCAGAGAAAGGATTTTCTTCGGAGGACGGTAGCTTCATTCCTACTGATAGAGCTTTGGCGAACCGTTTCCTCGTCTTGAATTTGTTTTTACCTGCAGTGTATGGCTTTTGATTTGACGGGAATGCCTTGGCTCTTTCCAGTATGGCCATTTCATGCTCTTGATTGGCTTTTGCTTTCAGAAGGATTTCACTTAGGAAGACATCGATCAACTCGTCTGATGGCTGTAGAATCTCCGGCTCAGGATTCGCCATTGGTTTCTCAGCGCAAGGAGCCTCTTTATCATCCGTCAGTGAATGAGAAATCATATGACAAGTCACTACGTAGTCTTCGGATTCATCCGATGAGTTTTCTCTATTGTTTTCATCCTTGACTAAAGAACAAGCTGCCCCCGGCGTGTCCGTCTTCTTTGGAGAGTGTGGCTGTGGTGGGTTTACCTTCCAGTTTTCAGACAGCGCGAACTTGCCTTGTAGGTATTGATCCTCAATCCATCCCTTAAAGACGAAACAATCCTCAATCGGGTGACTTACCGTTTGGTGGTAAGGGCAATAATTGGGATTATTAAGATCGCATGTCTGCAACGGACATTTTGGATTCGGCAGATTAATGAGTCTGTTGCGCACTGCCAGCTCAAACAGTCTTCTCGTTTATTCTGAGGAAACGAGTAAGGACGTCCTAGCCTCTCTTCGAGGGATGGGCGTGGACGCACGTTGTTTTGGCGAGCAACCGGTTTTGAGTTGCTCGACTGTTGCTGAGCGTTGGCGACGATGATCGCTTTTCCTTTCTCATTTCGGGGATCGGGTCTTGGAGGAGACGGTCTATGGCCCATCTGGTCCATTTGGGCTAATTTGTCGATCAAGGCCTGGAAGGTGGTCGGCCTGAAGAACATCATGAATTGCGAGATGGTCGCCTGCGGATCGAGAGTGCCCACAAACATGCCTACCGCAGGAGCCTCTTCTATGCGTTGTTCGCATTTCGACCATAGGTTCCGCCATCGTGTTGCGTATTGGACCCATGTTTCGCCCGACCTTATCCTGGCATTAATCAGTGCTGTTATCGGGGTGCGTCCACTAGCACTCGCGAATCTCTGTGTAAACAGCAGTTCCATCTCTGCAAATGTTTTGACAGAGTCGTTCGGTAACTCCGAATACCATTCAAAGGCTGTTTCTGCTAAGCTGCCGACGAATTGACGTAGCAACAATTTGTCATCACCTCCAGTATTGCCGCATAAGGCCCTGAATTGAGCGACATGCTGATGCGGATTCCCTGTCCCTTTATATACGTGGAATTTAGGGATCGTATATCCTGGCGGGTAATTGATTTGGTCATACCAGCTCGGATACGGTCGTCCGGTTCTAACAATTTGCCCAGCCGCTTCATTCGCCTGATGAACCCGGATTTGCCGAGCTATATATTCGTCTAGGTCGACTTTGGAGATTGCCTCCTCCTTGGCTGTTGATAGAGCCGGCGGAGGATTTGACGTTTCTCCCCTGTCGACTTCAAGGACGATCGGAGGATCTTCAGCAGGAGGGTCCGGCTGTAACATCATCCCTACCATATCTTGGAAGAGGAGCGCCATCTGTTTTATGTTAGCCGCTTGCTCTGCAGCTTCTTTGTCCCTCTTTTCGAGGACTCTGCGTAAAAAGTCAGCGTCGGTTTCTTGTTCTTGATGCTCATCCGAAGACGTTTCAGAGCTTTCTTTTGGCTCAGTGAGTGCAGCCATTGTAGTCATCATTTTCTGAAGCTTTTGTTGTTGCTCATGGGCTTTCGTCACGGATCGGGTGAGCGGTCGGTGGCCCGTAGAAGTGCGGCTTTCCTCCTTTCCAGAAGCCATATAAACAGTGTGCACCACCATGCCCCCAGACTTGGGGCGTTTGTGTTCGGTGTCTTTGCGATTTGCCGAAGACACAAGGGCTTTTTGCGGCCTCCTTTTTTGAGTGATTGGAGTTAAGGGAGCCGTTGTAGTGGGCACCCGAGTAGCTTTTGCTTTTTGTGGTTTGACAGAGTAATCCTTCCCCTGCCGAACCTTCATCTTTTTCTGTCGTCGGAGACAGTCTTGATCGATCACCGACTCTTGGACCTGTCGCCAGACTTTGTAAATTTTAGAGGACAGCCGTTGAGGGGCCTGCTCTAGCTTCTTCTCTGGAATATTCTTCACAGATGAATGAGTTCGCTTTAGCACCGCAGTAGGAGAGTTTCTGCGCACCG
Source organism: Agapanthus africanus (assembly GCA_030015575.1). Lineage (NCBI taxonomy): Eukaryota > Viridiplantae > Streptophyta > Magnoliopsida > Asparagales > Amaryllidaceae > Agapanthus > Agapanthus africanus. Next base: position 195,181,181 of record JASDDO010000024.1, on the reverse strand, counting down.
AGTTCAGCAACTCAAAGCTGTTCCTGGTTGGAACAGCAGTATCGATCTCCACCATTAGAGTTGGAGGAGTAAGTCCAAAGGGGGAGTTGCCCCCAGCCTTCTTCACTCGGCGCCAGTAGCGACGTCGGGCATGTCGTGCTGATGAAGTTGTTTCAGCTATAGGGGTGACCTCCTCATGCCCCCTGTGTTGGTCAGAATATACCGATACCAGCTTTTTAAAGATCGACGTCCGTTGAACGGGGATGGCCAACTTGTCAGAAGCGGACTTCTGAACATGGGAAGCAACCTTGGTGATTTTGCCAGGAATGGGAGTTGGGATGGCTATCCGCTTCGGGATAACGCCTTCTGGTATGGCAGGCTTCTTCATGGGCCTGTTAGAGCTCTGGCCTAGTCCGTTAAAAACTGAAGCAGTGGAGTTGGACGACCTGTTGAGAGGGGTCGCGGCAGTGGTGAGTCGATCGAAGACCGACTTCTTTGGAGCTTCTTGCAATGTCATTGGGGCGTTGAAGCTCATTGATGGGAGCATGGTCCCAAAAAATAGTCCAGTGGTGGCTTGAGCCACCTGCTCCATCGGCATTTTGAAAAGGGAGGCCGCTTAGGGCCCATAAGTCACTCCTCCAGCAATGACGGAGCGAGAGTTATCGCTGCGGACGGTGCAGTTCGAAGCCATCGATTTTCTGTTTTCTGCATAGAGCAAGACACCAAATCTTAGTACCTTGAATCCACAGGCAATCACAGCAAACCGCGATTTGTTCGCGAACACGACACACGAAGTGTGGAGTGGAAAGAGGAAGAGGTCCCACCGGGCGTGCCAGAATCTGTTCCCCTCTGAATGGCGGCGCACAAGACTGCGATGTCCATGACGCTGAGATTCTGGGCAGATGCTATTTGGTTTTATCCGTCCACCTCTCCGAAGATGCCAAGTTGATTTATGGCACCGTGTATCGGAGGTTTAGACGGATGCGGCCGATGTAGCAGACTTCATCAGATTCCCCCTCGCTTAAGGGGTTTTTGATTGTGGGGATGCTCTTCCCTGCAGGCGCAAGCCCCTGCAGTTAATTACGCTACCGCATCGCGGTAACAACTTTCTCCTTCTCCAGAATTTCACTTCGTGTCGTGTGTGTTTGTTTTGTTTGTGGTTGCCCGTGGATTGTATACGGAGACTGAGTAATGCCGTCGCCCGTAGGACGTGGATTAGTCCAAATCCGTATTCACTTAGATTTGGGTTTGGTGTTTTTAGTTTAAGGATGCATTAGTCGCGTTGTGGCTAAGATCAACTTAAACGTTCGTTAAGGATACGATAGTCCTGTTTGAGACTAAGATCAACTTAACGTGATCGTTTAGATCCGACAAAAGAGCGTTTGGGCTCTATTGTCCCAGTTTGGGAGATTCATAGTCCAATTTGGGACTAAAGTCTGTTTGGAAAATACGTTAGCCATTTTTGAGGCTAAGATCGACTCAAACGTTTGTTAAGAATACGTTAGTCCAGTTTGAGACTAAGATCAACTTAACGGGACCGTTTAGATCCGACAAAAGAGCATTTGGGCTCTATTGTGCCAGTTTAGGGACGTGGTAGTCCGATATTAGTTTAGGGACGTTTCGGTCCGATATTAGTTTAGGGACGTTTCGGTCCGATATTAGTTTAGGGACGTTTCGGTCCGATATTAATTTATGGACATTTCGGTCCAATATTTGTTTAGGGACGTCTCGGTCCACGAGTTTAAGGACCCCGCAGTCCATATGGGTGTGTGGTCGTTGGGACCCGTCACCTCTTTGACGTCGTTGAGGAATTACAACGATGGATGTCAAAGGAGTTCGGAGATGTACCCTCGAACCGGATGTAGATTGATTTAGGAGAGCCGTTTTGCTCAGTTAATTTAATTTGAGGACTTATGGCTATGACTGGGCTAAGTCTAATTGAATGTTCAACATTTTTATTTGTCTTTGGCCAATTAGGCCTGAGTTGGGGCTTTGCCCCTTTTTAAATAATACACTGCATTATTTTTGTTTTGTTTGGGCTCTGCCCTTTTATAAATGATGCAGAGCATCTATTTTGCTTGGGCTCTGCCCATTTATTGCCTTGCAATTTATTTTGGCCTGTCAGGTTATTTTGATTTGGGCCTGGCCCTTTAAGTAATGCATTGCATTTGTGCAAAGCACTGTTAATTTGAGAATCTTTTAGATTCAAGAACCGATGGTTCATAAAAGAAGTGCAAAGCACTATTTGATTTAGATCTAAGAAAAAACAAGTTTTTTCTTGTTTTTCTTATCTCAGAGAACCAAAGGTTCATAAAAGTGCAAAGCACTATTAATTTAAGAACCTTTTAGTTTCAAGAACCGATGGTTCATAAAACAAGTGCAAGGCACTATTTGATTTAGATCTAAGAAAAAACAAATTCTTCTTGTTTTTCTTATATCAGAGAACCAAAGGTTCATAAAAGTGCAAAGCACTATTAATTTAAGAACCTTTTAGGTTCAAGAACCGATGGTTCATAAAACAAGTGCAAGGCACTATTTTTTTTTATTTTTTATTTATTGTTGAAGATCCATGATCTTGTTCATAAGAGAATTTTCTCTTCTTTTAAAGGATTTTACCTTTTTTTTATTCTTCAAGAGTTCTCAAGAGTTCTCTTCTCTCTTTTTTTTTAGCCAGATATTCCTCCCTTTGAAATGAGGTCTGGGGTCCTTTTTATAGTGCCCATAAATTAGTTAAAGTTTGTTAAAAAATCATTCTCTGAGTGATTTGGGAAATTTTCCCCACCGTTGGATCTTTAATCCAAAGGGCCCTGTTTTACATAAGAAATCTTCTTGTTTTAACAAAAAACAGAAAAGATTTCCTTAAATTTTCATTTTGTTTTTGCGCAACTCCTCAGCACGTGACACGTGTCGCGCAGCGAAGCGTTTGCGCAACAGCGCTTGCGCAACTGCGCAGACACGTGTCGCGCAGTGAAGCACTTGCGCAACAGCGCTTGCGCAACTGCGCAGACACGTGTCGCGCAGCCTTGCGCTTGCGCAGTTGTGCTTGCGCAACTGCGCAGACACGTGTCGCGCTGCCGTGCGCTTGCGCAGCTGTGGTTGCACAGACACGTGTCGCGCAGCGGTGCGCTTGCGCAGTTGTGCTTGCGCAACTGCGCAGACACGTGTCGTGCTGCGGTGCGCTTGCGCAGTTGAGTGTTGCTTATGTTTTTTAAAGAGCCTTGCTCTGATTGGACGTACTGCCTTGGGCGTTGCGCTGATGTATCAACTTCTGACACGTGGCGCGTTGCGCGCAGCGCAAAGAATCTGACGTGTTGCTTCATTCATTAAAGTTTTAATTTTTCAAAGCAAAGCTTTATTTCTGATTAGGGGAAGATGAAGCGTTGCTTCATCTCCCGCCTTGGAATTTGAACAGAGCTTTGCTCTGATTGGGGTAAACAGCGCTGCATCTGATGCGTTGCTTCATTTCAAAATTTAAATTTTAAACAGAGCTTTGCTCTGATTGGTGGAAACAACGGCATTCCTATTTCTCTTCTTCATTAGAATGTTGTCAGGAGGACCTGACGCTGAGGAGTATGAGACCAGTCAGGAGCATTTGGAGCAGTCCCCTGAGCAGTATACCGAAGACCTAGAGTTGTAGCCACTTTTACTTATTCCATTTTCATTTCTGTTATGCCATTGTTTAGGCATTGCTTTCATTTCATATATTTACTTTTTATTGTATTGTAAAAAGAATGTTAATAAATAAAATTGATGTTCATTTACATCTTGTCTCTTATGTATTTTACTTTATATTGCTTAGATATGCTTAGCGTGTTTACTTCTGAGTAAATATGCAGCGGCCTCGTTGCGTCCTCCGCCCGTACACTGGGAAATGGGGCGTGACAGCGCCTCGACAACCCTTTTAGGAGAACCCATCTACGGATGGTGCGAGTTATCGTACGTGTTTGGGATAGTAGAGTGAGATACAGAGCTTCTCACGGAGAATTCAATCTCGAAAGGAAATAAAAATACGCTTTTTAAGAAATACGATCTTTTTTAAATAAAAGAATCTTTGAAAAATGTATATAAAACCACCAATCCGTATTTTCAATAAAAAACAACTTGTGAAAAAATATTTTTAAAAGGAAGATTGAAATTTTAATAAAATACCACCAAGTTTTCAAAAATAGTAGTTTTCATAAAAATACCATAAACTTTTAAAAGCTAGGTTTTTATCACTTAATACCATAACAATTAAAATATATGTTCATGAAACCTCTAAATATTATAAATCATTCTCGAGGTTTATTTTTAAACAATATTAAAGTAATTTTCATAAAACCCCCTCAAAAAATGCAAACAATATAAACAAACAATAATAAAAATTTAAGGATCGTAGATTAATATAGATTTAAGCGGTATCATTTTTCTTGAGCCCCGGGGAGCCGGAGAAAATGAGTGCTTGCCTATTCAGATTAAACAACTTAATGGAGTTATCAAGTGGTAATTGTCTTGGAAAAAGACAAATCCTGCCGTCCATGTGCAGCAGTTGTCCTATTACTCCCGATCTTAAGAAATTCAAGAGCTAAATCTTTTCATAAGATATTAACTCTAATCTGAATACAAACTTAACCAAGATCCAAATTTTAACATAAACTTGAACCTGCTAGGTTCCATAGCACCCTAACCATTCAAGTATGCAATTTTTTAAAACCTAGAGAGCTATGCAACCCATACCAAGGATCTAACTAGAAAATTAGGAGTAAGCTAGCATATATTCAAACATTACACTAAGTGAATGAGGAATACAACCTTTGTAGACCGGTCATTCACTTCTAAAGCTCCTTGTAGTAGTCCCTTCGCTCCAAGTAGTGATATCTAGGACTCTAGTAAAAGTTCACAAGGCGAAATGAACAAGTTTTGCTTGAAGTCTTCAAGGCCGAAGATGATCTACGTCGAGAAATCTCCATCTCATGCTACCTCTTCACTAATTATGAATTAGTGAAGTAAACAACCTAAACTAAATGGCTAATCTAGTGTAGGTTGATGAAGTAGGATTTTTGCTCACTTTAGAATAATTTTTCTCACTATATTTCTTCACTTTCCAAAAATCTAGAGAGCAAAATTGGAATGAAGAAGAAGATGAAGATGTGAATGGAATGAGAATGAATGAGTGAGAACAACAACCATGGATGAGATAATATCCCATATAACTCTTGTAGAGACTTAACCATGGCTAAAGATAATAGTTAGGTTAATAAATATCTTAAGATAAAACAAAATTAGTGGACTTGGTCAATATTTCTACAAGCTTCTCAAAGCTTCAAAACATGTGACTTTTCTACCTAATTTTGAATTACCTGAAATAAATAAATACCCTTAATTATCTATGGAATGGTGTGAGTTTCATACACCCATGAACAATATATCATCAAGCATGACACAATAATATATATCACATACATATTATATAGAAGTGAGAAAAAGAAATGCTTAAGTGAGCTAATATTAGTTAATGTAAAATTAATATATCAAATATATATAATCGTACATTAAATTATTAAATCAACATTTGATTTAATAATCCGGCTATATCACTTATAACCGACTAATATCATTTGCATCAACTTACTGAATCAACACTTGATTCGATAACCCGGCTATATCACATATAACAGAACGATACCACATATCGTGAGATTAGAATACGGTATCACATACGCGTATTAATCTCGGTCCTGCACATATCACATATGTGCTCCTACTTTGTTTCTCCTGAGCCAGGAAACCTCTGTATAGGACTCTAAAGACTCGTCAATACGCCGGCAGTAGGTGATGATCATATCAGTCACCCACAAGCCGTCAGCGGTGTTTCCCCAATCAGAGTAAGGATCAGTTCAAATTTTCAAAATTTAAAATGAAGCGACGCTTCATAAAAGCGCCAGCGCTTTGAGGTAGCGCACCACGTGCAAAGCACGAGTGCGCCAAGAGCGCCAAAGCTCTGAGGCAGCGCACCACGTGCAAAGCATGAGTGCGCTAGCACTGAGTGCGCCAGAGCGCCAGCGCTATGAAGTAGCGCATCACGTGCAAAATACGAGTGCACTAGCGCTGGAACTAAATGTTCCCCACCGTTAAATCAAAGATCCAATAATAATGATAAATCACTAATTTACCATAACAAAATTCTATTAAGGAAAGATTCCTCAAAATCTTTCCAAACAAAAAGATTGTGCTCTGCAAATAAGAGCACCGTTGGATTAATGATCCAATGGTGATTAAAAATCACCAAAAACACAGAATAAATTCTGTATGGAAAAGATTTCCTAATCTTGTTAAAAACAAGAAAATTGCCTTCTGTAAATCAGAAGCCTTGGATCAAAGATCCGACAGTGGGGAATCTTCAAATCAATTGGAGAAAAAATCTCCTTAACTGATTGAACAAATCAGCCCACCCTATATAAAGGCCCAAGACTTCAAGTCTCAGATATACAGAAACATACAGAGGAACCCCCAAACTTTGAGAAATCTCAGAAAGAAGAGCCAAGCTCTCGGTAGAAGAAGAAGATTTTCTTCAAGGTAAAAATAGACAGAAAGACGAAATCGTCTCATATAAAAGAAGAATTCACTTCTTTCTTTAAGATCATAGATCTACAAGACCACGGTCTTTCACAAAGAGATCAAAATATCTCATCATAAAATAAGTAGAAGAACATAATTCTTCTCACAGATCATAGATCTATAAGACTAAGGTTTTTCACAAAAAGATCGTGAATATCTCATTATAAAAGGGGAAGAATAATTCAATTCTCTTAGGATCACAGATCCATAAAGGCAAAGCCTTTCACCAAAATAAGAGATTGAAATATCTCCTATAAAATACGAACTTTGTTCTTAGAACCTTGAGACAAAATCTCTTATAAAAAGAGAATTTAATTCTCAGGGCGCAAACTGATCTAAGTTGCATAAAAAAAAGCCTTAACGCTCCTAATTAAAAAGAGCTTCAGCGCTCCACATCTAGCGCAAAACGCTGCAGAGCCTTGGCGCTCTTAATTTTAAAGAGCCTTAGCGCTCCAAATTGAAAGAAGTGCACTGCGCTCATTGACTGACGCTCAGCGCCAAGGGCGCCACGTGCTCCTCATGTGTGTGCTGCTTAACAGAAGCGCCTCAGCACTCCACATCTAGCGCAAAGCGCTGCAGCGCTCCAAATATAGCGCACTACGCTCAAGATGGGCGCTCAGCGCGAAGCGCACCACGTGCTCCTCACATGTGCGCCACATAACAGTTAGCGCTCTGCGCTCTTGGACTTGCGCTTTGCGCTGGCACTCAGCGCAAAGTGCACCACGTGCTCCTCACGTGTGCGCCACTGAACAAATAGCGTTTTGTGCTCATAAATTAGCACAATGCGCTCATAGACTAGCGCTCAGCGCCAAGCGCACCACGTGTCCCTCACGTATGTGCTACTCAGCAAAAGCGCACTGCGCTCTTTGACTGGCGCAAAGCGCTAAGCGCGCCACGTGTTTCTCACGTGTGCGCTGATAAAACATAAACGGTTCTTTAAAATAAAGCCCTAGAGCTATGATGAATGCTCAGCATTCAATAAAAGACAAAAATATTGTCAGAATTCAAATCAATGCTCAGCATTGTCAAATGTTTAACATTTTAAACGAGTGGGCTGAGCCCAAGTTGGCCATAAACCCCCCATTCAGATTAACTGAGCCCATATGCTCATAAATCTCAGATCTTAGTCCCAATTTGACTACAGATGTAACACCCTAGTTCATTTATACCAGTTCTAGTTCATGTATCTCTTTATTTATGGTATTTTCCTGATTTACTGTGTTTTGGCGCGAATAGTATATTTGATATTTGTATTTGCATCCGACCCAACCTGCTTGCTTGAAAACAGTCTTGACTCATGTTTATGATTTATTCTGACTTGTTACGTGGACTCGTGCACTTCTATATTTACATATTGCATTCTCGCATTATATCTGGCATCTGCATTTCTAAATATAACATTTAAAGTCACATAAAATATTTTTAAAATACATTGCATGGCCTGCATGATACCCCTGATCCTGTGGTAGCATCCGCGCATCTTGTTCTCGTCCCGTTCAGTGAAACGGACTTGTTTGGATAGCTACGCGCACGTACGTGCATCCATTCTTGGGGGTATGCATTTTCGTTACCCAGGTATCCAATTTTAATTTTGGTCGACGTGTATATTTTTCGTATTTTAAAATCAGATTTTTAGACCCGACCTGGGCGTGTTTTGGACTAAATTTATATTTACCAAAAAATTCAATTTTATTTAATAGAATATTTTAATTATTATTAAAACAGTTTAAATCTTTTATAACTAAACATATTTTTTTCCTAACAGTATAACAACCTCTCTCTCTCTCTCTCTCTCTCTTTCATTCTCTCTCTCTCTCTCTCTCTCTCTCTCTCTCTCCGCAGCACTCTCTCTAACAACCTTTCTCTCTCTCCCACTCAGCGCTAAATCTCTCTCCCACTCAGCGCTAAATCTCTCTCCCTCTCTCTCCCTTTCTCTCTCCTCTCGCTTGCCTTTCTCTCTCTCCTCTCGGAAACACTGTTTCCTTCTCGATTCCGCTCACCTCCCTTCTCTCCTCTTACCGACACCTCCCTCTTCTTTTCTCTTTCTTCTATTTAAGCCCGAGCTTGCCCACGAGAACCCACTGCGTACGAAACCCTAAGCCAGCCTCCTCTGCCCTCAAACTTGACCTTGTCACCACCTCCATCTCATCATCTCCTCCTCATCGTCATCATCTTCTTCTACTTCCTCTCCCCTCCTTCTCCTCCAAACCGAGAAACCCTGCACACCCTTCAACCAAGAATCCCCACTGCCTCGCCGGCGATCCCTCGACTTTGCCTCCACCCTCTACCTCTCTCCTCTCCCCTCTCCTCCTCCCTGCACTCCAGATCACCCCAGCACCATTCTCTTTCTCTTCAAACCCTAGCATCCTAAACCTGCACACTACAAACCCTAACCCTAACCTTCACCCTCGCCTACATCTCACCGCCGGTGACCCCGACACCATCACCCCGTTTCCCTTGACCCCAGTAAACAACCCCAGTAAGCATCAACCCTTCTCTTCTTCTTCCTCTTCTTCTTTTCCTTTTCTTTTTCTTTTTCTTTTCTTGATTCTTGATCTTTTCTAGCGATCGCCGGAGTCGTGTCGCCGCTGCCGATCCGACGATCCAGTGAACGTACCTTGCCTGTGTGATCACCCTCTTGCCTTTCTTGGACCCATCCTGTGTGCCGCGTATGCGTTGCGACGATTTACCGACGTCGGACGTGCCCTGCGTATCCGTCGTGTGATTCGATCGAGGCAAATTTATCTTGCTACATGCTATGATATATACTGCATCCATATTAATAATAATATTTCATGTTTAGTGTATTGTACATCCCCTGTTATCATTTTACTGTTTTACGACGTCCGTTGCATCCGTACAATTTATTTCATATCTAGTTGCATGCAAGTTAATCTTGCCACATGCTATACTACAATATATTGCACACATGTGAATAATAACATTACTCATTGTTTAAATATGCATCCCACATTACCATTTTACTATTTTACTGTCTTCGGATATCCGTGTGCCATATCACTATTTACATATCTAGTCGCATGCTAATTCATCTTGCTACATGCTATTCATAATATTATGCATCCATATGAGTAAAATATTACCCGTTTATCACATTATACATCCATATTAAAGTTTTACCGTTTTCGGATACCCGTTTGCATCCGTATCATTTAAAATATATATAACTGCATCTATAGATCATATTAATTCATGTTATTATTGTAGTAACACCCCATGCTAGATAATGTGCATCCTACATAGTCATGAAACTATAGTTGTAACCCCTGATAGTTATTTATGCATCCATATTTATTTGTGTATCCATACCATTAATTCTGCATACCTAGTTGCACCCCATATTACATTGACTCATATTATTAATACATTAGTACCCCATGCTTAATATTGTGCATCCTGCTTAGTCATGGTGTAACCCCTGGTAGATATTTATGCACCCATGCTTTTATCGTACATCCGTATTCTACCCTGATTCAATACTGCTACATTTTACTGTTGGGCACCCACTTGATACATGTACACTACCTGACATGACCTGATATATCATTACTTGACTTGATACCTGATCCTGTTCCTAATGCCGATAGTCCTGACATGTTGTCCCGATGGACATATCATGTTGTCTGTATAAACAAACCTGTTCCTGCTTGATCCTGTGTTGGCATTAGCTTCAGATTTATCAATACCCGACTTGAACACATAACTTGGGGGTATGGGGAAATCAATGATGAAACCTGACTTATAACTCGATAGTTTGATGCTTATACTGATCAGTTTTACAGGCTAGGCCAGCCCCGGGATGCTGCTGCTGACATCATTCGCCTGTACATGTTACCTGTTTACTGCCTAGCGGTACGTCTCGGATTCAGCCTGAGAATCTTGACCATGGTCCCGAGCATGCACGGGATACTATTAAGTTACATCGACGATTCATCAAATAGATTTCACAAACTTGAAAGTAGTTAACCCAGTAGCACAGTTTAGTTTTATCGCTGCACTTCGCATATACTGTTACACTTCACTATTCGATATCCCTGCTCACTGATTACATCCATGTTGCCATTTTATAGTTCATGCCTGCATATCCTGTTACCCCCTGATTCTATTATTGTTGATATTATGACGCACTAACGTCTGGGTTTTGCATGGCCCAGATCCTCTACTTTTGTTGCAGGCTGATCAGGAGTACTTCCGCCGTTAGGCCGAGCAGTGAGGATCCAGTTTAGTTATGTTTTACTTTCCATATGTTATTGTTACTTGGATTTATTGCTTCCGCATATTATTTCTTGACTCGTTTATTTTGGCATATGAACATGTACTAGATAGTTTACTAGATTCTCCTGTTCTTGATATCTATAGATAGCCGTAATATGACTGTGAAGGGATGATTCCTAGCCACAGGTAGTATGGTTGGCTCTGTCATGTACCGATCTTAGCGCACTCTGCGAAGCAGGACGTGACAGGGTTTGTTTGGTAACAGAACTATAGGATTTAGGTTAATCGAGTTTGATTCTTTTTGTAGTTGGGTATTGGACCCAATACACGAATCAGAAAATCCGTAATTAGGAACATGTCCTGCCACATTGTTATCGTGATTCTTGAATCATATCTTTCTCTTGACCCTTATCTTGATGATATGCAAACAACTTTGCATCTCGGCCTGAAATCTTTTGGTTCCTTTCTGTTTATCCTTTCCTATTCCTTGATTCTGACACTTGGATTTGGGCGACTTGGACAAAGTTATGTGAATGTAACTATGAACTGCAGCATGGTTACAATGCGGTACTCTATTTAAGTAAACTGGAGTTCTAGTCTTTATTCACTTCCTTGTTTCATGGTCATTATATTACCTTGCTTTTCATTGCTTACCAGTTCATGTTTTATCGCAAACTTGAATCATGTTTACCGTGCTTATCTTCTTCAGTATTTGGCTTCAAATGAAGTCGTTTCAGGTATCCTTTCTGTTCATGTTTTCCCCGCATTAGAATTATTCAATTCTGGTGCATCCCTTTGTTTGTTGTTGTCTTGGGAATGGATTTTCTCGGCACTTTCCACGCTCACATTGATTGTAGGGCAAAGAAAGTGATTTTCCAGATCCCCAGACATCCGGAGTTTATTTTGCTGGAGGAAGATGTTCTGTCGGGCCAGTCGAGTTTAAGGCTAGGTCGACAAACGGTGTTCTTTCGTCGATGGAAGTTGATAAGGAGGAAGCGCCAGCTGTAGTTCGAGAGTTCATGGACGTGTTTGAAAACATCTCAGGTTTACCGCCAAAACGAGATGTGGAGTTCGCGATCGATCTTGTTCCTGGTGCAGCGCCAATCTCAAAAGCATACTATCCGATGACACCAGTAGAGTTGGAAGAAGTCAAGAAGCAGGTTACCGAATTACTTGAGAAGGGTTGGATTCACAGCAGTAATTCACCTTGGGGAGCTCCAGTTCTTTTAGTCAAGAAGAAAGATGGCACAAGGAGGATGTGCATCGATTATCAAGAATTAAACCAGGTGACTATTAAGAACAAGTACCTGTTCCCCTCCGAACGGCGGCGCACAGGACCGCGATGTCCTGACGCTGAGATTCGGGGCAGATGCTATTTGGTTTTATCCGTCCACCTCTTCAAAGATGCCAAGTTGATTTATGGCTCCGTATATCGGAGGTTTAGACGGATGCGGCCGATGAAGCAGACTTCGTCAGATTCCCCCTCGTTTGAGGGGTTTTTGATTGTGGGGACGCTCTTCCCTGCAGGCGCAAGCCCCTGCAGTTAATTACGCTACCGCATTGCGGTAACAACTTTCTCCTTCTCCAGAATTTCACTTCGTGTCCTGTGTGTTTGTTTTGTTTGTGGTTGCCCGTGGATTGTATACGGAGACAGAGTAATGCCGTCGCCCGTAGGACGTGGATTAGTCCAATTCCGTATCTACTTAGATTTGGGTTTGGTGTTTTTAGTTTAAGGATACGTTAGTCGTATTGAGACTAAGATCGACTTAAACGTTCGTCAAGGATACGTTAGTCCTGTTTTGGACTAAGATCAACTTGACGTAGTGATCCATTTAATATATGGCCGTCGGGACTCATCACCTCTCTGACGTCGTTGAAGGATTACAACGATGGATGTCAGAGAAGTTCAGAGATGTACCCTTGAACCAAAATTGATTTGGAGTTTTATCATTCATTTAAATGTCTAAGGATACGTTAGCCGTATTTGGGGCTAAGATCAACTTAAACGGGGCCATTTAGATCCGGCAAAAGAGCATTTGGAGGCTCTATTGTTCCAGTTTAGGGACATAGTGGTCCATAGGTAGTTTAGGGACGTGGTGGTCCATGTTCCAGTTTAGAGACGTGGTGGTCCATCGCCAGTTTAGGGACGTAGTGGTCCATCATTAATTTAAAGAAGTTTCGGTCCTTTATTAGTTTAAGGACGTTTCGGTCCATTATTAGTTTAAGGACGTTTCGGTCCAACATTAGTTTAAGGACGTTTCGGTCCACGAGTTTAAGGACCCCGCAGTCCATTTGATTGTTTAGTCGTCGGGACCAGTCACCTCTCTGACGTCGTTGAAGGATTACAACGATGGGTGTCAGAGAAGTTCAGAGATGTACCATCGAACCGGATGTAAATTGATTTAGGAGAGCAGCTGTGCTCAGTCAATTTAGTTTGAGGACTTACGGCCATGATTGGGCTAAGTCCAGTTTCAACATCTTTTGTCTTTGGCCTGTGCTAGGGCTTTGCCCCTTTTTAGTAATGCACTGCATTATTCTTGTTTTAGTTGGGCTCTGCCCTTTTATAAATGATGCAGAGCATCTATTTTGTTTGGGCTATGCCCTGCATAGCACTTTTTTATTAGGCCTGTTAGGCCTTTTAATTGGGCTCTGTCCCTTTTCTTTAATAATGTAGAGCATTAAATACTTTGACAGTGCCCCACGTGGCATGTCAGGCGCTTTGCGCCAAGTAATGAGCGCAAACTCATATGGTGGTGACACGTGTCACGCTCTGGTGAGCGCAAGCGCAACAGCGCAGTGCGCTGCGTCAGTGCGCTGCGCTGTTGCACTGCTGACACGTGGCGTGGCTTGCGTAATAGTGCATTTCTGGCAAGTGATGGGCACTGTTCTTATTCTTTTGGATCAATTTCAGATAAAATGTACGAGGCACTGTTATCTTGAGAATCTTTTAGATTCAGAACCAATGGTTCATAAAAAGAAGTGCAAGGCACTGTTTTTTATTTGTTTATTTTCCTTTTCCTTAGAGGTCCTTGATCTTGTTCTCAGATTAATGATCTGTTCAGAAGAAATTCTTCTTTTCAAAGGTTTACCTTCTTTTCTTTCTGATTTCTTCTCAAACTTTCTTTTTAGAAGTTCTCTGAATTCTTTCTCTGTTTCTCTGTTAATATTCTCTCTTTTTCTTCTTTTTTTTTATTTTAGAAAGAAGGATCATTGGTCGTTGGGACCCACCACCTCTCCGACGACACTGAGAGATTACAGTGCCATATATCGAAGGTGTGAAGGGATGTACCCTTTGAACCATGTCTCACTCATTAGGGGGAAGAAGAGCTTAAGCTTCTCGCTGCTGAAAAAGGCTTCTTTGCGTTCGCGCACGTGCGTCGCACGTGTTGGGCGCACATGCGTCGCACGTGTTGGGCGCTCATATTTGCACGTAGCACACATGGATCTTGCGCATATGCGCATTATGGGGGGGAGCAAGCTCCTATGGAGAACGAGTCTCCTTTTAATTAAATATTCTCATGTGGTGTGCACGTGCGTTGCACGTGGTGCGCACGTGGCAGGCACACGTGCGTTGCACGTGGCGCACATGCGTATTATGAGGAGAAGCAGAGGTTCTATATATGGAGAACATGCTCCTTTTAATATTAATAAATGTTCTCATGTGGTGCGCGCGTGGCGAGCACACGTGCGTTGCACGTAGCGCACATGCGCATCATGAGGAGAAGCAGGGCTTCTATATATGGAGAACATGCTCCTTTTAATATTATTAAATGTTCTCATGTGGTGCGCACGTGCGTTGCACGTGGTGCGCGCGTGGCGAGCACACGTGCGTTGCACGTAGCGCACATGCGCATTATGAGAAGAAGCAGGGCTTCTATATATGGAGAACAGGCTCCTTTTAATATTATTAAATGTTCTCATGTGGTGCGCACGTGCGTTGCACATAGTGCCGTATGGCGGGCACACGTGCGTTGCACGTAGCGCACATGGCGCTTGCGCATATGCGCATTATGGAGAAGCATGCTCCTATCTTGGAGAACTAAGCTCCTTTGAGTATTGAATCCTTTGAGTATTGAATCCTTTGAAGATTTAACTCTACCTTTCTAAGAGGTATCCCCTCTTATTTATATGGGAGTGGTAGAGAAGCCATCTCTCCTTTTCCTGATGTGGGACTAAAAAATGCATTCCCCATGTAGTAGAGCATTACTTTAGATTACACGTGTATAACACATTTGCTCATAACTTTTGATCTCGGATTTATGAGGCCCATAATATATCAAATTGAAGGTCTTTTCGAGATGCTTTCAATATCATCAGAATTTAGCTGTTTTTCGTTCTGGAGTTTGTCCAAAATACAGCTCGGAAAATACTGGTTCGCATCTTCTTCCTTAGATCACATGTGCATAGACATTTGCTCATAACTTTTGATCCCGGATGAATTATGAGGCCCATAATATATCAAATCGAAGGTCTTTTTAAGATGCTTTCAATACCATCAGAATTTAGCTGTTTCTCATTCCGGAGTTTCTCAAAATAAAGCTCGGAAAATACTGGTTTGCATCTTCTTTCTTAGATCACATGTGCATAACACATTTGCTCATAACTTTTGATCCCGGATGAATTATGAGGCCCATAATATATCAAATCGAAGGTTTTTTCGAGATGCTTTCAAAACCATCATAATTTAACAGTTTTTCATTGGGGAGTTTATCAAAATACAGGCCGGAAGATACTGGTTCGCATTTTCTTAAGCGTATCGCTGCCATTTGATACCTTGGACTCTTTTGCGCAGAAATTTTTGGCGGGAACAAATGCCCCCACTACTTTGCCCACGTAAGTATATATGTGGGTGAAGTAGTGCAGAGTAATGCATAGCGTATGACCAGTTTCGGGTTAGTATATAACTTTCAGAATCTTGATCTGAGAAGATAACGAGCGGACACAAGCGTCGTCATTTATCATTGACTCAAATCTCGACTCTTAAAAGATATAGTTCCAAACTCTCAATTCCATGAGCCTCACCCTTCTATTTCTTTATGTTTTACTCTGGTGTGAAGTAGTTTATACGCTCATGAGTAACTTCTCCATTTCAGTGGCCTGTAGCTTTAGCAAGTGTGGCTCGTAGATGGTCCATCTTAACCTCTTTGTAGGGCAGTAATGGCTTAGAAGACAGGGGTAGGATCTGCCACCTAAGACTTTTCAACTTTATGAGCCGTGAGGATCTCATAAAGACTTTTCTCCCTACGGATCGAGGGGATCTCTTTTGCTTTCTACCTTCTCTTACTATCAGCATGTTGTCTTTGATAAACATAATTGGCAGATAACTTAGTTTTTTCCAAGAAATAGCGATGGCTTAGGCCGCAGGTTCAGATCTGCTGCCTAAGACTTTTCAACTCTATGAGCCGTGAGGGTCTCATAGAGACTTTTCTCCCTACGGATCGAGAGGATCTCATAGGTGGATTTTCTCCTTAGGAATCGTGAGGATTCCTAAGTGTGTTTTCTCTTACAAGTCGTAAGGATCCTATAAGAGAATTTTTCCCTCTTACGAGTCGAGAGGGCCCGTAAGCGGTTGTTTCCCTCCTTGTCGAGATTCGACTTTGGAGAGTGAGACCCGTGAATAGTATGCAAGAAATCTTTTTGGATCGACTTGCAGGGTCCCATTGTTCGGGAAGCAAGCTTTTTTAGTCCCTGCTGCCTGAGGCTTTCCTTGCAAGTTGAGACGAATCGGGAATTTTCCCGCGGAGACACTGGTTTCTCTGCGAGCCGACGCGAATCAGGAAGCTCTCGTCGAGGAGTGTTTGTTTCCTTGAATCGAGGTATCTGCTAAGGATTATTTGTTTCCCTAGCGCCAAGGATTATTTGTTTCCTTGGTGTTGAAACGGATCGAGAATTTCCCACGGAGGCACTGGTTGCTCTGCGAGTCGACGCGAATCAGGAGGCTCTCGTCAAGGAGTGTTTGTTTCCTTAAGTTGAGGTGTTTGCTAGGGATTATTTGTTTCCCTAGCGCCAAGGATTATTTGTTTCCTTGGGGTTGAAACGAGTCGAGAATTTCCTACGGAGGCACTGGTTGCTCTGCGAGTTGACGCGGATCAGGAAGCTCTCGTCAAGGAGTGTTTGTATCCGTGATTTGAGGTGTTTGCTAAGGATTATTTGTTTCCCTAGCGCCAAGGATCATTTGTTTCCTTGGGGTTTGAAACGATTCAAAAATTTCCCACGGAGGAACCGGTTGCTCTGCGAGTCGACGTGGATCAGGAGGCTCTCGTCAATGAGTGTTTGTATCCATGAGTCGAGGAATTTGCTAAGGATTATTTGTTTCCCTAGCGTCAAGGATTATTTGTTTCCTTGGGGTTTGAAACGAGTCGAGAATTTCCCACGGAGGCACTGGTTGCTCTGCGAGTCGACGCGGATCAGGGGGCTCTCGTCAAGGAGTGTTTGTATCCGTGAGTCGAGGAATTTGCTAAGGATTATTTGTTTCCCTAGCGCCAAGGATTATTTGTTTCCTTGGGGTTTGAAACGAGTCGAGAATTTCCCACGGAGGCACGGGTTGCTCTGCGAGTCGACGCGGATCAGGAGGCTCTCGTCAAGGAGTGTTTGTATCCGTGAGTCGAGGAATTTGCTAAGGATTATTTGTTTCCCTAGCGCCAAGGATTATTTGTTTCCTTGGGGTTTGAAACGAGTCGAGAATTTCCCACGGAGGCACTGGTTGCTCTGCGAGTCGACGCGGATCAGGGGGCTCTCGTCAAGGAGTGTTTGTATCCGTGAGTCGAGGAATTTGCTAAGGATTATTTGTTTCCCTAGCGCCAAGGATTATTTGTTTCCTTGGGGTTTGAAACGAGTCGAGAATTTCCCACGGAGGCACTGGTTGCTCTGCGAGTCGATGCGGATCAGGAGGCTCTCGTCAAGGAGTGTTTGTATCCGTGAGTCGAGGAATTTGCTAAGGATTATTTGTTTTCCTAGCGCCAAGGATTATTTGTTTCCTTGGGGTTTGAAACGAGTTGAGAATTTCCCACGGAGGCACTGGTGGCTCTGCAAGTCGACGCGGATCAGGAGGCTCTCGTCAAGGAGTGTTTGTATCCGTGAGTCGAGGTATCTGCTGAAGACACTGGTTTCTTCGGAGTTGGACTGAACCGTCGAGATTTGGCTTCGTCTTCTGGCGGAGCCTGTTGAGAAAGTATGGTTCCCTCTTTGTTTACGCCTTTGGATTGTATACAGGGATCGATGTGATCTTAACTGTAGGGCCAAAGTTTTATCATCATTTTTTTTTGTTTTATCTCCGCGATGCTCTATCATTTCAGCTTTTATATCGCGAAGGTCGCGATTGCCCAATCATTTCGGCTATTTTTCACGGTGCCCAATCATTTCGGCTATTTATTTTATTTTTACTCGCTGCTTTTTATTGCGAGTTGCCCAATCATTTCGGCTATTTTGCGTGCATACATTTTTACTTGCTGCTTTTTATTGCAAGTTGCCCAATCATTTCGGCTATTTTGCATGCATAAATTTTACTTGTTGCTTTTTATTGCAAGTTGCCCTATCATTTCGGCTATTTCGTATGCATGTGCGGCCTATTAGCTTTTCGCTGTAAACCGATTTCGGCATCAGCACCGCTACAACTGGGATATTACCAGGAGCGAATCATCATCTGCCTCTGTCGATGTCAAACAAAGGTGGCTTAGCGACCAGGGTTAGGGTCCTGTCGGCTAAGGCTTTTGACTTCATGAGCCGTAAGGGTTTCACGAAGTTATTTCTCCCTACAAGTCATGAGGATCTCGTAGGTGTATTTTCTCCTTAGGACTCGTGAGGATTCCTGAGTGTTCGTTTCCTCTGTAAGTCGTAAGGATCCTACATGGGGGTTTTCTCCTCATAAATCGAGAGTATTTACAAGGGTTGTTTACCATGCGAATATATCCCCAGTCACGGATGAGACTTGGTTAGGGAAATGTTTATTCGCGCCCGTGGATTGTATACAAGGGTCAGTATTGAGCCACTTGTAGGGCAATATCGGAAGTTGTGGGGGTTGCTTAAGCACACGTTTAGGTCTCTGTAACTTAAGACTTTCAACTCTTATGAGCCGTGAGGGTCCCATAAGAGAGTTCTCCTTACGAGTCGTGAGGATCTCACAAGTGTATTTTCTCCTTAGGAATCGTGGGGATCCCTAAGTGTGCTGCTCCCTTGTGAGTCGTAAGGATCTCACGTGGGTGGTTTCTCCTTATAAGGTCGAGAGAACCCTATAAGTGTCCTTTAATGAGGTTGCGCCCTTTCAGGTTTTCACAAACACTCGCCGGTAGCCCTGCTGTTTTTACTCAC
Source organism: Agapanthus africanus (assembly GCA_030015575.1). Lineage (NCBI taxonomy): Eukaryota > Viridiplantae > Streptophyta > Magnoliopsida > Asparagales > Amaryllidaceae > Agapanthus > Agapanthus africanus. The sequence goes on along the minus strand of JASDDO010000024.1, from coordinate 195,162,062 downwards.
GGAGCCCTTTCGGGTTTTCATCCGCGCCCATTTTGCTTATGGACATACCGTTTTTTTTTATTCTTTTTATTTTTATATATTTTTATTCCTCTCGTCAGCCTAAAGATGCTGCGGTAGTAGTTTAAAGACGTTTCGGTCTGCTATTAGTTTAAGGACATTTCGGTCCGTCTTTAAGAAGGCTGGATACTGCTGATAGAGTTTGAGCTTAGGAAGATAGCGAGCGGACATAGTCATCGTCATCTAGCATTGACCTAGGCTGTGGCTCATTAAGCATAGTATTTCTTTAGGAAGCGACCGTTTATTGGCCTGAAAGGCCTTTCACCGTGCATGTCCATGAGTAGATAGGCCCCACCCTGGTAGACCTTATCTATGATGTACGGGTCTTCATAGTTTGGCTCGAATTTTCCCCGCTTGGCGCGATTGGGGATCATAGGCCTTTTGACCACTAACATAAGTTCGCCTTGGCAGAATGTCCTCGGTCAGGTCAATCTTTCATATGAGCGTGTCATCTTTGCTTTATAAGCTTCCAGATTTTGTTGCGCTATGAGCCGGGTTTCATCGAGGGCGTCAAGCTCCTCGAGCCGAAGGTGAGCATTTTCTTCGTCTGTCAGCTCGTAGTGGACTGCCACTCGTAGAGAGGGAAACTCTATCTCGACGGGGAGTACTGCTTCCGTCCTAAATACCAACGCGTATGGCGTTGTGTTTGTGGCCGTTTTAAATGTAGTTCGATACGCCTAAAGGGCTTCTTGCGGTCTTTCATGCCAGTCTTTCTTATTTCGGGACACCGTTTTCTTTATGATCTTTGTCAAGGTCTTGTTGAAGGCCTCGGCTAGACCATTAGCTCGCGGATTATAAACCGAGGAATATCTCCAGTCTATATTATGCTGTCGCGCGAAGCGACTGATTTTGTGGCTTCTGTAGGCTGGCCCGTTATCGGAGATGATTCGTCTTGGCATTCCAAACCGATATATGACATGCGTCTTGAAGAAATGGAGGATATTCTCCGTCTTTACTTCCCTCAGCGGTACCGCTTCTGCCCACTTAGAGAAGTAGTCAGTCGTCGCTAGGATGAAACGATGTCCTCTAGACGATACTGGTTCGATGGGGCCGACTATATCAATCCCCTACATTTCGAATGGACAGCTAGCCACTGTTGGATATAGTGGATTCGGATGCTGATGGATGAAGTCCCCATGAATTTGGCACGAGTGACACTGCTTCGCATATTCGAGGCAGTCCTGGATCATCGTGGGCCAGTAGTAGCCCATCCGTTTGATCTTCAACTTCATCTTTGGGCCTACTTGGTGAGAACCGCAGAGTCCATCGTGAACTTCCTGGACGACCCTTTTTGCTTTGTCAGGTCCCAAGCATCTCAGCCACAGAGAATCAAACGATCTCTTGTACAGAGTATCGTTGACGAAGGCGAAAGATAGAGCTCGCTTCATGAGCTGATGTCTTATGGACGCTTCTTCAGGCATTCGGTGGGATTTAAAGTAGTCTATGAAGACTTCTCTCCAATCCTCAGCATTTTCCCAATCTTTTACTTGCAGGGTCGTCTGCTCGCTCGCTCCTTTTTCTTCGGATGATTCCGGAGATCTTTCTGCTGGGGCAAGCACCCACCGGCTTTGTATCACGATTCTAACGTCATCGAGGTTTTCGTCAGCCAGTTCTTTAGCAAGTTTGGCCAACGCGTCTGCTTTGCTGTTTTCCGCACGCGGTATGCTCTCCAAAGTATAAGAAGGAATTTGGGTCAACAATTGTTGCACCTTTTCGCCGTACTTTACCAATTCTGGGTTGCGCGTCTGGTAGTCGCCGTTTACTTGACTAAAGACCAGCTGGGAGTCTCCGTATATGAGGAGGTTTTCAATTCCCATGTCAATGGCAATCTCGAGGCCCGCTATCAGAGCTTCGTATTCGGCTTCGTTGTTTGTCCTCGGCTCCGTCAGGGAGAACGCATAGCGCATTATCCCTCCTTGTGAAGTTATAAAGATGAGTCCTACCCCCGATTTTATTATAGGGGTACTTTGTTTGCGCTTCTTCACGGAAGATGCTCCGTCGAAATAAAGCTCCCATCGGGTATTATCACCGTCGATCGCATCAAACGCATGTTCGTCTGGAAGATCGCAATTCAGAGAAGAATCGGCGGGTATCGGATGCTCAGCAAGGAAATCGGCGATGGCCTGGCCTTTCACTGCCTTGAGAGGTTGATAGGTTATCGAGAACTCCATTAAGAGCAGGGCCCATTTAGCGAGTCGTCCCGTCAATATGGCCTTTGACATCAATTATTTAAGGGGGTCCACTTTTGAAATAAGACGGACTTCATGCGCCAACGCATAGTGCCTGAGCTTTGTTATCGCAAAGATCAACGCCAGGCAGTGTTTCTCAATAGGGGAGTAGTTGCTTTCTGTCCCCAGCAGGACTCGACTTAAGTAGTAGAGTGCTCTTTCCTTCCCTTGATCGTTCTCTTGTGCCCATAATGCGCCTAAGGAACCTTCGAGGGCGGTCGTGTAAAGAATGAGAGGCTTTCCCTTAACTAGAGCAGCCAATACTGGAGGGTTCTGCAAGTACTGCTTGATCTCGTCCAGTGTGCCTTGGCATTTGTGATCCCAGACAAATGGGGTTCCCTTCTTCATCAGGTGGCTATAGGGACGGCACTTGCCTGAAAGGTTGGCTATAAATCGCCATATGTATGCGAGCTTCCCTTGGAGAGATCGCAACTGTTTGAGAGTTTTCGGCGGAGGCATTTCCATGATCGCTTTGATCTTTGACGGATCTATTTCAATACCTCGGTGTCGAACAATGAATCCCAAGAATTTGCCCGAGGAAACTCCGAATGCACACTTAAGCGGGTTCATCTTCAAGTTGTATTGTTGAAGGCGTTGAAACACGGTCTTCAAATGCTCGAGGTGTTCTTCGTATGATTTTCTTTTAACCACGAGATCGTCGATATAGCATTCGACGATTTCGTGTATAAGGTCGTCGAAGATCTTTGTCATGGCCCTCTGATAAGTAGCACCAGCGTTCTTGAAACCGAAGGGCATTACTTTATAACAAAATATACCAAGAGGGGTCCTGAAAGCTGTGTGCTTCTGGTCTTCTGGATGCATTTTTATCTGGTTATACCCCGATGAGCCGTCCATGAAGGAGAAAACCTCATGAGTGGATGTATTGTCTATCATTAGTTCAGTGACTGGCACTGGGAAATCATCCTTCGGGCAAGCTTTATTAAGATCCCGGAAGTCTACGCATATACGCACTGTCCCATTTTTCTTCATCACTGGGACGATGTTGGCGATCCATTCAGGGTATTGAACTTCCTGGATGAAGCCAGAGTCGATTAACTTTTTGACCTCGGTATTGATGCTCATCTCAAGCTCGAGTCGCATCCTTCTCGGCTCCTGTTTGACTGGCTTGATGTTCGGGGATATTGCTAGTCTATGTATAGCAACTTCTGGATCTAGTCCCGGCATCTCGGAATAGTTCCATGCGAAGCAATCTTTATGCTGCACAAGGACGTCTTTTAACGCAGCCACCCTCTCTTCAGACAGCAGCTCGCTGACGAATGTCGGTCGCGGATCATTTACCGTCCCCAACTCGATCTTCTTGAGGTTATCCGCAGTAGTATGTATTCCATCCTCCAGTTCTTTTGGAGCTGGGGGAAGTTCTGAGATTACCTCATCGCTGCTGTTCTCAAAGCACCAAGGAAGGCTATTCATGTCCTCGGGCTCTTCTTTTAATATTGTTATCACGTGACAGGTGCGAATTTTCTGCCAATCCCAATGCGGAGTTGGTTCTATCCTGATGTTTTCGGGTTCGTGCTTTTGCGGCGGCGCTACCCTCCAGTCATCAGACAACGCGAATTTGCCAAGTTGATATTGGTCCTCAACCCAATTCTTAAAGGTGAAGCAATCTTCAAGCGGATGCCCTACTACTCGATGGTAAGAGCAATAATTTGGGTTGGAGACTTCGCCTGCTTGCTCAGGGTGTTTAGACTCTGGCAGTGTAAGCATTTGATGTTTTAGAGCGAGATCGAATATCTTCCTTGTTTTGTTCTGAGGAAATGAGTATGCTCGACCCATCTTCTTCATGAGGGCTAAATCAATGACGCTCGACTCTCGGATACGTGGTTTCTTAGCTCGGCTTTGTGGCTGTTGATCGCCTTTCCTGCCTTTTGACTTATTTTTGCTGTTGCGTCGAACCCTTTTTGTAGCAGGTTGACAAGGAGCAGCATTTTCATCTTTCACGGCCTATCGGAGAAAGCGTTGCGTCTTGGCTTTCTCATAGATGGCTGTCTCGCGGTTGTGGTCATCTCGGACTCTTTGACTAGCTTCCCTTATAAGCCTGTCCATTTGTTCTTCAAATGATGGACCGGGCAATTTTTCATTAGGAACTTTTACTGGCTTAGGATTAGCGTCCTCCCATTGAGCGTCCGCCTCTTCATCGAAGTCATACATGACATAACAGCTGTCTACTAGCTCCCGTTTCTTTGACCGGATGTACCTAAGCCCTTTTGTTTCTATTTTCCCGTTAGGCAGTTTGCATTGAGTCCCGGGAACGTTCCAGACCTTGTCATAGAATTTGGCCTTTCTAACGGTCTGTGTGAAGGATATCCCCTGGCGTTTCAGCAGTTTCTTCAAACCTTCGGTATAATATCTGGGAAGACGGATAGGCTGAAGCCTGTCGAGCGAGGGATCCGTGCCATGCCAAATTTCCTTTTCCACCTTGTTTTCTTCAGAACGGTAGAATAGGATTGCCTTCTCGCCTTTTCGTCCGGGAGGGATATAGAATGTCTGCAATTCTTCTACGCTGTTGGTGTCGAGTGCATCTAGTTCTTTGTAATGTTCAAGCGGCACCATGGTTATCTGCAGACTTTGCTTTTCATCAGCGGAAACCCGTATTGAAGGCCGAGCAGGGAATACAGCATGAACTTCATCCTCTGAATCACTGCCGAAGATCAATGAAGGAACGGATGGTCCCGGCCTAGTGGATTGGGATGGACCTGAATAAATTATATCCTCCTCCTCCTCGGTGTCACTGCCGAAGACAGGGATGGTGGCGTTAGTTTTGTTTTCCGGTTTGTGACACCTTTCCGTGTCTTCGAAACTCGGTAAGAAGTATTTGGCATCTTCATACTTGCGAACTTCGTTCACGGAAAACGGATTCAACTCTCCCGCCACAGTGTACTCGAGGCCATCCCTAGAATACTTCATGCATTGATGCTGTGTAGAAGGGATGATATTGTATTCGTGTAGCCATGGTCGGCCGAGCAGAGCATTGTAGCACGTCTTGGCGTCTATAACATGGAATTTGATGTCTGTGACGAGCAACCCAAAGCGTAGCGTCAATATCACAGATCCAAGAGTTTTTGATGATTGAGAGTCGAATCCGGAGATGGTGATTTTGTCTCGGGCGAGGTGTTGGACACTCATGCAAACCTCCTTTAACACTCGCACATTGAGTAAATTGACAGACGATCCGTTATCGACCAAGATTTTTCCTATCTTTATGTCATGGCAGTATCCTGAGACATAAAGGGGACGATTGTGTTCACACGTCCCGAGGAGAAGGTCTTCATCACCAAAAGCAACGTCGGCTGTGTGCACTTCTTCTAATTCGTCCTTCATCTTTTCTTCGGCTAGGAAGGCTTGGAATTGGTCCGGCTCTTGTAGGGCCTTAATTAAAGAATCTCTCGCCTCTTTTGATAGTAATAGGGCATCGAGAATACTGAGTTGTGAGGGTAGCTTCCTCAGATGCGCCAAGACATTGTAATCTACTTTATTCCTCTTTGGGGGATTCTTGGCGGTTAACTCTTCCGCGACTCGGTCATCCAAGGCGATATCTTCAGAGACCTTCTCTTTCCCTTTGTCTTTCTTGTTTAAGGGTTTCTTTTCGGGTAATGTTCGATTGCGTAGCTGTATATTTTCGCAAGCCACTGGTTCTTCTTCTTCTCCCGAAGTGGATTCTTTGAAAGTTCTAGCTCTTCATCAGAGTCGCTCCCAAATGTAGGCACTTGTGACCCGGCAGTGTTAACCATGTGACAATTGCCGGCAGTTCTTTCAAGTTCTTCGGTCGCATTTCTTTGCTCCCGGCGAATTTTACGTTTTTCCCGTTTAAAGCGTTGTCGATTAGCGACGTATCCTTGCCACCACCCATTGAAAGCTTTGCAATCTTGGGTGGGATGCGAGACCTTCTGATGATATAAGCAATAAGAGGGGTGCATTTCTACCACATCAGTAATTTTTCCTTCAGAGGATGGTAACTTCATGCCCATTGATATGGCCTTAGCAAACCTCTTCTTTATCTTGAATTGGCTTTTGTCGATAATGGAGGCGTTTTGCTCCAGCGGGATCATCTCAGCTCTTTCCTTAAGTCGCTGGCGCTTGGCCCTTTCGAATATAGCCGTCTCGCGTTCTCGATCAGCTTTACTTTTCAATCGAGCTTCATTAAGAAACGCGCCAATCATTTCAACTGATAACCCTGGGGCTCTTGATTCGGCATTTGCTCCCAGCGTTTCAGTGCCAGAAGTCTCTTCATCGTTCGTGACCGAATGGGAGATCATATGACAGCTCGCCACATATTCCTCGGATTCATCCGATGAACTTTCTCCCTCATCTTCTTTTTGAAAGACGTGATCAAGGAAATCTTGAAGCGTAATGGGATTCCGCGCCTTTTGGTTATATTCATCCAGCGCGTCGATTTGCTTTTGTAAGTCCGTGCGCTTGTCGCCAGGCTTCACGGGCTTCTTAGATTTCTTCTTCTTCTTTTTCGAAGATTTTGACGGCTGGCTATGAACGCTTGAACTATCACCATCGGTCTTCGGAGTCGGACGTGGCTTCAACATCCCCTCAATAACCTGCGGTTCCAAGGGGTTCTTCCACTTGACCGCTGGACAGGTCTGAAGATCGTTTAGCATCCTCTTTGTCTTGGCTGATAATACAACCTCCCAAGGAGCTTCCTCAATGACGGAGCATGTTGCCCCCGGCGTATTTGTCCCCTTAGAGGTGTGGGGCTGCGGGGGATTCACCTTCCATTTGTCAGATAACGCAAATTTGCCCTGGCGGTACTGGTTCTCAAGCCAATTTTTGAAAACGTAGCAATCCTCGATGGGATGGCCTAGCACTCGATGGTAAGGGCAGTAATTGGGCTTGTTGACGTCGTTCGGTTGCAACGGACGTTTTGGATCTGGCAGAATTATGAGTCTGTTGCGCAACGCCAGCTCGAATAGCCTCCTTGTTTTATCGCGGGGGAAGGAGTAAGGACGTCCCAACCTGTCCTCAAGGGGTACGTATGGGCGCGTATTGTTTGGACGAGCAACCGGCTTTGAGTCGCTCGGTTGTTGTTGGGCATTAGCGACAATGATCGCTTTTCGCTTTCCTTTATCGTTTCGGGAGTCCGGCTTCGGGAGAGGGGGTTTATGGCCCATCTGGTCCATCTGCGCTAGTTTGTCGATCAAAGCCTGGAAGGTAGTCGGCTTGAAGAACATCATGAACTACGAGATGGTTGCCTGTGGATCAAGGGTTCCAACAAACATTCCCACTGCTGGAGCTTCTTCTATGCGCTGTTCGCACTTTGACCATAGATTTCGCCACCGTATAGCGTACTGAACCCATGTCTCGTCGGGTTTTACTCTGGCATTAATCAGTGCCGTCATCGGGGTACGCTCACTGGCACTTGCAAAACGTTGGGTAAAGAGCAGCTCCATCTCCGCAAAGGTTTTAATAGAGTCATTGGGGAGCTCAGAATACCATTCGAACGCCGTATCTGATAGACTTCCAACGAACTGGCGGAGCAAAAGCTTGTCATCGCCGCCGGTGTTACCGCAAAGCGCCCTGAACTGGGCAACATGTTGATGGGGATTGCCGGTCCCTTTGTAGACATAAAACTTAGGAATTGTGTAACCCGGCGGGTATTTGATTTGGTCATACCAGCCTGGATATGGCCGCCCTGTTTTTACGACGTGGCCGGCTGCTTCGGCCGCATGATGAACCTTTATTTGCTGGGCTATGTATTCGTCCAGATCAGTCTTAGAGATTGTATCTTCTTTAGCTGTTAATAGAGCGGGTTGCGGATTTAATGTCTCTCCCTTATCATCTCCAAGGACGATTAGGGGTTCTTCAACGGGAGGATCTTGTTGTATCATCATCCCTAACATGTCCTGGAAGAGGAGGCCCATCCGCTGTATGTTGGCCGCCTGTTCAGCAGCCTCTTTGTCCCTCTTTTCCAGCATTCGGCGAAGGAACTCGGCGTCGGTCTCTTCCTCCTGGCGCTCATCTAAGGATGTCTCAGGGCTCTCTTTTGGCTCAGTGAGCGCAGCCATCGTGGTCATCATCTCCTGGAGCTTTTGTTGCTGCTCTTGAGCCTTGGTCACTGATCGGGTAAGCGGTCGGTGACCCGTGGAAGTGCGGCTTTCCTCCTTTCCAGAAGCCATATAAACCGTATGAACTGTTATGCCCCCTGACTTTGGGCGTTTAGGTTCACCGTTTTTAAACTTTGCCGCTGACGCGGGAGCTTTCTCTGGCCTCCTTCTTTTATGGGCCATCGAGGTTGAAGGAGCCGTTGGAGCGGGCATCCTAGCAACTGTTGCCCCCTGCTGTTTAATGAGGTGGTTTTTTTTCCTTTCCACCTTTGCCTTCTTCTGGTGACGAATGTGGTCTGGGTCAATCACAGAATCTTGAACCCTCCGCCAGACTTTATAAACTTTTGACGACAGCCATTGAGGGGGCTGTCCTTCCTTTGCCTCTGGAGCTTTCTCCATAGGCGGAGATCTTTTCAATGTAGCTATCGGAGAGTTCTTTCTCACATTCCTCAGTAATTCAAAGCTGTTCCCAGTTGGAACAGCAGCGTTGATCTCCACCATCGGAGCAGGTGGAGTTAGCCCCGAGGGGGAACTGCCCCCTGCTTTCCTCACTCGTCGCCAATGGCGACGTCGCGCACGACGAGCCGTTGGGACTGGCTCGGAAATCGAGACGGTTTCTTGTTGCCCCCTGTTTGAGTGTGGGGTAACTGCCGATGTCAGCCTATCGAAGACTGATGCCTTTTGACCAGCTGGGGGAGGAGTGGGAACCGTCAATCTCGTGAAGACCGACTTTCTGATGGGAGAAGTCGCTTTAACGACTTCCGGAGCAGCGGCCGTTGCCCTCTTTGGGATGGTAACTTTATGGTTCCGACCTAGCCTGGTGAAAACGGAGGCTGTCGGTTCAATAACGGGCGACCCGTTGACATGGGCTGTCGAAACAGTGAGCCGGTTGAAGACCGACTTTTTGCTCACTTCCGGTGCAGGTATTGGCGCAGAAAAACTTGCAGGTGGGATCATGGTCCCGAAGAACAAGCCGGTGGTGGCTTGGGTCACCTGGTCTATCGGCAGAGTGAGGAAGGAGGCCGCCTGGGACCCATATATTACACTTCCTGGTGAGGTGGAGCGTCCATTGCAGTGGCATTTCGAGCAGTTGGTGCAGTTAGTAGCCATTGAATCTCGAATTCTGTGCCAGGTAAAAGACCAAATCTTAGCAACTTGAAATCCGAAGGCAACCATTAACAAACCGCGATTGGTTCGCGAAGACGACACACGAAGTGTGGAGTGGAAAGAAGAAGAGGTCCCACCGGGCGTGCCAGAATCTGTTCCCCTCCGAACGGCGGCGCGAAGGACCGCGATGTCCTGACGCTGAGATTCGGGGCAGATGCTATTTGGTTTTATCTGTCCACCTCTTCAAAGATGCCAAGTTGATTTATGGCTCCGTGTATCGGAGGTTTAGACGGATGCGGCCGATGTAGCAGACTTCGTCAGATTCCCCCTCGTTTGAGGGGTTTTTGATTGTGGGGACGCTCTTCCCTGCAGGCGCAAGCCCCTGCAGTTAATTACGCTACCGCATTGCGGTAACAACTTTCTCCTTCTCCAGAATTTCACTTCGTGTCCTGTGTGTTTGTTTTGTTTGTGGTTGCCCGTGGATTGTATACGGAGACAGAGTAATGCCGTCGCCCGTAGGACGTGGATTAGTCCAAATCCGTATCTACTTAGATTTGGGTTTGGTGTTTTTAGTTTAAGGATACGTTAGTCGTATTGAGACTAAGATCGACTTAAACGTTCGTCAAGGATACGTTAGTCCTGTTTTGGACTAAGATCAACTTGACGTAGTGATCCATTTAATATATGGCCGTCGGGACTCATCACCTCTCTGACGTCGTTGAAGGATTACAACGATGGATGTCAGAGAAGTTCAGAGATGTACCCTTGAACCAAAATTGATTTGGAGTTTTATCATTCATTTAAATGTCTAAGGATACGTTAGCCGTATTTGGGGCTAAGATCAACTTAAACGGGACCATTTAGATCCGGCAAAAGAGCATTTGGAGGCTCTATTGTTCCAGTTTAGGGACATAGTGGTCCATAGGTAGTTTAGGGACGTGGTGGTCCATGTTCCAGTTTAGAGACGTGGTGGTCCATCGCCAGTTTAGGGACGTAGTGGTCCATCATTAGTTTAAAGACGTTTCGGTCCGTTATTAGTTTAAGGACGTTTCGGTCCAACATTAGTTTAAGGATGTTTCGGTCCATTATTAGTTTAAGGATGTTTCGGTCCAACATTAGTTTAAGGACGTTTCGGTCCACGAGTTTAAGGACCCCGCAGTCCATTTGAATGTTTAGTCGTCGGGAGCCCGTCACCTCTCTGACGTCGTTGAAGGATCACAACGATGGGTGTCAGAGGAGTTCAGAGATGTACCCTCGAACCGGATGTAAATTGATTTAGGAGAGCAGCTGTGCTCAGTCAATTTAGTTTGAGGACTTACGGCCATGATTGGGCTAAGTCCAGTTTCAACATCTTTTGTTTTTGGCCTGTGCTAGGGCTTTGCCCCTTTTTAGTAATGCACTGCATTATTCTTGTTTTAGTTGGGCTCTGCCCTTTTATAAATGATGCAGAGCATCTATTTTGTTTGGGCTCTGCCCTGCATAGCACTTTTTTATTAGGCCTGTTAGGCCTTTTAATTGGGCTCTGTCCCTTTCCTTTAATAATGTAGAGCATTAAATACTTTGACAGTGCCCCACGTGGCTTGTCAGGCGCTTTGCGCCAAGTAATGAGCGCAAACTCATATGGTGGTGACACGTGTCACGCTCTGGTGAGCGCAAGCGCAACAGCGCAGTGCGCTGTGTCAGTGCGCTGCGCTGTTGCACTGCTGACACGTGGCGCGGCTTGCGCAATAGTGCATTTCTGGCAAGTGCTGGGCACTGTTCTTATTCTTTTGGATCAATTTCAGATAAAATGTGCGAGGCACTGTTATCTTGAGAATCTTTTAGATTCAGAACCAATGGTTCATAAAAAGAAGTGCAAGGCACTGTTTTTTATTTGTTTATTTTCCTTTTCCTTAGAGGTCCTTGATCTTGTTCTCAGATTAATGATCTGTTCAGAAGAAATTCTTCTTTTCAAAGGTTTACCTTCTTTTCTTTCTGATTTCTTCTCAAACTTTCTTTTTAGGAGTTCTCTGAATTCTTTCTCTGTTTCTCTGTCAATGTTCTCTCTTTTTCTTCTTTTTTTTATTTTAGAAAGAAGGATCATTGGTCGTTGGGACCCACCACCTCTCCGACGACACTGAGAGATTACAGTGCCATATATCGAAGGTGTGAAGGGATGTACCCTTTGAACCATGTCTCACTCATTAGGGGGAAGAAGAGCTTAAGCTTCTCGCTGCTGAAAAAGGCTTCTTTGCGTTCGCGCACGTGTGTCGCACGTGTTGGGCGCACGTGCGTCGCACGTGTTGGGCGCTCATATTTGCACGTAGCACACATGGATCTTGCGCATATGCGCATTATGGGGGGGAGCAAGCTCCTATGGAGAACGAGTCTCCTTTTAATTAAATATTCTGATGTGGTGTGCACATGCGTTGCACGTGGTGCGCGCGTGGCAGGCACACGTGCGTTGCACGTGGCGCACATGCGTATTATGAGGAGAAGCAGAGCTTCTATATATGGAGAACAGGCTCCTTTTAATATTATTAAATGTTCTCATGTGGTGCGCGCGTGGCGAGCACACGTGCGTTGCACGTAGCGCACATGCGCATCTTGAGGAGAAGCAGGGCTTCTATATATAGAGAACATGCTCCTTTTAATATTATTAAATGTTCTCATGTGGTGCGCACGTGCGTTGCACGTGGTGCGCACGTGGCGAGCACACGTGCGTTGCACGTAGCGCACATGCGCATTATGAGAAGAAGCAGGGCTTCTATATAGAACAGGCTCCTTTTAATATTATTAAATGTTCTCATGTGGTGCGCACGTGCGTTGCACGTAGTGCCGCATGGCGGGCACACGTGCGTTGCACGTAGCGCACATGGCACTTGCGCATATGCGCATTATTGAGGAGCATGCTCCTATCTTGGAGAACTAAGCTCCTTTGAGTATTGAATCCTTTGAGTATTGAATCCTTTGAAGATTTAACTCTACATTTCTAAGAGGTATTCCCTCTTATTTATATAGGAGTGGTAGAGAAGCCAACTCTCCTTTTCCCGATGTGGGACTAAAAAATGCATTCCCCATGTAGTAGAGCATTACTTTAGATTACACGTGTATAACACATTTGCTCATAACTTTTGATCTCGGATTTATGAGGCCCATATTATATCAAATCGAAGGTCTTTTCGAGATGCTTTCAATATCATAAAAATTTAGCTGTTTTTCGTTCTGGAGTTTGTCAAAATACAGCTCGGAAAATACTGGTTCGCATCTTCTTCCTTAGATCACATGTGCATAGACATTTGCTCATAACTTTTGATCCCGGATGAATTATGAGGCCCATAATATATCAAATCGAAGGTCTTTTTAAGATACTTTCAATACCATCAGAATTTAGCTGTTTCTCATTCCGGAGTTCTTCAAAATAAAGCTCGGAAAATACTGGTTCGCATCTTCTTTCTTAGATCACATGTGCATAACACATTTGCTCATAACTTTTGATCCCGGATGAATTATGAGGCCCATAATATATCAAATCGAAGGTTTTTTCGAGATGCTTTCAAAACCATCATAATTTAACAGTTTTTCATTGGGGAGTTTATCAAAATACAGGCCGGAAGATACTGGTTCGCATTTTCTTAAGCGTATCGCTGCCATTTGATACCTTGGACTCTTTTGCGCAGAATTTTTTGGCGGGAACAGTACCTGATCCCTCGCATTGGAGAATTGTTCAAGAAGCTTAGTGGCGTTAGGGTATTCTCGAAGCAAGATTTGCGGTCCGGATATCATCAGGTCCGAGTTAAATCAGAGGATATTTGCAAGACTGCGTTCCGAACTCGATATGGACATTACGAGTATTTAGTGATGCCATTCGGAGTCACAAATGCACCGGCGATATTTATGGACTTGATGAACCGAATCTTTTCACAATTCTTGGACCAGTTTATAGTGGTGTTCATCAATGATATTCTGGTCTACTCGAGGAGCCTTGAAGAGCATGCTGAACACTTGGAGATCGCACTGCAGATATTGAGGCAAGAAAGATTTTATGCAAAGATGAGCAAGTGCGAGTTTTGGCTTGAAGAGTGATGTTTTTGGGGCATGTTGTATCCGGAGATGGAATCGCCGTTGACCCTGAGAAGATTGCAGCAGTTCAAGATTGGCCGATTCCGAAGAACGTAGCAGAGATCAGAAGTTTTCTTGGACTTGCCGGATATTACAGAAGGTTTGTGGAGAATTTTGCCCGTTTGGCTGAGCCTTTGACCAAGCTTACACGGAAGGAGGTACCGTTTGTATGGACGGATAAATGCGCGTCAGCTTTTGAGGCGTTGAAGCAGAGATTAATAACCACTCCTATTTTGACCGTACTAGACGGTTCCGGAGGATTGGTGATTTACAACGACGCATCTGGGAAAGGTTTGGGATGTGTTTTGATGCAGCATGGGAAAGTTATAGCTTATGGATCACGGCAGTTGAAGACCCATGATAAGAATTACCCAACTCATGATTTGGAGCTAGCAGCTGTGATTTTCGCTTTGAAGATTTGGAGACACTACTTATTGGGCGAAAGGGTTGAAGTATTCACCGATCACAAAAGCCTAAAGTATGTGTTCACACAGAAAGAGCTTAATATGAGGCAGCGTAAATGGTTGGAGCTAATGGCTGACTACGATCTTGATCTTAAGTACCATCCAGGGAAAGTTAATGTTGTGCCGGATGCGCTTAGTCGGTTGCCAGCAATTCGGATGTTGACTGCACAGAAAGAGCTTATCGAAGACTTTCGGAGATTCGAATTGGAGATCATACTACCGCATTCTTCAGGACAGTTGATGCAGCTGTAAGTACAGTCGTCGTGATCGAGATTATTAAAGCAGCGCCGTCGTAGGACCCAAGATTGCAGAAGTTTTGAGAACAGGTTGAAGATGGACTTCGTAACGGACTTGTTAATTTATGAAGATGGTTCGTTGCGATATGGTAGCCGTTTGTGTGTGTCAAAAGAAGATATTCGCGAAGAAGTTATGAAGGAGGCGCACAGTTCTACATATTCCGTACATCCACGAGGCACGAAGATGTACCGCGATCTAAGACAACATTTCTGGTGGGAAGGCATGAAAAGGGAGATTGCTCGTTTTGTGGTGAAGTGCTTGGTGTGTCAGCAAGTTAAGGCTGAATATCAAAGGGTTGCTGGTTTATTGCAACCACTTCCGATTCCTAAATGGAAGTGGGAACATATAACCATGGATTTCGTGACAGCTTTACCGCGGAGTCCAAAGGGCAACAAAGCAGTTTGGGTGATTGTTGATCGATTGACTAAGGCAGCTCATTTCATACCATTTCGAATTGGTTAGTCAATGGAAGCGTTGGCAGAACGGTACATACAGGAGATTGTGAGATTGCATAGAGTACCTGTGAGCATTGTTTCCGATCATAATACCCGATTCTTATCATACTTCTGGAGGAGTTTACAGGAAAGTTTGGGGACTCGACTGAAGTTTAGTACAGTTTATCATCCCCAGATAGATGGCCAGTCAGAGAGAACGATCCAAACTCTTGAAGACATGTTAAGAGCTTTCATGTTAGACTTCAAGGATTCATGGGAGGATCATCTACACTTGGTGGATTTTTCGTACAACAACAGTTTTCAGGCGACTATTCAGATGGCTCCATTCGAAGCGTTGTATGGTCGCAAGGGTCGTTCACCTGTTTGTTGGGACGATGTTGGAGAACGAAGATTGTTGGGACCGGATTTGATCGTGCAAACAGTTGAGAAGGTTAATACTATCCGAAATCACATGAAGGCGGCACAAGATCGGCAGAAAAGTTAGGCCGATATATTGAGAAGACCTCTAGAGTTCACTGTTGGTGATCTGGTATTCTTGAAGATATCACCGACTAGAGGAGTGATTCGTTTTGGGAGTCGAGGCAAGCTTAGTTCTCGATTCGTGGGGCCTTTCGAGATTATGGAGCGTGTTGGAGAAATGGCTTATCGATTGGTGTGACCACCATCTTTGGCGAATGTTCATGACGTGTTTCATGTATCTCAACTCCGTAAGTATGTTCGAGATGAAACACACGTGCTAGATCTTTCGGAGCAGACTGTAGGGAGGATTTGACCTATGAAGAACGACCGATGTCGATTGTTGATCGAAGAGAAAAGGTCCTTAAGAACAAGGTTATCCCTTTCGTACTTGTTTTTTGGGAAAATCGCTCACACGGAGAATCGACTTGGGAACGAGAAGACGAGATTCGGCAGAAGTTTCCACACCTATTCTTGTAGATTCATGTTGTTTACCTTTTCTTGTCTTGGGAATTTCGAGGACGAAATTATTTTTGTAGTTGGGTATAATGTAACACCCTAGTTCATTTATACCAGTTCTACCTCATGTATCTATTTATTTATGGTATTTTCCTGATTTACTGTGTTTTGGGTGCGAATAGTATATTTGACATCTGTATTTGCATCCGACCCAACCCGCTTGCTTGAAACCAGTCTTGACTCATGTTTATAATTTATCCTGACTTGTTACGTGGACTCGTGCACTTCCATATTTACATATTACATACTCGCATTATATCTGGCATCTGCATTTCTAAATATAACATTTAAAGTCACATAAAATATTTTAAAAATACATTGCATGACCTGCATGATACCCCTGACCTTGTGGTAGCATCCGCGCATCTTTTTCTCGTCCCGTTCAGTGAAACGGACTTGCTTGGATGGCTACGCGCACGTACGTGCATCCGTTCTTGGGGGTATGCATTTTCGTTACCCGGGTATCCAATTTTAATTTTGGTCGACATGTGTATTTTTCGTATTTTAAAATCGGATTTTTAGACCTGACCCGGGCGTGTTTTGGGCTAAATTTGTATTTACCAGAAAATCCAATTTTATTTAATATAATATTTTAATTATTATTAAAACAGTTTAAATCTTTTATAACTAAACATATTTTTTTCCTAACAGTATAACGACCTTTCTCTCTCTCTCTTTCTCTTTCCTTCTCTCTCTCTCTCTCCGTATTAGTTATATATATGCCCTAGAGGCCATTGTTGTACATATGATGTATATTATAATGGATGCTTGGATATATATAGAGAGGACTTTCTTGTTCGACATGATAGTATGCTATCTGGTTTCACTTGTCTTAACATGTTGACTTGTATTAGTTTACAGTCTTGCTCTCACATGTTGATAAAGCCCTTAGGATATGTACACGACTACTAGGACTATGATGAGATCATACTAGTGGGGCCAGGGTAGTCCACGAGTACATCGTATAACTGTTCCTAGTCGAGGGTGTATCGAGACAGGGCATCGATACTCCAAAGTAGACTAGCGTACACGCATCTTGACCCATATGATGGGCGATGGATGATCCCACATCCATTGGTGTTGGACATCAAAGATAGTGTACGGGTGCTCAGTGGAGACTGGGTACACTGAACGGACTCACCGAGAACTCCTAAATGGTATTATACCTATCGTCAGATAGAAGTTCTCTAATGAAACTGGTACAGGTTAGTCTGTAGACCCGAGATCGTCATAGAGTCTTGTGTGATTCCCACTGTGCTTTGATTTCCACCTTACTACGTTCAAGAGAACGTACAAAACGGTGGCTTTTGGGTACAGTCCTGAATCACATGGAGGCAATGAGCGATAGGAGGGGTTTCGTCTCTCCCGGTATTGGGAGTTGATGTTGCGCTGTGTTCGATTGGCTATAACTGAAAGTCTCTGGCCAGGGCTGATATAGAGATTTACGCATAAGTGTTATCAGTAGTTTCTCGACCCGTTATGAGCCTTACATCGACACTAATTATCGGTTACTGGGGTCTGACGTTTACCACCCCTAGACTGGATATGTGACATATCAGACGAAGAGACCGGACTGTACGGTAGTGTTTACTGATTGGATTCACAGGAGAATGTACAGGCTTGCTTGTTGATCTTCTGATCGCTCAATACCTGGGTGGCTGTTACGTTTAGCTGACCGCTTGCAGCTTGTGGGTGTTTAATATAATCATCACGTACTGCCGGCGTATTGACGATTCTTTAGAGTCCTACACAGAGGTTTCCTGGCTCAGGCAAAACGAAGTAGGAGCACATATGCGATATGTGCGGGACCGAGAATAATACGACATGAGATACCGTATTCTACTCGCGATATGTGATATCGGCCGGGTATATGTGATATAGCCGGGTCATCGGATCAAGTGTTGATTCGATGAATTGGTACATGTTATATTAGTCGGTTATATGCAATATAGCCGGATTGCCGGATCAAGAGTTGATTCGATAATTTAATGTATAATTATATATGTGATATATTACATCACGTTAACTAATATAAGCTCGCTTTATTGATTCATTTTCTCACCGGATAATACATTGATATATATGCGATATATATTAATTGTATTATTTTCTTTTTTTACAAAATATATTATATATGTGATATATAATATTGTAACAAGTTAGGGTTACAAATGCAACAAAGATTTAGAGATTAAACCTAGTTAGGGTTTGCATTAGGGTTAACTTTTGGATGAAGCTTTGACTTTTGTCATCTAGCTTGATATTTTGTGAAGATATTTGTTAACCCAACCCAAACCCTTAACCATAGTTTATTCTCTACATGAGTTAAATCCTTCATTCTTAACTCATGGTTGCAATTGTAACCATAACAATAATTCATTATTCATCACAAAAAGGATGAGCTTCATCATCTTCTTCTTCTTGCTCTTGAAAGGCTTCACTACCTTTTGTGTTTATGATGATAAATGGTGAGAAATTGAAAACAAAAGAGAGCAAAATTCCTACTTCATCATCCTCATCTATTCTAGCCACTTAGATTAGGGTGTTCACTTCTCTAATTGTTTCATTAGTGAAGTGTAAGCTTGGGTTAGAGATTCTTCAAGGTAGATCATCTTAGATCAAGAAGACCTCAATCAAGATGCATCATTCACCTCTTGGAGCCTCATGAGAGTCGGAGTTCTTGATGATCGCAGCGAAGGGACCTCAACGCGGAGCTTATGAAGTGAAGGAACGGAATACAAAGGTTGTAATCCCTCTCTCTTAGATGTAAAGTTGTTTACATGCAAAGTTAACCCTAATTCTCTAGTTCGATTACTTGGTTGGTTTGTTTAGCACCCCAAAAATTTTAATATAGCATGTTTGATGCTTGCCAAAACCTTTCTAAGGTGCTAAGCTAACCCTACAGTGGTATCAGAACCAAGCTAGAGCATAAGGAGTTGTCTAGACGAAGTTAGAAGTCCGATCGAACCCCGAAACCCTGAAACGACCCCTTTTCTGGAAATTTTTCAAATAGTTGAATTTTTTCATGTTAAAAATACTCAGAAAATCATGTAGGGAATTCTATGGACACAACTGAAGAACGAAACCCTAACTCGTCTAAGTGACCGCGGATCCGCGGCCAAAACCTGGTTTTGGCGGCGGATCCGCAGCGCCACTTGAGAGGCTTGGGTCGGCCCTTCAGCTGTTGGTCCGTAGGTACTATGGTATGTCTGTGGTTAATTTTAACTGTGCTCTGGTTAATTTTAACTGGGAATTTTTGGGAATTCGTTGTATCTATCGAATTATCTAACTTCGCCTAGTTATCTGTGATGATTATGTGTTGCTATGATATATTATATTGGATCGTTGTGTATTGAATAGCCGGGGGTTTTATGTGAGATGAGAGTTTTCTTTTTCATTCATGTAAAATTCATTTGTATGTAATATTCTTTTATTGGGGCACTTCCGGGTTGAGGATGATGTCACCATTGTATATTATTTACTTTTCCGCATTAGGACAGACCCAAGACGGGGAGCACATGTAACCGGGTTCTAGGGTCCAGTGGGAGGCCATCTCGAGGGGTCGAGACCGGGTCTCCTAACCCTAGAATTGGCAGGGTTACTTGCCTCTCTCGTAGGGGTCTAGGGATGTGGGTTTGGCTATTCATCACGACTGTGGAATCCATGTTTTATGCAGGCTTAAAATAAAACACGGACGTCTTAGTATATCCAACATTTCATATGTTGACTTCTGCTGCAATGTTCTGTGATGAGATCATATTACTGCCTGAGACGAATGCTTATACTATATATATATATATATATATATATATATATATATATATATATATATATATATATATATATATATTATTGCTTTCGTTTCTTCTGTGATGCTTAGGAAGCTTAAATGATGGGATTTTATTAATGAGATTAATAAAAGAAAAGAAACCTAAAAGATGTTGTAGAAACAAATTTTCAAAAAGGGTAGCTACAGTTTTTTGCTTTGCATAGCGGTATTCCTTGTAGAATATCCAGCACCTTATTCGATAAGGAAAGAGCCGAGATCCCTTCACCGGGAGTGACCTCTTTAGCAAAACAGGCAGATGCTACAAACTCACGGTTTAGTTTTTGATTGCGTCTATAGTTCTTGCTTTGCACAGAGGTATTTATGAAATATCCTGCACCTTGTTCGATGAGGAAAGAGCCGAGATCCCTTCACCGGGAGTGACCTCTTTAGCGAAACTTGAAAAGCCTAAAAAACACTCCTTTTCAAAATCACTTGTCTCTACAATGATATCAAGTTCATTACGCAAAAGGTTTTCTGAGAAACCTTTCGTAACCCTCCGTCATTTTAGGAAATAGAGTACTTAGTATTCGTGCTGCATTTGTTGACTATAGTTAAGGCGCAGTGTACGGTAGCTGAGTGATGTTTTCCTATATAACATATGATATGATTAATTAGGACAGTCATATGACTTTGTTGACCATAGTTAAGGGTCATGTGGGTGGGTCTAATTAATTAAGAAATGACGGGTAGAACTTGACTAGTGCTTATGATTTGTTGACCATAGTTAAGGTCATAAGTCACTAGGGGTAAAAGCATTATCGGGAATTTCAAGTGTTGAAATTTGCAATGAAATTGCATACCTTCTATCAGATAGATGGATCCCGATACCCACTGCGGGTAAGAGTTGCTCCTGGGAGAGTTTTACACATGACAATTAGCTGATCAAGTAGGTGTCTAGAAAGGTGTTAACAAGGTTATGCCTCTAGGAAAATGAGGTTTATTCTAATTAGGTCCGTGCGAAAGCACAGGGAACCTCTCTCAAAGTACCAACACTGAGCTAGCTGAAAGATTGACGAAATTGTAGGGTGTAATTAATCCCGGCTAATCTTACCTTTTAGGGTTTGAAGGAAGATTTGATTAAAACAGTGGGAGCCATCCTGATTAGATAAGATAATAACCAGCCTAA
This sequence comes from Agapanthus africanus, assembly GCA_030015575.1. Taxonomy (NCBI): domain Eukaryota; kingdom Viridiplantae; phylum Streptophyta; class Magnoliopsida; order Asparagales; family Amaryllidaceae; genus Agapanthus; species Agapanthus africanus. Next base: position 195,141,352 of record JASDDO010000024.1, on the reverse strand, counting down.
TCTTGCAAGGGCGCACGCTAAAGTGTTTTCTTCTCTCTCTCTTCAGGTAGCGACCATGTCAGGCCTTAATCAAGATAATAATATGGATGTATTGACCGAACCCGCTTGTTATACTGAGCAAGGGAACGTTGGTCCCGTTCTTTCTTATAAATATTATAAGACTGAGCAGGGAATAGGAGAATATCCAGATTCTCACGCAGCCCAAACGAAGAATAAGCATGTTGATGCATCTTCTTCAGGCGTGTTAGTTATCGAGAACTGTTTCTCAGTTCACTCTACGTCCTGGGTATTAGATACCGGATCGGGATCCCATATATGTAATATGTTACATGGGCTACGAAAAGGTAGGGAACTGGGAGAGGGTGATCATTCCGTAAGGGTTGGGAATGGTGCAAATGTTGCAGCCAAAGCTGTTAGCGAATATCACCTTGTGTTGCCAAATGGTAATATATTGATTCTGAACAAATGCTATTACATTTCGAGCATGATATGCAATATTATATCAGTTTCTTTATTGAGTAAAGAAGGATGTAATCTTGTAGTACAGGATAATGTTATGAACATATTCCTGAATCAAAAGTTGATTGGATCAGGTTCGTTATTTAATGGCATATATGTTCTCAATCAAACTACAGTCCTTAATGTACAAAACACACACAGAGGAAGAATTCAGAAATGAATGAATCCTTCTTGTGGTATTGTAGACTTGGTCACATCAATGCGACACGACTGGCCAAATTGCATAAGGATGGATATTTGAATCCGTTCGAATTTTCATCTTATGACACTTGCCAGTCATGTCTCAAAGGCAAGATGACCGAAACTCCGTTTAGTGGACACGGAGAAAGAGTTACAGAACTCTTAGGACTGATACATAGTGATGTATGTGGTCCCATATCTACACATACCAGGAACGGTTCCTCATACTTCATTACATTCACTGACGATCTCTCAAGATACGGACATGTGTTCTTGATGAAACATAAGTCTAAAGCTTTTGAGAAATTCAGAGAATATAAGAATGAAGTAGAAAACCAAACAGGTAAAAGTATTAAAATCCTTTGATCTGATCAAGGAGGAGAATACTTGAGCAATGAGTTCCGGGATTATCAAAAAGAGAATGGGATTCTCTCTCAACTTACTCCTCCCTATACACCACAGCACAACGGCGTACCGGATCGGAGGAATCGCACCCTATTGGATATGGTGCGCTCTATGATGAGCACTGCTGAGTTACCTATTTCCTTTTGGGGTTATGCACTGGAGACGGCCGCATACCTATTGAATAGAGTTCCAATTAAATCAGTGCCTACCACTCGATATGAGATTTGGAATAGAAAGAGACCATCTCTTAAATGAGTTAAGATATGGGGTTGCCCTGCCTATTTTAAAAAGCAAAATCCGGACAAGCTCGAGGCAAGATCAGGTCTATGTAAGTTTGTGGGATATCCAAAAGATTCCTATGGATATATCTTCTACCACGGTGAGGAACAAAAAGGTGTTTGTTTCTCAATATGCCACCATTTTAGAAACGGAATTTCTTGTAAAAGAAATTAGTGGCAAAGAGGTAGAGCTGGAAGAAGTTCCAGCAGCACAAACTACGACTGATGATTTATTGGAACCAGAGGATTCAGTAGTTCCCGACGAACCTCAGCCGCTCCGCCGATCTAGTAGGGTTCCTCATCCACCTGAGAGATACTACGGTTTTCTCATCGATGGTGGGAGCGAGGATTGCATCATAGAAGATGATGACCCGACTAGTTTCGAGCAGGCCATCACGAGTGGTGACTCTGTGAAATGGCTGGATGCAATGTGATCTGAGATGGAATCCATGTACACCAATAAAGTATGGACTTTGGAAGTTGCTCCTGAAGGGGTAAAACCCATTGGGAGCAAATGGATCTTTAAGAAGAAACTTGGTGTAGATGGAAAAGTTGAGACTTTCAAAGCTAGACTTGTTCCAAAGGGTTTTCGTCAACGACCAGGTGTGGATTATGACGAAACATTTTCTTCAGTGGCTATGCTTAAGTCCATCCGGATCTTACTTGCCATTGCTGCATACCATGACTACGAAATCTGGCAAATGGATGTTAAGACCGCTTTTCTAATTGGTGATTTAGAGGAGTGCGTATACATGACTCAGCCAGAGGGCTTCGTAGACAGTGGGAGCAGCGGGAAGGTGTGTAAGCTGCTTAAATCCATCTACGGGTTAAAGCAGGCATCGCGGAGTTGGAACATCTGTTTTGATGTGGTAGTCAAAGAGTTTGACTTCATCAAAAGCATAGATGAACCTTGTATATATAAGAAGGTGGCAGAGAGTAAGGTTGTCTTCCTCGTATTGTACATAGATGACATACTCTTGATAGGAAATGATGTTCCTATGCTGCACTCGGTCAAGCTCTTCTTATCACAAAGATTCTCAATGAAAGATCTAGGTGATGCCTCCTGCATTTTGGGAATTAAGATCTATAGAGATAGATCCAGACGGATACTGGGATTGTCTCAATCCAGGTACATTGACACCATACTAAAGAGGTTTAGTATGGAAGAATCCAAGCGTGGGAGCTTACCTACGATCTCTGGACTTACTCTCTCTAAAGAGATGTCCCCTAATACTGATTTAGAGAGATCTCGCATGCAAGAGATACCCTATGCTTCGGCGGTAGGCTTTATCATGTATGCGATGCTATGTACCAGACCCGATGTAGCATACACACTAAGCATAGTGAGTAGGTATCAAGCAGATCCTGGAGAGGATCACTGGACAGCTGTGAAGAACATTCTCAAGTACTTGAGAAGGACTAAAGAGATGTTCTTGGTGTATGGTAACGGAGAACTCCAGGTGGAGTCCTTTACCGATTCGAGCTTCCAAAGTGATAAGGACGACTCTAAGTCGCACACGGGATTTGTCTTTACCCTAAATGGAGGGGCGGTTTGTTGGAAGAGTTCCAAGCAAGAAACCGTGGTAGACTCGACGATGGAGGCTGAATACATCGCTGCCAATGATGCTGCCAAAGAAGCTGTGTGGATGTAGAAGTTCATCACTGAACTTGGTGTGGTTCCGTCCATTGAGCATCCAATACCTCTGTATTGTGATAACAATGGAGCTGTGGCTTTGGCTAAGGAACCCAGGTCCCATCAGAGATCCAGGAATATTCTGAGGCGGTATCACCAGATCCGGGAGATAGTTGATCGCCGGGAGATCGAGGTCAGGAGAGTTGATACGAAGGAAAACACTGTGGATCCACTCACCAAGGCCATACCCCAGATACATTTTGAGAGACTCTTCGGGTTATTGGGTATGAGATACTACAACAGCTGGCCTTAGTGCAAGTGGGAGATTGTTAGTTAAATATATGCCCTAAAGGCTATTGTTGTACATATGATGTATATTATAATGGATGCTTGGATATATATAGAGATGACTTTCTTGATCGACATGATATTATGCTATCTGGTTTCACTTTGTCTTAACATGTTAACTTGTATTAGTTTACTGTCTTGCTCTCACATGTTGATAAAGCCCTTGGGATATGTACTCGACCACTAGGACTATGATGAGATCATAATAGTGGGGCCAGAGTAGTCCATGAGTACATCCTATAACTGTTCCTAGTCGAGGGTGTATCGAAACAGGGCATCGATACTCCAAAGTAGACTAGCGTACACGCATCTTGACCCATATGATGAGCGATGGATGATCACATATCCATTGGTGTTGGACATCAAAGATGGTGTACGGGTGCTCAGTGGAGACTGGGTACACTGAACGGACTCACCGAGAACTCCTAGATGGTATTATACCTATCGTCAGATAGCAGTTCTCTGGTGACACAGGTACAGGTTAGTCTGTAGACCCGAGATCGTCATAGAGTCTTGTGTGATTCCCACTGTGCTTTGATTTCTACCTTACCATGTTCAAGAGACCGTACAAAACTGTGGATTTTGGGTACAGTCCCGAATCACATGGAGGCAATGAGCGATAGGAAGGGTTTCGTCTCTCCCGGTATTGGGAGTTGATGTTGCGCTGTGTTCGATTGGCTATAACTGGAAGTCCCTGGCCAGGGCTGATATGGAGATTTACTGGTAAGTGTTATCAGTAGTTTCTCGACCCGTTATGAGCCTTACATCGACACGACTTATCGGTTACTGGGGTCTGACGTTTACCAACCCTAGACTGGATATGCGACATATCAGACGAAGAGACCGAACTGTACGGTAGTGTTTACTGATTGGATTCACAGGAGAATGTACAGGCTTGCTTGTTGATCTTCTGATCGCTCAATACCTGGGTGGCTGTTACGTTTAGCTGACCGCTTGCAGCTTGTAGGTGTTTGATATGATCATCACCTACTGCCGGCGTATTGACGATTCTTTAGAGTCCTACACAGAGGTTTCCTGGCTCAGGCAAAACGGAGTAGGAGCACATATGCGATATGTGCGGGACCGAGAATAATACGATATGAGATACCGTATTCTATTCTCGCGATATGTGATATCGGCCGGGTATATGTGATATAGCCGGGTCATCGGATCAAGTGTTGATTCGATGAATTGGTACATGTTATATTAGTTGGTTATATGCAATATAGCCGGATTGCCGGATCAAGAGTTGATTCGATAATTTAATGTATAATTATATATGTGATATATTACATCACGTTAACTAATATAAGCTCGCTTTATTGATTCATTTTCTCACCGGATAATACATTGATATATATGCGATATATATTAATTGTATTATTTTCTTTTGTTACAAAATATATTATATATGTGATATATAATATTGTAACAAGTTAGGGTTACAAATGCAACAAAGATTTAGAGATTAAACCTAGTTAGGGTTTGGATTAGGGTTAACTTTTGGATGAAGCTTTCATGAAGCTTTGACTTTTGTCATCTAGCTTGATATTTTGTGAAGATATTTGTTAACGCAACCCAAACCCTTAACCATAGTTTATTCTCTACATGTGTTAAAGCCTTCATCCTTAACTCATGGTTGCAATTGTAACCATAACAATAATTCATTATTCATCACAAAATGGATGAGCTTCATCTTCTTCTTCTTCTTGCTCTTGAAAAAGCTTCACTACCTTTTGTGTTTATGATGATAAATTGTGAGAAATTAAAAACAAAAGAGAGAGAAATTCCTACTTCATCATCCTCATCTATTCTAGCCACTTAGATTAGGGTGTTCACTTCTCTAATTGTTTCATTAGTGAAGTGTAATCTTGGGTTAGAGATTCTTCAAGGCAGATCATCTTAGATCAAGAAGACTTCAAGCAAGATGCATCATTCACCTCTTGGAGCCTCATGAGAGTCGGAGTTCTTGATGATCGCAGTGAAGGGACCTCAACAAGGAGCTTATGAAGTAAAGGAACGGACTACAAAGGTTGTAATCCCTCTCTCTTAGATGTAAAGTTGTTTACATGCAAAGTTAACCCTAATTCTCTAGTTTGATTACTTTGTTGGTTTGTTTAGCACCCCAAAATTTTTAATATAGCATGTTTGATGCTTGCCAAAACCTTGCTAAGGTGCTAAGCTAACCCTACACTCCGCAACACTCTCTCTCTAACAACCTTTCTCTCTCTCCCACTCAGCGCTAAATCTCTCTCTCTCTCCCTTTCTCTCTCCTCTCGCTCGCCTTTCTCTCTCCTCTCGGAAATACTGTTTCCTTCTCGATTCCGCTCACCTCCCTTCCCTCCTCTTACCGTCACCTCCCTCTTCTTTTCTCCTTCTTCTATTTAATCCCGAGCTCACCCACGAGAACCCACCGCGTACGAAACCTTAAGCCAGCCTCCTCTGCCCTCAAACTCGACCTCGTCACCACCTCCATCTCATCATCTCCTCCTCCTCGTCATCATATTCTTCTCCTTCCTCTCCTCTCCTTCTCCTCTAAACTGAGAAACCCTGCACACCTTTCAACCAAGAATCCCCACTGCCTTGCCGGCGATCCCTCGACCTCGCCTCCACCCTCTACCTCTCTCCTCTCCCCTCTCCTCCTCCTTGCACTCCAGATCACCCCAGCACCATCCTCCTTCTCTTCGAACCCTAGCACCCTAAACCTGCACACTACAAACCCTAACCCTAACCTTCAACCTCGCCTGTATCTCACCGCCGGTGACCCTGACACCATCACCTCGTTTCCCTTGACCCCAGTACACCAACCCCAGTAAGCATCAACCCTTCTCTTCTTCTTCCTCTTCTTCTTTTCCTTTTCTTTTTCTTTTCTTGATTCTTGATCTTTTCCAGCGATCGACGGAGTTATTGTCACTTGGATTTATTGCTTCCGCATATTATTTCTTGACTCGTTTATTTTGGCATATGGACATGTACTAGATAGTTTACTAGATTCTCCTGTTCTTGATATCTATAGACAACCGTAATATGACTGTGGAGGGATGATTCCTAGCCTCAGGTAGTATGGTTGGCTCTGTCACGTACCGATCTTAGCGCACTCTAGGAAGCGGGGAGTGACAACAGATCTCCCAACCAAAATTGGTTTAAGGGTACATCTCTTCACTCCTTTGATATTTGTCGTTGTAATCCTTCAATGTCTTCAGAGACGTGATGGGTCCCGACAACCATACATTCCATAGACTATGACGTCTTTAAACTGGACTGTGGAGTCCTTAAACCCATAGACTATGATGTCCTTAACCTCGGACTATGGGGTCCTTAAACCTATGGACTATGATGTCCTTAACCACGGACTCTGGGATCCTTAAACCCTTGGACTATGATGTCCTTAACCTCGGACTGTGGGGTCCTTAAACCCATGGACTATGATGTCCTTAACCTCGGACTGTGGGGTCCTTAAACCCATGGACTATGATGTCCTTAACCTTGGACCGTAATGTCCTTAAACTAATCGACTTCAATGTCCCTAAACTAAACAATAAAGCCCAAATTCTCTTTTGTTGGATCTAAACGATCCCGTTAAGTTGATCTTAGTCTGAAATTAGACTAACGTATCCTTAACATACGTTTAAGTTGATCTTAGTCTCAAATGAGACTAACGTATCTTTAAACCCAACCCCAAACCCAAATCTATGAAAATACAGATTTGGACTAATCCACGCCCTACGGGCGACAACATAAATTAGTCTCCGTATACAATCCACGGGCAACCAAAAACAAAACAAACAAACATGACACGAAGTGACCATCTGGAGAAGGAGAAAGTGGTTACCGCGATGCGGTAGCGTAATTAACTGCAGGGGCTTGCGCCTGCTGGGAAGAGTGTCCCCACAATCAAAAACCCTCAACGAGAGGGAATCTGACGAAGTCTGCTACATCGGCCGCATCCGTTTAAACCTTCGATACATGGTGTCATAAATCAACTTGGCATCTTCGGAGAGGTGGACGGATAGCACCAATTAGCATCTGCCCCCAAATTCAGGCAAGACGAACCTACGCGGTTCCGTCTCTGTGTTCGGAGGAGAACAGATTCCGGCACGCTCGGTGGGACCTTTTCCTCTTTCCGCTCCACACTTCGTGTGTCGTGTTCGCGAACGAATCGCGGATTAATATGGTTGCCCTTGGGTTCGAGGTACTAAGATTTGGTTTTTCTCCCGTGCAGAAAAAAGAACAGTAATGGCCTCTAACTGCTCCAACTGCAGCTGCAACTCCCGTTCCGCCTCATCTAGAAGTATAACCAACGGGCCCTGAGCAACCTCCCTTTTCAAGATGCCAGTGGAACAGGTAACTCAGGCCACCACTGGGCTATTCTTCGGGACCATGCTCACACCGATGAGCTTCAACGCCCATGTACCATTGCAAGAAGCTCAGAAGAAGTCGGTCTTTGATTGGCTTACCACTACTGAGGCCCCTTTTAACGGGTCGCCCAAACCAAGCGCCTCAATTTTCAGTAGACTGGGCCAAAGCTCCAACAAGCCCGTGAAGAAGCCCGCAATACCAAAAGGGGTTATCCCGAAAAGGATAGTTATTCCTTGTCCTGAAGTCGTCAAAGCGGCTTCTCCTGCCAAAGGGTCGGTCTTCATAAGACTGGTCGTTGCAACTCCCCATCCAAGCGAAGTCGCTAAGGCTGCTTCCCCCGCTCAAAAGTCTACCTTCGACAGGCTGGCCATTCCCTCTCAACGGACGTTGGCCTTCAAGAGGCTCGCACCAGCAGTAATCTTTCACCAAGACAGGGGGAATGATGAAACCACCCCTATAACTGAGCCAGTACCGTCAGCTCGACATGCTCGGCGTTGCCACTGACGCCGAGTAAGGAATGCTGGGGGCAATTCCCTTTCTGGACTGACTCCGTCAGGTCCAATGGTGGAAGTCGACGCTGTTGTTCCAACTGGGAACAGCTTTGAACCACTGAGGAGGGTCCGCGGAAACTCCCCGACTACTGTGCTGAAAAGATCTCCTCCACCTATGGAGAATGCCACAAAGATGCTGGAACAGTCCCCTCAACGGCTGTCCTCTAAAATTTACAAGGTCTAGCATCAAGTCCAAAACTCGGTGATTGATCAAGATTATCCCTGCCGACAGAAAAAGATGAAAGTTCGGTAAGAAGATGACCATCCTATCAAGCCACAGAAGGTGACAGCTACTTGGGTGCCCATTGCAACGACCCCCTCAACCTCGACCGCTCACAAGAGGAGAAAGCTGGAGAAAATCCCGATGTCTGCGACGAATCGCAAGAACAATGAATCTAAACGCCCCAAGTCTGGGGGCATGGTGGTGCACACCATCTATATGGCATCCGGAAAAGAGGATAGCCGTATCTCCATAGGTCATCGACCGCTTACGTGATCAGTGACTAAGGCTCAGGAGCAACAACAACAAAAGCTCCAAGAAATGCTAACAACTATAGCCGCACTTACGGGACCGAAAGCAAGCCCGGAGACATCCTCGGAGCAGCGCCGTGAGTAGGAAACTGATGCTGAATTCCTTCAGAGAATGCTTGAGAAGAAGGACAAAGAGGCCGCGGAACAAGCGGCCAATATAAAACAAATGGCCCTTCTATTCCAAGATATGGTAGGCATGATGATCCAGCCGGACCCTCCAGCCGAAGACCCTCCAGTAATAATTGAAGATGATAGAGGAGAGACATCAAACCCTCTGCCGGCTCTGTCAGCGGCCAAGGAGAAGACCATCTCAAAAGCCGCCCTGGATGATTACATCGCTCAGCAGATACGAGTTCATCAGGCAAATGAAGCGGCTGGGCAAATTGTTAAAACTGGACGACCCTATCCGGGTTGGTACAACCAAATAAAGTACCCGCCGGGATACACGATCCCCAAATTCCATGTATATAAGGGGACGGGAAATCCGCATCAGCACGTCGCTCAATTCAGAGCCTTGTGCAGCAACACCAGAGGTGACGATAAGCTATTGCTTCACCAATTCGTTGGCAGCTTGTCGGAGACAGCATTCGACTGGTATTCCGAAATCCCGAATGACTCCGTCAAAACTTTTGCAAAAATGGAGTTACTGTTCACACAAAGGTTCGCAAGTGCCAGCGAACGCACCCCAATCACGGCATTGATCAATACCAGAGTGAAACCAGGCGAAACATGGGTGCAGTACGCGATACGGTGGCGGAATTTATGGTCGAAGTGCGAGCAGCGCATCGAAGAAGCGCCTGCGGTAAGCATGTTCGTGGGTACTCTTGATCCGCAGGCGACCATTTCGCAATTCATGATGTTCTTCAAGCCAACTACTTTCCAGGCCTTGATTGACAAGCTAGCCCAAATGGATCAGATGGGTCATAGACCATCTCCTTTGAAGCTGGAATCTCGAAATGAAAGGAAAAGGGAAAGCAACCTTCGTCGCCAATACTCAACAACAGCCGAGCAACTTAAAGCCGGTTGTTCGCCAAAAAAACGTACGTCTACGCCCATCCCTCGAGGAGAGACTGGGACGTCCTTACTCGTTTCCCCGGGATAAAACGAGAAGCCTGTTCGAGCAGGAAGTGCGCAACAGACTCATCAATCTGCCGGATCCAAAACGTCCGTTGCATCCAGACGATGTCCACAATCCTAATTACTGCCCTTACCACCAAGCAGTAAGCCATCCAATCGAAAATTGCTTCGTCTTCAAAGGCTGGATTGAGGACCAATACCAACTGGGAAAATTCGCGCTGTCTGAAAACTGGAAGATGAACCCGCCACAACCACATGATCCGAAAAAGATGGACATGCCGGGGGTTTCGTGCTCGTTCATAGAGAAAGTGCCATGGACCGAAAAGTCCATAAACTAGAAATTCACCTCAAATACGGCAACGACAGACCAAGATGTCCTTAAACTAATGACGGACCGAAAAGTCCTTAAACTAACGAGGGACCACTATGTCCTAAAACTGGCTGTTGACCGAGACGTCTATAAACTACTATGGACCACAGCATCCCAAGGCTAACAAAAAAAACAGTATGTCCATAAGCGAGATGGGAACGGATGAAAACCCGAAAGGGCTCCGTGAGTAAAAACAGCAGGAGTACCGGCGAGTTTTGTGAAACCCCGAAAGGGCGCAATCTCGTTAAAAGACACTTGCAAGGTCCTCTCGACCCTGTAAGGAGAAACCACCTGCGTGAGATCCTTACGACTCACAAAGGAGAAACACACTTAGGGATCCCCACGATTCCTAAGGAGAAATTACACTTGCGAGATCCTTACGACTCGTAAGGAGAACCCTCTTATGAGACTTCCACGGCTCATAAGATTCAAAAGCCTTAAGCTACAGGGATCTGAACCTGTTCTTAAGCAGTCATACCACCCGATTTTGCCTTACAAGCGGTTCAATACTGACCTTTGTATACAATCCATGGGCGCGAATAAACATTTCCCTAACAAAGTCCCACCCGCGACTAGGGATATGTTCACACAATGGACAGCCCTTGTAAGTCCTCTCGACTTATAAGGAGAAAACACTCTTATAAGATCCTTACGACTTATAAGAGAATACACACTTAGGAATCCTCATGTTTCCTAAGTAGAAAACGCACTTACGAGATCCTCACGACTCGTAGAGAAAAGTACCTTCATGAGACCCTTACGACTCATGAAGTTAAAAGCCTTAGTCGACAGGATCCTAACCCTGTACGCTAAGCCACCTTTGATCGACATCGAAGAGGCAAATGATGATTCGCTCCTGGCAATATCCCAGTTGTAGCGATACTGATGCCTAAATCGGTATCAAATCCCAAACTTGCAGCAAAAAGCCAGCGATCCACAAATGCATATGAAATAACTGAAATGATGGGGCAACTTGCAACAAAATCAGCAAGTAAAAATGTATGCAAAAAAAATAGCCGAAATGGTTGGGCAACTCGCAATAAAAGCAGCGAGTAAATAAAACAAATAGCCGAAATGATTGGGCACCGCGAAAAATAGCTGAAATGATTGGGCAATCGCAAGTTTCGCGATATAAAATCTGAAATGATAGAGCATCGCGGAAAGAAAAAATATATATGAAATGAAACATTTTGCCCTACAGGTGAGATCACATCGATCCTTATATACAATCCAGGAGCACAAACAAAGAGGGAACCATACCTTCCCATCAGGCTCCATCAGAAGGAGAGCCAAGTCTCAACGGCCGCATAGACAGCCTAAAGATCACCAACAGCGTTCCTCCTCATTCCAGCAGGATTCAGACGCGACAATCAACCTTGGAGCTATGGCAAAGTCCCTACTCCGAATCTCGACGGTTTACAGACAACCAAGAGACCACCTCGATATTCGTCTCATTACAACAGATGCAACATCAGCAAAGCAGAACCACGGCGATTCCCAGTTCCATGACTCGGCGGTGCACAGACAACCGAGAGTCAACCCCCGACTCCGTGAAATGTGGATAAAGTCAACCCCTCCTGGTCTCGTGGAACACAGCTAAAGTCAATCCTGAACCCGTGGGAAACGTCCAGAGCAAATCCCGGTCCAGTTGAACACGGCTAATGTCAATCCTGACCCCGTGGGAAGCGTCCAGAGCAAATCCTGGTCCAGTTGAACACGGCTAATGTCAATCCTGACCCCGTGGGAAGCGTCCAGAGCAAATCCCGGTCTAGTGGAACACGGCTAATGTCAATTCTGACCCTGTGGGAAGGGTCCAGAGCAAATCCTGGTCTAGTGGAACACGGCTAATGTCAATCCTGACCCCGTGGGAAGCATCCAAAGCAAATCCCGGTCTAGTGGAACACGGCTAATGTCAATCCTGACCCCGTGGGAAGGGTCCAGAGCAAATCCTAGTCTAGTGGAACACGGCTAATGTCAATCCTGACCCCGTGGGAAGCATCCAGAGCAAATCCTGGTCTAGTGGAACACGGCTAATATCAATCCTGACCCCGTGGGAAGCGTCCAGAGCAAATCCTGGTCTAGTGGAACACGACTAATGTCAATCCTGACCCCGTGGGAAGCGTCCAGAGCAAATCCTGGTCTAGTGGAACACGGCTAATGTCAATCCTGACCCCGTGGGAAGCGTCCAGAGCAAATCCTGGTCTAGTGGAACACGGCTAATGTCAATCCTGACCCCGTGGGAAGCGTCCAGAGCAAATCCTGGTCTAGTGGAACACGGATAATGTCAATCCTAACCCTGTGGGAAACGTCCAGAGCAAATCCCGGTCTAGTGGAACACGGCTAATGTTAATCCTGACCCCGTGAGAAGCGTCCAGAGCAAATCCTGGTCTAGTGGAACACAGCTAATGTCAATCCTGACCCCGTGGGAAGCGTCCAGAGCAAATCCTGGTCTAGTGGAACACGGCTAATGTCAATTCTGACCCCGTGGGAAGCGTCCAGAGCAAATCCTGGTCCTGTGGAACACGACTAAAGTCAATCCTGACCCCGTGGGAAACAGCCAGAGCGAATCCTGGTTCCGTGGAACACGGCTAAAGTCAATCCTGACCCCGTGGGAAATGCCCAGAGCAACCCCTGACTCCGTGAAATGTGGATAATGTCAACCTCATCAATCACTTATGGGTCCTCTCAACTCGTAAAGAAGAAAACTCTCTTGTGAGATCCTTACGACTCCCAAGAGAAAACACACTTAGGAATCATCACGATTCCTAAGGAGAAAATACATCTACGAGATCCTTTCGACTCGTAGGGAGAAAAGTTTTTATGAGACCCTCACGGCTCATAAAGTTGAAAAGCCTTAAGCAGCAGATCTGAACCTGCTTCCTAAACCATCACTACCTCTCGAAGAGTTCAAGATGGAATGCTCTCTATCATCTACAGGCTACGCTTACTAAAGTAACATGCCGGCAACAAAGAAAAGAGAAGAAAGCAAGAGATACCACAAGATAGTACGAAAGAAATGTATCTTTTATTTATAAGTTCATTTGGGTACAAGATACATCATATGAAAGAATAAAAAATGGATACATGTTATTCAAAAATTACAAATGTTAATTGGTACAAAAAACGACTATTGGGAGGGAGACGTTTTCAATAAACCAATCAGTTGTTCACGCACTCCCCTCAGCCCCTTTTCACGGTCAGCTGCCGCGGCCAACTCCGCTTCAACCTGAGCCCGTTGCTGCAAATAAGATGAAAGTTGCTCATCGATGACCCGCTGAGCTGCCCCACGACTTTGTGCATCTCGCTCGATGAGGTCGAGCTTCTGCCTCAGCGTTAGCCCATCAGAAATACATCGTAGAAGGCTCTCAAAGATAACTTTTAGCTGTACAGCAATTGCGTCAACCTGAGCGTGCAGCCGGGCAGATTCGGTTGAAATCTCTTCGCGCTCCTTATGCTTTAATGTCACGCCCCGCTTCCCAGTATACGGTGAAGGAGACGCGACTGGTCCGCTACGTATTTACTCTGAAGTAAATACGCTAAGCGTATCTAAGCAATATAAAGTAAAATCATAAGAGACAAGATATAAGATAACAGCAACTTTATTTATTCACATTCTTTTATACAATGCATGAAAAGTAAATACAACTGAAATAAAAGCGATGCCTAAACAATGGCATAACAGGAATGTAAAGTACTGAAAGGAAATGTGTACAATGAAACTAACGCTCTGGGTCTTCAGCAAACTGATCCAAGTCTTCAGCAATAGGCTCGATCTCTGACGTGTCCAAATCACCTGACGACATTCAAAGAAGAAAGAAAGAGAATGTCGTCAGCGAACAGATCGCTCGGTAAGTCCCAAAGATAAGGAAGAATAGATTAAACAAAATGAGAAGGTAGTTTTTAAAGTTGTATTATATTGTTATAATATTGTGTTAACGCTGTTGTTTGTAGCTTGGTACAGAAGATGTCAGTGTATACGAGAGGAGTCCCACTTACACCGGGGACTTTGGTAACCCGTAGTACAAGGCTCCGTCGATAATACCACGGAACAATGGCATGGATGTAATTACGTCTTAAGTGACTACCTCGTGCCACCTTTAACATATTCCGTACCAGTCTACCTCTTAAACCCCGTAGTATTTTCTGATTGTATTATTGTATTGTATTGTAAACCGTATAGATTATATAATTGGATGACTGACCGAAACCATGATATCAGTAAACAGATGTAACCGTAGAATCATGCAAATGGATGTAAACTGGAGATCATGTAAATGTAATGTATATCCATGGTTCGGTCCAGTCAAGTTATATAGGTTGGTAGATTGAATATATGGAATAATGAATTCATGGATTCATGTTGAATTGTAATATTATGGATTGTAGATTGTGATTGTAGATTGTAGACTGTACTTGAATCATATTCAAGTCAGATTATAATGAGACTCAAGAGATTGGTCCCGCTTAAACTATATTTACTAGAGCCCTTAGGGTAAATTATAGAACTTGAGGGGGTTTTATGTAAAAATCTTTTATATACTTTTCAAAATACACCTCAAGTATTTATTAATCGTCTTTAGAGTTGTAATGATTATAGATTTTATATTGTGATATTTCTAGTGAAAATATCCTATTTCCATAATAAAAGGTGTTTATTTGTAATATTGGTATTGTATGGAATTCATGGTATTTTAGTGTAAATTTGATTCTTGTGATATTGTAAAAAAGTGGAATATTTATAATACTTCAAAAATAGATATGTTTATGTTACATATACATATATTTATATGAAAATAATTTTTTGTATATATTTATAATATTCTAAAAATCTCGTTTTCTTAAGATGTCGTATTTTAAATCTTTCGAGACTGAATGCTCCTTGCGGAGGTCTGAATCTCGCACTACTAAGCCCGAGGATGTGCGATAATCCGCACCATCCCGAACGGGTTGCCTAAATGGGTTGTAGCGGCGCTTTGCAAAGATTTGTATAAATACTAATCATTAAGAAAAACGGTTTTATTAATTATGGTATTTAAATGAAAAGGTGTCGTTTTCCATATTCTACATTCTAGGGTCTCCTAAGTCAACTAGACTGCTCCTAACTTGTCCAAAGCGACAAGTTGTGAGATACCTCAAATCGCCTCTTCACCGCCAATTGTGGCCAGGTATGTACAAGTGAAGAAAGTAGGGATCCGCTCACGAATCACCGTGAGACGGGCCTTTTAAAGTTACCTTTCTCACTTGCCTAGCCTAGACACCACAAAGTCAGGTTTAGATAAACGACTGATGTCCACAACCTATCCTATTTTCATAATAAGTGGTATTTATTTGTAAAGATGTATCAATACTAAATCTTTTAGAAATGTTTTTATTAAGTAAATGGTATTTAAATGAAAATATTTATTTTCTCGTATTCTAGGTTCTCGTGGGTATCGTGTTATGTTGCATATGAGTGTGTGAGGAGGTAGGTCGTTACCTCGTGATCTACTTAAAGGTATAGCAAGTTTAATGGGGTTAAATGTAGAATTGAAACAATATGGTATTTAAGTGAAAAATACGATAAATTGAAATAGCCATCATTTTATGAAATGAAACTTGATCAATTTGGTTGATTAGTGTTTAATGGTCAACATGAAGGAGTTTAAGCATAATTGTATTAACGATAAGTGAAGTTTTATAAGAAACCGAATCGGAAATCAGATTTGTTCCGATTCCATCGGGTTTTGTAAATTCGTATTTTTAGAAAAGAAAAGATAGGTAGAATGGGGACTTACGGGTTTTGGACACATAAGAGGGTGAGAGGGAAGTTGTGGAATCACCAATGTGTTGCGTCGTCGCCGGGAGTTCCTAGAACGATCGCCGGAAGTTCCGCCGGGAATTCGTCAAAGCTTCGACTCGAGCTCGTTTTCAAAGTGCACAAGATTCTTGGAAATTTTTAAAGAGTTGGCTCAGAATTTTAGGGTTAGAGGGTAGAAGGTATGGGTTGTATTTATAGGGTTAGGGTAGATGAAGAGTTAAATTTAAAAAAATGAAAAAAATAATATGATAAATTGTAATAAAATGGAGTAAATGGGGTATTAAGAGATCTCTGGAAACGATCTGGAAAATTGAAGTGTGCAGGGGGTAAAGAATGCAAAGGGCACATTTTTCATATTGATGACTCGGCGGACCGGCCAAGTCCGGCTGGCGGCGCCGGCCCGAGTCGGGGTCTCGGGAGGTGGGGGGTCGCCGGGGGTAGCCACTGGTACTTTCAGTTTTTCAAGTGTAGTGGGAAAATCTGGAGTTATCTTGTGTGGACTGTTGGGCTTCTAAAGGGTTTAAAACAAATAAATATTAAAAAATAATGTGGGGCATGGGATTTGAATTCTGGTGGCTTGGTTCAGCGGTGTAAGGTATTACCAATAAGCCACAAGCTCCTTCTTGTAATTAAATTGCCAATTAATTACTTAAGTCTTTTGCTCTGGCAATAAATACCCCTATATGGATTTTGAAAAAATATTTGAAAAAAATTTGTATAGGAAAATTAGGGTTGTTACATTCTACCCTCCTTATAAAAGTTTCGTCCTCGAAATTTATAAAAGGAAAGTGTAACAAATTCAAAGAAAGTTTGGTGACTAACGTACTAACACTATATGAAAAATAGTAAGGTGGTGCAAGTGTTTAAAAATGTGAAAGAGTCTTACTAGTGTTATCTTGGTCAACTGTCTTGGCTTCTACGGCTGCTAAGGTGTAAGCCTGTCGCCGTGGCACGTTCCTACTAGCTGGAGGCATATTCCCCTGTACTCTAGGCATGTTTCTCAGTGCCTGATGGAATTGGCAATTTAGCTGTGCAGGAAATCCACGTGGAGGTGGTGCTGGGAGTGCACGACGAGTTGCAGGAGTCTGGATAGCTGGCTGCTGCGGATAGTTGACGGGTGTGTGTGTTGGGTTACGTCTATAAGGACAGTTTCCAATTTCGTGATTGGACGTGCCACAAACCAAGCATAGGCCTTTTGCGCGCCTACAGTCCTTCCACAAGTGTCCTTCCCTCTTGCAATAAAAGCAAAATCAGGTCTTGGCCGATCCTTGGCTTCTTCCAGTCTTCTGAGTTCAACAGCTGGCCTTGAAGAGGCCCCTCCTGTCATTTGAGTGGCAGGGCGTTTCACTCCTGCAGATTGAGGTCTGCCCCTTGCCTTTATCACTGCCTTATAACGGCGGGCAGCTTCCAGAGCATCCTCGTGAGTTGGAAATTTCCCTGTGGCTAATGCAGCCTGGATTTCCGTGTCCAAACCTTGTTGAAATCGATGGGCTGTGATCTCATCCGTCGGTATCTGGTGTGCCGCAAATCTGTTACGGTCTTATGTTAGCTGTGTAGTATGTGATATTAAAAATTTGAAATACTGTGACATATCTTACCGACTGAGCATGGTGAACTCAGCGTCATACTCATCTACTGACTTGACCCACATAGAACCTTGTTGTAGATGAATGAACTGCTGTTCCATGGCAAACCTGGCAGTCACAGGGAAGTACTTCGCGTCGAACCTGTCGCGAAAAGTCTTCCATTCAATAGGCTGTTCAAGACGGCTTTCTTCCGCCTTCCACCAGTTTCATGCATTGTCCGTGAGCTGTAATTTTGCCACACGAACCCAAGCTATATCTGGCACTTGTGCTGCTGCCAGATCATCCTCGATACTCTGAGCCCATTCCCCAGCTTCCAGTGGGCTCCCCTTTCCTGAGAACTGTTTGGGATGTAAAACTCTGAATTGCTTCACCCCAGGTGCTTCAGTCTCGGGACGGTTCAAGAGCTGCTGCTGTCCCTCTAGGAGGCTGCGGATTGACTCAAGCAGAACCGTTTGCTCATTGAGTGGAGCAGGAACGGCAGGTGTGAGTGGTAGTGATGGAGGTGTGTTGTTGACATTGGTGCTGGTGTTGTTTGGCGAATCCGTAACCTTGAATGAAAATTTTAGGTTAGGACAGATTCAAAGTATATGATTCAAAGAATAAGAAATGATGGGATTCAAGGAACATGAATTGTAAAGAATGTTTTAGTTGCTGGTTCTTGTGTTATATTGCTTAGGTTGTTCACGCAGAACAGAATTGCATAGCAGTATTCCATACAACTCTGACATGTATGGGCCACCAACAAAACCTGTCACGCCCCGCTTCCCGGTATACGGTGAATAGGACGCGACTGGTCCGCTACGTATTTACTCTGAAGTAAATACGCTAAGCGTATCTAAGCAATATAAAGTAAAATCACAAGAGACAAGATATAAAATAACAACTTTATTTATTCACATTCTTTTGTACAATGCATGAAAAGTAAATACAACTGAAATAAAAGAAATGCCTAAACAATAGCATAACAGGAATGTAAAGTACTGAAAGGAAATGTGTACAATGAAACTAACGCTCTGGGTCTTCAGCAAACTGATCCAAGTCTTCAGCAGTAGGCCCGATCTCTGACGTGTCCAAATCATCTGACGACATTCAAAAAAGAAAGAAAGTGAATGTCGTCAGCGAACAGATCGCTCGGTAAATCCCAAAGATAAGGAAGAATAGATTAAACAAAATGAGAAGGTAGTTTTTAAAGTTGTATTATATTGTTATAATATTGTGTTAACGATGTTGTTTGTAGCTTGGTACAGAAGATACCAGTGTATACGAGAGGAGTCCCACTTACACCGGAGACTTTGGTAACCCGTAGTACAAGGCTCCGTCGATAATACCACGGAACAACGGCGATGTAATTACATCTTAAGTGACCACCTCATGCCACCTTTAACATATTCCATACCAGTCTACCCCTTAAACTCCGTAGTGTTATTTTGATTGTATTGTTGTATTGTATTGTCTTGTATTGTAAAGTGTATAGATTGTATAATTGGATGACTGACCGAAACCATGATATCAGTAAACGGATGTAACCGTAGAATCATGTAAATGGATGTAAACTGGAGATCATGTAAATGGAATGTATATCCATGGTTCGGTTCAGTCAAGTTATACAGGTTGGTAGATTGAATATATGGAATAATGGATTCATGGATTCATGTTGAATTGTAATATTGTGGATTGTAGATAGTGATTGTAGATTGTAGACTGTATTTGAATCATATTCAAGTCAGATTATAATGAGACTCAAGAGATTGGTCCCGCTTAAACTATATTTACTAGAGTCCTTAGGGTAAATTATAGAACTTGAGGGGGGTTTACGTAAAAATACTTTTATATACTTTTCAAAATACATCTCAAGTATTTATTAATCATCTTTAGAGTTGTAATGATTGTAGATTTTATATTGTGATATTTCTAGTGAAAATATCTTATTTCCATTATAAAAGGTGTTTATTTGTAATATTGGTATTGTATGGAATTCATGGTTTTTTAGTTTAAAATTGATTCTTGTGATATTGTAAAAAAGTGGAATATTTATAATACTTCAAAAATAGATATTTTTATGTTACATATACATATATTTATATGAAAATAATTTTTTGTATATATTTATAATATTCTAGAAATCTCGTTTTCTTAAGATGTCGTATTTTAAATCTTTCGAGACCGAATGCTCCTTGCGGAGGTCTGAATCTCGCACTACTAAGCCCGAGGATATATAATAATCCGCAACATCCCGAACGGGTTCCCCAAATGGGTTGTAGCGGCGCTTTGCAAAGATTTGTATAAATACTAATCATTAAGAAAAACGGTTTTATTAATTATGGTATTTAAATGAAAACGTGTCGTTTTCCGTATTCTACGTTCTAGGGTCTCCTAAGCCAACTAGACTGCTCCTAACTGGTCCAAAGAGACAAGTTGTGAGATACCTCAAATCGCCTCTTCACCGCCAATTGTGGCCAGGTAAGTACAAGTGAAGAAAGGAGGGATCCGCTCACGAATCACCGTAAGACGGGCCTTTTAAAGTTACCTTTCTCACTTGCCTAGCCTAGACACCACAAAGTCAGATTTAGATAAATGACTGATGTCCACAACCCTATTTTCATAATAAGTGGTATTTATTTGTAAAGATGTATCAATACTAAATCTTTTATAAATGATTTTATTAAGTAAATGGTATATAAATGAAAATGTTTGTTTTCTCGTATTCTAGGTTCTCGAGGGTATCGTGTTATGTTGCATATGAGTGTGTGAGGAGGTAAGTCGTTACCTCGTGATCTACTTAAAGGTATAGCAATTTTAATGGGGTTAAATGTAGAATTGAAACAATGTGGTATTTAAGTGAAAAATACGATAAATTGAAATAGCCATCATTTTATGAAATGAAACTTGATCAATTTGGTTGATTAGTGTTTAATGGTCAACATGAAGGAGTTTAAGCATAATTGTATTAACGAGAAGTGAAGTTTTATAAGAAACCGAATCGGAAATCAGATTTGTTCCGATTCCGTCGGGTTTTTTAAATTCGTATTTTTAGAAAAGAAAAGAGAGGTAGAATGGGGACTTACTGGTTTTGGACACACAAGAGGATGAGAGGGAAGTAGTGGAATCACCGATGTGTTGCGTCGTCGCCGGGAGTTCCTAGAACGATCGCCGGAAGTTCCGCCGGGAATTCGTCAGAGCTTCGCCTCAAGCTCGTTTTCAAAGTGCACAAAATTCTTAGAAATTTTTAAAGAGTTGGCTCAGAATTTTGGGGTTAGAGGGTAGAGGGTATAGGTGGTATTTATAGGATTAAGCTAGGGTTAGGGTAGATGAAGAGTTAAATTGAAAAATAATGTAAAAAATAATGTGATAAATTGTAATAAAATGGAGTAAATGGGGTATTAAGATCTCTCTAGAAACGATCTGGAAAATTGAAGTGTGCAGGGAGGTAGAGAATGCAAAGAGGCACATTTTTCATGTTGATGACTCGGCCGACCGGCCAAGTTCGGCCGACGGCGCCGGCCCGAGTTAGCCGATCCGCCAGCCGACTCGGCCGAGTCAGGCCGAGTCGGGTTCTCGGGAGGTAGGGGGTCGTCGGGGGTAGCCACTGGTACTTTCAGTTTTTCAAGTGTAGTGGGAAAATCTGGAGTTATCTTGTGTGGACTGTTGGGCTTCTAAAGGGTTTAAAACAAATAAATATTAAAAAATAATGTGGGGCATGAGATTTGAACTCTGGTGGCTTGGTTCAGCGGTGCAAGGTATTACCAATGAGCCACGAGCTCCTTCTTGTAATTAAATTGCCAATTAATTACTTAAGACTTGTGCTCAGGCAATAAATACCCCTTTATAGATTTTGAAAAAATATTTGAAAAAAATTTGTATAGAAAAATTAGGGTTGTTACATTTAAGGCCGCTTCTTGTTTAAGATGGCGGAAGTAGGGAGTGCTCTGCTCGACCCACGCAGCCCGTTGGGAGTTCACAGCCTGGACCTCGGGAGCAGGACGTCCGAGCTCAAACTCATCTAGGAAGGCCTCAATTTTCCTGCAGTGATTAACCCAAGACTCAACGACGCCCTCGCTATGGAAGTTCACGAGCGTCGCCAGCATAGGATTAACCATGGCAGAAAAATCTGCAGCGAGTGCAGGGATCTCCGCGTCAAGCTCTTCAATGGATTCACTCAACATACGAAGGCCGGTCGCAGCGCCCTTAGAAAATGGACGTCTAGAAAATGGTCCTGCTGGCATTAATATACAAGATTCAAAGGGAGCAGGAACCGGTGCAACTGCTGCAAAATGAATTATGGTTAAAAGCTAACTCGTAAAATAAATAAATCACATGAGTGATGAAGTATACTATACCGGCTGCGGCAGGTGGCAAGGCCGGGAGTACCTGTGGCGCAACTATTCTTTCATCTCCTCCTTCAATTTGTAGTGCTGCAGTCAAAACAAAGAAGAATTAGCAAAGACTTGGCTGCCCGTAAAAGAAAAGAGAAGATATTAGCTAAAGACTGCACTCACCAACGCCACTAGATGAAGCAATCTCCGACTGGAATGAGAAATGTAGGTGCAGCACCTGATACAGATGATCTAAAAGGACTCATGCAAGGGTGTAATAATGCAATGTCAGTACATAAAGTATATTGCCTACAATGAAACCGATAAGTCATAAATCCGTACCTTCCAGCATTTGGGAGGACACGAGAGAAATCAAAGGGTCGGCAACCGTCAAAGCGGCAACTAGTGATGCTTCCTTGGGTGGCACAATCTCAACGCTCACCACACTTGCATTAGAAACGAGAGAAATACTATCAGAAGAGATTGAAAGGGATTGCAGAATGAAAAGGAAAGCAATGACCCAAAATCTACCTGGTGAGTCGCCGGTCGAAACTGCGACAAGGGCGTCATTGGTGCAACGACTGTTTCACCCTCCTCCGTCGGAATGGTTTCGCCGCCCGTAGTTTCATCCCCCGACTCCACGAGAGCCGTCGTGATACCCGCAGCGTCCGGCAACGGCAAGGAACCGCAAGGGGAAAGAGTGGCAATTGGGGCAGTTCTAGACTCTTGAGAAAGAGTTGCCACTTCAGGCTCAGTGGTTGCCGACGTCTCACCTACCACTTCCTCATCAAGACTCGGACCTGCAGGGTATGACGTATAAGAATCTGAAGATCAGATTTTGACAAAAGGACTCAGTGTTACGTTAACTTGGGTCGGCCTTTTAATTGCTTCCCGAGCCGCACGTGCCGCCTGTCTGTGAGCGATAGACAGGGTGACCGGAGCACCCTTTGAAGAAGCAGGGACGGGGGAAGCAGCGCTCGAGCCTACATCCGCGACCAAGGCGGCATTACGTTCTCTTGCTGCACGCCTCCTACGCTTCCTTTCCGCCTGGGCCATGAAAGCTGATCTTCTTAGGACCTCCGTCAAGGAGACGTCATCGCCCGCGCCAGGAGTTACCTTTGGAGCCGTTGTGGCGTCCGTCATCGGTTGTTTAAGTAAAGCCTCTTTTAGCAATGCTGAGGAGGCCAGGACATCGATAGCTAGCCCTGGAAGTATCTCCGCATCACCCCGCGGGATTGGCATTGTACTGGGGATGACCTGAGTCGAGGTAGTCCCTATAATAAGATGGAAAAAGAAGAGTTAGTTTACCCATAAAAACAATGAATAAGGACATAATGAGCCGAAATATACCAAGGCCTAACGAAGCACGAAGCCTATCTTCCTCCTCAAAAGTCTTGAGGGAAGCCGCGAGAGCCTCTTCAGTGGAAATGCCTGTTAAAGAAGGAGCGTCAGTCAAAACATGATAACAAAAACATAACAGCAAAAAGGTATGGTTGAAGTTTACTTGATTGTGCAAGGATGATCAGTCCTGCTTTGTGGCTAGTGAGTCGCTCGGAAGCTGTGATAGCGGCCGCCAGATCAGTATCATCCGGCGTCATAAACAAGCCCTCGTTGGACCTATATTCTCTTAGGCCCTCGCTATAAGAAGCATGCGGCTCTTGGCCGAGTACAACGTATGCAGAAAAGAATCGACTTCTTCTTCTTCTGCGAGCGAGTACCGATCGCCGCTAGCACAAGCTTACGCTTGGTGGGCACCTTGGGACGACGAGTCCCGATATCTGAACCCACGCCAGACTCGGGAAACGCCACAGTCATCGCTTTCACGGGAGCACGGGGTATCGGTAGCTCAGGCCTATCACGTGGGACCACGACCGCAGTAACCTCTCTCAAAGGAGGACAAACGATGGTCCGTTGCTTCAAAGGGATGGCTGGATTACCAGCAGGGGCTGCACCCTTACGATCGAGCAACAACTTCTTTTCCTCCCTGATGACGGCACCCATTGCGTGTTGATACTACGCCACGTATACGTTCAGGGATTTCGGAACACAACTCGGCTTACTAATGAATAAATTGGACCCTATGTTTAGGCGCATGAAATGGTGCAAAGCACTCCGGTTACCCTCTTCAGTATAAACCGGTTCTGCCTCGAGCGGGACGTCCTGATTATAACTTGATTGCTGGGCAAAATGGTGGGGGTTATATCTCATAAACAAAACTGAGTCGTTCTGCCTGAACACCAAGTATCCCGGCCTGATCGAGTACAAATGGAGAATCTCCAGAGCTTTCAAGGTAGAAGCTCCGTCCTTAAAGGTGTCCCACAACGGCTGCACCGTCTTAGCGGACTCCTTACCAATGGACATAACCTTATCAACAAAGGTCATGCCGTCCCCGACGGTACGTAGGTGAAGAATTACACCCCGAGCCTCTCGCTGACTTGGCTCCACAATGGAAGCATTGTCCAGCCGCATGATCCGTGGAAAATTGCAAGTTTCATAGAAATGAGGCCGCTTGTGCATTCCAAAAGAACCGAGCACATGCAGCCCGAGCCATGAGGTAAAATAATGCATCGGAAAGTTCATAGGCTGCACCCCCGGTTGAGTAGTGTCGGCCGCCAAACTAAGGCCGTGATAGAAATGAGCCAGCCCGGCAATCCCAACAGCAACCTGTCTCCCTTCAACCATCCGATGAGCTGGGTAGAAGACAGACGGCCTCATGTAGCGAGGGTGCATAGGAAGCGCGAACCAGCTTAACCACAAACCGAGGAACCCTAGAAAGAATTCTTCCTCATCGATGCCCGGAGCGGCAATTTCTGAAAAGGGGACGATCGCGACGTTTGGAAGAAAGAAACTCTTTTGATCGGCTTCTAATATTGGCCGGCTATTCAAGCCAAAGCCGAAAGGATCATCAAGTTTGGCAAACCTTTCACCTTATTGCGATAAAACTTCTGGGCGGAGAAAACAGGCGATGAAGTCCACAAAGCTAACCTCATGGCTTCCAGATTCAAGAAATAGGCCCTCGTAAATGTTTAGCACTTTGATCAAGCAGGGGAATCGGTGCTGAATGGCATTCTCTGGGTTTAGACCCGTCATCACCAGTTGGTTAGCGAAAATATACTCATCAGGGGGCAAGATCTCCTCATAATGCTCCCCTCTGACAGGCAAGCCGGAGATATCCGCAAACTCTTCCAAAGAGATTGAAACTTCCCGATCTAGTATAAGGAAGGTATGAGTTGGAACGTTCAACTGTTCCAAAAAAGCTTTGACCCACCATGCTGGAGGTGGGGAATATTGAAATAGGGAAGCATGGATCGCGAGGTACAACCCGAGCCTCAGCAGCTATGACTTCTTTGCCGATAAGAAGTATCGGGCCCACTGCAGATATCCAGCTGAGTGACGGGGAGTCAGGCCTATGTTGTATGGCTGTCCCCAAGGGCGCAACTCGCCCTGGCATATACGCCGCCCTAGAATATCCAAAGCCATCGGCGGTTGTACAGGTATTGCAGCCATAGAGGGCTTAAGACAACCCTCTGAAGTCCAATTAACCACCTCCACGGCATAGTTCATCGGGGGTACGTCAGCATAATGAATCGCCGAGATGGCCTCTGAAGGTGTTGTGCAAGAGAAGCTGCGCCGACCCATGATAATCTAGTTATACCATGTTCCCCACAAATGAAGATTCTTGTGCTCCGGATCATGGTCTTTGATCAGCGCAAAAACCTCTCGGTCTACGGGCGCATCGGGAAATCCGCCTTCCGAACGGACGAACGGAAAGGAAGTGTCGAAAGACAAAGTACTTGCGGGGAAAATAACAAATTTTCAGCCACCAATGCTACAGTTTAAATTCTGTCACTGGGTACTTTAAATCTGTACCATACTGCAATGCAGTGAGAAGGGACCAAAGGGGACCCACATAATCTAGATAACAGTTCATCATTAATAAAACAGTCTCATCATTTGATGAGACTGTCATTAAATGAGAAAATCCTCAATTGATTCTCATTCAATAAGAACCCCTCGGGCTAAGGAGTAAATCTCCCTTTGAGAGCAGTGCTCTGTGGTAGAATGACATCTGTCAACTCTAATGGTGAAGGAATAAAAAAATTCCTCAAGAGCCTTGCTCTATAAAAATGATGGAATAACCCATCAAAAAAATTAAAATAATTTTTTTTAATGAATTAAAATTCTGAGATCTTCAAGATTCATGAACAAACTCTTAAGAGTTCTTCATAAAAGATTAACAAATCTCTATTATTCAAAAGAGCAAAGCTCTGTTAATGGGTAAAACCCTAATAACATTTTTTAGATCTAAGATCTATGAAGAGCAAAGCTCTATTAATGGGTAAAACCCTAAAAACATTTTGAGATCTATGATCTGAGGAAGAGCAAAGCTCTATTGATAAAGTTCAAATCTTACCAAAAATTTGGCAGAGTTTTGACTCTTGAAGCTTTTTAAAATGAAGAGCTATGCTCTGAAAGAGAATAAAAATTCTCAGAAGACAAAAATGAAGATGAACAGAAATCATCCTAAGGACCGAAGGTCCTATTTATAGGCACTGAGTGCCGTTTCAACTTCTAAGTTGATCTAATAGTGGAGATGCTGCCACCGCTGCACTCACGTGTGAGCCACGTGAGCGCAACGATGGGGGCATTTGTTTCCCCCAATCAGGGCAAGGCTTTGTTCAAAATTTAAAATGAAGCGGCACTTCATCAAAGCGCCGGCGCTTTAAGGTAGCGCACCACGTGGAAAGCACGAGTGCGCCAGCGCTATGTGCGCCAAGAGCGCCAGCGCTCTGAGGCAGCGCATCACGTGCAAAACACGAGTGCGCTAGCGCTGGAACTAAATGTTCCCCACCGTTAGATCAAAGATCCAATAATAATGATAAATCACTAATTTACCAGAATAAAAATCTGTTAAGGAAAGATTCCTCAAAATCTTTCCAAACAAAAAGATTGTGCACTGTAAATCAGAGAACCATTGGATTAATGATCCAATGGTGATTAAAAATCACCAAAAACACAGAATAAATTCTGTATGGAAAAGATTTCCCAATCTTGTTAAAAACAAGAAAATTGCCTTCTGTAAATCAGAAGCCCTTGGATCAAAGATCCGACGGTAGGAAAGCCTCAAATCAATTGAAGAAAAGATCTCCTTAACTGATTGAACAAATCAGCTCACCCTATATAAAGGACCCAAGACTTCAAGTCTCGGATATACAGAAACATACAGAGGAACCCCCCTCCCAAACTTTGAGAAATCTCAGAAAGAAGAGCCAAGCTCTCGGTAGAAGAAGAAGATTTTCTTCAATGTAAAAATAGACAGAAAGATGAAATCGTCTCATATAAAAGAAGAATTCACTTTTTTCTTTAAGATTATAGATCTACAAGACCAAGGTCTTTCACAAAGAGATCAAAAGATCTCATCATAAAATAAGTAGAAGAACATAATTCTTCTTACAGATCATAGATCTATAAGACTAAGGTCTTTCACAAAGAAATCATGAACATCTCATTATAAAAGGGGGGAGAATAATTCAATTCTCTTAAGATCACAGATCCATAAAGGCAAAACCTTTCACCAAAATAAGAGATTGAAACATCTCCTATAAAATAAGAACTTTGTTCTTAGAATCTTAAGACAAAATCTCTTATAAAAAGTGAATTTAATTCTCAGGGCGCAAACTGATCTAAGTTGCATAAAAGAATAGCCTTAGCGCTCCTAATTTAAAAGAGCTTCAGCGCTCCACATCTAGCGCAAAACGCTGCAGAGCCTTGGCGCTCTTAATTTTAAAGAGCCTTAGCGCTCCAAATTAAAAGAAGCGCAATGCGCTCATTGACTGGCGCTCAGCGCCAAGCACGCCACGTGCTCCTCACATGTACTCTACTTAACAGAAGCGCCTCAGCGCTCCACATTTAGCGTAAAGCGATGCAGCGCATCAGCGCTCTAAATATAGCGCACTGTGCTCAAGATGGGCGCTCAGCGCCAAGCACACCACGTGCTCCTCACGTGTGCGCCACTTAACAGTATTGCACTCATTGACTGGCGCTCAGTGCCAAGCGCGCCACGTGCTCCTCACGTGTGCGCTACTTAACAGAAGCGCCTCAGCGCTCCACATTTAGCGTAAAGCGATCCAGCGCATCAGCGCTCCAAATATAGCGCACTGCGCTCAAGATGGGCGCTCAGCGCCAAGCGCACCACGTGTGCGCCACTTAATAGGTAGCGCTCTGCGCTCTTGGACTAGCGCTCTACGCTCTTGGATTGGCGCTCAGTGCCAAGCGCACCACTTTCTCCTCACGTGTGCGCCACTGAACAAATAGCGTTTTGCGCTCATAAATTAGCGTAATGCGCTCATAGACTGGCGCTCAGCGCCAAGCATACCACATGTCCCTTACGTGTGCGCTACTCGGCAGAAGCGCATTACGCTCTTTGACTGGCGCAAAGCGCCAAGCGCGCCACGTGTTTCTCAATGCTATGATGAATGCTCAGCATTCAATAAAAGACAAAAATATTATCAGAATTCAAATCAATGCTCAGCATTGTCAAATGTTTAACATTTTAGCCGAGTGGGCTGAACCCAAGTTGGCCATAAACCCCTCATTCAGATTAACTGAGCCCATATGCTCATAAATCTCAGATCTTGGTCCCAATTGGACTACAGATCTCCCAACCAAAATTGGTTCAAGGATACATCTCTTCACTCCTCTGATATTTGTCGTTGTAATCCTTCAACGTCTTCAGAGAGATGACGGGTCCCGACAACCATATATTCCATAGACTATGACGTCTTTAAACTGGACTGTGGGGTCCTTAAACCCATGGACTATGATGTCCTTAACCTTAGACTGTGGGGTCCTTAAACCCATGGACTATGATGTCCTTAATCTCGGACTGTGGGGTCCTTAAACCCATAGACTATGATGTCCTTAACCTTGGACCGTAATGTCCTTAAACTAATCGACCGCAATGTCTCTAAACTAAACAATAGAGCTCAAATGCTCTTTTGTTGGATCTAAACGATCCCGTTAAGTTGATCTTAGTCTGAAATTAGACTAACGTATCCTTAACATACGTTTAAGTTGATCTTAGTCTCAAATGAGACTAACGTATCCTTAAACCCAACCCCAAACCCAAATCTAAGAAAATACGGATTTGGACTAATCCACGCCCTACGGGCGACAACATAAATTTGTCTCCGTATACAATCCACGGGCAAACAAAAACAAAACAAACACACACGACATGAAGTGACCATCTAGAGAAAGAGAAAGTGGTTACCACGATGCGGTAGCGTAATTAACTGCAGGGGCTTGCGCCTGCAGGGAAGAGTGTCCCCACAATCAAAAACCCCTCAAAGAGGGGGAATCTGACGAAGTCTGCTACATCGGCCGCATCCGTTTAAACATTCGATACATGGTGTCATAAATCAACTTGGCATCTTCGGAGAGGTGGACGGATAGCACCAATTAGCATCTGCCCCCAAATTCAGGCAAGACGAACCTACGCGGTTCCGTCTCTGTGTTCGGAGGAGAACAAGCGGTACTAGATACACATAACGGCTACCCGGGTATTGAGCGATCAGAAGATCAACAAGCAAGCCTACTCATGCTCCTGTGAATCCAATAAGTAACACTATCGTACAGTCCGGCCTCTTCGTCTGATATGTCGCATATCCAGCCAGGGGGTGACATACATCAGACCCCAATAGCTTAATAAGTCATGCCGATACGAAGCCCATAGCGGTTCGAGAAACTACTGATAACACTTACCAGTAAATCTCAGCAACCCAGACCAGGGATTTTCTGTTATGGCTAATCGAGCATAGCGTAACATCAACCCCCAATACCGGGAGAGACGAAATCCCCTCCAATCGCTCATTGCCTCCATGTGACTCGGGATTGTACCCAAAAACTACCGTTTTGCACGTTCTCTTGAATGCGGTAAGGTGGAAATCAAAGCACAGTGAGAATCACACAAGACTCTATGACGATCTCGGGTCTACAGACTAACATGTACCAGTGTCACTAGAGAACTGCTATCTGGCGTAAGGTATAATACCATCTAGGAGTTCTTGGCAAGTCCTGTTCAGTGTACCCAATCTCCACTGAGCACCCGTATACAATCTTTGATGTCAAACACCAATGGATATGGGATCATCCATCGTCCATCATATGGGTCAAGAAATGTATACGCTAGTCTACTCTGGAATATCGATGCCCCGTCTCGATACTCCCACGACTAGGAACAATTGAAGGATGTACTTACGGACTACCCTGTCCCCACTAGTATGATCTTCATCATAATCCTTATAGTCAAGTACATATCTTAAGGGCTTTATCAACATATAACAAAGAGACAGTAAGTGTACATGTGAAGATAAAGAGTAACCAGATAGCATACTATCATGTCGAGCAAGAAAGTCCTCCCTATATATGTCCAAGAATCCACTATAATATACATGATATATACAATAATGGCCTCTAGGGCATACATACAACTAACAGAACCCTTGATCATGAACCAGAACACTTGAACTTGAATATCCCAAAACTTGAATATTAGAATAGTATGACTTGACATTAACTTAATATGAATACCAGAACACAATGGCTACTATTGAAACTGACTTGATTCGAACCATAAATACAACTTGACATGAATACATGAACACTTGACACGAATACTTGATATTCACATGAACTCAATCTTGCACTTGATGTATTCATGGATTCGAGCAAAGCTAGTAATTTTAACTCTAACCTAGAATACACGGGGTGTTAGGGTAGTTTAAGTGCGAATCCAACGAAATCTCAGGAGTCCCCCTAGATCATGAATCCATGTTTACTCAACAGGTTATAATCCAGGAGTAAGGAAACATGCGAAGTCCCATTAATAACACTTGATTCGGGCCCGTGGTTCCTTATCCGTAAATTACAGCCTGTTGGATTCGAGAACACTCTTGAGATTGGTTGACATTCACCCTTAAACTTACGTTAAATTAGTTTACCCATATAGAAACCTTTTAGGACACTTACATGCACTTCATGTTCACTATATCTACACTACATGGCTATACTATATTATGCTCATGTTATCTTACCATGATATATAGAACTGCATGTTAAATAGAATTGTCATGCTTATATTAAATGATATGTTTAAACACCATATCTCCTACTCCATTGCTTCATGATATCCATTTTTTCAACTTTTCATTATACTTTTATACTTCACACCTTTTCTTGGGGACTACCGAGCGAAAGTTCGCTGATGGGCATCTATCCATCTCTTTCTTTTTGGATGTTCGTCAGGTAGTGTAGAGACTAAGGAGATAGAAGTGACTGCAGGGGATTATGACCATACTACTACTCAAGCTTAGCTTAACTCATCATCTCTTTCAGTTTATGTATGCCACCAGTTTAAGCATTTCTTTTCTTGTATTTCCTTTTCAATTGAACTCATGTATTATAAATGCATCAAGTTTGAATGTAAATAAAGCTGTTGAAATTTAAATCTCATATTAATTTCTTGTCAATTTATATTGCTCAATTACGCTTAGCGTATTTATTCCGGTAAATGACCTTCTTGAAATAAATACGTCGCGGGCTTACTCGCATATCTGCTTCTGACTACTGGGAAGCGGGGCGTGACAGAATGTGTGTCGCTTGTGAGGCATATACAGATTCACCCTGCCTAGGGTAGGCTGGGGTTTATTAATTGAGGGGATCTGAATCTCCGGCAGCCGCAACTAAACTTCCGTTAATTACCTCTCGCTTTTGGAGCGAGGGAAGCTCCGATTGATAGGTAAAACTGGTCATGCGAACTCAATGTGCAGTTTGTGTTATGTTTTGAAAGACGTATCGGGGGCTTCGCAGAGTTTACGGGGGTCAGCGTACCGTTAGAAATTTTTTCTAACGGGGGACGTGTTATGAGTATGGAGCGTGCGGGAAAAAGAGGGATGAGGAGCGTCTTAAGGACGTGTGACATGGCACGTACGTGGCACGTGGGCGCCAGGCGCCAGCGGTTTATGCGCTCCGCACGCGGGTGCTCGGCGCCAGCGGTTCACGCGCCCCGATCGTGGGCGCTGGGTGCCAGCGGTTCACGTCCATGTCACGTGAGGGCTCGGCGACAGC
Source organism: Agapanthus africanus (assembly GCA_030015575.1). NCBI lineage: Eukaryota > Viridiplantae > Streptophyta > Magnoliopsida > Asparagales > Amaryllidaceae > Agapanthus > Agapanthus africanus. The sequence goes on along the minus strand of JASDDO010000024.1, from coordinate 195,109,277 downwards.
GGATCATGCGCCCTGAACGTGACCGCTGGGCTCTTATGGAAAAAGGGGCTTAGCCCATGGACTGGGAGTTGAACTCCCGAGTGACTTTTGGAGTTAAACTCCTAAAAAAGGATCTTTTGTGGAGTTAAACTCCTAAAAGATCTAGATTTTTGGGGTTCAACTCCTTTGAGAATTTGAAACTTGGATTTGAGCTTCTCAAAGATTGGTTTGGAGTTAAATTCCTAAAGAGAAGATTCTTGTTCGGAGTTAAACTCCTGAGAGATTTTCGGAGATGATGAAAGGGACCCCTTTCTTCTCCTTTGAGCCATGAATCTTCTCTTGAGTCTTAGATCTTCCTAAAGTAGGATCTTTGGAGATGGGTCTCCTTCTTCCTCCCCACTATTGACTGGATCTTGGAGAAAAGGGGGGATGAGACTTAACAATCTCCCCTTTTAGAGATTTGATGGGAGATCTGAGCTCCTTTCAGGGGTTTTATGGTGAAAAACTATTCCTTTTTAGGAAAACAAGAGTTAAACTCTTGATTTAATTCAAAGAAAAAGAAGAAGGTTTAGATCCTTGAGAAAAGAGAAGGAGACACGGAACTTTAATTTTTTAGGGGAATGAATTCTTGTTTTTTTATTTCATCATCATTCTGCCTTATATAAGCTTAAAAGTATACATATAGCTCCTTAAGCTTTAAAAATGCTATTTTGCCCATCTCATGCCCTATGTGGTTACTTCATTTTGCACATGAGCCATATGTTTCACAAAAATTTGGCATTTTGCCCATTTATTTTACATTCATGTATGAAAATTATATTAAACTTATTTATTACATAATTTTCTTCTTGGCATGGGGGAAGCTGGCCCCTTCATGTTCGAGTCCAACTTGGGTATAGGCCCACCAGACCGGGGTTTGGTCCCACTTGATTTGGAGTTGACTTTGACTTTGACTTGGTCAACCGGGGAGTAATTTTTGACCCCAACAACGGCGATTGCAAGGGATGCAATGGGTGAGGGTGGAGACAAGGAGTTCGGGTTGCGGGCGAGAACGTGGAGGCAATGGCGAGGTGGCCATAGGAGGTCGTGCTGGAGGGAATTAGGAGGTTGGAGAGAGGAGGGGTCGCCAACAATGGAGGAAAGGGATGGCAACGGTGGCGAAGCACCGGTGGGTTGAGGGGGAGCTCGAGGATGAGTTCGATGCAGTGGACTCTGGTGCTTGGAGGATGATGCGGTTGCTTGGGGTTGGTGATGAGGAGGGAGGTGCTGTTAACATCGTTGTCGTGGAGGCATGGATGAGGGAGGTCGTCGGCGTCGATGGAGGTTGCTCGGTGGTGAGGCGGTTGTGGGTAGGGGAGAGGTAGAGGGGGAGAAAGAGAGATTTAGAGAGATCAAGAAAGGGAGAGTCGTTGGGAGATAAGGGCATAGGCAAGGAGATCTCGGGGTTCGTTGGGCGTGGGCTTCGTCGTAGGGTGCGCGGATCGTGCAGGTGAGGATGAGGAAGAAGGAGGGAAAAGAGCGAGAGAAGAGATGGAGAAGAGAGAAAGAGAAAGAGAAATGGGAGAGGGGGAAAGAAAGACCCGGGTGAGATTTGGGTGTGGGGAGATTGGGCCGGGCCAAGCCCAAAGGAAAAGAGAAGGGGTATGGGCTGTCCTGGGTGTTTGTGTTGGGTTAGGTTTAGGAAAAGTAGTTAGGGAAAATATTAGGTTAATGGGAAATAGAAGGAGAAAATATAAGTAAAATACGGAAAAAATTACAATGGAGACTGGGTATTACATCATACCAGCCTTATTGAAAATTTCATCCTCGAAATTCAAAGAACTAAAACAACAAAACAACGAAACAGGCAATTACTCAAATGATGGGGAGGTTATTGACGAAACCTATCATTGTAGCTATTTTCTCCGCGGGCAACCCTCGACATGATGCTCGCCGGATCCACAAATCAAACACTGTCCTTTGGCGTGGCGGCAGTCCCTCTGAAGATGCCCAATCTCTTACAATAACCGCAAACCAGGGTTTTCTGCCGCCGCTGCTACTAAGAAACGGATGAGCGCTTCATCTGTACTACTTCTTGCTTCAAAACTGGGATCACTCTATGGGAAGGAGCTGCTTCTTCTGATTGAACCACTGGGGACCTCTTGTCCTGGGTTCATTGACTTTTAGCCTTTTCCACCAACCTTTCTTGTACTCGGGCAGCGTTAAGCACCTGTGCAAAGTTCTACAGATCAAGGGAGGCGATAAGCTGCTGCAACTCGAAATCGAGTCCTTGTAGAAGTCTCCCAGCCCTGGTGGCTACCATATAAGATGCAAAGCGGCTCAAACGGTTGAACTCCGCAGCATAGACATCTACAGGGCAGCTGTTCTGCTTTAACGTAATGAACTTAACCTTTATTTCCTCTTTTGCTGTAGCCAGAAGGTAATGGTCTAAGAAAGACCCCTTGAACTTCCTCCACTCAATAGGCTGGTCGAGTCTGCTCTCCTTGACTGACCACCATGTACGAGCCTCGTCTTCCAACCGATCTTGATCACGTTCACTCTGTCTTCTTCAGGGACTCTGGCGGCCATCAAAAGGTTCTCCATGTTGACTAGACATTGCTCGGTCTCAAGTGGATCTTCTATGCCGATGAATATAGTTGTTTACCGCCGAAGACCGAACCCAGACGCTTAGGGACGTCTGGCCTGAATTTGGGGGCAAATGCTATTTGGACATATCCACCCACCTCTCCGAAAATACCAAGTAGATTTATGGTACTGTACATCGGAGGTTTGGATAGATGTGACCGTTGTAACATATTTTATCAGATTCCCCCTCATATATGAGGGGTTTCTGATTGTGGGGACGCTCTTCTCTATAGGCGCAATCCCCTGCAATTAATTACGTTATCGCGTTGCGATAACCGCTTTCTCCTTCTCCAGTAGTTCACTTTGTGTCGTTTGTTATTTTGTTTGTTTTGGTTACCTGTGGATTGTATACGAAAACTGGTTTATGTCGTCGCCCGTAGAGCGCGGATTAGCCTAAATCCGTATATTTTAGATTTGGGTTTGAACTTAAGTTGTATGTTCTTTTAGTTCAAAGAATATTTTTATTTTATTTAAGAACCGTTAATCTTGTTTAAGATTAAGATCAACTTAAATATATGAGCATTTAGGCTCAATTTATTTTTATTAAGGATACGTTAGTCTTAATTGAGACTAAGATCAACTTAGCAACATTTTAAGGATCTTTTTTTTTTATTTAAGATCCGACAACAGAGCATTTGGGCTCAGTTGCAAGAAATTTCAAAGATTCGGCCAATTTGGGCTTGGTCTACTCGGTCTTGGGCATTCCCCCTTTATGCAAAAGTGCTAAGATCTTATTTTCTGCTCTGGCGCTCACATGTGTACCGTGTTAGGCGCTCAAACATGGGCATTGCCCAATCAGTGCTAAGCACTTAGTCATTTTGACTGAATAGAGTGATAAGCACTTGGTATGGGAAGCACGTGAGGAGTTGAGAAACGGGCGCTACCCAATTAGTGCTAAGCTTTTAGTCATTTTGACTGAATATAAAGTGCTAAGCACTTGGTATGGCACTCACGTGGAGAGCACGTGAGGCGCTGAGCGTTCTATTTTGTTGGGCGCTCACGTGTATTTCACGTGAGGCGCTGAGCGCTCCTTTGATTTGGGCGCTCCCGTGGGAATGACGTGCGGCACTAAGTTCCATTTAAGAGAATCTTTTGGGCGCTCATGTGTGTTTCACGTGAGACGTCAAGTCCTTTTCTTTTCAAAGATTGAATCTCTGTTAATGGCATTTTAGCCATTAATGATCACCAAGATCTATATTTTTGAAGACATAGGATCTTTTTATTGGAGAGCTAAGTTCTTTTTATTTATTATTTTTTATAAGAATTAAGTTCTTTCATATAAGGTTAAACCCTGATCGTAGAGGAATTAAATTCCTAGAACCATAAATTTTGTTCTCTCTTTTTCTTTTAATCTAGCTTCTTCCCCTAGATTTTGAATTTGAAAAAAAAAATCTTCCTGACAAGAATTAAATTCTCAACTTGTAGGGAGATTTACTTTTCAAACCTCAGATCAGAGGAAGAACAAAGTTCTTTTTTTAATGGTTAAACCCTTGTTTTTTTTATGCTAAGCAAAAGAGATACATTTTATCTCTGTTTTTTATCTTTACCTACGGTTTAGAAGAGCGAGGATCTTCTTCTTTCAGATGAGAATTGAATTCTCAGTTTTATGGGGAAAAAACTTATGAGGTTGATTCTCTTCTTTCCTTCCTATCTTTTGAGACTTGAAGTCTCGGATCCTTTATATAAAAAAGGCAGTTTGTTAATTAATTTTAGAGATACCAATTGATTTAATTGGCCTCAAAGATTATATGGGGGATTTTATCCACCGTTGGATCTTTGATTCTATGATTTTTTGTTTCACGGAATATTCATATTCTTGTTTTTAACAAGATTAGGAAAATATTTTCCCATAGATAGAATTTTATTTCTATAACTCGGTGATTTTTAATCACCATTAAATTTTTAATCCAAAGGTTCAGATTATATCTTTCTCATTTGGAAAGATTAGGGAAATATTTTCCCATTACATTTTTGATCCAACAACACTCTGTTTAACAAAAAATATCTTTTTTTATTTAAAAAGATCAAGGAGATATTTTTCCCAACTAGAATTTAATTCTATTCTCTTTAATTTTGGGTGCTGACGCTCACGTGCTATGCACGTGGGCACCGTCTAAGAATTTAATTCTTATATAATAGGCACCACGTGCTTTGCACGTCGGCGCTCACGTGAACCTCACGTGAGGCGCAGTTGTAGGATTTAATTTTATAAGAGGCCGGCGTTGGCGCTCACGTGGGGAGCACGTGAGGCGCTGCCTTATTGCGTTTGAACAGAGCTTAGCTTTTATTATTGTGTTTAATTACTAAGGGAACAAATGCCCCTTACCGTTGTTCTCACGTGGCTTTCACGTGAGTACAACGGTGCACAATTTTGAGCCATCCGATCCGCCATGGGATTCATGGAATCTGAATCGACCCACATCCTTTTAAATTGGGCTTCAAGCCCTAGGTGACTGCTATGCTTTTATCTTCTTCCTTAAGAATTTTATTCTTCATTAGAATTTAGCTCTGTTTTCTCGAAATTTAGTTCTTCACCCTTTTCTAGATCTATATTGTAGACCCACTCTGCCAAAATTTTCTTTGATAAGAGTTTTCTCCTTGGAAAATTACTTCATTTTTAATTATAGAGCTTAGTTCTAACATATTCACTTTGGAAATTTACAGAATTTAGTTCTGATCTAGATCTTTCCCCTTTGGGGATTTTCTTAAGATTTTAATCAGAGCTTTGCTCTGGCGATTTATCACAGAACTTGGTTCTAATTTTTTTTAGATCTTTTCCCCTTTGGGGATTTTCTTAAGATCAGAGTTTTACTCTAGCAATTTAATATCAGATCCCTCTTGGGGATTTTTTTTTTCAGTTTAACCGAGCTTTGCTCTGAATATCAAATCCCTTCGGGGATTTTCTTGACATTTTTGGTATTTTATACCATTTTGATAAAGCAGAGCTCAGCTCTGAAATTTTATTATTAAAAATAGCCGTAGAGAATCTTTTTAGATTTCTCCATTGGGTATATATTCCAATCATTAAGGAGCTGCTATATATCTTGATTCTGTGAGGCCTACTAGCTTTTTAAAGCTTAGTGATACTGGCGTTTTTTTATTGCTAATTTTCCATTGGATTTCTTTTCAGGTATCATGGCTGGTTATCTATACGATATCGAGGAAATTGTCTCCTATGAAGAAATCCGCATTCAAGGTCGCTTTTAAGGTCAGGAGTACATTGATGCCTAATGCGATGAGGTGATACGTCGCTTTGATGATCACAATGGTCGATTGCTCTCTCATAGTACTTCTCTTTAGAAGATTATCGTTGGATCGATCTGGGAAGCGCTTCCTGAGCTTGATGAGGCTATACCGCTCGAAGTGCTTGATGACCCTGAAGTTAAGGTGCATTCAGTATATCTGATGGGCCTGATCTCAAAGAAGCGGAAAGATGATCTCGTCGATGTTTTGCATCGCGTCTTCCAATAGAAAGCGATACTATCCACATACCAAAATATGGAAGATATCAACGGGGATCCCAAAGCTTGTATTGAGGAGAGAACACATAAGAAGATGATTAAAGAAGGTAGGAGCGCTTTACTCAAACTTGACTTTAAGTTTGAGAATTCATGTCGCGTCTTGTCATTGTAGACCTTTGATGATGTTTGTTTCTTTCTTTTGTTATCATCCTCATTACCAATGTATAAATTTCTTTGAAGAATGAATGACAGCTTTTTTTACGCCGACGCTCACATGTGCTTCACATGATTCGCTGTCATAGGATTTAATTCTATATAAAAAAAATTAGCACCGACACTCTCGCGTTATGCACGTAAGGCGCTGCTATAGGATTTAATCCTAAAAAACAAATGAGCGTCGGCCCTCACGTGTACTTCACGTGAGGCACTGCTATAGAATTTAATCCTAAAAAACTAGTGATGGCGCTCACGTGTTATGTACGTGAGGCACTGCCTTATTATACGAGGGAATCGTTTCACCTTCTTGCTCTGCTTTTCCTGAGTCAACTCTTTCTTTTCCAATGTCTTCTTTTTGTCAGAGCTTGGAAATAGTTCCACCATACACAATATTTTCTGTACCTAGACTTAAATGCTTCTCTTTATAATCTGAAGCAATATTCTTCTCCTCCTTCATAAGGAAAGAACCATTTTAACATATAAGAGTCGTGGCTTGCAATCGTCCACATGCTCATCGGCAACCATGGGACATGCCTATTAAGGAAACTGTTCCTCGTTTTGTTGCACGCTTGGTGAATCCCGCTCTCACGGATGACCAATACGACACGGTGATATATGAGCTCCTGACTCGTAGAGGATCTCCTCTCCCTATCGGCTCCATTTGGCTCCGGATGATCTTCATTTCCGTGCTCGATGAAATTCCCCCTCATCTAGCGAAGATGACTGCGGCGAACCTCGACGCAGCGGAGGACAAGGTCGAGTGCTTTCATGAGGCACGTTTAATTACCAATCCTTTGAGGGATCGCTCTGTTCAGTTTTTAAGCCAGATACGGGATCAGCGGGCCATCATGTCTGTTTTTGCTGATGAACACGGCACTGACCGATGGGGAGCGACTTCTCGTAAAGATCGCCACTTCGACATGGTGGAGAAGGCTGAGAGGGCTTTAGAAAACTTTGTTTATAGTTTTATAAACCCTTATATTTTTGATCCCGTGTTTGGTGATCTCTTTCCTGTAGAATAAAATGTTTATTTAAATGCATTACTTTTATCGTAGACTTTAGTGTGCTTAATTTCTAACACATGTTCTTCCTCTGATTGTATTGTTTAAACACACATGCAACCTGCATGTGCACGCGTGCACTTCACCCTTAGGAATTTTCGCTACATGCAAATGCCACTGATATGCACGTGTCATGCACTAACCCTCCACACGCGTATGTAAATCGGCATGCTTTCAATGCTATTTCCATCCAAGCACGCATGTATTTGTAAGTGAGCACTCAAACGGGTGTGAACAAATGCTCCCCCCAATACCTTTCTCACGGAGGTATATATGTGAGTGAAGTATTGTAGAGTAATGCATAGCATACAGCTGGTTTCGGGCTGGCGTATCGTACACAGCTTTTATAATTTCGATCTAAGAAGATAGCGAGCGGACACAAGCGTCGTCATCTATCGTTAACTAGGATCTCAATTCTTAAGAAATATAGTTCTAAGCCCTGAGCCCCATAAGTTGCACCTTTCTTTTTCTTGATGCACCTTTCTTTTTCTTAATGTCTTGATCCGGCACGAAGTAGTTTATATATTCATTTCGAAGTTTCTAGTTTATTCACTCATTACGGAATCTTTAATTTATGTACTAATTTCGGAGTGCTTTTAGTTTATCTCCCTTAGGTTTACAGGCAAACTTGCCCTAACGTTGGATGTAGATAACCCCCATTCTTTTATGACAGGAGTCCATTAGGTTTGTGGTACTAAGTTTAAATCCATCGTACCGTCGCGTTGGCTGATGTATTCCTCGATATGCAGTCCTTAGACTGCTGTTCGAGTAGCCCCGCGACTGTCGTGTCTCCGATCCCTTCTGAGGCTGGACAAGACGTCTTCAAGTAATCTTCTTCAGGCTGGTGTATATGTATTACCGTCAGAAGAAAAAATGTTAGGTATTTGCCGGGCGCTTTTTACTTGAGATTAGGCTTGATTTGAAGCCCCGATGAGTCATAACCGCACCCTTCTGGGGTGGGATGATCTCCAACGGTCTTTAGGCTTTGTATATACTGCCGTCAAGACCCGAACTTGGAATATACCATTACTTCATTTTTTCTTTGATGATGTCATGCCGATTCATTACTGAAATAGGATAGACACCCGTATGACCTCTATGCTGTATGTATTGCAATTGAGATCTGGAGTTAGGAATATGTCGTTGCTCTAATTTCATTTGATAGTTGCATCTGCACCCTGCTGAAAGGAGGAGAAATGTCGAGTTGATCTCTAGGCCATGGATATTGCCATCAAGATCCGAAAGTAGGATTTTGCCGGCATTTCACTTTATTTGATTGTTGCATCCGCACCCTGCTGGAATGAGGGAGGAATGCCGGGATAGTCTAGGTTGTATATGTACCATTAAGACGTAGAGCTAGGATTTTCCATTACTCCATTTTTGATTTGACCCTTGGGTCCTTATTGACATCACGCCTGTACTTTGCTGAACTAGGAAGGACGTACAAATAGTCTCTAGGCTGTAGATATACCGCCAAAACTCGGTTCTTCTTTTGACGAAGCGTGGTGGGAAAATATGGTTCCCTTTCTTTTATTTGTGCCCATGGATCGTATACAAGAATCAATACGGACCTACTTACAGGGCAGAAAAGTTTTACATTGTTTTATATTTTTTTATTTCCGCGATTCTCTATCTTTTCAGCTTTTCATATCGTGAAAGTCACGATTGCCCAATCATTTTGGCTATTTATCGTGGTGCCCAATCATTTCGGCTATGTCATTTTTTTATTATTTTTACTCGCTATTTTTTATTGCGAGCTGCCCAAACATTTCGACTGTTTCAGATGCATATATTTTTTTACTCGCTGATTTTTATTACGAGTTTCCCTATCATTTCGGCTATTTCATATGCATTAATTTTTGCTCGCTGATTTTGTTGTGAGTCGGGGACTTGGGTCCTAATACCGATTTTAGTATCAGCATCGCTACAACTAGAATATTTCCAGAAGCGAATTATCATTTGTCTTTGTTGATTTGGACAAAGGTGGCTTAGCAAATAAGGTTAGAATCCTGTCGACTAAGGATTTCTAGCTTTATGAGCCGTAAGGGTCCCATAAAGGTATTTCTCTCTACGAGTCATGAGGGTCTTGTAGGTGTATTTTCTCCTTAGAAGTCATGGGGATTTCTGAGTGTTTCTTCTCTTATAAGTCGTAAAGATCTTATAAGGGTATTTTCTCCTTATAAGTCGAGAGGACTTACAAGTGTCGTTCACCATATGGGGATATTTCTCGCCATTGGTGGAACTATGTGAGGGATATATTTATTTATGCCTGTGGATTGTATACAGGTCCTTGTATCTTAAGGCTTTTGAATTCAATAAGTTGTAAGGGTCTTATAGAGGGTATATTCTCCTTACGAGTCATGAGCGTCTCGTAAGTGTATTTTCTCCTTAGGAATCGGATGGCTTCCTAAGTGTGTTACTCCTTTGCGAGTCGTAAGGATCCCACGCATGTGTTTTCTCCTTACAAAATCATGAGGACTTTGTAAAAGCATTTTTTAACGAGTTCACGCCCTTTTGGATTTTCACTGGCTCACCGGTATTCCTGCTGTTTTTATTCATGGTGCCCTTTCGGGTTTTCATCCGTGCCCATTTCTCTTATGGACGTACCGTTTTTTTTAGGCGGCCCTAAAGTAACTTAACATTAGCTGTAGACCCCGACCTTTTTCGAGGGACTGCATCATGTAAGACCAGGGAAGATTACGAATCGTTTGTGCCCGTAGATTGTATACGGTTATCAAGGTAAAGATTCACCATAGGGCTAAACGCATTAGTTTAAGGACATGACGGTCCATTATCGCTTATTTTGAGGTGATCGTTTTTTTTGTTGCTACTCTCAAAGTTCTGACTCGGGATGATAGCGAGTGGGCACAAGCGTCGTCATCTATCATTGACCTAAGTCATGACTCATCAAACGTAATACTTTTTGAAGAATCAGCCATTTATTGGTGCATATCCATGAACAGGTAGGCTCCACCTTGGTAGAATTTGTCTATGATGTACGGGCCTTCGTAGTTCGGCTCGAATTTCCCCCGTTTTGCACGATTGGGGATTATTGGTCTTTTGACAACTATCACGAGTTCGTCTTGGCGGAATATTCTCAGCCTGGTCAGTCTTTCATATGATCGTGTCATCCTTTCCTTATAAGCCTCCAGATTTTGTTGTGCTATAAGACGGATTTCATCAAGGGCGTCAAGCTCCTTAAGCCTAAGATGAGCATTTTCTTCATCTGTCAGCTCGTATCGAACTGCTACTCATATAGAGTGGAGTTCTATTTCCAATGGGAGCACAGCTTCCCTGTCGAACACAAATGCGTATGGTGTCGTACTCATGGTCGTCTTGAACGTCGTTCAGTATGCCCAAAGAGTTTCGTGCAGCCTTTCATGCAAGTCTTTTTTGTTTCTGGACACCGTCTTTTTTGTAATTTTGGTCAAGGTCTTGTTGAAGGCTTCAGCTAGACCGTTGGCCCGAGGATTATAGACTGAGGAATATCGCCAGTCGATTTTGTGTTGTTGTATGAAGCGGCTTATTTTAAGGCTTCTGTAAGCCAGTCTATTATCCGAGATAATTCGTCGCGGAGTTCCGAACCGATAGATGACATAGGTTCTGAATAAGTGGAGGATATTCTCTGTCTTCACCTCGCTTAGTGGTACTGCTTCTGTCCACTTAGATATGTAGTTGGTCGTTGTCAATATGAACCGATGTCTTTTGGACGACGCTGATTCGATGAGGCCAATTATATTGGTTCCCCACATTTCAAACGGTCAGCTAGCCACTGTCGGGTGCAGCGGATTTGGGTGCTAGTATATAAAGTCCCCGTGAATTTGGCACGAGTGACACTGCTTTGCATATTCGAGGCAGTCTTGAATCATCGTGGGCCAATAATAGCCCATTCTTTTTTATCTTCAGCTTTATCTTTGGCCTAGCTTGATGAGAACCGCAGAGTCCGTCATGTATTTCTTGGACGACTTTCTTTACTTTCTCTGGTCCTAGGCATCTTAGCCATAGAAAATCAAATGATCTTTTATATAGAGTATCATTAACTAATGCAAATGACAAAGCTCATTTCATGAGTTGATATCTGGACGATGCATTTTCGGGCGTTGGTTGGGATTTGAAGTAGTCTATGAAAACTTTCCTCCGGTCCTTGACCTTTTCTTCGTCCTCTATTTGAAGGGCTACTTGTCCGGTCGTTTCTTTTTCTTCGGATGGCACTATCAGGTCTCCCGAAAATATATCTGTTGGCGCGAGGGCCCTGCGGGTTTGCACAATGATCCTTACGTCACTGAGGTCTTCATCGGCCAATTCCTTAGCCAATTTGGCCAATGCATCCGCCTTAATGTTTTCCGCTCGCGGTATGCTTTCTAAGGTATAGAACGGGATTTGTGTCAGCAGTTGCTGCACCTTTTTGCCATACTTTGTCAGCTCTGGTTTGCACATTTGATAATCGCCCTTTACTTGACTAACGATCAGCTGGGAGTCTCCATATATGAGGTGGTCTTTAATTCCCATGTCGATAGTGATCTCAAGACCGGCAATCAAAGCTTCATATTCAGCTTTGGTGTTCATCCTCGGCTCCGTTAAGGAGAGGGTGTAACGCAATATCCTTCTTTGCGAGGTCACGAAGATAAGGCCTACCCCGGCTTTGATTATGGGGGCGTTTCACTTTTGCCGCTTCTTGGAGGATGCTCCATCGAAGTAGAGTTCCCATTGGGACTCATTATCCTCTCTCTTCTTTGAATGTGTCGAACGCGTGTTTGTATGGCAACTCACAATTTAGGGGAGAGTCGGTTGGTATTGGATGCTCTGCCAAAAAGTCGACTATGGCCTGTCCTTTCACTGCTTTGAGAGGTCGATAAGTTACTGAGAACTCCATCAGGAAGAAGGCCCATTTGGCAAGCCTTCCTGTCAGTATGGCCTTCAACATTAGATATTTGAGAGGATCCACTTTCGATATGAAGTGGATCTCATGTGCCAAGGCATAATGTCTGAGCTTCGTTATCGCGAAGATCGGCGCTAGGCAATACTTTTCGATGGGGGAATAGTTGCTTTCTGCCCTTAGGAGAACTCGACTTAAATAGTATAGAGCTCTCTCCTTTCCTTGATCGTTCTATTGTGCCCACAATGCGCCTAGAGAACCTTTAAGGGCCATTGTATATAGGATAAGGAGTTTTCCCTTAACCGGAGTGGCCAATACCGGCGGATTTTGTAGGTATTGCTTGATTTCGTCCAGTGCGTTTTTGCACTTTTGATCCCAGACGAACGAGGTCCCTTCTTCATCAAATGACTGTAGGGACGGCATTTTCCGGAGAGATTGGTTATGAACCGCCGGATATACGCGAGCTTTTCTTGGAGAGATCGCAGTTGTTTGAGGGTACTTAGCGTAGGCATCTCCATAATTGCCTTGATTTTTTAGGGATCGATTTCGATACCTCGGTGACGTATGATGAATCCTGAGGAAACTCCAAATGCGTATTTTAGAGGGCTCATCTTCAGATTATACTGCTGAAGACGTTGGAAGATTATTTTTAAATTTTCCTAATTTTCCTCGTGAGATTTTCTCTTCACCACAAAGTCATCGATATAGCATTCGATGATCTCATGTATGAAGTCATCGAAGATCTTTGTCATGGTCCTCTGGTAGATAACGCCAGCGTTCTTCAAACCGAAGGGCATCACCATATAGCAGAATATTCCCAATGGGGTCCGAAAGGCGGTATACTTCTGGTCTTCAGGATGGATTTTTATTTGGTTGTATCCTGAGGCTCCATCCATGAAGGAGAAGACCTCGTGGGTAAACGTGTTATCTATCATCAGCTCGGTGACGGGCACTAGGAAAGCATCCTTCGGGCAAGCTTTGTTGAGGTCCTGAAAGCCCACGCAGATACGAACTGTCCCGTTTTCTTCATTACTGGAACGATATTAGCGATCCAGTCGGGATATTGAATTTCTTTGATGAAGCCGGAGTCGATTAGTTTTTTGACTTCAGCATTGATACCCATCTCTAGTTCGAGCCGCATCCTTTTTGGCGTCTGTTTGACCGGCTTTATGTCTGGTGATATGGACATTTTGTGTACCGCCACTTCTGGATCTAAACCCGGCATTTCAGAGTAGTTCCAAGCGAAGCAATTTTTATACTGCATAAGCACGTCTTTTAATGTGGCTACCTATTTTTCAAATAGTACATCACCGACGAATGTTGGCCTTGGCTCATTTTCCGTCCCTAAGTCAATTTTTCTTAGATTTTCCGCCGTGGTGTGTATCCCATCTTCCAGCACTTTTTGGTGCTGGTGGAAACTCAGAGATCATCTCGTCCTCGTCTTCATTTGCGAAGCATCTGTAGAGGTCATTCATACTCTCGTGCCCTCCCTCTTTTGAGAGTGTTATCATATGGCAGGTAGGAGTTCACATCCATTCTCGAGGTCGAGCTGGTCCTATCCTGACGGTATAGGTCATCTTTGGCTCATGCTTTTGTGCTGGGGTTACCCTCCAGCTGTCAGATAACATAAACTTGTCTTGTCAATACTGGTCTTCTACCCAGTCCTTAAAGGTGAAGCAATCCTCAAGGGGATGACCTATTGCTCGGTGATAGGAACAACAATATGGATGATGGACATCGTTTATTTGTTCGGGATGCCGAGACTCTGGAAGCGTCATAATTTGGTGCTTCATGAAAAAGTTGAATATTTTCCTTGTCTTGTCTTGAGGGAAAAAGTATTCCCGACCCATTTTCTTTATAAAGGATAGGGTCCAATCGATCTTTTCTCGATTGAACGGCGTCTTTGATCCGCTTTGTTATCTTCGAACGTTGTTTACGTTCTTTGCCCTATTTTTTCCTCCATTTTGGGATTTTCCCCTTTTGCAAGAACTGATAGCATGCTGAGGATGAAGAGTGTTTCGGTCTTCTTCTGCCGCAGATTGCTGGCCGAGACGCTGTGTTTTGGCCTTTTCATAAATGCTATTTCGCAGCTATGATTGTCCCAGCTCGCTTGGCAAGCTTCTTTTATTAGCTTGTCGATCTATTCTTAGAGCGATGGACTTAACGTTCTTAGAGTGGGATCTCGCTCTGTTTTGACATCACGGCCATCAGGAAAATCATTTTCTTCTCCACTCAAACTGTTTATGACGCGGCAACCATAGGTTTACTCCCATTTCTTGGACCAAATGTATCCTAGCCCAGTTGTTTCCATCTTCCTATTGGGCTTCTTTCGTTGAGTCCCGAGAATATCCCAAATCCTTTTTTTGAACTGGGCTTATCGAACAGTTTGTTCGAGGGGTACGCCTTGGCGTCTTAACAGCTCTTTCAATCCCTCCGTTTAATATCTTGGCAGACGGATGGGTTGAAGCTTATCGAATGCAAAATAGGCACCATGCCAAATTTCTTTTTCTATTTTGGTCTCCATATATTGGTAGAAGAGAATCGCCTTTTCACCTCTTCACCCAGGAAGTACGTAGAAAGTTTCTAGTTCTTGTACGCTGTATGTTGTAGGGTGTTTTTCGTCATCCCATTGAGATGGAAATACGCGCGCGTTGGTCAGACGCGTTACAGATTCCCCCTGCATAGGGTAGGCTGGGGTTTATTGAATATGGGGATCCGAATCTCCGGCAGCCGCGGACTAAGCTGCCGTTAATTACCCCTCGTCTTTGGAGCGAGAGAACCTCCGATTAACGGGTTAAACTGATCATGCGAACTCAATGTGCAGTGTTGTGTTTTGGATATATCGAGGGCCCCACAGAGTTTTTACGGGGGTCCCGCTACCCGGATAGCGGGCTAGGGGTCAAGGGGGCTAGCAGCCCCCTTACAGAGTGAGGGGCAGCGCCCCGGCCCAAAAAAATTTTAGAGGGACGGTGTTATGGAGTGTGTGAGTATATATGTATACATATGTGTATATATATATATGTATATGTATATATATAAAAAGGGAAAGGCATCCAAAGGATGCGTGGGGCCAGCACCAGCGCTTTGAGCGCATAAGCGCTAGCGCACCACGTGTCAGCACTTGGGCGCTAGCGCTCTGAGAGCAAGAGCGCTAGCGCTTTGAGCGCTAGCGCACCACGTGTCAGCATGTGGGCGCTCGGACGCTTGAGCTTTGGGCGCTAGCACTCTGAGCGCAAGAGCGCTAGCGCACCACGTGTCAGCACGTGGGCGCTCGGGCACTAGCGCTCTGAGCACAAGAGCGCCACGTATCAGCACGTGGGCGCTCGGACGCTAGCGCTCTGAGCGCAGGAGCGCTAGCGCTTCGAGCGCTAGCGCTTCGAGTGCTAGCGCACCACGTGTCAGCACGTGGACGCTCGAGAAGCAAAAGGGACTAAGTCCCTGCAATGGGAGTTGTACTCCCAGAAAGGAGCACTTATTATTTTGTGTGTGTGTGTATGTGTGTGTGTGTGTGAGAGAGAGGGGTTAAACTCCTAGGATGTTTTGAAGCTGATGAAGGGCTTCTCCCCTTGAACCCTAGTTCTTCCCCAAAGTGGGGTTTCTGGAGATGGGTCTCCTTCTTCTTCCATTGTTGGCCAGATCTTGAAGACTTAGAAATGTGAGATTTTAAAAATCTCTTCTTTTTGAGATCTGATGGAAGATCTGAGTTCCCCTTTATGGGTTTTGTGGTGGAAAACTATTTAGTTTTGGAAAAGAAAGAGCAAAACTCTTGATTTAATTCAAAAGAAATGAGAAGGTTTAGAACCTTGGAGAAGGAGCAGGAGGCACAAAGAACCCTAGTTTTTGGGGGAATGAAAATTGTATATTAGATATTTTCATCGTGTTGCCTTATATAGGCTTACATATTTACATATAGCCCCTTGGGCTTTTCAAAATGGCATTTTGCCTATCCCATGGCTCATGTGTCATTTCTTCTTGCACATAAGCCATGGGCTTACAAAAATTTGTCTTTATGCCCATTTTGTTTACATTCATGCATAAAAAATTACATAAAAATTATTTATTACATGATTTTATTGTTGGCATGGGGAGGCTGGCCGCGGGCTCGACTTGGGCATGGGCCCGCTTGACCTGGGCTTGGGCCCACCTGGCTTGGGGTTGACCTTGACTTTGACTCGGTCAACCGGGGTGCAAATTTTGACCCCAACAAAGTGCCCCCCATCAATAAATGCACACCGCATGCATGAGTTGTGTGCATAAAATTGATGGATCTTGAAGTTGGACTTCGAGGTGGAACATCATTCCAGAGGCGGAGAATCATCCCAGGAGCATAATTCCGGGGATCAGAGCATAATTCCGAGGATTGGAGCATAATTCCGAGGATTGGAGCATAATTCCGAAATCGGAGCATCATTCCTGAAGAGCGGAGCATGATTCCAGGAGTCGGAGCATCCTTCTGAAGCGCGAAGCATGATTCCAGGGGGTCGGAGCATAATTCCGAGGATCGGAACATCATTCCGGAGATCGGAACATTATTCCGGGGATCGAAGAATCATTCCGAAGAGCGGAGAATCATTCTAGGGTTTGGAGCATCATTCCGAAGGGCAGAGCATGATTCCAAGGATCGGAGCATCCTTCCGAAGAGCGGAGCATCATTCCAGGGTTCAGAGCATCATTCTGAAGGGCGGAGCATGATTCCAGGGATCGGAGCATCATTCCGAAGAGCGGAGCATCATTCCAGGGTTCGAAGAATATTTCCGAAGAGTCGGAGCATAATTCCAAAGAGTAGAGGCATGCTTCCAAGGATCGGAGCATCATTCCGAAGAGCGGAGCATGATTCCAGGGGATCGGAGCATCATTCCGATTTGCGGAGCATAATTCCAAGGTCGGAGCATCATTCTGACGGGTGGAGCATGATTCCAAGGATCGGAGCATCATTCCGAAGGGCGGAGCATGATTCCAAGATTCGGAGCATCATTCCAAAGAGCGGAGCATGATTCCAGGATTCGGAGCATCATTCCGAAAGG
This sequence comes from Agapanthus africanus, assembly GCA_030015575.1. Classification (NCBI taxonomy): domain Eukaryota; kingdom Viridiplantae; phylum Streptophyta; class Magnoliopsida; order Asparagales; family Amaryllidaceae; genus Agapanthus; species Agapanthus africanus. The sequence continues at coordinate 195,092,035 of JASDDO010000024.1, read as the reverse complement.
CGAAATATGATTCCAGGGAATCAGAGCATCATTCCGATTTGCGGAGCATAATTCCAGGGGATCGGAGCATCATTCCGATTTGCGGAGCATATTTCCAAGGTCGGAGCATCATTCCGAAGGGCGGAGCATGATTCCAAGGATCGGAGCATCATTCCGAAGGGCGGAGCATGATTCCAGGATTCGGAGCATCATTCCGAAGGGTGGAGCATGATTCCAGGGAATCGGAGCATCATTCCGATTTGCGAAGCATAATTCCAGGGGATCAGAGCATCATTCCGATTTGCGGAGCATAATTCCAAGGTTGGAGCATCATTCCGAAGGGCGGAGCATGATTCCAAGGATTGGAGCATCATTCCGAAGAGCGGAGCATGATTCCGGGATTCGGAGCATGATTCTGAAGAGCGGAGCATGATTCCAGGATTCGGAGCATTATTCCGAAGGGCGGAGCATGATTCCAGGATTCGGAGCATCATTCCGAAGAGCGGAGCATGATTCCAAGGATCGGAGCATCATTCCAAAGGGCGGAGCATGATTCCACGATTCGGAGCATCATCCCGAAGAGCGGAGCATGATTCCAGGATTCGGAGCATCATTCTGAAGAGCAGATCATGATTCCAGGATTCGAAGCATCATTCCGAAGGGGTCGGAGCATCATTATGAAGAGCGGAGCATGATTCCAGGGATCGGAGCATCATTCCGAAGAGCGGCATACATTCTGACCAAAGCATAATTTCGATGCAGAGGTTGATCCCAGGTGAAGCATAATTCCGATGGGGAAAGTAGATAATCTAGGGCGAAGCTTGATTTCGACACGGGGTGCACATTCTGAGACGAAGCATGATTCCGACGCAGAGCTTGCTGGTTGACTTGATTCCGAGGTGGAGCATAATTCCGACGAGGAGGTCGCTGATTGATTCCGAGCCGAAGCAGAATTCCGACAGGGAAGGTGGATACACCAAGGCGAAGCTTGATTTCGACGCGGGGTACACTCTGAGACGAAGAATGATTCCGACGCAGAGCTGGTTGGTCGATTTGATTCCGAGGCGGAGCGTAGTTCCGGCATGGAAGGTAGATATCCCAAGGCGAAGCATGATTTCGACACGGGGTAAATTCTGGGACGGAGCATGATTCCGCCGCAGAGGTTGTTGGGTTGATTTGATTTGGGTTGACATCAACATCGCTACACTGGAATATGGTACCAGGAGTGAATCATCATCTGTCATGAGAGGATTTGGGGATTGGTTTTTTTTTGTCGGCCTCTGCATTGCTGCACTGAAACAATGCCAGGAGCAACTCATCATTTGCCCCGAGAGGATTTGAGAATTGATGGCTTAGGAGGGAGGTTTAGATCCCTATGACTTAAGGCTTTTCAATTTTATGGGCCGTAAGGGTCCCATAAAAGCATTTTCTACCTACGAGTCGAAAGGATCTCGTAGGTGTATTTTCTCCTTAGGAGTCGTGGGAACTCCTAAGTGTGTTTCTCCTTTGTGAGTCGTACGGATCTCACGTGGGAATTTTCTCCTGACAAAGTCGAGAGAACTCTTCGAGTGCATTTCATCTCTTTTTACGAGTTTGCGCCCTTTCGGGTTTTCACAAACTCGCCGGCAGTCCTGCTATTTTTACTTACGGAGCCCTTTCGGGTTTTCATCTGTGCCCATTTTGCTTGAGGACATACCATTTTATTTTTTATTTTTTTAAATTTTTTTTTGGTGGGACTTTAAATATGGCCTCACCGGTAGGACTTGGGAGAGATTGGGATTGTTTTACGCCTGTGAATTGTATACGGTTTTGCAGGATTACGTAGGGCCGGAAAAATTTTGGGACTTTGTTGGCGTCTGCATCGCTGCACTGGAATATGGTACCAGGAGCGACTCATCATTCGTCGTTGGGGTATGGGATTTGGAATTTGGTTGGCGTCTGCATCGCTGCACTGGAATATGGTACCAGGAGCGACTCATCATTCGCCATTGCCTATTGGGAAGCGATGGCTTAGGAGACAGGTTTAGATCCCTATCACCTAAGGCTTTTCAATTTTATGGGCCGTAAGGGTCCCATAAAAGCATTTTCTCCCTACGGGTCGTAAGGATCCCGTAGGTGCATTTTCTCCTTAGGAGTCGTGAGGACCCCCAAGTGTGTTTTTCCTTAGTGAGTCATCAGGATCCCACAAAGGTTTGTTCTCCTTATGAATCGTGCGGACACATGAGTGGGTCTTCCCAGTGGAGCATAATTCCGAGGGCGGAGACCAGCTGCGTAACTGGTGATTGCGGTGGGGAATGGGCTTGGTGAGATTTATTTGAGCCCGTGGATTGTATACGGTAGTCAATTTGGGAGACCATCCGTAGGGCTGGAAGAATTTTTGGAAAATTAGATTTTGGTTTGCGTCTGCATCGCTGCACCGGAATATGGTACCAGGAGCGACTCATCACTCGCCATTGTTTTTTTTGTTTTACCGCGTTTGCTCTATCATTTTAGCTTTTCTTATCGTGAAGATCGTGATTGCCCTATCATTTCGGCTATTTATTCGCGGTTGCCCCATCATTTCGGCTTTATTTTCATCTTTATTTTACTCGCTGATTTTTATTGCGAGTTGCCCCATCATTTCGATTTTTCTTTATTTTTCTTTTATTTATACATTTTTTTTATTTACACATTATTTTTTTTTACATTCCCAGTTTAACGACTTAGAGGTCGATTATTCCCAGTTTAATGACGTGGTTGTCGACTATTCCCAGTTTAATGACGTGGTGGTCTACTGTTCTCAGAGAAAGGCAGATGTCTGAGAGAATCAGTTTCACGAAGAACTTCGGTCTCCGTTTGTATGAAATTGGCGGTCACAGCTGGACTGTTTGTTAACACGCCTTTAGACAGTTCTATCTCTCCTGCCTTGTATTGCTTTTCGACCCAATCTTTGAAGACGAAGCAGTCCTCGATAGAATGACCTATCACTCTATGATAGGGGCAGTATTTGGGGTCGTCTGTCATATTCGCTTCCTGCGGTCTTTTTGACTCTGGCAGTTGTAAACCGTTCTTCAGGGCGTCTTTGAATATTTTACGGATTATGTCCCTTCTGAAGGAATAGACCTTATCCATCTTTTCTTTTAGTGGAGATTCTCCTCCCTCTCCGAACACTGGCTTCCGAGGCTGGTTGGCACTAGGCCCGCTCATCCCTCGCTTATTTCGGTTAGCCGAAGTGTTGAAAGAGGAGGACTCTTGCTTTGAGCGCTCCAGCATCTGAACCTTCCTGGTCAGCTCTTGGAATGTTTTGAGACCCGCGGTACATAGAGACGGGGTTATCCAATTGTTGAGATTTCCGACGAGGAGACTGACAGATTGGTCCTGCTCTATCGGCGGTTCGCATTTGACGGAGAGATTGCGCCATCGGGTTATAAAATCCGTGTTGCTTTTGTTGTTCTTTGGCTTGGTCCTTACGAGGTCGGCGATGGTGATCTTATTGCTGACACTTATGAACCTCTGCCGAAACAGAGACTCCGTTTGGACGAAAGTTGTGACGGAGCCATCCGGTATGCTCGCGTACCAGTCGAAAGCAACATTGGTCAAGCTATTAACGAACTGGCGGAGGAGAAGCGCATCATTGCCCCCAGTATTCCCGCATAAAGCTTTGAAATGGGCGACGTGCAGATTCGCATTTCCCGTCGCATCAAATCTTCAGAATTTGGGGATGACATAGCCGCTAGGAAATTCTACCAGATCATACTGAGCAGGATATGGTCTCCCACTACTGCTGATATCTTTTTGCGCTTCGGCTTCGGCTACCAAGGTTTTGACTTTGTCGGCAACCAAATCCATGATTTGATCTTGAGTTAGCGGGCTACTGTCATCGGCAGCCAAGACATTCCCCGAGATAGGATGTGACTGATTTTCATGCGGTCCGCCCACTTTTGGATTTGAGGGAACAGGCGTCGGCTGTTTCGGGACACCGTTTCCCGGTTCATGAGAGCCCTGTGCCTGATTGGGTGACTGAGAGGCAAGTTGGGCCGTAAGTTGTAAGACAACGTTTGTCAAGTCGTCAATTTTTTAGTAGAGCTTGGCCATCTCTTTGTCTTTGCTTCTGAGCTGTTTTCGGAGCTCTTGGAGAAGTTGCTGCTCTGCGTTCTTGGGACGGAAGATTGGCTCATCTTCGCTTTCCGAGCCCGACTCCTCATGGACCGAAGGGTCTTTCTGCCTATCATTCTTATCGAGAGGGTTTTCATCATCCAGCGGAGGTGGTTGTTCTTGGGAAGCGGCAACCATATTCAAGCCAGATTGGATTTGAGATGTGGTGGCCCCGTCCTTACTCTTGCTGCACGTGCCCACCATGTAGACAATGTGGACCACATATCCAGCCATTTCCTTATCTTCGGCGGGGTAACCCTGTTCTTCGAACCTCATGAGGTTCCGCCTAGCAGGAGCCCCAGCCCTTTGGTTGGCTCTATATCTGAGCCTTCTCTGTCTTAGCTTCTCAATTTTAAGGGCTTGGCGGGCATCTGTTTCCTGGGAAGCCATCGTAAGTCGATTAGCGGGAAGCTTAGAGAAGATACCCGATCGAGAAGTTGTCGGAGGTACCGCTGGAGCTTGCCCGAGATGCCCTGTTGCTTCATTAACGTTGATGGCCTTGCCCCGGCTGGAGCGATGGAGGGTCGTTTGGAAACGGATTTGTGCTTGGGCAGAGGTGCCCTCGCGACCATGACATTCGGCATTTTCCCTTTTGGGACCTGTTTGTCAGTTACCGGAGCTTGAAGAGCAGGGACGATGTTAGCTGACACAAACAGAATAGAGCCAAATGGTAGCAGCGGCTCTTCCCATTGTCACCTGAGACTGGCCGGGAGGACCGTCCGGGAGTCCATCTTCATCGTGTAGGAGATGGGAGCTATGTCGAGAGCTGAGCTTGTCCTTGGAGACATTTTTGCTGCGACCGGAGATTGCAATTTAAAATTTGTTAACCTGCACAAAAAAGCATGATTTCAATACAGGAAGTCGATATGTATATTGATTTGAGTTCGCATGAACATTTAACCCGAAATACGGGAGGAGAGAAAGGTCCTACCGAGCGTGCCAGAATCTGTAGGGTGTTTTTGTCACCCCATTGAGATGGGAATACGAGCGCGCTGGTCAGGCGCATTACAGATTCCCCCTGCCTAGGGTAGGCTGGGGTTTATTGATTGTGGGGATCCGAATCTCCGGCAGCCGCGGACTAAGCTGCTGTTAATTACCCCTCGCCTTTGGAGCGAAGGAACCTCCGATTAACGGGTTAAACTGATCATGCGAACTCAATGTGCAGTGTTGTGTTTTGAAGGAGTTTTGGATATATCGGGGGCCCACAGAGTTTTTACGGGGGTCCCGCTACCCGGATAGCGGGGTGGGGGTCAAGGGGGCTAACAGCCCCCTTGCGGGGTGCGGGGCAGCGCCCCGACCCAAAAAATTTTTAGAGGGACGGTGTTATGGAGTGTGTGAGTATATATGTATACATATATATATATATATATATATATATAAAAAGGGGGAAAGGCGTCCAAAGGATGCGTGGGGCCAGCGCCAGCGCTTTGAGCGCATGAGCGCTAGCGCACCAAGTGTCAGCACTTAGGCGCTCTGAGCGCAAGAGTGCTAGCGCTCTGAGCGCTAGCGCACCATATGTCAGCACGTGGACGCTCGGGCACTAGCGCCCTAGGCGCTAGCGCTCTGAGTGCAAGAGCGCTAGCGCACCACGTGTCAGCACGTGGGCGGTCGGGCGCTAGCGCTCTGGGCACAAGAGCTCCACGTGTCAACACGTGGGCGCTCGGACGCTAGCGCTTTGGGCACTAGCGCTCTGAGCGCAGGAGCGCTAGCGCTTTGAGCGCTAGCGCACCACGTGTCAGCATGTGGGCGCTCGGGCACTAGAGCTTTGGGCGCTAGCACTCTAAGCGCAAGAGCGCTAGTGCACCATGTGTCAGCATGTGGGCGCTCTGGGCGCTAGCGCTCTGCGCGCAAGAGCGCCACGTGTCAACACGTGGGTGCTCGGGCGCTAGCGCTTTGGGCGCTAGCACTCTGAGCGCAAGAGCGCTAGCGCTTCGAGCGCTAGCACACCACGTGTCAGCACGTGGGCGCTCGAGCAGCAAAAGAGACTAAGTCCCTGCAATGGAAGTTGTACTCCCAAAAAGGAGCACTTATTATTTTGTGTGTGTGTATATATATATATATGAGGGGTTAAACTCCTAGGATGTTTTGAAGCTGATGAAGGGCTTCTCCCCTTGAACCCTAGTTCTTCCCCAAAGTGGGGTTTCTGAAGATGGGTCTCCTTCTTCTTCCTTTGTTGGCCGGATCTTGAAGATCTAGAAATGTGAGATTTTAAAAATCTCTTCTTTTTGAGATCTGATGGAAGATCTGAGTTCCCCTTTGTGGGTTTTGTAGTGGAAAACTAATTAGTTTTAGAAAAGAAAGAGCAAAACTCTTGATTTAATTCAAAAGAAATGAGAAGGTTTAGAACCTTGGAGAAGGAGCAGGAGGCACAAAGAACCCTAGTTTTTAGGGGAATGAAAATTGTGTATTAGATATTTTCATCATGTTGCCTTATATAGGCTTACATATTTACATATAGCCCCTTGGGCTTTTCAAAATGGCATTTTGCCTATCTCATGGCTCATGTGCCATTTCTTTTTGCACATAAGCCATGGGCTTACAAAAATTTGGCTTTATGCCTATTTTTTTTACATTCATGCATAAAAAATTACATAAAAATTATTTATTACATGATTTTATTGTTGGCATGGAGAGGCTAGCCGCGGGCTCGACTTGGGAATGGGCCCGCTTGACTTGGGCTTGGACCTACCTGGCTTGGGGTTGACCTTGACTTTGACTCGGTCAACCGAGGTGCAAATTTTGACCCCCAACATATGTATCGAGCGCATCAAGTTTCTTGTAGTGTCGAGGTGGAGCCATTGTAACTTATAGATTCTGATCCGCTTCGGTGAGAGCCTGCATCGATGGACGGATGGAGAACACTGCAATGGCCTTGTCCTCGGAGTCGCTGCCAAAGACCAAAATAGGAGTAGATGGTCCGGGCTTATTGTTTTCTTTTTGGGGTTGCTCTAAGTAGACTATATCTTCATCTTCCTCGGTATCGCTACCAAAGATCGGAATGGTAGCGACGTATTTTTATTTATCCTTTTGCCTGTAGCATTTTTCAGTATCCTCAAAATCTCGTAGGAAGTAGTTTGCGTCTTCGTACTTTCGAACTTCGTTTACGGAGAATGGATTTAGCTCTCCCTTGACTGTGTACTTTGAGCCATCCTTGAAATACTTCATACACTGATATTGTGTAGAATGGACGATGTTGTACTCGTGTAACCATGGCCTACCGAGTAAGGCGTTATAGCAAGTCTTGGCGTCAATGACATGAAATTTGATATCAGTGACGAGCAGCGCGAAGCGTAGCGTCAGTATTATGGACCAAAGCGTCCGTGACGACCGTGAGTCAAACCCAAATATGGTAATTTTATCTCGGGTAAAGTGCTGAACATTCATGCAAATTTCCTTCAGCACTCTTGCATTGAGAAGGTTAACGGAGGATCCGTTGTCGACAAGGATTTTTCCTATCTTGAAGTCGTGACAGTACCCGCTGACGTATAACGGGCGATTATGTTCGCATGTACCGAGGACTAGATCCTCATCGCTGAATGTAATATCAGCCGTGTGGACCTCTGCCAGTTCATCTTTCATCTTCTCTTTTGTGAGGAAAGGTTGTAACTAATCAGGCTCTTGTAATGCCTTGATCAGGAAATCCCGTGCCTCCTTGGACAGGCGGAAAGCATCCAATATGCTTAGCTGTGAGGGTATTTTTCTCAAATGTGCTAAGACGTTATAATCCACCTTAGTTTTCTTAGGTGGTTTTTTTGCAGCGAGTTCTTTTACCACTTCTTCATCGAGGGCAATTTCTTCGGGTATTGTCCCTTTCCCTTTGTCTTTTTTGTTCGAACCTCTGTTTGCGGGTCCGAGGTTCTTCTCAGGCAGCGTATGGTTATGTAAATAAATATTTTCACAGTTCTTTTACTCCTCTTCTTTTCTGGAGGCTGGGTCTTTGAAGAGAGGGTTAAGGGGTGTTTCGTCCTCAGAATCGCTCCCGAACGTAAGAACTTGAGGTTTTCCTCCTTCGAAACTGGTACCAACCATATGATAGTTGCCAGTCGTTTCTTCATGCACATTTGTCTCGCTATTTTGATGTCGACGAGCGTGAGCTTCGCGCTTCACCTTCTTGAAGTGTTTTCGATGGGCGACATATCCCCGCCACCATTTCTTAAAAGCACTACATTCCTTGATGGGGTCGGTGACCCTTCGATAATATAGGCAGTATTCTAGATGTGATTCTCCTCTTTCTGAGTATAGGACTCTAGGAGTGTACTTTATGAGAGGTGGCACCTTCATCCTAATTGACAGAGCTTTGGCGAACCGCTTCTCTATTTTGATCATGCTCTTATTTATTGCAGGTGTGCTTTGGTTTAGTTGGAGCACTTTACGACTCGTCTTCACCGCAGTTTCTTTATTCAGAAGTTGGCGCTTAGCCTTTTCATATATGGCTGTCTCGTGTTCTCGATCAACTTTTCTTTTTTGAAAAGCTTCGTTTATCAGCCTCTCAATCGGGTTTTCTTCTGACAGTTTCAAGAATTTTAGCGCCGATTCTGCGCACAGTTCCTCTACGTCGTTTTCTGACGCTGAGGGAGCTTCGCCATATAACGAAGAATGGGGAGACCTTATGGCAACTTTCTACACAGTCTTCGGTTTCGTCTGATGAGTCATTTCCCTCATCATTGTCACTGTCTTCGCCCTCAAGAATATGCTTGAGGAATTCTTCGAGCGTGACTGGTGTCCGCACCCTCTGGTTATACTCCTCCAACGCATCTTTGTACTTTTGTAGATCTGTGCGCTTGTCGTCATACTCGGCAGGCTGCACAGGCTTCTTGGTCTTCTTTTTCTTAGAAGATTTTGAAGGGTTGACCTGGGGGCTTTTCCCTTTGTCAATAACTTTTGGTGTGGGACATGGTTTCAGAATCCCTTCGATTATTTCAGGTTCAAGTGGGCTTTTCCACCTAATTGTCGGACATGCTTATAGATCTTTCGGCATTATTTTAGTTTTCGCTGAAAGGATTACTTCCCATGGAGCTTCTTCCACAAGTGAGCATGATACCCCCTGTGCGTCCACCTTTTTGGGAGCATGCTTTTAGGGTGGGTTTACTCTCATGTTATCAGACAGCGCAAACATTCCCGCCGGTATTGGTTTTGACCCAATTTTTGAAGATGTAGCAATCTTTAATTGGATGACTCACCATTTTGTGATAGGAGCAGTAGTTGGGGTTGTTAAAGTCACCGGGTTGTGCGGGTCGCCGTGGGTTTGGCAATGTGATGAGATTATTTCGCATCGCCGGCTCGAACAATCTCCTGTTTTATCGTGAGGAAACATGTATGCACGTCCCAGCCTTTCTGTAAGTCCGCGGGGGCGCCCCGGCCGTCGATCTGACGCCGGAAACGCGGAAACAAAAACTTTGCAAAACTTGCAATCGGCACCACCGCGCACTTTTCACCCGGATCGGGCCATTAACCTAGCAACTAGCAAAAGTAAAAGATGGGTAGAGAAGTATACCAAGCGATCCGTGTCCTTCGGTCTTCGTCTCCACTCCGATCTCCTGCGGAATCTCCGTCCGTCACGTCCTCGTCGGAAAGGCACCACGTAGCCGGGTTCGTATACGGGCTCCCACCTCTGGACCGAGGCAACTCGAGCGCGAAGTTGGCTAGCCGACAAGTCCAAGACGTGCTATAGATGTAGTGTAGAAACTTGTCTCTTTGGGGTCAAGAAGTTGCCATGGATGATGTGGAGGAAAGAATGAAGCCTTTTGGAGAGGCTTAAAAAAGAAGCTATGAACTTTGATGCATGAATGAGATGAACATTTTTCTTCACCACAAAATGAATCCTCCCCTTTCTACCAAAGTGGCCGGCCCTCTCTCCTCAAGAAGAAGATTGGAGAGAGAAAAAGACATCTCCAAGTATATATCAAAAGAATGATAATGTTAAAAAGAAAACATATATGAAAAAGGCTCACATCAATTTCAAGCTCATATCCTTTCATCAACCATCATGAAAAAGGCAATGGAAAAGACAAGAAAAGAATCTCATGATGGTTGAACCACAAATGTGCAAGAAACCCCTCCACAAAATGTTATTTGCAAACTGCAAATAACACCCTCCATCAAAAGTCCGGCCGTGAAGGAATAAAAGAAAAACGGCCGGAATGGAATGCAAACTGGCAACTTCAGAAAACTGATCCCGTAATAAATTACAGGAAAACCCTACTACTGCAAATACATGCCCGCATTTGTATTCCCACTGAACACAAATGCAAAGAGACAAAACTACACTATCAAATACTAGCATCCGGCTTAAGCCAAAGCCGGCTAGTAAAAACCCGTCCGATCACGATCCGTGCAATACCGCACGTATCTGATCGGACCCTGCCATATCTCCATACGGCTTCTACAGCGTTTCGCCCGAAACCTGAGTAACTGTGTGTGTGGTGGACTCTAAAGACTCGTCAATACTATGGCTGTGGATTTAACCACTAGCACGTCAGAGGTATTAGCCATACGTGACGGGCCACCAGCTATTGACCAAAAGGGACGTCGATGAGCGAACTCATCCTGACACCCTACTGAGCCTGTCAGTGACAATATCCGTACAGTCCGGTCCGTTCGTCTATGAGCATCGCATGGCAGGCCTAGGGGGTTGGTAAAAGTCAGACCCCCAATAGCGGTACAAGTCGTGTCGGAGTGTAGCCCAGAACACCCTGAGATACTACTGGAATACCTACCAGCAAATCTCCTGCCTTGGCCAAGGACTTTTCATGTTCTGGCTCTCCTAGACACAGCGCGACCTCACCCCCAATACCGGGAGAGACGAACCCCTGCAGATCCTCTCACTGCCTCCATGTGGCTCGGGACTGTACCCAACTAAAATTTGTTTGCACGACTCCTTTGAGCCGTGGTAAGATAGTAATCAAAGCACAGTGGGAACTCACACGAGACAAATGACGATCTCAGGTCGATGAACTAACCTGTACACATGTCACCTGGGAACTGCTATCTGACGTCTGGTATAATCCCAACTAGCAGGTTCCCGGCGAGTCCTGTCCGGTGTACTCATAACCCAATGAGCACCTGTATACATCTTAGGTGAACCAACTGACACCAGTGGCTTGTGAGACCGGCCACCGCCCCTCGTCGGGGTCTCGACTGTATACACTAGTCTACTCCGGAGTATCGATGCCCTGTCTCGAAACTCCCACGACTAGGGACCTTTCAAGGATGTGCTTATAGACTCCAGCTCTCACTTATATGATCGCCCTCATACTGCTGGTAGTCAAGCAAGAATCCTAAGGGCTCTATCAACGTGTAATAGCGACTCATAAGGTCACTTAAAGCAGTAAACGATGATAAAGATAAACCAGATAGCATACTATCATCTCGAGTAAGACTGTCCTACTGGGACAGGTCCTCCCCTCAATCATTGCAATCACGTGCCTGTGATGCAATAATTGACTCTGAGGGCACTATCTCCAACAATCTCCCATTTGCACTCAAGGCTAATTATTGCGATGTCGTATACTCATAGCCCGTGTGATACCGAACACCCAACTCCTCTACTAGTCAGTCTCACAAAGCTCGTTTGCGAAACTATTGCGTTCGAGGAATAGCCTCAGGGAGTGGATCCGCTCTGATGTTTCTTTCTATGTCTCTCTTTATCTCAAGTTCGCGGAGAAAACTATCTCCCAAAATGAGCAATACCTGTCTCAGAATGTGTCTGGATGTCTGATGGGACCTAGCTCATAAATGAACTCCAAATCCAAACTTCTTAGACTGTATCGTCAACTGAACTTAATCAGTATCCTGCGCCATACCTTCCCTCAGTATCCACCTGGACCACCTGTCCAAAATACTGCCCCTCGTCAGAGGGAAAACTATAACTCTGACAACCTCCATGTCGTCCAAGTCACCTTGGAAGCCTGGAATGATAACTGTCTCCTGAATGAGACTGCCGTTATCATATCCCTAGAACATACACTTGTGTTCTAAAACTGCTTCCGACTGTTTCTCCAGGATTGGATCAATATCAACTTATTGCACCTACTGCAAGAACAACATCTGGTGTGGTACTTGACATCTCATGATTGACTCAATTGCCTAAGCAAGTGATCTGCCAATCATGCATATCCCTCTCCCCTTTAGTCTGTAAGACACCTTTAGAGAGGGTGACTCCATCACCTGCAGGTATACTACCGTGCCAGGAGTCGTCCATTCTAAATACTCTTAGAATGCTGTCTAAGTACCCAGATTGGGAAACTACCCAAATCTAGATCTAAAACCATAGATCCAGTAACCAGAATGTCTGATATAATATCAAAGTCCTATGTGGAGAAACCACTGTGTGACGACCAAAGTATAACCGATCGTAGTATAGGAATATCACTTCCTACTTTGTGCATGTCATCAAATACCAGGACATCACACTCTACTACCTTCTTAACAGATCCATCCCCTATTTTGATGAAGTCAAACCTATGACTGTCACATCAGAAATAGATGATCTATCTCCGCTATATCTGCTTTAGTCTATAAATAGACATAAGCTAACTGTCCACCAATGCTTCCGCTGCTCCCACTGACTACGACAACCCTCTGGCAGAGTCATATAGACGTACACTTCTAAAGCTAGTTTAGAACGACGCTATACTCATCCTCCTGCCGGGTCTCACAGTCTGGAACAACAGCAATGGCAAGTCTGGGTAAACAAGAACCTCCCTGTCACTGTCCTTGAGCATACCGAAGTACCTCTCGAGCGCCTGAGGCTACCCACCTTATCTGCGGAGTGGCCAATGGAATGTCAAACCATATTGAATCTTTAGGTTCTTATTAAATCTTCAGTAATCGTTTGCGGTTCTGGAATCACTTCCAGTTCTACCATACTCCCACTACTGTTTTCTGAAAAAATCCATTTTTAATAAAACTATGGTGAGTCAAGAACAATATCACTATTGATCTTCCAGATGGTAGAAAGCCAACCCTCGTCATAGCCCGGGTCAACCCACAAACAGCCATTACAGAAACGTGCCTTGAGCTATCCGGAGTCTGGTTTTAAGCATAAGCCGGACAACTCCCCGTACCTTAACAATGTCAAGATATGAACTGTTCTATATCCAATATAGAAACAGAGGCACTAATTTAATTGAACCAGATTCAAATTATGCAACTGTCTCCAGTGCATGTCAACTAAATGGAGAGAGGCCTATCAGCGTTACTCAACTTAGGAATACTTCCAATTATGAGTAACCTGAAAGAGAAGCAAGTTCTCTTAATCATCACTATCAACTGAATACCATACACAAGTATCTACATCTTCGATCACCTTGAAGAATCCTGATACTTGCAACATCTGGTTCTCTACTTTATTCTTATACCTATAACTTCTCAAAACTTAGACCCTGCATTTCTATGAAACACATGTCTAAGAACTAGAGAAGTCATAAGTAAACAGAATATAGTACGAGGACCAACCCCTCTGTCCTAATGAACACTGGACAATACACAAAACTCTGTATAAGTCCGCTGAGTCTAACAACTCATTCACTGTGTGTCGTAGGTTGAAAACTGTACTTATGGTTAAGAAGAATTACACCGATGTTCAATGCTCCTTACCTGACCATCCACTGATATAGGTAAATGTCATAGACATAATTTCAAAAAGGTATATCTCACTCTATAAAAATAGACGTACAGATATATCAATTTGAAATTGGTGCATATCAACGGATATTCAAAACCAAATATTTGCCGACCGGCAAACAACCCAGGTGACTTCCTCAAATATCACCAATTACAACGTATCCCGATATAATGAGGATGATCACCTAATTCCCAATAACTCACTCCCACTCATCATCTGCAAAACCATGCAGATGTGAGATTCATACCTGGTAAATACATATCCTGGAGCAAGTGTCTTATTGGGAAATCAGTTTTCATTTAACGGTACACAGTGAAACTGAAACATTGAAATATTTCGATGGGGTATCCTGGTATTCCTAGTAATGCCTCTTCCATTATCCAGATTCACAACTTTAACCGTATAATTCTTTGCCACCTCTCCAAATCCCTTTATATGTCTTTAGTCATTATCTTCTGTACACCCCTTTAGGCCAAATGGTTTTCTTCTTTCCCTACCGTTCGGTACCAGCCTATGGTTTGGAAGAAGACTATCCAATAAGCATAATGGGTGTACTGTCCTAATCCTAGGAGCACTCGCAATGCGAGAGAAGGTGAAGATAAAAGACAACCGAATGTACTTTATTCCTATTTCTCCTGAACCAGGATCCATCCCCGAACTGGAACAAGTTCCTTTCGAGTTCGTATATAACCATACGATGGATTATCCAAAAAACTGGGATCTTCGTAGTGATACGGAGTGTCCTGGAGAAATACAAAGGTGATGTAGGATTGGTGAAGAAATATTTGGTTTGGTCGTGAATATCAGTTGCAATTTACTTTGCCCTCTTACTAATCCCTTTCTTTGTCTTTACTTAATACCTTCTGTACACCACCGTTAGGCTAATTGGTTTTCTTCATTCCCTACCGGTTGGCACCAGCCTAAGGTTTGGAAGAAGACTGTCCAATTTGCGTAATAGGTGTACTACTCCTAAACCAAGGAGTACTCGCAACCTGAGAGAAGGTAAAAGGAAAAGACAACTGAATAGTCTTATTCGTTTTCTCCAGAACCGGAAACCATCCTCGAATTCCTTCGAGTTCGTATATAACCATACGATGGTTTTGTCCAATGGAAGTGGACGGTCGTAGTAATACGGGGTGTCCTGGAGAAAAGGGTAAAAGTAGGAGTGGCAATGAGGTTTGCAACTCTGATAATCCAAAAGCCAGTGTTAAGAAGGTTCGGTCAACTTGGTCACTGAGTCATAGTCTAGGGTCGGGTCAATGGTCGCTGCCAAAGAGAGAGAGAAAAGAAACACTCAGCGTGCACTCTAACCTAGATCAGAATGGTTATCACTTTATCTAATCTGGAAACCTCCCACTGTAACGTCAAATTCTTCCCCAAACCTGAAAGAAGAATTAGCCGGGATCACCCGAGGAGTAAACCAACTCATCAGTGGGAATCGGGATCCAACTATCATCGCATGATAACGTGACGGAATCCGCTCACGCTATCACACTCCAGAAGGTATGCGCATATCTGGCAAGTTTCAGTTCTTTTGAAACTCCCGATGTGGATTTTTGCCCCATGCTCTTATGACCTTGACTTTGGCCAACATATCATAAGTCACATGTCAAGTTCTACCCGTCATTCTCCAGGTTGATTTGAACCCACCCGTACAAGCCCTTGACTTTGGCCAACAAGGCTATACGACTGTCCCAAACCAACGCATCTATCTATGCTGCATATGAATACCTAACAGCTACCAAACACTGTGCCTTGACTTTGGCCAACATACACAGCTTGAATACTATTGACTATCCATATGAAACGACGGAGGGCTACGAATGGTTTCTGGCGAAAACCTTTAACGTAACGAACTTGATATCGTTGAAGGAACTGATCGCTTTTAAAAATATAGTGACGAAAACCTTTGCTAAAGAGGTCACTCCCGGTGAAGGGATCTCGGCTCTTTCCCCGTGGAATGAGGTGCAGGATATTCCAACTGAATACCACGATGCAAAGAAAAAGTAAACGGCTATAGTGAAGTTACTGCCCTGACGCAAACTTTTGTCCAAGGGGTCACTCCCGGTGAAGGGATCTCGGCCCTTGCCTCGTCGACTGAGGAGCTGGATATTCATAACCGAATACCACTATGCAAAACAAAAGAGAACGCCCTTGCAATAACAGCTTTTGAAAAAGTGTTCCAACAACATCAGAATAGGTTTGTTTATCTTGCATTGATCCGAATCAACGCAGTCCCATCAATTGATCACACCACAAAAAGAACGAAAATAATGATGTACGTATATGCCATCCGCATTCGCCACTGGGTCCCGTCATCACCCGTTAGGTTACTTAACTAACGACAGAGCGGGGACTGGACTAGCGTGGATGCAAAACATATACAACATCTACTAGTATATATATAATATATAATTTTCGCTCAAGGCGTGATAAAAAAAATGCAGCAACACAGAAATGTACAGCATCACAGAACAATACAGATATCTGGGATCCTCGGGTTTCACAGAGCCGCTACTGAAACCCGACGTTCCCCTGGTCGTGTGGATAGCCTGTGCAATGAAATCCTAGACCCCTACGGGCGCGGCAAGTTACCCACCAAAACCTGAAGCGAGGCAGCCCCCTTCAGCAACGTGAATAGACCACCCATCACTTCAAGAAATCCGGTAATTTGGGCACCCCTCCTGGGTCAACCTATACCCCCTACGAGTGCGGCGAACAGCCCTCCAATTCTAGAGTAAATCCCCTTCCGTCTCAACGCCATGAGATGCGGGCTCGTTGCCCTCTAGAACCCGGCTATCCGTGCACCCCTCCGCGGGGTAATCCTAGCACAGCAAGTAAAATATACATACAACGGGTATATCGACCGCAACCTGGTCGTGCCCCAAAAGAATAATACAATCAGGCAGTGACGGCAGTCCACATGTCGGACGCTCGTCCCGCAATATCAAATGTACATAATACAACAAAACTGTACTAATACTGCAACCAGGCTATCCCCCACGACCGATCCGCAACAACACAGTAATACACAAAACATCAACGTGAATGTCACGTTCGCAAATCCGTCTAACCGGGCTATAGCAGTTAGACATGATTTACCGATCGAGTGACATTCACGGTCGCATATATAATGTAAATGCTGTGAACTGGCATGTATAAAATATCCCATCGAACAAATTTTATCAAGTGGGCCCCAAGCAGTACTGTAGCACTTACAGAAAATCTGGGCCCAAAGAAAATATCCCAAAACCCCTATTTCCTAACCAGAAGCCTACTGGGAAAATTTTGTGCAGTGAAGACACATTCCCACCGCGGAACCGCGGCCAAACCAGGGGTTTGGCCGCGTTTCCGCGGTCGTACTAAGCGATCACTGTATCAAATTTTACCAGAATTCTTATATTTTCATGCACAGTATTCTGAGACAACCTGAAAAATTTTTGGAGCAGAAAAAATTTCGACAGAGAACAGTGCATTGGAAAATACGGTTTTGGCGATTTTGTTCGATCGGGTTTTAAACACACTAGACCATGCTAGGCTAAGTTAATGGCGTGGCTCTAATACCAATGTAAGTCCGCGGGGGCGTCCCGGCCGTCGATCCGACACCGGAAACGCGGAAACAAAAACTTTGCAAAACTTGCAATCGGCACAACCGCGCACTTTTCACCCGGATCGGGCCATTAACCTAGCAACTAGCAAAAGTAAAAGATGGGTAGAGAAGAATACCAAGCGATCCGTGTCCTTCGGTCTTCGTCTCCACTCCGATCTCCTGCGGAATCTCCGTCCGTCACGTCCTCGTCGGAAAGGCACCACGTAGCCGGGTTCGTATACGGGCTCCCACCTCTGGACCGAGGCAACTCGAGCGCGAAGTTGGCTAGCCGACAAGTCCAAGACGTGCTATAGATGTAGTGTAGAAACTTGTCTCTTTGGGGTCAAGAAGTTGCCATGGATGATGTGGAGGAAAGAATGAAGCCTTTTGGAGAGGCTTAAAAAAGAAGCTATGAACTTTGATGCATGAATGAGATGAACATTTTTTCTTCACCACAAAATGAATCCTCCCTTTTCTACCAAAGTGGCCGGCCCTCTCTCCTCAAGAAGAAGATTGGAGAGAGAAAAAGACATCTCCAAGTATATATCAAAAGAATGATAATGTTAAAAAGAAAACATATATGAAAAAGGCTCACATCAATTTCAAGCTCATATCCTTTCATCAACCATCATGAAAAAGGCAATAGAAAAGACAAGAAAAGAATCTCATGATGGTTGAACCACAAATGTGCAAGAAACCCCTCCACAAAATGTTATTTGCAAACTGCAAATAACACCCTCCATCAAAAGTCCGGCCGTGAAGGAATAAAAGAAAACCGGCCGGAATGGAATGCAAACTGGCAACTTCAGAAAACCGATCCCGTAATAAATTACAGGAAAACCCCACTACTGCAAATACATGCCCGCATTTGTATTCCCACTGAACACAAATGCAAAGAGACAAAACTACACTATCAAATACTAGGATCCGGCTTAAGCCAAAGCCGGCTAGTAAAAACCCGTCCGATCACGATCCGTGCAATACCGCACGTATCTGATCGAACCCTGCCATATCTCCATACGGCCTCTACAGCGTTTCGCCCGAAACCTGAGTAACTGTGTGTGTGGTGGACTCTAAAGACTCGTCAATAGTATGGCTGTGGATTTAACCACTAGCACGTCAGAGGTATTAGCCATACGTGACGGGCCACCAGCTATTGACCAAAAGGGACGTCGATGAGCGAACTCATCCTGACACCCTACTGAGCCTGTCAGTGACAATATCCGTACAGTCCGGTCCGTTCGTCTATGAGCATCGCATGGCGGGCCTAGGGGGTTGGTAAAAGTCAGACCCCCAATAGCGGTACAAGTCGTGTCGGAGTGTAGCCCAGAACACCCTGAGATACTACTGGAATACCTACCAGCAAATCTCCTGCCTTGGCCAAGGACTTTTCATGTTCTGGCTCTCCTAGACACAGCGCGACCTCACCCCCAATACCGGGAGAGACGAACCCCTGCAGATCCTCTCACTGCCTCCATGTGGCTCGGGACTGTACCCAACTAAAACCTGTTTGCACGACTCCTTTGAGCCGTGGTAAGATAGTAATCAAAGCACAGTGGGAACTCACACGAGACAAATGACGATCTCAGGTCGATGAACTAACCTGTACACATGTCACCTGGGAACTGCTATCTGACGTCTGGTATAATCCTAACTAGCAGGTTCCCGGCGAGTCCTGTCCGGTGTACTCATAACCCAATGAGCACCTGTATACATCTTAGGTGAACCAACTGACACCAGTGGCTTGTGAGACCGGCCACCGTCCCTCGTCGGGGTCTCGACTGTATACACTAGTCTACTCTGGAGTATCGATGCCCTGTCTCGAAACTCCCATGACTAGGGACCTTTCAAGGATGTGCTTATAGACTCCAGCTCTCACTTATATGATCTCCCTCATACTGCTGGTAGTCAAGCAAGAATCCTAAGGGCTCTATCAACGTGTAATAGCGACTCATAAGGTCACTTAAAGCAGTACACGATGATAAAGATAAACCAGATAGCATACTATCATCTCGAGTAAGACTGTCCTACTGGGACAGGTCCTCCCCTCAATCTTTGCAATCACGTGCCTGTGATCCAATAATTGACTCTAAGGGAACTATCTCCAACACTTTCTTCCAAGGACGGGCGTGCGCGTGCGTTGTTTTGGCGAGCAGCCGGTTTTGGACCGCTCAGTTGTTGTTGCATAATGGAAACGAAGGCCACTTTCCCTTTACCCTTGTTATTTTGAGGGTCCTTATTTGAGGAGGAAGGCCTATGATCCATTTAGGCCAGCTTATCTATCAGCGCTTGGAAGGTGATGGGTTTGAAGAATGTCATGAACTGAGACATAGTCGATTGAGGATCAAGGGTCCCAATGAACATGCCCATAGCTGGAGACTCTTCAATACTTTGTTCGCACATAGACCACAGGTTCCGCCACCGGATCGCGTATTGGACCCAAGTTTCTCCCTACTTTATCCTGACGTTGATTAATGACGTGATCGCAGTGTGCTCGCTCACGCTGGAGAACCATTGCATGAACAGTAGTTCCATTTCTGTGAAGATTTTCATGGAGTCATTTAGGAGCTCCGAGTACCATTCAAAAGCTGTCTCTAACAAGCTTCCGACAAATTGGCGAAGCAACAGTTGGTCATCGCCTCCAGTATTGCCGTACAGTGCTCTGAGTTGTGTGACATGCTGGTGAGGATTGCCCGTTCCTTTATAAACGTGGAACTTGGGGATTGTATAACCCAGTGGGTACTTGATTTGGTCATACCAGACAGGATATGGTCGCCCAGTTCTGACAATTTGGCCGGCAGCTTCATTAGTTTAGTGAGCTCTTATTTGCTGAGCGATGTAGTCATCCAAGGCCGCCTTGGAGATGGTTTCTTCTTTGGCCACTGAGAAGACCGGAAGAAGGTTTGATATTTCCCTTTTATCATCCTCAATAACTATTAGCAGGTCTTCGATCAGGGGTTCTGGTTTGATCATCATTCCAACCATTTCTTAGAACAAGAGAGCCATCTGCTTTATATTAGCAGCTTGCTCAGCAGCTTCTTTATCCTTTCTCTCTAGCACCCTTCGTAAGAACTCTGTGTCGGTCTCTTGCTCTTGACGATGTTCAGTTTCTTTGTCCGGACCTTCTTTTTGTTCGGTAAGCGCTGACATTTTGGTCAGCATTTCTTGGAGTTTTTGCTGTTGGTCCTGAGCCTTCGTCGACGACCGAGTTTGCGGTCGGTGACTCACCGAAGCACGGCTTTCTTCTTTATTGCTAGTCATATAGACCGTATGTACAGCAATAAGCCCAGACATGGGGCATTTAGATCCACCGCCTTTGGAATTTGCCGCGGGCGGTAGAATTTTCTATGGCTTCGTTCTTTTGTGGGGGGGTGGAGTTGAAGGAGATATTATGCTAGGCACCTATTTAGGAACAGTCCCCGTTGTATGGTGGAGGAGCGGTCTTTTCCTTGTCGGATCTTACATTTCTCGGGTCGACGAGAGTAATTTCTGTCAATCACAGAGTCTTGGATTTTTTGCCAGACCCTATGTATTTGCGAAGAGAGCCTTTGGCGAGGCTTCTCTGGCAGTTGCAGCAGAGGGACCTCTAGTGGCAGAGGTGATTTCTTCAACACCGTCGTCGGGGAGTTCTTACGTACCCTCCTGAGTGGGTCAAAACTGTTTCCAGTTGGAACAACAACGTTGATATCCACCATAGGAGTTAGTGGGGTGAACCCAGAAGGGGAGTTTCCCCCAGCTTCTCTCACTCGGCGCCAGTGGCGACGACGAGCATACCTTAGAGTGGGAATTGCCTCGGTTTTGGAGGCGTCTCCATCTTGTCCCCCCTGTTACTCAGGGGTTTGGGTTTGTGTCAGCCTATTGAAGACCGATGTCTTTGCTTGAATTGGAGCAAGGTTAGCCAATTTTCGAAGACCAACCATCTTGGAAGAGAGACACTTTTATTAGCTCCACCCATAGCAGGAGTAGGGAGGGCTGGCCGTTTTGGAGTATCTCCCTCTGGTATCATGGGCTTCTTTACGGGCCCGCTTGAGTTCTTGCTCAGCCTTTTGAAGACAGAGGCTTCAGGATTTGACGACTTGCTGATATGAGCCATCATGGTTGCCGGCCAACCGAAGACCGACTTTCTGGGAGCTTCTTCTTGTGCCATTAAGGCATCGAAACTCATAGGCGGAAGCATAGTCCCGAAGAAGAGTTCGGTAGTGGCTTGTATGACTTTCCACATCGGCATTGAGAAAATGGAGGCCGCGTTGAACCCATAGGTCACTCCTTCAGTTGGGATGGAGCGAGAATTGCTGTTGCATGAGGTGCAATGGAAAGCCATTGACTTTTCTACACAGGAACAAGAAACTAAGTTTTAATACCTCAAATCTAAGGGCAACCATAGCGAACCCTGATTTTGTTCGCAATCACGAAACAGAAAGTGTAGAGTGGAAAGAGGAATAGGTCCAACCGGGCGTGCCAGAATCCATTTACGGCCGAAGACCGGACCGAGACACTTGGGACGTATGGCCTGAATTTAGGGGCGGATACTATTTAGATATATCCACCCACCTTTCCGAAAATACCAAGTTGATTTATGGTACCGTATATCGGAGGTTTGGATAGATGTGACCGTTGTAGCAGACTTTATCAGATTCCCCCTCATTTATGAGGGGGTTTTAATTGTGGGGATGCTCTTCCCTGCAGGCGTAAGCCCCTGCAGTTAATTACGTTATCGCGTTGCGATAGCCACTTTCTTCTTCTGCAGTAGTTCACTTCGTGTCGTGTGTTATTTTGTTTGTTTTGGTTTCCCGTGGATTGTATACGGAGACAAGTTTATGTCGTCATCCGTAGAGCACGGATTAGTCCAAATCCATATATTTGAGATTTGGGTTTGAACTTAAATTGTATGTTCCTTTAGTTCAAAAATTATTTTTGTTTTATTTAAGGACCGTTAATCTAGTTTGAGATTAAAATCAATTTAAATATATGAGCATTTGGGCTCAATTTATTTTTACTAAGGATACGTTAGTCTTATTTGATACTAAGATCAACTTAGCAACATTTTAAGGATCTTTTTTTATTTAAGATCCGACAACAGAGCGTTTAGGCTTGGTTGCAAGAAATTTCAAAGACTTAGCCAATTTGGGCTTGGTCTACTCGGTCTTGGGCTTTCTCCCTTTATTCAAAAGTGCTAAGCACTTATTTTCAGCTCTGGCACTCATATGTGTACCGCATGAGGTGCTCAGATATGGGCGTTGCCCAATCAATGCTAAGCACTTAGTCATGTTGACTGAATATAGAATGTTAAGCACTTGGAATGGGATGCATGTGAGGCGCTGAGAAACGAGCATTGTCCAATCAGTGCTAAGCACTTAATCATTTTGATTGAATATAAAGTGCTAAGCACTTGGTATGGCGCTTACGTGGAGAGCACGTGATGCGCTGAGCGTTCTATTTTGTTGGGCGCTCACATGTATTTCACGTGGGACGCTGAGTGCTCTTTTGTTTTGGGCGCTCACATGGGAATCACATGCGGCGCTGAGTTCCATTTAAGGGAATCTTTTAGGCGCTCACGTGTGTTTCACGTGAGATTCCAAGTCCTTTTCTTTTTAGAGATTAAATCTCTGTTAATAGCATTTTGGCCATTAATGATCACCAAGATCTATATTTTTGAAGATCTGGGAGCTTTTTATCGGAGGACCAAGTTCTTTTTATTTATTACTTATTTATAAGAATTATGTTCTTTCATGTAGGGTTAAATCCTATTTGCAAAGAAATTAAATTCTTAGAACCATAAGTTATGTTTTCTCTTTTTCTTTTAATTTAGTTCTTTCGTCTAGATTTTGAGTTTGGAAAACAGAATCTCCCCGATGAGAATTAAATTCTCAATTTGTGGAGAGGTTTTGCTTTTTAAATCTCAGATCAGTGGAAGAACAAAGTTCTCTTTTTTTGAAGGGTTAAACCCTTATTTTCTTTATGCTCAGTAAAAAAGATATATTTTATCTGTGCTTTTTTTTTCCTTTACTTAAGGTTTGGAAGAGCGAGGATCTTCTTCTTTCAGATGAGAATTGAATTCTCAGTTTTGTGGAAAAAACTTATGGGGTTGATTCTCTTCCTTCCTTCCTCCCTTTTGAGACTTGAAGTCTTAAATTCTTTTTATAGGAAATGCGGTTTGTTAATTAATTTGAGAAAATCTCTCATTTGAGAGATACCAATTGATTTAATTGGCCTCAAAAATTATATGGGGGATTTTATCCATCGTTGGATTTTTGATCATATGATTTTTTGTTTCACGGAATATTCATATTCTTGTTTTTAACAAGATTAGGGATATATTTTCCCATAAATAGAATTTTATTTCTATCACTAGGTGATTTTTAATCACCATTGGATTTTTAATCTAAGAATTCAGAATATATCTTTCTCGTTTGGAAAGATTAGGGAAATATTTTCCCATTAGATTTTTGATCCAACAACTCTCTGTTTAATAGAGAATATCTTTTTATTTAAAAAGATCAGGGACATATTTTTCCCCTAATACAATTTAATTCTATTCTCGTTAATTTTGGACGCTGACGCTCACGTGGTATGCATGTGGGCGCCGCCTAAGAATTTAATTCTTATATAACATGCACCACGTGCTTTGCACGTCGGCGTTCACATGCACCTCACATGAGGCGCCGCTGTAGAATTTAATCTTATAAAAGACTGGCACTAGCGCTTACGTGATAAGCACGTGAGGTGCTGCCTTATTGTGTTTGAACAGAGCTTAGCTCTTATTATTGTGTTTAATTAATAAGGGAACAACAGCTGGGTGCAGCCTCCTAAAATCTGCAACAGTATAAGCCCTGACATGCGTAGATGGTGCAATAACCCTCGGGGGTAGCAACAATAGCTATAGGCCCCCTAATGTGGTAATCGTCCTTAGACCATCAGCTAGGAGATCGGTCTTCTTCTCTTGAGCTTCAACAATAGACGTTAGCGTACTGAGGATCTTATCGGTGCGATCATAGGAACTGGTATCCGAGGAATAGTTGCCTGAGGAGACCATACCGCTGAAAGATAAGCAAGGAAGGGAATCAGATAAACGGTATGAATAAGACAAGAATCATATGATATCGATTAATGATGTAACAAGAATCATATGAGAGTGGAAGACAAAATAACAGGGTATAATTCAAGATATCCCTAACTAAACTGTATTCTCAGTCTAAATCTAG
This sequence comes from Agapanthus africanus, assembly GCA_030015575.1. Classification (NCBI taxonomy): domain Eukaryota; kingdom Viridiplantae; phylum Streptophyta; class Magnoliopsida; order Asparagales; family Amaryllidaceae; genus Agapanthus; species Agapanthus africanus. Next base: position 195,067,506 of record JASDDO010000024.1, on the reverse strand, counting down.
TGCTCTGATACCAACAAAACCATATCATGCCCCGCTTCCCAAAATACAGAATACGAGGGTGATTAGGCTAGCCATACTCCTACGGCCAAGGAAAAATCCTGCCGTAGTCATACTACGGTTTCTAGTATTACATGGTAGTCAGTAAAACACAGCACAGATAAAGAGAAATGCAGTCATTAGAACTATCAGATATAAGGGAAACTGAGCGCAGCGGATACAAACAAAAGGGTAACTAACCAGTGATCTCAAAGGAATGATACAGTGGGTTCACGGGTCTGGATCTACTCGATCTTCCCAAAATAAGGTAGGTCCACTTCTTCCTCTGAGCATGCATACTCATGTCATCAGAGCGACAAAATATAATAATATAATAATACTAGACATGTGACAGCAAATAGTGAAGAATGAAACAGCGGTGTAAAGCACTAGCATGAATGTATAAAATAACATAAACAGATAGTAGTAGTGGGCATGGATCATGGTAGTAGTTTGGATTAATATGCAAGTCACTAAACTAACAGTCTTTATGCCATTTGAAATCGATCGGTGGAATGTATCCTCATGTTTAGCAAGGGTCTCGTGCATGTCCGAGACAACGGTAAAAAATATGCTCGGGACATAACCATGTCAGCCGTGCCGCCAGGAACAAATACCTACACGTATCTGTAGGGTGTTTTTCGTCACCCCATTGAGATGGGAGATATGCATCGCTTGTCAGGCGTACTACAGATTCTCCCTGCCTAAGATAAGCCAGGGTTTATTGATTGTGGGGATCCGAATCTTCTGCAACCGCGGACTAAGCTACCGTTAATTACCCTTCGCCTTTGGAGCGAAGGAACCTCCGATTGACGGATCAAACTGGTCATGCGAACTCAATGTGCAGTGTGCGTGTGTTGTGTTTTGAGGGGTCTTGGGTATATCGGGGCCTCGCAGAGTTTACGGGGGTCCCGCTACCCGGATAACGGGCTGGGGTCAAGGGGGCTAGCAGCCCCCTTGCGAGGTGCGGGACAGCGCCCCGTTAGAAATTTTTTCCAACTGGGAAAGTGTTGTGGAGTATTTATAAAAAAAATATGTGAATAGCATCTAAAGGACGCGCCGGCGCCGGCGCCGGCGCTGGGCGCCTGCAGAAAAAGGGGTTCAGCCCCTGTACCGGGAGTTGTACTCCTAATTGACTTTCGGAGTTAAACTCCTAAAAGAAGGACAAAGGGGCTTAGCCCTGCACTGGGAGTTGTACTCCCAATTGACTTTTGAAGTTGAACTCCTAAAAAGAAAGATATTTTTTTCTTTTTCTTTCCGGAATTAAACTCCCAAGAGATTTTCGGAGATGATGAAAGGGGGCCCCTTTCTTCTCCCTTGATCCCTAGATCTTCTCTTGAGCCTTGGATCTTCCCAAAGTGGGGTTTTTGGAGATTGGTCTCCTTCTTCCTCCTCTGTGTTGGCTGAATCTTGGAGAAAAGGGGGGAGAATTAAATGTCTCCCCTTTTAGTAATTTGATGAGAGATCTGATCTCTCCTTCGTGGGTTTTATGGTGAAAAACTATTTGTTTTTAGAAAAAGAAGAGTTAAACTCTTGGTTTAATTCAGAAAAGAGAAGGAGGTTTAGAACCTTGAAAAAGGCGAAGAAGGCACAGAAACCCTAATTTTTGAGGAGAATGAATTAGTATCTTTCATTTCATTATCATGTTATCTTATATAGGCTTACAATTTTACATATAGCCCCTTGGGCTTTACAAAGTGGCATTTTGCCCATCCCATGCCTCATGTGCTTATTTCTTTTGCCCCTGAGCCATGAGCTTTACAAACTTTTAGCTTTATGCTTATTTTTCTTACATTTATTCATAAAAATTATATCAAAATTATTTATTACATAATTTTCATTTTGGCATGGAAGAGGCCGACCGCGGAGCTCGACTAAGACATGGGCCCACTTGACCTGAGCTTGGGCCCGCTTACTTGGGTTTGACTTTGACTTTAACTTGGTCAACCGGGGTATAATTTTTGACCCCAACAAAGTGTCCCCCATCAATAAATGCACACCGTGTATATGAGTTGTGTGTATGAAATTGATGGATCTTGGAGTTGGACTCCGAGCTGGAATATCATTCCAGGGGCGGAGCATAATTCCGGGGATCGGAACATAATTCTGAAGAGCGGAGCATGATTCCAAAGGGAGGATATATTTTGAGACGATGTATAGTCTCAACGTAGGGTTCCAGGGCGAAGCATAATTTCGACACGGGACAGGTGTATCCTAAGACGAAACTTACTTCCGGCATAAGGCAGACATTCTGAATGAAATATAGTTCTGATGCAAAGGTTGATTCCGATTTGAAATACAATTCCGACAGGGAAGGCAGATATTCCGAAGCAAAGCATGATTTCAACACGGGGTACATTCTGAGAAGAAGCATGATTCCGACGCAGAGGTTGATTCCGAGTCGAAACATAATTCCGACAGAGAAGGAAAATACTCCGAGCCGAAGCATGATTTCAACACGAGGTACACTCTGAGACGAAACATGATTCCGACGCAGAGATCAATTTCCAGACGAAGCATAATTCCAACGGGGAAAGCAGGTACTCCGAGGCGAAGCATGATTTCGATACGGGGTACACTCTGAAACGAAGTATAATTCCGCCACAGAGATTGTTGGTTGACTTGATTCCGAGTCGGAGCATAATTCTGACGGGGAGGTCATTGGTTGACTTGATTTCGAGACGAAGCATAATTCCGACGGGGAAGTCATTGGTTGACTTGATTCAGAGACGAGAATAATTCCGACAGGGAGGTTGACTTGATTACGAGATGGAGCATAATTCTGAAAGGAAGGTCATTGGTTGACTTGATTCCGAGACGGAGCATAATTCCGACAGGGAGGTCATTGGTTGACTTGATTCCGAGACGGAGCATAATTCCGACAGGGAGGTCATTACTGCCCTTTTTGCGACTTGGACAGTCGGTGATGCCCTTTTTGATACTTGGACGGTCGGTGCTTGATTTGACTTGCTCCACTTCTTGCAGTGTCAGGGATTGGATTTGACATACACCGCTTTCTGCGGTGTCGGTGGTTAAAGTTGACTTGCTCCATTTTCTGCAGTGTCGAGATTCGACTTGTTTTCGAGGTGGACCTTGATTCCTCCAGGGAGGTCGTTGGTTGTCTTGCTGACTTGATATGATTTGGGTTGACATCAGCATCGCTACACTGGAATATGGTACCAGGAGCGAATCATCATTTGCCATCAGAGGATTTAGAAATTTTGGTTTTGGTTTGGCATCAGCACTGCTACACTAGCATATGGTACCAAGAGCGAATCATCATCTGCCGTGAGGGGATTTCTCTCGTTCCCAGTTTAACGACTTAGGGGTCGTCTGTTCCTAGTTTAACGACTTAGGGGTCGTATGTTCCCATTTTAACAACTTAGAGGTCTATTGGATCGATTTGGAATTTCGGGGTTAGGGTTGGCATCAGCATTGCTAACACTGAAGCACAGCTACCATGAGCAATTCATCATTTACCTTTACCTATTAGGGAGCGATGGCTTAGGAGACAAGCTTAAGTCCCTATCCCCTAAGGCTTTTCAATTTTATGAGTCATAAAGGTCCCATAAAAGCATTTTCTCCCTACAAGTCGAAAGGATCCCGTAGGTGTATTTTCTCCTTAGGAGTCGTGAGGACCCCCAAGTGTGTTTTTTCTTTGTGAGTCGTAAGGATCCCACGAAGGTGTTTTCTTACAAGTCGAGAGGATCTCGTAAGTTTTGTTCTCCTCATGTATCGTGAGGACACATGAGTGGGTCTTCCCAAATGGAGCATAATTCAAATGGCAGAGACCGGCCGTATGACTGGTGATTGCGGTGGGGCATGGATGTGATGAGAATTATTTGAACCCATGGATTGTATACGGTAGTCAACTTAGGGATCAACCGTAGGGCAGGGAGAATTTTGGGAAATTGGGTTTTGGTTGGCGTCTGCATCGCTGCACTGGAATATGATACCAGGAGCGACACATCATTTGTCGTTTAGAGGTTTGGGATATTTATTTGTAAACAAGTTTTTTTTACCACCGTTGCTCCATCGTTTCAGCTTTTCTTATCGCGAAGGTCGCGATTTCCCCATCATTTCGGCTATTTATTCACGGTTGCCCCATCATTTCAGCTGTTTTATTTTCACTTTTATTTTACTCGCTGATTTTATTGTGAGATGCCCCATCATTTCGGTTTTTTTCTTTTTTTTATTTACACATTTTTTTACATCCCAGTTTAACGACTTAGGGGTCAACTGTTCCCAGTTTAATGACGTGGTGGTCGACAGTTTCCACTTTAATGACGTAGTGGTCATCTGTTGGAGCCTGGGCTCGATTCTGCAGGAACCATGGATTCCTTTGGCTTAATTGCATAAGCAAGCTTTCCATCATCTAGACCGAGCCGGTGTTGGATGGAAACAACCACATCATCGTCATGGCTATGTAACATTTAGGAAAAACATAGAAATAAATAAATTTAATTAAAATAAGAATAAGCTGATAAATCATAAAATGGTTAAAAGCTAATATGTCAATCTTCATAAGATATATGTAATACAAATTAAATTAGAATTTTAGAATGTAATTTTAATAAGTTATAAGGGTTTTTAAGATAATTTTAGCTTCATTTTAATAAAAGATGTGTTTTGTAATAAGTTAATTGTGAAGGGTTAAATTGCAAAGTTAAGTTTTTATGCAAATTGGGTATTGTCAAGGGTTTAAGTGGAAAAGGGATATTAATTCAGTTCTGAAATCAAATGCAAATTAAAAGGAAAAATGTGAAGATAATGGCTAGAACACCTCATGCTTCATGCCACCACCAATTTCCACCTCCTCCTTGCATGGAACATGCACCCTCAAACTCATGACACCTCCACCTTACCCTATCCCTTCCTCCTCCCACATATATAAACCATTTCAGTTCTGAAACTCAAATTAAAACTGAAAAGAAAATCAAAAGAAAAGAAAAGTAAAGGAAAAAGAAGAACAAGAGGAAGAAGAAGATGATGAGGAGCTTTTTCATGGAGATAATTCACCATCAAGCTAGGAAGAGCCTATAGATCTTTGGAGGGTTATTCCTACAGCAAATTAGGAGGGTAAATATCTTAAACTTAGTAGAGATTAAGTTCTGTAGATTAGTTAAATTTAGTTTAGCTAGGTTGCATAATATCGTATTTTAGTTAGAATTTGTGTCTGTTAGAATCTGCTGTATTCTGAAACCTAATTAAATAAATTCAACAGTGTAGAAATGATGTAGGAATCAAGGTGAAAACACCACAAGAAAACGACAGTGGGGCGCCGGTTTTGGGCCGGCGACATGAGGAGTTTGGCCGGCGTCGCCGGCCATGGTGAGGGTTTTGGGGGTTTGGTCTATTGGGGTGGTTGCAGTATACAATTTGGGGTATTTTGGTACTGTTGATTTTAATTAGTTTCACTACAGTTAAAATCTGGGATGATATGTCGGAAAGGAATCGTAAAACGTTAAAAACGACACGACGGAACTACGTCGCGTATCAAACTCTGCAACAGTACAGATTTAAGTTAAAATCCAGCTAGAATAAGTGTTTAATAGCTTGATAAGATCAGATAGTATATAAGTTGTGGGGGTTAGCGTGTTTTCTATTTCCGTTATGTCGGAAATACAGTTTTGCTTATATACGTTATATTGGTATATTTAGACGCGGATACAAGGAATACGGAAGCCGCGAGGAAAGGGAAAGGATTAGCGATTCCGGAGTAGATTCGACTTTCCGGTGAGTAGACTAAACATCTACCGGGGAATTTAGTAGAGATGGCGTGTTTCGCCCATGGTTTTACATTAATACGATATTCATATCATCATGTTAAATAATTAGAATATCATTCATTTCATTACTTATATGTTGCTTAGTTGTTAGAACACTTCACAAGTATCGACGAGTCATGCCACGTGCACATCTTATATGCTACACACACCTCGTCGATATTGCCATGTCACATACACTTAAATATCATACTTATTAACATGGATTATATTGTTTTTCAAATGTTAAGTATATTGGTAGAATTCCTTATTTACATTTTGTCGCTTTATGCGTATTTCCATGTTGGATATGAGATAGATACAGAATTGAGGATTTATGATTTTGAGTTTTTAAATACTATTACATAAATCCCGTTTTCATGATTGATGTGACATGTCCACCCTGAGTTGATTTCTGTTTTTGGTTTTATTCCGGACCGAGTGGGGGAGATATACGGTCGCGGATTTACGTTATCCATACTGAGTGGGGGAGCTATACAGTTGGATACAGGGTGGACCCGGTCGAGACCGAGGGGCAGGATAGCCGTATTGAGACGGGGGAGCCTAGCGAGGTTACTCGATTCCGGATATTGGTTATAGAAATATGCGGCGTGCATCTAGAGGATGACGACCGATATTATGGGTATAGGATCATTCGGGGAATGATGCCTATAAGAAATGAAAGTTTTGTGTCGTTGATAGACACCGAGAGATGATTTCTATTGAGTTGTGATTTCAGAAGTATGATGTGATTTATTTTGGATTTCACATATACTCATATATCATATTGATTCATGTTCATTATCATGATTACCATATTTACTTTATTCGCCGTTATATGTTAGTTGTATTCACTGAGTTGGCAACTCATCCCCGTTGTGCCACAGTTCCTTGCAGGGATAGAGTGGACGGGTAGTTGCGAGGCAGGATCACTTTTGCGGTTGTTTCCATCTTTTGATCGGTAGGTTACATGTGTAGTAACCTCCTTTTTGGTTTTTGTACTTTTGTATCTAGAAAGACTCCATCAGACTTGTATTTTGACTTAGAAAAGAGAGTTGGTAAATATATGTACAGTTGAAAAATGTGGATCAGTATTATAGTCTTTTCTTTATGAGATTCAGTGATGTTCATTATATGCATATTCATATTCTTATTGATATTGTTGATTCCAACTAGGAATACAACCACATTTAACCTTTATTACTTGTTTAATGAATTAACTTCATAACTCGAGATTTCTACTTAAAACTAAATTTTCATAAATAATTCTGAAATAAGGTATTTTGATCTTGGTTTTTGGCTTACTTGGAATTGTGCATATCTTAAGATATGATACAATCTAAGTGCCTGTCACATCCAAACTTGGGTCGTGACAGGCTATAAGGCGTAGGAGGACTTATTCTTCTGGGCTCCATCATGTAGACCATATGGGTTGTGTACCCATCTACCGCTTCTTCATTGGCAATATTGCTTGTTTGGCTCTTAGCTTGTTGCCTTGGTCCGCTCTTTTCCGGGAAAGGCAGATGTCTGAGAAAATCGGGTTCCCGAAAGACTTCGGTCTCCGTTTGTATGAAATTAGCGATCGCGGCTTGACTGTTTGCTAACACACATTTAGACGGTTCTATCTCTCCTTCCTTGTATTGCTTTTTGACCCAATTTTTAAAGACAAAGCATTCCTCAATGGCAAAACTTATCACTCTGTGATAAGGGCAATATTTGGGGTCGTCGGTCATATTCGCTTCTTGAGGTCTTTTTGATTCTGGCAATTGTAGACCGTTTCTTAGGGTATCCTTGAAAATTTTACAGACTTTTTCCCTTCTGAAGGAATAGACCTTATCCAGCTTCTCTTTCAGTAGAGATTCTCCTCCCTCTCCGAACACTGGCTTCTGAGGAAGGTTGGCATTAGGCCCGCTCATCCCTTGCTTATTTCAGTTAGCCGAAATGTTAAAGCTTCAGCATCATCGGAATTTCCGCCTTTGCGGTTATCGTCCTTTCGGTTTCTCTAGGACCTATTGTTATTTTGGGAATCAGAGGAGAACTCCTGCTTTGAGTGCTCCACATCTGAACTTTCCTGGTCAGCTCTTATAATGTTTTGAGACCCGTGGTATATAGAAGCGGGGCCATCCAATTGTTGAGATTTCCGACGAGGAGGCTGACAGATTTGTCCTGCTCTATCGACGGTTCACATTTGACGAAAAGATTACACCATCGGGTTATAAAATCCATGCTGCTTTCGTTGTTCTTTGGCTTGGTCCTTACGAGGTCGGCAATGGTGATCTTATCGCTGACACTCATGAACCTTTTGTTAGGAATATATATGCCCTAGATGCCATTAGTGTATGATATAGTGGATGCTTGGACATATATATAGAGGACTTTCTTACTCGACATGATAGTATGCTATTTAGTTGCACTTTATCTTAACATGTACACTTGTATTATTATACTATCTCTTTAATACATGTTGATAATGACCTTAGGATGTTAGCTTGACTACCAGGACTATGATGTTGATCATACTACTGGGACTTGTGTAGTCCACAAGCACATCCCTTAATTGTTTCTAGTCGAGAGAGTATCGAGATAAGGCATCGAAATTCCAAAGAAAACTAGTATGTACGTTTCTTGACCCTGTAGGGGGCGATGGTTGATCCCATAACCATTGGTGTTAGACATCAAAGATTGTACACATGTGCTCATTAGTGATTGGGTACACCAAACAGGACTTGCCGAGAACTCCTAGATTGTACTATACCTATCGTCGGATAGCGGTTCTCTGGTGGCACTGGTACAGGTTAGTCTGTAGACCCGAAATCATCATAGTGTCTTGTGTGGTTCCCACTGTGCTTTGATTTCCTCCCTACCACAGCTCAAAGGAGTCGTGTAAACAGGTAGATTTTGGGTACAGTCTCGAGTCACATGAAGACAGTGAGCGATATGAGGGGTTTCGTCTCTCCCGGAATTAGGAGTTGATGTTCCGCTATACTTGAATGGCTATAACAATAAGTCCCTAACCATGGCTGATGAGATTTACTGGTAAGTATTATCAGTAGTTTCTCGAACCGTTATGAGCCACAAATCAGCATGACTTATCAAGTTACTGGGGTCTGACGATTTCACCCCTAGACTCGATATGCGACATATAAGACAAAGAGACAGGATTGTACGGTAAGTGTTACTTATAGGCTTCATGGGAGTTCGGACAAGCTTACTTGTTGATCTTCTAATCGCTCAATACCTGGGTAGCCATTACGTCCAGCAAGTACCGCTAACGGCTTGTGGGTAACTGATGTGATCATTACCTACTGCCGGCGTATTGACGAGTCTTTAGAGACCCACACAGAGGTTTCTTAGTTCATGTGAAACGAAGTAGGGCACATATGTTGATATGTGTGGGAGCCTGATTAAATACGAATATGTGATACCGTATTCTAATCTGGCGACATTTGATATCGGTTAGAATATATGTAAGATAACCGGATTATTGAATCAAGTGTTGATTTGATAATCTGATATACAGATAAATGATATTAGTCGGTTATATATGATATAACCGGATTATTAAATCAAGTGTTGATTTAATAATTTGATATATATTTATATTTGATATGATTATATATTAACTAATATTAAGCTCACTAATTATTTTCTACTCTTAATATATATATATATGTGTGTGTGTGTGTGTGTGTGTGTGTGTGTGTGTGTGTGTGTGATATATATATATGAAGCATGGTTTTTCTATTTTGAGAAAATAGAAAAAGAGGTGGAAATTGGACAGATATTTGTGGTATAGTGTAAAGCATGGCTTGTTCATTTTTTTTATTCATTTAGCTACACTATTGAAGCATGGTTGTATTTTTCTATTAGGTTTTATTTCATGCTTCAATAAATGATGACCCATATGAGAGCCGTTCTCTTCACTTACTCATTTTCATGCTAGCTCATTCACTCTCTAGCTCTCACCATTATCTCCTTCTTCCTTCTCAAAGCCCTAACCCTCACATGAGTTGTGAACCCTAGGGCTTTAGAAAAATCATAGTGAGCTAAAACACCCTACTTCATTATCCTAGTCTATATTAGCACTTTAGACTAGGTTGTTTATTTCACTAATATTATATCAGTAAAGAGGTAGCTTGACCTAGAAAAAATTCGGGTGGATCATTTTCAACACGAAGATTGCGAAGCAAGTTTATGCACTTCTTCAGGTGGAGCTACGAGGAGTCACAGGGACTACAACCCGGAGCTTTAGAAGAGAAGGACTTTGTCTACAAAGGTTGTAGTCTTCATCTCTTAGTATAGAATTTTCTATATGTTCATATAAACCCTAATACTCTAGTTAGATTCTAGGTTAGTGTAGCTTAGCACCCGAAAATTTTTAAATTGCATGCTTGATACCGGTTAAAACCTTGTGGTGGTGTTAGGATACACTTTCATGGTATCAGAGTCAAGCTAGAATATTAAGGGAAGTCTTTACGACGTTAAAGTGTTCGATCGAGTTTCGAAACCCATATTTTGCTAAGTTTCTGTCCATTTTTCAAAGGTTGAAATTTTCGAGATTAAAAATATGCAGAAAATTGTGCAAGGTATTTTATGGAGCCACAAGAAAAATGAGACCCCATCACTACTAAACCGCCGCGTAACCGCGGACTAACCAATGTTTTGGCAGCGGTTCCGCCGCAAGTTTATGTAGTTGAGGGTTCGTTCTTCTTGTGTTGCTCCATTGTGATATTTGGCACTTTCTGGGTATTTCTAGTGAGGTTCAAGTTGTTGAGGTCTCTATGATTTGTGGGTGTTTGATAATTCGATCGAAATGTTTAATATCGTCTAGATTATTATGATATGTGATACAATATTTAGAATCCACAATAATTAGTTTTGTGAAAACTAGTTAGTGTTTTGTAAATTTAGCATTTTAGTCTCTTTTGATCCATTGCCATAAAGTTTTGATTCGGATCAAAACTCCGTCGCAATCTCGTATTGTACGCGAACACTCACCGGGAAACACTACTAGACACTCACGCCTCTAGCCCCGACCAAGTGACTGTAGGAGAACCTCGTTTCCAAAAGCATCCACTCGGCTGCTCGCGACCAGATGTTCCGCCTAAGTGCATTTCGTTGACGGTATCGGGGGTGCGGCTATCTGCTAAAGTTTTCGACGAGCATTCGATCAATTAATCAGGAATCTTGTTGAATTACCCGACTAAGTTATTGAAAAGTGTTTTCGATTTGAGACTAAAATGCAAGGTTTATAGGTTATGCATGAAATTCGGAATATGAGATATTCCGGATTTATGATGTCAAAGGAATATGCGGATTCTAAATATTGTAGTTTTTCATTTCTTTTCTGCGACCGTAAGTGTAATATGTGGTGTATCCCCGATCTCGTTGCTATATGTCAATGACATTCGGGATACGCATATTTACTTACGTTGATGACATATGATATTATGTGTTGCTGTGATATGTTATATTGGATCGTCGTGATTGAATATCTGGGGGGTTTTGCGTGAGATGAGAGTTTTTCAATTTTCATTCGTGTAAATTTGTATGTAATATTCTTTTATTGGGGCACTTCCGGATTGAGGATGATGTCGCCATTGATGTATATTATTTACTTTTCCGTGTTAGGATAGACCCAAAGCGGGGAGCACAAGTAAACGGGTTCTAGAGTCCAGTGGGAGACCATCTCGAGGAGTCGAGACCGGGTCTGCTAACTCTAGAATCGGCAGGGTTGCTTGCCGCTCTCGTAGGGGTCTAGAGATTTAGGTTTAGCTATTCATCACGACCGTGGAATCCGTGTTTTTCATTACTGGCTGAATTTAAAACACGGACCTCCTAGTATATCCAATATTTCATATGTTGACTTCTGCTGCTTGATTTTTGTGATGTGATCATATAACTGCATGAGACGAATTCTATATATATGATATATAAAATAAACGTTGCTTATATTTTGCATCCACGCTAGTCCAGCTCCCGCCCTGCCGTTAGTTAAGTAACCTAACGGTGCATGACGGGGCCCCGTAGCAAATGCGGATGGCATAAGCGTACGTTCTATTTTCGTTTCTTTTCTGTGATGTTTAGGGAAACATAAATGATAGGACTTCATTAATGAGATTAATGGAAAGAAAAGAAACCTAAATATATTGTAGAATCAATTTTTTTTAAAAAGGTAGCTCTAGTTCTTGCTTTGCATAGTGGTATTCCTTGATGAATATCCATTACCTCATTCGATGAGGAAAGAGCCGAGATCCCTTCACTGAGAGTGATCTCTTTAGCAAAACTAGCAAATGCTACAACCCACTCAGTTTTGTTTTGATAGCTTCTCTAGTTCTTGCTTTGCATAGTGGTATTCCTTGATGAATATCTAGCACCTCATTCGATGAGGAAAGAGCCGAGATCTCTTCACCGGGAGTGGCCTATTTAGAAAAGCAAGAAATTGCTACGAAAACCACTTCTTTTCAAAACACTAGATTCTACAACGATATCAAGTTCATTACGATAAAGGTTTTCTTCAAAACCAGTCGTAGCCTTCCGTCATTTCAGATAAGTACTATTTAGTATTCATGCTGCGTTTGTTGACCATAGCCAAGACGCAGTGGACGGTAGCTGATTTGTGCTTATCTGCCGTATGTGATGAGATTGGATTAGGGTAGTCGTACGGCTTTGTTGACCTTAGCCAAGGGTCGTATGGGTGGGTTTAATTCAATCACGAAATGACGGGTCGAACTTGGCTAGCACTTATGATTTGTTGACCATAGCCAAGATCATAAGTCGCTAGGGGTAAAAACAGATATTGGGTATTTCAAGTGTTGAAATTTGCAATGAGATTGCATACCTTCTATGAGATAGTTGGATTTTGATACCCACTGCGAGTAAGTATTACTCTTGGGAGAGTTTTCCACTTTACAATTAGCCGATCCAGTAGGTGTCTAAGAAAGGTGTTAACGGGGTTATGCCCCTGCAGAAACGAGGTTATTTAATTAGTTCCATGCGAAAGTATGAGGAGACTCTCTCGGAGTACAAATACCTGCCTAGCCGACCGATTGGCAAACTTGTAGGGTGTAATTAATCCCGGCTAATCCTACCTTTTAAGGTTTGAAGGAAGATTTGATAAAAACAGTGGGAGCCATCCTGATTAGATAAAATAATAACCAATCTATTCTTGCAAAAAGCGCACGCTAAAGCGTTTCCTTCTCTCTCTCTCCAGGTAGTGACCATGACACGCCTTAATAAAGATAATAATATGGATGTATTGACCGAACCTGCTTATTATGAGCTGGGGAACATTGGTTCCGCTCTATCTTTTGACTGTCATAAGTCTGAGCAAGAAATAGGAGAATATCAGGATTCCCACGCAACCCGAACGAAGAAAGAGTACTATGATGCATCTTCTTCGGGTGTGTTCGTACCGAGAACTGTTTCTCAACTTGCTCTATGTCCTGGGTATTGGATACCGGATCAGGATCCCACGTATGTAATTTATTACATGGGTTAAGGAGAGGTAGAGAACTAGGAAAAGATGATATGTCTCTCAAAGTAGGGAATTGAGCAATTTTTGCAGCCAAAGCGGTTGGCGAATATCACCTAGTATTACCAAATGGTATTACAATGATTATGAACGACTGTCATTACGTACCAAACATGATGTGCAATATTATATCAGTTTTTTTATTACATAAAGAAGGATATAACTTTGTATTGGAGGACAATATTATGAACATTTTCCTAAATCAAGTATTGATTGGGTTTGGTACGTTATGTAATGGTATATACGTTCTAAATCAAACTACAGTTCTAAACACACAGAACACACACAAGAGGAAAAGTTCAGAAATGAACGAAGCCTTCTTGTAGTATTGTAGACTAGGTCATATCAATGCGACAAGACTAGCTAACTTACATAAACATGGATATTTGAATCAGTTCGAATTTACATCTTATGAAACTTGCGAGTCATGTCTCAAAGGGAAGATGACCAAAACTCCGTTTACAGGACACGGAGAAATAGCTACTGAACTCTTGGGACTGATACATAGTGATGTATGCGGTCTTATGTCTACACATGCTAGGAATGGTTTCTCATACTTCATTACATTCACCGATGATCTCTCAAGATTCGGACATGTGTTCTTGTTGAAACACAAATCTGAAGCTTTTGAGAAATTCAAGGAATATAAAAACGAAGTAGAGAACCAGAAGGGTAAAAGTATTACAATCCTACGATCTGATCGGGGAAGAGAATACTTAAGCACGGAATTCCGAGACTACTTAAAAGAGAATGGGATTCTCTCTCAGCTTACTCCTCCGTATACACCACAGCACAATGGAGTATCGAAGCGGAGAAATCGCACTCTATTAGATATGGTGCGCTCTATAATGAGCAATGCCGAGTTTCCTTTTTTTCCTTTTGGAATTATGCACTTAAGACAGCCGCATACCTATTGAATAAGGTTCTGACCAAATCAGTGCCTACCACTCCATATGAGATATGGAATGGAAAGAGACCATCTCTTAAACGAGTTAAGATATGGAATTGCCCGGCTTATGTTAAAAAGAAAAATCTGAACAAGCTCGAGGCAAGGTCTGTTTTGTGCAAATTTGTGGGATATCCAAAGGATTCATATGGATATATTTTCTACCATACTAAGAAACAAAAAGTGTTTGTTTCTCAACATGTCACCTTTTTAGAAAAGGAATTTCTTGTGAAAGAAATTAGTGGTAATGAGGTAGAGCTGGAAGATGTTCCAGCTATACAAACTATAACTGACAATTTGGTAGAACCGGGGGATTCAATGGTCCCCGACGAACCCCAGCCACTCCGCAGATCTAGTAGGGTTCCTCATCCACTTGAGAGATACTACAGTTTTCTTATAGACGGTGAGAGCGAGGATTGCATCATGGAAGATGATGACCCAAATAGTTTTGAGCAGGCCATCACAAGTGGGGACTCTGTGAAATAGCTAGATGCTATGCGATCTAATATGGAATGCATGTACACCAACAAAGTATGGACTTTGGAAGTTGCTCTTGAAAGGGTAAAACCCATCGGGAGTAAGTGGATCTTTAAGAAGAAAATTTGTGTAGATAGAAAGGTTGAAACCTTCAAAGATAGACTTGTAGTAAATGGTTTTCGTCAACGACCAGGTGTCAACAATGATGAAACCTTTTCTCCTGTCGCTATGCTTAAGTCCATCAGGATCCTACTTGCCATTGCTGCATACCATGACAATGAAATATGGCAGATGGACGTCAAGACCGCTTTTCTAAATGGTGATTTAGAAAAGAGTGTGTACATGACACAGCGAGAGGGCTTCGTAGATAGTGGGAGCAGCGGAAAGGTGTACAAGCTGCTTAAATACATCTACGGATTAAAGCAGGTATCGCGGAGCTGAAACATCTGTTTTGATGAAGCTATCAAAGAGTTTGACTTCATCAAAAATGTAGATGAACCATGTATATACAAGAAAGTTGTAGAGAGTAAGGTTGGCTTCCTCGTATTGTACGTGAATGACATACTCTTGATAGGAAACGATATTCCTATACTACACTTAGTCAAGCTCTTCTTATCACACAAGTTCTCCATGAAAGATCTGGGTGATGTCTCCTACATCCTGGGGATTAAAATCTATAGACATAGATCTAAACGGATGTTGGGATTGTCCCAACCTAGATACATTGACACCATACTAAAGAGCTTTAGTATGGAAGATTCTAAGCGTGGTAATTTACCAGCTTGTTCAGGAATCACTCTCTCCAAAGAGATATCTCCCAAGACAGATTTGGAGAGGGCTCCCATGCAAGGGATACCCTATACTTCAGCAGTCGGGTCTATCATGTATGCGATGTTATGTACCAGACTGGATGTAGCTTATTCACTAGGTGTAGTGAGCAGGTATCAATCAGGTCCTGAGGAAAAGCACTGGACAGCTGTGAAGAACATTCTTAAGTACTTGAAAAGTACTAAAGAAATGTTCTTAGTGTATGGTAACGGTGAACTCCAGATGGAGTCCTTTACCGATTCAAGCTTCCAGAATGATAAGGACGATAGTAAGTCGGTATGTTGGAAGAGTTCCAAGCAAGATACCGTAGCAGACTCGACGATGGAGGCTAAATACATCGCTACCAATAATACTGCCAAAGAGGCTGTCTGGATGAAGAAGTTCATTGCTGAACTTGGTATGGTTCCATCCATTGAGCATCCAATACATGTGTATTGTGATAACAATGGAGCTGGGGCTTTGGTGAAGGAACCCCGGTCCCATCAGAGATCTAGACATATTCTTAGACGGTATCACTTGATCCGGGAGATAGTAGATCGTCGGGAGATCGAGGTCAGCATAGTTGACACGAAAGATAACGCAGCAGATCCACTCATGAAGGCCCTCCCCCAGACACAGTTTGAGAGACTTATTGGGATGTTGGGTATGAAATACTACAACAACTGGCCTTAGTGCAAGTGGGAGATTGTTAGGAATATGTATGCCCTAGAGGCCATTATTGTATGATATAGTGAATGCTTGGACATATATATAGAGGACTTTCTTGCTCGACATGATCGTATGCTATCTATTTTCTCTTTATCTTAACATGTACACTTGTATTATTATATTATCTCTCTGATACATGTTGATAAAACCATTAAGATGTTAGCTTGACTACCAGGACTATGGTGTGAATCATACTACTGGGACTTGTGTAGTCCACAAGCACATCCTTTAATTGTTCTTAGTCGAGAGAGTATCGAGACAGGGCATCGATATTCCAGAGTGTGTACGTTTCTTGACCCTGTAGGGGACGATGGTTGATCCCATAACCATTGGTGTTTGACATCAAAGATTGTATACAGGTGCTCATTAGAGAATGGGTACGCCAAACAGGAATCGCTGAGAACTCCTAGATGGTACTATACCTATCGTCAGATAGCAGTTCTTTGGTGACACTGGTACAGGTTAGTCTGTAGACCCGAGATCGTCATAGTGTCTTGTGTGGTTCCCACTGTGCTTTGATTTCCTCCCTACCACGGCTCAAAGGATACATGCAAACAGGAGGATTTTGGGTACAGTCCCGAGTCACATGGAGGAAGTGAGCGATAGGAGGGGTTTCGTCTCTCCCAGTATTGGGAGTTGATGTTGTGCTATACTCGATTGGCTATACCAGTAAGTCCCTGGTCAGGGCTGATGAGATTTACTGGTAAGTGTTATCAGTAGTTTCTCGAACCGTTATGAGCCACAAATCGGCATGACTTATCAAGTTATTGGGGTTTGACGATTCCACCCCTAGACTCGATATGCGACATATAAGACGAAGAGACTGGACTGTACGGTAAGTGTTACTTATAGGCTTCATGGGAGTTCGGACAAACTTGCTTGTTGTTCTTCTAATCGCTCAATACCTGAATAGCCGTTATGTCTAACTAATACCGCTGATGGCTTATGGGTAAGATGTGATCATTACCTACTGCTGGCGTATTGACGAGTCTTTAGAGTCCCACACAGAGGTTTCATAGTTCAAGCGAAACGAAATAGGGCACTTATGTTGATGTGTGCGGGAGCCTGATTAAATACGAGTATGCGATACCGTATTCTAATCTGGCGACATTTGATATCGGTTAGGTTATATGTGATATAACCGGATTATTGAATCACGTGTTGATTTAATAATGTGATATACAGATAAATGATATTAGTCGGTTATATATGATATAACCGGATTATTAAATCAAGTGTTGATTTAATAATTTGATATATATTTATATTTTATATAATTATATATTAACTAATATTAAGCTCACTAATTATTTTCTACTCTTAATATATAATTATATATATGTGTGATATATATATATATATATATGAAACATGGTTTTTCTATTTTGAGAAAATAGAAAGAGGGGTGGAAATTGGAGAGATGTTTGTGGTATGGTGTAAAGCATAGCTTGTTCATTTTTTTATTCATTTGGCTACACTATTAAAGCATGGTTGTATTTTTCTATTAGGTTTTATTTCATGCTTCAATAAGTGATGAGCCATATGAGAGCCATTCTCTTCACTTGCTCATTTTCATGCTAGCTCATTCACTCTCTAACTCTCACCATTATCTCCTTCTTCCTCCTCAAAGCTCTAACCCTCACATGAGTTGTGAAACTTAGGGCTTTAGAAAAATCCTAGTGAGCTAAAACGCCCTACTTCATCATCCTAATCTAGATTAGCACTTTAGACTAGGTTGTTTACTTCACTAATACTATATTAGTGAAGAGGTTGTTTGACCTAGAGAAACTTCGGGTGGATCATTTTCGACACAAAGATCGTGAAGAAAGTTCGTGCACTTCTTCAAATGGAGCTACGAGGAGTCGTAGGGACTACAACCCGGAGCTTTAGAAGAGAAAGACTTAGTCTACAAAGGTTGTACTCTCCATCTCTTAGTATAGAATTTGTTATATGTTCATATAAACCCTAATACTCTAGTTAGATTCTAGGTTAGTGTAGCTTAGCACTCCGAAAATTTTAAAATTGCATGCTTGATGCCGGTTAAAACCTTGTGGTGGTGGTAGGATACACTTTCACCTTTGTCGAAATAGAGATTCCATTTAGACGAAGTAGTAACGGAGCCATCCGGTATGCTCGTGTACCAGTCGAAAGCGACATCGGTTAAGCTATTAACAAACTGGTGGAGGAGAAGCGCATCATTACCTCCAATATTCCCGCATGAGGCTTTAAAGTGGGCGATGTACTGATTCGCATTTCCCGTCCCATCGAATCTTCCGAATTTGGGGATGACATAGCCACCATGAAACTCTACCAGATCATACTGAGAAGGATATGGTCTTCCACTACTGCTGATATCTTTTTGCACTTCGGCTTCGACTACCAATGTTTTGACTTTGTTGGCGACCAAATCGATGACTTGATCTTGCTTAGCGTGTTGCTGTCATCGGTAGTCAAGACATTTCCCGAGATAGGATGCGGACGACTTTCATGCAGCTCACCCATCTTTGGATTTGAGGTAATAGGCGTCGGCTGCCTCGGAACACCGTTTCCCGGTTCATGAGCAGAGCCATGCGCTTAATTGTGCGACTGAGAGGCAAGTTGGGCTATGAGATGTAAGACGACGTTTGTCAAGTTATCAATTTATGAGTAGAGCTTGGCCATCTCCTTGTCATTGTTTCTGAGTTGCTTCTAGAGCTCTTGGAGAAGTTGTTGCTCTGCGGTCTTGGGACGGAAGATTGACTCCTCTTCACTTTCCTAGCCGACTCCTCATGAACCGAGAGATCTCTCTGCTTATCCGCCTCACTGGAAGGGTTTTCATTACCTTACAGAGGAGGCTGGTCTTGGGAAGTGGCATCTACATTCATATCAGATTGAATTTGAGATGTGATGTCCCCGTCCTTGCTCTTGCTGTGCGTTTCCACCATGTAGACAGTGTGGATCACATATCCAGCCATCTCTTTATTTTTGGCGAGGTAACCTTGTTCTTGGAACATCATGAAGTTCAGCCTAGCATGAGCCCTAGCCCTTTTGTTGGCTCTACATCTGAGCCTTTTCTGTATTAGCTTCTCGATTTTAAGGGCTTGACGGGCATCCGTCATCCAGGAAGCCATCGTGAGTCGATTAACGGGGAGCTTAGAGAAGATACCCGATGGTGCAGTTGTCAGGGGCACCGCTGGAGCTCGCCCGAGATGCATTGTTGCTTTGTTGGTGTTGAAGGCCTTGCCCCCAGCTGGGGCTATGGAAAGTCGTTCAAACACGGACTTGGGTATAGTTAGTGGTGCCCTCAAGATCACCACATTTGGCCTCCTGCCTTTTGAGGACGGTCTGTCTGTTACTGGAGCTCGAAGAGCTGGGATGGCGTTAGCTGGCACGAACATAATAGAGCCAAATGGTAGTGGCGGCTCCTCCAACTGTCGCCAGAGACTGGCCGGGAGGATCGTCCTGGCGTCCATCTTCATCATGTAGGAGATGGGAGCTGTGTCAAGTGCTGAGCTGGTCCTTGGAGACATTGTTAGGGCTTGATCGCTTGAAATCCTGCATGAAAAAGCATTATTTCAGTATAAATATCAATATGTATGTTGATTGAGTTCGCATAAACGTTTAACCCGAATATGAGAGGAGAGAGAAGGTCCCACCGGGCGTGCCAAAATCTGTAGGGTGTTTTTTGTCACCCCATTGAGATAGAAGACACGCGTCGCTTGTCAGGCGTACTATAGATCCCTCCTGCCTAGGGTAGGCCGGGGTATATTGATTGTGGAGATTCGAATCTCCAGCAGCTGCGGACTAAGCTGTCGTTAATTACCCCTCGCCTTTCGGACGAAGGAACCTCCGATTGACGGGCCAAATTGGTCATGCGAACTCAATGTGTAGTGTGTGTGTGTTGTGTTTTGAGGGGTCTTGGGTATATCGGGGGCCTCGCAGAGTTTATAGAGGTCCTGATACCCGAATAGTGAGCTGGGGGTCAAGAGGGCTAGCAGCCCCCTGAGGGGTGCGGAGCAGCGTCCCGTTAGAAATTTTTTCTAACGGGAAAAGTGTTGTGGAGTGTGTGTGTGTGTGTGTGTGTGTAAAGGTGAATAGCGTTCAAAGGATGCATGGGCACCGGCACCTCACGCGCCCGGCACGCGAGCGCTAGCCGCCTGCAGAAAAAGGGGCCCAGCCCCTGTACTTGGAGTCGTACTCCTAATTAACTTTTGGAGTTAAACTCCTAAAAGAAAGACAAAAGGGCTTAACCCCTACACTGGGAGTTGTACTCCCAGTTAACTTTTGGAGTTGAACTCCTAAAAAGAAAGACTTTTTTCTTTTATTTTCTTTTCTTTTCGTTTTTTTTTCCAGAGTTTAACTCCCAAGTGATTTTCGGAGATGATGAAAGGGGATCCCTTTCTTCTCCCTTGAGCCTTAGATCTTCTCTTGAGTCATGGATCTTCCCAAAGTGGGGTTTTTGGAGATGTGTCTCCTTCTTCCTCCTCTCTGTTGGCTGGATCTTAGAGAAAAGGGGGGAGACTTAAAGATCTCCCCTTTTAGTGATTTGATGAGAGATCTGAGCTCTCCTTCGTGAGTTTTATGGTGAAAAACTATTTCATTTTAGAAAAAGAAGAGTTAAACTCTGGGTTTAATTCAGTAAAGAGAAGAAGGTTTAGAACCTTAAGGAAGGAGAATGTTGGCTATAGTGCCCTCAAGTCAATTATTGGATCGCAGGCACGCAATTGCGATGATTGAGGGAGGATCTATACGGATAGAACAGTCTTACTCAAGATGATAGTATACTATATGATTTGTCTTTATCATCATATACATGCTTTAAGTGGCATTATATATCACTATTACATGTTGATAGAGCCCATAAGATTTTTGCTTGACTACCAGCAGTATGATGGCGATCATATATGTGAGAGCTGGGTGGTCTGTAACCACATCCTTAAATGTCCTTAGTCGTAGGAGTTTCAAGACTGGCCGATCTCACAAGCCATTGGTGTCAGTTTGTTCACCTAAGATGTATACAGGTGCTCATTGGGTTATGAGTGCACCGGACGGACTTGCCGGGAACATGCTAGTTAGTATTATATCTATTGTTAGATAGCAGTTTCCAGGTCACATGTGTACAGGTTAGTCTGTCGACCTGAGATCGTCATTTATCTCGTGTGAGTTCCCACTGTGCTTTGATTACTACCCTACCACGGCTCAAAGGAGTCATGCAAACAGGTTTTAGTTGGGTACAGTCCCGAACCACATGGAGGCAGTGAGCAGATCGTCGGGGATTCGTCTCTCCCGGTATTGTGGGTTGATGTCGCATTATGCACGGGTGGCCATCACCGGAAATCCTTGGCCAAGGTATTAGAGAATTACTGATCTAGGATCGGTAGTTTCTCAAGTGGTGATGGGTTTCATACCGACACTAAATGTTGCGTTATTAGGGGTCTGACTTTATCCACGCCCTAGAATCGATATGCGATACTCATAGACAAACGGACCGGACTGTACGGATATTGTCACTGTCAGGATCAATAGGGGTTTCAGGATGAGTTTGCTCGTCGGCCTCCCTTTCGCTCAATACCTGGGTAGCCGTTACGTACAGCTAATGTCGCTGACGTGCTTGTGGTTAAACCCACTTCCAGCGTATTGACGAGTCTTTAGAGTCCCACACAGAGGGCTTCCCAACTTCGAGCGAAATGATGTAGAGATCGTATGGTTTTACGGCAGCGTTCGATCATATACGTGCACTTGTGCACGTATCATGATTCGGACGAATAATACTAGTGGGCTTTGGTTTAAGCCGGATCCTGTTATTATATTGTAAGATTATTTTCGTCTCATTGTATTCGTATTTTGTCGGAATACGGATGCGGGTATGTATATACAGATGAGGGGTATTCTTGTAATTTATTACAAGTTACTTCTAAAAGATGCCACCTCATTTTGGTTTCAACCTTATGGATTAAAAGGTTAATGAGGTGGAGGATGAGGGCTTTATTGCAATTGTTCAAGCATGACTCATATGCGTGACTCATTGTTGACAAAATGTGCCATGCTTGATATTTTGAGTGTTATGAGATATTTGTGGTGAGATATTTTTTCTTGAGTTGGTTTTCTTTAGTTTCTACCATGCTCACACAAATACTCACACAACACTTAGCTATTTTCAAAACTTTTGTTTTCTTTGCCTCACACTCTCATCCTCCAATGGCTTCTTCTTCTTCCTCCACCCTTCAAGTCTCATGTGTTGAGAAACCTAGGGTATCTAGAGACAAATTAATCCTTCATCACTCTCTACTTCTTCTACGGTATCTAGTGTAGCGATATAAGTACCCTAGTTATCTTGGATACGAGGTTGGAGCTCGATTGACAGACTCTCAGGTGGATCATCTTCGATGGGGGGAGACCGGATATCAAACTTGATCAAGGAAGCCTTGAGGAGCTTGGGATAAAGGTTAAAGATGTAAGTGCACGGCGGCGCCCCGGCCGTCAATCCGACGGCCAAACGCGGAAACGGTGATAAACTTAAATTTTGCGGACTTAGCAAACCGGCACCACCGCGCACTAAACACCCGGATCGTAACCATTAACAAGTCTAAGCTAACTAGAAGATGGGTTAGAGATATACCGACTAATCCGAGTCCTCCGGTCTTCATCTCCACTCCGATCTCCTCGCGGGATCTCCGTCCGTCTCCTCCTCGCCGGAAGGGCACCACATCGCCTGTAGCTTTTACGGGCTCCCACCTCAATACCGAGGCAACTCGGGCGCGAAGCTGGCGAATCGACGCGTCCAAGATTTGCTGTAGGAAGTGTAGTGTAGAGTGCATGTCTCACTTTAGGGTTTGTTGCCATTTGTAGATGATGGAGGAAATAAGATAAGAAAAATGGTGCTTGCATTTTTCTTAGCATGAAAAGAGATCAAGAATGAAAAACACTCTCAAAGATGAAGCTCTCTCCTTCTCTTTTCTTCTTCTCTTTTTTTTCTAATGAAAACTCCTCTCTTTTAGAAGATGGTGGAGGAAAGATTATGAAGCAAGAAGGGAGGTGATGGTAGTAAAAGGAGGAGGGTGACCACATCCAAACATAATCATCACAAAACTCAAATCCAAATCAAATCCATTCTTATCACAATAAATGCATGAAAAGCAAAGATGATTTCATAATAAATCATCTTGCAAATAAAACCTCCACAATGTGTTATTTGCAAACTTGCAAATAACCCCCTCCATCGGAAAAGTCCGGCCGGGAAAGAACAAAGGAAAACCGGCCGGAACGGAATGCAAACTGGCAACTCCAGAAAACTGGTCCCGTAATAAATTACAGAAAAACCCCGATACTGTGCATACACACCCGCATCTGTATTCCGTCCGGATACAAATGCAAAGAGACAAAATCTACACTATACTAAACTAGGACCGGCTTAAACCAAAACCGGCTAGTAAAAACTGTCCGATCCTGATCCGTGCAATACCGCACGTATCTGATCGAACCTTGCCATATATCCATACGGCCACTAGTACAAAGCTGTCCGATCCTGATCCGTGCAATACCGCACGTATCTGATCGGACCCTGCCATATCTCCATACGGCCTCTACAGCGTTTCGCCCGAAAGCTTGAGTAACTGAAAGTGTGGTGGACTCTAAAGACTCGTCAATACTATGGCTGTGGATTTAACCACTAGCACGTCAGAGGTATAAGCCAATACGTGACGGGCCACCAGCTATTGACTAAAAGGGACGTCGATGAGTGAACTCATCCTGACATCCTACTGAGCCTGTCAGTGACAATATCCGTACAGTCCGGTCCGTTCTTCTACGAGCATCGCATGTCGGGCCTAGGGGGTTGGTAAAAGTCAGACCCCCAAAAGCGGTACAAGTCATGTCGGAGTGTAGCCCAGAACACCCTGAGATACTACTGGAATACCTACCAGTAAATCTCCTGCCTTGGCCAAGGTCTTCGTGTAATGGCTCTCCTAGACACAGCGCGACCTCACCCCCAATACCGGGAGAGACGAACCCCTGAAGATCCGCTCACTGCCTCCATGTGGCTCGGGACTGTACCCAACTAAAACCTGTTTGCACGACTCCTTTGAGCCGTGGTAGGGTAGTAATCAAAGTACAGTGGGAACTCACACGAGACAAATGACGATCCCCAGGTCGATGAACTAACCTGTACACATGTCACCAGGGAACTGCTATCTGACGTCAGGTATAAGACCAACTAGCATGTTCCCGGCGAGTCCTGTCCGGTGTACTCATAACCCAATGAGCACCTGTATACATCTTAGGTGAACCAACTGACACCAGTGGCTTGTGAGACCGGCCACCGCCCCTCGTCGGGGTCTCGACTGTATAACTAGTCTACTCTGGAGAATCGATGCCCTGTCTCGAAACTCCCACGACTAGGGACCTTTTAAGGATGTGCTAATAGACTCCAGCTCTCACTTATATGATCGCCCTCATACTGCTGGCAGTCAAGCAAGAATCCCAGGGGCTCTATCAACGTGTAATAGCGACCTGTCAGGTCACCTAAAGCTGTACACGATGATAAAGGTAAACCAGATAGCGTACTATCATCTCGAGTAAGACTGTCTTCCCGGGATAGGTCCTCCCTCAATCATTGCAATCACATGCCTGTGACCCAATAATTGACTCTGAAGGCACTATCTCCAACAATCTCCCACTTGCACTCAAGGCTAATTATTGCGATGTCGCATACTCACAGCCCGTTTGATACCGAACACCCAACTCCTCTACTAGTCAGTCCCACAAAAACCGTTTGTGAAACTATTGCGTTCGAGGAATAGCCTCAGTGAGTGGATCCGCCTTGATGTTTCTTTCTATGTATCTCTATATCTCAAATTCGCGGAGAAAGCCATCTCCTGAAATGAGCAATACCTGTCTTAGAATGTCTGGATGTCTGATGGGACCTAGCTCATAAGTGAACTCCAAATCCAAACTTCTTAGACTGTATCGTCAACTGAATCTAATCAGTATCCTGCGCCATGCCTCCCTCAGTATTGCCTTGGACCACCTGTCCAAAATACTGCCCCTCGTCAGAAGGAAAACTAAAACTCTGACAACCTCCTTGTCGTCCATGTCACCTTGGAAGCCTGGAATGATAATTGTCTCCCGAAAGAGGCTTTCGTTATCATATCCCTAGAACAGCCACTTATGTTCTAAAACTGCTTCCGACTGTTTCTCCAGGATTGGATCAATATCAACTTATTGCATCTAGTGCAAGAACAACATCTGGTGTGGTACTTGACATCTCATGATTGACTCAATTGCCTAAGCAAGTGATCTGCCAATCATGCACATCCCTCTCTACTTTAGTCTATAAGACACCTTTAGAGAGGGTGTCTCCATTACCTGCAGGTATACTACCGTGCCAGGAGTCGTCCATTCTAAATACTCTTAGAATGCTGTCTAAGTACCCAGATTGGGAAACCACCCAAATCTAGATCTAAAACCATAGATCTAGTAACCAGTATGTTTGATATAATGTCCAAGTCCTTTGTGGAGAAACCACTGTGTGACGACCAAAGTATAACCGATCGTAGTATAGGAATTTCTTTTCCTACTCTGTGTATGTCATCCAAATACCAGGATATCACACCCTACTACCTTCTCAACAGATCCATCCCCTATTCTGATGACGTCAAACCCATGACTGTCACATCAGAAATAGATGATCTATCTCCGCTATATCTGCTTTAGTCTATAAATAGACATAAGCCTGATGTCCACCAATGCTTCCGCTGCTCCCACTGACTACGACAACCCTCTGCCAGAGTCATATAGACGTGCACTTCTAAAACTAGTTCAGAACGACGCTATACTCATCCTCCTGCCGGGTCTCGCAGCCTGGAACAACAACAATGGCAAGTGTGGGTAAACAAGAACTTACCTGTCACCGTCCTTGAGGCTACCTGAGTACCTCTCGGGTGCCTGAAGTTACCCACCTTATCTGCGGAGTGGCCAATGGAATGTCAAATCAGATTGAATCTTTAGGTTCCTTATCAAATCTTCAGTAATCGTTTGCGGTTCTGGAATCACTTCCAGTTCTACCATACTCCCACTACTGTTTTCTGAAAAAATGCATTTCTTTTAAAATTGTGGTGAGTGAAGAACAATATCACTATTGATCTTCCAGATGGTAGAAAGTCAACCCTCGTCATAGCCTGGGTCAACCCACAAACAGCCATTACAGAAACGTGCCTTGAGTTATCCAGAGTCTGGTTTTAATCATAAGCCAGACAACTCCCCGTACCTTAACAAAGTTAAGATATGAACTGTTCTATATCCAATATAGAACCAGAGGCACTGATTTAATTGAACCAGATTCAAATCATGCAACTGTCTCCAGTGCATGTCAACTAAATGGAGAGAGGCCGATCAGCGTTACTCAACTTAGGAATGCTTCCAATTATGAGTAACCCGAAAGAGAAGCAAGTTCTCTTAATCATTACTATCAACTGAATACCATACATAAGTATCTACATCTTTGATCACTATGAAGAATCCCGATACTTGCAATACCTGGTTCTCTACTTTATTCAAATACCTATAACTTCTCAAAATTCAGACACTGTGTTTCCACGAAACACCTGTCTAAAAACTAGAGAAGTCATAAGTAAACTGAATATAGTACGAGGACCAAACCCCTCTGTCCTGATGGACCCTGGACAACATACAATACTCTGTATAAGTCCCTTGAGTTAGATAACTCATTCACTGTGTGTCGTAGGTTGAAAACTGTACTTATGGTTAAGAAGAATTACACCGCTGTTCAATGCTCCTTACCTAACCATCCACTGATATAGGTAAATGTCATCGACATAATATCAAAAGGTATATCTCACTCTATAAAAATAGATGTACAGATATATCAATTTGAAATTGGTGCACAACAGCGGATATTCAAAACCAAATATTTGCCGACCGGCAAACAACCCAGATGATCTCCCCAAATATCACCGATTACAACGAATCCCGATATAATGAGGATGATTACCATATTCCCAATAACTTACTCCCACTCATCATCTGTAAAACCATACGGATGTGAGAATCATACCTGGTAAATACATACCCTGGAGTAAGTGTCTAATCGGGAAATCAGTTTTCCATTAACAGTACACAGTTGAACTGAAACATTGAAATGTTTCGATGGGGTATCCTGGTATTCCTAGTAATGCCTCTACCATTATCCAGATTCACAACTATAACCGTATAATTCTTTGCCACCTCTCCAAATCCCTTCATATGTCTTTAGTCATTACCTTCTGTACACCCCTTTAGGCCAAATGGTTTTCTTCCTTCCCTACCGTTCGGCACCAGCCTATGGTTTGGAAGAAGACTATCCAAAAAGCATAAAGGGTGTACTGTCCTAATCCTAGGAGCACTCGCAACGCGAGAGAAGGTGAAGATAAGAGACACCTGAATGTACTTTATTCCTATTTCTCCTGAACCAGGATCCATCCCCGAACTGGAACAAGTTCCTTTCGAGTTCGTATATAACCATACGATGGATTTTCCAATAAAATGGGATCTTCGAAGTGATACGGAGTGTCCTGGAGAAATACAAAGGTGATTTAGGATTGGCGAAGAAATACTTGGTTTGGTCGTGAATAGCAGTCGCAACTTACTTTGCCCTCTTACTAATCCCTTTCTTTGTCTTAACTCAATACCTTCTGTACACCGTTTAGGCTAATTAGTTTTCTTCATTCCCTACCGGTCGGCACCAGCCTATGGTTTGGAAGAAGACTATCCAATTTGCATAATAGGTGTACTACTCCTAAACCAAGGAGTACTCGCAACCTGAGAGAAGGTGAAAAGAAAAGACAACTGAATAGTCCTATCCGTTTTTCTCCAGAACCAGAAACCATCCTCGAAGTCCTTCGAGTTCGTATCTAACCATACGATGGTTTTGTCCAATGGAAGTGGACGTTCGTAGTAATATGGGGTGTCCTAGAGAAAAGGGTAAAAGTAGGAGTGGCAATGAGGTTCGCAACTCTGACAATCCAAAAGCCAGTGTTAAGTAGGTTCGGTCAACTTGGTCACTGAGTCATAGTCTAGGGTCGGGTCAATGGTCGCTGCCAGAGAGAGAGAGAAAAGAAACACTCAGCGTGCACTCTAACCTAGATCAGAATGGTTATCACTTTTTCTAATCAGGAAACCTCCCACTGTACCTCAAATTCTCCTCCAAACCTGAAAGAAGAATTAGTCGGGGTCACCCGAGGAGTAAACCAACTCATCAGTGGGAATCGGGATCCAACTCTCATCGCATGATAACGTGATGGAATCCGCTCACGGTATCACACTCCAGAAGGTATGCGCATATCTGGCAAGTTTCAGTTCTTTTGAAACTCCCGATGTGATTTTTGCCCCATGCTCTTATGACCTTGACTAAGGCCAACAAATCATAAGTCACATGTCAAGTTCTACCCGTCATTGTCCAGGTTGATTTGAACCCACCCGTACAAGCCCTTGACTAAGGCCAACAAGGCTATACGACTGTCCCAAACCAACACATCTATCTATGCAGCATATGAATACCCAATAGCTACCAAACACTGTGCCTTGACTAAGGCCAACAAACACAGCTTGAATACTATTGACTACCCATATGAAACGACGGAGGGCTACGAATGGTTTCTGGCGAAAACCTTTAACGTAGTGAACTTGATATCGTTGAAGGAACGGATAGCTTTTTAGAAAATATAGTGACGAAAACCTTTACTAAAGAGGTCACTCCCGGTGAAGGGATCTCGGCTCTTTCCCCGTAGAATGGGGTGCAGGATATTCCAACTGAATACCACGGTGCAAAGCAAAAGTAATCGGCTATAGTGAAGTTAATGCCCTGACGCAAAACTTCTGTCCAAGGGGTCACTCCCGGTGAAGGGATCTCGGCCCTTGCCTCGTCGACTGAGGAGCAGGATATTCCAAATGAATACCACGATGCAAAACAAAAGTGAACGTCCTTGCAAAAACAGCCTTTTGAAAAGTGTTCCAACAACATCAGAATAGGTTTGTTTAACTTGCATTGATCCGAATCAACGCAGTCCCATCAATTGATCACACCACAAAGAACGAAAATATACTGACGTACGTATATGCCATCCGCATTCGTCACTGGGTCCCGTCATCACCCGTTAGGTTAGCTAACTAACGGCAGAGCGGGGACTGGACTAGCGCGGATGAAAAACATATACAACATCTACTACTATATATACCAATATATTATATTCGCTCAAGGCGTGATAAAAATGCAACATCACAGAAATGTACAGCATCACAGAACAATACAGATATCTGGGATCCCCGGGTTTCACAGAGCCACTACTGAAACCCGACGTTCCCTTGGTCGTGTGGATAGCCTGTGCAATGAAATCCTAGACCCCTACGGGCGCGGCAAGTTACCCGCCAAAACCTGAAGCGAGGCAGCCCCCTTCAGCGCCGTGAATGGACCACCCAGCACTTCACGGAATCCGGTAACTTGGGCACCCCTTCTGGGTCAACCTGTACCCCCTACGAGTGCGGCGAATAGCCCACCAATCCTAGAGTGAAGCCCCCTCCGTCCCAATGCCATGAGATGCGGGCTTGTTGCCCTCCAGAACCCGGCTATCCGTGCACCCCTCCGCGGGGTAATCCTAGTACAGAAAGTAAAATATACATACAACGGGTACATCGACCGCAACCAGGTCGTGCCCCAAAAGAATAATACAAACTGGCAGTGACGGCAGTCCACAAGTCGGACGCTCGCCCCGCAATATCAAATGTACATAATACAACAAAATTGTACTAGCATTGCATCCAGGCTATCCCCCACGACCAATCCGCAACATCACAGCATAAACATAGAACATCAACGTGAAAGTCACGTTCGCAAATCCGTCTAACCGGGCTATAGCAGTTAGACCGGATTTACCGATCAAGTGACATTCACGGTCGCAGATATAATGTAAATACTGTGAAAAATGTGTTTAAAATTTTCCGATTGACCAAAAATTAACAAGTGGGCCCCCAATCAAAACTGTAGCACTCACAGAAAACCTGGGCCCAATTTTAATATTCCAAAATCCCTAAAAATAGCCCAGAAGCCTACTGGGAAAAATTGATGCATTGAAGACTTCAATGTGCGGCGGAACCGCGGCCCCAGGGGGGTTTTGGCCGCGGTTCCGCGCTCCAATCATTGACTGAATGCATCGAATTTTTCCAGTAGTCTTATAGTCTCCAGTCCATCAATTTTATACAACCTGAAAAATTTTTGGAGACCAAAAAATTTCAACAGAAAACTGTCGTGAACTAAAATTTAGATTTTGGAATTTTGGTCGATCAGAAATGCAAAACACATCAAACGAAGCTAGACGGAGTTAATGGCGAGGCTCTGATACCACTGTAAGTGCACGGCGGCGCCCCGGCCGTCAATCCGACGGCCAAACGCGGAAACGGTGATAAACTTAAATTTTGCGGACTTAGCAAACCGGCACCACCGCGCACTAAACACCCGGATCGTAACCATTAACAAGTCTAAGCTAACTAGAAGATGGGTTAGAGATATACCGACTGATCCGAGTCCTCCGGTCTTCATCTCCACTCCGATCTCCTCGCGGGATCTCCGTCCGTCTCCTCCTCGCCGGAAGGGCACCACATCGCCTGTAGCTTTTACGGGCTCCCACCTCAATACCGAGGCAACTCGGGCGCGAAGCTGGCGAATCGACGCGTCCAAGATTTGCTGTAGGAAGTGTAGTGTAGAGTGCATGTCTCACTTTAGGGTTTGTTGCCATTTGTAGATGATGGAGGAAACAAGATAAGAAAAATGGTGCTTGCATTTTTCTTAGCATGAAAAGAGATCAAGAATGAAAAACACTCTCAAAGAAGAAGCTTTCTCCTTCTCTTTTCTTCTTCTCTTTTTTTTCTAATGAAAACTCCTCTCTTTTAGAAAATGGTGGAGGAAAGATTATGAAGCAAGAAGAGAGGTGATGGTAGTAAAAGGAGGAGGGTGACCACATCCAAACATAATCATCACAAAACTCAAATCCAAATCAAATCCATTCTTATCACAATAAATGCATGAAAAGCAAAGATGCTTTCATAATAAATCATCTTGCAAATAAAACCTCCACAATGTGTTATTTGCAAACTTGCAAATAACCCCCTCCATCGGAAAAGTCCGGCCGGGAAAGAACAAAGGAAAACCGGCCGGAACGGAATGCAAACTGGCAACTCCAGAAAACTGGTCCCGTAATAAATTACAGGAAAACCCCGATACTGTGCATACACACCCGCATCTGTATTCCGTCCGGATACAAATGCAAAGAGACAAAATCTACACTATACTAAACTAGGACCGGCTTAAACCAAAACCGGCTAGTAAAAACTGTCCGATCCTGATCCGTGCAATACCGCACGTATCTGATCGAACCTTGCCATATCTCCATACGGCCACTAGTACAAAGCTGTCCGATCCTGATCCGTGCAATACCGCACGTATCTGATCGGACCCTGCCATATCTCCATACGGCCTCTACAGCGTTTCGCCCGAAAGCTTGAGTAACTGAAAGTGTGGTGGACTCTAAAGACTCGTCAATACTATGGCTGTGGATTTAACCACTAGCACGTCAGAGGTATAAGCCAATACGTGACGGGCCACCAGCTATTGACTAAAAGGGACGTCGATGAGTGAACTCATCCTGACACCCTACTGAGCCTGTCAGTGACAATATCCGTACAGTCCGGTCCGTTCGTCTACGAGCATCGCATGTCGGGCCTAGGGGGTTGGTAAAAGTCAGACCCCCAAAAGCGGTACAAGTCGTGTCGGAGTGTAGCCCAGAACACCCTGAGATACTACTGGAATACCTACCAGTAAATCTCCTGCCTTGGCCAAGGTCTTCGTGTAATGGCTCTCCTAGACACAGCGCGACCTCACCCCCAATACCGGGAGAGACGAACCCCTGAAGATCCGCTCACTGCCTCCATGTGGCTCGGGACTGTACCCAACTAAAACCTATTTGCACGACTCCTTTGAGCCGTGGTAGGGTAGTAATCAAAGTACAGTGGGAACTCACACGAGACAAATGACGATCCCCAGGTCGATGAACTAACCTGTACACATGTCACCAGGGAACTGCTATCTGACGTCAGGTATAAGACCAACTAGCATGTTCCCGGCGAGTCCTGTCCGGTGTACTCATAACCTAATGAGCACCTGTATACATCTTAGGTGAACCAACTGACACCGGTGGCTTGTGAGACCGGCCACCGCCCCTCGTCGGGGTCTCGACTGTATACACTAGTCTACTCTGGAGAATCGATGCCCTGTCTCGAAACTCCCACGACTAGGGACCTTTTAAGGATGTGCTAATAGACTCCAGCTCTCACTTATATGATCGCCCTCATACTGCTGGCAGTCAAGCAAGAATCCCAGGGGCTCTATCAACGTGTAATAGCGACCTGTCAGGTCACCTAAAGCTGTACACGATGATAAAGGTAAACCAGATAGCGTACTATCATCTCGAGTAAGACTGTCTTCCCGGGATAGGTCCTCCCTCAATCATTGCAATCACGTGCCTGTGACCCAATAATTGACTCTGAGGGCACTATCTCCAACAAAAGACCGAAGGAAATGGATCATTCGGTTTAACTTTCTAACTCCTTTGTAGATTGCTAGTGTAGGGATAATGGTTGATCCGTTGGAAAGGGTTGTGTTAGCGCTAGTTTATAAAATTTTTATTCCGCATTTGGCTACGGATTGATAGCCGGGGCGCTGGCATAACCCAACATTGTATCAGAACCACCCCATAAACCCTACTAACTAGTTTGCACAATGTTAAAATCTCGATCGACCAATTTTTCCGGATCACAGTTCCATGTTCATGTGCTTGCTGTCGAATTTCAAAATTATTCAAAAAATTTAGTAGGTATCTTAAAAACATGTGCAGGCAAACGAGAGCTACGAAAAAAATTGGACACCTAACTCCAAAATTCCGTCGCGGAACCGGAGCAAAATGTCACATTTTGCGGCGGAACCGCCGCGCTTTTTGGGCTACAGTGCCCCAAAAATTTTCTGGGGCTCTAGTTCATGGAAATATGATTTTTGTGATATATATTTTTGGCCCAGATTTATTTGAGTGCTAGATTTGCATTTGAGGCCAATTTGGAAAAGTTTAGTCGATCGAAATTTTAAATGTGTGGTTTTCAGTACATGCATTATTATCTGGGACCGTGAATGTCATTAGAGCGGTACAGCTCGTCTAATTAATATATGTCTTTTAGACGGGTTTGCGAACATGACATTCACGTTGATGTTCTGTATTGTGTTATGTTTATGGTTGGACCGTCGTGGTGGATAGCCAGTGGTGCAATGGTAGTACATTTTAGAGTCATTTGTACATTTGATATTGCGGGACGAGCGTCCGACATGTGGACTGCCATCTCTGCCAGTTTGTATATTATTTGTTTGGGGCACGACCGGATTGAGGTCGATGTCACCCTTGTACATATATATTTCTTTTCTGTACTAGGATTACCCCGCGGTGGAATGGACAAATAGCCGGGTTCTGGAGGGCAACAGGCCCGTTTCTTATGGCTTTGAGATGGAGGGGGCCTCACTCTAGAATTGAAGGGCTATTCGCCGCACTCGTAAGGGGTACAGGTTGACCCAAGGAGGGGTGCTCAAGCTACCAGATACCGTGGAGTGCTGGGTGGCCCATTCATGTTGTTGATTGGAGTTGCCTCACTTCTGGGATTGACAGGTAATTTGCCGTACTCGTAAGGGTCTAGGTTTTCATTACATAGGTTATCCACACGACAGGGAACGCCGGGTCTCATTTGCGGCTTAAATGAAACCTGAGGCTCTAGGATTAGCCACCACTCTGTGTTGCTTGGCCGAGATTCTGTGATGTTGCATAATATCATGCCTAGGACGATTGTTTTATATATATATATATATATATATATATATATATATATATATATACTAGTAGATATTTTATATGTTTTGCACTCGTGCTAGTCCAGCCCCCGCTCTGCCGTTAGTTAAATAACCTAATGGGTGATGATGGGGCCCAGTGGCAAATGCGGGTGGCATATACGTACATCATATTTTTCGTTCCTTTATCTGGTGTGATATGTTTAATTGATGGGGCTGCGTTAATTTTGATTAACGCAAGGATAAAACAAACCTATTTGATATTGTTGAAACCAATTTTTTTTGAAAACAGACATTACAGACACTCTCTTTTACTTTGCACAGTGGTATTCGGTTATGAATATCCAGCACCTCATTCCACGAGGCAAGGGCCGAGATCCCTTCATCAGGAGTGACCCCTTGGGCAGAAGTTTGTGTCAGGGTAATAACTTCACTATAGTGGATTATTTCTGCTTAGCATCGAGATATTCAGTTTGGAATATCCTGCACCTCATTCGACGAGGAAAGAGCAGAGATCCCTTCACCGGGAGTGACCTCTTTAGCAAATGTTTTCACCACTATATATTTGTAAAACCACTTGGATTCCTTCAACGATATCAAGTTCATTACGTTAAAGGTTTTTCGCCAAAAACCAGTCGTAGCCCTCTGTCATTTCAAACGGGTAGCGCTTAGTATTCATGCTATGTTTGTTGGCCTTCGTCAAGATATAGTGTATAGTAGCTATGTGTTACTTTTCTATTGCATGGATTTGCATTAATCTAGGATAGTCGTACAGCTTTGTTGGCATTCATCAAGAGCGAGTACGGGTGGGTTTAGATTAATCTGGACAATGACGGGTAGAACTTGACTTGCGACTTATGATTTGTTGGCCTTCGTCAAGGTCATAAGACACTTGGGGTAAAAATCACATCGGGAGTTTCAAACATACAGGAAACTTGTCAGGCATGCACATTCCTTATGGAGTGTGATGACTTGAGTGGCTTCCATCAAGTTATCATGCGATGATAGTTGGATCCCGATTCCCACTGATGAGTTGGTTTACTCTTCGGATGATTTTAGATGATCCCGACTAATTATTCGTTTGGGTTTGGAGGAGAATTCGAGAAAACAGTGGAAGACATCTTGATTAGATAAAGTGATTAACCATTCTGATCTAGGTTAGAGTGCACGCTGAGTGTTTCTTTTCTCTCTCTCTCTCTTTGGCTGCGACCATGGCCCGACTCTAGACTAAAACTCATGAACCAAGTTAACCGAACCTTCATAAATCACATTGGCTTTTGGATTGTCATGGTTGCATATATCATTGACACTCCTACTTTTACCCTTTGCATTTCTCCGGAACATTCCGTATCACTACGAAGATCCACATATATTAGATATGGCCATCGTATAGTCACATACGAACTCGAAGAAACTTGTTTCAGATTCGATGATGGTTTCCGGTTCTGGAGAAATTGAATAGGATTATTCAGTTGTCTTTTCCCTTTACCTTCTCTCAGGTTGCGAGAGCTCCCGGTATTTAGGAGAGTACACCTATTATGCTTAATGGATAGTCTTCTTCCAAACCATAGGCTGGTGCCGAAGGGTAGGGAAGGAAGAAAACTAATTAGCCTAAGTGTGGTGTACAGAAGGTAATAAGTAAAGACAAATAAAAGGATTAGAAAGAGGGCAAAGTAAATTGCGACTGCTATCATTCACGACGAAGCCGCGTATATCATCGCCACTCCTACTTCACCTTTGCAATTCTCCGGAACATTCCATATCACTATGAAGATCCACATTTATTGGATATGCCATCGTATAGTTACATACGAACTCGAAGGAACTTGTTCCAGTTCGAGGATGGATTCCGGTTCAGGAGAAATAGAATAAGGATTATTCAGTTGTCTTTTCCCTTTACCATCTCTCAGGTTGCGAGGGCTCCTAAGATTAGGAGGGTACACCTATTGCACTTATTGGATAGCCTTCTTCCAAACCATAGGCTGGTGCTGAAAGGTAGTGAATGAAGAAAATCAATCAGCCTAAGTGTAGTGTACAGAAGGTAATGAGTAAAGACAAATAAAGCGATTGGAGAGATGGCAAAGAAATATACAGTTATAGTCATGAATCTCGATAGTGGAAGAGGCATTATTAGGAATACCCAGATACCCCTTCAAAACATTTTCATGTTTCAGTTTCACTGTGCGTTGTTAATTGAAAACTGATTTCCCAATTGGATCCTTACTCCAGGGTATGTATTTACCAGATTTAATTCTCACATCTGTATAGTATTACAGATGATGAGTGGGAGTAAGATATTGGGAATTAGGTGATTATATTCTCATTATATCAGAATTCGTTGTAATTGGTAATATTTGATGAAATCACCTGGGTTTTTGCCTGACGGCAAATATTTGGTTTTGAATATCCGTTTTTATGCACCAATTTCAAACTGATATATTTTTACGTTTATTTTATAAAGTGGGATATAACTTTTTGAAATTATGTCTATGACATTTACCTGTATCAGTTGGTGATTGGATAAGGAGCATTCAACAGCGGTGTAATTATTCTTAACCATAGTACAGTTTTCAACCTACGACGCACAGGGTATGAGTTATTAAACTCAGAGGACTTATACAAAATATTGTATGTTGTCCGGTGTCCATTAGGACAAAGGGGTTGGTGCTCGTACTATATTCTGTTTACTTGTGACTTCTCCAGTTTTAGACAAGTATTTCGTAGAAATACAAGGTCCAAGTTTTGAGAAGTTATAAGTATAAGAATAAAGTAGAGAACCATCTGTTGAAAGTATCAGGATTCTTCAAGGTGATCGAAAATGTAAATACTTTTGTTTGGTTTCGTTGATAGTAATGGTTTTGGGAACTTCCTTCTCTTTCAGGTTACTCATATGTGGATGCACTACTAGTTGAGTAATGCTGATTGGCCTCCTTCCATTTGGTTGACATGCATTGGAGACAGCTGCATGATTTTGAATCTGGTTCCAATTAAATCAGTGCCTATGTTTCTATATTGTCTATAGAATGGATCGTATCTTGACGATATTGAGGTATATGGAGTTGTCCGGCTTATGTTTGAAACCAGAATCCGGATAAACTCAAGGCACGTTTCAGTAATGACTATTTGTAGGTTATCTTGGGCTATGACGAGGGTTAACTTTATACCATCTGGAAGATCAATAGTTATATTGTTCTTGACTCGCCACCAGTTTTAGTAAAATGGATTCTTTTCAGAAAACATTAGTGGAAGTATGGTAGAACTGAAAGTGATTCCAGAACCACAAACGATTACTGAAAATTTAATAGAATCTAAAAATTCAATTGGATTCGATATTCCATTAGCCACTCCGCAGATATGGTGGGTAACCTTAGGAACCCAAGAGCTACTTCGGTGTCCTCAAAAACGGTGAAAGAGAGATTCTTGTTTACCTAAACTTGCCATTACTGCTGTTCTAGACTATGAGACCCAGCAGGAGGATGAGTATAGCGCCGTTCTAAACTAGCTTTAAAAGTGCACGTGTATATGACTTTGCCAGAGGGTTGTTGTAGTCGGTGAGAGCAGCGGAATCATAATGGACAGGTAGCTTGTGTCTGTTTATAGAATAAATCATGTATAGCGGAGATAGATCATCTATTTTTGATGTGACAGTCATAGGCATTGACTTCATCAGAATAGGAGATGGATCTGATAAGAAGATAGTAGGTTGTGATGTCCTGGTATTTGGATGACATGCACTTTATACGAAGTGAAATTACTATACTGCGATCAGTTATATTGTGGTTATCACACAGTTGTTTCTCCACATAGGATATGGATATAATATCAGGCATTCTGGTTACTAGATCTATGGTTTTAAATCTAGATTGGGAAGTTTCCCAATTTGGGTACTTTGACACTATTCTAAAGGTGTTTTAGAATGGACAACTCCTGGCATGGTGGTGTACCTATAGGTGATGGAGTCACCCTCTCTAAAAGATGTCTTACAGACT
The DNA here is from genome assembly GCA_030015575.1 of Agapanthus africanus. NCBI lineage: Eukaryota > Viridiplantae > Streptophyta > Magnoliopsida > Asparagales > Amaryllidaceae > Agapanthus > Agapanthus africanus. Next base: position 195,029,318 of record JASDDO010000024.1, on the reverse strand, counting down.
AAATGGGAGAGGGATTTGCATGATTGGCATATCACTTGCTTAGGCAATTGAGTCAATTATGAGATGTCAAGTACCACACCAGATATTGTTTTTGCACTGGCTGCAATAAGTTTATATATTAATCCAATCTTGGAGAAACGTTGGGAAGCAGTTTATGAATATAAGTGGATGTTCTAGGGATATGGTAATGGCAGCCTCTTTCGGGGGACAGTTATCATTCCAGGCTTCCAAGGTGACCTGGATGACAGAGTGACTGTCAGAGTTATAGTTTTCCCTCTTTTGATGGGCAATAGTTTGGACATGCGGTCCAAGCAGATACCGAGGAAGGCATGGCGCAGGATACTGATTAAATTCAGTGGACGATGCAGTCTAAGAAGTTTGCTGGATTTTGAGTTCATTTGTGAACTAGGTCCCATCAGATATCCAGACATATTCTAAGACTGGTATTGCTCATTTCGGAAGATAGCTTTCTCCGCGAAGTTGAGATATAGAGAGACGGAGAAAGAAATATTAGAGCGGATCCACTCACTGAGGCTATTTCTCGAACGCAATAGTTTCATAAACGAGCTTTGCGTAACTGATTAGTAGAGAAGTTAGGTGTCCAGTATCACACGGGCTGTGAGTATGCGACACCGTAATAATTAGCCTTAAGTGCAGGTGGGAGATTATTGGCTATAGTGCAAAGTCAATTATTGGATCGCAGGCACGCGATTGCGATGAATGAGGGAGGACCTATACGGATAGAACAGTCTTACTCGAGATGATAGTATGCTATCTGGTTTGTCTTTATCAACATGTACATGCTTTAGGTAGCATTACAAATCACTATACATGTTGATAGAGCCCATAGGATTTTTGCTTGACTACCAGCAGTATGATGGCGATCATATACGTGGGAGCTGGGTGGTCTATAAGCTCATCCTTAAACATCCCTAGTCGTGGGAGTTTCGAGACTGGGCATCGATACTCAGAATAGACTAGTATATACTGATCGAGACCCCGACGAAGGGCGGTGGCCGATCTCACAAGCCATTGGTATCAGTTTGTTCACCTAAGATGTATACAGGTGCTCATTGGGTTATGAGTACACCGGACGGACTTACCGGGAACATGTTAGTTGGTATTATACCTATTGTCAGATAGCAGTTCCCAGGTGACATGTATACAGGTTAGTCTGTCGACCTGAGATCGTCATTTATCTCGTGTGAGTTCCCACTGTGCTTTGATTACTACCCTACCACGGCTCAAAGGAGTCGTGCAAACAGGTTTTAGTTGGGTACAGTCCCGAGCCACATGGAGGCAGTGAGCGAATCGTCGGGGATTCGTCTCTCCCACTATTGGGGGTTGTTGTCGCATTGTGCACAGGTGGCCATCATCAGGAATCCTTGGCCAAGGTAATCGAGAATTACTGATCTAGGATCGATAGTTTCTCAGGTGGTGATGGGTTTCATACCGACACTAAATGTCGCGTTATTAGGGGGCCTGACTTTATCCACCCCCTAGACTCGATATGCAATACTCATAGACGAATGGACCGGACTGTACGGATATTGTCACTATCAGGCTCAGTAGGGGTTTCAGGATGAGTTTGCTCGTCGGCCTCCCTTTCGCTCAATGCCTGGGTAGTTGTTACGTACAGTTAGTACCGCTAACATGCTTGTGGTTAAACCTACTGCCATCGTATTGACGAGTCTTTCAAGTAACATACAGAGAGTTTCCCTGCTTCGGGCAAAACAATGTAGAGGCCGTATGGTTTTACGGCAGGGTTCGATCATATGCGTGCACTTGTGCATGTATCATGATTCGGACGAATAATACTAGTGGGCTTTGGTTTAAGCCGGATCCTGTTATTATATTGTTAGATTATTTTCGTCTCATTGTATTCGTATTTTGTCGGAATACAGATGCGGGTATGTATATACAGATGAGGGGTATTCTTGTAATTTATTACAAGTTACTTCTAGAAGATACCACCTCATTTTGGTTTCAACCTTATGGATTAAAAGGTTAATGAGGTGGAGGATGAGGGCTTTATTGCAATTGTTCAAGCATGACTCATATGCGTGACTCGTTGTTGACAAAATGTGCCATGCTTGATATTTTGAGTGTTATGAGATATTTGTGGTGAGATATTTTTTCTTGAGTTGGTTTTTTTTAGTTGCTACCATGGTCACACAACACTTAGCCATTTTCAAGACTTGTGTTTTCTTTGCCTCACACTCTCATCCTCCAATGGCTTCTTCTTCTTCCTCCACCCTTCAAGTCTCATGTGTTGAGAAACTTAGGGTGTCTTGAGACAAATTAATTCTTCATCACTCTCTAATTCTTTTACGGTATCTAGTGTAGCAATCTAGGTACCCTAGTTGCCTCAGATATGAGGTTGAAGCTCGATTCACAGACTCTCAGGTAGATCATCTTCAACGGGGAAAGACCGGAGATCAAACTTGATCAAGGAAGCCTTGAGGAACTTGGGATAAAGGTTAAAGACCGAAGGACACGGATCATTCGGTATAACTTAATAAACTCCTTTGTAGATTGCTAGTGTAGGGTTAATGGTCGATCCGTAGGAAAGGATTATGTTAGCGCCAGTTTATAAAATTTTTGTTCCGCATTTTGCCACGGATTGATAGCTGGGGCGCTAGTATAACCCAACAGAGAAGGAAGCACAGAAACCCTAATTTTTTAGGAGAATGAATTAGTGTCTTTCATTTCATTATCATGTTGCCTTATTTAGGCTTACAATTTTACATATAGCCTTTTAGGCTTTACAAAGTGGCATTTTCCCCATCCCATGCCTCATGTGCTTATTTCTTTTGCACATGAGCTATGGGCTTTACAAAATTTTGGCTTTATATCCATTTTTCTTATATTTATTCATAAAAATTACATCAAAATTATTTATTACATAATTTTCATTTTGGCATGGGAGAGGCCGGCCGCGGAGCTCAATTTGGGCATGGGCCCACTTGATCTGGGCTTGGACCCGCTTACTTGCGATTGACTTTGATTTTGACTTGGTCAACCTGTAAGTCCACGTTGCCACCCCCGGTTCTTACGGGGAGGCGGAAACGGTATAAAAATCAAATTTTTAGTGCAAGAAGCAACATGGACTATGCAAGGTCGGGATCGATACCTAAACTAAAACTAGCAACCTAGCTAAAGAAGTTTAGCTACTCGGATGAAGATGGTTATACCTAGACTTGAACTCCTTCGTCTTCAAACTTTGTAGAGGTTGATGGTTCTCCTTTGTCGCCTTCTCCCGTCGAAGATGGATCCACCTCGAAGGCTCGACCTTTGGGCTCTTTCTCGTACTTGGAGTGAACTAGAATCGCCGGCTTGCTAGACCCTTGATCCTAGAGTGAGTAGAGAGTGTTTAGGGTTTGCTTTTGTTTTTCAAGAGAAGGATTCTCAACTCATGAGAAGGTTTCTCTTGACTAGAGGAAGAAGAAGATGAAGTGAAGAGAGAGAGTGAGAGTGATAAAGTGAGCTCTTTCTTTTCCTTTTGCAACCATAACAAAAGAAAAAGAAAAATCAAATAATAACAATAATCAAAATGAAAAAGGTTTGATGGTTAGTTTAGAATGACTAATATCATTACATGCATTAAATGAATAAAGCAAGAATGAAAAAGCATCTTGCATTTGTAATGATGGTAGTCAAATGTTCAACCATGGTCAACAAGTCAACCATGGTCAACAAGTCAACAAAAACTAACCATGACACAATTTCATTTTATTATATATTATTAAATGATATAATACAAATCCATTAGGGTTTGGAAAAAGACGACTGTCAACTGTGCATACGCACCCGTTCCGAAACCCTAATGGAAATCATCTTCCTCCTCCTCAAAAAACTGTGCATACACACCTGCATTCTTGTTCCGAGGAACATGAATACTGAGAGATAAAAGCAACCCCAAATACTATACCAGTATCCGGCTCAAACCAGAGCCCGCTGGTAATATCTGTCCGGACTCCAAACGTGCACAAGTGCGCGGATGAGAACGAACCCTGTCGCAAAACCATGCGACCTCTACTCTGTTTTGCCCATAGGCGAATACCCTCTGTGTGGGACTCTAAAGACTCGACACTACGCTGGCAGTGGGTTTAACCACAGACCGCAAGCGGCACTAGCTGTGCGTAACGGTCCCCAGGTAGATGTCGACAAGAAGGCTGACGAGGTGAAACCCCATCGGAACTCCTACTGAGTCTGAATGTGACAGTCTCCGTACAGTCCGGTCTGTTCGTCTGATACATCGCATGGCGGGCCTAGGGGGCGGTAAACGTCAGTCCCCCAATAGCGGTACAAGTCGTGCCGGAGCGAAGCCCAAAACACCCTGAGATAACACTGGATACCTACCAGTATATCTCGATTGCCCTGGCCAGGGACTACTCGTGTAATGGCTCTCCTAGGCACAGCGCGATGTCAACCCCAATACCGGGAGAGACGAATCCTGTCTAACCGTCACTGCCTCCAAGTGCTTCGGGACTGTACCCAACCACCACCTGTTTGCACGACTCCTTTGAGCCGTGGTAGGGTAGTGATCAAAGTGCAGTGGGAACACACTCGAGGCGAAGTGCCAGTGTCAAGTCAGCGGACTAAGCTGTACTCATGTCACCTGGGAACTGATGACTGACGATAGGTATAATACCAACCTGTCAGTTCCCGACGAGTCCTGTCCAGTGTACTCGTAACCCAACGAGCACCCGTATACTATCTCCAGTACGACGTACTGATGGCTGTGGGACAGACCATCTCCCACACTGGGATGAGAAGCGCATACGCTAGTCTACTCCGGAGTATCGATGCCCTGTCTCGATAGTCCTGCGACTAGGGACCTGTATAAGGATGTGCTTATAGATTACCCAGCCCCCACTAGTGTGACTGCCATCACAACGCTGGTAATCAAGCAAAGATCCTAAGGGCTCCACTAATGCGTATAAGTGATATAGTAAAATAAACACAAGTACACATTGAAGTAGAGACAAACCAAGTAGCATACTACTATTTTGAGCAAGATTGTATATACAAGGTGAATATCCCAAGCATCCATTAAGTAATATACAAACTAGTATGATACAGTAATGGCCTCTAGGGCATATACACTAACAATCTCCCACTTGCACTAAGGCCATGTACTGGCGTATCGAAGACCTATCATCTCGATCAGCCGCTCGAACTGAGTCTGGGGCAGGGCCTTGGTGAATGGATCTGCAGTGTTGTCTTCTGAAGCAACTCTCCGAACCTCGATCTCCTTGCGATCCACGATCTCCCTGATCAGGTGATACCGCCTCAAGATGTGCCTGGATCTCTGATGGGACCTGGGTTCCTTCGCTAAAGCTATAGCCCCATTGTTGTCGCAATACAGAGGTATTGGATCAACAATGGACGGAACCACCTGAAGTTCTTTCAAGAACTTCCTCATCCAGACAGCTTCTTTTGCGGCATCAGATGCAGCGATGTATTCCGCTTCCATCGTCGAGTCTGCAACGGTTTCCTGTTTGGAACTCTTCCAACACACCGCCCCTCCATTGAGGGTAAAGACAAAGCCCGACATGGACTTGGAATCATCCTTGTCACTCTGGAAGCTGGAGTCAGCAAAGGCCTCGATCTGGAGGTCTTTTCCGCCATACACCAAGAACATCTCCTTAGTCCTTCTCAGGTACTTGAGAATGTTCTTTACCGCTATCCAGTGTTTCTCCCCAGGGTTTGACTGATACCGGCTTACCACACTCAGTGCATAAGCTACATCCGGTCTGGTACACAACATCGCATACATTATAGAGCCTACCGCAGAAGCGTAGGGTATAATCGACATGCGATCCCTCTCCAAATCAGTCTTGGGAGACATCTCTTTAGAGAGGGTGATCCCGTGACAAGCCGGTAGGTTACCGCGCTTGGAATCTTCCATACTGAATCTCTTCACTATGGTGTCGATGTACCTGGACTGAGAAAGTCCCAATATCCTCTTGGATCTATCACGATGGATCCGGATCCCCAGGATGTATGAGGCATCACCCAGGTCTTTCATGGAGAACCTGTGTGACAAGAACCCCTTGACAGATTGTAGCATAGGAATGTCATTTCCTACTAAGAGAATGTCATCCACGTATAAAACGAGGAATACTACAGTTCTTGCTACAAATCTACTATAGATGCATGGTTCATCTGGATTTTTGATAAAGCCAAATTCTTTGACCGTCTCATCAAAACAGATGTTCCAACTCCGCGATGCCTGCTTTAGTCCATAGATGGACTTAAGCAACTTGCACACCTTTCCGCTGCTCCCACTCTGAACGAAGCCCTCTGGCTGGTCCATATAGACACACTCCTCTAAATTTCCATTTAGAAAAGCTGTCTTTACGTCCATTTGCCAGATCTCATAATCGTGGAAGGCAGCGATGGCAAGAAGGATCCGAATGGATTTCAGCATGGCTACTGGAGAAAAGGTTTCGTCATAGTCCAAGCCAGGTCTTTGACGGAAACCCTTTGCTACCAGCCTAGCTTTATAAGTCTCAACCTGTCCATCTACACCAATCTTCCTTTTGAAGATCCACTTGCATCCTACGGGTTTTACCCCGTCTGGAGCAATGTCCAACGTCCATACCTTGTTGGTGTACATGGACTCCATTTCGGTCCGCATTGCATCCAGCCATTTTACTGAGTCAACGCTCTGAACGGCCTGCTGGAAGCTAGTAGGCTCATCATAATCTATGATGCAATCCTCTCTATCCCCGTCTATGAGAAAACCGTAGTATCTCTCGGGCGGATGAGACTGCCTACTACTTCTGCGGAGCGGCGTAGGAATGTCCTGTTCTGTTGAACCCTCTGGTTCCACCAAGCTTTCAGTAACAGTCTGTGGTTCTGGAATCTCTTCCAGTTCTACTGCGCTCCCACTTATTTCCTTTTCTATGAACTGGTGTTCTAGAAAGTGGGCATGACGAGAAACAAGAACTTTTTGTTCCTCTTCACAATAGAAGAAATATCCCTTGGAATTCTTTGGATATCCCACAAACTTGCACAGTACTGAGCGTGCCTCGAGCTTGTCCGCATGCTGCTTTTTCACAAAAGCTGGACTTCCCCATATCTTAATGTGCTTAAGATAGGGTTTCTTCCCACACCACATCTCAAATGGCGTAGTAGGCACAGTTTTAGTCGGAACTCGGTTCAAAAGGTATGCAGCTGATTCTAGCGCATACCCCCAGAATGATCGCGGTAACTCAGCGTTACTCATCATGGACCGAACCATATCCAATAGGGTTCGGTTCCGTCTCTCCGATACACCGTTATGTTGCGGAGTGTATGGAGGAGTAAGCTGAGAGAGAATACCATTCTCTTTTAAGTAATTCAGGAATTCGGCACTTAAGTATTCTCCACCTCGATCCGATCTTAGAATCTTAATACTTTTGCCGGTCTGTTTCTCTACTTCATTCTTATACTCCTGGAATTTTCCAAAGGCCTCGGACTTATGTTTCATTAAGAAGACATAACCGTACCTTGAGAAGTCATCCGTAAAAGTAATGAAGTAAGAATGTCCGCTTCGGGCATGTGTAGACATTGGACCGCACACGTCACTGTGTACGAGTCCCAAGAGCTCGCTCGCTCTTTCTCCATGTCCAGTAAACGGAGTCTTTGTCATCTTTCCCTTGAGACAGGATTGACAAGTGGCATACGACTGATATTCGAACGCATTCAAATACCCTTCTGTATGTAACTTCGTCAACCTTCTCTCATTGATGTGACCCAATCTACAATGCCATAAGAAAGTCTGGTTTATTTCTGGAGACTTTCTTTTGTGTGTATTCTGGACATTGAAAATCTGTGGTTGGTTCAATACGTATATACCATTACTCAATGTACCTGACCCAATCAGAACTTGATTAAGGTGAATGTTTACAACATTACTTACAAACGCAAATTCATAACCTTCTTTAGAAACTAAAGATACAGAAATGATATTACAAGTTGCGTTGGGTACAAAAAAGCAATTACGCAAAACCAAAACATGTCCATCTGACATTCCCAGGTGATAGTCCCCCACGGCTTTAGCATCCATGCTAGCTCCGTTCGCAACTCTGAGGGTCATGTCACCTGCCTTCAAAACCCTACGGTTTCTCAACGCCTGCAAAGAATTACAGATATGAGATCCTGATCCGGTATCCAATACCCAGGAAGTAGAGTTTATTGAAAGACAGTTTTCAATAACATACACACCTGAAGCTGAAGCTGCAACCTGCTTCAATTCCTGTGTTCTGGCCTTCCAGGCCCTGCAATCATTCTTCCAGTGTCCTTTCTTATGACAAAAGAAGCATTCTTCCTTATCCACAAGCTTCCCCGCTATCTTTGTTGCTTTACTTTTTCCCTTCGTATCCACTTTACTAACACCGCCCCTTGGTTTGGCGGGGGCTTTCTTCTTCTTTCCCTTGGCTTTCGCCTTGGACCTAGAAGAAGATGATCCTCCTACAAACAAAGTGGATGTTTCCCTACCTTTCTGTAGGATGCCCTCTGCGCTCCTCAGCAGGTTGAGGAGCTCTGAAAGTTCAACCTCTTTTTCTTGTAGGTTGAAGTTCATTATAAACTGGGCGTAAGTGGAAGGAAGGGACTGGAGAACTATATCCGTATATAGCTCACTCTCCAATGTGATCCCTAGGTCAGCGAGCTCCTCAATGTAGCCGATCATCTTTAGCACGTGCTCGGCTACTGATGATCCGACGGCCATTCTTGTCGAAAACAACTTTTTCGACGCTTCGTATCTTGCGATACGTGATTGCTCTCCATACAGTTCTTTTGTATGAAGCAATATGGACTCCATGTCCATATTCTCATGCCTCCTCTGATGTTCGTTGTCCATCGAGGCAAGCAAGAGGCACTTGGCCTTCGCGCTATCAATCTCCCAAGTCTTGCGGATTTCCTTATCCGCGACGCTGGAAGTTGGACCAGGGACAGGGGGAGCTTTGGTGGTAAGAAGATACCCCAGCTTGTCATAAGTGATTGCTATCTTGACATTCCTGAGCCAATCTTTGTAGTTTGGCCCTGTCAACTTGTTTTTATCTAGGAGTAACTTAAGTCCAGTCATGTTGATTGGTCGCTGCAATTAGGAGAGAGAAGAAGAAACACTCAGCATGATGCTCTTGCAAGTTTAGAGTGGTTTTTAATTTGTCTAAACAGGATGGCTCCCACTGTTTCTCGAATCCCTCCTCAAACCATAAAGGAAGAATTAGTCAGGATCAATCCCACCGTACAATACTTGCTTAACCGTTCGGCCAGGCTGGTGTCGGTACTTCGAGGGAGGTTTTCCAACGCTTTCGCGAAGTTCCTTAATTAAAGAACCTCTTTTCCCTGGGGGCGTAGCCCCGCTAACACCTTTCTAGGCACCTACTAGGTTTATAGCATTGATCGTTAAGTGAGAAATTTCCCGAGGAGTAGCATATACTCACAGTAGGATCGGGATCCAAATATCATCGCGTGACGAAACTGAAGGAATCCTACCAGAATCACCACACTCCAAATGGTATGCAAATCTAGCAAGTTTCAGTACTTATGAAACTCCCGATGTGGATTTTTGCCCCATGCTCTTATGACCTTGACTTTGGCCAACAAATCATAAGTCACATGTCAAGTTCTACCCGTCGTTCTCCAGGTTAATTTGAATCCACCCGTACCCACCCTTGACTTTGGCCAACAAGGCAGTACGACTGTTCCAAACCAACGCATCTATCTATGCTGCACATGAATACCCAATAGCTACCAATCACTATGCCTTGACTTTGGCCAACAAACACAGCTTGAATACTATTGACTATTCATATGAAACGACGGAGGGCTACGGATGGTTTTGGCAAAACCGTGAACGTAGTGAACTTGATTTGGTCGATGGAACGAGATAGCTTTTAAATGGAGTGGCTCAAGCTCCGCATTTTAAAAGTTAGTTTTGAAAAGAACCGAGTGGTTTTTCGAAAGTGTTCCAACGACTTTAACTTGGTTTATTATCTTGCATTAGTTCTTTTAATGCGTGATATTCTTGCATTAGTACTTTTAATGCGTCCCATCATTTAAATCCTACCATTGCAGAAAACAACCAAAATATGACGTACGCTTATGCCATTCGCATTCGCCACTGGGCCCCGTCATTACCCGTTAGGTTACTTAACTAACGACAGAGCGGGGGCTGGGCTAGCGCGTCTGTAAAACATAAGCAACGCCTAAATAGAAAGCAATGATAAACATTTCAGATCACAGATAAATACATTGGATATACTAGTAATCTGTAATTTGTACGAGCCTGTAACAAAAACAGATAACACGGTCGCGGTGAATAGCCAATACCCCACCCAAGACCCCTACGGGTGCGGCAAACTACCCGCCAAGTACCCGAAGCGTAGCAACCTCCCTCATCTCCATGAGTAGGCCACTCGACACTTCGGCATACCCGGTAGTTTGTACACCCCTCCATGGGTCTATCCTAGGAGCAAAAACAGTAAAAGAATTATACAATGACGGCTACAACCCCGACCCGGCTGTGCGGCCAAACAAATAATAATTATTACATCAATTTACATTTACAATGAATTGCAAGAAAAGAAAACTCTCGTCTCACAACCCCCGGCTATTCACCCGCGACAATCCAACATATTTATATACACATTCCAGCACATTACAGATCATGTATAACCCCGACTAATCGTCTTATAGCAATTAGTCGACGTTCAATACATGCAAACATCACAGATATAACCATCATAGTCAAAGTGCAGTGAAGTTCGGAAAAATACGGAATTATAGGACCCTAAAAGGAAATTTCTTTTCTGGAAAATCTGGGTACATATAATATATTTTAAAAATCCCAAAATCCCACAACAAGAACACTGCACGAAAAACGAGGCGCAGAAGACGACAAAGCGCGGCGGTTCCGCGGCACGAGCCTACCTCGTGCCGCGGATGCGCGGCGCTTTGAGCTCCTCACTGGATCGTTTTTCATGGGTATTCTTAGAAAAGCCTGAGATGAATTTACAGATATAAAGTTTTTCATTTCGAGCCAAAAAAATTTCAACAGAAACTCAGGTTTTTGAAAATACGGTTTTTGGGTTTTTTACGGTTCCGAACTTCGTTACACTTCACTACCTAGCTAGTTTAAGTTTAGTTAGGCTCTGATACCACTGTAAGTCCACGTTGCCACCCCCGGTTCTTACGGGGAGGCGGAAACGGTATAAAAATCAAATTTTTAGTGCAAGAAGCAACATGGACTATGCAAGGTCGGGATCGATACCTAAACTAAAACTAGCAACCTAGCTAAAGAAGTTTAGCTACTCGGATGAAGATGGTTATACCTAGACTTGAACTCCTTCGTCTTCAAACTTTGTAGAGGTTGATGGTTCTCCTTTGTCGCCTTCTCCCGTCGAAGATGGATCCACCTCGAAGGCTCGACCTTTGGGCTCTTTCTCGTACTTGGAGTGAACTAGAATCGCCGGCTTGCTAGACCCTTGATCCTAGAGTGAGTAGAGAGTGTTTAGGGTTTGCTTTTGTTTTTCAAGAGAAGGATTCTCAACTCATGAGAAGGTTTCTCTTGACTAGAGGAAGAAGAAGATGAAGTGAAGAGAGAGAGTGAGAGTGATAAAGTGAGCTCTTTCTTTTCCTTTTGCAACCATAACAAAAGAAAAAGAAAAATCAAATAATAACAATAATCAAAATGAAAAAGGTTTGATGGTTAGTTTAGAATGACTAATATCATTACATGCATTAAATGAATAAAGCAAGAATGAAAAAGCATCTTGCATTTGTAATGATGGTAGTCAAATGTTCAACCATGGTCAACAAGTCAACCATGGTCAACAAGTCAACAAAAACTAACCATGACACAATTTCATTTTATTATATATTATTAAATGATATAATACAAATCCATTAGGGTTTGGAAAAAGACGACTGTCAACTGTGCATACGCACCCGTTCCGAAACCCTAATGGAAATCATCTTCCTCCTCCTCAAAAAACTGTGCATACACACCTGCATTCTTGTTCCGAGGAACATGAATACTGAGAGATAAAAGCAACCCCAAATACTATACCAGTATCCGGCTCAAACCAGAGCCCGCTGGTAATATCTGTCCGGACTCCAAACGTGCACAAGTGCGCGGATGAGAACGAACCCTGTCGCAAAACCATGCGACCTCTACTCTGTTTTGCCCATAGGCGAATACCCTCTGTGTGGGACTCTAAAGACTCGACACTACGCTGGCAGTGGGTTTAACCACAGACCGCAAGCGGCACTAGCTGTGCGTAACGGTCCCCAGGTAGATGTCGACAAGAAGGCTGACGAGGTGAAACCCCATCGGAACTCCTACTGAGTCTGAATGTGACAGTCTCCGTACAGTCCGGTCTGTTCGTCTGATACATCGCATGGCGGGCCTAGGGGGCGGTAAACGTCAGTCCCCCAATAGCGGTACAAGTCGTGCCGGAGCGAAGCCCAAAACACCCTGAGATAACACTGGATACCTACCAGTATATCTCGATTGCCCTGGCCAGGGACTACTCGTGTAATGGCTCTCCTAGGCACAGCGCGATGTCAACCCCAATACCGGGAGAGACGAATCCTGTCTAACCGTCACTGCCTCCAAGTGCTTCGGGACTGTACCCAACCACCACCTGTTTGCACGACTCCTTTGAGCCGTGGTAGGGTAGTGATCAAAGTGCAGTGGGAACACACTCGAGGCGAAGTGCCAGTGTCAAGTCAGCGGACTAAGCTGTACTCATGTCACCTGGGAACTGATGACTGACGATAGGTATAATACCAACCTGTCAGTTCCCGACGAGTCCTGTCCAGTGTACTCGTAACCCAACGAGCACCCGTATACTATCTCCAGTACGACGTACTGATGGCTGTGGGACAGACCATCTCCCACACTGGGATGAGAAGCGCATACGCTAGTCTACTCCGGAGTATCGATGCCCTGTCTCGATAGTCCTGCGACTAGGGACCTGTATAAGGATGTGCTTATAGATTACCCAGCCCCCACTAGTGTGACTGCCATCACAACGCTGGTAATCAAGCAAAGATCCTAAGGGCTCCACTAATGCGTATAAGTGATATAGTAAAATAAACACAAGTACACATTGAAGTAGAGACAAACCAAGTAGCATACTACTATTTTGAGCAAGATTGTATATACAAGGTGAATATCCCAAGCATCCATTAAGTAATATACAAACTAGTATGATACAGTAATGGCCTCTAGGGCATATACACTAACACAACCGGGGTGTAATTTTTGACCCCAACAGTATCACTGTCACTAATATCGAATGATCAACCTCTAAAACATTAAATACCTTGCTAAATATGAGTTCGATTCCACTTCGATTTCCTCCCTTTCCCCAGGTTTCATTAACTATAAATATAAGGTTAGTTGTGTACAAATACGCACCAATAATACTGTTTTATTCACTTTTCACTGGACTGTTCACCATCACAAATCGTTCACCTTTTACTGGCGTACTCGACACAACTAATCCGATACCACTCACGTTCGACAATGCAATATTCGCTAAAAATCAATAAGAGCGCTTGTTATCACTAAAGGTATCACGGTCGGGTAAATATATGAATTATGTTGCTAAACAAGTCATGTGCAATATAAGTCACTACTCATCTTAAAAATTTAGAAAACACCATATTAAATCGTACAATTGTAATTAAGCAAAATGATACAAAAGGGGTAGAAAGTAAACTTAAATAGCACATGACTTACAAGAAGGTCCAAACTGACTTTTATACACTATCCACGGGCCACATTCGCAAAAAAAGTGAAGAAACCACTTTCGGGTCCGCTCAACTCGTAAGGAGAAAATACTTGCATAAGATCCTTACGACTCACGAAAGTGAAAGACACTTAGGAATGCTCATGATTTCTAAGGAGAATATGCACCTATGAGATCCTTATGACACATATGGAGAAAGACCTTCTTGAGACCCTTACGGCTCATGAAAATGAAAAAGTCTTAGACGGCAAGGACCTAAACCTGTCTCCTGAGCTATCAATTCTATGGAGATACATAATTTTGAACTAACCCACGTACATACCTACGTAGGCAAAGTAGTGAGAGGCATTTCTTCCCGCCAAAAATTTCTGCGCAAAAGAGCCCAAGATATCAAATGGCAGCAATACGCTTAAAAATGCAAACCAATATTTTTCGGGCTGTATTTTGCCAAACTTCCAGTTAAATTCTGATGGCATCGAAAGCGTCTCGAAAAATCCTTCGATTTAATATATTACGGGCCTCATAACTCTTCCGCAATCAAAAGTTATGAGCAAATGTGCTATGCACGTATAGTGTAAGTAATATTCTACCACATGGGGGATACATTTCTAGTCCCACATCGGGAAAAAAAGAGACCCCTTCTCTACCACTCACCTATAAATAAGAGGGGATATCTCTCAGAAAAAATGGGGATTCAATCCACAAAGGAGTTTAGTTCTCCATAGGAGCTTAGTTCTACAAGTTAAGGCCTTAGCTGCTCTCCTTATAATGCACATATGCGCAAGCGCCATGTGCACCACGTGTGACGCATGTGCGCCCGCCATGTGCACACCATATGCAACGCATGTGCGCCCGCCACATGCACACCACGTGAGAGGATTCAATCCTCAAAGGAGCTTAGTTCTCCAAGCCAAGGTCTTAGCTGCCCCCCATAATGCGCATATGCATAAGCGCCATGTACGCCACGTGCGCACTACGTGCAACGCACGTGCGCCCGACCGTGCGAGAACAATCCTCAAAGGAGCTTAGTCCTCCAAGCGAGGGCATTAGCTGCCCCCCATGATGCGCATATGCTCAAGCACCACGTGCGACGCACGTGTACCCGCTACGTGAGGCTTAGCTGCCCCCCATGATGCGCATATGCGCCCGCTAAGTGCGCCCAGGCAAAGAAACCTTTCTCCGCGGTTACGAGTTTAAGCTTCAACATGTTCTTCCCCCTGATGAGTGGGACATGGTTCAAAGGGTACATCCCTCCACGTCTTCGATATATGGCGTTGTAATCTCTCAGCGTCGTCGGAGATGTGGTGGGTCCCAACGACCAATGATCTCTCTTTCCAAATAAGGAAGACCACCTCATAAGATTTTTTTAAAATACAGAAAGATCTCAAAACAACAGATAATTTAATTCTCAATAAAGAAAAAGATCTTCCTCCTCTCAAACCCTAGGTAAAGAAACCACCGAAATCAAAATATCTCATTTACCTATCATAGCATATCTAAGGGTATAACCCTTCTCAAGAACTTAGTTCTTTCTCTGGATCTGAGATCCACAAGATAAGTCTCCCACAAGTTGAGAATTTAATTCTCATCGGGAAGATCTTGTTCTTGAGAATCAAAAATTTAGAAAAGAACAAAATTAAAAAGAAAAAAGATGGAGTCTATAATACTCCAGGAACTTAGTTCCTCACAAATCAAGAACTTAGTTCTTATAGAACCTGATCTCATATCCTCAAAATAGTGATCTTGGTGATCGTTAAAAGTCATAATACCATTAATAGAGGTTTAACCTCTCTGAAAACATGAACAGGAGAACATGGATAAAAGAACATGGAGAAGATGGAGTTCATAATACTTCAGGAACTTAGTTCCTTCAAATCAAGAACTTAGTTCTTAAAGAATCTGATCTCAGATTCTCAAAATAGTGATCTTGGTGATCGTAATGGTCAAAATACCATTCACAGAGATTTAAGTTCTCTAAGAATATCAACAGAGATTAGATCTCCAAAAGCTCAGCGTCTCATGTAAAAAGCACGTGAGCACCCAAGGCCAAAAGCTCAGCACCTCATGTGAAACACACGTGAGCGCCAAAACTTAGCGCCTCACGTAAAACACATGTAAGCGCTCAAAAGAAGCCAAAACTGAGCGCTTTACGTAAAGCACACGTGGGTGCCAGACGCTCGGCACCTCACGGGAAACACATATGAGCGCCAGAGAAAAATTAGTGCTTAGCACTATTATAGCGCCTCACGTGATATACACGTGAGCGCTATATGCAACTGAGTGCTTAGCACTGCTGGATGTTACGGAAATCCAATCTCAGCGCAAATTGGCTAAGCTTATATTCATGATATCCAAACTGATCTTAGTCCCATGCATTACCAACGATCTCCATCCTATACTTTCTAAGTTAATCTTAGTCTCAAATATGACTAACGAATCTTAGATAATCTATCATGATCTTGCTTTCAAATACGGGATTTGGTTCAAAGGTACGTCTCTTCACTACTCTGATATATGTCGTTGTAATTCATCAGCGTCTTCAGAGAGGTGGCAGGTCCCGACAACCAACAACTCATTTCATTCCATATTGATGCACTTCCAAATTGACGTGCACACCTCAAATCAGATCGCACCCTAAATTGGGCGCATTCTATGTCACCATCGTTCACTCCGCCACGTAACAAATACACGTGCGTGCAAGAAGAATGATGGACAGAAATGTCCTTAAACTAACATTCTTCCCCAAAATGGGAACGTTGGACCAAAATGTTCTTAAGCTAACATTCGTCCGCAAAACAGGAATGTTGGACCGAAATGTCCTTAAACTAACATTCCTCCCCAAAATGAGAATGTTGGACCAAAATGTTCTTAAACTAACATTCATCCCCAAAACGGAAATGTTGGACCGAGATTTCTCTAAACTAGCGCGTCGCCCCAAACATAGTGATAATGGACCGTAATGTCCTTAAACTAAAATAATTGAGCCCATATGCTCATTTGTTTCTAAGTTGATCTTAGTCTAAAATATGACTAACGATTCTTAGATCAAACTCAAATATCTTATGAACGGATGGACCGCATTTATATGAGATCCATGTCCTAAGTTTCCGTTGGCAAACCAAGATTCCAACGTGGACCCTTTCAAGCAAATTCTTGACCCAAACTCAAATCTAAAATATATGGATTTGGACTAATCTGCACCCTACGGGCGACGACATAAACTAGTCTCCGTATACAATCCACTGGCAACCAAAACAAACAAAATAACACACGATGCGAAGTGAACTACTGTAGAAGGAGAAAGTGGTTATCGCAACGTGATAACGTAATTAACTGTAAGGGCTTGCGCCTACAGGGAAGAGCGTTCCTACAATCAAAAACCCCTCACAAATGAGGGGGAATCTGATGAAGTCTGCTACAACGGTCGCGTCTGTCCAAACCTTCGATATATGGTGTCATAAATCAACTTGGTATTTTCGGAGAGGTGGATGGATAATTCCAAATAGCATCTGCCCCCAAATTCAGGCCAGACGTTCCAACGTCCCAGTCCGGCCTTTCGGCGGAGAACAGATTTTGGCACGCCCGGTGGGACCTTTTCCACTTCCCACTCCACACTTCGTGTGTCGTGTTTCGTGAACAAAATCGCGGTTCGCTATGGTTGCCCTTGGATTCGAGATACTAAAACCTGGTGTCTTACTCCTGTACAGAAAATCAATGGCTCTCAACCGCACTTCATGCAACAGCAACTCTCGCTCCACCCCTACTAGAGAGGTGACCTACGGGTCCAACGTAGCCTCTATTTTCTCAATGCCAGTAGGGTGAGTTACACAAGCCACTACTAGATTGTTCTTTGGGACCATGCTCCCACCTGTGAGTTTCGGTGCCTCAGCGCCGCAAGAAGTATCTCCTAAAAGGTCGGTCTTCGATCGACTGGCAACCACAACGGCCCCTCTCAATGGGCCATCCAAAGTTGGCGTCTTAGTCTTCAACAGGCTAAGCAAAAGCACAAACGGGCCCGTAAAGAAGCTCGTAATATCTGAAGGGGCTACCCCAAAATAGATAGCCCTCCTAACTCCTCCTGCAGGCAAAGCCGTCAAAGGCGCTTACCCCACCAGACGGTCGGTTTTCTAAAGGCTGGCCGCTTCTCCTCAAACTTTAACAAGGATGTCGGTCTTCAACAGGATGACACCGATTGAATCTCCTCAGCAAAACCAGCGGAATGATGAAGCCGCTTCCAAAAATAAGGCGGTCATTTCTACGAGGCACGCTCGAAGTCGCCACTGGCGCCGAGTGAGAGAAGCTGGGGGCAACTCCCTCTCTGGACTCACCCCACCAACTCCAATGGTGGAAGTCGACACTGTTGTTCCAACGTGGAACAGCTTTGATCCGCTCAAGTGGGTACGTAAGAACTCCACAGCGGCGGTGCTGAAGAAATCACCTCTGCCGGTTGAGGTCCCTGTGCAGGCAAAAGCCGAAGCAGCCTCATCAACGGCTCTCCTCACAAATTCATAGGGTCTGACGGAAAGTCCAAGACTATGAATGACAAAGATTACTCTCGTCAACCTGAGAAATCCAGAGGCCAACAAGAAAAAGATCACTACTCCACCATGCGACGAGGGACTTCTCTTAAACAGGTGTCTGTCACAACAGATCCTTCAACTCCAATCTCTCATAAAAAAACCAAGGCTGGGGAAAACTCTACGGCCTGCGGCAAACTCCAAAGGCGATAGACCTAAACGCCCCAAGGCCGGAGACATAACAATACATACGGTCTACATGGCTTCAAGAAAAGAAGAAAGTTGTGCTTCAGTGAGTCACCGACCGCAAACTCGGTCGCTGACTAAGGCTTAGAAAAAACAAAAGCTCCAGGAAATACTACCCAAAATGGCAGCACTTACCGGCCAAAAGAAAGTCCGAACAAAGAAACTGAACAGCGCCGAGAATATGAGACCGATACAGAGTTCCTGCGAAGGGTGCTCGAGAGAAAAGACAAAGAATCCGCTAAGCAAGCTGCCAATATAAAGCAGATGGCTCTCTTGTACCAAGACGTGGTTAGAATGATGATCCGACCAGAACCCCTGGCTGAGGATCCACCGATATTCATCGAGGATGACAAGTGGAAAACATCAAACCCCCCTCCAGCCTTATCGGCAGCCAAGGAGAAAACGATCTCCAAGGCCAGAATTTTTCGTAGACCCCTTTGCGATAAAAAGTCTCTTTTATGTAATTCCAAATGATGATTATATTGCTCAACAAATAAGAGCACATCAAGCTAATGAGGCCGCTGGCCAAATTGTCAGAACTGGACGACCATATCCAGGTCGGTATGATTAAATCAAATACCCGTCGGGATATACAATCCCCAAGTTTCATGTTGTAACATTTTGAAAAATTTAGAAATAAATAAATTTAATCAATTAAATAATAAAATGTTAATTTAAAAAGTTATAAAAATAAAATAGGACATTTTCGTAACTAGTATGTGAAACAAATTAAATTGGAATTTTGGTGTGTAACACTAATAAATTACAAGGGTTTTAGTGCAAAATTTAGCTTCATTTTAATAAAAATGGTGTTATATAATAACATAGGTAGTGAAGAGTTTTTGTGTAAAGTTTAGGAAATTATGCAAATTTGGGATTTTGAGGGTGCAAGTGAAAAGAAAGGGATAGATAATGTTTAGCTCAGAATTATCACAAAAATAAAGCAATTAGAGTGATAATGCAAAGCCACCTCCTCCTTGCATGCATGCTTCATGCACAACACCTCCTCCTTGCATGAGAATAGCACACCTTGCTTGGTGACACCTCCTCCTACACCTCACCCTTTCCCTTTACCATATATTATGTGTTCAGATCATTTAACCAAATTAAAATTTAGAAAATTTCAAAAGAAAGAGAAAGATAACACTTAGAACTCACAAAGAGAAATAAAAGCAAAGAGATGTGAAGAAGAAGAACTAGGCTAAGGATTTCCACTATCAAGCTAGGAGCTAAGGACTTGAGTGTCTTGGAGGAAACTTTCAACCATCCTCGGTAGGTAAAATGCACAACTCAATAGATTTTAGTTCTGTAATTGTGAAAATTTAGAAATCGAATATCGCATTTTAGGTAAAACTTAGTTCTATATTAATCTGCTATGATTTAGGTGAAAATCAACTTAACCAAACAGTGTATAAATCTTATAAACTAGACCTATAGAAAACCCTAGGAGTACGAACCATTGGGCTCGGAAATTGGCCGGCGAGACATAGCCAATTTCCGGCGTCGCCGGATTTTTAGGAGAGTTGGGTTCTGGGGGTTTTTGGGTAGATCTCTGTATCATTGTTAGGAGTTTTGGTATTGTTTAATTAAGTTAAATTAACTGTATATGGAATTTGGAAACTAATATCAGAAAAGGTATTAAAAATCTAAACTACGACACGGTTAATTCGTAACGTGTTTAAGCTTTCTGTTGCAAACAGCCATAGGTTAAAACTCAGTTAGTATAGGTGTTAGATAGTTTAAAATAGTCGTACGTGGTATCGTTAATACGTACAACTTGTGTTTTCATGATTTTGCCATATCGAAATTAACCGTTTCCTATACAAGTTAATTTTGATATTAGATTCGAATACGAAAACATCGGAGGCCGCAAGGAAAGGAGAAGGATTGGTGATCTGAGTTGATTCGACGTAATCCGGTGAGTAGACTAAATATCTACCGGGGGATTTTGTATAGATGGCGTGATACGCCCGTAGTTATTTAAATAAAAAATTAGGCTTTTGTATGTTAAGTTGATCATATGCATCCACATACATATAAATATACATCACCATGTTAGTAGTTGTTAGAACACTGCATAATTATCGACGAGTTATACCGCACATGCACATATCTATATGTTACACGACACCACGTCGATATTAACATATCACTTTTACACTTAGTAATTATCCTGTTAAATATAATTATCAAACCTTAAACATCATTAACAGTAGTACATTGCATAAATGACATCATGTTTCGTATTTAAATGTTCGAAGTTGATATAAGAGGAAATTGTATTATTGAGGATTTATGGTTTTGAGTTTTCCTATACTATTGCATAAATTCAGTGATTCTTCAAATTGATATGAGATGTCCACCATGACATGTTTTTATGATTTGATTTTATTCCGGACCGGGTGGGGGAGCTATACGGTCGCGGATTTTTACGTTATCTAGACTGAGTGAGGGAGTTATACAGTCAGATTCATGGTGGACCCGGTCGAGACCGAGGGGCGGGAAAGCCGCATTTGAGGCGGAGAACCTAGCGAGGATACTCGATACCGAAGATAGTAGTGAAACACGGCGGATATCTAGATGATACTGATCGGTGTTATTGATTACAGGATCGTTCGAGGAACGATGTCTGAGGAAAACAGAAGATTTGTGTCGATATTGGACACGGAAAGATGAACTTGTGTCACGACCCGAAATATTAGCTCGTGACCAGCACTTAAACCACGCAACGTCTAAAAGCGTAACGTAATTCAAGTAAGCTGAAACCCAGAAATCTAAACCTTTTTAAGAAAATAAAGGAGGTGAAGTTTTGAAATAAAGATATAATGAAATCAAGTTTTCTTAATGCATACAAAAAGAACATAAAAGAGCAAGTGAAATTTACTAGTTTGAAAACGTGTTTCGTCTTTTAAAAATTAGGCAGCACCTCCTTTGTATATTTTGATCCAAAACCACAAATACATAACAACAATAATGGCATCCCCAAGCAGGAGCTAGCTCTTCGCCAAACGGCGGATCACAACCACGCAAGACAGTATATGTAAATATACGACGCCCAACGACGAAGTTCACCACAAAAGGATAAAGAAATAAGCAAGACATCAAAACCACAAGTAGCGGAAAACCCCTCGCTCTAAGTCTCGCAACCACAATCTCACTAAGTCTCATTACTTATACAATTTACTAATTTTGATTGATAGAGTTGACTAGATATAATATGGAATATAAATACAAGAGTGGGTACGATACAAATGCTCCACCAACCAATGCAAAATACCCAAATGAAGCTATGTGCCAGCGATACCGCTACTGATCCGTGCGGTCAACCTGCAAGAACTGTGGCACAACGGGGGTGAGTTGCCAACTCGTGAGTAGAAAAAAAGTAGAAAAACATCTACAAGAAGAAATCGAATAAACAACGACTCCTAGGTCAACTATATCATAAAGGTAATACTATGATATCTAGGGTGACCGGCTCTGTATATGTGCCACACTAATATCAATGTCAAACAGCATGTGGATATCATCCAACAATAAAATCAATGTATGTATGCATGTGGATCTCGTCCAACCATATAATCAAGGTATGTATGCATGTGGATCTCGTCCAACCATATAATCAAGGTATATATGCATGTGGATCTCGTCCAACCATATAATCAATG
This sequence comes from Agapanthus africanus, assembly GCA_030015575.1. NCBI lineage: Eukaryota > Viridiplantae > Streptophyta > Magnoliopsida > Asparagales > Amaryllidaceae > Agapanthus > Agapanthus africanus. The sequence continues at coordinate 195,007,133 of JASDDO010000024.1, read as the reverse complement.
TATGTATGCATGTGGATCTCGTCTAACCATATAATCAATGTCTGTGAATATCATAAAAGCATATGCATAAAAGAATGAGGATATAAATCAAAGGTGTCCATCGCGACACATCAAAATCATGGAACCTGAGTGTCTAGCATCGACACTCGAAACATCATGAAACCCGCATCAAGTATCGACACATAAATCCTCATATATCTCAGGCGCCGTATCCTCAGATCGGCCCTCAGGCGCCGCACACCCTGGTCGGCCCTCATATCCATCTCGCTACTCCGGTCGGTATCCTCCGGATAACCGCCGAGTCCAAAAACTATCACCGGTAGGTTGTGCCCCCCTGCCAGGCTCACCGTCTAACATATACGAGTCTTCTTGCCCCGGGATACCTCACCGGGTCCACCATGTACCCGCAATCGGTGCCTACCGCTCCTCGAATCGGGTTTCACATGTCATACATCTCAGAAACGAGAAAACGCATGGTGGACGTACTGAAATATCATATCAAGAGAAACCAGGTTTTTAAAACAGTACATGTTTTCTTTTGAAATAGCCACGGTTCTCAAATCCAGAAATCTCATGAAAACAACATATCTCAATGCATGTAATCATAAAGCATGGTGTATGCGATATAACAGAAATGTAAGCATATCCGTATATCATGCAACATGGAATAGTAATATGCACATATCGAGGGAAAACCGCTCTTAAAATGAATCCCGTTTTAAAATATATCATGCGGTTCCCAAATCTCAAAATCAAGCCAGCATCATCTATGTATGTGCAATTATGTATGTACGCAAGTATGGGTGTACAATATGTATATCATGATGTAGCAACCCTACTGTATAGTGACATGGCAATTATCGATGATGAAGTGTGTGAGCCGGAAAATCTGTGTACGTGTAACATACGCATCATCGATAATGGCGTAAGTGTACTAGCACAGGTATAAGTAACGCAATGCGAATAACATGAATGCATCATAAGGTAAATCGTCAGCTAAAAGCTATAAGGTATACATATCTAACATGATCGAGTCGGTGAATCTATCAATCGGCATCCATCCTAACAACATCGCGTACGGTATAATCCATCGTACGACAACCTCTAGTCAAGGGTAAGGATCAATCATCAAGTCAAACTCATCACGCACGGAAGATCATCGTGCGGCGGCATTAAGCTATCAGGGATCCTATTAACCTATAAGACGAGGAGGGTACGGACCTAACGTCACGTACAGCTAACACTCACGATTCACAACACATATAAATATCTCTATATACCTATGTCTCAGATCACATCCGCAACAATCTCATATCAGGGGACCGGCAGGGTATAAATCATCTTAATCGACTCGCATCCGTATACCAACATATCATCATATCACGTCATATATTATTTTCATCGCATTTATCCCATATCCAGTCAATTTTACAAATACATTCTACCTTTACTATAAGCATACGTATCTAATCTAACATACACACCCGAACCATACAAACAGTTTTTGAAAGATGCGAATCGTAGTTTTGAAAGTAGGGGCTACGGTGTTTTTAAAGAAAAGATATCATTTGAAAATCCGTAACGTCCCTCAAGATATCTGTTTAAAAGATGCATATGATTCTTCAGTTTAGAAATAAGTATGGTTCGGATGACGCATCTACGTCGACTATCTAGTCCTATAGTACCCTAGACGGCAATATCAACAAATATCATCTTCAAGTCCCGTCATCACATACTAGTTGTATCATATCGCTTCTAACTATCCTTAGTTTCTAATATGGTTTATCTAACTATCTTATAATTCTAACCCTAGTTTGCTACTCTAGGTTTTCTTAACCATATGCAACAAATCGGTTTCCACCAAAACTTTGCGGGGGTGCTATACGCCATCCACCCGACGTCCTCCGTAGATATAGATCTACTCACCGTGGTCTTCGCTTGCCGATGTCGGTGACGCCACGCTCCGTCACCTCGGAATCCACGCAAAGGTATTTACAATAACAACACATATCTCAACGCTATTAAAATCAAGTTCTAAAATCCAATACGACACATGCATCGCTCATAGGTTAGAACCTATAGCTTACGCGTACAGAATCAACCAAACAACCCTTGTTGTTGATGTACAAATATCCAACAACCAAATACGAATCCAAATATCAAAAATCAGCATCTCAAAATACGGAAACATATCCAAATTCACACCAAAATGCTCCCAGATTTTAACTCAGGTCAAACTAAGAAAAGTTGCATATACAAAGGGCCTTAACTATGTAGCAGATAACACTCGACAAAACCCCACAGCCATTCTCCCTAATCTGGCCGCAATTTGCAGCCAGAATGCTTATTTTTGCGGCCACAGTACAAGGGTTGGGGCTCAGGTCTTCAGGGTACACTCCAGGTTGCCTGCACGACTCCCAGTATTCGCTAAATAATTTTTAGTGCCTCCGGGTTAATCCAGATTCCCATATACCCTCACAATTCAACACAAAACTGACATGGATCGATTCTAAAGTCTGTATTCTCTGTTCTAAACTCAGTTCCAGGTCTAGAATTTGATCCCTAGGGCCTTGTACAGCCACCATACATCACTAATTCCCCAAAATCCTCAAACCTTTCTCTTGAATTTTCTAAACACCACATACCCTAACCAAACACCTTCTAAACTAATCTAGAATAGAAGAAATCTCAAACTAATCTAAATGAAAGAATTTATACCTCATGGGTGTAGCCAAGCAAAACCCTAGCTCTTCAATGTTGTCAAAATCTAACTTTTCTTAGTCCAAAGTGATGAGGGTGAGGTGGGGATCCATTTTTGTGAAGGGAGCCATGGGTTTTTATTAGGTTTTGGAGATGATTCCCATGGGCAGTGAGGTGGAGGAAGAAGGAGATGAAGAAGGATGAGAGAGTTGAAGAAATGAAATGAAATGAAGAATGAAAGATAAGGTGGGGTGGAGCCTTACCCCTCTTTCTCTCTCTCTCTCTCTCTCTCTTCTCTCTCCTCAAGCATGCTTACCTCTCATCATGATGTCCCCTCTCTCTCCTCAAGCCATCATAACACCTTATCCCTTTCATTTCTTTTCTCACCACAATAAAACCATAATATAAAACAACACAAATGAACATGTAACCAAATGAAACATGTCATGGAGCACTAACCATGAAAACTGTAGAAACATGGATTTGGCTTAATTGCGATTAGCAGTGCACTGATCGGGTTTTTATCCAAATTGCATATAAAAAAATTTAAAATGCCAAATCCTTTAAATATATTTTTAAATCAATAAATAATTTTAATTTCCGGTTATTTCACAATTATTGGTATATATTTATACCCTTTTTCGAAAACCCCAATTTCGCAAATCGGCAGTTTTCGGGAAAATATATTATTTTAATATTAAATTCCAAAAATAATATTTTATATTTTCAAAAATGTTATAGTCTTCCTCCCAAATAAATTCGGTCCCCGAATTTAAATTTAAACCCCCAAATGCCAAAACATTTCAATAATCAACTCAAATCAACGGGGCTCCGAAATCACGGAAGATACAGAAACAACACAGCGCGTCAAGTGCGCATGAAAACGAGTACAAAACTCAAAATCGAACTCCGTAAAGCGTCACGCAAATCATCGGATTTTCACGCATATCCTCGGAGTTACAATAGAGATACAGATCTCGAAATCCACTACCGAAATCCAATATACACTAGTCAAATACTATAATACGTGTATAGTACGCATCCTTGAAAAACTTTCAAGAACTAAATAAGACTCATGCAAAAATCTTTCTAAATCGACTCGTGAATGCGTAACTCACGGCATAAGTGACGGACGCTCATTTTAAAATAATAATATATTTCCATATATGTTTTCCTAAATACACGTTCCGTCGTTTTCAAAATATCCCAAAAGGTTTTCCTTTATAAACGTTCGTGTCGCTCACGGACACGTAGGAAATAGATAGACTATAGCTCTTTTTCAAAAACCTCTTGGTAAACTTTTCATGCATGCAAAGTACTCAGGTACTGTTCTCAGATCAGTCATGTTTTGGCTACTACATAATATAGTGCCTATCATGAAAACAAAGTGCTCAAAAACAAAATCAGCCTCAAAAAGCGTATCCAACCATCACGTGCGTCTGGTGCGCATGGAAATCAAATCCAAGTACAGGTGCCACAATATGCACAAAATCCAAAACTAAGTGTAACAGGTGTGCACAAAAGCATCTGTCCAGTGCAACGGGTGTGCACGACAACAACATCTGATGCATCTATTGTGCACGAAAACAATATCTGGTGCATCAAATGCACAAAATACCATCAATAACTCAAAAGCGTAAAAAGCAACACCGAGTACACCCAGGTGTATCAATCAAAAACATGTGCAACTATGAGCACAAATCCGTATCAACGCACTACAAGCACATGTGAGCTATACCGAGTGCCAAAAATCACATCATCCGTATGAAATCCACGAAATCATAAACACATGCTATGAAGGTACAAAATTGACATCGAATGCAATGGATATGCACAAATCGCAAATCAACAATACGGTGTATAAAAATATATATCAGGTGCGATAACTATGCGCACAAGTGTAAATACCCAGTAGGTGCAGCCATGGTGCACGAAAACGACATCATGAAACTCAATCATCAATCTCAAATCCAAGCCATATAAGCGTGATACTCGGATCACAAATGCAAATCGCAATAAATGATATCGAGGTACACCTCCTACAATGTCGAAAAAATGTCGGTGTGCCTAAACTGGCAGAGCAAGAACATCCGCTTGCCTCCTGCTCACGGTATGGCATCCTCTGCCTCTGGGTCCTTATCTTCTCTGTAGATTTACCAATCTCGCAATAAATCGGCTCATCGGCCCAGTCAGGTGTGCTAACGGGGACGATTCCGTTCTGGCACTTCTCTGGTCATCTCTCGGTCAATCATCACGACCACTCATAAGGCAGCACGTCACTGGCGTTGGCCTCTGGTCCTCTGAATACACATCACACATCGGATCCTTGGTGCAAATCTTATCGCAGCAGTGTCCTGGAAGGAATCCTGCTCAAGGTCTCTTCCGATCTCGCCCATGCCAAACTGTACGGAGGCTGGTACTCTTACATAACCTGTTATTATTTTCTGGACATCTGCGTTTTCAGCACAACATTTCCTAGGGAACTGGCCGCATCCCAACGCCTTTGTATGCATATCAAATCTCTAATCTCGACGGGGAGTAATAACAGCTCGTCAGCATCTCGTACGAACCTCTGGTTCCACTTGTCTATATCATCGTCCACTATGACGTCATGCCATGCTATCTGCGCACTACAACTGTTCTCGGCCACGGTCAATCCGGAGTCTCTCACACGGACTCGAAGTCACGAACTTGGTATCTTCATCACTCTGTAGAAGATATCTGGCCGAACACGTCCTTGGGAACTCGTCCCAACCATCGAAGGAATACTCAATACTCGTCTGTCCTTGATCAACTCACAACGCATCTGGGTGAGGCCCTCTATCCGAAGCTGGTCAGCTTACTATTCTCCTATCACATGATGTCCGGACGACGTCAAACTTTTCGATCGAGTCATCAAGGTCCTATAATTTCCCGAAAGCTCAACACCTGAGCACAATCTAAAATATCTGGTACATACTACAGTACCTCTGGACCAGCCGTAGAAGGGCAAACCCAAGCCTCACTGATGGCACCACTAAACTGCCGCAAACCCTAAGGTTCAAAAGTGGTTCCATGGTCATCATGTCGAGTTAGGGTTTCATTCTTCTAGAGGGTCCACAGAATCACTTGCATATTCCTCCGAACACTTTAAACTTGGGAAAAATGGTTTTCTGACACTCGTTCGAACTTCTTTAGCTTCGCCTATACAACATGTGAATACTCTTCGCCCGCATGCTAAACAATGCTTCAATCCTCCAGGAAAAACGATACATCAACGGTCATCTCTGGATCGGTCTGCTCTAGATCTGAGTAAGACTCTCCACACTAAAAATCTTCAATTCAACTGGGCCTGCGTCGGCGCATCAATCTTATGAATCGCCTTCATCTCTCAACTCGGGATAGACTAGCTATCCTCTGTCGCATCTCTGCCTGGAAGCTCCAGCGATCTCAGCTCATCGGTTCTGGGAGCGACATCCCATCAATCTCAGCAACAGCTGGGTCATCTCTCCACACGGAGATGACATCACAATCTCTGAGATCGGCTGTACATCAACAGTCCTCTTGCAACTGGCAGCTCTAATAATGGCCCGATCATCCGGTGTAAAACCAAGCACACGCCTCCACAAGAGGTCACAACAAAACACTACATCGATACGTTCCCATGTCACTAGAAAACACAATGGTCAGCACTCGTACCAGACGAGCTCGCCCTGACCGCAACACTAGCAGCAGCTCAAACTGCGCTCAAACCATGGTGACAGGAACCTCAATCGTGTATCGATAAAAACAGATCAAAGGCATGAAAGGAAACGACAGGTCCAGAATGGATACATGATCATAAGAAGGAACAGCATCAATGAGAGTATGATTATGGAAACGAATAGAATCAAGGATCTCAAATGGATGTATAATCATGGGTAAGAAGAGAATCATAAGTCTCAAAATATGTACATCCTAAGGTTTCTTAAGTGGAGTATCGTATCGTAAATATGCCGCGGAACATACGTACGGTACGTCACTCTACTCAAGCTCCATACTCCATCAATCAGGGTCAACCTATGAAACGAAAGTTCGGGTCTAATACCCCCTGTTCAAGTCTAAGTTCCGTAAGGTCAAGCCTAGGTTCCGAAATACATTCCCGCCCTATACTCTGCATAGTCAAACATAGACTCGAACCAAGGTTAAACCTAGCACTCTGATACCAACTTTGTCACGACCCAAAATATTAGCTCGTGACCAGCATTTAAATCACGCAACGTCTAAAGGCGTAACGTAATTCAAGTAAGCTGAAACCCAAAAATCTAAACCTTTTTAAGAAAATAAAAGAGGTGGAGTTTTGAAATAAAGGTATAATGAAATCAAGTTTTCTTAATACATAGAAAAAGAACATAAAAGTGCGAGTGAAATTTACTAGTTTGAAAACGTGTTTCGTCTTTTAAAAATTTGGGCAGCACCTCCTTTGTATATTTTGATCCAAAACCACAAATACATAACAACAATAATGGCATCCCCAAGCGGGAGCTAGCTCTTCGCCAAACGGCAGATCACAACCATGCAAGACAGTAAATGTAAGTATACGATGCCCAACGGCGAAGTTCACCACAAAAGGATAAAGAAATAAGCAAGACATCAAAACCACAAGTAGCGGAAAATCTCTCGCTCTAAGTCTCGCAACCACAATCTCACTAAGTCTCACTACTTATACAATTTAATAATTTTGATTGATGGAGTTGACTAGATACAATATGAAATATAAATACAAGAGTGGGTACGATACAAATGCCCCACCTACCAATGCAAAACACCCAAATGAAGTTATGTGCCAGCGATACCGCTACTAATCCGTGCGGTCAACCTGCAAGAACTGTGGCACAACGAGGGAAAGTTTCCAACTCGTGAGTAGAAAAACATCTACAAGAAAAAATCGAATAAACAACGAATCCTAGGTCAACTATATCAGAAAGGTAATACTATGATATCTAGAGTGACCGGGTCTGTATATGTGCCAACATTAATATCAATGTCAAACAGCATATGGATCTCGTCCAACCATATAATCAATGTATGTATGCATGTGGATCTCGTCCAACCATATAAGCAATGTATGTATGCATGTGGATCTTGTCCAACCATATAACCAATGTATGTATGCATGTGGATCTCGTCCAACCATATAATCAATGTATGTATGCATGTGGATCTCGTCCAACCATATAACCAATGTATGTATGCATGTGGATCTTGTCCAACCATATAATCAATGTCTGTGAATATCATAAAAGCATATGCATAAAAGAATGAGGATATAAATCAACGTGTGTCCCTCGTGACACATCAAAATCATGGAACCTGGGTGTCTAGCATCGACACTCGAAACATCATGAAACCCGCGTCAAGCATCAACATGTAAATCGCCATATATCTCAGGCGCCGTATCCTCATATCGGCCCTCAGGCGCCGCACACCCTGGTCGGCCCTCATATCCATCTCTCTACTCCGGTCGGTATCCTCCGGATAACCGCCGAGTCCAAAAACTATCACCGGTAGGTAGTGCCCCCTGCCAGGCTCATCGTCTAATATATACGAGTCTTCTTACCCCGGGGTACCTCACCGGGTCCACCATGTACCCGCAATCGGTGCCTACCGCTCCTCGAATCGGGTTTCACATGTCATATGTCTCAGAACCGAGAAAACGCATAGTGGACGCACTGAAATATCATATCAAGAGAAACCGGGTTTTTAAAACAGTACATGTTTTCTTTTGAAATAGCCACGGTTCTCAAATCCAGAAATCTCATGAAAATAACATATCTCAATGCGTGTAATCATAAAGCATGGTATATGCGATATATAACAGAAATGTAAGCATATCCGTATATCATACAATATGGAACTGTAATATGCACATATCGAGGGAAAACCGCTCTTAAAATGAATCCTGTTTTAAAATATATCATGCGTTTCCCAAATCTCAAAATCAAGCCAGCATCATCTATGTATGTGCAATTATGTATGTATGCAAGTATGGGTGTACAATATGTATGTGCGCCAATATGGATGTACAAGTGGGTATATACGCAAGTATGAGTGTACAATATGTATGTGCGCCAATATGGATGTATAAGTGGGTATATACGCAAGTATGAGTGTACAATATGTATGTGCGCCAATATGGATATACAAGTGGGTATATACGCAAGTATGAGTGTATAATATGTATGTGCGCCAAGTATGGTGTACAATATGTATGTGCGCAAGTATGGTGTATAATATGTATATGCGCAAGTATAGTGTACAATATGTATGTGCGCAAGTATGATGTACAATATGTATGTCATGATACAGCAACCCTACTGTGTAGTGACATGGCAATTATCGATGATGAAGTGTGTGAGCCGGCAAATCTGTGTACGTGTAACATACGCATCATCGATAATGGTGTAAGTGTACTAGCACAGGTATAAGTAATGCAATGCGAATAACATGAATGCATCATAAGGTAAATCGTCAGCTAAAAGCTATAAGGTATACATATCTCATGATCGAGTTGGTGAATCTATCAATCGGCATCCAGCCTAACAACATCGCGTACGGTATAATCTATCGTACGACAACCTCTAATCAAGGGTAAGGATCAATCATCAAGTCAAACTCATCACGCATGGAAGATCATCGTACGGCGGCATTAAGCTATCAGGGATCCTATCAACCTATTAGACGAGGAGGGTACGGACCAAACGTCACGTACAGCTAACACTCACGATTCACAACACATATAAATATCTTTATATACCTATGTCTAAGGTCACATCCGCAACAATCTCATATCAGGGACCGGCAGGGTATAAATCATCTCAATCGACTCGCATCCGTATACCAACATATCATCAAATTATCATATCATGCCATATATTCTTTGTAAGTCGATGTAGTACACCCCAGTACTTATGGGGAGGCGGAATTTACAAAAACTTATCAAGTTTAAACAACGAACATCGACTAACCGCTTGAATCGAAGCTAAACTCTAAATAACCCTATTCTAAAGTTTCATCTCACAAGTGATTAGGGATTATACCTAATGAAACCGGTCCTTCTTCTTTACGTCCTCCTTTGTTCTCCTCGGCCTTCTCTAGGTAGTAGACGATCCACCCGAGAGCGAAACTCCAAGCTAAACCTCTAACTTGAGGTAACTAATCAACTTTGATTGCTAATCAAAGATGAGAGGATGATATAGAGTGAAGGTTATGGATTGTTTAGTCTAACTAATCCTTTGATCTCAACACATGAGGATTAAGGATTAGGGTTAGAAGATGAGAGCTTGAGGAGAGAGAATGTGTGATATGATAATGAGAGAAGAGAGAGAGTGTATCATAATATTATGAAGCATTCTTATTTTCAAATAATCAATAAAGGAAATGAATAAGCATGCTTCACAAAATATCTTGTGATGATTCATTAACATGAGTCATTAAGCAATAAATGTGCATTAATGAAGTGAATGAATCACCACTATGACTCACTCTCTTATCCAAAAGAAACCTCCTTAGTCACATCTTCTAGAAACTTCTCGAGTAATTACGAGAACGCCCCTCCGATCCGTAAAAATACGGAAAAACTTTAGACTGTAAAAATCCAATAACCGGATACCAGTAACTGGCTTAAACCAAAGCCGACTGGTAAAATCTGTCCGAAAGTCGTACGCGCGTAAACGCACGTATGCGTCCGAACCCTTTGTCGCAAAACCATGCAACCTCTATATCGTTTCGCCTGGAGTAGGAAACTCTCTGTGTGGGACTCTAGAGACTCGACTACTATGCTGGCAGTGGGTTTAACCACAGACCGCAAGCGGCACTAGCTGTACGTAACGGTCCCCAGGTAGTTGTCGATAAGAAGGCCGATGAGAAAACCCATCCGAACTCCTACTGAGTCTGATGTGACAATCTCCATACAGTCCGGTCCGTTCGTCCAAGACTATCGCATATCGGGCCTAGGGGGGCGGCAAGCGTCAGTCCCCTAATAGCGGTATAAGTCGTGTCGGAGTGAAGCCCATTACACCCTGAGAAACTGCTGGAACCTACCAGCAAATCTCGCTTGCCCTGGCCAGGGACTTTGCGTAATGGCTCTCTGACACAGCACGATATCTACTCCCAATACCGGGAGGGACGAATCCTGTCTAACCGCCACTGCCTCCAAGTGCTCGGGACTGCACCCAACTGCTACCTGTTTGCACGACTCCTTTGAGCCGTGGTAGGGTAGCAATCTAAGAACAGTGGGACACACTCGAGGCAAAGTAGCAGTGTCAAGTCTGCGGACTACGCTGTACTCATGTCACCTGGGAACTGTTCACTGACGACTGGTATCAAACCAACCAACAGTTCCCTGTGAGTCCTGTCCGGTGTACCCGTAACCTAACGAGCACCTGTATACTATCTCCAGTACGACGTACTGATGGCTGTGGGACAGACCATCTCCCCAACTGGGATGAGAAGCGTACACACTAGTCTACTCCGGAGTATCGATGCTCTGTCTCGATAATCCAACGACCAGGGACCTGAATAAGGATGTGCTTGTAGACTACCCAGCCCCCACTAGTGTGACTGCCATCACAACGCTGGTAGACAAGCAAGATCCTAAGAGCTCTATCAATACGTATACTCACATATTAAGATAGAAAAACCAAGTAGCATACTACCATGTTTAGCAAGACTGTTATATACATGTGAATATCCCAAGCTTCCATTAAGTAATATACAAGCTAGTATGATACAGTAATGGCCTTCTAGGGCATAAACACTAACAATCTCCCACTTGCACTAGGGCCATGTACTGGCATATCGCAGACCAATGATCTCGAGTAGCCTCTCGAACTGAATCTGAGGAAGGGCCTTCGTGAATGGATCAGCAATGTTCTCTTCTGAAGCAACTCTCCGAACCTCGATCTCCTGACGATCAATGATCTCCCTGATCAGGTGATACCGCCTCAAGATGTGTCTGGACTTCTGATGGGACCTTGGTTCCTTCGCTAAAGCTATAGCTCCGTTGTTGTCGCAATACAGAGGTATTGGATCAACTATGGTAGGAACCACCTGAAGTTCTGTTAGGAACTTCTTCATCCAGACTGCTTCTTTTGCGGCATCGCAAGCAGCTATATACTCCGCTTCCATCGTCGAGTCAGCAACGGTGTCCTGCTTGGAGCTTTTCCAGCACACCGCCCCTCCATTGAGGGTAAAGACATAACCCGACATGGACTTGGAATCGTCCTTATCACTCTGGAAGCCGGAATCAGCAAAGGCCTCCAACCTGAGGTCTTTTCCGCCGTAAACCAAGAACATCTCCTTAGTCCTCCTCAGGTACTTGAGAATGTTCTTTACTGCTATCCAGTGTTTCTCCCCTGGGTCTGACTGATACCGGCTTACCACGCTTAGTGCGTAAGCTACATCTGGTCTGGTACACAACATCGCATACATTATAGAGCCTACCGCAGAAGCGTAGGGTATAATAGACATGCGTTCCCTTTCCAAATCAGTCTTGGGAGACATCTCTTTGGAGAGGGTGATTCCGTGACAAGCCGGTAGATTACCGCGCTTAGAATCTTCCATACTGAATCTTTTCAGTACAGTGTCGATATACCTGGACTGCGAAAGTCCCAACATCCTCTTGGATCTATCACGATAGATCCGGATCCCCAGAATGTAAGAGGCATCACCCAGGTCTTTCATGGAGAACCTGTGTGACAAGAATCCTTTGACAGATTGTAGCATAGGAATGTCATTTCCTATCAATAGAATGTCATCCACGTACAAGACGAGGAATACGACACTTCTGGCCACAACTTTACTATATATGCACGGTTCATCTGGATTTTTGATAAAGTCATATTCTTTGACTGTCTCATCAAAACAGATGTTCCAACTCCGCGATGCCTGCTTTAGTCCATAAATGGACTTAAGCAGCTTGCATACTTTCCCGCTGCTCCCACTCTGATTGAAACCCTCTGGCTGATCCATATAGACGCTTTCTTCTAAATTTCCATTCAGAAAAGCCGTCTTCTACGTCCATCTGCCAGATTTCATAATCATGGAAGGCAGCAATAGCAAGAAGGACCCGAATGGATTTGAGCATAGCCACTGGAGAAAAAGTTTCGTCATAGTCCAAACCAGGTCTTTGACGAAAAACCCTTTGCAACAAGTCTAGCCTTATAGGTTTCCACCTGTCCATCTACACCAATCTTTTTCTTGAAGATCCATTTGCATCCTATGGGTTTTACCCCATCTGGAGCAAAGTCCAAAGTCCATACTTTGTTGGTGTACATGGACTCCATCTCGGTCCGCATTGCATCTAGCCATCGTACCGAGTCGCCGCTCTGGATGGCTTGCTGGAAGTCAGTAGGTTCATCATCATCTATGATGCAATCCTCTCTATCCCCGTCTATGAGAAAACCGTAGTATCTCTCAGGCGGACGAGACGGCCTACTACTCCTGCGGAGGGGTGCGGGAATGTTCTGTTCTTCTTGAACCTCTGGTTCTACCAAACTTTCAGCAACAGCTTGTGGTTCTGGAATTTCTCCCAGTTCTACTTCGCTCCCACTCTTCTGATTTTCTAAAAATTCAGTTTCTAAGAAGGTGGCATGACGAGAAACAAAGACCTTTTGTTCCTCTGCGTAATAGAAATAATATCCCTTGGAGTTCTTTGGATATCCCACAAGCTTACACAGTACTGATCGTGCCTCGAGCTTGTCCACATGCTGCTTTTTTACAAAAGCTGGACACCCCCATGTCCTAAAATGTTTTAGACAGGGTTTCTTCCCACTCCACATTTGATATGGTGTGGTAGGCACAGTCTTGGTTGGAACCTGGTTTAAAAGATATGCTGCTGATTCTAGCGCATAACCCCAGAACGATCGCGGTAACTCAGCATTACTCATCATGGATCGTACCATATCCAATAGGGTTCGATTCCGTCTCTCCGATACACCGTTGTGCTGTGGAGTGTATGGAGGAGTAAGCTGAGAGAGAATTCCTTTCTCTTTTAGGTAACCTAGGAACTCGGCACTTAAGTATTCTCCACCTCGATCAGATCTTAGTGTCTTAATACTTTTGCCTGTTTGGTTTTCCGCTTCACTCTTGTACTCTTTGAATTTCTCAAAGGCCTCGGATTTATGCTTCATCAAGAAGATATATCCAAACCTAGAGAAATCATCTGTAAAAGTAATGAAGTAGGAATAACCCCCTCTCGCATGTGTAGACATTGGACCGCATACATCGCTGTGTATGAGTCCTAAGAGCTCGCTCGCTCTTACTCCTTGTCCAGTAAATGGAGTCTTTGTCATCTTTCCTTTGAGACAGGATTGACAAGTGTCATAAGATTGATATTCGAACGGGTCTAAATATCCTTCTCTATGCAACTTAGTCAACCTTCTCTCATTGATGTGACCCAGTCTACAATGCCATAAGAAAGCTTTATTTAAATCTGGAGACTTTCTTTTTAGTGTGTTCTGGACATTGAAAATTTGGAGTTGGTTTAAAACATATATGCCGTTATTTAGAGTACCGGACCCAATCAAACCATGATTTAGGTGGATGTTGACAATATCTCTTACAAACGTGAAATCATAACCTTTATTTGATAACAAGGAAACTGATATGATGTTACACGTTAAGCTGGGTACAAAATAACAGTTATGTAAAACCAAAATGTGTCCACTCGTCAATCCTAGGTGATAATCCCCGACGGACGCAGCTCCCACGCTAGCTCCGTTAGCAACCCTGAGGATCATATCACCTTCCTCCAGCACTCTACGGTTTCTCAGTGCCTGCAATGAATTGCAAATATGAGATCCTGATCCGGTATCCAATACCCAGGAAGTAGAGTTGATCGACAGACAATTCTCAATTACAAACACACCTGAAGTCGAAGCCACAGCTTGCTTCGGTTCCTGGTTCTTGGCGTTCCACGCCTTGCAATCCTTCTTCCAGTGCCCTTTCCTGTGACAATGGAAGCACTCATCCAGGCCAACTACCGGTGCTGCAATCTTTTTCTTTCCCTTCTTTCACACCTTACTAACACCTCCTCTAGGTCTGGGTGCGGCCTTCTTCTTCCTTCCTTTGGCCCTTGCCTTGGACCCGGAAGAAGATGCTCCGCCAACAAACATAGCGGGTGTTTCCCTTGCCTTCTGCAAGGTGCCCTCCGCACTCCTTAACATGTTCAGGAGTTCCGCAAGTTCAACTTCTTTTCCTTGAAGATTGAAGTTGAGGATAAACTGGGCGTAGGTGGGAGGAAGGGACTGGAGAACAAGGTCTGTATAGAGCTCATTATCCAAAGTCGTCCCAAGGTCTGCGAGCTCTTCTATATAGCCAATCATCTGTAGGACATGTTCACCTACCGATGACCCGACAGCCAACCTCGCTCGAAACAATTTCTTTGAGGTCTCGTATCTTGCTATACGAGATTGCTCTCCATAAAGTTCCTTTGTATGGAGAAATATGCCATCTAAGGACATATCCTCGTGCCTCCTCTGATGTTCATTATTCATCGAGGCAAGCACGATGCACTTGGCTCTCGCGCAATCTAAATCCCAGGTTTTGCGGATTTCCTTATCCGCATTGCTGGATTTGGGACCAGGGACAGCAGGTGCCGTAGCGGTGAGGACGTACCCCAGTTTGTCATAGGTCAAAGCCATCTTGACATTCCGCAGCCAATCTTTATAGTTTGGCCCCGTCAGTATATTTTTCTCTAAAAGTAACTTAAGTCCAGTCATTTTCAGGGTCGCTGCAATTAGGAGAGAGAGAAGAAAACTCTTTAGCATGATGCTCTTGCAAGTTTAGAGTGGTTTTTAGTTTATCTAAACTGGATGGCTCCCACTGTTTCTCGAATCCTTCCTCAAACCATAAAAGAAGAATTAGCCAAGACTATTCTCACCGTACAATACTTGCTTAACCGTTCAGCCAGGCCGGTGTCGATACTTCGAGGGAGGTTTTCCAACGCTTTCGCGAAGTTCCTTAATTAAGTAACCTCTTTTCTCTGGGGGCGTAACCCCGCTGACACTTTTCTGGACACCTACTAGGTTTATAGCATTGATCGTTAAGCGACGAATATCCTGATAAGTAGCATATACTCACAGTAGGATCGGGATCCAAATATCATCGTATGATAATGTTGAAGGAATCCTACCAACATTCATCAAACTCCAAATGGTATGCATCTCTTTGCAAATTTCAGTTTCTTTAGAAATTCCCGATATGGATTTTTGCCCCATGCTCTTATGATCTTGGCTAAGGGCCAACAAATCATAAGTCACATGTCAAGTTCTGCCCATCATTATCCTGTTGATTTGAACCCATCCGTATACTCTTGACTAAGGGCCAACAAAGTAATACGACTGTCCCAAACCAACTCATCTATCTATGCAACAAATGAATACCCCAGCAGCTACCAATCACTATGTCTTGACTAAGGGCCAAACAAACATAGCTTGAATACTACTGACCATTCATAAGAAATGACGGAGGGCTACGACTGGTTTTGGCGAAACCGTGAACGTAGTGAACTTGATATAACCGAAGGAACCTGATAGCTTTTAAAAGGAGTGGTTAAATCTCCGCATTTAAAATTATCTGTTTTAAAAATAACCGAGTGGTTTCTTTTAAATTGTTCCAACGATTTAAACTTTGGTTTGTTTTACTTTGCATTATAGATAATGCGTCCCATCATTAACCTATCATTGCAGAAAACAACGAAAATATAACGTCCTCTTATGCCATCCGCATTCGCCACGGGGTCCCGTCATCACCCGTTAGGTTACTTAACTAACGACAGAGCGGGGGCTGGGCTAGCGCGGGTGTAAAACATAAGTGACGTCTAAATAGCTATAATAAATATAGATATTTTACATTCGTCTGACGCAATGATATTCATTCCAGAACACAGATAAACAATATTGGATTTGCAAGCAATCTGTATTTCTTTTGAGCCTGCAAGAAAAGACAGATTACACAGTTGTGATGAATAGCCGTTTACCCCACCCTCGACCCCTACGGGTACGGCAAACTACCCACCCGGCAGTCTGTGTACCCCACCTTGGGTCAGTCCTAGGAGCAAAAACAGTAAAATGAAATAATACAACGGTGGCTACGACCGCAACCTGGAAGTGCCCCGCGAAAATAATATTACAACAAATTACATTTACAACAAATGAATTAAACAATAACCCATTGCTAACCCCGGCTATACACCACAACAGTCCAACACAGTTTATATGCACAAACAGATATAACCATTTCAGAAATGTGCAACCCCCTGCCAACCGACATACTAGCAGTTGGGGGAGGTTTACGAACACATTAAACAATCACAGATATAATCCAATACGCAAATACTGTACTTTTCGATCGAATAAACAACATCAATATTGCTCTAAAATCTGCTCTGTTAAACAGTAACCTGAGCAATAATTAAATATTCCAGAAAACCCCAAATGTCACAGGGGACCCACACAAGAAAGACGAGTCCATGAGTCGGCCAAAGCGCCGCGGAAGCGCGGCGGATCCCACCGATCCGCCGCGCTTCCGCGGCCGAGTTGCCGATTCATGGGCTCGAATTTCTTGGGTGTTCTCCTGGACTCCTTTCTAGCTCTCTGAACACACCAGAAAAATTTTAGGACTTGATTTTAAGTTCGACAGAAACTAAACAGAATTAGGGTTTTCCGGCTTCGTTTTTTCGTTCGAAATTCGTACAAATTTGCGATTAAGTTATTTAGTGTTTAGCGAGGCTCTGATACCACTGTAAGTCGATGTAGTACACCCCAGTACTTATGGGGAGGCGGAATTTACAAAAACTTATCAAGTTTAAACAACGAACATCGACTAACCGCTTGAATCGAAGCTAAACTCTAAATAACCGTATTCTAAAGTTTCATCTCACAAGTGATTAGGGATTATACCTAATGAAACCGGTCCTTCTTCTTTACGTCCTCCTTTGTTCTCCTCGGCCTTCTCTAGGTAGTAGACGATCCACCCGAGAGCGAAACTCCAAGCTAAACCTCTAACTT
Source organism: Agapanthus africanus (assembly GCA_030015575.1). Taxonomy (NCBI): domain Eukaryota; kingdom Viridiplantae; phylum Streptophyta; class Magnoliopsida; order Asparagales; family Amaryllidaceae; genus Agapanthus; species Agapanthus africanus. The sequence goes on along the minus strand of JASDDO010000024.1, from coordinate 194,989,404 downwards.
GAGGTAACTAATCAACTTTGATTGCTAATCAAAGATGAGAGGATGATATAGAGTGAAGGTTATGGATTGTTTAGTCTAACTAATCCTTTGATCTCAACACATGAGGATTAAGGATTAGGGTTAGAAGATGAGAGCTTGAGGAGAGAGAATGTGTGATATGATAATGAGAGAAGAGAGAGAGTGTATCATAATATTATGAAGCATTCTTATTTTCAAATAATCAATAAAGGAAATGAATAAGCATGCTTCACAAAATATCTTGTGATGATTCATTAACATGAGTCATTAAGCAATAAATGTGCATTAATGAAGTGAATGAATCACCACTATGACTCACTCTCTTATCCAAAAGAAACCTCCTTAGTCACATCTTCTAGAAACTTCTCGAGTAATTACGAGAACGCCCCTCCGATCCGTAAAAATACGGAAAAACTTTAGACTGTAAAAATCCAATAACCGGATACCAGTAACTGGCTTAAACCAAAGACGACTGGTAAAATCTGTCCGAAAGTCGTACGCGCGTAAACGCACGTATGCGTCCGAACCCTTTGTCGCAAAACCATGCAACCTCTATATCGTTTCGCCTGGAGTAGGAAACTCTCTGTGTGGGACTCTAGAGACTCGACTACTACGCTGGCAGTGGGTTTAACCACAGACCGCAAGCGGCACTAGCTGTACGTAACGGTCCCCAGGTAGTTGTCGATAAGAAGGCCGATGAGAAAACCCATCCGAACTCCTACTGAGTCTGATGTGACAATCTCCATACAGTCCGGTCCGTTCGTCCAAGACTATCGCATATCGGGCCTAGGGGGGGCGGCAAGCGTCAGTCCCCTAATAGCGGTATAAGTCGTGTCGGAGTGAAGCCCATTACACCCTGAGAAACTGCTGGAACCTACCAGCAAATCTCGCTTGCCCTGGCCAGGGACTTTGCGTAATGGCTCTCTGACACAGCACGATATCTACTCCCAATACCGGGAGGGACGAATCCTGTCTAACCGCCACTGCCTCCAAGTGCTCGGGACTGCACCCAACTGCTACCTGTTTGCACGACTCCTTTGAGCCGTGGTAGGGTAGCAATCTAAGAACAGTGGGACACACTCGAGGCGAAGTAGCAGTGTCAAGTCTGCGGACTACGCTGTACTCATGTCACCTGGGAACTGTTCACTGACGACTGGTATCAAACCAACCAACAGTTCCCTGTGAGTCCTGTCCGGTGTACCCGTAACCTAACGAGCACCTGTATACTATCTCCAGTACGACGTACTGATGGCTGTGGGACAGACCATCTCCCCAACTGGGATGAGAAGCGTACACACTAGTCTACTCCGGAGTATCGATGCTCTGTCTCGATAATCCAACGACCAGGGACCTGAATAAGGATGTGCTTGTAGACTACCCAGCCCCCACTAGTGTGACTGCCATCACAACGCTGGTAGACAAGCAAGATCCTAAGAGCTCTATCAATACGTATACTCACATATTAAGATAGAAAAACCAAGTAGCATACTACCATGTTTAGCAAGACTGTTATATACATGTGAATATCCCAAGCTTCCATTAAGTAATATACAAGCTAGTATGATACAGTAATGGCCTTCTAGGGCATAAACACTAACATTCTTTTCATCGCATTTATCCCATATCCAGTCAATTTTACAAATACATTCTACATTTACTATAAGCATACGTATCTAATCTAACATTCACACCCGAACCATACAAACAGTTTTTGAAATATGCGAATCGTAGTTTTGAAAGTAGGGTCTATGGTGTTTTTAAAGAAAAGATATCTGTTTAAAAGATGCATACGATTCTTCAATTTAGAAATAAGTATGGTTCGGATGATACATCTACGTCGACTATCTAGTCCTATAGTACCCTAGACGGCAATATCAACAAATATCATCTTCAAGTCCCGTCATCACATACTAGTCGTATCATATCGCTTCTAACTATCTTTAGTATCTAATATGGTTTATCTAACTATCATATAATTCTAACCCTAGTTTGCTACTCTAGGTTTTCTTAACCATATACTACAAATCGGTTTCTACCAAAACATTGCGGGGGTGCTATACGCCATCCACCCGACTTCCCCCGTAGATATAGATCTACTCACCGTGGTCTTCGCTTGCCGATATCGGTGACACCAAGCTCCGTCGTCTCGGAATCAACGCGAAGGTACCTACAATAACAACACATATCTCAACGCTATTAAAATCAAGTTCTAAAATCCAATACGGAACGCGCATCGCTCATAGGTTAGAACCTATAGCTTACGCGTACAAAATCAACCAAACAACCCTTATTGTTGATGTACAAACATCCAACAACCAAATACGAATCCAAATATCAAAATTTAGCATCTTAAAATACGGAAAATGTCACGCTCCGCTTCCCAGAGTATGCTAAGGTAGGCACGTAACATAGCCAACCATGCTACCTATGGATAGGAATTATCCTTCCACAGTCACATTACGGCTGTAGAGATATCAAGAACAATAATAAAACTATCTAGCACATGTCCATAAGCCAAAATAAAATGAGTCAAAAAATAAATAATGCGGAAGCAAGAGATCCAATACAAGAATAACTAGAATGTACGTCCTATAATACGGGCTCATATCAGGAATGAAAGTAATGAAAACAATAAAAGAACTAACTACCAACGAGTCCTCACTGCTCAGCCTGCCGACTGAAGTACTCCTGCTCGGACTGCAGCAAAGGTAAGGAATCTGGGCCATGCAAAACCCAGACGTCAGCGCGTCATAACATCAAGCAATAAAATTAACAGGGGTAATAAAGCATGCATGTATGAGTATGAGCAAGAACATAATGAGAATATATAACAGTGAATGTGTCAGTATATGTGACGTGCAGGTATATCTAAACTGTGCTACGGGTTATCTAATCTAAAGTCTTCGAAATCAAGTATTGTAATCCTCATCGTAACTCGTCGGTGGTTATTCCGTAACGCCAGGAAAGACGGCAAACAATAGGTATTCCGTAACGCCCGAAAAAACGGCAAACAATAGGTATTCCGTAACGCCCGGAAACAACGGCAAACAATAGGTATTCCGTAACGCCCAAAAAAACGGCAAACAATAGGTATTCCGTAACGCCCGGAAAAACGGCAAACAATAGGATCTAAAAAAGATGGCATTGAAAGCGGTGATGAAAAACATTAATCTCCAAAACTTCCCCTAAGCCTAACCCTAGCAAGATTCTTAATTAGATTAATTAGATCCGGTATTTTAGATTGTTATAAACCAACCCAAAACTACAAATAGAATCAACTCGTTAAAACACATAAAAGGAATTTACCCGTCTCTGTGGATCGACCCGTACTCACCGGCTAGCTGCGAAGCGACGCCGTTCTTGATTGCGGTAAACTTATATTTTTGATCACAAAATCTCTTTTAATCAAATGGGCTCCCTCCTGTAGTATGTGTAGGGGTGATATACACACACACGTAGGGATATGTGATTGGAATTTAGATAAGAGAAAGGAATGAAGAATAGAACTTGTATCTTTAGTAGAGTTGATAGAAATTCCTAAATGGAGATGGAACCCTAGAAGGAAAACTTAGGAAATGCCGAAAGCTAAGTAGGTCTACATAACATATATAATCTTAAGTTAAATAATGAGGAAGCGTGAAGAATATGGGTGGATAATTTACAAGTAGAAGATAATAGAATTCCTTGTTAGAAAACCTAATTGGAGAACAAAAGTCAATGGGCTGAGTTGATAGGATTTTGTGGGTAGTATCCGCTGAAAACCCTCAGGAGACAACACTCCTCCTACTAGGGACACCTAGAGGTTTAACGGCTTGTTGCACGTGCTCAGTGCAATCGCGTTTCCCTACGAAAGTGCGGTTAGGTTTTTGTAGAGAATAAAAAAAATAAGTTTGCTCGAGGACGAGCAAAAGGTAAGTTTGGGGGTATTTGTTTAGACTATAATATTGCATTTATCACTCCCCTGTTCTTATCCTTTTTATAAATAAACAGGTACTCTTGACGTACGTTTGTTGCATATTACAGGATACAGGTTTCTGGAGCAAATACAGTGAAAAAGACACAAAACAACAGAAAAATGGACTTTTGACCAACTATTAGACGGATCCTAGTCAAGCCTAGACGAAGAACAGTACAAGGTCCAAAATGTCATGTGAACGGTTAAAAGATCGCTACAAGTATTCACTGAAATATCTGGAAGAGAATAAGAAGCCCAACAGAGAAACTACACATACAAACAGAAAGCCAAGAAGCCCAGAAGAAAGCCCACAAAAGCTCATAGCCCAATTCCGTAGTTTGGCCACGGATCCGCGGCTAAACCCATGCTGGAGCCGCGGATCCGCGGCCGTATAAAGCCCGTGTCGGCGCAAAGATTTTGTGCTGTTGCGTCGGTGTGGGTATTGGGATTTTTCGTGGGCAAATCAGTAATTGCGCATGTGCGAGAGTCTGTAACCCTAGATTTCCTATTTTTCTATAAATTGTAATTCTAGATCTGAAAAATGTATGCCTCTTTTCAATCAATAAAATTCAGAAATTCTGGGAATTAATTTCAGATCTGTTCTTCTTGTTTGGAGGGAGCCGTCAACCTAGTAAGTCTTTTCTTTTAATTATAATGTCTTCTCATCCCCTAATGAGCGAGTAGTCTCCTCGCTTGTTAGGGTTAGCCTTAGGGAAAGGGTTGAGAGATGAGATCTCTCACCCCTTTCAATGCCATTTTCACCTAATGAAATAGAACTCCACGCATATGCACAACACCGCTCCCTGCGGCATCCTACCCATCGAGGTAACGATGAACCGTAGTATAAAGGGCCCGTTGCGCGCATTTTCCGTGGGGGTTAGGATAATTATCAACAAAGGAAGGATACAAATCTAGAGGAAGAAACATCTTCCCAAAAGATTCGTATCCACTTTATTGATAATTAACTTAACACCTAATAGATCTAAAAAAAGATAGCATTGAAAGCGGTGATGAAAAACATTAATCTCCAAAACTTCCCCTAAGCCTAACCCTAGCAAGATTCTTAATTAGATTAATTAGATCCAGTATTTTAGATTGTTATAAACCAACCCAAAACTACAAATAGAATCAACTCGTTAAAACACATAAAAGGAATTTACCCGTCTCTGTGGATCGACCCGTACTCACCGGCTAGCTGCGAAGCGACGCCGTTCTTGATTGCGGTAAACTTATATTTTTGATCGAAAAATCTCTTATAATCAAATGGCGCCGTTGCCGGGGACGGTGTAATCTTTCTTTTTGTGAATTTTCGGGTTGATATAAATTTTAAAAATTATAAAAATCTGAAAATATAAAAAATAATCAAATTTGATCTGTTTGAAGGGTGTATCTTTTGGATCTTGCAGGAACAGCGAAGAATCAAGGATCTGGAATTTTACAGAGGGCAAATCAAAATTTGGAGCATAGGAACAGAGAGAAATTGTAAGCACAGAACAGTAAAAAAATTTACAGAACCCGATCCCTCTTCTTAGCCGCGCTTCCGCCGCATTAAGGGACCAGGACCGCGGTTCCGCGCTTGCATTGCCACGTCAGCATACGAAATTTTGCTGGTTTGATTTTTCTCTCTCCCCTCTGTAATCTCCCATATATCTATCTGTAAAAAGTTTTCTGCAGGATTTCTTTGCATAAAGAGTCTTTCTCCCCCTTCTCAATAACAGATTTTCTGCAAGTTTCTTTGCGCCGCGCTAAAAAATTTCTGATTGCAAGTGAAATTTTATTTGTTTTGCATAATTTAACCGGATTCTAAGGGGCTAATTGACCTAACTCAGATTGGGTGGGGATTTCATCACCCTTCCCAGGACCCCAGAAAACACCTAAGCATTTTGCATCGACCACAATTAATTAAAAAAAAAAGATTAGACTCAGACCTAAGGACATCGAGCTCAATAGGAAAAGGACTAGTATAGGCATCGGCCGTTTATCCTAATCGACTTTGCGGTGTCTAGGCTAGTGGTTATTAATTAGGCCCACTGTAGTGGTGGTTCCTTCCCACTTACCTGGCCGTATTTGTCCGTGAAGAGGCGGTTTGAGGTCCTATCTCTAGCCCTAGTTAGGAGCTGTCTAGCAGACCTAGGCGACCCTAGATCTAGGCCTGATTGTGCATGTGTGGTTGATACTTTTGTGTCACGAGTCCGTTTTCAAAAAAAAAACCTCTTTGCAAAACTTTCACATAAAAAAAGTAAAGAAAAATCTTTTCAAAACTTGCAACTTGCCGCTAAGAAAACTTGCACCTCACTTCCACCATTTCTCCTTCATTGACGTTATCTTACCCCCACATTCTGTTTTTCCATTTTTTTCTGACTGCACTACCCTTTAGTGTATGTCATCTTGGACTAGGGATACTAACGCCCGATTTGTCCGTGTTTCGTTGGTACCGACCAATGAACCCTTCGACGAACCCTTCGTCGACCTTCCGTCCATTTCCTTACCTCCAACCTCAAATTCTTTCACCGAAGGTATGTCGGGATTCAACCCCAACGATACCTTACCGACGGGAATGATTCCACCTCCGCCAGGTGCGAATAACCCGAATCTTCTGCCTGTTGTAGCGCCCGCACGAGTCACGCTCCAGGATCTCTTCTACCCCGTCTGCACTTCCTTACCTACATGTCTTTCACCCCCACCGGCGAATGGGGATAATTTTGAAATAAAACCACACTTCATCAATATGCTGCCTAAGTTTCATGGTTTGGAATCCGAAGATGCATATATTTTCATTAATAAATTCCAAAACGTTTGCAGCATGATGAAAACAACCCAATTAAGTGATGACGCAATAAGGCTAAGGGTCATTCCTTTTACCTTATGTGACCTAGCCGAGAAGTGGCTATACAGCACCGCATCACATTCCATTAGAAATTGGGACGAGTTTGTGAGAGCTTTTCTGAAAAAGTTCTATCCTCATCATAAAACTGCTAGAATCCGAAATGAGATTATACAATTTTCACAGCTTCCGTCCGAACCATTCTGGAAGTGCTTCGAGAGATTTAAAGACCTACTTGTTCAATGCCCTCATCATGGGATAGAAAATTGGCAACTTTGCCAAACATTATACGAGGGGTTGAACGCAGCAACGAAGCAGTTCCTAGAAACAATTTGTCAAGGTCATTTTCTCTCCAAGTCTAGCGACGAAGCTTGGCAGTTTCTTGAGGACCTAAGTGAGCAAACAATTCAGTGGGAGAGTACCAAGACCACATCATCTTCTTCAGTTGGTCAATCTAGGGCAGGCATACATCAAATAGATATGTCGATAGCTATGAAGGCCGAGATGGCCTCACTTATGAAAAAGCTAGAAGCCATTGAGACAAAAATCTCATCGACTTCTCCTGCCCCTACTCTACCCACACGAACTGTTTGTGCTTGTTGTTCTAATCCATCACATCTCACCGAAGAGTGTCCTTATAATGCACCTATTCAAGGACAGGATCAAGTCAATGCTGCATTTCAGCAACGACAAAGAAACGATCCGTACTCTTCTACATACAATCAGGGGTGGAGGAATCACCCAAATTTCGCTTGAAACCAAAATCAACAAGGCCAAGGAAATAACAATTTTCAAAGAGCTCCTCCACAACAACAACAACAAGCACCCTTACAAACTCAAAACCAGCAACCTTTCCAACAACAACCTTATACAAATCAAACGAACAATTTGGTTCAACCAAATGATGATAAGGTTATCTCGCTCGAAAAAAGTTTAGATGCATTTCTTAAGCAAACTACAGAATCCGCAGCAAGATTTGAAAGTTATGTTCAATCTTTAATGAATAACAATGCCTCACACGATCAAAGTATCAAATCTATTGAGGCACAAATTGCACAATTAACTGCTGCGTTGAGCGAGAGAGAAAAGGGAAAGCTTCCATCTCAACCATTGCCCAATCCCGGTCACCCACAAAACGCATATAACAATCACAATGTGAATGCGGTGACCACGTTAAGATCCAGAAGAGAGTTGCAAAATAATGTGGGATCTAGTGATGACATCCCCGCCGGTGGTTCTTCTTCCCCTTCTTCATTTTCTTCACTTCCTTCTACACCTTTTTCTTTAGAGCCTATTCTCCACCCTTCACATGGCCCTACTTCTTCTGACTCGAACGGACCCAATTCTCACAACACGAACACATCTACACCGGGATCCGTTCCTACTCCACATTCTACTCCACAGACTTTTGACTCAACAAATTTTCAGAATGCTCCATTCCCAAACAGGTTGAGTCCTAATAAACCAAATACACAAGTGGAGAAGATTGTGGAGATATTTAAGCAGGTTAGCATAAATATACCTCTCTTGGATGCTATCCAACAAGTCCCTTCATATGCGAAAATCTTAAAGGGCTTGTGCACCTCGAAGAGAAAGGCATCTCAAGTACCTAAGAAAGTGCTAGTGGCTAGTGCAGTGAGCAATGCTATTAACCACCATCAAACCTTACCCCAAAAACGAAAGGACCCCGGCTGTCCTACTATTTCAATCACAATTGGGGATAAGAAAATTAATCGAGCACTTTTAGATCTTGGGTCTAGTGTTAACCTGATTCCTTACTCCGTGTACGAACAATTAGGGGTTGGAGAGTTGAAACACACTCGTTGCACTCTCCAAATGGCTGATCGATCAATCACCTATCCAAGGGGTCAACTAGAGGATGTGTTGATCAAAGTCGGGGAATTCATATTCCCCGTTGATTTTATCGTTATGGATACACAGCCTGTTGCTAACCCAAGAAACCAAATTCCGGTGATTCTTGGTCGACCATTTTTGGCCACTTCCAATACCGTAATAAATTGTCGTAATGGCTCCATGACTCTATCCTTCGGAAAGAGGTCTAGTGAGTTCAATATTTATAAGATGGGAAGTCTGCCCCCCGTGCCTAAAACTAGTACACGAGAAGTTTTCTCTATTCACGAAATCACGCAGGAGGACTGCGAGCTTGAAAGATTTCTATTTGATGAAAACAGTTTTGACGCCACTAGTGCGTCCCTCCTTGAGCCTACTATCGTTGACACAACCGATGTTGATTATGAATGTTTCACTTTTTTGGATGATGACGACTCACAGCCCGAATATGAGTCGTTTGAATTTTTGGATGAGTCAGTCGAACCATCCGAATCGGTTGTTTGCAGTGATTTCGAACCTGTGTTGGAGTCCTTTGAGTTCGAGGTAGATTCCGCAATGGTTCTTTCGCCTCAGAAATTCGAACTCATGCCCTTGCCGTCTTACCGTAGATATGCTTACATAGGTGAGAATGAGACTTTTCCCATTATCACATCAGCCTCTCTAGCCTTCGAGCAAGAGAACGCTATTTTAAAAGTCTTACAAGATAGGCGGCAAGTTTTCAGTTGGACTGTGGCTGACATCAAGGAGATAAGTTCCCTCATAAGTGAATATCATACACAATTGATGGATGATTCCATGTCAATAGAGGACCCACAGAAACATCTTGGGGGTATTGTGGTGAGCCAACTTCCTCCCTTAGAAGTTGAAATACCCCCATTTCTTTTAATAAGGTACGAGAATGCCAACACTCCACTGATTGCTGATCATTTACATTCTTGTTTCGATGCATCACCATCACCTGTATATTTACCTCCACACCTCCCATACCACTACTTCTATCTTCCCAAATTCTTTGCGGACCACCACAACTTATTTTTCCACCAACCAATATTCTTTACTGATAAATTTTTCAACTGGTTGGTGTTGACTTTTGGCCGATGCAAAGTTTGGCAGTAATGTCTAACATAGTTTAAATGAAGTTTGGGGGAGGGTCTTTTTGTATATATTTTTGTTTTTCTTAACAATAAAAAAAACTATAGATAAATAAACAGGGGAGTATCGGTATTTTGACCCTCTTGGTTCAGCATGACAGTGAGGACACTGTCAAGTTTAAGTTTGGGGGTATGCTCGGTACGTCTTCTTCCTTCGCATTCATTTGTACATATTTTTGCATTTGCATATTTATTTAAAAAACCCATAAAAATTGAAAATTTTCAAAAATTATAAAAATTATTGTATTCAATTTTGGCTAATTGACTTTGGTTTGACAAATAGGTTAACTGGTTAGGAACAACTAGATCTTAGACTTAGTAAGTTAAAAACCCTAAAAAAAACCTTCCTTAAAGTTTAACAGTAGAAAGTATATGCCTTGTAGTTTATTTAGAAATAGGCAAATTTTGGGTTCACTTCTTGGGCTAAGTCGAAACAAGGGAAGAGTATTGATGTTCTTATTAGAGTATAAGTTTGAAAAATAGTTCCTAGCTTAAGTCTAGATTCTGAAAATGTATACCCTACAATTTGCACAATCACGCACCTTGAAATTTGGAATAGTAGAAGAGACCTTGAAATGCTCTTGTCTAAAGTCCTTAGTATGAAAAAGTGTGAATAAAAAAAAAATGGACACTGGTTTTTGTGATTATTTAAGGCTGCAAAAATAGAAAAATATTTAGCGAGGGTGCTTCATCACCTAGTGCCTTAGACCAACTGGTTTGGGAGTCACTGCTAAAGCCTTGGGTGTTGCAAAGACTAGGAAGTACGCTTTAAAGTGCAAACGCATTTTGTAATCGGTCGTTGGTACCTCAAGAAGTATTAACGGTCGCATGAAGGATGTGTAAGCAAATTTCATTCACCAACTAATTAGTACTTTGGACAATGGACGAGAGTACGATTGCTTGATTTGAATTTCCAAGTGTAGGGGTGATATACACACACACGTAGGGATATGTGATTGGAATTTAGATAAGAGAAAGGAATGAAGAATAGAACTTGTATCTTTAGTAGAGTTGATAGAAATTCCTAAGTGGAGATGGAACCCTAGAAGGAAAACTTAGGAAATGCCGAAAGCTAAGTAGGTCTACATAACATATATAATCTTAAGTTAAATAATGAGGAAGCGTGAAGAATATGGGTGGATAATTTACAAGTAGAAGATAATAGAATTCCTTGTTAGAAAACCTAATTGGAGAACAAAAGTCAATGGGCTGAGTTGATAGGATTTTGTGGGTAGTATCCGCTGAAAACCCTCAGGAGACAACACTCCTCCTACTAGGGACACCTAGAGGTTTAACGGCTTGTTGCACGTGCTCAATGCAATCGCGTTTCCCTGCGAAAGTGCGGTTAGGTTTTTGTAGAGAATAAAAAAAATAAGTTTGCTCGAGGACGAGCAAAAGGTAAGTTTGGGGGTATTTGTTTAGACTATAATATTGCATTTATCACTCCCCTATTCTTATCCTTTTTATAAATAAACAGGTACTCTTGACGCACGTTTGTTGCATATTACAGGATACAGGTTTCTGGAGCAAATACAGTGAAAAAGACACAAAACAACAGAAAAATGGACTTTTGACCAACTATTAGACGGATCCTAATCAAGCCTAGACGAAGAACAGTACAAGGTCCAAAATGTCATGTGAACGGTTAAAAGATCGCTACAAGTATTCACTGAAATATCTGGAAGAGAATAAGAAGCCCAACAGAGAAACTACACATACAAACAGAAAGCCAAGAAGCCCAGAAGAAAGCCCACAAAAGCTCATAGCCCAATTCCGTAGTTTGGCCGCGGATCCGCGGCTAAACCCATGCTGGAGCCGCGGATCCGCGGCCGTATAAAGCCCGTGTCGGCGCAAAGATTTTGTGCTGTTGCGTCGGTGCGGGTGTTGGGATTTTTCGTGGGCAAATCAGTAATTGCGCATGTGCGAGAGTCTGTAACCCTAGATTTCCTATTTTTCTATAAATTGTAATCCTAGATCTGAAAAATGTATACCTCTTTTCAATCAATAAAATTCAGAAATTCTGGGAATTAATTTCAGATCTGTTCTTCTTGTTTGGAGGGAGCCGTCAACCTAGTAAGTCTTTTCTTTTAATTATAATGTCTTCTCATCCCCTAATGAGCGAGTAGTCTTCTCGCTTTTTAGGGTTAGCCTTAGGGAAAGGGTTGAGAGATGAGATCTCTCACCCCTTTCAATGCCATTTTCACCTAATGAAATAGAACTCCACGCATATGCACAACACCGCTCCCTGCGGCATCCTACCCATCGAGGTAACGATGAACCGTAGTATAAAGGGCCGGTTGCGCGCATTTTTCGTGGGGGTTAGGATAATTATCAACAAAGGAAGGATACAAATCTAGAGGAAGAAACATCTTCCCAAAAGATTCGTATCCACTTTATTGATAATTAACTTAACACCTAATAGATCTAAAAAAGATGGCATTGAAAGCGGTGATGAAAAACATTAATCTCCAAAACTTCCCCTAAGCCTAACCCTAGCAAGATTCTTAATTAGATTAATTAGATCCAGTATTTTAGATTGTTATAAACCAACCCAAAACTACAAATAGAATCAACTCGTTAAAATACATAAAAGGAATTTACCCGTCTCTGTGGATCGACCCGTACTCACCGGCTAGCTGCGAAGCGACGCCGTTCTTGATTGCGGTAAACTTATATTTTTTATCGAAAAATCTCTTTTAATCAGGCCCTTTGAGTTACATTCGGTTACAATACTGATTTCCCCATACCCCCAAGTTAAATATGTTCAAGTCAAATATTAAATAATCTAGAGTTAATGCCAACACAGGATCAAGCAGGTACAGGTTTGTCTGGATAGACAACAGGGACGGTCTGTGAGGACTACAGGACAGGTTTGTTGGCATTAGACACAAGATCAGGTAACAGGTAAAGCCATGGTACGTCAGGTCAAGCCAAGTAGTGTATAGAAGTGTTAGGTCATATCAAGAGTCGTACGGTACTATGTCGGGTCAAGCAATATGTGTAGCAAGTCATGTCAGGGGACACTAAATGTTGTGTGGGTGCTCATAAATCAAACTAACATAAATATAGTTATCAATGAACAGCATGAGTAATATCAGAACAATGAACCAGATCAGATGATATGATAAGCAATTAGATACCGATTAAATTATATCGATGCACGGTTGTCACTTTGCGTTTAAAGGATGGTTTCCACATTACTTAACTACAGCATGACTAAAATGGATGTTAAACTCATGTTATCAAGTATTAAGTAATTTTAGGGATGCAATGATATATAAATATGTTCAATGGACGAAATCATAGCTAAAACAGGTTAAAATGCACACGGGTATCCGATGGAGTAAAACTATATAGAGAATACCATAGGCCATGTCAAAAGTTAAAATGTGATTAAAACATATAAGTGTGGTTATTAGGTTTAGTAAAGTAAATGCAACGGGTAGGTTTCCAGTTCTAGATCTAAATGTAAACGAAACATTGCACCGTTAACTTGGAATTCTTAACTTAGATTCTATCTACAGATTTAACATGGAATTAAATAAATAAATATAGGAATATCATGAATAGCATGTAGCAAGTTTCACTTGCCTCGACGGATCGCGATACGGTGAACGGAACGTCTCGCGTCGGTGGGAAAAATGGCGACGCGCGCACGGTACACGGAACATATCCAAACAACGTACAAGGGGGTCACACGGGTCAGGCACGCTCACTTGGTCGTCGGGATCGTCGTCGGCACGACCGGATTCTGGCAATCACAAGACCAGTGAACATCAAAAGAAAAGAAACTTATAGAAAGAAGGAAGAAGGAAAAAAAATGGGAGGAAGACAAGAATGAGAAGGGAAAGAGTTGCTCACTGGGTCAGCAGAGAAGTGCTGGCGTTGACGGTGACGATCGGAGGGACTCCGGCGAGGCTAGGGTTTAGTTTTAGAGGTGTTAGGGTTAGGCTAGGGTTTGGGGTGATGGTGCTCGGGTGTGCAGGGGTGAGTGAGAGGAGAAGTGTAGAGGAGAGAGAGAGGAGGAGAGGACAATGGTGACGGCGAGATCTAGGGATCGCCGGCGGTGAGGTGAGGGTGGTGGTCGCTCGAGCTCAGTTGGGTGTGTAGGTGAGGCCTCGGGAAGGAGGAAGAAGGGGAAGAAGATGGTGAGAAGGAGGAGAAGACTTGGTTGAAGGGGAGTTGTGATGAGGGGATGGAGTTTTTAGGGTTAGGGTTCGAGGAAGGCAGCGGTTTCATGGGTTCTCGTGGTCGCGGGGGGGTTTAAAAGAAAAGAGAAGAGAAGCAGTAGGAGGGAGGTGACCGCATCGCCTCGGGAGGTGACCAAAGTCGAGGAGCGAACAGTGTTCGCGAGAGGAGAGAGAAAGAGCGCGAGAGGAGAGAGAAAGGAGAGAGAGAGAGAAATCTGTGGTGGAGGAGAGAGAGGGAGAAAGAGAAAAGCTAAGGGGAAAAACGTGTGGGCCCGGCGCAAGAGAAAAGGCGTTCGATTGGTTGGGGAAACGGGGCCCAAGGAAAACTGTGCAAAAAGTTTGCCAAAGATTTAATTTGTTGGTTAGGGAAAATATATGGTGAACAGTCAAGTCCCTAATTGAGATTTATTATCTATCTTGGTTGGTAAAGAATCTTTAGCTGTAGATTGAAATTTTAAACGAATATAAGAAATTTAAAATGGTTAGAAATTTGGCGGAATACGAAATATTTCAGAATTGCGCCCGGGTCGGGTCCAGAAATTTGGATTTGAAATACGAAAATTATTGGCAAGCTTCAAAAATTAAAATGAAGGATTTTGTAATGAAAAAGCATACCCCCAAGAACGGACGCACGAACGTGCGCGTAGCCGTCCAAACACGTCCGTTTCACTGAACAGGACGAGAACACGGTGCGAGGACGCTACCACCGGGTTAGGGGTATCAGGCAGGCCATGAAATGCAATTTTAATTTATTTTACATGATTTAAATTGTTATATGCAACAGATACGATACTAGATAAAATGCCAGTGAATACTAAATTATGAGATACACTAGTCCATGCAATAAATTAAGGTAATCTATAAATAAAAGTTAACCATGTTCAAGCAAGCGGGTCGGGTCGAATGCGATGTAATATGTAAAATACCATTCGCACCCAAACACGCTAAATCAAGAAAGGCCATGGATAGGTAAATATGGAAACTGGAATTGATAAAAGTGAACTCGGGTGTTACATTATACCCAACTACAAAAGAATTTCGTCCTCGAAATTCCAAGAACAAGAAAAGATAAACAATCAAGAAACTATAGGAATAGATGCGGAAGCTTGTGCTGGATTTCATCTTCTCGTTCCCAAGTTGATTCTCCATGCGAGCGATTTCCCCAAGAAACGAGTACGAGAAGGATAAGCTTGTTCTTAAGAACCTTTTCCCTTCGATCAACAATCGACATCGGTCGTTTCTCAAAGGTTAACTCTTCTCGTACAGTCAGCTCCGAATGATCCAACACCTGTGTTTCATTTCGAACATACTTACGGGGTTGAGATACGTGAAACACCCCATGCACATTCGCCAAGGATTGCGGTAACGCCAAATGATATGCTACCTCACCGACACGCTCCAAAATCTCAAAGGGTCCAACGAATCGAGGATTGAGCTTTTCTCGACTTCCGAAACGAATCACCCCTCTAGTCGGTGATATCCTCGAGAATACAAAATCACCCACGGCGACTCTAGAGGTCTTCTCGACGTATCTGTCCAATTCGTCTGTCGGTCTTGTGCCGCTTTCATATGATTCCGAATTGCATTAAATTTCTTAACTGTCTGCACAAACAAATCTGGTTCCAACAATTCTCGTTCACCGACATCGTCCCGACAACAGGTGAACGACACCTTTCCCATACAAAGCTGCGAATGAAGCCATCTGAATAGTCGCCTGGAAACTGTTGTTGTAAGAAAACTCCATTAAATGTAGATGATCCTCCCATGAACCCTTGAAATCCAACAGGTAAGCTCTCAACATATGTTCAAGGGTTTGGATCGTTCTCTCCGACTGGCTATCTGTTTGAGGATGATAAGTTGTGCTAAGCTTCAATTGAGTCCCCAAACCTTCCTGTAAGCTCCTCCAAAGTGTGATAAGAACCGAGTGTCACGATCGGACACGATGCTCACCAGTACTCCATGCACTCTTACAATCTCCTGCTTGTACCGTTCTGCCAAAGTTTCTGCTGATTGACCATCCCGAAAAGGAATGAAATGAGCGGCCTTGGTCAATCGATCAACAATCACCCAACCTGCATTGTTGCCTTTTGGACTCCGCGGTAGAGCCGTCACGAAGTACATGGTTATATGTTCCCACTTCTACTGAGGAATCGGAAGTGGTTGCCATATACCAGTAACTCTTTGGTGTTCAGCCCTAATTCGATGACACACCAAGCACTTTGCCACAAAGCGGCCAATCTCCCGTTTCATGCCTTCCCATCAAAATGCTGTCGTAAATCTCGGTACGAACTTCGTGCCTCCTAGATGTACGGAACATGCTGAACTGTGTGCCTCCTTCATGAGTTCTTCACAAATATCCGTGATACCCGGCAAGTCCAAGAAAACATCTGATACCTACAACATACTTTGGAATCGGCCAATCTTGAACTGCTGCAATCTTCCTTGGATAAACGGCGATTTCATCTCCAGCTATGATATGCCCAAACTTCACTTCTTCAAGCCAAAACTCGTACTTGCTCAACTTTGCATACAATCTTCCTTGCCTCACTGTTCGCAGTGCGATCCCCAAATATTCTGCATGCACTTCACTGCTCCTGGAGTAAACCAGAATAAATACCACTATAAATTGGTCCAAGGATGGTGAAAAGATTCGGCTCATCAAGTCCCTAAATATCGCCGGTGCATTCGTTACTCCGGAAGGCATCACTAATACTCGTAATGTCCATACCGAGCTCGGAACACAGTCTTGCAAATACTCTCTGGTTTAACTCGGACCTGATGAAATTCGGATCGCAAATCCAGCTTCGAGAACACCCTCGCGCCACTAAGCTGTTCAAAAAAATTCGCCAATGCGAAGGATGGGGTACTTGTCCTTAACAGTCACCCGGTTTAATTCTCGATAGTCGATGCACATCCTCCTTGTGTCATCTTTCTTCTTTACTAGAAGAACTGGAGCTTCCCAATGTGAGTTACTACTTCGAATCCAGCCCTTCACAAGTGATTCAGTAACCCGCTTCTTGACTTTTTCCAACTCCACTGGTACCACTGGATGGTACGCCTTTGAGATTGGCACTACACAAGGAACATGATCGACCGCGAACTCCACATCTCGTTTTAGCGGTAAACCCAAGATGTCCTCGAACACGTCCATGAACTCTCAAACTGCAGCTGGCGCTTCGTCTTTAAAAATCTTCGCCGATGAAAGAACATCAGTTGTCGGCCTAGCCCTAAACTCGACTGGCCCGACAGAACTGCTTCCTCAAGTCAACCTCTGGATATCCAGGAATCTGGAAATTCTCTTTCTTTACTCTACGCTCAGTGTGAGCGTGGAAAGTGCCGAGAAATCCATTCCCAAGACGACTTCACAACTGTCGGTAACAACCACCAAGAAATCTGCAATTAACTCCCGTCCGCCAACAACAACATAACAATCCTTACACCTTCTATTAGTTATGATTTTCCCATTCCCAGTGTGTATGTCTCAAAACTAAACAGGGTCGTGCAAATCTTCGAGTGTATAGTAATAAACTTGGACGACATAAATCCATGGGATGCACTAGAATTGGAAAACGCTAATGCGAGAAAACCATGAACAAGTAGGGTACCTGAAACGACTTCCTCTTCAGGGTAAAGGCTCGAGCTTGATTGGGTCCCTGAGTTATCAGCTTTTGCTCCTGAAACTGTCTCTGCGATGGCTTCTGAGTCTCTTCCTTCAATCGTAGCTTCGACGGACAAGTATCAATGGTGTGATCCGCTGATCCGCAAATAAGACAAAGTCCAAGCCTCTTACGACAATCTCTTCGATAATGGCCCGGTCGTTGGCAGTAATCGCACAACACCCTTCCCTTTCGTTCGGGCAAAACTGGCTTCTTCATTGGTACAATGCCACACCTGTCCACCGGAATACCTTTGCGTCCATGTACTCGGTTCGGTGCAAATGCCGGCTTCCGTGCTGTAACTGCTGGCTGCGGTGTACTCCCGATCTTCATAGATAGACTCTGCTGCTCTCGAGCTGCTGTAAGTACTTGTGAGAAAGTGGTCAAACCCAGGGAGACAATCTGCCTCTGGATGTCCACATCCAAACTGCGCATGAACCTCCTTGCCCTATCAGCTTTGCTGGCAACCAAGGGTCCGGCGAATCTACTGAGCCGCGTCCATTCAGCTGCATGCACATCTACAGGTGCGTCGTTCTGCTTCAAGCTGACGAATTTTTCCTCAATTTCCTCCCGTGCAGTCCGCGGGAAGAACTTCTCCAAGAAACTCTTCGAAAAATCCGCCCAACTGATCGGCTTAGGCAAGCGGGTCTCTTCCACAAGCCACTATTCACGGGCGTAGTCTACCAACTGGATGCGTACCACATCCACTCTCTTATCCTCCGGGATCTGTGCCGCAACAAGTAAATTCTCCGTATCAACCAGCCACTGCTGTGCTGGCAACGGCTCCTCCAGGCCAGTAAAGACAGACGGACCCAGTCTCCTGAAATCCGCCACTGTACCCACACGATCCACTGGTCTGGCCACAACATTGCTCATGGACTGCTGAACGGACCACAAACCTTCCTGAAAAGATTCAGCTTGCTGTTGAATCAGCCCTGTCTGTCGCTTTTGGTTTTCCAACATCCCACGTATTACTCCAAGCATAGCGGCTTCGTCAACACGTCTTTGGTACATCTTCAGATTCTTTCCTGCCATGTTCCTGAAATCAAAGCACCCAAAGATTAGCATGATAACAGATTTAAAATGTAGATCAAGGCTAGAACTCCGAGTTACTTAAATAGAGTACCACATTGTAACTATGCCGCGGTATCATAGCTACAATTACATAACTCCACCCAAGTCGCCTAAGTTCTAGAGATAACAAGGAATCAAGTTTCGAGTCGATATGCAAAGGAAGTTTGCATACCGTAAAAGTATAATCAGGAGGAGGTTAAGATTCAAGAATGGTGAAATGGCAAGGTGGCAGGACATGTTTCCTAATCACGAGTATTCTGATTCATGTATTGGGTACAATACCCAACTACAAAAGAATCAACCCGATTAACCTATGGCTCTGATACCAAAAGAACCATGTCACGCCCCGCTTCCCAGAGTACGCTAAGGTAGGCACGTGACATAGCCAACCATGCTACCTGTGGATAGGAATTATCCTTCCACAGTCATATTACGGCTGTAGAAATATCAACAACAATAATAAAACTATCTAGCACATGTCCATAAGCCAAAATAAAATGAGTCAAAAAATAAATAATGCGGAAGCAAGAGATCCAATACAAGAATAACTGGAATGTACGTCCCATAATGCGGGCTCACATCAGGAATGAAAGTAATGAAAACAATAAAAGAACTAACTACCAACGAGTCCTCACTGCTCAGCCTGCCGACTGAAGTACTCCTGCTCGGACTGCAGCAAAGGTAAGGAATCTGGGCCATGCAAAACCCAGACGTCGGCGCGTCATAACATCAAGCAATAAAATTAACAGGGGTAATAAAGCATGCAGGTATGAGTATGAGCAAGAACATAATGAGAATATATAACAGTGAATGTGTCAGTATATGTGACGTGCAGGTATATCTAAACTGTGCTACGGGTTATCTAATCTAAAGTCTTCGAAACCAAGTATTGTAATCCTCATCGTAACTCGTCAGTGGTTATTCCGTAACGCCCGGAAAGACGGCAAACAATAGGTATTCCGTAACGCCCGGAAAAACGACAAACAATAGGTATTCCGTAACGCCCGGAAACAACGGCAAACAATAGGTATTCCGTAACGCCCGAAAAAATGGCAAACAATAGGTATTCCGTAACTCCCGAAAAAACGGCAAACAATAGGTATTCCATAACGCCCGGAAAAACGGCAAACAATAGGATGGCCCTTTGAGTTATATTCGGTTACAATACTGATTTCCCCATACCCCCAAGTTAAATATGTTCAAGTCAAATATTAAATAATCTAGAGTTAATGCCAACACAGTATCAAGCAGGTACAGGTTTGTCTGGATAGACAACAGGGACGGTCCGTGAGGACTACAGGACAGGTTTGTTGGCATTAGACGCAAGACCAGATAACAGGTAAAGCCATGGTACGTCAGGTCAAGCCAAGTAGTGTATAGAAGTGTTAGGTCATATCAAGAGTCGTACGGTACCATGTCGGGTCAAGCAATATGTGTAGCAAGTCATGTCAGGAGGCACTAAATGTTGTGTGGGTACTCATAAATCAAACTAACATAAATATAGTTATCAATGAACGGCATGAGTAATATCAGAACAATGAACCAGATCAGATGATATGATAAGCAATTAGGTACCGATTAAATTATATCGATGCACGGTTGTCACTTTGCGTTTAAAGGATGGTTTCCACATTACTTAACTACAGCATGACTAAAATGGATGTTAAACTCATGTTATCAAGTATTAAGTAATTTTAGGAATGCAATGATATATAAATATGTTCAATGGACGAAATCATAGCTAAAACAGGTTAAAATGCACACGGGTATCCGATGGAGTAAAACTATATAGAGAATACCATAGGCCATGTCAAAAGTTAAAATGTGATTAAAACATATAAGTGTGGTTATTAGGTTTAGTAAAGTAAATGCAACGGGTAGGTTTCCAGTTCTAGATCTAAATGTAAACGAAACATTGCACCGTTAACTTGGAATTCTTAACTTAGATTCTATCTACAGATTTAACATGGAATTAAATAAATAAATATAGGAATATCATGAATAGCATGTAGTAAGTTTCACTTGCCTCGACAGATCACGATACGGTGAACGGAACGTCTCGCGTCGACGGGAAAAGTGGCGACGCGCGCACGGTACACGGAACAGATCCAAACAACGTACGAGGGGGTCACACGGGTCAGGCACGCTCGCTGGGTCATCGGGATCGTCGTCGGCACGACCGAATTCCGGCAATCACAAGACCAGTGAACATCAAAAGAAAAGAAACTTATAGAAAGAAGGAAGAAGGAAAAAAAATGGGAGGAAGACAAGAATGAGAAGGGAAAGAGTTGCTCACTGGGTCAGCAGAGAAGTGTTGGCGTCGACGGTGACGATCGGAGGGACTCCGGCGAGGCTAGGGTTTAGTTTTAGAGGTGTTAGGGTTAGGCTAGGGTTTGGGGTGATGGTGCTCGGGTGTGCAGGGGTGAGTGAGAGGAGAAGTGTAGAGGAGAGAGAGAGGAGGAGAGGACAATGGTGACGGCGAGATCTAGGGATCGCCGGCGGTGAGGTGAGGGTGGTGGTCGCTCGAGCTCAGTTGGGTGTGCAGGTGAGGCCTCAGGAAAGAGGAAGAAGGGGAAGAAGATGGTGAGAAGGAGGAGAAGACTTGGTTGAACGGGAGTTGTGATGAGGGGATGGTGTTTTTAGGGTTAGGGTTCGAGGAAGGCAGCGCTTTCATGGGTTCTCGTGGTCGCGGAGGGGTTTAAAAGAAAAGAGAAGAGAAGCAGTAGGAGGGAGGTGACCGCATCGCCTCGGGAGGTGACCAGAGTCGGGGAGCGAACAGTGTTCGCGAGAGGAGAGAGAAAGAGCGCGAGAAGAGAGAGAAAGGAGAGAGAGAGAGAAAGAAATCTGTGGTGGAGGAGAGAGGGGGAGAAAGAGAAAAGCTGAGGGGAAAAACGTGTGGGCCCGGTGCAAGAGAAAAGGCGTTCGATTGGTTGGGGAAACGGGGCCCAAGGAAAATTGTGCAAAAAGTTTGCCAAAGATTTAATTTGTTGGTTAGCGAAAATATATGGTGAACAGTCAAGTCCCTAATTGAGATTTATTATCTATTTTGGTTGGTAAAGAATCTTTAGCTGTAGATTGAAATTTTAAACGAATATAAGAAATTTAAAATGGTTAGAAATTTGGCGGAATACGAAATATTTCAGAATTGCGCCCGGGTCGGGTCCAGAAATTTGGATTTGAAATATGAAAATTATTGGCAAGCTTCAAAAATTAAAATGAAGGATTTTGTAATGAAAAAGCATACCCCCAAGAACGGACGCACGAACGTGCGCGTAGCCGTCCAAACACGTCTGTTTCACTGAACAGGACGAGAACACGGTGCGAGGACGTTACCACCGGGTTAGGGGTATCAGGCAGGCCATGAAATGCAATTTTAATTTATTTTACATGATTTAAATTGTTATATGCAACAGATGCGATACTAGATAAAATGCCAGTGAATACTAAATTATGAGATGCACTAGTCCATGCAATAAATTAAGGTAATCTATAAATAAAAGTTAACCATGTTCAAGCGAGCGGGTTGGGTCGAATGCGAAATAATATGTAAAATACCATTCGCACCCAAACACGCTAAATCAAGAAAGACCATGGATAGGTAAATATGGAAACTGAAATTGGTAAAAGCGAACTCGGGTGTTACAGAAAACATATCCAAATTCACACCAAAATGCTCCCTGATTTTGACTCAGGTCAAACTAAGAAAAGTTGCATATATAAAGGGCCTTAACTATATTGCAGATAACACTTGACAAAACCCCACAGCCATTCTCCCTAATCTTGCCACAATTTGCGGCCAGAATGCTTATTTTTGCGGCCACGGTACAAGGGTTGGGGCTCAGGTCTTCAGGGTACACTCTAGGTTGCCTACATGACTCCCAATATTCGCTAAATAATTTTTAGTGCCTCCGGTTTACTCCAGATTCCCATATACCCTCACAATTCAACACAAAACCGACATGGATCAATTCTAAAGTTTGTATTCTCTGTTCTAAACTCATTTCCAGGTCTAGAATTTGATCCCTAGGGCCTTATACAGCCACCATACATCACTAATTCCCCAAAATCCTCAAACCCTTCTCTTGAATTTTCTAAACACCACATACCGTAACCAAACACTTTCTAAACTAATCTAGAATACAAGAAATCTCAAACTAATCAAAATGGAAGAATTTATACCTCATGGGTGTAGCCAAGCAAAACCCCAACTCTTCAATGTTGTCCAAATCTAATTTTTCTTGGTCCAAAGTGATGAGGGTGAGATGGGGATCCATTTTTGTGAAGGGAGCCACGGGTTTTGATTAGGTTTTGGAGATGATTCTCATGGGTAGTGAGGTGGAGGAAGAAGGAGATGAAGAAGGATGAGGGAGTTGAAGAACTGAAATGAAATGAAGAATGAAAGATGAGGTGGGGGTGGAGCCTTACCTCCCCCCCCCCCTCTCTCTCCCTCTCTCCTCAAGCATGCTTACCTCTCATCATGATGTCCCCTCTCTCTCTCCTCAAGCCATCATAACACCTTTTCCTTTTCATTTCTTTTCTCACCACAATAAAACCATAACATAAAACAACACAATTGAACATGTAACCAAATGAAACATGTCATGGTGCACTAACCATGAAAACTGTAGAAACACGGATTTGGCTTAATCGCGATTAGCAGTGCACTAATCGGGTTTTTATCCAAATTGCATATAAAAAAAATTTAAATGCCAAATCCTTTAAATATATTTTTAAATCAATAAATCATTTTAATTTCCGGTTATTTCACAGTTATTGGTATATATTTATACCCTTTTTCAAAAACCCCAATTTCGCAAATCGGCAGTTTTCGGGAAAATATATTATTTTAATATTAAATTCCAAAAATAATATTTTATATTTTCAGAAATGTTACAACTTGATTTGAAAATAAGTGATGAGATTTCATTCTTGATTTATATGATTATTAGTATAAATTCATGCTTTCGCATGCTATCATGCATCATACTCATCCTTATCGTAATTAGTTATAGTTGTCATACTTACATTATCAGCCGTTATATGTTAGTTTTATTCACTGAGTTTGCAACTCACCCCCGTTGTGCCACAATTCCTTGCAGGGGTAGAGTGGACGGTTAGCAGCAGTGCAGATCTACTTATCGGTTTTTATCGCATGTTTTGCTAGGTGGGTTATCTATGTAGTAACCTCCTCTTTTGGTATTGTATAGTGAATCTAGAATATCTCCATCAGACCATGTATTTTGACTTAGAATGAGAGGTGGTTATATATATATATTATTTGACAGATGAGATCGTTTAGTTATATTAAATGGTATTTCTTTTACTTATGTCTGAGATTCTTATTGATATCGTAATAAGTTGTATATTTATTTTCGCTGTTGACGTTGTTGCTCCCAACTAGAGATGCAACCAAATTAAACACTTTATAACTGTTTTATTATGAATTCAATAGGGAGTTACTGTTAATATCTTAATTACTTAAAACTGTGATTTTTACTTAAAAACTAAATTTTCCTAAAAATTCCGCAAAACGGGTTTTGATCTTGGTTTTTGGTTTACTCGGGTTGTGTAGATATCTTTAGATATTATACAATCTAAGTGCCGGTCACATCCAAATTTTGGGTCGTGACAAACTTGGTATCAAAGCTTAGGATTAATGTTACGGAACCGAGTAGTGAATTGAATATAGTAGGCTTAATTTCGTGACGTAGATTGACCCTTAGTTGATAGAGTAGGTGATTTAGGATGAGTAGGATACCGTACATATGTTCCGCGGCATATTTACGCTACGATACTCAACCTAAGTGACCTTAGGACATATTGTTCGTACATCCTTTCTTGATTCCATGTATCCTGTGATTCAATCGCAATGTCCTTATCAATTATGTTTCTTACTCCAGCCACTATGTCATTAACGACTATGGGGACTCAGAGTACCGCTGTTCGAGATGAGATTGGAGCGGGCTCGTCTGAAACGAGGACAGACCTGGGCAGTACGCCTGTCTTTCATGAACCGATTGATTCACTCTATATTGATCGTATAGCTAGGATGGAGGCAAGTGTTCAAGAGATGCGCCAAATGATCGGATCCTTGTTAGAGATTAGTCGAGCACGGAGATCGACCACTACTTCACGTACGGTTGTTCAGAGACCAAGGTAAATTCGTAATAATACATCAGCACTAAGACGTGTTCGTAGAGGCCATGGCAGATTCTGTATGGATCGGTTCTATCACTTATACCCATATGTTCAGCAGCCCGTGCAAAGATGTTTCAAGTGTGGGTGTCCGTATCACTTTATTAAGAATTGTCCCGTGAGGCGACAGGGTGAGGCATCGGTCTCACATATGACTTCACCACCTTCACCACCTCCTCCGAGCACATTACCTCCTATAAATGTTGTTGTTCCACATCAGATCAACGTCTATAGAGACCATGGTCGTGACGGTCATAATTTGAGAGAACAAGGAGGTCGAGGCAGATTTATTCCAGGCCGCAGTTTTGGTCGAGGTAGGACTCGGGGCCAGATATTCAGTTTGTATCCCGTTGAGCAGAGGCCCCCATCTACCTGTTTTAGTTATGGACGTTCAGGGCATTTCGCTAGGAATTGTGGACTCTAAGGAAGGACGTCAGGATGATGGTAGGGGCCAGGCTCAGGTCTTTACTTTGACTCCACAGGATACCCAGGCATCCAATGCAGTCGTAACAGGTATTCTTTCAGTATGTTCCTTAAACGCACATATTCCAATTGATTCCGGTTCTACGCATTCATACGTATTTGCACACTTTTGCACTTTCTTTAGGAAGACAGTCGTCATTGTTAGGATTACCGCTAATTGTGATTACTCCTATAGGAGATTCTTTTGTAGCTCGACACGTATTCAGGTTATGTTTAGTACGTGTTGGTGATAGGGATTTATTAGTGGATTTGATTATGCTAGATAAGTTAGTTTGATATACTTCTTGGTATGGATTGGTTGGCCGCTTGTCATGCGTAGTAGATTGTCAGAGGAAAGCGGTCAGATTCCGTTTTCCAGGTGAACCGATCTTTGTTGGGCAGGGAGACTATAATATAACTCCGGCCAACATGATTTCTGCTCTTTGGGCGGTACGACTGTTGAAGAAGGGTTGTCATAGGTTTTTAGTGTTGTTGGAGACGTGGTAACCGTTGAAGTCCCGTTGGACCAGGTTCCGATCGCACGAGAAGTTCCGGATGTGTTTCCTGCTGAATTATCAGGATTTCCGCCCGATCGCGATATCGAATGTTGCATTGACTTGATTCCGGGTGCGGGGCCTATTTCTATACCACCTTATCGGATAACCGACGGAGTTGAGGGAACTCAAAAGTCAGTTGCAAGAGTTGTTAGATAGAGGGCTTGTTCGTCCAAGTGTATCGCCGTGGGGAGCTCCTGTCTTGTTGTTAAGAATAAGGACGGTAGCATGAGACTGTGCGTAGATTACAGGCAGCTGAATCGAGTTACTGTGCGAATTAGGTATCCGCTACCTAGTATAGATGACTTGTTCGATCAGCTGCAGGGAGCTGGCTGCTTTTCGAAGATTTATCTGAGGTCGGGGTATCACTAGTTGAGAGTTAGAAAGGATGACATTCCGAAGACTGCTTTTCGCACACGATATGGGCATTACGAGTTTCTGGTGATGTCGTTCGGGCTCACCAATGCCCCAGCAGCTTTTATGGATATGAAGAACGCATTTTCAGGCCATTCCTTGATCGTTTTATTATTGTATTCATAGATGATATTCTTGTTTATTCCCGGAGCTGGGAGGAGCACGAGCAGCATTTGCGTATCACAATGCAGACCTTGGAAGAGCATCAACTGTTCGCTAAATTCTCCAAGTGTGCTTTCTGGTTGGATAGTGTAAATTTCTTGGGTCACGTAATTACGATAGATGAGATACGTGTGGACCCAAAGAAGATAGAAGCGGTACAGCACTGGCCTAGACCTGTGTCAGTTACAGAGATTCGAAGTTTCTTGGGTCTGGCCGGTTATTACCGACGTTTTGGGTAGGATTTTTCTCGGATCGCTGCACCGTTGACCGGATTAACTAGGAAGGAAGTTCCATTTCTTTGAACAGATGCATGTGAGCAGAGTTTCCAGTAGTTGAAGACTCGCTTGACGACTGCACCTGTCTTATCTTTACCTTCCAGGTCAGGTGGTTTCGTGGTGTATTGTGATGCCTCTCGAATGGGTTTAGGCTGTGTGTTAATGCAGCACGGCAGGGTCGTAGCTTATGCTTCTCGGTAGTTGAAGAGGCACGAGCAGAACTAACCGGCGCATGATTTGGAGATGGCTGTTGTGGTATTCGCATTAAAGAGTTGTAGACATTACCTATACGGAGAGTCGTGCCAAATATTCAAAGACCACAGAAGATTGAAGTATATCTTTCAGTAGCGAGATATTAATCTAAGACATTGTAGATGGATGGAAATCGTGAGGGATTATAATTGCGAGATTCGTTGACATCCGGGCAAAGCGAATGTTGTAGCAAATGCTTTAAGTCGGAGGCCTGGAGGTAGTTTATATTTAGTGAGCATAGTGCAGAGACAGTCATCCGCAGACTGGCAGATTCTATGCAATAGCCGTGTATAGTTTGAATTCATATCTACAGGAGCAAAGTTAGCTCATATTTTCAACCGTCCTCAGTAATTGGATCGCATCCGAGAGACATAGCCACAGATGCTCACTTATTGGAGATTATAGATCAGGTTAGATATGGTAGAGATTCTAAGTTCATGATAGATGACCGTGGAATATTACAATTTGGGACTCGTCTTGTTGTGTCGGATTTAGAGGAACAGAGACTTAAAATCTTAAAGGAGGCCCATCGATCAGCATATAGTATTCATCCTGGTTCCACCAAGATGTATTATGACTTGAGAGATGTCTATTAGTAGGAAGGAATGAAGAGAGATGTCGCGGAGTTTGTTTCATGATGCTTGACTTGTCAGCAAGTCAAGGCCGAGCACCAGAGGCCGGCAGGAGAGTTGCAGCCTTGCCTATTCCGGAGTGGAAATGGGAGCAGATTTCCATGGATTTCATCGTGGGTCTACCCAGGACTAGCAGAGGGTATGATTCCATCTGGGTGATTGTAGATAGATTGAAAAAGGCAGCTCACTTTTTCTGGTGAAGACGACGTATGGGTTTACGCAGTATGCTCAGATTTATATCGACGAGATTGTACGATTGCATGGAGTTCTGACGTGCATAGTGTCCGATAGGGGTACACAGTTTATCAGCAGGCTATGGCAGAAACTTCAAGAATCTCTTGGTACACGATTGAGTTTTAGTACAGCTGTTCAATAGCAGACAGATGGTCAGTTAGAGCGGACCATACAGACTCTAGAGGATATGCTTCGAGCTTGCAGCATTGATTTCGGTAGTAGTTGGGATCATCACTTACCATTGATAGAATTCTCTTATAACAACATTTCAGGAGACGATCCAGATGGCACCCTTTGAAGCTTTGTATGGGAGGAAATGTTGATCATCCATTTGTTGTACAGAACTTAGCGAGGGTAGCGTGTTGGGACCACAGGTAGTACAGGAGACTGCGGAAAAGATCCAGTTGATGCAGAACAGAATGAGAGCAGCCAATGCAGACAGAAACCATATG
This sequence comes from Agapanthus africanus, assembly GCA_030015575.1. Taxonomy (NCBI): domain Eukaryota; kingdom Viridiplantae; phylum Streptophyta; class Magnoliopsida; order Asparagales; family Amaryllidaceae; genus Agapanthus; species Agapanthus africanus. The sequence goes on along the minus strand of JASDDO010000024.1, from coordinate 194,961,053 downwards.
CCAATCGACACCGTCGTAGACTCGAGTTGGCGTAGGAGATCATGTGTTTCTTTGTGTATCTCCGATGAAGAGTGTGATGCGTTTCGGGAAAAAGGGGAAGCTCAACCCCAGATATGTCGAACCCTACGAAATTCTGGAAGGGGTGGGTGTTGTAGCTTATCGTTTAGCACTTCCACCAAGTTTTCCCGATGTGCATCCGGTGTTTCACATGTCAATGCTTCGCAAGTATCTTCACGATCCTTCTCACGCGATCCAGCATCAGACCTTACAGCTTGAGCCGGATTTATCCTACACAGTGCAGCCAGTAGCTATTCTAGACCGGCAGGCAAAGAAACTGAGATCAAGGGTATTTCCATCTGTAAAGGTTTTTTGGCGAGGAACGAATCCGAGAAGATTACTTGGGAGACCGAGGATGCGATGTGAAAGAAATTCCACGTCTTTTTTAAGGTACGTTTAGTGAAGTTTAAATTCGGGGAACGAATTTTCTTAAGGGGGGAATATTGTAACATTTTGAAAAATTTAGAAATAATAAAATATTAATTTAAAAAGTTATTAAAACAAAATAGGACACTTTCGTAAGTAGTATGTGAAACAAATTAAATTGGAATTTTGGTGTGTAACATTAATAAATTACAAGGGTTTTAGTGCAAAATTTAGCTTCATTTTAATAAAAATGGTGTTATGTAATAACATAGGTAGTGAAGAGTTTTTATGTAAAGTTTAGGAAACTGTGCAAATTTGGGATTTTGAGGGTGTAAGTGAAAAGAAAGGGATAGATAATGTTTAGCTCAGAATTATCACAAAAATAAAACAATTAGAGTGATAACACAAAGCCACCTCCTTCTTGCATGCATGCTTCATGCACAACACCTCCTCCTTGCATGAAAATGGCACACCTTGCTTGGTGATACCTCCTCCTGCACCTTACCCTTTCCCTTTACCATATATTATGTGTTCAGATCATTTAACCAAATTAAAATTTAGAAAATTTCAAAAGAAAAAGAAAGATAACACTTAGAACTCACAAAGAGAAATAAAAACAAAGAGATGTGAAGAAGAAGAACTAGGCTAAGGATTTCCACCATCAAGCTAGGAGCTAAGGACTTGAGTGTTTTGGAGGAAGCTTTTCAACCATTCTCAGTAGGTAAAATGCTTAACCCAATAGATTTTAGTTCTGTAATTATGAAAATTTAGAAATCGAATATCGTATTTTAGGTAAAACTTAGCTCTGTATTAATCTGCTATGATTTAGGTGAAAATCAACTTAACTAAACAGTGTATAAATCTTATAAACTAGACATATAGCAAACCCTAGGAGTACGAACCATTGGGCTCGTAAATTGGCCGGCGAGACATAGCCAATTTCCGGCGTCGCCGGATTTTTAGGAGAGTTGGGTTCTGGGATTTTTTGGGTAGGTCTCCGTATCATTGTTAGGAGTTTTGGTATTGTTTAATTAAGTTAAATTAACTGTATATGAAATCTAAAAACTAATATCAGAAAAGGTATCAAAGATCTAAACTACGACACGGTTAATTTGTAACGCGTTTAAGCTTTCTGTTGCAAACAGCGAAAGGTTAAAACTCGGTTAATATAGGTGTTAGATAGTTTAAAATAGTCGTACGTGGTATCGTTAATACGTAAAACTTGTGTTTTCATGATTTTGCCATATCGGAGTTAGCCGTTTCTTATACAAGTTAATTTCGATATTATATTCGAATACGGAAACTTCGGAGACCGCAAGGAAAGGAAAAGGATTGGTAATCTGAGTTGATTCGACGTATTTCGGTGAGTAGACTAAACATCTACCGGGGGATTTTGTATAGATGGCATGATACGCCCGTAGTTATTTAAATAAAAAAATTAGGCTTTTGTATGTTAAGTTGATCATATGCATCCACATACATATAAATATAAATCACCATGTTAGTAGTTGTTAGAACACTGCACAATTATCGACGAGTTATGCCGCACATGCACATATCTATATGTTACACTACACCATGTCGATATTGTCACTTTTACACTTAGTAATTATCCTGTTAAATATGATTCTTTCATACCTTAAACATCATTACAGTAGTACTTTGCATAAATGACATCATGTTTCGTATTTAAATGTTCGAAGTTGATATAAGAGGAAATTGTATTATTGAGGATTTATGGTTTTGAGTTTTCCTATACTATTGCATAAATTCAGTGATTCTTCAAATTGATATGAGATGTCCACCATGACATGTTGTTTTTATGATTTGATTTTATTCCGGGCCGAGTAGGGGAGCTATACGGTCGCGGATTTTTACGTTATCCAGACTGAGTGGGGGAGCTATACAGTCGGATTCATGGTGGACCTGGTCGTGACCGAGAGGCAGGAAAGCCGCATTTGAGGCGGGGAGCCTAGCGAGGATACTCGATACCGGAGATAGTAGTGAAACACGGCGGATATCTATATGATACCGATCGGTGTTATTGATTACAGGATCGTTCGAGGAACGATGTCTGAGGAAAACAGAAGATTTGTGTCGATGTTGGACACGGAAAGATGAACATGATTTGGAAATAAGTGATGAGATTTCATTCTTGATTTATAAGATTATTAGTATAAATTCATGCTTTCGCATGCTATCATGCATCATACGCATCCTTATCGCAATTAGTTATAGTTGTCATACTTACATTATCAGCTGTTATATGTTAGTCTTATTCACTGAGTCGGCAACTCACCCCCGTTATGCCACAGTTCCTTACAGGGGTAGAGTGGACGGTTAGCAGCAGTGTAGATCCACTTATCGGTTTTTATCGCATCTTTTGCTAGGTGAGTTATCTACGTAGTAACCTCCTCTTTTGGTATTGTATATTGAATCTAGAGTATCTCCATCAGACCCACCCTGTATTATGACTTAGAACGAGAGGTGGTTATATGTATATTATTTGACAGATGAGATCGTTTAGTTATATTAAATGATATTTCTTTTACTTATGTCTGAGATTCTTCTTGATGTCGTAATAAGTTGTATATTTATTTCCGCTGTTGGCCTTGTTGCTCCCAACTAGGGATGCAACCAAATTAAACACTTTATAACTGTTTTATTATGAATTCAATAGGGAGTTACTGTTAATATCTTAATTACTTAAAACTGTGATTTTTACTTAAAAACTAAATTTTCCTAAAAATTCCGCAAAACGGGTTTTGATCTTGGTTTTTGGCTTAGTCGGGTTGTGTAGATATCTTTAGATATTATACAATCTAAGTGCCAGTCACATCCAAACTTTGGGTCGTGACATATGTTTACAAAGGAACAGGCAACCCTCACCAGCACGTCACGCAATTCAGAGCTCTGTGCGGCAACACTGGAGGCGATGACAAACTGTTGCTTCGCCAGTTCGTTAGCAGCCTGTCAGAAACAGCTTTTGAATGGTACTCGGAGCTCCCAAATGACTCCGTGAAAACATTCGCAGAGATGGAACTGTTGTTCACACAGTGTTTTGCCAGCGCGAGCATGTACTCCAATCACAGCAATAATCAATGCCAGGGTAAAGCCGGGAGAAACCTGGGTCCAATACGCGATCCGGTTGCGGAACCTGTGGTCTAAATGCGAACGGCGCATTGAAAAATCTCCTGTCGTGGGCATGTTCATCGGGACCCTTGATCCTTAAACGACTGTGTCCCAGTTCATAGCATTCATCAAACCAACAAGATTTCAGGCTCTGATAGATAAACTGGCTCAAATGGATCAGATGGGCCACGGGCCTTCCTCCACAAATAAGGACCCTCGAAATAGCAAGGGTAAAGGGAAAGTGGCCTTCGTTGCCAATACGCAATAGCAATCGAGTGGTCCAAAACCAGCTGCTCGCCAAAACAACGCGCGTATGCGCCCATCCTTGGAGGAAAGACTAGGATGCGCTTAATCGTTTCCCCGCGACAAGACGAGGAGACTGTTTAAATTGGCAATGCGTAATAAACTCATCACATTGCCAGACCCGCAGCGTCCACCGCAACCCGGCGACGTCAACAATCCAAATTACTGTTCCTATCACAGAATAGTGAGCCACCCAATTGAAAATTGCTACGTCTTCAAGAACTGGGCCGAAGACCAGTATCAACAGGGGAAATTCGCGCTGTTTGATAACTGGATGGGAAAACCACCCCAGAAGCACACTCCCAAAAAGGTGGATGCGCAGGGGGCATCATGCTCACTCGTGGAAGAAACTCCATGGGAAGTCGTTCTTTCAGCAAAAACCAAAAAAAAATGTTGAAGGATCAACATGCATGTCCAGCAGTCAGGTGGAAAAGCTCACTTGAACCCGAAATAATCGAAGGGATGTTAAAATCTCGTCCCACACCGAAAATTATTGACGAGGGGAAAAACACCCAAGTCAAGCCTTCAAAGTTTTCGAAGAAAAATAAGAAGACCAAGAGACCTGTGCAGCCTGCCGAGTATGACGACAAGCGCATAAATCTACAAAAGTGCATTGACGCGTTGGAGGAGTACAACCAGAAGGCGCGGACACCGGTCACGTTTGAAGAATTCCTTAAGCATATTCTTGAGGACGAAGATAGTGGCAATAATAAGGAAAATGACTCGTCAGAAGACACCGAAGACCGTGTAGTAAGTTGCCACATAGTCTCCCATTCGTCGTTATATGATGAAGAAACTCCCTCAGTATCAGAAAACAACATGAAACTGGTGGCAGAATCGGCGCTAAAATCTCCAGAACTGCCAAAAGATCCGATCGAGAGGCTGTTAAACGAAGACTTTCAAAAAAGCGAAGCTGATCGAGAATGCGAGACAGCCATATATGAAGGGCTAAGCGTCAACGCCAGGATAAAGAAGCTGCGGCGCGGACGAGACATAAAGTACTCCGACCAAACTAAAGCACACCTACTACAAATAAGAGCAGGATAAAAACAGAGAAACGGTTCGCCATAGCCCTGTCAATGGGGATGAAGCTGCCACCTCTCATAAGGAACACTCTCGGGATCATAAGCCTCAATAGAGAAGGATCACATCCAGACTACTGCCTATATCATCGGAGGGTCACTCATCACACCGAGGAATGCAGCGCCTTCATGAAGTGGTGGCAAGGATATATTTCCCATCAAAAACACCTCAAGAGGATGAAGCGCGAAACTCGTGCTCGTCGACGGCAAAATAGTGAGACGAACACACATGGAGAAACGGCTGGCAACTTTCATTTGGTTGATACCGGTTCGGAAGGGAAAAAACCCCAAGTTCTTACCTTTGGAAGTGATTCTGAGGACGAAACGTCTCTCAGCCCTCTCTTCAAAGACTCCCCCTCCGAAAAAGAAGAGAAAGAGAAGAACTGCGAGAATATTCAGCTGCGTAACCGCACGCTGCCTGAGAGGAACCTCGAACCTATAAACAAAGGTTCGAACAAAAGGACAAAAGGAAACAAAAAATCCCTAAGGAGATTACCCTCGATGAGGAAGCAGTCAAAGAGCTCGCGGCAAAATATCCGCCTAAGAAAAACAAGTGGATTACAACATCCTGGCACATCTGAGGAAAATACCCTCACAACTGAGCATATTAGATGCTCTCCTTCCGTCCAAAGAAGCACGAGATTCCCTGATCAAGGCATTACAAGAGCCCGATCAGTTTCAAGCTTTCTTCACAGAAAAGAAGATGAAGGATGAGCTGGCAGAGGTCCACACAGCTGACATTACGTTTAGTGATGAAGATCTCATCCTCAGTTTGTGCGATCATAATCGTCCGTTATACGTCACCGGGTACTGCAACCACATCAAGATAGGGAAAATTCTTGTCGACAATGGATTCTCCGTTAACCTTCTCAACGTAAGAGAGCTGAAGGAGATTTACATGAACGTTCAGCACCTTGTCTGAGATAAAATTACCATCTCTGAGTTCGACTCACAATCATCATGGACACTTGGGCCCATAATACTGACGCTGCGCTTCGGGCTGCTCGTCACTGACATCAAATTTCATATCATTGACGCCAAGACTTGCTACAACGCTTTGCTCGGCAGGCCTTGATTACATGAATACAACGTCATCCCTTCTATATAATATCAGTATATGAAGTATTTCAATGATGGCTCGGAGTACACCATCACGGAAAAGCTAAACCCATTCTCCGTAAACGAAGTCCAGAAATATGAAGACGCAAAGTACTTCCTACCAGATTTCGAGGATACTAAAAGGTGCCACAAGCCAGAGAATAAACAGAAGTCCGTCGCCGCTATCCCAATCTTTGGGAGCGATACCGAGGAAGATGAAGAAATAGTCTATTCGGGGCAGCCCCAAAAGGAAAACAATAAGCCCAAACTATCTACTCTTATCTTGGTCTTTGGCAGCGACTCTGAGGACGAGGCCAATGCGGTGTTCTCCTTCCACCCGTCAATGCAAACTTTTGCCGGTACAGATCAAAGTCTACAAATTACAATGGTTCCGCCTCGGTATTATAAGGAACTTGATGCGCTCCATACACACAACGTACAAGAACAACAAACTTTCTACGTACCTCCCCTGCGAAGAGGTGAAAAAGTGATCCTCTTTTACCAATCTACAGAAAATAAAGTAGAAAAAGAAGTCTGGCATAGTGCCGATTTTGCACTCAACAGGTTTCAACCAATCCGTCTGCCAAGATAATACGCAGGGGGATTGAAAAGGCTGTTAAGATGCTAAGGTGTACCCCTTAAACAAACTGTTCGACAAGCCCAATTCTACAAAAATATTTGGGATATTCCCGGGACTCGGCGAAAAATGCCCGATGGGAAGATGGAGACAACTGGGCTCGGATACATTTGGTCCATAAAACGGGAGCAGATCCACAGTTGTCGCGCTGTAAATAGCTCCAGTGAAGCGGAAGACGCTCTTCCAAATAGCCGTGACGTCAAATCGGAGTGAGATCCCGCTCTAAAAATGTCAAGTCCGTCACTGGAAGAACAAATTGACAGGTTAATAAAAGAAGCTTGTCAAACGAGCCAGGATAATCACAGCCGCGAAATGGCCATTTATGAAAAGGCCATGACGGTAACACAGCATCTCAGTCAGCAATCTGCAGAGAAGGTAGACTATAATGATCTTCATCTCTGGCCCACTGTATGTTCTCGCGAAAAGAGAAAATCCCGAAATAGAGGCAAAAACAGGGCAAAGAGCGCAAACAACGTTCGAAAATAATAAAGCAGATCTAAGACGCCGTGCAATTGAGAAAAATTCGATTGGTGCTCGTCCTTTATAAAGAAGATAGGTCGGAAATACTTTTTCCCTCAAGACAAGACAAAGAAAATATTCAACATTGTCATGAAGCACCAAATGATGATGCTTCCGGAATCTCGGCATCCCGAACAAATAAGCGAGATCCATTACCCGGATTATTGCTCTTATCACCGAGTAATAGGTCATCCCCTTGAAGACTGCTTTTGTAACACCCTAGTTCATTTATACCAATTTCAGTTCTCGTATTTCTTTATTCGTGATATTTCTTGATTTAACGTATTTTGGGTGCGAATGGTATTTTACGCTTTACATTGCATTCGACCCGGCCCGCTTGCTTGAAACTTGTTTGATTCATATTTATGAATCACCCTGACTTGTTATGTAGACTTATGTATTTTCAACTTTATCGCATACAGGCATTTTATCTGGCATGGCATCTTTTACCCTATAACATTTTTAAGTCACGTAAAATATTTTTAAAATACATTTCATAGCCTGCATGATACCCCTAACCCCATGGTAGCATCTGCGCATCTTGTTCTCGTCCCGTTCAGTGAAACGGACGTGTTTGGATGGCTACGCGCACGTTCGTGCATCCGTTCTTGGGGGTATGCTTTTTCATTACCTGAGCATTCATTTTGAAATTTGGAAGTCGCATATATTTTTCATATTTTAAATCTAAATTTTTAGACCCAACCCGGGCGCGTTTTGGAATATTTTGTATCCCGCCAAAATTCAAATTATTTAATATTTAATTTCGTTTAAACAATTTAAATTTATTTACCTATCAAATCTTTTTAAATTTAACATCTAACAGTTTAAAATATCAGAATCTTTCTCTTTCTCTTTCTCCATTCTCTTTCCTCCGACCCCACACTCTGAGCCAATCATCTTTCTCTCTTTCCTTCTCTCTTTTCTCTCTCTTCTCTATTTCTTTCTCTCTTTCTCTCTCCCCGCTAACCTCCAAAATTCTTTCTCCTCACTATTCACTCCCCCTCTCTCTCCCCTCTCGATCTCTCCATCTCTCCATCTCTCTCCTCTCGCATTCTCTCTCTCTCCCTTTCTCTCTCTGCCTCCCTATCTCTCTCTCTCTTTCTCTCTCGGTATCTCTCTCCCCCTCTAAAATTTTTTATAATCCCTTTCATTATTTTACACACGTCTCTCTCTCTTCTCCCTTCATCTTCTTTTTCTTTCTTTTCCGCCTCCATCACGAACCCTAACCCTAACCTATGCCGCCCTGCGTCGCGCTCGTCGCCGTCTCCTCACCGCCGGCATCCCCATCTCCTCGTTTCACCTCCCTCCTCTCTCCTCCTTTCACCTCCCCTCGACGTGCCGGCGACCCCCGCACCCAACTCAAGCCCTTGCAACCCTCCTCGCCGGAGCTCGCCTCGCCGCCGATCACCCTCGTCGGCCTTCCCTCATCCTTGTTTCCTCAACCTCTCCTCTACCACCTCCTCGTAAACGCCGTCACCTCTTCCAAGCCTGCACAGAACCCATCACCTCCATCACCTACACCTCGCCTCCCGCCGCCTCCACCCTCGTCGTCGACCTTTCCTCCTCACCTCAACCTTGACTGAACACAAACCTCTCGACACTACCTCCTTCTCCACCGAGGACACCACCTCGGAATCATCCTCGCTCGTCAGCTACAACCAACCGCTTCTCTCACCCTTGCCATCACCACCGTCTGCATCTCCCCTCACCGGCATTTCGAATTCTAACCTGTGACCTAGAACTCGATCTCGGCCACACCCTCGTCAGGATCCCTTCCTTCCTCCCTTGCCCGAGCCCTTCTTTCCCTGAGCCGCAGCAACGCATGAACCGTGCATCTCTCCCGGAACCCCCACTGCCTTGGTCTTAGATCTCGCCGGAAAACCCCATCATCAGAGTTATCTCTCGCCTTGCCTCATCTCTGACCCAGAGCAGCAACCCTCTCTTCTCCCTCTCTTCTCCTCCTTCTTTTCTTCTTTCTTCTTCTTAATCTCGATCCTTTTCGATGGTCACTCGCCGGAGCCGTGCTACTGCTGACGAGCCAAGCAACCTAGTGGACGTTCCCTACCTACGTGGTTACATTCTTGCATTGCCTGGTTCTATTCTGTATTTGTGCGCGCAAGGGGTTCGACGAAATGCCCCAATGGAGATTTTCCGTCGTTTTATCGCATTATTGCTGAGTGCCGTGCATCTGTGGATCACCGAGGCAAGTTTACCTTGCGACATGCTACATTACATATTAATGTGATTTTAACATTCCATATTCGATAAACTGTATTTAATTAATGTTGGAACTATCCCCTTAACCCAAATCAATAACTTTGCATCCATATGTTTTAATCTATACTTAGTTACATATAACATCACAATGTTCCATCTTTATTGTTTCATTAGTACTACATACTTGTTTTGTGTACCCATGCTTAGTATAGTTTGATTTTGGGCACCGACGTGACATATGTGCACCCCTGACATGATTTGATACACCTACTACTTGACACGACATGGTACCGCGCACTTCTTGACATGACATGATACCTACATACAACCTGACTTGACCTGATGTACCATGACTTTACCTGTTACCTGATCTTGTTACTAATGCCAACAACTTGACCTGTTGTCCCTACGGACATTTCTTGTTGTCTATCCAGACACACACCTACCTGCTTGATCCTGCGTTGGCATTAGCTCCGGATTTATTAATACTTGACTTGAATACACAACCTGGGGATATGGGGAAATCAATGATGAAACCTGACTTGTAACTCGACAGTTCGATACATTTACTGATCAGTTTTAGAGGCTAGGCCAGCCTTGGGATGATGCTGCTGACATCATCCATCGTTACCCACTACCTTTTTAGAGGCTGGGCCAGCCTTGGGATGATGTTGTTGACATCATTCATAGTTACCCCTTTTCCTTTTAGTGCCTAGCGGCATGTCTCGGTTTCAGCCCGAGAATCTTCACCGTGATCCCGGGCACGCACGGGATACTATTGAGTGACATCGATGATTCATCAAATTGATTTCAAAGACTTGAGAGTAGTTAACCTAATAGACCAGTTTAGATTACTCACTACACATTACCCCACTGTTCTCACTTATATCACTGTTATACATGTTTTACTGTTCATACTCATACCTGCATGTATTACTACCCCTGTTTATAGTATTGCTTGATATTATGACGCACTGACGTCTTGGTTTTGCATGGCCCAGATCATCTACCTTTGTTGCAGACTGATCAGGAGTACTGCCGCTGTTAGAACGAGCGGTGAGGATCCTGTTGGTATCCAGTTTTTCTTTCCAGGTGTTTTATTTATTGGATCTTCTGCTTCCGCATATTATATTATTTCTTGACTCATTTATTCTGGCTCATGGACATGTACTAGAAAGTTTAGTTTACTTTCCTGTTCTTGATATCTCTACAGCCGTAATGTGACTGTGGAGGGATTTTTTCCTAACCACAGGTAGCATGGTTGGCTATGTCACGTGCATATCTTAGCGTACTCTGGGAAACGGGGCGTGACAGCTTTACCTTCAAAGACTGGATAGAAGACCAGTATCGACAAGACAGATTTATGTTATCCGACAGCTGAAGGGTAAGCCTGCCACAAAAGCATTTGCCGAAAAGAACCTACAACGTCAGGTTAGGACCGGATCGACAACAAAAAGTGAAGTATGCTCGTACCTGCCATACGATAACCCTCTCAAAAGAAGGAGGGCACGAGACTATGGATGACCTCCACATGTGCTTGGAAAATGAAGACGAGGAAAAGGTGATCTCAGAGTTTCCACCAGCACCAAAAGAGCTGGATGATGGGATACACACCACGGCGGACAACCTAAGAAAAATTAACTTAGGGACAGAAAATGATCCGAGACCGACATTCGTCAGTGAGCTACTATCTGAAAAACAGGTAGCCACGTTAAAAGACGTGCTCATGCAATATAAAGACTGCTTTGCATGAAACTAATCCGAGATGCCGGGTCTAGATCCAAAAATTGCGGTATATAAACTGGCCATATCGCCGGACATAAAACCAGTCAAACAGGCGCCAAGAAAGATGCGACTCAAACTTTAGATGAGTATCGTCGCTGAAGTCAAGAAACTAATCGACTCTGGCTTCATCCAAGAAGTTCAATATCCCGACTGGATCGCTAATATCGTTCCGGTGATGAAGAAAAATGGGACGGTGCGCATCTGCGTGGACTTTCGGGACCTCAACAAAACCTGCCCGAAGGATGATTTCCCAGTACCTGTTACCGAGCTGATGATCGATAACACGTCTACCCATGAGGTCTTCTCCTTCATGGATGGATCTTCAGGATACAATCAAATAAAATGCATCCTGAAGACCAAAAATATACTGCCTTCCGAACCCCATTGGCATATTCTGCTATAAAGTGATGCCCTTCGGTTTGAAGAACACTGGTGCTACCTATCAGAGGGCCATGACAAAGATCTTCGATGGCCTCATACACGAGATCGTCGAATGCTACATCGACGACCTTGTAGTGAAGAGCAAATCTCACGAGGAACATTGGGAACATCTAAAAATAGTGTTTCGATGTTTTCGAAAGTATAATCTGAAGATAAATCCTCTAAAATGCACGTTTGAAGTCTCCTCAAAAAAATTCATAGGATTCATCATACGTCACCGGGGTATCGAAATCGATCCCTCAAAGATCAAGACGATTATGGAAATCGCCAAGGACCCTCAAATAACTGCAGTCTCTCTGAGAAAAGCTCGCGTATATCCGGCGGTTCATAGCTAACCTCTCCGGAAAATGTCTTCCCTACAGTCATTTGATGAAAAAGAGGACCCCGTTCGTCTGAGATCAAAAGTGCCAAAATACACTAGACGAAATCAAGCAATACCTGCAAAATCCACCGGTATTGACCGCTCTATTTAAGAGAAAACCCCTTATCCTATATATAACGGCCCTCGAGGGTAGGTGCACTATGGACACAAGAGAACGATCAGGGAAAGGAGGGAGCTTTGTACTATTTAAGTCGAGTTCTCCCGGGGGCAGAAAACAACTATTCTCTCATCGAAAAGTATTGCCTGGCACTGATCTTCGCAATAACGAAGCTCAAACATTACGCCTTGGCACACGAAGTCCATCTCATATCGAAGGTGGATTCTCTCAAATATCTAATGCTCAGGGCCATACTAATAGGAAGGCTTGCCAAATGGGCCCTCCTCCTGATGGAGTTCTCGATAACGTATCGTCCCCTCAAAACAGTGAAAGAGCGGGCCATTACCAACTTTTTTGCGAAGCATCTGATACCAGCTGACTCCCCATTAAATTGTGAATTGCCAGACGAACATGCTTTCGATACAACCGAAGAAGAAAATAATTCTTAATGGGAACTCTACTTCGATAGAGCATTTTCCATGAAGCGGAAAAAGCAAAACACCCCCATAATCAAAGCCGGGGTGAGCCTTATCTTCGTGACTCCGCAAGGAGGGATATTGCGTTATACCCTCTCTTTAACAGAGCCAAGGACTAATAACGAGGCTGAATACGAAGCTTTGATAGCAGGTCTAGAGATCGCTATCAACATGGGAATCAAAGACCTCCTTATATATGGAGACTCTCAGCTGATCGTTAGCCAAGTAAATGGCAACTATCAGACATGCAAGCCAGAGCTGATAAAGTATGGCAAAAGAATGCAGCACCTACTAACAAAAATCTTGGAGAGTATACCGCGTACAGAAAACAGTAAGGCGGATGCATTGGCCAAATTGGCGAAGGAACTGACTGATGAAGACCTCGATGACGTAAGAATCATTATGCAAAACCGCAGGATTCTCGCGCCAACAAATATATCTTCGGATGACCTGATAGAGCCATCCGAAGGAAAAGAAACGACCGAACAAGTAGCCTTTCAAATAGAGGACGAAGAAAAGGTCAAGGATTGGAGAGAAGTCTTCATAGACTACTTCAAATCCCAACAAACGCCCAAAAATACGTCGTTTAGACATCAGCTCATAAAATGAGCTATGTCTTTCGCCTTCGTCAATGATACTTTATTTAAGAGATCGTTTGATTGTTTATGGTTAAGATGCCTGGGGCCGGAGGAAGCAAAGAAAGTCGTCCAAGAAATACACGATGGACTCTGCAGTTCTCACCAAGCTGGACCAAAGATGAAACTGAAGATAAAAAAAATGGGTTACTATTGGCCCACAATGATTCAAGACTGTCTCGAATATGAAAAGCAGTGACACTTGTGCCAAATTCACGGGGACTTCATCCATCAACATCCAAATCCTCTACACCCGACAATGGCCAGCTGACCGTTCGAGATGTGGGGAACAGGTATAATTGGCCTTGTCGAACCAGCATCCTCCAAAGGACATCGGTTTATATTGTCAACGATCGATTACTTCTCTAAGTAGGCAGAAGCAGTACCACTAAGGGAGGTAAAGACGAAGAATATTCTCCATTTCTTCAAAACCCATGTCATCTATCGGTTCAGCACTCCGCAATGGATAATCTCGGATAATGGGTCAACTTATAGAAATCATAAAATCAGTTGCTTCGCACAGCAACATAAAATAGATTGGAGATACTCTTCAGTCTATAATTCTCGGGCCAACGGTCTAGCTGAAGCTTTCAACAAGACCTTGATAGAGATTATAAAAAAGACGGTGTCCAGAAACAAAAAGAACTGGTACGAAAGGTTGCATGAAGCTCTCTGAGCGTACCGAACAACGTTCAAGACGGCTACGAAAACAACATCGTACGCATTGGTGTTTGGCATGGAAGCAGTGCTCCCATTGGAGATAGAACTCCTCTCTCTACGAGTAGCGGTTCGATACGAGCTGACAGATGAAGAAAATGCTCATCTTCGAAGGAGCTTGATGCTCTCGACGAAACTCGCCTTATAGCACAGCAAAATGTGGAGGCTTATAAGGCAAGGATGACACGATCATACGAAAAACTGACCAGGCCGAGAACATTCCGCCAAGACGAACTCATGCTAGTCGTCAAAAGACCAATGATCCCCAATCATGCAAAATGGGGGAAGTTCGAGCCGAACTATGATGGCTCGTACATCATAAACAAAGTCTACCAAGGTGGAGCCTACCTACTCATGGACATGCATGGAGAAAGACCCTTCCGGTCAATAAATGGCCGATTCCTCAAAAAGTACTACGCCTAATAAGTCATAACTTAGGTCAATGATAGATGAAGACGCTTATGTCCGCTCTCTATCTTCCTGAGTCAGAACTCAGAGAATAGTATCCAAAAAGCTTCGTCACCTCGAACATGATGATAATGGACCGAGAAGTCCCTAAACTAACAATCTGCCTCAAACATGGCGATATTGGATCGAGAAGTCCCTAAACTAACAATCCGCTTCAAACATGTCGATATTGGAACGAAACGTCCTTAAACTAATACTGGACCAAAACGCCCCTAAACTAATATTCGTCCCCAAAACGGGAATGTTGGACCGGAACGTGCTTAAAGCATTTCGCTCCAAAATATGGCGATAAAAGACCGTCATGTCCTTAAACTCCCACGTTTAGCCCTACGGTAAATCCCCATATCGATTACCGTATACAATCTATGGGCATAAACGATTCATAACTCTCTCGGGTCCTACATGATGTAGTCTTTTGAAGAATACCGGGGTCTACAGCTAATGGTGCGTTATCTTGTGAACTTGTCAAAAAAAATATATGTCCATAAGCGAAATGGGCACGGATGAAAACTCGAAAGGGCACCGTGAGTAAGAACAGCAGCGAGCTAGTAAAAATCCGAAAGGGCGCAAACTCTTTAAGAAAAAGGTATGTCCACAAGCAAAATGCGCACGGATGAAAACCCAATAGGGCACCGTGAGTAAAAACAGCAGAACTACCGGCGAGCTTGTGAAAACCCGAAAGGGCGCAATCTCGTAAAAAAATAAAATACAGTTGCAGGGTCCTTTCGATCTTGTAAAGAGAAAATACTATTGTAAAATCCTCACGACTTATAAGAGAATAATGCACTTAGGAATCCTCTCGACTCCCAAGGAGAAAATACACTTATGAGATCATCACGACTCATAGGGAGAAATACCTTATGAGACCCTTACAGCTCATAAAGCTATAAAGCCTTAGTCGACGGGATCCTAACCCTGTTTGCTAAACCACCTTTGTCTAAACCAACAAAGGCAAATGATGATTCACTACTGGTAATATCCCGGTTGTAGCGATACCGATGCCTAAATAGGTATCAAATTTTAAGTTCTCTCACGGCAAATGATGATTTGCTCCTGATAATATTCCAGTGGTAATGATGTTGATGTCAAGATTGGTATCAGATTTCAAATCCAAAAAAAACCGAAATGATAGGACGACTCGCAATAAAAAGTAGCGAGTAAAAAAACAAAAAAAATGAAATGATAGGGCAACTCGCAATAAAAAGCAGCGAGTAAAAACAAAAACAGCCGAAATGATTGGGCAATCACGACTTTCGCGACATAAAAGCTGAAAAGATAGAGCATCGCGGAAAAAAA
Source organism: Agapanthus africanus (assembly GCA_030015575.1). Classification (NCBI taxonomy): domain Eukaryota; kingdom Viridiplantae; phylum Streptophyta; class Magnoliopsida; order Asparagales; family Amaryllidaceae; genus Agapanthus; species Agapanthus africanus. The sequence goes on along the minus strand of JASDDO010000024.1, from coordinate 194,945,345 downwards.
TAAAAAAATGAAAATAAAACTTTTCTGCCCTGTAAATATGTCCATATTGACTCTTGTATACAATCCATGGGCACAAATGAAAGAAAGCGAACCTTATTTTCCTACCACGCTTCATCAAAAGAAGAACCAAGTCTTGACGATACATATACAACCTAAAGACTATCCCGGGATTTCTTCTCATTCCAGTAGGATGCAAACCCAACATCTTCATCAAAAAAAAACCCCAAGGGTCAAAGAAAAATGGAGTAATGGCAAAATCCTAGCTCCAAGTCTTGACGGTTCATATACAACCTAGAGACTATCCCGACGTTCCTTCTCGTTCCAGCAGGATGCAGACGCAACGTCATCATCAAAAAAGAAAGACTCCAGGGTCAAAGCAAAACAATGGAGTAATGACAAAATCCTACCTCCAAGTCTTGACGGTACATATACAACCTAGAGACTATCCCGGCGTTCCCTCTCAATTCAGCAAGGTGCAATGCAACTATCAAATGAAATTGGAGCAATGGCATATTTCAAGCTCCGGACTTCAATTGCAATATATACAGCATTGAGATCCTACAGATGTCTACCCTATTTCAGCAAAGAATTGGCGCGACATCGTCAAAACAAAAACAAAGTGATGGCATATTCCTAGCTTCAGGTCTTGACGGCAATACATAGAAAGGTTAAAGACCATTGGAGATCATCACACCCCATAAGGGTGCGGTTATGACTCATCGAGGCTCCAAATTGAGCATAATCTCAAGTAAAAAGCGTCATGGCAAATACCTAACGCTTTTTCTTTCAACGGTAATATGACCTAAGAAGATTACTTGAAGACGTCTTGTCCAACCTCAGAAGGGATCAGAGACACGACAGTCGCAGGGCTACTCGAGCATCGGCCTAAGGGACTGCATATCGATAGAGATATCAGCCAACACGGCGGTACGATGGACATAAACCTAGTACCACAAACCTAACGGATCTCTATCAAAAAAAAAGGTTATCAGTATTTCACGTTAGGATACACCTACGAGATTCTCTCAACTCGTCTCAACTCGTAGGGAGAGACAACTTTATGAAACCCTCATGACTCATAAAGGTGAAAAGCCTTAGGCGACAGGGATATCAACATGTTTCCTAAGCACTGTGGCCCTACAAGTAGGTCCAAACTGACTCTTGTATACTATCCACGGACCATATTCTCCAAAGTCGCATATCGATGAGGAGAAGAACCCACTTACGAGTCCTCTCGACTCGTAAGGAGAAAATACTCTTGTGAGATCCTTACAACTCTCAAGAGAAAACACACTTAGGGGTCCTCACGACTTCTAAGGAGAAAATACACCTACGAGACCCTCTCGACTCGTAGGGAGAAAAATCTTTATAAGACCCTTACGGCTCAAAAAGTTGAAAAGCCTTAGGCGACAGATCTAAACCTATTTCTTAAGCCATCGCTGCCCTATAAGAAGGTCCAAACTGACTCTTGTACACTATCCACGGTCCACATTCGCTAATAAAGTGAAGAAACCACTTGCGGGTCCGCTCGACTCGTAAGGAGTTACTTGTGTAAGATCCTTACGACTCACGAAAGTGAACGACACTGAGGAATCCTCACGATTTCTAAGGAGAATACGCACCTAAGAGATCCTCATGACTCGTATGGAGAAAAACCTTCTTCAGACGCTTACGGCTCATGAAAATAAAAAAGTCTTAGACAACAGAGACCTAAACCTATTTCCTGAGCTATCAATTCTACGGAGATGCATGACTTTGCACTACTCAACCCACGTACATACCTACGTGGGCAAAGTAGTGGAGGGCATTTGTTCCCGCCAAAAGTTTCTGCGCAAAAGAGCCCAGGATATCAAATGGCAGCAATACGCTTAAGAAAATGCAAACCATATTTTCCGGGTTGTATTTTACCAAACTCCCGAATGAGAATCAGGTAAATTCTGATGGCATTGAAAGCATCTCAAAAAATCCTTCGATTTAATATATTGCGGGCCTCTTAATTCTTCCGGAATCAAAAGTTATGAGCAAATGTGCTATACACATATAGTTAAGTAATGTTCTACCACATGAGGGATACATTTCTAGTCCCACATAGGAAAAGAAAGAGACCCCTTCTCTACCACTTCCCTATAAATAAGAGGAGATACCTCTCAGAAAAAATGGGGATTCAATCCTCAAACGAGTTTAGTTCTCCATAGGAGCTTAGTTCTCCAAGTTAAGGCCTTAGCTGCCCTTCCCATAATGCACATATGCGCAAGCGCCATGTACGCCACGTATGACACACGTGTGCCCGCCACGTGCGCACCACGTGCGAGAATTCAATTCTCAAAGGAGCTTAGTTCTCCAAGTTAGGGCCTTAGCTGCATCCCCCAATAATGTGCATATGCGCAAGGGCCATTTGCGCCATATGCGAGGAATCAATCCTCATAGGAGCTTAGTTCTCCAAGCTAGGGCCTTAGCTGCCCTCCATGATGCACATATGCTCAAGCGCCACGTGCGACACACGTGTACCCGCCATGTGCGCCTTAGCTGCCCCTCATGATGCGCACGTGCGCCCAACGTATGCGAACGCAAAGAAGTCTTTTTCAGCAGTTAGAAGTTTAAGCTCTAACATGTTCTTCCCCCTGATGAGTGGGACATGGTTCAAAGGGTACATCCCTCCATACCTTCGATATATGGCATTGTAATCCGTCAGTGTCGTCGAAGAGGTGGTGGGTTCCAACGACCAATGATCTCTCTTTCCAAATAAGGAAGACCACCCCATAAGATTTTTTTAAAATACAGAAAGATCTCAAAACAACCGATAATTTAATTCTCAATAAAGAAAAAGATCTTCCTCCTCTCAAACCCTAGGTAAAGAAACCACCGAAATCAAAATATCTCATTTACCTATCATAGCATATCTAAGGGTATAACCCTTCTCAAGAACTTAGTTCTTTCTCTGGATCTGAGATCCACAAGACAAGTCTCCCACAAGTTGAGAATTTAATTCTCATCGGAAAAATCTTATTCTTGAGAATCAAAAATTTAGGGAAGAACAAAATTAAAAAGAAAAAAGATGGAGTCCATAATACTCCAGGAACTTAGTTCCTCACAAATCAAGAACTTAGTTCTTATAGAACCTGATCTTATATCCTCAAAATAGTGATCTTGGTGATCGTTAATGGTAATAATACCATTAACAGAGGTTTAACCTCTCTGAAAACATGAACAGGAGAACATGGATAAAAGAACATGGAGAAGATAGAGTTCATAATACTCCAGGAACTTAGTTCATTCAAATCAAGAACTTAGTTCTTAAAGAATCTGATCTCAGATTCTCAAAATAGTGATCTTGGTGATCGTAATGGTCAAAATACCATTCACAGAGATTTAAGTTCTCTAAAAATATCAATAGAGATTAAATCTCCAAAAAGCTCAGCGCCTCACGTAAAAAGCATATGAGCACCCAAAGCCAAAAGCTCAACACCTCATGTGAAACACATGTAAGCGCCAAAACTTAGCGCCTCACGTGAAACACACGTGAGCGCTCAAAAGAAGCCAAAACTGAGCGCTTTACGTAAAACACACGTGGGTGCCAGACGCTCAGCGCCTCACGTGAAACACACGTGAGCGCCAGAGAAAAATTAGAGCTTAGCACTATTATAGCGCCTCACGTGATATACACGTGAGCGCTATATGCAACTGAGTGCTTAACACTGCTGGATGTTACAGAAATCCAATCTCAACCCAAATTGGCTAAGCTTATATTCATGATATCCAAACTGATCTTAGTCCCATACATTACTAACGATCTTCATCCCATACTTTCTACGTTAATCTTAGTCTCAAATATGACTAACGATTCTTAGATAATCTATCATGATCTTTCATTCAAATACGGGATTTGGTTCAAAGGTACGTCTCTTCACACCTCTGATATATGTCGTTGTAATTCCTCAGCGTCTTCAAAGAGGTGGCAGGTCCCGACAACCAACAACTCATTTCATCCCACATTGATGCACTTCCAAATTGACATGCACACATCAAATCGGATCGCACCCCAAATTGGACGCATTCTATGTCACCATCGTCCACTCTGCCACGTAACAAATACACGTGCGCGCAAGATAAATGTTGGACTGAAATGTTCTTAAACTAACATTCGTTCCTAAAATGGGAATGTTGGACCAAAATGCCGACCGAGATTTCTCTAAACTAGCGCGTCGTCCCAAACATGATGATAATGGACCGTGATGTCCTTAAACTAAAATAATTAAGCCCATATGCTCATTTGTTTCTAAGTTGATCTTAGTCTCAAATATGACTAACGATCCTTAGATCAAACTCAAATATCTTATGAACGGATGAACCTCATTTATATGAGATCTGTGTCCTAAGTTTCCGTTGGCAAACCAAGCTACCAACGTGGACCCTATCAAGCAAATTCTTGACCCAAACCCAAATCTAAAATATACTGATTTGGACTAATCCGCACCCTACGGGCGATGACATAAACTAGTCTCCGTATACAATCCACTGGCAACCAAAACAAATAAAATAACAGACGATGCGAAGTGAACTACTGGAGGAGAAGAAAGTGTTATCGCAACGTGATAACGTAATTAACTGCAGGGGCTTGCGCCTATAGGGAAAAGCATCCCCATAATGGAAAAAAACCCTCACAAATGAGGGGGGATCTGATGAAGTCTGCTACAACGGTCGCGTCTGTCCAAATCTCCGATGTATATTGTCATAAATCAACTTGGTATCTTCGGAGAGGTGGATGGATAAGTCCAAATAGCATCTGCCCCTAAATTCAGGCCAGACGTCCCAACTTCTCGGTCCGGTCTTTCTGCGGAGAACAGCTGCGTGCTGGGAGATATGTCATGTTTAAGGCTAGGATAGACAATCCGTCTCTGTACTAAACTACAGAATACCCTGACGGTTTAAGATACAATTAAAATATCAAATGGCAGTAAAATCGAACGAAACCACCACCTATAGTTAGCTAACAGGATTATCTTCGCAGTGGCATAGGGTTCCGCATATCTTCATTTTCATACAGAGCTATGCATTTATTTAGAGTTAGGTGTCAAAGTGAGATGCTGCAGTCCAGAGCCGCATTCCAAATCAATTCCCGTCGTTGTGTTCTATCAATACCGAAATATAAATTACAGGGGGTTCTATCTTATTGAGTCGATTTCGATATGAGCCCTATAACATCTCGTTTCGATTTATTTTTGATTTAATGTAGATTTTAGAACGTGGCATGCACGGTGAATTTCCGATTCAACGTCGCCTTTTTTGGGTTGGTATTACATGACGATATTCTCAACATTTTTAAACTTAAATCACTACACAATAATTATTAATAGTAACGGGATTTCTCTTAAACATAAGGTGTGGGCATTTTGAAACAGTATTGTCACGCCCCGCTTCCCAGAGTACGCAAGATTGAGCACGTGACATAGCCAACCATGCTACCTATGGGTAGGAAGTATCCATCCACAGTCACATTACGGCTGTAGAGATATCAAGAACAAGATAAATAAACTATCTAACACATGTCCAAATCCATAATAACCAGAGTCAATGATAAATAAGTGCGGAAGCAAATGATCCAATGCAATAATAGAAAGGTACGTCCCGTAATGCGGGATCACACCTGGAAATAAAATGCAATAAATGAACTAACCACTACAGAACTCACAAATCAGCCTGTTGGCTGAAGTACTCCTGCTCAGTCGTCGACAGTGGTAAAGAATCTGGGTCATGCAAAACCCAGACGTCAGCGCGTCATGTCAACCAATAATATAATATGAACATGGTAATAAGCAATGCAGGTATGAACATGAATAAAGCAGTACTAAGAAATAACAGTGCAGGGTAATGTGCAGTGGTAACTAAACTGTCCTATCAGGTTTCTACTCTATAGTCTTTGAAATCAAATTGATGAATCGTCGATGTAACTCAATAGTATCCCGTGCGTGCCCGGGACCACGATCAAGGTCCTCGGGGCTGAATCCGAGACGTGCCGCTAAGCAGTAATAGGTAGCTGGATGGACGAGTGATGTCAGCATCATCACTCCGGGGCTGGCCAAGCCCGTAAGACTGATCAGAACAAGTATCGAACTGTTGAGTTACAAGTCGGTTTCACCTTTGATTTCCCCATACCCCCAAGCTATGTATGTCAGGTCAGGTATTCAAGAGTCAAGGACTAATGCCAACACAAAATCAGGTAAAGTAGGTCTGTCTGGATAGACAGCAGGAATGGTCAGGTTGGTCGGCATTAGGCATGAGATCAGGTAACAGGTCAGGTAATGTATAAAGGTGTCATGTCATGTCAAGAGTGCACGGTACCATGTCATGTCAAGTAGGAAGTGTAACAGGTCATGTCAGGAAGCACAAGATGTCATGTGGGTGCTCATAATCAAACTATCATAAGTATATGTATAAATAAACAAGCATGAGTACTATCAGAACAATAAACTGGAACATGTAATATGATATGTAAATAAATATAATTTCAAGGATATGGATGCACAGTTATCGATTAGGGTTACATTTATAGTTCCAATATTAATTAGGATGCAATTTATTAAACATGGAGTGTTAATATCACATTATTATGTAGTAGTGTGATCTATGCTTGCAATTATATGTATCTTAAATGCGATAGATGCAAACGGGTATCCGAAAAGTTATAAAACTGTAAAATGGTAATGTGGGATGTACAACTAAACAATATGTGATATAAATATTGATATAATAATATTAATATGGATAGCATATTCAAAGCGATTAGTAACTATAAAAGATGTATTGATTAACCATGCACAAGAAGGTTCCGTTCAGAAATTTAGCGTCACCCTAATTTGTAAAATAGCTTAAAAATAACAAATGTTCTCCAAAAGAGACGTATCTTATACCAAAACAAAGATAATTCAATAAGGTTTTCAGTTTTATAAGTATAAGCATCTCAGGTTATCCTTACAAAAAGTTATGAATATTCAAAGTTGAAAGTTTGCTGCTGGAATTTCCCTGGACAGCAGTTTAGAGACGTGTTCATTTGCATTTTACGTTAATTAAACAATTTATTTTGCAAGTAAATATTTCATAGAGTTATAGTATTCTGAATTAGCTTCGTAACGAACTAAAGAACGTATACTAATGATTTTTCTATGATTTATAATGAATTTTATAAGATAAGGTGTACAGTAAATTTCAGATTTGTCATATCCGATTTTTCAACGACATTTCATATGTAAACTATAAGATTTTCAAATGTATAACATTATAAAATGAAGATTATAAAAGTATATAGCATGTAGCAAGATTAACTTGCCTCGATGGGTCGCGAATCGGGAAAACGGAACGTTAACCGTCGGCGGGGAAAACTCGCGACGGCGCACGGTTCACGGAATGAACCCAAACGACGAACAAAGGAACTACACGGGTCGGGGTATCTCGCTGGAACGTCGAGAAACGTCACCGCCACGACGGAATTCCGGTAACAAAAGAACAGTTAAAAGAAATGAGAAACGAGACATGAAGCAAGAAGAGAAAAATGATAAAGAGAAGTGCGAGAGAATATATAAGGGGTAGAGAGAGAGAGAAAGTGGAAAGAGAGAGAAGAAGGAGAGAGAGAAAGTGGGGCCCACGGGGTTAAAGGGGAGGTTGTGATTGGCTGAGAGAATAAATTGAGAAGGATATAAAAGATTGTAAAAATATTATATGGTTAACTTAAAGATTTAAAAGATAGGTAATGAACAGTAAGATATCAGGTTAGTTAGAAAAATATATGTGATGGTTTTAATAATATTAAAATTTGGGATTTTGGCGCCAAATGAAACATTTCCAAATTGCGCCCGGGTTGGGTCCAAAAATTCGAAATTCAAATAATAGGATTTTAAGCGGGTTCCAAATTTTAAAATGAAATGTTTTATGATTGAAAAGCATACTTTCAAAACGGACACACGCACGTGCACGTAGCCATCCAAACTCGCCCGTTTCACTGAACGGGACGAGAACACAATGCACGGACGCTACCACGAGGCTAAGGATGTCAAGTAGGCCAAGATGAATATTTTCAATTTCATTTTAGATGCTAAAATTTGTTATATGTAGAAATGACTTAGCCAGATAAAATTTTACAGTAAGACCCAAATAAGCAAGATAAATGAAATGAGTAATATCTAATGCTCAACCAATAACAGAAAATAGTAGCATTGGGCTCGGGTGTTACAAGTATTCATCCATATATCACATCGAACACTCGAGTTACATCTACAGGTAACAACTGAAATATCGGTTCCATTTAATCGATTCAACTAGATGTCGTTTAAATAAATTCTATTTGGTATTGTTACGGATTAGAAGACCGGGTCAGGCTTCCATTCATCACAATCAAACTATGGGGGTTTGCCAGGAAAATAATTTGTTTACAAGATATCGCTATAGCTATACGGATGTGCACAAAAAGCATTTATCGCTATTACTTTGATTATCTAATATTTTAGCATGAATAAGTGAAGGTTTCACTTGTTTTCAGTCACTGATATAGAAGCGATGAACGGTAAGGTTCGTCTCGACACACGAGATGATGACACGGAGCCGGGCACGGTGCGCGGTGCATTTGTGGTGTGATGGCGACACAGTACTGGACGCGGTGGCGACACGGTACTGGGCACGGTGCGACACAGGCCACAAAGCGGGTACAAGTATGGCACGTAGTGGCACTGGTGCGGGACACGGTTGTCCAGGAAGGTGGGCACGGTGGCCTAATCAGTGGTAGTGCGGCGGGGCTCGACGTTGGTGGTGGCTCAGGGTCTTGGAGGGGGTGAAGCTCGAGTGCGGCGTAGGGGAGTGGTGTCGGAGGTGGAGAAAGGCGGTCACGATGATGGGAGCTCGAGGGGTTGTCAGCGAAGAGGTTGGGTGGTGTTGGGGTCGCGGGCGATGGCGATGGCGGTGGTCGCTGGAGTTTGTAGGGGGCTCGACAGCGAGAAACTTCAGTTGTCATGATGGTAGCCGGCGATGCAGAGGCGGCGACGACGATTATAGGTGATGCAATGGGTGAGGGTGTAGGCAAGGAGCTCCAGTTGCGGGCGGGAGCGTGGAAACAAAGGCGAGGTAGCCGGCAGAGGTCGCGGTGGAGGGAGTTGGGAGGTTGGAGAGAGGAGGGGTCGCCGGCAATGGAGGAAAGGGATGGCAACGGTAGCGAAGCTCCGGTGGGTTGAGGGGGAGCTCGGGGACAAGGTCGGTGCAGCGGACTCAGGTGCTTGGGGGATGATGCGGCTGCTTAGGGTTGGTGACGATGAAGGAAAGTGTTGGTGACACCATCATCATGGAAGCGTGGATGAAGGGGGTCGTCGGCGTCGATGGAGGCTTCTCGGTGGTGAAGCGGTTGTGGGTAGGGGAGAGGTAGAGGGGGAGAGAGACAGAGAGATTTAGAGAGATCAAGAGAAAGAGGGAGAGTCGTTGAGGGAGATGAAGGCGTAGGCGAGGAGATCTCAGGGTTCATTGGGCGGTAGGCTTCGTCATGGGAAGCGCGGATCGTGCGGACGAGGACGAAGAAGGAGCAGGGAAAAGAGCGAGAGGAGAGAGAAAGAGAAATAGGAGAAAGGGAGAGAGATACCCGGGTGAGATTTGGGTGTGGGGAGCTTGGGCCAGGCCAAGCCCAAGGGAAAAGAGAGAAAGAGGATAGGGGCTGGCCTGGGTGTTTGGGTTGGGTTAGGTTTAGGAAAAGTAGTTAGGGAAAATATTAGGTTAATAGGAAATATAAGGAGAAAATATAAGAAAAAGTTTTATTAAAATACAGAAAAATTACAATGGAGACTGGGTATTACACATGTAGATCTTCTCTACCAAATCACCATGTAAGAATGCGGTCTTCACATCGAGCTGCTCGAGCTCCAACTCTTGTATAGCTACCAAACCGAGAAAGACACGTATAGTAGTATATTTTACCACTGGAGAAAATATCTCATTGAAGTCAACTCTCTAAACATGCGAATAGCCTTTAGCTGCCAACAGTGTCTTGTATCTCGTATCCAAAACCCCTTAGTCTCCTTTCTTCTTGAAAACCCACTTGCAGCCAACTACTTTCTTTTCTTCTTCGGGCTTAATGAGCTTCTATGTCAGGTTCTTGTGAAGAGACTCAATCTCTTCATTCATAGCAACTAACCAACGAGCTGAAAGATAAGATAGTTTCTTGATAACTCGTCGGCTCACTGCTATCAACTGTCTTTGCAACAGACAGCGCATATGCCACCAGATCATCGTAGTCGTATCTTTGTGACGGTCGAATGTCCCTTCGTTATCGGTATCGAGCGAGTAAATACTCTTCATCTTGGGACTGCTCATCATAAGCTTCATCAGATGATGATGAAGGAGAGATCTCCTGCGAACTCGAGTTTTCACCGACTTCAATTTCAACGCCCGGCTCATACTTTCTTAAATTGTCTTTACTTGAAGATCCCATAATCTTCGGCTTCAACATAGCAGACTTATCAAAAGTTATATCTCTGTTAATCATAAATTTTGGCGACTTAGGATCCGAACACCACAACTTATAACCTTTGACGCCGGTAGCATAACCAAAAAATATGCACTTCTTCGCTTGAGAATCCAACTTGCCTTCACGAAAATATGCATATGTGGGTCAACTAAACACTTGAAGCGTAGAATAATCTGCGTGCTTCCCAGACCATACCTGCTCCAGTGTTTTACTACCTAGCGAAGTATGAAGTGGCCGATTCATAATGAAGCATGTCGTGTTCACTGTTTCTGCCCAAAATTCCTTGTTGAGCCCTGCATTAGACAACATGCACCGAGTTTTCTCTAAAAGAGTCCAGTTCATACGCTCCGCGACTCCGTTCTGCTGCAGTGTGCAGACAACAGTATGATGTCGAACAATCCCTTCGTTTTTGCAGAAATTATTGAAATCTCCACCACAAAATTCAAACTCGTTGTCTATCCTTAGTCTCTTGATCTGCTTCCCAATCTGCTTCTCAAACAATGTCTTCCATTGTTTGAACGTAGTAAACACATCACTTTTGTATTTCAAGAATTAGACCCAAACTTTCCTCAAAAAATTATCGATGAAAATAAACAGATATTTGGCACCACTTCCTCTAGAAGCAACTGGAGAGGGTCCTCAAATAAATGAATGGATATAATAAAGAGTACCTTTTGTCTTGTGTACCGCCAAACTGAAGCCGATTGATTTCTGCTTTCCAAAAACGCAATGCTCACAAAACTCCATCTTCGATGTACTCTGTCAACATAATAGACCCTGCTTCGACAACTCGGCCATATCTCTCTCATTCATATGCCCAAGTCTCATGTGCCATAATCTGGTTGCATCCGAATCTTGACATAGATTTAGATTATGAAATAGCTGCTGATCCGGAAGTTGTCGAACCCTCCAACGAATATAAAGACCCCTTTTTCAAGCCCTTCATAACAACGAGAGCACCTTTGGTTACCTTCAAAACTCCACCTTCAGCGGAAAACTTCTAACCTTTGTCATCGAGTGCACCTAAAGAGATGAGATTCATTTTCAAGTCAGGTACGTGCCTAACTTCCGCTAATGACCTCACAGTATCGTCAAACATCTTGATTTGAAACGTCTCCTTACCAATAGCTTGACATGAACTATTGTTTCCCATTAAAACCACTCCACCATCAATGGACTCATAAGTGATGAATAAATCCCTATTGGGACATATGTGGTAGGAACAGCCCGAATCTATGATCCATTTATCCTTAGATCGATGTGTGTTATTAAGAACCACAAGAAGATCTTCTTCTCCTTCCGCTATACTAGTTTCGGTTGAAGACTCATTTTTCAATTTGTCTTCCTGTTTTAGCTTGTTCTGTAATTCAAAGCAATGGACCTTAAAGCGTCCCTTCTTACAATAATTGCAGGTCAAGTTTTTATTCTTGGACTTCGACCTTGACTTACTCTTGCTATCTTATGGATCTCTCTTCTTCGCTCACCCTCGAACAAATAAGCCTAAAGATTGACATCGCCTTCGTTAGAAGTTAACTCCTTATCAATCTTCTTATTATTTATCAAATTTTCTTTAACATTCTTGATCGAGATTGTATCTCGTCCATAAACCATGATGTCACGAAAGTGCTTATAAAAGGGTGGTAACGAACAAAACAATAGAAGAGCCTGATCTTCATCATCAATCTTAATATTGATCTTACCCGGATCCGTAATTATAGAATTAAACTCACCGATGTGAGACTTGATTTGAGAGCCTGTTGGCATATAAAGTGTATAGAAACGTTGATTCAACAGGAGCGATTTGCGAGAGACTTTCTTAAGTATAACTCTTCTAACTTCATCCATAAATTAGCCACCATTTTTTTTTACCAAAACTCATTCATCAGACACAACTGGATAGCCGTGAGGGTCTTTTCTTCCAACTCCTTCCAAGTTTCCTCTGTTATAGTGGAAGGTTTTGCACCCTTTCCAAAAATCGACTTTCTCAAATTACTTTGAGTCAATACGGCAATCATACGGACTTGTCATAAGCTAAAACTCATATTTCCATCAAACTTCTCAGTATTGAACTTCATAATTGTCAAAAACATGATGCGGGATCAAACTAAAACACCTTGAGTGCTAACGAACCCTAAAACTTCAAAATCACGATCTAAGAAGATGAGAAAAAGGACAGTTGCCCACCATTAACTTAGATCGTAAGATTGAAGGCCTAATGGTTCAAATAAAAGATCCCCAAACACAGCATGGCTCTAATACCAGTTTGTTGCGACAAGACGATCATGAAGATATGCAAACGATGGAGAGAAAAGCAGAAAACAAACCACACGCAAATAGAAAATAAAAGTACTAACCAAAAGGCGAAAGCGAATCTTTTATTAATCACCAAAACAAAGGAGTATAAACAGTGGACGAATTACACATAGCCCTCAAAGCCCTAGCTCTCGCAAATTACAAAATGGTTCTCTCAAAATATCACAAAAGCGATCTCAAAAAAGGCTATGAGATTTAGGGTTACAAAATACTATATATAGTATATAAAAGATCTCATCAAATAACTAATTTCTCATAAATCTCAAAACTGAAAGATTCGGCCCGATCCTCTCTTGAGCCCGCTCAAGTTGATGATGAACCGGCCATACAAAAAGAGAATAAATACGAACTTCAGACGCCTTGTGAGACGGCTCGAGATTGACTTGAGCCGTCTCTTGCAAATAGAGACCAATGATGAACTCTCGAGTTTGAGCTGTCTCTTGCATGCAGAGAACATGAGGCAATACTAGACAACTTGTGAGCCGGTTCAGGATTGACATGAGCTGTCTCAACTTCAAAATCCTCCGTGAAACACCAAATCAAACTTGGGAAACTTCAATAGGGATCAAGAATACGAGGCACAACTCAACAACCTGCACTTTACCTTTCCACTTTGATATTCATTACAAATTATATTTGTATTATCAAGGATAAGTTTTTATAACGTTAAATTGCAATAAACCTCCCCTTACTTTTGACTATATAGTAGGAACTACAACGAATTTTAAAAACTGGTTCTTTACCTCTACATTTTAAGGCTGTTAGAAAATTTGTTAATGGCGTTTTTCTCTTCTACAATTATCCGGCCCCCCAATGAATGTCAGTCAAAAAATTGGCAGAAAACAAGGTTATTCTTTCTTTCTTTCTTTCTTTCTTTTTTACATTTTTGAATTCATAGCGGATGTTGAAATTATGGATAAAGTGCATGTTTTAAAAGTCTGGGTGGTTTTTGTTACTATACGGGCAAAAGTAAGGGAGGTTGTCAGCAATTTAGCTTAAATTGATAATAACAATATCTACCTTCTATCCTCGAAAAAATGATTTATATAGAACTTGAGGTCCAAGGGTCACATCCCTGTAGCTGCTGATGAAGAAATCAGTGACCTTTTACAACCAATTAAGCACTCAATTTGTGGATATAAAGAATATTATCATTAAAGACATGGCTAATTACTAAACAATGTAGGTGTGATATTTCTAGTTACAGAGCTTATCGAAATAAGGTTGTTATGGAAGATTTTAAGTCTAAGAAGAAAGAATTCCCTAATAAAATTATGAGTTTTGCATGAATTTTAACAATTCTTACCACTCTAGCCGCACAAGTCATAGTTGGGAGACCAGCAAAGAAAAAGGACCCCCAAATAACACACAAGAGAAATATCGCTCCAAAAGAATTATGATATCTACCATGAAATGCATCGTATAGTATATGCGCTGGAACAAAAGCTCCTGCAGTCTCATTGCTAGTATCAACAGATATCCAAAATCCTGCACAAACAATTACATTAAAAACCAATTTCTTCTGGAAATAATGCAAAGCTAAATCACACTATACTACCTTTAACTTTGAGCCTTTTTCACTAAAGCACCTCAAAGTTCCCTTAAATTGCTACATTTAAGATTATTTTAGTGCAAAAACTTTAAGGCAATTTAGTGAAAAACAGATATAATTAAGGGTATTTTTACCGTAGTATAGCCAGAAAACAAAGCTTAAAGTCTAAAACGAAACCTGGATGCTAAAAGTGAGAGCCAAGAGATAAGCCCACCCAAAAACTGAAATGATCGTGATACTCAAAAGAATTGCGATTGGGCCATTTTTGTCTGCACCTTTTGTTTCTTCGGTTAAATGAGCTGCAGCATCATACCCAAATAAAGAATACGAGCACGGATAAAATGACTGCATATGGCTTGTTTGTTATTCCTGTTAATTCTGGTGATGTTTCAAAATGGGTGAATACAAAGGAAGCTGACTGTCTCGATGGTGCGACTAAAGGAAGTAGTATAACTAGAACTAAACCACCCATAACCTGCCATTGAAAAATTACATAAAATATTAATGTATGCATCTCAAGGGGAAGGTAACTGGATTAACAAGAAGATAATCAGTATTATTTTTATTCCGTATATGATTAATATACCTTTTTAACTAATATATTCAGATATAATAGACAATTCATAGAGTCAAATATAGTTTGAAGTGCACACAAACTAAAACATAAAAAAAGGAATTAGCTTTAACTCATTTGACAACTGGTGCGAAAATGGATGGATTTAGATAGCAAGTAGTTTAGAACCGTAATCTAGTTCATTTGAAATCGCTAAAATTTGGTACGAGGCTTTAGACGATAGAAGTGTTTTGATGCATGAAATGTTGTTCTCTTTGTTAGAATAATTCAACCAGTCGAACATACATGAGAATAATGGAGGAAAGAGGCCCTGGGAGGCCTTTTTGTTAGTGGCGCAAAAAAATACACCCTCCACCATTTTCTTCGACGATCGGCATTCGTCATCGTCGTCTTTATAATCTTAGATGTGGATACACCAAATTTCATGTGATTCTAACATTTTTACACCATTGATTTAGTGGGTGCAAATCTAACGGTTTACCAACAATAAAACTTTTTACATTGCTAAATCAACGGTGAAAAGGTGTTAGAAGCACTTGAAATTTGGTGTATCCACATCTTAGATGATAAAGATGATGATGATGGGTGCCGATCGTCGAATAAAATGGTGGAGGGTGTAATTTTTTGACGCCGTGTAACGAAAAAGTCTCTAGGACCTCTTTTCTACATTATTCTTAATGTAGAAAAAATGCGGGTTTTTTCATTAGGCGGCGTCAAATGTCTTTATCGTCCACAATTTTTTCCGATAATCGGCACCCATCATCATCATCTTTCTCATGTAAGATACGGATACGCTAAATTTCATGTGATTCCACCACTTTTTCACCGTTGGATTAACAATGTAAAAAAAATTATTGTCGGTAAACCGTTAATTTTGCACCCAATAAATCAACGGTAAAAAAGTGATAGAATCATATGAAATTTGGTGTATCCACATCTTACATGATAAAAATGATGATGATGGGTGCCGATCGTCGAAAAAAATCAAGAAGGGTGTATTTTTTCGACGTCATAGGAGGAAATTCCCTTCTGTGGCACATTTCTTCCATTATTTTCATGTGTGTGTATTTTACAAATTTATTTTGAAGATCCCAATGTTTTAGCGTGCTTTACAGAAATTAAAAACTTTTTTTCACAGTAGAAGTTTATCTGTCACCGCATCGAAATTATGTCAAAGGCAACAACTTGTGGTGCAAACATGTTAAGGATGGCCCAAATTGTTGTAGGACCCACATATATGGCAGGAAACACGCTACAAGGAGCAACATAACCTCTGCCTTTATTCATACCAGTAGAAAGTAAAATGATAGCCTGCAATGTTTGTGCTCCTCCATATGCCTATAACAATACAGGCACGAATTAAGTTATGTGACGGTTGCTTTTGACTAAATGTGGCAAGGCAAGTTCCTAAATCCTAATGTTTATATACTCAAAAGAAGTTAACTATAGCAAGAACTTTAACTAAAATAATCCTTCTCGATTTTTTTGAGAGAACTGGACAGAGTCAATGTCATCCTCTTGATTGTATTCGTCATGTATTTTATTTCATCATAATTATCAACAATTTTTTCAGATATATAAAGGCAAACAAGCATTAAAATAGCTAGTCTAATGCATGTACGATCGAAAACTTCTTTTACTGTAATTCCTACCCAAGTCTATTATATTTTGTCAATTGATTTCTGGGGGTCTAAGAAGTGATACGTGCATGAAAAGCGAAGCCAAAAATTTGGTTTGTGATGCACAACAACCAGGGGGGGGGGGGGGTGATTTCATTTTCCATTCTTATAAAAATTTAAAATTTTGCATCAACTTTTTATCAATGCTATTATCTGGAATTAGATTTATACTTCAAGATTAGGGGAAGAAATGCCACCGTTGTACCGATTCCAGCAATTAGGCCAATTGTCTCAAGCCAAGCACAACACCACGATGCAAATGGGCCCCACACTGGACCGGCTAATCAAGCTGCCCAAAAGTAAAGAGATCCGGCACTCTGTTTCAAGAGGATAGTCAGTCGTGTATGCTCTATTCACACAGAACCACTACAAACCCGAGACCAATATAAATGCCGCAAAAGAGTAGAAAAGATGAACACTAAATTGCACGAAACCTCACTCATGTTTTGCTTGTAAATCAGGATACCACCCTATATTTCCAAAAGCTCCACTATAGCTCATAATTTAGCATTATACTTTTTACATTTTTGCAACTTTTCATTCCCAAAATAACCCTCATCGCTCGTTCTGAATATGTAATATCGGTGAAAACTTGGTAGAAAAAGTGTAGGTAATCTTCTGGAGTACATGAGGGGTTAAAATTGCAGAAAATTTCTCACTCTTGCACGTACGGTAAAATACAACCTCTGTTGTAAAAGAATGCACTTTATCGATTACTTTTAACAAATAATTTTTTTAAGTCTTATTCTCTTCAGCTTTTTATTTCCCTACTACACCTCTAATACAGTACTGAATATGCAATGTCAAGTGGGAAAGTGGTAGCACAAAATCAAGGGTACAGTGGGACTAAAAAGTCACAATTTACATTAAAAAAAATGAGAAAAAAAGCTCTCATAGTAGAAGGCTAAAATGCAGGTTTTTAAATCAGGGTGTGTATTCTGCTTTAAGGGAATAATTCTGTCAGGTTTCCTGCAATTTACCCAAATATTAAATGAAGACTAACAAGGGGAAAAGAGAAATAATCATACAGGGAAAGATGAGCAAATCTCGGCCATGGCAATTCCGACGAAACAAGTGAAGAACGAAACAACCACCCATCCCCATATTAAACTGGCAGGTCCTGCATAGAGCAAGCTGGGACCATAAAGCTGTGTGCTCTCCGCGAAAAGAGTCACTGTTGAGAAACTAATGGATATTGTCTTGAACAAAGTCTGGTGCAAAAAAAAAAAGAAAATTAATTAGGTGAACGCTATTTGATAAAATATCGAACTTGTATAGAAAGAAATTTCATACCATTTCTCTTCTGAGTTCTTGTTTGTAACCGAGTTCATTGAGCCGCTTCTCACCTGAATCCATTTCTGCTTCTAGGATACACACACACAGCAACTTGGAATAATTAGAAGAAGAGGAGTTTCAATGGAGCAAGTAGATGACTTTATTTTGGAACAATTAGCACCAAATAAGGAAATCTAACATGCATGCTTTGTATCAGGGTTTAAAATTGAAAAACTAAGTATACAAAAACTTCAAGTCATTGACTAACCAAACTCTAAAATGCAACTGTTTGTTTATTAAATTTCCTGAATCCTTAACTTATAAAATTTATCTTTGAAGTTCATGTCTGACTTTTTCCTTGATGGGATAGCTGCTTCTTATTATGGAGCAAATGAATCTATGACATGCCATAAAAATTGTTGGAAGTCAAAAGACATGTAATCAAGTCTTGCTCAGTACAAGGATAGTTACAATTTTATGGTAAACTTTTTTGTCATATGCAGAAGATATTAACAGGATTCAATGACTTTGATTGCTACAAAAAGACAACCAGGAAGAAAACAAGAAAGAGGCAAACAAAAGGGAGCACATCAGGTTTGACACAATCAGAGTAACATAATGAGGACGTCTCTTTTTCTTCTGCACACAAAATCAAAGCCTCAAAGAGTCAAAATGCAAGATTAAAATCAAGGGTCTTTTCCCAAAGTTACTTCTTCACATGAGCATCTTTCCTACCTAACCAATTTTTTTAATTTTTCTAATGTTCTAGGTTGGTATTGATAATATTCACAGGACAAATGTGTGCTTCTTGTCAATTAATCCTTATAAACAGCGATAAAATCTAAAATAGTTTATTCATGAAGCAGTGACTATGACAATACATATATGTTCTGACCTCTTCTGGTTAGCATCTCAAATTCTCACTTTATTGCATGATTTTAATTTTTATATAAGTAGTTATTGTGAGAACAACAAATGATGATACTAGTTCAACTAAATTAGTAGAAATTTTCATCAAATTCAAGAAACATTTCCATTTGTCTTCATCACACGTTTTATTGATGTATATCGACCTCAAAATGAAATCATGATTATGATAAAGACCATATCAATTAAAAAAAATTGACAAAAGTCCAGGAGCAGGGTTGGAACCATAAAACCAATACATATTTTTTACTATATTTATCCAGTTAAACTCGATGGCACAAGCCTCGTCGTCATATACTAAGCATATATTGTACCAAGAAACACAAAAGCTAGCACACACATTCTCTTTTCTAGAATATGAAAATTATACTTACAGCTGTGACTTGATTTGTGAGGTAGAAAATAAGGTAATTAGGACTAGGGTTTTTACTTAATGACCCCCTAAAACTTTGCTAGTTACCAAACCCTCCCAACTTGATATTTACTTACAAAAATGCTTAACCTACTGGGTTTGAAATCCTACCACGGTCTATCCAAGACAAACACCATGGGTCCACTTGCTTAGCACTAGTATTTAGGTGTTGTGGGTCCCACCATCCCACCATTTTGTCTCTTAGGTAGATTTTGGTAGGATTTCAAGCTGGTAGGTAAAGCATTACTCATTTACTTATAGGACTACTCTTGAAAGACTCTTGGGCCCTGATTGGATATGGTATTAGGAAAACTGTGGTTTATTTTTAAGTGGAGGTAGAGAAGCAAATTGTGATTTGCAAGCCCCAAACTCCAAAAATGGAGTTTACAAAACTTTGGTCAAATTGCAATTGAGATAACTACAGTTATCTTAAGTTTTAAGTCTTAGGCTGAGATAATTGTAGTTATCTCATCTCCAAAATGGTTATCAAATAAGCTGCAAAGTTAGCGTTTTGGAGTTGAGGTTTGCTAACTTTATGAAACTGCAGTTTAGAAAACAAAACTCCATTCCCAAACAGGACCTAGACAGTCCAGAAAAAGCATCTTTTTGGATGTTCCAATTTAATTAAGATTTGTTTTTAATTATTTTTTTCTTGAACTTGTTTATTATATTATAAAAAAATTCAAATTAGAACAAATAAAAGTTTTATTCTTCCTCCTCTACTTCTTCTAGTTTCAATTAAACATGGAAAGATGACGAAGATAATTATTTGGGGGAGGAGGGGGCCTCGAATAGTGAGAAGGAGAAAGTTGGGGGTTGATTAGGCTAAGGATGTCGAAGGAAGATGAGAAGGTTGGGGTGGAGTGAAGATGGGAACAAGGATGGAGGAGGAGGAGAAGAGTGTGGGGGCCGGGTGTAGGTTAGGATTAGCTTTTAGTATTTGATTTATGGACGGGGATAAAGGAGGAGAATATCAGGGGGGTGTTGGTTAGGATTAGCTTTTAGTGTTGGATTTGTTAGGAAAGAAGAAGGATGGCAGAGGAGGGAGATTAGGGCGGAGCGAAGATGGGAGCAAGGATGGAGGAAAGCATGGACGTTTTTGGTTAGGGTTAGCAATTAGTGTAGGTTTTATTGGGATAGGAGGCGGAGGATGGCGATAGCAGCCAAAGAGAAAGATGGCGCCGACACTGCGACGGGGTGGGAGGAAAGGTTAGGATTGATTAGGGTCAGGATTACAGAATGAGAAAGATGGAGGATGAAGCGGGGCATTTTGGAGGTTTTATGGTTTAATTAATAAAGTTTTGGGTCAATTGCTTAATAATCACTTGAATTCCTTGATTTTTTTGGTACATTGTAATACCCTTAAATTCGATTTGTAGCCTGATACCTTGAGGGTGTTTTAACAACAGTAGAAAATATGCTACTTTCCTTGCCTTCTTCATATTCTCTTCTCCTCCAAAAATTTCATGGTGTAACCCTAAGCCTCAAATCAAACGGGCAAAATGATGAAGAATTGAATATGCTGCTAAAGGCTCGAAAAAAATCAATATAAACCTATTGGCATCCTAAATAATATGTATATAATCTACTATCTAGATAGTTTATAGCAATGATATTATGGTTAGCATGTTGTGAAATAATACGCATAGATGTTAGTTGTTTAATATCCCCTAAATATATTTTGAGATTTTGTAGAGATTGATGGGGTTCTACAACATTTTTTATAGTATTATACTTTTTACCTAACAAATATATATATACACACACACTAATAATAAACCATATAAAAAAAGATAAAACCCATCTTCTCTCTCTCCCTCGTCTTCACAGAACCACGTCACCACCCTCACCATCGTCTCCGTTGCTTCCATCTCCCATGCCCCCACCTCATGGGCGGCAAAACACCCGCACTTGCATCCTCCAACCGAGCACCCTTCACCGTCATCTTTTCCCGTCAATCGAACCCATCTCCTCACCGCGACCATCACCAAACCAACCCAAACCCATGCTCACCGCCATCATCTTCATCGTCTTCTTTCTTCTTCAATCATCACCCCATCTCCATCGCCGCAACTCATCATCTTCACCGTCTTCCTCTAACACCCGAGAACACCATCGTCATCAACCTTCATCCATCGCCTCCAATCCCCGAGCGCCTTCTGCACCAACCCAGCCAACTCCGGCCACCTCAACTCCCTCAACCCAACCACACCATCTCCCATGTGACCTCGACTCCAAAGCCCTCACCTTCACCGAGAACCGCCTCTTCATCTGACCAAACCCATTGCCACCGTCGCCGCCGCCTCCACTTCGAACCCCCAAAGCTTCCCTCCGCCAACCAGGAACCCGACACCATCGTCGACCCCTTCTCCTCAAGCTAAGCACCAGATTTGAGCTTGGCCGCATCCCTAGCCAAGCCAAACACCAAGTTGAGTTTTACATCATGTTGTGTTCGTCTCCGTGATCGCGTTCGAGACAAGTTTCTAACATGCTACGGTTTACGCAATATATATATATATATATATATATATATATATATATATATATTGTCGTAATTTTATTATTATTATATTGTTATATATATATATATAATTCATATACCTTTAGATAGTTTAACATTAATAAGTTTTACAAATTTAGTTTATAATGTTTATGCAAATATATCTAAATAATATCTAGTAATTATAACAAACTATTCTATTATGGTCAAATCGATAAATTGAACTGGTAGGAATTGATATGGTTATTTCTTTACATCGTATTTCGCACCTAGATAACGGTTACAACTATATTCATCATGACTTGTGTACGCGATTTTATTACGAGATAAACACTTCATCTGATTTGGTACACTATCCATGACATGCTTATAACCCGTCATCTTCTTACTGTTATGCTATGTTGCTTGTACCCATTTACCTGTAATACTTACTGATGCCAACAATCCTGACTTGTTGTCTTGATGGACGTAACTTGTTATCTTGATAGACATAACATATGCATGCTTGTCCATATGTTGATATTAGATAGATATTGTATTCATACCTGACTTGGAAAACGAAAGCTGGGAAAATGAGGAAATCAAAAGTGTAATTCTAGTGTATCTCAAAAGGATATTACATGTTTCCGTAGTTCTGGAGGTTAGCGGAACAAAATCATTCTTGATTCATACATCTTGCATCCGTAGTCCCGGAGAGTAACGAGATATATCTTGCGTCCGTGGTCCCGAAGGTAACGGGATATATACTTTTGAGTTATATGGAAGAGTACATTAATTGGTTTCAAATACTTGTAGGATAGATAACCTAGAGACATGGACCCATAGGATTCACGTGACATGTTTGACTACCTATAGCTTGCTTGTTATATCACATGTGAGTGCTTTTGTTTATACTCATGATATCGCATTCTTGCACGTAACATCTTATATAGCATACTGTTCATATTATTATTATGATATCTTGACGCACTGACGTCTGGGTTTTGTACGGCCCAGATCCTTTGACCTTATCACAGGAGGATCAGGAATACTTTGACAGGATTGCCGAGCAGTGAAAAGCTTTCCGCTTATTTTAGTTTAGTGATGTTTTAGATTTATTTTCTAGTTATGGATTTGTCGTTTTATTGTTGTAATCCTATAAGGGAAGAGCCTAAGACATCGTTTCTTTTATTTGCTTCCGCTACCTTTCCCATTATTATTTTTTGTAGCAGTTTAGACATGAGATAGATAGATATTTATTTTTTGCTCCTGGTATATGATTGACAACTGTAATGTGACTATGGAAGGATATTTACACACCATAAGTAGCATGGTTAGGTTTGTTACGTTTCGTATTCATGTATTTTGGGAAGCGGGGCTTGATAAGGTTTTATTGCTATCAGAGCCTAGGTTTTAGGTCAGCTGAGTTTGGTTTAATTTGTCGCTAGATATTATACCCAATACACTGACCTAAAACCCCGGAATTAGGAACATGTCATGCCACATTACTACCTTGTCATTCTTGATCTATAGCTTATTGATTCCTTGTTTTATTGAATCGTGTTTCCGTTGCTAATCTTCTTCAAATGTTCTTGAACCCAGAATCAAGGTGGGAAAAGATTTATGGGCATATCAGAGACATGTAGACGACGCCGCACTACTTGGGGTATTACGCGATATGCTGAAGAACTAGAAACGTCAGACAGAGCTGAACCAGCGACAGGCTGAGACTTTCCAAGAGGGCTTGAGGACCTCCAAACAGACCACTATCACGGCAGCTGAAAAGGCGGCGGTTCCTAAACCAGCTCAGTGTGAGGGCACTATGGCAGACTTCAGGAAGCTCAGTCCGGCAACGTTTACAGGATTGGAGGAGCCATTACCGGCAAAGCATGAGCTGGTGAATACGGAAAATCTTTTGGTTGATGCACAGATCCCGGACGAGAAAAGGATGGATGTGGTACGCATCCAGTTGGTGTATTATGCTCGTGAATGGTGGCTTGTTGAGGAGACCCGTTTGGCAAAGCTGATCAGTTGGACGACTTTTACACTGAGTTTCTTAGAGAAGTTCTTTCTGCAATCTGTTAGGAAGGAAATGGAAAAAAAGTTTATTAGCTTAAAGCAGAATGACAGATCTGTTATTACACATGCGGCTGAGTGGACCCGGCTCAGTCAATTTGTGGGGCCCTTGGTTGCCAACGAGACGATAGGACATGACGGTTCATGGCAGTCTGGATGTGAAGATTCATATGCATATCACAACGTTGGGGTTGACCACCTTCTCTCAAGTTCTCATGGCGGTTAGGGAACAACAAAGATTGTCATAAAGAGTGAAGGGTGCTCAACAGTAAGAGGTTGTGGTGTGGAAGACCTTGCATGCACCAATCAGAGCTCTTGGACGTAAGGGCATTCTGGTTAGTAGACAGGGAATGGTACCTATGAAAAGGTCTTTCATGTCAAATCAGAAAAGGTATGTGGTTTATGATTTCTGCCATCTCCCCGGCCATATACAGACGGATTGTCGGAGGAAATATGGACTCTGTTTAGTTTGTGGATCAGCTGGCCATTCAATTGGCACGTGCCTTTCGAAACTACAGTTGAAGGACGATGTCCAGAAAACACCACAGAAGCAGACTTATGGACAGAAGCAGATTACTCAGAGGCCTAATCCGGGACGAGCTATCATCTTGACGACCGAGGAGGCCAAACCTTCAGACGATATTGTTTCAGGTATCCTACGTGTCTATAATTTTCCCATATTGGTATTATTTGATTCTAGTGCATCCCATTGCTTTATGTCGTCCAAATTTATTGGTGCACATTCTATTCCACACACGGTCCTATGTACCAGTTGGGACATGCATACTGGGAATGAGAGAATTATATCTAGTAGTAAGTGCAAGGGTAGTCCCATTGTTATTTGCAGACAGGATCTGTTCGCAGATTTCTTGGTGATAGATACAGGCAGCTATGACGTTGTCTTAGGAATGGACTTTCTTTGCATTTACCACGCTCACATAGACTGTAGAGCAAAGAAGATGATTTACCAAATTCTCGGACATCCAGAGTTCGAATTCTCAGGAGGCGGTAAATCAGTCGGGCCAGTCGAATTTAGGGCTAAACCAACAAATGTCGTTTTTCGTCGATGAAAGTGATCAAGGAGGAAGCATCCGTAGTTTGGGATTTCATGGATGTGTTCAAAGACATCTCGAGTTTACCGCCAAAACGAGATGTGGAGTTCACGATTAATTTTATTCCTGAAGCAGCGTCAATTTTGAAGGCTTATTATCCAATGGCACCAATGGAATTGGACGAAGTAAAGAAACAAGTTTCCGAATTATTACAGAAGGGCTGGAATCGCAGCAGTGGTTCACCGTGGGGAGCTCCAGTTCTTTTGGTTAAGAAGAAATATAGCACACGGAGAATGTGCATCGACTATCGATAGCTAAATCAGATGACCATCAAGAACAAGTACCCAATTCCCCGCATAGACGGTTTATTCGATCAACTCAATGGCGCGAGGGTATTTTCGAAGTTGGATTTGCGATCGAGTTATTACTAAGTTCGGATGAAAACAAAAGACGTTTGCAAGACGGCGTCCCGAACTCGATATGGGCATTACGAGTATTTAGTTATGTCATTTGGAGTTACTAACACACCGGCGGTATTTATGGACTTGATGAACCGGAACTTTTCACCATATCAGGATCAGTTCGTAGTGGTATTTATCGATGATACTCTGGTTTATTCGAGAAGCAAAGAAGAGCATGAAGAACACTTAAGGATCGCACTGCAGACATTGAGACAAGAGAAACTGTATGCTAAGATGAGCAAGTGCGAGTTTTGGCTCGATGAAGTGAAGTTCTTAGATCATGTTGTATCCGGAAATGAAATCGCAGTTGACCCTAAAAAGATTGCAGTTGTTCACGATTGGCCGACTCCAAAGAATGTAGGGGAGATCAGAAATTCCCTTGGGCTTGCTGGTTACTATCGAAGATTTGTGGAGAACTTCGCTCGGATAGCAGAGCCATTAACCAAGCTAACATGAAAGGAGGTACTGTTTGTTTGATCCGAGAAATATATGTTAGCTTTTGAAGCGCTGAAACAAAGATTGACGACCGCTCCTACTTTAACCGTGTCAGATGATTCCGGAGGATTAGTTATTCACAGCGACGCATCTAGGAATGGCTTGGGATGTGTTTTGATGCAGCATAGAAAAGTTGTAGTTTATGCGTCAATACAGTTGAAGACTCATGAAAAGAACTCCCCAACTCATGACTTGGAGCTAGCAGCAGTTATCTTTGCGCTAAAAATTTGGAGACACTACTTATTGGACGAAAAGGCCGAGATATTTACCGATCATAAAAGCCAAAAATATGTGTTTATGCAGAAATAGCTCAACATAAGACAGCGTAGGTGGTTGGCGCTTATGGCCGACTATGATCTTAATCTAAACTACCATCCGGAGAAAGTTAATATAGTACCTGATGCTTTAAGTCAGTTGCCAGCAATAAGGATGTTGACTTCGCAGAAGGAGATTATTGCGGATTTTCAGAGATTCGAGTTGGAGCTCGTTGATTGTTAAGCGGAACGCGCAACGATATGTTATGCATTCTACTTGTTCTACTTACCACAATCAAGTCGGTTTCGCTTGTAGCTAGCCGATTGAGTACGAGTCGTCCACTGGGAAATGGTTCGTATTTTCATTTTTGTTTTAGACGGGTCAATTAAAGAATATATATGTTTGTTCAATTCTATGCTAAGTGTTTGTATTTTATGTTCAAAAGAACTTGTTAGGGTTAGGGTTGGTTAGTAGGGTTAGGAATTAGTCTTGTGCTTGTTTTTTGCTATTCTTGAAATGATGTTGGAATAATCGGAAGTAGCGGGGATTAGAAGGACATAGGATGGGATTTGAGAGTTTAAGCAAACTTTCCAGCGCTAAATCCATTTCTAGTGCCCCATGTCTGTCCGTTACATGGTTTTATTTCCAACCCTAGGCCAAACATACACAACCAAGTTTCCAATTAGGTCACAACTACATACCACGTTATAGTGCATGTAAAGTTATTTTCGACTTAGATCGTGGCTGTATGTCACTTATAACGCGCCTAAGGGAAGGGTTGTATTTGTTTGGTCTAGGTTCACTTCAAATTGTTTGGCGAAAATAAGTACAAGAGATTTTTCCATCTCCCATACTAACTTTCTTTAGCCCTAACAAGTGAGTAAATTATTCACATTAAAAGAAAAATAAAACAAGAAAGAAGAAAGAATGGGAAAATACGGTTTACAAAAGATAACAAGCTAATTATTTGGGCTCTCAGCTAAGCAAAGGACTCCATTGAGTATCATGGCTTGAAAATACGGATTAGAAGAGAAGAAAATAGAAAAATAAAACCAACAAATACTTTAACAACAAATAATAAAAGTTAAGTTATGAATTAAAATACAATGCAAGAAAAATAAAGATACAAGATATAAAAACCTCATCTTCATTAATTTCCACTCAAAAGCTCTCACTACAATTTCATGAAGAATAGATGAAGAACAACAACAACAATACACTAAACTACACTAATCTAAGAAGGAAAAGTATCCATGGTTGGCTCAAATTTAGAATATATATAGGCAGAGGAGTGAAACCCTAAGACTATATTCTGAGCTCATGCACAATTACAAAAACACCCCAGATAAATGGTCGCGAGATGCCACGTCATGGCCACGGTTCCGCCGACTATCCCTATGTTTAGCCGCACTTCCGCGGTCGTTCGGAAGAATTGGTGCACCGTTTTTCTTGTGCTTTCTCGTGTTGCTTTGTTCTTCTGTTTGGCATGTTCAAATTTGCAAAATGACTCCAAAATATCTTCAGATTTCCAACAGTCCAAAATGGCTACTCTTTTTATCTTTTTGGCCTTTATCTCCTTCGAGCTCCGCGTTTCCCTTGATCTTTGTGCTACCTCTCTCGTGCTCTGTGCTTGTCCCAGACATAAATGACCATTACTGGATCTTGTCCCTTGTACTGGTAAACGGCACTTGACGGGTGTGGATGACCGGAACCCGGGTTTTATCTGTTTTTGACAGATGTTCTAGATTTTGTCATAACTGTGGAAATTGTGCGTGATTTGCGTTATTCTGGACTAAAAACATGTAACCTGTAATCATGTAGCAGAAGCACCTACCTATATACAAACGAGCAAAAGAATGAGCAGTATTAAATGTAATATTCTGGTATGAACACTCGTACTACCGGATTCTTCGGGACAGTTGATGCAATTGCGAGTACAGTCATCATTGATTGATAACATTAAGGCAGTGCGGTTGCATGATCCTAGACTGCAGAAATTTCGAAAACAGGCAGAACTTTGAACGGATTTATTGATTCATGAAGATAGTTCTTTAATGTATGGAAGTCGATTGTTTGTGCCTAAAGGAGAAGTTCGTGAAGAATTCATGAAGGGGGCTCATAGTTCTGCATATTCGGTATATCCGGGAGGCACGAAAATATATAGAGATTTACGACAACACTTTTGATGGGAATACATGAAAAGAGAGATCGCTCGTTACGTGTCGAGATACTTGGTGTGTCAGCAAGTCAAGACTAAATATCAAAGGGTCGCTGGTTTGTTGCAACCACTTCCGATTCCCCAATAGAAGTGGGAACATATAACCATGGATTTCGTGACAGCATTACCACGGAGTCCAAAGGGCAATAACGCAATGTAGGTGTTGAAGTCGAAAATTGCATCCCGGTTAGCCAAGTCAAATTTGATGGATGGATGCTATAGTGGTCCTTTAAGAGTGACATGAAAGTTTCGTTTTCTTTTTGTTTTTGTTGGGTGGGGGGGCAACAAGTAAATATCAAGTTCGGGTGGGGTTGGTAATCAACAGAGTTTTGTCCCGGGGGAGGGGGGGTAAAAACCCTTATAATGATTTCTTATCCTTGTGAATTTATACAGTACCAAATTTATTGACTGAAACTAGAAGTAAGCAATTTTCCGGTATATCAAACATTTTATATAAAATTCCCTTTTTCCTTGGGGATAGATAGGTGGTAATTGA
The DNA here is from genome assembly GCA_030015575.1 of Agapanthus africanus. Lineage (NCBI taxonomy): Eukaryota > Viridiplantae > Streptophyta > Magnoliopsida > Asparagales > Amaryllidaceae > Agapanthus > Agapanthus africanus. Next base: position 194,916,586 of record JASDDO010000024.1, on the reverse strand, counting down.
TGCAAGCAAGCTTTCGCTCTAAAACTCTTGCTCCAAAACAAGAAGCTCTACCACTATGCTAAATTGGCACTTGCGACCTTGCCATTTTCATTCTCGACATTCCTCACAGATCTTTAAACCACCTCCTCGCATCCAGAACCCACCACAACATGATCACAACCAAACATGACCCCAAAGCAACTGGTGCATAGTTAAAAGTATCCCGCTCAACCGGATAAAACGTCGGCAACAAAAACACTGAGCAAGTGTAACAAATCCATAGAAACACCACAAAGCAAATCGGCCTCCTTGCTTTGCCCAAATAGAACGGGTCGGGTTCAAAATTTTCTTCAGACATTACTAACCTTGCTAATATTGGGACTGCATAACTACCGACCCATCCGATAGTACAAATCGAGATGATTGCGTTGAAGACGACGTTGCCTTGAACAACAGGGAGGCCTAGGAGAATGCTTATGATTGTGCATAGCCATACTGCATTGATAGGGGATTTGTGTTTCGGGTGCACTTTTTGCCATGTTAAGGGGAAGGGGATTCCGTGATCCCTTGAAAATGCATATACGTGCAAAAAAATTCTTCAAATTTGTTATGGCATATGGCCGTGATTGCAGTGACCCACCCCCCACCCCCATCCCAAAAAAAAAATTTGCTTGCACAGCAAGGAAACTAGTACGGCTTTTTAAAACCAGCACCATATCTCTACATCGCTTTTTTCGGATTATTCCCTTGATGGAAGTTGAATATTCAATGGTACTGTAGTTTTAAAAATGTGGCAGAAAATCAAGTCTAATTTTTAGAATTTCTAGCAGATGTTATATTAACTGTCAAGGTGCAGGTTTTTCAAAGTTGATGCTGGATATTTGCTAATATGACAAAAGTATGGGAATTTCAAGCAATTTAGCCTTAAATTAACAATAGAAATATTCAAGCTCTATGTATCCTTGAAAAAAGCTCTATATATAATTTGATGCCCGAGTTTCTTATGCCCTAGAGTTGCTAATGAAGAAAGCAGTGGCCAGTTACAAAAATAATCGCCCGATTTGTTGGAAATAAACTATATTCTCATTAAAGGCATAGCTAACTACAAATAATTTAAGTGTGATATTATTCGTTATAAATGCAATGAAAAAACGTTGATATGGAGGTTCAATGCAAACAATAAAGAATTTCATAACAAAATACCGAGTTTTACATAATCAAGATTAAATAATCAAAGTAACTCTTACCACTCTAGCAACACAAGCGGCAGTTGAGAGACCAGCAAAGAAAAAGGCGCCCCAAATCACACACAAGAGAAATATTGCTCCAACAGAATTCTGATATCTCCCATGAAACGCATCGAATAATATCTGTGCCGGAACAAAAGCTCCTGCAGTCTCATTGCTGGTATCAAACAGATACCCATAATCCTATAAAAAAAGCCAAATATATAACAAGGCTAAAATACTCTAAACTACCTTTAACTATGAGCATTCTTCACTAAGTACCTCAAAGTATTTTTTAATTATTATAGTAAGATCCCTTAAAGTGCTGCATTTAAAGGTATATTAGTGATTAATCGGCCCTTAACTGTTAAAAAAAATCAAGGTAGCTTAGTAAAAAAACAAAAACCTTAGCCTAAAGAACAAAACTTGAACTCCGAAACCAAACCTGGATGCTGAAAGTGAGAGCTAAGAGATGAGCCCAACCGAAAACTGAAATGATCCCAATGCTCGAAAGAATCGCAATCGGGCCATTTCTGTCCGCGCCTTTCGTTTCCTCAGTTAAATGAGCTGCAGCATCATAGTCAAATAAAGCATATTGGCTAACGAGAAAGGATAAAATTATTGCATATGGCTTGCTTGTTATTCCAGTTAGCTCTGGTGATGTTTCAAAATGTGCGAATACGAAGGAAGCTGATCGTCTCCATGATGCAACCAAAGGAGGTAGTATAACAATAACCAAACCACCAATAACCTGCCATCAGGAAAGATATACTTCTGTAAATGCATGCATCTCAAGGGGAAGGCAAATAAGCGGAGATCTATGTTACCATAAATCGTTATACCATAAGCGAATTGTGAATTGGAACTATTGTTCCCAATTCTGGAACACTGGCGCTCCGGATTGTAAGAATCACCGTTCCGATCGAACCAATTAAAAAATTATGTTAAATGGGGCATATAATTGACTGTGTTAGATTATACTAAAAATGTGTATGTTTTAGCAAAAGAAATTGAATTATATACATGTATAACATAGTTCAATACACATGCAAACATTCAAATGATCCAAAAAATACTTCACTTTCTAGAGGTATGTTTTCGTTTTATATAAGCATATGAAAGAAGACTGCCCTTCTCGATCATACCAGATTCCACAACAAGTGTGTTCCCGTTTTCGTTCCGTGTACCGAAATGTTTCGCGTTGTAGGACATTGGCGGAGATGAATTCCTTATATCAACATTACGCTCATATTTATATAATTACCGCTAGGTTTAAGTGTTTTGTAGATAGATAACAAACAAAAACTTATAAGAATTACAAAAAATCTACAAACTCCATTTACTTTTCTATTACATGCATAGCACGTGCCCAAAAATCCCCAATATACCCCTTGCGGATTCTCTCCATAATACTCCGTCAACTGTTTCGTATTTTTCAAAGCCTTTGGTATGTTTCTGCGAAATGTCCAAACTTATTGGTAATTATCTTAAGTTAAGCCTTAATATAAAAAAAAATCTGCGTTTGGTTGATACCTTTTTAATTGTGACATTCGGTATCTTCAAATGACAACTGAAATCTTATAGCTTGTGTCCAAAAATATGCTGCACAACTTGAATAGACGATTGATAATATTAAACATTATCTATAATGTCTAAAATTCCAAGAAACTAAAAGTTCATCAGTTGATTCTTTTTTGTTCTTTTACTTTTTCATCATGTTGCATTAAAATAGATAATTTTCAAAAGCAAGTTGTTTAGAACCATGGTGTAGAATATTTGTAGTCATTAAAACTTGGTGCATAATAGTTTTCTTTTCTGTTGACGAAATCTTAAAATCCATGAAAGTTCATTCTTTTCATTAGAATAATTTCAACAGGCAGAATTTAAATTTTCTTTTGGAAAGAAATTTACCTGCCACCACATCGAAATAACGTCAATTACAGCAACAACTTCTTGTGCAAACGTCTTAAGGATCGCACATATGATTGTAAGCCCCACATAAATAGCAAGAAACACGCCATGAGGAGCAAAGTAGCCTCCGCCTTTATTTGCGCCGGTACAAAGTAAAATGATAGCCTGTAATGTTTGTGCTCCTCCATACGCCTGAAACAACAAAGAAAGAAATTGAGTTATAGGCAAGTTACCATTTATTCAAACCAATTGATGCAATTAGTGAAACATGGTAGAGCTTTTGTCCACTATTTATTCTCAAAATATAATTCCCAACCTTTTCATTTGTTGCAATTCATAAGTAGGAATGCAAATTTCACTACCCTTCACTAAATGTACATAATTTGATATGTGCATTATAATAATCAACAAAATTTCAGATATATAAAGTAGAAGAAGCATACTACTCAGAAGTGATTTTTTCTTAAACCATATCATACCTTTTCTCCCAAAAATTTTTTAAAAAAAAATCATACCAAGATGTCTAACATTTTAATTGTCTTGTTTTTTGACAGAAAAAGGTGGCTATATTATCCACCCAACATTTTAGTTGTTAATTGATTTACTTGAAAATTTTTGAAGTTAGCTGACATTCCAATACAGTGATTATGAATGGCACTAGGGCGGGGCGGGGCCGGGGATTGCATATCCCATCCCCACCCCGCTAATGTAAAGCCTCACCAGTCATCCCATCCCCGCCCCATGCCCTGCCGGGGCAAACAAAATCTACCCCATCCCCGCCCCACTGGGGAACCCAAGTCCCCATGAGGACCCCGTCATGCCCCATCATATTTCTAATCATTCATTTTTCAAGCGTTCATATTACAACTCATAAGACCAACTTGATCAAAATACTCATACATACCCATTAAAATTAAGTCCTGTCATAAATAACTATAAATATTAAATCCTTACAATTTGTAAAACAACCTCTAAACAACAAAAATTTAGTTTAAGCATCATAGCCACATGCATATAGGTTGTTAACATTTTCAATAACAACAAAATTAAGTCCTGTCTATAAATATCAAATCCTTACAGTTTGTAAAACAACCTCTAAACAAAAAAAATTAGTTTAAGCATCACAGCCACATGCATATAAGTTGTTAACATTTTCAATAACAACAGCAGCAAATACTTAACCAATATTACAAGTTCAAATCTTAATTAAAAAATTAGTTGAGGAGGAGTTTCGGGTTACAAATGGGATAACGAGAATTTATATATGGAGATACACAATGTAAATAATATTATGTATAATTATCTATATTGTGGGACGGCGTGGGGCGGGGGAAGCTAATACCATCCCCGCCCCATCCCCACTGATTAGAGATTGGGTTTTCCCCATCCCCGTCCCGTGCCCTTATCAATGGTCAAAATCCCTGCCCCGATCAGTACCCATGGGGCAGGGCAAAATTGCAGCAACTACTCATGCATTACTCGGTACCTATTAACAGCATTCATTTTTTTCATAGTTGTGTTTTTTTTCTTGCTTTTTGGGGAAAAAATTACGCATTATTCATTTTACTCTAATTAGCATTATCAGACCAACAACAACTAGCCTTTTATCCCAAGCATATGGGTAGGCTAAACAGCTAAATCAGGTATCAACTGGCTAAACAGATATAGTTCTGAGCTTATTAAAATCAGGCCACACTACCCTTGACTATACCTTTTTTCCAGTTCACTACCTTAAAAAAAAAATTACATTAAGCTCCCTTCAAGAGCAACATTTAAGGGCATTTTAGTTTGTTTTTTTTTTTTGAGAGGGGGGGGGGGGGGGACTCCCTTAAAACCGAAGTTTAAGGGAGCTTACTGAAATAAGATAGTTAAGGATAGTTAAGAATAATTTAACAGAACACTTTTTATGTTTTATCAATATATTCACAAATAAATGTAAAATTCTCAAATTAGGGGAGGAAGTGATACCTCGGCCCCAATTCCAGCAATAAGTCCAATGGTCTCAAGTCAAGCACAACACCACGACTCAAAAGGGCCCCACGCCGGACCTGCTAGCCATGCTGCCCAAAAGTAAAGAGACCCAGTAGTCTGTTTCAATGGAGAATTGGATATAGTCCAAATTCAGGATCTTTTTCCCTTCACAAGATGATACATAATTGTGCATGCTTTATTCAAAAAGGCTACATTTCAATAAGATATCATGACCTTCCAGTATATCATGACCTTTCAGCAATTTTCAGGTGAATGTCATATTCTTTACAGATTGTATGTCGATATCATGACAATGATTTCAAATAAATACCACGACCTTTTATCGATTTCAATTTATTGCCATAATTTTCAATGATTATTGAAGGTGTGTATATGAAGTATATTATTGTATACCAATTTCAAAAGAATCGAATTTGAAAGCCTGTGGTGCTAAATTAAAAATCTCCGAGTTCATTGTATCAATTGGCAGTTTATAGAAGGCAACCTTTAAGTAAGATAAGACGGTCTTATTACAAAGCCAACCCCATATTGAAGATTGTGAAATATAATTCATTAAAAGAGCAGAAAAGATAAATGCCAAATTGCGTGAAACCTCGCTCTATTTGCCCAAATAGCAGGATACTACTTTTTCATTTCAAAAGCCACAGTTTACCTCACAGACATTATATTTTTTAATACTTTCTTTTTTAAACTTCTCATTTGCCAAAAAAACCAATGGTGAAACTACTGAACATAAAATCTTGGTGGAACAGTGGCATAAAGTTTTGTAGCCAATGCTCTGTAGTGCAATATATACTGTGTTAAACCTCTCTCGCCTTTGCTTAAATAGCAGGATACCATCTTTCATTTTGAAAAACCTGTGTCCCTCTACTTGAACTGACATTAGAATTGTTTTAAATTTTTCTGCAAAAAACACTCTTGGTGAAAGTATTAAATATGCAGTGCCATTAGATGATTTACAGGAATAGGAGAAACAATCAAGTGTATTTTGCAAATAAGAAGTTACGCAAAACCGAAATGAATACCCTCTTAAAGTAGACAGGTAAAGTGCAGGTTATGGAAGGAGAGGACAGTAGGCATGCTACATAGGCAAAAGTGAGGCATAAAACCCAAGAATGAAAGAAAAGAACATTACAGGGAATGATGAGCGAATCTCGGTCATGGTAATTCGTTGGAACCAAGTGAAGACAGAAACAACCACCCAACCCCATATCAAGCTCGCAGGTCCTGCATAAAGTAAACTAGGTCCATATAATTGCATGCTCCCCACAAAAAGAGTCACAGTTGAGAAACAAATGGACAGCGTCTTGACCAAAGTCTGGTGCAAAGAAGAACCAATTGTTAGCTACAATATTTTTGAAACGGTAATAAATTTTATATACATCAAGGTTTCCATACCATTTCTCTTCCGAGCTCTTGTTTGTAACCGAGTTCATTAAGCCGTTTCTCGCCCCGAATCCATTTCTGCTTCTAAGATATACACAGTTAGTAACTTAGAATAAATAGAAGAAAAGTTTCAATGGAGGAAGGCTAACATGCACACTTCATTTGTATCAGGCTTTTTTTTCAGGGATCATTTGATATCAGGATAAAAATGAATACATATAGCTTTGCACAAAGTCTTGCGGCTCAACCAAAAATGATATTTTAACTCTTTTGCTTACCAATTTAGAAATCATATGTTATTCACTGTTCTGGATCTCAACTTAAAAAATTATCTTGAAGTCCATGTCTGACATTTTCCTTCTCATATGCATGATAGTTACTTCTTGTTATGGAGAAAATGTATTCATAACATGCCATAAAAATTGCCGAAAGAAAAAAGATTCAAAATTTACAGTGGTAAATACCTTATAAGAGACACCTTTTGGTGGATTTATAAGGTATTAGGATTTTGAACTGACTTGTTGAACATAGTCCAGATTTTCTTTAGATTAATAGCATACTTCGCTTTCGAGTATATGATGGCAATTTTTTTGTCACGTGCAGAAAATAGGTAGAGAGATTTAATGACTTTGATTGCTGCAACAAGACAATTAGGAAGAAAACATGAAAGGAAACAAAAGGAGCACAACAGGTTTGACACAATCAGAGAAAGTTAATGAAGATCAATGTTTTCGTCAGCAAAAAAAATTGTTAAAAAAAATTCAGAATGTCCAAATGTAAGGATAAAATACATAGTAGTTTTGTGTATTTCCTTCTTGAAATGAGTATCTTCCTGCCTAATCAAATTTCTAAAAGATGAATGATCAAATTAGCAATTTTTCTAATGTTCTAGGTTCGTAGAAATAATATTCACAGGACAAATGTGAGATTCTTGTCAAATAGACCTTATAAATCATAGAAAATCTAAAATACTTATTAACAAATTATTGACTAAGGGGGGACACACACACACATATTCTGACCATTTCTGCTTAGCATCTGAAATTCTCATTTTATTTCATTTAGTAATTTTACATAACTAGTAGTAATTATCAGGAATGACAAAGGATGATACTAGTTCAACTAACATTAATAGAAACTTTAATTGAAGTCTAAAGATATTTCCATCTGTCTTCACCCTCTGTTTCCCCAAATAATAGCAACTTTGAAAGGAAATTTGATTGAAAAAAATTGATAAAAGTTCATTAGCATAGTGGAATGAATTGCATAATTTTCAATGTTTTAAAAGCGGATTAGAAAGTGAAACGGCCGGGATGCCGGGCTGCTTAAACACCGCCCAGACGCATAGAAATCATCAACATTGTGTTATTTCTTGTAAACTATTTTTTAAGAGGTTAATGGCACTGCTGCGCCGCGCAATAGTCGTAGGGGGGCGGGGCAGTGGAGCCCACCGCAAAAGTGTGGGCCCACCCCCTTCTTAGGTGTGTTGCATAGCACTGGGCAGTGCGGGAGTTACGCAGCACCACTTTCTCCTTTATTAATCATTACTTGAAAAAAAATTCAATTGTAAGGCAAATAAAACAGAATGCAACATGTGAATAACTTCGTATTATGTGATCATATATTGAGGGGAAAAAGTTCTTGCATGATCACCAGGGTTGCATCCAGATCTGGATATTCAGATAATATCCAGATCCATATACAAATATTTTCCGGATACACATGCGAATTTTCAAATCCAATCAGATGCAAATATGTATGTATATTTAAATATTTCCAGGATACGACAGTTTTAGTATAATTAATCCGATACAAATATGAGTACGGATATCCGGATATATAAATTCGGATACGGATACGGATACAAATTTACAAATACAAGAAAATATATCAATTAAAATTTATTTTTCAGTTAATAATGCCGGTTTAAACCGTACATTTTTACTAATTTTATATGTTATGTAAAGAACATCTTGACATATTATTTCATCATTGTTTTTCAAAAAATACCAAACACGTTAGTAATATTTATAGTAGCTATGTAAACTTATTTATTTATTCATATAATATTCATTTGCAAGCATATTTGTCTCCATCAATTATTTTAAGTCATATTAAATAAGTATTCAAAGAAATGTATAGATTACATATACATTACCGCTCTGCATTATATTTGTTTTATCTTAAATCTTTTTTACCCATTTGATTCATATCCATATTCATCTCTTTGATATCCGCTTCATAGCTGTATCCATCCGATTTTGTCAAATACAGATATGAATTTTTATTGCCTAACTATATCCATCTCGTATCTGTATCCATCACTAGTGAACAAATACGGATATGAGAATGCGCATATCCGCTCCATATCCGATCTGAATGCAACCCAACCCTGATCACTCCTGAAATTCCTATGATACATAGATGGGCAAGAAATATTTGAATTATTAAAGTAGCAAAAATATATAATATGTAATAATACTAATAAATCTTAGGAATTCATTTCAAATAAAACTTATGTCATCTCACCAGGAAGCTTCTTGCAGTGTTAAGCATGCAACTTTTTGACAAAACTACGAGAATAACTCAGGAATTATAAAGAAAAAACTAAAAACAAGGTAAGAAATATTTTACAAAAGAATTTACCCAAAATATGATTATGTAAAATTACAAACAGAAAAATCAAATTACATGCCCTTTAATTAGGGCCGAGAAATTTGTCGTCGAAGCCTCCAAGTCGTTGGTGGAATTTTGGTGGAATTCATAGTCAAACTAACCGATTAAGTCGCAGCCAAAGACCTTGTTCGCCATTGGCGAAGAAAATCTATGGCAACACTCGGTCTTTAGGGACAACACTTGTCAATTAAGAAAATAGTATAAGTAATTGGCATTTAACATAAATTATATTCTCACCTCACAAATAGTCTAAATACAAATTTTACAAGTCTTATAAGGAGTATATGGTGCATGTGGTGTAAAATTACTATTACAATGCTCATATAACTCTAAGTACAACCCTTTAAGTAACAGCAAGAGTAAATTTAGAACAATATCGGGTTAATAATATCAAACCGCTTAATCGGCAAAAGATGGAAGCGCTCGGCCGCTCCAGACAGGTTAAGCGGCTGATAATTTTTCATTGATATATCTCATCGTACAAATAAAGAAAATCGCTATCCACTAAGATCGAAATCTTAGCAGCAATACATGTATATTATGATTCCATATCTATTCCTTAGTAAAATAATTGTACAATATAAATTCATTCCTAGATTCAAACCATGTAAAACCTATATATTTCAAATAACTTCTATAGAACCAACATTTTAGAGAGAGAGAGAGAAGGGGGAAAATTCAGAAAACAAAATTAAACCTTCCCATTTTGGCTATCAATGTTCCTGACAGGCCCTTTGAACCATTTCCTCGCGTCGAGTAACCACCACAACAATATCAAACCCAAACACACACCCAAAGCAACCGGCGCATAATTAAAAGTATCCCATTTTATTGGATAGGACGTCGGCAATAAAAACACCGCGCAAGTGTAACATATCCATAGAAATGCCACCAAGCAAATTGGTCTACTTGCTTTTCCTAAATAAAAGGGCCCCGCTTTGAAATGCTTTTCTTCCATGACCATGCGAGCAAAGATCGGGACCGCATAGCCACCGACCCATCCGATTGTGCAAATTGAGGTTATTGCGGTGAAAACGACGTTTAGTTTGAGGATAGGGAGGCCAAGGAGAATGCAGAGGGCAGCACAGAGCCACACTGCGTTGGAAGGGACTTTGTGTTTCGGGTGAACTTTTCGCCATATGGATGAGAAGGGGATTCCTCGGTCTCGTGATAATGCGTATACCTATGAAGTAGAAACAATAGCGGTTAGAAAGAAACACCAGTATCTTATATCCCTTCATGAAAACTTCAAAGTAGCGAGGATTGAGGGATATATTTCCCCATTTTTACATTGGCCTAACTGAGAGTCCTTTTAATGGGTTGACACATATGATTTCTGCATAAGTGTAGTTGTTTAAATTTCCGTTTTAATATATGTCTGGTTGGATATGAACCTGTGTGGCTCCTTGGGTGGTGTCATGACACTACACCTAAATCCAAGTTGTAATGAGAGCTGAGAGAAACCCCATACATTAAGTGTCCATTTTGTGGTCGAAACATGGGCTTTTGAATGACGATAATTCTTTAAGTCAATTTTCTAAAGGCACACTCAACAAGATTTGATCTGGGTGGCTTTAATCCCATTTTAATGTCCGCCAACCGCCCAAAACTCTGAACTTGTTGTGAGTGCTAAGAGAAATACTTGTATAGTTAAATTCTAACTGCTCCCAAAAGTTCAAGTTAATGGGTACAACACCGAAAATTGGAGTTTACCATCCCACACTGTCCCTCACAAGGAAGACGACGGATGGAGATGGAAGACATTTTTTTTAAAATTTAATGTTAGGTGGGATTTAAACCCAAAAGGCCAAAATCTTTTACCACCAATGCTATGATACCAAGTCAGTAAAAGTTTAATCAAGTAGGCAGTACACCAACAATTGTTTAATTACACCTTCCAACAACAGGTCGGTATATTCGTGCGGTTACTCAAAAGTACCAATCCACTGAATTCAAAGGTTTTCATGAATATTGAGATAAAGTTCAAAGAAGTCTTACCACTCTAGCTGCACTTGTAGTGATTGAGAGACCCCCAAAGAAGAAGGAACCCCAAATGATGAACAACAAGATAATGGCCCCGGAAGAGTTATGGTACCTCCCATGGAATGCATCATACAATATTTGTGCCGGCACAAAAGCTCCAGCAGTCTCATTAGAAACATCATACAAATACTCAAAATTCTGCACCCCAAAAAAAATTTCAAACATTAGATACAGCCAATTAAAATTCAAATGCCAATAAATTAGTGGCCAAATCTTTGCTAGTTTTTTAACTAGTACGAAGTGGGTTCAAAATCGAGATCCCAATTTTAATTACAAAATGACAGTGGCACACAAGTCCCTCCTTTTTTCTAGGTGGAGGGGGAAACAAGAAATGGCAACCTTCCCCACCCCCCACCCCAACACCCAAAAAAAAATACTAATCACTCTTCTCTCTTTCACATGCACCGCACGTGCTTAAAAGCTAGTGCTTAAACTTAAAGAGCTAGTGTACCTGAATGCTGAAAGTGAGAGCCAAAATGTAAGCCCATCCAAAAATTGAAATAATCCCGATACTTGAAAGAATGGCAATTGGACCATTTTTGTCCGCACCTTTTGTTTCCTCAGTTAAATGTGCTGCAGCATCGTATCCATATAACGAATATTGGCTAACAATGACTGATAAAATTACTGCATATACTTTGCTACTTATTCCAGTTGATTCTGGTGCTGTTTCGAAATGAGTGAACACGAAGGAAGCTGGTTGAGTAGAAAGTGACACTAATGGAAGTGCGATGACTATAATTATGCCTCCGATAACCTGCATGCGGTGAAATTTAGAAAAGAGTGAATATATGATATATATATAATAGATTGACAAAGGAAAAGACAAGGGCCAATTTGCATGAAGCCCCCTCACATTAGCATCTATAGCAAGATAGAAATATGTTTTTTTTTTAATCTGCAATTTACACCCTCCTAGACAGACAATTTTTTCCATTGCTGAGGGGTATTTTGGAAATAAAAAATTGCATAGAACGGGAAAAATGTCTATTAGAATAGGAGATTAAGTGCAGCTTTAGAAAATGAGAGGATGGATCCCGCTATATGGGCAAAAGTGTAGTGCAATTAGGTTAGGAAAACCCATGACATTGATCATGGTTTTGTTGAAGATTATGTAGGACTTTTGATTATTTTAACCACTAAGGTGCAGGTGCATTCGTTAATGACCAGCTGCATACGCTGATTATGCAAGGTAATATATAGGTTGGCAATGTCTATTAGAATATAAACTTATATTCCTCAAACTTTATCATAATTTTGGAGTTCAATTGCACAGGCGGTGACTTTAAGATAGTACCATAGCAACCCAGATCCAAATCCCACTAAACCTGTATTTAAAGCGGATTAGTTTTAAAAAATACCATTCCGTTAAAGCCCAGGTTTTAGTCCATTGAGGGGCACTCAACTTGCGGGTGCATATTAGAATATAAAATTATGTCCCTCAATGCTCATCATAACTACGGAGTTTTGGTGCAATTGCAACGACTTTAAGTGTGATGTTTCTTTTTGTTCTTTACTATTGCTAGTAAACCTTTTTTTAATCAAAAGGTTGTTACACTAAACATCCTGAAAGGACAGTGTTACAGCATTAGAATCTTTTACATGTGTGTAATTTGTGCATCTTCATAACATTAGGTATGCAGTGCAACTAAATGCTTATACATTTTGATTTTCCGTTTGAAGTTCTCTCATAAATAGAAGATTACCTGCCACCAAATTGAAATTATGTCAATGAAGGCAATGACTTCTAATGCAAATGTGTTGAGGAATGCCCACACGAGTGTAAGTCCAATATACATTGCTAAAAACACCCCACGAGGCGCAAAGTAACCCCCACCTTTATTTGTGCCAGTACACAACAAAATGATACTTTGCAATGTTTGTGATCCTGCATAAGCCTGCATGAAAATAAAATATCAGTGCTTGCCTACACTGTTTAATATATAATTATTTGGATATTGAAATATTATACCCTGGCAAAGCTGTAATTGAGAAAGTTCTGAATAATTGGCTTAAAGTAAGTACATAATTTTTGAATGGAAAAATAATTTTTGCTATCTTGCACCTGTGTGCCAATGCCAGCAATGAGGCCAATTGTCTCGAGCCAAGCACAACACCATGATGCGAACGGACCCCAAACAGGACCAGCTAAATGAGCTGCCCAAAAGTAAAGAGAACCTGTAGTCTGTTTAACACAGAAGAGCATATAAAAGTTTGTTAAATTGTCACCAGAGATTAGCTGGACTTTTTTCACCAAGAAAATAATATTTATGTATAATTGGAAATTTGTGTAACAGGTATAAAACTGTGATTCTTGCGTAGTTTAGGCCTCTTAATAGCAGAAACAATCTTGGATAGGCTAATCTAATCAAAAGATACATTTATCATTCATGAAATTTAACTTTGATCAAGAATTAAAATGTGGGATTGGATTTTGGTCATATTTACTTCTGGTCATAGTGTGGATTTCGCACTTTTGAGGGATACTGTTTGCATGTTTTCATTTTTAACTCATTGATGAAACTTGGTGTTTTCAGGAGACGAAGAACCAAAAGTACTAATTCCCTTATTGTTGAATTCAGACCTTTTTTTAGGTTACAAGTTTGGACCCATGTGGGGCCAAACACCTTTGAATTTGTATTTGATGCTTCTGGGTTCTGGCTCGTGATGCTCATGAGAAGCACTATCTCCACTATTATAACATAAAGGGGTTCCATGTGTCATCATCTTCTTTAACTTCAAGAAATTTCAGCAGAAATGAAAGAACTTTTCCAACTTCTCAAGTGGTCCACATCAACAAACATTGTTTAGAAAAAAGTTATTGCCCTCTCTTTCTCTTTGTAATCTAAATTTGCATGTATTCTTGAACAATTTTCATTACACACACACGCAAACATCTGGTATTTAAAATGTTAATATAGTTGAGCCATACGCTAGGTTCAAAGGGGAAATTTAAAATTCTTCAAGATTCCCCTAAGTTTTAGTCTCACTCCAAAATTGAGTGCCAATATAAATGCTTAATATATAAGAGAGGGATCGGCTAGTACAGGAGAGAATTCTCTCCTATGTAGCTGATGTTTATTCATCTCAACCACAGATCTTGAAGAAAAAGATAACAAGGTCCCCATATATCTCGATATATAATTGATAGCTAAACACTTCGGGTATAAAGAGGTCACGGTCTATAATCGAGAACCTAATAGGTTTCGGTGTATGATTGTTCGAATAGCAAAACAAGCCAGGTTCCCAAACCTCGTCGTAACTTAAAGTTTTGGTGCAATGGCAGAGACTTTAAAATAGTATCACAAGCTAGGTTCAAATCCCATTGGGTGTGTCATTAAAAGCAAATTCTTCTTAAAATGTCGTTGTGCAAAACGCAAAAGTCTAGGATTCATAAAATAAAAAGGCATCCAGTTGTGGTGGCGTATTAGAACGAAAAAATAAACCCCTTAACTCTCGTCATAACTTTGAAGTTTATGTTGAAAGGTCACAATTGAAATAAAAAGGAATATTCCATCAACCCTTTGTAATTTCATTTTTTTTTCACTATTGTTGATAACACAACAGCAGCACATACAGAAAAATGGCTCAAAATATGTAGCCTACACCAACCAAAAATTTCAGGCTTGAAGAAAAGAAAGGAAAAGAAAAACTCCCTTAAAGATTGAACTAAATCAAATAGATAAGTAACATACAGGGAAAGAGGAGCAGATCTCAGCCATGGCGATGCCCACAAACCAAGTAAAGAATGAAACGACCACCCAACCCCAAACCAAGCTTGCAGGCCCAGCATACAAAAGACTTGATCCATACAATGGTGTGATCCCAGTGAACAAAGTCATAGTTGAGAATGATATTGCTAGAGTCTTGAACAGAGTCTGTTTCATTCATGCACCAAAAAATAAAAAAAAAATGTTAAGCTTTTAGATTAAATTTTGTATCAAGAGTTTTAAAAAAATCAATCTGTACCATTTCTCTTCTGAGCTCTTGCTTGTAGCCCAACTCATTGAGCCTCTTCTCTCCTGAATCCATTTCTGCTACTCTGATGTTTGAATGGGAAGAGAGAGGAGAATAGGTTTTATTTTGAAGATTATCTCTCAGAGATGAAAATTATAGAGAGAAGAACAGAGGATGTCTCTCTAGGGACTTTGAGATGCCGAGCAGCTCTTATTCTCTTCTTGTGTAAACTTGAAACTATCAATGACTATTTAATTGCTGTCCACAACTATATTCTATAGTTTGCAAGATATTATCACATTTCACTACATCAGCAATAATAAGAAGTCCCAAGTTTGACACAGAAAGCAAAGACTTTAATGATTATACTACTATATAATATGGTTGTTACAAAACGACAGATGATAAGGAAAAGGATTATATTGCTTTTATTTGACATGATCAACAAGGAGACATAGTCAACAAGGATTGTAGGAGGCTATTGTTGACTTTTCTTTTAACTTTTGATAGTATCATCAACATAAATGCTGCTAATAGAGTTCATACTTGAGTGGTTGAGAACTAAATAAAGAAGCAGAATTTACAATGAGATGGAGCTAAGCTCAGACCAATTACTTGGATTATAACAGGCTTCAAATCATAATTTACATATTTCAGCTTAGGAATTTTTTTCAAATATGAAAATTTGTGCAACTGAGAAAGAGTCTTGAACCCTAAATTGCATTTCTTTTTAAAAGTTTTTTTGATGACTATTGGAACAAATTTTGAATGCCTGTTCCATCTCTCGGCTATCTAGCTTACTGTGTTCAGATTTGCAAGTGTGCAACATACTGAAGTCTGAAAAAGGATTTTGGATGCTAAAGGATATCTAAACTAACATTTAGACATATATCTTGATCCTTTGTCTCATAATATATAACATATTTACATATCTAAATATTGCATGATGATACAATATAAATTTACCAGATACTAAGCAATTAGATATATTCATTACACATTTATTGGATTATTGGAGTTTGGAATTGAATACCTAAGGGGCCGCATCCACATTGCATATGCTTCATTTATTGAGTATAATAAATGAGAATTGTCTGCAGAATCTTATAAGGTCAATGCTCATATTCCCATAGATTCTGGACATGTGCATGGAAGCTGACATTTCTAGCCATTCAAAAGCATGAGAATCAATTCATTGACCCATGGGGAGATAGGCTGAGGTTGTACTCCATCTCCCATTTCATATTGCCATGCCTAGTCTCTCTACATGTTTGTATTACACTTACGACATTCAAATCGATAAACATTCATATTGAAAAGCAAAGTTTTACCACACGAGCGTAGCTCCTTTGGTTTCTTCTTCACTCATATGTATATATGTAGGTGCTTAATCATTTAGAATTGTTAAAGTTGGTTTTAAAGTGGAGTAGAGTTTAAAATTAGAGAAGAGTTGGAGGAGTGATGGGCTTTTACGCATGCTGCGTTTGCCGGATCCAATGATGATCGTCGTTCTACTAATGACTGCCGGTCTACATCCCAAAAATCCTGAAGAACCTTTGATGTATCTGAGAATATGCTCAACCGCGTTAAGGTGAGAGGTCAAAAGATTCTTCATACAGCGGCGGAAATAATAATATGGTATCAGGCTCATCCATATTCAATATAACCAAACGCACATTTAAAACAGATCAAAAAGATTGCAGCGCACAAAGTTGTGGTTCTTACTTTCCAACCCCACAGACAGAATGTTGAACTTGCGTGCAGGGACAAAGACTGTAAGAGTAAATCTGACCCCTTTTAATATCCATATGCAAGGTAACATAGCCTTCATCTCAAATCTTTGGCATATGACTTGCCTTAGAGCTTATTACATAGATTCAATACAATTAGAGTATCAGAACCCTTGTTTACAGTGTCAACCATCTAACACAAACTTTCTTAGTTATCTTGGCTTGTAAGCATCAACATTTAGTAGAAAAAGACAGAGTTAAACGCTACATATTAATCAGAATCCCTCTCTCTTTCTGCTCTGCTTTTACCCTTTATAAGTTACTTCACATTTGAAAGTCCAAATATTTCTTTCACAAATAGATACTTAATTTTGGAATATAAAAAAAATCCTTCAATTCTCAGAAATTTTTGGAAGAGCAACAATATTAACATGGTATCAGCAGCCTAGGATCAAATCCTACTATATGTGCATTTCAAAAAGAATTCAAGGGAAAAACTCAAAATGCACTACGCAAAAGCTCATGTTTCAGCTCATATATAGGGTTATAGAATTGGTTAGTAAGTACTCATCATTCAACACAACTTCAACTTCAAGCAGACAATTTCAAGTATCTTAACATCTCATCAAGTTATCGAACAATAAACAAAAAAGGAAAAGATATAAAGCAAGCACAAAATTTGAAGGATGCAACAATGGAACTAATAGCTTTATGCAAAACTGGATATTACTGACATACCTCAATGAATCTAAATGCAACTTGTTACAATGCTGTATCAAAAGAGTGAAGAACCTGTTCCAAAACCATTCTTGTTTGACTATCCAAAGGATTATCGGGTCGATCTGAATATGAAATGTTGAGTAGATAAAGGTTTTTCGAAGCCACGAATGCAGATGAGAATATCCTCTTCATTCCTCCTCTAGTGCTATCAACCATGTACTCAAACTCATATATTGGCAAGCCATTGTGGCCTAATCTTTCATTAAATGATATCACCTCGGCTTGTTTTGTGCTTTCCTATGGAGCAAACAATTTGAAAGATGTAATCATAATTAGGTTATATGGAACTAATGTAATAACATTTTTAAGTCTTTGGGTTTGAATACTCGATTGTGGAAAACAAGGGTTTTAAGCTAGGTATCCAAACATGAATGAGTTTTGAAGTAAGTTCATACAAAGGTCTCCTTCGGTCTGTCATATCAACAACAACAACAACAAAAGTCTTTACCCAAATCGAGATTTGACATAGGAATTATTTCTTCTACATTTAATTTTGCAACATCTTTGTTAGCATACTGATTACCATGATTTTATTCAATGCCTCCAATTAGTTTTGGTCTACGGGCTAGCACTAGCTTTAGTTGCTACATTAAACAAGATTATATCACTCATTGGCTTCCTTGCATACGGTTAAAGTGCCGCAGGAAAACTTACCCTTAACTTCTAACATATACAATCATTCTTTGTGATGTTTCTTTTTTGCATGTTGCTAATCGTCGGTTCCAATTTCAGATGGCTTGTGGTTTGGACATGTTGCTTCCTCATTTCATAAAATTTCCTTTTAGGCGCATGGATATTTTACGGTCACACAGGACTCATATCCCTTTCCTTTTATTTATTTCATTTAAACCTGCACTGATTTAAAAATCAGTGCAGGGATCCATTGCTTCAAATAGGGTAATAGAGGGGCTAGTTGGTAATGGAGGGGTGATGTGCATCCTTACACCAATTTTCATCGGTGCAGAAAATCCTGATTCTCCTGCTACCTTTTAGTCTTTTCTTTCGCACAGTGATTTACAGTCCACAATTTAATCACCCGATGCAATGCAAGCTATAAATAACCAAATGCTCACATATGCACTGTTCTCACTCCCCACCCACCCACCCACCCCTCACCCCACCCCACCCCCCGATAAAAAACAAATTACTGATTTCTAGGGTTCTCACACAATGCAGCAATTTCCTTACAGAAATTTCACAAAGTTCATAGGGAAAGAAAAGAAAAGGATCAAACCTTTCGCCTCTCGGCCCCAATGAGCTTATCAGCCACAAACTGAGGGGTTCCAAAATCAGTTAAATTCGATAACTTTACAGGAGTAACCACAACCCCAATGCTATTGCCGCTGCCCCCTTTCCTCTCCTCAAACAAAGCAGTAGCCCCAGCTTTCTCCACCTATTGTGAACAAAACCCCCAAGGTTCAAAATCTCAACTTGATTGCCTCAATCGTGTCAAAAGAGATAGATGCTAAGAAAAAAAGATTGTACCTTGGCCCAAGATGAAGGGATGAGGAGAGTGAAACCGACAGCATAGTCAGCATAGGGCTCAAGATTGGCTTTTTCCTCTTCTTCTTGTTGTTGAGGGGTTGAAGAGGGAGAAGATGATGAAGGTGAGGGTGAGAGAGGAGAGAGAAGGAATGGGAAGAGAGAGAGGGTTAGGGTTCTTCTTCTTGTTTGTGTTGATGTTGATTTGGGTGTTGTGGGGATGTGAATTTGATGTTGTTGCTGCCATTGGTGAGTTAATGAAGGGGTTGTGAGATTGCAGGCTAATGATGTTGGCGATGATGTCAAGGGAGAAACCATGGTTTTTGAGCCAAGGGAAGATTGAGATAGGATTTGGATTTAGAGAGGGAAAGTTCAGCCCTCCCTATTTATTTGTTTGTTTGTTTGTTCATGAGAATAATGAAAGACAAGGTCACTATTTATTTGTTTCTTTGTTTGTTCCGTTCCACGACCGTAAAAATAGTCGATCTTAAATCATTTTTTCCGACGATCTCAACCATCTTAATTTTTATTGTTTGAACATAGATATACCAAATTTTATATGATTTCAATACTTTTACCCGTTAGTTTAGTGGCGCAAAATCAATTGATCTCCGATAATTGATCATTTTGCACCGCTAGATCAACGGGGAAAAGTTTATTATCGCATTAAATTTGACGTATCCATATTTTAGACGAAAAAATTAAGATAAATGTTTCCTATCATTCGAAAAATGCTATACGGTTAGCTTTTTCTCAAAGGCGGCTAGCTTTATCATGAAATATTATTTTTATATATTTATTTATTCAAAAAAAATTCTCAAGATTGACCCTCACATTCAAAACGGACTAAATGCACAAAGATTCCTATAAGTGTCTGCATGCCCGCCAACAAGATGTAGTGCTTAAGCATTTTCTAAGCATCAATTTTGGCATATGCTCTCGAAAAATACGAGAAGCCCGAAAATTTAGAAGTAATCCGGTCCGTTCTTATATGTTTTTAAGCATTAACTTTGCAATGTCCGGATGAAAGTTTTTGTTTTTATTCCATCTCACAGCAAAGTTGAATCACCTTCTAGTCAAATATCGCTATTAGTTGGAATGATAGGAAAAGGTTGATACAGAATGACTGGTTGAACAAGAAGGTTACTGTTTTTAATCCCAAATTTGATTATCTTGCCACGCAGCAAGAAAGATCCTGCTAATTTTGAAAAAAGAAATAACATTTAATAAAGTAATTTTATCCTGATTGTTCAGTCTTTTAAACAAGTTATTGAAAGCATATAAAGACTGCGATTATCTTGACCAGATGTCCAATTAAAATGTTTTTGGAGTGCTTTTGCAAGAATTCTAACATTTGTGTGCATGCATCACACATGCAAGATAGTAACTTAATGAGATCAATGGGTATGAGCCTTTGAGGTATACTTCAGGCTCATAGCTGAGGTATCCTGAGAGCAAAAACAGACTGTGGGACTCTGTGTTGCAAGTTTGGATGGGTCCCACAATCCACCCAATCTCCTCATGGCCCATTTTACTCTAACTTAACATATACACTCTTGTTTTCCTTTCATTTTTTTATCTTTAATAATAGGTCGTAGTTTACTGCAAAACCAGAATTGAACACAAATTTCTTGCTCAAGTGGCTTTACCAATATGCCATGACTGCATTTGCCAGAAAAAAAACCTCTTGAATAAACTATACCCAATCCCACCCAGTATAGACTTTGAGTTCATAATATCAAATATGTTGGATGCAACATAATGGGGACTAACATTTGAACAGGTAAAATACAAAGAGAATCAAGAGCAAAATTAAAAAACAAAACTTATCAAGGGGCATCTGTATGTATGGTGTTGTCTATAGGATAAATTTCCGCCAGCCTAAAGATTTAGCCGCAAGATGGTGCTCTACCTCCATGATACAACCAACCCCACTCGCAATAAAGCTTCACTCTGTGCATTTCATGATCCGTCCAGTTGATGCAACCCAGCCTTTGCCCAAAAAAGCCAAAAAAGAATAAAATAACAACAGCGAAGATAGAATTTTGGAGAAAAAACAAAGAAAATTTCTGTTGGGGAGAGTACTAACGTTCAAAGCAAAATTCCTCCGCACTTTCTCAAACGTTATAATTTTCCAGATTCACATGTTCAAAAAGATATCGTTCCTCTTGGCCAAAACAAACCATAAATTCTAAATGAAAATAAAAAGGGAATAAATTATTTCATACGCCGGCCGTATATATCCGAACAAAAAAGAGAAATAATAAAAGTATGGGTCCCACACGCTGTCCGAAACTGTCCGAAACTCCCTCTCTCTCATTCCCGTCCGGATGTATTACAACCGGTACACCGAATAATTCCTCACCACAAAGGAATTGCACCCCTCATGTGCTCGCACAGACTTTCCAAGATCCCTTAGGGTTGGGCTTAGGCACATAAAGCTCATCTCTATTTCTTATAGCACAAGCCCATCCCATCTCTGTTTCTTATCACACGGGCCCATCTTATTTCTTATCACGAGCAAACCTCTACTTCTTATCACACGTATACCTTATGAAAAGAGGTTTTCTTATCGCACGCTTACCTTATGAAAAGAGGTGGATATATGTGCGTGCATGCCCACAGGGGATAAAAAAGAGAGCTTTGGCGGCCAAATCACAAAATCAACACTACCCATCTAAAGCTCAAAGCTTTGGTTCTCAAATATTATGTACAGCATAAAAACAAGCAAGAACCAGGCTAGCATCCTCGCACCTTGAAGCATAAATTAGCAGACCAGAACTGATTCAGTCAGAAGACTGAGAATTCATCAGTAGCTTTTCAAAAGACACTACTGATAGAGAAGCTTGGATGAATGAACATGAAAATTTGAAATTAATCAGCCTCATTGCAATCAATTTAGGCCTTGGAGGCTAATTTGGACCTCGTTCATCAAAATCTTGCATTTCCACCACATTCTAGAGAAAATACCTCTAAAAGTTAACATAGGCACACATCCCATTACAGATTCTAGACTAAATTACACTAACGTACCCTTAAATAGTTAACTATGAGCTTTCATTTTCAGTTAAATGCCTTTTAAGTTCTTTATTACAAAAATATACCTTAAACTGCTACATTTAAGGGTCTATTTGGGAAAATAAACTCCTTTAAAACCAAATTTTACGGGAGTTAATAGAAACTGAAAAACCAAAAGGCAGTTTAGTTAATAAAAAAAGATCTCAAATTTAAGGGTAGTTTAGCGTATATTAGCCTATATTCTCAGGTACATACACATGCCTTCAGACACTGAAGTGCAAAGTAGTAGTAATTAGCAAGCAGAAAATAAACAGTTTGATACACAAACTCTGCTATCATTAATTACGCATCTAGTTCATTGCGATTAATAATTCTATTTGACTTCTTTCATCATGAAACGGTAAACAAGTGATAACCCCTTAAGTTCATCTGTGATTGCACAGAAAGGAACTGCAGCAACTTTTGAAGCTATGATTCAAGCACTGCTTCATTGATATCATCAATATGCTCCCTCAGTATCTTCCACTTCACATGAGAAAAAAAATCTAGTTAGCTAAACATACATTCAATATAATTAGAAAACGAACATACTAATGAAAAGACAAGCATACCTGATCCATGGGAAGTGAGATACCTGCAAGAGAAAGAGCATCCTATTTCAGTTTGTTTTCAAGACTAAAAACCTAAAAATTAAAATATCATAGTGCCTGTACAAAATTCAAGAAGAAAAAAATACAATATTCATGCATCTAAACTCTAACTAACAGCCACCACAATCAAATATGCTACAATCCTAGTTGCTAAGTGTCACGCCCCGAGACGGGATAGTCCAGCCGGTCGCAATTCCCTATACCTTGAGAACTGCAAGACCTAACTCGCAAGTACCAGAACATAAAGACCACGTTCCAAGAATACATAATGATTAAACTATTTTATATATCATCAAAATATGGTTCAGTAGAACGTTTATCAGCCCATCTCTACTGAGCCTACTGTTACTCGACATCAAAGAGTCACTTGTTGGCGCTTTACTCTTGGCCCGTCTACCGGTTTTGAGGATGTCCGCTCCCTCGGTCTTTCTCAGAGTGGTTCTCCTTGACGAGCATCATGTCGAGCGTTTATCGTATGCCCACAGTCTCTTCCCCGTCTACTAAGCCTATTTAGACCCAATTATTACTCGAGGTCGTTGGCAGGGGACCTACACTCAGGATGTGCTTGGATGTGGTTCTTCTGGTTCTTTCTCTGGTGGCCGTGGGGATCACATGGTCACCCCCATCTGCCTGCTCGTGATCGTGGTTCCCATGGACACGGTTGTGGTCGTGTCGGCCTTTATTGTGCTTATTGCGGCGGGCACTAATCACCGCAAAGATTGGTGTCGGGAGATGGCTACCCTGATGATACACTTACAATTCACCAGACATCCACTCCAGTTGCTACTAACCAACCCTCTTCTGTTAGGCATGTACCTTTATCCAGTGATGAGTGGGGTCAATTGTGCCGTCTTCTCTCTTCTGTAGCTCCTGCCAACATTTCTACTCCGTCCGGTATATCTTTATTTTCTCATTCTAATTCATAGGTTGCTGATTCCGACGCCTCAAATCATGTCTCGTGATGGACCATCTGATTTTGCTTCTAGTCCTTATAAGTTTATTTTCATGGCTGACGGTAATACTACAGATGTTTCTGGCTCTGCTGAATTATCACTCACTTCATCTTTACACCTGAAAAATGCTTTAATTGTGCCATCTTTAAAATAAAACTTGCTTTCTATTCATCAGCTTACAAACAATTCTAACTGCTCCGTAACATTTTATCCATTTCACTTTATGATACAGAATCTTCCGACGAAGCAACGGATTGGTGGGGATACGAGCAAGACACGAGCAAAATGGACTGGAATACGTTGAATCACCTAACCCGGTACGTCTATAGCTGTTTCTACTATCCAGTGGCACCGGAGACTTGGTCATCCCCTCTTTCTTCTTTACATACTATGTTGCTTTCTTTTAATTTATCAGAATTTGGTTGAGTCATGTATTCTTAGGAAACATCATTGTTCCTCTTTTTCTCCAGTTAATAAGAGACGTGATTTACCTTTTGTTTTAGTTCACTTTGATATTTAGGGTCCTTTTAAAATTCCTAATGCATTTGGTTATAAATATTTTGTGATATTTAATAATGATCATTCACGCATGACTTGGTTGTATCTTTTGCATAATAGTTCTGAACTTTTGTCTACCTATAAAAAATTTATAGCTGAGTTTACTAATCAATTTGATGTTTCGGTAAAGTTTCTTTGTTCAGATAATACTAAAGAGTATATTAGCACGGAATTTAATACATTTTGTCAGACACATAGCATATTGCATCAAACTCCGTGTTCATATACTCCTCGGCAAAAAGGGATTGCTGAACGAAAGAACCGACATATGCTTGAGATAGCTCGTTCTCTTCTTTTGGATATGCATGTCCCTAAACGATTGTGAAATTTTACAGTTTTAGCTACCTGTTTTTATATCAATCGCATGCCTTCTCCACTCCTAGGCAATCAGTCTTCTTCCTCTGTTTTGTTTCCACAAAGCAAGCTCTTTCATGTTCCTCCTAAGGTGTTTGGTTGCCTATGCTATCCTCATATTCTAAGTCCTAAGGTAGACAACCTTGATCTTCGAGCTATCCGTATGGTATTTGTATGTTACTCACGATCCTAATAAGATTATATTTGCTTTGATTCTGTCACGTCTAAAGTTTGTACTTCATGTGATGTGACCTTCTTAGAAGATCAATCATATTTTCCACCACCTGTCAAAAACCCCACTTATACTGTCCTTGTTCCTCACCAACCTTCCACGGAGCTTAATTCGTCTATCCAACCTGTGTGCCCTAGTTTTAAGCATGTGTCCCCTTATCTCCAGGTGTAACACTGTCGTGATCCAAAAGTTCTTTCCCCTCCCACCATTTCTCCTTCTACTCCTGATGATTCTTCTGCAAGTACTCCGATACAGCCCATTGTTCCTGAATCTCTACCACCGCTACCTTCAGAAGAATATCTCTCTTCCTATTGCCTTACGCAAGGGCAACGCCCCTGTACTATAGCACATCCAATTTCTAACTTTGTTTTCTATCATAAACTGACACCATCTGTTCGTCAGTTTGTTTCTTCCTTGTCTGCCACCACTCTTCCTTCCTCTGGTCAGGAAGCTATTCAGCACCCAGGGTGGCATGCAGCTATATTAAAGGAGCTTGTCGCACTGCGCTCTAATCAGACTTTGGAAATCGGTATATCCGCCTTTAGATAAGAAGGTTATCGAATGTTGATGGGACTTTGCAGTCAAGAAAAATCTAGATGGGACGATTGAACGTCTCAAAGCTCGATTAGTAACCAAAGGCTTTACTCAGCAGTATGGTTTAGATTATGTTGATACTTATTCGTCAATTGCCAAATTAACCTCGGTTCGTGTTCTTATATCCTTGGTTGTTTCTAAAGCATGGCCACTTCATTGGCTTGATATGAAGAATGCCTTTCTTAATGGCAATCTTTCGGAAACTATGTACATGCATCAGCCTTCAGGCTTTGAGCGACCGGGGGAGTCTATGGTTTATCTCCAATATAAATCTTTATATGGATTGAAGCAATCACCGAGTGTCTGATTTGAAAAGTTTAGTACGGTCCTACGACAGATTGGCTTCAAACGGAGTCGCACCGATACATCTCTCTGTACACATAGTCGTTCTCAGGACATGGTGATTGTGCTGGTGTATGTTGATGATATTATCATTACTGGAGAAGATTCTGCTAGCATCTCTAAGGTGAAAGAACATTTGGTGTCACATTAAAGACCAAGGACCTTGGGCCACTTAGATACTTCCTTGAAATTGAAGTGTCTCGGAATTTGGGTAGATTACAGCTCTCTCAACGCAAGTATGCACTCGATCTTCTATTTTAGACAGAATTTCTGAGATGTAGACCAGCAGACACTCCTATAGATTCCACAGTCAAGCTATCTTGATTGAGCTCTCCCTTGGATCTTCCACTGCCTGACCCAGGACGATATCGACGTCTGGTTGAGAAGCTTATTTACCTCTCTGTCACTCGTCCTAACATTGCTTTTGCTGTTAGTATAGTGAGTCAGTATATGCAGAATCCTTTGACCTCTCACCTTAAGACAGTTAAGCATATTCTCAGATATATATCAAAGGTTCTCCAGGACAGGGTCTTCTCTACAAACCATCATCTACGTTGTCACTCACAGCCTTTGCAGATGCTGATTTTACTGGATCCATTGATGATCGTCATTCCACTAGTGTCTACTGTATATTCTTGGGAAGAAACTTGGTTACGTTGAGGAGTAAGAAGCAGAATATAGCGGCTCGTTCTTTCTGTCGAGACCGAGTATAGATCCATAGCGCATACAGTTGCTGAATCAGTATGGCTTACCTTCCTCCTGACAAATCTTAGGTTCCCTCTTAGCTTTCGACTACACTTTTATGTGATAAGGCGCAATCCACCTTGTTGAGAATCCGGTTTTTCATGAGAGGACCAAGCATATCGAAATAAATTGCCAATTCATTCGTGACAAGGTGACAGATAAGATGGTTGCACTACAACATATTTCCTCTTCAACTCAACTGACAAATATCCTGACCAAATCTCTTCCTCGACCGGTTTTCACTCGTCTTCCATCCAAACTCGGCATAATTAACATCTATGCTCCAGCTTGCGGGGAGTGTTATGAATATAATTAGCTTTAGTGATTTTAGTCCTATATTGCTTGTATTAAAAGAGGGGGTCTATCACACCTCTTATATATATATATATATATATATATATATATATATATATAGCAGGAACTCATATTCTAGTATGCCAATAAATTATTTCTTCTCAGCTCTTTTCAGTTTACATATACATGATCGGGTCTAACATCTTAAAGATGTCGCCATCGTACAAAAATTCCCCCTTTTTACATAAGTTAGGATTCAAAATATGATAAAACGTTAATTTTATAGTCAAAATACGCCATCATGCTAAAAGAGATGCTACGTAAACCAAAAGGTCCAAATAACCATCTATCGGTCCTCGCAAGGTCTTCAAGCAAATCTAAACCATTGCTTGTGATGTACCAATCTAAAAAATTGTTCAAATATATGGAATGAACTATGCGCTCATCAAGTAAATGAATCATATCTTAATACTCATGTCGATGTATTGATATAACAATGACAGAAAAATATCGTTAACAAATCCAAAAAGGAAATGCAAGATCCAAAATTTTAATATATATGATTTAAGAAAGGAAACTTAAGCAGTGTTATAAGTTACAAACTCCTACTTACTCGCCAATGGATAGGTTGATCTACCACGGTCCTTTTATAATGGCAACATAAATCCCTAGAGCCTATAGCGGCTCCAGCGGCATATCCGCAAGGCGCTGACACAGGTAAAACGAACCCGCAATAATATAAACTGCTTAAATTTCTAGGTGTACACCTCTAATAGAACGATTATATTATCAAGGGATAATCATACATAACCGACAAAATGATAATCGAGCACAACGACATCAAAATAATAATCCATAAAATAATTCGACCATGGATTATCACAATTATCCGATTCGCATATCATGCGAACAAATCATAAAGAGCATATGATGTATATTAGTCAACATATAATAACGTGAAATGGATATTTGATTGGTATTTCGATATTACAACAAATACGGAACCAAATGAGTGAATCATAAGTTTCAAAATATGAAACATCCACTTACCGAATTCCGAAGTTTTACTAATATCATCGCCTCAAACTCTCACAAAGTCCCCTAACTTCTCTTCTCCTACTTTCTTTTCTTTGATTTGGAAAATATTTTAGAGCGAGAAAGAGAACTACTACTTACATATATGTAGGGCCGAGAAAGGAGGAGGTGTCATCATATCCTTTCATAAAAGAATAAGTAGGGATATCAAGTTGACACCTTACTCATCAAATTAGAAGTATGAGGTGTCAAAATAAAGGATATCCTCACCAACTACAAAGCATGAAGTGTACTCTTCTGAAAAGAGATGATGCGTAAATCTCTACAAAGGTAATTAAGCTATATATATATATATATATATATATATATATATTCTCATGTCATGTTGTATTATTCTTTATCTATGGTTGATTATCATAATATACATACACATATACATACATACACACTATATAGAGAGAGCATAAGCACCATACCAAGTGAGGTTTTGGTGATTGTGCTTTATCTTGATGCTTTTACATCTTTATGATTGCCATTTGGTTTAGCATTGTAGCTACATATCACAACGGGCCCGTAGGGGGAATTGTGAGCAAGTGGAAGATTTAATTTAGAGGAGTTGCAGAATTTCAAGGTTCCCTAAATCCCACTCGGGGTGACTGCAGCCTCTAGAATAATTATTGGCAAAATGTAATTTCTTGGAACCGATAATTAGACAACTACCGTACTTATTTCGTCGAGTAATTCTATGGCTTCTTAAAACAACCATAGCGTAAAATTTTCAACACAGAAGTCAGGCTAGTGAAGATACAACTTGTACAAGCTATTCCAAAGGTACATAATTTTAGGGTGGTTGCTCCTATACAATCGTATATTCATCTAATAGAATATATTGGGTAATATGTAAAGATGTGCATATACGTAATCTAGGTTGTAAGATCGGTATTCGGTATCCGTTGTTTGCCGGCGGATATAGGATAACCAGATTATTCTGTGGTAATTTAGATAATCCGAATTATTCGGCCATCGTTGTTTTTAGGGCTGTCACCCCAAAAAATATGGAATTTCCAAAAATCACCCCCAAAAGTTCGTAATTTTATATATCACCCCCAAAAGTTCGTCGTTACCCAAAAACACCCTTCGTTATCTTTTCTGTCTAATTTTTTTAACCTGGTGGGTTAGAGTCCTAACTGGGGTTAAGATCAGGTTAAAAATCCCTTCGCCCTCTTTCTTTTTCAAGTCTCATTTTCATCACTTTTTCCTTTTAATTTTGCTAAACTCTACTCTTTATTGTTCTCTAAAAGAGAACCTAAAACTCCTATTTTTTTATTTCGATCTTCAAGAAAGATCTCGGTCATTTGAAGGAAGTATAATTCCTTGCCAAGGAAGCCCCAACTTTTTTGCTCATCATAGTTTTTTGCTTGGATGCTTGGAGTTTTCATAATTGATGAAATAAACCATATTATTTCACCCACATGAAAGGATATGATTTTGATTGATAGAAAAATCTTCGACTTTTTATGTAAAGAAAAAGCCCCATTTTTAATTTGAGGAAAAATTCAAAACCCCAATATTTTGTATAACATTCAAAGGAAGTTGGATGTTGAGGGTAAAATAGTCTTTTACTAAAACTTTCAAACCACTTATAACCAAGGTAAAAGAATATTCCCAAAAGTTACTAGGTAAACTAACGAGAGAGTTCTTTTTAGATAACTTATAAATTTTAAAAGTGAATTTTAGAATAACGAATCTTTTAGGGCGATTTTTGGGAGTACCAAATTTTTTAAGGTGGTATATAAAAAAACCTTGTTTTTAATACAAATATCAAATATAGTATATAATATATGATATATATATATATAAGTATACACGCAAATAAACACGGTATATCCATGGCGTTATGGTAATCGGGAAAATTATGGGTTCAAATCTAGTCATATTAAATTATAAGAAATAATAAAATGTGTGTAACGGAAACAAAACTCCAACCTTGAATGCATTAAATTTTATTCAGAAATTAAACAGACAAGGGAAAAACAAATACTCTATTGCCTTTAATTAAGAAAAGTAATGAACTTTGATAGAAATTCTCCGCTAATCGTCAGAATTCCGTTAAGGTCGAAGGTTGAAGATGAATTTGAGAAATTTTGAAATTAAGGCATCAAGAATGAGTGAAGATGAGAGAGGATGAGCAAGGATGGATGAGAGGACCAAGGAGGAAGTCATGGGGTCATGTTGCAAGGAGAAGTCTCGGCCTTGCAAGGAGAAGAATCACAGAGAGAAGGAAGTCGTTGGAAATAGGAAGTTTGGGTAAGACTTTTTATAATTAACATGATAGATTTGGACCGGGCCGATTTTTTTGTGTATTATTCAAACCCAACACGATCGGATAACCCTTATCCGGTTTGAATATGAATATCCAGTTTATTAGGCGGATATTTTTTTTGACCGGATAATGTGTTACCCGTTCGTTTTGGGGCCGGATCCGAATATCCGGTCGGATATTCCAGGTTTTAGATCATTGGACGTAATCAATAGCCTGCTTCATCTCTGTGCAAAATGATGGTTTATTCGGTTGGAGAGGAATTTCCCATTATTTTGTAAGTTAAAAATTTGTTTAGTAGTTCTAATAAATTAGCTTGTTTAAACATGAAACCTTTAATAGTGTGAATGAGCAACTCTATGTAAGGCCTTATAAAGGTTGGTATAGCTCTTGTGGAGGAGAATATACGAGAAAACCACATAAGATGGTTTGGTCATTTGCGGCGTTGACCTACGGAAGCACCGGTCGATGAATGAATATTCTCGATTTAGACCAAGTTAAAAGGAAGAAAGGAAGGCTGAAGAAAACGTGAATGGAGGTGAAATGAAAAGATATGAATTCTAAAGCCCTTAATGAAAGTATATTGTAGGAGTGGAGGCGGAGGATCCATGTAGTTGACCCGGCATGATTCTCATGTTGGTTTGTGTAGCCTATCTTATATGCTTGGGATAAAGGCTCAGTTGTTGTTGGTAGCTATGATGCATGGATACTTATAAATCCCTCACGAACCATACCCGATCGCATATCGGAGTCCAAAACTCTCGAAAACTTTTAGATTATTTCGGATTCGCTTGGACTTGTAAATGTCTTTCCAGCCTCTCTTGAATCGACATCTCTCCTCTTTCTCTCGAAAATTAAAGCACTCCAAAATTTGATAGTGCATAGAATATTTAACATAATGTCATTATTCATTTATATTATTATATATATATATATATATATATATCCATGTTTATTTAATTAGAAATCGAAACGAAAACGTGTCTCGTATCCTAGGTTTTTGGAAAACCACTAATATGTATCATATCATGTATCCGTATCTGAACCGTGATACATAGGTTGGAAGCGGTTCATGATCAGATTATTGACGCTACAAGTATTATTTCTTTCTGTGGATGAGTGATTTGTTTGCTATTATTTAGCTTGCCTAATTATCCTTTGTATATTTCTTTGTCCATTAAAGACCTCATATACATAACTGCCCAATCTAAGTTTTTAGGGGTTAAATAACATGAACTATTTTTAAATGAAATTACCTATTTCAAATTACAAACTGATTGGTTTTTCCATGATTAATGATGTGCATCTTATGATCGTCATTGTATACCATGTAAGAAGTGATATTCCCTCTACCATTTACCAGCAAGTCCAACTATTAACAAACATCATACATATTGTAATGGTCTTTAAGTGTACAGCACAAGCCCATATTATCAATAATATCTATCCACATAGTGATAACAAATCTTAGTAGAACACGTAATTTATGACAATTCATGACAAATGCCAAGCTGCTTATCGTCGTCATCTTCATCAAAAAAGACTTTCAATTTATCAAAACGCGATCGGTTAGGATACAGCTCCACGAAGGAGGCTTTGATATATAATAATCTGTTCTGACTCACGTCCAACCTCTATTGATAATTGCAGATTTACTGGATGAGGGAAAACTTCATCCATTAGAAAAAGGACACGAGTGGGGTTATCGTAATCCTAAACGACCAGCTAGCATCCTCCAAATTCTCCTGGCATGGGGGATGTCAAGAGGAAAGGAAAAGATGCACCTCTAACGCAAAGATAGTGCCTAGATTGAAGGATAACACTTTCCCAACTCAAATAACTCGTGTGAACAAAAAATGAAGTTATAATGTGATCTCAAAATTGAGTTTATAACAAATAAATCAACATCACATACAATCTAACAATAATCGTCTCTCAAATCAAGCACTTTCCCAACTCAAATAACCCATGTGAACAAAATTTACAGTTATAATGTGATCTTAAAATTGAGTTTTTAGCACATATTAATCAACATCACATACAATCTAACAATAATCATCTCTCAAATCAAGCTAGCAGTGACTTTGGGTAAATAAAACAACAAAAAGGTACCTTTTTTCCCTGGAAATTGCTTGCCATCCTTGAAATAGAACTCTCTGATATCAATGATGGCCTTCCCTTGCCAGCTACGCACTGTAACCTTCCGATTCTTCGAAAGCTGCAAGCAAACAACCAAAAAATCCCTAGCTTTTAGTTACAAGAACAGCAGCAAAAAGAAAAAGGGGGTGAAAAATTAGGGCACTTGACCTCGCATACAACTATGCCATCATCGTCAGGATCACTCTTAGCGAGCTTAGACGGCGGCGCCCCCTCGTCGCCGGCAGCGGAGCCCTCGTCGGTTCGCTTCTTGCCCTTTCGCCACATTTGTGAGAGAGAGAGAGAGAAGAGTATAAAATTTTAGAGAGAGAGAGGCTTTGGATTTACTGCGAGGCTGCTCAGGGCTGTAGAGCTTCCATTATAATGGTACGGCGATTTGAATTGATGGGCCTAGCCCGAGATTGTATTATTTAGGGTAAAGTGTCAAAAAGCCCGCAGGCCACTTGGGAGTCGTCTAAAACCCCCTATAATTTTCGAAATTGTTGGAAAGAGCCTATTGTTTAAAGTCTTTGTGAAAAAACATGAGTTATATTTCGGGTTATATTTCATTTCGAGCTTGTTTTCTTTCAACTGCTTGATTATTACATGTAACTGTTTAGATATTATATACAAGTGCAACTGCTTAGATACTAGAGGCAACTCGTATAAGGGGGATCGATTGGGCCCCGGGGGTTAGCAAGAAAAAAAGCCCAACACCTTTTACACAAGTTTGAAGCGAGCCGTAGGCTTTTTCACAATTTACCCTGTTTTTAATTAGGGCTTTTTTTATATTGCAATCTCGAAAATTGAATATTTTCAAAAAAAAATCACTCACATATAACTAATTGCCTATAATAGCCCACTTAAAAATCTTAACCCAACAAAAAATCTCATTCCGGTTCATTTGGAGTTGGTCAATATTTTTTGATTGTTTGAAACTGTCGTTGGAGGGGGTAAAAATACTAAAATACCCCCATCTTCTCCACCGCCTCCTCTCGCATCCTCATCAGCCGCCGCCGCCTCCATCATCCTCCCTTTCTCCCTCAGTCTCCCCCGTCTGCCTCCTCACGGACGCCCCTCTCACATCCCTATCGACCGCCGCCGCCTCCATCGGCCCCTTCTCCTGCCTCGTCTCCATCATCTTCTCCACCATTATTATCACCTTAACCCACCATCTCCATCATTAGCCAAATCTTCACCACCACCATCACCATCGCTTGCAAAATCTCCGTCACCTGCCAAATCACTGCCTCCGTCAACACCATCACCATCAACTAGCTCTCCTCCACCGTCATTGTCACCATCACCAGCCAAATCTCCACCGTCACCATTATCGACATCGACTAACTCTCCACCGACTTCACCGTCACCTGTACGATTTCCATCGTCTCCATCACCATCGCCGGTTGACTATCCTCCTTCATCCCCATATCCCCCAGCGAATTACCCACCGTCACCACCACCGTCATCATCACCAACACCAGCACCATCTGTCGGCTTCCCTTCGCCACAGTCACCGGCACAATCCACGCCGTCACCAGTCGTTTCCACACTTCTGCCATCAACACCACCAGCCAAAGCGCCGCCGCCATCATCATTATCATCACCAACACCGCCATCAGTTAACACACACACACACCCCACCCCCCTCCCCCGCCGCCAACTGTTGAAAATTGATGCAAATTAAAGTCTATGGTTAGGTGCCACCTTTTGACATCTATGACATTGTTAGGTGATGGCAATGATAGGTGGTGACTTTGGTAGGTGCTACTTTTGACATCCATGACATTGTTAGGTGATGACAATGATAGGTGGTGACTTTGGTAGGTGCTACTTTTGACATCCATGACATTGTTAGGTGATGACAATGATAGGTGGTGACTTTGGTAGGTGCTACTTTTGACATCCATGACATTGTTAGGTGATGACAATGATAGGTGGTGACTTTGTTAGGTGCCACTTTTGACATCCATGACATTGTTAGGTGATGACAATGATAGGTGGTGACTTTGTTAGATAGTGACATTGTCCTGGGTGCTATAAAAGCACATCTTATGAGAGGCATTTTGTAATCCATCACTTGTATCCATCACAAGTATCATCACAAAAAGGCAAAGGCCAAGAGAGATTTGTATAGAGAGATTTGAGAGAAATCTCCTAGGGTTGTTCTTGCTTGTAAACTTGATTCAAGTATAGTAGACGTTTGCAGATTCCGCTCTGCCGGGGACTAGCCATACGGTGGGTGAACCTCGTTAACAAATCTATCTTGTTTGTGATTGATTGCTTTCTTATTCCTGCACTTTAATTTATATTGTCTTTCGTCATTTAATTGCGTGATTGTATTTTTGCGTGATTTTGGGTTTTGTCGCGAGCACTGTTCTGTGGATTGACTTCCCCTCCCAACACCAACATCTTCTCTCTCCTCCACCACCTACTGGAAATTCAACACCCCGCCATCGTTGGTTGTATCCCGAACGCCGTCGTCATCACCATCATCAATTGACTAAGCCCTCTACCTTCACCAGAACTTTCTCCACCGCCGCCGCCGTCATTACCTTCACCAACTAAATCTCCATCGCCATCCTTACCAGACAATTCCTCTTCTCTACCGACACCGCTATCACCATTGTCGCCGTCACCATCAACAACTAGCTCTCCACCACCTCCACCGTCACATGTACAATCTCCACCGCTGCCATCATTAGGAATTGATGTTGAGGTTTGATGGAGGGCGGCGGTGATGGCGAGGGTGAGGTGCCGGAGGATGTGATGAGGGGCAGTGGCGGTGGGTGCAGGGAGGAGGCCAAAGGCAAGGAGAGCAGGGGAGAAGAGGATTGAAAGAAGGGATATGTGAGGGGAGCGCAGAGGGGGGGGAGAGAGGTGAGGGTATTTTGGTAATTTTATCTCTCTAACTAACCATGGTTAAGGATTGGGTTAACAGAAGCTTACGGGAGTCGGGTATTTAGTAGACTTTTTGAGTGGGGTGTGGACAAATAGTCATATGTGAGTGGGGTTTTCGAAAATAGTCAAGCTCGTAACATCGGTCCCGATAAACCCCAAATAAAAAAAACCTTTTAATTGTGCTACTTTTGTCATAGGAAAAAGGGTTAAAATTTTGCCCCGCCCGTCTCAAACCTGTGTAGAAATTCCTAAGACTTTTGCTCTTGTTAAAAAGCCAGGGCCTGATTAAAACACCATTTATACTAGTTGGATGTAATATTTAATCAATTGCCTGTAATATCTAAAAAGTTGCCTCTAATATCTAAGCAACTGGAGGGAATAAATGCATAAATGAGATGCAGCCAAGTGATTTTTCCCCGAAAATTTTGACCGGTAGCCCCTTTTCAACAATTTCAAAAATATCAGGGGTTTTTAGACAACTCTCAAGCGGACCAGGAGCTTTTTCGACAATTTACGTTTTTTTTTGTGTATGTACATGTGTTTCTGATTAATAATTCAGAAATAACTCAATTTATTCTGATAACACTATTAGAATAAAATTCAAACATGCACAAGGGCCATGACACCATTAAACCCTTCATGAGATTTCAAGTTGACAAAATCCTTAGACACTTTAAGCAGCAATTTTTTTTGGAAAATATATATCGACCAATGTCAATATCGTTTCCTATAGATTAGCATATGTCATGGATGCAGGAAATGATATTCCGTTTATTATTCTGAGATTCTTATTCTCTAAATCAAAATATTCTCTTGATACAGAGATTTTAGCTGCATAGAAACTTGTTGAAATCGATATTTTATTTTGAACGAATAATCAAAACCACAGCAACATACATGATGTATAAAAGAAGTATAACATTCGTTCAACCAACAATTAAATACATGATGTATCCATAAGAGCGCGAAACATGGGAGTAATGTGTAATTGCATGTGCAAGAGTGCGAAACAGAGGAGGTCTCATCCCATCCCACCCACCCATCCATTTCTCTCTTAGGGCTGCAACTAAGTGGTTGCGGACGCCAGTAATTACATATTTGCTATAAAATAAGAAAGATTTACTGGATTTTTTTTTAAAGTGAAAAGGAAAGCGATATCCTTTGAGTGAAAAAAGGGATTATATCTTACTAGCAAACAAGGAACAGAAAATCCATTGTTATGAGTGTATATATTTAGGAACATATATGCATTCTAGAAAATTTTGCAAGAACTCCATGGAATTTGCTATGCAGACATTAAACCCATGAAATAATTCTTGCACAATTGTCGGCAACAGGGGGAAATACAGAAGTTAGATTCCGAATATGATTAAAAGAGATGCAAAAATTAAAATGGCCCAGCCATGTATTTATTTGTATTCATCTTGTCAATAATTCATATACATTATAAAATTATCAAAAATCAATGAGCTAATACAAATTATACAGTGCACCTTACACTTGGCTCTCATAGAAGCTGATGCCTACCGACAAAATTATCTGTGCATACTGGCCAAATACATGATTACAGATATATAATAACCGATAACACTCTTTCTGTTTAACTCCAAGCAATCCCTGAAGACTCAGCTTATGATGCTCGGTATCCCTTCGGTGATTTTTTATTATCCAGTTGCTTTTAGCCAAGGTGATTTTTTTATATTAATTTTCTCTACTGTTGCAATGCAATCTCTAAAATGATGATCATGTCGTCAATGGATGGCCTCCACTTTTAATTAGGGAATTCAAAAACACGAAAAGTTTCCCAAGGAATTCTCTCCCATCCACGTCAATTTTTCTATTTAAATTTTAGATTGACTTTCCACATCAATTTTTCTATTTAAATTTTAGATTGACATTTTTTCAATTGAATCAAACACACCACTCTTCGCCCACCCACCATAGCTCCCATCCTCCCTCCTCAAAGCTAATTACATAATCAATCTTTTCATTTAAAATTATAATATGAGTTTTTTTCAAATTTTGAACACCCTATTCTCCACCCATCCTCACTCTTTCACATAATTTTGTATAAAAATGTTTATTTTCTTAGCACACAACAAACAAGCAAAATATTACCAGTGATAAGGAGCACGAACGAAAGCACAAAATTTAAATGACGCATATTAAAATACAGAAGAGATTTTGCAGTGGTATATCTTAGATTTTGCCAGAGTAGTTATATGTGTTCTTGAACATCCATTGCAATTCATGTAATATTAGTTGAATATTAATGAAGTTTTATAGTTGCACTTAATGCTTTGTTATGTAGGTATTTTTATTTATTCATAATTTCTATAATATCTGCCACGTCCCGCTTCCCCAAGAATGGTAACGGTTACGTGGCAAGCCAGCAACATATTTATTCTGAGAATATTATTTTTCAAAATAAATACGCCAAGCGTATATAAGCAATATAAAAATGATAAGAATGAATATGCCAATGAAAGTCCAACTTTATAAGGTTTAAACTGATACAAGATGTCTGAACATAAATATAAAGATAAAGTGCCTAAACATGTGACATACTGAAACTGAAAACTGGAAAGAGAACTAAGAAACGGTTTCAAAAGTGAACCAGTTATAATCCTCAGTAGGTACCACCCCCGGTCTTTAGATCATCTGACGCACATTCCAAAGAAATAAAAGATGAGTGGAATACCCGTCAGCGAAGTTTCGCTTTGTAAGTCTCCAAAAAGATAGAAACGTGAACGTGGTAAAGGACAGCATGCAAATAGAATATGAATTCTAATATGGTTATGTAAGGGTGTCAATTAAACTTAGCAACCATATGCACATGGCAAGTTATCATAAGTATATCAATATGTATATAAGTATAGCACTGTAACATGAATATGGCAAACAAGCATAGCATGGCCGTGTAGCGTAGATATAGTGAGTATGTAACAAGTAAAAGTGTTGTACATGTAATGAATAGTAATGTGTCCCGACGAGGTCACTAAAAGGGTAAACCATTCTAACGACGGTTCAAATGTAAATGCCAACCAATCTCAAGAATATTCTCGAACTCAAAGTTAGGGCCTTAGGAGCAAGGAATTATGGGACCGAATCAAGATTTGTTAGTAACGGGACTGTAAATCCCCGTTTCCTTCAATAAAGCTTTCCCTATTTTTCCCAAGTTCCCGAATATCATTTCTTTTTCCGTACCATTATTTTTGTGTGAGGATTAATGCGTAAGTTGTGGTATTTATTTTCTAAAACCAATTAGATAACCAAAACCCAAACCAAATAAATAACTTCCCTCATATTAAACCCACAGCCATAACATATTTTCCCAAGCCCAACATAAAATAAATTAATCTCCTTTAAACTTTAAACCCAGGCCCACTCTCATTCCTCAACTCAACTTAAATAAAATTTAATTAATCTATAATTAATCCCGGCCCACTCCCCACCTCAGCCCAGGAAATACACAAAATAGAAAAGGAAATTTAAACCCAACCCTGGCCCAAGCCCAGCCTCTCAAGCCCGCGCCCGCGCCCGCTCAGACCCGACCCGCTTCTAATCCTTCATCTTCTCCCAATGGCTCTTTTTCTTTTCCCGCTCTCTCATTTTTCCCCGATCCACTTTCTTCGTCTCACCTCGCGCCCACGCTCGTGTGCCGTTACCCCACGACGCGCACCCCTCGCGATCCCCTCAATGTTCTCCCTCGTTTCTCCTCCAACATCAAAACCCTTCACTACTTTTCCCCCCCTGCACACCCAATCCCCTCGCCACCGAGCTCGACCACCACCGGCACCCACGACACCGGCGAGCCCCCACTGCACCTGAAACCCCTCGTCGACCCCCTTCTTCCTCAACAGCATCATCTTTACCCACCAACCCGAGCCCACCACCTCTCTCTCTCACTCTCTTTCTCAAACCCTAAAACCACAGCACACATCTAGAACCCACTGTTGCAATCGCCGGAGCGCCGCCGCCGACCGTCGTCGACCCCAGCGCACTCGCGGCGAACCACTGAGCACCCCCTCCGCTTCCAGTGACCGTGAAACGTCTCCGGGCAGCTCCGACGTCAAACCCGTATCGCGAGCCAAGGTCGTGCAAACCAATTCACGCCGTTGGTGACGTTGCCGCCGCCGTGCATCCATGAAACGTTTCCAGGCAAGTATTTTTACTTGCTACATGCTAATCTATTCATGTTACAAAGTCAAATCGTATAAATTGCAAATTTACAATTCATGGTAACTTATATGATATACCTGTTCGATGTATGATCTCAATGAAAATATTCATCTAATTTGACGGAATTGGATTGTCTATGCTGGCCCATGTAGTGATGAATACTGTGTATAAATTTCACTGGAAAATACGACTGTTAATGGCTAAAACGAATACCCCCAAATATACCCGTAAAACTAGAAATTTCCCGTATCTGAAAACTGTTAAAATCACCATAAATTATGTATATACTGGAATGGTGAGTTCGAGGGCTTAAATCGAAGCCGACTCGACGAACTATAACCCTATGCAAGTTTCTAATGATTTCTGTACTAAAATTGTGACGATATTTGGATCGGAGTGAGGCTCTGGACTGCAGTCCAGAGCGACTCTGGTTACTACTTACTGTTCCGTAATGCGTGACACCTTGTTTCCTGAACTCGTATGTTGCAGAACTCTGCAGTTTATTAAAGGTAAATTTGTTAGCTAAATAACACAAGTGGTTTTATTCCGTTTCATCGTCGTTTGCTATTTAATTTGTAAATTAAAAGGGCAGGACGTATAACAGTCCAGAACAGATTCAGAAGTGACATACTAGTGTTAAACAGTGTATAACTTTCGACGTATAGACGTAATTAAGGATCCGTCTATTGCGTTGAACACCCAATTGAAAACCCTAGATTTTATTCAACTGCAGCATCGCTAAATTCTGAACCCAACTGGGTGAAACTCGCGTCGCGAAACAGACGTTCAGTTCAGAAACTGAATTTCCTGTCGCGAGCACTTAAAATGAAACGGCTCTAACTTGAATACCGGAAACCCGATCGAACTAAAACTAATTTTGATGAACCGCTGACAGAGTGTGCTATTTATCGTATTTGTATCATTTCGTTGAATTCTGAACATATGAATTTATACAAATTTTGTAAGTTGATGACGTGCATATTGGTTCATAACATACTTGGCTTGTTAATGGCATACATATACATATCTTACCCCATTTGCCATATACATAGTGTTAGTGCGTGTTAGTGTTCAGTGGACATTGCATTATCGTGCGTGAATGATATTGGTTTAGGAGTGTCGAGTACACTAATGGAAAGTGAATGATTCGTGACAGTGATTGATTCAGTGAACAGTGATAAAACAGTGCCATTGGTATACTTGTACACGAATAAATCAAAATTCATAAATAGTGTAAATCTAGGGAAAAAGAAGTGGAAAGAGAATCGTATTTAGCGGGTCCGTGTTTTAGAGGATGATCATTCGAGCAGTGATATATATATTAGGTAGGATCTAGCGATCCGGCTGACAGGGTTATGTCCCGGGCATGTGGGCCGTTGTCTCGGGTATGTACGAGACTCCTGTTAAACATGATCCTCCTTTCCACTATACGATTTCAAACATGACCTAGAGACTGATAGGGACATAGATGATACTTTGCATCATATAGTGACATAGTGATTACACGCATTGTACTTTCACTGTTATTACCTCATTTACCCGTTTCACATCTTTATAATAATATTGCTATTACGTCGCTCTGACGACCTGAGTATGCATGCTCAGATCTCGTGGAAGAACCAGCGCAGGAGACGGATTTATCTTTCGAGCTCGCGGAGATCTGGTCTGGAGTACTTTTCTTTCTTTACTGCTTTCCATAAAAGAGATCGTGTAATTGAACTTGGTTAGTAACTCTTCTTGTTTATTTGTAATTTGTGAACCATGGATTTTAATGTAATAATTTAGTGATGTAATTTTTTTACTGTTGTGCTTTATTTACTGATTGCCATGTAATACTAGAAGCCGAAGTGTGACTACGGCGGGATTATTCCCTGACCGTAGGAGCATGGCTGGCCTAGTCATCCCTCGTTTTCCGTATTTTGGGAAGCGGGGCGTGACATGGTTTATTTGGTATCAGAGCCAGGTTTAGTAACAAGGGATAACATTGACTATACGGTATTACATTATTTTCGTTTCACTATTCCTGATTTTCATCCCTGAATCTGATCTTATCCTTTAGAATCTTCCAGCGATATGACGTCCCCGAACGACCCCTCCTCGGACTCCAGTACTCAGGACCGCATGAAAAGAATACTTAGTGCACTGACCTTTCTCGCGGAAGCCCAGGAGAGAAAGACAGACTTACTCGCTGAGGGACTCAGGGCGATTACCGCCGCAGGAGGACCCTCCGTACTCATTACCGCCTCCGAGGGCGCTACCCCACCAGCCTATCATGCTAGGGCTGGTACCGTATCAGACTTCCGACGGTTGCATCCAGCTGCATTCACAGAGCTAGCTGAACCCCTTGAGGCCGAGCAATGGCTGGTGAACATGGAGAACTTACTGACAGCCGCCAGGGTTCTGGATGAAGATAGGGTGGACGTGATAAAGATCCAATTGGAAGATGAAGCCCGTACATGGTGGTCAGTGGAAGAAAGTAGGCTGGACAGGCCGATTGAGTGGGGCAAATTCAAAGAGTGCTTCCTAGACCATTATTTCCCTTCCACCGCCAAGGCAGAGATGGAGGAAAGATTTATTCTATTGAAGCAGAATGGACGTCCAATGGACGTATATGCGGCAGAGTTCAACCGTTTGAGCCGTTTTGCCCCATACATGGTCGCCTCAGAGGCCACCAGGGCCAGACGCTTCTTGCAGGGGCTTCATTTCGAGTTGCAGCAGTTGATTGCATCACTGGAGTTGCAGACTTTCGCACAGGTACTCAACGCGGCGAGAGTTCAGGAGCAATTGATCAACAAGTTCAGGAAACCCCCAGTCGTTCTAGCACGTACCCCTGCACCTTCTCGAGGAGCCATATCGGTTCACAGGCCTGGAACGGCACAAATGAAGCGCCTGTTCGTGCCACAGCATCGCACCCAGAGACGGAACGTAGTTTGCGACTACTGCGGTAGAGATGGGCATACCCAGAAGGACTGTCGCCGCGCCAAGGGACAGTGCCTAATCTGCGGATCCAGTCAGCACAGGATTAGCGGTTGCCCTGAGCGAGCAGAGATACAGGGAGGTTCTGGACCGCCGCAGCAGAGGTCACAGGAGCAGAGGCAACCCTTTACAGGTCGCGGTCAGGGACGGGCTTTCACCTTGACCGCCGAGCAGGCAGAGGCGTCAGGAGACGTTGTTACAGGTACTCTACTCGTACATTCTTTACCAGCTAGAGTACTATTTGATTCTGGAGCATCGCACTGTTTCTGTCACGCCCCGCTTCCCAAAATGTGGAATACGGGAAGCGACGAAGGCCAGCCGTGCTACCTACGGTAAGGAAAAGTCCTTCCATAGTCACATAAGGCTGTCTAGATTAACTTGTCAAAAATAAAATCCAATACCAAAAGAAATAATACTGATAATCATGCTGCAATGAAACCACAAGAAATCCTAAAAATGGGTCCACTAGATAATTGATGCAATTAAAGATCCAAAACAAAAGATTCGGAATAAAATAAGATCCGAAAGAGATACAAAAGTCCTATTGTCCCATAAGGGCGCACATGTTAAAGGCTAAAAGTAAAGGAAAATAAACCTATGACTACTGATCTTCAACAAAGTCCTGAAAGCCGCTCTGATCCTGCTCAGCCTGCAGATCTGTCTCTAAACCTGAGATGGCAAATCTCAAGGATGTCAGAACATCCCAGCAAGCACTCAACGTATAAAGTGTGTGTAGCATGATAACAAGAATATATAAAAGTGAAGCCCGGTGCGCAAGAAAACATGTATATAGGTAATTAAATGCACTAACACTATGAAACATGTATGTAAGGGATCAGGTCATAACCTAACTGGCTACTAAAAGGTAAACTATCCTATCGTAAGCTTGAGTGTGTGTGTCAACCTCTGCAGGAGTATTCCTAACCCAAGAGTGGTGCCCCAGGGGCTAGGAAACACAGGCCCAACTGTGGAATGAACAAGAGACCGCTATAGCCCGGTACGAGCTGCCGGCATGGGACTCCTGAGATCCTGTTGTACAACGCACACTCAAACTACCCCAATACCCACGTATTTATAGCTGCTATGGTAAAGATTAAAATCACTAATTAAGAATGCTGAAAAGACAGGAACTTGTGGTATGGTAATTGTATGGAAATAAAACTGGTGAATAGTGGTGTCATGGCATGTAGTCCAGCATTCTAATTAATGATTTCATTTTAAGAAAATAAATAATAAGGATCATGAATAAGCATGTCAAATCAAGGTGTTCTATACATGTAATCAACATGAGTCTCGAATGTGTATAAAGCATGTAAAAGGATTCTTGTGCATAGTAATCATGTCATAGCATCACATAAAGAAAAGGCAAGAGTACTTGCCTGAGCTTAACGATCACGGAAAAGATGTACGAAATGCGGGCACGAACTCATCTAAGGTGCGACTTGGGATCTGAGTTATACGATCCGCCTAGATAAATTTCATCGATTAACTCATAAATATCTACAAAACTATTGTCACACAACCAAACATAATTATAACAACTTAGGGTTTTAATACTAATTTCCCCTTTTCAAAGTTCACTGTTATCATTTCATTTTTTATTCATATATATTTATATTTTTTTTTGTTTTCTGAAAAAAAAAACAGGGATTACAGAAACTTACAGAGAATGAGTATCAAGCTAGGGTTCACTTGCTTCGATGAACTCCATCAAGGTCGATCTGGTGTCAGGGAGTCTTCGGCGAGGTGCACGAGGTGGACGAGGGTGGCTGTGGTGGGTTAGGGTTCGGTCAGTTGGTGGTTGCAGGGGTTTTGTTGGAGTGGATCGAGGGGGTTGCTGGAGGGGATCGACTTGCTGCAGCGATCGATAGGAACCAGGGATCGGTGGTTCGTGGAGGCGCCGGTGGGAATGAAGACAAGGGCGAGGGTAAAGGCGACGGCGAAAGGGTGATGAGTTGTTGAGTTGGGCTCGGGGTTATAGTCGGGGTGAAGGAGAGAGAGAGAAGGAGGTGGATGAGGGGAGAAGGTCGAGGTCGGGGGAAGGCGGCGACGGCGACGGTTAGGGTTAAGGCTTTCAGGAGCGAAGCGGTGGTGAGGTGAGGAGAAGAACGAGGAGAGAGAGAGATGTGAGAATGAGAGATAGAGAGATATTTTTTTTGTATATATA
The DNA here is from genome assembly GCA_030015575.1 of Agapanthus africanus. Classification (NCBI taxonomy): domain Eukaryota; kingdom Viridiplantae; phylum Streptophyta; class Magnoliopsida; order Asparagales; family Amaryllidaceae; genus Agapanthus; species Agapanthus africanus. The sequence goes on along the minus strand of JASDDO010000024.1, from coordinate 194,871,968 downwards.
AAATATTTTTATAAATATATTTATAAAGATACATATCTTTAATTGGTTGCATTTAGAAATTCGGTGCAGATTTTCTCGTTCTCATTTTAACAGTAAACAAATACGAAAAATGTTATTTTGCTGACACTAAGATAATATTATTTATATAATATAAAAACTGAATATTTTCCCATATCAAAATTTCTTACAGTAAAAAAATCCAAAATAAAATATATTAGCGGCCAACTAAAAGTTCAAAAATTATGGAAAAAGAATCTTGATAAACTTTTGAATTATTGCATTCAAATAGGGTTGTTACATCCTACCCACCTTACAGAAAATTTCGTCCTCGAAATTGGAAGGACGGCTACAAGATTAAGGAAACAGTTGTGGGTACATTTGACGAATCTTGTCCTCACGCTCCCAAGTGGATTCCCCGCGAGAACGTCCGCCCCAAGATACAAGAACTAAAGGGATGATCTTGTTTTTCAATACCTTCTCCTTACGGTCGACAATAACTGTTGGTTGCTCTTCATACGAGAGATCAGTGCTCAAGGTTAATTCAGAGTGATCGAGAACATGACTGTCATCGCGAACGTACCGACTCAGCTGTGATACATAGAATACATCGTGCGCACCAGCCAAAGAAGATGGTAAGGCCAATCTGTAAGCCACCACTCCAACGCGTTCCACAATCTCGAATGGTCCAATAAATCGGGGACTGAGTTTCCCACGACTACCGAATCTAATCACTCCTCTAGTCGGCGAAATCTTAAGGAAGGCATGATCTCCTACTCCAAACTCAAGAGGCCTTCAATTAGTATCCGTCCAGCTCTTCTGACGATCTTGTGCTGCCTTGATACGGTCCCTGATCAACTGGACCTTCTCAACTGTTTGGGTTACGAGCTCCGGTCCTAATAATCTTCGCCCACCCACATCATCCCAACAAAGTGGGGAACGACATTTACGTCCGTAAAGTGCCTCGAACGGTTCCATCTGGATACTCGCCTGATAGCTGTTATTATACGAGAATTCCACCAAGTGAAGATGATCCGCCTATGATCCCTTGAAATCTAGCATACAAGCTCTCAACATATCTTCTAATATCTGTATCGTACGTTCAGACTGTCCGTCAATCTGGGGATGGTAAGCTGTGCTGTAGCGGAGACGAGTGCCTAAACTCTCTTGTAAGCTTCTCCAGAAATGGGAAAGGAATCTCGTGTCTCGGCCCGATACTATAGTGATAGGCACCCCATGCAACCGTATGATCTCTTGCATATATTTCTCTGCCAATGTCTCCATCGATTGTCCCACTCGAAAGGGTAGAAAATGGGCCGCCTTTGTGAGACGGTCGACGATGACCCAAATAGCATTATTGCCCATAGGACTCCGTGGTAAAGCCGTCACGAAGTCCATAGTGATGTGTTCCCACTTCCACTGGGGAATGGGAAGTGGTTGCAATAGGCCGGCCACTCGCTGATGTTCGGCCTTCACCTGCTGGCACACTAAGCATTTCGACACATAACGGGCAATCTCTCTCTTCATGCCATTCCTCCAAAAGTGTTGTTTAACATCCCTATACATCTTGGTGCCACCCGGGTGCACCGAATAAGCTGAACTGTGTGCTTCCTTCAACACTTCCTCTCGAACGTCGCCTTTTGGCACGCATAATCGACTGCCGAATCTTAATGAGCCATCTTCGTGTATCAATAGGTCTGTCATCATTCCTGCCTCTACTAACCCGCGGAGTTTCTGCAATTGCGGGTCCCCAGCCTGTGCAACTTTAATACGATAAACTAACGAAGACTGCACCTGTAGTTGCCAATATTGTCCGGGCGTCCCCTGCTCTACCACTTCTAAATTGAGTCTTCGAAATTCATCAATGAGTGCCTTCTGGCCAGTCAACCACATCGTTGTTGGTCTCCGACTGAGAGCATCCGGTACCACATTTACTTTCCCGGGATGATATTGCAAATCAATATCATAATCAGCCATGAACTCCAACCACCTACGCTGTCTCATATTTAGCTCCTTCTGCGTGAATACATATTTCAAGCTCTTATGGTCTGTAAAAATTTCCACTTGTTCTCCCAGAAGATAATGCCTCCAAATTTTCAAAGCAAAGATTACAGCGGCCAACTCTAAATCGTGAGTTGGGTAATTCTTCTCATGCGTCCTCAGTTGACGCGAGGCATAAGCGACAACACTCCCACGTTGCATCAAGACACAGCCTAGCCCCTTACCGGAAGCGTCGCTATGAATCACCAGTCCTCCTGTCCCATCTGGTACGGTCAATATGGGTGCAGTTGTGAGTTTCTCCTTCAATAATTCGAACGCTCGGTTGCACTCTTCTGACCATATGAATGATATCCCCTTTCGAGTAAGTCTTGTCAATGGCTCAGCCGCTCGTGCAAAATCTTTAACAAATCTGCGGTAGTAGCCTGCGAGTCCCAAGAAACTTCTAATCTCTGCTACTGACTTCGGTGTTGGCCAATCCTTCACTGCTTCAATCTTCGCCGGATCTACTGATATACCGTCTCCAGAAACGATGTGGCCCAAAAATTGAACTTGTTCAAGCCAAAACTCGCATTTACTAAGCTTGGCGTAAAACTTTTCTTGCCTCAGTATCTGCAACACGATCCTCAAATGCTCGGTATGCTCCTCCTTGCTTTTAGAGTACACAAGAATGTCGTCGATGAAAACTACGACAAACTGATCAAGGTACTGAGAGAAAACTCGGTTCATTAAATCCATGAACACGGCTGGGGCATTAGTAACACCGAATGGCATTACCAAGAATTCATAATGACCGTATCGAGTTCTGAAGGCTTTCTTGCATACATCCTCCGCTTTAACACGAACTTGATGGTATCCCGACCGAAGGTCCAACTTAGAGAACACTCGAGCACCACATAATTGATTGAACAAATCATCGATCCAAGGTATAGGGTACTTGTTTTTAATCGTAACCCGGTTCAACTCTCGGTAGTCGATGAATATGCGTAACGAGCCGTCCTTCTTCTTTACTAGTAAAACTGGAGCGCCCCACGGAGAAGTACTCGGGCGAATGAATCCTTTGCTGAGGAGGTCTTTTATCTGCTTCTTCAATTCCGCTAATTCAACTGGTGCCATCCTGTAGGGTGACTTAGAAATTGGTGTCGTTCCTGGCAATAATTCTATCGAAAACCCCAAAGCACGAGGCGGGGGTAAGCCGGGTAAGTCCTCAGAAAAGACAACCAAAAATTCCCGAACTACGACCGGTGCCGAACTCATATCAACCTCCAATGATGCTAGTATGTCGCATGTCGGCTTTGCTCTAAACTTTATGGGTCCCAGAGATTTGCTCCCTCCAATGAACACGAACTCTGGGTGGTTAGGAATGCGAAAGTTTACAGTTTTAGCCCGATAATCTATATGTGCGTGAAAGGTGCCCAACCAATCCATTTCTAAGACGACATCATAACTACCGGTCCCAATCAACAGGAAATCTGCGAAAAGCTCCCTGCCGCAAATCACAACCGGACAAAGCTTGCACTCTAGGTTGGTGGTAACTACTCCATTTCCAGTGTGAATGTCCCAATCTCTAGTCAGTGTTTTGTGTGCAATAGAATGTGTCGTGGCAAAATCCAAAGACATAAAACAATGCGAAGCTCCGGAATCGAAAAGTGCTCTAGCACGAACAGAACAAATTAGAACGGTACCTGAAACGACATCCTTCGATGCTTCCGCATGCTCAGCTGTCAGTGTAAAGGCCCGTCCCAGTCCACGACCTGTGTTTCCTCGCCTCTGATAAAAAAGTTGCTCCTGAGGAACAAGTCCTTTCTGAGGTTGGTTGCGCTCTGCTCTCCTTGAACAACTCCCAATCTGATGGTCACTAGCACCACAAATCATACATAGACCCTTAGCGCGGCGGCAATTTCTCTCGACGTGTCCCGGTATCCGACAGTATCCACAAACTGGAGATTCCCGTTGTGGTGGGGTTGCGGTACGCTTCATCTGAACTCCTACGTGCTGTCTAACTAGAATCCTCCCTGAAGTTTGATTCACGGGCTGTTTGAATCTTCCACTCTGAAGTTTCTTCCTCTTATCCATAATCGTTTCAATTCTGCGGGCCGCATTTAATACCTCTGAATAAGTCCTCAGATCATGTGAAGCTAACTTCTCCTGTATTTCCAGAGTGAGACACTGTAAGAATCTTCTAGCCCTATCCTCTTCCTGGGCTACCATTGAAGGAGCAAAACGACTGAGTCGGATAAACTCGGTCGCTACCTCGTCCACTGTGCGATCTCTCTGACGAAGATTGATAAATTGCTGTTCCATCTCGATCCTGGCCGATTTAGGAAAGAATTTCTCAAGGAAAGCCGTAGAGAAATCAGTCCATGCAATCGGTTTCTTCAACCTGTTATCTTCTGCGAGCCACCAAATTCTAGCAATATCCTGCAGTTGAATCTTGACTATATCCACTTTGTCCTCTTCAGGAACCCGGGCGGCTGACAGCAAATTCCCCATGTCGACAATCCACTGCTCAGCATCCAGTGGTCTGCCCACGCCAGTAAAAACTGCCAGCTGTAGTCTCCTGAAATCGGCGACGCTGCCCGGACGTCTACCTTCACGAACCTCAGCCACCTTGTTCAGGGTCGCAGTAGCGGTCTGCTGAGAAGCAAGTAGGCCCCCTTGTAGCAATTCGGTCTGCTGCTGTTGACTCTCCAGCATGCCACGTATAACTCCAAGTAGTGCGGTATTGTTGTCACGTCTCCCATATACTCGCAAATTTTCTTCGGCCACGATTCTGAAGTCGACACGAACGACGAGGTTTAGCAACGAAAACGAGGTTTAAATTCAAAATATTAAATTGAGTGAAGCAAAGAGATAATGAAATAATCAATTCAAAGAATACAGATCAAGTGTAGGACTTTAAGTTACTCATACAGAATACCGTATTGTATTCATGCCGCGGTACATGGGCACAATATCGTAACTCTATGTAAGTCGCCCGAATCCTACGGTCAGAGTCAACGGAATCTGCAGCATGACATACTTGGGAAAACCTAGACATGTGTTTCTAACCTAAAAGGTCGGTAGAACCAAGACTAACTTTGATGTCAGCCTGGGCTCTGATACCAACAAAACCTTGTCACGCCCCGCTTCCCAAAATATGGAATACGGGAAGCGACGAAGGCCAGCCGTGCTACCTACGGTAAGGAAAAGTCCTTCCATAGTCACATAAGGCTGTCTAGATTAACTTGTCAAAAATAAAATCTAATACCAAAAGAAATAATACCGATAATCATGCTGCAATGAAACTACAAGAAATCCTAAAAATGGGTCCACTAGATAATTGATGCAATTAAAGATCCAAAACAAAACATTCGGAATAAAATAAGATCCGAAAGAGATACAAAAGTCCCATAAGGGCGCACATGTTAAAGGCTAAAAGTAAAGGAAAATAAACCTACTGTTCCCCTCCGAATGGCGGCTGACGACGCGAGGATGTATTGCCTGAGATTCGGGGCAGATGCTATTTGGTTTTATCCGTCTACCTCTCCGAATATGCCAAGTTGATTTATGGCTCCGTGTATCGGAGGTTTAGACAGATGCGGCCGATGTAGCAGACTTCGTCAGATTCCCTCTCGCTTGAGGGGTTTTTGATTGTGGGGACGCTCTTCCCTGCAGGCGCAAGCCCCTGCAGTTAATTACGCTACCGCATCGCGGTAACAACTTTCTCCTGCTCCAGAATTTCACTTCGTGTCGTGTGTGTTTGTTTTGTTTGTGGTTGCCCGTGGATTGTATACGGAGACTGAGTAATGCCGTCGCCCGTAGGACGTGGATTAGTCCAAATCCGTATTTACTTAGATTTGGGTTTGGTGTTTTTAGTTTAAGGATACATTAGTCGTGCTTGGGGCTAAGATCAACTTAAACGTTCGTTAAGGATATGTTAGTCTCGTTTGAGACTAAGATCAACTTAACGTAGTGATCCGTTTAATATATGGCCGTCAGGACTCATCACCTCTCTGACGTCGTTGAAAGATTACAACGATAGGTGTCAGAGGAGTTCAGAAAGGTACCCTTGAACCAAAGTTGATTTGGAATTTTATAGTCCATTTGAATGTTTAAGGATGCGTTAGCCGTGTTTGGGGGCTAAGATCGACTTAAACGGGATCGTTTAGATCCGACAAGAGAACATTTGGAGGCTCTATTGTTCCAGTTTAGGGACGTAGTGGTCCATGTTCCAGTTTAGGGACGTGGTGGTCCATCGCCAGTTTAGGGACGTGGTAGTCCATATTCCACTTTAGGGACGTGGTGGTCCATCGCCAGTTTAGAGACGTGGTGGTCCAATATTAGTTTAAGGACGTTTCGGTCTACGAGTTTAAGGACCCCGCAGTCCATATGCGTATGTCTGTGGTCGTCGGGACCCGTCACCTCTCTAACGTCGTTGAAGGATTACAACGACAGATGTCAAAGGAGTTCGGAGATGTACCCTCGTTGAAGGATTACACCTCTCTAATGTCGTTGCATTACTTCTATTTTTTTTGTTTGGGCTCTGCCCATAAAAGATGCAGAGCATCAATTTATTCTGGGCTTTGCTCATTTATGAATGATGCAAGGCATCTACTTTGTTTGGGCTCTGCCCCTTTTAAAATGCATAGCATTTTTATTATTTCGTTTGGGCTCTGCCCATTTCGTTTGGGCTCTGCCCATTCACAAAATGTTGATGCTTTTGAATTGAGGTCTAGGGTCCTTTTTATAGTGCCCATAAATTAGTTAAATTTGTTAAGGAGATCTTTCTCTGAGTGATTTGGGGAATTTTCCCCACCGTTGGATCTTTGATCCAAGGGCCTCTGTTTTACCGAAAAAAATCTTCTCGTTTTAATAAGAACCGAAAAGATTTCTTTAAAATCTCAATTCTGTTTTGCGCAAACGCCCCGGCGCTTGACACGTGTCGCGCAGCGCAGCGCTTGCGCGGCTGTGCTTGCGCAACTGCGCAGACACGTGTCGTGCAGCGCAGCGCTTGCGCAACTGCGCAGACGCATGTCGCGCCGCGCAGCGCTTGCGCAGCTGTGCTTGCGCAACTGTGCAGACACGTGTCACGCAGCGCAGCGTTTGCGCAACTGAAACGTTGCTTCCTTTACTTTTTGTTTTAAAAGAGCTCTGATTGGGTGCGCTGCTTTGGGCGCTGCGCTGATGTATCAGCACCTAACACGTGGCGCGTTGCGCGCAGCGCAAAGAAGCTGATACGTTGCTTCATTTATTAGCATTTAGATTTTCAAAGTAGAGCTTTGCTCTGATTGGGGGAAGATGAAGCGTTGCTTCATCTCCCGCCTTGGAATTTGAACAGAGCTTTGCTCTGATTGGGGTAAATAAATCCCCCCCACCGTTGCGCTTACGTGGCCTCCAAACGCAAGCGCAACTGTGGCAAAATCCCAACCGTTGCGGCAGCTTTTGGATGTTGAAAGGGCATTTGATACCTATAAATAGGACCTTTGGTCCTCAACAGCTGATTAGCATCTTTTAAGAATTTTACTTTCAGAACTCAGAGCTCTGCTCTTGCCTTTAGGAACTCTCAGAGTTAAATTTTCCTCAAAGGAAACTTTTTAGGTAAAATTAACCTTGAATTAAATTAATTTTAATTAATAGAGCTTTGCTCTCATAGATCTTCGATCTAAAGAAAATCCTTTTGGGGTTTCACCAAATAGAGCCTTGCTCTCAGGAATCTGTTTCAGGGTTTCTCAACCCATGAATAGAACCTTGCATCTTTGGCAAAACATAGATCCCTTGATCTAAAAAGATGAACTCTTAAGAGTTTGAGTATGGATAATGAAAATTAAAAAATGGAGTTTTGTATTTTAATGTATTATATCATCTTTTAATAATAATGATCTCAGAATCTTGGGGGACTTCTTTAAATTTCCCCTATTAGGATTTTGATAGTCACTCCTGTTCGTAGAGCATTGCTCTCGAGGAGTTTAACTCTTCGTGCTCGTTTTTTAACAAGAATTCGCTTAATCAGTCGGTCTGCTAATTCTGTTGATCCTCTTTCACAGGAACAATGGACGCCCATATGTATGCTCTTAACGAGATCATCTCTTACGGGGACATCCGCCGACTTGGCCGCTCTCAAAATCGAGAGTTCACAAACGCGGAGTGTGCTGAAATAATGAGCCGCTTCGACGCATACAATGGTCCACTGCTTCCCCGATGTTCCTCCCTTCTTAAGCTTATCGTGGGAGCCATCTGGGAAGCGCTTCCCCTATTCTGTTCCGGCGTGCCGCTTAGGGCGTTGGATGCCGCTGAGGACAAGGTGCACTCGGTGTACCTGTTGAACTTTATCTCGAAGAGACGGCGAGACAGTCTTATCGATCTCTTGCACGAGGTCTTTCAACAGTCTGCCATACCCGCTGCTTATCGGAGGGTGGAAGACATCATGGGGGACCCTGACGCTTGTGCTCGCGAAAGAAAGCACACTAGGATGGTCCGCGAGGCTTGGAAAGTCATAGATAGGGTCGCTTTTGAATTTCTCAATCCATGTCCTGGGTTCGAGGTTATTCCCTTGTAATAATGCTTTTCGTTTATTGCTTTTATGATTGTAAGAACTTCTGGCAATATTAATGAAATTTTTTGTTTTTCCTAGCCTGTCTTATCTTTTGTTCTGAGTCTTTTGCTTATGCATGAATGAATGTGTCTCGAACGCTTGATCAAATGTAAATCGGATACTCTTTCTGTTGCTTTCTTCTTTCCCTTATTATCAGCATGCTGTCTTGATAAACATAATTGGACGACAACTCAGTTTTTTCCAAAGGATAGCGATGGCTTGGGCCGCAGGTTCGGGTCTGCCGCCTAAGACTTTCCAACTTTATGAACCGTGAGGGTCTCATAGAGACTTTTCTCCCTACGGATCGAGAGGATCTCGTAGGTGGGTTTTCTCCTTAGGAATCGTGAGGATTCCTAAGTGCGTTTTCTCTTGTAAGTCGTAAGGATCCTATAAGAGAATTTTTCCCTCTTAAGAGTCGAGAGGACCCGTAAGCGGTTGTTTCTCTCCTTGTCGGAACTCGACTTCGGAGAGTGAGACCCGTGAATAGTATGCAAGAGACCATTTTAGATCGACTTGCAGGGTCCCATTGTTCAGGAAGCAAGTTTTTTAGTCCCTGCTGCCTGAGGCTTCATCTTGCAAGTTGAGAGGAATCGGGAATTTTCCCGCGGAGACACTGGTTTCTCTGCGAGCCGACACGAATCAGGAGGCTCTCGTCAAGGATTGTTTGTTTCCCTGAGTTGAGAAATTTGCTAAGGATTATTTGTTTCCCTAGCGCCAAGGATTATTTGTTTCCCTGGTGTTGAAACGGATCGAGAATTTCCCACGGAGGCACTGGTTGCTCTGCGAGTCGACGCGGCTCAGAAGGCTCTCGTCAAGAATTGTTTGTTTCCCTGAGTTGAGGAATCTGCTAAGGATTATTTATTTCCCTAGCGCCAAGGATTATTTGTTTCCCTGGTGTTGAAACGAGTCGAGAATTTCCCACGGAGGCACTGGTTGCTCTGCGAGTCGACGCGGATCAAGAGGCTCTCGTCAAGGATTGTTTGTTTCCCTGAGTTAAGGTATTTGCTAAGGATTATTTGTTTCCCTAGCGCCAAGGATTATTTGTTTTCCTGGTGTTGAAACGAGTCAAGAATTTCCCACGGAGGCACTGGTTGCTCTGCGAGTCGACGCGGATCAGGAGGCTCTCGTCAAGGATTGTTTGTTTCCCTGAGTTGAGGTATTTGCTAAGGATTATTTGTTTCCCTAGCGCCAAGGATTATTTGTTTCCCTAGCGCCAAGGATTATTTGTTTCCCTGGTGTTGAAACGAGTCGAGAATTTCCCACGGAGGCACTGGTTGCTCTGCGAGTCGACGCGGATCAGGAGGCTCTCGTCAAGGATTGTTTGTTTCCCTGAGTTGAGGTATTTGCTAAGGATTATTTGTTTCCCTAGCGCCAAGGATTATTTGTTTTCCTGGTGTTGAAACGAGTCGAGAATTTCCCATGAAGGCACTGGTTGCTCTGCGAGTCGACGCGGATCAGGAGGCTCTCGTCAAGGATTGTTTGTTTCCCTGAGTTGAGGTATTTGCTAAGGATTATTTGTTTCCCTAGCACCAAGGATTATTTGTTTCCCTGGTGTAGAAACGGGTCGAGAATTTTCCACGGAGGCACTGGTTGCTCTGCGAGTCGACGTGGATCAGGAGGCTCTTGTCAAGGATTGTTTGTTTCCCTGAGTTGAGATATTTGCTAAGGATTATTTGTTTCCCTAGCGCCAAGGATTATTTGTTTCCCTGGTGTTGAAACGGGTCGAGAATTTCCCACGGAGGCACTGGTTGCTCTGCGAGTCGACGCGGATCAGGAGGCTCTCGTCAAGGATTGTTTGTTTCCCTGAGTTGAGGTATTTGTCGAAGATACTGGTTTCTTCGGAGTTGGGATGAACCGTCGAGATTTGGCTTCGTTTTCTGGGGGAGCCTGTTGGGAGAGTATGGTCCCTTCTTTGTTTATGCCCTTGGATTGTATACAGGGATCGATGTGATCTCAGTTGTAGGGATGAAGTTTTATCATCTTTTTTTTATTTCCGCGATGTTCTGTCATTTCAGCTTTTATATCGCGAAGGTCGCGATTGTCCAATCATTTCGGCTATTTTTCGCGGTTCCCAATCATTTCGGCTGTTTATTTTGTTTTCACTCGCTGCTTTTTATCGCGAGTTGCCCAATCATTTCGGCTATTTTGCATGCATACATTTTTACTTGCTGCTTTTTATTGCAAGTTGCCCTATCATTTCGGCTATTCCGTATGCATGTGCGGCCTACTGGCTTTCTGCCGTAAACCTGGAATTAGACACCGATTTCAGCATCAACACCGCTACAACTGGGATATTGCCAGGAGCGAATCATCATTTGCCTCTGTTGATGTCAAACAAAGGTGGCTTAGCGATCAGGGTTAAGGTCCTGTCGACTAAGGCTTTTGACTTCATGAGCCGTAAGGGTCTCACAAAGTTATTTCTCCCTACAAGTCGTGAGGATTTCGTAGGTGTATTTTCTCCTTAGGAATCGTGAGGATTCCTAAGTGTTTGTTCCTCTGTAAGTCGTAAGGATCCTACAAGAGGGTTTTCTCCTTATAAATCGAGAGGACTTACTAGGGTCACGCGATCATATCCCCAGTCACGGATGGGACTTGGTTAGGAAAATGTTTATTTGCGCCCGTGGATTGTATATAAGGGCCAGTATTGAGCCACTTGTAGGGCAGTATTGGAAGTTGTGTGGGTTGCTTAAGCACAGGTTTAGGTCTTTGTAACTTAAGACTTTCAACTCTTATGAGCCGTGAGGGTCCCATAAGAGAGTTCTCCTTACGAGTCGTGAGGATCTCGCAAGTGTCTTTCAACGAGATTGCGCCCTTTCAGGTTTTCACAAACACTCGCCGGTAGCCCTGCTGTTTTTACTCACGGAGCCCTTTCGGGTTTTTCATCCGTGCCCTTTTTGCTTATGGACATACCGTTTTTCTTTATTCTCTTTTATTTATTTATTTATTTATTTTCTTTTTCTCTTTTTTTACAAGGTCATGTCCTTTCGGGTTTTCACGAACACTCGCCGGTAGCCCTGCTGTTTTTACTCACGGCGCCCTTTCGGGTTTTCATCCGTGCCCTTTTTTGCTTATGGACATACCGTTTTTATTTATTTATATATATATATTTTTTATTTTGTCAGCCTACGGATGCTGCGGTATTAGTTTAAGGACGTTTCGGTCCGGCGTTGATTTAAGGACGTTTCGGTTCGCCGTTGGTTTAAGGACGTTTCGGTCCGGCGTTGGTTTAAGGACGTTTCGGTCCGGCGTTGGTTTAAGGACGTTTCGGTCCGGCGTTGGTTTAAGGACGTTTCGGTCCGCCGTTGGTTTAAGGACGTTTCGGTCCGCTATTGAGAAGGCCGGCTACTGCTTATAAAGCTTGAGCTTAGGAAGATAGCGAGCGGACATAGTCGTCGTCATCTACCATTGACCTAGGCTGTGGCTCATTAAGCATAGTATTTCTTTAGGAAGCGACCATTTATTGGCCTGAAAGGCCTTTCACCGTGCATGTCCATGAGTAGATAGGCCCCACCCTGGTAGACCTTATCTATGATGTACGGGCCCTCATAGTTTGGCTCGAATTTTCCCCGCTTGGCGCGATTGGGAACCATAGGCCTTTTGACCACTAGCACAAGTTCGCCTTGGCGGAATGTCCTCGGTCGGGTTAATCTTTCATATGAGTGCGTCATCTTTGATTTATAAGCTTCCAGATTTTGTTGCGCTATGAGCCGGGTCTCATCGAGGGAATCAAGCTCCTCAAGCCGAAGGTGAGCATTTTCTTCGTCCGTTAGCTCGTAGTGGACCGCTACTCGTAGAGAGGGTAGCTCTATCTCGATGGGAAGTACTGCTTCTATACCGAACACCAACGCGTACGGCGTTGTGTTCGTGGCCGTCTTGAACGTAGTTCGATACGCCCAAAAAGCCTCTTGCAGTCTCTCGTGCCAGTCTTTCTTATTTCGGGACACCGTTTTCTTCATGATCTTTGTCAGGGTCTTGTTGAAGGCTTCAGCTAGACCATTAGCTCGCGGATTGTAAACTGAAGAATATCTCCAGTCTATATTATGCTGCTGCGCGAAGCGACTGATCTTGTGGCTTCTGTAAGCTGGCCCATTATCGGAGATGATCCGTCGTGGAGTTCCAAACCGATATAGGACGTGCGTCTTGAAGAAATGGAGGATATTCTCCGTCTTTACTTCCCTCAACGGTACTGCTTCTGCCCATTTGGAGAAGTAGTCAGTCGTTGCCAGGATGAAACGATATCCTCTGGACGATGCTGGTTCGATGGGGCCGACTATGTCAGTCCCCCACATTTCGAACGGCTAGCTAGCCACCGTTGGATGTAGTTGATTTGGATGCTGGTGGATGAAGTCCCTATGAATTTGGCATGAGTGGCATTGCTTCACATATTCGAGGCAGTCCTGAATCATCGTGGGCCAATAGTAGCCCATCTGTTTGATCTTCAACTTCATCTTTGGGCCTGCTTGGTGAGAACCACAGAGTCCGTCATGAACTTCCTAGACGACCCTTTTCGCTTCATCAGGTCCTAAGCATCTCAACCACAGAGAATCAAATGACCTCTTGTACAGAGTATCATTGACGAAGGCGAAAGACAGTGTTCGTTTCATGAGCTGATGTCTTGTAGACGCTTCTTCAGGCGTTCGGTGGGATTTAAAGTAGTCTATGAAGACTTCTCTCCAATCCTCGGTATTTTCCCAATTTTTTACTTGCAGGGTCGTCTGCTCACTCGCTCCTTTTTCTTCGGATGATTCCGGAGATATTTCTGCTGGGGCAAGCATCTGACGGCTTTGTACCACGATTCTAACGTCATCGAGGTTCTCGTCAGCCAGTTCTTTAGCAAGTTTGGCCAACGCGTCTGCTTTGCTGTTTTCTGCGCGCGGTATGTTCTCCAAAGTGTAGGAGGGAATTTGGGTCAACAATTGTTGCACTTTTTCACCGTACTTCACCAACTCCGGTTTGCACATTTGGTAGTCGCCATTTACTTGACTAACGACTAGCTGAGAATCTCCATATACGAAAAGGTTTTCAATTCCCATGTCGATGGCGATCTCGAGACCTGCAATCAAAGCTTCGTATTCGGCTTCATTGTTTGTCCTCGGCTCCGTCAGGGAGAACGCGAAGCGCATTATCCTTCCTTGTGGAGTTACAAAGATGAGTCCTACCCCCGATTTGATTATAGGGGTGCTTTGTTTGCGCTTCTTCATGGAAGATGCTCCATCGAAATAAAGCTCTCATCGGGTATCACTACCGTCGATCGCATCAAACGCATGTTCGTCTGGAAGATCGCAATTTAAAGGAGAATCGGCGGGTATCGGATTCTCAGCGAGGAAGTCGGCGATGGCCTGGCCTTTCACTGCCTTGAGAGGTTGATACGTTATCGAGAACTCCATCAAGAGCAGGGCCCATTTAGCGAGTCGTCCCGTCAATATGGTCTTCGACATCAAATATTTAAGAGGGTCCACCTTCGAAATGAGACGGACCTCATGCGCCAATGCATAGTGTCTAAGCTTTGTTATCGCAAAGATCAACGCTAGGCAGTGCTTTTCAATGGGGGAGTAGTTGCTTTCTGCCCCCAGTAGCACTCGACTTAAGTAGTAGAGTGCTCTTTCCTTCCCTTGATCGTTCTCTTGTGCCCATAATGCGCCTAAGGAGCCTTCGAGAGCGGTTGTATAAAGAATGAGGGGTTTTCCCTTGACCGGAGCAGCCAACACCGGCGGGTTCTGCAGGTATTGCTTGATCTCATTTAGCGCGCTTTGGCATTTTTGGTCCCAGACGAACGGGGTTCCCTTCTTCATCAGGTGACTGTAGGGACGACACTTGCCTGAAAGATTGGCTATAAATCGCCGTATGTATGCGAGCTTTCCTTGGAGAGACCGCAGCTGTTTGAGGGTCCTTGGCGGAGGCATTTCCATGATCGCCTTGATCTTTGACGGATCTATCTCAATACCCCAGTGTCGGACGATGAATCCTAGGAATTTACCCGAGGAAACCCCGAATGCACACTTAAGAGGGTTCATCTTCAAGTTGTATTGCCGAAGGCGTTGAAATACGGTCTTCAGATGCTCGAGATGTTCCTCGTTTGATTTGCTTTTAACCACGAGGTCGTCGATATAGCATTCGACGATTTCGTGTATAAGGTCATCGAAGATCTTCGTCATGGCCCTTTGGTAGGTGGCACCGGCATTCTTTAAACCGAAGGGCATTACCTTGTAACAGAATATACCCAAAGGAGTCCTGAAGGCGGTGTGCTTCTGGTCTTCGGGATGCATCTTTATCTGATTATACCCTGATGAGCCGTCCATGAAGGAGAAAACCTCATGAGTGGACGTATTGTCTATCATCAGTTCGGTGACCGGCGCTGGGAAATTGTCCTTCTGGCAGGCTTTATTGAGATCCCGGAAGTCCACGCATATGCGCACTGTCCCATTTTTCTTCATCACGGGGACGATGTTGGCGATCCATTCAGGGTATTGAACTTCCTGGATGAAGCCAGAGTCGATCAGCTTCTTGACCTCGGCATTGATGCTCATCTCAAGCTCGAGCCGCATTCTTCTCGGCGCCTGTTTGACTGGTTTGACGTCCGGAGATATCGCCAATCTGTGCACAACAATTTCTGGATCTAGTCCTGGCATTTCGGAATAGTTCCATGTGAAGCAATCTCTATGCTGTAGAAGCACGTCCTTTAACGCAGTCACCCTTTCTTCAGATAGCAGCTCGCTGATGAACGTCGGTCGTGGATCGTTTGCCGTTCCTAACTCAATTTTCTTGAGGTTATCTGCAGTGGTATGGATTCCATCTTCCAGCTCTTTTGGCGCCGGTGGAAATTCTGAGATTACCTCGTCGTTGCTGTTTTCGAAGTACCAGGGAAGGTCATCCATGTTCTCGGGCTCTTCTTTTGAGATCGTTATCACGTGAAAAGTACGAGTTCGCTTCCAATCCCAATGCGGAACTGGTTCTTCTTTCGTGGCCTTGGGCTCGTACTTTTGTGGCGGCGCTACCCTCCAGTTGTCGGACAGAGTGAACTTATAAGCTGATACTGATCTTCGACCCAATTCTTGAAGGTGAAGCAGTCCTCGAGAGGGTGCCCTATCACTTGGTGATAAAAGCAATAGTCCGGGTGTGAGACCTCGCCCGCTTGTTCGGGGTGTTTAGACTCCGGCAGTGTAAGTATTTGATGTTTTAGAGTAAGATCAAGTATCTTCTTCGTCTTGTCCCGAGGAAACGAGTACGCTCGACCCATTTTCTTCATGAGGGATAGATCAATAACGCTCGACTCCCGTTTGCGTGGCTTCTTAACTCTGCTTTGTTGCTGTTGAGCGCCTTTTTGGCCTTTCGACTTATTTCTGCTTTTGCGTCGGGCCTTCTTTATAACAGGTCGACAAGGAGCGGCATTTTCATCTTTCACGGCCTGTTGGAGAAGGCGTTGCGTTTTGTCTTTCTCGTAGATGACCATTTCGCAGTTATGATCGTCTCGGACTTTTTGACCCGCTTCCCTTATAAGCTTGTCCATTTGTTCTTCGAACGACGGACTGGGCACTTTTGCATCTGGAACTTTCACTGTCTCAGGATTAGCGTCCTCCCATTGAGCATCCGCTTCTTCATCGAAGTCATACATGACATAGCAGCTATTTAGTAGCTCTCGTTTCTTTGACCGGATGTATCCAAGTCCTTTTGTCTCCATTCTCCCATTAGGCAGTTTGCGTTGAGTCCCGGGAACGTTCCAGACTTTGTCATAGAACTTGGCTTTTCGAACGGTCTGCTTGAAGGATATCCCTTGGCGTTTCAGCAGCTTTTTCAAACCTTCCGTATAATATTTGGGAAGACGGATAGGCTGAAGCCTGTCGAGCGTAGGATCCGCGCCATGCCAGATTTCTTTCTCCACTTTGGTTTCTTCACAGCGGTAGAATAGAATTGCTTCTTCGCTTTCTCGCCTGGGAGGGATATAGAACGTTCGCAGCTCTTCTACACTGTAGATATCAAGCGCATCCAGTTCCTTACGGTGTTTAAGCGGCACCATGGCGACTTGTAGACTTTGTTCTTCGTCAGCGGACGTTCGTATTGAAGGTCGAGCAGAGAATACAGCATGGATCTCATCTTCCGAGTCGCTACCAAAGATCAACGTAGGAGTAGACGGTCCTGGCTTGTTGTGTTGGGGAGGACCCGAATACACTACCTCCTCTTCCTCCTCGGTATCACTCCCGAAAATAGGGATGGTGGCGTTGGCTTTGTTGTCCGGCTTGTGACACCTTTCCGTGTCTTCGAAATCCGGTAAGAAGTATTTGGCATCTTCATATTTGCGAACCTCGTTCACAGAGAACGGGTTCAGTTCTCCCGTCACGGTATACTCGAAACCATCCTTAAAATACTTTATACACTGATGTTGCGTAGAAGGGATGATGTTGTACTCGTGTAACCATGGTCGGCCGAGCAAAGCGTTGTAGCATGTCTTGGCGTCTATGACGTGGAACTTAATGTCCGTGACGAGTAGCCCGAAGCGTAGCGTCAGTATCACAGACCCAAGAGTTCTTGATGACTGAGAGTCGAACCCGGAGATGGTAATCTTATCCCGAGCAAGGTGCTGGACACTCATGCAGATTTCTTTTAATACCCGCACATTGAAGAGATTAACGGAGGATCCATTGTCGATCAGGATTTTGCCTATCTTTATATCGTGGCAGTATCCTGAGACATAGAGGGGGCGATTGTGTTCGCACGTCCCAAGGAGAAGGTCTTCATCACCAAAAGCGACATCGGCCGTGTGCACTTCCTCCAATTCATCCTTCATCTTTTCCTCGGCCAGGAACGCTTGGAATTGTTCCGGATCTGTTAGTGCCTTGATCAACGAATCTCTCACCTCCTTTGATAACAAAAGGGCATCAAGAATGCTGAGCTGTGAGGGCAGCTTTCTCAGATGTGCTAAGACGTTGTAATCCACCTTATTCTTCTTCGGCGGGTCCTTGGCGCTTAGCTCCTCCAGAACTTGGTCATCTAAGACGATATCTTCAGAGACATTTTCTTTCCTTTTATCTTTTCTGTTTGAGGGTCCGAGATTCTTTTCGGGCAGCGTTCGATTCCGCAGCCGGATATTTTCGCAGACCTTCGGCTCTTCTTCTTTTCCCGAAGTGGACTCTTTAAAGAGAGGGGCAAGTTCCAGCTCCTCATCAGAATCGCTCCCGAATGTAGGCACTTGTGATCCGTCGGTGTTAACCATGCGATAATCGCCGGTAGTTCTTTTAATCCCTTCGGTCGTATTTCTTTGCTCCCGACGAGTTTTGCGTTTCTCCCGCTTAAAATGTTGTCGATGGGCAACATATCCTTGCCACCATCTATCGAAAGCTTTGCACTCTTGAGTGGGGTGCGAAATCTTCCGATGATATAAGCAATAGGACGGGTGCATTTCTATTTCACCGGTGATGCTTCCTTCAGAGGATGGTAGTTCATGCCTATTGATATGGCCTTAGCAAACCTTTTCCTCATCTTGAATTGGCCTTTGTCGATAGTGGAGGTATTTTGCTCCAGCGGGATCGTCTCATCTCTTTCATCAAGTCGCTGGCGCTTGGCCCTTTCAAATATGACCGCCTCGCGTTCTCGATCAGCTTTACTTTTCAACCGAGCTTCATTGAGGAATGCGTCAATTACTTCATCTGATGGCCCCAGAATTTTTGGTTCAGGATCTGCCCCCAGCGTTTCAGTACAAGGAGTTTTCTCATCGTCCATGAACGAATGGGAAATCACATGACAACTCGCCACGCATTCTTCAGATTCATCAGATGAACTTTCTCCCTCATCTTCCTCTTGAAAGACGTGATTGAGGAACTCTTGGAGTGTAATGGGAGTCCGTGCCTTCTGGTTGTATTCCTCCAGCGCGTCAATTTGTTTTTGCAAGTTCGTGCGCATGTCGCCAGGCTTCACGGGCTTCTTTGACTTCTTTTTCTTCTTCTTCGAAGATTTTGATGGCTGGTTGCGAGTGCTTGAGCCACCACCATCGGTCTTTGGAGTTGGACGTGGCTTCAACATCCCTTCAATGACCTGCGGTTCCAACGGGTTCTTCCACCTAATCGCTGGACATGTCTGAAGATCGTTTAGCATCCTCTTTGTCTTGGCTGATAATACAACCTCCCAAGGTGCTTCTTCAATGACGGAGCATGTTGCCCCCGGCGTATTCGTCCCCTTAGAGGTGTGGGGCTGCGGGGGATTCACCTTCCATTTGTCAGATAATGCGAATTTGCCCTGTCGGTACTGGTTTTCAAGCCAATTTTTGAAAACATAGCAATCTTCAATCGGATGGCCCAGTACTCGATGATAAGGACAGTAGTTGGGCTTGTTGACATCACTTGGTTGCAGCGGACGTTTCGGATCCGGCAGATTTATGAGTCGGTTGCGCAACGCCAGCTCGAATAACCTTTTCGTTTTATCCCGGGGAAACGAGTAATAACGTCCCATCCTCTCCTCAAGGGCCACGTACGGGCGCATATTATTTTGACGAATAACCGGCTTCGAGTCGCTCGGTTGTTGTTGAGCATTAGCGACAACGATCGCTTTTTCCTTCCCTTTGTCATTTCGGGAGTCCGGCTTTGGAAGAGGAGGTTTATGGCCCATCTGATCCATTTGCGCTAGCTTGTCAATCAAGGCCTGGAAGGTAGTCGGCTTGAAAAACATCATAAATTGTGAGATGGTTGCTTGCGGATCAAGGGTTCCCACAAACATACCCACTGCGGGAGCTTCTTCAATGCGCTGCTCGCACTTCGACCATAAGTTCCGCCACCGTATAGCATATTGAACCCATGTCTCGCCTGGTTTTACCCTGGCGTTAATTAGTGCCGTCATCGGGGTGCGTTCACTGGCGCTTGCAAAACGCTGAGTAAACAACAGCTCCATCTCCGCGAAGGTTTTGATAGAGTCGTTCGGGAGCTCAGAATACCACTCGAACGCCGTATCTGATAAACTTCCAACAAACTGGCGAAGCAAAAGCTTGTCATCACCGCCGGTGTTGCCGCAGAGTGCCCTGAACTGGGCAACATGCTGGTGAGGATTGCCCGTCCCCTTGTAGACATGGAACTTGGGAATTGTGTAACCGGGCGGGTACTTGATTTGGTCGTACCAACTTGGATATGGCCGCCCTGTTTTTACGACTTGGCCGGCTGCTTCGGTCGCATGATGAACCCGTATTTGTTGGGCTATGTACTCGTCCAAATCAGCTTTGGAGATTGTATCCTCCTTAGCCGTCGACAGAGCTGGTGGAGGATTTGATGTCTCTCCCCTATCGTCTCCAAGGACGATGGGAGGCTCTTCGGCCGGAGGATCTTGTTGTATCATCATCCCTATCATGTCTTGGAAGAGGAGGCCCATACGCTGTATGTTGGCTGCTTGTTCAGCAGCCTCTTTGTCCTTCTTCTCCAATATTCGACGAAGGAATTCGGCGTCGGTTTCTTCCTCTTGGCGTTCATCCGAGGACGTTTCAGGGTTTTCTTTTGGACCTGTAAGTGCGGCCATAGCGTTCATCATCCCTTGGAGCTTCTGCTGCTGCTCCCGCGCTTTGGTCACTGATCGCGTAAGCGGTCGATGACCCGTAGATATGCGACTGTCCTCTTTACCAGACGCCACATAGACGGTATGAACTATAATGCCCCCTGACTTAGGGCGTTTGGGTTCACCACCTCTAATATTTGTCGCCGGCGCGGGGGTTTTCTCCGGCCTCCTTCTTTTGTGGGCCGTTGAAGTTGAAGGGGCCGTTGCAGTGGGCACCCTAGCGATCGTTGTCCCCTGCTGTTTAATAGGACAGTCTTTTTCTTTTTGCACCTTTGTCTTCTTTTGTTGACGAGAGTGATCTGGGTCGATCACGGAGTCTTGAACCCTTCGCCAAACCTCGTATATTTTTGAGGACAGCCACTGAGGGGGCTGTTCTTGCTTTGTTTCCGGAACCTTCTCCGCTGGCGGAGGAGATCTTTTCAGTGTAGCGGTTGGAGAATTCTTACGTACTCTCCTCAGCAGTTCAAAGTTGATCCCAGTTGGAACAGTAGCGTTGACTTCCACCACTGGAGCCGGTGGCGTTAGCCCTGAGGGGGAGTTGCCCCCTGCCTTCCTTACTCGTCGCCAATGGCGACGTCGAGTATGACGAGCCGTTGGGACCGGCTCGGAGATTGAAACAGCTTCTTTTTGCCCCCTGTCTGAATGAGGCGCCGCTGGTGTTAACCTCTTAAAGACTGAAGTTGTCTTTTGAGGGATGATATTCAACCTGTCGAAGACAGATCCTCGAGCAGGGGCAGGAGCAGGAGCAGGAATCGTCTGTCTTGAAAAGACTGACTCTTTGACAGGGGATCAAGACTGACTCTTTGACAGGGGAAGCCGCCTTGACGACTTCTGGAGCAGCAATTATTGCCTTCCTTGGAACAGCCAATTTAGAGTTCTGATCCAGCCTGGCGAAAACAGAGGCTGTTGGTTTGGTAGTGGGCGACCCGTTGACAGGGGCCGTCATAGCAGTGAGCCGGTCGAAGACCGACTTCTTGTTCACTTCCAGTGCAGGTATTGGCATAGAGAAGCTTGTAGGTGGGATCATGGTCCCGAAAAACAGGCCGGTGGTGGCCTGGGTCACCTGGTCTACCGGCAGAGCGAGGAAGGAAGCCGCTTGGGGCCCATATGCTACACTTCTAGGGGAGGTGGAGCGTCCGTTGAAGTGGCACTTGGAGCAGTTGGTGCAGTTAGAGGCCATTGATGCTTGAGTTCTGCGCCAGGTAAAAGACCAAATCTTAGTAACTTGAAATCCAAAGGCAACCGATAACAAACCGCGATTGGTTCGCGCAGACGACACACGAAGTGTGGAGTGGAAAGAGGAAAAGGTCCCACCGGGCATGCCAGAATCTGTTCCCCTCTGAATGGCGGCTGACGACGCGAGGAAGTCTTGCCTGAGATTCGGGGCAGATGCTATTTGGTTTTATTTGTCTACCTCTCCGAAGATGCCAAGTTGATTTATGGCACCGTGTATCGGAGGTTTAGACGGATGCGGCCGATGTAGCAGACTTCGTCAGATTCCCTCTCGCTTGAGGGGTTTTTGATTGTGGGGACGCTCTTCCCTGCAGGCGCAAGCCCCTGCAGTTAATTACGCTACCGCATCGCGGTAACAACTTTCTCCTGCTCCAGAATTTCACTTCGTGTCGTGTGTGTTTGTTTTGTTTGTGGTTGCCCGTGGATTGTATACGGAGACTGAGTAATGCCGTCGCCCGTAGGACGTGGATTAGTCCAAATCCGTAATTACTTAGATTTGGGTTTGGTGTTTTTAGTTTAAGGATACATTAGCCGTGCTTGGGGCTAAGATCAACTTAAACGTTCATTAAGGATACGTTAGTCTCGTTTGAGACTAAGATCAACTTAACGTAGTGATCCGTTTAATATATGGCCGTCAGGACTCATCACCTCTCTGACGTCGTTGAAGGATTACAACGATAGGTGTCAGAGGAGTTCAGAGAGGTACCCTTGAACCAAAATTGATTTGGAATTTTATAGTCCATTTGAATGTTTAAGGATGCGTTAGCCGTGTTTGGGGGCTAAGATCGACTTAAACGGGATCGTTTAGATCCGGCAAGAGAACATTTGGAGGCTCTATTGTTCCAGTTTAGGGACGTAGTGGTCCATGTTCCAGTTTAGGGACGTGGTGGTCCATCGCCAGTTTAGGGGCGTGGTAGTCCATATTCCAGTTTAGGGACGTAGTGGTCCATATTCCAGTTTAGGGATGTGGTGGTCCATCGCCAGTTTAGAGACGTGGTGGTCCAATATTAGTTTAAGGACGTTTCGGTCCACGAGTTTAAGCACCCCGCAGTCCATATGCGTATGTCTGTGGTCGTCGGGACCCGTCACCTCTCTAACGTCGTTGAAGGATTACAACGACAGATGTCAAAAGAGTTCGGAGATGTACCCTCGAACCGGAGTTAAATTGATTTAAGAGAGCAATCTTGCTCAGTCGATTTAATTTGAGGACTTATGGCCATGATTGGGCTAAGTCCAGTTGAAAAATATTCGACGCTTTTATTTATTTTTGGTCTATTAGACCTGTGCTAGGGCTTTGCCCACACTTAAATAATGCATTGCATTACTTCTATTTTTTTTGTTTGGGCTCTGCCCATAAAAGATGCAGAGCATCAATTTATTCTGGGCTCTGCTCATTTATGAATGATGCAAGGCATCTACTTTGTTTGGGCTCTGCCCCTTTTAAAATGCATAGCATTTTTATTATTTCGTTTGGGCTCTGCCCATTTATAAATGATGCAGATCATCAATTTAATTAGGCCTGCTTGGTCTTTTTGATTTGGGCTTGGCCCTTTAGGAAATGTCTTGCATTTATCAGACGCTTTGCGCCAATCAGAGAGCGCAAGCGCTTGTAGTGTCGACACGTGTCGCGCAAGCGCAGTGCGCTGCACTAATGCGCTGCGCCTGCGCTGCTGACATGTGGCGCGCTCCGGTGGCTTGTGCCAATCCAGGAGCGCAATAGCGCAGTTTGTATGTGCAAGGCACTATGATTTGAGAATCTTTTAGATTCAAGAACCAATGGTTCATAAAAGAAGTGCAAAGCACTATTCGTTTTCTTGATCTAATTTAGATCAAAGAAAAACAAGTATTTTCTTATTTCAGGAACCAAAGGTTCATAAAAAAGTGCAAAGCACTGTTCTTTATTTTTGTTTTTCTTGTTTTAAAGAACCAGTGGTTCATAAGAAGTGCAAAGCACTGTTTATTATGTGAAGATCATTGATCTTGTTTTTAGATCAATGATCTATTAGAAGAAATTTCTTCTATTTTGTGAAGGTTTTTACCTTTTTCTTTGTTCTGGAGGATTTCTCTCCAATTCTTCAGAGTCTTCTCTGTTTAATTTTTCACAAAATGTTGATGCTTTTGAATTGAGGTCTAGGGTCCTTTTTATAGTGCCCATAAATTAGTTAAATTTGTCAAGGAGATCTTTCTCTGAGTGATTTGGGGAATTTTCCCCACCGTTGGATCTTTGATCCAAGGGCCTCTGTTTTACCGAAGAAAATCTTCTCGTTTTAACAAGAACCGAAAAGATTTCTTTAAAATCTCAATTCTGTTTTGCGCAAACGCCCCGGCGCTTGACACGTGTCGCGCAGCGCAGCGCTTGCGCAGCTGTGCTTGCGCAACTGTGCAGACACGTGTCGCGCCGCGCAGCGCTTGCGCAGCTGTGCTTGCGCAACTGCGAAGACACGTGTCACGCAGCGCAGCATTTGCGCAACTGAAACGTTGCTTCCTTTACTTTTTGTTTTAAAAGCGCTCTGATTGGGTGCGCTGCTTTGGGCGCTGCGCTGATTTATCAGCACCTGACACATGGCGTGTTGCGCGCAGGCAAAGAATCTGAAACGTTGCTTCATTTATTAGCATTTAGATTTTCAAAGTAGAGCTTTGCTCTGATTGGGGGAAGATGAAGCGTTGCTTCATCTCCCGCCTTGGAATTTGAACAGAGCTTTGTTCTGATTGGGGGAAGATGAAGCGTTGCTTCATCTCCCGCCTTGGAATTTGAACAGAACTTTGCTCTGATTGGGGTAAACACCTACAATTACTGATCTTCAACAAAGTCCTGGTAGCCGCTCTGATCCTGCTCAGCCTGCAGATCTGTCTCTAAACTTGAGATGACAAATCTCAGGGATGTCAGAATATCCCAGTAAGTACTCAACGTATAAAGTGTGTGTAGCATAATAACAAGAATATATAAAAGTGAAGCCCGGTGCGCAAGAAAACTTGTATATAGGTAATTAAATGCATTAACACTATGAAACATGTATGTAAGGGATCAGGTCATAACCTAACTGGCCACTAAAAGGT
Organism: Agapanthus africanus; assembly: GCA_030015575.1. Taxonomy (NCBI): domain Eukaryota; kingdom Viridiplantae; phylum Streptophyta; class Magnoliopsida; order Asparagales; family Amaryllidaceae; genus Agapanthus; species Agapanthus africanus. The sequence continues at coordinate 194,847,583 of JASDDO010000024.1, read as the reverse complement.
AAACTATCCTATCGTAAGCTTGAGTGTGTGCATCAACCTCTGCAGGAGTATTCCTAACCCAAGAGTGGTGCCCCAGGGGCTAGGAAACACGGGCCCAACTGTGGAATGAACAAGAGACCGCTATAGCCCGGTACGAGCTGTAAACATGTGACCGCTATAGCCCGGTACGAGCTGTAATCATGTGACCGCTATAGCCCGGTACGAGCTGTAATCATGTGACCGCTATAGCCCGGTACGAGCTGTAATCATGTGACCGCTATAGCCCGGTACGAGCTGTAATCATGAGACCGCTATAGCCCAATACGAGCTGCCGGCATGGGACTCCTGAGATCCTGTTGTACAACGCACACTCAAACTACCCCAACACCCACGTATTTATAGCTGCTATGGTAAAGATTAAAATCACTAATTAAGAATACTGAAAAGACAGGAACTTGTGGTATGGTAATTGTATGGAAATAAAACTGGTGAATAGTGGTGTCATGGCATGTAGTCCAGTAAAAGGATTCTTGTGCATAGTAATCATGTCATAGCATCACATAAAGAAAAGGCAAGAGTATTTGCCTGAGGTTAACGATCACGGAAAAGATGTACGAAATGCGGGCACGAACTCATCTAAGGTGCGACTTGGGATCTGAGTTATACGATCCGCCTAGATAAATTTCATCGATTAACTCATAAATATCTACAAAACTATTGTCACACAACCAAACATAATTATAACAACTTAGGGTTTTAATACTAATTTCCCCTTTTCAAAGTTCACTGTTATCATTTCATTTTTTATTCATATATATTCATATATTTTTTTTCTGAAAAAAAACAGGGATTACAGAAACTTACAGAGAATGAGTATCAAGCTAGGGTTCACTTGCTTCGATGAACTCCAGCAAGGTCGATCTGGTGTCAGGGAGTCTTCGGCGAGGTGCACGAGGTGGACGAGGGTTGCTGTGGTGGGTTAGGGTTCGGTCAGTTGGTGGTTGCAGGGGTTTTGTTGGAGTGGATCGAGGGGGTTGCTGGAGGGGATCGACTTGCTGCAGCGATCGATATGAACGAGGAATCGGTGGTTCGTGGAGGCGCCGGTGGGAATGAAGACGAGGGCGAGGGTGAAGGCGACGGCGAAGGGGTGATGGGTTGTTGAGTTGGGCTTGGAGTTGTAGTCGGGGTGAAGGAGAGAGAGAGAAGGAGGTGGATGAGGGGAGAAGGTCGAGGTCGGGGGAAGGCGGCGACGGCGACGGCTAGGGTTAGGGCTTTCAGGAGCGAAGCGGTGGTGAGGTGAGGAGAAGAACGAGGAGAGAGAGAGATGTGAGAATGAGAGATAGAGAGAGATTTTCGTTGTATATATAAAATATTTTTATAAATATATTTATAAAGATACATATCTTTAATTGGTTGCATTTAGAGATTCGGTGCAGATTTTCTCGTTCTCATTTTAACAGTAAACAAATACGAAAAATGTTATTTTGCTGACACTAAGATAATATTATTTATATAATATAAAAACTGAATATTTTCCCATATCAAAATTGCTTACAGTAAAAAAATCCAAAATAAAATATATTAGCGGCCAACTAAAAGTTCAAAAATTATGGAAAAAGAATCTTGATAAACTTTTGAATTATTGCATTCAAATAGGGTTGTTATAGTTTCTTGTCTGAGCATTTCACTAATACACATTCCATACCACATGAACCACTAACCAAGGGCTGGGAGATACATACGGGAAATGGTATTATAATATCTAGTCGAGAATGTAGATCATGTCCGGTTGTAGTGTGTGGCAGGGAATTCTATGCGAATTTCCTTCTGATTGGGATAGGCAGTTACGACGCAATTATCGGGATGGATTGGATGAGTACCTTCCATGCAGTTATCGATTGCCGTGCAAGGAATGTGATCTTCCGCATTCCCAATCACCCGGAGTTTATTTTCGAGGGCGGAAGCGAATCTTTGGAGCCAGCCAAGTACAGAGCCAAGCCCAAGGAGCTGACAGCTATGGAGATTGATGAGAGCCCAGCCCCAGAGATTGTTCGGGACTTTCTGGACGTATTTCCTGAGGATCTACCAGGTCTACCACCTCCTCGCATCTTGGAGTTCTCGATCGATTTGACTCCAGGTACGACACCGGTATCCAAGGCCACATATAGGATGGCACCAGTTGAGTTGGCGGAGTTGAAGAAGCAAATTGAAGAGCTATTGGAGAAGGGATTTATTCGGCCGAGCGCTTCACCGTGGGGTGCACCAGTTCTGTTAGTAAAGAAGAAGGATGGATCGCTGCGAATGTGTATAGATTATCGGGAGCTGAACAAGGTCACCATAAAGAACAAGTACCCATTCCCGCGCATCGACGACTTATTCGATCAACTAAGTGGGGCCAAAGTATTCTCGAAGTTGGATCTACATTCTGGATATCACCAAATCAGAGTAGCAGCTGAGGATGTATGCAAGACAGCTTTCAGGACCCGATACAGACATTACGAGTTCCTTGTGATGCCGTTCGGTGTTACCAATGCCCCAACGATATTCATGGACTTGATGAACATGGTGTTTGCAAAGTACTTGGACACGTTTGTCGTTGTGTTTATCGACGACATACTTGTCTACTCAAAGACCCGGGAGGAGCATGCTGAACATTTGCGCACGGTTCTACAAATTCTTCGGGAAGAGAAGCTGTATGCGAAGCTAAGCAAGTGTGAATTCTGGCTTGACAAGGTTCGGTTTTTGGGACATATTGTTTCGGGCGAAGGCATCTCGGTGGACCCGGCAAAGATAGAATCTGTCATAGATTGGCCAACGCCGAAGTCAGTGGCCGAGATCAGGAGTTTTCTGGGATTGGCGGGTTATTATCGGAGATTCGTCAAAGACTTCTCAAGAATTACTGAACCATTGACGTGGCTAACACGGAAGGATGTACCGTTTGCGTGGACAAAGGAGTGCACTAAGGCATTTGACACGCTGAAGCAGAAGTTAACCACGACGCCTATTCTTACAGTACCAGATGATTCCGGTGGTTTGGTGATACACAGTGATGCCTCAGGGAAGGGTTTAGGCTGTGTTCTGATGCAGCACGGCCGAGTGGTTGCTTACGCCTCTCGACAACTGAGAAATCACGAGAAGAACTATCCTACGCATGACTTGGAGTTAGCTGCAGTAGTCTTTGCGTTGAAGATTTGGAGACACTATCTATTGGGCGAGAAAGTGGAGGTGTACACGGATCATAAAAGTTTGAAGTACGTCTTCACTCAGAAGGAACTAAACATTAGGCAGCGCCGATGGCTAGAGCTGATGGCAGATTATAAATTGGACCTTCAGTATCACCCGGGGAAGGTGAATGTTGTACCAGATGCGCTCAGTCGCAAACCATCATGATGTTGACCGGTCAGAGGAGCATTATTGAGGACTTCCAGAGACTCGAGCTTGAATTCGTTACACCGGGCGCACTCAGTCAACTTTGGCAACTGCAGGTGCAGTCTTCTCTGGTGGATCGCATCAAGGCTGCACAAGCGGATGATCCCCGATTGCAAAGTTTCGAGCGCAAGTGGAAGCTGGGATGAGAACAGACTTGATCATACATGAAGATGGCTCTCTAAGATTCGGTAGCAGACTCTGCGTACCCAAGGGAGATGTTCGAGAAGAAGTACTGGCTGAGGCGCATAGTTCGGCTTATTCTGTGCATCCGGGAGGTACAAAGATGTATCGGGATCTAAAACAACACTTTTGGTGGAACGTAATGAAGCGGGAAATTGCGAGGTTCGTATCCAGGTGCTTGGTATGCCAGCAGGTGAAGGCGGAGCATCAGAGGACAGCGGGATTGTTACAACCACTGCCAATACCAGAATGGAAGTGGGAGCACATTACCATGGATTTCGTGACAGCCTTACCACGGAGCCCTAGGGGCAATAACTCCATTTGGGTTATCGTTGATCGCCTCACGAAAGCTGCACACTTCATACCATTCCGAGTGGGACAGTCGACAGAGTCACAGGAAGAGAGATATATGCAGGAGATAGTGCAACTTCACGATGTTCCAGTCAGCATTGTGTCAGATCGGGACACCAGATTCGTGTCGCACTTTTGGAGGAGCTTACAGGAGAGTTTGGGTACCCGCCTCAAATTCAGCACAGCTTATCACCCGCAGACGGATGGACAATCCGAGCGTACGATTCAGACGCTTGAGGATATGTTGAGAGCTTGTATGTTGGACTTTCAGGGTTCCTGGGAGGACCATCTGCATCTAGTCGAGTTTTCTTATAACAGCAGTTATCAAGCTAGCATTCAGATGGCCCCTTTCGAAGCACTTTACGGGTGGAAGTGTCGATCTCCAGTGTGTTGGGATGATGTGGGAGAATGAAGATTACTGGGCCCCGAACTCATTGTTCAGACAGTCGACAAGGTCCAAATGATCATGCAGCGTATTAAGACGGCTCAGGATCGACAGAAGAGTTGGGCAGATACCAGCGCAGGAGACGGATTTATCTTTCGAGCTCGCGGAGATCTGGTCTGGAGTACTTTTCTTTCTTTACTGCTTTCCATAAAAGAGATCGTGTAATTGAACTTGGTTAGTAACTCTTCTTGTTTATTTGTAATTTGTGAACCATGGATTTTAATGTAATAATTTAGTGATGTAATTCCTTTACTGCTGTGCTTTATTTACTGATTACCATGTAATGCTAGAAGCCGAAGTGTGACTATGGCGGGATTATTCCCTGACCGTAGGAGCATGGCTGGCCTAGTCATCCCTCGTTTTCCGTATTTTGGGAAGCGGGGCGTGACATGGACTTCAAACGCCGTTAAAGTATTCCAAACCCAAGAGTATAGCCCCCAAAGACTTGGAAACACGGCCTCCCATAGACAGATTGCATGTGCTAGTAGACATGATTCAAGTACTAAGGGACTCCTGGGATTCCATTGAATTCATACTCAAACTATCCAAACACCCATGTTTATTGGCCTATGATTAATATTACGAGTCTTGATCGAATCCATGAATAAAAAGATGATGTATAGTATCAAGATTGAGTTCATGTCAAGATCATGTGGTCATGTCAAGTGCAAGTCATATCATTTGTATTTATGGTTCGAGTCAAGTCGGTTCAAGTGTATATATTGGATTTAAGTATTCATGTTAAGTTCAAAAATTCGTGTCAAATTCAAGTATTTGTGTCAAATCCTGTATTCATGTCAGGTTAAGTTGATTCAAGCATGTAATATGCTTAGCATCAGTCATGTGGAATATCATGTATTGGGTTACATATGAGTCAGTATTAAAGCAATATGATTTATGTGAATATATGAATTTTATATCGGGGGATAATCAAGTGATAATATTGATTATTTCTGGCTTTCCGAGGCTCAAGAGAGAATAAGTTATTTAAACCCATCCGTTACATAAATACCTTAAAAAATAGTTGTTTTTATGGATTCTAGGTATTTATGTGAAAACATATCATTTGAAAACTTTGTGGTATTTATATAAAATAAACAACTAAATTCTCAAGGGATTTTTATGTAAAATATTATAATTTAAATTCTCAAGAATGTTTTGATAATAATATTATTTAGAATGTCGAGGCGTTTGATAAAAAGTATACTTTTATAAAGTTATAGTATTTTAATGAAAATCCCAGCATTAGGGTGTTATAGTAAAAACTACCCTTTGTAGAGTTAAAGGTATTTTCTTGATAAAGTTAATTTTAATCTTGTTCTCCTGAATACAAATGATAAATTATGGGTAATAACTAATTAATTTAAATACTAACATCTTTTCTTTTATGTTAATTTTATGGAAATTATTTTAAAGTTTTCTTTTATTTCTTTTCACGACCACGCTCAATGAAGCTTGCTGCGTCTTACTCTATTAGATCCGAGATGTGCTATAACTAGTACCATCATAATATGGTTCCCCTAAATAGGGTTGTAAAGACGAAATTCGCAAAAGAAAAGGTTTAAGGTAAATTCTAATTTAATGCTTCGAGGGTGTTATGTGCAAAGTTAAATTAATACGACTTTTAATATATTTAGGATCTTCTAGAGTATGTGTGGGGTAAGTCGTTACCCTGTACGTTATCTACACCAACATATCACAAAACTAACATTGGCAAAAAAAAAACAATATGGTATTTATTCGCTATTGTTTTTCTTTTATAATTTACATTTTATTTTAGTGAATCTCATTTAGGGTTGTATAAGGTGTATGGTGGTTGATTACTCATATTGTATATACTAACAACTAATGAAATTGTGTGAAAATCGTTATGCAAAACTAAAAGTACTAAAAGTACTAAAAGTAACGTTTATCCTTTTATAAATAATTGTATGAATTGTATACAATGAACAAATTACTATCACAACATATTTTCCATACTAACGGTGTTCTGCATGGAGAGATTATTAGAATAATACAGATTAACCGTAGTTGTGAGTTTGGATATAGCTTAGTTTAGGACGAAATGAATTTTCTTTTAAAGTAGAAAATGATGAGTAGAAGAGATAAGAGAAGGGGACTTAAGGTTTGCATGTATATTAAAGAGGATGTAGGAGACGAGAGAAGCCGAGATCGAGGAAGATGAGCTTGAGGCTTCTTAATGGTACTTAGCTTCTAAACAAAACTTTAGCTTCTTGAGAAAACAATTTGAGGGAAATTTTATGAATAAATTCAGAGGGGAGGTAGGTAGGATAGCTATTATATATAGTGAAAGGATATAGATGTATGTGAATTAAAAAGAGAGAGAAATTGTAATAAAAATGGTGATAAATGAGCAGTTGAAGAGACTGGCAGTTCTCTGAGTTGATTGGGGAGTTTTGACAGGTGAAAAAGAAGAGACAGGAAGCCAAAGGCCGCACGTGCACTGGATTGGCTCAACTGGGGCACTTGGGGCCGACCAAAAAAGGGTTTGGGCTGCCTGGGCCAGTCAGGTTGGGGCGGTTCGGGTCGGGGTAATTAGCCTATTTATATTTATCTTTTCTGTCAAAACGTTTCGTAACCTCGTGCAATACTCATGCAACTCTTGGGCTTCCAAAACATCAAAAGAAAAAATAATAAAATAATTGTGAAGGTAAGGATTCGAACACGCAAGTTATAGGACAATAGTGGAGTCTTAACCAATGGGCAATAAAAAATTCCATGCTTTTATGGAGATGTGATATAATTTAGTAATTTTTTAAATTCAAAACTTAAACTACAACTAGCATATGATAGCTAGAGTTGTAACAGGTTATCATATATGACACTGGCGTATGAGAAGCGGTGGTGTGTCTCAATAATTAAGAATGGAGATTCTCCAGGCGTATGTCATAAGCGTGTATATTGATATATGTAATACATGACCTCGTTTGATTTCTTCAGGACACGTCATCTGTAGAGATGGAGAATTCAAACTGTTACATAATCCCATTGACTTGATAATATTGTAGTTTTCGATTTGTTGATAAATAAGTTTTGATACGATGGCCAATTTTGCCGTTTAGACATGAACAAGAAACCTGAAATATTAGACTACTTGAATGCATTTAGGAAAACTATGCATGTCTAGATAGAATCTGACATTCTCATATTGATGAGAATAAGTTTACCGTCCAATCCTATAAAAACGTCAAATCATGTACATGTATTTTGGAAATTGGTTTTTCAAAATTATATTATTATATTTATTTTCGAAATGAATTTATTATGTTCATGAATAATTGAAGATTTGGGTTTGAGTGATTATGTAATACCCTGCCCCTTTCGTACCAAAATCGGTATTCTGTTACTTTATAATCTTATGTATTCTATTTATAACTTTATGTATCCGAAACCTAAAAAAAAGAAGAATCTCTTTTAACCCAAACTCAGACTTTCCCCTAGCCCCGCAGCCCGGCCTCTTTAGTTTCTCCATTCTCTTATTATTTTCATTTTGGAACCCCAGCACAGCCCACTTCTTTTATTTAAAATCTTAAACCCAACCTTATTTTCCTTTACAGCCCAAGCTCCCGGCCCACTCTCTTAATTTCCCTATTTTCCTCATAATAAATTCCAACCGGGCCCGTTCCCAATTTCCTTTAATTCATTTATTTTTCTTTTCCCTTCAGCCGGCCCGTTTCCTCTTGGCTTTTTTTTCTTTCAATTTAAATTTAATTTTTCCTTAAGCAGGCCCAGCTCACTAAGCCCACTCTATTTTTTTATATAAGGAAATCCTTATTTAATCTGCGGCCCAAGATTCTAAGTCCAGCCCACAAAACTCTTTAATTTTCACCAAGCCCAACTTTCCCCAGCCCGTTCTTTTTCCATTTAAATCAATTTCCTTGCGCTGGCCCGGCCCGCTCATCCCCTCACCCGCGCCCGCTTCGACCCGACCCGACTCTATTCATCTTCTCCCCCAACGGCTATTTCCTCAATCCCGCGCACGGTTCCTTCGCGACCACGTCGCCGCGTTTCTCGCCTCCACCGACCCTCACGCTCACGCTCGCGCTGCTGTTACCCCCCCACGACGCGCACCCTCTCTCTAACCCCCATCGCCTCCGTTCTCTCTCACTCGTTCTCCTTCCTCCTCCTCTCTCACTCTCACACTCTCGAGTCCCTGCACTCAACTCCCGGCGACGACGACGACCAATTCCCATTCTTTCATCACCTCACCGTCGCTCGCCTTCACCTCATCATATTCACCCTTGCCCTCAGCCTCGTCGCACCCGAGCTCTATACCGCCTGCACCCGAGCCGATTTTTCCCACCATCGTCTCAATCACCGCCGGCATCACCAATCACTCCGACCTCGCCTCCCTCCCTCTCTTCGCTCACCTCCTCGGCATCACTCTCCCCCTCTTTTTGTTTCCTCTATACCCTCCCTCTCTCTTCCCCTGCTCTCTCTCTCTCACACTCTGCATACTCTTTCTCTCTCTGTTCTCTGTCTCACACTCATTCCTCTCTCTCTCTCTAATCCCTTACTCTCTATCCCTCACTCTCATTCCTCTCTCTCCTTCTCAGTATTCCCCCCCTCTCTCTGATTCTCTCTCATTTCTCTCTCTCTCTCTCTCTCTCTGCTCACACTCTTTCTCTCTTTAAATTTTCTCCATCTCCCCTCCAACTCTCAACCGTCTCTCCCTCTTCCATCAACCAATCACCACCATAACATCGTTTGAGATAGCAACAGCCCGTCATCAAGCCGTCGTTGCCGAGACTCGTGTTCGAGCCAAGTCAAGTTGCCGAGCCGCGCGTGTGTCGCGATCGTGCCATTGCCGCTGCCGTACCTTCGCCGACACGTGTCCAGGCAAGTATTTTACTTGCTTACATGCTATTTACCTAAATTACGATCTTTAATTACATATATCATAAAGTTGCAAGTTTAGATTAATTATGTGCCATACCTTTCGACGCGTGTTCCCAAAGAAAATACTTTTCTAAATTGACGGAACTGGATTAATTACTGTGGCCCTTGCTGTGATGAGTACCTTGTGCAAGTTTCGCTGGAAAATATGACCGTTAACGACTAAAACAACTACCCCCAAGTTTAATCGTAAAACTGTACTTTTATTGTACCTGAAAACCGTTAAATTCACCATAAATTATATACACACTAGAATGGTGCGTTCGAGGGCTCAAATCGAAGCCAACTCGACGAACTTTAACCCTATACTAGTTTCCAGATATTCCTATACTCAAACCATGATAATATTTGGATCGGAGTGCGACTCTGGACTGCAGTCCAGAGCGACTCCAATTGTTGCTTTCTGTTCCGAAATGGGTACCACAGGTTTCCCTTAACTCGTAGGTTGCGGAACTCTGCTGTTTACTGTAGGTGAACATTTTAGATAGATAACATAAGTGATTTCATTCTGTTTCGTTATCGTTTGTTATTTATTCTATAATTTAAAAGATCGGGACGCATAACAGTCCCAACAGAATCAGAATTAACATATTAATAGTAAACAGTGCATATTTCCTAACGTACAGACGCGATCAAAGATCCGTCTGTTGCGTTGAAAACCTTACTGAAAACCCTATATTTCATCCAACTGTAGCGTCGCTAATATCTGATCCCAACTGGGATTAAAATACGTTGCAAAACGGACTTCTGATTCTGAAACCGGATTTCCAGCCGCGAACGCTTAAAATGAAATGGTTATAATTAGTGATCCTGGAACCCGATTGGCATGAAACCAAATTAGATGGATAGATAACTGAACATACTAATTATTACCTGTTTATAGTTTCGCTAAACTATACACGTACGTTTCATGATAAATCGTGCAAGTGATAGAATACTGTTTTTATGACACCTTAATCGTGCATCATATACTGTTTACGTATCATATCATACCCATATCATTGCAGTGATTACCTAGTGATATCGTGCATTTACCCGGTGTTAGATTTTAGTGATGATTGTGGTAAGTATGTCAGTGTTCGTGTATCCGTGAAAAAAGTGAAAGTGATACGTACTTGTGCACAATCAGCAACCCTATTATTCTATTGCATTGTCGACGTCTGTGGGATGTGTGTACGTGTGACTATAAGTGGTATGAGACACTTATGGAAGTGCTTGCACGGGTGTCACAGATAAGGCACCAGACTCTGCCATTTATCTTAGGTATTAGTCGGGACGTGCTTGATGGAGGTCCTGCCTCCAATTCTCGCGCAGACTTGTCACGGATCGATTAGTATTTAGGGTTATGGTTAGCGTTTGATGTAGACCACGGGGTGTGGGGTAGTTTAAGTGTGAGTTCAACAGAATCTCGGGAGTCCCATACCGGCTTATATATTTAGGGAGATATATGGAGATTTACAGGGTATGTGATATTCACCGTGATATACATGTTACATGTTGGGCCCGTGGTCCCTTGCCCTTGGGTTCTACCCTTGGGCGGAGGACACTCGCGAGTGGTTGATTCTCACATTTGGACTGACGATAGGCTTAGTGACCTGTACAGTGAGACTTAGAGACTGATAGGGATATGGACATTTATATACCTTATATACTGTGTTGACATACGTGACATATCATTCTACTGCTTTACTGCTCCGCTGCATTGATTATTGTACATTCATATTCATGCTGTCATTGATTTACTGTTTCACATATCTGTTACCACTGTTAGAATTGTCACATGATTTTATATATATTATATTGCTATTGTGTCGCTCTGACGACCTGAGTATGCATGCTCAGTGTGAGGAGAAGATTTAGCCTGGACAAGAGCTAGACGTGCATCACAGACTCCTTGACTTGCCATTCGGAGTTACATTCATTTGTTTCCCATCAGGTCAGTTTATATTATTGTTTCTTTCAGTTACTGCATTTCTCATTACCTGCGCATCATTTACTGTTTACCATGAAAAACTAGAAGCCGAAGTGTGACTACGGCAGGACATTTCCTTGACCGTAGGAGCATGGCTGGCCTTGTTTATCCCTCATATTCCGTATTTTGGGAAGCGCGGCGTGACATGGTTTAGTTGGTATCAGAGCCAGGTTTTGCATCGATTGGGATTGCAGTTTTCCGTGTATAGTTTGGCAATCTAAGACATCCCTCGGTTTAGGTTGTAAACTTGTCATTCTTGATCCATATTCACATCGTGTGTTCAGCTATCCATTCGCTATGGTTTCGGGTGACTTGACAAGATCACGTGGTTGCAATTGCACTACCGTACTCTATTCAAGTGACTTAAAGTCATACAGTTGATTCCCCACCTGTAATAAATTCATCACCTCTGATATTCTTGAATCTTTGTCCTATCCATATTATATTTTGATTCGTTTAGCTTTTGACTTATATCATTCGCAAAATTGTTGTCTCAGGATCATGTCTTCCAACGACTCTTCATCCATATCCGCTCCCCAGAATCAGACCATCGAGATTCTGAGTGTACTGCAAGGTCTAAAGGAAGCCCAGGAGCGAACAAACGACTTGTTGGCTGAAGGACTGAGAAGGCAGGTGAATCAGACACCAGCGGGAGTCTCCAATCATAAAGGGATCCCCGTTAGACGAGGAAAAGAGAAGATGATGAAGCGCCAATTTGTTCCCCCGCGACAGAAGAAGCAGAAGACCCCATGTTGTGGGTACTGTAAGAGGCCAGGACATCTTCAGAGGGATTGTCGCCGCGCCCAAGGGAAATGTCTGATATGCGGGTCCAACAAACATCTCATCAACGGTTGCCCAGAAAGGAAGGAACTACAAGGAGGAGATTCGTCCACACTACCCACTTCTGCCGAGTGACGATTATTGCGTAGTTCGCGCTTCGAGGATAAAGCAGACCCAACGCAGGATCCAACTCGCATGACGAGAATGCAGCGGTCTAGCAATCAAAGAAGAATTTTATGTTTTCTACTCTCAGTAATAATGATGTCATCTTTTTATGAATATTTCTTTCCGTTTGAAATCTTGTATCCGCTGAACTTTTGATTGAATGCAATAAAAATTTGAATCGTAATATATGTATCATTCTCTTGCTTTCTCTTTATCTAATTCTATTCATTATCACAGTATTTTAATCTTGATCTTTCAGTTCCTGCAACCGCATGTTTTCCTATAGTTTGTACACTGAGCTTTTTCCTTGATGTATCCCACTGTCTAATCATGACTTTTCTTTTCAGACCATGGCCCACCCTGGAGCAGCGCCGCATCTAGATGAGGATGCACAATCATGCGTTTCCTTAGACCGCGCGCTGATGAGTTCCGACGATGAGATCAACGGTCCCCAAGTCAATTTCGGAAACCACGACCCAGAGGGCGAAGGAGTAGCCGCCCCAGAGTTTGACATGATAGCTGATTCCGACGAAGAAGAAGGAGATCCTGAAGAGAACCCAATAGAGGAAGATCCCGATGAAGACCCGATAGAAGAAAATCCAGTTGAAGAAAATCCCGTGGAAGAAAATCCAGAAGAAGAGAATCACATGGAATCGGACCTCGATGAAGAAGCTCCATCCGAGGAAGAAGGACCAGAAGATCCAGACCCTGCTGTGGAAGAACTTCCAATGGCGATGCCCGCGAGGCGACATGGAAATGGACGCCCCTACCTGAGTGCGCGAGCCTACCGCAACCTACTGAATCTCCACAACCGCGACTGACGGAATTTCTTTTGATGTTGTCTTTCTGGCCAAATAAAATGTGTATAGTTTAGGGCCACTTTCCGTCTTCGAGAATGCCTTGTTTCAGATTTTCTTGAATGAAATAAATCTTCTGTATTCGTAAACCTTTTGATTTTTGGTTCGCTTGATGCTTGTTTATTGCCCTTATCCAATTATTTTCTGCTGAGATCCCTAACTGTCCACCCCTACTCATTGTATAGTTTTCACCCTCGTTTCAATTAGAAAGTACCGTACCCTGATCCTTGGAATGAGCCACCATTCATCCTTCGTCTGTACCCTGTTTGAGATCCTTCTGGGAGGAGGACCTTTCTTATGAAATACCGAGTTCGTTAACTTTTCAAATTTTTGATTCACATGATGTACCGACCAGTATCCTCCCCATACATTTTTCTCCTTATAGTCCTTTACTGCTCACCCTTATTTTCCGTGCTGACCCGATCCCAATCTCCTTGATCTCCAGCCTGAAGCCGTCACACTTCGACCTTTTGTATCAGCCACATTCCATTGTAATCCCTACCCTACCTAGGCCTAGACATGTTTGTGTTTTTCTCTGTTACCCTAACTATATTTAGGGACAGTACTATTCGAAATTTGGTTTTCATTATTTTGTATTTATCGAAGAGTGCGTTTTATTGACTATCCCCGCTTTACGCATTTCAAGTACTTCTCTACTAGTTTTCCTATTATTTTCGATAGCGCAACCTTACACCGCGCACATTTTTCGTTCCGTGTTTCTTATTTTCACTATATGAGTTTTTTACGCTATTTGATCGATACACTTTTCTAAAATGTTTTAACCTACCGACTAATCTTTCACTACTTTATTGTCGTTACTCTATTTTCGAGAATTGTGCCTATGATTACTATTATAAATGGTTGAGCCTTATGCTTATTTTCTGCTTGCTTTAATAGACTTAGATGTGCATATATGTGGGTTTCGACCTTTATCGAACACACTTTGATTATTATTGTTCGTTATTGATACCTATATTCTCGTATACTCGTAGTTGCCCTCATAGTTATTCTTGCCTTATACCTATTTAGACCTACTTTTCCGTATGTTGTTCTTACTTATATATATATATTTTTAAAATTTCTTCGTCCACGTATTTCTAGTAAATGTTTATGTGTTAATTTGCAATATAATAGCTTTCGCGTACGTTTGTATAACTTATCTTTTATTTTAAATTTCGAGGACGAAATTTTTGTAAGGGTGGTATGATGTAATACCCTGCCCCTTTCGTACCAAAATCGGTATTCTGTTACTTTATAATCTTATGTATTCTTTATAACTTTATCTATCCGAAACCTAAAAAAAAAGAAGAATCTCTTTTAACCCAAACTCAACCTTTCCCCTAGCCCCGCAGCCCGGCCTCTTTAGTTTCTCCATTCTCTTATTATTTTCATTTTGGAACTCCAGCACGGCCCACTTCTTTTATTTAAAATCTTAAACCCACTCTTATTTTCCTTTACAGCCCAAGCTCCCGCCCCACTCTCTTAATTTCCCTATTTTCCTCATAATAAATTCCAACCGGGCCCGTTCCCAATTTCCTTTAATTCATTTATTTTTCTTTTCCCTTCAGCCGGCCCGTTTCCTCTTGGCTTTTTTTTCTTTCAATTTAAATTTAATTTTTCCTTAAGCAGGCCCAGCTCACTCAGCCCACTCTATTTTTTTATATAAGGAAATCCTTATTTAATCTGCGGCCCAAGATTCTAAGTCCAGCCACAAAACTCTTTAATTTTCACCAAGCCCAACTTTCCCCAGCCCGTTCTTTTTCCATTTAAATCAATTTCCTTGCGCTGGCCCGGCCCGCTCATCCCCTCACCCGCGCCCGCTTCGACCCGACCCGACTCTATTCATCTTCTCCCCCAACGGCTATTTCCTCAATCCCGCGCACGGTTCCTTCGCGACCACGTCGCCGCGTTTCTCGCCTCCACCGACCCTCACGCTCACGCTCGCGCTGCTGTTACCCCCCCCACGACGCGCACCCTCTCTCTAACCCCCGTCGCCTCCGTTCTCTCTCACTCGTTCTCCTTCCTCTTCCTCTCTCACTCTCACACTCTCGAGTCCCTGCACTCAACTCCCGGTGACGATGACGACGACCAATTCCCATTCTTTCATCACCTCACCGTCGCTCGCCTTCACCTCATCATATTCACCCTTGCCCTCAGCCTCGTCGCACCCGAGCTCTATACCGCCTGCACCCGAGCCGATTTTTCCCACCATCGTCTCAATCACCGCCGGCATCACCAATCACTCCGATCTCGCCTCTCTCCCTCTCTTCGCTCACCTCCTCGGCATCACTCTCCCCCTCTCTTTGTTTCCTCTATACCCTCCCTCTCTCTTCCCCTGCTCTCTCTCTCTCACACTCTGCATACTCTCTCTCTCTCTCTGTTCTCTGTCTCACACTCATTCCTCTCTCTCTCTCTAATCCCTTACTCTCTGTCCCTCACTCTCATTCCTCTCTCTCCTTCTCAGTATTCCCTCTCTCTCTCTGATTCTCTCTCATTTCTCTCTCTCTCTCTCTCTCTCTCTCTCTGCTCACACTCTTTCTCTCTCTAAATTTTCTCTATCTCCCCTCCAACTCTCAACCGTCTCTCCCTCTTCCATCAACCAATCACCACCATAACATCGCTTGAGATCGCAACAGCCCGTCACCAAGCCTTCGTTGCCGAGACTCGTGTTCGAGCCAAGTCAAGTTGCCGAGCCGCGCGCGTGTCGCGATCGTGCCGTTGCCGCTGCCGTATCTTCGTCGACACGTGTCCAGGCAAGTATTTTACTTGCTTACATGCTATTTACCTAAATTACGATCTTTAATTACATATATCATAAAGTTGCAAGTTTAGATTAATTATGTGCCATACCTGTTCGACGCGTGTTCCCAAAGAAAATACTTTTCTAAATTGACGGAACTGGATTAATTACTGTGGCTCTTGCTGTGATGAGTACCTTGTGCAAGTTTCGCTGGAAAATATGACCGTTAACGACTAAAACAACTACCCCCAAGTTTAATCGTAAAACTGTACTTTTATTGTACCTGAAAACCGTTAAATTCACCATAAATTATATACACACTAGAATGGTGCGTTCGAGGGCTCAAATCGAAGCCAACTTGACGAAATTTAACTCTATACTAGTTTCCAGATATTCCTGTACTCAAACCATGATGATATTTGGATCGGAGTGCGACTCTGGACTGCAGTCCAGAGCGACTCCAATTGTTGCTTGCTGTTCCGTAATGGGTACCACAGGTTTCCCTTAACTCGTAGGTTGTGGAACTCCGCTGTTTACTGTAGGTGAACCTTTTAGTTAGATAACATAAGTGATTTCATTCTGTTTCGTTATCGTTTGTTATTTATTCTATAATTTAAAAGATCGGGACGCATAACAGTCCCAACAGAATCAGAATTGACATATTAATAGTAAACAGTGCATATTTCCTAACGTACATACGCGATCGAAGATCCGTCTGTTGCGTTGAAAACCTTACTGAAAAACCTATATTTCATCCAACTGTAGCGTCGCTAAGATCTGATCCCAACTGCGATTAAAATGCGTTGCGAAACGGACTTCTGATTCTGAAACCGGATTTCCAGCCGCGAACGCTTAAAATGAAATGGTTATAATTAGTGATCCTGGAACCCGATTGGCATGAAACCAAATTAGATGGATAGATAACTGAACATACTAATTATTACCTGTTTATAGTTTCGCTAAAATATACACGTACGTTTCATGATAAATCGTGCAAGTGATAGAATACTGTTTTTATGACACCTTAATCGTGCATCATATACTGTTTACGTATCATATCATACCCATATCATCGCAGTGATTACCTAGTGATATCGTGCATTTACCCGGTGTTAGATTTTAGTGATGATTGTGGCAAGTACGTCAGTGTTCGTGCATCCGTGAAAAAAGTGAAAGTGATACGTACTTGTGCACAATCAGCAACCCTATTATTCTATTGCATTGTCGACGTCTGTGGGATGCGTGTACGTGTGACTATAAGTGGTATGGGACACTTGTGGAAGCGTTTGCACGGGTGTCACAGATAAGGCACCAGACTCTGCCATTTATCTTAGGTATTAGTCGGGACGTGCTTGATGGAGGTCCTGCCTCCAATTCTCGCGCAGACTTGTCACGGATCGATTAGTATTTAGGGTTATGGTTAGCGTTTGATGTAGACCACGGGGTGTGGGGTAGTTTAAGTGTGAGTTCAACAGAATCTCGGGAGTCCCATGCCGGCTTATATATTTAGGGAGATATATGGAAATTTACAGGGTATGTGATATTCACCGTGATATACATGTTACATGTTGGGCCCGTGGTCCCTTGCCCTTGGGTTCTACCCTTGGATGGAGGACACTCGCGAGTGGTTGATTCTCACATTTGGACTGACGATAGGCTTAGTGACCTGTACAGTGAGACTTAGATATTGATAGGGATACGGGCATTTATATACCTTATATACCGTGTTGACATACGCGACATATCGTTCTACTGCTTTACTGCTCCGCTGCATTGATTATTGTACATTCATATTCATGCTGTCATTGATTTATTGTTTCACATATCTGTTACCACTGTTAGAATTGTCACATGATTTTATATATATTATATTGCTATTGTGTCGCTTTGACGACCTGAGTATGCATGCTCAGTGTGAGAAGAAGATTTAGCCTGGACAAGAGCTAGACGTGCATCACAGACTCCTTGACTTGCCATTTCGAGTTACATTCGTTTGTTTCCCATCAGGTCAGTTTATATTATTGTTTCTTTCAGTTACTGCATTTCTCATTACCTGCGCATCATTTACTGTTTACCATGAAAAACTAGAAGCCGAAGTGTGACTACGGCAGGACATTTCCTTGACCGTAGGAGCATGGCTGGCCTTGTCTACCCCTCGTATTCCGTATTTTGGGAAGCGGGGCGTGACAGATTAGGCGATTTTATGTTGCTTAGTTAAAAGACTTGAAGAAAAGTAATTTGATATTGGAAGGGAATGCATATAAATTAATGTTAATTATTATCTCACATTAGAAAAAGACTTTATGAACAATTGGCATGATAAGAGTTTGATTGTTAAATTAAAATTGTTAGTTGATTAATTGCAAATTAATTAAGATTGACAATTGGTTCTTAATATGAGACTCAATTGGTTCCACCGTAAAGTCTTAAGGTTGAAGAGCAAACAAAAACAAAAAAGAGAATAAGTAATAAACACAATATGCTGTGTTAGCGAGTTTAATCCCACATTGGAAAAATGAGAAATATGTTTTGTACCACAACCCTATAAAAAGATAGCTATAGCAGGCAATAAAAAATAAGAAAAATATGATTAAAAATATTATTATAAATCCCTCTCTTAAAATAAAAGGCTTTCTATTGACCTAGTTTTTATTTGCATCCCATGCAAGGTGGTGGACTTGATTGGAGAATTCTGCAATTGTTGTAGTTTGAAAAGATTATTATTTTGCTAATGGATTTTTAAATCTGCAAAGCTATATTTTTTATTATTCATATTAATGAGATCTTATGTATCGTTTCCGCTGCTATATGCACCTTCAGATTTAAGGGGGAAAAGGGAAATTGGTTTGGCTTGAAAACTTAAGTTTCTACCTCCCCACATGGAGCATTAATCTTCAATGGCACAAAATCATTAGCTGGTGTTTCACCTGTGTTCATGATTCCAATAGGAGCAATTGCTTCGGGAGCAGCCCTGTCAGAATGAACCTTGCAGGGTTTGGTATCAAAGGATTGGTCATTGAAATATGATTGTGAAATATGTCTTTAAGTCATAGATTATTGAAAAGTTTTTCACCAGTTTGATACTTGCAAAGCTGAAACTTTTACGAAATTACAAGTTATTTCAAGCTATCACATTTATCAGAATGTAGTAGCTATCTAATAAGTGTAGCAGTTTACCTTATAAATGTTTCACTTATTTATTAAGTGTAGCAATTATCTGCTAAATGTAGCATTTATCTTCCAAAAGTTGACAAGAGTAATACGGGAATATTAAAAACTAAAAAACAATTGGTTGTGTACTATAAAAACTTAAACCTATAACTTTTGTATTTAGAGAGTTTTTGACGGGTTTTTTTGAGCCCAAGGAGCTTTTTCAATTGTTTTTCAAATGCTGGGGGCTAGACCTGTTTCTTCCTAAAAAAATTTATGCTTAAGAACCTTATGTTTAAATGTTGACAGATTCTCATAAAAAACACTCGTTTCAATAGAACAACTCCACATTGATTCTTTCCAATGGAGAAAATCCAATACATAACTCATACAGTAGTGAAATCATTATATACAAGCTTCAAAGTTTTTAGTTTTAACACTAACATCCATTCATCTTGACACTAAAGGTTATTTTTTTATTACTTTAATTTCGTCCCGTCATTTTGTAAAATCTTAAAAAGCTCCCAAAGTGCAGAGCAATTTCCCCCCCTACTAAATCAAAATTTTACCTGCCTTTTGTTCTTGCAATAACCCACTTTAAATATCAGGATAATATGTAACGTCCCTTTTACAAATTGTTGTATAAAAACCGAAGAGTTTAAATTAATAATTTAAAACCAAAGTTATTAGGTATATAATTTCAATTTTTAAACTGTAGATCTTAGGAGTTAAATAATGCAATGATCAGAAATTTGGTAGCATATAAAAATAAAAATGTCGGTTAATAAAAAAATAAATTCATACAAAGCTTACCAAAGCCTATCCTGCATGGAGTTCCTATGGCATCCAAAAAATACACTCTCTATGATTTTTTTCAACAATCGGCACCCATCATCATCATCTTTATAATGTAAGACGTGGATATATCAAATTTCATATGATTTCATCACTTTTTCATCGTTGATTTAGTGGGTGCAAAATTAACGGTTTACCGACATTAAAACATTCTACATTACTAATTCAACGGTGAAAATATGGTGGAATCACGTGAAATTCGGTGTATCCATATCTTATATGATAAAGATGATGGGTGCCTATCGTCGAAAAAATTCATGAGAGGTACCGATTTTTGACGCCAATTAACAAAAAAAACCTCCGTACTCTTTTCTCTGTTATTCTCATCCTATATTATCACCCAGGGTTGACCCAAGGAGAACGGGTCCGTGCAAAACCCCGGACCCATAAAGCACACGGTCTCTAAACTAGAATTCAACGATGTAATGCTCCGGGTCGAATTTAAGTCAGTTTGGAGTTAGGATCCGACCCGATCCATTTGGAACCTAATACACGTCTTCAGTTTTCTACCAGCTCTAAACCAGTTGACGCGAATTCTACTTAATTTCATGCGTTAAAAATTCGATTTTTCCCCCAATTCTTCTTTTTCTTCTCTAGAATTTGTTCCTTGTCTTCGCCGTGACGCTGGATTAGGGTTCGGCGTCACGGCCCTTATCACATCTCTCACGAGGTACTCTCTCTCTCTCTCTCTCAATTTGTGGATTGTTCATTGAAAATGTTTGATTTTGAAGTTATCAGCTTCGGTTGAATCTGATTATAGTTTAATCAATCGGTTAGGTCACCGATTGGTGAATGTGGAGGATTTATCATCTGCTTCGTTTATTTGGTGATCCCCAGAGACAAGGTCAGTTTTTTCCCTCATTCTTGCTTTAGTTCATGATGAATTAACCTAGTTTTTCTTGCTTGTGATACCCAATTTTAGCAATTGATGAATAGGATCTGTTTAGGACTATGAATAGATTCGATACTGCAAGTGTCAAGTGATAATGAGCCAAGATTTTTTTTTATTTTATTTATTTTTTGTGTTTCTTTTGACGGTGACTTGTGTCTTAGTATTAATTCAAGCCTCCCACCGACCAAGCTTTCGGTGGCAAGCTCATGATCCATTGCCCTTCAACATAAGAATTATATGACCGTTAAGTCTTTGCCGAGCATAATATTCCCCTCACGCCATTCCACCATGGCTATGATGTGATGCGATCTCAAGAGATCGAAATTGCCATGACAAGTGCTATTGAGAACAATGTTAACTATATAGGACTATAGGAGTTATTAATGCCCTTATTTTAGGTAACCAAAACAGCCATTCCTAAGGATAGAGATGAAATATCAAGTCGTTACAGAACAGCTGAATGACTGCATCAACTGCATGAAGAGTGTTAGCTTCCAAAAATGGTACCTTTCTCAAAGAATTGATTCAAAATGTTCACATTCTTAGATCTTGGCAGATCCGGATCAGGGACAGTCTTCTTGTCCTTCAAGAATTTAACACCAGGTTTCCTCTCATTTCCCAAATTAGCTCCAGAGCTAGAGTGGCATCCAGAAGAAGAAATTTCCAAAGCTAGGGCTAGAGCCGAAATTGATTGAGGTTAGACTAGAGAACCCACATCCAAACCCATTCATTACTTTGTATAAAACAAAACCCCCAACTCATGAGCCACATAAAAGCCATTAATTTCTCTTTCGTCAGCTATGAGAATGCCTCTAAGGTTTTTGAGTCTTCCCTCCCCCCCACTCTTCTCATCCACATGATCTTAATCTCAATTCTCCTCCATTATCGACTTTATCAATTCACGTGATCCCAAGTTCCTCATTCTCCGGTACCATCATAATAGAAATATTAGATCCTCTCTTCTACGCGATCTTCAGCACTTCATCTTGAGGTCCAATGCTTCTCCTCCTCCTCCTCCTCCTCTCTCTCTCTCTCTCTCTCTCTCTCGCGCGCGCGCATGCACACACACATCTTGGGATTGTAAATTAACTTATTTCGATGTTCATTGATTGTGATTTATTTATTGAAATTTAAATTTGGGATGTGTTTATTGTGTTTTAGGACTATGAATAATGTGGCTCATTAATTTTGAGGGATGAATTTGTGACTATGATTTGGAATGTGAGATTAATTTACTGATAATGTTCTGAAAAATTACTAGGATTTGGGACTGAAGTAGCTAAATATTACTAGGACTTGAGGTTGAATTTCAATAAATCTGAAGTTAATCTCAGTTTTATATCTGAAATCAAATTTCAGTTTTACTGAAGCTAAACTTTTCTTGTTAGATCAATTTTAAAATACAACAGTTTCTTGGCCGACTTTCCCCAATGAATCCTTCCATCATTCAACATGAAAATTTTCAGAACATGATTCGGACATATGACATTTAGAACATTGATTTCTCGCAGTTGTTTATATATCTATCTGTTGTATGTGTTGATCATCCAGTTTCAATTTGTATCTGTCAATTGCTTTGCATAGAGTGCTTGCTTTGCTCATTTGGATTCACACGTGTATTATCAGTTATCATTCTCGTCCTGCATCATAGACCATGTCTCACCAATAGTTTTCATTTATGCCATGGATTACTGTGGAGACTCTGAACTACAGCAATCATATAGCTAACCATGCATAGAGTATGCGTCCATGAATATTGAAAGCAGGTTCCCTTGATAATGGTTTTCTCAGTAACTTTTGCTTGCATGCCTATATAGGCATCCTGAGGTTGTTCTTTATGTTGACTGTCCTTCAGTATATCATTGAGCTTTCGTTATTGTGCAACATGAATTGTTTGATTTAGATATAATATTTCCTAGTATCCGCATGTGATTTCTATTGCTGTTGATGATATGCTAGTTACATAGAATTTTTCACAATAAAATAGATCCTTGTTCTGCTTTCTAGCATCCATTGCATTTTGCTTCCATTGTTTACTGCATTACGATGCTATTATCTCTTTATTTTCAAGTAGAAATCAATTATCTGATACAGACTTCTACATTCCACAATGTGGATCATCTTAGATATCAATACTCAATAGTAATAAAACAATCATTGGCATCAGAGGAACAAAGATAGGGGGTTCCTTTTGACGACATTGGGGGATAACCATTCCAACTTTTTTCTCAATAGATATTGGGTAGAATCTATTTGGATTTTATATCTTATACATCTGTATCACAATGCACTTGACCACTTGCTAAATGCCTCATTGGTTCATGCACTATGTAGTTTGTTAGTCTCTTGTTTTGACACAAGTGCCACATATACTGTTAATCCCTTCACGCTTTAG
This sequence comes from Agapanthus africanus, assembly GCA_030015575.1. Lineage (NCBI taxonomy): Eukaryota > Viridiplantae > Streptophyta > Magnoliopsida > Asparagales > Amaryllidaceae > Agapanthus > Agapanthus africanus. Next base: position 194,824,476 of record JASDDO010000024.1, on the reverse strand, counting down.
CATTTTTAACCATTCAAGATATAATGGAGCTGAATGCAACTTTTGAATACAAAGTGAGTTTTAACTTTTGGTTTCTCTTTCTTTTTTCTGATCGATACCTGCTTAAAGATTAATTTCTTGCAACTTTTGAATACCGTCCCTTGCTCTGGTAATTTAACTAATCAGTTTGAATTGTTTTCCTGTTTGGATTTTATTAGATACTTGAACCCATAGCTTGTGGTAGAGATTCCTTTTTGTGCTTGTACCAATAATATTTTACATTTCTTCATTGAAAATTGATATAAAGCTTTTGATCACTAAATTTTGTTCCACGATCATATTCACTTGTATTCTGTTCATTTAATCTTCAGGTCGACCTGGACCATCTACCGTTTTGGATTGAATGACGCCTGCTAGCTTCAGAACTATTTTTTCTTAGACAAGCAAATAAATAGCGGCAACGGCTGGTTTTTTTCTTGTATATGGAACACACAGATTTCCATATATTATAACACTAGAATATCAATATTTCACTTTAATCATGACAAGAGCGGAATTTCCGAAACGCTATGTAATCGTTCTTCTGACCTTCATTTGCACAAACGTTTGCTACATCGAGCGTATGGGCTTCTCAATTGCGTACACTGTAGCTGCAGATGCCCTCGACATAGATCAATCAAGCAAAGGTCTAATCCTATCAACATTCTATTGGGGATATGTTGTCTCACAAATCCCTGGAGGTTGGGCATCACAAAAGATAGGCGGGCGACGAGTTCTCCTCGTATCATTCGTATTTTGGTCGTTAACTTGCTTTCTAATTCCATTGGATCCAAAACAAGTCAACTTACTTGTAATTGCTCGCTTGCTCATTGGGGTGGCACAAGGTTTTATTTTTCCCTCGATACATACAGTCTTAGCCCAGTGGGTCCCACCCCATGAGCGGTCCCGTTCTGTGTCACTAACAACTTCAGGAATGTATCTTGGTGCAGCTTGTGGCATGCTTTTGTTACCAAGTATTGTAAAGTTTAAGGGCCCACAATCTGTTTTCCTTGTTGAGGCTGCATTAGGTGGGCTTTGGTCTATTTTGTGGGTCAACTTTGCTACTGACCCACCTCGTTCAGATTTGCCAGTTACGAAATCAAAGGAAAAGATGAAAGCTCATACAGATAAAATTCCATGGAAAAAGATATTCTTTAGTTGGCCTGTTTGGGCAATCATTGTGAATAATTTCACGTTCCATTATGCATTATATGTTCTTATGAACTGGCTACCGACTTATTTCGAGTTGGGTTTGAAGCTCAGCCTTCAGGATATGGGCTCGTCAAAAATGCTGCCTTATCTCAACATGTTTATATTTTCCAATATAGGCGGGGTAGTCGCAGATCATTTAATCACGAGAAGGATTTTATCTGTGACTAGAACTCGAAAGCTTTTGAACTCGTTAGGGTTTGTTATTGCTGCCTTTGCTTTGATGGGGCTACCAATGTTTAGAACTTCTACTGGAACTGTGTTTTGTTCTTCGATTTCTTTAGGGTTTCTGGCTCTTGGGCGGGCTGGATTTGCAGTTAATCATTTGGATATTGCTCCGAGATATGCAGGGATTGTGATGGGAGTTTCGAATACAGCGGGGACTTTGGCTGGTATTGTTGGTGTTAGTCTTACTGGAAAAATTCTTGATTCTGCGAAAAATGCTAATATGGATATCTCGAGCCCTGAGAGTTGGAATTCTGTGTTCCGCATTCCTGGATATCTTTGCATATTGAGTTCGATATTTTTTGTAGTATTCTCGACGGGGGAGAGATTATTTGAATAACATAGATCCATGGCGGAGAGAATTATTTATCGGGATATCAATTTATTTATTTTGTTCCATTGGTGTAGTTGTGTCCTAGAGGCAATTTTCAAGACTGATAATGTGAGAAGCATCTCAAGATCTAATTGAAATTTTTAGTCTTGTGTAAACTTATTTGTAACACAGCTCAATTTTCTATATAATGATGCTATACACTTCATCAAGACTTGAGTTGGAGTTAATTGCATGTTCTTCCTCTGAATGAATTGTTCATTTGCTGCAACTTTACTCATAATAAAACTCAAATCTATATCGAAGCAGAATAATCGTGTATTCTGAAAGAGATTTTATGGCCATGCTGCTAGGAAACTGGAGCTCTGGCGATTTCCTTTCGTGTCCCTGGACTATCTGTGGTTGCTCTGCATATATTGTATCCTCGGCCATCAATGAGGCAACACCTCCTTGTTCCAGTTTTTTCTGCATTTATCCAATATTGATTGCTAGATAGAGTTTTATGAAGAGCTATGCAGATATTGAATCTTACCATTGAAAATAACATTGTAATATATGTACCAGTTTTGCTGCTTCTTTTTATCTCATTCTTGTTACTTTAGATAGCGGCACCTTTTGCTGCCTGTCTTATATCTAAAGATTGTATCTACTAAGGATAGTCACACCCACACACGCGCACGAGCACACACACAAACTCGCACACACACACAAATATGTTTACTGTACACGCATGCAATTAAATTCCCCTAGATTTTGTAGTGTGTCATCTGAGAAATATATGCATTGCCATCAGAGATTGGGCCACTAGAGAAAATATGCACACCTATACCGATACGAGGAGCTATCATCTGTCATTGTATTTTCCTATAAAAATGGGATCGATTATGGAAAAAGCCTTCAATCTTGATGAGGACATCGGTGTTTGAGGACTTGTTTTCATTATCTTCTTGGTAATGAAACAGGTGGCAGAGTCCATCTCATTTGAGAGGGAGAGTTTTTGATTCCATATGTTGTGTCTGATTTCACCATTAATAATTGCTCCTTTTGCAAGCCCTTCTACCTCATCATTTGGAAAAACACTTTTTGTGCCCACACCATTGACAAAATGACAAACAAAGCAAGAAGTTGACAAACTTTTAACATCTCCACATCACATTAAGAAAGGGCGAAAAAAAGAGCATCCATCCACAACAAACCTAAGAATTAAAACCATCTTAGTGACAAACCAAGTTACACTAACAAACATCCTTCAAGCTACATGGATGCTTCTAGACACGAAAAATTCAGTCACAACCCAAACCACTCTTAGCAAACATATTACCACTCTTAGCAAACATATTACGATACTGCATACAATCTCGATATTTATTTACTTAATTGCTTAGAAGCTGTAGCTTGGAACCTCGGCTCCTTCGACAGAAACTTCTTTTGGTTCACTACTACATACAGTCACTATTAGAGACCTATGGAACGGTCTCCAAAAAATAATGAACGGTTCCTAATGTATATTAGCGACCGTTTATATTTTAAACGGTCGCTGATTGGGTGGTCGCTGATAGCGACCGTTAATGAACGGTCTCTAATACGAACGGTCCCTAATAGATGTATCAAGGACCGTTTCCACCGGTCGCTAATAAGCAGACACGTGGACATCTCAACGAATTTACCTGTTTCCTAATAAGCAAATTGTTCCTGTAGTTTATACGGCCGCTAATAACTATTTTTCCTGAAAAAAATTACAGAAAAATGTTGTATTCAATACAATGATACACAATATCACAATATATTATGCTATAATAGTGTTTCGCATACAAATCAATATATATGGACAATCCACAACATATCCAACAAGATCAACAATAAATACGAACACATACGCATACAAACCAACATATAAATATTATCCACGGTATATCCACCAATATCAACAACTCAATCAAACACATATGAACTAAATTTTTAATAAACAAGCATAAATAAACTAAATTGTTTTGAATACGAACAACACAATACATACGCTATATATATGTCCAACAAAACGTAAAAATCTCCAAATCGCTCGCAATCGCAGCTCACTCAACCCTCTGAATCGAAATAAATAAATATATAAATATATGAACTCAAATTATAATTTTTGAAACAATGTTAGCTATACTAACACATATATATGCTTACCCCACCAACTCCTGCCACTTCCATTGTCAAAACATAATCCTTTCGCCGTTAACTTATAAGAACTGTACGAATATACAACATGAATTTTAAACATCAAAACTCAACATAGTTTAATTGTATACTCAAATTTCTGTAAGTAACAACTATACGTACCTTACCAACTCCTACCGCTACCATCGCCATCAGAAACTCGTCTTGAATGGTATCGATTCACATCGTCGAAGTCTTCCTGCGAAAAAAGTTACCTAATAACTCTTCCTGTGGGGTCGGCTGATCAGGGTTATATGGTTCATGTGATGGAGGGTTAGGGTAATAAGGATCTTGTGGCGGAGGTAGAGACCGAGGGTAGTATCCTCCTTGTGATTACAGAGACGGTGGATAAGGATAATACGACGTTCCGTATGATGATGGAGGGTAATACGGTCACTGCGTTGTTGTGAGAATTTTTCCAACCACGTCTCCATTTGAGCTCTCCAAACTGCTTCATCTTCCGCCTTCTTTTTATCTGCTTCATCTCTCCTCCTGAGCCGCTCCTCTAACTCATTGATCTATTGTGCTTCAGCCGATTGTTGGTTGGAGCGAGCGGTCGACGAAATTGAAGTACTTCTTCTGAAATCGGACCGGGAAAGACTAACGGGACCACCGTATAGGGGAATACGACCGTGTCCTCTCGACTGAGGGAAAAGATGCTCTATAATAGATATCTCAGCCTTCGTAGGAAGAGGATCATCGGCCGGATATTCGGGATTTGATTCTTAATAGCTCCTCTCCGCCTTCTTGAATCCTCCTTAGATAAATAAAATATTAATTAATTTTCTTTACGAAGTTAACAAGTGTAATTAATTCACTTAAACGAATTGAAAAATGTAAGCTTACCACATGTTGAGTAGCTATATCTATCCTTTCTTTTGATATGCTCTCTCTTATGTGTAATGCCTCCAAAGTCTCAGGGAGGCTCGAATTTTTTACAGCCTTCTCTTATAACGGATATTTGATTTATTTATACGTGAAGATATGTAATGATGAAATTAAAAAATTGAGCATTTATGTAATTAAAGATAAGTTAACCAAATTAGCTCTATACTGATCAGCAGAAACCGATCCACCATAATAGTCATCTGTGGCTTTCCCTTAGTTTTGCTTATTCCTTTCTGATACTTCCTGCTTATTCAGAAGATAATATTTCTAAATGTAATTTAATCTAAATTCGGTATTCAAATTATTTAAGTATATTTTAAATTACCTTTACTTCGGGTGTATCCCAATGCAATAGGAGAAACACGAACTGATCTCTAGGGATAGTGGAGGGAAGAGCAGCAAAACATTCCCAATCATCCGTAAATTTTCCCGACTGTTTGAATTTTTTCTTCAATTTTTGACGCCATCTCTTCAATATTTGTGATATCTCATACCGAACATGCATCCAATATCCATCTATATCATCTTTTAAGATGAAATGTTCTGTAATACATATTAATAAATATATTATTTAATAAATTTATAACATATAGCAGGTATGCATGTAATGCTGAAATATAGTTGAGTTATGCATTACCAAAAGTGAGCGCCAAGTCCATATGCATGCTTCCCAGGGGTTATATGCAAATGTGAAGCCCGCGTTCCAGAAGTCGGTATTGCGGACGAGAATACCGATATAACCGTGGAAATGTATAGCCCACATATCCAGACCTACGGGCTTCCCACCTACCCATTGCAGAATTTCCCTTTTTCCACGCATATCGTATTTCGTAATTTCGTTTGCAACACCTCTTCCGTGGTGTTCAAACCGGGCCAGATTATTCTCCATAGCCCGTGCCTCATCAATACTCGTGTTTGCTGCCTCTATCACCATATCGATTTGAGGTCGAGCAGCAGCCCACCGCGCCATTGCCTTCATATTGTCTCTATCGCGATACGGTTTTCCATTTTGTAAATCGCGAGGAAGAGACAATGTGTTCCCTCATAAAGAGAGAGAAAAGGGGAGAAAATTCCCCACGACTCAAACCTCACGTGTTAAACACATGAGCTATATGCATAGCATGTAAGCGCTGCAATCAAACAACTATAGGCTAAATAAGCTTCACGTGTTAAACACGTGAGCGCCTATATGCAAAGCATATATGCGCTGCAATCAAACAATTATAGGCTAAATAAGCCTCACGTGTTAAACACGTGAGCGATTATATGCAAAGCATATAGGCGCTGCAATCAAACAACTAAAGGCTAAATGGGTCTCACGTGTTAAACACGTGAGTGTTCCCCTCCGAAAGACGGCGCGACATGGGCGTCTCGCCTGAGATTCGGGGCAGATGCTAATTGGTGCTATCCGTCTACCTCTCCGAAGATGCCAAGTTGATTTATGGCGCCATGTATCGAAGGTTTAAACGGATGCGTCCGATGTAGCAGACTTCGTCAGATTCCCCCTCGCGTGAGGGGTTTTTGATTGTGGGGACGCTCTTCCCTGCAGGCGCAAGCCCCTGCAGTTAATTACGCTACCGCATCGCGGTAGCAACTTTCTCCTTCTCCAGATGATCACTTCGTGTCGTGGGTGTTTGTTTTGTGTTTGGTTGCCCGTGAATTGTATACAGAGACTGAGTTATGTTGTCGCCCGTAGGGCGTGGACTAGTCCAAATCCGTATTATCTTAGATTTGGGTTTGGGGGTTGTGTTTAAGGATACGTTAGCCTCGTTTGAGACTAAGATCGACTTAAACGTTTGTTAAGGATACGCTAGTCTAGTTTTAGACTGAAATCGACTTAACGGGATCGTTTAGATCCGACAAGAGAGCGATTAGGGGCGCCCTGTTGTTTAGTTTAGTGACATTGCGGTCAATAGGTAGTTTAAGGACATTGCGGTCAATAGGTAGTTTAAGGACATCGCGGTCCAGTGTTAGTTTTAAGACGTTGCGGTCGAGGTTAAGGACGTCGTAGTCCGTGGATTTAAGAACTCCACAGTCCAATGCTAGTTTTAAGACATCACGGTCAAGGTTAAGGACCTCATAGTCCGTGGATTTAAGGACTCCACAGTCCAATGTTAGTTTTAAGACATCACGGTCAAGGTTAAGGACCTCATAGTCCATGGATTTAAGAACTCCACAGTCCGGCGTTAGTTTTAAGACATCACGGTCAAGGTTAAGGACCTCATAGTCCATGAGTTTAAGGACCCCACAGTCCGTATCAATATATGGTCATTAGGACCCGTCACCTCTTTGAAGACGTTGAGGAATTACAACGCCAAGTATCAAAGGAGTGAAGAGATGTACCCTTAAACCAAGGTAGATTAAATAGTCTTTGGCCCAATCTGGGACCAAGACCAATTAATTATGTTATGAGCCCATTAGCCCAGTTAAGTTTGAATTGAGGACTTATGGCCAGCTTGGGCTAAGTCCAATCATGTTTAGAATATTGGCTTTCTGTTGGTCCATTGAAGGGGAGGCTTTGCCTCTAGAGAATGAGCCAATTGGGCTAAAGTCAGTGTTAAACACTAAAGACCAACAGTGTTGAACACTGGGAGTGAGATTGACAAGTTAGTGTTTAACACTAAGAGATAGTTAGTGTTAAACACTAGCAACAGGGCTTTCAAATTAGTGTTTATACCCTAAAGCAAATCAGTGTTAAACAGTGGCAATGGAGATTTCAAATTAGTGTTTAACACTAAGGCAGATCAGTGTTAAACACTGGAAACAGGGTCTTCCAAGTTGGTGTTCAACACTAAGAAAGTCAGTGTTAAACACTGTAAATAGAGTTTTCCAAATTAGTGTTTAAACACTAAGAAAATCAGTGTTGAAAACTGGATATAGAGGTTTCAACTTTAGTGTTAAACACTAAGGCGAGAGGGGTCACGTGGTAGCACGTGAGAGCGCCCTCAATTCATTTTATTCTGCCAGAAGTATTGCATACTTTGGAGCATCACGTGCTGTCACGTGATGGGCACTTAAATGTTTGTCTGTTAGAGCTTCTGCCAAGGGGTCACGTGGGGCACATGAGGCGTTGCCTGGAAGTTCTTCTCTATGGATCTTTACAGGGGTCACGTGGTAGCATGTGGCCCTGTTTCTTTGCCTGTTTGAAGATGTGCTTATCTTTTTTTTAAGAATTAAATTCTTTATAGGGTTAAACCCTAGCAATAAACTTTAGAGGAATTAAATTCCTGTCTTCTTCTGAAGAATTATATTCTTAGATAGGGTTAAACCCTAATTTCTTTTCTGTAGGAATTAAATTCCTCATGTATGTAAAGAATTGAATTCTGGCATAGGGTGAAACCCTAATTTCTTCTTCTTTCTTTTTTTTTTGTAAGGGAATTAAATTCCTGCTGTTTTGATAGGATTAAGTTCTTAATTAGGGTTAAACCCTGGTTCTGTCCATTTTGAAGGAATTAAATTCCCATAATCATAGGGTTAAACCCTAATTTCATCCCAAAGGAATTAAATTCCTATAGTTCTATGAGAATTAAATTCTCAAACTTCCATTCCCCTTTTATGCTTTGGATCTGCAGGGCAAGATCTCAACCCAATGAGAATTAAATTCTCAATTCATGGGGAGATGTGCACTTTGCAGATCCTCTGCTAGAGAAAGAATTAAGTTCTTCTTTTTGTATAAGAGTTAAACTCTTTGAGAATTAAATTCTCCTTTTTAAGCCTCTCCCTTCTTACCTAAGGTTTTCTTTTGCAGAGGATCAAATTCTTCCCAAAATCTCAAGGCTCTCCTTTTCTCTCTCCGTATGTCTCTGTATATATCTCTCCTTCTGTATTGACTCCTATTTATAGGAGAAGGAAGAAAATCAATCAGTTTTAGTGAATCTTCAATTGAAAGATTTGATTTGTTTATTGAGAGATTTGATTTATATTTACCATTCATCTGGACCTTTGGATTGTTAGGTGAATTTTATTCACCTTTGGATTTTAAATCCAAAGATATCTCTTTGTTATTTCGGTTAGATTTAAGGGGAAATCTTTCCAAGTCTGATATTTATCCATAAATTGGTGATATTTAATCACCCTTAGATCTTTAATCCAACGATTCCAAATAATCATTCTCTTTTGGAAATATTTGAATGCTTTCGGAATTTAATTCTGTTAAATAAAGAGGCTTTGAAAGCCGGTCACGTGTGGCCACGTGACCCCTGGTCACGTGTGGCCACGTGACCCCTGGTCACGTGTAGGCACGTGACCCCTGGTCACGTGTAGGCACGTGACCCCTTGGGACGGGCCTTTCTTCTCTTTTTGCGCTCTGTTCTCTGGCCGCTGCTCAGCCGTCACGTGCCAACACGGGACCCCTGGTCACGTGTGAGCACGTGACCTTTTCGGGAGCCTTTTCTTTGATTTAAACAAGGAGCGAATCTGCCTTTTGCCGCTGCTTTTAAATGTCACGTGTCAACACGTGACCGCTGGTCACGTGATGCCTACTCCATAAGTTTTCCTGATTTCAAATCAGGAAACAAATGCCCCCCACAGCATTGTTCTCACGTGTCTGCACGTGGGTGCAACGTTGTCACTTTTTGTGACCGTTGGATTCTTCTAGGGATTTGGGGAGATGAAGCGTCTCCATCACATCCTATAAATATAGGGATCATTTCAGAAACGCCTCCACTTTTGCTTATCTTCCTCCTTGCCAACTTTTTCTGAGAATTTAATTCTCTTTTTCCAGAGCTTAGTTCTCTGCCTTGAAACATTTTCAGAGTTTAACTCTGTTCAAAAAGACTCTTTTCTTCAGGTAATGCTCTTGAATGAACGATGAACTTTCATATCCCTCTGGATTTTAAATCCAAAGCAAGGGTTTTTACCCTTTTTAACAGGAACCCATTCTTTCTTTAATCTTTTCAATCAAAATATGAAACCATTTAATCTTCAACAGTAGATTTTTTAGGGCTCATATGATCTTTAGGGAGATGATGATGGCGGTTCAAATCCATGGAATTTAATTCCATCCCAAAAAGGTTTCTGGGAATTTAATTCCCTTTTCTCAATAAGGAATTTAATTCCTATGAAGAACTCAGTTTCTTCGCATGGAGGCTTCTTAGGGTCTCTTTGCCCTAGGTTGTCCTTCTGTAATTAATGAAGCAGAAGCTTTGTAACAATTCTCATGACCTTTATTTCAGGTATTATGGATGCCCATCTGTATGGTCTTGACGAAATCATTTCCTATGGGAATATTCGTGCACTGGGCCGCAGTCAGAACCAGGAGTTCACCACTGCTCAGTGCGCTGAGATCATGAGCCGCTTCGATAAGTACAACCATCGGCTACTCCCTCGTCGCTCTTCTCTTCTGAGACTCATCGTGCTGGCGATCTGGGAGGCACTCCCTCTCTTTTGCACCGGCGTACCGCTCGGGGCATTGGACACTGCTGAGGATAAGGTACATTCGGTGTACCTGATGAGTTTGATCTCAAAGAGGAGGCGAGATCACCTCATTGATCTCTTACACCAGGCTTTTCAGCAGTCGGCCATACTTGCTGCCTATCGGAGGGTAGAAGACATTCGCGAGGATCCCGACGCTTGTGACCGCGAAAGAAAACATACTCGAATGGTTCGAAATGCTTGGAGGATCCTGGACAAAGTCAAGTTTGAGTTTCTCAATTCGTGCCCCGCGTCTGAGGTCTTGCCGTTGTAATCGTTTTCTTTTCATTTTGTATGAACTACTTAAAGCATGAATGATAAGTTTTATCGTGCCTTTCTATATTTGCATGCCTTTCTATGGGGTTTTATCATTTTGCTATTGTTGCTGTTGCTGTTTTTTAACGTGCATGGTGTTATTCCATTTTTTAGTGCACGTCAAGTTTGGGGCTCACGTGCTCCGCACGTGGGGTCCTTTTGATGGGGCTGTTCAAATTTTTTTTATGCCACATTTTTAGTGCACAATATTAGATGCAGAGAAGGAGCCTTGGAAATAGTTCCATTTCCCTTCCCTTTTTCGGGCCTCGGAAATAGCTTCAACATGCAAGATTTTCCGTGCACAACACTTAATGCCCCTCTTTATATCTTGGGGCCATGGCCTTCTTTTTTCTTCACAGAGAAATTTATTCTCATTTTGGTGTGATTTGTCCTGAGAGACAACTGAGCGCCATGGCCTGCAATCGCTCTCATGCTCGTCGGCAGCCATGGGAAGTTCCTATCGAGGAGATGATCCCTCGCTTTGCCGCCCGATTGGTGGATCCCCTCCTTACCGATGACGAATGTGACTCAGCGGCGTATGAACTCTCGATCCGCAGGGGATCTCCCCTCCCAATGGGCTCCTTCTGGCTCCGGATGATTCTTGCCGCCGTGATCGCCGACGTCCTCCCTCACCCGGCGGAGATGACCCTGGCGATGCTTGACGCGGCCGAAGAAAAGCTCGAGGGTTTTCACGAAGCGTGCCTAATTACTCAAGCTTTGAAAGATCGCTCGGTTCACCTTTTGAGCGAAATAAGAGCCCGTCGGGCTGTTATGTCTGCTTTTGCGGATGAACATGGCGCCGATCGGTGGGGAGCGACTCCTCGCGAGAACCGGCGCTTTGACGTGTTGGAGAGGGCAGGGAGGGAGATGGAGAATTTTGTCTTTTGTTTTGTCAACCCTTGCGCTACCGATCCTATGTTTGGCGACCTTTTCCCGCTAGTGTAGTATATTCAAATTAGTTTTCGCATGCTTTATGTTGAACTTTCATGTATGCTGGGTATCCGTATGTATGTTTTTGCTTGCATAAATGAACTTTGTGTTCTTGCCATGAGAACTTTCTTCAATTGCGAACATTATCACTATGTTGCATGCACATCAGAGCTTCGGGTATTATTTCTTTTCGGATATTCATATAGTTGCGAATGCGTGCTTGATAGGATGTACATCGAGAACTTTTTGTTGCTTCCCATACCAGGTGATGTGAGCGCGTTTTAGATTGACTATTGCTGTTGACTGGAGGCCTGTTTATACGGTCTTGGGCTTATATGTCCTGTTTCCAAGGTCGCAGCCGCGAAAGCGAGCTTAAGTGGTCTGATAGAGCGTCGCGTGGCGAACATATTGTTGTACGAGAAAAGGCTCAGCCGTAAATTCTCAGAGAGGGAGTTGGCTTCTAAAGCGCTGGGCGAGCTTCAAGCTAATCTTACCGCCAAGGCCCACAAAGCATACGAACTCTGGCGGGCGCTTCAAGAGTCTATCAGGGAGGTGGTGACTCTTGATAAGGCTGCCACGTTCACTCACGAGAGGGTCGAGGCTCACAAGGCCACCGAGAAAGAGCTTGAAAGCCGGCTTGCTTCGTATCAGGCCCAACAGGCACAGGCGGAGGCTCGTCTTCTGGCGATCCTGAATAATGAAGCCGTGACTCAGCAAAAGCAGGATGAGCTAGCGAAATTACTAAATCGCTCGCCAGCTTGAAAACTTGTATTTTTTTCTTCTTTTTTGTACATACTCCTGGATGAGAGTATATTCTTTTTGCCTTTTTATGACTTGTACCTTGTATCCATTTTAGTTATGAATAAAAGACATATTTTTTTTCTTCTCAATGGTGTGTCCCCTTTCTATTTAATTTGTTCTGCGGACAATTTATCTTGGCCTACTTGCAGGGCAGCGATGGCTTAGGATTCAGGGTTAAGATCTGCCTCCTAAGACTTTTGATCTTTATGAGCCGTGAGGGTCTCATAAAGAGTTTTTCTCCCTACAGGTCGAGAGGATTTCGTAGGTGTAACTTCTCCTTAAGAATCGTGAGGATTCTTAAGCGGGTTTTCCCTTGGGAGTCGTAAGGATCTCACAAGAGAGTTTTCTTCCTTGCGGGTCGTGAGGACCCACAAGTGCTGAGTGAGGTCGCCCTTATCCGTATTTCACGGGGTCAATGGTCGCTTTGGGATGTTCTCCAGGGTATCGTAGTTTAAAGACATCACGGTCAAGGTTAAGGACCTCATAGTCCGTGGATTTAGGGACTCCACAGTCCGATGTTAGTTTTAAGACATCGCGGTCAAGGTTAAGGACCTCATAGTCCGTGGATTTAAGGACTCCACAGTCCGATGTTAGTTTTAAGACATCACGGTCAAGGTTAAGGACCTCATAGTCCGTGGATTTAAGGACTCCACAGTCCGGTGTTTGGTTGCAGGGACCCGTCACCTCTTTGAAGATGTTGAGGAATTACAACGCCAGGTATCAAAGGAGTGAAGAGATGTACCCTTAAACCAAGGTAGAATCAGTACAAAATCAGGGTGGTTGATCGTTAATTTTAAGACATTACGGTCGAGGTTAAGGACATCATAGTCCGTGGATTTTAAGCACTCCACAGTCCGATGTTTGCTCTGGATGCTTCACACGGGTTCACTGCCGTGCTTGGTGAGGACCAGGCTCCGCTCTGGGCGTTTTCTGCGGAGTCAAAGAGTGACATTATCCGCGTTCCACGTGACCAGGAATTTGTATTAGATGCTTCACACGGGTTCACTGCCGTGTTCGGCGAGGACTAGGCTCCGCTCTGGATGCTTCACACGGGTTCACTGCCGTGCTCTGCAAGGACCAGGATCCGCTCTGGACGTTTTCCACGGGGTCGAAGAGTGACGTTATCCGCGTTCCACGTAACCAGGAATTTTGCACTAGATGCTTCACACGGGTTCACTGCCGTGTTCGGCGAGGACTAGGCTCCGCTCTGGATGCTTCACACGGGTTCACTGCCGTGCTCTGCGAGGACCAGGATCCGCTCTGGACGTTTTCCACGGGGTCAAAGAGTGACATTATCCGCGTTCCACGTGACCAGGAACTTTGCACTAGATGCTTCATACGGGTTCACTGCCGTGTTCGGCGAGGACTAGGCTCCGCTCTGGATGCTTCACACGGGTTCACTGCCGTGCTCTACGAGGACCAGGATCCGCTCTGGACGTTTTCCGCGGGGTCAAAGAGTGACATTATCCGCGTTCCACATGACCAGGAATTTTGCACTAGATGCTTCACACGGGTTCATTGCCGTGTTCGGCGAGGACTAGGCTCCGCTCTGGATGCTTCACACGGGTTCACTGCCGTGCTCTGCGAGGACCAGGATCCACTCTGGACGTTTTCCACGGGGTCAAAGAGTGACGTTATCCGCGTTCCACGTAACCAGGAATTTTGCACTAGATGCTTCATACGGGTTCACTGCCGTGTTCGGTGAGGACTAGGCTCCGCTCTGGATGCTTCACACGGGTTCACTGCCGTGCTCTGCGAGGACCAGGATCCGCTCTGGACGTTTTCCACGGGGTCAAAGAGTGACATTATCCGCGTTCCACGTGACCAGGAATTTTGCACTAGATGCTTCACACGGGTTCACTGCCGTGTTCGGCGAGGACTAGGCTCCGCTCTGGATGCTTCACAGGGGTTCACTGCCGTGCTCTGCGAGGATCAGGATCCGCTCTGGACGTTTTCCACGGGGTCAAAGAGTGACATTATCCGCGTTCCACGTGAGCAGGAATTTTGCACTAGATGCTTCACACGGGTTCACTGCTGTGTTCGGCGAGGACTAAGCTCCGCTCTGAATGCTTCACACGGGTTCACTGCCGTGCTCTGCGAGGACCAGGATCCGCTCTGGACGTTTTCCACGGGGTCAAAGAGTGACATTATCCGCGTTCCACGTGACCAGGAATTTTGCACTAGATGCTTCACACGGGTTCACTGCCGTGTTCGGCGAGGACTAGGCTCCGCTTTGGATGCTTCACACGGGTTCACTGCCGTGCTCTGCGAGGACCAGGATCCGCTCTGGACGTTTTCCATGGGGTCAAAGAGTGATATTATCCGCGTTCCACGTGACCAGGAATTTTGCACTAGATGCTTCACACGGGTTCACTGCCGTGTTCGGCGAGGACCAGGCTCCGCTCTGGATGCTTCACACGGGTTCACTGCCGTGCTCTGTGAGGACCAGGATCCGCTCTGGACGTTTTCCGCGGGGTCAAAGAGTGACATTATCCGCGTTCCACGTGACCAGGAATTTTGCTGATTGTATCCGCATTTCACGGAATGGAGGTTTGACTCTTGGTGATATGTATATCGCCGAGCCATGGAACTGGGGGTTGCCGCTGTTTCCTGATTTAAAATCAGAAAAGCTTATGGAAAAGACTTCAGAAAAGGGTCACGTGCTTACACGTGACCAGTAGTCACGTGTTGGCACGCGACATCTAAAAACATCAGCAAGGCAAATTCAGCTTCCCGACTACATCAAAGAAAAGGGCTTCAGAAAGGGTCACATGCTCCCATGTGACCTGGGTCACGTGTTGGCACGTGACAATTAAAAGCGGCTTCAAAGGCAAACCGGTTCCCTGATCAAATCAAGGAAAAGGCTTCAGAAGAGGTCACGTGCTCCCACGTGACCAAGGTCACGTGTTGGCACGTGATAATCAAAAGCAGCAGATTTGTTCTCCGGCTAAATCAAGAAAAAGAGTCCAGACGAGGGTCACGTGCTCACACGTGACCAGGGGTCACGTGATGGCACGTGACTGTTAAGCAGCAACCAGAAGACAGAGCGCAAAAAGAAAGAAGAAGGCTCGTTCCAAGGGGGTCACGTGCCCACACGTGACCAAGGGTCACGTGGCCACACGTGACCGACTTCAAAGCCCATTTGTTAACAGAATTAAATTCTGAGAAAAGACCTCTCAAATCTTTCCAAAAGCAACCGATTGAATTAAAGATTTAAAGGTGATTAAATATCATCTATCTATGGGAAAATCTCGAATTTGGAAAGATTTCCCCGTAAAATCTAACCAAAATAACAGAGGAGAATCTCTGGATTTAAAATCCAATGGTGAATAAAATTCACCTAATAATCCAAAGGTCCAAAACGAGTGGTGAATACAAATCAAATCTCCCAATGAAAGATTCACCAAAACTAATTAACTCGGCTGCTTCTCCTATAAATAGGAGCCAAGAGACACACAAGAAAATAGAGATACGCAGAGGGAAGAAAAGAGAGAGAGCCTTGAATACTTTAGAGGAATTTGGATCTTCTGCAAAAGAAAACCCTAGGTAAGAAAGGGAAGGTTTCGTTGAAAGAAAAGAGAATTTAATTCTCAACAGAGTTTAACTCTGATATAAAACAGAAGGGCATATTTCTTCTCTCTTTGATGGAGGATCTGTAAAGTGCACATCTCCCCTTGAGTTGAGAATTTAATTCTCAATGGGTTGAGATCCTGCCATGCAGATCCAAAGCATAGAGAGGGAATGGAAGCACGAGAATTTAATTCTCACAGAACTATAGGAATTTAATTCCTTTAAAATAAAATTAGGGTTTGACCCTATGTTATGGGAATTTAATTCCTTCAGAATGAAAAGAATCAGGGTTTAACCCTAGTTAAGAACTTAGTTCTGTTAAAACAGCAGGAATTTAATTCCCTTAATCTCATTCCCCAGAATAATTCTTTAACAGAGAATGGGAGTTTAATTCCCCAAAGCTTTTATTAGGGTTTAACCCTATTCAGTTCTTCACATATATGAGGAATTTAATTCCTACAGGAAATTCAGAGTTCAACTCTTCAAAAGGAAGTAGGAATTTAATTCCTCTGAAATTATTGCCAGGGTTCAACCCTACGAGGAATTTAATTCCTGAAAGGGGTTAACAGATCTTCTAAATAACTACAGAAAGCCCCTTTGAGGCAGTGCCTCACGTGACCCACGTGACCCTTGGCAGAAGCTTTAACATACAAGCGTTTGAATGCCCGTCACGTGATGGCACGTGATGCTCTAAAAGATGCAATAGTCTCAGAAGAACAAATGAAGGGAGGGCGCCCTCACGTGTTACCACGTGACCCCTCTTGCCTTAGTGTTTTAACACGAAATTGGAACCCCTGAATTCAGTGTTAAAACATTGTTTGGCCTTAGTATTCAACACTAATCAAAGAACTTTATTTGCAGTGTTCAACACTGATTACCTTAGTGTTCAACACTAATTTGGGATTTCTGTTGCCAGTGTTTAACACTGGTCTGGTTTAGTGTTTGACACTAATTTGAAAGCCTTGTCGCTGGTGTTAGACACCAATTATCTTTTGGTGTTAAACACTGACTTATCAATTTCATTCCCAGTGTTCAACACTGATTGGTCTTTAGTGTTTAATACTAGGCACTGGCCCAATTGGCTAAATGGCCAGAGGCAAAGCCTCTCCTTCAAGGGACCAACAGGAGGGCCGATGTCCCAGACATGATTGGACTTAGCCCAAGCTGGCCATAAGTCCTCAATTCGTAATTAACTGGGCTAATGGGCTCATAACATAATTAATTGGTCTTGATCCCAAATTGGGCCAAAGACTATTTAATCCACTCCGGTTCCAGGGTACATCTCTTCACTCCTTTGATACTTGGCGTTGTAATCCCTCAACGTCTTCAAAGAGGTGATGGGTCCCGATGACCACGCATTGATACGGACTGTGGGGTCCTTAAACCCATGGACTACGACGTCCTTAACCTTGACCGAGATGTCTTAAAACTAACAATGGACTGTGGGGTCCTTAAACCCATGGACTACGACGTCCTTAACCTTGACCGAGATGTCTTAAAACTAACAATGGACCGCAATGTCCTTAAACTACCCATGGACCGCAATGTCCTTAAACTAGCGATGGACCACTATGTCCCTAAACTGGAACGATAGAGCCCAAACGCTCTTTTGTCGGATCTAAACGATCCCGTTTAAGTTGATCTTAGCCTTAAATATGGATAACGTATTCTTAAACCTTTCAAACAGACTTTAGTCCTAAACTGGACTATAGATCCCCCCCAATTAACTCTGGTTCAAGGGTACATCTCTGAACTCCTCTGACATCTGTCGTTGTAATCCTTCAACGTCGTCAGAGAGGTGACGGGTCCCGACGGCCATACATTAAATGGACCACTATGTCCCTAAACTGGAACAATGGAGCCCAAATGCTCTTTTGTCGGATCTAAACGATCCCGTTAAGTTGATCTTAGTCTCAGGTTAGACTAACGTATCCTTAACAAACGTTTGAGTTGATCTTGGCCTCAAATATGGCTGACGTATCCTCAAACCAAACCCCCAAACCCAAATCTAAGATAATACGGATTTGGACTAGTCCACGCCCTACGGGCGACGACATAACTCGGTCTCCGTAAACAATCCACGGGCAACAAAACACAAAACAAACACACACGACACGAAGTGACCATCTGGAGAAGGAGAAAGTTGTTACCGCAATGCGGTAGCGTAATTAACTGCAGGGGCTTGCGCCTGCAGGGAAGAGCGTCCCCACAATCAAAAACCCCTCAAGCGAGGGGGAATCTGACGAAGTCTGCTACATCGGACGCATCCGTTCAAACCTCCGATACATGGTGCCATAAATCAACTTGGCATCTTCGGAGAGGTGGACGGATGGCACCAATTAGCATCTGTCCCGAATCTCAGGAGAGACGGCCCACGTCTCGGCCGCCGTTCGGAGGGGAACATATTCTGGCACGCCCGGTGGGACCTTTTCCTCTTTCCACTCCACACTTCGTGTGTCGTGATTCGCGAACCCAATCGCGGTTCGGTAATGGTTGCCCTTGGGTTTCAAGATACTAAGACTTGGCGTCTTGCTCATTGCAGAAAGCAAAGGATCGATGGCTTCTACTTCTGCGAAATGCTCCAACTGCTCGGACTGCAATTGCGACCAACGCTCTGCCTCGCCAAGAGGTATAGCCTACGGACCCCAAGCTGCTTCGTTATTCACAATACCGGTGGACCAGTTGACTCAGGCCACTACCGGATTGTTCTTTGGGACTATGCTCCCACCGACAAGCTTCACGGCGCCGGTGCTGACAAAGGAAGCTCCCAAGAAGTTGGTCTTTGATCGTCTTACCCTTGCCGCGGCTCCTCTCAATGGGTCGCCCAACATCAGCGCCTCGGTCTTCTCTAGATTGGGCCAGAAATCCTGTGAACCCATCATGGGGCCTACAATCCCAGAGAAGGCTGCTTCTAAGAAAGTGACCGGTCCTGCTCCCGAAATCGCCAAGGCGGCTTCCCCGGCCAAAAAGTCGGTCTTTACAAGATTGACGGCTCCAGCTCCCGCTCCTGCTACCTAAAGGACATCGGTCTTTGACAGGCTAACACCAGCAGCGACCCCCCACCTACACAGGGGGCAAGACGAAGCCATCCTCACCGCTGAACCAACGCCGTCCGCTCGACACACTCGACGTCGCCACTGGCGCCGAGTAAGGAAGGCTGGGGGCAACTCCCCCTCTGGGATAACTCCACCAACCCCAACGGTTGAAATTAATGCTGCCGTTCCAACTGGGAACAGCTACGAGATGCTAAATAAGGTGCGAAGGAATTCTCCTACTGCGGTGCTAAAGAGGTCTCCTCCTCCACTAAAAAAGGTTGTGGAAATAAAGTCAGAACAGCCCCGATCCCCTCAACGACTGTCTTCCAAAATCTATAAGGTTTGGCGGCAGGCCCGAGACTCGATGATCGATCCAAACTTCTCCCGCCAGCACAAGAAGCTGAAAATCCAATCGGAAGCCGGTCACCAGGCTAAACCACGAAAGGCTGTCTGGACGCCCACCTCAACGGCCCCCTCGACCTCCACTGCTCATAAAAGGAGGAAGCCAGAGAAGATCCCCCAGCCTGCAACGACAGCTAAAAGCACTGAGCCCAGACGCCCTAAGTCTGGGGGCATGATGGTCCACACCGTATACATGGCGTCAGGAAAAGAAGACAGCCGTGCGTCTACAGGTCATAGACCGCTTACACGGTCGGTGACCAAAGCTCAGGAGCAACAGCAAAAGCTCCAGGAAATGATGAATGCTATGGCCGCACTTACCGGGCCAAAAGAAAACCCAGAAACATCCTCAGACGAACGCCAGGAGGAAGAAACCGACGCCGAATTCCTTCGCCGGATACTGGAGAAGAAGGACAAAGAGGCTGCTGAACAAGCAGCCAACATACAGCGTATGGGCCTTCTCTTCCAAGATATGATAGGAATGATGATCCAGCAGGACCCACCCGCCGAGGATCCCCCAATCGTTCTTGAAGACGACCGAGGAGAAACGTCAAACCCACCACCGGCCCTCTCAACGGCCAAAGAGGAGGCAATCTCTAAGGCTGAGTTGGTCGACTATATAGCCCAGCAAATCCGGATTCATCATGCGACTGAGGCAGCTGGTCAAGTCGTAAAGACGGGCCGGCCGTATCCAAGCTGGTACGACCAAATCAAATACCCGCCGGGTTATACAATACCAAAATTCCACGTGTATAAGGGGACCGGCAATCCCCATCAACATATTGCCCAGTTCAGGGCCCTTTGCGGTAACACCGGCGGTGATGATAAACTGTTGCTTCGTCAATTCATGGGCAGCTTATCAGAAACAGCGTTCGAATGGTATTCGGAACTCCCGAACGATTCTATCAAGACGTTCGCTGAAATGGAGCTGCTATTCACTCAGCGATTCGCAAGCGCCAGCGAACGCACTCCAATAACGACACTGATTAACGCCAGGGTAAAACCAGGCGAAACCTGGGTCCAGTATGCTATACGCTGGCGGAATTTATGGTCAAGATGCGAGCAACGCATTGAGGAAGCACCCGCAGTGGGCATGTTCGTGGGAACCCTAGACCCTCACGCAACTATCTCCCAGTTTATGATGTTCTTTAAGCCAACCACATTCCAGGCTTTAATCGACAAGTTGGCTCAGATGGACCAGATGGGTCATAGACCACCTCCCCCGAAGTCGGAACCTCGGAATGACAAGGGTAAAGGAAGGGCAACCTTCGTCGCGAATGCCCAGCAGCAACCTAACGCCCCGAAGCCGGCAGATCAATTGGAAGAAAGACGCCGGTATTATAACGAGAAGATGAAGCGTCCCTACTCGTTCCCACGAGACAAGACGAAACGGTTATTCGAGATGGCAGTACGCAACAGACTTATAAACCTACCAAATCCAAGGCGACCGCCATAACCCGCTGAGGTGAATAACCCTAACTATTGCCCTTACCATCAAACGGTAAGTCATCCGATTGAGGATTGTTTCGTCTTCAAAGGATGGATTGAAGATCAATACCTCCAGGGGAAGTTTGCACTGTCCGAAAAGTGGAAGGTGAACCCACCACAGCCGCATACTCCTAAGAAAGCAGATACACTGGGGGCAACCTGTTCCTTTATTGAAGAAGCTCCATGGGAGGTCGTGCTATCAACTAAAACCAAAAGAATACTGAGAGACCTTCATGCGTGCCCTGCGATCGAATGGAAGGACCCTCTTGAACCTCAAATTATCGAAGGGATGTTGAAGCCCCGCCCAACTACGAAGACTCGTGATAATGGCCCAAATACTCACGCCCAACCATCAAAATCTTCGAAGAAAAAGAAGAAGAAATCCAAGAAGCCCGTGAAGCCTGGAAACGAGCACACGAACTTGCAGAAGCAAATCGACGCGCTGGAAGAGTACAATCAAAAGGCACGAACTCCTGTCATACTGCAAGAGTTCCTCAGCCACATCTTTCAAGAGGACGATGATGGAGAGAGCTCGTCGGATGAATCCGAGGGATATGTGGCGAGCTGTAACGTAATCTCCCACTCGTTTACCGACGATGAATAGACTCCTGGCACTAAGAAGCTGGGGACAGAGCCTGAACCAGAGCGTGCATGGCCAACAGATGAAATGATCAACGCCTTTCTAGACGAGATTCGTCTAAAGAGTAAAGCGGATCAGGAGCGTGAGATAGCCGCATCGGAAGGAGCCAAATGCAGACGACTAAACGAAAGAGTTGAAGTACTCCCGCCAGATCGAAAAGCATCCGAGGCAGACAAGAAGATATTCAAGACGAGAAAAAGGTTTGCCAAAGCCATGTCAATGGGAATGAAGCTACCACCCTCGGAAGAAAACACGCTCAATGGGGGTGGAGAGGCACCCTGATTATTGTGCATATCATCGGAAAATTTCACACCCCACGGAGGAGTGCGACGCATTTAAGATATGGTGGCAAGGATATGTTGCTCATCGGCAACATTTTAAGCGCATGAAACGCAAGACTCGTCGGGAACGAAGGAGTACTGCCAACGGGCACAACAGAACTATTGGCAGCTGTTACATGGTTAACGCCGGGGGGTCACAAGTTCTTACCTTTGGGAGCGACTCTGATGAAGAAATGGCTCTGGGCCCTCTCTTTAAAGAATCCGTTTTAGGGAAAAAGGAGAAATCGGAGGCCTGCGAGAACATTCAGCTGCGCAATCGCACACTCCCAGAAAAGAATCTCGGGCCCGCGAGTAGAAAAGATAAGGGAAAGGAAAAGGTCACTGAAGATATCACTTTAGATGACCAGGTCATGAAAGAACTGACTACCAAAGACCCTCCCAGGAAGGGTAAGGTAGACTACAACATCCTAGCGCACCTAAGGAAACTACCTTCTCAGCTTAGCATCCTCGATGCCCTCCTATTATCAAAAGAAGCGCGAGACTCACTAATTAAGGCGTTACAAGAACCTGAGCAATTCCAAGCCTTCCTCGCCACTGAAAGGATGAAGGATGAACTAAAGGAAGTGCATACGGCCGACATCACTTTCGGTGACGAAGACCTCCTTCTCGGGACGTGCGACCACAACCGTCCCCTATATGTCTCTGGAGACTGCCATGATATCAAGATAGGCAAGATCCTGGTGGATAATGGATCCTCCGTCAATCTCCTTAATGTTCGGGTGTTGAAGGAAATCTGCATGAGTGTGCAACACCTCGCTCGTGACAAAATTACTATCTCCGGTTTCGATTCACAATCGTTACGGACTCTCGGATCCGTGATACTAACATTACGCTTTGGACTCCTCGTCACAGACATCAAATTCCATGTCATTGACGCCAAGACCTGCTACAACGCCTTGCTCGGTCGTCCTTGGCTACACGAGTACAACATCATCCCTTCTACACAACATCAGTGTATGAAGTACTTTAAGGATGGTTTCGAGTATACCGTAACAGGTGAGTTGAACCCATTTTCCGTGAACGAAGTCCGCAAATACGAAGATGCGAAGTACTTTTTGCCAGAGTTCGAGGATACAGAAAGGTGTCGCAACCCGGAGAATAAAGCCGCCGCCACCATCCCTGTTTTCGGGAGCGATACCGAAGAAGAAGAGATGGTGTATGCTGGGCCATCTCAACGCAACAACCCGGGGACGTCCGCCCCCATGTTGGTCTTCGGAAGTGACTCAGAAGATGAGGTTAATGCCGTGTTCTCCAATCGGCTGTCAATACAAGCACCCCCTAGCGATGATCAGAGTTTGCAAATCACCATGGTGCCGCGAGAACACTACAAGGATCTCGACACACTTCAAGCTCACAATGTGCAGGACCTGCAAACATTTTACGTCCCTCCCAGGCAAAGGGGTGAGAAGTTAATCCTATTCTACCGATCCTCAGAGTCGAAAATAGAGAAAGAGATCTGGCATGGCACGGATGTTACACTCGACAGGCTCCAACCTATCCGTTTGCCCAGATACTACACAAATGGACTAAAGAGGCTATTGAAGCGCCAAGGAGTACCCTTAAAACAGACTGTTCGACAAGCTCGGTTCTACAACAGAATTTGGGATGTCTCTGGGACTCAACGCAAATTGCCCAACGGGAAAATGGAAACACTTGGGCTTGGATACGCGAGAACCGGAAAACGGGAACGGGCCCACAGTAGCTACGCCATATATACTTTTGACGAAGAAGAGGACGCCCCGTCAGGAAATGCCAACCCCTCATCAAAACTAGATCCCGCGATTGAAATGCCGAGTCCGTCGTTTGAAGAACGAATGGACAAGCCTATCAGGAAAGTGGGTCAAAAAGCTTGGGAAGACTACAACCGCGAGATGGCCATCTACGAGAAGGCCAGGACGCAACGTCTATTTCGACAGGCTGCAAAAGACAAAGATGCTCATCCTTGTCAACCCGTTGTACGAAAGGCCCGACGCAGAGACGGAAATAAATCAAGAAGCGGAAAGAGGAGCCGACAACAACGACGCAGGATTAGAGAGTTACGTGATCGGGTATTGCGCGGCTCAGATTTGTTCCTCATGAAGAAGATGAGTCGAGCGTACTCCTTCCCCCGAGACAAGACGGAGAAGTTACTCGAGCTCGCTATAAAACATCAAATGATCGCGCTTCCAGAATCTAAACACTTTGAGCAAGCTAACAAGGCTTCTCATCTGAGCTATTGCTCTTATCACCGAGCCATAGGACATCCTACCGAAGACTGCTTCACCTTCAAGAACTGGGTCGAGGACCAGTACCAACAGGGCAGATTCGCTTTATCTGACGGCTGGAGGGTAACGCCGCCACAAAAGCACGAACCCAAAGCCGCAAAAGCAAAACCAGATCCACCTCAGTCCTGGAAGCGGATTCGCACCTGTTACACGATTACGATATTAAAAGAAGAGCCCAAGAACATGGATGACCTTCCCTGGTGCTTTGAGAACAGCGATGATGAGGTGGTCTCAGAATTTCCGCCAGCTCCAAAAGAACTGGAAGACGGCATACATACTACTGCAGATAACCTCAAGAAGATTGAGTTGGGATCGGCAGATGACTCGCGACCGACATTTGTTAGCGAGCTGCTGTTTGAAGAAAGGGTGACTGCGTTAAAGAACGTGCTTCTACAGCATAAAGACTGCTTCGCGTGGAACTACTCCGAGATGCCAGGATTAGATCCGGAGATTGCTGTGCATAAATTAGCAATATCCCCAGATATCAAGCCAGTCAAGCAGGCGCCAAGAAGGATGCGACTCGAGCTTGAAATGAGCATCAACGCCGAAGTCAAGAAGCTGATCGATTCTGGATTTATCCAAGAAGTCCAGTATCCCGACCGGATCGCCAATATCGTCCCGGTAATGAAGAAGAATGGGACGGTACGCATATGCGTGGATTTCAGGGATCTCAATAAAGCCTGTCCAAAGGACGATTTCCCAGTACCAGTAACCGAGCTAATGATAGATAACACGTCCACTCACAAGGTTTTCTCCTTTATAGACGGTTCATCAGGATACAATCAGATAAAGATGCATCCCGAAGACCAGAAGCATACCGCTTTCCGGACCCCTTTGGGTATATTCTGCTACAGGATTATGCCCTTTGGTCTAAAGAACGCCGGCGCTACCTATCAAAGGGCCATGACAAAAATCTTCGACGACCTCATACATGACATCGTCGAGTGCTATATCGATGACCTTGTAGTAAAGAGCATGTCATACGAAGAGCATTTAAAGCATCTGGAGACTGTATTTCAACGCCTTCGGCAATATAATTTGAAGATGAATCCCCTCAAATGCGCGTTCGGAGTCTCCTCGGGTAAATTCTTGGGATTCATCATCCGACATCGAGGTATCGAAATAGATCCATCTAAGATCAAGGCGATCATGGAAATGCCTCCGCCAAGAACCCTCAAACAGTTGCGGTCTCTCCAAGGGAAGCTAGCATACATCCGGCGGTTTATCGCCAATCTTTCAGGCAAATGCCGTCCTTACAGCCACCTGATGAAGAAGGGAACTCCATTCGTTTGGGATCACAAATGCCAAGGTGCACTAGTCGAGATCAAGCAGTACCTGCAGAACCCTCCGGTGTTGGCTGCGCCGGTCAAGGGAAAACCTCTCATTCTTTATACAACCGCCCTCGAAGGTTCCTTAGGCGCGTTATGGGCACAAGAGAACGATCAAGGAAAAGAGAGAGCACTCTACTACTTAAGTCGAGTTCTGCTGGGGGCAGAAAATAACTACTCTCCCATTGAAAAACACTGCTTGGCGTTAATCTTCGCGATAACAAAACTCAGGCACTATGCGCTGGCGCACGAAGTCCGTCTCATCTCAAAGGTGGACCCTCTTAAATATTTGATGTCAAAGGCTATATTGACGGGTCGACTCGCTAAATGGGCTCTACTCCTGATGGAGTTCTCAATAACGTATCGGCCTCTTAAGGCAGTGAAAGGCCAGCCATTGCCGACTTCCTCGCTGAGCATCCAGTACCTGCCGGTTCTCCTCTGAACTGCGATTTGCCAGACGAACATGCATTCGATGCGATCGGCGGCGGTGATACCCGATGGGAACTCTATTTTGACGGGGCATCTTCCATGAAGAAGCGCAAACAATGTACCCCCATAATCAAATCGGGAGTAGGCCTCATCTTCGTAACCCCACAAGGAGGGATAATGCGCTTTGCTTTCGCCTTAACGGAATCGAGGACGAACAATGAAGCCGAATACGAAGCTTTGATAGCAGGCCTCGAGATCGCCATTGACATGGGAATTGAAGACCTCTCGATATACGGGGATTCTCAACTGGTCGTTAGTCAGGTAAATGGTGACTACCAAACGTGCAAACCAGAATTGGTGAAATACGGCGAAAAGGTGCAACAACTGTTGACCCAAATTCCCTCCTATACTTTGGAAAGTATACCACGCGCAGAAAATAGCAAAGCAGACGCATTAGCTAAGCTCGCTAAAGAACTGGCTGACGAGAACCTCGATGACGTCAGAATCGTGATGCAAAGCCGTAGAGTGCTCGCCCCGGCAGAAATATCTCCGGAATCATACGAAGAAAAGGGAGCGACTGAGCAGACGACCCTACAAATAAAAGACCGTGAGAAGGCCGAGGACTGGAGGGAAGTCTTCATAGACTACTTTAAGTCCCACCGAATGCCCGAAGAAGCGTCCTCAAGACATCAGCTCATGAAACGAGCTCTATCTTTCGCTTTCGTCAACGACACTCTATACAAAAGATCGTTTGATTCTCTGTGGCTGAGATGCTTAGGACCTGACGAAGCAGAAATAGTCGTTCAGGAAGTTCACGACGGACTCTGCGGTTCTCACCAAGCAGGCCCGAAAATGAAATTGAAGATCAAACGGATGGGTTATTATTGGCCCACGATGGTCCAAGACTGCCTCGAGTATGCGAAGCAATGCCACTCGTGCCAGATTCATGGAGACTTTATCCACCAACATCCGAATCGACTACACCCATCGGTGGCTAGCTGGCCATTCGAAATGTGGGGGACTGACATAGTCGGCCCCATCGAGCCAGCATCGTCCCGGGGACATCGTTTCATCCTGGCGACAACTGATTACTTCTCCAAATGGGCAGAAGCAGTACCGCTGAGGGAAGTGAAGACGGAGAATATCCTCCACTTCTTCAAGACGCACGTCATCTATCGGTTTGGAACCCCGCGGCGGATTATCTCCGATAATGGGCCAGCCTACAGAAGCCATAAGATTAGCCGCTTCGCGCAGCAGCACAATATAGACTGGAGATATTCTTCAGTTTACAATCCACGAGCTAACGGTCTGGCCGAGGCCTTCAATAAGACCTTGACGAAGATCATAAAAAAGACGGTGTCCCGAAATAAGAAAGACTGGCACGAGAGGCTGCAAGAGGCCCTTTGGGCCTATCGAACTACATTCAAGACAGCCACGAACACAACGCCGTACGCGTTAGTATTTGGGACGGAAGCAGTGCTCCCCCTCGAGATAGAGTTACCCTCTCTACGAGTGGCAGTCCACTACGAGCTGACGGACGAAGAAAATGCTCACCTTCGGCTTGAGGAGCTCGATGCCCTCGACGAAACCCGGCTCATAGCACAGCAAAATCTGGAAGCTTATAAAGCAAAGATGACGCGCTCATATGAAAGATTGACCCGACCGAGGACATTCCGCCAAGGCGAACTCGTGTTAGTGGTCAAAAGGCCTATGATCCCCAATCGAGCCAAGCGGGGAAAATTCGAGCCAAACTATGAAGGCCCGTACATCATAGATAAGGTCTACCAGGGTGGGGCCTATCTACTCATGGACATGCACGGTGAAAGGACTTTCAGGCCAATAAACGGTCGCTTACTAAAGAGATACTACGCTTAATGAGCCACAGCCTAGGTCAATGATAGATGACGACGACTATGTCCGCTCGCTATCTTCCTAAGCTCGAGCTTTATAAGCAGTAGCCGGCCTTCTCCATGTCGGACCGAAATGTCCTTAAACTAATAACGGACCGAAACGTCCTTAAACTATCGACGGACCGAAACGTCCTTAAACTAACGACGGACCGAGACGTCCTTAAACTAACGACGGACCGAAATGTCCTTAAACTAACGACAGACCGAAACGTCCCTAAACTACTACCGTAGCATCCTTAGGCTGACGAGATAAAAAAAAAGAAAAGAAAAATGATAAAAAAAAACGGTATGTCCATAAGCAAAAGGGGCGCGGATGAAAACCCGAAAGGGCTCCGTGAGTAAAAACAGCAGGACTACCGGCGAGTGTTTGTGAAAACCCGAAAGGGCGCAACCTCGTTGAAAGACACGTACAGGGTCCTCTCGACCTTGTAAGGAGAAACCACCTGCGTGGGATCCTTACGACTCACAAAGGAGCAACACACTTAGGGATCCCCACGATTCCTAAGGAGAAAATACACTTGCGAGATCCTCACGACTCGTAAGGAGAATTATCTTATGGGACCCTCACGGCTCATAAGACTTGAAAGTCTTAAGTTACAGAAACCTAAACCTGTTCTTAAGCAAATACCCCACAACCTTTGATATTGCCCTACAGGAGGCTCAATACTGACCCTTGTATACAATCCACGGGCACGAATAAACATTTCCCCAGCAAAGTCCCACCCGTGACTAGGGATGTGTCCAACCCTTGTAGGTCCTCTCGACCCATAAGGAGAAAGCCCTCTTGTAGGATCCTTACGACTTGCAGAGGAACATACACTTTGGAATCCTCACGATCCCTAGGGAGAAAATACACCTACAAGATCCTCATGACTTGTAGGGAGAAATACCTTTGTGAGACCCTTACGGCTCATGAAGTCAAAAGCCTTGGTCGGCAGGACCCTTAACCCTGTTTGCTAAGCCACCTTTGTTCAACATCGACAGAGGCAAATGATGATTCGCTCCTGGCAACATCCCAGTAGTAGCGGTGCTGATGCTGAAATCGGTGTCTAAAATCCAAGCTTGCGGCGAAAAAACTAGCGAGCCACGCATGCATACGAAATAGCCGAAATGATGGGGCAACTTGCAATAAAAAGCAGCAAGTAAAAATGTATGCATAAAAAAAAAATAGCCGAAATGATGGGGCAACTCGCAATAAAAAGCAGCGAGTAGAAAATAAATAAATAGCCGAAATGATTGGGCACCGCGAAAAATAGCCGAAATGATGGGGCAATCGCGACCTCCGCGATATAAAAGCTGAAATGATAGAGCATCGCGGAAAATGAAATAAAATATAAAAAAAAGGGGTTTCAATTTATGCCCTACAGGATCACCCCTTGTACACAATCCAAGGGCGTAAACAAAAAGAGATCATACGTCTCCCCCAGGTTTCATCAGAAGAAGAAGCCAAATCTCGACAGGCCGCGAACGACCTGGAGATCGTTTCAACACTCGTCTCGTAACAACGGACACAACTCTAAGCTAAGTGGAACAGCGGCAACTCCCAGTTCCATGGCTCGGTGGTATACATATCGCCAACAGTCAAACCTCCATCCCGTGAAATGCGGATATAATCAGCAAAATTCCTGGTTACGTGGAACGCGGATAACATCACTCTTTGACCCCGTGGAAAACGTCCAGAGCGGATCCTGGTCCTCGCAGAGCACGGCAGTGAACCCGTGTGAAGCATCCAGAGCGGAGCCTAGTCCTCGCCGAGCACGGCAGTGTACCCGTGTGAAGCATCTAGTGCAAAATTCCTGGTTACGTGGAACGCGGATAACGTCACTCTTTGACCCCGTGGAAAATGTCCAGAGCGGATCCTGGTCCTCGCAGAGCACGGCAGTGAACCCGTGTGAAGCATCCAGAGCGGAGCCTAGTCCTCGCCGAGCACGGCAGTGAACCCGTGTGAAGCATCTAGTGCAAAATTCCTGGTTACGTGGAACGCGGATAACGTCACTCTTTGACCCCGTGGAAACATCCAGAGCGGATCCTGGTCCTCGCAGAGCACGGCAGTGAACCCATGTGAAGCATCCAGAGCGGAGCCTAGTCCTCGCCGAGCACGGCAGTGAACCCGTGTGAAGCATCTAGTGCAAAATTCCTGGTTACGTGGAACGCGGATAACGTCACTCTTTGATCCCGTGGAAAACGTCCAGAGCGGATCCTGGTCCTCGCAGAGCACGGCAGTGAACCCGTGTGAAGCATCCAGAGCGCAGCCTAGTCCTCACCGAGCACGGCAGTGAACCCGTGTGAAGCATCTAGTGCAAAATTCCTGGTTACGTGGAACGCGGATAACGTCACTCTTTGACCCCGTGGAAAACGTCCAGAGCGGATCCTGGTCCTCGCAGAGCACGGCAGTGAACCCGTGTGAAGCATCCAGAGCGGAGCCTAGTCCTCGCCGAGCACGGCAGTGAACCCGTGTGAAGCATCTAGTGCAAATTCCTGGTTACGTGGAACGCGGATAACGTCACTCTTTGACCCCGCGGAAAACACCCAGAGCGGAGCCTGGTCCTCGCCAAGCACGGCAGTGAACCCGTGTGAAGCATCCAGAGCAAATACCGGACTGTGGAGTCCTTAAAATCCACGGACTATGATGTCCTTAACCTCGACCGTGATGTCTTAAAACTAACGATCAACCACCCCGATTCCCTACGGATTCTGCCTTGGTTTAAGGGTACATCTCTTCACTCCTTTGATACCTGGCGTTGTAATTCCTCAACGTCTTCAAAGAGGTGACGGGTCCCTGCAACCAAACATCGGACTGTGGAGTCCCTAAATCCACGGACTATGAGGTCCTTAACCTTGACCGTGATGTCTTAAAACTAACATCGGACTGTGGAGTCTCTAAATCCACGGACTATGAGGTCCTTAAGCTTGACCGTGATATCTTAAAACTAACATCGGACTGTGGAGTCCTTAAATCCACGGACTATGAGGTCCTTAACCTTGACCGCGACGTCTTTAAACTACGATACCTGGAGCAGCCCCCTGGCCCCGTGAAACACGGACAAGGGCGACCACATCCAGCACTTGCAGGCCCTCACGACCTGTAAGGAAGAAAAAACTCTCTTATGAGATCCTTACGACTCTCAAGGGAAAACCCGCCTAAGAATCCTTACGATTCTTAAGAAGAACTTACACCTATGGGATCCTCTCGACCTGTAGGGAGAAAAACTCTTTATGAGACCCTTATGGCTCATAAAATGCAAAAGTCTTAGGAGGCAGATCTTAACCCTGAATCCTGAGCCATCGCTGTCCTGCAAGGAGATCAAGATAGAATATCCGCAGCATACATTCAATAAAAAGGGGGACACACCATTGAGAAGAAAAATGTATCTTTTATTCATAAACCAAAATGGATACAAAGTAAAATTCATGAAAGAAACAAAAAAAGAAAGATACTCTCATCCATGAGTATGTACAAAAAAGGGGAAAAGATACAAGTCCTCAAGCCGACGGGCGGTGCAGTAATTTTACCAGCTCATTGTTCTGTTGCTGAGTCACGGCTTCATGACGCAAGATCTCCAGAAGAAGAGCCTCCGCCTGAGCTTGCTGAGCCTGATACGAAGCAAGCCGAGCTTCGAGCTCTTTCTCGGTGGCTTTATGAGCCTCGACCCTCTCACGAGTGAACGTGGCAGCTTTATCGAGAGCCACCACCTCTTTTATGGACTCTTGGAGCACTCGCCAGAGTTCGTACGCTTTGTTGGCCTTGGCTGTGAGGCTGGCCTGAAGCTCGCTCAGCGCCTTAGAAGCCAATTCCCTCTCCGAGAACTTACGGCCAAGCCTCTTCTCGCATGACGTCATGTTGGCCGCACATCGTGCTATCAGACCCCGCAACTCCGCTTTTGCAGCCACGACTTCCGAGGAAAGGCGAGAACATTCGAGAGCGTACAAACAAGCCTCCACCTTCCTACAGAACTCCACCCAGACCCGCACCACCTCCTCGCTATGATAGGTGGCGAGAAAAGGAAGGGAGCCGTTAGCTTCAGCGGAAAACACTTCGGCTGTGGTCGCGCTACCAGCACGGAGCTCCTCGACGAAAGAAGATAGGGAGACAAGGCTCAATTGGGCCAAGCGTTCTGAAGCCTGCAAAGCATAAGGGCCGGGCGGTATCACAATGCGCGATTCCAAAGCCATGGAGACTGGCAGGGCTGTTCAAATTTGGCAAATGTTATTAAAACTCTTAAACACAGAACGAACGGGACTATAATAAAATGTCACTCACCGACAGTCATGCAAGTAGGAGCTGAAGGTTCCCCTGGCCCTTCAACAACCTCGACCTCATCGTCAGCTTCCAAAACTATAAGAGACATCAACGTCGTTTCGCGAAATAGTGACAATGCTATGGTAAAAAAAATGGTGAATGACGCTAACCTTGCCCAGAGGAAAGGACAATACGCTGAGGGGAGATCGCCTGCGGAGCTGCCATCTCCAATAAACGTTGAAATGACTGTCGAGGCGACAGATCAGCGATAGTGGCCGCCAAACCGCGCAATTCTGGGAAAGATAAAAAAGTTTATACTATGAAAGGGTTGCTAATTTAAAACGCAGAGGGTTATCTTCAACGCTCCTCCCATTCTGAGCCGGGGGGATAGCAGCTTCAACGGTCTCCGCCGTAACATCAGGATTCAGCAAAGGAAGAGTAGTCCCGACTACTTCTCTTCCAGCCTCTGAGCCGTCCTTAGTAAGGGTCATTGGGGCGGCGACCTCCAAAGGAACTTCCCCCAAAAGGGTAAGCGCTCCCTGATCAAGAACCGCCGCTGGAGGCTCTACCATGAGAGGAGCAGCCTCATCAGCCCCCTCCACATCAAGCAAGGCTTCATTGAGAATTCCGACGGGCTTTAGCTTTAATGGGCCCGTAGAGAGCTCCCCCAGCGTCGAAGATTCTGCACGATTCGAATAAAAATAATGATACATATGCACGGGCATAAATAATCGGAAAGACTACAAAAGGAGCACAACGTACCTATACGCAAAGAAGCCCTCAATATAGCTTCTTCAAGCCGCTGCTCTTTCTCAAGGAGGTAGGCTCGCCGGGGTTCAAGGGTAGACTCATGACCACCGGTCCATAAAGAGAGTGCATCAGCTGCGTCTTCTGAAGCGGCCTGCTTCAAAGCCCTTTCCCCCCATTCCTCCAAAGGACCGATAAATCTCCGCCGAATCCACGAAGGGTCTTCGTAAAAAATTATAGCGGGATAAGACTTCTTTGGAACCTTGGCGTTATGAGACGCGTCTTTTGAACGCCGTATGGCTTCAGCCAGCTGTACGGCCTCCTCATCAGCCGAACTCGGGAAGAGAAGTCCAGCGTCTGACTCTTGCAGGGCCAATGGTTCATCTTCAAGAATAGGCTCAGACTCCGCCAAAGAATCGAGCAGGTTAGTGGCCGCTTTCCTCCGCCGTTTAGACCCAGAACCGGTCGCTGAGGATGACCGCTTCCTCCCTCGTGAGGCCTTGGGGCGGCGCCGGCCCACATCGCCCTCAGCGCCCTCTCCCTATTACTCTCGCTCGGTGCCACGACCGAGGATGACATCGCCATTGTCGATGCCACAGGGGCGGTGCTGCCACCGGCAGGGGTGCTACCACTGGGGCCCGTTTACCCTGCGATCGGGAACCCAAGGGCATACCGGCTGTTGGAGTAAGGTCTACCCCTGACTCCCCCGGAATGAGCGCAGCGCCAATCTCCCTCAAAGGGAAGCGGACCGGAACCCTCGGTCGCAGCTTAGCCCCCGAAACCTGAGGAGGAGCATCGTGACCAAGAAGCACCCTTCTTTCTTCAAGAATAATTGGGCTGATCTGATGAAGATACCAGCCCGTAAATGCACCCACACACCGGGGTATGTACTCAGCTTCAGGGACCATGAAACGAGAGCCGGTGTTCAGCCTCATGAAATGATGAGCGGCATCGCGAACAGCATCGAGCGAAGGGATCGGGGCGACTATAAAAGCCTCGAAAGGAACACCCTGGTCGTATCCAAGCTGTCGGGCGAATCGATGCTGATTGTACCGCATGAAAAGAGCTGCACTATCTTGGCGAAACACCAAGTAGCCCGGTCTAATTGTATACAAATGCGCGGCCTCCCGGGGCTTCAAAGAAGGTGCGTTGTCTTTCGACTGGTCCCAGAGTTGTTGAACTGGACCCGAGGGAGTAGACAAGACCCGATCATTAAAAACCAGCCCGCCAGCGGTGGCATGAGGAGAAATCAGCACCCGAATAGCCCCGAATTGAGTCGGGTCAGCAGCAGAAGCACCCACCAGTCGCATAAGTCGCGGGAAGGGATAGGCGTCGTAAAACGCGGGCCTTTGATGCATAGCGAAAGCCCCCAGCACATGCATTTCGACCCAGTACGTGAAATAATGAAGCGAAAAGTTCACTACATCCACACCGGGTGTAGAGGTATTAGCTGCGGTGCCCAATCCATGATAGAGGTGCGCCAAGGCCGGGATGCCGATGGCCAACCGCGTCCCCTCAGCAATACGATGAGCCGGGTAGATGACCGAGGCTCTCATGAAGCGGCGATGCATGGGGATAACGAACCAACTGAGCCAAACACTAACAAACCCCACAAAGAACGTCTCCTCTTCCATGCCTGGAACAGCAATAGATTCAAAAGATATCGGCGACATAATAGGGATGAAGTACCGAGGTAAGTCCGATTCAATGGTCGGCAGCTTCTTCGGACCGAACCCAAAGGGGTCTCCAATGTTGGCAAACTTCGGAGCCGTTTTCGATAAGGCGTCCTCGCGAAGGAAACGAGCAATGAAGCTCTTGAAAGTAACACCCTGCTCTTCGGATTCGGTGAATAATCGGTCGAAGATACCTAGCGCCTTGATTAAACTGGGACGCTTGTGGCGGACGGCATTCTCAGCAGACAGGCCGTCAACTGGGGCGGGCTCGGGTTCAAAAATATACTCGTCAGAAGGCAGCAACTCCTCGTATAGACTACCCCTGATTGGCAACCCCGAGATGTCATCGGCCAGAGAGATCGAGACCTCGCGATCTCCTAGAATGAAAGTGTTGGTGGGAAGATTCCATTGGTTCAAAAACGCCTTGACCCACCAAACATGCGGAGACTTATAATGGAAGAGTGACGCATATATTGCCTGATAAAGCCCAACTTTCTGCAACCGCGCACGATGGGCAGAAAGGATGTAGCGAGCCCAGAGAAGGTAGCCCGTAGGGTGCCGAGGAGTAAGCCCTATCTTATAAATTTGCCCCCACGGGTGGGCCTCACCCTGGCAGATACGCCGCCCCAAGATGTCTATGGCCGGGATCGGATGGTTCGGAATACCGGTCGTCGAAGGCTCGAGCCTCCCCGTTGGAGTCCAGTTGGGCATTTCCACAGCAAAAACCGTCCTCGGAGGATCCATCGGTAAGAATGGGAAAGTGGGCTCCGTCGGTACCGCGCAAAGAAAACTCCGGCGACCCTGAATAATCTGACTATACCAAGATCCCCATTGAAGAAGGTTGGTACAGTTCGGGTCATGGGCTCGGATCATCGCCATCGCTTCCTCATCAGATGACGACTGAGGAAAAGCAGCCTCCGAGCGAGAAAAGGGAAAGCACGGAACAGAAGCCATCGCACCTGAAATCCAATAAAAGGAGACCGTTAAAAGCAAAGTCAGCGATATATATCCATGCATGAACAGGAAGACTAGTTAAAGAAAGCAACAACAGAGTTTTCTGGGACCATTGGCTACAAAACACATGGGCCCCACAGAATCAGGATGACGGCTCATTAATAATGAGACCAAATAGTTACAATAAAACAAAGGGAATATCCTCATTTAATAAAGAATGGTAACCCTACACATTCCCCCCAACAGGATCTGCCTCGAGCTCTACAATGGATCCAACAAGATCAAAGGAATTAAATTCCCACAGAAGATATCATTACAAAGCTCCTGTTGCATTAATTGCAGAAGGACAACCTCGGGTCGAGAGACCCTAAGAAGCCTCCGTGTGAAGAAATTGGGTTCTTCATTGGAATTAAATTCCTTATTAAGAGAAGGGAATTAAATTCCCAGAAACATTTTTGGGATGGAATTAAATTCCATGGAGTTGAAACGCCATCATCATCTCCCCAAAGATCATCTAAACCCTAAGAGATCTACAATTTGAAGGTTAGGTGGTTTCCTGTTCTTATGGAAAAACTTGAAGAAAAATGGGTTCCTTGTTAAAAAAGAGTAAAAACCCTTATTTTGGATTTAAAATCCAAAGGAATGTGGAAGTTCGCTGTTTGTCCAAGAACATTACCTGAGGAGGAAGAGTCCTTTTAAACAGAGTTAAACTCTGAAAATGTTTCAAGGAAGAGAACTAAGCTCTGGAAGAAGAGAATTAAATTCTCAGAAAAAGTTCTCAAAGGAAGGAGATGAGCAAAGTGAAGGCTCTTCGGAAGGGACATGAACATTTATAGGAGGTGATGGAACCGTTTCATCTCCCCAAATCCCTAGAGGAATCCAACGGTCACAAAAGGTGACAGCGTTGCACTCACGTGCGGACACGTGAGAACAACGCTGTGGGGGCATTTGTTTCCTGATTTAAAATCAGAAAAGCTTATGGAAAAGGCTTCAGAAAAGGGTCACGTGCTTATACGTGACCAGCAGTCACGTGTTGGCACGTGACATCTAAAAACATCAGCAAGGCAAATTCAGCTTCCCGACTACATCAAAGAAAAGGGCTTCAGAAAGGGTCACATGCCAACACGTGACCTGGGTCACGTGTTGGCACGTGACAATTAAAAGCGGCTTCAAAGGCAAACCGGTTCCCTGATCAAATCAAGGAAAAGGCTTCAGAAGAGGTCACGCGCTCCCACGTGACCAAGGTCACGTGTTGGCACGTGATAATCAAAAGCAGCAGATTTGTTCTCCGGCTAAATCAAGAAAGAGAGTCCAGACGAGGGTCACGTGCTCACACGTGACCAGAGGTCACGTGATGGCACGTCACTGTTAAGCAGCAACCAGAAGACAGAGCGCAAAAAGAAAGAAGAAGGCTCGTTCCAAGGGGGTCACGTGCCCACACGTGACCAAGGGTCACGTGGCCACACGTGACCGACTTCAAAGCCCATTTGTTAACAGGATTAAATTCTGAGAAAAGACCTCTCAAATCTTTCCAAAAGCAACCGATTGAATTAAAGATTTAAAGGTGATTAAATATCATCTATCTATGGGAAAATCTCGAATTTGGAAAGATTTCCCCGTAAAATCTAACCAAAATAACAGAGGAGAATCTCTGGATTTAAAATCCAATGGTGAATAAAATTCACCTAATAATCCAAAGGTCCAAAACGAGTGGTGAATACAAATCAAATCTCCCAATGAAAGATTCACCAAAACTAATTAACTCGGCTGCTTCTCCTATAAATAGGAGCCAAGAGACACACAAGAAAATAGAGATACGCAGAGGGAAGAAAAGAGAGAGAGCCCTGAATACTTTAGAGGAATTTGGATCTTCTGCAAAAGAAAACCCTAGGTAAGAAAGGGAAGGTTTCGTTGAAAGAAAAGAGAATTTAATTCTCAACAGAGTTTAACTCTGATATAAAACAGAAGGGCATATTTCTTCTCTCTTTGATGGAGGATCTGTAAAGTGCACATCTCCCCTTGAGTTAAGAATTTAATTCTCAATGGGTTGAGATCCTGCCATGCAGATCCAAAGCATAGAGAGGGAATGGAAGCACGAGAATTTAATTCTCACAGAACTATAGGAATTTAATTCCTTTAAAATAAAATTAGGGTTTGACCCTATGTTATGGGAATTTAATTCCTTCAGAATGAAAAGAATCAGGGTTTAACCCTAGTTAAGAACTTAGTTCTGTTAAAACAGCAGGAATTTAATTCCCTTAATCTCATTCCCCAGAATAATTCTTTAACAGAGAATGGGAGTTTAATTCCCCAAAGCTTTTATTAGGGTTTAACCCTATTCAGTTCTTCACATATATGAGGAATTTAATTCCTACAGGAAATTCAGAGTTCAACTCTTCAAAAGGAAGTAGGAATTTAATTCCTCTGAAATTATTGCAAGGGTTCAACCCTATGAGGAATTTAATTCCTGAAAGGGATTAACAGATCTTCTAAACAACTACAGAAAGCCCCTTTGAGGCAGTGCCTCACGTGACCCACGTGACCCTTGGCAGAAGCTTTAACATACAAGCGTTTGAATGCCCGTCACGTGATGGCACGTGATGCTCTAAAAGATGCAATAGTCTCAGAAGAACAAATGAAGGGAGGGCGCCCTCACGTGTTACCACGTGACCCCTCTTGCCTTAGTGTTTAACATTAAATTGGAACCCCTGAATTCAGTGTTAAAACATTGTTTGGCCTTAGTGTTCAACACTAATCAAAGAACTTTATTTGCAGTGTTCAACACTGATTACCTTAGTGTTCAACACTAATTTGGGATTTCTGTTGCCAGTGTTTAACACTGGTCTGTTTTAGTGTTTGACACTAATTTGAAAGCCTTGTCGCTGGTGTTAGACACCAATTATCTTTTGGTGTTAAACACTGACTTATCAATTTCATTCCCAGTGTTCAACACTGATTGGTCTTTAGTGTTTAACACTAGGCACTGGCCCAATTGGCTAAATGGCCAGAGGCAAAGCCTCTCCTTCAAGGGACCAACAGGAGGGCCGATGTCCCAGACATGATTGGACTTAGCCCAAGCTGGCCATAAGTCCTCAATTCGTAATTAACTGGGCTAATGGGCTCATAACATAATTAATTGGTCTTGATCCCAAATTGGGCCAAAGACTATTTAATCCACTCCGGTTCCAGGGTACATCTCTTCACTCCTTTGATACTTGGCGTTGTAATCCCTCAACGTCTTCAAAGAGGTGACGGGTCCCGATGACCACGCATTGATACGGACTGTGGGGTCCTTAAATCCATGGTCTACGACGTCCTTAACCTTGACCGAGATGTCTTAAAACTAACAATGGACTGTGGGGTCCTTAAACTCATGGACTACGATGTCCTTAACCTTGACCGAGATGTCTTAAAACTAACAATGGACCGCAATGTCCTTAAACTACCCATGGACCGCAATGTCCTTAAACTAGCGATGGACCACTATGTCCCTAAACTGGAACGATAGAGCCCAAACGCTCTTTTGTCGGATCTAAACGATCCCGTTTAAGTTGATCTTAGCCTTAAATATGGCTAACGTATCCTTAAACCTTTCAAACAGACTTTAGTCCTAAACTGGACTATAGATCCCCCCCAATTAACTCTGGTTCAAGGGTACATCTTTGAACTCCTCTGACATCTGTCGTTGTAATCCTTCAACGTCGTCAGAGAGGTGACGGGTCCCGACGGCCATACATTAAATGGACCACTATGTCCCTAAACTGGAACAATGGAGCCCAAATGCTCTTTTGTCGGATCTAAACGATCCCGTTAAGTTGATCTTAGTCTCAGGTTAGACTAACGTATCCTTAACAAACGTTTGAGTTGATCTTGGCCTCAAATATGGCTGACGTATCCTCAAACCAAACCCCCAAACCCAAATCTAAGATAATACGGATTTGGACTAGTCCACGCCCTACGGGCGACGACATAACTCGGTCTCCGTAAACAATCCATGGGAAACAAAACACAAAACAAACACACACGACACGAAGTGACCATCTGGAGAAGGAGAAAGTTGTTACCGCAATGCGGTAGCGTAATTAACTGCAGGGGCTTGCGCCTGCAGGGAAGAGCGTCCCCACAATAAAAAACCCCTCAAGCGAGGGGGAATCTGACGAAGTCTGCTATATCGGACGCATCCGTTCAAACCTCCGATACATGGTGCCATAAATCAACTTGGCATCTTCGGAGAGGTGGACGGATGGCACCAATTAGCATCTGCCCCGAATCTCAGGCGAGACGGCCCACGTCTCGGCCGCCGTTCGGAGGGGAACAGCCGCTGTTCCGTTTCGCTTGATGTTGTGTCTGCTGCCATGAGACGAACGTCGAGATGATCTCTAGGCTATCTGTGAACCGTTGAGATTTGGCTTCTTCTTATGATGAAACCTGGGGGAGTAGTATGATCCTTTCTTTGTTTGCGCCCCTGGATTGTATACAGGGATAGATGTAACATCACCTGTAGGGCGTGGATTTCCTTTTTATTTTATTTCTTTTTCCGCGATGCTCTATCATTTCAGCTTTTATATCGCGAAGGTCGCGATTGCCCCATCATTTCGGCTATTTTTCGCGGTGCCCAATCATTTCGGCTATTTATTTTATTTTTACTCGCTGCTTTTTATTGCGAGTTGCCCAATCATTTCGGCTATATTTTTTTTTATGCATACATTTTTACTTGCTACTTTTTATTGCAAGTTGCCCCATCATTTCGGCTATTTCGTATGCATGTGTGGCTCGCTGGCCTTTTCGCTGCAAGTTTGGATTTTAGACACCGATTTCGGTATCAACATCGCTACAACTGGGATGTTGCCAGGAGCGAATCATCATTTGTCTCTGTCGATGTTGAACAAAGGTGGCTTAGTAAACAAGGTTAAGGGTCCTGTCGACTAAGGCTTTTGACTTCATGAGCCGTAAGGGTCTCACAAAGGTATTTCTCCCTACCAGTCGTGAGGATCTTGTAGGTGTGTTTTCTCCTTGGGAATCGTGAGGATTCTTAAGTGCATGTCCTCTTACAAGTCGTAAGGATCTTACGAAAAGGTTTTCTCCTTATAAGTCGAGAGGACTTACAAGGGTTGTTTATTATATGGACATATCCCTAGTCACGGGTGGGACTTTGCTGGGAAAATGTTTATTCGCGCCCATGGATTGTATACAAGGGTCAGTATTGAGCCACTTGTAGGGCAATATCGAAGGTTGTGGGGGGTTTGCTTAAGAACAGGTTTAGGTTTCTGTAACTTAAGACTTTCAAATCTTATGAGCCGTGAGGGTCCCATAAGAGAGTTCTCCTTACGAGTCGTGAGGATCTCGCAAGTGTATTTTCTCCTTAGGAATCGTGGGGATCCCTAAGTGTGTCGCTCCCTTTGTGAGTCGTAAGGATCCCACGCGGGTGGTTTCTCCTTACAAGGTCGAGAGGATCCTGTAAGTGTCTTTTAACGAGGTTGCGCCCTTTCGGGTTTTCACAAACACTTGCCGGTAGTCCTGCTGTTTTTATTCACGGAGCCCTTTCGGGTTTTCATCCGTGCCCATTTTGCTTATGGACATACCGTTTTTTATTTATTATTATTTTTTTAATATTTTTTTTATATTTTTTTTATCGGCTTTGAGACATTGCAATCCACCGTAGTTTATCGACATCTCGGTTAACAGCTAGTTTTAGGACATAGTGGTCCATTGTTAGTTTAAGGACGTTTCGGTCCGTTGTTAGTTTAAGGACATTTCGGTCCGCTTTTAGTTTAAGGACGTTTCGGTCCGCTGTTAAGGATGCTGGTTACTACCTAGAGTTCGGGCTTAGGAAGATAGCGAGTGGACATAGTCGTCGTCATCTATCATTGACCTAGACCTTGACCCGTCAAGCGTAGTATTTCTTTAGGAAGCAGCCGTTCACTGGCCTGAAAGGCCTTTCACCGTGCATATCCATGAGTAGATACGCTCCACCCTGGTAGACCTTGTCTATGATGTACGGGCCTTCATAGTTTGGCTCGAATTTTTCCCGCTTGGCGCGATTGGGGATCATAGGTCTTTTGACAATTAGCACGAGTTCGCCTTGGCGGAACGTCCTCGGCCTGGTCAATCTTTCGTATGAGCGCGTCATCTTTGCTTTGTAAGCCTCCAGGTTTTGTTGCGCTATGAGCCGGGTTTCATCAAGGGCATCAAGCTCTTCAAGCCGAAGGTAAGCATTTTCTTCGTCCGTCAGTCCGTAGTGGACCGCCACTCGTAGAGAGGGCAGTTCTATCTCGAGGGGGAGTACTGCTTCTGTACCAAACACCAACGCGTATGGTGTCGTGTTCGTGGCCGTCTTGAATGTAGTTCGATACGCCCAAAGAGCCTCTTGTAGTCTCTCGTGCCAGTCCTTCTTATTTCGGGACACCGTCTTTTTCATGATCTTCGTTAGGGTCTTGTTGAAGGCCTCGGCTAGACCGTTAGCTCGCGGATTATAAACCGAGGAATACCTCCAGTCTATATTATGCTGTTGCGCAAAGCGACTGATCTTGTGACTTCTGTAGGCTGGCCCGTTATCGGAAATGATTCGTCGCGGAGTCCCAAACCGGTAAATAACGTGCGTCTTGAAAAAGTGGAGAATATTTTCCGTCTTCACTTCCCTCAACGGTACTGCTTCTGCCCTTTTGGAGAAGTAGTCGGTGGTCGCTAGGATGAAACGATGTCCTCTGGATGATGCTGGTTCGATGGGGCCGACTATATCAGTTCCCCACATTTCGAATGGCCAGCTAGCCACCGTTGGATGAAGTGGATTTGGATGCTGGTGGATGAAGTCCCCATGAATTTGGCATGAGTGGCATTGCTTCGGATACTCGAGGCAGTCCTGGATCATCGTGGGCCAATAATAACCCATCCGCTTGATCTTCAACTTCATGTTCGGGCCCGCTTGGTGAGAACCGCAGAGTCCGTCATGAACTTCCTGAATGACCCTTTTCGCTTCGACAGGTCCCAGGCATCTCAACCACAAAGAATCGAACGACCTTTTGTACAGAGTATCGTTGACGAGGGCGAAAGACAGAGCTCGTTTCATAAGCTGATGTCTTGAGGACGCATCTTCGGGCGTTCGACGGCATTTGAAGTAATCTATGAAGACTTCTCTCCAATCTTCAGCCGTTTCTTGGTCTTTTATTTGCATGGCCTTCTGCTCGGTCGCCTCCTTTTCTTCGGACGATTCCGGAGATATTTTTGCCGGAGCAAGAACCCGACGGCTTTGTACCACGATTCTTACATCATCGAGGTTCTCATCAGCTAGTTCTTTAGCTAGCTTAGCTAATGCATCCGCTTTGCTATTTTCGGCACGCGGTATGCTTTCTAAGGTGCAGGAAGGGATTTGGGTCAACAGTTGCTGCACCTTCTCGTCGTACTTCACCAGCTCTGGCTTGCATGTTTGGTAGTCGCCGTTTATTTGACGAACGACCAGTTGGGAATCTCCGTATATGAGGAGGTTTTAAATTCCCATGTCGATGGCGATCTCGAGGCCTGCTATCAAAGCTTCGTACTCGGCTTCATTGTTCGTCCTCGGCTCTGTTAAGGAGAAAGCGAAGCGCATTATCCCTCCCTGTGGAGTTACGAAGATAAGACCCACCCCTGATTTGATTATAGGGGTGCTTTGTTTGCTCTTCTTCACGGAAGATGCTCCATCGAAATACATCTCCCACCGGATATCACCGCCATCGATCGCATCAAACACGTGTTCGTCTGGAAGTTCGCAATTTAGAGTGGAATCGGCCGGTATCGGATGCTCAGCGAGGAAGTCGGCGATGGCCTGGCCTTTCACTGCCTTGAGAGGCTGATATGTTATCGAGAACTCCATCAAGAGCATGGCCCATTTAGCGAGTTGACCAGTCAGTATGGCCTTCGACATTAAATACTTAAGGGGGTCCACCTTCGATATGAGACGGACTTCATGCGCCAACGCATAGTGCCTGAGCTTGGTTATCGCAAAGATCAACGCCAGGCAGTGTTTTTCAATGGGGGAGTAGTTGCTTTCTGCCCCCAGTAGAACTCGACTTAAGTAGTAGAGCGCTCTTTCCTTCCCTTGGTCGTTCTCTTGTGCCCATAATGCACCTAAGGAACCTTCGAGGGCGGTTGTATAAAGAATGAGGAGTTTTCCCTTGACCGGAGCAGCCAACACTGGCGGGTTCTGCAGATATTGCTTGATCTCGGCTAGCGCGCTTTGGCATTTTTGATCCCAGACGAACGGGGTTCCCTTCTTCATCAGGTGACTG
Source organism: Agapanthus africanus (assembly GCA_030015575.1). Classification (NCBI taxonomy): domain Eukaryota; kingdom Viridiplantae; phylum Streptophyta; class Magnoliopsida; order Asparagales; family Amaryllidaceae; genus Agapanthus; species Agapanthus africanus. The sequence continues at coordinate 194,780,860 of JASDDO010000024.1, read as the reverse complement.
TAAGGGCGACACTTGCCCGAAAGGTTGGCTATAAATCGCCGGATGTACGCGAGCTTCCCCTGGAGAGACCGCAATTGTTTGAAAGTCCTTGGCGGTGGCATTTCCATGATCGCCTTGATCTTCGACGGATCTATCTCAATGCCTCGGTGCCGGACAATGAATCCTAGGAATTTGCCTGAGGACACCCCGAACGCGCATTTGAGAGGGTTCATCTTCAAGTTGTATTGCCGAAGGCGTTGAAATACGGTCTTCAGATGCTCGAGATGTTCCTCGTATGATTTTCTTTTCACGACGAGGTCGTCGATATAGCATTCGACGATTTCATGTATGAGGTCATCGAAGATCTTCGTCATTGCCCTTTGATAGGTGGCACCGGCATTCTTTAGACCGAAGGGCATCACCTTGTAGCAGAATATTCCTAGAGGGGTCCGAAAGGCGGTATGCTTCTGGTCTTCGGGATGCATCTTTATCTGATTATACCCTGATGAGCCGTCCATGAAAGAGAAAATCTCGTGAGTGGACGTGTTATCTATCATCAGCTCTGTGACTGGCACTGGGAAATCGTCCTACGGGCAAGCTTTATTGAGATCCCGGAAGTCCACGCATATGCGCACTGTCCCATTTTTCTTCATTACCGGGACGATGTTGGCGATCCAGTCAGGATATTGAACTTCTTGGATAAACCCAGAATCGATCAGCTTCTTGACTTCGGCGTTGATGCTCATCTCAAGCTCGAGCCGCATTCTTCTCGGCGCTTGTTTGACTTGCTTGACGTCTGGGGATATTGCCAATTTATGGGCAGCTATTTCTGGGTCCAGTCCTGGCATTTCGGAATAGCTCCATGCGAAGCAATCTCTATGCTGCATAAGCACGTCTTTTAACGCGGCCGCCTTTTCTTCAGATAACAGCTCACTGACGAATGTCGGTCGTGGGTCGTTCGTCGTTCCCAACTCAATTTTCCTGAGGTTATCTGCAGTAGTATGTATGCCATCTTCCAGCTCTTTCGGCGCAGGTGGAAATTCTGAGATTACCTCGTCGTCATTGTTTTCGAAGCACCAGGGAAAGTCATCCATATTCTCGGGCTCTTCTTTTGATATCGTTATCACACGACAGGTTCGAGCTCGCTTCCAAGATCGATGTGGATCTGGTTCTGCTCTTGTGGCTTTGGGTTCGTGCTTTTGTGGCGGCGTTACCCTCCAACTGCGGGATCAAGCAAACCTGCCTTGCCGGTACTGGTCTTCGACCCAGTTCTTGAAGCTGAAGCAGTCTTCGATAGGGTGTCCTATGGCTCGGTGATAAGAGCAATAGCCCGGATGAGAGACCTCGTTAGCTTGCTCGGGGTGTTTAGACTCCGGAAGTGTAATCATTCGATATTTTAAAGCGAGGTCAAGTATCTTCCGTGTTTTGTTTTGAGGAAAAGAGTATGCCTGACTCATCTTCTTCATGAGGGACAAATTCGGACCGCTCGATTTCCGATCGCGTGACTTCTCGGTCCCGCTTTGTCTCTGTCGAACGCCTTTTCTGCTCTTCGACTTGTTTCTACCTCTGCGTCGGGCCTTTTGCACCACAGGTTGACAGGGAGGAGTATTTTTGTCTTTTGTAGTCTGTTGAAGAAGACGTTGCGTCCTGGCTTTCTCGTAGATGGTCATTTCGCGGTTATGGTCGTCCCGAGCTTTTTGACCTGCTTTCCTGATAAGCTCGTTCATTCGTTCTTCAAATGACGGACTCGGCACTTTGATTGCGGGATCTAGTTTTGATGAGAGGTTGGCAATTCCTGACAGGGTGTCCTCTTCTTCATCGAAATTATATATGGCGTAACTACCATGGACCCGTTCCCGTTTCCCGGCTCTCATGTATCCAAGCCTGAGCGTTTCCATTCTCCCGTTGGGCAATTTGCGCTGGGTCCCAGGGACATCCCAATTCCTGTTATAGAATCGAGCTTGTCGGATAGTCTGTTTTAAGGGTACCCCTTGGCGCTTCAATAGTCTTTTCAACCCGTCTGTGTAGTATCTGGGCAAACGGAGGGGTTGGAGACTGTCGAGTGTAGAATCCGCGCCATGCCAGATTTCTTTCTCCACTCTTGTTTCCGTGGATCGGTAGAATATGATCGCCTTTTCACCCTTTCGCCTGGGAGGGACGTAAAACACCTGCAGGTCCTGCACATTGTAAGCTTCAAGTGCGTCAAGGTCTTTGTAGTGTTCCCGCGGCACCATGGTGATTTGCAAATTCTGATTATCGCCAGGGGATGCTTGTATTGACGACCGACTGGAGAACACGGCATTAACCTCATCTTCCGAGTCACTTCCGAAGATCAACATGGGGGCGGACGGTCCCGGGTTGTTACGTCGAGACGGACCAGTGTAAACTATCTCTTCTTCTTCTTCGGTATCGCTTTCGAAAACAGGGATGGTGGCGGCGGCTTTGTTCTCCGGCTTGCGACACCTTTCTGTATCCTCGAAGTCTGGCAAAAAGTACTTTGCATCTTCGTACTTGTGGACTTCGTTCACGGAGAATGGGTTCAGCTCACCTGTTACGGTATACTCGAAACCATCCTTAAAGTACTTCATACACTGATGCTGTGTAGAAGGGATGATGTTGTGCTCGTGTAACCAAGGACGACCGAGCAAGGCGTTGTAGCAGGTCTTGGCGTCAATGACGTGAAACTTGATGTCCGTAACGAGTAGTCCGAAGCGTAATGTTAATATCACGGATCCGAGAGTCCGTGATGACTGGGAATCGAAACCGGAGATGGTAATTTTGTCACGAGCGAGGTGCTGCACGCTCATGCAGATCTCCTTCAACACCCGAACATTAAGGAGATTGACGGAGGATCCATTATTAACCAGGATTTTGCCTATCTTGATATCGTGGCAATATCCGGAGACGTATAGGGGACGGTTGTGGTCGCACGTCCCGAGGAGAAGGTCTTCGTCACCGAAAGTGATGTCAGCCGTGTGCACTTCTTCCAGTTCATCCTTCATCCTTTCTTCGGCGCGGAAGGCTTGGAATTGTTCGGGCTCTTGTAACGCCTTGATTAATGAATCTCTCGCTTCCTTTGATAATAGGAGGGCATCGAGAATGCTGAGCTGTGAAGGTAGTTTCCTTAGGTGTGCTAGGATGTTATAGTCCACCTTACCCTTTCTAGGAGGGTCTTTGGCAGTCAACTCTTTCATGACTTGGTCATCTAAGGTGATATCCTCAGTGACCTTCTCCTTTCCCTTATCTTTTCTATTCGCGGGTCCGAGATTCTTTTCCGGGAGCGTGCGATTGCGCAGCTGAATGTTTTCGCAGGCCTCTGGTTCTTCCTCTTTCCCTAAAACGGATTCTTTAAAGAGAGGGCCCAGAGCCATTTCTTCATCAGAGTCGCTCCCAAAGGTGAGAACTTGTGACCTTCCGGCGTTAACCATGTAACAGTTGCCGGCAGTTCTTTTGCGCCCTTCGGTCGTACTTTTTTGTTCCCGACGAGTCTTTCGTTTCATGCGCTTAAAATGTTGCCGGTGAGCAACATATCCTTGCCACCACATCTTAAAAGCGTCGCACTCCTCGGTGGGGTGCGAAATCTTCCGATGATATGCGCAATAATTAGGGTGCCTCTCTGCCCCATCGAACGTGTTTTCTTCCGAGGGTGGTAGCTTCATTCCCATCGACATGGCTTTGGCAAACCTTTTCCTCGTCTTCAATATGTTTTTATCCACATCGGGTGTCTTTTGATCTGGCGGGAATGCTTTGACTCTTTCGTTTAGTCGCTTGCGGTTGGTTCCTTCTGACACGGCCATCTCACGCTCTTGGTCGGCTTTACTTTTCAAACGAATCTCGTCTAGAAAGGCGTCAATCATTTCTTCTGTTGGCCGTACAAGCTCCGGCTCAGGCTCTGCCCCCAGTTTCTTAGTGCCAGGAGTTTTGTCATTGTCTGTAAACGAGTGGGAGATCACATGACAACTCGCCACATAACCCTCGGATTCATCCGACGAGCTTTCTCCATCATCTTCTTCCTGAAAGACGTGGTTGAGGAACTCTTGCAGTGTGACGGGAGTCCGCGCCTTTTGATTGTACTCCTCCAGCGCGTCAATCTGTTTCTGCAAGTCCGTGCGCTTGTCTCCAAGCTTCACGGGTTTCTTAGACTTCTTCTTCTTTTTCTTCAAAGATTTTGACGGTTGGGTGTGAGTACTTGGGCCATCACCACCGCTCTTTGTAGTTGGACGCGGCTTCAGCATTCTTTCGATGATTTGAGGTTCAAGCGGGTTCTTCCATTCGACTGCTGGGCACGCATGAAGATCACTCAGCATCCTTTTGGTTTTAGCTGATAGCATGACCTCCCATGGAGCTTCTTTAATAAAGGAACAAGTTGCCCCTGGTGCGTCTGTCTTCTTAGGAGTATGCGGCTGTGGCGGGTTCACCTTCCACTTTTCGGACAACGCAAACTTTCCCTGGAGGTATTGATCCTCAATCCATCCTTTGAAGACGAAGCAATCCTCAATCGGATGGCTTACCGTTTGATGGTAAGGGCAATAATTGGGGTTATTCTCCTCAGTAGGTTGTGGCGGTCGCCTTGGGTTTGGCAAATTGATAAGCCTGTTGCGTACGGCCAGCTCGAATAACCGTTTTGTCTTATCCCGTGGGAACGAGTAGGGGCGCTTCATCTTCTCATTATAATACCGGCGTCTTTCTTCCAGTTGATCCGCCAGCTTTGGGGCACTGGGTTGCTGCTGAGCGTTCGCGACGAAGGTTGCCTTCCCTTTACCCTTGTCACTCCGAGGCTACGGCTTCGGGGGAGATGGTCTGTGACCCATCTGGTCCATCTGGGCCAACTTGTCGATTAAAGCCTGGAACGTGGTTGGCTTAAAGAACATCATGAACTGGGAGATAGTCGCATGAGGATCTAGTGTACCCACGAACATGCCCACCGCAGGCGCTTCCTCAATGCGTTGTTCGCATTTTGACCATAAGTTTCGCCAGCGTATAGCGTACTGGACCCACGTCTCACCTGGTTTCACCCTGGCGTTAATCAATGCCGTTATCGGGGTACGTTCGCTGGCGCTTGCAAATCGCTGAGTGAATAGCAACTCCATTTCGGCGAACGTCTTGACGGAATCATTCGGGAGCTCAGAATACCACTCGAACGCTGTTTCTGATAAGCTGCCGACGAATTGGCGAAGCAAGAGCTTATCGTCGCCACCAGTGTTGCCACAAAGCGCCCTGAACTGGGCCACATGCTGATGGGGATTGCCTGTCCCCTTATAGACATGGAATTTTGGTATTGTGTAGCCCGGCGGGTATTTGATCTGGTCATACCAGCTCGGATATGGTCTTCCTGTCCTGACAACTTGACCAGCTGCCTCAGTCGCCTGGTGAACGCGTATCTGTTGGGCTATGTATTCGTCCAGGTCAGCCTTAGAGATTGTCTCCTCCTTGACTGTTGACAGAGCGGGTGGAGGATTTGACGTTTCTCCCCTGTCGTGTTCAAGAATGATTGGAGGATCTTCAGTAGGGGGCTCTTGTTGAATCATCATACCCACCATGTCCTGGAACAGGAGGGCCATTCGTTGTATATTGGCTGCTTGTTCAGCAGCCTCTTTATCCTTCTTCTCCAGTAACCTACGAAGGAACTCAGCATCAGTTTCTTCCTCCTGGCGTTGATCAGATGGCGCTTCGGGGCTTTCTTTCAGCCCAGTAAGTGCGGCCATCGCGGTCATCATTTCTTGGAGCTTCTGCTGTTGCTCCTGAGCTTTGGTCACCGACCGCGTAAGCGGTCTATGCCCTGTAGACGCACGGCTATCTTCCTTCCCCGACGCCATGTATACAGTATGGACCGTCATGCCCCCAGACTTAGGGTGTCTGGGCTCAGCGCCTTTAGCTCTCGTCGCAGGCTCGGGGATCTTCTCCAGCCTCCTCTTTTTATGAGCAGTGGAAGTTGAGGGGACCGTTGAGGTGGGCACCCAGACAGCTTTTCGTGGCTTAGCGTGATGACTGACTACCTGTTGAATTTTCAGCTTCTTGTGCTGGCGGGAGAAATTTGGATCGATCACCGAGTCTCGGGTCTGCCGCCAGACTTTATAGATTTTGGAAGACAGCCGTTGAGGAGATTGGGGCTGTTCTGGCTTTATTTCCACGGCCTTTTTCAGCGGAGGGGGAGACCTCTTTAGCGCCGCGGTAGGAGAATTCCTACGCACCTTATTCAGCATGTCAAAGCTGTTCTTAGTTGGAACATCAGCATTAATTTCTGTCATCGAGGCTGGAGGAGTTAGCCCAGAAGGGGAGTTGCCTCCGGCCTTCCTCACTCGGCGCCAGTAGCGACGTCGAGCGTGTCGTGCTGATGGCATCGGCTTGGTAAGGGCGATAGCCTCGTCTTGCCCCCTGTGTAGGTGGGGGGTCGCTGCTGGCGTCAGCCTGTTAAAGACCGATGTCCTTTGGGTAGCAGGAGCGGGAGCTGGAACAGTCAATCTTGTAAGGACCGACTTTTTGGCAGGAAAAGCCGCTTTGGCGACTTCAGGAGCAGGACTGGTTACTTTCTTAGGAGCAGCCTTCTCTGGGATTGTAGGCCCTATTGCGGGTCCACAGGAGTTCTGGCCCAGTGTGGAGAAGACCGAGGCGCTGGTGTTGGGCGACCCGTTGAGAGGCGCCGCGGTAGGTGTAAGCCGATCAAAGACCGACTTCTTGGGATCTTCCGGTGTCAGCACAGGAGCGGTGAAGCTCGTTGGCGGGAGCATGGTCCCGAAAAACAACCAGGTGGTGGCTTGAGTGACCTGTTCCACGGGCATTGTGAACAGCGAAGCAGCTTGGGGCCCGTAGGCTATACCTCCTGGCGAGGCGGAGCACCGATTGCAGTTGCAGTTGGAGCATTTCGCACAAGTGGAAGCCATTGATTCTTTGCTTACTGCAATAAGCAAAACGCCAAACCTTAGTACCTTGAAACCCAAGGGCAACCATTAGCGAGCCGTGTTTGGTTCGCGAACACGACACACGAAGTGTGGAGTGGAAAGAGGAAAAGGTCCCACCGGGCGTGCCAGAATCTGTTCCCCTCCGAAAGACGGCGCGACATGGGCGTCTCGCCTGAGATTCGGGGCAGATGCTAATTGGTGCTATCCGTCTACCTCTCCGAAGATGCCAAGTTGATTTATGGCGCCATGTATCGAAGGTTTAAACGGATGCGTCCGATGTAGCATACTTCATCAGATTCCCCATCGCGTGAGGGGTTTTTGATTGTGGGGACGCTCTTCCCTACGGGCGCAAGCCCCTACAGTTAATTACGCTACCGCATCGCGGTAGCAACTTTCTCTTTCTCCAGATGATCACTTCGTGTCGTGGGTGTTTGTTTTGTGTTTGGTTGCCCGTGGATTGTATACGGAGACTGAGTTATACTGTCGCCCGTAGGGCGTGGACTAGTCCAAATCCGTATTATCTTAGATTTGGGTTTGGGGGTTGTGTTTAAGGATATGTTAGCCTCGTTTTAGACTAAGATCGACTTAAACGTTTGTTAAGGATACGTTAGTCTAGTTTTAGACTAAAATCGACTTAACGGGATCGTTTAGATCCGACAAGAGAGCGATTAGAGGCGCCCCGTTGTTTAGTTTAGTGACATTGCGGTCAATAGGTAGTTTAAGGACATTGCGGTCAATAGGTAGTTTAAGGACATTGCGGTCCAGTGTTATTTTTAAGACGTTGCGGTCGAGGTTAAGGACGTCGTAGTCCGTGGATTTAAGGACTCCACAGTCCAATGCTAGTTTTAAGGCATCACGGTCAAAGTTAAGGACCTCATAGTCCGTGGATTTAAGGACTCCACAGTCCAATGTTAGTTTTAAGACATCACGGTTAAGGTTAAGGACCTCATAGTCCATGGATTTAAGGACTCCACAGTCCGGCGTTAGTTTTAAGACATCACGGTCAAGGTTAAGGACCTCATAGTCCATGAGTTTAAGGACCCCACAGTCCGTATCAATATGTGGTCATCGGGACCCGTCACCTCTTTGAAAACGTTGAGGAATTACAACGCCAAGTATCAAAGGAGTGAAGAGATGTACCCTTAAACCAAGGTAGATTAAATAGTCTTTGGCCCAATCTGGGATCAAGACCAATTAATTATGTTATGAGCCCATTAGCCCAGTTAAGTTTGAATTGAGGACTTATGGCCAGCTTGGGCTAAGTCCAATCATGTTTAGAATATTGGCTTTCTGTTTGTCCATTGAAGGGGAGGCTTTGCCTCTAGAGACTGAGCCAATTGGGCTAAAGTCAGTGTTAAACACTAAAGACCAACAGTGTTGAACACTGGGAGTGAGATTGACAAGTTAGTAACACTAAGAGATAGTTAGTGTTAAACACTAGCAACAGGGCTTTCAAATTAGTGTTTATACCCTAAAGCAAATCAGTGTTAAACACTGGCAATGGAGATTTCAAATTAGTGTTTAACACTAAGGCAGATCAGTGTTAAACACTGGAAACAGGGTCTTCCAAGTTGGTGTTCAACACTAAGAAAGTCAGTGTTAAACACTGTAAATAGAGTTTTCTAAATTAGTGTTTAAACACTAAGAAAATCAGTGTTGAAAACTGGATATAGAGGTTTCAACTTTAGTGTTAAACACTAAGGCGAGAGGGGTCACGTGGTAGCACGTGAGAGCGCCCTCAATTCATTTTATTCTGCCAGAAGTATTGCATACTTTGGAGCATCACGTGCTGTCACGTGATGGGCACTTAAATGTTTGTCTGTTAGAGCTTCTGCCAAGGGGTCACGTGGGGCATATGAGGCGTTGCCTGGAAGTTCTTCTCTATGGATCTTTACAGGGGTCACGTGGTAGCACGTGGCCCTGTTTCTTTGCCTGTTTGAAGATGTGTTTATCTTTTTTTTAAGACTTAAATTCTTCATAGGGTTAAACCCAAGCAATAAACTTTAGAGGAATTAAATTCCTGTCTTCTTCTGAAGAATTATATTCATAGATAGGGTTAAACCCTGATTTCTTTTCTGTAGGAATTAAATTCCTCATGTATGTAAAGAATTGAATTCTGGCATAGGGTGAAACCCTAATTTCTTCTTCTTTCTTTTTTTTTTGTAAGGGAATTAAATTCCTGCTGTTTTGATAGGATTAAGTTCTTAATTAGGGTTAAATCCTGGTTCTGTCCATTTTGAAGGAATTAAATTCCCATAATCATAGGGTTAAACCCTAATTTCATCGCAAAGGAATTAAATTCCTATAGTTCTATGAGAATTAAATTCTCAAACTTCCATTCCCCTTTTATGCTTTGGATCTGCAGGGCAAGATCTCAACCCAATGAGAATTAAATTCTCAATTCATGGGGAGATGTGCACTTTGCAGATCCTCTGCTAGAGAAAGAACTAAGTTCTTCTTTTTGTATAAGAGTTAAACTCTTTGAGAATTAAATTCTCCTTTTTAAGCCTCTCCCTTCTTACCTAAGGTTTTCTTTTGCAGATGATCAAATTCTTCCCAAAATCTCAAGGCTCTCCTTTTCTCTCTCCGTATGTCTCTGTATATATCTCTCCTTCTGTATTGGCTCCTATTTATAGGAGAAGGAAGAAAATCAATCAGTTTTAGTGAATCTTCAATTGAAAGATTTTATTTGTTTATTGAGAGATTTGATTTATATTTACCATTCATCTGGACCTTTGGATTGTTAGGTGAATTTTATTCACCTTTGGATTTTAAATCCAAAGATATCTCTTTGTTATTTCGGTTAGATTTAAGGGGAAATCTTTCCAAGTCTGATATTTTTCCATAAATTGGTGATATTTAATCACCCTTAGATCTTTAATCCAACGATTCCAAATAATCATTCTCTTTTGGAAAGATTTGAATGCTTTTGGAATTTAATTCTGTTAAATAAAAAGGCTTTGAAAGCCGGTCACGTGACCCCTGGTCACGTGTAGGAACGTGACCCCTGGGACGGGCCTTTCTTCTCCTTTTGCGCTCTGTTCTCTGGCCGCTGCTCAGCCGTCACGTGCCAACACGTGACCCCTGGTCACGTGTGAGCACGTGACCTTTTCTGGAGCCTTTTCTTTGATTTAAACAGGGAGCGAATCTGCCTTTTGCCGCTGCTTTTAAATGTCACGTGTCAACACGTGACCGCTGGTCACGTGCTAGCACGTGATGCCTCCTCCATAAGTTTTCCTGATTTCAAATCAGGAAACAGTGAGCACCCATAAGCACAAAGAAAAATCCTCACTAGGGGTCACGTGTTAAACACGTGAGAATACCCTTTTGAAACATTAGCTTCAAATAGAGTTAAACTTGCATAGAATTAAATTCTATTTTTATATATACAAAGCATATGAGCATTAAGAGTAAATAGCCAAAGGCTAAATTGACCTCACGTATTAAACTCATGAGCGCCCATATGCAAGGAATATGGGCGGCAAATTAGAGAAGCTAAATAAGCCTCACGTGTTAAACACGTGAAGGCGCCTCCTTACGTAGAATTAAAATCCACTCTTTGGGAATGCTTCCCTGAATTTTCCTAAAAGAAAAAGATCCTTTCTGTTAAACAAGGAACCGTTGGATCAAAAATCCAATGGTGATTAAGCATAGAATTAAATTCTATTGGAAAGGATATTTTCTGTTAAATAGAAAGTTGGTGGATCAAAAATCCAATGAGATGGAAAATATTTTCTATATCTTTCTAAACAGAGAAAGATTGTGCTCTGTTAAACCGAGCACCCTTAGATTGAAAATCCAATGGTGATAAAAAATATCACCATTCAATAGAATAAAATTCTATATATGGGAATATATTTTCCCTATCTTGTTAACAACAAGAAAATATATCTGTAAAACAGAAATTCTTGGATCAAAGATCCAACGGTGGGTAAAATTCCCCAAATAAATTTTGAGACCAATTAAATCAATTGGAATCTCTCAATGAGAGATTTTCTCAAAAAACTAATTAACAATTTGTCTCCACTATATAAAGGACCCAAGACCTCAAGTCTCATATAGAGGGAACCCCCTATAAGCTTCTGCAAAAAATACAGTGAGCTCTTGAAGGAACAGAGAATTTAATTCTCAAAGAAGAAGACTTTTCTCTTCAAAACCCTAGGTAAAGAAAACACAGAAATTAAAATATCTCTTCTTGCCTATATAAGGGTTTGACCCTTCTCAAAGAACTTAGTTCTTCCTCTGGACCAAAGATCCACAAGACAAGTCTCCCACAAGTTGAGAATGTAATTCTCATCGGGAAGATCTTGTTCTTGAGAATCAAAGATTCAGAAAAGAACTAGGTTAAAAAGAAAGAAAAAGAAAAAGAACACATGGTTTGGGAATTCAATTCCTCCGAAATTAGGGTTTAACCCTACATAAAGAACTTAGTTCTTTTAAAAATAAAAGAAGAACTTAGTTCTCCAATAGAAAAAACGATCCAAGATCTTCAAAATAGAAATCATGATGACCCTCAATGACTAAAATGTTATTAACAGAGATTAACATCTCTATAAACAAGAACTTAGCGTCTCACGTGAAACACACGTGAGCAAAGTTAGCGCTTAGCACTATTATAGCGCTTCACGTGCTTCCCACATGAGTGCCTAAAACAAACAAAAGAAGAGCTAAAACATTTCACGTGTTTCCCACGTGAGCGTCAAAAAAAATAAAATAAAAGAGAACTCATTTGGGTTGATTGGGCAGCCACCAAATAAAGCAGGCCAGCACCTTAAAAATAAAGTAGTCACGCGAATACATGTGAAACACTCTTGGAAACCTGAAATCTGGCGCCTCACGTACTTCACACGTGAGCGCCAGAGCTCTAGCCAAAGTGCTTAGCACTTCTGTCAAAAGTAAAGGGGATGAACAAACAAAACCTGAAATCAATGCTCAACATTCACGTGCTTCCTACGTGAGTGCCATGCAAAGTGCTTAGCACTCTATGTTCAGTCAAAGTCACTAAGTGCTTAACACTGATTGGGCAGCGCCCATATCTGGGCGCCTCACGTGTTTCATACGTGAGCGCCAGAGAAAATTAGTGCTTAGCACTATGGTAGCGCCTTAGTTGTATGTATGCCCTAGAGGCCATTATTGTACATGTGATATATATTATAGTGGATGCTTTGACATATATAGGGAGGACTTTCTTGCTCGACATGATAGTATGCTATCTGGTTGCTCTTTATCTTAACATGTACACTTATTGTCTCTTTGTTACATGTTGATAAAGCCCTTAGGATGTGTACTTGACTACCAGGATTATGATGCAGATCATACTAGTGGGGCCAGGATAGTCTATAAGTACATCCTTCAATTGTTCCTAGTCGTGGGAGTATCGAGACGGGGCATCGATATTCCGGAGTAGACTAGCGTATACGTTTCTTGACCCATATGATGGGCGATGGATGATCCCACATCCAATGGTGTTTGACATCAAAGATTGTATATGGGTGCTCAGTGGAGACTGGGTACACTGAACAGGACTCGCCGAGAACTCCTAGATGGTATTATACCTCACGTCAGATAGCAGTTATCTGGTGACACTGGTACAGGTTAGTCTGTAGACCCGAGATCGTCATAGAGTCTTGTTTGATTCCCACCGTGCTTTTATTTCCACCTTACCACGTTCAAGAGAACGTGCAAAACGGTGGTTTTTGGGTACAGTCCCGAGTCACATGGAAGCAATGAGCGATAGGAGGGGATTTCGTCTCTCCCGGTATTGGAGGTTGATGTTGCGCTGTGCTCGATTGGCTATAACACGAAATCCCTGGCCAGGGTTGCTGAGATTTACTGGTAAGTGTTATCGGTAGTTTCTCGAACCATTATGGGCCTCATATCGGCATGACTTATCAAGCTATTGGGGTCTAACGTTTACCACCCCTAGGCTGGATATGCGACATATCAGACGAAGAGACCGGACTGTACGGTAGTGTTACTTATTGGATTCACAGGAGTATGAGCAGGTTTGCTTGTTGATCTTCTGATTGCTCAATACTCGGGTAGCCGTTACGTCCAGCTAGTACCGCTGACGGTTTGTGGGTGACTGATGTGATCATCACCTACTGCCGGCGTAATTGACGAGTCTTTAGAGTACTACATAGAGGTTTCCTGGCTCAGGCGAAACGAAGCAGGAGCACATATGTGATATGTGAGGGACCGAGATTAATACGCGTATGTGATACCGTATTCTAATCTCGCGATATGTGATATCGGTCGGTTATATGTGATATAGCCGGGTTATCGAATCAAGTGTTGATTCGATAAGTTGATACAAATGATATTAGTCGGTTATATGTGATATAGCCGGATTATTAAATCAAGTGTTGATTTAATAATTTAATGTATGATTATATATTTGATATATTAATTTTACATTAACTAATATTAGCTAACTTAAGCATTTATTTATCTCACTTATACATTTAATATATATGTGATATATATTAATGTATTGTTTTTTTTGTATCATGCTAGATGATACATTGTTCATGGGTGTATGAGACTCATACCATGTCATGGATAATTGGTTTTTTTTTTTTATTTATTTAGGTAAATACAAAATTAGGTGAAAATTGCATGGTTAAAGGAAGTTTGTGGAAGCTTGTAATAACCATTGACTTAGTCCACTATTCTTGTCTTTACTTGAGATATTTATTAACCCAACCATTATCTTAAGCCATGGTTAAGTCTCTACATGAGTTATATATGATATTTTCTCACCCATGGTTATTGAGAGACTCTCATTCATTCTACACTTCATCTTCTTCTTCATCTCAAGAAAGCTCTCTAGGTTTTCAAGAGGTGAAGAAAATTAGTGAGAAAAATAATTCTAAAGTGAGCAAAAATCCTACTTCATCAACCTACACTAGATTAGTCATTTAGTTTAGGTTGTTTGCTTCACTAATTCCCTATTAGTGAAGAGGTAGTTTTAGTTGGAGATTCCTCGACATAGATCATCTTCGGCCTCGAAGACTTTAAGCAAGCTTGTTCCTTTCGTCTTGCGAACCCTTACTAGAGTCCGGGAGATCACTACTTGGAGCGAAGGGACTACACGGAGCTTTAGAAGTGAAGGAACGGTCGACAAAGGTTGTATTCCCCATTCACTTAGTGTAATGTTTGATTACTTGCTTGCTTACTCCTAATCCTCTAGTTAGATCATTGGCTAGGGTTACTTAGCTCACTAGAATTTTTAAAATTGCATACTTGATGCCCTTGAAAACATAGTGAGGATGCTAAGGAACCCAGCAGTGGTATCAGAGCCAAACTAGAGAATTAGACGATATTAGTAGAATTACGAAACCGAAACAACTCCGAAATAGTAGAAACAAAACCCTAGTTTCTGTCAAATTTTTCAGTGCCTCTAAATTTATTTTAAGCAGGTGCAGAATATTACATGTGATGTAATATGAACACTAGAGAAATTTGAGCCAATTTCACCGGATTTGATCTGGCGAAATGTTGTGAAAAACCGGCCTGGCCGGTTTTCTTCTATTGTTTGGGCTTTGAATTTTTCTGGTGTTCCAATCTATGGGGTTTGGTGTTTCAGGTATTGTTTGTTTTTACTAAGATTGCATGTGATGTAATTTTTCTGTAAAGGCAATTCGGAGTGTTTCGTAGTCGTAAATCTAACACCGTTTCGGGTAACTTGGACGACGTTAAAAAGTTCGAACGAACATCAAACACCACCTCAAGATTGCTCTCTGGAATTTTTTCAAAAGTTGGAATTTTTGGGTTTTAAAATATTCCGAAAATTGTGCATGGTATTGTGTGGACCCCCAAGAAAAACGAACCCCTAACTCGACCTAACGACCGCGGAACCGCGGCCAAAAGGTGCTTTTGGGGACGATTCAGCGGCGCCGTTGGTGAGGCTTGGGACGTGCTCTCTTATGCTGGTCCGTATGTGCTTGTGGCACTGTCTGAGAATTTTTGAATCTAACTCAAATGTTGAGTCCTCTGGGTGGTTGATTGATCAATCGAAAAGTTTAATATCGCCTAGCTTTTATGAATGTGATACAATATTTGGAATCCACAATAATTAGTTTTGTGAAAACTAGTTTGAATTTTGTAAACCTAGTAATTTAGTCTCATTTGATCGTTTGCCACGGGGTTTTGATATGGATCAAAACTCTGTCGCAATCTCATATAGTACGCGAATATTCGCCGGGTAACATTACTAGATAGACACACCCTATAGCCCCGACCAAGTGACTGCAGGAGAACCCCATTGCCTAAAGTATCCGTCCGTGTGCTCGCGGCCGCGGTATTCCTCCTAAGTGCACTTCGTCGACGGCATCGGGGGTGCGGCCGTCTACTAAAGTTTCCGACGAGCATTCGATCAACTTGTCGGGAATCTTGTTGAATTGCCCGACTTGTTATTGAAAAGTGTTTTCAATATTGAGACTAAAATGCGCGGTTTATAAGGTTAGGCATGAAATTCGGAATATGAGATATTCCGGGTTTATGATGTCTAAGGAATTCATAAGGTTAGGCATGAAATCCGAAGTATGCGATATTTCGGATTTATGATGTCTAAGGTGGTTGCGGATTCCAATTGTTGTAGTTTTCACTTTCTTTTCTGCGACCATAAGTGTAATATGTGGTGTATCGCCGGTTCCGTTGCTATATGTTAATAACAATTGGGATACGCATATTTACTTACGTTAATGACATGTGATGTTATGTGTTGCTGGGATATGTTATATTGGATCGTCGTGTTTGAATAGCCGGTTTTTTTTTGCGTGAGATGGAGTTTTTCATTTTCATTCATGTAAAAATTTGTATGTAATATTCTTTTATTGGGGCACTTCCGGGTTGAGGATGATGTCACCATTGATGTATATTATTTATTTTTCCGCATTAGGATAGACCCAAGGTGGGGAGCACAAGTAACCGGGTTCTAGGTCTAGTGGTAGACCATCTCGAGGAGTTGAGACCGGGTTTCCTAACTCTAGAATTGGTAGGGTCGCTTGCCGCTCTCGTAGGGGTCTAGGGATGTGGGTTTGGCTATTCATCACGACCGTGGAATCCGTGTTTTTTACTGGCTTAATTTAAAACACGGAATTCCTAATATATCCAATATTTCATACGTGGACTTCTGCTGCTGATATTATGTGATGTGATCACTTTATATGATGAGATGAATGTTGTTATTATATATATGATATATAATAAACGTTGCTTATGTTTTGCACCCGCGCTAGTCCCGCCCCGCTATGTCGTTAGTTAAGTAACCTAACAGTGCATAACGAGACACTGTAGCAAATGCAGATGGCATAAGCGTACGTTGTACTTTCGTTTCTTTTGTGATGCTTAGAAAGCATAAATGATGGGATTTCATTAATGAGATTAATGAAAGGAAAGAAACCTAATGATGTTGTGGAATCAAATTTTCAAAACTAGTAGCTCTAGTTCTTGCTTTGCATAGCGGTATTCCTTGCAGAATATCCAGCACCTCATTCGATGAAGAAAGAGCCGAGATCCCTTCACCGGGAGTGACCACTTTAGTAGAATCTAGCAGATGCTACATCCACTCGGTTTATTTTGAAAAACTCGATTTTAAAAGCGGAGCTTAAACCACTCCTTTTCAAAATCACTCGATTCTACAACGATATCAAGTTCATTACGCAAAAGGTTTTCTTAAAAACCTGTCATAGCCCTCTGTCATTTCAGATAAGGACTATTTAGTATTCATGCTACGTTTGTTGACCTTGTCAAGACGTAGTGTACGGTAGCTGATTAGTGCTTATCTGCTAAAGTATGAGATGCGATTGGATTAGGGTAGTCGTGCGACCTTGTTGACCTTGTCAAGGGTCGTGCGGGTGGGTTTAATTCAATCATGAAATGTACGGGTTGAACTTGACTTGTTGTCACGACCCGAAATAGTACGTGACTGGCACTTGAATTATGCGAAGTCTGTAGGACCCCACCTAATTCAAGTAAGCCAAAAACCCAGAAATCTAAACCATTTTAAATAAGAAGTGAAGGAAAACTTGTTTAAAGCAAGTGGTTTAAATAAAATAAATGGCATTAAACATTTAAAAACAATATCATATTTTCCCGAAAATTTAAGCAGAGTCTCCCTTGTAAAAACTGGCCCCAAACGGGTACAAACATGAATAATATACATAACGAATAAAGGCATCCCCAAGCGGGAGCTAGCTCTTCGCCAATTGGCGGACACAACCATGCAAGCAATATAATATACAACGCCGAAGGGAGAGGATCAAAACTCAGAAGAAAACCAATATCCACCAGAAAACAATAAAAATACAAGCGCGACTCTAAGGTCGAAAGAATTTACACTGGTCTTCTAAGTCTATAAATTAATACAAGTCTGGTTGATGGAGATTACTAGATACAACTGAATGAAAATACAAATGCTACGGTGGTCACGATACAAGTGAACCCACCTACCAAAGCAATCACCCGGAAGGAAGCAGTGTGCCAGCAAAGCCGCCAAGGAAACCTGTACGGCAAAACCTGAAAGAAACTGTGGCACAACGGGGGTGAGTTGCCAACTCGTGAGTAGAAAATATCACCGAGCAGAAATCGCATGTATGACTCTATCCTAGGTCATACCATAATATCCAGATAATATATAACCTGAAACATCTGATAATGGCCAGGGTAAACATCTAACAGAAGTGTAATACCAAGTGCTCGTGTCAGTGCCTCAGGTAGCAACATAATACATATATGATGTATGAATGCATGAAAACAGAATGCAACTGAATGAGAAAACTGTTTTCATATCTCAGTGAGATTTCTGTATAAAAATCGAAGTATCATCAATGAAATCAACAGAGAATCAGTGTCAAGTATCGACACAAAATATATATCTCGATATCTCAATACCTCGGGCTCCGGCAATCCAGACTGGCCTATTTCATCAAATCTCAATACGTCGGTATCCTCCGGATATCCGCCGCGTCACAATAACCGGTCGGTAGTGCTCCCCTGCCAGGCTCAATGCCATCATCTGTGACCATCATGCCCCGGGGTATCGCACCGGGTCCACCATGCACCCGCAGACGGTTCCTCCTCCTTCTCGAATCGGGTGTATGATACCGCTCAAGAGTCGAGAAAACTCATGGCGGACACCTCTCAAATCATATCACGAGGAAACCGCAATTTTCTATCTTTAAAATAATAATAAGTTTATAAAGTCTTTGCGGTTTCTCCAAATCCAGAAATCTCATGGAAATCCGAAATCCCAATCTCAAGAGTAAATAACAGTGAATTACCGGTATAAAGCTCCATAATATTGCATGAAAAATGAATATATGAATGCATCTGATATCAAGCAAGGAATGCAATAATTAAACTAGCATATAAAAGCAATAACATATTGGAACTATCAGCTGGCAAGTTATGTCAATGAAGTAATACTTCTAAAGTGTACGTGTCATGGAAATTACCGATGATGATGTGTGTGAGCCGGCAAGCAAGTGTTCATAGATATACGCATCACCGGTAATGGTGCTGGTGTCCTGACAACATGGGTTTACAATAACTACAGAAATGCAGGTATAAGCATACAATGCGATGAATATAACATGAATTAAATGGAGGATGATTAGTAAACGCAACATTTAAGGATATACGTTAATATAAACAAGTCATACGGTCTTGGCATTTGAAATAGCGCGAATCATGGTTTTTAGAAAATAGGGCTACGGTGTTTTTAAGAAAAGATACATCCTTTGAAAAATCCGTAATCTCCTTCGGGCTGTCTTAAAAATACTCACGATTCGTTAGTTTTGAAAATAAGTATAACTCGAGCCCAGTCTAACATCTACCAAATAACTACAGGACCAAACTAAGAGACTAGTCGAAAAGGTAAGAAAATCCACCTAAAGTCCGAGTCGATATATCTAGTAGCCGGTGATCCCGCCTCAATAGCGTCACGTACGATAAAATATATTATACGACATCCTCGAGTCGAGAGTGCGGGTCAATCATCATCATTATACATCGTACGGTAAAAATCCATTGTACGACATCCCAATCGGGGTACGGGTCAAATATCACATATAACTCATAATTTATCTGGTATCATTATCATCATATCCTGAATTAGGGGTACTGATCTAACGTCTAGTACATTCTGATACCATCAAACATATATCCGCGTGTGAATAAAACACATCACCCATCAATCCACTATACTATCATGTAGTATATCATAACACGACCCAAATCACATAACTGATCTCACGACATCATGCCCGATCATATCGACTCTCCTCCGAGTATCATATACTATCCTCATCACCCGTGTATACATATATGTGTGTGTATATATATGCACTAACGTATCCACACACACACACACACACACACACACACATATATACATATAAACATATACACCCAAAACTATATCACGTGTGTGCATGTGTGTGTGTGTGTGTCAATCTTATTCTAGGGTTCGCGACTAAGAAACTAACTAAAAACGTTATCTTCCAACTACACTAAAACTAATCCATGCTCTCCTAAAATCCTTCTTGCTAAGTATAGATATCTCGTAACAACACATATGTATACACACACACACACACACACACACACACATACACACACACACACACACACACACACACACACTTCATATCCTACGAAATTGCGGGGGTGCTATACGCCATCCACCCGACTTCCCCCGTAGATATATATCTACTCACCTTGATCCTTGCTTGCCGAAGTCGATGTCGCCATGCTCGCCCTTATCATCCGAAGTCCGCGTGAGGGTGCCTACACATATAAACACAAAGTATCGTAAACCGAAATCGCACACGGAAACCAAAACGGCACACGTATCACACATAGGTTAAAACCTATGGTCTACACATGCCAATCAACCAAATAACACCCGATATCGATGCACAAACGTAAAGTGACCGATACAAAACACAAATATCATAACTTCAATTCATAAACATCAAGGAATTCAAAACAGCAACTCAAGAAAATGGTCCTAGATTTTGGTTCAGGTGAAATAGGGATAAACAAATAGTACTGGGGTGTTGTATAGGGGGAATATGAGTTACAGAACAAATCCTAGCACTAAATTCCACAGCTTGGCCGGCCACATCCATGCCAAAATCGGCCTGCTCGGCCAAAGCGCGGAGTTAGGGTTTCGTCTTCTCAGGGTGGCCTCCTAGTGTCCAATCTAGGTCAATGGAGTTGCTTGTTTTTCTCGTAATCATTTCAGGTTACACCAGATTCCCTGTAGGCATAAATTAAGCACAAAACCGACATTTTGAAATATCTATCCCAAGTTTGGTTTGTTTCTGTTTTGTTCTAGGTTTCCAACACTATGGGGGGTTTAAGGTCACCAATCACCATCAAGTTTACCATCACAATTCAAGAATTCCTCAAAACCTCATCTTGGAATTTTTCCAAGATCACTTAACCTCACTAAAAGGATTCTAAACTAATCTAGTGGCTATAGGAAATCAAATGCTACACTAAATGTGAAAGAATTACCTCATTTGGGAACTCTAGAATCCTCCTAGAGCTCAAAATCTAATTTTTCTTGATCTCACATGCTAGTAGTGAGCTTGTGTACATTTTTAGTGAAGAGGGTGCAAGGTTTTGATGTATTTTTGGGGTTGATATGAGGTGTAGGAAGAGGTGAAAGGAGGAGGGCAGCCATGGTTGAGGAGAGAGAGAAGAAAAAGATGAAGATGATGAAATGGGAGCCATGAGCCAAGGGTTAAATGACCCCCTCACCTCTCTCTCTCTCTTGCCCATACCTAATTCTTTATTCTATTTCTTTTTCTTTTTAAAACCAAAAACAATTAAAAACCCATATACATATAAAAGAAAACAAGATGCCATGGTTCAAAAATGAAACAAGTTTTGTTGCATGCCATGATGCAAAAATCAAGTTTAATGCAAGATTATGGAAAATTGATCGATTTTAGCATTAACCTAGAATATAATTAATTATATAAAAAATCTAAGAATGCTCCATTCTTATAACCCCTTTCAAAAACAATAGTTCTTATAATTTTCCGAATATTTTCCAACTTTCGGTATATAATTATACCCCTTTTGTTAAAACTAATCTCCATACCTTAAATATTCATAATAATTCATTATTTAATTATCTAAATTCCCAAAAATAATATTTTATTTTCTGAAATGTTACAGTCTTCCCCCCTTAAATAAATTCGGTCCCCGAATTTAAATTTAAACCCCTCAAATACTAAAACATTCAGTAGAATGATCAAGTCGTCGGGGCTCCGAAATCATAAATACATAAAAAATATCGTAGCGCAACGCATGCGCATGAAAACGAGTATATAACTCAAAATCAAAACTCCGTCAAGCGTCACGCAATCATCGTAGTTATGGGTAAGATACCAATGTCAAAGTCCAATACGAAAATCAACATGTTATACTCCAAACGATAACATGTACATAGTACGCATCGTTGTAAACTCGTCAAAACATCTGAAAGAAATGCATGCCAAACCTTTTTCAAATCGCTATGCGATGCGCGCATCACGGCACAAGTAGCGGACGTTTATTGTAAGAAAATAACTATATATATATATGTATCCTTTGTTTAACATACACGTCCCGCCGTTTTGAAAATAATTTAGAAGGGTTTCCTTTGTAACATGTTTCGTGTCATCACGGGCACGAAGGTAAATACTGAGACTATAGCTCCTTTTTGGAAATCCCTTCGATAACTATCGATGCATGAAAAAACATATTCAGGTACTGTCCTCTGACTAGTCCTGCTCAGTTACTATACCAAATATTAAATGTCATAAAAACGTACTGCTCATGGAAATCGTACTCAATAGTATATGTCATAATGCCACGTGCGTATGGTGCGCACAGAAATCGAAATCCATAAATGTGTTATACATGTGCACAGAAACAAAATCTAAGTGCAACAGGTGTGCACGAAAACATCTGTCAAAGGCAACGGGTGTGCCTGACAACAATATCAGGTGCATCTGAAATGCACGAAGAATCCCGATTTAGTGCATCTGGCGTGCACCAAAATCGTTTCAAGCGCGTCAAGTATGCGCAGGAATCCAAATCAAGTGCACAAGGTGCACGAAAACAAATATCGAGTATCACAATCGAAATCGACGGTATACAACGTACCTCAATCCAAATTAGGTAAACCGTGGTATATAAAAATCTCACAACTACGTGCATCAGCGTGCACAAAATCGAATCAAAGTATTAAAAGTGCGTGAAAACTACACCGAAAGCACAAGTCAAATCACATGCACACCATAGGCATGAAATCAAAATCAACCATCTCGAATGACACCAAATCGAAGTCGAGTGCAACTGTGGTGTACAAAATCTCAATCATGCAAATAAATCGCCCAAAATACCGAAATCCAAAATAACGAACATGTGATATTCAAATCACCAAATCGCAATTCGTAAACACTGTCGTCAATATGTCCTTCCTTCAAAGTTGAGAAGGTGTTGGTGCATCCAAAGCTATCAGAGCAAGGTATCTACTTGCCTCCTGTTCATGGCCTGGCGCCTGGTGCCCTTAGGCTCTCGTCTTTCACTGCGAATTGCTAGTTACACAGCTCCTCGGCTCAACGGCCCAATATGGAACGATGACGGAAACAGTTCCGCTCTGGCACATCCTCTAAAAGATCTCTGGCCAACTATCATGGTCACTCATAACATGTCTCGTCGACGATGCCGAACTCTGGCCTACCGGGTGTGCGTAATACGACCGATCCTGGGTCCAAGTCTCCTCGTGTAGTATTCCAGAAAGATTCTGTCGGGGTCTCTCCTAAATCTCGTTCCTGCTGAACTGCCCGGAGTTATCACCCATTACTAAATCTATTTCTTGTTCTGGAACGGCTGCATACTCATCACGACTCCTTCTGAAAGATATATCCACCTTCAACGGCTCTGCATGCGTATCACATCTCTAATGTCAACGGAGTGGAACGCCATCTCGTCAAAATCTCATACGAACCTCTTAGTCCACTTTTTTCTAATGTCGACTGATTCGGACTCGTCTCTTCATAGCTGTATGGACTGCGCTACAACGACTATACTCATACCTAGAGTCTCCCACGTAATGTATCCCATCACATGATATCCGGACGACGTCGAACTTTTCGATCGATTCATCAAAGTCCCATAATTCTCCGAGAGCTCAACGCTTGAGCACAATTTAATAATATCCAATACATATCACAGTACCTATGGACCAGCCGTAGACGGGCAAACCCAAGCCTCATTAATGGCACCGCGGAACTTCCGCAAACCCTAAGGTTCAAAGCGGTTCCATGGTCATTATGTCGAGTTAGGGTTTTATTCTTCTAGAGGGTCCACAGAAATACTTGCATGTTTTTCCGAATACCTTAAACTTGGAAAAATGGGTTTATGACATTCGATCGTTTTCTATCGACTCTCAACGTACCTGCGTGAAGTCTTCTCTAGCTGAAATCAATCAATCTGATGACCTCGCATCGGGGTATGCAAACGAACCACATGTCCTAGTCATCCATCCATAGGTGACTAGAGATCTTCTATCAAGTCCTTAAGTACAACTCGTGCTGCAATAGCTTCAAACATCCAGGGCGATATCTTGTCAGTCGCAGCAACAACTGGCTCATTCGTCCGCACACTGAACAGTGCCTCAATCCTCAAGAATAGACGATATATTAACGGTCATCACATTCTAGCCGGCCTCTAGCAGTGGCCCAATCCTCTGGTGCTGATCTGCACGTTCGAGAAATTTTAGTAAAAGCAATCCATCAAACGCTCATGGCGCGAAAAACACAATAAAACGACACATCTATGCAATCGTGTGTCACCGGAATTACGCCCTGGTCAGTCCTCGTCCAAGACGAGCTCATGCTGACCGCAACTCTTGCCGCAACTCTCTCTACCCGTGCAATCATGGTAACACAAACCACAAACCGATATCGATGAGGATAGATCATAGGAATGAATATAATACGGTGCAAGGAAATGTACATCCTAAGGCTTGTTAAGCGGAGTAGCGTATCGTAAGTATGCCGCGGAATATACACACGGTACGTCACTCTACTTAAGTCACCTACTCCATCAACCAAGGTCAACCTATGCGATGAAAGTTCGGGTCTAATACCCCCTCGACCAAGTCTAAGTTCCGTAAGATCAAGCCTAGGTTCCGAATATAAATATACGCCTTAGACTCCGCATAGTCAAACCTAGACTCGAACCAAGGTTAAACCTAGCGCTCTGATACCAACTTTGTCACGACCTGAAATAGCACGTGACTGGCACTTGAATCATGTGAAGTCTATAGGACCCCACCTAATTCAAGTAAGCCAAAAGCCCAGAAATCTAAACCATTTTAAATAAGAAGTGAAGAAAAACTTGTTTAAAGCAAGTGGTTTAAATAAAATAAATGGCATTAAACATTTAAAAACAATATCATATTTTCCCGAAAATTTCGGCAGAGTCTCCCTTGTAAAAACTGGCCCCAAACGGGTACAAACATGAATAATATACATAATGAATAAAGGCATCCCCAAGCGGGAGCTAGCTCTTCGCCAATTGGCGGACACAACTACGTAAGCAATATAATATACAACGCCGAAGGGAGAGGATCAAAACTCAGAAGAAAACCAATATCCACCAGAAAACCATAATAATATAAGCGCGACTCTAAGGTCGAAAGAATATACACTGGTCTTCTAAGTCTATAAATTAATACAAGTCTGGTTGATGGAGATTACTAGATACAACTGAATGTAAATACAAATGCTACGGTGGTCACGATACAAGTGAACCCACCTACCAAAGCAATCACCCGGAAAGAAGCAGTGTGCCAGCAAAGCCGCCAAGGAAACCTGTACGGCAAAACCTGCAAGAAACTGTGGCACAACGGGGGTGAGTTGCCAACTCGTGAGTAGAAAATATCACCGAGCAGAAATCGCATGTATGACTCTATCTTAGGTCATACCATAATATCCAGATAATATATAACCTGAAACATCTGATAATGGCCAGGGTAAACATCTAACAGAAGTGTAATACCAAGTGCTCGTGTCAGTGCCTCAGGTAGCAACATAATACATATATGATATATGAATGCATGAAAACAGAATGCAACTGAATGAGAAAACTGTTTTCATATCTCAGTGAGATTTCTGTATAAAAATCGAAGTATCATCAATGAAATCAACAGAGAATTAGTGTTAAGCATCGACACAAAATATATATCTCGATATCTCAATATCTCGGGCTCCGGCAATCCGGACTAGCCCATATCATCAAATCTCAATACCTCGGGCTCCGGCAATCCGGACTGGCCTATATCATCAAATCTCAATACGTCGGTATCCTCCGGATATTCTCCGCGTCACAATAACCGGTCGGTAGTGCTCCCCTGCCAGGCTCAACGCCATCATCTGCGACCATCTTGCCCCGGGGTATCGCACCGGGTCCACCATGCACCCGCAGACGGTTCCTCCTCCTCCTCGAATCGGGTGTATGATACCGCTCAAGAGCTGAGAAAACTCATGGTGGACACCTCTCAAATCATATCACGAGGAAACCGCAATTTTCTATCTTTAAAATGATAATAAGTTTATAAAGTCTTTGCGGTTTCTCTAAATCCAGAAATCTCATGGAAATCCGAAATCCCAATCTCAAGAGTAAATAACAGTGAATTACCGGCATAAAGCTCCATAATATTGCATGAAAAATGAATATATGAATGCATCTGATATTAAGCAAGGAATGCAATAATTAAACTAGCATATAAAAGCAATAACATATTGGAACTATCAGCTAGCAAGTTATGTCAATGAAGTAATACTTCTAAAGTGTACGTGTCATGGCAATTACCAATGATGATGTGCGTGAGCCGGCAAGCAAGTGTTCATAGACATACGTATCATCGGTAATGGTGCCGGTGTCCTGACAACATGGGTTTATAATAACTACAGAAACGCAGGTATAAGCATACAATGCGATGAATATAACATGAATTAAACGGAGGATAATTAGTAAACGCAACATTTAAGGATATACGTTTATATAAACGAGTCATACGGTCTTGGCATTTGAAATAGCGCGAATCGTGGTTTTTAGAAAATAGGGCTACGGTGTTTTTAAGAAAAGATACATCCTTTGAAAAATCCGTAATCTCCCTCGGGCTGTCTTAAAAATACTCACGATTCGTTAGTTTTGAAAATAAGTATGACTCGAGCCTAGTCTAACATCTACCAAATAACTACAGGACTAAACTAAGAGACTAGTCGAAAAGGTAAGGAAATCCATCTAAAGTCCGAGTCGATATATCTAGTAGTCGGTGATCCCGCCTCAACAGCGTCATGTGCGATAAAATATATTATACGACATCCTCGAGTCGAGAGTGCGGGTCAATCATCATCATTATCCACCGTACGGTAAAAATCCACCGTACGGCATCCCAATCGGGGTACGAGTCAAATATCACATATAACTCATAATTTATCTGGTATCATTATCATCATATCCTGAATTAGGGGTACTGATCTAACGTCTAGTACATTCTGATACCATCAAACATATATCTGCGTGTGAATAAAACACATCGTCCATCGTTCCACTATACTATCATGTAGTATATCATAACACGACCCAAATCACATAACTGATCTCACGACATCATGCCCGATCATATCGACTCTCCTCCGAATATCATATACTATTCTCATCACCCGTGTATACGTATAAGTGTATATATATATGTACCAACGCATCCACACACACACACACTCAAACACACACACACACACACACACACACACACACACAAACATATAAACATATACACCCAAAACCATATCACGTGTGTGCATGTGTGTGTGTCAATCTTATTCTAGGGTTCGCGACTAAGAAACTAACTAAAAACGTTATCTTCCAACTACACTAAAACTAATCCATGCTCTCCTAAAATCTTTCTTGCTAAGTATAGATATCTCGTAACAACACATATGTATATATATATATATATAAACACTTCATATCCTACGAAATTGCGGTGGTGCTATACGCCATCCACTCGACTTCCCACGTAGATATATATCTACTCACCTTGATCCTTGCTTGCCGAAGTCGATGTCGCCATGCTCGCCCTTATCATCTGAAGTCCGCGTGAGGGTGCCTATTCATATAAACACAAAGTATCGTAAACCAAAATCGCGCACGGAAACCAAAACGGCACACGTATCACACATAGGTTAAAATCTATGGTCTACACATGCAAATCAACCAAATAATACCCGATATCGACGCACAAACGTCAGGTGGCCGATACAAAACACAAATATCAAAACTTCAATTCATAAACATCAAGGAATTCAAAGCAGTGATTCAAGAAAATGGTCCCAGATTTTGGTTCAGGTGAAATATGGATAAACAAATAGTACTGGGGTGTCGTATAGGGGGCATATGAGCTACATAATAAATCCTAGCTCCAAATTCCACAGCTTGGCCGGCCACATCCATGCCAAAACCGGCCTGCTCGGTCAAAGCGCGGAGTTAGGGTTTCGTCTTCTCAGGGTGGCCTCCTAGTATCCAATCTAGGTCAATGGAGTTGCTTGTTTTTCTCGTAATCATCTCAGGTTACACCAGATTCCCCGTAGGCATAAATTAAGCACAAAACCGACATTTTGAAATATCTATCTCAAGTTTGGTTTGTTTCTGTTTTGTTCTAGGTTTCCAACACTATGGGGGGTTTAAGGTCACCAATCACCATCAAGTTTACCATCACAACTCAAGAATTCCTCAAAACCTCATCTTTGAATTTTTCCAAGATCACTTAACCTCACTAAAAGGATTCTAAACTAATCTAGTGGATGTTCCCGACAAAAATTTCTGCGCAAAAGAGTCCAAGGTATCAAATGGCAGCGATACGCTTAAGAAAATGCGAACCAGTATCTTCCGGCATGTATTTTGATAAACTCCCCAATGAGAAACTGTTAAATTATGATGATATTGAAAGCATCTCGAAAAAACCTTCGATTTGATATATTATGGGCCTCATAATTCATCCGGGATCAAAAGTTATGAGCAAATGTCTATGCACATGTGATCTAAGGAAGAAGATGCGAACCAGTATTTTCCGAGCTGTATTTTGACAAACTCCGGAACGAAAAACAGCTAAATTCTGGTGATATTGAAAGCATCTCGAAAAGACCTTCGATTTGATATATTATGGGCCTCATAATTCATCCGAGATCAAAAGTTATGAGCAAATGTGTTATACACGTGTAATCTAAAGTAATGCTCTACTACATGGGGAATGCATTTTTTAGTCCCACATCGGGAAAAGAAGAGATGGCTTCTCTACCACTCCCATATAAATAAGAGGGGATACCTCTTAGAAAGGTAGAGTTAAATCCTCAAAGGATTCAATACTCAAAGGAGCTTAATTCTCCAAAGGAGCTTAGTTCTCCAAGATTGGAGCATGCTCCTCCATAATGCGCATATGCGCAAGCGCCATGTGCGCTACGTGCAACGCACGTGTGCCCGCCATGTGCGCTACGTGCAACGCACGTGTGCCCGCCATGCGGCACTACGTGCAACGCACGTGCGCACCACATGAGAACATTTAATAATATTAAAAGGAGCCTGTTCTCCATATATAGAAACCCTGCTTCTCCTCATAATGCGCATGTGCGCTACGTGCAACGCACGTGTGCTCGCCACGCGTGCACCACGTGCGCACCACATGAGAACATTTAATAATATTAAAAGGAGCATGTTCTCCATATATAGAAGCCCTGCTTCTCCTCATGATGCGCATGTGTGCTCGCTACGCGCGCACCATGTGCAACGCACGTGCGCACCACGTGCAACGCACGTGCGCACCACATGAAAACATTTAATAATATTAAAAGGAGCATGTTCTCCATATATAAAAGCTCTGCTTCTCCTCATAATGCGCATGTGCGCCACGTGCAACGCATGTATGCCCGCCACGCGCGCACCACGTGCAATGCACGTGCACACCACATGAGAATATTCAATTAAAAGGAGACTCGTTCTCCATAGGAGCTTGCTCCCCCCCATAATGCGCATATGCGCAAGATCCATGTGCGCTACGTGGAAATATGAGCGCCCAACACGTGCGACGCACGTGCGCGAACTCAAAGAAGCCTTTTTCAGCAGCGAGAAGCTTAAGCTCCAGCCTGTTCTTCCCCCTAATGAGTGAGACATGGTTCAAAGGGTACATCCCTTCACACCTTCGATATATGGCACTGTAATCTCTCAGTGTCGTCGGAGAGGTGGTGGGTCCCAACGACCAATGATCCTTCTTTCTAAAATAAAAAAGAAGAAGAAGAGAGAACATTGACAGAGAAACAGAAAAAGAATTCAGAGAACTCCTAAAAAGAAAGTTTGAGAAGAAATCAGAAAGAAAAGAAGGTAAACCTTTGAAAAGAAGAATTTCTTCTGAACAGATCATTGATCTGAGAACAAGATCAAGGACCTCTAAGGAAAAGAAAAATAAACTAATAAAAAAACAGTGCCTTGCACTTCTTTTTATGAACCATTGGTTCTGAATCTAAAAGATTCTCAAGATAACAGTGCCTCGCACATTTTATCTGAAATTGATCCAAAAGAATAAGAACAGTGCCCGGCACTTGCCAGAAATGCACTATTGCGCAAACCGCGCCACGTGTCAGCAGTGCAACAGCGCAGCGCAATGACGCAGCGCACTGCGCTGTTACGCTTGCGCTCACCAGAGCGTGACACGTGTCACCACCATATGAGTTTGCGCTCATTACTTGGCGCAAAGCGCCTGACAAGCCACGTGGGGCACTGTCAAAGTATTTAATGCTCTACATTATTAAAGAAAAGGGACAGAGCTCAATTAAAAGGCCTAACATGCCTAATAAAAAAGTGCTATGCAGGGCAGAGCCCAAACAAAATAGATGCTCTGCATCATTTATAAAAGGGCAGAGCCCAACCAAAACAAGAATAATGCAGTGCATTACTAAAAAGGGGCAAAGCCCTAGCACAGGCCAAAGACAAAAGATGTTGAAACTGGACTTAGCCCAATCATGGCCGTAAGTCCTCAAACTAAATTGACTGAGCACAGCTGCTCTCCTAAATCAATTTACATCCGGTTCGAGGGTACATCTCAGAACTCCTCTGACACCCATCGTTGTAATCCTTCAACGACGTCAGAGAGGTGACGGGTCCCGACGACTAAACATTCAAATGGACTGCGGGGTCCTTAAACTCGTGGACCGAAACGTCCTTAAACTAATATTGGACCGAAACGTCCTTAAACTAATATTGGACCGAAACGTCCTTAAACTAATATCGGACCGAAACGTCTCTAAACTAATGTTGGACCGAAACGTCCTTAAACTAATCTTGGACCGAAACGTCCTTAAACTAATATCGGACTGAAACGTCCTTAAACTAATATCGGACCACCACGTCCCTAAACTGGAATATGGACCACCACGTCCCTAAACTGGCGATGGACCACCACGTCCCTAAACTGGAAAATGGACCACTATGTCCCTAAACTGGAACAATAGAGCCTCCAAATGCTCTTTTGCCGGATCTAAACGGTCACGTTTAAGTTGATCTTAGCCCCAAATACGGCTAACGTATCCTTAGACATTTAAATGAATGATAAAACTCCAAATCAACTTCGGCTCAAGGGTACATCTCTGAACTCCTCTGACACCTGTCGTTGTAATCCTTCAACGACGTCAGAGAGGTGATGAGTCCTGACGGCCATATATTAATCACTACGTTAAGTTGATCTTAGTCTAAAACAGGACTAACGTATCCTTAACGAACGTTTAAGTTGATCTTAGCCGCAACGCGACTAATGCATCCTTAAACTAAAAACACCAAACCCAAATCTAAGTAAATACGGATTTGGACTAATCCACGTCCTACGGGCGACGGCATTACTCAGTTTCCGTATACAATCCACGGGCAACCACAAATAAAACAAACACACACGACACGAAGTGAAATGCTGGAGAAGGAGAAAGTTGTTACCGCGATGCGGTAGCGTAATTAACTGCAGGGGCTTGCGCCTGCAGGGAAGAGCGTCCCCACAATCAAAAACCCCTCACCCTGAGGGGGAATCTGTCGAAGTCTGCTACATCGGCCGCATCCATCTAAACCTCCGATACACGGTGCCATAAATCAACTTGGCATCTTCGGAGAGGTAGACGGATAAAACCAAATAGCATCTGCCCCGAATCTCAGCGTCAGGACATCGCGGTCCTGTGCGCCGCCGTTCGGAGGGGAACAGATTCTGGCACGCCCGGTGGGACCTTTTCCTCTTTCCACTCCACACTTCGTGTGTCGTCTTCGCTAACCAATCGCGGTTTGTTAATGGTTGCCTTCGGATTTCAAGTTACTAAGATTTGGTCTTTTGCCTGGCACAGAACCCAAGAATCAATGGCCTTTAACTGCACCAACTGCTCGAAATGCCACTGCAATGGACGCTCCACCTCACCGGGAGGTGTAGCATATGGGCCCCAAGAGTCTTCCTTCCCCACTCTGCCGGTAGACCAGGTGACCCAAGCCACCACTGGCCTGTTCTTCGGGACCATGATCCCACCTACAAGCTTCTCTGCGCCAATACCTGCACCGGAAGTGAACAAAAAGTCGGCCTTCGACCGGCTCACTGCTACGACGACCCCTGTCAACGGGTTGCACAATGCCAAACCAACAGCCTCTGTTTTCGCCAGGCTGGATCAGAACTTTAGATTGGCTGTCCCAAGGAAGGCAATGACTACTGCTCCAGAAGTTGTCAAGGTGGCTTCCCCTGTCAAAGAGTCAGTCTTTTCAAGGCTGACGATTCCTGCTCCTGTCCCTGCCCGAAGATCTGTCTTCGATAGGTTGGATATCACACCTTAGAAGACAACCTCAGTCTTTAAGAGGTTAACACCGGCGGCGCCTCATTCAGACAGGGGGCAAAAAGAAGCTATCTCTATCTCTGAGCCAGTCCCAACGGCTCGTCTTGCTCGACGTCGCCATTGGCAACGAGTGAGGAAGGCAGGGGGCAATTCCCCCTCAGGGCTAACTCCACCAGCTCCAGTGGTGGAAGTCAACGCTGCTGTTCCAACTGGGAACAGCTTTGAACTGCTGAGGAGGGTACGGAAGAATTCTCCAACCGCTACACTGAAAAGATCTCCTCCGCCTGCGGAGAGAGTTCCAGAAACGGAACGAGAACAACCCCCTCAACGGTTGTCTTCAAAAATTTACAAGGTTTGGCGAAGGGTTCAAGACTCCGTGATCGACCCAGATCACTCTCGTCAACAAAGGAAGACGAAGGTGCAAAAAGAAAAAGATCGTCCAATTAAACAGCAGAGGACAACAATCGCTAGGGTGCCCACTGCAATGGTCCCTTCCACTTCAACGGCCCATAAAAGAAGAAGGCCAGAGAAAACCCCCGCACCGGCGACAAACATCAGAGGTGATGAACCTGAACGCCCCAAGTCAGGGGGCATAATAGTTCATACGGTTTACATGGAATCGGGAAAAGAAGATAACCGCATATCAACAGGTCATAGACCGCACACGAGGTCAGTGACCAAGGCTCAGGAGCAGCAGCAGAAGCTCCAAGAAATGATGAACGCTATGGCCGCACTTACAGGGCCAAAAGAAACCCCGGAAACATCCTCAGACGAGCGTCAAGAACAAGAAACGGACGCCGAATTCCTTCGGCGCGTACTAGAGAAGAAAGATAAAGAAGCTGCGGAGCAGGCAACCAATATAAAGAAATGGCCCTCCTGTTCCAGGATATGGTGGGTATGATGATTCAACAAGATCCACCTGCTGAAGATTCCCCGATCATTCTTGAAGACGATAGGGGAGAGACGTCGAATCCTCCACCAGCTCTGGCCACAGCTAAAGAGGATACAATCTCAAAAACTGATTTGGATGAATACATCGCCCAGCAAATACGGGTGCATCATGCGACCGAAGCGGCCGGTCAGGTCGTAAAAACGGGGCGGCCATATCCAAGTTGGTACGATCAAATCAAGTACCCACCAGGTTATACAATTCCCAAGTTCCATGTCTTCAAGGGGACGGGCAATCCTCATCAGCATGATGCCCAGTTCAGGGCACTCTGCGGCAACACCGGCGGTGACGACAAGCTGTTGCTTCACCAGTTTGTTGGAAGCTTATCGGATACGGCGTTCGAGTGGTACTCTGAGCTCCCAAATGACTATATTAAAACCTTCGTGGAGATGGAGCTGTTGTTTACTCAACGTTTTGCAAGTGCCAGTGAACGTACCCCAATGACGGCACTGATTAACGCCAGGGTAAAACCCGGCGAGACGTGGGTTCAGTACGCTATACAATGGCGGAATTTATGGTCAAAGTGTGAGCAGCGCATTGAAGAAGCTCCCGCAGTGGGTATGTTTGTGGGAACCCTCGATCCACAAGCAACCATCTCGCAGTTTATGATGTTTTTCAAGCCGACTACCTTCCAAGCCTTGATCGACAAACTAGCACAGATGGATCAGATGGGCCATAAACCTCCTCTTCGAAGGCCGGACTCCCGAAATGACAAAGGGAAGGGAAAAGCGATCGTCGTCGCTAATGCTCAACAACAACCGAGCGACCCGAAGCCAGTGGCTCGTCAAAATAATATGCGCTCGTACGTACCCCTTGAGGATAGGATGGGACGTCCTTATTCCTTTCCCCGCGATAAAACGAGGAGGTTATTCGAGCTGGCGTTGCGCAACAGACTCATAAATTTGCCGGATCCAAAACGTCCGTTACAACCAAGTGACGTCAACGAGCCCAACTACTGTCCTTATCATCGAGTACTAGGCCATCCGATCGAAGATTGCTACGTTTTCAAAAATTGGCTTGAAAACCAATACCGACAGGGCAAGTTCGCATTATCTGATAAATGGAAGGTGAATCCCCCGCAGCCCCAGGCCTCTAAGGGGACGAATACGCCGGGGGAAACATGCTCCGTCATTGAAGAAGCTCCTTGGGAGGTTGTATTATCAGCCAAGACAAAGAAGATGCTAAACGATCTTCAGGCATGTCCAGCGATCAAGTGGAAGAACCCGTTGGAACTGCAGGTCATTGAGGGGATGTTGAAGCCACGTCCAACTCTGAAGATCGATGGTGGTGGCTCAAGCACTCGCAACCAGCCGTCAAAATATTTGAAAAAGAAGAGAAAGAAGTCAAAGAAGCCCGTGAAGCCTGGCGACAAGCGCACAGACTTACAAAAGCAAATTGACGCGCTGGATGAATACAACCAAAAGGCACGGACTCCCATTACGCTCCAAGAGTTCCTCAATCACGTCTTTCAAGAAGAAGATGAGGGACAAAGTTCATCAGATGAACCCGAGGAATATAGGGCGAGCTGTCATGTGATCTCCCATTCGATCGCGAACGATGAGGAGACTCCTGGCACTGAAACACTGGGGGCAGATACCGAATCAAAAATTTCGGAGCTATCAGATGAAATGATTGATGCGTTCCTTAACGAAGCTCGATTGAAAAGAATATCTGATCGAGAACGCGAGACGGCTATATTTGAAAGGGCCAAGCGCCAGCGACTTGATGAAAGAGCTGAGACGATCCCGCTGGAGCTAAACACCTCCGCTACCGACAAAAGCCAATTCAAGATAAAGAAAAGGTTTGCTAAGGCCATATCAATGGGCATGAAGCTACCATCCTCTGGAGGAAACATCACCGATGAAGTGGAAACGCACCCCTCCTATTGCTTATATCATCGGAAGGTTTCGCACCCTACTCAAGAGTGCAAAGCTTTCGATAGATGGTGGCAAGGGTATGTGGCTCATCGACAACACTTTAAACGGGAAAAGCGTAAAACTCGTCGGGAGCAAAGAAATACGACCGAAGGGATTAAAAGAACTACCGGCGATTGTCGCGTGGTTAACACCGGCGGGTCACAAGTGCCTACATTCGGGAGTGATTCTGATGAAGAGCTAGAACTTGCCCCCCTCTTTAAAGAGTCCACTTCGGGAAAAGAAGAAGAGCTGAAGGTCTGCGAAAATATCCGGCTGCGGAATCGGACGCTGCCTGAAAAGAACCTCGGACCCTTAAACAGAAAAGATAAAGGGAAAGAAAAGGTCTCTGAAGTTATCGTCTTAGATGACCAAGTGGTGGAAGAGCTAAGCGCCAAGGACCCGCCGAAGAAGAATAAGGTGGATTACAACGTCTTAGCGCATCTGAGGAAGCTACCCTCACAGCTCAGCATTCTTGACGCTCTTTTGCTATCAAAGGAGGCGAGAGACTCGTTGATTAAGGCATTCCAGGATCCGGAACAATTCCATGCATGCCTGGCCGAGGAAAAGATGAAGGATGAATTGGAGGAAGTGCACACGGCCGATGTCACTTTCGGCGATGAAGACCTTCTCCTTGGGACGTGCGAACACAATCGCCCTCTCTATGTCTCAGGATACTGCCATGATATAAAGATAGGCAAAATCCTGATCGATAATGGATCGTCTGTTAATCTCCTCAACGTGCGGGTGTTAAAGGAAATCTGCATGAGCGTCCAGCACCTTGCTCGTGACAAGATCACTATCTCCGGGTTCGATTCCCAGTCGTCAAGAACTCTCGGGTCTGTGATACTGACGCTACGCTTCGGGCTACTCGTCACGGACATTAAGTTCCATGTCATAGACGCCAAGACATGCTACAACGCGTTGCTCGGCCGACCATGGTTACACGAGTACAACATCATCCCTTCTACACAACATCAGTGTATGAAGTATTTTAAGGATGGTTTCGAGTATACCGTGACGGGAGAACTGAACCCGTTCTCTGTGAACGAGGTCTGCAAATACGAAGACGCCAAATACTTCTTACCGGATTTCGAAGACACGGAGAAGTGTCACAAGCCGGAAAATAAAGCTAACGCCACCATCCCTGTCTTCAGCAGTGATACCGAAGAGGAAGAGGAGATAGTGTATTCAGGTCCGCCCCAGCACAACAAGCCAGGACCGTCCGCTCCTACGTTGGTCTTTGGTAGCGATTCGGAGGATGAGGTCCATGTCGTATTCTCTGCTCGACCTTCAATACAAGCTTCCGCTGACAAAGAGCAAAGTCTGCAAGTCGCCATGGTGCCGCCTAAACACCATAAAGAACTGGATGCACTTAATATTTACAATGTAGAAGAGCTACAAACATTCTACATCCCTCCCAGGCGAGAGAGCGAGAAAGCAATTCTGTTTTACCGCTCTAAAGAAACCAAGGTAGAAAAAGAAATCTGGCATAGCGCGGATCCTACGCTCGACAGGCTTCAGCCTATCCGTCTTCCCAGATATTATACAGAAGGTTTGAAGAGGCTGCTGAAACGCCAGGGGATATCCTTCAAGCAGACCGTTCGAAAAGCCAAGTTCTATGATAAAGTCTGGAACGTTCCCGGGACTCAACGCAAACTGCCTAACGGGAGAATGGAGACGAAAGGACTCGGATACATCCGGTCAAAGAAACGGGAGCTACTAAACATCTGTTACGTCATGTATGACTTCGATGAAGAAGCAGATGCTCAATGGGAGGACGCTAATCCTGAGCCCGTGAAAGTTCCAGATGCAAAGGAGCCCAGTCCGTCGTTCGAAGAACAAATGGACAAGCTTATAAGGGAAGCGGGTCAAAAAGTCCGAGACGATCATAACCGTGAGAAAGCTAGGACGCAACGCCTTCTCCAACAGGCCGTGAAAGATGAAAAGGCTGCTCCCTATCAACCTGTTATAAACAAGGCTCGACGCAAAAGCAGAAATAAATCGAAAGGCCGAAAAGGCGCTCAACAGCAGCAAAGCAGGGCTAAGAAGCCACGCAAACGGGAGTCGAGCGTTATTGATCTATCCCTTATGAAGAAAATGGGTCGAGCGTACTCGTTTCCTCTGGACAAGACGAAGAAGATACTTGACCTTGCTCTAAAACATCAAATGCTTACATTGCCGGAGTCTAAACATCCCGAACAAGCAGGCGAAGTCTCTGACCCAAACTATTGCTCTTACCATCAAGTAATAGGGCATCCTCTTGAAGATTGCTTCACCTTCAAAAATTGGGTTGAAGATCAGTACCAGCTCGGCAAGTTCGCCCTGTCTGACAACTGGAAGGTAACGCCGCCACAGAAACACGAGCCCAAGGCCACGAAAGAAGAACCGGTTCCACATCGGGATTTGAAGCGAATTCGCACCTGTCACATGATTACAATATTAAAAGAAGAGCCCGAGGACATAGATGGGTTCCCTTGGTGCTTCGAAAGTAGCAGCGACGAGATAATCTCAGAATTCCCACCAGCGCCAAAAGAGCTGGAAGATGGAATCCATACCACTGCAGATAACCTCAAGAAGATTGAGTTGGGGACGGCAAACGATCCACGACCGACATTCATCAGCGAGTTACTATCTGAAGAAAGGGTGGCTGCGTTAAAGGATGTGCTTCTACAGCATAAAGATTGCTTGGCGTGGAACTATTCCGAAATGCCGGGACTAGATCCAGAAATTGCTGTACACAGATTGGCGATATCCCCGAACATCAAGCCAGTCAAACAGGCGCCGAGAAGAATGCGACTCGAGCTTGAGATGAGCATCAATACCGAGGTCAAAAAGTTAATCGACTCTGGCTTCATCCAGGAAGTTCAATACCCTGAATGGATCGCTAACATCGTCCCGGTGATGAAGAAAAATAGGACAGTGCGTATATGCGTAGACTTTCGGGATCTTAATAAAGCTTGTCCGAAAGATGATTTCCCAGTGCCAGTCACCGAACTGATGATAGACAATACGTCCACTCATGAGGTTTTCTCCTTCATAGACGGCTCATCAGGGTATAATCAAATAAAGATGCATCCCGAAGACCAGAAGCACACCGCCTTCAGGACTCCTCTGGGAATATTTTGTTACAAGGTGATGCCATTCGGTTTAAAGAACGCCGGTGCCACCTACCAAAGGGCCATGACGAAGATCTTCGATGACCTTATACACGAAATCGTTGAATGCTATATCGACGACCTCGTTATTAAAAGCAAATCATATGAGGAACATCTCGAGCATTTGAAGACCGTATTTCAACGCCTTCGGCAATACAACTTGAAGATGAACCCGCTCAAGTGTGCATTCGGAGTTTCCTCAGGCAAATTCCTGGGATTCATTGTTCGACACCGAGGTATTAAAATAGATCCGTCAAAGATCAAAGCGATCATGGAAATGCCTCCGCCAAGAACTCTTAAACAGTTGCGATCTCTCCAAGGGAAGCTCGCATACATACGGTGATTTATAGCCAATCTTTCAGGCAAGTGCCGTCCCTATAGCCACCTGATGAAGAAGGGAACCCCGTTCGTCTGGGATCAAAAATGCCAAAGCGCACTAGACGAGATCAAGCAATACCTGCAGAACCCGCCGGTGTTGGCTGCTCCAGTTAAGGGAAAGCCTCTCATTCTTTATACAACCGCCCTCGAAGGTTCTTTAGGCGCATTATGGGCACAAGAGAATGATCAAGGGAAAGAAAGAGCACTCTACTACTTAAGTCGAGTTCTACTGGGGGCAGAAAGCAACTACTCCCCCATTGAAAAACACTGCCTGGCGTTGATTTTTGCGATAACAAAGCTCAGGCACTATGCGTTGGCGCATGAAGTCCGTCTTATTTCAAAGGTGGACCCCCTTAAATACTTGATGTCAAAAGCCATACTGACGGGACGACTCGCTAAATGGGCCCTGCTCTTGATGGAGTTCTCTATAATATATCAACCTCTCAAGGCAGTGAAAGGCCAGGCCATCACCGACTTCCTCGCTGAGCATCCGATACCGGCCGACTCTCCCTTAAACTGCGATCTTCCAGACGAACATGCGTTTGATGCGATCGACGGTGATAATATCCGATGGGAGCTTTATTTCGACGGAGCATCTTCCGTGAAGAAGCGCAAACAAAGTACCCCTATAATCAAATCGGGGGTAGGACTCATCTTTATAACTCCACAAGGAGGGATAATGCGCTATGCGTTGTGGCTTCTGCTATTCTCTCTGTACAAAAGGTCATTTGATTCTCTGTGGCTGAGATGCTTAGGACCTGACGAAGCGAAAAGAGTCGTCCAAGAAGTTCACGACGGACTCTGTGGTTCTCATCAAGCAGGCCCTAAGATGAAGTTGAAGGTCAAACGGATGGGCTACTATTGGCCCACAATGATTCAGGACTGCCTCGAATATGCGAAGCAATGCCACTCATGCCAAATTCATGGGGACTTCATCCACCAGCATCCAAATCCACTACATCCAACGGTGGCTAGCTGGCCATTCGAGATGTGGGGGACTGATACAGTCGGCCCCATCGAACCAGCATCGTCTAGGGGACATCGTTTCATCTTGGCGACGACTGACTACTTCTCCAAATGGGCAGAAGCAGTACCGTTAAGAGAAGTTAAGACGGAGAATATCCTCCATTTCTTCAAGACGCACGTCATATATCGGTTTAGAACTCCGCGACGGATCATCTCCGATAACGGGCCAGCTTACAGAAGCCACAAGATCAGTCGTTTCGCGCAACAGCATAATATAGACTGGAGATATTCCTCGGTTTACAATCCGCGAGCCAACGGACTAGCTGAAGCCTTCAACAAGACCTTAACAAAGATCATAAAGAAAACGGTGTCCCGAAATAAGAAAGACTGGCACGAAAGACTGCAAGAAGCTCTTTGGGCATATCGAACAGCGTTCAAGACGGCCACAAACACAACGCTGTACGCGTTGGTGTTCGGTACAGAAGCAGTACTCCCCCTCGAGATAGAGTTGCCCTCTCTACGAGTGGCAGTCCACTACGAGCTGACGGACGAAGAAAATGCTCACCTTCGGCTTGAGGAGCTTGACGCCCTTGATGAAACCCGGCTCATAGCGCAACAAAATCTGGAGGCTTATAAAGCAAAGATGACGCGCTCGTATGAAAGATTGACCCGATCGAGGACATTCCGCCAAGGCGAGCTTGTGCTAGTGGTCAAAAGGCCTATGATCCCCAATCGCGCCAAGCGGGGAAAATTCGAGCCAAACTATGAAGGCCCGTACATTATAGATAAAGTCTACCAGGGTGGAGCCTATCTACTTATGGATATGCAAGGTGAAAGGCCTTTCAGGCCAATAAACGGTCGCTTCCTAAAGAAATACTACGCTTAATGAGTTACGGCCTAGGTCAATGATAGATGACGACGACTATGTCCGCTCTCTGTCTTCCTAAGCTCAAGCTCTATAAGCAATACCCAGCCTTCTCAATAACGGACCGAAACGTCCTTAAACTAACGACGGACCGAAATGTCCTTAAACTAATAGCGGACCGAAACGTCCTTAAAACTACTACCGCAGCATCCTTAGGCTGACGAGATGAATAAAAAAAAAAGGAGAAAAAGAAAATAAACAAAAAATAAATAAAAACGGTATGTCCATAAGCAAAATGGGCACGGATGAAAACCCGAAAGGGCTCCGTGAGTAAAAACAGCAGGGCTACCGGCGAGTGTTCGTGAAAACCCGAAAGGGCGCGGCCTCGTAAGAAAAAAAGAGAGAAAAAGAAAATAAAAAGAATAAAAAAAACGGTATGTCCATAAGCAAAATGGGCACGGATGAAAACCCAAAAGGGCTCCGTGAGTAAAAACAACAAGACTACCGGCGAGTGTTTGTGAAAACCTGAAAGGGCGCAACCTCGTTAAAGGACACTTACAGGGTCCTCTCGACCTTGTAAGGAGAAACCACTTGCGTCAGAACCTTACGACTCACAAGGGAGCAACACACTCAAGGATCCCCACGATTCCTAAGGAGAAAATACACTTGCGAGATCCTCACGACTCGTAAGGAGAACTCTCTTATGGGACCCTCACGACTCATAAGATTTGAAAGTCTTAAGTTACAGAGACCTAAACCTGTGCTTAAGCAACCCCCAACCTTCGATACTGCCCTACAAGTGGCTCAATACCGACCCTTGTATACAATCCACGGACGCGAATAAACATTTCCCTAACCAAGTCCCATCCATGACTGGGGATATGTTCGCATGGTACGCAACCCTTGTAAATCCTCTCGACTTACAAGGAGAAAACCCTCTTGTAGGATCCTTACGACTTACAGAGAAACATACGCTTAGGAATCCTCACGATTCTTAAGGAGAAAATGCACCTACAAGATCCTCACGACTTGTAGGAAGAAATACCTTTGTGAGACCCTTGCGGCTCATGAAGTCAAAAGCCTTAGTCGACAAGACCTTAACCCTGGTCGCTAAGCCACCTTTGTTTGACATCGACAGAAGCAGATGATGATTCGCTCCTGGTGATATCCCAGTTGTAGCGGTGTTGATGCCGAAATGGGTGTCTAATTTCAGGCTTACGGCGAAAAGCCAGTAGGCCGCACATGTATATGAAATAGCCGAAATGATGGGGCAGCTTGCAATAAAAAGCAGCAAGTAAAAATGTATGCATGAAAAATAGCCGAAATGATGGGGCAGCTTGCAATAAAAAGCAGCAAGTAAAAATGTATGCATGCAAAATAGCCGAAATGATGGGGCGACTTGCAATAAAAAATAGCAAGTAAAATGTATGCATGCAAAATAGCCGAAATGATTGGGCAACTCGCAATAAAAAGCAGCGAGTGAAAATAAAATAAATAGCCGAAATGATTGGGCACCGCGAAAAATAGCCGAAATGATAGGGCAATCGCGACCTTCGCGATATAAAAGCTGAAATGATAGAGCATCGCGGAAATAAAACAAAAAAAATGAAAATGATGATAAAACTTTGGCCCTACAGTTAAGATCACATTGATCCCTGTATACAATCCAAGGGCGTAAACAAAGAAGGAACCATACTTTCCCAACAGGCTTCGCCAGAAGACGAAGCCAAATCTCGACGGTTCAGTCCAACTCCGAAGAAACCATTATCTTCAGCAAACTCCTCGACTCACGGATACAAACACTCCTTGACGGGAGCCTCCTGATCCGCGTCGACTCGCAGAGCCACCAGTGCCTCCGTGGGAAATCCTCGACTCGTTTCAAACCCCAAGGAAACAAATAATCCTTGGAGCTGGGGAAACAAATAATCCCTAGCAAATTCCTCGACTCACGGATACAAACACTCCTTGACGAGAGCCTCCTGATCCGCGTCGACTCGCAGAGCCACCAATGCCTCCGTGGGAAATCCTCGACTCGTTTCAAACCCCAAGGAAACAAATAATCCTTGGCGCTTGGGAAACAAATAATCCCTAGAAAACTCCTCGACTCACGGATACAAACACTCCTTGACGAGAGCCTCCTGATCCGCGTCGACTCGCAGAGCCACCAGTGCCTCCGTGGGAAATTCTCGACTCGTTTCAAACCCCAAGGAAACAAATAATCCTTGGCGCTTGGGAAACAAATAATCCTTAGCAAATTCCTCGACTCATGGATACAAACACTCCTTGACGAGAGCCTCCTGATCCGCGTCGACTCGCAG
This sequence comes from Agapanthus africanus, assembly GCA_030015575.1. NCBI lineage: Eukaryota > Viridiplantae > Streptophyta > Magnoliopsida > Asparagales > Amaryllidaceae > Agapanthus > Agapanthus africanus. Next base: position 194,738,512 of record JASDDO010000024.1, on the reverse strand, counting down.
AGCCACCAGTGCCTCCGTGGGAAATCCTCGACTCGTTTCAAACCCCAAGGTAACAAATAATCCTTGGCGCTTGGGAAACAAATAATCCCTAGCAAATTCCTTGACTCACGGATACAAACACTCCTTGACGAGAGCCTCCTGATCCGCGTCGACTCGTAGAGCAACCAGTGCCTCCGTGGGAAATTCTCGACTCGTTTCAAACCCCAAGGAAACAAATAATCCTTGGCGCTAGGGAAACAAATAATCCCTAGCAAATTCCTCGACTCACGGATACAAACACTCCTTGACGAGAGCCTCCTGATCCGCGTCGGCTCGCAGAGCAACCAGTGCCTCCGTGGGAAATTCTCGACTTGTTTCAACCCCAAGGAAACAAATAATCCTTGGCGCTAGGGAAACAAATAATCCCTAGCAAATCCCTCGACTCAAGGATACAAACAATCCTTGATGAGAGCCTCCTGATTCGCGTCGGCTCGCAGGACAACCAGTGCCTCCACGGGAAATTCCCGATTCGTCTCAACTTGCAAGATGAAGCCTCAGGCAGCAGGGACTAAAAAACTTGCTTCCTGAACAATGGGACCCTGCAAGTCGATCTAAATCGGTCTATTGCATACTATTCACGGGTCTCACTCTCCGAAGTCGAGTTTCGACAAGAAGGGAAACAACCTCTTACGAGTCCTCTCGACTCGTAAGAGGGAAAAATTCTCTTACAGGATCCTTACGACCTATAAGAGAAAACCACACTTAGGAATCCTCACGATTACTAAGGAGAAAATACACCTACAAGATCCTCTCGATCCGTAGGGAGAAAAGTCTTTATGAGACCCTCACAGCTCATAAAGTTGAAAAGTCTTAGGTGGCAGATCCTACCCTGTCTTCTAAGCCATTACTTCCCTACAAAGAGGTTAAGATGGACCATCTACGAGCCATACTTGCTAAAGCTACATGCCACTGAAATGGAGAAGTTACTCATGAGCGTATAAACTACTTCACACCAGAGTAAAACATAAAGAAATAGAAGGGTGCGGCTCATGGAATTGAGAGTTTGGAACTATATCTTTTAAGAGTCGAGATTTGAGTCAATGATAAATGACGACGCTTGTGTCCGCTCGTTATCTTCTCAGATCAAGATTCTGAAAATTATATACCAACCCGAAACTGGTCATACGCTATGCATTACTCTGCACTACTTCACCCACATATATACTTACGTGGGCAAAGTAGTGGGGGGCATTTGTTCCCGACAAAAATTTCTGCGCAAAAGAGTCCAAGGTATCAAATGGCAGCGATACGCTTAAGAAAATGCGAACCAGTATCTTCCGGCATGTATTTTGATAAACTCCCCAATGAGAAACTATTAAATTATGATGATATTGAAAGCAACTCGAAAAAACCTTCGATTTGATATATTATGGGCCTCATAATTCATCCGGGATCAAAAGTTATGAGCAAATGTCTATGCACATGTGATCTAAGAAAGAAGATGCGAACCAGTATTTTCCGAGCTATATTTTGACAAACTCCGGAACGAAAAACAGCTAAATTCTGATGATATTGAAAGCATCTCGAAAAGACCTTCGATTTGATATATTATGGGCCTCATAATTCATCCGAGATCAAAAGTTATGAGCAAATGTGTTATACACGTGTAATCTAAAGTAATGCTCTACTACATGGGGAATGCATTTTTTAGTCCCACATCGGGAAAAGGAGAGATGACTTCTCTACCACTCCCATATAAATAAGAGGAGATACCTCTTAGAAAGGTAGAGTTAAATCCTCAAAGGATTCAATACTCAAAGGAGCTTAATTCTCCAAAGGAGCTTAGTTCTCCAAGATTGGAGCATGCTCCTCCATAATGCGCATATGCGCAAGCGCCATGTGCGCAACGTGCAACGCACGTGTGCCCGCCATGCGGCACTACGTGCAACGCACGTGCGCACCACATGAGAACATTTAATAATATTAAAAGGAGCCTGTTCTCCATATATAGAAACCATGCTTCTCCTCATAATGCGCATGTGCGCTACGTGCAACGCACGTGTGCTCGCCACGCGTGCACCACGTGCAACGTACGTGCGCACTACATGAGAACATTTAATAATATTAAAAGGAGCATGTTCTCCATATATAGAAGCCCTGCTTCTCCTCATGATGCGCATGTGTGCTCGCTACGCGCGCACCACGTGCAATGCACGTGTGCTCACCACGCGCGCACCACGTGCAACGCACGTGCGCACCACATGAGAACATTTAATAATATTAAAAGGAGCCTGTTCTCCATATATAGAAGCTCTGCTTCTCCTCATAATGCGCATGTGCGCCACGTGCAACGCACGTATGCCCGCCACGCGCGCACCACGTGCAACGCACGTGCACACCACATGAGAATATTCAATTAAAAGGAGACTCGTTCTCCATAGGAGCTTGCTCCCCCCCATAATGCGCATATGCGCAAGATCCATGTGCGCTACGTGGAAATATGAGCGCCCAACACGTGCGACGCACGTGCGCCCAACACGTGCGACGCACGTGCGCCCAACACGTGCGACGCACGTGCGCCCAACGCAAAGAAGCCTTTTTCAGCAGCGAGAAGCTTAAGCTCCAGCCTGTTCTTCCCCCTAATGAGTGAGACATGGTTCAAAGGGTACATCCTTTCACACCTTCGATATATGGCACTGTAATCTCTCAGTGTCGTCGGAGAGGTGGTGGGTCCCAACGACCAATGATCCTTCTTTCTAAAATAAAAAAGAAGAAGAAGAGAGAACATTGACAGAGAAACAGAAAAAGAATTCAGAGAACTCCTAAAAAGAAAGTTTGAGAAGAAATCAGAAAGAAAAGAAGGTAAACCTTTGAAAAGAAGAATTTCTTCTGAACAGATCATTGATCTGAGAACAAGATCAAGGACCTCTAAGGAAAAGAAAAATAAACTAATAAAAAAACAGTGCCTTGCACTTCTTTTTATGAACCATTGGTTCTGAATCTAAAAGATTCTCAAGATAACAGTGCCTCGCACATTTTATCTGAAATTGATCCAAAAGAATAAGAACAGTGCCCAGCACTTGCCAGAAATGCACTATTGCGCAAGCCGCGCCACGTGTCAGCAGTACAACAGCGCAGCGCAATGACGCAGCGCACTGCGCTGTTACGCTTGCGCTCACCAGAGCGTGACACGTGTCACCACCATATGAGTTTGCGCTCATTACTTGGCGCAAAGCGCCTGACAAGCCACGTGGGGCACTGTCAAAGTATTTAATGCTCTACATTATTAAAGAAAAGGGACAGAGCTCAATTAAAAGGCCTAACATGCCTAATAAAAAAGTGCTATGCAGGGCAGAGCCCAAACAAAATAGATGCTCTGCATCATTTATAAAAGGGCAGAGCCCAACCAAAACAAGAATAATGCAGTGCATTACTAAAAAGGGGCAAAGCCCTAGCACAGGCCAAAGACAAAAGATGTTGAAACTGGACTTAGCCCAATCATGGCCGTAAGTCCTCAAACTAAATTGACTGAGCACAGCTGCTCTCCTAAATCAATTTACATCCGGTTCGAGGGTACATCTCTGAACTCCTCTGACACCCATCGTTGTAATCCTTCAACGACGTCAGAGAGGTGACGGGTCCCGACGACTAAACATTCAAATGGACTGCGGGGTCCTTAAACTCGTGGACCGAAACGTCCTTAAACTAATATTGGACCGAAACGTCCTTAAACTAATATCGGACCGAAACGTCTCTAAACTAATGTTGGACCGAAACGTCTTTAAACTAATCTTGGACCGAAACGTCCTTAAACTAATATCGGACTGAAACGCCCTTAAACTAATATCGGACCACCACGTCCCTAAACTGGAATATGGACCACCACGTCCCTAAACTGGCGATGGACCACCACGTCCCTAAACTGGAAAATGGACCACTATGTCCCTAAACTGGAACAATAGAGCCTCCAAATGCTCTTTTGCCGGATCTAAACGGTCACGTTTAAGTTGATCTTAGCCCCAAATACGGCTAATGTATCCTTAGACATTTAAATGAATGATAAAACTCCAAATCAACTTCGGCTCAAGGGTACATCTCTGAACTCCTCTGACACCTGTCGTTGTAATCCTTCAACGACGTCAGAGAGGTGACGAGTCCTGACGGCCATATATTAATCACTACGTTAAGTTGATCTTAGTCTAAAACAGGACTAACGTATCCTTAACGAACGTTTAAGTTGATCTTAGCCGCAACGCGACTAATGCATCCTTAAACTAAAAACACCAAACCCAAATCTAAGTAAATACGGATTTGGACTAATCCACGTCCTACGGGCGACGGCATTACTCAGTCTCCGTATACAATCCACGGGCAACCACAAACAAAACAAACACACACGACACGAAGTGAAATGCTGGAGAAGGAGAAAGTTGTTACCGCGATGCGGTAGCGTAATTAACTGCAGGGGCTTGCGCCTGCAGGGAAGAGCGTCCCCACAATCAAAAACCCCTCACCCTGAGGGGGAATCTGACGAAGTCTGCTACATCGGCCGCATCCGTCTAAACCTCCGATACACGGTGCCATAAATCAACTTGGCATCTTCGGAGAGGTAGACGGATAAAACCAAATAGCATCTGTCCCGAATCTCAGCGTCAGGACATCGCGGTCCTGTGCGCCGTCTTTCGGAGGGGAACAGTGGCTATAGGAAATCAAATGCTACACTAAATGTGAAAGAATTACCTCATTTGGGAACTCTAGAATCCCCCTAGAGCTCAAAATCCAATTTTTCTTGATCTCCCATGCTAGTAGTAAGCTTGCGTACATTTTTAGTGAAAAGGGTGCAAGGTTTTGATACATTTTTGGGGTTGATATGAGGTGTAGGAAGAGGTGGAAGGAGGAGGGCAGCCATGATTGAGGAAAGGGTGAAAAAGATGAAGATGATGAAATGGGAGCCATGAGCCAAGGGTCAAATGACCCCCTCACCTCTCTTTCTCTCTCTCTTGCCCATACCTAATTCTTTATTCTATTTCTTTTTCTTTTTAAAACCAAAAACAATTAAAAACCCATATACATATAAAAGAAAATAAGATGCCATGGTTCAAAAATGAAACAAGTTTTGTTGCATGTCATGATGCAAAAATTAAGCTTAATGCAAGATTAGCGAAAATTAATCGATTTTAGCATTAACATAAAATATAATTAATTATATAAAAAATCTAAGAATGCTCCATTCTTATAACCCCTTTCAAAAACAATAGTTCTTATAATTTTCCGAATATTTTCAAACTATCGGTATATAATTATACCCCTTTTTGTTAAAACTAATCTCCATACCTTAAATATTCATAATAATTCATTATTTAATTATTTAAATTCCCAAAAATAATATTTTATCTTCTGAAATATTACACTTGTGATTTATGCTTTGTTGATCTTGTCAAGGTCATAGATCGCTTGAGGTAAAATATTATCGGGAATTTCAAGTGTTGAAATTTGAAATGAGATTGCATACCTTCTATGAGATAGTTGGATCCTGATACCCACTGCGAGTAAAAGTTACTCCTACGAGAGTTTTGCACATTACAATTAGCCGATCAAAGTAGGTGTCTAGAATGGTGTTAATGGGGTTACGCCCCTGGGAAAAAGAGCTTTATTTTAATTAGGTCCGTGCGAAAGCACGGGGAACCTCCCTCTAAGTACCAATACTTGCCTGGCCGAAAGATTGGCGAACTTACAGGGTGTAATTAATCCCGGCTAGTCTTACCTTTTAGGGTTTGAAGGAAGATTTAATAAAAACAGTGGGAACCATCCTGATTAGATAAAATAATAACCAATTTAATCTTGCAAGAGCATACGCTGAGTGTTTTCTTCTCTCTCTCTCTCCTGGTAACGACCGTGACATGCCTTAATCAAGATAATAATATGGCTGTATTGACTGAACCTGCTTATTATGCTGAGCTGGGGAGCGTTGGTTCCGCTCTTCCTTATAATTGTTATAAGTCTGAGCAGAAAATATGGGAATATCCGGATTCCCACACGACCCATACGAAGAATAAGCATGTTGATGCATTTTCTTCGGGTGTGTTTGTTACCGAGAACTGTTTCTCAGTACACTCTACGTCCTGGGTATGAGATACCGGATCAGGATCCCATATGTGTAATATGTTAATGGGCTAAAGAAAGGTAGACAACTGAGAAAATGTGATCATTATCTAAGAGTAGGGAATGGTGCAAGTGTTGCAGCCAAAGCAGTTGGTGAACATCACCTTGTATTACCAAGAGGTAAATACATTGATTCTGAACAAATGTTATTACATGCCGAACCTGATATACAACATTACATCAGTTTCTTTATTAAGTTAAAGAAGGATATAATTTTGTGTTGCAGGATAATGTTGTGAACATTTTCCTTAATCAAGAGTTGATTGGATCAGGCACGCTATGTAATGGCATATACGTTCTAAATCAAACCACAGCTCAAAGTATATTGAACACATACAAGAGGAAAAGTTCAGAAATGAACGAATCCTTCTTGTGGCATTGTAGACTGGGTCATATCAATGCGACACGACTAGCTAAGTCACATAAGGATGAATATTTGAATCCGTTCGAATTTTCATCTTATGAAACCTGCCAGTTATGTCTTAAAGGTAAAATGACCAAAACTCCATTTACATGAAACGGAGAATGAGTTACTGAACTCTTGGACTGATACATGGTGATGTATACGGTCCTATGTCTACACATGCCAGGATTGGTTCTTTGTACTTCATTACATTCATCAATGATCTCTCAAGATTCGGACATGTGTTCCTGTTGAAACACGAGTCTGAAGCTTTTTGAGAAATTCAAGGAACATAAGTGCGAAGTAGAGAACCAAACGGGTATAAGTATTAAAGTCCTTCGATGTGATCGGAGAGGAGAATACTTGAGCACGGAGTTCCTGGATTATTTAAAAGAGAATAGGATTCTCTCTCAGCTTACTCCTCCGTATACACTACAGAACAAACGGTGTATCGGGGCAGAGGTATCGCGCCCTATGAGATATGACGCGCTCTATGATGAGTACTGCTGAGTTACTTATTTTCTTTTGGGGGTTATGCGCTTGAGAAGCCGCATACCTATTGAATAGAGTTCTATCCAAATCAATGCCTACCACTCCATATGAGATATGGAGTGGGAAGAGACCATCTCTTAAACGTGTTAAGATATGGGGTTGTCCGGCCTATGTTGAAAAGCAAAATCCGAAATTTCGCGAGGGTATATATTCTACCACACTGAGGAGCAAAAGGTGTTTTGTTTCTCAGCATGCCACCTTTTTAGAAAAGGAATTTCTTATGGAAGAAATTAGTGGGCATGAGGTAGAACTGGAAGGAGTTCCATCTACACAAACTGGAACTAATAATTTAGTGGAACCAAAGAATTCAATAGTCTCCAACGAACCTCAGCCTCTCCGAGAATCTGGTAGGGTTCCTCATCCACCTGAGAGATACTACGGTTTCCTCAGTGACGGTGGGAGCGAGGATTGCATCATAGTAGATGATGACCCAACTAGGTTCAGGCAGGCCATCACGAGTGGAGACATTGTAAAATGGCTGGATGCTATGCGATCTGAGATGGAATCCATGTACACCAACAAAGTATGACTTTGAATGTTGCACCTGAAGGGGTAAAACCCATCGGAAGCAAGTAGATCTTGAGAAGATTCTTGATGTAGATGGAAAAGTTGAGACTTTCGAAGCTAGACTTGTTGTAAAAGGTTTTCGTCAATAACCAGGTGTGGATTATGATGAAACATTTTCTCTCAGTGGCTATGCCTAAGTCCATCAGGATTAAAGCAGGCATCGCGGAGTTGGAACATCTGTTTTGATGTGGCAGTCAAAGAGTTTGCCTTCATCAAAAAGGTAGATGAACCTTGTATATACAAGAAGGTTGTAGAGAGTAAGGTTGCCTTCCACGTATTGTACGTAGATGACATACACTTGATAGGAAATGGTGTTCATATGCTACACTCGGTCAAGCTCCTCTTATCACAATGTTTCTCCATGTAGGATCTGGGTGATGCCTCCTACATCCAGTGATTAAGATCTATAGAGATAGATCTAAGAGGATGTATCATACTCACTAGGTGTAGTGAGTGGGTGTCAATCAGATCCTGGGGAGAAACACTGGAAAGCTATGAAGAACATTCTTACGTACTTGAGAAGGACTAAAGAAATGTTCTTGGTGTTTGGTAACGGTGAACTCCAATGGGAGTCCTTTACCGATTCAAGCTTCCAGAGTGATAAGGTCGACTGAAAGTCAGTCTCAGGTTTGTCTTTACCCTCAGTGGAGGGATGGTACGTTGGAAGAGTTCCAAGCTAGATACCGTGGCAAAAAAGACGATAAAGGCTTAATATATTACTGCCAACGATGCTGCCAAAGTGGCTGTCTGGATATTTCTTGTTCATGAGATGAACATGGTTCCTACCATTGAGCGTCCAATAACTGTTATTGTGACAACAATGGAGTTGTGGTTTTGGCCTAGGAACCCCGGTCCCATCAGCGATCTAGACATATTCTGAAACAGAATCACCTGATCAGGGAGATGGTTGATCTCCAAGAGACCGAGGTAAGGAGAGTTGATGCGAAGGAAAACATGGCGGATCTACTCAAATAGGCCTTTCCCAAGAGAGACTTTTTTGGGACGTTGGGTATGAGATACTACAACAACCGGTCTTAGTGCAAGTGGGAGATTGTTAGTTGTATGTATGCCCTAGATGCCATTATTGTACATGTGATATATATTATAGTGGATGCTTGGACATATATAGGGATGACTTTCTTGCTCGACATGATAGTATGCTATCTGGTTGCTCTTTATCTTAACATGTACACTTATTGTCTCTTTGTTACATGTTGATAAAGCCCTTAGGATGTGTACTTGACTACCGGAATTATGATGCAAATCATACTAGTAGGGCCAGGATAGTCTATAAGTACATCTTTCAATTGTTCCCAGTCGTGGGAGTATCGAGACGGGGCATCGATATTCCGGAGAAGACTAGTGTATACGTTTCTTGACCCATATGATGGGCGATGAATGATCCCACATCTATTGGTGTGACATCAAAAATTGTATACGGGTGCTCAGTGGAGACTGGGTACACTGAACAGGACTCGCCGAGAACTCCTATATGGTATTATACCTCACGTCAGATAGCAGTTCTCTGGTGACACTGGTACAGGTTAGTCTGTAGACCCGAAATCGTCATAGAGTCTTGTGTGATTCCCACCGTGCTTTTATTTCCACCTTACCACGTTCAAGAGAACGTGCAAAATGGTGGTTTTTGGGTATAGTCCTGAGTCACATTGAGGCAATGAGCGATAGGAGGGGATTTCGTCTCTCCCGGTATTGGGGGTTGATGTTGCGCTGTGCTCGATTGGCCATAACAGGAAATCCCTGGCCAGGGTTGCTGAGATTTACTGGTAAGTGTTATCAGTAGTTTCTCGAACCGTTATGGGCCTCATATCGGCATGACTTATCAAGCTATTGGGGTCTGACGTTTACCACCCCCAGGCTGGATATGCGACATATCAGACGAAGAGACCGGACTGTACGGTAGTGTTACTTATTGGATTCACAGGAGTATAAGCAGGCTTGCTTGTTGATCTTCTGATTGCTCAATACCCGGGTAGCCGTTACGTCCAGCTAGTACGCTGACGGCTTGTGGGTGACTGATGCGATCATCACCTACTGCCGGCGTATTGACGAGTCTTTAGAGTCCTACACAGAGGTTTCCTGGCTCAGGCGAAACGAAGCAGGAGCACATATGTGATATGTGAGAGACCGAGATTAATACGCGTATGTGATACCGTATTCTAATCTCGCGATATGTGATATCAGTCGGTTATATGTGATATAGCCGGGTTATCGAATCAAGTATTGATTCGATAAGTTGATACAAATGATATTAGTCGGTTATATGTGATATAGCCGGATTATTAAATCAAGTGTTAATTTAATAATTTAATATATGATTATATATTTGATATATTAATTTTACATTAACTAATATTAGCTCACTTAAGCATTTATTTATCTCACTTATACATTTAATATATATGTGATATATATTAATGTATTGTTTTTTTTGTATCATGCTAGATTGTTCATGGGTGTATGAGACTCATACCATGTCATGGATAATTGGTTTTTTTTATTTATTTATTTAGGTAAATACAAAATTAGGTGGAAATTGCATGGTTAAAGGAAGTTTGTGGAAGCTTGTAATAACCATTGACTTAGTCCACTAATCTTGTCTTTACTTGAGATATTTATTAACCCAACCATTATCTTAAGCCATGGTTAAGTCTCTACATGAGTTATATATGATATTTTCTCACCCATGGTTATTGAGAGACTCTCATTCATTCTACACTTCATCTTCTTCTTCATCTCAAGAAAGCTCTCTAGGTTTTCAAGAGGTGAAGAAAATTAGTGAGAAAAATAATTCTAAAGTGAGCAAAAATCCTACTTCATCAACCTACACTAGATTAGCCATTTAGTTTAGGTTTTTTGCTTCACTAATTCCCTATTAGTGAAGAGGTAGCTTGAGTTGGATATTACTCGACGTAAATCATTTTCGGCCTCGAAGACTTCAAGCAAGCTTGTTCCTTTCACCTTGTGAATCCTTACTAGAGTCCGGGAGATCACTACTTGGAGCGAAGGGACTACTACACGGAGCTTTAGAAGTGAATGACCGGTCTACAAAGGTTGTATTTCTCATTCACTTAGTGTAATATTTGATTACCTCCTTGCTTACTCTTAATCCTCTAGTTAGATCCTTGGCTAGGGTTACTTAGCTCACTAGAATTTTTAAAATTGCATACTTGATACCCTTGAAAACATAGTGAGGATGCTAAGGAACCCAGCATGCCTTACGTGAAAAGCACGCGAGCGTCCAAGACTAAAAAAAATTCAGCGCCTCACGTGAAAAACACGTGAGCGCCAGAAAAAATTAGTGCTTAGCATTATTCCAGCGCCCCAACACACGTGAGCACTGTATATCTTAGTTCTTAGCACTACTGGGTAGTATAGAAACCCAATCTCAGCCCAAATTGGTTATGTTTTCTGAGGATAAACCTCTTTGATTTTAAATCTACCGAGCCCATATGCTCGTGATTTCCAAACTTATCTTCGTCTCAAACATGACTAATGATCTCTCATTGATGATATCCAAAATGATATTCATCCCATATATCTTAAGGTAGTCTTAGTCTCAAATATGACTAACGATTCCTAGGTCCACCACAACCCATTTTTCCCTCAAATACGGGATTTGGTTCAAGGGTACATCTTTTCACACCTCTGATATCTGTCGTTGTAATTCCTTAGCGTCTTCAGAGAGGTGGCGGGTCCCGACAACCAACAACTCTTTTCTCGTCCCAACTTGATCAAGACAGGGAATGATACATCCCATATTGATACACTTCCAAATTGACGTGCACACCTCAAATCGGACCGCGTCCCAAATTGGGCGCATTCCATGTCACCATCGTTCACTCTGCCACGTAATAAATACATGTGCACGCAAGATGAATGTTGGACCAAAATGTCCTTAAACTAACATTCGTCCCTAAAATGGGAATGTAGGACCGAAATGTTCTTAAACTAACATTCGTCCCCAAAACGGAAATGTTGGACCGAAATGTCCCTAAACTAATATTCGTCTTAAATATGGCGATAATGGACCATGATGTTGTTAAACTAAAATAATTGGGCCCAAATGCTCATATGCTTAAGTCGATCTTAATCTCAAACCAGATTAACGGTCCTTAAATAATCCAAATCTAAATCTAAAATATACGAATTTGGACTAATCCACGCCCTACGAGTGACGACATAAACTAGTCTCCGTATACAATCCACGAGCAACTAAAATAAACAAAAATACACACGACACGAATTGAACTGCTGGAGAAGGAGAAAGTGGTTATCGAAATGTGGTAACGTAATTAACTACAGGGGCTTGCGCCTGCAGGGAAGAGCGTCCCCACAATCAAAACCCCCTCATAAATGAGGGGGGATCTGATAAAGTCACGCTACAACTGTCGCGTCATTCCAAACCTCCGATATATGGTGCCATAAATCAACTTGGTATGTTTGGAGAGGTGGATGGATAAATCCAAATAGCATCTGCCCTCAAATTCAGGCCAGACGTCCCAACGTATCGGTCCCTGTCTTTCGGCGGTGAACACAATGCATGAATCCACTCATCGGTGATGGGATCCAAGAACGCCTGGGTTCCCTACTTAAGTCTGTGCACTGCTCTTCTAGATGTGCATACTGATCATACTGCACTGATGGACCTGCATCCTCCTGATCATATGTACCTACATATTTTATTTTATAATAATTAATGCAATAGTTATTTGAATAAAATAACGTGATCGATGATTATTTAAAACTCGTAATATATATCTCTACTCTCAGTATAAGGCTGTGTCGAGAATTCAGTATCTCGATCTCTTTTCTTTGAAGAAAATGCTTTGGCAAATTTTCCGAATATACCTTTTCGTCCCATCTATTTCATGCAAGAGTAATGATGATACAAAATATATAATATGCATAAATCATTAAGCCAACAAATCAATACATTACAAGTGATTAGAACTGCTAGGTTTTTCATATATCATTTACATGCAAGTGATTATAAGTTTTTACAACTGCAAAGTTTATAACATATATCAATTGATTACAATTGTTTACAACTGCAAAGTTTTTCATATGTTAACCGGATCTGCTTCACCAAGATCAATCTCATCGGTAGAACTATCGAAAAGGGATTTAGAAGGTGCCAGCAATGCAATATAAGTTTCTTCACGATTAGGATCTTTGATATAGAAACACTGCTCAGCTTGTGAAGTTAATATGAACTTATCATCTCGATAAATTTCTTTATTGAGATTAACAAGCTGAAAGCCGTACTCATCGATCTGGATGCAAGTGCACCAACGAATTTTAAATATAACAAATCTTTCTTGTTCATTAATCCCGTAATAACTCTATTATATCCTCCAGCTGACCGAAATATTCTTTTTTTTCTTCTCAACGGTCTTTGATCACGGGAACTTGAGAAGCACATTTGTTCAAACATATAATAAATCTTATTATTTTGGGATTCAATTTCTCGGTTGTAAGAAATTATAGGTTATTAATACAATATGAACCGTATCGATTCACTTTTGCACTAGAACCTTTAGATAGTCGCATGATTACATCCGGGAAATTGCATTCATAAGTTCTTCAATATGACGGCTAAAAGAATAACAATATTAATTATTTAGGCATATATAGATGTAGGTATTCAAAATATTTACGCGATTAAATTTTTTAATTTATATACCTTCTGTGATCGGCAGTAATTTCAAGATTATTAAGGATATACGAATGCGCTTAATCGAACCACTCCTTCCGGTAGGATCGATCCTCCCCTTGTGAATGGGATAGCTGATCATCGTTAATTCGAGAAATACGGTTTAATTTTGTTTCAACTCCACGCAAGTAACGAGACATGAAGTTGAGGCATTCGTTGGCGCAATAACTCTCGGTTATTGATCCTTCCGGTCGAGCTCGATTGCGCACTTGCCGTTCAAGAATCCCAAGTATCTAAAAAGTTAACGAATACTTTAGAAAAATGTGAATATTATAATGAATTAAATAATACAATTGACTGAAAAAATATATTACTTTTCTACTAGATACATCCACCTATATGAGACAGGTCCAGCAATCATTGCCTATGTAGCTAAATGCACAGAAAGATAAACCATGACGGTGAAGAAAGATGGTGGAAATATCATCTCCAACTTACAGAGGGTTTCAACAATACTCTTTTGCAACTCATCGAATTTGGCCACATCTATCACTTTAGAACAAAGTTTATTGAAAAAATCGCAATACTCTATCAAACCTTTGGTGACATTGGATGGCAAATTATGTCGAAGAGCCATCGGAAGTAATTGATGCAAAAGGATACGACAATCATGGGTTTTAAGATTCAAGAGCTTTAGTGGCTCAACCTGCACATTCTTTGCTATGTTAGAGGAGTACCCATCTGAGGTTTTGATACTCTTTAGCACCTCACAAAATCTTTTCACGGGCAATTTCGATATTGTGTGGCTCGAAACTGGTAATTCATAGACACCATCATCACGAAGTACCGGATGCAATTCCTGTCGGATTCCAAGCTCCTCCAAGCACTCGCGAGCACCCAACTTATCCTTGGACTTAGAATCGTCCTGTAACAATATGCCAGCAATATTATCAAACACATTCTTCTCTACATGGATGACATTAATATTATGTCGAATCTACAGATGTTTCCAGTAAGGAAGATTCCATAATATACTTTTCTTCTTCCATACACTTAAAAATTCTTTATTTTTGGACCGCTTCCGTTTTTTTGTTTATTGAAGGAACCATCAGAGTTAAAACGATTAGAATCATGTTGGAATTGACACGATGGAATCTGCTAAAAAATTTCTATCCCTGATAATTGTTTTGGTGCTTCACTCTTTTCCAATATTCCATCAAACTTATTTACCATTTTTTTGTACGGATGATTCGCCGATAGCCACCTACGATGAAACTAGTAGTAAAACTTATCACGTGTCTTAAGCTGGAGGGTACTGCAATCAAAACCACATGATGGACATGCATGCTTCGCGTAAGTAGACCATCCAGATAACATGTCGTATGTTAGAAAGTCGTTGATTGTCCAAATAACAGCCGCTCGCATTCTAAACTTCTTCTCGGCGTACGTATCATATGTCTCTACTCCATGTTCCCAGAGTTCTATCTGCTCTTCAATTAAAGATTCTATATAAACGTCGATATTCTGGCCAGATGAATATTTCCAGGAATTAATAAGGAAAGAATCATATACGGTTGCTTCATACACATCTAAGGAGATAGATTGTAAGGCATAAGCAATACCGGCCACGTGGACCAACTAGAGTTCATGAGTCCGTGCTTCTATTGGTCCGGACCGATATCACTCGCGAAGATAGCAAAGCGTGTAAAAGTGATTGACGAACTTCATGAAACCGTCGGTTTCCAAACATAGACGTACATTCCTCGGTTCATCCCCAAAATGATCAACACTGTCTAATTGCTTCCATACTTCTGCATCAGTCGGGTGTCTCAGCTTCCCATCTTTGATCCGACGATCGGAATGCCATCGCATGCTCTTCGCCATGTCCTTCGAAATATATAAATTTTGCAACCTTTTAGCCAGGGGGAAATAACGAAGGACTTTGGCTAAAGTTTTCTTACTCTTTTTACTGACATCGGACGTTTCTGCGTTTGAATTTCTCTTAATATTTTTCCACGTAGACAAGTTGCAAGTGGGACACTCATCGAGAGACGCGTAATCCCTGCGATACAGCACACCGTCATTGGGACATATATCGATCTTCTTATACGAGAAACCAAGTGTCTTAACAATCTTTTTTTCCTGGTAATGATTCTCTGGAATGCTTTCCTTTCTTTCAGGAATTACCTTGCGTAGGAGATCAAAAAGCACGTCAAACTACTCGTTAGCTATCCCGCTGATCATCTTCAGATGGAGGAGTTTATTACAAATGATAACCTACTAAATTCCGTACAGCCTTCGTACAGATCTTTTTCGTTTTTCTCCAGAAGTTTCTGTAATTCTTCTAATTCACTGGTGCCTTCAGACGGTTCAACACCATTCATTTCCTCTCCAGCAAATAAATCTTCCAACATCTCATGCGTGTCATCTATCTTGTCACCCTTCGGCAATTTAGCTTGCGAAGCTGCGGTCTCATTATCCATCCTCGTTTTCTCGTCACGTATTCTCTCGCCATGGTAATACCAATGTATATAGTTCGGTTCAAAACCCTCTACATGTTAAGAATATGTATGCCTTAGAGGCCATTATTGTATATTATGGTGGATGCTTGAAAACACACACACACATACAAAGGACTTTCTTGCTCGACATGATAGTATGCTATCTGGTTACTCTTTATCTTAACATGTGCACTTGTTTTAATTTACAATCTTATTGATACATGTTGATAAAGCCCTTAGGATGTTAGCTTGACTATCAGGACTATGATGCATATTATACTAGTAGGGTTTGTGTAGTCCACAAGCACATTCTTAACAATTCCTATTCGATGGAGTATCGAGAC
This sequence comes from Agapanthus africanus, assembly GCA_030015575.1. Classification (NCBI taxonomy): domain Eukaryota; kingdom Viridiplantae; phylum Streptophyta; class Magnoliopsida; order Asparagales; family Amaryllidaceae; genus Agapanthus; species Agapanthus africanus. Next base: position 194,722,330 of record JASDDO010000024.1, on the reverse strand, counting down.
AGGGCATCGATATTCCTGAGTAGACTAGTGTGTACGTTTCTTGACCCTGTATGAGGCGATGGTTGATCCCACAGCTATTGGTGTTTGACATCAAAGATTGTACACATGTGCTCATTGGAGAATGAGTACACCGAACAGGACTCGCCGAGAACTTCTAGATGGTACCATACCAATCGTCAGATAGCAGTTCTCTGGTGACACTTGTACAGGTCAGTCTGTAGACCGGAGATCGTCATAGTGTCTTGTGTGGTTTCCACTGTGCTTTGATTTCCTCCTTACTACGTCTCAAATGAGTCGTGCAAACAGATGGTTTTTGGGTACAGTCCCGAGTCACATGGAGGCAGTGAGCGATAGGAGGGGTTTCGTCTCTCCCGGTATTTGGAGTTGACGTTGCGTTATACTCGATTGGCTATAACAGCAAGTCACTGGCCAAGGATGATGAGATTTACTGATAAGTGTTATCAGTAGTTTCTCGAAAGGTTATAGGCCACACATCGGCATGACTTATCGAATTATTGGGGTCTGACGATTCCACCCCGAAGACTCGATATGCGACATATCAGATAAAGAGACCGGATTGTACGGTAAGTGTTGCTTATAGGCTCTACGGGAGTTTGGACAAGTTTGCTTATTGATCTTCTATTCGTTCAATACCTGGGTAGCCGTTACGTCCAGCCAGTATCGCTGACGGTTTGTGGGTATTTAATATGATCATTACCTACTGCTGACGTATTGACGAGTCTTTAGACTCCCACATAGAGGTTTTCTAGCTCAAGCGAAACGAAATAGGGCACATATGGAAATATGTGCGGGAGCTTGATTAAATACGAGTATATGATACCGTATTCTAATCTAGCGTTTTTATTTGATATTAACCAGGTTATATATAATATAACCGGATTATTGAATCAAGTATTATTTCAATTATTTGATATATATATATATATATAGAGAGAGAGAGAGAGAGAATAATGGAGGAAAGATGCCATAGGAGGGAATTTCCTCCTATGGCGTCGAAAAAGTACATCTTCCCTCGTTTTTTCCGTCGATCGGCAACCACCATCTTTATCGTTATCATCTAAGATGTGGGTACACCAAATTTCATGTGATTCCACAACCTTTTCACCGTTGATTTAGCAATGTAAAAAGTTCTATTGTCGGTAAACCGTTAATTTTGAACCCACTAAATCAACGATGAAAAAGTTGTAGAATCATATGAAATTTGGTGTACCGACATCTTAGATGATAACGATGAAGATGGTGGGTGCCGATCGTCGAAAAAAATAAGGGAGGGTGTATTTTTTCGACGCCATAGGAGGAAATTCCCTCCTATAGCCTCTTTCCTCCATTAACCTCATATATATATCATGGTTGATGATACATGAAACATGGATGTGTGAGAATCACATTAGAAGTTAAGATGAGACGATAATGATTTATATATATTAATTAAAGAAAAGAAGAATGAGTCATTTCTTTAGTTGCTTTGAGAAGCATTGAGAAACCACGACCCACCTCTTTTCTTTCTTTTATTCACACATATTCATCATATTCTTGTGCTCATCTTATCCTCAAGGTTCAATCATGCTTCCAAGTTCATATTCTTCCTCTCCTCACTAGTTTTTTCTATGTGAAGAAAAAGAAAAGAAATAAAATATTTTTAGTGAGCAAAATTCCTACTTCATCAACCTACACTACTCTAGCAGATTAGTGTAGATTGTTCTTTTCACTAATACCTTGATTAGTGAAGTGTGAGCTTGAGTGTAGGTTGCCTCAAGGTGGATCATTTTCGACGACGAAGACTTCGAGAAAGCTCATTCCAACCTTCGAGTGGAGTCAAAGAAGAGTTCCAGAACTACTACTTGGAGCTTTTGATGTGAAGAACTAGACTATAAAGGTTGTAGACTTTCTTAACTTAGCTTAGAACTTGTCTTGCCATACTTTGAAAGCCTAATTCTCTAGTTCGATTCTTATTTAGTATACTTAGTGTAATATTTTAGAAAATATAAAATATTATTTTTGGAATATAATATTAAAATAATATATTTCGCGAAAACTAGTCGATTTGCGAAATGAGAATATTCGTAAAATGGTATAATTATATACCAATATTTGGAAAATAATGGGAGATTAAAATGATTTATTTATTAAAAAAATATTTATTGGATTTGACATTTTTATAATTAATTATATGCAGTTTAAATAAAAATTGATTAGTGCACTACTAATCGCGATTAGGCCAAATCCGTCTTTTTTAATTAATCATGGTTAGTGCACCATGACATGTTGCATTTTGTTACATGTTTGTTCATTGCATTTGATTTTATTTATTATGAGAAGAAAAAGAGAATTATTGAGGAGAGAGAGAGGGTGCACACTTATGACATGGGGCATGGGCATGAGAGAGAGTGGCATGCCATGTGAGTGAGGATAAGAGAGAGAGAGAGAGAGTGGGCTGCCCCTTCACCTTTCTCCTTTTGTTTTCTTCATCTTCTTCATCCTCATACTCTCTCCACCTCCACCTCAATGTATCATCTCAATTTCTTCACCAAAACCCTATACTCCCTTCACAAAAAATGATCACAACCTCTTTACAAACCAATTGGACCTTTCAAAGTTGGCTTTTGAAGACTTTGAGCAACTCAAGAAAATTCTTGAGTTTCCAAATGAGGCAATTCCTACACTTCTACTTTAGTTTTTGAGTTTCCTAGCACCCTATAGTAGTTTAGAGTTAAATCGATTTAGATTAGTGATGTTTGGAAATTCCAAGAGAAGGTTTAGGTATTTGTGTGAACTTGTGATCTGTAGTGGGTGTTTACTTAACCCTTAGTGGTGTTTTACTGGCCAAGACCCGAGATTAGCATCAAAATACGAACTTAGAAATCGTTCCGTGTCGGTTTTGTGATGTTTTGTAGCCTACAGGGTATCTGGAGCTATCTGAGGTAGTTTCAAGAAAATCAAACAAGTCCATAGACCTAGACAAACGACCAGAAGACCACCACCAAAATACGAGCCTATTTCCCCCTAATCTGGCCGGCGAGCTCGGGTATTCTGGTGTTGTCGCCGGATTTTTGTTGGGTTCTGGGGTTGGGTTTTTGGCTGTAGCTCCTAATCCCTATAAACTATTCCCTGTATTTTCTTGTTTAGTCACAATTAACCTGAGATGAAATCTGGGAGTGATTTTCTATATTGTTGAATTTGGTATTTGTGATTTATGAACTTGGGTTTTGGTATTTGATGTTGTATTGGGTCGTTGGATGTTTGTACGTCAACGACGAGTGTTGTTTGGTTATTTTTGCATGCGTAGGCTATAGGTTCTAACCTATGAGCGCACCGTGTGCCGTATCGGTTTTCCGGACTTGATTTTAATAGCATTGCGACTGTGTATTTATTGTAGGTACCTTCGCGTGGACTTCCGAGACGACGAAGTACATCGACTACGGCTGAACAAGGAGTTCCGCAGGTGAGTAGATTTATATCTACGGGGGAAGTCGGGTGGATGGCGTATAGCACCCCCGCAACCATTGATATGTGATTTATAATTTGGAGACAAGATATGCCACGACCTAAGGTTATAGATAGTTTAGTGTGAAATGATATGATAGAAAAGATGTCTCGAATTGATATATGAGAATATGAAACATGAATGTGAACCACGATATATATGTAGTTGCAAGAGAATGAGTACGAGATTATAGTGGCATGTTATGAGGTCGATAAATACGACATGAGAGTAATAAGATAGATTGTATATGTAAGATGACGTTGATGTGAGATATTGATATGATGAATATGATGACTTGGCTTAATATGTCGTTACGGATGCGAGGCGATATGAGGATATTGATACCTTTGTCGGTCCCATGATATGAGATTGATACGGATGTGGCCTGAGATATAGGTATATATATATAATTATGTGAATAATGAGTGATATTCCATATGAGACTTTAGATCCGTACCTTCATTGTTGTATAGGTCGATAGAATCCCTATTCTGTTTATTGTCGCTGCACGATGGTTTACCGCACGCGATGTTTTACCGGATGATTGATCCATACCCTTGACTAGGGGATGCCATACGATGGATTATATCGTACATGATGTTGTGAGGCTGGATGCCGATTGATAGATTCACCGACTTAGATATGTTATAGATATTTAATCCTGGTCTACACCGCTTAGTTTAGTCTTTACGTAGATGTTAGATTATATACATATACCTTATAGCATTTCGCTTACGATGTACTTTATGCTACGTTCATGATATTCTCATTGCATTACATATACCTGTGCTAGTACACTTACATAATTATCGATGATACGTATGTTACACTTACACAGATTGCCGGCTCACACACTTTCATCATCGATAATTACTATGTCACTTACACAGTAGAATTGCCACATCATGCTATTACTCTTAATTGTTCAGTACTGTCACATGACTTGTTGGCATGATATATTTGCTATGCTCACATCACTATACTATGTCGCATGATATACTTGATATGCTCACATTTCTGTTCTATGTTTGCATACATCATGCTTTATGATTATACGCATTGAGATGCTGTTTTCATGAGATTCTGGATTTGAGAACCGTGGTTATATATCAAAGGAAATTATGTATTATTTTAAAAACCCGGTTTCTCTTGATATGATATTTCGAGGCGTCCACCATGTGTTTTCTCGGTTCTGAGATTGGTATGTGAAACCCGATTCGAGGAGATGGATGATCCGTTTGCGGGTTCATGGTGGACCTGATTGATCTAGAATAACCGCAATCAGAACGGTGTCGCGCGTAGCTAGACCGAGGTGAGTACGGTTCGTCCTCAGGGAAACGTGGAACCTTTTATTTTTACTTTAGATGTGTTGAGAAAGAGAGGAGGAAGAATAAAGAATGGTTATGGGTTCTAGATCTATGTTAAACACGGATGCAAAATATAGATCTAGATTAATTATGGATGTAAGTTTAATATAAAAGGGGGCTTGTAGGGTTCATTAGGATTTAGTATTTATGGATGATTAATTAAAGATTACCCTTTTTATCCTTTAATAGATTTAAAACTAGAACGACAGTGATGCATGTAGATTAGGGTTTCTGGAGGGAAAAGGGTTCCCACTCTTAACCCCTATCTCGACATGGAACTCCATTCATATCTAGCATTTACCAAAATAATCATTAATCTAATCTCTAATCGCGGTCGAGACTAACAATAAATTGGTAGCGCGCCCGATCAGGATATTAATGATTCTTTTGATAAAGTTTATAAACTTTATAGGACGTAAAAAGGGTTTAAAGATCTTCAGCATCCATTAACCTACCCTAATTCTACGAACCCTAACAAGCGGAGAATTACTCGCGCATGTTGGGAGAAGAAGAGATCGAGAGAGAATTCATAATGAAACTACAAAGAAATAGAATAAGAAAAAGAACTATCTTTATTAATCAACAAAACTCATTACACTTTGTTCCCTTAGAAAATGATTACAAATACTAGTTTGCTTCTCGATCTCTTCTAAGGAAGTAGATGAACCGTTGATGATCAGTCTGGATGCGTGAGCCGTCTTGGACTTCGTGATCGCGTCGACTTGATGATTTTTCCAAGGGGCTCTCGGTCCTTATTTATAGTCCCAAAACCAGAACCTTAGCTTCCTAAATTGGAAACCAACAGTTAAGATTCAACAGAAGAAATCCCAGCTCCTAACCCATCTGGAACGCGGCGGATCCACGGCCAACAGGTGGGTTTGGCCGCGGATCCGCGGCCAAGTAGGAGGATCATTTGATGATTTTTCTGGGGCTTCATCCATATGACATGTGGCGATCTTTGGAAGCTCTGAAAACTGGAAATCTTTTCTTTGTTTCTGCCAGACTTGATTTCTTAGTTTTCTTTCTTAATTAGGCAGGTTTGCTCTTAACAACTTTGATTCCCATGATTTTAGCCCTGAAAATTCTGCACAACAACTCAACAAATAATATTAGTAGAGTTTGTTTTATTGAGATATTAATTTCAACATTAAGATTTGGTCAATGGTATTTATGCATACATTTTCCTACCAAATGTTAATTATAATATATAAACACGTGAAAATAGTATTTTTACAGATAAACCCTCATATGTATCATATATTATAATAAACACCTTTTCTAATATAGAAATAGTAGGAAAAATGTCATAATAAATGTGCAGTTTTATCAACTGAACAAATACCCCCAAACTTATCTTTGATCATCCCGAGCAAACTAGTTTATTCAAGAGAAGGAGAAAAAGAAAGGATAAAACTAAGCACACTTTCGTAGGCAACACGATTGCACTGAGCACGTGCAACAAGCCGTTAAACCTCTAGGTGTCCATAGTAGGAGGAGTGTTGTCTCCTGAGGGTTTTCAGCGAATTACACCCACAAAATTCTATAATAAAAGAGAGATGGTGAAATTTACATATAAAGATAAGAACCATAAAGAAATACTTTGAAAATTTAGAGTTTCCAACTACACTAGCTTTTCAGTTGTCATGAGCCCTATCTTAATAGTCATGAAAAGATGTTAGAAATCACATCATCCCTCAATAAAACATCGTCTTTATTCTTCATTCCTACCTTTCATCCAAACATCGATCATATAACCCTACGTGTGTGTATAGAACATCCCTACACTCTGAGAATTCAATTCAAGCTATCATACTCTTGTCCATCTACCTCAGTACTTTTTACTTTGATGAATATTTAGTTGAATTTGCTCACACAATTTTCATGCGACCGTTAATACTTCTTGAGGTACTAACCGACCGATTACTCATATGCTTGCTGATTAGTATTTTCCTCGTCTTGCACCACCTAAGGCTTAGCAGTGACTCCCAGACCAGTTGGTCTAAGGCACTAGGTGATGAAGCACCCTCGCTATATTTTTTTATTGCTGCCTTGGCGATAACAAAACCAGTGTTCATTTTTTTTTTATATATATTTTCTTCATTTATTATTTCCTTCATACTTTGGCTTTTAGACAAGAGCATTTCAAGGTATCCTCTACTATCCCGAGTTTCAAGACATATGTAAGTGCGTATAGTAGGGTGTCAACATTCAAATGTTTGGCTTGCAGAATAGAAACTATTTTTCAGACTTATTTTTATCCTCAGATTAGTGACTTCTTTCATCTTACTAACCCTTGGGACAATGGCTCATAACTACTTATTACTAGTTCGTTTAAGAAAACTTCTAATTTTCTTGGTTTTCTTAAATTTTTCCAATCTTTTGGATGTAATTTTTCACTATCTACTCTTTTATTATCAAATTTTTTTCTGTGCTAATGCAAAGTGTACTGCAAAGTAACGCGTAAATAAGCACAAACCTCCCCCAAACCTGTTTACAATAGTGTCCTCACTGATGTCATCCGTTAAGCTCAAAAACCTGTAGACTTGGGAGGAAAAAGGGGACAAGAAATAATGAAAGTGAAATCCTTCCCCAAACTTATTTTTGGCTCACAATTTTGTAAAAATCATTTTCTTTCAAGAGCCAAAATATACCCCCCTCAAACTTAAGTTAAACAATGCTAAGCTTTTAAAATCACATGAGGGGGTCAAAGTTATTGGTCAATGCCAAGCTTTGCAAATACCAAAAGTCAACACCAACCATTCAAAAAATTTATCGATGAAGCACCAAGGTTGGTGGAAGAACATGTCACCTTTCGACGTGAAGAAGTGGGGAGGTGATAAGAGGTGTAATGGAAAAGGATTGCATCTCAATTTGGAGAGACGACACAGTGATAGTGATGATGGATTACTCGCATTATCGTGATTGTCCAGAAGAAGGGGTGGAGGTTCAATTTCTTTATCTTGGAGTTGATTCATCTCAACACCCGTATCTTTTAAAAATACGAGTTCATCAGCGAAAATTTCCTCAAAGCTTTCATCGATACCCCGAAGAATAATGTCATCAGAAAAAATGGGGTGATCGTCAGACTCTATAAAAAGTTCCTCATCAGCGTTAGATGTTGACCCGGACAACTCGGTGGAAGAGTCCGTGTATGTATAATACATGGTTGGGTCAAGCAACAACATATGAAAAGAGTCAGTATCATGAGGTTGATCAAATTCGCTGCCGTCGACATCCATTAATTCGACAGAACAGACATGAGCATAGGGTTCGGAGGGTTCACTTCCCAACCTGTAAATGTTAAGCTCAATTGACTTCTTCCCAAAGGATATGGTCATAGAGCTGTTTCTACAATTGATTACTGCGTTGGATGTTGCTAGGAAGGGTCGACCAAGTATCACCGGGATTTGATTGCGTAGGTTCGGTACAGGTTGTGTATCTATAACGATAAAGTCCACAGGGAATATAAATTCCCCGACTTTGATTAACACATCCTCTAGCTCACCCCTAGGTTGGGTGAGAGATCGATCGGCCATCTGAAGAGTGCAATGCGCAGGTTTTAACTCTTCGATCCCTAATTGCTCATAAACAGAATACGGAAGCAAGTTAACACTAGCACCTAAATCGAATAGAGCACGATTGATATTTTTACCCCCAATAGAAATAGAAATTGTAGGATTTCCGGGGTCCTTTCGTTTCTTGGGTAGTTGTTGTGTAAAAGCAGTGCTTACATTACTCGCAAGGAAAACTTTTTTAGGTACTTGAACTTTTCTCTTCCTAGTGCACAAGTCCTTTATGATTTTCGCATAAGATGGAACTTGTTGAATAGCATCTAGGAGAGGAATGTTTATGTTAACTTGCTAAAAAATTTCCACAATTTTCTCCATTTGTGGAGTTGGTCTGTTGCCTCTTAACCTGTTTGGATAAGGTGCTTTATCAATAAGGTTTGGGTCCAAAATTGGAGAGGATTGTGGGGATGGAATGGATCCCAGAATTGGAGTGGGGATCGTTTTAGATAGATTTATGGATGTGGGCTGAGTGTTCGAGCCTTGGGGAAACCAGAGAATAGGCTCGGGTGAAGGTGGGAGACTAGACGAATTAGGAGAAGAAGAAGAATCTGGGGTATCATTGGTGTCACTAACATCAAATTGCTCACTCATTCGGTTATTCAGCACTTTTCCCGATCTCAACGTAGTAACGGCATTCACATTATGATTTTGTGAGTGGCCAGGATTCGGTAGGGGTTGAGATGGGAGTTTCCCTTTCTCTCTCGCACTCATAGCGGCGTTCAACTGTGCAATTTGGTTTTCTATTGATTTAATACTCTCACCGTGGGAGGCGGAGTCTTTCTTTATGGTATCAATAGAAGACTTCATATCAGCCGACATTTGAATGGTATGTTTCATAAACATATCCAAAGTTTGTGCGAGTGAAGAGTTATCAGTACCGGCCACTTGTGGTGTAGAAGTGTTGACCGGATTTTGAAAATTTTGTGACTGAAAGGGGAGCTGACTTTGTAGTTGTGGTTGCCGTGGAGGAGGTCTTTGATAATTGCTTTGGAACTGATTTTGATTTTGGGGTTGGTTTTGGTTCCAAGCAAAGTTAGGATGATTCCTCCATCCTTGATTGTACGTGGAAGAATAAGGATCGTTTCTAGGTCGCTGCTGAAAAGCAGCATTAGTTTGAAACGATACATTCATAGGACATTCTTCTGTTAAGTGTGAAGGATCTGAACAGCAACCACACACGGTTTTGGGAAGCGTAACCTGGTTTAGGGAGGATAATGAAAATTTGTTCTCAATAGCGTCGAGTTTCTTCTGCATCGCTGTCATTTCGGCTTTTACTGCGATGAAAGCATCGAGCTGATGAATACCTCCCCTAGATGAAGGTGGTCTTACGCTTTCCCACTGCAAAGTGTTTTCAGCGAGATCTTCAAGATATTTCCAAGCTTCGCCGTCATCTTTAAACATGAAATTGCATTGACATATTGTTTCAAGCATCTGCTTTGTCGCTGGATTAATGCCCTCATATATAATTCGGCATAAATCCCATCTTTGTATTCCATGATGAGGACATTGGACAAGCAGATCCTTGAAACGTTCAAAGCACTTCCAAAATGGTTCATTGGGAAGCTGGGTGAACTGGTTGATCTCGCTCCTAATATGGACAGTCTTATGATTTGGGTAAAACTTCTTAAGAAATGCTATTACGAATTCATCCCAATTAGTGATAGAGTGTGCGGCAGTATTATAAAGCCATTTTTCTGCCAAGTCGCACAGAGTGAATGGGAGAAGACGCAAGCGCATAGCATCCATAGTTAGTTGTGAAGTACCCATCATTGCGCATACGTTTTCGAATTTAGTGATGAAAACGTACGCGTCTTCAGACTCAAGCCCGTGAAATTTGGGCAACAGATTGATGTAGTGGGGTTTAATTTCAAAATTATCCCAGTTAGCTGGTGGAATGGATAGACAAGTAAGAAGGGGACCACGGATAGGATAGCATCTTTCTTGGAGAGAGATGCGCGGTGGATTCTGCGCACCTACGGGCGGTGGCAGTGTAGTGTTATAATATGATGGAGTATCGTCCATCTCGGTCGATGTGGTGTGTGGTGGGGGAAAAGAAGATGAAGAAGCACCGACTTCAGAGTCGATAGCAGGAACGCGGACAAGACGGGCACTATAATCCCGTGTCCAGCCAAGCATGCACTAAGCGGGTTTAGCGCAAGTGGCAGCGTGTGTGTGTGATTTAAAATTGGTTTGTTTTTGAAAAAGTTTGTCGGATTTAGACAAATCATACAAAAATGCACAAACAACCTTGGAACTAAGGTTACCTAGGTCCAGTCTCTAGACCGCTTCTAGACTTCCAAAGGACAAGCCGCAGGATCAATGCTCTACCACCTCTTTACTACTCTTGTGGCCAGGTAAGTGCCAGGTAAGTGGGAGGTATCCGCTATACGAATCACCGAAAATAGCGGGCCTAATTAAGTAACCACTTGCCTTAGACACACTTGCTTAGGCACCACAAAAGTAATACGGATAAGCGATAAATTACCCACGACCTTCCTTTGTCCTTAATGAGCGCGATAGTCCTTAGAGTCTGGTCGAGATATTTTTTTAAATTAATGTAGGGTTGATGCAGATGCTCGGTTTGTGATTTGTGGGGCTTAGGAAGGGTGATGAAATCCCCACCTAATCTGGATTTAGTCTTTGCCCCTTAAAAGTCCGTATTAAAATATGCAAAACAAACCAATCATAAAACTTTTGCAAAAAGATTTTTGAGCGGCGATATTTTGCAAAGAATCCTGCAGAAAAGATAGTTTATTGGATTTGAGAGGAGAGAGAAAGAGTTGAGAATCTTACCAGAGAAGTGTGGAACCCTAGATCCTCTAACCCGCTGCGCTTCCGCCGCCAAGACGCACCTGTTCCCCTCCGAAAGACGGCGATGACGTGAGGACGTCTCGCCTGAGATTCGGGGCAGATGCTGGTTGGTGCTATCCGTCTACCTCTCCGAAGATGCCAAGTTGATTTATGGCACCGTATATCGAAGGTTTAAACGGATGCATCCGATGTAGCAGACTTCGTCAGATTCCCCCTCGCTTGAGGGGTTTTTGATTGTGGGGACGCTCTTCCCTGCAGGCGCAAGCCTCTGCAGTTAATTACGCTACCGCACTGCGGTAACCACTTTCTCCTTCTCCAGATGGTCACTTCGTGTCGTGTGTGTTTATTTTGTGTTTAGTTGCCCGTGGATTGTATATGGAGACTGAGTTATGTCGTCGCCCGTAGGGCGTGGACTAGTCCAAATCCGTATTATCTTAGATTTGGGTTTGGGGGTTTGGGTTTAAGGATACGTTAGCCTCATTGGAGACTAAGATCGACTTAAACGTTTATTAAGGATACGTTAGCCTAGTTTTTAGACTAAGACCGACTTAAACGGGATCGTTTAGATCCAACAATAGAGCAATTAAGGGAGCCCTACTGTTTAGTTTAGTGACATCACGGTCAGTAGGTAGTTTAAGGACATTGCGGTCCATAGGTAGTTTAAGGACATTACGGTCCAATGTTAGTTTTAAGACGTTGCGGTCAAGGTTAAGGACGTTATAGTCCGTGGATTTAAGGACTCCACAGTCCGATATTAGTTTTAAGACATCACGGTCAAGGTTAAGGACGTCATAGTCCGTTGTTAGTTTTAAAACATTCCGGTCAAGGTTAAGGACGTCATAGTCCATGGGTTTAAGGACCCCACAGTCCGATGTTAGTTTTAAGACATCCCGGTCAAGGTTAAGGACGTCATAGTCCATGGGTTTAAGGACCCCACAGTCCGACGTTAGTTTTAAGACATCCCGGTCAAGGTTAAGGACGTCATAATCCATGGGTTTAAGGACCCCACAGTCCGATGTTAGTTTTAAGACATCCCGGTCAAGGTTAAGGACGTCATAGTCCATGGGTTTAAGGACCCCACAGTCCGTATCAATGTGTGGTCATCGGGACCCGTCACCTCTTTGAAGACGTTGAGGAATTATAACGCCAAGTATCAAAGGAGTGAAGAGATGTACCCTTGAACCAAGGTAGATTAAATAGTCTTTGGCCCAATTTGGGACCAAGACCAATCAATTATGTTATGAGCCCATTGGCCCAGTTAAGTTTGGATTGAGGACTTATGGCCATTTTGGGCTAGGTCCAATCATGTTTGGAATATTGGCTTTTTGTTGGTCCACTGAAGGAGAGGCTTTGCCTCTAGAACTTAGCCAATTGGGCTGAAGCTAGTGTTAAACACTAAAGACCAATCAGTGTTGAACACTGGGAATGAGATTGACAAGTTAGTGTTTAACACTAAAAGATAGTTGGTGTTAAACACCAGCAACATGGCTTTCAAATTAGTGTTAAACACTTAAACAAATCAGTGTTAAACACTGGCAACAGAAATCTCAAATTAGTGTTAAACACTAAGGTAATCAGTTGAACACTGGTGACAGAGATTTTAATTTAGTGTTGAACACTAAGAAAATTAGTATTAAACCCTGTTAACAGAGGTTTAATTTAATGTTAACACTAAGAAATTCAGTGTTAAACATTGCAAATAAAGTTCTTCAATTAGTGTTGAACACTAAGGTAAATCAGTGTTGAACACTGGATTCAGAGGTTCTAATTTAGTGTTAAAGACTAAGGCAAGAGGGGTCACGTGGTAGCACGTGAGGGCGCCCTCCCCTGCGGAGTTTTTCAGGGGGTCACGTGGTAGCACGTGACCCCGCTCCTTTGCATTTTTGTTTAAGACTTAAATTCTTCATTAAATCCAAATTTTCTTGAAGAATTATATTCTTAGATAGAGTTGAACTCTAAATTCTTTTCTGTAGGAATTAAATTCCTCATATATGTGAAGAACTGGATTCTATCATAAGGTTCAACCCTAATAATAACTTTAGAGAAATTAAATTCCCACTTTCTTTTAGAGAATAACTCTTAGATAGAGTTAAACCCTTAATTTATATTCTGAGGAATTGAATTCCCATATATGTGAGGAATTAGGTTCTGTCATAGGGTGAAACCCTAATTTCTTCTTTCTTAAGGGAATTAAATTCCTGTTATTTTGACAGAATTAAGTTCTTAACTGGTTCTGTTCATTTCGAAGGAATTAAATTCCTATAACATAGGGTTAAACCCTAATTTTATTTCAAAGGAATTAAATTCCTATAGTTCCGTGAGAATTAAATTCTCAAACTTCCATTCCCTCTCTATGCTTTGGATCTGCATGGCAGGATCTCAACCCAATGAGAATTAAATTCTCAATTCATGGGGAGATGTGCACTTTGCAGATCCTCTACTAAAGAGAGAACTAAGTTCTTCTTTTTAATATAAGAGTTAAACTCTTTTGAGAATTAAATTCTCTTTTTAAAGGCCTTCCCTTTCTTACCCAAGGTTTTCTTCTGCAGCAGATCAAATTCTTCCAAAGTCTCAAGGCTCTACTTCTTTTTCTCTCTATGTCTCTGTCTCTCCCTTTGTGTATCTTTTGGCTCCTATTTATAGGAGAAGGAGCAGAATCAATTAGTTTTAGTGAATCATTCATTGAGAGATTTGATTTGTATTCATTAGAGATTTGATTTGCATTCATCATTCATTTGGACCTTTGGATTATTAGGTGAATTTTATTCACCATTGGATTTTGAATCCAAAGATATTCCTTTGTTATTTCGGTTAGATTTTAAGGGGAAATCTTTCCAAGTTCAAGATTTTTCCATAGATAGGTGATATTTAATCACCTTTAAATCTTTAATCCAATCGGTTCCAAATAATCATTCTCCTTTGGAAAGATTTGAATGCTGTTCAGAATTTAATTCTGTTAAATAGATAGGCTTTGAAAGCCGGTCACGTGTGGCCACGTGACCCCTGGTCACGTGTAGGCACATGACCCCTTGGAACGAGCTTTCTTCTGCTTTCTGCGCTCTGTTTTCTAGCTGCTGTTCAATCGTCACGTGCCAACACGTGACCCCTGGTCACGTGTGAGCACGTGACCCTTTCTGGAGCTTTTTCTTTAATTTAATCAAGGAGCTGAATCTGCCTTTGCCGCTGCTTTTAATTGTCACGTGCCAACACGTGACTACTGGTCACGTGCTAGCACGTGGTGCCTCCTCCGTAAACTTTCCTGATTTTAAATCAGGAAATAGCACCTTCTGCCGCGGATCCGCCGCAAGAGAGAGGGATCAATTGATGAATTTTTTCTCTCTGGCCTTCTGTACTCCTCTGGATCTCCTTGAATGTCTCTGTCTTTCTGTTTCCTCAAGTCCGTGACTCCAGATCTCCTTGCAAAATTCACACAATTCGTTAAATATGCAATTTGCAGTTTTATTTTAATTATGATATAGATCGAATAAGAATTCAACACAAATAGTAAGAATAAAAAATTACGCACGTATCCCCGGCAACGGCGCTATTTGATTGTTACGAAAAAGTGTTTGTAGAATAACCGCAATCAGAACGGTGTCGCGCGTAGCTAGACCGAGGTGAGTACGGGTCGTTCTCAGGGAAACGTGGAACCTTTTATTTTTACTTTAGATGTGTTGAGAAAGAGAGGAAGAAGAATAAAGAATGGTTGTAGATTCTAGATCTATGTTAAACACGGATGCAAAATATAAATCTAGATTAATTATGGATGTAAGTTTAATATAAAATGGGGCTTGTATGGTTCATTAGAATTTAGTAGTTATGGATGATTAATTAAAGATTACCCTTTTTATCCTTTAATAGATTTAAAACTAGAACGACAGTGATGCATGTAGATTATGGTTTCTGGAGGGAAAAGGGTTCCCACTCTTAACCCCTATCTCGACATGGAACTCCGTTCATATCTAGCCTTTACCAAAATAATCATTAATCTAATCTCTAATCGCGGTCGAGACTAACAATAAATTGGTAGCGCGCCCGATTAGGATGTTAATGATTCTTTTGATAAAGTTTATAAACTTTATAGGACGTAAAAAGGGTTTAAAGATCTTCAGCATCCATTAACCTACCCTAATCCTACGAACCCTAACAAGCGGAGAATTACTCGCGCATGTTGGGAGAAGAAGAAATCGAGAGAGAATTCATAATGAAACTACAAAGAAATAGAATAAGAAAAAGAACTATCTTTATTAATCAACAAAACTCATTACACTTTGTTCCCTTAGAAAATGATTACAAATACTAGTTTGCTTCTCAATCTCTTCTAAGGAAGTAGATGAACCGTTGATGATCAGCCTGGATGCGTGAGCCGTCTTGGACTTCGTGATCGCGTCGACTTGATGATTTTTCCAAGGGGCTCTCGGTCCTTATTTATAGTCCCAAAACCAGAACCCTAGCTTCCTAAATTGGAAACCAACAGTTAAGATTCAACAGAAGAAATCCCAGCTCCTAACCCATCTGGAACGCGGTGGATCCACGGCCAATAGGTGGGTTTGGCCGCGGATCCACGGCCAAGTAGGAGGATCATTTGATGATTTTTCTGGGGCTTCATCCATATGACATGTGGCGATCTTTGGAAGCTCTGAAAACTGGAAATCTTTTCTTTGTTTCTGCCAGACTTGATTTCTTAGTTTGCTTTCTTAATTAGGCAGATTTGCTCTTAACAACTTTGATTCCCATGATTTTAGCCCTGAAAATTCTGCACAACAACTCAACAAATAATATTAGTAGAGTTTGTTTTATTGAGATATTAATTTCAACATTAAGATTTGGTCAATGGTATTTATGCATACATTTTCCTACCAAATGTTAATTATAATATATAAACACGTGAAAATAGTATTTTTACAGATAAACCCTCATATGTATCATATATTATAATAAACACATTTTCTAATATTGAAATAGTAGGAAAAATGTCATAATAAATGTGCAGTTTTATCAACTGAACAGGACCCGGTATGGTACCCCGGGGCAAGAAAGGTATGTTGTGCAGTAGACGATGAGCCTGGCAGAGGGACTACTATCTACCGGTGATAGTATTTGGGCTCGGCGGTTATCCGGAGGATACCGACTGGAGTCATGAGATGATATGGTCCGATCCGGACTGACGGAGCCCGTGAGCCGATCCGGACTGACGGAGCCCGAGATATGAGGATTTACGTGTCGATGCTGGACACGGGTTTCATGATATTTCGAGTGTTGATGTTGGGCACTCAGGTTCCATGATTTTGATGTGTCGTTGATGGACACACGTTGGTTGATATCCTCATATTTACATGCATATTCTTTCATGATATTTCGAGTGTTGATGTTAGACACTCAGGTTCCATGATATTGTCGTGTCACTGATGGACACGTGGATGATATCCACATGCATACATGCATTGATTATATTGTTGGCTCATATTCAGACACGGTGATGTCATGGTATTACCTTTATGATATAGTTGACCTAAGAATCGTTGTTTTATTCGATTTCTACATGCTGATGTTTTCTACTCGCGAGTTGGCAACTCACCCCCGTTGTGCCACAGTTCTTGCAGGTTTGACCGCATGGATCAGTAGCGGTATCGCTGGTACACAGCTTGCATTCGGGTGATTTTCTATGGTAGGTGGGGTATATTGGATCGTGCCCACTCTTGTATTATTATTCCTGTTGTATCTAGTCAACTCTATCAATCCGAAACTAGTATTTGTATAAGTAGTAAGACTTAGCAAGACTTGTGGTTGCGAGACTTAGAGCGATGGGTTATATGTTCTCTTGGTGGATTTGATGTCTTGCTTTATTCACTATCCTTTTGTGTTGATCTTCGCCGTTGGGCGTCGTATACCTATATTTCTGACTTGTGTGGTTGTGATTCCGCCGATTGGCGAAGAGTTAGCTTCCGCTTGGGGATGCCTTTATTGTTGTTATGTATATGTGGTTTTGGATCAAAATATATAAGGGAGGTGCTGCCCAAAATTTTAAAAGACGAAACATGTTTTTCAACTAGTATAATCCACTTGCATTTTTATGTTCCATCATCTAAGCATTTAAGAAAACGTTTGATTTCATCATACCTTTATTTCAAAACTTCACCTCTTTTATTTTCTTTAAAAGGTTTAGATTTCTGGGCTTCGGCTTACTTAATTTACGTTACGCCTTTAGACGTTACGTGATTTAAGTGCCGGTCAGGAACTAAATTTCGGGTCGTGACACTTAGCCCTCTAAATTTTTTTAAATTGCATATTTGATACTTATTGAAACCTTGAAGAGGTGCTAAGACATACTTTCATTACAAACACATGTTTTTCTATCACTTCACGTCGAAAACGGGAACTATTCTTACATTTCTTACAAGGACAGAACAAGAGTCTGTCTTGGCTACGCTTTGGGTTCATCTCTGTGTAATCTAAAAAAGGTTTATGCCCATCTTTAAATCGGGTGTCTCTCAAACTATACTTATCTTTTTTCCCCATGTGCATAAACGATTTATCCAGAAGAACTCTCATCTGTTATAACACATATAATAATATAAATTTAATATATCTTATGAGTTTATTACAAGCTCATGATTAAATAAATTTTCAAGTCTTAAATTAGATTTCATAATGTGGACTCATCAAATTATCTAAAATGATTTAAGATTGTCGTAAGTACTCAGGGCAAAAGATCGGGACGAATAATTAGTTTCACGGCTGTAACACCCGAGCCCAATGCTACTAATTTCTGTTACCGTTTGAACGTAGTGTGACACTCATTTCATTTATCTTGCTTGATTGTTACTTACTGTAAATTTTACCCGGCAAATTCATTTCTGCATATAACAATTTATGGCATCTAAAATAAAATTAAAAATATTCATCTTGGCCTGCTTGACACCCCTAACCCTGTTGTAGCGTCCGTGCATCGTGTTCTCGTCCCGTTCAGTGAAACGGGCGAGTTTGGACGGCTACGTGTGCGTGCGTATGTCCGTTTTGGGGGTATGCTTTTTGATCATAAAATACTTCATTTTCACGAAAGGATCCCGCTTAAAATTCTATTATTTCAATTTCAAATTTTTGGACCCGACTCGGGCGCGATTTGGAAATGTTTTACTTTGCGCCAAAACCCCAAATTTTAATATTTTAAAAACCATCGTATATTTATTTTAATTGCCTCCAATATTTTCCTAACCTTACAATACTTTTTTATTCTAAAATCTTTCACAAATTTTTCCTTTCAAACCAATCAGCTTTCTCCTTTTTTACCGTGGGCCCCAACTTCTCTCTCCTCTCTCTCTCTTCCGTCTCTCTCTCTCTCCCCCCTGAATCTCTATCTCTCTCTCTCTTCTCTATATAATTTTCCCTTCCCCATTTCCTTTTAAAAAACGCAGACACCCATCACCTCGCGAGCCCTAGCCGCCGTATCCCTCGCCGCCGCAGCCCCAACGCCGACGCCACCATCACCGGCCTCCTCGCCCTCGTCGCAGCCACACCCACCTCCTTCCTCCTTTCCCCACGTTCCCGAGCGCCTGCACGAGGCACCCGCACACTGTCTGCGCCGCCTTGAGTCGCCGCCGGCGATCTCGATCCGCCTCCCCGGCCTCGCGCATCTCCTCTGTAAGCTTCTTCTTCTCTCCTCCTCCCTTCTCCTTTCTTCTTCTTCCCTCCTTCTTTTCTGTGCTCATTTGGTGATCTGCAGGTTTGGCGCGGTCACCGTTGGCCGACCGCCGGAGCTCCGTCGATGAGGTCGACCGTCATCACCCGTCCCACAGATCCTCGTGAGCATCCCCTTCTCCTCTTTCCTTCTTCCCTTCTTCTTTATTCTCTTTTCTTTCTTGTTTGTATCTCTTGTTTGTTTACTGTTCATTCCTTGGCCGGAATCCGACGATGCCGACGACGTGACCCGACGTTCCAGCGAGGTACCCCGACCCGTGTGGTTCCATTGTTCGTCGTTTGGGTTCATTCCGTGAACCGTGCGCCCGTCGCGAGTTTCCCCGCCGACGTTTTACGTTCCGTTTTTCCCAGTTCGCGACCCGTCGAGGCAAGTAACCCTTGCTACATGCTAAACAATATTTACTTATAATTAATGACACCCTAAACCTGAAAATTTAACTTTGGTACGATCATTTCTCATTTTCATGTACAATATTGTTATATATCATTTTACCTTTAAACTTGGAATCTACAGTTTGCAATTGAACCTAATAACCACATTTACCTGTTTAATCACATTTTAATATTGACATAGCTTATGGCATTTATCTCTATAGTTTTGTTCCATTCGGACACTCGTATGCATTTTAACCTGTAATAGCTGTATTGAACCATTATATAAATCATTGCACCTCTAAAGTTCTTAAACTTGTTAACATGATTAGAAGGCCATAATTGTCATACTGCATTCGCATAATATTGAAATCATCTCTGTGACACAACTGATAACTGTACTGCAAATTGAGTAAATCTGCCTATTGCTTAATTCATCGCTTATATCATGTCGATAATAACCATGCTTGATTGTATAACTGATTGTGAGCACACCCATAATATTGTTTACATCTTGACCTGACTTGCTACATATATATTGAACTACCCGACATGGTACCGTATACTGCTTGACTTGACCTGATGTACCATGACCTGACCCGTTACCTGATCTTGTGTCTAATGCCAACAAACCTGACATGTGGTCCTCATGGACCGTTCCTGTTGTCTATCCAGACAAACCTGTTTACCTGATCCTGTGTTGGCATTAGTTTCTTGATTTCGGGATATTTGACTTGACTTACACATATAACTTGGGGGTATGGGGAAATCAAAGGTGAAACCTGACTTGTAATTCAACAGTTCACTACTTGTACTGATCAGTTTTAGAGGCCAGGCCCGCCTCGTGACGATGCTGCTGACATCGTTGGTCTTTATCCTTTCCCTGTTAGTGCCTAGCGGCACGTCTCGGTTTCAGCCCGAGAGTCTTAGACCGTGGTCCCGGGCATGCACGGGATACTATTGAGTTACATTGATGATTCATCAATTTGGTTTCAAAGACTTTAGAACAGAGAACCTGATAGAACAGTTTAGTTTACCCTCTGCACACTACCCTGCACTGCCCTGATATATATCTTGTTACCATTGCTTTATTCATGTTTATGTTCGCTTTGCCTGTTACACTGTTCATATTTTATTATTTGATGACTTGACGCGCTGACGTCTGGGTTTTGCATGGCCCAGATTCTGTACCGCTGTCGCAGTCCGAGCAGGAGTACTTCAGCCGACAGGCTGAGCTGTGAGTGTCTGTAGTAGTTAGCTTTTCTTTCCTGCATTTTATTCCTGATGTGAACCCGCATTATGGGACATACATTCCAGTTATTTTGTATTGGATCTTTCGCTTCCGCATTTATTTATTGACTCATGTTATCTTGGATTATGGACATGCTTAGATAGTTTTATTTTGTTCTTGATATTTCTATAGCCGTAATGTGACTGTGCATGGATACTTCTTACCCACAGGTAGCATGGTTGGCTATGTCACATGCCCATTTTAGCGTACTCTGGGAAGCACGGCGTGACATGGTTCTTTTGGTATCAGAGACATATGATAGTCGGGTTGATTCTTTTGTAGTTGGGTATTGTACCCAATACATGAATCAGAATACCCGTGTCTAGGAAACATGTCCTGCCACCTTGCCGTTTACCATTCTTGAATCACATTCTTCCTGATTATATCTTTTACGATGTGCAAACTTCCTTTGCATATCAACTCGAAAACCCGATTCCTTGTTATCTCTAGGACTTAGACGACTTGGGTGGAGTTATGTAATTGTGGCTATGATACCGCGGCATAGTTACAATGCGGCACTCTATTTAAGTATCTTGGAGTTCTAGTCTTGATCTATATTTTAAATCTATCATCATGCTAATGTGGGGTGTTTTGATTTCAGGATTATGGCAGATAAGAATTTGAAGACGTACCAAAGGCGTGTGGACGAAGCCGCCATGCTTGGAGTGATAAGGGGATTGCTGGAGAATCTAAAGAGACAGACCGAGCTGAAACCAGCGTCTGCATTGAACCAAACGTCCGTACGTAGAAGTGTCCGGTGAACAGACGCAGCATAGCACCAATGAAGAAAACAATTGTGGGTGATCGGAAAAGGAGCGTGATTTGTAATTACTGCCATGTACACGGACATGTGCGAAAGGATTGTCGAAAGAGGCTGGGACTCTGTTTTGTTTGTGGAGCGGCAGATCACGCCGTTAGTGCTTGTCCGTCGAAGCTTCGTACGAGGGATGATATTCAGAAGCCTCCGCAGAGACCGTTCCAAGGACAGAAACAGCTGACTCAAGGACCTAATCAGGCTCAAGCTTTTACCTTGACAGTAGAAGAAGCTAAGGCGTCAGGAGAAGTTGTTTCAGGTACTCTACTCGTTCATGGTTTTCCCGCATTAGCGTTATTTGATTCTGGTGCATCCCATTGTTTTATGTCGTCCAAGTTTTTAACTACACACTCGATTGACTACACGACCCTGTCTAGTTTCTGGGACATACACACTGGGAATGGGAAAATCATAGCTAGTAGGGAATGTAAAGATTGTACAGTTGTTGTGTGCGGACGGGAGCTTTTTGCAGATTTCTTGGTGTTTGATACGGGCAGCTACGAAGTCGTCTTGGGAATGGATTTTCTTGGCACTTTCCACGCTCACATTGATTGTAGGGCAAAGAAGGTAATTTTCCAGATTCCCGGACATCCCGAGTTTAGCTTCACCGGAGGAAGCAGTTCTGTCGGGCCAGTCGAGTTTTAGGGCTAGGCCGACAAACAATGTTCTTGTAGAAATGGAAGTTGACGAAAGTAAAGAGCCGGCTGTTGTTCGTGATTTTATGGACGTATTTGAAGATATATCGGGTTTACCGCCGAAGCGAGACGTGGAGTACGCAATTGATCTTATTCCTGGTGCAGCGCCAGTATCCAAAGCGTATTATCCAATGGCACCAGTAGAGTTGGAAGAAGTCAAGAAACAGGTTGCTGAATTGCTTGGGAAGGGTTGGTTCGAAGCAGTAACTCGCCTTGGGGAGCTCCAGTTCTTCTAGTAAAGAAGAAGGATGGCACAAGAAGGATGTGCATCGACTATCGAGAATTAAACCGGGTGACTATTAAGAACAAGTACCCGATCCCTCGCATTAGCGAACTTTTCGAGCAGCTTAGTGGCGCGAAGGTATTCTTGAAGCTGGATTTGCGATCCGGATATCATCAGGTCCGAGTGAAAACAGAAGATATTTGCAAGACGGCGTTCCGAACTCGGTATGGACATTACGAATACTTAGTGATGCCCTTCGGAGTAACGAATGCGCCGGCAATATTCATGGATTTGATGAACCGAATCTTTTCACCGTTCTTGGATCAGTTTATTGTGGTATTCATCGACGATATTTTGGTTTACTCGAAGAGTTTTGAAGAGCATACTGAGCATTTGAAGATCGCACTACAAACGTTGAGACAAGAGAAGTTATATGCGAAGATGAGTAAGTGCGAGTTTTGGCTGGAGGAAGTAAAGTTTTTGGGGCATGTTGTGTCTGGCGATGGGATTGCCGTCGATCCAGAAAAGATTGCAGCAGTTCGAAATTGGCCGATTCCAAAGAATGTTGCGGAGATAAGAAGTTTTCTTGGACTCGCCGGATATTACAGGAGATTTGTGGAGAACATTGCTCGTCTGGCGGAGCCATTAACCAAGCTTACGCGCAAGGAGGTACCTTTTGTTTGGACGGACAAATGCGCGTTAGCTTTTGAGACGTTGAAGCAGAAGTTGATAACCGCCCCTATTCTGACCGTGCCAGACAATTCCGGAGGATTGGTGATTCACAGCGACGCATCTGGGAAAGGATTGGGATGTGTTTTGATGCAGCATGGGAAGGTTGTAGCGTACGCATCGAGACAGTTAAAGACCCATGAGAAGAATTACCCAACTCATGACTTGGAACTTGCAGCTGTGATTTTCGCTTTGAAGATTTGGAGACACTACCTTTTGGGCGAAATGGTCGAAGTTTTTACTGATCATAAGAGCTTGAAGTACGTGTTCACACAGAAAGAGCTTAATATGAGGCAGCGTAGATGGTTGGAGCTGATGGCTGACTACGATCTTGATCTTAATTACCATCCGGGGAAGGTTAACGTCGTGCCGGATGCGCTTAGTCGGTTACCAGCAATTCAGGTGTTAACTACGCAGAAGGAGCTCGTTGAAGATTTTCGAAGATTTGACTTGGAGGTCATGCTACCTCATTCTACGGGACAGTTGATGCAGCTGCAAGTGCTTTCATCGTTGATCGAGAATATTAAAGCAGCACAATCGCAGGATCCTAGACTACAAAAGTTTCGAGAACAGGTTGAAGCCGGACTACGAACGTATTTATTGATCCACGAAGATGGTTCGTTGAGGTATGGTAGCCGTTTGTGTGTACCAAAGGGAGATACTCGTGAAGAGCTTATGAAGGAGGCACACAATTCAGCTTATTCTGTGCATCCAGGAGGCACAAAGATGTACCGAGATATTCGACAGCATTTCTGGTGGGAAGGCATGAAACGGGTGATTGCTCGCTTTGTGGCAAAGTGCTTGGTGTGTCAGCAAGTTAAGGCTGAACATTAAAGGGTTGCTGGTTTATTGCAACCACTTCCGATTCCTCAGTGGAAATGGGAACATATAACCATGGATTTCGTGACGGCTTTACCGCGGAGTCCAAAAGGCAACAATGCAGTATGGGTGATTGTTGATCGATTGACCAAGGCAGCTCACTTTATTCCTTTCCGGGTTGGTCAATCAACAGAGACTTTGGCGGAGCGGTACATGCAGGAGATTGTAAGATTGCATAGAGTACCGGTGAGCATCGTGTTCGATCGGGACACTCGGTTCTTATCACACTTTTGGCGGAGCTTACAGGAAAGTTTGGGGACTCGATTGAAGTTTAGCACAGCTTATCATCCTCAAACTGATGGTCAGTCGGAGAGAACGATCCAAACTCTTGAAGATATGTTGAGAGCATGCATGTTGGACTTCAAGGGTTCATGGGAGGATCATCTACATTTGGTGGAGTTTTCTTACAACA
The DNA here is from genome assembly GCA_030015575.1 of Agapanthus africanus. Taxonomy (NCBI): domain Eukaryota; kingdom Viridiplantae; phylum Streptophyta; class Magnoliopsida; order Asparagales; family Amaryllidaceae; genus Agapanthus; species Agapanthus africanus. The sequence continues at coordinate 194,697,965 of JASDDO010000024.1, read as the reverse complement.
ACAGTTTTCAGGCAACTATCCAGATGGCTCCATTTGAAGTTTTGTATGGTCGTAAATTCCGTTCACCTGTTTGTTGGGACGATGTCGGTGAACGAAGATTATTGGGACCAGATTTGGTTGTGCAGACAGTTGAGAAGGTTAACACCATCAGAAATCATATGAAGGCAGCACAAGACCGACAGAAGAGTTGGGCAGATACGTCAAGAAGACCTCTAGAGTTCGCCGTGGGTGATTTGGTATTCTTGAAGATATCACCGACTAGAGGGGTGATTCGTTTTGGAAGTCGAGGAAAGCTTAGTCCTCGATTCGTTGGACCCTTTGAGATCTTGGAACGCGTTGGTGAGGTAGCATATCGTTTGGCGTTACCGCAGTCCTTGGCGAATGTGCATGATGTGTTTCACGTATCTCAACTCCGTAAGTATGTTCGAGATGAAACGCATGTATTGGATCATTCGGAGCTGACGGTACGAGAAGACTTGACTTTTGAGGAGCGACCGATTGAAATCGTGGATCGAAGGGAAAATGTTCTTAAGAACAAGGTGATCCCTCTTGTGCTTGTTTCTTGGGGTAATCGCTCGCATGGAGAGTCCACTTGGGAACGAGAAGATGAAATTCGGCAGAAGTTTCCTCACCTTTTCTTGTAGTTATCTATCTTTGTATTCTTGGAATTTCGAGGACGAAATTCTTTTTGTAGTTGGGTATAATGTAACACCCGAGCCCAATGCTACTAATTTCTGTTACCGTTTGAACGTAGTGTGACACTCATTTCATTTATCTTGCTTGATTGTTACTTACTGTAAATTTTACCCGGTAAATTCATTTCTGCATATAACAATTTATGGCATCTAAAATAAAATTAAAAATATTCATCTTGGCCTGCTTGACACCCCTAACCCTGTTGTAGCGTCCGTGCATCATGTTCTCGTCCCGTTCAGTGAAACGGGCGAGTTTGGACGGCTACGTGTGCGTGCGTGTGTCCGTTTTGGGGGTATGCTTTTTGATCATAAAATACTTCATTTTCACTTTTGGATCCCGCTTAAAATTCTATTATTTCAATTTCAAATTTTTGGACCCGACCCGGGCGCGATTTGGAAATGTTTTACTTTGCGCCAAAACCCCAAATTTTAATATTTTAAAAACCATCGTATATTTATTTTAACTGTCTTCAATATTTTCCTAACCTTACAATATTTTTTTATTCTAAAATCTTTCACAAATTTTTCCTTTCAAACCAATCAGCTTTCTCCTTTTTTTTACCGTGGGCCCCAACTTCTCTCTCCTCTCTCTCTTCCGTCTCTCTCTCTCTCTCTTCTCTATATAATTTTCCCTCCCCCATTTCCTTTTAAAAAACGCAGACACCCATCACCTCGCGAGCCCTAGCCGCCGTATCCCTCGCCGCCGCAGCCCCAACGCCGACGCCACCATCACCGGCCTCCTCGCCCTCGTCGCAGCCACACCCACCTCCTTCCTCCTTTCCCCACGTTCCCGAGCGTCTGCACGAGGCACCCGCACACTGTCTGCGCCGCCTTGAGTCGCCGCCGGCGATCTCGATCCGCCTCCCCGGCCTCGCGCATCTCCTCTGTAAGCTTCTTCTTCTCTCCTCCTTCCTTCTCCTTTCTTCTTCTTCCCTCCTTCTTTTCTGTGCTCATTTGGTGATCTGCAGGTTTGGCGCGGTCACCGTTGGCCGACCGCCGGAGCTCCGTCGACGAGGTCGACCGTCATCACCCGTCCCACAGATCCTCGTGAGCATCCCCTTCTCCTCTTTCCTTCTTCCCTTCTTCTTTATTCTCTTTTCTTTCTTGTTTGCATCTCTTGTTTGTTTACTGTTCATTCCTTGGCCGGAATCCGACGATGCCGACGACGTGACCCGACGTTCCAGCGAGGTACCCCGACCCGTGTGGTTCCATTGTTCGTCGTTTGGGTTCATTCCGTGAACCGTGCGCCCGTCGCGAGTTTCCCCGCCGACGTTTTACGTTCCGTTTTTCCCAGTTCGCGACCCGTCGAGGCAAGTAACCCTTGCTACATGCTAAACAATATTTACTTATAATTAATGACACCCTAAACCTGAAAATTTAACTTTGGTACGATCATTTCTCATTTTCATGTACAATATTGTTATATATCATTTTACCTTTAAACTTGGAATCTACAGTTTGCAATTGAACCTAATAACCACATTTACCTGTTTAATCACATTTTAATATTGACATAGTTTATGGCATTTATCTCTATAGTTTTGTTCCATTCGGACACTCGTATGCATTTTAACCTGTAATAGCTGTATTGAACCTTTATATAAATCATTGCACCTCTAAAGTTCTTAAACTTGTTAACATGATTAGAAGGCCATAATTGTCATACTGTATTCGCATAACATTGAAATCATCTCTGTGACACAACTGATAACTGTACTGTAAATTGAGTAAATCTGCCTATTGCTTAATTCATCGCTTATATCATGTCGATAATAACCATGCTTGATTGTATAACTGATTGTGAGCACACCCATGATATTGTTTACATCTTGACCTGACTTGCTACATATATATTGAACTACCCGACATGGTACCGTATACTGCTTGACTTGACCTGATGTACCATGACCTGACCCGTTACCTGATCTTGTGTCTAATGCCAACAAACCTAACATGTAGTCCTCATGGACCGTTCCTGTTGTCTATCCAGACAAACCTGTTTACCTGATCCTGTGTTGGCATTAGTTTCTTGATTTCGGGATACCTGACTTGACTTACATATATAACTTGGGGGTATGGGGAAATCAAAGGTGAAACCTGACTTGTAACTCAACAGTTCACTACTTGTACTGATCAGTTTTAGAGGCCAGGCCCGCCTCGTGATGATGCTTCTGACATCGTTGGTCTTTATCTTTTCCCTGGTAGTGCCTAGCGGCACGTCTCGGTTTCAGCCCGAGAGTCTTAGACCATGGTCCCGAGCATGCACGGGATACTATTGAGTTACATCGATAATTCATCAATTTGGTTTCAAAGACTTTAGAACAGAGAACCTGATAGAACAGTTTAGTTTACCCTCTGCACACTACCCTGCACTGCCCTGATATATATCTTGTTACCGTTGCTTTATTCATGTTTATGTTCGCTTTGCCTGTTACACTGTTCATATTTTATTATTTGATGACTTGACGCGCTGACGTCTGGGTTTTGCATGGCCCAGATTCTGTACCGCTGTCGCAGTCCGAGCAGGAGTACTTCAGCCGACAGGCTGAGCTGTGAGTGTCTGTAGTAGTTAGCTTTTCTTTCCTGCATTTTATTCCTGATGTGAGCCCGCATTATGGGAAATACATTCCAGTTATTTTGTATTGGATCTTTCGCTTCCGCATTTATTTATTGACTCATGTTATCTTGGATTATGGACATGCTTAGATAGTTTTATTTTGTTCTTGATATCTCTACAGCCGTAATGTGACAGTGGATGGATACTTACTACCCACAGGTAGCATGGTTGGCTATGTCACGTGCCCATTTTAGCGTACTCTGGGAAGCGGGGTGTGACAACGGCTGTAAGGGATAAAGGTCGTAATTCCCATTACGAATGCAACGCTCGCATCTCACATCCTCATATTTTTCGTCCATTTCGAGAAAATTTCGGCAGCACTTCTCCCCCGATTCTCGTGTTCATACATAAATCTGCACACGGGGAACAAGTGGAAAGCATTGTCGAAACTTCTCGAAATGGACGAAAATACAGGAGGATGTGAGATGCGAGTCTTGTTGCATTCGTAACATGTTCAAACTGGACAAATCCTATAATTACTGTATGTCAAATCCTCTCGTCGAATACTACACATATGTTTAAAAAAAATTAAACATGATGCTCAACTCTCACAAACATATAATATGATCATATTAATTCGACGAGAAAAATATTTGACATATACCAATTATCAGACGGGAAACTATAAATCGATTCTAAACAAATTTAAGATCTTTCGATCTTAAACTTATTAATTAAATGAAAATAGAAAACTCTAGTTATGTTTCTAATCAAAATTTTAGGGCATCCCTTAACTTTCCATTTAATCGTTTTTTAATTAGGATCTCGGTTCACTATTATCTGGTCTTAATTAAGATTTCTTAATTAATGTAATTAATGTTATAGGTTAATTAGTGTTAATTTTTCTTAATCAATTTGATTTTAGTTTTGATTTATGCATCTACTATATTTTAATTGGTATTAAAGGATTTGATTTTTATTTTGATTTGGTTTATATATTATGCTACAATTAAAAAATTTAAGCAATAAATAATCATAAGCAACAAGATATCAAATTATTAAATTTACAAAATAAAGAATATTGAATCATTAATTTACAAAATACAAGCTAGAACTTAGAATGAATATATTTTTGAAATATTTCATATGCGGACGGGCACGCGCACACACATACACTCATACACACACGTGCGTGCACTCAAACATTCATACATATACTCGCCTACATACGTTCGCGCGAATACACATTTACACATACTCACAAACACACATGTGCACGCGCCCCCCTAAATTTTAACTATAAAACATTTTACCCTAAATTCATCTAATATAATTCTATAATCCATTTTTCCATAAATTAATCTAACAAGTAAATTTATCGATTACCTATAATCCTTATATTTCAACTCTAAACCTAAATTACCAAATTTATATTTCAAATTTTCATCTATTTTCAATTCTAAAACTCATAAACTCCCAAAATCATAATAAATTTCAAACCCATCATTTTACAATCGATTCAATTTCTTATTATCCATATTTAATATATCAAAATCAACACAAACACAAATCACAGATTATAATCACATAATTTCAAAATTTATTAATCTAATTGAATAAATTATGGCTATGAGAAGAAAACATTAATCTTGGTCCGGATTTGAAAAAGGAAAAAGTGATTGCAAACTCCTACACCACCAACTGCAACAATAACATCTAAAAAAAATGGCTTGGATTTGATAATATTTTCGAAAGTTTTGAGAAAAAGGAGAAGGGGAATTACCTCTCGGGAAAAAATTGGGGGATGAAAAGGAAGAACAGTCCATCGTGGCTCTTATCTGATCTACTAGTGACCGTTTTGAACGGTCGATAATATTAAGTGAACGGTCGCTAATACATTGGCGACCGTTCATTAGAGACTATATAATATATACGGTCTCTAATAATTTATTAGGGACCGTATATATTTACACGGTCACTAATAAATAATTTCTAATACGTACAGTTTTTACTGGTGGTTGAGCATTTGTCATATAGTCCATAAATTTTGGATACTCTTTTGTCACCAGCTCAGCTGGAAGCCAGGAGCAATGGTGTGGGCGAGCGAAGGATTATAGAAAACATCCACACCACATCACATGAATAAGAAAAATGAATAACATGCATAACACACTTCAGCAGTAAATGTCAACATATTGACAAAGCATGTAATTTCACACAACACACACCTTCAAGCTGCATCTCAAAACATAAGTACGGATGCTTTCCAAGACACAAACAAGTCACAAGCCAACACACACTAATATTCAAGCTAACCTTGTTCCACTCAAAGCAAACATATTCAGGCACTCCATACACTCTCGTTATTTGTATTTCCTAATTAGCAGCAGCTACAGCCAGGAACCTCGGTTCTTTTGGCAGGAACTTCTGTTGGCTGTACACTGCCATGTAGTCCCCAAAGACAAACTTTGGGTACTCAGGCTCTGCCAGCTCGGCAGGAGCAATGGTGGCAGTGAGGGAAGGGTTATAGAAAGATGCGATGGATCGGCGATTCCCGTCGGGCTTGGTGAGGACGCGGTGCCAGACACTCTTGTACTTTCCGTTGCTGAGAACCTCGATCTGGTCGCCGGTGTTGATCACAATGGCGTTAGACATTGGTTCGACGTCAATCCATTGGCCGTCTTTCAGAATCTGGAGGCCGCTAACCTCGTCGTCCTGGAAGAGGAGGATGACGCCACCGGCATCGGTGTGGGCCCGTAGGCCATTGACCATGTCTGGGTGTGGGCATGGTGGGTAGTGGCTCACCTGTAAAGCAAATAAATTCCATCTTAAATGTATCGATCTTTTGCTATTGTGTTGGTCCTAATAGAGGTTGTTATGAAGCTAAGGGTATACAAAAAGATTCCAAGGAAGCTTATACTAGTAGCTCCTATGTACTGTTGACTACAGGTTAAATTTTCATTCTCATAGACATCTGAGCGTTTTCCCAATAAAATATATGGTTCCATCAAGCATACAGGTTTGATTAATATTGACTCGACAATAAGCCTCATTTACTTAACTCCAAAATTATAACAGGAGAAACGATGAACATACAAAAATGCTTGCAGTAATTTCAATTTCAATTTCTAGACCAAGGAAAGGTTTTAGGTAAAGGGCGAAGAAAAGGTAAATTTGATGGAGGAAATCATGTTCGACGCTAAGGAAACAGACTGATACATTTTTATAGACATTATGTTGTGTCCAAAACGTAAGACAAACCAAATCCTGGAAAAACACAACTCATAAAACCAAGGAAACTCCTAGTATAGAAATATTCCAGATTCAAATCCAAACAATTGGGGGGAAAAAGGAAATAGATAAAACATTACCTTGGTGCCGAAAAAGGCCTGATCGCCGCCGTTGAAAGCTCGCTTGATATAGCCTTTCTCAAGGCCTAAGTTTTCATCCATCACCTCCATTACTTTCTCTGCCAGTTTCTTCAGTTCCTCTCTGTACTCCATCGTTGTTTCCCTATAAAATTTTCAACAAAAATGATCAAAACTCGGCATATCTTCATGTTTGCAGGCTACATTAAATCTCACCAAAACATGCATAGTATGTTTTTTTTTTCTAGTTATATACAGTTATCTTAAAAGAATTTTAAATTTCCGACTGGCTTCTTTGTCTTTGGTTTCATAACCTATATCTATCTCCGCTTAAAAAATAATTCCGGCTATCCTAGCTCCGGAATGACCAAACTTTTGGTGTCCGCTACATGTATGATTTCTTTAAAAAAGAATGTTACTTGAACTCCGGCGGGTTCGATGGCCAGTGGCCGCCATCTTGTAGAAGAAACACATCCTCCCAATCCAAATCCTCAACCCTCTTCTCTCCATTCTCCAAAGCCTCATTCAGCAACTGAACAGGCTTTGATTCCTTGAACAATGCCTCTCTCTCCAGTTTGTAACACTCAGAGCTAACTTTCTTCACTCTCTGCAGAAGCTCTGCAGAGATCCCATGGTTCACAAGCTGGAAGAAACCCCATTCTTCGCATCCGTTGGCGATCTTCGCCAGGGTTTCGGGCCTCTCGGCTCCGTCAAGCTTCGAGAAATCGATGACTGGGATTGCCATTGGATTAATGAATAACAAGGACGTGGTTATGTTTTAGCTATTGGATTGCAATGAATGAGTAATGGTGGAGTTGAGGGAGGGGGTCGAGGGGGCTTTTATAGCTAAATGTTGATGCATTGTCAACCCTTAGTTTAATCGATTTTTTTGAGGGGAATTATTTGAAAGGCTGAATTGCAGAAACCTCCCTCAACTTGTACTTTTGGGAAATTGCATTTTAAGGATGTGAAGCAGCTTTATTTTCTTCAAAACATCCATTGGTGAATGTATTATATATGCAATGACTGCAAAATTGTGAGGAGTTTTCTGAAATATATATATTTTTGGTTTTAAAAAAATGAAGGGATCATTGTGGACGGTGATTGAGAATTCAAAGGTCAATGAAGGAATGGATGCCTCAATATCAAGCATTGTTCATGATGAGGTGAGAGTACTTTAAATTTTTCTGTCTTTGGCTTGGTAAAAGGGGTCTAATTCATAAAGCATGATTCACAAAGTTATACTTTGAACGTAATGTCATATTATATCTTCCCCTAACAACTGGTGCAGTAGAATCTGAAATTTTACAATCGGTATGTATATTTCACGTCTTGTCATAAAATAAGCATTAAAAAGTTTTGACCAAGTTTGCTATATTTTTAAACGAAAATGAAAATTTGAAAGTTGAGATGTATGCTAAAGCCTCATTGTACTCATGCAACTTGTTTTTTTTCCCCTTGAAGAGACGTCTCTTTGAAAATATATATTGGAAATTTCGATTACAAATTATATCTCTTTGAGAGTAAATGTAAATATCATTGAAAATTAAGTCTGGGCTCAACGTGTCCCATACAAAATCCAAATTAGTTCAGGCTGAGGTTGGATTGATATCAGCCCTTATCTTATCTATAATTGAAATTGAACGGCCTTCATTTTATGAGCTCTATTTGCTTGGCAATTATTTCTTCTTCAGTCTCCTCCTCATCTTCTTCTTGGCTTTACTTGTACCTTAAATGTTGAAAGTAATTTCTTACACGAAAAACTTCTCAAAGCTTTGACCCTGAATCGCCACTCGAGGTTATGGTTGAATCTTATGATTTTTAAATTCACACGACTCATGGAATTTGTTCCTTGAATCCTCTAATTCTATCATAAATATAAGGTAAGGGCAACGCTGTAACGAATCTGACAAATTAGTTATGTATTAATTCCAGTACTATCTTTTTCTTCTGGTGTTCAAGGTGTTAATCTACCATAGATTTGGATTTATGATCAACTGTTTTTTTGTCTATACTTGCTCAAAATTTAGTTGAAAAAAGATTGATATCGAATTAATAGCCATTTATCAAAAATTTGATGGCAATGATTTTGAATTAATCGTGTGTACAGATTGGATCTATAGTTGTAGAGCTGGCAAGGTCTATTTGTTTGTTTGTTTGTTCATTTTGGCTTTGTTCTTTCCAATTTCAAAAGCTATATTTATTTTTTCTGCTCTCTTATTAATGAGAAGCAAGCTGGAGGATTCCTACTTGCCTAAAGAAAGACTTGTTGTTTTTAGAAGGAGAGTTGTAGATCTTATGGTCCATCAAATTTGCAGCCCAGGTTGGTTTGTTTTATTTGTCTTTTGCATGACAGTGGGGATGGCACTAGTAAGAAGAAAAACTGGCATGCACATTTATCAGGACACGATATCCATCGAAAATGATGCATCGTGGCAATATATATATAAGCATGCGCTTATTAATTAGACGAAAACTATGACTATGAATGAGGACCGAACATAGCAAGTAGAACTTAAAATTGGTATTCACCAGAGAAGATTATCTGTGTCTCAAATGATAAGTTTAGAAACTAGTGTTATCTCAATTACGCAATGAATAATTACATCTTGATTACGGAAAATTATATTGGAGCTATAAATTTATAGAAATTTATGTTCCTAATCATTTTATATGGTGTTGAGGGATGGTGTTTATGTAATCAAAATTTTATCCATCTTGTAGATTGAAGAAATAATTTTGATATAATTTTCAATCTTATCAAATGTTTGAGCAAAGTGGTGTTGAGCCGTATCCCTTCAACTATTTGGTACATGTAAAAAAGAAAAGGCGGGAAAATTATCATTCTTTGAAATAAGAAAAAAAACCAATCTCTTAATTTTAATGTTTTGATCCAAAGAAGGAAAGAAAATTGTTGAGGGGTAGAATTGGACCTGCTACCTCCAAGACTTTAGCTTCAAATCCCAAACCCTTAAATCAATTGGACAAACTTTCCTAATGCAATATCCATGAAAATAGCTTTATTTATCTTCAACCAATTAACTTGAGTACATAATATAGTACACATGCGTATACAGAGAAACCTCGTCGATTCATAGGGTCCACGTGCCTTCTATATAAATCAGTTCCTCATGATATGAATGTCTAAATATAATATATTTTATATCTGAGAGAAAAAATATATACATTATGAATGTAAGTTGAGAGAGCAGTCAAGGAAATATTTAAAATTTAAAAAATAATAAAATTAGTGGGCATTTTCTCTTAAGTAATTTTTATCTATATACTAAACTATCATCAAAAATGTTTTTCATATTTGCAAGGGAAAATGCCAAAAGTGTGGAACCCACATTGTTGGACTGTAGGAACATTGAGAATGGTACAGCCAGGTTGGTGAGGTTGACTTTGATAGCACAGGTGTCAAGGTCTTTTATTTCTTTTGATTTATTATTATTTATTCTTTGAGTTACTTTAATTAAAATTTTACTCCATTTTAATAAAACAACTATTATTTGCATTACCACACCAACAAGGTGGAATATTTATCGAAGCATGGCAATTGAACTGGGGAGGACACTACTACAAATAGGGGTTGTCCCTACGGATTTATCAGTAGGAGCAAACCACTGTCCCTACGGATATATCCGTAGGGGCAATAAATTACCCTGTAGGTGCAAACGCCGTAAGTGCAAGTCTTAGCCTTGAACACGCCCTTACGATAAAAAACTTGTCCCTACGGAGTAATGTGTAGGTCCAGTTGTCCATACGGATTAGGCTGTAGGGACAAAAAATTTATTTAATTTATCGGTTTATAAAATAAATTAGGTGTCCCTACGGACTTATCCGTAGGTCCAAATAGTTGCCCCTACGGATAAGTGCGTAGGTCCGGATGTGTAGGGACAAAATATCGGGTATTCTGATATTTTGTCCCTACGGATACCTGTGTAGAGGCATTTGTTTGCCCCTACGGATATATCCATAGGGACAAGTATAACCCCTATTACTGAGATCATAGGGGCAAAATATCAGGTATCCTGATATCTTGCCCCTACGAATAAATCAGTAGGGGCAAAGGCGGTCCCTATGGATTAATCCGTAGGGGAAATGTTGGGCCCTACGGATTAATCCGTAGGTACATATTATCAGTTTTTTTTTTAAAAAGGCTGCCTATTTTTTTCTCGCCCTGTGCACAATAATATATACATCATATATAAAATTAATCAACACGCAGAACATATATCGCAGTATTCATAATCACATCTCACGCATAATATACAAAAGAAATCAACAACCAGAATATGATATCAATATAAACACGCAAATACTACCAATATTAATATCGTCCAAAATATAGTACAATATGTATCATATAAATAAATACATGTTTAAAATATAAGAATCAAAAAGCTACCCTAATTCGGTCCAGTTCCACCTCTGATAAACGCCATAATCTGGCGCGCCTGCTCCTCGAATATACCTTGAGTCAATAAATCATGCAATGCGGAGTGTGCGGGAGTTTGAACAGGCTGTGGAGCTGTAGGAGTGGTCTGCGCAACCGCCGCCGAAGTAGTGGCTTGCGGAGCCGTAGCTGCGGGAGTCTGAGCGGGCAGTGGAGCTATATGAGCTGTCTGCGGAACCGCAGTCGAGGTAGTGGCTTGCGGAGCCGCAGCCGAAGGAGATGCATGTGGAGGCTCGGCCGATGTACCCTGTCGCGTCTGGACCTACGTATATAATAAACGAGTAAGAACTGTGTATTAGTCGAATTCGTATCATTATCAAGTTATTTCGAAACCCCAATCTATGTATACTTAGGGACTTAGGCCTCATTTGGATATCTAGTTTGGAAAACCATAGTTTATTTTAATTAGATATGTATGTATGATTAATCAAAACTAAGTCTACAACCAAATAAGCTCAGACTACGTACTAATATTGGATATGTTGCTATCTATAATATGACATAATATTTTACTATTAAGTAGTATACATACCAATATCTCCTTCAACTCCTGAACTGTGGCCTTCAAGCTCTCCAGTTCTTCCTGGAAACGTCGCTCACTGGAGACGGAGGAAGTAACCGCCGGAATGGAGTCCAACCTCATATGGGCCCTGCTAGGGCCCAGTCCCCGGCCTCTCTTCCAACCTCCGTGGTGCCCTCCGTGTGCGGCATCCAGGACTGGGGTCAGCAGTATCGGATCGTTCTGTCCAGTAAAATCGATCCCCGATGCCTCGGCCAGCTCAACCACTCGCTCCTACACCCACATTAACCAGTAAAATATAAGTATATCATTTAAATTTGAACCTTTCAAAACTAAAATTTCAAATAGGGGTTGAATAAATATTAACACTTACGCAATACTCCTGGGTAGCGGCGTCGGGGTATCGAAACTCGCCCGTGACGGGATCTGTCGAGGTGTCGTGGACGGCAAGATATGCGGACAGCACGCTCGGTGTACCATCCTGCTCCAGGGTCTGAGCTCTCTGCAATGTTAGAAAATAACTCTTAATATTAGATATATTAGAAAATAACTCTTAATATTACATTATATCACAAAGGCCGGTCTATTGTAATTTACCGATAACTGCATGGCATGAGTAATATCCCTCGAGCCATCTGTATAAGTGGGGCGACCCCTCTTCGCCGACTTCCTATTCTCTTTATTTTGATCGGCATGTTTCTGCACAACACATTCACATTTAGTTTTCTAATTAAGTAACACAAAAAAATAAATTATATACTAAACAATTAATTACATTTAAAATACATACATGTTTGCGATGAGAGTCGAAATATTCGCACAATAGAGGCCATGTATCTACGTCGACTCTCGCAAATGCCGGAGTAGATAGGAGGGCCGCTCTCTCTGCCTCGGGGGTCACCATCCACAGGGAATAGCAGTCGGACTTCAGCTCATTCCTGTTGTATCGGACCTTCGTCTGCATGTTCTTCATCAGGCCATTATACAGAGCGTGAAGATCGAGCACCCTCCCAGGGTGATCAGGGTCGGGTACAGGCTGAAAACCGTAATCCAACTGAAAATACAAAAAAAACATTGTTATTAGATTGCAAGTGTTAATAATAAATATATTGAATAAATCAAATGAAAATATATATTAATACCCGAGCCTGATCCCAGAAGAGGTCGAATGAGCGCTGGTGCTGGTCGCCCCACTCAACGTGAAGTGGATAGTTCTTCACGAGCCGGCTCTCATCCCCTATATACCGGCCGAACCTCTCGGCATGATCGCCGGTATAACGATAATCAGGGGTAAAAAAGAGGGGGAATGCTGCCTCCCCCCTACCTCTGTCGGGCCTCAGCTTGTGGGACTGATTCGGGCCTTGAGTCCCCCTCTCGGGATGGGGAGGCCCTGCGTCTGCAAGAAATATCAAGACAATCAATATTAAGACAAAGTTGTATTAAGAAATCAAGCTTTAACGAAAATTGAAGTGTGATATATACCTTCGGTGACTAAAACACGAGCCTGGCCCGGGCAGCAGCACGAGCGGGACGATAGTTCCTCCGGTGAGGAACAGCCGGTGACCCGGATGCGAACGCATCCCCTCCAACTAGAAAATAAATATTGACGCTAAATTTCCATGAAGTTCATATTTATTCTTTAGAGGATATGTAAAATGAATAAATATTTTATATTTATTCATACTAACCTACAGACAGAGCGGAGGGTACGGAAGTGGCGGAAGTGTCCCCTGCATCAGATGTGGACGCGCCACCTATAATTAGACAATTAAAAATAGATTATATAAGTAATTGCAAAAAGAATGTGTAGATCAATAATATAACATTTTAAATCAATATGCATGCACTATAGGATATATAAACATACCCGCAGGTGCGGTGGTGGACTCTGCCAGAGATGTGGAGGCACCACCTACAGCTAGACAATAAAAAAACGATTATCTAAGTAAGAGCAAAAGGAATGTGTGTATATTTATGATATAGCATTCTAAATCAATATACATGCACTATATGATATATAAACATACCTGGAGATGCGGGAGTGGCCTCCGTCCCTGATGTGGATGCATCACCAATAGCTAGACAATCAAACATTGACAATATAAGTAATTTTGACATGAACAGGCATGTATATCTATAATATTACATTCAAAAAGAATATGCGTGTACCTGGAGGTGTGGCAAAGTCCACACGGAAGGAGGCATCCGAAGGGGTCTCCGATCGGGGTGCAAGACCGGCCCTCTGAAGCTCCCTACGCAGCTCTCCGGACGGCAGAACCGCTCTGCCTCTGCCTCTGCCGGTGTCGCGGCTGGAGCTCCTGCCGCCCCTCGCTGCTCCCGTCATCGTCATCAAATCTAGATAAACGGTTCGGGGACGCCTTAGACAATCATTACAAGTATTGACTATATATGTATAGATCGTAAAATGTGAAGTAATAATATAACATTACTGATAACCTTTTTCGTTTCGTGGGCGCATTAGACATATCTACTTGGATTCTAACCTACGTAACTTCATGATCAGCCGAAGACAACCCGTCTTTCGAAACAGACGGTCGGAGCACTTTAAGTCTTCTATCTTCTTCATCCTCATCGATGTCCTCGAATTTTGGGACATCGTAGACATCCCTGGGTTTCTAACAGCATACGACACTCCATCCCGGATACTTCAAACACTGTGAGTAGTATACTGGAACGCTTGGTTCGGAAAGATAAACGGATCTTCCTGACCGTAAAATCGAAGTGTGTTCACAATGGTCAATCCGTATTCATCTTTCCATGTCCCAAGATTGCTTCTCCACTTATTCGTATCGGTTCGCATATCGTACCAAGTACACTGGAATATATAAAAGGGTTCTGATCGTCCGGGATAGTGGATGCCGAGTATATAATTTAAGTATCCATAATAAATCACACCGTCCGATCCTACCGTCGCAATCCCACTATTCTGAGTGGTTCTAGATATTTCTATGTTCTTAACTTCGAATTTGTATCCAAGGACACCGAATCCTTTATAATATGCAACCTCCATACTAGGAAAATGAGCTAAACATCTTGAATCACTCTCAAATGATGCAGACAAGTTCGGATCGTGGATCTAACAAAACAAATTTTACGACAAATACATAACGATATAAGTTTAGATTAAAACTGATAGCAATAATATGTTATTCGAATAACTTACATGATCTGCAACCCAATCGCAAAAATTATCCTGATGATATTTTTCTAATCGTTCATCGTTCCAATCAGGATGCTCCTCACGTACCTCGTTAAAATGAATTCTGTTTTCGACAATAAATTATGACATTAATATTATATCATTTCATACACACACAAACATAAATATAACAATTAATCCAAAAAAACTTACTCTCTAAATTGTTCAAGACATGTAAATCCCCGTTTCCATCAATGAGAATTTTTCTATATTTCCCAAGTCCCCTGAATGTTTTCTCTTTCCTCGTAATTTTGCGTGAAACTGGTTGCTTAAGTTTTTAGTATTTAATTTTCCTAAATAAATAAAAATCAAAGCCCAGCAAAATAAAAACCAATTTTAAATAAACATATATATAAATCACATTTCCCACAAGCCCGGCCAAAGAAAAAAATAAAAAAATAATAAAAACCAAACTAATAAAATCAATTTAATCCCCAGCCCACTTATCTATCCTTACCTCTTTTTCCTTCCTTCACAAAAAAAATCAATTAAATCCCTCATCGGCCCAGCCCAACTCCTTCTCCAAACCCGACCCGACCCGCTCTATCTCTTCTTCCCCACGAACTTTTTCCCGCTCCTTTTTTCCTTCTGCGCTCCCCACGTCGCCAACGTCCCCGCCTCGTCGCAACCACGAACCCACGACTCCGACCCAAGTTCGCGCGCGCCCGCGCACCCTCCTCAAGCCCCACCTCGTCTCTAACTCTCTTCTTCGCACTCTCGTTCTCCCTCCTCTTCTCCTCTCTCCAAACTCCCAGCCTCATCCCCAACAACCGCCACACCCCGCCGCCGCCGACGATGTCTATCACCTCGTCATTCCTCCGTCACTCCTCTCTCCAGAACTCAAGCCCCACTTCACCTCCCCTCGCCTAACCCCTCCTCACCATCTTCAACCCACCGCAGAGTCCCCTGCACATCGCCTCGCCGACGATCACCCGCTCCCATTGCGCCGCCGACCACCTCGTCGACTCCTCTGCATCATCAGCATCACCTCCTCCAAAACCCGAGCCCCCACTACCTCACTCTCTCGCTGCAACCCACACCAAACTCCAAGCACCCGAGCCTCGAACCCCCGCTGCACACATCGCCGAAGCTACCTCCGCCGACCACCGCCGACCCCAGCACACTCCCAGGAGATCCACATCACCCACTCCGCCTCCAGTGATCACGAGCCATCCCGCGGGCGACTCCGACGACGAACCCAAACCCGAGCCGAGGCCGTGAACCCAAACCGTGCCGTTCGTTGCTCGTTCGTGCCGTTGCCGCTACCGTGCGTCGTCAACGCGTCTCCAGGCAAGTACCCTACTTGCTACATGCTAGATTATTCTGTTACAATTCAAAATCCTATTAATTCCGTGTATATGATTCGTGTAAAATTTTATGACGCAAGTGTTTGATGCGAAACACGAACGAAAACCTTCCATTAAACTGACGGAAATTGATCATATAAGCTGGCCCATGTGGTAATGTACATTGTGTTAAAATTTGACTGAAAAAATATAATCGTTACTGACTTGAACGATCATCCCCGATCACTGATTGGAAAGATTTTATAGATCAAAAATATATTACCGCAATCAAGAACGGCGTCGCTTGGTAGCTAGCCGGTGAGTACGGGTCGGTCCACAGGGATGTTGTGAATTTCCTAATCGCTCTTACGAGTTAATTCCGATGGGTGTCGGATTGATTTAATCTAAAAACTGAATTAATCTAGATCTAAATCTTGCTAGGGTTAGGTCTAGGTTAAGTTTGGAAAGTCTATAAATCTCACCGCTTTCTATACCCATATTAAGATCTTATTAGGAGTTATGGTAATTATTAATAAAGTGGATTAGAATCATTTGGGAAGATGTTTCTTCCTCTAGGTTCTTGTTCTCCCTTTATCAATCGTTACCCTAACCTCCATGGAAAACAATCACAACCGGGCCTTTATACTACGGTATCACGGCTACCTCGAGAGATAGGGTGCCGTAGGGAGCGGTATGTGCATGTATGCATAGAGTCCTATTAATTATATATGACGGGCAAGAAAGGGGATGAGAGATCTTCGTCTCTCAAACCTTCCCCAGATCTAACCCTAACAAGCGAGGAGACTACTCGCTCATTAGGGAATTGAAGAACATTTATCTAGGTCAGAGAATAAAAATTACCTAGGGCAATAATTGAAATCTAAACTAGAGCAAGGAATTAAATCTACTTATAGATGCATCTCTCCAATCATCAACGCAGGGTTGTTAGATCTGAATTCATGAATTGAAAAGAAACACCGATGCTCTCCATAAGAAATCTGAATTTTATTAATGAAGGGAGGCATAAGAAATTACAATCTTTAGAGTTCTTATTTATAGAGGATAGGAAACCCTAGGTTACATTTGATTCGCATATCTGCTTTTACAAAAATAGCCCTCTAGAAAGACCGGTCAAAGATTTTACAAAATATGGTAAAATTTCCAGCTTATAATTGCGCAATCCCGCCGCGGAACCGCGGCCCAAGGCCCTGTTTGGCCGCGGTTCCGCGGCCAAAAGGAAGAGTTGGGCTTGGTGGTTTCTTGTGTAGCTTCTGGTAATTTTGGTCTTTCTATTTATATGGTTCTTTTCTTCATTTAGCTTCTAGATATTCTCCAGATCTTCCAGTGAATACTTGTAGTGGACTTTAACCGGTCGTTTTGTAATCTTGGATCTTGCGTTGCCTTGTACTGTTCTTTTGTGTAGGCTTGATTACGATCCTTCTATTTGTTGGTCAAAGTCCATATTTTCATCGTCTTTACATCATTTTCACTGTTTTCTGTCCAAGAACCTGTAACCTGTAACATGTAGCAGACATGCGTCAAAAGCACCTGTTTATTTATAAAAAGAATAAGAATGGGGAATATAATAATGCAATATTATGGTGTGAACAAATACCCCCAAACTTATCTTTTGCTCGTCCTCGAGCAAACTTATTTTTATTCACTAAAATCCTAACCGCACTTTCGCAGGGAAACGCGATTGCACTGAGCTCGTGCAACAAGCCGTTAAACCTCTAGGTGTCCCTAGTAGGAGGAGTGTTGTCTCCTGAGGGTTTTCAGCGGATACTACCCACAAAATCCTATCAATTTGGCTTATCGACTTTTATTCTCCAATTAGGTTTTCTAACAAGGAATTCTATTATCGTCGACTCGTAAATTATCCACCCATATTCTTCACACTTCCTCATCATCTAACTTAAGATTATATATGTTCTATAGACTTACTTAGCTTTCGGCATCTCTTAAGTTTTCCTTCTAGGGATCCATCTCCACTTAGGAATTTTTATCAACTCTTACTAAATATACAAGTTCTATTCTTCATTCCTCTCTCTCATCTAAATTCCAATCACATATCTCTACGTGTGTGTATATATCACCCCTACACTCGGAAATTCAAATCAAGCAATCATACTCTTGTCCGTTGTCCAAAGCACATCTTAATCGGTGAATTTTTTAGATGAATTTTGCTTACACATCCTTCATGCGACCGTTAATACTTCTTGAGATACCAACAACCGATTACAAGATGTGTTTGCATATTAAAGCGTACTTCCTAGTCTTGCAACACCCAAGGCTTTTAGCAGTGACTCCCAAACCAGTTGGTCTAAGGCACTAGGTGATGAAGCACCCTCGCTAAATATTTTTCTATTTTTACAGCCTTAAGTAATCACAAAAACCAGTGTCCATTTTTTTTATTCTTTATTCACTTTTTTTTTCTTTTATTTTCATTGTACTAAGGACTTTAGACAAGAGCATTTCAAGGTCTCTTCTACTATTCCAAGTTTCAAGGTGCGTGATTATGCAAATTGTAGGGTATACATTTTCAGAATCCAGACTTAAGCTAGGAATTATTTTTCAAACTCATACTTTAATAAGAACATCAATACTTTTCCTTTGTTTCGACTTAGCCTAAGAACTGAACTCAAAATTTGCCTATTTCTAAATAAACTACAAAGACATATACTTTCTACCGTTAAACTTTAAGGAAGGTTATTTTTAGGGTTTTTAATTTACTAAGTCTAAGATCTAGTTGTTCCTAACCAGTTAACCTATCTGTCAAACTCAAGTCAATTAGCCAAAATTGAATACATTAATTTTTATAATTTTTGAATTTTTTCAATTTTTATGGGTTTTCAAATAAGTATGCAAATGCAAAAATATGTACAAATGAATGCGAAGGAAGAAGACGTACCGAGCATACCCCCAAACTTGAACTTGACAGTGTCCTCACTGTCATGCTAAACCAAGAGGGTCAAAATGCCGGCACTCCCCTGTTTATTTATTTATTATTTTTATATTTTTTTTTTTGAATTTTTGAATTTTTTATTTTTTTTATAGAAAAAGAAAACAAAAATATATATACATATATACAACAAGGTTCCCCCCCAAACTTAAGCTTGGCCTTACACAAGCCAAAGGTTAGCACCAACCATTCAAAAATCTTATCGTGGTAATGGTCTAGTTGGTGAAAGAATGGAGTAGAAAGAAAAGAGATGAGAAACACACGAGACCGAATGGGAAGAAGAGAATATGGTCTCGATGGGGGAGAAGAATGGCGGAAAGAAGAAAGAAAGGTCGCGCGATCTTGAGGGTGTAAATCGAGTGAATAAATTAGCGCAATTTGTGATGACCGAAGTGTGAAAACTGATTGTGCTAATCTATCAACTCGTTGTGCAATGGGGTCAAATCCCTCAAGATTCGCAAGAAAATATGGGTACACCGAACTTGGTATAGGAGATGAAAGCGTAACGGTCACTTGCATGGTCGGAACAATAGGAAGGATGGAAGGAAATGAGTGAGGAAGGGTATCAGTTAAGGATTTAGGAGGGTGTATTGGAAAATTCGACACATCAAACGAAAATGGTTCAACCTCAATATTATCCTCAGTGCTATCCTCATAATTCTCCTCAATATTTTCCTCAAAATTTGCTTATCCATGCCAATATCATCAAAATCAAGACGCATATGAAGTTCGGGAGAAACATTTAATGACTCGGGATGATGAATTGGATATAAAATTTCAATTAAATCGACGGGTTCATCATCCGAAATATTCCCGGCGTCTATATCCTCAATCAAGTGAAAATTAATTTTTTCTGACACCTCATCAAAAGCATGGATATTTATCGATTTAGGTTCTAGAGTGGAGGTGTAAAGATCGAAAGGATTAAGTGTGGTTTCACTCGAAAGGGGTTCTTCACAATTTGGCAGATCAAACACTACAAAGTCGCACAACTCGTTTTTATTTTGAATTTGTGGATCATTTAGGACATTCGATGGAAAACTGGAGTTGTGGGCTTCAATTGGGTAAGGATAGGTTTGATTTAGAAATCCTCTCACATTCTCATTCTGTCCAACCGCCTCCTCATACATTGAAAAATTTGGGGCTAGCGGAAAACTAGCTACCGGTTCAGCAGGTTGCATAAGGGCGGCCACAGACGCTTCCACATTCCTAACCATTTTGTTTGTTGCTACGATATACGCCTCCAACGCCTCTTCCAAGCTAGACTTGGGTGGTAAGAGGGTTTCGGTAAAAGATTCGAAATCGTGTGGACATGCAAAACTACCAACAGGCTGTGTAGAAACATTATCTAGTGACGGTGGAAAAGTCGGGTAGGACTGGTAGGAAGTGGGTGATTGGACAGGGGTAGGGTCAACATATGGATAAAAATGTGAATAGTCGTGCGGATCCCTAAAACTAGATGAGTGAAGAGGGGTGAAAGTTCGGCTGCGAGATTGAGCAATATGCTCAGCAATGGACATCGGCTTAGGAGTGACAGAAGGACTTGAAAAAGTGGTATCAACATATGGAGGTGGTAAAGATTGACTTGGTTGATACAAAGTGGGTTGAAAAGTCGAATTGTTTCTCCTAGACGCCTCTATTTGATCTTTCAAAGATATTTTAGGTATGGAAGGATCGTCTTTAAATTGATCGAACAAATTGCCGAACGACGCAAAATTAGGTTCGGGATACCAAAGTTCGGCAAGTGATTTATTATGTGGGGTACCCATGTTAGAAGAAAGGGAGAAAAAAAGAAAGTTTGTTGGTGCAAGGATTTATTTGCGGCAAAAGTTTGCAAGTTTTCTAATACTAATTTTCCTTTTTCTTTTTCTTTATTTGAAAATTGTTGCAAAAAGATTTTTAATTAAATATATCCAACCAAAAAAATATTACTTGCAATCAATTATTATTTTAAGCATATCACAAGAATCTTTATTTGGAAAAAATTGTTGCAAAAAGATATTCGAGAAAAGATATGCAACAAAAAAAATTACTTGCAATCAATTTCTATTTTAAGCGGGGCCCAAAAATCCTGCACAAAATTGTTATATGGAAAGGAATATATTTTATAGCTCACGGAATCCTGCAGGAATTTCCAGAAAAGATATTTCAAAAATTACAGAGGAGGAAAAGATAAGCTTACAGAAAAAATTTCACGAGATAAGGCCACGAGATTGCCGCGATTCCGCGGTTTCCAGAGGGATATCACCACGTTTCCGCGGTCAGGTAGTCAGTACGCGTCTCGAGAAAAAATTTCAGAAGACGATACCCCCAGGGCACCGCGTTTCCGCGGTTGGAACTAGGATAATGCGGCGTTTCCGAGGTCTGGAAGTGGCTTCACAACTCCAAATTTTTTCTGCTCCTTGTCTGTTGTAATCTTCTGTTGTTATTTCAGATTTGATATTTTCTGTTTTGATCTCTGGAGATTTCCAGATCCGAACTTGATTGTAGATCCTGCAAAATTCAAATAAATATACCCTTCACAAAATAACAAAATGATAAATTTTTATATTTTTTGTGTTTTTTCAGATTTTTATGATTTTTTGAATTTTGATTAACCCGAAATTGCAAAAAGGAAAGTTCTACGCCATCCCCGGCAACGGCGCCATTTGATTGATCTCAAAAATTATCTATTACCGCAATCAAGAACGCGTCGCTTGATAGCTAGCCGGTGAGTACGGGTTGGTCCACAGGGATGCTGTGAATTTCCTAGTCGCGCTTACGAGTTAATTCCGATGGGAGCCGGATTGATTATTAAATCTAAAAACTGAATTAATCTATATCTAAATCTTGCTAGGGTTAGGTCTAGGTTAAGTTTGGAAAGTCTATAAATCTCACCGCTTTCTATACCCATATGAAGATCTAATTAGGTGTTATGGTAAATATTAATAAAAGGGATTAGGATGATTGGGAAGATTGTTCTTCCTCTAGATTCTTGTCCTTCCTTTCTTAATCTTTACCCTAACCTCCATGGAAAACCTTAAAATCCGGGCCTTTAGACTACGGTATCACCGCTACCTCGTGGGTAGAATGCCGTAGGGAGCGGAATAAGAAGGTATGCATGGAGTTCTATGAAAATATATGACGGGCAAGAAAGGAGATGAGAGATCTTCGTCTCTCAAACCTTCCCCAGATCTAACCCTAACAAGCGAGGAGACTACTCACTCATTAGGGAATTGAAGAACATTTATCTAGGGCAGAAAATAAAAATTACCTAGGGCAAGAATTGAAATCTAAACTAGGGCAAGGAATTAAATCTACTTAAAGATGCATCTCTCCAATCATCAACACAGGGTTGTCAGATCTGAATTCATGAATTGAAAAGAAACACCGATGCTCTCCATAAGAAATCTGAATTTTATTAATGAAGGGAGGCATAAGTTACAATCTTTAGAGTTCCTATTTATAGAGGATAGGAAACCCTAGGTTATATTTGATTCGCATATCTACTTTTACAAAAATAGCCCTCTAGAAAGACCGGTCAAAGATTTTACAAAATATGGTAAAATTTCCAGCTCATAATTGCGCAATCCCGCCGCGGAACCGCAGCCCAAGGCCCTGTTTGGCCGCGGTTCCGCGGCCAAAAGGAAGAGTTGGGCTTGGTGGTTTCTTGTGTAGCTTCTGGTAATTTTGGTCTTTCTATTTATATGGTTCTTTTCTTCATTTGGCTTCTAGATATTCTCCAGATCTTCCAGTGAATACTTGTAGTGGACTTTAACCGTTCGTTTTGTAATCTTGGACCTTGCGTTGCCTTGTACTGTTCTTTTGTGTAGGCTCGATTAAGATCCTTCTATTTGTTGGTCAAAGTCCATATTTTCATCGTCTTTATATCGTTTTCACTGTTTTCTGTTCAAGAACCTGTAACCTGTAACATGTAGCAGATATGCGTCAAAAGCATCTGTTTATTTATAACAAGAATAAGAATGGGGAATATAATAATGCAATATTATGGTGTGAACAATCATACCCGTTAAAATTGAAAATTTCCCGCGTCTGAAACTTGTAAAAATCATAATTAATTGTTCATAAATTGGAATGATGCGTTCGAGGGCTCAAATCGAAGCCGACTCGACGACATGGAACCCCATAAAAGTTTTAAATTGTTTCTATACTGAAAATACGACGGAAACTATTTCGGAGAGCGGCTCTGGACTGCAGTCCAGAGCAGCTCTGGCTGTTGATTTCTATCTCGTAATGCTTACCCCTTGCTATTTGAACTTTTTTTATTGCGGAACCCCACACCATAGTGAAGAGGAAACAGTTAACTAAACAATGAAAGTGATTTCACCCTTTTCTACCGTCGTTTCCTATTTAAACTGTAATTTAAACGAACAAGACGTATAGCAGTCCCAAATAGAAACATAACTGATACCCTAGTGTTGAACAGTGCATAACTTCTGATGTTGTGATGCAATTGAGAATCCGTCTGGTGAGTTGGAAACCCTATTGAAAAACCTAAATTTCATTCAACTATAGTGTCGATAAATTCTGATCCCAACAGGGAGAAAATCGTGTCGCGAAACAGACGTTCAGTTCAGAAACTGAATTTCCTGCAGCGAACACTTAAAATGAAACGGCTGTAACTTGCAAACCCGAAATCCGATTGCACTGAAATAATTTTTTCTGAACTTCCGACTGAGTCTACTTGTTACCTTTTTTGTATCGTTTCACTGAATTTTGAACGTATGATTTACTGCAATTTTTATAAGCTCATAAGGTGCATAATGGTTCATATTACATATGACTTGTTAACTGCATAAATGCACATATATTACCCGATTGTCATACACATAGTGATAGTGCGCATTATTATTCAGTGTACAATACATTATCGTGCGTGAATGGTATTGGTTTAGGAGTGTCAAGTACGCCAATGAAAAAGTGAATGATTCGTGACAGTGAACAATACAGTGAACAGTGACAAAACCGTGTTATTGGTGCATACTTGTACACGACTAGACCATACTCATCAATAGTGTAAACCTGGGGGGAAAGGGGAAATCGAAGTGGAAAGGGCATCGTATTTAGCGAGGACAGTGATTTAGAGGACGATCATTCGAACAGCGACTCTTATATATATTAGGTTGGGCCTAGCGGTCCGGCTGACAGGGTTATATCCCGGGCGATAGCAGGCCGTAGTCTCGGGTATGTACGAGACCCTCGTTAAACATGATCCTCCTTTCCACAACTCGATTTCAAAGCTGACTTAGAGACTGATAGGGACACAGATCATACTTTGCATCAGTTAGTGTTATATTGACTACCTGCATTTTAGTTCCACTGTTATTACATTCTTTACTTGTTTCTTGTCACTATTACATTATTGCTTTTTTGTCATTCTAACG
Source organism: Agapanthus africanus (assembly GCA_030015575.1). Lineage (NCBI taxonomy): Eukaryota > Viridiplantae > Streptophyta > Magnoliopsida > Asparagales > Amaryllidaceae > Agapanthus > Agapanthus africanus. The sequence goes on along the minus strand of JASDDO010000024.1, from coordinate 194,673,514 downwards.
ACCTGAGTATGCATGCTCAGTGTTAGAGGTGGATTTGTCTGATCTCGAGGAGAACATGAAGATCCAGACCCGTGGACCAGTTATGTTTCTTCATTGATATTCCTGGTTAGTTGCCCTCTTGTTTACTTCCCTCGAGCTCAGATCTCTTTATATCTTATAGTTTTAGTGACTGCATTCTCCTTACCCGTATTGTATTTTACTGAGTACCATATAATGCTAGAAGCCGAAATGTGGCTATGACAGGATTTTTCCTTGATCGTAGGAGCATGGCTGGCCTTGTCACCCTTATATTCCATATTTTGGGAAGTGGGACGTGACATGGTTTTGTTGGTATCAGAGCGCCGGGTTTAGAATAAGATTGCAGTCCAACTTAGGGACCCCTTGAATTATTCTTTATTTCCTTGCTTTCACTTTCATATACTATTTGTGCATAACCACTCAAATTCATGTTTTGAATCTTATCTACTTTATCTTTTACTCGTGTTCCGCACCATTAATCGTTATTTTCATTCGTGTTCCACTATATAATCATAACCTTTGCGTTTCAGACCATGACCAACCCTGGGGCCACACCGCTTCTCGATGAGGACACTCAGTCCTGCGTTTCTTTCGACTGTGTATTAGTGAGCTCAGATGACGAGGTCGATGGCCCACAAGTCATTTTCAACGACATCGAATCCGAGGATGAGGGAGTCGATGTAGCCATTCCGGGGATCAACATGATTAATGATTCGGATGATGAAGAGGAAGACCCGGAGGAGGACCCAATAGAAGAGGATCCACAGGAATATGCAGTGGAAGGAGACCCAGAAGAAGATCCCGAGGAGGAGGATCCCGAAGAAGACCCAATAGAAGAGGATCCACAGGAACATGCAGTGGAAGGGAACCCGGAAGAAGATCCCGAGGAGGAGGATCCCGAAGAAGATCCAATAGAAGAGGACCCACAGGAAAATGCAATATAGGAGGATCCAGATGAGGGTCCTGAAGAGGGGAATCCTGAGGAAGACCCTTTGGCAGAAAATCCAGGAGAGAACCCGGAAGAGGCAGAACATATGGAGGGGGATTCCGATGAGGAAGCTCCCGCCGAAGAGGAAGAGCCAGGGGAAGGAAACCCTATAGAGGAGGAATCGGGAGACGAAGCTCCAGCCGAGGAGGAATCGGAAGATGAAACCTCGAGTGAAGAGGAACTCGAGGCTGAAGAAGCTCAAGCATACATTCAAGAAGGAAACTTTGGGAATGGACGCACCCATCTTAGTGTGAGAGCATATCGCAACTTGTTGAACTTCCACAATCGTGACTAACGCAGCTTATTTTCTTTTCTTAGGGACAAACAATGATGATGTATAGTTTAGGGCCAAGTTTATCTCTCAGTTGCACTCTGTCAAGCTTTGATTAATAAAGTTTTGATTCGATCAAATTTTCCTAGAGTATTGTACCTTTAAAATCCATTTGATGCATTAATTGATCCTTCTTACAAATTCCTTTCCTTCTTGCAAAGACATTACTTTTATCCCATCCTTGAACCTCATAATCACCTGACCCCCACTTTGGCTGACGTGGAAGGAAGTGCCTTACGTATAGAAAAGGAATGTACTCGGGCATTTGAGACACTGAAGCAGAAGTTAACCACGGCGTCCATTCTTACAGTACCAGATAATTCCAGTGGTTTGGTGATATATAGTGATGCCTCAGGGAAGGGCTTAGGCTGTGTTCTGATGCAGCACGGTCGGGTGGTTGCTTACGCCTCTCGACAGCTGAGAAATCACGAGAGGAACTATCCTACGCATGACTTAGAGTTAGCTGATGTGGTTTTTGCAATGAAGATTTGGAGGCATTACCTGTTGGACGAGAAGGTGGAGGTGTACACGGATCACAAAAGTATGAAGTACGTCTTCACTCAGAAAGAACTAAATATGAGGCAGCGCCGATGGCTAGAACTGATGGCGGATTACGACTTGGACCTTCAGTATCACCCGGGAAAAGTAAATGTTGTACCAGATGCTCTCAGTCGCAAGCCAGCGGTCATGATGTTGACCAGTCAAAGGAGCATCACTGAGAATTTTCAGAGACTCGATCTTGAGGTCATTTCACCGAGCGCAATCAGTCAATTTTGGCAACTGCAGGTGCGGTCTTCTCTTGTGGATCGCATCAAAGCTGCAAAAGCAGATGATCCTCGATTGCAAAAGTTCAGAGCGCAGGTAGAAGCCGGGCTGAGAACGGACTTACGCATACATGAAGACGGTTCTCTGAGATTCGGTAGCAGGCTTTGCGTACCCAAGGGGAATGTTCGAGAAGAGGTACTGGCTGAGGCGCATAGTTCAGCTTATTATGTGCATCCGGGAGGTAAGAAGATGTATCGAGACCTAAAGCAGCATTTTTGGTGGAACGGGATGAAGCGAGAAATTGCGCGGTTCGTATCCAGGTGTTTGGTATGCCAGCAGGTGAAGGCGGAATATCAGAGGACAGCAAGACAGTTATAACCGCTTCCGATACCAGAATGGAAGTGGGAGCACATTACCATGGATTTCGTGACGGCCTTACCACGGAGCCCTAGGGGCAACAACGCCATTTGGGTTATCGTCGACCGCCTCACGAAAGCTGCACACTTCCTACCATTCCGAGTGGGACAGTCAACAGAGTCACTGGCAGAGAGATACATGTAGGAGATAGTGCGACTTCACGGAGTTTCGGTCAGTATTGTGTCAGATCGAGACACTAGATTTGTTTCGCACTTTTGGAGAAGCTTACAGGAGAGTTTGGGTACCCGTCTCAAGTTCAGCACAGCTTATCACCCGCAGATGGACGGACAATCCGAGCCTACGATTCAGACGCTCGAGGACATGTTGAGAGCCTGCATGTTGGATTTTCAGGGTTCTTGGGAAGATCATCTGCATCTAGTCGAGTTTTCTTATAACAACAGTTATCAGGCTAGCATCCAGATGGCTCCTTTCGAAGCACTTTACGGGCGGAAGTGTCGATCCCCAGTTTGTTGGGATGATGTAGGAGAACGAAGATTACTGGGTCCCGAGCTCATTGTTCAGACAGTCGACAAGGTCCAAATGATCAAGCAGCGCATTAAGACGGCTCAGGATCGACAGAAGAGTTGGGTGGATACCAGCAGGAGAGCACTAGAGTTTGAAGTCGGAGATCACGTATTCCTGAAGATTTCCCCTACCCGTGGAGTTAGCAGGTTCGGAGGTCGCGGGAAACTCAGTCTCCGTTTCATCGGACCTTTTGAGGTGCTAGAGCGAGTAGGAGAGGTGGCCTATCGACTTACCTTACTTCCATCGCTAGCTGGTGTGCACAATACCTTCCACGTGTCTCAGTTGCGGCGTTATGTTCGGGATGAGAGCCATGTTCTGGACTATTCGGAGTTAGCTTTGGGTACCGACCTATCTTACGAGGAGCAGCCCACCACTATCCTCGACCGCAGAGAAAAAGTGCTGAAGAATAAGGTCATTCCGTTAGTCCGAGTGTCTTGGGACGGTCGTTCCCCAGGAGAATCTACCTGGGAGCGTGAGGAAGATATCCGTGCACGTTTTCCACATCTCTTTATTTAGTACTGTTGTTTCGTTGTCTCTTTTTAAATTTCGAGGACGAAATTTTTATAAGGGGGGTATGATGTAAATCCCCGTTTCCATCAATGAGAATTTTTCTATATTTCCCAAGTCCCCCGAATGTTTTCTCTTTCCTCGTAATTTTGCGTGAAACTGGTTGCTTAAGTTTTTAGTATTTAATTTTCCTAAACAAATAAAAATTAAAGCCCACCAAAATAAAAACCAATTTTAAATAAACATATATATAAATCCCATTTTCCACAAGCCCGGCCAAAGAAAAAAAAATAAAAAAAAATAAAAACCAAACTAATAAAATCAATTTAATCCCCAACCCACTTATCTATCCTTACCTCTTTTTCCTTCCTACACAAAAACAAATCAATTAAAACCCTTACCGGCCCAGCCCAACTCCTTCTCCAAACCCTACCCGACCCACTCTCTATCTCTTCTTCCCCACGAACTTTTTCCCGCTCCTTTTTTCCCTCTACGCTCCCCACGTCGCCAACTTCTCCGCCTCGTCGCGATCACGAACCCACGACCCCGACCCACGTTCGCGCGCGCCCGTGCACCCTCCTCAAGCCCCACCTCGTCTCTAACTCTCTTCTCCTCACTCTCGTTCTCCCTCCACCTCTTCTCTCTTCAAACTCCCAGCCTCATCCCCTACAACCGCTGCACCTCGCCGCCGCCGCCACCGACATCTATCACCTCGTCATTCCTCCGTCACTCCTCTCTCAAGAACTCAAGCCCCACTTCACCTCCCCTCGCCTAACCCCTCCTCACCATCTTCAGCCCACCGCAGAGCCCCCTGCACACCACCTCACCGACGATCACCCGCTCGCATCGCTCCGCCGGCCACCTCGTCGACTCCTCTGCATCATCAGCATCACCTCTTCCAAAACCCGAGCCCCCACTAGCTCACTCCCTCGCTGCAACCCACACCAAACTACAAGCACCCGAGCCTCAAACCCCCGCTGCACCCATCGCCGGAGCTACCTCCACCGACCACCTCCGGCCCCAGCACACTCCCAAGAGATCTACAGCACCCCACTCTGCCTCTAGTGATCACGAGCCATCCCGTGGGCAACTCCGACGACGAACCCAAACCTGAGCCAAGGTCGTGAACCCAAACTGTGCCGTTCGTTGCACGTTCGTGCCGTTGCCGCTACCGTGCGTCGTCAACGCGTCTCCAGGCAAGTACCCTACTTGCTACATGCTAGATTATTCTGTTACAATTCAAAATCCTATTAATTCTGTGTATATGATTCGTGTAAAATTTTATGACGCAAGTGTTTGATGCGAAACCCGAACGAAAACCTTCCATTAAACTGACGGAAATTGATCATATAAGCTGGCCCATGTGGTAATGAACATTGTGTTAAAATTTGACTGAAAAAATATAATCGTTACCGACTTGAACGATCATCCCCGATTACACCCGTTAAAATTGAAAATTTTCCGCGTCTGAAACTTGTAAAAATCATAATTAATTGTTCACAAATTGGAATGATGCGTTCGAGGGCTCAAATCGAAGCCGACTCGAGGACCTGGAACCCCATAAATTTTTTAAATTGTTTCTATACTTAAAATACGACGGAAACTGTTTCGGAGAGTGGCTCTAGACTGCAGTCCAGAGCAGCTCTGGCTGTTGATTTCTATCTCGTAATGCTTACCCCTAGCTGTTTGAACTTGTTTTATTGCGGAACCCCACACCATAGTGAAGAGGAAACAGTTAACTAAATAATGAAAGTGATTTCACCCCTTTTTACCGTCGTTTACTATTTAAACGAACAAGACGTATAGCAGTCCCAAACAGAAACAGAACTGACACCCTAGTGTTGAACAGTGCATAACTTCTGATGTAGAGATGAGATTGAGAATCCGTCTGCTAAGTTGGAAACCTTATTGAAAAGAATAAATTTCATTCGACTATAGCATCGCTAAATTTTGATCTCAACAGGGAGAAAATCGTGTCGCGAAATGGACGTTCAGTTCAAAAACTGAATTTCCTGCAGCGAACACTTAAAATGAAACGGCTGTAACTTGCAAACCCAAAATCCGATTGCACTGAAATAAATTTTTCTGAACTGCCGACTGAGTCTACTTGTTACTGTCTTTGTATCGTTTCACTGAATAATGAACGTATGATTTACTGCAATTTTTATAATCTCATAAGGTGCATAATGGTTCATATTACACATGACTTGTTAACTGCATAAATGCACATATATTACCCGATTGTCATACACATAGTGATAGTGTGCGTTATTATTCAGTGTACAATATATTATCGTGCGTGAATGGTATTGGTTTAGAAGTGTCAAGTACGCCAATGAAAAAGTGAATGATTCGTGACAGTGAACAATACTGTGAACAGTGACAAAACCGTGTTATTGGTGCATACTTGTACACGACTAGACCATACTCATCAATAGTGTAAACCTAGGGAAAAAAGGGAAAATCGAAGTGGAAAGGGCATCGTATTTAGCGAGGACAGTGATTTAGAGGATGATCATTCGAACAGCGACTCTTATATATATTAGGTTGGGCCTAGCGGTTCGGCTGACAGGGTTATATCCCGGGCGATAGCGGGCTGTAGTCTCGGGTATGCACGAGACCCTCGTTAAATATGATCCTCCTTTCCACAACTCGATTTCAAAGCTGACTTAGAGACTGATAGGGACACAGATCATACTTTGCATCAGTTAGTGTCATATTGATTACCTGCATTTTAGTTCCACTGTTATTACCTTCTTTGCTTGTTTCTTGTCACTATTACATTATTGCTTTTGTGTCGCTCTGACGACCTGAGTATGCATGCTCAGTGTTAGAGGTGGATTTGTCTGATCTTGAGGAGAACGTGAAGATCCAGACCAGTGGACCAGTTACGTTTCTTCACTGATATTTCTGGTTAGTTGCCCTCTTGTTTACTTCCCTCGAGCTCAGATCTCTTTATATCTTATAGTTTTAGTGACTGCATTCTCCTTACCCGTATTGTATTTTACTGAGTACCATATAATGCTAGAAGCCGAGATGTGACTACGACAGGATTTTTCCTTGATCGTAGGAGCATGGCTGGCCTTGTCATCCTTATATTCCGTATTTTGGGAAGCGGGGCGTGACAAGACATGCGCAATTAAGCAAGATAAACCGGTATATCTTGTTGATAAACATAGTGTCTACCCTCTTATAATCGGCTTTACTATATGGCCCGTCTTGAATTCTTCGAGGCCGGTTAAGTCTCGTCTCAATGTTCTCGTCCAGATAGCGGGAACAAAATGTGGTTGCTTCATCAAGAAGATAACCTTGCATGATAGAACCCTCTGGTCGATTTCTATTGCGTATATACTTTTTAAGAGTGTAGAGGTACCTAAAGAAAATATGTTGAATAAATAAATACGGGCATACGGGACAACAATAATTTTAAAAATTGCGCGAAACGAAAAATTCCACGTACCTCTCGACAGGATACATCCATCGATATTGTACCGGTCCGGCTAACTTAGCCTCAGTTGCAAGATGAACCGTCAAGTGTATTATGATATCGAAGAATGATGGTGGGAAAATACGCTTAAACTTGCAAAGTATTAACGCAATAGAATTTTCTAGTTTATCCAGCGTCACAACATCTAGTGTTTTAGCACACAACTTTCTGAGAAAACAACATAGGACGTTGATTACTAGACCAACCAATTCGGGGAGAGAAGTCCTGAGGGCTAATGGAAGAAGGTGCTCCACGATAACATGGTGATCATGACTTTTCAGCCCATCGATTTTGCCTTTCATAATTTTTATCTTCTTACTGAATGATCCTGAGAAACCTGTGGGAACTTTCAAATCATGCAACACCTGCAGGAATCTTTTCTTCTCTGGTTGTGACATATGATAAGCGGCATTGGGAAGTACAAACTTGCCTGGTTTACCCGCTACCGGTCTAGGGTGCAATTCACTCCTTATTTCCTACTCCTGTAGATCCATCCGAGTATTCAGGTTGTCTTTCGATTTCCCGTCTTTACAAAGAAGCAAGTTGAGTATGTGCTCTGATACTCCCTTCTCTATATGCATGACGTCCAGACAATGACGCACTAAATTTGTTGACCAGTACGGAAGTTCGAAGAAAATGCTTAACTTGTTCCAAAATGGTGGTTTGACCTGTTTTGTTGGATCCATCCCGAAGGTCACATTATCGTAACCATCCCACTAAGCAGTCACGTCCTCTCCGGACAATGGGGCTGGAGGTCCAAGAAGCTTCTGATGACCATCAAAGTGAACAGCGTCTAACCTGTAGGGGTAGTCTAGAGGCAGGAAACGTTGATGGCTGCAATAACAAACCTTCCTGCTAAAATTCAAGAATTTCGATGTTGTGTGTTGATGGCAATGAGAACATGCTTTGTGACCATGTACGGACCAACCTGATAGCATTCCATACGCAGAAAAGTCATTAATTATCCACATTAAAGCCGCACGCAGTTTGAAGGTTGTATTTGTGTTTGCATCGTAAGTCTCTACACCATCAATGAACAAAGATTTTAACTCCTCGATCAGAGGTCGGAGATAGATGTCGATATTATTTCCCGGTGAGTTTGGTCCGTCGATAAGAAGAGGCATCATAAAGTATGATTGGTCCATACCCAACCAAGGCGACAGATTATAAATTATCATTGCAACGGGCCATGTGCTGTGACTTCCAGCCATATAGTTGAATGGGTAGAAGCCATCACTAGCCAGTCCGAGCCTGACATTGCGAGGATCGCTACTGAATATTGCGTGCCTCCTATCGAAATCCTTCCATGACGGTGAATCTCTTGGATGGCTCATTTTTCCATCTTCACTTGGAGGAGCACGGTAATGCCAAATCATTGCCTCGGCTGTTTTTTTGCACCTGAATAGCCTTTGCAGCCTCTGTATTATGGGAAAATATTGTGCTATCTTGACAGGTATATCAGGCTTCTTATCAGAATCTTTCGGTTTATACCCGGGCTCTCCGCATGTTGGATACTCTTTCAAATCTGAATTCCCTTTCCGGTACAACACGCAATTTTTAGGACATGCTTGAATCTTCTCACACTTCAGACCCAAATCAGACATCATCTTCTGGGCTCCGTACCAGCTGTCGGGCACGTTATTTCCCGGAGGCATAGAATCTTTCAAGAACGAAAGAAGTATTGTGAATGACTTGTTGCTCCATCCATTTAGGCACTTAATCTGGAAAAGTTGGACGAACCATGAGAGGGTGGAATACTTTGCATTCTCATAAATTGGTTTTCTAGCATCATTCATGAAATTTTCATATTTATCCGCACGCGGTCCTTGACCGGAAGGAATGTCATCTTCGGTACGAATAGATTCACCTAGGGCAGCCTCTAGCATATCCTCCATTTCTTCTGTTGGAAAGAAATTGCCGTCTTCTTCTTCTGCCGTATTACCGTCTTCTCCTTCTTCTCCTGCCGCATTATCGTGTTCTCCTTCTTCTTCTGCCGCATTACTGCGTTTTTCTCCTTCCCCGTGATATTTCCAAGTTGTATAAAGTCTAGTAAAACCATATTTTACGATATGAAGCTCTGCCAATTTTACCTTCTGCCAGTACTTATTCCTACATCTATCGTACGGGCAGAGAATCTTCTCTATCATAATCTTATTATGTGCGCATGCAAATTCAATAAAAGCAGCAACTCCTGCGACAAACTTAGGTTGCATACGTTGTTGCCAATCCATATACATCCAGTCCTTAATTCTGACGTACTCATGGGCCATCTTAGACTGTATAACATATAAATTGTAGGTTATGATGACTATATTGAGAAATCTAAGAACGAGATGGTTACTGACAAAGGAGAAAATCCGTGTATATGCTTTATGTGTGCGTTTGTCGTTGAAAAGAATAAATTATCGAAAATCAAAGTTAGATTTAAGGATACTCATGTATCACAGACTACGCTATTGGCATTGCTTTGTTTTTCTCTCCTTTCCTATCAGCGAGAGGAGGCGAATAGAGGTCAAACAGGTAGAGTCCGACAGGGCAGTTAGTTTATGCATAAGTGAAAGGAGGGGTTCAATATCGGGAACTAGAGTCCAACTCCCAAATGGCGTCTCGACGGTTGTTAGTATCGAGCAATACCGTCCGATATTTAACAAGCTTCATATAGTTCTATATCACGACGAATATCGAACATATGTTAACCGATAGACGGGGACTAAGTGGCGCTTTGAGTTTCATATATGAGTATCGATGAGAATATGAAAGTTTCATATTATCATCGAGTATCATATATTGGTTTTAACTTGAACATCTTGAATCACTCTCTAATGATGCGTTTGTTGTGTATTCTTGTTGTATGTGTGTGTTTCGGCTGTCGGGGGTAAGGCTTCTATCCCATTAAGAATGTATAGAGCGAATACCCATTCGCTTGTGCTTTCAACCGTTTTGAGTAAATTTCGGCAGCACCTCCCCGCTGTTCTCCGAGTACACTGTAATAGAATAGATAATCATTTCAAAACTATGAAACAACGTTGAAATGAACATCTAATCTATCTTTGTACACGGAGAACCAGCGGAAAGGTACTGACGAAATATCTCGAAACGGATGAAAACACAAGTGAATGAAGGTGTTTGCTTTATACATTCCTAACTTGTCCACACGGGACAAATCTATCGGTTATCATACGATTGAATCTTCTCGTCACATAGACTATACGACGGTTGCTAGTATCGAGCTATACCGTCCAATATTTAACAACCTTCGTATAGTTCTATGTCACGACGAACATCGAACGTATGTTAACCGATAGACGGGGACTAAGTGGCGCTTTGAGTTTCATATATGAGTATCAATGAGAATATGAAAGTTTCATATTATCATCGAGTATCATATATTGGTTTTAATTTGAACATCTTGAATCACTCTCTAATGATGTGTTTGTTGTGTATTCTTGTTGTATGTGTGTGTTTCGGCTGTCGGGGGTAAGGCTTCTATCCCATTAAGAATGTATAGAGCGAACACCCATTCGCTTGTGCTTTCAACCGTTTCGAGTAAATTTCGGCAGCACCTCCCCGCTGTTCTCCGAGTACACTGTAATAGAATAGATAATCATTTCAAAACTGTGAAACAACGTTGAAATGACCATCTAATCTATCTTTGTACACGGAGAACCAGCGGAAAGGTACAGACGAAATATCTCGAAACGGATGAAAACACAAGTGAATGAAGGTGTTTGCTTTATACATTCCTAACTTGTCTACACGGGACAAATCTATCAGTTATCATACGATTGAATCTTCTCATCACATAGACTATACGACGGTTGTTAGTATTGAGCTATACCGTCCGATATTTAACAACTTTCGTATAGTTCTATATCACGACGAATATCGAACGTATGTTAACCGATAGACGGGGACTAAGTGGCGCTTTGAGTTTCATATATGAGTATCGATGAGAATATGAAAGTTTCATATTATCATCGAGTATCATATATTGGTTTTAATTTGAACATCTTGAATCACTCTCTAATGATGCGTGTGTTGTGTATTCTTGTTGTATGTGTGTGTTTCGGCTGTCGGAGGTAAGGTTTCTATCCCATTAAGAATGTATAGAGCGAACACCCATTCGCTTGTACTTTCAACCGTTTCGAGTAAATTTCGGCAGCACCTCCCCGCTGTTCTCCGAGTACATTGTAATAGAATAGATAATCATTTAAAAGCTGTGAAACAACATTGAAATGAATATCTAATCTATCTTTGTACACGGAGAACCAGCGGAAAGGTACCGACGAAATATCTCGAAACGGATGAAAACACAAATGAATGAAGGTGTTTGCTTTATACATTCCTAACTTGTCCACACGGAACAAATATATCGGTTATCATACGATTGAATCTTCTCGTCACATAGACTATACGACGGTTGTTAGTATCGAGCTATACCGTCCGATATTTAACAAATTTCGTATAGTTCTATGTCACGACGAATATCGAACGTATGTTAACCGATAGACGGGGACTAAGTGGCGCTTTGAGTTTCATATATGAGTATCGATGAGAATATAAAAGTTTCATATTATCATCGAATATCATATATTGGTTTTAACTTGAACATCTTGAATCACTCTCTAATGATGCGTTTGTTGTGTATTCTTGTTGTATGTGTGTGTTTCGGCTGTCGGGGGTAAGGTTTCTATCGGTTATCATACGATTGAATTTTCTCGTCACATAGACTATACGACGGTTGTTAGTATCGAGCTATACCGTCCGATATTTAACAACCTTCGTATAGTTCTAAACCGACGACGGTAAATAGTGAAGCATGAAACAACGGGTATAAAGCACTAACATGAATGTATAAAATAACATAAACAGGTAGCAGTAATGAGCATGGATCATAACAGTACTCTAGGTTAATATGCAAGTCACTAAACTAACAATATTTATCTCATTTGAAATCGATTGGTGGAATATATCCTCATATTTAGACTCTGGCCCCCACAGGCTTATGTGAGAGGCCAACCCAATATTTTTTCAAGGACCCTTCAACCCAATTTTTTTTTCCTTTTATGAAACCTAAATCTACCTAAACAAGATCAGGCAGGTATATACAGACGAAAACACCCCTAATTTATTGGACGGGTTAGGGCTGAGTCTAACCTGACTTCACCATACTTAGCTGTTAGAATGTATATGAATACGGTTAATTCGAGCTAACTCCGTATCCGTATTTGATTTGGATCATATACAAATAGTGATTTTCATTTTTGACGACCATCCATATCCGTATACGAAAATGATAACACCTATTCCGTTCCGTATCTGATACCAAAAATGGTAATTTTTGGCTTTATCGAGTTAAATTTTCTTAAAAATCACAACCCAATCCTAACCCTAGCCCCAGCCCCAGCCCCAGCCGAACCCCAACCCCAACCCCAACCCCAACCCCAACCCCAGCCCCAGCCCCAGCCGAACCCTAACCCTAACCCTAACCCCAACCGCAACCCCAGCCGAACCCCAACCCCAACCGCAACCCCAGCCCCAGCCCCAACCGCAACCGCAACCCTAACCCAAACGCTAACCCCAACCGATGGCTAACCCTAACCCTCATCGGTACCCAAACCCTGAACCCTAGCCCTAAAATCATCAAAATTATGTTTAATTGAAGATTTACTAACCTGTAGGCGGTGGAGGAGACGACGGAGACGTTCGATCGGTGGTCGACAACGCGCGCAATCGGCGACGAGGAAGAACGAGGGCGGTGGCGAGGACGAAACGGAGGGCGGTGGCGACGACGAGAACGGCGACGCGGCGGGAACGAGAGATTTGGGGATTTTGGGAGTTAACGCGCGCGAGAGAGAGATGATCAGCGTAGGACATTTCTGTGCCTTTTTAATTAAATTCCCATCTAGATGCCCCTACGGATTAGTTCGTAGGTCATTGGTTTGCGGCTCAGTAGGGGCAAATAACAAATTACGATTTAATATTTTTAAATTAAAACGTCTGGAACCGTAGGGGCAACCGTCGGGCCCTACGGATTAGTCCGTAGGGCCAAAATAAATCTGCCTCTACGGATTTCATTATCCGTAGGGGCAACCCCCTATTGTAGTAGTGACGGAATGGGTGCACGTGCACTGTGGTCCCTTTTTCCTTCCACGAAAACATTTATTGTAGCATCATTGTATATAGACGTAGAATTATGAATTCATTAATATTTTTCGAGGCAGATAAGCAGATGAATCCTTTGTACCCCAAAATCATATACAGTAAATTGTATGGAACCCTAAAAAAGACATCGGCCAGCTTGAGAGTTGTTTAAAAGCCCATAATATTTTCGAAATTGTTGGGAAATGCCAACTGTTCAAAAATTTTGTGAAAAAACCTACGGCCACGTTTTATTTATGTCTTTATTCCATTCAACTGTTTAGGTATTGCAGACAACTTTTTAGATATTACATGCAAGTGTAAAGGGGTTTTAATTGAGCCCATGGGTTTTTTAACAAGAGCAAAAGGCTCAGGGGGGTTAATTGGTCATTATGTTCTAAGTACAAATCACTACTTGACACAGATTTGAAATCTTAAGAATGCATCTACATATATATATTTGTCAACGAATGTATCTACATTGATCAAAATATAATATGTATTAAGAAATGTAATTTTTTACTAGAGTTAATTTGGAGTAGCAAAAGGTTGGGGCATTGACCATAGCAATTTTTAGCTTTTCTCTTATAATTTAATGTTTCAGCTGCAAGAAACTCTCTATATTATAGTAACCATTAATTAAATATATAAATATTGATGATTTATATTTAGCTTCATACCGACATCATTTGATTTTTACTTACATATAGACTATAGAAGAACCACAATTACATGATATCACAGCAATGAAGAGGTTGTGTTTGAATGGGCTCCAACTCCATGTGCAAATTAAGAACTTTTGCTAATTACATGATGCAACCTAATGTTAGAATGTTATTTTCTATAGTAAATTTAACAAAGTCTCTTGTCTGTGGTCTTTTTTTTCAACCAAAAACTTCACAATAAAAAGGCATAATTTTTGGGAAATTCATAATGGCATAATCAATACAACTTTGTTTGTGCTGGCCGCAAGCAACCTGTCTGCGGCTGCCACAAAATAGAAAAGTTAAGATAATGCGAGGATAAAGATGATGAACCTACGTTATGTTATGTTATGCTATACACCCTAAGATTAGCAAGGTATATTTGCAACATAAACATATGATTAATTGAAATAAGCCACTAAGCATATGTTAATGACTGATTAGGCAGGGCAAATCTCAAGGACAAATGTTGGGAGTCAGCTAGGCAAAGAAGCTGCCGACGTCCCGCCCTTTAAAGCTGACATTGTTCCCATTATTATTTTTCCTTAGTTTTACCTAACCCCCCCCCCCCCCCCACCCCCACACACACACACACACCCCGCACCCTACACACACACATTAATTAGTTGAAAGTAATAGAAAACTCCCTGATATTTTGTTTAGTTTTATCACTACTCTTCTTTTTAACAAATCTCAACTTGAATAACCTTTAAAACTCCGAAATTATGATGAGAATTGAGAGAATATCTTTTATATTCGGACACGTTCATGAAGGTTGAAGGTACTTTGGGCTTGAACCTGAGTTTATTTTAAATTAAACCGGAATTAATATTCATCCGATAGGAAACAAATATGGATGTTATGATATATGTGAAATGTTCGTGCCACGGCACCAAAACTCTAAAGTTTTTGAAATCGAAGGAATATATTTATATTCTAATGATTTGTTACCCACCGAGAGGCATGAGAGTTTAGTTTTTGTTATTCGTTTTTAAATTAAGTTAATTAAAAGGAAGAGGATGTTCAAGCTCTTTCTAATTAAAGAAATTCAGCTATTAACTATAATCTCTTTTTGACTTTTAATGACATGTAATATATATAAATAAATAAATAAATCTTTTTATTTCTCTCTCTTATGACTGTTTACCTAAAAGAATATTATCTCTCGGTCTCCGCACTTGATTAAGTGCCAAGCCAGGCTCATTCAGCGCGTTTTTCTAAAATGGAAATTAAACTTAATTCAATTATTAAATAACATATATACAAATTGTTGCTTCTTGCAATTTTGACATTTTGTTGGTTAAAATTTTTAATGCTAGGAATTTTATATTTATTTAATGTAGATGTCGTTGACATGTACTTATAAGATAGTCCCCACTTAACTATCACGTTGTGGGACCCACACATAAGAAGCGGGCGTCGCACAAATTTGTTGTGTGTCATTGAATCATACAAATTATATTTTATAGGTTTGAATTTGCATGTTCTTTTGCTTTTGCTTTTCTTTCTTTATTTGTTTGTTTATCTATTTATTTACTTGTTTATTCCTCAAACGAAGGTTGATGATGCTTCAAAATTTTACTAAGTTTATAGAAGAACATCAGGTATATAGGACTCCTTTTTGGATAACTATAATGGTTGAAATTGCACATGTGACAAGTATTTTTGCCAATTTCACGTCAAACAAGTAGCTCAAAGATATATGTTGTAGTTGTAGCTAATAGAATCATAGATTTTGAGACGTGTAATATACAATTTCGTTAAGATGATATTGCCATCACTATGCGGAGTATAACAGTATGCAATCATTCCCAAGATACAATAAAACTCCTGAAATTCTCTTTAGACAACACTGAGAAGAAGATACAAACTTAAAGAATAAAAGTTTCTTTTATAGAGATGAAAATGGCACAACTGTTAGGAAAGTTATGGGTGTTTGAGATAACTCTTTGTGACGGTTTTCAGACAACTGGTGAATTCAAATTTCAAACATCTGAATTCAAATTTCAGACAGCTTTTGAGTATTTTCTGATACCATATAGTTTCATTTTGTTGCCTCTTATAGTTTAATTCCGTCGAGTATTGGAAAGAGACAAGGGGGAAAAGGTTACATGTAATGCAATTGCCTAGTTTATTCTAATATTATTCCACTTTTTTCTTTTTCTCCAAACTTAAAGCA
The DNA here is from genome assembly GCA_030015575.1 of Agapanthus africanus. Lineage (NCBI taxonomy): Eukaryota > Viridiplantae > Streptophyta > Magnoliopsida > Asparagales > Amaryllidaceae > Agapanthus > Agapanthus africanus. Next base: position 194,657,452 of record JASDDO010000024.1, on the reverse strand, counting down.
CTACAAACTTAAAGCCCTGCCATGGGGCTGCCCTCGCCTCACCGAACCTTGAGAGTGGGGCCCGTCTCAATTTATGGGTCATTGTTGTCTTCCTTTAATTGTAGGGAAACTAGAGGTCAACGGCTATTTTAAATAAAATAAAAATAAAAACAATATAAGAAAGTCAAAATCAGAAGAAGCTACGCATGCATGTTAAATATGATCATCATTCAAATCATTCATTCCCCATTGCGAGAGTTTTGTGGAATTTTGGTGCAAATCCATTGCATCTCCGGCTCTTTCTCCCATGCGGAGCACTCGGGCTCCGCTGGATTCTCTCTCTCTCTTTCTTTTTTCAAATTATTGGTTGCTTAATTAACAGCTTAGCTCTTAATTACTAAGTAACATGCCGTGCTATGCACGTGTGTGTGATGATGAAAAATCATCATACATCGTGATTTTTGTATGCTTTCTTGACGGTCAATAGTTCAAGGACCATTTTACTAAGTTTGTTCATTTCCCCAAGAGAAAATAATTTGTATTGAAAATTGTTGAAGGACATAAAGATAATTACATGTATATGAGAGAATGACATGCCATGCTCTTACTCTAAAATGCTCATATGAACTGTTCTCCTTTTTTGCATTTTTTTAATGAGAAAATAAGAAATTTTTCGTGTTGCTCTCATGAGTTTGAGTTATAACAGCAGAGATAAAATGCAGAGACCATAATAATTGGATTTCATTGATAAGTGTATGATTTGGCATTTGATTTTAGTTTAAATTTGTAGACTAGGATATCATAAAAATTGTGAGGGAAAGAGAAGATTTGACGCTTCAGCTATTCTTGGTGTTGGTGGTGCAGCATAAGCGGAAGTTGACCATACATCTAAGTCATAATTAAAATATTATTAAATCTAGTTTGATCAACGAAGCAAGTTTATAAATTAATGTTTTTATTTAATTTTATTCAGGGCAAACATATTACATAACAAAATCCATTACTAGAAGCATTTTATCTTGTCATACCCATATAAAAGAAATTATGAGAATATCCTTTCTTGTTAGCCACCATATCAGATCTTAATTAATTTGGTTTATCCTAAGATAGATAAATAATTAGAATTTTTGTGGATTTACCATATTTTTGGTGTAATTCCATTATGTTTTCAATTACCTAGCATAAAAATTGATATAATTGCTCAACACATTGTCAAAACTCATTTGATCAATGAGGATTTTATGCTCTAAAGCTTCTTATACTAATTAGAATAAGCAGGGTTCTAACTTCTAAAGCTAGAGAAAACTGTTATTTAGTAACTCTATTCAGTCCATTGTCACGATAGGGGAAGATGGGTAGGAGAGATCACAAAGAAAGAAGGAAGCGGTCGGAAGGGACTATTATGTTCCAGTTATACTATGTTTTTATTTATTGTCCATATGGATCGCAGCTATACATGATGCATCATTAACCACACTTTTCTAAAAATGGAGAAAATTATTATTTAGCCGCTTTACTCGGACTTATTTTTCCTTTATGCATATCACAATAGGACACCATAAGCAACCATTGGTTACTAATTTGAATCGTTGCGTAATTATTCCACGCCACCATTGGTTACTAAGTTGAATAGTTGCGTAATACACCCGCTGATGATGCTCAATAACAGTAATTCCTTAGATCGTGACACGTGGTGGACGATGTGTCACATGCGTAAGCCAGTTAGACCCCTGAGGGCCACGGAGGGGGAACCGGTGTGCTACAGTGGGGGCTTTCCTCAAACCTTGTCTCCGAGATTGCACCCCACTCCTCGCCCCCGAGCACCTCAGCAGCCAAGCCAAGTGTCCCTTTGCTCTACTCCGAGCTATCTGTCACGCCCCGCTTCCCAGAGTAAACTAAATTGGGCACGTGACATAGCCAACCATGCTACCTGTGGGTAGGAAGTATCCATCCACAGTCATCTTACGGCTGTAGAGATATCAAGAACAAAATAAAACTATCTAAAACATGTCCATAAGCCAAGATAACATGAGTCAAGAATAATAAAGGTGCGGAAGCAAAAGATCCAATACAAAATAACTGGAATGTATGTCCCATAATACGGGCTCACATCAGGAATAAAAAAATGCAGGAAAGAAAGGAACTAACTACTGCTGACAACTCACAGCTCAGCCTGCTGGCTGAAGTACTCCTGCTCGGACTGCAGCAAAGGTACGGAATCTGGGCCATGCAAAACCCAGACGTCAGCGCGTCATGTCATCAAGTAATAAAATATGAACAGAGTAGCAGGCGATGCGAATATAAACATGAATGAAAAGCAAGGGTAACAGTAATATAAATCAGGGCAGTGCAGGGTAGTGTGCAGTGGGTAAACTAAACTGTTCTATCAGGTTTTCTGTTCTAAAGTCTTTGAAATCAAATTGATGAATTATCGATGTAACTCAATAGTATCCCGTGCATACCCGGGACCACGGTCCAGATTCTCGGGCTGAATCCGAGACATGCCGCTAGGCACTAAAACATGAAATATGTACAGATGAATGATGTCAGCAGCATCATTCCAAGGCTGGCCTAGCCTCTAAAACTGATCAGAACAGGTATCGAACTGTCGAGTTACAAGTCAGGTTTCATCATTGATTTCCCCATACCTCCAAGTTGTATGTGTAAGTCAAGTCAGGTATTCCGTAATCGAGGACTAATGCCAACACAAGATCAGGTAAGCAAGTTTGTCTGGATAGACAACAGGAACGGTCCGTGAGGACTACATGTCAGGTTTGTTGGCATTAGACACAAGATCAGGTAACGGGTCAAGTCATGGTACATCAGGTCAAGTCAAGCAGTATACGGTACCATGTCGGGTCAATCAATATGTATGTAGCAAGTTATGTCAAGGTGTAAACGACATCATGGGTGTGCTCATAATCAGCTAGCATGATCATGGTTATAAGTAATCAAGCATGGTTATCAACAACATAATCTAAGAAATGAATTAAACAATAAGCAGATTCAATTAACTAGCTGTACAGTTATCAGTGGTGTTTAACAGACAGTGTCAGCATTATATGAACACAGTATGATAGTTGTGAATGCAGAAAAACATGTTAATAAATCTGGATGCGACGACATGTATAATCTGTTTAATGGATGCAGTTGTAATTAGACCGGTTTAAGTTGCACATGGATGTCTGATAGGCTAAACTGGATAAAGGGGATCATGGCAATAAACAATGTGATCTATCATGTACAGATGATTGTTAGTTATAAATAATCAGGTGCAAGATTAAGCTTCAAGTCCGGAATTATAAAAATGTGTAATGGCACTTCATACGGTTAATCTTGAAATCCATTTCTATCAATTCTAATTAGGGATTTAACATGAAATAATTAATTTAGCACATGAATGGTTTAAAATAGCATGTAGCAAGTTTCACTTGCCTCGACGGGTTGCGAAACAGAAGACGGAATGTTACGCGTCGGCGGGGAAAGGTCGCGATGCGCGCACGGTGCACGGAATAAGTCCGAACGACAAATAGTGGAACCACACGGGTCAGAGTACCTCGCTGGATCGCCGGGACACGTCACCGGCACGACCGGATTCCGGCCGCTAAAGCAACAGTAAACACAGTGAATCAAGAATGCTTTAAAGAAAGGAGAAAAGAAAATTAAGAAGAAAGAAGAGAAGGAGGGTGAAGAAGAGGGTGCTCACTATGATCTGCAGAGAGGTTGTGATCGTCGACCACGTCGACGGAGCTCCGGTGCACGACCTGCAGAGAACCACCGGCGGTTAAAGAAACAGCCGAGCATGGAGAAGAAGAAGGAACAGAAGAAGAAGAAGAAGAAGAAGAAGGAGAAGAAGAAGAAGAAGACCATACTCACCGAGGGATGCACGAGGCCAGGGAATGGATCGAGATCGTCGGCGGCGATTCCACGAGGTGCTGCGGCGTGCAGGTGGGTGCGCGGTGCTCGTGCAAGGTGCTCGGGGAGAGGAAGAAGGAGGAAGGAGATGAGGTGGAAGCGACGAAGGCGAGGAGCGGCGCAGAACGGTGGTGATGGCGTCGGCGTTGGGGAGACGACGAGAGGAAACGAGGCGGCTAGGGTTAATAGGGGTTGGGTTCTGTTAAATTTGAGAAGGAAGAGAAAATATATAAAGGAGAGAGAGAGACGAGAGAGAGAGAGATTCTCTCGCGAGAGGAGAGAGAAATCTCGCGAGAGGAGAGAGAGAGAGGGTAACAGTGAGGAGAGATAGTATTGGATTTTAGTGAATGAATAGGGAGGAGAGAGAGAGAGAAAGAAAGGAAAGAAGAGAGAAGGCGAGACGGTGGGGCCCAGGAGAGAAAGAACGGCTTTGATTGGCTCGTGGCCAAAATAAAGGGAAAAAAATGAGAAAGACTTTAGTGAAGGATTTGTGGGGTTGAAGCAGTTAGGAAAAATTGAAAAAAGAATTTTAAAGAAATGGAAAATATTTTCTGGGGTGGAATTCATATTCGTTGGTTTCTTAAAAATATTAGAAAATCGGATTTGGCGTAAATGCAAAATATTTCAGAATTGCGCCCGGGTCGGGTCCAAAAATTTGAATTTGAAATAAGAAAATTATTGGCGGGTTCCAAAATTTAAAATGAAGGATTTTTCAATTAAAAAGCATACCCCCAAGAACGGATGCACGTATGCGCGCGTAGCCGTCCAAACACGTCCGTTTCACTGAACGGGACGAGAACACGGTGCAAGGACGCTACCACAGGGTTAGGGATGCCGAGCAGGTCATGACAAGTATTTTTAATTTTATTTTAGATAACCTAAACTGTTATATGCAGGATTTGAATTATCGGGTAAATTGCAACAAGCAATACTCAAGCAAGACCGATGAAATAAATACCACACACCAAACATATGATCACTGAAATTAGTAGAATTGGACTCGGTTGTTACATTATACCCAACTACAAAAAGAATTTCGTCCTCGAAATTCCAAGAATACAAAAGATAGACAGAAAAAATCAAACTACAAGAAAAGACGAGGAAACTTCTGCCGGATTTCATATTCTCGTTCCCAAGTGGACTCTCCATGCGAGCGGTTACCCCAAAAAACAAATACAAGGGGAATAACCTTGTTCTTAAGAACCTTTTCCCTTCGATCCACAATTTCAACCGGTCGCTCCTTAAAAGTCAAGTTTTCTCGTACCGTCAGCTCCGAATGATCCAATACGTGCGTTTCATCTCGAACATACCTACGGAGTTGAGATACGTGGAACACATCGTGCACATTCGCCAAGGACTGTGGTAACGCCAAACGATACGCTACCTCACCAACACGCTCCAAGATCTCAAAGGGTCCAACAAATCGAGGACTGAGCTTTCTTCGACTTCCAAAACGAATCACCCCTCTAGTCGGTGATATCTTCAAGAATACCAAATCACCCACGGCGAACTCTAGAGGTCTTCTCGACGTATCTGCCCAACTCTTCTGTCTGTCTTGAGCTGCTTTCATATGATTCCGAATAGCGTTAACTTTCTCAACTGTCTGCACAACCAAATCTGGTCCCAACAATCTTCGTTCACCGACGTCGTCCCAACAAACAGGTGAACGACACTTGCGACCATACAAAGCTTCAAATGGAGCCATCTGAATAGTTGCCTGGAAACTGTTGTTGTAAGAAAACTCCACCAAATGTAGACGATCCTCCCAAGAACCCTTGAAGTCCAACATGCATGCTCTCAACATATCTTCAAGAGTTTGGATCGTTCTCTCCGACTGACCATCAGTTTGAGGATGATAACCTGTGCTAAACTTCAATCGAGTCCCCAAACTTTCCTGTAAACTCCTCCAGAAGTGTGATAAAAACCGAGTGTCACGATCGGACACGATGCTTACAGGTACTCCATGCAATCTTATAATCTCCTGCATGTACCGCTCCGCCAAAGTTCCTGTTGATTGACCAACCCGAAAAGGAATAAAATGAGCTGCCTTGGTCAAACGATCAACAATCACCCATACTGCATTGTTGCCTTTTGGACTCCGCGGTAGAGCTGTCACGAAATCCATGGTTATATGCTCCCACTTTCACTAAGGAATCGGAAGTGGTTGCAATAAACCAGCAACCCTTTGATGTTCAGTCTTAACTTGCTGACACACCAAGCACTTTGCCACAAAGCGAGCAATCTCCCGTTTCATGTCTTCCCACCAGAAATGCTGTCGAATATCTCGGTACATCTTTGTGCCTCCTGGATGTACGGAATAAGCTGAACTGTGTGCCTCCTTCATAAGTTCTTCACGAATATCTCCCTTTGGCACACATAAACGGCTACCATACTTCAACGAACCATCTTCGTGGATCAATAAATCTGTTCGTAGTCCGACTTCAACCTGTTCTCGAAACTTTTGCAATCTAGGATCCTGCGATTGTGCTGCTTTAATATTCTTGATCAACGACGAATGTACTTGCAGCTGCATCAACTGTCCCGAATAATGCGGTAGCACAACCTCAAAATCAAATCTTCGAAAGTCTTCAACGAGCTCCTTCTGCGTAGTCAACATCTGAATTGCTGGTAACCGACTGAGCGCATCCGGCACGACATTAACCTTCCCCGGATGGTACTTAAGATCAAGATCGTAGTCAGCCGTCAGCTCCAACCATCTGCGTTGCCTCATATTAAGCTCCTTCTGCGTGAACACATACTTCAAACTCTTAAGATCCGTGAAAACTTCGACCCTTTCGTCCAAAAGGTAGTGTCTCCAAATCTTCAAAGCGAAAATCACAGCCGCAAGCTCCAAGTCATGAGTTGGGTAATTCTTCTCATGGGTCTTCAACTGTCTTGATGCGTATGCTACAACCTTCCCATGCTGCATCAGAACACAGCCCAATCCTTTTCCGGATGCGTCGCTGTGGATCACCAATCCTCCGGAACTGTCTGGCACGGTCAGAATAGGGGAGGTTATCAATTTCTGCTTCAACGTCTCAAAAGCTGACGCACAACTATCCGTCCACACAAAGGTACCTCCTTGCACGTAAGCTTGATCAACAGCTCCGCCAGACGAGCAAAGTTCTCCACAAATCTTCTGTAATACCCGGCGAGTCCAAGAAAACTTCTTATCTCCGCAACATTCTTTGGAATCGGCCAATCTCGAACTGCTGCAATCTTTCTGGATTGACGGCGATTCCATCGCCAGACACGACATGCCCCAAGAACTTTACTTCTTCCAGCCAAAACTCGCACTTGCTCATCTTCGCATATAACTTCTCCTGTCTCAACGTCTGTAGTGCGATCTTCAAATGTTCTGCATGCTCTTCAAAACTCTTCGAGTAAACCAGAATATCGTCAATGAACACCATAATAAACTGGTCCAAGAATGGTGAAAAGATTTGGTTCATCAAGTCCATGAATATCGCTGGTGCATTCGTTACTCCGAAGGGCATCACTAAGTACTCGTAATGTCCATACCGAGTTCAGAATGCCGTCTTGCAAATATCTTCTGCTTTCACTCGGACCTGATGATATCCGGATCGCAAATCCAGCTTCAAGAATACCCTCGCGCCACTAAGCTGCTCAAAAAGTTCGCCAATGCGAGGGATCGGGTACTTGTTCTTAATAGTCTCCCGATTTAATTCTCGATAGTCGATGCACTTCTTCTCGTACCATCTTTCTTCTTAACTAGAAGAACTGGAGCTCCCCACGGCGAGTTACTGGTTCGAATCCAACCATTCTCAAGCAGTTCCGCAATCTGTTTCTTGACTTCTTCCAACTCCACTGGTGCCATTGGATAATACGCTTTAGAAACTGGCGCTGCACCAGGAATGAGATCAATTGCGAACTCCACGTCTCGCTTCGGCGGTAATCCCGATATATCTTCAAACACGTCCATAAAATCACGAACAACAGCTGGCTCTTCATTTTCATCAACCTTCATTGATGCAAGAATATTATTTGTCGGCCTAGCCCTAAACTCGACTGGCCCGACAGAACTGCTTCCTCCAGTGAAGGTAAACTCGGATGTCCAGGAATCTGGAAAATTATTTTCTTTGCCCTACAATCAATGTGAGCGTGGAAAGTGCCAAGAAAATCCATTCCCAAGACGACTTCGTAGCTGCCCGTATCAATCACCAAGAAATCTGCAAAAAGCTCCCGTCCGCAAACAACAACTGTACAATCTTTACATTCCCTACTAGATATGATTTTCCCATTCCCAGTGTGTATGTCCAGAAACTAGACAGGGTCGTGCAGGTAATCGAGTGTGTAGCTATAAACTTGGATGACATAAAACAATGGGATGCACCAGAATCAAATAACGCTAATGCGGAAAACCATGTACGAGTAGAATACCTGAAACAACTTCTCCCGACGCCTTAGCTTCCTCAGCCGTCAAGGTAAAAGCTCGAGCCTGATTAGGTCCTTGAGTCAGCTGCTTCTGTCCCTGGAACGGTTTCTGCGGAGGCTTCTGAACATCATCCCTCGTACGAAGCTTCGACGGGCAAGCGCTGACAGAGTGATCTGCCGCTCCACAAACCAAACAGAGTCCTTGCCTCCTTCGACAATCCTTTTGCACGTGGCTGGGTAAATTGCAGTAGTTACAAGTCACGCTCTTTCTCTGGTCAACTACAGCATGCTTCTTCATTTGGTGCTACGCCACGACGGTCCACCGGAATACCTCTGCGACCATGAGCTCGGTTTGGTACAAATGCCGGCTTCCTTACCGCAACTGCTGTCTGCTGTGAACTCCCAGTTTTTCCTGATAGGCTCTGCTGTTCTCGAGCTGCCGTAAGAACCTGTGAGAAAGTGGTCAAACCCAGGGAGACAATCTGCCTCTGGATGTCCACATCCAAGCTGCGCATGAACCTCCGTGCCCTGTCTGCATCATTGGAAACTAAAGGTCCATCGAATCTATTGAGCCTTGTCCATTCTGCTGCATGCACATCTCTACGGGTGCTCCATTCTGCCTTAGCCCGATGAACTTCTCTTCCATTTCCTCCCGTGCAGTTCGCGGGAAGAACTTCTCTAGGAAACTCTTCGAAAAATCTGCCCACTTGATCGGCTTGGGCAAGCGGGTCTCCTCCACAAGCCACCATTCACGGGCGTAGTCCACTAATTGAATGCGTACCACATCCACCCTTTTATCTTCCGGGATCTACGCCGCAATAAGTAAGTTCTCCGTATCAACCAGCCACTGCTCCGCTGGCAACGGCTCCTCCAAACCAGTAAATACCGACGAACCTAAACGTTGGAAGTCTGCTACGGTCCCTACACGATCAACTGGTTTAGCTCCAACATTGTTCACATACTGCTGAACGGTTTGCAAACCTTCCTGAAACGATTCAGCTTGCTGCTGGATCAGCTCGGTCTGTCTCTTTTGATTCTTCAGCATTCCCCGAATCACTCCAAGCATGGCGGCTTCGTCAACACGCCTTTGGTACGTCTTCAGATTCTTGTCTGCCATATTCCTGAAATCAAAACACCCAACATTAGCATGATAACAGATTCAAAATATAGATCAAGGCTAGAACTCCAAGTTACTTAAATAGAGTACGGCATTGTAACTATGCCACGGTATCATAGCCACAATTACATAACTCCACCCAAGTCGCCCAAGTCCTAGAGATAGCAAGGAATCAGGTTTTCGAGGCGATATGCAAAGGAAGTTTGCACATCGTAAAAGATATAATCAGGAAGAACTTGATTCAAGAATGGTAAAACGGCAAGGTGGCAGGACATGTTTCCTAAACACGGGTTCCCTGATTCGTGTATTGGGTACAATACCCAACTACAAAAGAATCAACCCGACTAACCTATGGCTCTGATACCAAAAGAACCATGTCACGCCCCACTTCCCAGAGTACGCTAAATTGGGCACGTGACATAGCTAACCAAGCTACCTGTGGGTAGGAAGTATCCATCCACAGTCACATTACGGCTGTAGAGATATCAAGAACAAAATAAAACTATCTAAAATATGTCCATAAGCCAAGATAACATGAGTCAAGAATAATAAAGGTGCGGAAGCAAAAGATCCAATACAAAATAACTGGAATGTATGTCCCATAATACGGGCTCACATCAGGAATAAAAAAAATGCAGGAAAGAAAGGAACTAACTACTGCTGACAACTCACAGCTCAGCCTGCTGGCTGAAGTACTCCTGCTCGGACTGCAGCAAAAGTACGGAATCTGGGCCATGCAAAACCCAGACGTCAGCGCGTCATGTCATCAAGTAATAAAATATGAACAGAGTAGCAAGCGATGCGAATATAAACATGAATGAAAAGCAAGGGTAACAGTAATATAAATCAGGGCAGTGCAGGGTAGTGTGCAGTGGGTAAACTAAACTGTTCTATCAGGTTTTCTGTTCTAAAGTCTTTGAAATCAAATTGATGAATCATCGATATAACTCAATAGTATCCCGTGCATACCCGGGACCACGGTCCAGATTCTCGGGCTGAATCCGAGACATGCCGCTAGGCACTAAAACAGGAAATATGTACAGATGAATGATGTCAGCAGCATCATTCCAAGGCTGGCCCAGCCTGTAAAACTGATCAGAACAGGTATCGAACTGTCGAGTTACAAGTTAGGTTTCATCATTGATTTCCCCATACCCCCAAGTTGTATGTGTAAGTCAAGTCAGGTATTCCGTAATCGAGGACTAATGCCAACACAGGATCAGGTAAGCAGGTTTGTCTGGATAGACAACAGGAACGGTCCGTGAGGACTACATGTCAGGTTTGTTGGCATTAGACACAAGATCAGGTAACGGGTCAAGTCATGGTATATCAGGTCAAGTCAAGCAGTATACGGTACCATATTGGGTCAATCAATATGTATGTAGCAAGTCATGTCAAGGTGTAAACGATATCATGGGTATGCTCATAATCAGCTAGCATGATCATGGTTATAAGTAATCAAGCATGGTTATCAACAACATAATCTAAGAAATGAATTAAGCAATAAGCAGATTCAATTAACTAGCTGTACAGTTATCAGTGGTGTTCAACAGACAGTGTCAGCATTATATAAACACAGTATGATAGTTGTGAATGCAGAAAAACATGTTAATAAATCTGGATGCGACGACATGTATAATCTGTTTAATGGATGCAGTTGTAATTAGACCGGTTTAAGTTGCACATGGATGTCTGATAGGCTAAACTGGATAAAGGGGATCATGGCAATAAACAATGTGATCTATCATGTACAGGTGATTGTTAGTTATAAATAATCAGGTGCAAGATTAAGCTTCAAGTCCGGAATTATAAAAAATGTGTAACGACACTTCATACGGTTAATCTTGAAATCCATTTCTATCAATTCTAATTAGGGATTTAACATGAAATAATTAATTTAGCACATGAATAGTTTAAAATAGCATGTAGCAAGTTTCACTTGCTTCGACGGGTTGCGAAACAGAAGACAGAACGTTACGCGTCGGCGGGGAAAGGTCGCGACGCGCACCCGGTGCACGGAATAAGTCCGAACGATAAATAGTGGAACCACACGGGTCAGAGTACCTCGCCGGATCGCCGGGACACGTCGCCGGCACGGCCGAATTCCGGCCGCCAAAGCAACAGTAAACACAGTGAATCAAGAATGCTTTAAAGAAAGGAGAAAAGAAAATTAAGAAGAAAGAAGAGAAGGAGGGTGAAGAAGAGGGTGCTCACTATGATCTGCAGAGAGGTTGTGATCGTCGACCACGTCGACGGAGCTCCGGTGCACGACCTGTAGAGAACCACCGACAGTTAAAGAAACAGCCAAGCATGGAGAAGAAGAAGGAACATAAGAAGAAGAAGAAGGAGATGAAGAAAAAGACCATACTTACCGAGGGATGCACGAGGCCAGGGAACGGATCGAGATCGTCGGCGGCGATTCCACAAGGTGCTGCGGCGTGCAGGTGGGTGCGCGGTGCTCGTGCAGGGTGCTCGGGGAGAGGAGGAAGGAGGAAGGAGATGAGGTGGAAGCGACGAGGGCGAGGAGCTGCGCAGAACGGTGGTGATGGCGTCGGCGTTGGGGCGACGACGAGAGGAAACGAGGCTGCTAGGGTTAACAGGGGTTGGGTTCTGTTAAATTTGAGAAGGAAGAGAAAATATATAAAGGAAAGAGATGAGATAGAGAGAGAGAGAGAGAGAGAGAGACGAGAGAGAGAGATTCTCTCACGAGAGGAGAGAGAAATCTCGCGAGAGGAGAGAGAGAGAGAGGGTAACAGTGAGGAGAGATAGTATTGGATTTTAGTGAATGAATAGGGAGGGGAGAGAGAGAGAGAGAAAGAAAGGAAAGAAAAGAGAAGGCGAGACGGTGGGGCCCAGGAGAGAAAGAACGGCTTTGATTGGCTCGTGGCCAAAATAAAGGGAAAGAAAAATGAGAAAGACTTTAGTGAAGGATTTGTGGGGTTGAAGCAGTTAGGAAAAATTGAAAAAAGATTTTTAAAGAAATGGAAAATATTTTCTGGGGTGGAATTCATATTCGTTGGTTTCTTAAAAATATTAGAAAATCGGATTTGGCGCAAATGCAAAATATTTCCGAATTGCGTCCGGGTCGGGTCCAAAAATTTGAATTTGAAATAAGAAAATTATTGGCGGGTTCCAAAAATTAAAATGAAGGATTTTTCAATTAAAAAGCATACCCCCAAGAACGGACGTACGTACGCGCGCGTAGCCGTCCAAACACGTCCGTTTCACTGAACGGGACGAGACCACGGTGCAAGGACGCTACCACAGGGTTAGGGATGCCGAGCAGGTCATGACAAGTATTTTTAATTTTATTTTAGATGACCTAAACTGTAATATGCAGGATTTGAATTATCGGGTAAATTGCAACAAGCAATACTCAAGCAAGACCGATGAAATAAATACCACACACCAAACATATGATCACTGAAATTAGTAGAATTGGACTCGGTTGTTACACTATCACAGGCCCGAGCCTCCTTGGCCCTCACAGCTCGTCTCCGTGCTACCGCAGAACCAAGATACCTCAGCTCTCCCGCTCGTCCGTGAGCTCTCCCGCCGAGATCATCTTCCTCGGTCTCATTGACCGACCAACGGCACCGCTCACAGGCACAACCCACGTTCCACGCCATCCCGCGAATCTCGCCATGCGCGAGATATCCGCCGGCAACATCCCACGTTCCACGCCATCACGATCCCCCATTAATGAGCCTGTCTCGCCGTTAATGGGAGATCCCGCTCATCACACGGGCGTGACGTTGGGAGCGCAACTGCCGGCGTGATTCTCGCGCCTGCCTTGCCTGCTGCCACCGCTATTTAAACCTCTTCTTCAGACGGTTCAAGTAAGCCATTTTTACTCCACTAAGCCGTTACTCTGCTCGGATTTCCTCTCTAACTTGACCGTCGGAGGGTCCTCGGTGGTACAACCACCCCGGGACTTCCTTGCAGGTAGCTCGACGACAACCAACCTCAAACCCATTGAGATCCACACGCTTCAGCAGCCGGCCTCCAGATCCAATATCAGCCATCCATCGCCGCCATTAGCAGATCAACAGAAGGTAACATCTTGGCGCGATCCAGGTCGCATCAGCTGGCGCCATCTGTGGGAACCCTTGATTCCACAAAAACAAAAGTTCATCTTCCGATCCCAATCCGATGGCGAGCGATCATCACGACGCTCCAAGCACTAGCCGCCGCCTCCCCCTCAACGGAGGCGCGGACGAACCTCCTCCGCCGAACGCCATCAACGCCCTAGCCGTCCGGACAGATCGACTCGCGTCCATGGTGGATGCGCTCGTCCTTGTCCAAACGGCGGGACAAGCTCCCCAAGTCGCCGCTCCCCCGCCTCGGGACCGGGACCCTTACAGAGGGAAAGGAGACTCTGCTTGCATCGGCGCTGCCAACCACCGCCTCGCTGTCTCCCACAGCCGCAGGTCCCTCGGGCCGACATATTCAATGACCCGTTGGGCACCGCAAGTCTCGACTCCGGGGTCTTACGCCAGAGAGCTTCGCCCCGAGTCTCGTCGCACCCCTGTCCCTTCCGAGGAGGTGATGGTCAGCTCGCCTTCTCCCAGGCATGACCGGCACCCCCCCTCGACGGGGTCGCGCACGCGAGACTCGCCACAGCAGCTCAAAAACGACCTCGCCAGGAGACCTAAGAATCCCTCACCAAGAGGCAGCCGAGCGGCTAGCCTGCTCGGCTATCCGTGGCCGGTAGCTTCCTACTGTAATACCCAGCCCCTCTTTATACCAAAATCAGTATTTTAAACTCTAGAATCCTATTTATTCTTATTTACAATCTTATTCATTTTACTTATAATTTATTTATTTTATTTATAAATTTATTTCGTTCTAGACCCCATTTTATTCATCAATAAAATCCAAAATCAATCCCTCAGCCCACACTCTTTTTTCCCACCAATTTCCTTTTCATTTCACCGAGCCCAGAAGCCCGGCCCCCTTCCAATATTCATAAATCCTCTCTTGTGATGAACCCAAACCAAGTCCTTTATACCCCATATTTTCTTTATCCTAAGCACACCCATTTATTTAATTAATTCAGTCAAAATTCCCTCAGCCATCTCCTTAAGTATGAACCCAAGTCCTAGCCCTAACCCTATTTCTTATATTCCTAAATTATTCCAACCCCAGCCCAAAAACAGCCCGAGTCCATCCTTCTTTCCTCCTCAATATTTCCTTATATTTTCTGGCCCATCTCCTATTCCTTTTATTTATTCATTCCTTGATTTGTTCCTCTTTAGCCAGGGTTTTATTAAAGGAATTTTAACACTTAAACTCGTTCCGGCCCACTCATTATTTTCCCCACATTCTTTTCTTTATTTTCTTAATAACCCCCGGCCCTATGCCCTTAATTTCCCTTTAATCTCTTTCTTTTCTTTGGTCAGAGCCCAGATTTCTTTCTTTAGCTCATTTTTCCTTGGCCCAACGACTTCTCCCCCTCGCTCGGCCCAGTCTCCCCGACCCGACCCGTTTCACCCCAACGTCTCCTTCCCGCTTTTCCCGCCCTCCATCACTCGCAACCCACTTCCCTCGCCGTCGCTCCCGCCCGCGTTACACCCACGACGCACGCCCGAGCTTCCCTCGCGACCGTTTTTCCCACGCGCACCGCGACTCTCGCCAACTGGCCCCGACGACACCCCCTTCACCTATGATCTTTCCCTCTCTCCCTTTCTCCCTGCTACCTCTCTCCCACACGACGACGACCTTCTCGTCGACTCCCTCTTCTCCCCTCACTGCCGCCGCCGACGATCCCCCTCTCTTCCCCTGTTCTGACCTCTTCCTCACTCATCTCTCTCTCTATGTGCCTCTCCTTCTCACTCTCTCTCTCTCCCGATCACTCCCTCTCTCTCTCTGTCTCAACTCTATCTCTCTCTCGAACACTCTCTCTCTCTCTCATTCTTTCCCTCTCTCACCCACTTACACTACTCCCTCATCTCCTCCAAGTATCTCAGCAGCACACCATTCATTCTCTCCCAAACTCACCACACCGACAACCCCACCTTTAACGCTGACGGGCACTCGCTGCCACATCCGACGTGCCACCGCCTGAGCTACACCGGCGACCTTCAGCTCCTCCGTACATCACTGGTCACCTAAATTCACAGCAGCTCCACCATCAAAAGCTTCGATCACCGCAGACACCCCGATGACGCCGACGAGCCTCACTGCCCGAGCTCACCCGCTGCCGTCGTCGTGCCAGTTCGTCGCGCGTCCGTACTGTACCTCGCTGCCGCGCACCCCCAGGCAAGTTCTTACTTGCTTTCATGCTATTCATTATTAAGTTACAAATCAAAATCGTAGATATAATACATGTTTTGCTTGATGCTAAATATAGCCATTAAACCGTTCGATACTTGTTCTCATAGTAAAACATTATCCAATTTGACGGAATTAGATATTATTGCTTGGCCCGTAATTGTCGTGGACCTACTGTATAAACTTCGCTGGAAAATTTGATCGTTTAAGATTAAAATGACTACCCCCAAGTTTAACCGTGAAACTGAAATTCTGTTGCATCTGAAAATAGTTAAATTCATCATAAATCATACACATATTAGAATGGTGCGTTCGAGGGCTTAAATCGAAGCTAACTCGACGAACTTTAACCTTATGCTAGTTTCCAGACATTCCTGTACCTAAATCGTGATGATATTTGGATCGGAGTGGGACTCTGGACTGCAGTCCAGAGCGACTCCAATTATTGGTTGCTGTTCCGTAATGGATACCATAGGATTTCCTTAACTCGTAGGTTGCGGAACTCCGCTGCTTATTGTAGGTAACTCTGTTAGCTAGACAACACAATTAGTTTCATCCTGTTTCGTTATCATTTACTATTTAATCTGTAATTTAGAAGATCGGGACACATAACAGTCCCAGCAGAATCAGAATTGACATGTTAATATTAAACAGACTATAACTCCTAACTTCCAGACGCGATTGAAGATCCGTTTGTTGCGTTGAAAACCTTATTGAAAACCCTAGAATTCATCCAACTGTAGCGTCGCTAAAATATGATCCCAACTGGGGTTAAAATGCGTTGCGAAACGGACTTCTGATTCTGAAATTGGATTTCCAGCCGCGTGCGCTTAAAATGAAATGGTTATAACTATTGATCCTGGAACCCGATTGGCTCGAAACAAAATTAGATGGATAGCTAACTGAACATATTAATTATTACCTGTTTATCATTTCGCTAAATTATATACATATGTTTCATGATAAATCGTGCAAGTGATAGACTGTTGTTTTTATGATACCTGAGTTGCGTTTCTTATACTGCTCATACATCATATCATACCTATATCATTGTAGTGATAACCTAGTGACATCGTGCATTTACCCAGTGATAGATTTTAGTGATGATTGTGGCAAGTACGTCAGTGTTCGTGTATTCGTGATTAAGTGAAAAGTGATACGTACTTGTGCACAATCAGTGACCCTATATTTCTATTGCATTGTCGACGTCTGTGGGATGCGTGTACGTGTGACTATAAGTGGTATGGGACACTTATGGAAGCGCTTGCACGGGTGTCACAGATAAGGCATCCGACACTGCCATTTATCTTAGGTATTAGTCGGGACGTGCTTGATGGAGGTCCTGCCTCCAGTTCTCGCGCAGACTTGTCACGGATCGATTAGTATTTAGGGTGATGGTTAGCGTTTGATGTAGACCACGGGGTGTGGGGTAGTTCAAGTGTGAATTCAACAGAATCTCGGGAGTCCCATGCCGGCTTATATATTTAGGGAGTTATATGGAGATTTACAGGGTATGTGCTATATCACCGTGATACACTCGTTACATGTTGGGCCCGTGGTCCCTTGCCCTTGGGTTCTACCCTTGGGTGGAGGACACTCGCGAGTGGTTGACTCTCACACTTGGACTGACGATAGGCTTATTGACCTGTGCAGTGAGACTTAGAGACTGATAGGGTTACTGTCATTTACATCCCTTATATACTGTGTTGACATACATGACATATCGTTATACTGCTTTACTATTCCGCTGCATTTATCTCTGCTCATTTATATTCATGCTGTTATTGATTTACTGTTATTCATATCCTTCACCACTGCTAGAATTGTTACTTGATTATATACATTATATTGCTATTGTGTCGCTCTGACGACCTGAGTATGCATGCTCAGTGTGAGGAGAAGATTTAGCCTGGATCAGAACTAGACGTGCTTCACAGACTTCTTGACTCGTCTTCCCGAGTTACTTTCATTGTTCCACTTCAGGTCAGTCTTTACATTGTTCCTTTCAGTTACTGCATTTTCCCATTACCTGCGCATCATTTACTGTTTACCATGAAAAGCTAGAAGCCGAAGTGTGACTACGGCAAGAATTTTCCTTGACCGTAGGAGCATGGCTGGCCTTGTCTACCCCTCGTATTCCGTATTTTGGGAAGCGGGGCGTGACATGGTTTAGTTGGTATCAAAGCCCAGGTTTTGCATCGATTGGGATTGCAGTTTTCCGTGTACAGTTTGGCAATCTAAGACATCCTTCGGTCTAGATTGTAAACTTGTTATTCTTGATCCATATTCACATTGTGCGTTCAGCTATCCATTCACTATGGTTTCGAGTGACTTGACAAGGGTATGTGGTGGCAATTACACTACTGTACTCTATTAAAGTGACTTAAAGTGATACAGTTGATTCTCCACTTGTTATGATATTCATCATCTTTGATATTCTTGAATCCTTGTTCTATCCATATCATATTTTGATTCATTTAGCGTGTGACTCATGTCATTCTCGAATTTGTTGTTTCAGGATCATGTCTTCCAACGACTCTTCATCTTTATCCGCTCCCCAGAATCAGACTGTTGAGATTCTGAGTGTACTGCAAGGTTTAAAGGAAGCCCAGGAGCGAACAAACGACTTATTAGCTGAAGGACTGAGAAGGCAGGCGAATCAGGCACCAGCGGGAGTTTCCTATCATAAAGGGATCTCTATTGGACGAGGAAGGGAAAAGAAGATGAAGCGTCAACAGAAGCATCAGAAGAACCTTTGCTGTGGATATTGTAGGAGGCCGGGACATCTTCAGAAGGATTGTCGCCGTGCCCAGGGGAAATGTCTGATATGCGGTTCCGACAAACATCTTATCAACGGTTGCCCAGAAATGAAAGAACTACAAGGAGGAAACTCGTCCACGCTCCCCACTTCCACAAATGAGGATCATCGCGTAGTTTGAACTTCGACCATAAGGCGGATCTAACGCAGGATTCAACTCGCGTAACGATGATGCAGCGTTCTGGCAGTCAAAGAAGAATTTTATGTTTTCCAATTTCAGTATTTTGTTGTCGTACTCTTATAAACATTTCCTTCCATTTGAACCTTGTATCCGCTGAACTTTTAGTTGAATGCAATAAAATTTGAATCGTATTATATGTATCCTTCTCTTGTCATTTCCCTTGTTCATATTATTCAGTAGCATAACCTTTTATTCTTGATTCTACAATTCCTGCCACTGTATATCTTTTGATACTTCGTACACTTGGCCATTTTCCTTATTCATTCCATTGTTTAATCACGACTCTCTTTCTTTCAGACCATGGCCCACCCTGGAGCAGCGCCGCATTTAGATGAGGATACACAATCTTGCGTTTCTGTAGATCACACACTGATGAGTCCTGAAGACGAGATCAACGGTCCCCATGCCAACTTCGGAAACAACGATTCGGAGGACGAAGGAGCAGCCGCCCTAGAGTTCGACATGATGGTTGATTCTGACGAAGAAGAAGGAGATCCTGAAGTGAATCCTATAGAGGAAGACCCGATAGAGGAAGATTCCGATGAAGACCCCGAGGGAGAACCGATGGAAGAAAATCCAGTTGAAGAAAATCCCATGGAAGAGAATGCAGAAGAAGAAAACCACAAAGGATCGGACCTCGATGAAGAAGTTCTATCCGAGGATGAAGGACCAGAAGATCAAGACCCTGTCATAGAAGAACTCCCAATGGCGGCCCCCGCAAGGCGCTATGGAAATGGACGTCGCTACCTGAGCGCACGAGCCTACCGCAACCTGCTGAATCTCCACAACCGCGACTGAAGGAATTTCTTTGATGTTGTCTTCCTGGCCAAATAAAATATATATAGTTTAGGGCCACTTATCGTCTTGAGAATGTCTTGTTTCGAATTTTCTTGAATAAAATAAATCTTCTGAATTCGTAAACCCTTTGATTATTGGTTCGCTTGATACTTGTTTATTTCCCATATCCATTTTTCTGCTGAGTTCCCTGGCTGTCCACCACTACTCATTGTATAGTTTTTACCCTCGAAAGTACCGCACCCTAATCCTTAGAATGAGCCACCCTCCATTCCCTCGCCTGTGCCCCGTTGAGATCCTTCTGGGAGGAGAACAGTTCCTGTGAAACTTCCGAGTTCACTAACTCTTCAAATTTTGATTCGTGTGTTGTACCGACTGTTGTTTTCCACACACTTTTCCTTTTTGTATTCCTTGTTGCTCATCCTTACTTCCAGTGCTAACCCTATCCTAATCTCCTTAACACTCATCCTAAAACCGCCACACTCCGATCTTCTGTTTGAGCCACACCTTCTTGTAATCACTATCCTAGCTAGCCCAATTCATATTGGTGATTTCTCTATTACCCCAAAATATATTTAGAGACATTATTATTCAAAATTTAGTTTTCATTGTTTTAAATTTATCAAAGAGTGTGTGTTATTGATTACTCTGTTTTATGTAACTTAAGTACACTATTAGTATTCTTATTTTCAGTAGCGCACCCTTACACCGCGCAAATTTTGTTTCATGTTTCATAGATTCACTATACAAGTTTTCTAAATTATTTTAAACCTATTTTCGATACATTTTCCTAAAAACGTTTTACCCTACTGACTAGTTTTCACTACATTATTGTCGTATTTACGGGTTTGTACTTATGTTTACTATACAAATAGTTGAGCCTTATACTTTTCTGCTCGTTTTAATAAACTTAGGTATGCACATACGTGGGATTCGACTTTTATCGAACACTTCTTGATTATTATTGTTCGCTATTGATACCTACATTCTCGTATACATGTATTTACCCTTATAGTTGTTTCTGCTCTATATCTATTAGACCTACCATTCCGTATGTTGTTCTTACTTATATATATATTTTCAAGTTTATTCGTCCACGGATTTTTTAGTAAATCCTTATATTGTAGTTTGCAACCTTGATGGCTTCGCTTACGTTCTATAACTTATCATTTCTTTAAATTTCGAGGACGAAATTTTTGTAAGGGTGGTATGATGTAATACCCAGCCCCTCTTTATACCAAAATCAGTATTTTAAACTCTAGAATCCTATTTATTCTTATTTACAATCTTATTCATTTTACTTATAATTTATTTATTTTATTTATAAATTTATTTCGTTCTAGACCCCATTTTATTCATCAATAAAATCCAAAATCAATCCCTCAGCCCACACTCTTTTTTCCCACCAATTTCCTTTTCATTTCACCGAGCCCAGAAGCCCGGCCCCCTTCCAATATTCATAAATCCTCTCTTGTGATGAACCCAAACCAAGTCCTTTATACCCCATATTTTCTTTATCCTAAGCACACCCATTTATTTAATTAATTCAGTCAAAATTCCCTCAGCCATCTCCTTAAGTATGAACCCAAGTCCTAGCCCTAACCCTATTTCTTATATTCCTAAATTATTCCAACCCCAGCCCAAAAACAGCCCGAGTCCATCCTTCTTTCCTCCTCAATACTTCCTTATATTTTCTGGCCCATCTCCTATTCCTTTTATTTATTCATTCCTTGATTTGTTCCTCTTTAGCCAGGGTTTTATTAAAGGAATTTTAACACTTAAACTCGTTCCGGCCCACTCATTATTTTCCCCACATTCTTTTCTTTATTTTCTTAATAACCCCCGGCCCTATGCCCTTAATTTCCCTTTAATCTCTTTCTTTTCTTTGGTCAGAGCCCAGATTTCTTTCTTTAGCTCATTTTTCCTTGGCCCAACGACTTCTCCCCCTCGCTCGGCCCAGTCTCCCCGACCCGACCCGTTTCACCCCAACGTCTCCTTCCCGCTTTTCCCGCCCTCCATCACTCGCAACCCACTTCCCTCGCCGTCGCTCCCGCCCGCGTTACACCCACGACGCACGCCCGAGCTTCCCTCGCGACCGTTTTTCCCACGCGCACCGCGACTCTCGCCAACTGGCCCCGACGACACCCCCTTCACCTATGATCTTTCCCTCTCTCCCTTTCTCCCTGCTACCTCTCTCCCACACGACGACGACCTTCTCGTCGACTCCCTCTTCTCCCCTCACTGCCGCCGCCGACGATCCCCCTCTCTTCCCCTGTTCTGACCTCTTCCTCACTCATCTCTCTCTCTATGTGCCTCTCCTTCTCACTCTCTCTCTCTCCCGATCACTCCCTCTCTCTCTCTGTCTCAACTCTATCTCTCTCTCGAACACTCTCTCTCTCTCTCATTCTTTCCCTCTCTCACCCACTTACACTACTCCCTCCTCTCCTCCAAGTATCTCAGCAGCACACCATTCATTCTCTCCCAAACTCACCACACCGACAACCCCACCTTTAACGCTGACGGGCACTCGCTGCCACATCCGACGTGCCACCGCCTGAGCTACACCGGCGACCTTCAGCTCCTCCGTACATCACTGGTCACCTAAATTCACAGCAGCTCCACCATCAAAAGCTTCGATCACCGCAGACACCCCGATGACGCCGACGAGCCTCACTGCCCGAGCTCACCCGCTGCCGTCGTCGTGCCAGTTCGTCGCGCGTCCGTACTGTACCTCGCTGCCGCGCACCCCCAGGCAAGTTCTTACTTGCTTTCATGCTATTCATTATTAAGTTACAAATCAAAATCGTAGATATAATACATGTTTTGCTTGATGCTAAATATAGCCATTAAACCGTTCGATGCTTGTTCTCATAGTAAAACATTATCCAATTTGACGGAATTAGATATTATTGCTTGGCCCGTAATTGTCGTGGACCTACTGTATAAACTTCGCTGGAAAATTTGATCGTTTAAGATTAAAATGACTACCCCCAAGTTTAACCGTGAAACTGAAATTCTGTTGCATCTGAAAATAGTTAAATTCATCATAAATCATACACATATTAGAATGGTGCGTTCGAGGGCTTAAATCGAAGCTAACTCGACGAACTTTAACCTTATGCTAGTTTCCAGACATTCCTGTACCTAAATCGTGATGATATTTGGATCGGAGTGGGACTCTGGACTGCAGTCCAGAGCGACTCCAATTATTGGTTGCTGTTCCGTAATGGATACCATAGGATTTCCTTAACTCGTAGGTTGCGGAACTCCGCTGCTTATTGTAGGTAACTCTGTTAGCTAGACAACACAATTAGTTTCATCCTGTTTCGTTATCATTTACTATTTAATCTGTAATTTAGAAGATCGGGACACATAACAGTCCCAGCAGAATCAGAATTGACATGTTAATATTAAACAGACTATAACTCCTAACTTACAGACGCGATTGAAGATCCGTTTGTTGCGTTGAAAACCCTAGAATTCATCCAACTGTAGCGTCGCTAAAATCTGATCTCAACTGGGGTTAAAATGCGTTGCGAAACGGACTTCTGATTCTGAAATTGGATTTCCAGCCACGTGCGCTTAAAATGAAATGGTTATAACTATTGATCCTGGAACCCGATTGGCTCGAAACAAAATTAGATGGATAGCTAACTGAACATATTAATTATTACCTGTTTATCATTTCGCTAAATTAAATACATATGTTTCATGATAAATCGTGCAAGTGATAGACTGTTGTTTTTATGATACCTGAGTTGCGTTTCTTATACTGCTCATACATCATATCATACCTATATCATTGTAGTGATAACCTAGTGACATCGTGCATTTACCCAGTGATAGATTTTAGTGATGATTGTGGCAAGTACGTCAGTGTTCGTGTATTCGTGATTAAGTGAAAAGTGATACGTACTTGTGCACAATCAGTGACCCTATATTTCTATTGCATTGTCGACGTCTGTGGGATGCGTGTACGTGTGACTATAAGTGGTATGGGACACTTATGGAAGCGCTTGCACGGGTGTCACAGATAAGGCATCCGACACTGCCATTTATCTTAGGTATTAGTCGGGACGTGCTTGATGGAGGTCCTGCCTCCAGTTCTCACGCAGACTTGTCACGGATCGATTAGTATTTAGGGTGATGGTTAGCGTTTGATGTAGACCACGGGGTGTGGGGTAGTTCAAGTGTGAATTCAACAGAATCTCGGGAGTCCCATGCCGGCTTATATATTTAGGGAGTTATATGGAGATTTACAGGGTATGTGCTATATCACCGTGATACACTCGTTACATGTTGGGCCCGTGGTCCCTTGCCCTTGGGTTCTACCCTTGGGTGGAGGACACTCGCGAGTGGTTGACTCTCACACTTGGACTGACGATAGGCTTATTGACCTGTGCAGTGAGACTTAGAGACTGATAGGGTTACTGTCATTTACATCCCTTATATACTGTGTTGACATACATGACATATCGTTATACTGCTTTACTGTTCCGCTGCATTTATCTCTGCTCATTTATATTCATGCTGTTATTGATTTACTGTTATTCATATCCTTCACCACTGCTAGAATTGTTACTTGATTATATACATTATATTGCTATTGTGTCGCTCTGACGACCTGAGTATGCATGCTCAGTGTGAGGAGAAGATTTAGCCTGGATCAGAACTAGACGTGCTTCACAGACTTCTTGACTCGCCTTCCCGAGTTACTTTCATTGTTCCACTTCAGGTCAGTCTTTACATTGTTCCTTTCAGTTACTGCATTTTCCCATTACCTGCGCATCATTTACTGTTTACCATGAAAAGCTAGAAGCCGAAGTGTGACTACGGCAAGAATTTTCCTTGACCGTAGGAGCATGGCTGGCCTTGTCTACCCCTCGTATTCCGTATTTTGGGAAGCGGGGCGTGACACCTACCCCACAACGCCAGGGA
Organism: Agapanthus africanus; assembly: GCA_030015575.1. Lineage (NCBI taxonomy): Eukaryota > Viridiplantae > Streptophyta > Magnoliopsida > Asparagales > Amaryllidaceae > Agapanthus > Agapanthus africanus. Next base: position 194,633,041 of record JASDDO010000024.1, on the reverse strand, counting down.
TCAAAGCCCTCGCTGAGAGGCAACTGAGCAGCTTCACTGCTCGGTCCATCCTTAGCAGGCCTTGCACGGCCCCTCCAGCGCTAAGGATCGAAGCCCTCACCAAGAGGCAGCCGAGCGGCTACCCTGGTCAGCTATCCCTGGCCGGTAGCTCCCTACCCCACAACGCCAGGGATGAAAGCCCTCGCCAAGAGGCAACTGAGCAGCTCCACTGCTCGGTCCATCTTTGGTAGGCCTCCCACGGCCCCTCCAGCGCCAAGGATCTAAGCCCTTACTAAGAGGCAGTCGAGTGGCTACCCCGCTCGGCTATCCCTGGCTGGTAGCTCTCTACTCCACAACGCCAGAGATCAAAGCCCTCGCCAAGAAGCAGCTGAGCGGCTCCACTGCTCGGTCCATCCTTGGCAGGCCTCCGACGGCCCCTCCAGCGCAGAGAATCTAAGCCCTCACTAAGAGGCAGCCGAGTGGCTACCCCGCTCGGCTATCCCTGGCTGGTAGCTTTCCTACACCCACAACGCCAGGGATCAAAGCCCTCACCAAGAGGCAGCCGAGCGGCTACCCCACTCGGCTATCCCTGGCTGGTAGCATCTCTACCCCACAACACCAGGGATCAAAGCCCTCACCAAAAGGCAGCTGAGCGGTTACCCCGCTCGGCTATCCCTGGCTGGTAGCTTCCCTACCCCACAACGCAAGGGACCAAAGCCCTCACCAAGAGGCAGCCGAGCGGCTACCTCGCTCGGCTATCCCTGGCTGGTAGCTCCCTACCCAACGACGCCAGGGATCAAAGCCCTCGCCAAGAGGCAACGGGCAGCAACCCTTCTCGGCCATCCTTAGGGACCAAAAGCCCTTCGCCAAGAGGCACCGAGTAGTAACTCTGCTCGGCCCATCCTTAGTAGGCCACTTACGGCCCCTCCTGCGCTAAGGATCAAAAGCCCTCGCAAGAGGCAACCGGGCCTGCCCTTGCTCGGTTATCCCTGTCTGGTAGCTCCCTACCCCAACACACCAGGGATCAAAGCCCTCGCCAAGAAGCACTGGACAGCAACCCTGCCCGGCCCGTCCTTAAGGATCAAAAGCCCTCGCAAGAGGCAACCGGGCCCGCCCTTGCTCGGTTATCCCTGGGCGGTAGCTCCCTACCCCAACACACCAGGGATCAAAGCCCTCGCAAGTGGCAACCGGGCCCGCCCTTGCTCGGTTATCCCTAGCTGGTAGTTTCCTACCCCGCAACTCTAGGGATCAAAGCCCTTGCCAAGAGGCAACTGAGCAGATTCACTGCTCGGTCCATCCTTAGCAGGCCTCTTACGGCCCTTCCCGCGTTAAGGATCGAAGCCCTCATCAAGAGACAGCCAAGCAGCTACCATGCTCGACTATCCCTAGCTGGTAGTTCCCTACCTCGCAATGCCAGGGATCAAAGCCCTCTCCAAGAGGCAACTGAGCAGCTTCACTGCTCGGTCCATCCTTAGCAGGCCTCTTACGGCCCCTCCCGCGCTAAGGATCGAAGCCCTCATCAAGAGGCAGCCGAGTGGCTACCCTGCTCGGCTATCCCTGGATGGTAGTTCCCTATCTCACAACGCCGGGGATCAAAGCCCTCTCCAAAAGGCAACTGAGCAGCTCCACTGTTCGGTCCATCCTTGGCAGGCCTCCCATGGCCCCTCCAGCGTAAAGGATCTAAGCCCTCACTAAGAGGCAGCCGAGTGGCTACCCCGCTCGGCTATCCCTGGCTGGTAGCTCTCTACCCCACAACGCCAGGGATCAAAGCCCTCGCCTAGAGGCTGCTGAGCAGCTCCACTGCTCGGTCCATCATTGGCAGGCTCCCACTGCCCCTCCAGCACCGAGGATCTAAGCCCTCACTAAGAGGCAGCCGAGTGGCTACCCCGCTCGGCTATTCCTGGCTGGTAGTTTTCCTACCCCACAACGCCAGGGATCAAAGCACTCACCAAGAGGCAGCCGAGCGGCTACCCCGCTCGGCTATCCCTGGCTGGTAGCTTCCCTACCCCACAACGCCAGGGATCAAAGCCCTCACCAAGAGGCAGCCGAGCGGCTACCCTACTCGGTTATCCCTGGCTGATAGCTTCCCTACCCTACAAGGCCACAACGCCAGGGATCAAAGCTCTCACCAAGAGACAGCCGAGTGGCTACCCCGCTCGGCTATCCCTGGCTGGTAGCTCCCTACCCCACGACGCCAGGGATCAAAGCCCTCGCCAAGAGGCACCGGGCAGCAACTCTGCTCGGTCATCCTTAAGGACCAAAAGCTCTTGCCAAGAGACACCGGGCAGTAACCCTGCTCTGCCCATTTTTAGTACGCCACTTACGGCCTCTCCCGCGCTAAGGATCAAAAGCCCTCGCAAGAGGCAACCGGGCCCGCCCTTGCTCGGTTATCCCTGGCTGGTAGCTCCCTACCCCAACACACCAGGGATCAAAGCCTTCGCCAAGAGGCACCGGGAAGCAACCCTGCCCAGCCCGTCCTTAAGGATCAAAATCCCTCGCAAGAGGCAACCGGGCCCGTACTTGGTCGGTTATCCCTGGCTGGTAGCTCCCTACCCTAACACACCAGGGATCAAAGCCCTCGCAAGAGGCAACCGGGCCCGCCCTTGCTCGGTTATCCCTGGCTGGTAGTTTCCTATCCCGCAACGCCAGGGATCAAAGCCCTCGCCAAGAGGCAACTGAGCAGCTTCACTGCTCGGTCCATTCTTAGCAGGCCTCTTACGGCATCTCCCGCGCTAAGGATCGAAGCCCTCATCAAGAGGCAGCCGAGCGGCCACCCTGCTCGGCTATCCCCGGCTGGTAGTTCCCAACCTCGCAACGCCAGGAATCAAAGCCCTCTCCAAGAGGCAACTGAGCAGCTTCACTGCTCGGTCCATTTTTAGCAGGCCTCTTACGACCCCTCCCGCGCTAAGGATCGAAGCCCTCATCCTGCTCGGCTATCCCCGGCTGGTAGTTCCCTACCTCGCAACGCCAGGGATCAAAGCCCTCTCCAAGAGGCAACTGAGCAGCTCCACTGCTCGGTCCATCCTTGGCAGGCCTCCCACGGCCCCTCCAGCGCCAAGGATCTAAGCCCTCACTAAGAGGCAGCCGAGTGGCTACCCTGCTCGGCTATCCCTGGCTGGTAGCTCTCTACCCCACAACGCCAGGGATCAAAGCCTTCACCAAGAGGCAGCTGAGCAGCTCCACTGCTCGGTCCATCCTTGGCAGGCCTCCCACGGCCCCTCCAGCGCCGAGGATCTAAGCCCCCACTAAGAGGCAGCCGAGTGGCTACCCAGCTCGGCTATCCCTGGCTGGTAACTTCCCTACCCCACAACGCCAGGGATCAAAGCCCTCACCAAGAGGCAGCCGAGCGGCTATCCCGCTCGGCTATCCCTGGCTGAAAGCTTCCCTACCCCACAATGCCAGGGATCAAAGCCCTCACCAAGAGGAAGCCGAGTGGCTACCCCGCTCGGCTATCCCTGGCTGGTAGCTTCCCTACCCCCACAACGCTAGGGATCAAAGCCCTCACCAAGAGGCATCCGAGCGGCTATCCCGCTCGGCTATCCCTGGCTGGTAGCTCCCTACCCCACGACGCCAGGGATCAAAGCCCTCGCCAAGAGGCACCGGGTAGCAACCCTGCTCGGCCATCCTTAAGGACCAAAAGCCCTCGCCAAAAGGCACCGGGCATTAACCCTGCTCGGCCCATCCTTAGTAGGCCACTTACGGCCCCTCCCGCGCTAAGGATCAAAAGCCCTCGCAAGAGGCAACCGGACCCGCCCTTGCTCGGTTATCCCTGTCTGGTAGCTCCCTACCCCAACACACCAGGGATCAAAGTCCTCGCCAAGAGGCGCCGGGCAGCAACCCTGCTCGGCCCGTCCTTAAGGATCAAAAGCCCTCGCAAGAGGCAACCGAGACCGCCCTTGCTCGGTTATCCCTGGCTGGTAGCTTCCTACCCCAACACACCAGGGATCAAAGCCCTCGCAAGAGGCAACCAGGCCCGCCCTTGCTCGGTTATCCCTAGATGGTAGTTTCCTACCCCACAACTCCAGGGATCAAAGCCCTCGCCAAGAGGCAACTGAGCAGCTTCACTGCTCGGTCCATCCTTAGCAGGCCTCTTACGGCCCCTCCCGCGCTAATGATCGAAACCCTCATCAAGAGGCACCCGAGCGGCTACCCTGTTCGGCTATCTCCTGCTGGTAGTTCCCTACCTCACAACGCCAGGGATCAAAGCCCTCTCCAAGAGGCAACTGAGCAGCTTCACTGCTCGGTCTATCCTTAGCAGGCCTCGTACGGTCCCTCCCGAGCTAAGGATCGAAGCCCTCATCAAGAGGCAGCCGAGCGGGTACCCTGCTCGGCTATCCCCGGCTGGTAGTTCCCTACCTCGCAATGTCAGGGATCAAAGCCCTCTCCAAGAGGCAACTGAGCAGCTTCACTGCTCGGTCCATCCTTAGCAGGCCTCTTACGACCCCTCCCGCGCTAAGGACGAAGCCCTCATCAAGAGGCAGCCGAGCGGCTACCATGCTCGGCTATCCCCGGTTGGTAGTTCACTACCCCATGACGCCGAGGATCGAAGCCCTCACCAAGAGGCAGCCCAGCGGCTACCCTGCTCGGCTATCCCCGGCTGGTAGTTCCCTATCTCGCAACGCCAGGGATCAAAGCCCTCGCCAAGAGGCAACTGAGCAGTTTCACTACTCGGTCCATCCTTAGCAGGCCTTGCACGGTCCCTCCAGCGCTAAGGATCGAAGCCCTCTTCGCGAGGCTGCCGAGTTTCTTCTTGCTCGGCGCATCCCCAGCGGGCAGCCTCCTGCCTATCAGACGCTGAGGATCTGAAGCCCTCTTCGCGAGGCCGCCGAGTTTCTTCCTGCTCGGTGCATCCTCAGCGGGCAGCTTCCTGCCCATCAGACGCTGAAGACCCGAAGCCCTCTTCGCGAGGCCGCCGAGTTTCTTCCTGCTCGGCGCATCCCCAGCGGGCAGCCTCCTGCCCATTAGACGCTAAGGATCCGAAGCCCTCCTCGCGAGGCCGCCGAGTTTCTTCCTGCTCGGCGCATCCCCAAAGGGCAGCCTCTTGCCCATCGGACGCTGAGGAATCGAAGCCCTCATCGCGAGGCCGCAGAGTTTCTTCCTGCTCGGCGCATCCTCAGCGGGCAGCCTCCTGCCCATCGGACGCCGAAGACTCGAAGCCCTCTTTGCGAGGCAGCCGAGTTTCTTCCTGCTCGGCGCATCCCCAGCGGGCAACCTCCTGCCCATCAGACGCTGAGGATCCGAAGCCCTCTTCACGAGGCCGCCGAGTTTCTTCCGGCTCGGCACATCCCCAGCGGGCAACCTCCTGCCCATCAGACGCTGAGGATCTGAAGCCCTCTTCGCGAGGCCGCCGAGTTTCTTCCGGCTCGGCGCATCCCCAGCGGGCAGCCTCCTGCCCATCAGACGCTGAGGATCTGAAGCCCTCTTCGCGAGGCCGCCGAGTTTCTTCTTGCTTGGCGCATCCCCAGCGAGCAGCCTCCTGCCCATCGGACGCTGAGGACCCGAAGTCCTCTTCGCGAGGCCGCCGAGTTTCTTCCGGCTCGGTGCATCCCCAGCGGGCAGCCTCCTGCCCATCAGACGCTGAGGATCTGAAGCCCTCTTCGCGAGGCCGCCGAGATCCTTCCTGCTCGGCGCATCCCCAGCAGGTAGCTTCCTACCCTACAAAGACACGGATTCAAGACCCGTCGATTAACTCATACTCAATGCGCGATCAGCGCCTCAACTCCGGTAAAGGGAGGATACCGACCTTCCCACACTCGTCCTTCGTTCGACTCATACTCGATGCGCGACAACAAGAACGCCGTGTCGTCCCCGGACAATCCACCACAAGGAATTACCAGCACCAAGCCGCACAGAGAGAACCAAGCAGTCTACTCTCGACCCGACCCACAAAATAGATTGGAACGAGAGTCGGGGGTTAATGATGATGCTCAATAACGGTAATTCCTTAGATCGTGACACGTGGCGGATGACGTGTCACATGCATAAGCCAGTTAGGCCCCTGAGGGCCACAGAGGGGGAACCAGTGTGCTACAGTGGGGGATTCCCTCAAACCTTGTCTCCGAGGTTGCACCCCACTCCTCGCCCCCGAGCACCTCAGCAGCCAAGCCAAGTGTCCCTTTGCTCTACTCCGAGCTATCACAGGCCCGAGCCTCCTCGGCCCTCACAGCTCTTCTCCGGGCTACCGTAGAACCAAGATATCTCGGCTCTCCCGCTCGTCCGCGAGCTCTCCCGCCGAGGTCATCTTTCTCGGTCTCATCGACCGACCGACGGCACCGCTCACAGGCACAACCGCTATCCCGCGAATCTCTCCATACGCGAGATATCTGCCGGCCACATCCCACGTTCCACGCCATCACGATCCCCCATTAACGAGCCTGTCTCGCCATTAATGGGAGATCCCGCTCATCACGCGGGCGTGACGTTGGGAGCGTAATTGCCGGCATGGTTCTCACGCCTGCTCTGCCTGCTGCCACCGCTATTTAAACCCCTTCTTCAGACGGTTCAAGTAAGCCATTTTTACTTCACTAAGCCGTTACTCTGCTCGGATTTGCTCTCTAACTTGACCGTCGGAGGGTCCTCGGTGGTACAACCACCCCGGGATTTCCTTGAAGGTAGCTCGGCGACAACCAAGCTCAAACCCATTGAGATCCACACACTTCAGCAGCCAGCCTCCAGATCCAATATCAGCCATCCATCGCCGCCATCAGCAGATCAACGGAAGGTAACATCTTGGCGCGATCCAGGTCGCGTCACCCGCAGTGATGTACTCATATTTTAACTTGAAATATTTCATACCAGTGCAAATGGAAAGATTTTACCCTATCTCTTAAATAAATAAATCACCATTTGTCATTCGTAACCTAACTAGGCATTTTTAAAATTAAGAAAAAGGAAAAGGCAAGGGATGAAACACAAAAATAGTGACGAACTGTACCTATTACTTGTACCTACTAAATTCTTGAGTGCAACATCCATAGAATCGTAAAGATGAAAATACCAAAGAGCTAGGAGACAACAAAGTATTTATAGTAATAGTGCTCAGTTCCTTATTTCAAAGAAAAAAAATAGTAATTAGTTCCAAATATACATTAATAAGAATTAATAAATATGGTAGGTATGTGAGGTAGAAAATTAGTTTTTGATGGTGAAGTGGGCAGCCCTTGAAACCAATACTTGATTAGAAATAAAAATAAATTTTAAAGTTCAACTCAGAGATATTGCATATAGCATTATTAAATGAAATCATCAATGCCTTTTTATTTTCTGAAATCACATCAATTCCTTTTTACGCCCATCTGTTTAGAAAAGTTAACAAAGATACAAATTAGCATCTCAAATTTCTCCAAGAAAGTAAGAAAAGATCCCCAGAAACTAATTAATCATGTCTATGATAATTTCAAACTATCTTTCAAAGGTTAATATATTTTTCCCATTGCTTTTGAAAGCTAAGAAATTGTATAATATTAAATGGGTATTAATCATACATTACCAAATCATATATCATGCCAAAAAAAATGTCATTATTACTAATGGACAACTTAAAATCTAGGGCTACAATGTCAACACAAATATATATAATATAAAATAAATACATGAAAGAAACATCAAATGATCCTGCTTCCTGCTCACGGCACAATCTGGCAATAAAAGCTTGGCAGTTATAATTAGAAAGAAATCAAGAAAACAACCTTGAGATTTTAAATTTCCAGAACTTTGAACTTTTGGAGAAAGAAAACAAAACATTAGCATCTTTCTTATGATTATCACATACAGAAAACAAAATGTTCAATCTGTAGGAGAGGTTGCATGTGATCAACATTTGCCAACTGGCTAATGAGCAGATGATATGCAACTTTCATGCCTCTAGTTCTCTTGGCCAAGATACAATTTGGTCCCACAAATAAAAGAGTTTAAAACCAAATTATTACAAGAGCTCAATTTTTTTTATCAATGGGTAGCCTTCAAGAACTTAAATGCACCATATATGACTAATTTTGGTGGGGACAAGGCTCCGAATCTTGAAAAGGCATAACACGAGGCGGGCGACCCATCATAAGTAAAGCGAAAGGTAAGCTTCATAAACATACAGGGAAAAAAAGAAACAATTTAACTACGATGCGATATGGATTGAATGTGCATGATAAAGATACGAAAAAAGAAACATAGCATAATGTTATTTGCAAGTCGAAAGTACCAGACACATCAGTATATAAAATAAGAAATTGCAAGGATATTACAAGGATATAGAAGTAAATATGTGTATATCAATTTATTAAGATCCTTGGAGTAGGCAGAAATGTCAAAAAGCTCAAAAGTTGAAGAATTGAATAGGTTATACACTGAAGTGTACACTTCAATGCTCAAAAATCGCAACATGAGCTACACAACATTAAACATCACAAGGAAATAGTTCGAATTTTATGTATTTGAGCAACAAATTTTCACCAATATGTGCGCATCAAAGCGCACCAAAGTGGGCTTCATAATTAAACATTGCTCTAAACTATCGGGCGAAAATAAAACTTTTGACTTTGTAATAAATGCACAGTACAGATTAGAGAAGCTTGGATGTTTGCATGCTTCAAGATTAATGGTTATGCTCCAAGATGCATCATGTATTTCAATATATGCTGTATAATGAGGTTTTATTGCAAAGATGTGATTAACGAAATCTGCTAAATTTCTTAAATTTTTACAGATATGTACACTAGTAGGGTTGAAAGAGACCATGAGATCATTATAATGCTTTCTGATCGAGCCTCTCATTCCAATTCAAGCACCGAATAAGGCTTCGGAACCAATCACCGGTTTGATCTGATTTGTTAACAGTTGGGAGCGGGTGCTGACTCATTGAAATGCGAACAGAGTCTCCTCTAGAGAGCTGCTGCCTTCTTTTGCTGTCAAATGAAACCCATGCATTACTCCTTGTATCATGAGGAATCTGTTGACGCCATCATCATGGTAATGTATATGTCAAAAGGAGCATGATTAATTGCGCAAGACAAGAAAATATGAGAAGTGCTAAGTTATCATAGAAGCTTGAGATGCATAAATTTTCTTTGGTAATCAGGGTCTAAAGCGTCACTGTTACCTACAATAATATTTACAGGGGAATGCATTTTAAAAGCGATGTGAGCTACATCTATAATCGATTCACGTTGTCAAGTCTCTTTAAATGAAATTATCACCAATAAGAATGATGCCATGTAAGCATCATTGTAGATATACGCTATAGAGCCCTTTTTCACTGTCAAGCCTTGATAAGCAATTTCAAAATGGCTTTACAAGTTTGGCTGAAGTATGTTAAATGAATGCGAAGATCATATAAATATCTCTGCAATTCCCACAAAATAAAGGCTATAATGCTTTCCTATAAATTTTCATGGCAATAATGTTGACTATAATGCTTTCCAATAGAGCCCTTTTCCCTGTCAAGCCTTCACTAAGCAATTTCAAAATGGATCTACAAGTTTGGCTACAGTATGGTAAAGCGAATGCGAAGATCATAGCAAATATCTCTGCAGTTTTCACAATATGTAGACTATAATGCTTTCCTATAAATTTTCATGCCAAAAAAAAATTAAGCACCCAGTTTGTGTCCATCTCAAGTGCCATGATCATGAAATGTAGGTGAACTGAAATCCATTTCAGTCCATTTGTTCGCTGAATAGATCAGTGATTTGGTTTCCTCTAACTAGTGGCATTCAATGTAAATCGATAAGTTTATTGAAAAGCAAGGATAACGGATTGCCCCATTTTTTTGGTTGAAGCTCTAGAAAAACTCTTTAAAGTTTTTCACCTTGAGGTTAGAGCATGTATTACCCCCTCTAACCTTTTAAGGGCGGTTATACACAGATAAAAGATATTCATACATGCACTCATGATATAAGCAAGCGCTTGAATTCTAACTAATAGCATATTAAGTAAATAATACACTTAATTCCAAAAAAACCCAAACCTTTTAGCTATAAACTATGAGAAACCCCCAAAAACTTTTCAAATACACAAGTAACTAACACAAAACTTTCAAAAGCTACAAAAAAAACTACCATAAATAAGGTGCTACATCATCAATAAATTGCACGAAATTGCCAAAAAAAAATTGAATTTTTTTTGTGTACCATGGCAGTTTCTCGTAATTTAGAAAGTTTCTAGGGGTTTCTAGTAGTTAAGCTAACAGGCTTGGTTTTTTTTGTTGGAATTAAGCCTAAATGATAAACAGTGTTGTAGCAATATAAAAATTTCATTTGAACTCGTCTACGCACTCACAAAGGTGCACAGAAAAATTTAAAAGATGATATTTGCAGCTTGTCCAGCTGATAAATGACTGACAAATGTCCGGTTGATTAATATATAAGACGAAGAAAAAAAAAAGTAAGCTACAGCATAATTAAAACATTTATCCCAAATCTTTCAGGTTTGAAAATATGAAACTTTTTTCTCCATCAGAAATGTTTAGGGCCATCTTATCTGATAAGTTAATAACTATTATATCTCCTTCGACCACCTCAATCCATGCTTGTTTAAATGTGTCCTAATTCTCGCTGATTAACTACCATATATCTGTTTACACTTTACACCAAAATTCAGACTCTAAATTGTTGCAGATATATCAGTCTCCATTACCCATGTACAAACAACTTCGATCAGTTCTTCCTCGTTCGATAAAAGCTGTTATTACTCATTAATTCACTTGCTTCTTATCCATCTTTTAGCATAATAAGAAAAAAAGATGCCAGAAAAAAGTTCATTTTTGACAATACAAATAATGCACATGTAGAAGCAGACGGTTATTCTTTTGAACTGATTAAAATCTATTTGCTAACATTTTCATGCGGTCGAAAAAATATATAAATGCAGTTTCAAGGTAATGACAAGACACCAGTACTCAGAATGATGTATTTAAGATCAGAGTAGAAAATAAAGGAAACTAAAGATGAGAAAATCCACCTTTAGCTCAAGCCTTGCAGAATCAGGAAGTATCACAGGTCTAAATGAGAGTGAATGCGGACAGATTGGTGTAAACAACATGCATGGAACATTTGGATGCACCTGCAAGTATCGACAAACATTCACATAAAGTACTCTGTAGTGTATAATATCCATTTTGTACACTGCATCGATATTAATGAGTGAAGCTAAGAAATTGCAACTATTAACATAGCACGTACAATTAATAAAAAAATCTTTAACAAACAGAGAATAATAACAATGCTGGAATCAAATTGCTTGGAAGGAGCTCTAATTTCCAACAGAGATGCTAAAGCGGGCACTGTGAAAGAGAGTTTCAAATACTTCAATAATCCAGGAAGTGGTCCAAAATGAACTTAGAAGGAAAAAAAAACAAGGATGATTGGGTCCAGCTTCCCTGGGCCCAAAAAGCAAGAGAAAATTCCCTGGGCCCGAAAAACTTGTGAAAAACTCCCTGAGCCCAAAAGGCAATAGGTTTAAGTCCCTCAAATACAACCAACCGCTTTTTTATTTTCAATATTCCTATGCTACCCTTGCAAGTTTATGGCTCAAATAACTACTACATTTAGCATATAACTTTTATATATATAAGTTTCCTCTACATTTGTCCTATAACTACTACATAAAAAAGAGTGGCAATAGTTATCTGCTAAATGTAGTAGTTATGATAAATATAGGAGTTATTTGATAAACGTAGTAGACGTCTGCCAAAAGATTCCAAGGGTAACATAGGAATATTGAAATATAAAAAGTGGTTGGTTGTACTTAAGGGAGTTGGCCTATTTCTTTTTTAGCCCAGGGAGTTCTTCACAAGTTTTTTTGGGCCCATGCAGTTTTCCCTATAGCTTTTTGGGCCCAGGGAGCTAGACCCAATTTTCCAAACCCCCCACCCTCACCGCAAAAAAAAATCTAGTTTGAAGCATATTATTCCAGTTACAGCAGACAAATCCTCATACCCGCAAGCTACTAAATATGGATGAGAATTTATTTTGCATGAGAGGAACATAAAATGTACAGGCTACGAGGTTATGTTGAGATGAATGATAAAAAAATTCATATCAGGACACTCACTAACAAAGTCATATTGGCCAGTAAAAATAAGTGGTTTTCATGCAAAGACCCAAAATTTCAGCGGCAATATATGCAATTACTTCACTCATTAAGAAGTATGAAGTAAGAACATGATCTGGTTATATAAACTCAATCGAAGAAACCATATACACTAACCATTGAGCCACCTGCAGCTGTTGAGTATGCCGTACTTCCAGTGGGAGTGGCTACTATAACTCCATCACCTTGCACCTGGATGCAATTGATTATTAGAGACCAAGTAATAGCAATTCCAATATAGAAACTAGAAAGGAAAGGATCAAGGAACAGATGTATGTATATGCAAGATAGCCCCCGAGGGCATGTCCACCAGCTTACATGTATACAGTACACATCTCACATAGCATCCATCGGTCAAAAATCAAAAAATCATTGTTATTTCTCTATATAGATCGAAAAGTTCCAACTTAACGGCTGTTTGATAATTGGTAGAATATGAGAGAATAATAAATATATCAACATTACGAGACAGCTTTCTAATAACAGAACATCATAATTTATCAACAAGCACATGAGAAAAGAACACATAAATACATATAAATGGATATATTAAAGCATCACTATAAGGACATATCTTATATGTAATAGCAACAAAAAATAATAATAATGCCCTTCTCCCAAACCTTTAGGATCCGCTATATAAATCGTTTTCTTCCATTCAGCTCTGTTAATGACTTTCTCCTTATATGAATCAACTGCCATTGTCATATGATTCATATCCCTTTTAATTGCATCTATCCATATTTGGTTGAGGCCAACCTTTACTCTTTGCACTCGCACTAATATAATCCTATCAATCCTGAGCATGCACACTTATGCACCTTTTGGGGGTATATATAACCAATTTTGGGGGTATATATAACCAAGGAAGGTAAATGTATGGGTTAACATTCAAAAGAACCAACAAACAAATTTACTTATACTCCACTTGAAACACACATAATATGATTTAATCACGCATGCACACACTCACACACAAATCATTTAACAAAGTTACAAAAAGAATCCCTTGCAGAGCTTCGAGCTTATAGCAAGCTGGTACGACTAAGCTGGGATCCCAAGTGTTTACACAGGGCCAACTTTGTAATTTTGTCTACATTTCAAAATAAGTTTCATTCTTTTGAAACTAATGGTAGAGAACATGTGTATGATTGTGTGGGGTTTTATGGTACAAATATTAAACCTACAACATTTTACTATTGCGTATTAAAACCTCTGTTGTGCGCGACTGGGGTATATGGATGTGAACTCTAAATGTAAAACAAATCTTTTCACCACTGGTTTTACTTTAGGGCACATACACCTCTAGCATTCAATACTCCATGGGCGCCAACACATTAAAAATTGTCCCCAACGGTTATAAGGAAATTAACTGGCATGGAATCTCAATGTGTAGAAATGTCCAAAACTTTAAATATTGATTGGCTATGTAATCGATACCGAACTCTTTGTCGAGTTTATACCATGCCCTTTGAGATAACTCCATACCAAGCCAATTAACAAGCTCATGGTGAAGTTAAAAGTTTTGTTAAAGCTCGACTCATTTAGACTATAAGACAAGTCAGCATATGGTCTCTAGCTTTTCAAGATCATATGCTTCCCTGATCCTGAGGTTAGCATGAAATTTATTTTCTAGGAGGCCTAGGACAACAACGACAACGACAACCGAGCCTTTTATCCCAAGCATATGGGGCTACATGAACCATCATGAGAATCACGCCTGGTCAAGCACATGAATCCTCCGCCTCCACTCACTCATATCGAACAATATACTTTCATTAAGTCCTTTGGCATCCATATCTTTTCGTACCGCCTTCATCCACATTTTATTTTGGTCTCCCTTTTGCTCTTTTGACTTGGCCTAAATCGAGAATACCCATTCGTCGAACCGGTGCTCCATAGGTCTACGTCGCACATAACCAAACCATCTTAGACGGTTTTCCCGCATCTTTTCCTCCACAGGTGCTACACCAGTTTTTGCATGAATATCCTCATTTCACACCTTATATTTTCTAATGTTACCACACATCCAACGAAGCATGCATATCTCCGCTACATGCATCTTATGTGCGCGATGTTTCTTAAAAGCGCAGCATTCTGTACCATATAATAAGGCATGCCGAATAACGCTTCGATAAAACTTCCCTTTCAACCTTAACAGAAAGTTACGATAGCACAAGATCCCCGTTGCACCCCTCCATTTCAACCAACCAACCAACCAACCAATCTAGGAGGCCTAGGACAATTACTCATAAAAGCAATGACTATGAAGATATGAATAATGCCAAACTAACGGCGACAAGTGGTTAGACTTTCATTGAAATATTAAGTGCATACATGGTGGGAGAGGCAAATAAAATGGAGAGAAAATAGAGGAACATCATATCTTTGTGAACACAAATAGTTCTAGCATAAAGCAGAATGACCAACAAGTGTAATCAACCCAGATGTTTACTTTGGTTATAAGGTGGTCATGTTCATAACATTCGATCTTGGATAGGTAGGGATTAGAACCACGATCTACGACAACTTCATTCAGCACATCAAATACTTTCCCGGGCATTGCTTTTCCATTTCGGAAAACTGCACAGTGCAATCGCATTCGGAGAGTAATATAAACCCCATCTATTGTGTTGTTACCATGAATCACATCCCTCAAATCTTTCATATATTCATCAAACTGCACAATACATTATAAAAACAGGCTTCAGAATATTTACACATCCTCAGGAACTAATGTTCACAAGTTTAGATCGTAACATACATAATGTGATGTAAGAAATCCAAGAGAACCAAGATTGAAGGAAACCACAGGAGGAACTGCACTTCTGAACAAATTTGATGCATGCAGAATTACACCATCACCTCCCAAACATGCCACAAGGTCAACTCTCTCATGAAGGTCACTGTATTACACAAACATTTTAGCAGTAAGTAACAAACCTGAGATGGAACCAAAATTTTCAATTGATTTCTATCAGTTCTATGAACTGTAATACCTGGTATCTTGAATATAAAAGGTTTGGACAAAGCCAAAACCTGGAATCCTTGCCAGTATATCGTGTACATCAGGTTCTACAAGGACATTCATGTTCTCTTGATAATGCAGAAAAGATGCTACCTACATATACAGAACGAGCACTAAAATAGCTGAAACAAGAAAGAAAATATGAATTATGAATTAGACAAGGGACAATTACCATTTCTTAGTAGTGCAGTTAAGATGGTACTATAGTTGAAGGTTTCGGTTATACTTAAACATTACATCGCATACCATTTGTAAACAAGAATTAAATTGGGAATATTGCATATTGCGCCACAACGATATCAAATTTTATGTCAGAAAACTGTTTGTCTATTTGTAAACAGTAACTGAATAATAAAATTGGGAATGATGCATGCAACAACAGATGCCAGATTCATTATATAACTAGAAACCTTGAAGATTTACATTCCAGTTTCATTATCATAGTGGTGTGCTAATAACAAGCAAGCCTTGCCATTTTCTTTACAAAAATTTGATAAAAAATATAAAATCATCAGCTACAAAATACCTAACACAATTTACTGGATATGAACTGAGGGACCTAGCACATTATTTCTTAGCAACCACCAATTTTAGTAACTACTGCATTGCTTGATCTGAACATGATCATGCAATCAAGTGCTAATATAAATGACCGCTCTGGCTAATTGATTACCAAAATGGAATGAAACACATATTTGCAATTTATTTTGAAAACTCTAGACTGGGCAAACTAAGACCTAAAGATTACAAGAAAGTGGATTCAGCTGTTATCACATTTCGTAAGATGCTATGATGTTTACTATTTCCCTTTCAGTGAGGTAAAAATAACCATCAAGCCTTATCCTATAGCCAGTATTCTTATCATGTATTATTGTCTGATTAGTCCAATAGAACTCGAACAGGTTTTCATCATCAGAAATTATGCTGTTGGATTAGTCATATTACAAATCTGTGTAAGCTATTACCATGTGAAATGAAACCTAACTGGAACAAAGTAAAATTACAAAGTCAGCATTTCTACCTCTTTAGCTTCTTCCAGAAGCTCATCCCCCAACTTTTTCAGTAATAGAACAGTCTTTGGAGGAGATTTCCACATAAGCATCTGCTGCTGGGTACTTGGATGGGTGAAAGCGAGGATTCTGTTACCTTTTCCCTGGTGCAAGAGAAGCCATCAGTACGGACCAAAAACATTTCTGCTTTCTTTCTTGATTGAACCCTGACTACACCAGTTGTAGAAGCACACATATCTCCTTCTACAGCGTCCAAAACCCCGACAGCACCAGTGGAAACTTTACCATTGTCCATTTTGTTTTTGGCTTTGATGCTTGGTAAAGCTTGTTTGCTCAGGTTATTATTCACGCTGTAAGAATCCTTTGGCTCAATTGTGATTGTATAATTTTCCGCTGCAGGATAGCTGTTCACGCTGAGTCCATAAGATACAGAGCCATTGCTCACTCTAGAAGCACTGGTTCTTGTATTGACATCCTTCTCATCAGAAACCCCATTTGAGCTTTCTTGCTGCATCCTCTCTGACAACTGTGTATAGACAATAGTTCCATTGTCCTCAACAGGTAATCTCTGTATATCACTTGAATTATGCAATATTTTAGACTTCTGTTGAGATCTAACATATGAAACAGGTGAAATTTTCTTGCTTTGAAAATATATTCTCATTTCCATTTTGGAGAAAAAATCGCATGCTGGAAACTGTGCCTTCAATGGATCACTTTCCAAAGTGAGGTTTGCAATACTTTTTACCTGGATACTATCAGGTCCGTCACTTGACGTGGAATCACTTACTGGGTTAAGTTTATGTTCCACCTTCCCATTTTGAACAGGAGGACTTTCACAAACATTGTTAGCTGAATCCAACTTGGGACTTGAATCAATGTCAACGTCTAAATGTGTACCTACCTCTAACTCCGGAGGGATAAGAGAATCCTCGTCTTTGCTTGATGGCTTGCCATTAGAACTTAGAGGATGGTTCAAACTAAATTTCACTGACGAGCGTGTAATGTATTGCCTCCACCTTGAAACCATGGCAGAAGTTCTATCGACTCCTTGACTATGAAGATAAAGTGGTCTTCTGTTAGGATCTGAAACTAACAAAGCAAACTGCTCAACCTGCTCCATAGAAGGAGCAGTTCCAACTTCAACTGGTAAGTTCAAGACCTCGATCTTCCTGCATGAAACAGCTTGCTCAATGGCATGCTGATAATATCCGTCTTTGACAACTTCCTCTCTAAGATCTACAATAGTTTTAAATCCCTTCTCTATTAACCAATTCAAACCTTCATCTGTCACCTGACCTCCCCTCCAAAATGCCATTTCCTCATCTTCTTTCTTTGAGGAGAAGTAAACCGGGCCCCAATTTGTGAATATTGTTGGGCACGGGTACGCATCTGCACGTGAAAAGCCGGCATCATACAAGCATTCTTAAGCCTCTGCAGCCGCCTCAAGATATTAATGCTTCGATCTTCGAATGGCGGCAAATAGCTCAAGAGAGCAACATGTAAACTTTCACAGCACCTTTTCATTTCTCTTCTGAAAAGTGCAAGAGGTGGGAGTTTCTCGTCTAGCATACTTAAATCTGAGACTTGAAATGACTTGACAAACGACAATCGCCCAGAAAGGACATCTTCCCTGCCTCGGTTCAGTATCGCCACCATACAACCAAGGACTGCAACTACCTTCTCTTCTAATTGCGGCATATCTTCAGAGGTTGTATTGTAAGAAATGGTGCATTCTCCAGTCTCAGGATTGCATAGAGTTTCCATTATAACTGTATGGAGTTGCTCTGCAGCTCTAAAGATTCTACAGTATGCCTCAACTTCTGCAATGTCGCCAGGAAAAGGACCAACCCATAGAAGTTGTGATAGATCATTGGTCTGAAGGGACTATATGAATCGCGGGAGGGGGGGGGATCACTAGTTAGTTTGTAAGTTAAGAATCAAAGTAGAGATAAATTTAAATTTGCTTTAAATGCAAAGTTAGTAGGGCAGCAATTTGATCAAACAATCAGGCAGCGAGAGGAAGAAAAGACAACTCGATGTTTCTACATATTAAAGTAAGAAATAAGTACCAATAACATCTGCAACAGAGTTGAAAGCGGTATTCATCAGTGCAATTGAGAACCATTCAGTAAACAACTTGTGTGTGTGTGTGTGTGTTTGTTTATTGGAGAATGGGGATCTTCACAAAGAAAGATAGGTGAGAAATAATAGACGAGTCTCGCCTCATGCAGGCGTCATTCAGTAACAATGTTCAAATGGTTAGGAAAGCAGGACTCATGAAGTCAAATATGTTGCCCAGCAAAAAAAAAACACAAACAAACCTGTATTTACTTCCTGATATTGATGGGCAAATTAAATTTTCTTTATGCGTGCCAGACACAATATACTTCGTTATGTCACCGAACATTGTTTCAAAATGGGTTATGAGAACACGATGTGTGACCACAATTACAATGTCGGCTGGGAATGTCTCCCATAAAGTACAAATTGAACATCGTTTTATTGCTTGTTTGGGTATTTAGAAAGGAGAGCATCATCTCTCTAATTATTCTATTCAAGATTTCGCCAACTTAATAGATTTTAATAAACGAGTTTACTTGGTTTAATATATTTATAAGGTTGGGCCCATGAGGGACCTATCCCCACTAAATAAGTAGGGTCGATACACTCTTCCCTCCTTGTCACAACCGCCTAGCCCTCCCAAGTCCCAACTCTCCTCGCCCCCTCTCCCTACTTTGCATTAAATATTGAACTAGACCCTCGAATATAATATGTACATAATCATGGAAGTATTCATACTCAGACCCAAAATCATCAAACAACAATCATGTTCCTCCATGAAATTTGTTTAAGGTATGTCCAGATATAGGAGTGTATTCAAGCTTATTACATTATATAGATTTCTCATGGAGCCCAAAATCGTTAATGCATGCTTCTATTCAAATAATCATAACAGCAAGCAAAGATTCAAGAAAAAGAAAGTGAAACCCTCACCTGAGAGTCCAAGCCAATTGGAGAAGAGAAGAAGCTGGATAGGCCAGCTAGAGCAACGCCAGCAGCCGCAGACCTCATCGGAACCCTGACCCTAACCCTAACCTTAACCCACCATTTCTTGGAGCAGCCGATTCTGTCGCCGGCGGCGATCGAGATCTTCAGGGGGGCGTGGGCCCCACAAGCCCCCAGCATCCTCTCTTTGATCCAAGATCAGAACGGTTTGGCTCCTGAAGTGGATAAAGAACGGGGTGCCATCAATTTGAGCCACGGAATTTGAGGACTGAAGATGGTGACCCACGCTTAATTGGCCGCCATGGATTTTATGTACTTGGAGCATGAAGAGATGCATTTTGTGTTTTGTTTGGGGGATAAAAGTGGATTCTTTTTTGGGATTTTTCTTCAGTGCTGAAAACGAAGAGGTTATGTGTCCGTATTATTTTGAGGTGACATGGGAGTGGGCCCAGCCCATATATGAACCTTTTAAGCCAGCCCATCATGGTTTGAAAATATCCAGCAATCCCGACCGGATGTCATCCGGAAAATGGTAGTCGGAGTTCATAGACTGATACCGTCTTGTATCGAGTAGTATTGGGTTTACCATTGATGGGGGATTCAGTATTAAGGTTTAAATTCCCAGTTCTTGAAAAATACTATTTCTTGTTATAAACTCTAATATTCCCGACCAAAGATGGTCGTCGATACGGCTGAGATAGTCAATTTCAATCCCAATTCCGAGGCTGAAATTGTCAATTCCAATCCCAAAAATGAGTGTCTGATACCAATCCTGATACCTATATTTATAACCATGCTGTAATCATTCCTATTTTTCTATTTGGCCTCATTTTTCAGGTTAATATCATTAAATACAAGAAAATTATATACTGTTTTTCAGTACCGTGAAAAACTTTCTAATAAAAAGATTTCATATTGATAGTGTGTATTTTTTTTTCACAAAACAACCATTTACAAATTCAATTAATGCCATTATGTAACAGATGAACAATATATTTTACTGAAAACAGGCATCTAACTTCTAACTATCTATCTAATATAATCTAATCTATCTAACTATCTAATATAACTAAAATTATAAGAAAGTTGGGTAGCGAGGGTAAATTTTCACTTCTTTTCGCTAATATTATAAATTCAAATAATTTATTTTCAGATAAACATGGTCAGGAAATAGCTCGATTACGTCGGACATGAGTTAACGCAACCTTCCATTTTTACAGCTTCTAGACTTGGGCTTAATTTACTTAGACTCATGCTTGATTTTCCTCACATGTACTTAGACTCATGCTTGATTTTCCTCACATGTACTTACATTATTACATTTAAATTTTTTCAAAGAAGGAAATGCACATAAAGAAATCTCTCCATTGTTACCACTTGCCAAAAGCTAAAAAATAAAATTGCCTTCAGCCAAAACAAATGCAATATTAATAAATAACATAGTCTATGCGAACATATTTTGTAATATAGGATCAAGAGACCTAGAAGCACTAAATTGGTTGAATGAGTATCAGATATTTAGAACTTTAGAACTGAACATGTGGTGGCTTATATGTAGGTACGTGTAAAGGCTTACATTTTGATGCCATAGATCGATATCATAGTAACGTGCTTTATTAACAGGTGTGGAGTCTAATTTCTTTTAGTAAGTTCTCCACATAATCTGTGTACATGTTTTAGCGATGGTTTATATGTTTCTTCTCTTAGAAATGCTCTTTATCGTTAGTTTATATCTTTCTTCTCTTATAAACTGATGAGGCTCATAAGTAGAAATTCCTCAGATCACGACACGTGGCGGATGATGTGTCGCCCCCATAGCCTGTTAGATTCCTGGAGAGCTACGAAGCTGGAGTAAGTATGATACTTCAGGGACTTACCTTGGTACCTCGTCTCCGAGGTTGTACCCAACCTTTTTGAGACCTCCCCGGAGCACCTTCCTTGCGCGCCTAACAGCCAGTCAACAGCTCGCTCCCGAGCAATCCTATAGCCGAGCTTTCACAGCCTCCTTGCTCGTCCCTGAGCTATCCACCAAGCTGAGCTTCCTCAACTTCCATTATCAACTAAGAGCACGGAACCCGAGCGCCCTCGTAACGGCTCCGTGTATCTCGCTAAAGCGAGATTTGCGCCGCCCCACGTCCCGTGTCCCACGCTGGCGCGTCTCCCCATTAATGAGCGTGTCCCGCTATTAATGAACGTATCCCGCCATCAACGCGAACGTGACGCAGGGGAGTAACGGATGGAGAGAATCTCGCGCCGGTTCGTTCCATGCGACCGCTGTATAAACCCTCTCCTCCAGACGATTTAGGTAACTCGAACCTATTCCAATACGCCGCTACCCTATCATTATTCCTCGGTACTTACTTGATTGTCGGAGGGTGCTATGGTGGTTTCCCATCACGGGACTTCCCTTACAGGTAGCTCGGCGTCAACGGCAACCGACAACCCATTGAGATCCATGCATTCAACATTCACACCAAATCTCAACCGTTCAGCACTGCTAACAGCACAATCGATGGAGGAAAATATCTGAGGGAGACTCCGAGCTCTATTAGTTGGCGCCGTTTGTGAGAATCGAGAGGCTTCTCCACACAAAAAGTTGATCTTCCACCTTCGATTTAATGGTAAGCGATAACCGCGACGAGCCCAGCATGAGCCACCCCATCCTCCATAACGGAGGCGGGAGAGGTCCTACTCTTCCTCCTAACGTTATTAACACCTTATCCGCTCGGATCGATAGGCTCACCGCGATGGTGGACACGCTCGCCCGCGTTCAAACGGCCGGCCATACCCGCCAAACCGCGGTTCTCACCCCCTGAAATGACGACGTACGCAGGAACCCGGAAAGGGCACGCTCAGGCCCTCGACCTCACTCACGCTCATCTTGACGTCACTGAACACTGGCGCGCTGATTCCGACAGTCATGACCCATATGAGGGGAATGATTCCATGACCTGTTGGGCGCCGGACAGCTCAACACCCAAATCTCAGGGGAGACCAGGTTATCACTTCAACGCCCGCCGTGCTCTCTCGCCCCCATGAAGAGGTGTCGGTCAGATCGCCTGATTTCAGGAAAGACCCACGTCGCCACTTCTGTCGAGGCCACGCATATAGCGAACGTCGGGACTACCCACGAAGGGTCTATGTTCATCTTAGAAAACTGCATTTTAATACCCTCATTCATGATCTATTTTGTTATTTATCGGTACTTTTAACCCGTGTCTGCTCAGTAATTACAGATTACAGATGTTCGTGGTAAAATACTGGAAACACATTCAAAATCACGGATATAACGTTTGGGAGCCGACACTGCAGACAGAACAGAAAACCAACCGATATCCAAAGAGCTTTTGCAAAATAAATGTGTGCATACAATTTTGGTCCAACACATACAAGTGTACACATGCTCTTTGGCACATGGACCATATGGGGGCTGCCCTTACACAAATCATGCAAGTAGGCACATGTATGGTGTGATGGGCATTCAATGCATAAAGTTTTGATATGATACTTTGCATCAAGTTTCCCTCCAATTCTCTGCATGCAAACCAGATTTCAACTGATAAAATAAGCTGCACCAGAGTGATGTTGGAGAGCACACATGACCACCACATCAATACGAGACCCTAAGCTTGGATTGGGACCGGCCACACCCCCATAAAAATCGACGAGCTTGGCCCCCTGCCTCCAATGAGCCCCAATCTTTTATGGGCCCTCCCTTGCTGCCAAGTCATCTTAATTTTATTGCTGGTTTATTTTTCTTTTGAGCCTATAAAAGCAGAACCAATGAGCAAGGGATGGGGGTCTCATATGCACATATTATACCTCATGTTGTTTTAGTTTGTTTTTGTTTAGGTTGAGGGTGAATATGCTTCATCATTGGTTTCTTCTTCTTCTTCTCTCTTGAAGCTTTCTTTGGAGAGCTTCATTAAGGAGGTTGAACAAGCAACCAAAATCTTGTATCTCTTTTCTTAAGTGTTAATAATATTATTATTTCTTTTCCTTACTTGCTTTGTTTTCCTTTTATTCATCATGCTTAAGTAATCTTCTTGGTGGTGCTAATGGTAAGGAAGTAAAATGATAGGCTTTGCCGCCTCCTCCTCCTATTTATGTTTAATGTGCTTATTTATATGATTCTAACTTAAATATTTCTTATGTTTTGATGTGATATGGTATTTTGACACATGGTTACTTTGTAACCTCCTCATATACCATATTCACTCGCTTTCCCCATTTCAATGTTTAAGTTAAAATCGATTTAATGTTAAGCTTTCTAGGTTTGGATATCGTATTTTGTGATCAAGTGCTTGACAATCTTTTGGTTTCATATACGATATACCATCACAAACACTTAGCAAACTCAACACTAAAATCATTTGCTATCACTCACTACTTTGTGTTTTTGATGTTGCGGTATACTTGCTAACTCTTGTGTTTAGTGTTGATACCACAAGCTCGGACATACAAACGGTAAGTGAACAAACAGACTCGTTTCGTGTTTTTCGGAGAATATCGGAATTTGACGACTTGTGCCTTGCAACAGTTTTGACAAGTCATGCTTCATGCCGGGATCAACGAGAGGACAGACAACTCATGATAAAAGGAGCGTTGAGGGAATCGTCGCGATTCAATCTTCCAAGCCAAAGCCACGACCATTCTTTCTTGCTTGTTTTCTTACTTTTCTTTGTTTTCGTATTCTTTTTCTATTTTTTTGTGACAACCAATCCAATTCGTTAATTTGTTGAACCTTAAAAGACAAGACCTAATATACACTTCCCTGCGGATCGGCCCGTACTTACCGGCTCGCTACAACGCGCCGTGCACCTGCAGTTTATAAATATTTAAAACGAGAACGATCTCGCGTGCGCATTCCGTTTCCTTCATTTCATATCCGTTTCCATAACATACGCGTTTGCGCACGCGGATGAATTCCCAAAAAGTTTTTGGCGCCGTTGCCAAGGATTTGGTAGTATTAGAAATTGTTATTTCTGGTTCTTACTAACTCACTAATTTCTAATTCAATTTTTTTTTCAAAACTATCAAATTCTTTCATTTTGTTCTCTGTCTTTGCTACCTCTTGTTACCTTGAAATTAATTAAAAAAATCAAGTTATACCATAAGAGCACCCACCAAATATTTCAGCACCTAGCTATCCTAGAGAACCCACCAAATATTTCAGCACCTAACTCTTAAACAAAACCGGCGACATCCAAGAAATATCCGAGCTCGCCGGCCGCTTTGTTTGATTTTGGTTTTTTTCTTTTTTGGTGATCTCCAGTGCAGTGTTTGTACTCTATTGATATTGTTTGATTTTTCTAATTTTGAGTGTGCAGGAATTGGGGCAGATATATCGCTTTTTGACACTAAATATTGTATTTTCCGACATTTCAGGTTTTTAAGGAATTACGACCAGCGATTGTGCGGAGCGAGGCTCAAATACAATTGCAAGACGTTAGTGAAGTATAGTGCCAAAGATCCGGGTAGTTTAACCCGCGCAAGCAAACAATCAAAGACTCGGATCACTTTCAAAGGGGTTTTCTTAAACCAAATCACATCGGTACGTATTTTCTAACACATTTCTCTTGAATCCGACGCATTCCACTATTTTATCTTCTGCAGGATTCTTCGCACAAACTTGCCGCCAATTGAACAGAGAACTAACCGTATTTTTTGCAGCGCTTAAAATTAAAACGAGAAAGAATTGCTTTATTTGATTGAATTCTTGAATTCTTTTATTGATTGCACATTTGCATCTTAAATACGGATATTGAGGGCAAAAACACCAAACAAGATATGGTAAAGGATTTCATCACCTTTCTCCGTAACCCACAAATCATAAAACTGCATTCTTGCATACCCCCAGTAATTTAAAATCAACTAGAATTTTGACTTTAAGGATATCGCGTTCATTAGGAGAAATTGACTGTGTTTAGAACACCGCTTAACGGTATATCGTTCACGAGGTGTCTAGGCAAGTGTTCAAGAGAAAGGGTTATCTAATTAAGAAACTTCGCGAAAGCGTTGGAAAACCTCCCCTTCTCTCTTGCACTTACCTGGTTTCGTGATCCGTATATCTTGAGTTCGTTTCTCGACACAGTTTTATTTCGACAATCAGGTTCTTGAGCAGGTCTAGTTGATTAGCATACCGTAGACTGCTAGGGGTGTAATATTCTTTGTGTCTGTGATATTTTTGAATTCTTGTTAATATGGGTGATACACAATTTACTTCAATTTCTCATGATTCTTATTCTTATATTTATACTCATTCCCAATTCTTTTGTTCAAACTGTCACGATTCTTCCCACATTCATGACAACTGTCCTTTCTTAGGGGGTGACCAACTATCCCAGATTTTTGATAATGGTCACCCACCTAACACTCTTGAACCCAGTCCCACTTCAATTAGAGACCTAATGATAGAGGATTTAGAGAAAGAGGTCGAAAAATTGACCGCTTTAGCATCACCACCATCACAACCCTCCTTACCTGAAATAACTGACACATCACTAGGGTATGATGGTGAGATAGATATCAGGTTGGCTGCTTTAGAGAAAGGTATTGAAGTGATGATTGCGGTCGAGAATCAAACAGCTGCAATGCTAGCCCTGTGTATACAGAGTCTGAGCAATTGTTTCACGCTCAAGCTCAATTTTTGGTTAGAATTGAAGAGTAAGTAGCTGTAGTGATTCTAAAGAGTAAACACAGTCAATTAGAACCATATAATGTTGATATCTGTCATCTAGGAAGTCACCCAAGTAAGATAAATGATAAATTGAATTTTGATGATTTCATAGATGACAATACAATTGAATTGACTAAGTGTTATCAGGACACACAAGAAAGTCCTCCGACTGATTTGTACATTCAAATTTTAGAAGAGAAATCTTGTGATTTTTACGGGTATGGTTTGGATAAAGTGTTAGAAGAGATCAATGATCAGGAACCCATGATTTTTGTATCACCTAGTGATATTGTTTCGGAAGAAACATTAGTGTGAGAACCTACTTTTTTAGATATTATAAACCTACCCATTTGTGAATGTGATGAGGGAGAAGTTGTATTGGGAATTGTGAGTTATAGCAATAAGAATAGAATTGTGGTAGATTATAAGGAGGAAGACAGTTTTGAAAAATATTCTTTCATATCGAGTTTTGAAGAAATTTTTGCGGATGAACTTGATATTCTTGGTGAGTTTGAGTCAGGATCAATTTGGGAGCATTCTAAGAACCTTTCTTTTGCCAAACTTTTTGCGGATGAACTCCAGTTTTTACACGAACTTGACTTTGGAACTCCACACATGCTTTTCGAACATTCAATTCATCCAGAGAACAATTCTTTGATCTCTTCAAAACATCGTCCTCACCTTCACCGTTTTCTGATCCCTACTTTTACACGCCCATGCCCTTCACTAATATCTAACATATATATTTTCTTTTTCTTTTGTATATACATATTCTTTTACCAGCCATTGCACTATATAGACAAAAATTTTAAATGGCTGGAATTAATTTCTGGACTAACCCAATCTTTTAACCTGTATATGCTGTAATTAGTCTTAGTTTTTTTTTCTTTTTTGAATAAAGTTCTCACCCTGATGTCTAAGTCTAGCTACCGGAGACGGAGGCAATGATGAGGACATCGTAAAACTTAGGTTTGGGGGTGAGCACTGCGTTTATTTTGCTGCATCATTTGTATATTCTGCATTGCATACATATTAAAAAAAACCATAAAAATTGAAAAAATTCCTAAAAATATAAAAACTTTTTCAAGTTAGCTAGTAGGGTAACTTAGATTGTTATTCCGAAAATTTAGTTGATATATTAGAAATAACTAAATCCTAGGCTTAGGAATTGAAAACCCTAAAAATAACCCTCGTTCTATTTAAACTTGGTCATTATACGTCCTTACAGTTTTTTTTTGAGAAATAGGCAATCTTGAGTTCAGTTCTTTAGTTATGTCGAGATGAAGGGAGAGTATTGAAGCTTTACTGAAGAAAAAATCTGAAAAATAGTTTCTATTCTTGAGTCCAAATTTAGAAAATATATACCCTACAAACTGCACATACACGCACCTTCATCTCAGAAAACTGCATTTTAATACCCCCATTCATGATCTATTTTGTTATTTATCGGTACTTTTAACCGGTGTCTGCTCAGGAATTACATATTACAGGTGTTCGTGATAAAATACTGGAAACACATTCAAAATCACGGATATAACGTTTGGGAGCCGACACTGCAGACAGAACAGAAAACCGACCGACATCCAAAGAGGTTTTGCAAAATAAATGTGTGCACACAATTTTGGTCCAACACATATAGGTGTACACATACTCTTTGGCACATGGACCATATGGGGGCTGCCCTTACACAAATCATGCAAGTAGGCACATGTATGGTGTGATGAGCATTCAATGCATAAAGTTTTGATGTGATACTTTGCATCAAGTTTCCCTTCAATTCTCTGCATGCAAACCAGGCTTCAACTGATAAAACAAGCTGCACCAGAGTGATGTTGGAGAGCACACATGACCACCACATCAATACGAGACCCTAAGCTCGGATTGGGACCGGACACACCCCCATAAAAACCGGCGAGCTCGGCCTCCCTGCCTATAATAAGCCACAATCTTTTGTGGGCCCTCCCTTGCTGCCAAGTCATCTTAATTTTATTGCTAGTTTATTTTTCTTTTGAGCCTATAAAAGTAGAACCAGTAAGCAAGGGATAGGGGTCTCATATGCACATATTATATATCATGTTGTTTTAGTTTGTTTTTGTTTAGTTTGAGGGTGAGTGGGCTTCATCATTGGTTTCTTCTTCTTCTTCCTTCTTAAAGCTTTCTTTGGAGAGCTTCATTAAGGAGGTTGAACAAGCAACCAAAATCTTGTATCTCTTTTCTTAAGTGTTAATAATATTATTGTTTCTTTTCCTTACTTGCTTTGTTTTCCTTTTATTCATCATGCTTAACTAATCTTCTTGGTGGTGGTAATAGTAAGAAAGTGAAATGATAGGCTTTGCCTCCTCCTCCTCCTGTTTATGTTTAATGTGCTTATTTATATGATTCTAACTTAAATATTGCTTATGTTTTGATGTGATATGGTATTTTGACACATGGTTACTTTGTAACCTCCTCATATACCATATTCACTTCCTTTCCCCATTTCAATGTTTAAAGTTAAAATCAATTTAGTGTTAAGGTTGCTAGGTTTGGATATCGTATTTTGTGATCAAGTGCTTGACAATCTCTTGGTTTCATATACGATATACCATCACAAACACTTAGCAAACTCAACACTAAAATCATTTGCTATCACTCACTACTTGTGTTTTTGATGTTGCAGTATGATTGCTAACCCTTGTGTTTAGTGTTGATACCCTAAGCTCGGACATACAAACGGTAAGTGAACAAACGAACTCGTTTCGTGTTTTGCGGAGAATATCGGAATTTGATGACTTGTGCCTTGCAACCGCTTTGACAAGTCGTGCTTCATGCCGGGATCAACGTGAGGACGGACAACTTATGATCAAAGGAGCGTCGAGAGAATCGTCGCGATTAAATCTTCCGAGCCAAAGCTACGACCATTCTTTCTTGCTTGTTTTCTTGTTTTTCTTTGTTTTCGTATTCTCTTTCGATTTTTTTTGTGACAACCAACCCAATTCGTTAATTTGTTGAACCTTAAAAGACAAGACCTAATACACAATTCCCTGCAGATTGACCCGTACTTGTCGGCTCGCTACAACGCGCCATGCACTTGCGCTTTATAAATATTTAAAATGAGAACGATCTCGCGTGCGCATTCCATTTCCTTTATTTCATATCCATTTCCATAACATACGCGTTTGCGCGTGCGGGTGAATTCCTAACAGTCTACCCCGAAGATTTGAGAAACGTGATAGAGCGAAACCGAAACCGCTCCATCGCACAAGCCCGGAGCAAAGTTAGCAGGCACTCCAACTATGAAGAATTCTCGGGGTACCAACAACGAATCGAGGCTCTCGAAAAGAAAATTGAAGACATACGACAGGACGCCCATACGGTCGGCCGGGGGGAAGGGGCGAAGTATTCCGTTGATTCACTTACAAGGCCCTTTACAGAGAAGCTACTAACTGAGCGGGTCTCGTCCAGGAACAAACAGCCCAAAGTGTCCCTCTTCGAAGGGAAGTCTGACCCGAAAGACCACTTGGACGTGTTTACGGCGGGCATGAGCTTCCAAGACAACTTAGATACGGATCAATGCCGAGCTTTCCCCACTACCCTCATCCGGGCCGGCCGGGATTGGTTCCGATGGCTTGCGCCATGCTCGATCTCGACCTTTGACAAGATGGAGACCCAATTTCTCGGTCATTTCGTCGGTAACCGACGACAGAAAAGGACGGTCGACTATCTGTTCACCATCAAGAGCGGAGACAAGGAACCCTTCAAGGGATATGTTACCCGCTTCTAAAACGCCTGATTGGTAGAGTGTTTTGTATACGTTTAAAAATTTAAGAATACCGCAATCAAGACGGTGTCGCTTGGTAGCTAGCCGGTTGAGTACGGGTCGATCCACGGGAAAATGGTGTTCTTTTCTTTAAGTTCTAACGAGTTAAGTCCTATTTTTGGTAGGTTTTGTTTTACGATCTAAGAATGAGAATAAATTGATTTAAAGGCTTGCTAGGGTTAGGATTAGGTTAGTTCGAAATAAGGATTCTTCTCACTTCTTTCAATGCCCTAGTTAAGAAATTAGGTGTTAGGGTAATAGTCAACAATAGGGATTAACACGACTGGGAAGAAACTTGGTTTCTTTCTTTTGGTCCTTGTCCGTCCGTTCTTGGCTCTTAACCCTAACCTCCGGTTAATTCAACCACAACCGGTCTAACTAGGGAATCACCGCTATCATGTAGGATAGGGTGCCATAGTGAGTGGTGTGTGGTTGAATTAAATAGATTCCGTATTTTAAAATTATATGGGCAAAGAAAGGAGTGAGAGATATTTCCTTCTCTCAAACTTTCCCTATCCTACCCCTAATAAGTGAGGAATTACTCACTCATTAGGAAGGTGACAATAAAATTCATTTTTATATTTTTTGTATTAGACAAACTAAATTGCAGATAAATAAAGAACAGATAAAAATTGCAGGAATTAAAATATGCAAAGAAGAATGCAAGATTGAAAAAGAAAACTTACTTTACTGATGTCTTCTCAACAACGCATTACAATGGAATTAAAAATCTAGATCTAAGAATTAAAAAGAGTAAAAACTAAAGAGAGGCATGCCTAATTAGGCTTATGGCTTTCCTATTTATAGATAGAAAAAACCTAGGTTATATTCTGATCTATACATGAATTTACAAAACTACTCTAAGAAAGCCGGGTGTCACGTCCCGCTTCTCAGAGTACGCTAAGATAGGCACGTGACAGAGCCAACCATGCTACCTGAGGATAGGAAATATCCCTCCACAGTCACATTACGGCTGTAGAGATATCAAGAACAGCAAAAATAATAAACAACTATATAATACATGTCCATGAGCCAGAATAACGAGTCAAGAAATAATATGTGGAAGCAATAACTCCAAGTAACAATAACATCTGGAAAGTAAGGAAATAACTAACTGGATACTAACAGGATCCTCACTGCTCGGCCTGACGGCGGAAATACTCTTGATCAGCCTGCGACAAAGGTAGAGGATCTGGGCCATGCAAAACCCAGGCGTCAGTGCGTCATAACATCAATAATTCTAAGCAAGTAGGGTGTAATGAAATATGCAGGCATGAAGCATAAACAGTAACAGTAACATGAATGTAGATCAGTGGACAGAATATATGTAGGTGAAGTGCAGTGAGTAGTCTAAACTGTGCTATAGGGTTATTTACTCTAAAGTTATTTGAAATCAATTAATGTAATCCTCATCGTAACTCATCGGTCTATGCCCCGTTCATTCCCCACGGGACCACGGTAAAATGATGTAATAGACTGTGAGTCTATGTCCCGTTCATTCCCCACGGGACCACGGTAAAATGATGTAATAGCCCTTTGAGTTACGTTCAGCCACATTCTTGATTTCCCCATACCCTCAAGTCATGTGTGTAAGTCAGGTATTTATAAATCTGAGACTAATGCCAACATAGGATCAAGCAGGAACAGGTTTGTCTGTATAGACAACAGGAAATGTCCGTAGGGACAACAGGTCAAGATTGTCGGCATTAGTAGCAAGATCAGGTAATGTGTCAAGCTGTGGTACATCAGGTCACGTCAGGTGGTGTACATGTATCAAGTCGTGTCAAGTATTGCACAGGTATCAAGTCATGTCAGTAGTAGTGTATCAGGTCATGTCAGGTAGTGCACAAGTGTCGAGTGGGTGCTCATAATCAAACTGTAACAAGTATGGGTGCACAAAATCAAGTATAGAGTACTAATGAAATGAACTAACATGAATGGTATGCACATAGATAGAAAGTCAAGACATGGATGCACACTATCGATTAGGGTTGCACTTAATAGTTCTAACACTAATTAGGATGCTCTTTATTGAACATGGGGTATTAAAACAGCAATATTGGGTTATTAATGAGATCTGTGAATGCAGCTATATGCACTCTATATGATATGGATGCAAACAGACATCATATAACCGTAAAATGATAAACTAACAAGTGCGGAATATATAACTACGCAATATGAAATGTAACTATTCAATTTAATGCAATAAATGATAGTATAGTATGTAACAAGATAAGTTTTCATGACCTAGATCTGAAATGATATGAATGGATGCATACGGTCATTGTAAAATTTATGAAACGAGTACTTTGGGTGCTCGGTTTGAAATTCAATTATTATATTTATTAAAATAGATGCATAAAATGTAATGTAGCATGTAGCAAGATAAACTTGCCCGAACGGATATCATGACGGATGTAAACGCAGCGTCCGAAGTCGGTAAAAGTCTCGATGCACGCACACACGTACAGAACAGAACCAGGCAATCCAAGAATGTGACTACGCAGGTAGGGGACGTCCACTGGGTTGCTCGGATCGTCGGCAGCGGTACGGCTTCGGCGATCACCGGAAAAAGACAAGATCAAGAAAAGAGCAAAGAAAGAAGAAGAAGAAGAAAAGGAGAAGAAGAAGATAGGTTGGGGTCCTTTGGGTTTGGTGCTTGTGGACAGAGGCGAGGCTAGGGGAAAGTCGACATGGGTCGGCGACGACGAGGGTCGGCGGAGAGGCATAGGGCTGCGGGTTTCTTGATGTCGGGGTTCTTGCAGGGTCGTTTTGCAGTGGTGTTAGGTTTATAGGTGTCCCAGGTGATGAGGGAGAGGAAGTGGTGACGAGGTCATGGAGACGACGGCGAGGTCGGAGCTCCGGTGACGAGGGCGTGTGAGGGTCGCAGTGCTCGGGGAGTTCTTAGTATCGGGGGTTTGGAGTTGATGATGTGGTTGAGGAGAAGAGGAGAAGAGAGGAGGGATGTGAGGAAGATGAGGAGAAGGAGAAGGTGATGAAGATGGAGGTGGCGGCGACGGGGTCGTCGACGGCGAGGATGACGACGACGACGACAAAGGCAGGGTTTGGGTTGTTGAGTTATGTGCGGCCGGGGACGAGAAGATGGGTTGTGCAGGCGGAAGAGGAGAGGAAGGAGAGAAAGAAGTGCCAACGAGGGTGGTGGCAACAGCGAGGGGTCGCCAGCAAAAGGGAGGCGATGGGTGTCGTGGGTTTCCTTGGGTCGGGATCTTGGGGAAAGAGGAAGTGAGGAGGTGGTGAGGTCGCGGGGATGAGGGTGTTGGCAGCGAGGGGCTGAGGCGAGGTTGGAGGCAGCGACGGCGGCGACGAGGCGAAGGCATGAACAAAATGAGGAAGACGAAAGAAGAAAGGGGAGAGAGAGACGTGCGATTAATAATTAAAGGGATATATAAAAATTAGAGGGGAGAGAGAGAGACCGAGAGAGAAAGAGAGAGAGAGATCGAGAGGAGAGAGAGAGGGAGAGAGAAAGAGATAGAGAGAGATCGAGATGAGAGAGAGAGAGGTAATGAATAGTGAGGAGAAAGAAAATTGTTTTTAGTGGGGGAGAGAGAAAAAAATAGCGCAGAGGGGGCCCAGGGAAAGGAAAGAGAGAGAGGGAGTTGGTAAAAGGTTTTGATTTTAATTTTTATAAAAGATTTGTTTGTTAAAAAAAATATTATCAGTTAGTCGAGATTTTAAATGTAGACTTTAAAATAAATATTAAATAAATTTGAATTTAGGCGGGATACAAAATATTCCAAAACGCGCCCAGGTCGGGTCTAAAAATTTAGATTTAAAATATGAAAAATATATGCGATGACCAAATTTCAAAATGAATGCTCGGGTAACGAAAATGCATACCCCCAAGAATGGATGCACGTACGTGCGCGTAGCCATCCAAACACGTCCGTTTCACTGAACGGGACGAGAACAAGATGCGCAGATGCTACCACGGGGTTAGGGTATCATGCAGGCTATGAAATGTATTTTTAAAATATTTTACATGACTTAAAATGTTATATGGTAAAAAAATGCCATGCCAGATAAAATGCAAGTATGCAGTAAACATGAAGTGCACCTGTCTATGTAACAAGTCAAGTTAAACTATAAACATGAATCGAACAGGTTCCAAGCAAGCGGGTCGGGTCGAATGCAAAGTAAAATGTAAAATACTGTTCGCACCCAAAATACGATAACTCAGGAAATTACCACAATTAAGGAAATACGAGAATTGGAATAGGTATAAATGAACTAGGTTGTTGCACCGGGTCAAAGCACTGACACCCACCGACACGTACACCGACACGTGCATCATACGGCCGCGGAACCGCAGAAGAAAGGCCTGTTTAGCCGCGGTTCCGCGGCCATTAAGTGGGATCTTGGCCTCAATTCTTTAGGGTTGCTTCATGTTGCTTTTAACTTCTGTTTTATTCACTTGGTTCCTCAGAATCTTTTCTATTTTCTTCCAGTTTTCCAACAGTGCAGAATGATGTGGACTTTTGCCTTGAGCTTCGCTTTGAAGTCTTGAATCTTGTGCTACCCTTGTGCTTTGTGCATTGAACTGTCTAATGATTTTCATTTGTTCCTTGAACTGGTAGCCGGCATCATACGGATTCATCTATTGTTGGTCGTAGTCTCACATTTGTAGCGACTTTTCAAGAATTTCACTGTAACGATCTGAGAACCTGTAACCTGCAACTATTTAGTAGACATGGATCAAAAGCACCTATTTATATATAATGTGGTTAAGAATGGGCGATATAATAATGCAAAATTCTGATATAAACAAATACCCTCAAACTTATCTTTTTCTCGTCCCGAGCAAAGCCAATTTTATTCTCAAAAAAAAATTCATAACCTCACTTTCGCAGGGAACGCGATTGCACTGAGCTCGTGCAACAAGCCGTTAAACCTCTAGGTGTCCCTAATAGGAGGAGTGTTGTTTTCTGAGGGTTTTCAGCGGATACTACCCATAAAATCCAATCAATTTGGCCATTGACTCTAATTCTTCAATTCAGTATTCTAGCAAAAAATTCTATTATCTTCAACGTAGAAATCATCAACCCGTATTTTTCACGCTTCCTTTTCATTTAACTTAAGATCATATACATTTTGCCATTTTAAAAAGCTTTCAGTATCTCCTAAATTTTCCTTCTAAGGTGCAATCTTAACTTAGGAAATTTTATCATCTCTACTGAAGATATAAGCCTTATCTTTTATTCCTATCTCTCCTCCAAACTCCAATCATATACCCCTACGTGTGTGTAATTATCATCCCTACACTTGGAAATTCAATTCAAGCTATCATACTCTTGTCCATCTTCCAAAATACTTTTAATTGGTGAATTTTAGATGAAATTGCTCACACATCCTTCATGCGACCGTTAATACTTCTTGAGGTACTAAACGACCGATTAAAAAATGTGGTTGCGCATTTAGGCGTAATTCCTCGTCTTGCAATGCCTAAGGCTTAGCAGTGACTCCCAAACCAGTTGGTCTAAGGCACTAAGTGATAAAGCACCATCGCTATATATTTTTTTATTTATGCCGCCTTAAATAATTACAAAACCAGTGTTCATTTTTTTTTATCTCTTTATTCACCACTTATATTTTTATTTTATTTTCCTGCATACTAAGGATTTTAGACAAGAGCATTTCAAGGTATCCTCTACTATCCCAAGTTTCAAGATGTATGTGAGTGCATAAAGTAGGATATATATTTTCAGAATTTGGACTTAAGGTTCAGAATTATGTTTTAGACTTATATTTCAAATAGTGCTTTCAATACTCTTCCCTTATTTCGATTTAGCCCAAGAACTGAACTCAAAATTTGCCTATTTCTAAATAAACTACAAGGACGTATATTTTCTACAGTTAAACTTTAAGAAAGGTTATTTTTAGGGTTTTTAATTTACTAAGTTTAGGATCTAGTTTTTCCTAACTAATCAACCGTCATGTTGAACTTGAGTCAAATATGACCAAAATTGAAATTTTCAATTTTTTTTAATTTTTGATTTTTATGGGTTTTTAAAATAAGTATGCAAATGCAAAAATATACATATGAATGCGAAGGAAGAAAGCTTACCGAGCACACCCCAAACTTAAACTTGACAGTGCCCTCACTGTCAGGCTACACCAAGAAGGTCAAAATTGCCGGTACTCCCTTGATTGTTTATTTATTATTTATTTATTTATTATTAACAGAAGAAGAAAACAAAATATATACACAAAAAAGCCCCCCCAAAATTTAAGTGAAACAGTGTTTCCACTGTTGCCATCTGTTAAATCTCAGAAACCTATAAACCTGAGAGAAAAAATTTATTAACGGGGACATGAAATATGATTGTGAAAATCTCCCCCAAACTTATTTTTGGCTCACCATTTTGAGTAAAAAAAAATTATTTTCAAGAGCCAAATTATAACCCCCCCAAACTTGAGTTAAACAATGTTAAGCTTTTAAAGAGGGGGTTCAAAGTTATTGGTCAATGCCAAGCTTTGCAAAGACCAAAAGTCAACACCAACCATTTGAAAAATTTATCAGTGAAACGCACTGGTTGATGGAAGAACATGTTGTATGGAGCCAGGAAGAAGTGGGAAAGAGATAAGTGGTGTAAAAGAAAATGTTTACGTCTCGATTTGTAGAGACGAAACAAAAATGGTGAACGGAAACGAGAATGTGGATGATTAGGAATGGAAAGAATGGTCACATTTTCGTATGGGATAAGAAGAAATGGTGGTGGTTCGACTTCTTCAGTTGGAGGTTGATTAATCACAAAATCCGTATCGTTTAGGAATGCGAGTTCGTCGGCGAAAATATCTTCGAAACTTTCATCGATGGTCCGATTGAACGTTTCAATGTCAATAAGTGTCGCGCCAGAATTCAACACACTTGATTTTTCAAAAATTACGGAGGTAGGAGACTCATAAGGCTCATCTACCTTATTATCAAAAGAGTCTAAATCAAGTTGTTTTTCTAGAATTATCGAACTCAAAATATCGGATTGTGATTCATTAACACTCGCTATCATTAAAGGAAGATTAGAAGAAGAACCAGAGAAAGTGGGAGAAAGAAGTTGAATACGAACTTGGGGGTGGAGATGGAGTGTATAAATTAGCACAATTTGTAGTGACCGATGTGTAAAAAACGATTGTGCTAATCTATCAACCCACTGAGAAATGAGGTCAAATCCCTCAAGATTCGTGAGAAAATATGGGTACGTCGAACTTGGTAAACCAGACATTGAAAATGAAAGTGTAACGGTTTCTTGCAAGGTCGGAGCGAGGATGGAGGGAAGTGAGTGAGGAAGGGTATCGGTTAAAGATTCAGGAGGGTGTGCGCAGTCAATGAAAGGGATAGAATGAATTGGAAAATCCGACTCCTCAAGTAAAACTGCTTCATCCTCAATAATTTCCTCAACACTCTCCATACAATTCTCATCAAAATCAAGACACATATGAAGTTTGGGAAAAACATTTAATGACCCGGGATGATGAATTGGAGAGAAAAATTCAGTCAAATCTGCGGGTTCATCATCCAAAATATTCCCAGCGTTGATATCCTCAATCAAGTGAAAATCAATTTTCTTAGTCACTTCATCAAAAGTATGGATACTAATCAATTCAGGTTCTAGAGTGGAGGTGTAGAGGTCAAAAGGATTGGTGATGGTTTCACTCGAAAGGGACCCTTCACAATCAGGTAAATCAAACACTACAAAGTCGCACAACTCATTAATCGTTCTATCTTCAACTAGTGAATCATTTGGGACACTTGATAGACATTCAAAATCGGAGTTGTGGGATTCAATTAGGGATGGGTAGGTTTGATTTGGAAGGGTGCACAGCTCACTCTCTCCACTCAAATTTTCAATCTGTCCAACCGCCTCATTATAAATTGGGAAATGTGGAGCTTGTTGGAAACTAGCTACCGGGTCACTAGGTTGTATAAGGGCGGCCATGGACGCATTCAAATCCATCATCTGTTGGTATGATGCTACCATAAAGTCTTCCAACGCCTGTTCCAAACTAGACATGGGTTGTGAAGGACTTTCAGTAAAAGATTCAAAGTTGTTTGGATATTGGAAACTCCCAAATGGCTGTTTAGAAGCAATATCTAGGGAAGGTGCGAAAGTCGGGTAGGACTGGTAGGAATTGAATGGTTGGACAGGGATAGGATCAACATATGGATAAGAAGGTGAATGGAATTGTTGATCCAAAGAATTCGCAATGGTGAAAGGAGTGAAAGATTGGTTATGAGATTGTTCAATATGTTTAGCAATAGACATGGGTTTCGGAGTTACAACATGACTCGAAAAAGGAGTATCAACGTAAGAAGGCGGTGAAGGTTGAAATGGTTGATACAAGGTGGATTGCGGAGTCCAATTAGTTGACCTAGACGCGTCTATCCGATCTTTCAAAGAAATTTTGGGCATGGAGGGGTCGTTCGAAATTCGACCAAAACAAGAACCGTAGGAAGTAATGTCTGTTTGTGGGTACCAAAGTTCGGCAAAAGTTTTGCGAGGTGGGGTACCCATGATGTAATGAGAGAAAGGAGAAGAAAAAGAATGTGATTTTTTTTTTGTAAAAAATTGTTTGTTTTTGGAGTTTAGAAATTTTTGAAAGAGTTTTGCAAGAATGTATACGGACTTACTACAAACAATCACAGTTAAAACGTGCACAATCAAACCTAGAGCTATGGTCTTCTAAGTCCACTAGACTGCTCCTAACTGTTCCAAAGTGACAAGTTGTGAGATATCTCTCAAATCGTCGCTTCACTGCCAATTGTGTCCAGGTAAGCACAAATGAAGAAAGGAGGGTTCCGCTCACGAATCACCATGAGACGGGCTATTTAAAGTTACCTTTCTCACTTGTCTAGCCTAGGCACCACAAAGTCAAGTTTAGATAAACGATTGAATGCCCACAACCTTCCTCTGTCCTAATGAGCACGACAATCCTTAGTTGGCTGAGTCTAGATATAATTTAGCTCAAGGGTGATGCATATGCTTTTTAGTGATTTTTGGGGTCTTAGGAAGGGTAATGAAATCCCCACCCAATCTTGATTGGTGTTATAGCCCCTTAGATTCCGTATTAATTATGCAAAGCAGTTAACACACCAAAAATCTAAAACACTTGCAAAATTTTTTATTTGGCAGCGCAAAGAATCCTGCACAAAAAACAATTTATTGGATAGGAGAAAAAGAATCTGTGCAAAGAAACCTGCAGGAAATTTTTTTCAGTGGAGTGCAGAGGAGAGGAGAGGAGAAAAGAAATATTTACAGAGAAAATTGGGTGCTGACGTCACCAGTTGACCGCGGTTCCGCGGTCAAACCCCTGCTTCTGCCGCGTTTCCGCGGCGGATCGGTGAGTTTGGATCTTCTGATTTTGTTTCTATGCTAAGTTGGTTTTCCTCTACCTGTTCAGATCTCTTGTTTCTAGATTTGTTCACTGAGTTTACTCCAAACCTGAAACAGAGTTTGCTCCAAACCTGCATACTTGCACAAAAACCTTTCAAAAATAACAAGATGAATTTTATTTTATTTTATTTTGTTTTGTTTTAAATTTTTTCAATTTTTATAATTTTTAAAAAAAAAATCAACCCGAAATTACACAAAGAAAGAGACTACCGTCTCCTCGGTAACGGCGCCATTTGAATGGTAGAGTGTTTTTGTATGCGTTTAAAAATTTAAGAATACCACAATCAAGACGGTGTCGCTTGGTAGCTAGCCGGTTGAGTACGGGTCGATCCACAGGGAAATGGTGTTCTTTTCTTTAAGTTCTAACGAGTTAAGTCCTATCTTTGGTAGATTTTTTTTTACGATCTAAGAATGAGAATAAATTGATTTAAAGGCATGCTAGGGTTAGGATTAGGTTAGTTTGAAATAAGGATTCTTCTCACTTCTTTCAATGCCCTAGTTAAGAAATTAGGTGTTAGGGTAATAGTCAACAACAGGGATTAACACGACTGGGAAGAAACTTAGTTTCTTCATTTTGGTCCTTGTCCGTCCGTTCTTGGCTCTTAACCCTAACCTCCGATTAATTCAACCACAACCGGTCTAACTAGGGAATCACCACTATCATGTAGGATAGGGTGCCATAGTGAGCGGTGTGTAGTTGAATTAAATAGAGTCCGTATTTTAAAATTATATGGGCAAAGAAAAGAGTGAGAGAGATTTCCTTCTCTCAAACCTTCCCTATCCTACCCCTAACAAGTGAGGAATTACTCACTCATTAGGAAGGTGACAATAAAATTCATTTTTATATTTTTTGTATTAGACAAACTAAATTGCAGATAAATAAAGAACAGATAAAAATTGCAGGAATTAAAATATGCAAAGAAGAATGCAAGATTGAAAAAGAAAACTTACTTTATTGATGTCCTCTCAACAACGCATTACAATGGAATTAAAAATCTAGATCTAAGAATTAAAAAGAGTAAAAACTAAAGAGAGGCATGCTTAATTAGGCTTATGGCTTTCCTATTTATAGATAGAAAAAACCCTAGGTTACATTCTGATCCATACATGAATTTACAAAACTACTCTAAGAAAGCCGGGTAAAAGCACCGACACCCACCGACACGTGCATCATACGGCCGCGGAACCGCGGCAGAAAGGCCTGTTTGGCCGCGGTTCCGCGGCCATTAAGTGGGATCTTGGCCTCAATTCTTTAGGGTTGCTTCATGTTGCTTTTAACTTCTGTTTTATTCACTTGGTTCCTCAGAATCTTTTCTATTTTCTTCCAGATTTCCAACAGTGCAGAATGATATGGACTTTTGCCTTGAGCTTCGCTTTGAAGTCTTGAATCTTGTGCTACCCTTGTGCTTTGTGCATTGAACTATCTAATGATTTTCATTTATTCCTTGAACTGGTAGGCGGCATCATACGGATTCATCTATTATTGGTCGTACTCTCACATTTGTAACGACTTTTCATGAATTTCACTGTAATGATATGAGAACCTGTAACCTGCAACTATTTAGCAGACATGGCTCAAAAGAACCTATTTATATGTAATGTGGTTAAGAATGGGCGATATAATAATGCAAAATTCTGATATGAACAACGCCCTCCTAGAAGTCCCTGAGCACCGTGACAAAACGATTATCACTGCCCTGAGGTCGGGACTTAGGCACAGGGAGTGGCTCCGCCCTTTTGCATTAGCACAACCTAAGACCATGGCCGAAGTAAAAGCATGGACCGAGTGAGAAATTCAACTTGAGTTGGAGGTGAACGCCAACCTACCCCAGGGCGACTAAACATACCAAAAAAGACGGGATAGAGAGGAGAAAAAGAAAGCCGACTGTCCGAAACCTTATTCTTCGAGGTTTCATGAGTACAGCCCTCTGAACGTCTCCCAGACCGAGTTGCTTGAGGAGGCTAAGGGCAAGAGATTTTTTAATCTCCCGCCGTCTACTCAGAGGACGGTCAAGTGACTCCGCGGCTCGTACTGCGCCTACCATAGGTCGCAGGGACACCCAACCGAGAGTTGCCGACAACTCCGTGACTATATTAAG
Organism: Agapanthus africanus; assembly: GCA_030015575.1. Lineage (NCBI taxonomy): Eukaryota > Viridiplantae > Streptophyta > Magnoliopsida > Asparagales > Amaryllidaceae > Agapanthus > Agapanthus africanus. Next base: position 194,591,947 of record JASDDO010000024.1, on the reverse strand, counting down.
GAACTAATCTGCTCTGGTCACCTGGAGAAATACCTGCGAGATAAGCGGCAGGCTGAGCAGGAGCAAAAGGACCAACCCCATCCCGGGGGGGCTGACGATCGGGCAGATCATGGTCGTTTCGGTAGGGTCGGCTCCGGATAGCGGGGGGGACGCCGCCTCCGACCGGTCATGACCATGAGTTATCCGCCCTATAAAAGGGGAAAGAAAGACGATCCAATCACCTTCACCGACGAAGACCTTTACGGCATATCACTCTTACATAATGACTGTCATGCCCCGCTTCCCAGTGTATGGAAGCGGAAACGTGGCAAGCCCGCAATGTATTTATTAAGAAATAAATACGTTAAGCATAATTAAACAATATATGTAAAAATGCACAAGAATGACAAGAGATATAAAATAAACAACAATTTTTATTAACATTCATCTTTACAATACAACTGCTTTGAAAAGGAAAGATACAAAAATATAAAGCAATGCCTAAACAGTGGTATACAAACTGAAATAAGTACAAAGTGAGCCAGAAGTCCGGCTGGGCAGTGAACTGGTCCAAGTCCTCCTGGCTCGGCTCGATCTCTTGAGAGTTCGGTTCTCATGACGAACATTCCAAAGAAAGAAGTAAACATGAATGTCGTCAGCAAACTAACGCTCGATAAGTCCCAAATGAAAGAATGGAATATAACAAGTGATGAGAATGGATCTGGTAAGTTGTACAGTTATATACTTGTTATTCTAACGTAGTTGTTTATAACTTGGTATAGAAAGTATTTGTATATACGAGAGGAGCCCATCTTACCCTGTGTACTATGGTAATATATAGTACAAGGCCTCGTCAAAACTCACGGGAAAATGGCATGAGAGATCATGTAGGTGTCTTTTAGTGACCATCTCGTGCCACGTTAATACATTCCATACCAATCTACCCCGTTATCCCCGCGTAATTTATTATATAGAGTTATATTACAAGGCTTGCCGAGACCATGAATACAAGTTGTTCAAGTAGTCAGATTCAGAATGTAATCTTGTAATCATGTCAAGTTATATCCATGGTTCGGTCAAGTCAAGTCATGTATTCAGGTTTGATATTGATGTTTGAATTCAGGTATTCAGGTTCATGTTCAAGTATACATGTTAGAGTTTGGATTCATATTTAAATTTGATTCTGTTATGAGTTTGAATTCAAGTTTGATTTAGACTCAGACTTGAGTCAGACACTTATACCTGATTTAGATCCCGAATTAGGTTCGGAAGTTATCGGTAACTCCTGCATATGGACGACATGATTTGTGTTTTTTTTCCAGGACAATTACCATTGATAACTTTTGTAATCCTCTAGTTCATTTATACCAATTCTACTATTCTTTATTTATGGTTTTTTCTTGATTTATTGTGTTTTGGGTGCGAATAGTGTATTTGACATTTGTATTTGCATCCGACCCGACCCGCATGCTTGAAACCAGTCTTGATTCATGTTTATGATTTATCCTGACCTGTTACATGGACTCGTGCGCTTTCATTTATTTGTACATTGCATACTCGCATTTTATCTAGCATCTGCATTTTAATATAACATTTTAAGTCACATAAAATATTTTAAAAATATATTGCATGGCCTGCATGATACCCCTAACCCTGTGGTAGCATCCACGCATCTTGTTCTCGTCCCGTTCAATGAAACGGACTTGTTTGGATGACTACGTGCACGTGCGTGCATCCGTTCTTGGGGGTATGCATTTTTCGTTACCCGGATATCCAACTTTAATTTTGGTCGACATGTATATTTTTCGTATTTTAAAACTGAATTTTAGACCCGACCCGGCATGTTTTGGACTATGTTTATATTTATCAGAATATCAAATTTTATTTATATAATATTAATTTTATAAACCGATACAAATTAAAATTTAGTTAACTAATAAGAGATTTTTTTAAATTTAAATCTAAACTAATTTCCTAACAAACTAACAACCCCTTTCTCTCTCTCTCCTCTGCATATATATTTATATATATTTTATTTATTTATTTTTTTCTTCCTTATTTAATACACAGCCTCTTCTTTTTACTTCTTCTTCTTCTTCTTTCTTTTTTCTTTTTCTTAATCTTGTTTCTTGATTCCGGTGATCACCGCCGGAGCCGTGCTCGTCGCCGACAATCCGAGTGATCCAGTGAACGTATCTTGCCTGTGTGATCACCCTCTTGCCTTGCCTGGACCCGTCCTGCGTGCCGCGTGTGCGTTGCAACGATTTACCAACGTCGGACGTGCCGTGCGTATCCGTCGTGTGATTCGATCGAGGCAAGTTTATCTTGCTACATGCTATGATATATTTTACATCCATATTAATAATAATATTTAATGTTTAGTGTATTGTACATCCCCTGTTATCATTTTACTGTTTTACGACGTCCGTTTGCATCCGTACAATTATTTTCATATCTAGTTGCATACAAGTTAATCTTGCTACATGCTATACTACAATATATTGCACACATGTGAATAATAACATTACTTATTGTTTAATTATGCATCCCACATTACTATTTTACTGTCTTCGGACATCCGTATGCATCCATATCACTATTTACTTATCTAGTCGCATGCTAATTCATCTTGCTACATGCTATGTATCTTATTTTGTATCCATATGAATAAAAATATCACATGTTGATTGCACTGTACATCCATATTAAAGTTTTACCGTTTTCGGATACCCGTTTGCATCCATATCATTTAGAATATATATCGTCGTAATATTTCTTATTATTATCTTTAATTAGTTTATAATCTGCATTTTATAATGTTATACAAAATATAGTTTGAAAATATTATAGTTTACACATGAAACGTCGTTGCAAAGTGGATACGACAAATCTGAAATTTACTGTACACCTTACTTTATAAAATTCATTATAAATCATAGAAAAATTATTAGTATACGTTCTTTAGTTCGTTACGAATCTAACTCAGAATAATATAACTCTATGAAATATTTACTTGCAAAATAAATTGTTTAAATAATGTAAAATGCAAATGAAAATATCTATAAACTGCTGTCCAGGGAAATTCCAGCAGCAAACTTTCAATTTCGAATGTTCATACCTTTTTGTAGGAACAACCTGAGATACTTCAACTTATAAAAATGAAAACCTTATTGAATTATCTTTGTTTTGGTATAAGACACGTCCTTTTTGGAGAACGTTCGTTATTTTTAAGCTATTTTACAAATCATGGTGACGCTGAATTTCTGAACGGAACTTTCTTGTGCATGGTTAATCAATACCACTTTAATAGTTATTAATCGGTTTGAACATGTTATCCATGTTAATATTATTATATCAATATCTATTTAATAAATAATAGTGCTTGTGTTTTAATATTCAGCAAATTTTACCGATTTACAGTTTTATAGTATCCGTATGTATCCGTACGGTTTATTACATATCTAGTTGCACGCCGAGACCATATTATTTCATGTTACTGTTGTATTAGTGCACCATGATTGATAATTGTGCATCTTACTTAGTCATGATGTGACCCTTGATCGATATTTGTGCATCCATGTTTTTATTGTACATCCGTACTTTCACCTTGATTTAATACTTGCTACAGTTTGATTATGAGCACCCGTTTGACACCTGTGCACTACTTGACATGACCTGATACACACTACTTGACATGACTTGATACATGTACACTACCTGGCATGACCTGATATATCACTACTTGACATGTTACCTGATCCTGTTTCTAATACCGACAATCCTGACATGTTGTTGTTGGAGATAGTGCCCTCAGAGTCAATTATTGGATCACAGGCACGTGATTGCAATGATTGAGGGAGGACCTATCCCGGTAGGACAGTCTTACTCGAGATGATAGTACGCTATCTGGTTTACCTTTATCATCGTGTACTGCTTTAGGTGACCTGACATGTCGCTATTGCACGTTGATAGAGCCCCTAGGATTCTTGCTTGACTGCCAGCAGTATGAGGGCGATCATATAAGTGAGAGCTGGAGTCTATAAGCACATCCTTAAAAGGTCCCTAGTCGTGGGAGTTTCGAGACAGGGCATCGATTCTCCAGAGTAGACTAGTGTATACAGTCGAGACCCCGACGAGGGGCGGTGGCCGGTCTCACAAGCCACTGGTGTCAGTTGGTTCACCTAAGATGTATACAGGTGCTCATTGGGTTATGAGTACACCGGACAGGACTCGCCGGGAACATGCTAGTTGGTCTTATACCTGACGTCAGATAGCAGTTCCCAGGTGACATGTGTACAGGTTAGTTCATCGACCTGGGGATCGTCATTTGTCTCGTGTGAGTTCCCACTGTGCTTTGATTACTACCCTACCACGGTTCAAAGGAGTCGTGCAAACAGGTTTTAGTTGGGTACAGTCCCGAGCCACATGGAGGCAGTGAGCGGATCTTCAGGGGTTCGTCTCTCCTGGTATTAGGGGTGAGGTCGCGCAGTGTCTAGGAGAGCCATTACACGAAGTCCTTGGCCAAGGCAGGAGATTTACTGGTAGGTATTCCAGTAGTATCTCAGGGTGTTCTGGGCTACACTCCGACACGACTTGTACCGCTTTTGGGGGTCTGACTTTTACCAACCCCCTAGGCCCGCCATGCGATGCTCATAGACGAACGGACCGGACTGTACGGATATTGTCACTGACAGGCTCAGTAGGGTGTCAGGATGAGTTCGCTCATCGACGTCCCTTTTGGTCAATAGTTGGTGGCCCGTCACGTATTGGCTTATACCTTTGACGTGCTAGTGGTTAAATCCACAGCCATAGTATTGACGAGTCTTTAGAGTCCACCACACTTTCAGTTACTCAAGTTTCGGGCGAAACGCTGTAGAGGCCGTATGGAGATATGGCAGGGTCCGATCAGATACGTGCGGTATTGCACGGATCAGGATCGGACGGTTAGTACTAGTGGCCGTATGGTTATATGGCAGGGTTCAATCAGATACGTGCGGTATTGCACGGATCAGGATCGGACGGATATTACTAGCCGGCTTTAGTTTAAGCCGGATCCTAGTTTAGTACAGTGTAGATTTTGTCTCATTGCATTTGTATCCGGACGGAATACAGATGCGGGTGTGTATGCACAGTATCGGGGTTTTCCTGTAATTTATTACGGGACCAGTTTTCTGGAGTTGCCAGTTTGCATTCCGTTCCGGCCGGTTTTCCTTTGTTCTTTCCCGGCCGGACTTTTCCGATGGAGGGTGTTATTTGCAAGTTTGCAAATAACACATTGTGGAGGGTTTTCTTGCATATGGATTAATTATGAAAGCATCTTTTGATACCATTCTTATCTATCATCATCACTTGCTTTTTGTTGATTTGAGGTGATTAGTAGTTGATGTGAGTTAGTTATGATGATGTTTGGATATGGTCACCCTCTCTCTTTTCCTACACTCACCTCCCTCTTGCTTATGTATTCTTTTCCTCCACCCTTTTCTCATATGAGATGGTTGAACACATTTGAGAGAAGAAGATGAGAGCTTCATTTTTGAGAGTGTAGCATTTTGATCTCTTTTCATGTTAAGAAAAATGCAAGCACCATTTTTCTTATCTTGATTCCTCCATCATCTTCAAAGGCAACAAACCCCAAATGAGACATGACCTCAACCCTACACATTCTTCAGCAAATCTTGGACGCGTCGGCTAGCCAACTTCGCGCCCGAGTTGCCTCGGTATTGAGGTGGGAGCCCGTAAAAGATGCAGGCGATGTGGTGCCCTTCCGGCGAGGAGGCGACGAACGGAGTTTCCGCAGGAGATCGGGACGACGACGAGAAGACCGGAGGACTCGGATCATTCGGTATATCTCTAACCCGTCTTGTAGTTAGCTTAGACTAGTTAATGGTTCGATCCGGGTGTTTAGTGCGCGGTGGTGCCGGTTTGCTAAGTTCGCAAAATTAAAGTTTATCACCGCTTCCGCATTTGGCCGTCGGATTGACGGCCGGGGCGCCGCCGTGCACTTACAGTGGTATCAGAGCCTCGCCATTAACTTCGTCTAGTTTTGTTTGATGTGTTTTTCAGTTCCGATCGACCAAAATTCCAAAAACCCAATTTTAGTTCACATCAGTTTTCTGTTGAAATTTTTTGAAGTCTAAAAATTTTTCAGGTGGCCTCAGAATGATGTGCAGGGAGTTCTAAGAACTCTGGGAAAATTCGAGACAATGATCCCTCAGCTCGAGCGCGGAACCGCGGCAAAACCCCCCTTGTTGCCGCGGTTCCGCCGCAGGTTGGTGGGATCAATGCTTCGAAATTCTCCAGTGGGCTTCTGGGCTGTAATTAGGGGATTTGGAATATTAATTTTGGGCCCAGAATTTCTGTGAGTACTACAGTTTTGCTTGGGGGCCCATTTGTTAATTATTTGATCGATCGGATATTTTAAACACATTTTTCACAGTATTTACATTATATCTGCGACCGTGAATGTCACTTGATCGGTAAATCCAGTCTAACTGCTATAGCCCGGTTAGACGGATTTGCGAACGTGACTTTCACGTTGATGTTCTGTGATTTTGCTGTGATGTTGCGGATCGGTCGTGGGGGATAGCCTGGATGCAATGCTAGTACAGTTTTGTTGTATTATGTACATTTGATATTGCGGGGCGAGCGTCCGACATGTGGACTGCCGTCATTGCCTGATTGTATTATTCTTTTGGGGCACGACCTGGTTGCGGTCGATGTACCCGTTGTATGTATATTTTACTTTCTGTACTAGGATTGCCCCGCGGTGGGGTGCACGGATAGCCGGGTTCTGGAGGGCAACAAGCCCGCATCTCATGGCATTGGGACGGAGGGGGCTTCACTCTAGAATTGGCGGGCTATTCGCCGCACTCGTAGGGGGCACAGGTTGACCCAGGAGGGGTGCCCAAGTTACCAGATTCCGTGAAGTGCTGGGTGGTCCATTCACGGCGCTGAAGGGAGCTGCCTCGCTTCAGGTTTTGGCGGGGAACTTGCCGCGCCCGTAGGGGTCTAGGATTTCATTGCACAGGCTATCCACACGACCAGAGGAACGTCGGGTTTCAGTAGTGGCTCTGTGAAACCCGGGGATCCCAGATATCTGTTTTGTTCTGTGATGCTGTACATTTCTGTGATGTTGCATTTTTATCACGCCTTGAGCGAATATAATATATTGGTATATATATTAGTAGATGTTGTATATGTTTTGCATCCACGCTAGTCCAGTCCCCGCTCTGTCGTTAGTTAGCTAACCTAACGGGTGATGACGGGACCCAGTGGCGAATACGGATGGCATATACGTACGTCAGTATATTTTCGTTCTTTGTGGTGTGATCCATTGATGGGACTGCGTTGATTCGGATCAATGCAAGTTAAACAAACCTATTATGATGTTGTTGGAACACTTTTCAAAAAGCTGTTATTGCAAGGACGTTCACTTTTGTTTTGCATCGTGGTATTCATTTGGAATATCCTGCTCCTCAGTCGACGAGGCAAGGGCCGAGATCCCTTCACCGGGAATGACCCCTTGGACAGAAGTTTGCGTCAGGGCATTAACTTCACTATAGCCGATTACTTTTGCTTTGCATCGTGGTATTCATTTGGAATATCCTGCACCCCATTCTACGGGGAAAGAGCCGAGATCCCTTCACCGGGAGTGACCTCTTTAGTAAAGGTTTTCGTCACTATATTTTCTAAAAAGCTATCAGTTCCTTCAACGATATCAAGTTCATTACGTTAAAGGTTTTCGCCAGAAACCATTCGTAGCCCTCCGTCGTTTCATATGGGTAGTCAATAGTATTCAAGCTGTGTTTGTTGGCCAAAGTCAAGGCACAGTGTTTGGTAGCTGTTGGTTATTCATATGCAGCATAGATAGATGCGTTGGTTTGGGGCAGTCGTATAGCCTTGTTGGCCAAAGTCAAGGGCTTGTACGGGTGGGCTCAAATCAACCTGGAGAATGACGGGCAGAACTTGACATGTGACTTATGATTTGTTGGCCAAAGTCAAGGTCATAAGAGCATGGGGTAAAAATCACATTGGGAGTTTCAAAAGTACTGAAACTTGCCAGATATGCGCATACCTTCTGGAGTGTGATAGCGTGAGCGGATTCCGCCACGTTATCATGCGATGAGAGTTGGATCCCGATTCCCACTGATAAGTTGGTTTACTCCTCGGGTGACCCCGACTAATTCTTCTTTCAGGTTTGGAGGAGAATTTGAGGTACAGTGGGAGGTTTCCAGATTAGATAAAGTGACAACCATTCTGATCTAGGTTAGAGTGCACGCTGAGTGTTTCTTTTCTCTCTCTCTCTGGTAGCGACCATTGATCCGACCCTAAGACTACGACTCAGAGACCAAGCTGACCGAACCTTCTTAACACTGGCTTTTGGATTGTCAGAGTTGCATACCTCATTGCCACTCCTACTTTTACTCTTTTCTCCAGGACACCCCGTATTACTACGAACGTCCACTTCCATTGGACAAAACCATCGTATGGTTATATACGAACTCGAAGGACTTCGAGGATGGTTTCCGGTTCTGGAGAAAACGGATAGGACTATTCAGTTGTCTTTTCTTTTCACCTTCTCTCAGGTTGCGAGTACTCCTTGGTTTAGGAGTAGTACACCTATTACGCAAATTGGATAGTCTTCTTCCAAACCATAGGCTGGTGCCGACCGGTAGGGAATGAAGAAAACCAGTTAGCCTAAACGGTGTACAGAAGGTATTTAGTTCAGACAAAGCAAGGGATTAGTAAGAGGGCAAAGTAAAGTGCGACTACTATTCACGACCAAACCAAGTATTTCTTCGCCAATCCTAAATCACCTTTGTATTTCTCCAGGACACTCCGTATCACTACGAAGATCCACAATTTATTGGATACTCCATCGTATGGTTATATACGAACTCGAAAGGAACTTGTTCCAGTTCGGGGATGGATTCTGGTCCAGGAGAAATAGGAATAAGGTTTATTCGGTTGTCTTTTATCTTCACCTTCTCTCGCATTGCAAGTGCTCCTAGGATTAGGACAGTACACCCATTATGCTTACTGGATAGTCTTCTTCCAAACCATAGGCTGGTGCCGAACGGTAGGGAAGGAAGAAAACCATTTGGCCTAAGGGGTGTGCAGAAGGTAATGACTAAAGACATATAAAGGGATTTAGAGAAGTGGCAAAGAATTATACGGTTGTAGTTGTGAATCAGGATAATGGAAGAGGCATTACTAAGAATACCGGGATACCCCACCGAAACATTTCAATGTTTCAGTTTCACTGTGTAATGTTAAAAGAAAACTGATTTCCCGATTAGATACTTACTCCAGGGTATGTATTTACCAGGTATGATTCTCACATCTGTATGGTTTTACAGATGATGAGTGGGAGTAAGTAATTGGGAATTGGGTGATCATCCTCATTATATCGGGATTCGTTGTAATCGGTGATATTTGAGGAGATCACCTGGGCTGTTTGCCGGTCGGCAAATATTTGGTTTTGAATATCCGCTGTTGTGCACCAATTTCAAATTAATATATCTGTACGTCTATTTTCATAGAGTGAGATATACCTTTTGATATTATGTCGATGACATTTACCTATATCAGTGGATGGTTAGGTAAGGAGCATTAAACAGCGGTGTAATTCTTCTTAACCATAAGTACAGTTTTCAACCTACGACACACAGTGAAAGAGTTGTTAGACTCAGCGGACTTATACAGAGTATTGTATGTTGTCCAGTGTCCATCAGGACAGAGGGTTTGGTCCTCGTACTATATTCAGTCTACTTATGACTTCTCTAGTTTTTAGACAGGTGTTTCATGGAAACACAGTGTCTGAATTTTGAGAAGTTATAGGTATTTGAATAAAGTAGAGAACCAGGTATTGCAAGTATCGGGATTCTTCAAAGTGATCGAAGATGTAGATACTTGTGTATGGTATTCAGATGATAGTAATGATTAAGAGAACTTGCTTCTCTTTCGGGTTACTCATAATTGGAAGCATTCCTAAGTTGAGTAACGCTGATCGGCCTCCTTCCATTTAGTTGACATGCACTGGAGACAGCTGCATGATTTGAATCTGGTTCAATTAAATCAGTGCCTCTGGTTCTATATTGGATATAGAACAGTTCATATCTTAACGATGTTAAGGTACGGGGAGTTGTCCGGCTTATGCTTAAAACCAGACTCTGGATAACTTATAGGCACGTTTCTGTAATGGCTGTTTGTGGGTTGACCCAGGCTATGACGAGGGTTGACTTTCTACCATCTGGAAGATCAATAGTGATATTGTTCTTCACTCGCCACAATTTTAAAAGAAATGGATTTTTTCAGAAAACAGTAGTGGGAGTATGGTAGAACTGGAAGTGATTCCAGAACCACAAACGATTACTGAAGATTTGATAAGGAACCTAAAGATTCAATCTGATTTGACATTCCATTGGCCACTCCGCAGATAAGGTGGGTAACTTCAGGCACCCGAGAGGTACTCCGGTAGCCTCAAGGACGGTGACAGGGAAGTTCTTGTTTACCCACACTTGCCATTGTTGTTGTTCCAGGCTGCGAGACCCGGCAGGAGGATGAGTATAGCGTCGTTCTAAACTAGCTTTAGAAGTGTACGCCTATATGACTCTGCCAGAGGGTTGTCGTAGTCAGTGGGAGCAGCGGAAGCATTGGTGGATATCAGGCTTATGTCTATTTATAGACTAAAGCAGATGTAGCGGAGATAGATCATCTATTTCTGATGTGACAGTCATAGGTTTGACTTCATCAGAATAGGGGATGGATCTGTTGAGAAGGTAGTAGGGTGTGATGTCATGGTATTTGGATGACATACACAGAGTAGGAAGTGATATTCCTATACTACGATCGGTTATACTTTGGTCGTCACACAGTGGTTTCTCCACATGGGACTTGGACATTATATCAGACATTCTGGTTACTAGATCTATGGTTTTAGATCTAGATTTGGGTGGTTTCCCAATCTGGGTACTTGGACAGCATTCTATGAGTATTTAGAATGGACGACTCCTGGCACGGTAGTGTACCTGCAGGTGATGGAGTCACCCTCTCTAAAGGTGTCTTACAGACTAAAGGGGAGAGGGATGTGCATGATTGACAGATCACTTGCTTAGGCAATTGAGTCAATCATGATATGTCAAGTACCACACCAGATGTTGTTCTTGCAGTAGGTGCAATAAGTTGATATTGATCCAATCCTGGAGAAACAATCGGAAGCAGTTTTAGAACATAAGTGGATGTTCTAGGGATATGATAACGACAACCTCATTTGGGAGACAGTTATCATTCCAGGCTTCCAAGGTGACCTGGACGACAGGGAGGTTGTCAGAGTTATAGTTTTTCCCTCTGACGAGGGGCAGTATCTTGGACAGATGGTCCAAGGCAATACTGAGGGAGGCATGGCGCAGGATACTGATTAAGTTCAGTTGACGATACAGTCTAAGAAGTTTGGATTTGGAGTTCATTTATGAGCTAGGTCCCATCAGACATCCAGACATTCTAAGACAGGTATTGCTCATTTCGGGAGATAGCTTTCTCCGCGAACTTGAGATAGAGAGAGACATAGAAAGAAACACCAGAGCGGATCCACTCACTGAGGCTATTCCTCGAACGCAATAGTTTCGCAAACGAGTTTTGTGAGACTGACAAGTAGAGGAGTTGGGTGTTCGGTATCACACAGGCTGTGAGTATGCGACATCGCAATAATTAGCCTTGAGTGCAAGTGGGAGATTGTTGGAGATAGTGCCCTCAGAGTCAATTATTGGATCACAGGCACGTGATTGCAATGATTGAGGGAGGACCTATCCCGGTAGGACAGTCTTACTCGAGATGATAGTACGCTATCTGGTTTACCTTTATCATCGTGTACTGCTTTAGGTGACCTGACATGTCGCTATTGCACGTTGATAGAGCCCCTAGGATTCTTGCTTGACTGCCAGCAGTATGAGGGCGATCATATAAGTGAGAGCTGGAGTCTATAAGCACATCCTTAAAAGGTCCCTAGTCGTGGGAGTTTCGAGACAGGGCATCGATTCTCCAGAGTAGACTAGCGTATACAGTCGAGACCCCGACGAGGGGCGGTGGCCGGTCTCACAAGCCACTGGTGTCAGTTGGTTCACCTAAGATGTATACAGGTGCTCATTGGGTTATGAGTACACCGGACAGGACTCGCCGGGAACATGCTAGTTGGTCTTATACCTGACGTCAGATAGCAGTTCCCAGGTGACATGTGTACAGGTTAGTTCATCGACCTGGGGATCATCATTTGTCTCGTGTGAGTTTCCACTGTGCTTTGATTACTACCCTACCACGACTCAAAGGAGTCGTGCAAACAGGTTTTAGTTGGGTACAGTCCCGAGCCACATGGAGGCAGTGAGCGGATCTTCAGGGGTTCGTCTCTCCTGGTATTAGGGGTGAGGTCGCGCAGTGTCTAGGAGAGCCATTACACGAAGTCCTTGGCCAAGGCAGGAGATTTACTGGTAGGTATTCCAGTAGTATCTCAGGGTGTTCTGGGCTACACTCCGACACGACTTGTACCGCTTTTGGGGGTCTGACTTTTACCAACCCCCTAGGCCCGCCATGCGATGCTCATAGACGAACGGACCGGACTGTACGGATATTGTCACTGACAGGCTCAGTAGGGTATCAGGATGAGTTCGCTCATCGACGTCCCTTTTGGTCAATAGCTGGTGGCCCGTCACGTATTGGCTTATACCTTTGACGTGCTAGTGGTTAAATCCACAGCCATAGTATTGACGAGTCTTTAGAGTCCACCACACTTTCAGTTACTCAAGTTTCGGGCGAAACGCTGTAGAGGCCGTATGGAGATATGGCAGGGTCCGATCAGATACGTGCGGTATTGCACGGATCAGGATCGGACGGTTAGTACTAGTGGCCGTATGGTTATATGGCAGGGTTCGATCAGATACGTGCGGTATTGCACGGATCAGGATCGGACGGATATTACTAGCCGGCTTTAGTTTAAGCCGGATCCTAGTTTAGTACAGTGTAGATTTTGTCTCATTGCATTTATATCCGGACGGAATACAGATGCGGGTGTGTATGCACAGTATCGGGGTTTTCCTATAATTTATTACGGGACCAGTTTTCTGGAGTTGCCAGTTTGCATTCCGTTCCGGCCGGTTTTCCTTTGTTCTTTCCCGGCCGGACTTTTCCGATGGAGGGTGTTATTTGCAAGTTTGCAAATAACACATTGTGGAGGGTTTTCTTGCATATGGATTAATTATGAAAGTATCTTTTAATACCATTCTTATCTATCATCATCACTTGCTTTTTGTTGATTTGAGGTGATTAGTAGTTGATGTGAGTTAGTTATGATGATGTTTGGATATGGTCACCCTCTCTCTTTTCCTACACTCACCTCCCTCTTGTTTATGTATTCTTTTCCTCCACCCTTTTCTCATAGGAGATGGTTGAACACATTTGAGAGAAGAAGATGAGAGCTTCATTTTTGAGAGTGTAGCATTTTGATCTCTTTTCATGTTAAGAAAAATGCAAGCACCATTTTTCTTATCTTGATTCCTCCATCATCTTCAAAGGCAACAAACCCCAAATGAGACATAACTTCAACCCTACACATTCTTCAGCAAATCTTGGACGCGTCGGCTAGCCAACTTCGCGCCCGAGTTGCCTCGGTATTGAGGTGGGAGCCCGTAAAAGATGCAGGCGATGTGGTGCCCTTCCGGCGAGGAGGCGACGACCGGAGTTTCCGCAGGAGATCGGGACGACGACGAGAAGACCGGAGGACTCGGATCATTCAGTATATCTCTAACCCGTCTTGTAGTTAGCTTAGACTAGTTAATGGTTCGATCCGGGTGTTTAGTGCGCGGTGGTGCCGGTTTGCTAAGTTCGCAAAATTAAAGTTTATCACCGCTTCCGCATTTGGCCGTCGGATTGACGGCCGGGGCGCCGCCGTGCACTTACCGTTGTCCCGATGGACATATCCTGTTGTCTGTATAGAAAAACATGTTCCTGCTTGATCCTGTGTTGGCATTAGCTTCAGATTTATTAATACCTGACTTGAATACATAACTTGGGGGTAATGGGAAATCAATGATGAAACCTGACTTGTAACTCAACAGTTCGACGCTTATACTAATCAGTTTTGGGGGCTAGGCGAGTCCCGGAATGATGTTGTTGATATCATTCGTCTGTACATATTTCCTGTTTGTGCTTATCGGCACGTCTCGGATTCAACCCCGAGAGTCTGGACCGTGGTCCCGGGTACGCACGGGATACTATTGAGTTATATCGACGATTCATCAAATTGATTTCAAAGACTTGAGAGTAATTAACCCAGTAGCTTAGTTCAGATTACTCACTGTACATCACATGTGCTTATGCCCTTCACCGTTCCTTATTCGTGATACTGTTATACTCTTATTACTGTTTATACTCATGCCTGCATGACTTGTTACCTCCTGATTATATTATTGTTGATATTATGACGCACTGATGTCTGAGTTTTGCATGGCCCAGATCCTCTACCTTTGTCGCAGGCTGATCAGGAGTACTTCCGCCGTTAGGTCGAGCAGTGAGGATCCAGTTTTACTTTCCAGATGTTTTTCTCATTGGATTTATTGCTTCCGCATATTATTTCTTGACTCGTTTATTCTGGCTCATGGACATGTACTAGATAGTTTATTTTACTTTCCTGTTCTTGATATCTCTAGACAGCCGTAATGTGACTGTGGAGGGATGTTTTCTATCCACAGGTAGCATGGTTGGCTCTGTCACGTGCCTATCTTAGCGCACTCTGGGAAGCGGGGCATGACAGGGTTTGTTTGGTATCAGAGACATGATTTAGGTTATCGGATTGATTCTTTTGTAGTTGGGTATTGAACCCAATACACGAAGCAGGAAACCCGTAATTAGGAACATGCCCTGCCATATTGTTATCGTGATTCTTGAAGCTTATCTTTCTCTTGAATCTTGTCTTGACGATATGCAAACAACTTTGCATCTCGTCTTGAAACCTTTTGGTTCTATTGTTTCTCCTTTCATGTTCCTTCGATTCTGATACTAGGATTTTGCGACTTGAACGGAATTATGTGATTGTACCCAGGAACTGCAGTATGGTTACAATGCGGTACTCTATTTAAGTAATTTGGAGTCCTGGTCTTGATTCATTTCCTTGTTCCATGGTCGTTTTATTACCTTGGTTCTCTCAGTGTCATTGCTTACCAGTTCATGTTTTGCAGATTTCTCGGTGATCGATACCGGCAGCTTGATGTTGTCTTGGGAATGGATTTTCTCGGCACTTTCCACGCTCACATTGATTGTAGTGCAAAGAAAGTGATTTTCCAGATTTCTGGACATCCGAAGTTTGTTTTTGCTAAAGGAAGCAGTTCTGTCGGGCCAGTCGAGTTTAGGGCTTGGCCGACAAACAGTGTTTTTTCGTCGATGGAAGTTGATAAGGAGGAAGCGCCAGCTATAGTTCGAGAGTTTATGGATGTGTTCGAGGACATCTCGGGTTTACCGCCAAAACGAGATGTGGAGTTCGCGATTGATCTTGTTCCTGGTGCAGTGCCAATCTCAAAGGCGTACTATTCGATGGCACCAGTGGAGTTGGAAGAAGTAATGAAGTAGGTTACCGAATTGCTAGAGAAGGGTTGGATTCGTAGCAGCAATTCACCTTGGGGAGTTCTAGTTCTTCTAGTCAAGAAGAAAGATGGCACAAGGAGGATGTGCATCGATTATCGAGAATTAAACCGGGTGACTATTAAGAACAAATACTCGATCCCTTGCATTGGCGAATTATTTGAGTAGCTTAGTGGCGCGAGGGTATTCTCGAAGCTGGATTTGCGATCTGGATATCATCAGGTTCGAGTTAAATCAGAGGATATTTGCAAGACCGCGTTCCGAACTCGATATGGACATTACGAGTATTTAGTGATGCCATTCGGAGTCACGAATGCACTGGTGATATTTATGGACTTGATGAACCGAATCTTTTCACCGTTCTTAGACCAGTTTATAGTGGTGTTTATCGATGATATTCTGGTCTATTCGAGAAGCCTAGAAGAGCATGCAGAACACTTGAGGATCGCACTGCAGACATTGAGGCATGAAAGATTGTACGCAAAGATGAGCAAGTGCGAGTTTTGGCTTGAAGAAGTAAAGTTTTTGGGGCATGTCGTATCCGAAGATGGAATCGCCGTTGATCCTGAAAAGATTGCAGCAGTTCAAGATTGGATGATTCCGAAGAACGTAGCAGAGATCAGAAGTTTTTTTGGACTTGCAGGATACTACAGAAGGTTCGTGGAGAATTTTTCTTGATTGGCTGAGCCTTTGACCAAGCTTACGCGAAAGGAGGTACCATTCGTATGGACGGATTGTTGCGCGTCAGCTTTTGAGGCGTTGAAGCAAAGGTTGATAACCGCTCCTATTTTGACCGTACCAGACGGTTTCGGAGGATTGGTGATTCACAGCGACGCAATTGGGAAAGGTTTGGGATTGGTTTTGATGCAGCATGGGAAAGTTATAGCTTACGCATCGCGGCAGTTGAAGACTCATGAGAAGAATTACCCAACTCATAATTTGGAGCTAGCAGCTGTGATCTTCGCTTTGAAGATTTGGAGACACTACTTATTGGGCGAAAGGGTCAAAGTATTCACCGATCATAAAAAGCCTAAAGTATGTGTTCACACAGAAAGAGCTTAACATGAGACAGCGTAGATGGTTGGAGCTGATGACTGACTACGATCTTGATCTTAAGTACCATCCGGGAAAAGTTAATGTTGTACTGGATGCGCTTAGTCGGTTGCCAGCAATTCGGATGTTGACTGCACAGAAGGAACTTATCGAAGACTTTCGGAGATTCGAATTAGAGATCGTGCTACCGCATTCTTCGGGACAGTTGATGCAGCTGCAAGTACAGTCGTCAGTGATCGAGAGTATTAAAGCAGCGCAGTCGCAGGACCCAAGATTGCAGAAGTTTCGAGAATAGGTTGAAGCTGGACTTCGAACAGACTTGTTGATTCATGAAGATGGTTCGTTGCGATATGGTATCCATTTGTGTGTGCCAAAAGGAGATATTCGCGAAGAGGTTATGAAGGAGGCGCACAGTTCCGCATATTCCGTACATTCTGGAGGCACGAAGATGTACCGCAATCTAAGACATCATTTCTGGTGGGAAGGCATGAAAAGGGAGATTGCTCGCTTTGTAGCAAAGTGCTTGGTGTGTCAGCAAGTTAAGGCTAAACATCGAAAGGTTGCTGGTTTATTGCAACCACTTTCGATTCCTCAATGGAAGTGGGAACATATAACCATAGACTTCGTGACGACTTTACCGCGGAGTCCAAAGGGCAACAATGCAGTTTGGGTGATTGTTGATCGATTGACCAAGGCAGCTCATTTCATACCATTTCGAGTTGGTCAGTCAACGGAAGCGTTAGCAGAACGGTATATGCAGGAGATTGTGAGATTGCATGGAGTACCTGTGAGCATCGTGTCCGACCGTGACACCCGATTCTTATCGCACTTCTGGAGGAGTTTACAGGAAAGTTTGGGGATGCGATTGAAGTTTAGCATAGCTTATCATCCTCAGACAGATGGCCAGTCGGAGAGAACGATCCAAACTCTTGAAGATATGTTGAGAGCTTGGATGTTAGACTTCAAGGGTTTATGGGAGGATCATCTACACTTGGTGGAGTTTTCGTACAACAACAGTTTTCAGGCGACTATTCAGATGGCTCTATTCGAAGCATTGTATGGTCGCAAGTGTCGTTCACCTGTTTGTTGGGACGATGTTAGAGAACGAAGATTATTGGGATCGTATTTGATCGTGCAAACCGTGGAGAAAGTTAATACTATCCGGAATCATATGAAGGCAGCACAAGATCGGCAGAAGAGTTGGGCCGACACATCGAGAAGACCTCTAGAGTTCGCTGTTGGTGATCTTGTGTTCTTAAAGATATCACCGACTAGAGGAGTGATTCGTTTTGGGAGTCGAGACAAGCTTATTCCTCGACTCGTGGGGCCTTTCAAGATTATGGAGCGTGTTGGAGAAGTGGCTTATCGATTGGCGTTACCACAATCTTTGGTGAATGTTCATGACGTGTTTCATGTATCTCAACCCCGTAAGTATGTTCAAGATGAAACACACATACTGGATCATTCAGAGCGAGCTGTAAGAGAGGATTTGACCTTTGAGAAACGACCGATGTCGATTGTTGATCGAAGAGAAAAGGTCCTTAAGAACAAGGTTATCCCTCTCGTACTTGTTTCTTGGGGAAATCGCTCGCACGGAGAATCGACTTGGGAACGAGAAGACGAGATTCGACAGAAGTTTCCACACCTGTTCCTGTAGATTCTTGATTGTTCATCTTTTCTTGTTTTGGGAATTTCGAGGATGAAATTCTTTTTGTAGTTGGGTATAATGTAACACCTTAGTTCATTTATACCAATTCTAGTATTCTTTATTTATGGTATTTTCTTGATTTATTGTGTTTTGGGTGCGAATAGTGTATTTGACATTTGTATTTGCATCCGACCCGACCCGCATGCTTGAAACCAGTCTTGATTCATGTTTATGATTTATCCTGACTTGTTATATGGACTCGTGCATTTTCATTTATTTGTACATTGTATACTCGCATTTTATCTAGCATCTGCATTTTAATATAACATTTTATGTCACATAAAATATTTTAAAAATACAATGCATGGCCTGCATGATACCCCTAACCTTGTGGTAGTATCTGCGCATCTTGTTCTCGTCCCGTTCAGTGAAACGGACTTGTTTGGATGACTACGTGCACGTGCGTGCATCCGTTCTTGGGGGTATGCATTTTTCGTTACCCGGATTTCCAACTTTAATTTTGGTCGACATGTATATTTTTCGTATTTTAAAACTGAATTTTAGACCCGACCCGGGTATGTTTTGGACTATGTTTGTATTTACCAGAATATCAAATTTTATTTATATAATATTAATTTTATAAACCGATACAAATTAAAATTTAGTTAACTAATAAAAGATTTTTTTAAATTTAAATCTAAACTAATTTCCTAACAAACCAACAACCCTTTCTCTCTCTCTCCTCTGCATACATATATTTATATATATTTTATTTATTTATTTTTTTCTTCCTTATTTAATACACAGCCTCTTCTTCTTACTTCTTCTTTCTTCTTTCTTTTCCTTGATCTTGTTTCTTGATTCCGGTGATCACCGCCGGAGCCGTGCTCGTCGCTAACGATCCGAGTGATCCAGTGAACGTACCTTGCCTGTGTGATTACCCTCTTGCTTTTCCTGGACCCGTCCCGCGTGCCGCATGTGCGTTGCGACGATTTACCGACGTAGGACGTGCCGTGCGTATCCGTCGTGTGATTCGATCGAGGCAAGTTTATTTTGCTACATGCTATGATATATTTTACATCCATATTAATAATAATATTTAATGTTTAGTGTATTGTACATCCCCTGTTATCATTTTACTGTTTTACGATGTCCGTTTGCATCCGTACAATTATTTTCATATCTAGTTGCATGCAAGTTAATCTTGCTACATGCTATACTACAATATATTGCACACATGTGAATAATAACATTACTTATTGTTTAATTATGCATCCCACATTACCATTTTACTATTTTACTATCATCAGACATCCGTATGCATCCATATCACTATTTACATATCTAGCCGCATGCTAATTCATATTGCTACATGCTATGTATCTTATTTTGCATCCATATAAATAAAAATATCACATGTTGATTGCACTGTATATCCATATTAAAGTTTTACCGTTTTCGGATACCCGTCTGCATCCATATCATTTAGAATATATATCATCGTAATATTTCTTATTATTATCTTTAATTAGTTTATAATCTGCATTTTATAATGTTATACAAAATATAGTTTGAAAATATTATAGTTTACACATGAAACGTCGTTGCAAAGTGGATACGACAAATCTGAAATTTACTGTACACCTTACCTTATAAAATTCATTATAAATCATAGAAAATTATCAGTATACGTTCTTTAGTTCGTTACGAAGATAACTCAAAATACTATAACTCTATGAAATATTTACTTGCAAAATAAATTGTTTAAATCACATAAAATGCAAATGAAAATATCTATAAACTGTTGTCCAGGGAAATTCCAGCAGCAAACTTTTAATTTCGAATGTTCATAGCTTTTTGTAGGAACAACCTGAGATAGTTCAACTGATAAAAATAAAAACCTTATTGAATTATCTTTGTTTTGGTATATGACACGTCCTTTTTTTAGAACGTTTGTTATTTTTAAGCTATTTTACAAATCAGGGTGACGCTGAATTTCTGAACGGAACTTTCTTGTGCATGGTTAATCAATACCACTTTTATAGTTATTAATCGGTTTGAATATATTATCCATATTAATATTATTATATCAATATCTATTTAATAAATAATAGTGCTTGTGTTTTAATATTCAGCAAATTTTACCGATTTACAGTTTTATAGTATCCGTACGGTTTATTACATATCTAGTTGCACGCCGAGACCATATTATTTCATGTTACTGTTGTATTAGTGCACCATGCTTGATAATTGTGCATCCTACTTAGTCATGATGTGACCCCTGATCGATATTTGTGCATCCATGCTTTTATTGTACATCCGTACTTTCACCTTAATTCAATACTTTGTACAGTTTGATTATGAGTACCCGTTTGACACCTGTGCACTACTTGACATGACATGATACATGTACACTACCTGACATGACTTGATACATGTACACTACCTGACATGACTTGATACATATATCACTACTTGACATGTTACCTGATCCTGTTTCTAATGCTGACAATCCTGACATGTTGTCCCGATGGACATATCCTGTTGTATGTATAGACAAACATATTCCTGCTTGATCCTGTGCTGGCATTAGCTTCAGATTTATCAATACCTGATTTGAATACATAACTTGGGGGTAAGGGGAAATCAATGATGAAACCTGACTTGTAACTCAACAGTTATACGCTTATACTGATCAGTTTTGGGGGCTAGGCCAGTCTCGAAATGATGTTGCTGACATCATTCGTATGTACATGTTTCCTGTTTGTGCTTAGCGGCACGTCTCGGATTCAGCCCCGAGAGTCTGGACCGTGGTCCCGGGTACGCACGAGATACTATTGAGTTACATCGATTAATTCATCAAATTGATTTCAAAGACTTGAGAGTAATTAACCCAGTAGCTTAGTTCAGATTACTCACTGTACATCACATGTGCTTATGCCCTTCACTGTTCCTTATTCATCATACTGTTATACTCTTATTACTGTTTATACTCATGCCTGCATGAATTGTTACCTCCTGATTATATTATTATTGATATTATGACGCACTGACGTCTGGGTTTTGCATGGCCCAGATCCTCTACCTTTGTCGCAGGCTGATCAGGAATACTTCCGACGTTAGGCCGAGCAGTGATGATCCAGTTAGTATCCAGTTTTGCTTTCCAGATGGTTTGCTCATTGGATTTATTACTTCCGCATATTATTTTTTGACTCGTTTATTCTGGCTCATGGACATGTACTAGATAGTTTATTTTACTTTCCTGTTCTTGATATCTCTAGACAGCCGTAATGTGACTGTGGAGGGATGTTTCCTATCCACAGGTAGCGTGGTTGGCTCTGTCACGTGCCTATCTTAGCACACTCTGGGAAGCGGGGCATGCCAACTTTGTTAAGTTTTCTATCATAAATAGGCAAGTACTCACTTTCTCCGACTCCCTAGGGCTCAAGAGAATTGATCCCGCTTAAACCTATATTTACTAAGGTTCTTAAATATTGTTTTATATAACTCGAGAGGGTTTTATGAAAAATATTTTTAATAAAATTAAAATAAACCTCGAGAAGTTATTTATATTATTTAGGGTTTTCATGTATGTGAATTTTAAGAATTTGAGGTATTTTAGTGATAATAGCTTAGCTTGGAAAGTTCATGGCATTTTAATGTAAACTTGTCTTTTGTTGGTATCTTGATGGTATTTTGATGAAACTTGTAATTCTTTCATTTTAAAAAAATATATAAGTCTATTATATTTTGAAAATATATAGATTTTGTAATATTTATATAATTATTAAAAATTAATTATTTTATTTAAGTAGAAAATTGCGTTTTTCTTAAAAACTGTATTAAAAACCTTTCGAGATCGAATGCTCCGTGAGGAGGTCTGCATCACGCTCTACTAGCCCAAGGATGTGCGATAATCCGCACCATCCAATAGCGGGTCTCCTAAAGAGGGTTGTAGAGACATATTTGCAAAGGAATTTAAAATACAATTTAAAAGAAAACCGTTTTTATAGTACATGGTATTTTATTGTAATATTGCATTCGTAATAAAAACACGTTCAAAGAGTATCGTGCTATGGAAACCAAGCGTGTACGTGAGAGGTAGGTCGTTACCTCGTGAATTTTCCTAAAGGCATGTTTAAGCAAAACATTAAAAGATTATATACAAAGTTCATGGTATTTTAATGTAAAAATTAAGTTAAAGTAATTTTGCATGATACTTTTGATTAAAAGTTGGTTCTAAGTATTGATTTTATGATTAAAAGCATTGGGTAAGAATATGGATGAACAATATTTAAAAAATGGAATTTCTAGAGTTTAGAAAAAAGATGTCGGTATTAACTCCACTTACCGACATATGTTTTGAAATAAGATTTTCAAGGAAAAAGAAGAGAGATTGGGAGGGACTTACAAGTTAGTTAGCCTATGAAATGATAGAAGAGGGAGGTGTGAACTTCATGGCGTCGTGGGATCGTTGGAAAAGCTTCGATTCTTCGCCGGAAGTTGACCGCTTGCTAACTCCACTTATACTTAGAAAATTTTGAGAGTTTTGGCATGGAATTTCAGAATGATAAAGGGTTAGGGTATGCGATAGTATTTATAGTGTAGAATTAGGGTTTTGGAATTAAAATGGTGAATTAAAATGCATTAAAAAAGGTGATAAATTGGGAATTGAAAGGGGCTCTGTTTGATTGCAAGGCAATCAAACAGTGCAGAGGAGTTAGGGGTAGGGGAAAGGTTTTGTGTGCAACGCACGGGGCTTATTGGCCACGGTTGGACCGTCCCCGCCGGCCAATATTGAAGATCCGCCGGTCGTTTGAGGGAGTGGGGCCGTTTGATTGGTTCCACGTATTCATGTCTGTATTTAAATTCTTGTGCATATTTTTGATTTTCTGTCTTTTCATTTTTGTGTGCACGTGTAAACTTTTGGGCTTCCAAAAAGTTTAAAAAGAAAATCAGAAAAAAATAATGTGTCTGATGGGATTCGAACACAGGGGCTACGTCATAGCAGTACAAGGCTTTACCAGTGAGCTACAACTTATTTCTTGCTGTTCCTAAACAAAATTTATTTATAACTTGTACTCAGGCTTGTAAACTCCTTTCTGTATATTAAACTGAAAAATTTCGTACAGTAAATTCAAAGTTGTTACATTCTACCCTCCTTATAAAAATTTCGTCCTCGAAATTTACATTTATATAAGGACTAATTTACAAATAAGTGAGGATAACTTGCACGCATGTCTTCTTCTTGTTCCCACGTTGATTCTCCTGGCGAATCTTTTCTCTACATTACTCGGACCAAGTTTACTTCCTTGTTCTGCAGTGTCTTCACCTTTCGGTCCAGGATCTTAACGGGTTGTTGCTCACAAGTTAGGTCCATCTGTACAGTGAGCTCGAAGTGATCAAGTATGTGGCTGAGGTCGCTTACATATCTTCGTAGCTGGGATATGTGGAACACGTTGTGCACTTCTTCCAATGAGGGTGGTAGTGCTAAACGGTATGCCACTTATCCAACTCGTTCGAGAATGTCGAACGGTCCTATATATCTGAGACCGAGCTTACCCCTCTTGCCAAAGCGGATCACTCCTCTGTTTGGAGAAATCTTTAAGAAAACATGGTCTTTAGGTTGGAACTCCAGGTGTCGACGCTTTGCATCAGCCCAATGCTTTTTTCGATCGTGGGTTATACGCATTCTTTCTCTGATCGTGCGAACTACGTCCGCATTTGCCACGATCTTCTCTGGTTCAAGGAGTTCATGATCTCCAACGTCGTTCTAACTTAGTGGTGAACGACACTTCCTTCCGTAGAGTGCTGCAAATGGTGCCATTCCAATGCTTGCCTGATAGTTGTTGTTGTATGAAAACTCCACGAGGTGTAGGCAATCTTCTCACAAACCTCCAAAATCTAACATACAAGCTTTTATCATATCTTCCAAAATCTGAATTGTTCGCTTAGACCGTCCGTCCGTTTGTAGATGGTAAGCCGTTCTAAAGTTCATACTCGTTTCCAGGCTAGCTTGCAGACTCTGCCAAAACTGTGATCAGAATCTGGTATCATGATCGGAGATGATGTAAACTGGTACTCCATATAATCTCACGATCTCCTGCATGAGTTCATGGGTATAAAAAATAGTACACTTTAAGGTTAAATCTTACTTTAGATTCATGCTTACCTCCATGTACTTCTTTGCTAATGTCTCAGTAGATTGGCCAACTCGAAAGGGAATAAAGTGAGCCGACTTGGTGAGTCGATCCATAATAACCCATACCGAGTCATTTCTCTTCGTGCTGCGAGGAAGGGCAGTCACGAAGTCCATGGTAATGTGCTGTCATTTCCATTCTGGGATTGGTAACGACTGAAGTAGACCAGCAGTTCTGTGATGTTCAGCCTTCACTTGCTGACATACCAAACACTTGGCTACGCTTCTGGCTATTTCGCGCTTCATTCTATACCACCAGTAGTGTTGCAGTAGATCCTTGTACATTTTTGTACCACCGGATTGTACAGAATAAGGAGAGCTATGAGCTTCTTTTATCAACTCTTCTCAAACAGGGCCGTGTGGTACACATAATCGGCTTCCATATTGCAAGGATCCATCTTCGTAGATGATGAAGTTAGTTCGAAGTCCACTTTCTACTTGTTCTCGAATCTTTTGTAGCTTGGCATCATTTGCTTCAGCTGCTTTGATCTGATTGATAAGATTAGATTGGACTTGTAAGTTCATCAATTCTGAAGCATTACCTGGCATAACTATTTCGATTGCCAATCCGTGCAATTCCTGCTGTAGCTTCCACTGAGCGGTGAGATTCATTGCTAATGGCTGGCGGCTAAGTGCATAAGGAACTACATTCACCTTCCCAGGATGATATTGTAGGTTGATGTCAAAATCCGCCATGAGTTCTAGCCATCTTTCTGCCGCATGATCAATTCCTTCTGAGTAAATACATACTTCAGACTCTTATGGTTAGTGTATATATCCACTCTTTCTCCCAGAAGATAGTGACGCCAAATCTTAAGTGCAAAGATAACAGTTGTCAACTCCAGATCATGTGTTGGATAGTTGCGCTCATGAACTTTCAGCTGTCTTGATGCAAAAGCTATAACGTTTTCATGCTGGTGTAGAACACATCCTAATCCCTTACCGGATGCTTCACAATGTACTACGAATCCTCCAGATTGATATGGTATTATAAGGATTAGAGCAGAAGTTAGTCTTGACTTGAGTTCTACAAAATCTTGTTCACATGCTTCTAACCACACGAATGCTTCATCTTTGTATGTAAGCTTGATCAGGGGTGCTGCAATCTTCGAAAAAACTTCAATGAATTTTCGGTAGTATCCTGCTAATCCCAAGAAACTTCATATATCTTTCACTGTCTTTGGTGTCGGCCATTCGCTGACAGCTGACACCTTAACTGGATCTACTGAGATTCCTTCGTCTGAAACGATATGTCCAAGAAATCCGACTTGATCTAGCCAAAATTCATACTTTCTATACTTGGCATAGAGCTGATGCTGTCGTAATGTCTCCAGGATAATCCGTAAATGCTCGGCGTGTTCTTTCTGATTCTTTGAATACACCAGGATGACGTCGATGAAGATGACAACGAACCTGTCTAAGTACTCTCGGAAAACTTGGTTCATCAGGTTTATAAAGATAGCAGGCATTGGTCACTCCGAATGGCATTACGAGATATTCGTAATGACTATAGTGAGTCCTGAACGTCGTTTTCGGAATATCAGACTCTTTGACCTTCACCTGATGATAACCCGAACGAAGATCTAGCTTCAAAAATACATAAGACCCACTTAGCTGATCGAAAAGATCATCGATATGCGGTAGTGGATACTTGTTCTTTATCGTCACTTCGTTCAGAGCTCGGTAATTTACACACATCCTGTATGAATCTTCTATTTTCTTCACAAGCAAAACTGGAGATCCCCAGCTTGAAGTACTGGGATGAATCCAACCTTTCTTCAGAAGCTCATCCAACTGAGTACGGATCTCCTTTAATCCCTCAGGGCTTAACCGATACGGGGCTTTGATTACCGGTTGCGCACCAGGTATTAAGTCAATGCTGAATTCAAGAGCTCGATCAGGAGGAAAACCTGATATATCTTCAGGGAACACATTCTCGAACTCTCGAACTACCTCTGGCTTTTCTTCTTCCGCCTGTAGAGTAAACACTTCTGCATTCTTTGGCTTAGCACGGAAGATTCCTGGCTCCAACGTTCTGTCTCCACTCTTGAAGTAAAAGACTGGGTGATTTGGTATCTTAAATATTACCCTCCTTTGATGGCAGTCAATCGTAGTATAGAAAAATCCCAGCCAGTCTATTCCCAACACAATATCGAAATTTGGGATGTCCAGTACTTTGAAATTCGCGTAGAATTCTCATCCGAAAACTATAACTGGACACTGATCAAATCCCATAGTTGCCTTCAATACTCCATTCCCGGAACTGACATTCCAGCTTAAAATGAGTGGCTTCACGGGAATCGCATATGTTCTCACAAATCGTTGGGATGCAAAGCAGTGTGATGCTCCAGTGTCGAACAGTGCGAGTGCAGGAAGGGTGGCTACTAGTATAGCACCTAATTTGTGTGAGGTTGGTTTAGATATAGGAAAAGTATATTAATATTCAAGGATTGAAAAGATGTGAAAGGATTGGAAATTACCAGTGATAACTTGGCCAGTGGCTTCAGCTTCCTCAATCGTCATGGTGAAAGCCTGACGTCTTGGTACATTCCTCCTTGCTGGAGGCACATTCCTCTGTCCTTGGGGCATATTTCTTTGCCCTTGAGGCATGTTTCTCTGTGCCTGATGGAATTGACGAAGAGGCCGTGCAGGAGGTCCACGTGGAGGGGGTGCAGGGAGAGCTAGACGGGCTGCAGGAGTCTGAATGGCTGGCCACTGCGGGACTATGATTGCAGGTCTTGGTGCTGGAGCTGGGTTGAGTCGATATGGACATGCTCCTATAGCGTGAGTGGATGCACCACAAACCAAACACATGCCATTTGCACGCCTGCAGTCTTTCGCCAGGTGTCCATTCCTCTTGCAATAGAAACAAAAGTCTGGACTGGGCCGGTTAAATGATCCTCCTGGTCTCCTGGGTTCAAAAGTTGGCCTGGAAGAGGCTCCTCCTTCCATCTGAGTGGTAGGGCGTTTCACACCGGCAGTCTGAGGTCTTCTCTTCTTATTCACCACTGCCTCTTAGCGTCAGGAAGCCTTCAGAACAAGATCATGGGTTGGGAAATCCCCTGTAGCTAGTGCATCTTGGATTTCCGGGTCCAACCCTTGCTGAAATCTTCGTGCCTGGATTTCAGCAGTCGGAATAAGTTGTGCCGTGAACCTATTACGGTCTTGTGTTAGCAGTGTAATAAGTGATATCCGGAATTTGAATATTGAGACAATCTCTTACCTGCTAAGCATGGTAAACCAAGCATCGTATTCATCCACGGACTTGCTCCACATTGAGCCTTGTTGTAAGTGGATGAACTGTTATTCCATGTCGAAATGGGTTGTCTCAGGAAAGTATTTCATATCGAACATATCACGAAACGTCTTCCATTCAATAGGTTGGGTGAGACGGCTTTCTTCAGCCTTCCACCAGACTCTGGCGTTGTCTGTTAGTTGCAGCTTTGCAACTCTCACCCAAGCAATCTCTGGCACTTGTGCTGCCGCCAGATCATCTTCTATTGACTGAGCCCATTCTTCTGCCTCTAGTGGGCTCTCTTTTTCTGAAAAGTGTTTTGGGTGCAGTGCCCGGAATTGTTTGACTCCGAATGCCTCAGCTTCTGGACTGTGCATGAGGATAGCAGTCTGCTGCTGCCGACCCTCCAGAAGGCTCTTGATAGCCTCAAGCAGTACCGTTTGCTCGTTGATAGGAGCTGCAATGGTAGGTGGTGGTGGTAGAATAGGTTGTGAAGTGTTTCCATTGACGTTGGTACTGGTATTGTTCGGTGAATCCATGACCTTGATATAAAAAGAAAGGTTAGGATAGATTTAAGAAATTTGAAATGTAAGGAGTGTATAGTTACCGATTCTTATAATTCTTGTAATATATTGCTTAAGACTTCATGCAGAACTGACCTGCATGGGCCACCAACAAAACCTGTCACGCCCCGCTTCTCAGTGTACGGAAGCGGAGACGTAGCAAGCCCGCAACGTATTTATTTAGAAATAAATACGTTAAGCATAATTAAGCAATATATGTAAAAATGCACAAGAATGAAAAGAGATATAAAATAAACAGCAACTTTTATTAATATTCATCTTTACAATACAACTGCTTTGAAAAGGAAAGATACAAAGATATAAAGCAATGCCTAAATAGTGGCATACAAACAGAAATAAGTACAAAGTGAGCTGGAATTCCGGCTGGGCAGTGAACTGGTCCAAGTCCTCCTAGCTCGGCTCGATCTCTTGAGAATCCGGTCCTCCTGACGAGCATTCCAAAAAAAGAAATAGACAGGAATGTCGTCAGCGAACTAGCGCTCGGTAAGTCCCAAAAGAAAGAATGGAATATAACAAATGATGAGAATGGATCTGGTAAGTTGTACAGTTATATGCTTATTATTCTAACGTAGTTGTTTGTAGCTTGGTACAGAAGGTATTTGTGAATACGAGAGGAGTCCATCTTACCCCGTAGGCTATGGTAACATGTAGTACAAGACCCCGTCAAAACCCACGGGACAACGGCACGAGAGTTCATGTAGGTGTCTTTTAGTGACCATCTCGTCCCACGTTAATACATTCCGTACCAATCTACACCGTTATCCCCGCGTAATTTATTGTATAGAGTTATATTACAAGGCTTGCCGAGGCCATGGATACAAATTGTTCAAGTAGTCAGGTTCAGGATGTAATCTTGTAGTCATGTCAAGTTATATCCATGGTTCGGTCAAGTCAAGTCAAGTCATGTATTCAGGTTTGATGTTGATGTTTGAATTCAGGTATTCAGGTTCATGTTCAAATATACATGTTAGAGTTTGGACTCATGTTTGAATTGGATTCTGGTTTGAGTTTGAATTCAAGTTTGATTTAGACTCAGACTTGAGTCAGACACTTATAACTGATTTAGATCTTGAATTAGGTTCGGGAGTTATCGGTAACTGCTGCATATGGACGGCAGGATTTGTGTCTTTTTCCAAGACAATTACCATTGATAACCCCGTTAAGTTTTCTATCTTATATAGGCAAGCACTCACTTTCTCCGGCTCCGTGGGGCTCAAGAGAATTGACCCCGCTTAAACCTATATTTACTAAGGTCCTTAAATATAGTTTTATATAACTCGGGGGGTTTTATAAAAAATATTTTTAATAAAATTAAAATAAATCTCGAGAAGTTATTTATATTATTTAGGGTTTTCATGGATATGAATTTTAAGAATTTGAGGTATTTTAGTGATAATAGCTTAGCTTGAAAGGTTCATGGTATTTTAATGTAAACTTGTCTTTTGTTGGTATCTTGATAGTATTTTGATGAAACTTGTAATTCTTTCATTTAAAAAAATATAAGTCTATTATATTTTGAAAATATATGGATTTTTTAAATATTTATATAATTATTAAAAATTAAATTTTTTATTTCAGTAGAAAATTGCGTTTTTCTTAAAAATCGTATTAAAAACCTTTCGAGACCGAATGCTCCGTGAGAAAGTCTGCATCTCGCTCTACTAGCCCAAGAATGTGCGATAATCCGCACCATCCAATAGCGGGTTCCCTAAAGAGAGTTGTAGAGGCATATTTGCAAAGGAATTTAAAATACAATTTAAAAGAAAACCGTTTTTATAGGACATGGTATTTTCTTGTAATATTGTATTCGTAACAAAAATACGTTCAAAAAGTATCGTGCTATGGAAACCAAGAGTGTATATGAGAGGTAAGTCGTTATCTCGTGAATTTTCCTAAAGGAATGTTTAAGCAAAATATTAAAAGATGATATACAAAGTTTATTGTATTTTAATATAAAAGTCAAGTTAAAGTAATTTTTCATGATACTTTTGATTAAAAGTTGGTTCTAAGTATTGGTTTTATGATTACAAACATTGGGTAAGAATATGGATGAACAATATTTAAGAAAAAGTGGAATTTCTAGAGTTTAGAAGAAGATGTCGGTATTAACTCCACTTATCGACACATGTTTTGAAATAAGATTTTCAAGGAAGAAGAAGAGAGATTGGGAGGGACTTACAAGTTAGTTAGCCTATGAAAAGGTAGAAGAGGGTGGTGTGAATTTCGTGGCGTCGTGGGATCGTCGGAAAAGTTTCGATTTTTCGCCGAAAGTTGACCGCTAGCTAACTCCACTTGTACTTAGAAAATTTTGAGAGTTTTGGCTAGGAATTTCTGAATGATTAAGGGATAGGGCATGGGGTAGTATTTATAGTGTAGAATTAGGGTTTTAGAATTAAAATGCATTAAAAAGATGATAAATTGGGAATTGAAAGGGGCTCTGTTTGATTGCAGGGCAATCAAACAGTGTAGAGGAGTTTGGGGGTAAGGGAAAGGTTTCGTATGCAATGCACGGGGCTTATTAGCCATGGTTGGACCGTCCCCGCCGGCCAATATTGAAGATCCGCCAGTCGTTTGAGAGAGTGGGGCCGTTGGATTGGTGCCACGTGTTTATGTCTGTATTTAAATCCTTGTGCACATGTTTGATTTTTCTATCTTTTCGTTTTTGTGTGTATTGCACGTGTAAACTTTTGGGCTTCCAAAAGGTTTAAAAAGAAAATCAGAAAAAAATAATGTGTCTGATAGGATTCGAACACAGGGGCTACGTCACAGCAGTGCAAGGCTTTACCAGTGAGCTACAAATTGTTTCTTGCCGTTTCTAAACAAAATTTACTTATAGTTTGTACTCAGGCTTGTAAACTCCTTTCTGTACATTAAACTGAAAAATTTCGTACAGTAAATTCAGAGTCATTATAATGACCTCCTTGTGATAACAGCACGGGTTCACCATTACGTGGTTCGGTGGATATTGGTCGACTCGGAGAGCTCAGCGGATGTCCTGTTTTACGACTGTTTCCAGCGTATGGGATTAAATCCATCCGACCTCCCACGTCCTCTCCCAGTTCGCCAACCATTCCGTCTTGGCTGAAGGATCGGTCATCCTCCTTCTCAACATTGGTGAAGCAGACGACACGCAAACCGTACCGGTGAACTTCCTCGTCGCCAAGATCCCGTTGTCCTATAACATCCTCCTGGGACGCACCACCCTAAATGCCCTTCGAGCTCAGGTCCCAACCTACCACATCGCACTTAAGTTCCCTTTGGATAATGAAGGGATAAGCCGGGCTTACGGGGACCAGCAAACCGCTAAGATCTGTCTCAGCTCAACATCTCCCGCTAGGGAGCAGGGCAACGGTTTTGGAGATGCACACGATCCTCAGGAGTCCCTGGACACACGCGACGACCGAAAAGAAATTTGAGGCACCCCGATGGAAGCTTTAGCAGAAGTCCCCCTCATAGAGGGAGTTGAAGGTCGGACTGTCCAGATCGGCTCTCTCTTGACAGGGGGCATTCGTGAAGACCCGATCCAGTTCCTCTGGAACAACTCGGATGTGTTCGGCTGGACATCGGCATACATGCCCGGGATCGACCTTTGGGTAATCTCCCACAAGCTTGGGGTCGACCCAAAAGCCAAGCCAATCAGACAAAAGAAAAGAAGTTTCGCACCAATGAAACAAAAGATGATAGAGGAGGAAGTGGACCGACTGCTCGCGGCCGACTTCATCAGGAACCTGGACTACTCGGATTAGCTGGCGAACGTGATCTTGGTTATGAAAGCGAACGGGAAATGGCACATGTGCGTCGATTTCACTGACCTGAACAAGGCTTGCTCCAAAGACAACTAACCAATTCATCGGATAGATCAGCTAGTTGACAGCTCGGCCGGTCACGAATTACTAAGCTTCATGGATGCTTTTTCCGGTTATAATCAGATCCAGATGAACCTGGCCGACGAAGAGTTTAATGCCTTCACCACTGACCGGGGAGTCTACTGCTACAGGGTAATGCTCTTCGGACTTAAGAACGCCGGAGCCACGTACCAGCGACTGGTCAACAAGCTGTTAAAGCCACAAATTAGGAAAAATATGGAAGTCTACACCGACGACATGCTCGTAAAATCCGCCTCATCATCCAGGCATACTACAGACCTCGTCAAAACATTCGACATCCTGCGGAAGTACAAGATGAAGCTGAATCCAGCTAAATGTGCGTTCGGCATCACAAGCGGGAAATTTCTTGGATTCATGATTACCTACCGAGGAATCGAAGAGAACCTAGAGAAAATCAGGGCCATCATCGACATGGCGACGCCCAAAAGCAATGTTGATATCATGCGACTCACCGGGAGGGTAGCTGCATTGAGTCGCTTTATGTCCAGATCCGGAGAAAAGTGCCTCCCTTTCTTCAGAGCCCTAAGGAAAATCCCCAGGTTCGAATGGTCCGAGGAGTGCTAAAACGCTTTCGAATAACTCAAGATACACCTGACGACCCCACCACATCTCACCCGACCGTTCGAGGGCGATGAGCTGTTACTATATCTGGCCGTCTCCGACCAAGCCGCCGGCTTAGTGCTCTTCAGAAAATTCGAAGGTATACAGACACCGGTTTACTACGTCGGCCATGTTTTCAAGGACGCAGAGACCAGATACCCGGCCATAGAAAAAATGGTCCTTGCGCTTGTCGTCACCTCAAGAAAACTACGACACTATTTCTAGGCACACACGATCCTCGTCCTCACTGAATGACCTTTAAGGAATATCCTCGCCTCCCCCGAGTCATCAGGCAGCTTAGAAAAATGGAGATGGGAGTTGTCCCAATTCGACATCAAATACCGACCCTGACAGATTATCAAGGCACATGCCCTAACCGATTTCGTTGTCGAATGCACCGTTCCCATTGAGGAAAGAACGGCAGAACAGAGCCCTGACCCACGACCCTCAGTCGAGGAAGTGCCCGGCCCAATCCCGGACTGGGTAATCTATATGGACGGATCCTCCACAGAGGAAGGGAGTGGGGATGGTTTAATCACCCGCGATTCAAATGTGGAAGAAATGGAGTACCCTCTAAGGATTGATTTTAAGGCGTCGAACAACGCCACAAAATACGAGGCCTTATTGGCCGGGTTACGAATCGCCTCCAGAGTGGGGAAAAAGGCTATCAAGATACGCAGCGACTCTGCGCTAGTCGTCGGCCAAATGACCGGGCGTTTCGAAGCCCGGGAACTACTAATGATAAAGTACCTAGCGGAGGTAAGAAGGCTTCAGAGAAATTTCAGCGAGGTCTAGGTGGAGCAGATTCCCAGAAACTTGAACACCGAGGCCGATGCCCTGAGCAAACTCGCCTCTTCCTATTCAGCCAATAACAAAAGAAATATCCTCTTCGAAGTCATGTTGCGACCTGGCGTGGAAGATGGAGAAGCAACACTCCAGGTCTACACGACTCGAGGGGATATCCCGGATTGGAGAAAACCTATTGTAGAGTTTCTAAAAGATAAAGTACTTCCAAAAGATCGGGTCGAGGCTCGCCGGCTTCGATCCAAAGCTCTCCATTTCGTATGGAGCAAAGAAAACCTGTATAAGAAGTCGTACACTCAACCTCTGGCCCGATGCATCGATCCCCACGAAGCAGACTACGTCTTAGGGGTACATCAAGGGGCCCGTAGCCTGATCCAAAAGACACTACTCCAAGGGTACTATTGGCCAGGAATACACTAAGATACCAGAAAGCTGATCAGAAGATGCAAGAACTGCCAACTCTTTGGCAGCATCCCTCGTCTCCCCGCCACCGAACTAACGCCCATAAGCTCCCCTTGGCCATTTGCATAATGGGGGATGGATATGGTGGGCCAGCTCCCCACCAGCACGGGTGGACACAGATACATTCTTGTTGCCGTAGACTACTTCACAAAGTGGATAGAGGCCGTGCCGATCAAAAAATCGGACGCCGCCTCTACGATAAAATTCCTGCAGAATAATATAATCACCCGATTCGAAATCCCGAAGTGCATTGTCACCGACCATGGAACCAACTTTGAAAATAACAAAGTCAGGGAATTTTGCAACGACCTACGGACCTACAGCTGAAGGGCCCGACCCAAGCCTCTCAAGTGGCGCCGCGGATCCGCCGCCAAAACCAGGTTTTGGCCGCGGATCTACGGTCACTTTGACGAGTTAGGGTTTCATTCTTCAGGTGTGTCCATAGAATTCCCTGCATGTTTTTTTGAATATTTTTAACATGGAAAAATCCAACTTTTTGAAAAATTTCCAGAGAGGGGTCCATTTCGGGTATTCGGAGTTCGATCGGACTTTAAAGTTCGCCTAGACAACGCCTAATGCTCTAGATTGTCTCTGATACCACTGTGTAAGGTTGTATAGCACGACAACAAGGTTTTGCAATGCATCATCCATGCCATTTTATAAAATTTTGGGGTGCTATGAAACCTTAACCAAGATCTTAACTAGAGAATTAGGGTTAATTTTGCATGTAAACAACTTTACATCTAAGAGAGAGGGATTACAACCTTTGTAGTCCGTTCCTTCGCTTCATAAGCTCCGAGTAGTGGTCCCTTCGCTGCGATCATCAAGCTTACGGACTCTAGAGAGGCTCCATGAGGTGAATGATGTATCTTACTTAAAGTCTTCGAAATCCAAGACGATCTACCTTGAGGAAACACAAACTCAAGCTAACTCTTCACTAATTATGAATTAGTGAAGCTAACACTCTAATCTATATGGCTAGTATAGAAAAGGATGATGAAGTAGGAATTTTGTTTTCTTTAGTTTTCTTTTTCTCAATTTATTTCATCACCATTGAAAAAGCTAGCAAGCTTTTTGAGGAAGAAGAAGATGAAGTGATGAGAATAATTGTTATGTGGTTAGAAATGCAACCATGGGTCAAGTATATCATCCTTAACCCATGTAGAGACTTAACCATGAGCTATGGTTAAAGGTATGGTTGATAAATATCTTAAGCTAGACAAAAAGAGTGGACAAAGTCAAAGAAGACTACAAGCTTCTACAAGCTTCATCCTTGATCAATATCCACAATATTTGAATTACTTAATGATAAATATAAACCCTAATATTAACCCTTGCATGGTTTAACTCTAATAAACCCTAGTTGCATTTATAACTTAGCATGTTACAATTATACATATCACATATATATAATATAGTAACAAAAGAATACATTTAACATATATCACATATATATATCAATGTATCCAAAATGAGAAAAAAAATTACTTAAGTGAGCTTATATTAGTTAATATAATATAATATATCACATATATAATTATACATTAAATCATCGAATCAATACTTGATCTGATAATCCGGCTATATCACATATAACCGACTAATATAAAATGTATCATTTCATCGAATCAACACTTGATCCGATGACCCGGCTATATCACATATACCCGGCCGATATCACATATCGCGAGAATAAAATACGGCATCACATACTCGCATTATTCTCGGTCCTGCACATATCACATATATGCTCCTACTCCGTTTCGCCTGAGCCAGGAAACCTCTGTGTAGGACTCTAAAGACTTTTCAATACGCCGGTAGTAGGTGATGATCATATCAAACACCCACAAGCTGCAAGCGGTCAGCTAAACATAACAGCCACCCGGGTATTGAGCGATCAGAAGATCAACAAGCAAGCCTGCTCACACTCCTGTGAATCCAATCAGTAACACTCCCGTACAGTCCGGTCTCTTCGTCTGATATGTCGCATATACAAT
The DNA here is from genome assembly GCA_030015575.1 of Agapanthus africanus. Classification (NCBI taxonomy): domain Eukaryota; kingdom Viridiplantae; phylum Streptophyta; class Magnoliopsida; order Asparagales; family Amaryllidaceae; genus Agapanthus; species Agapanthus africanus. Next base: position 194,555,875 of record JASDDO010000024.1, on the reverse strand, counting down.
CTAGGGGTGGTAAACGTCAGACCCCGGTAACCGATAAGTCATGCTGATGTGTGGCTCATAACGGGTCGAGAAACTACTGATAACACTTACCAGTAGATCTCCATATCAACCCTGGCCAGGGACTTCCAGTTATAGCCAATCGAACACAGCGCAACATCAACCCCCAATACCGGGAGAGACGAAACCCCTCCTATCGCTCATTGCCTCCATGTGATTCGGGACTGTACCCAAAAGCCACCGTTTTGTACATTCTCGTGAACGTGGTAAGGTGGAAATCAAAGCACAGTGGGAATCACATAACACTCTATGACGATCTCGGGTCTACAGACTAACCTGTACCAGTGTCGCCAGAGAACTGCTATCTGACGATAAGTATTATACCATCTAGGAGTTCTCGGCGAGTCCGTTCAGTGTACCCAGTCTCCACTGAGCACCCGCATACCATCTTTGATGTCAAACACCAATGGATGTGGGATCATCCATCGCCCATCATATGGGTCAAGATGCGTATACGATAGTCTACTCTGGAGTATCGATGCCCTGTCTCGATACACCCTCGACTAGGAACAATTATAGGATGTACTCGTTGACTACCCTGGCCCCACTAGTATGATCTCCATCATAGTCCTAGTAGTCAAGTACATATCCTAAGGGCTTTATCAACATGTGAGAGCAAGACGGTAAACCAATACAAGTCAACATGTTAAGATAAAGTGCAACCATATAGCATACTATCATGTCGAGTAAAAAAGTCCTCTCTATATATATCCAAGCATCCACTATAATATACATCATATGTACAATAATAGCCTCTAGGGCATATACATAACTAACAATACCGGGATGCTTTTTATAACAAAGAAAGGAGAGGAGAAGCCTCAAATCAAAAGGGATCCAATCAATCTTCAACCGGACCAGAAACCCGAGGAGGATTCTCTATGAGTTAGGCGCTAGCTGACCCGGAGCGAGACGGAAACAATGGAGCACGGTGCAAACTTCAGGCGAGAAGGGCAGACACATCCTTTCCCGGAACGCTTCCAAGTATAGAGCAATCTCGTTGTCCTGCACCTGGTCTTCCTGCTCGCCCTCCCTATCCAGATGGAGTGAATAGCCAGAGAGAATATGAAATGAGCTCGGATATCGGAAAGCTCATCCAAGCGGTTCAAAACTGAGGGCGCATCACGGGTATTTATGATGCGCAGCTTGGGGGCCCTTTTCGCCCCACGACGACGAAGGACAAGGGCATCGTTGCCCCAGGGGTAGAGCTCGACACAGAAGACGAAGATGAAGAGGAAGAATAACTCTCCCGGCTATCGGAAGCTGAGGAGGAAGAAAGCCTACTGGACTCGACTTCAGAAGCTAAAACCCCATCGCCCGACTCGACCCCAACTACATCAATATATACGTCGGAGGAAGACATCTAACCCGATTCAATGAAGGATTGGCTGAGGAAAGTTTTTTGTAAGATGGAGTTTCGACCTAAGCAGATGTACGCCGGGCAATCTTCAGACGGCAAGAGACAACTAAGGCAAAGTATTTGCCATAGGATGACCCCCCTATTTATACATTCAACAAGAAAGCATCCAACGGTACAAATCCATTCCCGCCGAAACGAGGCGTCACACCCAGTGGCCACCAGGATTCCGCGTAGCGACCGGCTAGTGGACACGCCCCCACACTCGGATTCGGGTGTCAACCCCTCACGTCCTGTCACGCCCCGCTTCCTAAAATACGGAATACGAGAGTGATAAGGCCAGCCATGCTCCTACGATCAAGGAAAATCCTGCCGTAGTCTCATTTCGGCTTCTAACATTATAAGGTAATCAGTAAAATACAACACGGATAAAGAGAATGCTATCACTAGAACTATCGGATATAACGAAAACTAAGCGCAAAGGAAGTAAACAAAAGAAAAACTAACTAGGGATTTAAAAGGGAAAGATACAACTGGTTCACTTGTCTGGATCTCCGCGGTCTTCTCGAAATCAGACGAATCCACTTCTATCACTAAACATGCATACTCAGGTCGTCAGGGCGACACCATAGCAATATTATGTTAATAATAATGAGGTAAGAAATAAATGTAACAACAGTGGAGATAATATATGCAAGTAATCAATGTGTCAATAATCAATACAATGTATAACCTGTTCCTACTAGACTCTAAGTCAATTTTGAAATCGAGTTGCGGAAAGAAATAATAATGTTTAACGAGGGTCCCGTACGTACCCGAGACTACGACCCACTGTTGCCCGGGACATAACCCTGTCAGCCGGACCGCTAGGTCTAAACCTAATATATATATATATGAGTCGCTGTTTGAATGATCATCCTCTAAATCGCTAATCTCGCTAAATACAAGTTCGTTTCTACTTCGATTTCTCCTTTTCCCCCAGATTTCACTATCTATAAGTATGGGCTAGTTGTGTACAACTACGCACCAATAACACTGCTTTATTCACTATTCATTGTGTTGTTCACTATCATGAATTATTCATTTTTTTACTGGCGTAGTCGACACAACTAAACCAACACCATTCACGTTCGATAATGCATTATACACTGAGAATTAATCAGTACACTCACTATCGCTAGAGGTATCGCGGTTGGTTAAATATGTGAATTATGCCGCTAAACAAATCATATGCAATACAAGTCATTACGCGTCTTATGAGCTTAGAAAAATCACATTAAATCGTATGATTCGAATTAAGCAAAATGATACAAAAGGGGTAAAAAGTAAACTTAATCATAAATTCAAAGAAATTGGTTTCAAGTCAATCGGGTTTCGTGTTTACGAATTACAGTCATTTCTTTTTAAGTGTTCTATGCTGGAAATTCAGTTCTTGAACTGAAAGTCCATTTCGTAACATAGTTTTCACCCTGTTAGGATCATAATTAGGTGACTATAAAGTTAGATAATATTTAGGTTTATCAGTTAGGTTTCCAACTCACTAGACGAATTGATAATATCCACTGTGTTCTGGGAATTATGCATTATTTAAGATTGGGGTATACGTTCTGTCCCTGCTTGGGACTGCAGTATATATCAATGATTTAAAATATGATTAAAATAGCAAACAATGGTAAAAATGAATGAAACCACCTCCAATAGTTATCTAACAGATTAATCTTCACAATGGAATAGGGTTTCGTATAATAACATTTTCACACAGAGTTGTAAAAGCATTTCATTTTAAGTGTCGACAAGCTGCTCTGGACTGCAGTCTAGAGCCGCAATTCTCCTCAATTTTATTTATCACGACGTATTAAAATTTAGTGGACAAAAATATATTACTGTAGGTTATTCCGTTAGCTTCGATATGAGTCTTGAAATGCCACAATCTGATCTATACATAATTAACTACAAATTTAACATGGTAAGGTACATGATAAAATCTAGATTCCGCATCGAGTCTCGGGGTGTCATTTCCTGGGGTAAACTAAGTTTTCACACGATATTCATTAACAGTAAAGAGATCTTTTTATCGTGAGTTTCGCCATTTTAAGATGGTTTTTAGTTTAGGGTTTGCATCGAGGGCCTATGATAAACATTTGATTCGCAGCCGAAACGCTCGTTTGTTTTAACCAATAAACAGTATTTGATTCTACAATTTTCTTACAACGTTATCACTAGTTTCTAAACTTGATTATATCTCAACAATATTACTGAAATACTGTTTATTATTAAATCTCAATGGTAATTTTTCAATATAGTTCTTACGCATCGATATAAATATAGTATAGCATATAAGCAAGTATTTGAACTTGCCTGGCGACGTATCGATGACGATACGGCAGCGACGCGGCAACAGCACGGCAACAACAATAATCTATTATGACGGCACGACGCAAACACGACAGGGTTAGCCTCGGTGGAGCTCGATCTTGTGCTTGATGGTTCGGTGGGTGCGACGGACGTGCGCTGGCGTTGCGACGGCTGCTGCATCGACGACGGCGATGGGCACAATGATGGTGGTACCGACATGGGTCCAATAGTGGTAGAGATAGATGGCAATGAGTAGAGAGGAGCTAGGCGACTGTGTGGAGACTGGTGGTGATGTGGTCGGCGTTAGTGAGCATGGCTTGGGCATAGCGCAGCAGCAACACGACGAGATTCGGCTAGGCTTGGGATTGTGTCGCGGGGATTGAGCTTGGAGACAGGGCTGCAGGGACGATGGCAGCGATGGTGTCGAAAACGATGGAGGTAACGACGACGGCGGAGGCAACGTCATGGTGAGGAGCTTAAGCAATGTAAGCTTGGTATAAAGCACGACAAGGTGGCTCAGTGGCGTTAGGTGCCGCGACGACGATGGTGTGGCCCATAAGAGGTTGGAGATCGGCGTCAGATGCAGGCGATGTGGCCGTCAAGGAGTACGTCTGTCACGCCCCGCTTCCCAGAGTGCGCTAAGATAGGCACGTGACAGAGCCAACCATGCTACCTGTGGATAGGAAACATCCCTCCACAGTCACATTACGGCTGTTTAAAGATATCAAGAACAGGAAAATAAAATAAACTATCTAGTACATGTCCATGAGCCAGAATAAACGAGTCAAGAAATAATATGCGGAAGCAATAAATCCAAAGAGCAAAAACATCTGGAAAGTAAAACTGGATACTAACTGGATCATTACTGCTCGGCCTAACGGCGGAAGTATTCCTGATCAGCCTGCGACAAAGGTAGAGGATCTGGGCCATGCAAAACCCAGACGTCAGTGCGTCATAATATCAACAATAATATAATTAGGAGGTAAAAAGTCATGCAGGCATGAGTATGAACAGTAATAAAAGTATAACAATAACATGAATAAGAAACAGTGAAGGGTATAAGCACATGTGACGTGTGGTGAGTAATCTGAACTAAACTACTGGGTTAACTACTCTCAAGTCTTTGAAATCAATTTGATGAATCGTTGATGTAACTCAATAGTATCCCGTGCGTACCCGGGACCACGGTCCAGACTCTCGGGGCTGAATCCGAGACGTAACGCTAAGCACAAACAGGAAACATGTACAGACGAATGATGTCAGCAACATAATTCTAGGAGTACTCGCAACCTGAGAGAAGGTAAAGATAAAAGACAACTGAATAATCCTTATTCTATTTCTTCTGAACCAGAATCCATTCTAGAACTGTAACAAGTTCCTTCAAGTTCGTATGTAACTATACAATGGATTATCCAATAAATGTAGATCTTCGTAGTGATACGGGGTGTTCTGAAGAAATGCAAAGGTGAAGTAGGAGTGGTGATGATATACGCGGTTTGGTCGTGAATGATAGCAATCGCAATTTACTTTGCCTTCTTTCTAATCCCTTTATTTGTCTTTACTTATTATCTTCTGTAGACCTCACTTAGGCTAATTGGTTTTCTTCCTTCCCCACCTTTTGGCACCTGCCTATGGTTTAGAAGAAGACTATCCAATAAGCGCAATAGGTGTACCCTATCCTAATTCTAGGAGCCCTCACAACCTGAGAGAAGGTAAAAGGAAAAGACACCTGAATAGTCCAATTCAATTTCTACAGAACCGGAAACCATTCTCGAATCTGAAACAAGTTTCTTCGAGTTCGTATGTAACTATACGATGGTCATATCCAATAAATGTGGATCTTCGTAGTGATACAGAATGTTCCGGAGAAAAGCGAAGGGTAAAAGTAGGAGTGGCAATGAAGTATGCAACTCTGACAATCCAAAATCCAGTGTGTTTTAAGAAGGTTCGGTTAACTTGGTTTATGAGTTTTAGTCTAGGGTCGGGCCATAGTCGCTGCCAAAGAGAGAGAGAAAAGAAACACTCAGGGTGCACTCAAACCTAAATCAGAATAGTTAATCACTTTATTTAATCAGGATATCTCCTACTGTATCCTCAAATTCTCCTCTAATCCCTAAAAGAAGAATTAGTTGGGATCATCTAAAATCACCCGAGGAGTAATCCTACTCATCAGTGGGATTCAGGATCCAACTATCATCTCATGATAACTTGATGGAATCCATTCAAGTCACCACACTCCAGAAGGTATACGCATGCCTGGCAAGTTTCCTGCATGTTTGAAACTCCCGATGTGTGTTTTTACCTCTAGGACCCAAGTGATCTTGACAATGCCAACATATCAAAGAGTCCTAGTCAAGTTCAACCCGTCATTATCTTGATTGCGATAAACCCACCCGTATGAGTCCTTGACAATGCCAACATATCAAAGAGTCCTAGTCAAGTTCAACCCGTCATTATCTTGATTGCGATAAACCCACCCGTATGAGTCCTTGACAATGCCAACATAACCGTACGACTGTCCTAACCAATCTACATATCCATGCGACAGAAAAGCATTACAGAGCTACCGAACACTACGCCTCGGCAATGCACGACACACATAGCATGAATACTAAGCAATACTAATATGAAATGACGAAGGGATACGGCTGGTTTTTGGCGAAAAACCTTTAACGTAATGAACTTGATATCGTTGAAGGAACCGAGTGGTTTTACAAATATATAGTGGCGCAAACTTTTGCTAAAGAGGTCACTCCCGGTGAAGGGATCTCGGCTCTTTCCTCATTGAATGAGGTGCAGGATATTCCAAACTGAATACCATGATGCAAAGCAAAAGAATCGACTATAGAAAAGTTATTACGTTGACGCAAACTTCTGTCCAAGGGCTCACTCCTGATGGAAGGATCTCGGCCCTTTCCTCGTGGTATGAGGCGCTGGATATTCATAACCGAATATCACTGTGCAAAACAAAAGCAAACGTCTGCAATGTCTGTTTTTAAAACTTGGTTCTAACAACATCAAATAGGTTTGTATTCCTTGCATTGATCAGAATTAACACAGTCCCATCAATTAATCACACCAGAAAAGAACGAAAATATGATGTACGTATATGCTATCCGCATTCGCCACTGGGTCCTGTCATCACCCGTTAGGTTACTTAACTAACGACAGAGCGGGGGATGGACTAGCGCGGGTGTAAAACATATACAACATCTACTAGTTTATATATAAAAATATATAATAACCGTTCTAGGAATGATATATGCAACATCACAGAATAGCGATAAGCATTACAGAACAGTACTGATAATCTGGGAGCCCCGGGTTTCTTTTGAGCCGCAAGTGAAACCCGACGTTCCCCTGGTCTCGTGGATAGCCTGCGTAATGAAAACCTAGACCCCTACGGGTGCAGCAAGTTACCCACCAATACCAGAAGCGAGGCAACCCCAATCACCGAAGTGAATGGGCCACCCAGTACTTCACGGAATCCGGTAACTTGAGCACCCCACCTTGGGTCAACCTATACACCCTACGAGTGCGGCAAATAGCCCGCCAATTCTAGAGTAACGTCCCATCGGTCTCAACGCCATGAGATGCGGACCCGTTGCCCTATAGAACCCGGCCATTCGTGCACTCCACCATGGGGTACTAGTACAGAAAAGAAAATAATATGTACAAGGGTGACACCGACCTCAATCCGGTCGTGCCCCAAACAAATAATATACAAACTGGCAGTGATGGCAGTCCACATGTCGGACGCTCGCCCCGCAATATCAAATGTACAAATGAATCTAAACTGTACTACCATTGCACCACTGGCTATCCACCACGACAATCCAACCACAACACAGTACAACACAGAATATCAACGTGAATGTCACGTTCGCAAACCCGTCTAAAAGAACTATAACAATTAGACAAGTTGTACCGCTCTAATGACATTCACGGTCGCAGATAGTAATGCATGCACTGCAAACATTTAAATAATGTTAAAATATCGATTTTGAAACACCCCGAATTGCCCCTGAACTAATTATAACACTACAGCTAAACTGGGCAAAACAAACAATACCACTTAACCAATATTCCAGAGACTAAACTACACCAAAAAATACAAGTCCAAACACCTTCGAAAAAACCGGCCACACCCGTATTTCTTCAAGTCTCGCCGGGTCAAAACAGGTGAATGAGGCTCATTTTTGTAGGGTGTTCTAGTTGTCTCAAAAATAGCCTTTTGCAATTGCTTAAAATTTTTTTTGAGGACTTTGGAAAAATCGACAGAGACTGGAATATTCGAGGTATTGATTTGGAGTTGTTTCGGTTTCGACACTTTAACATCGTCTAAACAAGCTAGCTAAGGGTTTAAGGGTTGGCTCTGATACCATGTTGGGTTACGGCAGCGCTCCGGCCATCAATCCGTGACCAAATGCGGAACAAAAATTTATAAAACTTGGCGCTACCACAACCAATTACCCGGATCTACCATTAACCCTTAACTAGCAATCTATAAACTAGGAGTTTACAGTGGTTATACCGAATAGATCCGTGTCTTTCGGTCTTCAACCATCATCCCAAGCTCTTAGGGGTTTCCTTGATCAAGCTTGATCTTCGGTCTCCCTCCATCGAAGTTGATCCACCCGAGAGTCTATGCAACGAGCTCCAACCTCATATCCGAGGCAACTAGGGCACCTAGATCGCTACTCTAGATACCGTAGATGAAGTAGAGAGTGATGAAGGATTTATTTGTCTCAAGACACCCAAGGATTCTTAACTCATGAGAGGGTTTGGGTGGAGCTAGAGGAAGAAGAAGATGCCATGAGGATGAGAGTTTAGAGCAACTCAAAAAAGAGAAAAAGAAATGAATAATGGCTTAGTATTTTGTTTGTTGTGAGATTATTCAATAAATAATGATGCCATCCATAAAAATATCCCATGCCACCACAATATCTAGAGTCAATAATAATATCTCAAGTCAACAATAATCTCACAATAAACAAATCCTTAAGCATGCTAGAATAGTAACTATGGGTCACTAATTAGCCATGCCACAAAAATGCAATAAACACCTCATCCTACACCTCAATAACCTTTTAATCCAAAAAGGTCTATACCATGACGAGGTGTAATCTTCTAAAAGTAATCTTGTAATGAATTACAAGAATACCCCTCATCCGTATATACATACCCGCATCCGTACTCTGAAGAATACGAATACATAGAGATGAAAATAATCCAACAAATATAATACTAGGATCCGGTTTAAACCAAAGCCCACTAATATTATCCGTCCGAACATCATGCGTGCATAAGTACACATATGCGATCGAACCCTGCCGTAAAACCATATGGCCTCTACATCGTTTCGCCCGAAGCAGGGAAACCCTCTGCCTGGGACTCTAAAGACTCGTCAATACGCCGACAGTGGGTTTAACCACAAGCACGTCAGCGACACTAGCTGTACGTAACGGCTACCCAGGTATTGAGCGAAAGGAAGGCCGATGAGCAAACTCATCCTGAAACCCCTACTGAGCCTGACAGTGACAATATCCGTACAGTCCGGTCTGTTCGTCTATAAGTATCACATATCGAGTCTAGGGGGATGGATAAAGTCAGACCCCTAATAATACGACATTTAGTGTCGGTATGAAGCCCATCACCACCTGAGAAACTACTGATCCGAATCAGTAATTCTCAACTACCTTGGCCAAGGATTTCTGGTGATGGCCACCCGTGCACACCGCGACATCAACCCCCAATACCGGGAGAGACGAATCCCCTGACGATCCGCTCATTGCCTCCATGTGGCTCGGGACTGTACCCAACTAAAACCTGTTTGCACGACTCCTTTGAGCCGTGGTAGGGTAGTAATCAAAGCACAGTGGGAACTCACACGAGACAAACGACGATCTCAGGTCGATAGACTAACCTGTACACACGTCACCTGGGAACTGCTATCTGACAATAGGTATAATACTAACTAGCATGTTCCCGGCGAGTCCGTCTGGTGTACTCATAACCCAATGAGCACATGTATACATCTTAGGTGAACAAACTGACAACAATAGCTTGTGAGACCGGCCACCGCCTTTCGTCGGGGTCTCGATCAGTATACACTAGTCTGCTCTTAGAGTATCGATGCCCAGTCTCGAAACTCCCACGACTAGGGACATTTTAAGGATGTGCTTATAGACTACCCAGCTCCCACGTATATGATCGCCATCATACTGCTGGTAGTCAAGTAAGAATCTTATGAGCTCTATCAACATGTAATAGTGATCTGTAATGTCACCTGAAGTATGTACACGATGATAAAGACAAACCAGATAGCATACTATCATCTCGAGTAAGACTATTCTACCGGTATAGGTCCTCTCTCAATCATTGCAATCACGCGCCTGCGATCCAATAATTGATCTGAGAGTACTATAGCCAACAATTAGGGTCTTTGGGTTAAGAAAATTAGGTAAATAAAAGATATAGGCCTGGCTGTGGGGGTTTGGGTTAAGAAAGAGTGTGAGATTGGGTTGGTTTAGGGTTTAAATAGGTTAGGGGTAAAATTATTATAATTAGGAAATAGAATTATAGAAATTGGTTATAATAAAAGGTTAGACTTAGGAAATTAATAAGTATGTTTTTTAAAATGCAATATAATAACACTTTGTGACAAATCAACCTTATTAATAACAAGTAATAAAAACAACACAATTTGGCCAATGTGAGGAAATATAAAATGAATGTAAAATACAGAGAAATAAATTAGAATAAATAAAGTTTATTTAAATTCATATTTGACTGTATAATAGGTACTGGGTATTACATCATATCCCATTTAAATAAAAATTTCGTCCTCGAAATTAAAACAAAAACCGAGAAGACTTAAGCGACGTTATTTGGAAACACTGTATAGTAACTTTTAGCAAAAGAGACTAGATGAAAATTAAACAGTTGTATGTAAGTAATAGAACAACTAAAAGAAACAGTTATATGTAAGAACAAGGACATAACGATTTATTTCGAAATGGTAATTGAAAAGTCTCATGGAACCATAGTTAATTCAAAATATAGAGCGAGTACTGGAAAATATAGTTTGAGAAAACTCCTCAAAATAGAGCATAAAATGAAGTATAGGAAAAAGTGAATAAAATAAGTGCGCTTGTCACAAAGGCGAAAAGTAAACTAGAAGCAATGACATGAAATAAAAGAAAAAAGATCCAACTTGTTAGTAATTTACAAGACAAAATATATTCAATATATAACTATATCAGTGAATTAAAATAGAAAGGAATGAACCTTAAATTTGATAACAAATTTATTAATCATGAAAATGATGAGAAAATAAAGCAATATGTAACTTACCGTATTCGTATAAAGAAAATATTGAAAGTAACCTACGAAACATTAGAAAACCGTAACTAATAGAAAACTTTTAGCACACACAGTATACAGATAAATAAAATATTAATCAATAACGTAGAATGGTTAAGTAAAATAAGTGGCAGTAAATATAGAGATACGATAATCAGAATATATATACAGGAACATAGTAATAAAATTTTTAAAGCATAGTGGTCACAAATAAGTTAAAGTCGAAAAAGTGGTATGAAAATCGAATATCATAAAAGAAAAAAGACTTTATAAGGATAAGTAAGTTTAACAAAGAGTGGTAAGAAAATGTATAAGAGAAATAAATAAGCTCAAGGGAAAGTTGGTAAAAAATAAGAATAAAAGAATAGAGTAATTATGTAGAAAATCAAGATAGAACAAATTTTAAAGAAAGACCCAAACCGTTGAAAATATACAACCGAAATGAATATGAATGTTAATCTTATAATAAACAATAAAACGTTAAAGGAATTATAGAATAGCAATAATTCGAAGTGGCATCCTGTAAATGTAAGCAGATAAAGTCAAAACAAAATGCATGAAAAGTAGGATTTCATAATGAAAGAATAGTAGTATGAAAATCGTTAGTAGGGAAATTTCACCAGGAAAAACAGACTTTCACTCGATCGGCACCCATATTCTCCCTTCGACCGAGCTTACCTCCCCTAATCTGCCTAAAATAGTCGTTTTCGGAACACTAAGTCAATCTCGACTTTTGAATCGAAACCATAAAACTCAAGTGATCAGTGTAAATTTGAATTATTGGAACTTTGAAAATAGTAGAGTACTTTAAATAAGTAAAACAAAAGTCGCTAATAATGCGCATATTTAAAAAACATAACCAAATACAAAATAGTGAGAAAATTGGATTTAGAATGTCACTATATGTAATTAAAATAATAGAAAATAATACTGGTAATGTATAGTAAACTAGCCAGGGTATAGATTATAGTAAGACACGACCTAATCGAAAGATGGAATCAGGAATGCGGTGCTAACCACAGTGTCAGCTAAATTGGGGGTCAGGCGATTACAAGGTTCAAGGATGGGATACAAGTAATTACTTGCAAGATGGGAAAGAAATTTTGTAAGAAGGAACAATTAATGTATCATGTAGACTTTAAAGGTACAATACTCTAAGAAAATTTGATCAAACCGAAACTTTATTATTCCGAAAATTTTGACAGAGTACAATTGAGAGATAAACGTGGCTCTAAGCTATACATCATTTTTATTTGGCCCGATAAAAAGAAAGTGGGTCGCGTCAGTCGCGAGTGTGGAAGTTTAATAAGTTACGATAAGTCCTCATGCTAAGATAGGGGTATTCATCCCCATAGTGCCTTGCAAGGACGGTTGCTATAGGTTCTTCAGCCTCGAGTTCCTTCTCACTCGAGGCTTCATCCCCCGATTTCTCCTCGGCTGGAAATTTGTCTTCAGACTCCTCCCCTATAGGGTTTTCTTTTCCTAGCTCTTCTTCTTCGGCGGGAGCTTCCTCATCGAGATCCTCCTCTATATGTTCCGCTTCTTCTGGGCCCCTTTTCTGGGTCCACTTCCATAGGTTCTTCCTCAGGATCCTACTCTTCAGGATCTTCATCTGGATCCTCCTCTACTGGATTTTCCTGTGGATTTTCTTCTATCAGGTCTTCTTCAGGATCCTCCTCTTCAGGATCTTCATCCGGATCCTCCTCTGCTGGATTTTCCTGTGGATTTTCTTCTATCGGGTCTTCTTCGGGATCCTCCTCTTCAGGATCTTCATCTGCATCCTCTTCTATTGCATTTTCCTGTGGATCCCCTTCTATCGGGTCTTCTTCAGGATCCTCCTCTTCATCGTCAGAATCATCGATCATATTGATCTCTGGAGCTGCGACATCGACTCCCTCGACATCGGATTCACTGTCATCGAAAATAACCTGTGAGCCATCGACCTCGTCGTCTGAACTCACTAGTATGCAGTCAAAAAAATGCAGGACCGAGTGTCCTCATCGATAAGCTGTGCTGCCCCATGATTGGCTATGTCCTCATCGATAATGCATTATACACTAAGAATTAATCAGTACGCTCACTATCGCTAGAGGTATCGCGGTCGGTTAAATATGTGAATTATGCCGCTAAACAAATCATATGCAATACAAGTCATTACGCATCTTATGAGCTTAGAAAAATCACATTAAATCGTACGATCAAAATTAAGCAAAATGATACAAAAGGGGTAAAAAGTAAACTTAATCATCAATTCAACGAAATTGGTTTCAAGTCAACCGGATTTCGTGTTTACGAATTACAATCATTTCTTTTTAAATGTTCTCTGCTGGAAATTCAGTTCTTGAACTGAAATCCATTTCGTAACATAGTTTTCACCCTGTTAGGATCATAATTAGGTGACTATAAAGTTGGATAATATTTAGGTTTATCAGTTAGGTTTCCAACTCACAAGACAGATCGATAATATCCGCTGTGTGCTGGGAGTTATGCATTATTTAAGATCGGGATATACGTTCTGTCCTTGCTTGGGACTGCAGTATATATCGATAATTTAAAATATGATTAAAATAGCAAACGATGGTAAAAATGAATGAAACCACCTCCAATAGTTATCTGACAGATTAATATTCGCAACGGTATAGGGTTCCGTATAATACCATTTTCACATAGAGTTGTAAAAGCATTTCATTTCAAGTGTCGACAAGCAGTGCTGCTCTGGACTGCAGTCCAGAGCTGCAATTATCCTCAATTTTCATTATCATGACTTATTAAAATTCAGTAGGAAAAAATATATTACTGTAAGTTGTTCCGTCAGCTTCCATATGAGTCCTGAAACGTCACAATCCGATCTATACATAATTAACTATGAATTTAACATGGTAGGATACGTGATAAAATCTAGATTCCGCATCAAGTATCGGGGTGTCATTTCCTGGGGTAAACGACTTTTATTTTACAACTAATTTTTCACACGATATTATTTAACAGTAAAGAGATCTTTCTATCATGAGTTCTTCCATTTTAAGATGGTTTTTAGTTTGGGGTTTGCATCGAGCGCCTATGATAAACATTTGATTCGCAGCCGAAACGCTCGTTTGTTTCAACCAATAAACAGTATTTGGTTCTACAATTTTCTTGCAACGTTATCACTAACTTCTAGACTTGATTATATCTCAACAATATTACTGAAATACGGTTTATTATTAAATCGCAATGGTAATTTTTCGATATAGTTCGTACGCATCGATATAAATATAGTATAGCATGTAAGCAAGTATTTGAACTTGCCTGGCGACGTATCGATGACGATACGGTATCGACGCAGCAACAGCACGGCAACAACAATAATCTATTGTGATGGCATGACGCAAACACGACAGGGTTGGCCTCGGTAGAGCTCGATCTTATGCTTGATGGCTCGGTGGTTGCGAAGGACGTGCGCTGGCGTTGCGACGGATGCTGCGTCGACGACGGCGATGGGCACAATGATGGTGGTACCGACTTGTGTCCAATAGTGGCAGAGATTGACGACGGTGAGTAGAGGGGAGCTAGGTTACTGAAGACTGGTGGTGATGTGGTCAGCGTTAGTGAGCACGGCTTGGGCATGCTGGGTTTGCTTAGCATCCTCACTAGGATTTAACAAGCATCAAACATGCAACTTTTAAAAAAAAACTAGGGTGCTAACCAAATCTAATCTAGAATCGGACTAGAGGATTAGGGTAAAAACTAAACAAGTATCACATACTAGTTAGTGTCTAACAATAAGAGGGGAGAAATACAACCTTTGAAGACCTCTCCTCCTTGACTCCTTGGATCAACTTGGAATTTGAATCGGTTCGCTTGAAGCCTTCGAAGCCCACGACGATCCACCACGGGGTCCTTTTGCACAAACTCCTAGCTTCACTTGACTTAAGTGGAAGTGAAACAAACAACCTACATTAGTGGGCTAGACTAATATAGATTGGTGATGTGGGTTGTATTCTCACTTAAAAACCTTTCCTTTTATTTTTCTTCACTCACTTATGAAGAGGTAGAGAGCTTGGAGGAAGAAGGAGATGAAAATGGCTTAGCTTGAGCTCATGAAAGATAAACTCAAGATCATAATAAGAGAAGAGAGAGCCACACTCATTCTTAACCAAGCAAGGAAAAATATCTAGATATTTCTAATGGTTGAGTTAAGAGATAATTTAAAAATGAAACCATGGTTAGAGTAGATATTTTAAGAAGTGTGTAGAAGAAAACAGAATCAACCATGATTTATTTCCCATTTTCTTTTAGCTCAATAATTAAAATATCAAAATGGTTTCCATGTGAGTCTTGCATAGCCATCTCCAATATATCATCAATCATGGCACATGTATGCATGCATGTGTGCATGCATATCAATATAAACATACATACATTCATGCATACATAATAAAGAAAAGGTTTAATAAATGAGCTAATGGTCATTAAATATTAAATCAATACTTGATTTAATAATCCGGTCATATTACATACGACCCGACCAGTAGAAAACGCCAGATTAAAATACGGTATCATATATGTGTATTTAATCAAGCTCCCGCCCATATCCCCATATGCACCCCATATCGTTTCGTCTGAGTTAGGAAACCCCTTTGTGAGACTCTAAGACTCGTCAATATGCCAGCAGTAGGCAGTGATCATATCATATACCCACAAACCGTCAGCGGCACTAACTGTACGTAACGGCTCCCAGGTATTAAGCGAACAGAAGAACAACAAGCGAACCTGTCAAAACTCCCGTAGAGCCAACCAACAACACTTACCGTACAGTCCGGTCTCTTCGTCAGATATGCTGCATATCGAGTCTAGGGATGGTATCGTCGACTCCAATAACTCAATAAGTCATGCCGATGTATGGCCTATAACATATCTAGAAACTACTGATAACACTTATCAGTAAATCTCATCAGCCCTGGCCAGGGACTTTTTGTTATAGCCAATCGAGCACAGCGCAACATCAACCCCCAATACCGGGAGAGACGAAACCCCTCCTATCGCTCATTATCTCCATGTGTCTCGGGACTGTACCCAAAAGCCACCTATTTGCACGACTCAGTAGAGCCGTGGTAGGGTGAAAATCAAAGTATAGTGGGAGAACACACAAGACTCTATGACGAACTCGGATCTACAGACTAACCTGTAGCAGTGTCACTTGAGAACTGCTATCCAGCGATAAATATAATACCATATAGGAGTTCTCAGCGAGTCCGTTCAGTGTACCCAGTCTCCACTGAGCACCCGTATACAATTTTTGATGTCAAACACCAATAGATGTGGGATCATCCATCGCCCATCATATGGGTCAAGAAACGTATACGCCAGTCTACTCTGGAATATCGATGCCTCGTCTCGATACACCTATGAGTAGGAACATTTTAAGGATATGCTTATAAACTACACATGTCCCACTAGTATGATCTGCATCATAATCACAGTAGTCAAAGAAAATACCCTGAGGGCTTTATCAACATGTACCAAATGAATAATATGCATGATCAAGTGAACATGTCAAGATAAAGAGTAACCGGATAGCATACTATCATGTCGAGCAAGAATGTACTCTGAATATATATAAATATATACATGTCGATACATCCACTATCAAATAATGGCCTCTAGGGCATACATATATCCAACAATCTACCACTTGCACTAAGGCCAATTATTGGCGTATCTCATACCCAACATCTTAAAAAGTCTCTCATGCTGCGTCTGAGGGAGGGCCTTGGTGAGTGGATCTGCGGTGTTATTCTTTGTATCTACTCTCCGAATCTCGATCTCGCGACGATCAACTATCTCCCGGATCAAATGATATCGCCTCAGGATGTGTCTGGATCGCTGATGGGACATGGGCTCTTTAGCCAACGCCGTAGCCCCATTATTATCACAATACAATGGTATTGGATCAATAATGGTTGGAACTACTCCAAGCTCTGAGATGAACTTACTCATCTAGACGGCTTCCTTGGCAGCATCATTTGCAGCAATATACCCAGCTTCCATCGTGGAGTCTGCAATGGTATCTTGTTTGGAACTCTTCCAACATACCGCCCCTCTATTGAGGGTAAATACAAACCCTGAGATAGATTTACTGTCATCCTTATCACTCTGGAAGCTCGAATCGGTAAAGGCATCCATTTGGAGATCCCCGTTACCATACACCAAGAACATTTCTTTAGTCCTTCGTAAGTACTTAAGAATGTTCTTCACAGCTGTCCAGTATTTCTCCCCTGGGTTGGATTGATACCTTCTTACTATACCTAGTGCATAAGCTATATCAGGGTGAGTACATAACATCGCATACATTATAGATCCTACGGCTGAAGCATAGGGTATAATGCTCATGCGAGCTCTTTCTTCATCAGACTTTGGGAAAAAGTCATTAGAGAGAGTGATTTCGTGACAAGCGGGCAAAGCACCCTGCTTGGAAGCTTCCATACTAAACCTCTTTAGGATGGTGTTAATGTACCTGGATTGGGACAATCCCAATAACCTTTTAGATCTATCTCTATAGATCTTAATGCCCAATATGTACGAGGCATCACCTATGTCCATCATGGAGAACCTTTGTGATAAGAACAATTTGACCGATTGTAGCATAGGAACATCGTTTTCTATCAGGAGGATGTCATCTACGTACAATACGAGGAATGCGACAGTACTCCCTACAATCTTCTTATAAATATATGGTTCATCTAGATTTTTGACGAAATCAAACTCTTTGATCGCATCATCAAAACAGATGTTTCAACTCCGTGATGCCTGCTTTAATCTATAAATGGATTTAAGCAACCTACATGCTTTCCCGATACTCCCACTATCAACAAAGTCCTCTGACTGATCCATATAAACGCACTCTTCTAAATCACCATTTATAAATGCAGTTTCAACGTCCATCTGCCAGATTTCATAGTCATAGTGAGCAGCAATAACAAGTAGGATCCGGATGGATTTAAGCATGGCTATAGGAGAGAAAGTTTCGTCATAGTCCAATCCTGGTGTTTGACGAAATCCTTTCGCTACAAGCCTTGCCTTATAGGTCTCCACCTGCCCATCTACACCGATCTTTCTCTTAAAGATCCATTTGCATCCTACGGGTTTTACCCCAGATGGTACAACTTCCAAAGTCCATACTTTGTTGGTGTACATAGACTCCATTTCGGATTTCATGGCATCCAGCCACTTCACAGAGTCACCACTCGTGATAGCTTGCTGAAAACTAGTAGGGTCATCATCATCCATGATGCAATCTTTTCTATCACCATCAATGAGGAAACCGTAGTATCTCTCCGGTGGGCGAGAAGTCCTACTAGATTTACTGAGTGGTCGAGGTTCATAAGATTCTGTTGCAACATCATGTTCAACCAAGTCGTCATTTGTAACTTGTGTTTCTAGAACTTCTTCTAGTTCTACCGCATTGCCATCAGTGTTATTTGAGAAAATTTCATTTTCTAAAAATGTGACATGTTGAGAAACACTCTTTGTTCCTCCTTGTGGTAGAAAAGATATCCATACGAATGTTTTGGATATCCTACAATTATACACTGAACCGATCGTGTCTCGAATTTGTCTGGATTCTACTTTTTGACAAAAGCCGGAAAACCCCAAATCCTAAATCGTTTAAGAGATGGTCTCTTTCCATTCCATATCTCATATGGAGTGATAGACACGGTCTTGGTTGGAACCATGTTCAACAGATATGCTGTAGTCTCTAATGCATGCCCCTAAAAGGAGAGAGGTAACTCACCATCACTCATCATGGATCGCACCATATCTAATAGGGTATGATTCCGCCGCTCTAACACACCGTTGTGTTGTGGTGTGTAAGGGGGAGTGAGCTGAGAGAGAATTCCATTCTCTTTTAGGAAGTCTGAAAACTCTGTACTCAGATACTCTCCACCTCGATCTGATCGAAGTTTCTTGATGCTCAAACCAGTTTGTTTTTCTACTTCAAGTTTGTACTCTTTGAATTTCTCGAAAGTTTCAGACTTATGCTTTAATAAAAACACATGTCTGAATCTTAAGAAATCATCAGTAAAAGTTATGAAGTAAGAAAAACCACCTCTGACATGTATTGACATTGGCCCACATACATCACTATGTATGAGGCCTAAGAGTTCTGTAGCTCTTTCTCCGTGTCCAGTAAACGGAGTTTTGGTCATTTTACTTTTGATATTAGACAGACAAGTCGCATAAGATTTATATTCAAAAGGATTTAAATATCTATCTTTATGAAGCTTATTTAGTCTTGTTTCGTTAATATGACCAAGTCTACAATGCCAAAGAAAAACTTCATTTATATCTGAGAATTTTCTTTTATTTGTGTGTTGTATGTTGAAAACTGTGTGTTGATTTAGAACCTATATCCCGTTATTAAGTGTACCATACCCAATCAACTCTTGATTCGGTTTAATATTCATAACATTATTCTGCAATACAAAATGATATCCTTCATTGTCTAATAAAGAAACGGATATTATATTACAAAGCATACTAGGTACATAATAACATGGGTTCAAAACCAATATACAACCCAATGGCAACCCCAAGTGATACTCTCCTACAGATACTGCATATACATTGGAACCATTTCCAACCCAGAGAGTATGATCACCAGTCTTCAAAACTCTGCCATTTCTCAGTCCCTGCACACAATTGCAGATGTGAGAACCCGAACCGGTATCCAATACTCAGGAAGCAGAGTTTATAGAAAAACAGTTTTCAGTCACAAACACACCTGAAGCGGAAGCATCACCATACTTCTTTTCCTTGAGATCAGCAATACAGTTTTGCTTCCAGTGTCCCGACTTCTTGCAGTAGAAACATTCTCCTTTTCCTGACTTCTCAGCCTTAGATTTGTCTCTCCCTTGTGTCTTTTTGATTCCACCTCTTGGTTTGGTGGGTTTCTTCTTATTCCTTCCCTTAACCTTAACTTTTGGGACGGAAGATGAAGATTGTTCAACAATCAGAGAGGGAGTCTTCACCTTGAGCGTGCTCTTCGCACTTCTCAACATATTGAAAAGTTCAGGTAGTGGCTTCTCCATATTGTGCATGTTGAAGTTCACTATGAATGGAGTAAAAGCAGGGAGAAGAGACTGTAGAACAATATCAACATACTGTTCGTTCTCCATTGTCCATCCGAGGCCTTCAAGCTCTTCAATAAGAGCTATCATCTTCAAAACATGTTCACCTACTGGTGTGCCAGGAGCCATCCGCATCTGAAACAACTTTCGAGACGTCTCGTATCGAAGGGTACGAGATTGCTCCCCATACAACTCCTTTGTATGGAGAAAGATGGATTGAACATCCATCTGCTCATGCTGCTTTTGATGTGTATTGTCCATCGAGGCAAGCGTGAGGCATTTGGCAGTGGCACAGTCAATATCCTATATCTTGCGGATCTCCCTATCCACAACAGAAGATTCAGGGCCTGGGCTGGGAGGGGCTGAGGCAGTGATGACATATGATACCTTATCATATGTAAGGGCAATGTTTATGTTCCTCAGCCAGTCTTTATAGTTGGGTCCTGTCAGTTTATTTTTCTATAACAGAAGCTTAAGTCCAGTCATGGGTAACTGCCATTAGGAGAGAGAAAAGAATACACTCAGCGAAAGCTCTTGCAAAGATCAGATTGGTTATTATCTTATCTAATCGATATCTCCTACTGCTTTTATCAAATTTTCCTTCAAACCATAAAAAGAAAATTAGCCAGGATTAATTACATTCTACAAGTTTGCTAACCGGTCAGCCAGGACAGTGTCGGTACTTTGAAGGAGGTTCCCTGTACTTTCGCATGGACCTAATTAATGTAAACCTCGTTTTCCCAGAGGCATAACCCCGTTAACACCTTCTAGACACCTAATGAGTTAGCTAATTGTAAAGTGCAAAACTCTTGTGGGAGTAACTCTTACTCACAGTGGGATAGGGATCTAACTATCATATAGAAGGTATGCAATCTCGTTGCGAATTTCAACTCTTGAAACTCCCGATATGGTTTTTACCCCTAGTAGCTTATGATCTTGGCTATGGTCAATATATCATAAGCACTAGTCAAGTTCTACCCATCATTTTGTGATTAATTAGACCCATTCACATAACTCTTGACTATGATCAACATAATCACATGAATGTCCTAACTAATCGCATCATATGCTGTATATGAAGATATCACTTAGCTACCGTACACTACGCCTTGACTGTGATCAACATACGTAGCACGAATACTAAGTACTCTACTTTCTAAAATGATGGAGGGTTGCAGATGATTTTTAAGAAAACCTTTAACGTTTTGAACTTGATATTGTTGTAGAATCAAATAGTTTTCAAAAGAAGTGGCTTAAGCTCTGTACTTTTGAAACTTGCTTTTTCATAAAAAGGCCGAGTGAGTTTCAAATTCGATTCTACAACATCTTTTAGGTTTCTTTTTCTTTACATTAATCTCATTAATGTAGTCCCATCATTTAAGTTGTTAAGCCATCACAAAAAAGAAACGAAAATAGAACGTACGCTTATGCCATCCGCATTCGCCACTGGATCCCGTCATGCACCGTTAGGTTACTTAACTAACGGCAGAGTGGGGGCAGGACTAGCGCGGATGAAAAACATAAGCAACGTTTATTATATATCATATATATAATATACCATTCATTTCAGCATATAAAGTGATCACATCACAGAATAACAACAGCAGAAGCATATATATGAAAATATAGGATATATACTAGGAGGTCCGTATTTTGTATTTAGCAAACGATAGAAAATACGGATTTCATGGTCATGATGAATAGCCAAGCCCACACCCCTAGACCTCTACGAGAGCGGCAAGCGACCCTGCTAATTCTAAAGTTAGGAGACCCGGTCTCGACTCCTCGAGATGGCCTCCCACTGGACTCAAGAACCCGGTCACTTGTGCTCTCCACCTTGGGTCTATCTTAATGCGGAAAAGTAAATAATATACATCAATGGTGACATCATTCTTAACCCGGAATTCCCCAATAAAAGAATATTACATACAATGAATGTTACATGAATGAAAAGAAAAACTCTCATCTCACATAAAAACCCCGGCTATCCATTCATGACGATCCTATACATCATATCACAGCAACACATAACATCACATGTCATCAACGTAAGTAAATATGCGTATCCCAATTGTTGTTGATGTATAGCAATGAAACCGGCGATACACCACATATTACACTTACAGTTGCAGAAAAGAAAATGAAAACTACAATAATTAGAATCTGCAACATCCTTAGATATCATAAACCCAGAATATCTCATATCCCGAATTTCATGCCTAACATATAAACCTTGCATTTTAGTCTCATATTGAAAACACCTTTTCAAAAACCTAGTCGGGTAATTCAACAAGATTCCTGACTACTTGATCGAATACTCGTCGAAAACATTAGTAGATGGCCATACCCTTGATGCCGTCGACGAAGTGCACTTAGGCGGAACACAGTGGCCGCGAGCACCCGCGGGGATGCTTTTGGCAACGGGGTTCTCCTACAGTCACTTGGTCGGGGCTATGGAGTATGGCTATCTAGTAGTGTTACTCGGCGAATATTCGCGTACTATACGAGATTGCGACGAAGTTTTGATCCGAATCGAAACTCCGTGGCAATCTATCAAAAGAGACTAAATTGCTAGATTTACAGAACACTAACTAGTTTTCAGAAAACTAATTATCGTGGATTCTAAATATTGTATCACATATATATCAAACCCGAAACGATGTTAAAATACGACTACGAAAACACTCTGAATTCTACTACAGAAAGATAGCATCACATGTAATCTAGGAAAAATCAAACAATACCTGCAACCCAAAACCCCAAAGACCAGAACACCACAGAAAATACAATTCCTAAATAGACCATTGGACCGGTGATGCCGGTTTTTATGGTATTTTCGCCGACCAATTCTTGTCATTTGGGGCTCGTTTTTCTACTGTGTTTTAGTTACATCATATGTAACATTCTGCACCTGTTTAAACAACTTTTAAACGACTTTTTAAAATCAACAGAAATTGGGGTATTGGGTCATAAGTGTCGGAGTTGTTTTGGTTTTGTAATTTATTTAACATCGTCTAATTCTCTAGCTTGGCCCTGATACCACTGGGTTTGCTTAGCACCCTCACTAGGATTTAACAAGTATCAAACATGCAACTTTAAAAAAAAACTAGGGTGCTAACCAAACCTAACCTAGAATCGGACTAGAGGATTAGGGTAAAAACTAAACAAGTATCACATACTAGTTAGTGTCTAACACTAAGAGGGGAGAAATACAACCATTGAAAACCTCTCCTCCTCGACTACTTGGATCAACTTGGAATTTGAACGGGCTCGCTTGAAGCCTTCGAAGCCCATGACGATCCACCACGGGGTCCCTTTGCACAAGATCCTAGCTTCACTTGACCAAAATGGAAGTGAAACAAATAACCTACACTAGTGGGCTAGACTAATATAGATTGGTGATGTGGGTTGTATTCTCACTTAAAAACCTTTCCTTTTATTTTTCTTCACTCACTTATGAAGAGGTAGAGAGCTTGGAGGAAGAAGGAGATGAAAATGGTTTAGCTTGAGCTCATGAGAGATAAACTCAAGATCATAATAAGAGAAGAGAGAGTCACATTCACTCTTAACCAAGCATGAAAAAATATCTAGATATTTCTAATGGTTGAGTTAAGAGATAATTTAGAAATGAAAGTATTGTTAGAGTAGATGTTTTAAGAAGTGTGTAGAAGAAAAAAGAATCAACCATGATTTATTTCCCATTTTCTTTTAGCTCAATAATTAAAATATCAAAATGGTTTCCATGCGAGTCTTGCATAACCATCTCCAATGTATCATCAACTATGACACATGTATGCATGCATGTGTGCATGCATATCAATATAAACATACATACATTCATGCATACATAATAAAGAAAATGTTTAATAAATGAGCTGATGGTCATTAAATATTAAATCAATACTTGATTTAATAATCCGGTCATATCACATAGGACCCGACCAATAGAAAACGCCAGATTAAAATACGGTATCATATACGCGTATTTAATCAAGCTCCCGCGCATATCCCCATATGCACCCCACATCGTTTCTCCTGAGCTAGAAAACCCCTTTGTGGGACTCTAAGACTCGTCAATACGCTAGCAGTAGGCAGCGATCATATCACATACCCATAAACTGTCAGCGGCACTAACTATACGTAACGACTCCCAGGTATTGAGTAAACAGAAGAACAACAAGCGAACCTGTCAAAACTCCCGTAGAGCCAACCAGCAACACTTACCGTTCACTCCGGTCTTTTCGTCAGATATGCTGCATATCGAGTCTAGGGATGGTATCGTCGACCCCAATAACTTAATAATTCATGCCGATGTATGGCCAATAATATATCGAGAAACTACTGATAACACTTATCAGTAAATCTCATCTGCCCTTACCAGGGACTTCCTGTTATAGCCAATCAAACACAGCGCAATATCAACCCTAATACCAGGAGAGACGAAAGCCCTCCTATCGCTCATTGTCTCCATGTGTCTCGGGACTGTACCTAAAAGCCATCTGTTTGCACGACTCAGTAGAGCCGTGGTAGGGTGGAAATCAAAGTACAGTGGGAGAACACACAAGACTCTATGACGATCTTGGGTCTACAGACTAACCTATAGCAGTGTCACCTGAGAAATGCTATCCGACAATAAATATAATACCATATAGGAGTTCTCGGCGAGCCCGTTCAGTGTACCCAGTCTCCACTGAGCACCCGTATACAATCTTTGATGTCAAACACCAATGGATGTGGGATCATCCATCGCCCATCATATGGGTCAAGAAACGTATACGCTAGTCTACTCTGGAATATCGATGCCCCGTCTCGATACACCCACGACTAAGAACATTTTAAGGATATGCTTATAAACTACACATGTCCCACTAGTAAGATCTGCATCATAATCACAGTAGTCAAGCAAATACCCTAAGGGCTTTATTAATATTTACCAAATGAATAATATGCATGATCAAGTGAACATGTCAAGATAAAGAGTAACCAGATAGCATACTATCATATCGAGCAAGAATGCCCTCTGAATATATATAAATATATACATACCGATACATCCACTATCAAATAATGGCCTCTAGGGCATACATATATCCAACAGGGCACAGCACGGCAGCAACACGACGAGATTCGACTAGGCTTGGGATTGTGTCACAGGGATTGAGCTTAGAGATGGGGCTGCGGGGACGATGGCTGTGACGGTGTCGAAAACAGTGGAGGTAACGGCGATGGCGGAGGCAACGTCACGGTGAGGAGCTCAAGCAATGTAAGCTCGGTGTAAAGCACGACAAGGTGGCTCAGTGGTGTTAGGTGCCGCGACGACGGTGGTGTGGCACATAGGAAGTTGGAGATTGGCGTCAGATGCAGGCGATGTGGCAGGCAAGAAGTACGTTGGCAGCAAGAGAAGGTGTGAGCTTGGCTAGGGCTTTGGGCTCGGTGCTAGCTTGGGGAAGTGGCAGGTGGTGGTGATCGGCTTCAGGGAGTTCGTCAGCGACGAGGTGATGGGGGTGCAGTGGACGGTTTGAGGTAGTGCTGGAGGTGGAGTGAGGTGGCGAAGTGGGTGGCCGGCGCGGTGCTCGGAGGAGGTAGGGTGCAGCGATGGGTGAGTTACCTACAGTGAGCGGTGGTGAGGGTCGTCGGTGTTGTCCTGAGTAGGGCTGCGGTGATGGGTACTGGAGATGGTGGAGTTTAGGGGGATGCTGAAGGTGTAAGTTGTCAATGGAGGAGAGGTGATGAGGAGGCAATGGGGTGTTTTGGTCGAAGGTGATGCACGAGGAAGAGGGAAGCGTGCCGGTGACAATGATGGGCTCGGTGGTTGGGTGTTGGAAGAAGATGGGTAATAGAGAGAAGGAATGAGATATTAGAAAGAATGAGAGAGAGTGTCACGCCCCGCTTCCCAGAGTACGCTAAGATGGGCATGTGACATAGCCAACCATGCTACCTGTGGATAGGAAAAGTCCTTCCACAGTCACATTACGGCTGTAGAGATATCAAGAACAGGAAAGTAAACTAACTATCTAGTACATGTCCATAAGCCAGAGTAAAAGAGTCAAGAAACAACAATATGCGGAAGCCAAAAGATATAATAAATGAAACACCTGGAAGTGAAACTACATACCGACAGGAACTTCACCGCTCGTCTACCAGCGGCAATACTCCTGATCAGTCTGCAACAAGGTAGAAGAATCTGGGCCATGCAAAACCCAGACGTCAGCACGTTATGTCATCCAGCAATAAAATATAAACAGGGTAACATGCAATGCAAGTATAATCATGAATGAAAAGCAGATGTAACAGTCATATAAATCAATGCAGTGAAGGGTATTGTGCAGTGAGTAAACTAAACTGTTCTATTGGGTTTTCTACTCTCAAGTTTTTGAAATCAATTTGATGAATCACCGATGTAACTCAATAGTATCCCGTGCATGCCCGGGACCACGGTCTACAGACTCTCGGGCTGAAACCGAGACGTGCCGCTAGGCACTAACAAGAAAGGAGTACAGACCAACGATGTCAGCAGCATCATCACGAGGCGGGCCTAGCCTCTAAAACTGATCAGTATAAGCGAGCAACTGTCAAGTTACAAGTCAGGATTTCATCATTGATTTCCCCATGCCCCCAAGTTATATGTGTCAGGTCAGGTATTCCGTAATCAAGAACTAATGCCAACACAGGATCAGGTAAGAGCAGGTTTGTCTGGATAGACAACAGGGACGGTCCGTGAGGACTACATGTTAGGTTGTTGGCATTAGACACAAGATCAGGTAACGGGTCAAGTCATGGTACATCAGGTCAAGTCAAGTAGTGTACGGTACCATGTCGGGTCAACTAGGCGGTGCATCAGGTCATGTCGGGAGCACAAGATGTCATGTGGGTACTCATAATCAAACTAACATAAACAAGATTATAAATGAACCAGCATGAATACTATCAGAACAATAAACTAGATCAGTTAATATGGTAAGCAAATAGGTACATATTACATTATATCGATGCACAGTCATCATTACTTATCTACAGTATACAAATATGGATGTTAGAATCATGTTAGCATGCACTACGTAATCTAGAGATGCACTAACCTGTATAATAGGTTCGAAAGATGCAATTAAAACTAAAACCGGTTAAAGAAACACACAGGTGTCCAACAGGGTATAAATCATAAAAAGGGTACTGTGGACTGTACAATAATTGTTATGTGATTTAATTATGATTGTGGGTACTATGTATAGTAGAACTAAATGCAGCAAGGCATGTTTCATGCGATGAAACTAAATGATATAACGGAACGTCAAACTGTTACAAGGAAAATTATAGCATTAAATGTAAGCTGCAGGAGTAACGTGCAATCAAGGGATATATAGAACTTTAAATAGCATAAGTAGTAGTTTAAAGTAGCATGTACCAAGATTAACTTGCCTGGACGGATCAAGAACGGGAATACGGAACGTCTCACGTCGGCGGAGCACGTCGCGACGCACGCACGGTACACGGAACAGATCCAAACCATGCACAGCGTGATCACACGGGTCAGGTACGCTCGCTGGGTCGTCAGGATCGTCGTCGGCACGACCAGATTCTGGCAATCGACGAATAGTGAACACCAAATACTAAAAGTAAAGAAATATTATAGAAAGAAAGAAAATAGAGAATGGAAAGAAGGAAGGAGAATGAGGCAAGAAGAATTGCTCGCTGGGTATACCGAGGAATGATGGCGTCGACGGCGATGGTCGGAGGAACTCCGGCGATGAGATTAGGCTGCTTGGGGGTTCGGTTAGGGTTACGCCAAGTGTTCTGTTGGCGACGAGGGTGAAGGGAGGTTGAAGAAGGATGGTGATGAGGGGTTCTCGGTGGTTGCTTGGTTTTGGGTTCAACGACGAAGATGAGGGGTGAACGAGGTGGTGGTGATCACGGTTAGGGTCTTGACTGTTGATGGAAGTTGGGCTCGAGAAAGGTGACGACGGTTTCTTAGGGTTCTCAAAGATGACGATGGTGGTGTTGGGCTGGTGCTAGGAAGAAGGAGATGGCAATGGTGTTGGTGTTAGGGGCGTCGGCAAAGCGGTCGGGGTCGGGGTTGTGAGTACTCGGTTGAGAGAGCAGAGATGAAGTCGATGTCGAGTTGGGATGCTCGACGACGAAGAGGAGGTGCGGCGGCAGGTAGAGGAGAGAGGAGCTACGCGGACGACTAGCAGAGGGCTGGAGGCGACGGCGAGGAAGGGCTAAGGTTATCTCGTGGGCGCTGGGTTAACGAAGAAGAAGATGACGAGAATGGAGAAGGGAGGTGACCGTAGCGGAAGGCGGTGACCAGAATCGAGGAAGAAACAGTAGTCGCGAGAAGAGAGAGAGAGAGTGCGAGAGAAGAGAGAAAGAGAAGGGAGAGAGAGAGAGAGTGCGCTCGGGGAGAGAGAAAGAGAAAATGAAAGAAAGGGAGAGAGATTAAGAAAAGGTGTGGGGCCCAGTTGAAAGATTTGATTGGCTTCAAATTTTGTTAACAATCTGAATATATTTATTTTACAATCTGAATATGAAAGAGAAAAGGAAAGAATGGGAGAGAGAGAAAGGTGGGGCCTATGGCAGAGAGAGAGAGAGAGAGAGGAAGGAAAGTGGTTTGTTAAGAATCTGTTTTGGTTTTTAATATAAAATATATTTTGTTAGTTAAAAGAACTGTTTAATAAGATTTTGAACTTTTAAATGAATTTTAAATATTTAACAAACTTGAATTTTGGCGGGCTACAAAATATTCCAAAACATGCCCGGGTCGGGTCCAAAATTTCGGATTTGAAATATTAGAATTATGAGCAAGTTCCAAAAAATTGAAAGGAAGGATTATGTAATGAAAAAGCATACCCCCAAGAATGGACGCACGCACGTGCACGTAGCCGTCCAAACATGTCCGTTTCACTGAACGGAACGAGAACACGATGCAAGGACGCTACCACAGGGTTAGAGGTATCGTGCAGGCCATGAAATGCAATTTTAAATTACTTTACATGACCTAAAATGTTATATGGTAAAATATGCAATGCCAGGTAAAATGCCAGTATGCAGTATACATGAGATGCACGTGTCTATGTAACAACTCAGGGTAATCTATAAATATGAATCAAATAGGTTCAAGCAAGCGGGTCGGGTCGAATACAATGTAAAATGTAAAATACTATTCGCACCCAAAACACGATAAATCAGGAAAATACCACAATTAAGGAAATACGAGAACTGGAATTGGTATAAATGAACTAGGATGTTACATTATACCCAACTACAAAAGAATTTCGTCCTCGAAATTCCAAGAACAAGAAAGGATAAACAATTAACAAACTACAAGAATAGATGTGGAAACTTCTGTCGGATTTCATCTTCTCGTTCCCAAGTTGATTCTCCATGCGAGCGATTTCCCCAAGAAACAAGTACGAGAGGGATAACCTTGTTCTTAAGAACATTTTCCCTTCGATCCACAATCAACATCGGTAGTTCCTCAAAGGTTAAATCTTCTCGTACAGTTAGATCTGAATGATCCAGCACGTGTGCTTCATCTCGAACATACTTACGGAGTTGAGATACATGAGACACGTTATGAACATTCGCCAAAGATTGCGGTAACGCCAAACGATACGTCGCCTCTCCAATACGCTCCAAAATCTCAAAGGTCCAACGAGTCGAGGACTAAGATTTCCTCAACTTCCGAAACGAATCACCCCTCTAGTCGGTGATATCTTCAAGAATACCAAATCACCAACGACGAATTCTAGAGGTCTTCTCGATGTATCTGCCCAACTCTTTTGTCGGTCGTGTACTGCTTTAAAATGATTTCAAATAGTATTAACCGCCTCAACTGTCTGCCCAACTAAATATGGTCCCAACAATCTTCGTTCACCGACATCGTCCCAACAAAAAAGTGAACAACACTTACGACCACATAAAGCTTCGAATGGAGCCGTCCGAAAAGTCGCCTATAAACTGTTGTCGTAAGAAAACTCTACACAGTGTAGATGATCCTCTCATGAACCCTTGAAATCTAACATGCAAGATCTCAACATGTCTTCAAGAATTTGGATCGTTCTCTCCGACTGGCCATCCGTTTGTGGGTGATAAGCTGTGCTAAACTTCAATCGAGTCCCCAAACTTTCCTGTAAGCTCCTCCAGAAGTGTGGTAAGAAACGGGTGTCACAGTCGGACACGATGCTCACCGGCATTCCATGCAATCTTGCAATCTCCTGCATGTACCGTTCTACCAAAGCTTCTGTTGATTGACCAACTCGAAATGGTATGAAATGAGCTGCCTTGGTCAATCGATCAACAATCACCCAAACTGCATTGTTGCCTTTTAGACTCCACGGTAGAGCTGTCACGAAATCCATGGTTATATGTTCCCACTTCCACTGATCGGAAGTGGTTGCAATAAACCAGCAACCTTTTGATGTTCAGCCTTAACTTGCTGACACACCAAGCACTTTGCCACAAAGTGGGCAATCTCCCGCTTCATGCCTTCCCACCAGAAATACTGCCGTAGATCTCGGTACATCTTTGTGCCTCCTGGATGTACGTAATATGCGGAACTGTACGCCTCCTTCATAAATTCTTTGCGGATGTCTCCCTTTGGCACACACAACGACTACCATATCGTAACGAACCCTCTTCATGAACCAATGAGTCCGTTCGAAGTTTAGCTTCAACCCGTTCTCGAAACTTCTGCAATCTAGGGTCCTGTAACTGCGCTGCTATAATATTTTCGATCAACGACGACTGTACTTGCAGCTGCATCAACTGTCCCGATGAATGCGGTAGCACAATCTCCAAGTCAAATCTTCGAAAGTCTTCAATAAGTTCCTTCTGAGTAGTCAACGTCTGAATTGCTGGCAACCGACTAAGCGTATCCGGTACAACATTAACTTTCCCCGGATGGTACTTAAGATCGAGATTGTAGTCAGCCGTCAGCTTCAACCATCTACGCTGTCTCACAGTTAGCTTCTTCTGAGCGAACACGTACTTTAGGCTTTTGTAATCGGTGAATATTTCGACCCCTTTCGCCCAATAAGTAGTGTCTCCAAATCTTCAAAGCGAAAATCCCAGCTGCTAACTCCAAGTCATGAGTTGGGTAATTCTTCTCATGGGTCTTCAACTGTCTCGATGCGTAAGTTGTAACCTTCCCATGCTGCACCAAAACATATCTCAATTCTTTCTCTGGTGCGTCGCTGTGAATCACCAATTCTCCGGAACCGTCTGGTACGGTCAAAAATAAGAGCGGTTATCAACCTCTGTTTCAACGTCTCGAAAGCTGACGCACACCTACCAGTCCCCGCAAATGGTACTTCCTTGCGCGTGAGCTTGGTCAAAGGCTCTTCCAGATGAGCAAAGTTCTCCACGAACCTCCTGTAATACCCGGCAAGTCCAAGAAAGCTTCTTATCTCTGCAACATTTTTCGGAATCGGCCAATCTCGAACTGCTGCAATCCTCTCGGGATCAACGGCGATTCCATCACCGGATACGACATCCCCAAAAACTTCACTTCTTCAAGCCAAAACCCGCACTTGCTCATCTTAGCATACAATCTTTCTTGCCTCAATGTCTGCAGTGCGATCTTCAAGTGTTATGCACGCTCTTCAATACTCCTTTGAGTAGACCAGAATATCATCAACGAACACCACTATAAACTTGTCCAAGAATGGTGAAAAGATTCGGTTCATCAAGTCCATAAATATCGCCGGTGCATTCGTGACTCCGAATGGCATCACTAAATACTCGTAATATCCATACCGAGTTCGGAACGCAGTCTTGCAAATATCTTCTGATTTAACTCGGACCTGATGATATCTGGATTGCAAATCCAGCTTCGAGAATACCCTCGCGCCACTGAGTTGCTCGAATAATTCGCCAATGCGAGGGATCGGGTACTTGTTCTTAATAATCACTCGGTTTAATTCTCGATAATCAATGCACGCCTTCCCTGCGTCATCTTTCTTCTTTACTAGAAGAACTGGAGCTTCCCCAGTTAAGTTGCTGCGGCGAAACTAACCCTTCTCAACTAATTCAACAACCTACTTCCTGACTTCTTCCAACTCCACTGGTGCTATCGGGTAATATGCCCTTTGAGATTGGCGCTGCACCAGGAACAAGCTCAAGTGTGAACTCCACGTCTCGCCTCGGCGGTAAACCTGATATGTCTTCACACTTCCATGAAACTCTCAAATATAGCTGGCGCTTCTTCCTTATCTACTGCCATTGACGAAAGAACCTTGTTTGTCGGCCTAGCCCTAACTCGACTGGCCCGATAGAACTGCTTCCTCCAGCAAAACAACTTCCGAATGTCCGGGAATCTGGAGAATCGCCTTCACTTCCTTACAATCAATATGAGCGTGAAAAGTGCCGCGAAATCCCATTCCCAAGACAACAACAAACAAGGAAATGCACCAGGATTGAATAATCCTAACGCGAGGAAAAACAAGAACGAGTAAGATACCAAGATGACTTCATCCGAAGTCAAGATACTGAAGAGGGTTAACCACGATAAACATGATTCAAGCTGGCGATGAAACAATAACTGGTAAGCAATGAAACCGAGAGAAGCAAGGTAATATAACGATCATGGAATACGGAAGT
Source organism: Agapanthus africanus (assembly GCA_030015575.1). Lineage (NCBI taxonomy): Eukaryota > Viridiplantae > Streptophyta > Magnoliopsida > Asparagales > Amaryllidaceae > Agapanthus > Agapanthus africanus. The sequence continues at coordinate 194,523,037 of JASDDO010000024.1, read as the reverse complement.
GAATCAAGACCAGGACTCCAAGTTACTTAAATAGAGTACCGCATTGTAACCATGCTGCAGTTCATGGGCACAATTACATAACTCCACCCAAGTCGCCCAAATCCTAGTATCAGAATCAAGAAACAGGGAGAAACAATAGAGAACCAAAAAGATTTCAGGTCGAAATGCAAAGTGGTTTGCATATCGCCCAAACAAAGGATCAAGAGAAGGATATGATTCAACAATCACGATAATCAAGGTGGCAGGACATGTTCCTAATCACGAGTATTCTGATTCGTGTATCGGGTCCAATACCCAACTACAAAAGAATCAAACCCGATTAACCTATATCCTATGGCTCTGATACCAAAAAAACCATGTCACGCCCCGCTTCCCAGAGTACGCTAAGATGGGAACGTGACATAGCCAACCATGCTACCTGTGGATAGGAAAAGTTCTTCCACAGTCACATTACGGCTGTAGAGATATCAAGAACAGGAAAGTAAACTAACTATCTAGTACATGTCCATAAGCCAGAGTAAAAGAGTCAAGAAACAACAATATGCGGAAGCCAACAGATATAATAAATGAAACACCTGGAAGTGAAACTACATACCGACAGGAACTTCACCGCTCGTCTACCAGCGGCAATACTCCTGATCAGTCTGCAACAAGGTAGAAGAATCTGGGCCATGCAAAACCCAGACGTCAGCGCGTCATGTCATCCAGCAATAAAATATAAACAGGGTAACAGGCAATGCAAGTATAATCATGAATGAAAAGCAGATGTAACAGTCATATAAATCAGGGCAGTGAAGGGTATTGTGCAGTGAGTAAACTAAACTGTTCTATTGGGTTTTCTACTCTCAAGTTTTTGAAATCAATTTGATGAATCATCGATGTAACTCAATAGTATTCCGTGCATACCCGGGACCACGGTCTACAGACTCTCGGGCTGAAACCGAGACGTGCCGCTAGGCACTAACAGGAAAGGAGTACAGACCAACGATATCAGCAGCATCGTCACGAGGCGGGCCTAGCCTCTAAAACTGATCAGTATAAGCGAGCAACTGTCGAGTTACAGGTCAGGATTTCATCATTGATTTCCCCATGCCCCCAAGTTATATGTGTCAGGTCAGGTATTCCGCAATCAAGAACTAATGCCAACACAGGATCAGGTAAGAGCAGGTTTGTCTGGATAGACAACAGGGACGGTCCGTGAGGACTACATGTCAGGTTGTTGGCATTAGACACAAGATCAGGTAACGGGTCAAGTCATGGTACATCAGGTCAGGTCAAGTACTGTACGGTACCATGTCGGGTCAAGTAGGCGGTGCATCAGGTCATGTCGGGAGCACAAGATGTCATGTGGGTACTCATAATCAAACTAACATAAACAAGATTATAAATGAACCAGCATGAATACTATCAGAACAATAAACTAGATCAGGTAATATGGTAAGCAAATAGGTATATATTACATTATATCGATGCACGGTTATTATTACTTATCTACAGTATACAAATATGGATGTTAGAATCATGTTAGCATGCACTACGTAATCTAGAGATGCACTAACCTGTATAATAGGTTCAAAAGATGCAATTAAAACTAAAACGGGTTAAAGAAACACACAGGTGTCCAGCAGGGTATAAATCACAAAAAGGGTACTGTGGACTGTTCAATAATTGTTATGTGATTTAATTATGATTGTGGGTACTATGTATAGTAGAACTAAATGCAGCAAGGCATGTTTCATGCGATGAAACTAAATGATATAACGGAACGTCAAACTGTTACAAGGAAAATTATAGCATTAAATGTAAGCTGCAGGTGTAACGTGCAATCAAGGGATATATAGAACTTTAAATAGCATAAGTAGTAGTTTAAAGTAGCATGTAGCAAGATTAACTTGCCTGGACGAATCAAGAACGGGAATACGGAACGTCTCACGTCGGCGGAGCACGTCGCGACGCGCGCACGGTACACGGAACAGATCCAAACCACACACAGCGTGATCACACGGGTCAGGTACGCTCGCTGGGTCGTCAGGATCGTCGTCGGCACGACCAGATTCCGGCAATCGACGAATAGTGAACACCAAATACTAAAAGTAAAGAAATATTATAGAAAGAAAGAAAATAGAGAATGGAAAGAAGGAAGGAGAATGAGGCAAGAAGAATTGCTCGCTGGGTATACCGAGGAATGATGGCGTCGACGGCGATGGTCGGAGGAACTCCGGCGATGAGATTAGGCTGCTTGGGGGTTCGGTTAGGGTTACGCCAAGTGTTCTGTTGGCGACGAGGGTGAAGGGAGGTTGAAGAAGGATGGTGATGAGGGGTTCTCGGTGGTTGCTTAGTTTTGGGTTCAACGACAAAGATGAGGGGTGAACGAGGTGGTGGTTATCGCGGTTAGGGTCTTGACTGTTGATGGAAGTTAGGCTCGAGAAAGGTGACGACGGTTTCTTAGGGTTCTCAAAGATGACGATGGTGGTGTTGGGCTGGTGCTAGGAAGAAGGAGATGGCAATGGTGTTGGTGTTAGGGGCGTCGGCAAAGCGGTCGGGGTCGGGGTTGTGAGTACTCGGTTGAGAGAGCAGAGATGAAGTCGCTGTCGAGTTGGGATGCTCGACGACGAAGAGGAGGTGCGGCGGCAGGTAGAGGAGAGAGGAGCTACGCGGACGACTAGCAGAGGGCTGGAGGCGACGGCGAGGAAGGGCTAAGGTTATCTCGTAGGCGCTGGGTTAACGAAGAAGAAGATGACGAGAATGGAGAAGGGAGGTGACCGTAGCGGAAGGCGGTGACCAGAATCGAGGAAGAAACAGTAGTCGCGAGAAGAGAGAGAGAGAGTGCGAGAGGAGAGAGAAAGAGAAGGGAGAGAGAGAGAGAGTGCGCTCGGGGAGAGAGAAAGAGAAAAGGAAAGAAAGGGAGAGAGATTAAGAAAAAGTGTGGGGCCCAGTTGAAAGATTTGATTGGCTTCAAATTTTGTTAACAATCTGAATATATTTATTTTACAATCTGAATATGAAAGAGAAAAGGAAAGAATGGGAGAGAGAGAAAGGTGGGGCCTGTGGCAGAGAGAGAGAGAGAGGAAGGAAAGTGGTTTGTTAACAATTTGTTTTGGTTTTTAATTTAGAATATATTTTGTTAGTTAAAAGAACTGTTTAATAAGATTTTGAACTTTTAAATGAATTTTAAATATTTAACAAACTTGAATTTAGGCGGGCTACAAAATATTTCAAAACAAGCCCGGGTCGGATCCAAAATTTCGGATTTGAAATATTAGAATTATGAGCAAGTTGCAAAAAATTGAAAGGAAGGATTATGTAATGAAAAAACATACCCCCAAGAATAGACGCACGCACGTGCGCGTAGCCGTCCAAACATGTCTGTTTCACTGAACGGAACGAGAACACGATACAAGGACGCTACCACAGGGTTAGAGGTATCATGCAGGCCATGAAATACAATTTTAAATTATTTTACATGACCTAAAATGTTATATGGTAAAATATGCAATGCCAGGTAAAATGCCATTATACAGTATATATGAGATGCACGTGTCTATGTAACAACTTAGGGTAATCTATAAATATGAATCAAATATGTTCAAGCAAGCGGGTCGGGTCGAATGCAATGTAAAATGTAAAATACTATTCGCACCCAAAACACGATAAATCAGGATAATACCACAATTAAGGAAATACGAGAACTGAAATTGGTATAAATGAACTAAAATGTTACAGAGAGGGAGGGAGGGAGGGTGGGTTATGGGGAATTAATGGAAATGAATATGGATTTAAGAGAGAGATTTAATTGAATTGATGAGAGTTTATGTGGATTTTCAGTTTTGAATAGAGGAAATTTTTTAAAATAATAAAAGAGAAGAAGCACAGTTACAGAAGATAAGAAGATGAGGGATTCGGCTATTGTGAAAGTTGAAGGGGAAAGAGAAAAGAAGAGCATTGTTGGCTTGGGGAGATAAGTGTGAGTCAAAAGAAAGAGGAGAGAATAAATGAAAATTAATATATAATTATTAGGATTTAATGTAATTAATTGGGGTAAGATTTGGGTGTTAAATGAGATTTAAATGGAGAATTCAAAAGAATTGTGGCGGTTGAGTTGTTGGGTTATAAGGTTAGGACTTTGGGCCATTGGGTCTTGAAAATTAGATATAAAAGAAATAGAGAATGAACTAGAATAATTGTTAGGATAAAGAAACATGATTAGGATCTCTGGTTTAAGGAAATTAGGTAAATAAAAGATATAGTCCTGGCTGTGGGGGTTTAGGTTAAGAAAAAGTGTGAAATTGGGTTAGTTTAGGGTTTAAATAGGTTAGAGGTAAAATTATTATAATTAGGAAATAGAATTATAGAAATTGGTTATAATAAAATGTCAGACTTAGGAAATTAATACGTATGTCTTTTAAAATTCAATATAATAACAATTTGTGATAAATCAATCTTATTAATAACAAGTAATAAAAATAACACAATTTGGCCAATGTTAGGAAATTTAAAATGAATGTAAAATACAGAGAAATAAATTAGAATAAATAAAGTTTTTTAAAATTCATATTTGACCGTATAATAGGTACTGGGTATTACACGTCTCGCCACCCTATGGCGGATACGTGGCCCAACAGACCGAGCGATCGAAACGGCACCCCCACTAAAGCGCAATCATTTATCTGATCCGCCGACGTCACCAAAGATACGCGTGGGAATGAAGGCGCTTCGTGAATTGCCACATAGACCGAAAGGTCCAAGAGCCGTAGCCGCCAAATGTCACATCATCTCCGGCCAACTCATTACGGAGAATTCTCGGCTGAATCGTTAAAAACCAGGCAGGCCACTCTCGACCTGACCCATAAACAGGTCAGAGCGAGAGTGAGGGGCTAATAATGAGGCTCATAAGTGGGGATTGTCCAAATCACGACACGTGGCAGATGACGTGTCGCCCTCGTAGCCCGCTAGATTCTTGGGGGACTACGAAGCGGGAGTAAGTATAATACTTTGGGGACTTACCTCGGTAGCTCGTCTCCAAGGCTGTACACAATCTTTTTGGACCTTCCCGGAGTACTTTCCCTGCGCGCCTAACAACCAGCCAACAACTCTCCCCCGAGCAATCCTGCAGCCGGGCTTCATAGCCTCCTTACTCGTTCCTGAGCTATCCACCGAGTTGAGCTTCCTCGATTTCCATTATTAACCAAGAGCATGGAGCCCGAGCGCCCCCGTAACGGCTCCATGTATCTCGCCAAAACGAGATTTCCGCCGTCCCGCGTCCTACGCTGGCGCGTCTTCCCATTAATAAGCGTATCCCGCTTTTAATGGACATATCCCGCCATCAACGCGAACGTGATGTAGGGACGTAACGGACGGCGAGAATCTCGCGCCGGTTCGCTCCATGCGACCGCTATATAAACCCTCTCATCCAGACGATTCAGGTAATTCGAACCTATTCCAATACATCGCTACCCTGTCATTATTCCTCGGTACTTACTTGATCGTCAGAGGGTCCTACAGCGGTATCCCATCCCGGGACTTTCCTTGCAGGTAGCTCGACGTCAACGGCAACAGACAATCCATTAAGATCCATACATTCAACCTTCACACCTAATCTCAACTGTTTAGCATCATTTGCTGCACGATCGACGGAGGCCAACATCTGAGGGAGACTCCGAGCTCCATCATAAACCCTCTTTTATCTCTACATAATTTAACATCATGCATCTTTGCATAATTTAACATCATCAACTTTATGATGTAATTAATTTAGTAGCACTGTAATTAATTTATTACTATTTAAGTAATGTTGTAAAATGTCTTGCTCACTTAGGCTCTTACATTTGTGGTGTAGCATGTCAATTATCAGTTATTTGCTATTTTTATGAGCTTCACACTTAATATCTATCCATGCTTCGGCCGACTACTTACTGCAAACATGACTTTCCATGTTGTGAGCATATATTATATATACAAAAATATCCAAACTTGTCAAGATGCCATGTGCATTTGTGGTTAGGCGGGATCGTCAGATTTCTTCGTCACATTTACATGTAATCCAAATTGGATTGAGGTTCATGATTTCCTAAACTTTATAACGGGACAAAAACCAGTCGATGCAAGAGTATTTCATATAAAGCAAGATCAGCTGCTAGGATTATTAACTAAATAATATTTTGGAAATGTCATGGCAGGTAAGATTTCTTTGTATAATATTATTTATATATTTTTAAGTAAAATGCAATTACCTTACTCTTATGTCATGGATTTAATTGTAGATCTTTGTGAAGTTGAATTCCGAAAAAAAGGACTTCCACATTGCCACATCTTACTAACATTAGATAAAGATTCTAGAAATAAAGACTACAAACAAACTGAGAGCATAATCAAAGCCGAGCTTCCGGATCCAAGATTTGAATCTGAATTATACTCCTTAGTAACTAATTGCATGCTCCATGGTCCATGTGGGGCTCACAATCCATGTGCATCATGCATGAAAAAAGAACAATGTAGCAAAGGATTTCCAAAGCCATATGTCCAGCGAACATACCTGACGACAAAAGCTTCGCTATTTATAGAAGAAGTAACAATGGGATAGCAACTACAGTAAAATCCACGAAACTTGACAATCAGTGGATTGTGCCATATAATCCAAACCTTTTACTATATTTTCAATGTCATATCAATGTAGAAAAATGCAATCATAGAAAAATGATCAAATATTTGTTTAAATACGTTCATAAAGGATCATAACCTGCTACTTTAATGATAGCATCTCGAAACTCTAGCGACAACAACGAAGTCAAACAATATTTAGACTCAAGATACATTGGCACATACATGGAGATTATTCAGTTTTCGATTACACATACGCCACCCTGCGGTAGAACATTTGACATATAATCCACCAGATGAACAATTAATTTTCTTTCATGAAGTAGCTAATTTAAATAAAGTTCTTGACTATCCCAAAAGTAAACGAACGAATGTTACTTGCGTGGTTCGAAATGAACAATCAATTTGAAGAATCAAGAAAAATTCTTTATATTGAATACCCATTGCATTATGTGCGGAGTAAACAATCATTCCAATGCACTAGACGTAAGCAACAGTGTTTAACAACTGGTCGTCTTTTGTATGCTCTACCTGCATGGAGATCGTTTTTACTTGAGAATGTTTGTAACACCCTAGTACGATTATACAATGTCAATATTTTAACATTTGCGTTATATTTTTTCTATTTTATTCATTTGGTTTGCGATCGATTCGAACTGTAGAGGTAATTATCCAACCCGACCTGCATGTGTGAAACATAGTATGGTGCTAGATTATATCTGATATTCAGTAAACCGAATATATATATATATATATATATATATATATATATATATATATATATAAGGGGTTGCCCCTACGGATAAAGTTATCTGTAGGGGCAATAAAAGGTTGCCCCTACGGATTACTCCGTAGGTCCCTATGGTTTTCCCTATGGTGCCATAAGAATTAATTTAAAACTATTAAAACGTAATTTGTCATTTGGCCCTACGGAGCCGCAAAAGAAAGACCTACGGTTTAATCCGTAGGGGCATGTATATGGGTTATTAATAAGAAAATAAACACAGAAATGTCCTCGATCCAAAAAAAAAAATCTTTCTCATCCCTCGATCTCCCGCGCGCGCCTCTCGTCGCCACCGCCCGCGTCTCGTCGCAACCGCCCTCCCGTGCGCGCCTCGTCGTTCCCGACATCACCATCGACTTCCTCGTCGCCCCTGACATCACCGTCGACTTCCTTAACCACCCGTCGACTTCTTCGTCGCTACCACCCGTGACTCGTCGCCAATTGCGTCGTCGACCGTCTCCGGTCTCTTCCATCACCGGTTTACCTACAGGTTAGTAAATTTCATAGTTTTACTTCTAATTATCCATTTATTTATGTTTTTGTTGATTATTGGGTTGCTAGGGTTAGGGTTCAGGGGTCGGTTAGGGGGAGGGTTAGGGTTCAGTTGAGGGTAGGGTTCAGTTGAGGGTAGGGTTGGTTAGGGTTCAGTTGAGGGTAGGGTTAGGGTTCGGTTCAGTTAGGGTTAGGTTAATTAGTTGGGGTTAGGGTTAGGGTTGGGGTAAGACTTGGGCTAGGGTTAGGGTTAGGGTTCAGTGTATGGTTAGGGTTAGAGGTTATGGTTAATTTGGATTAATTAGAGTCTATGGTTAATTTGGGTTAATTATTGATAATTTGAAAGGGTTAGGGTGTTGATTAGGGTTAATTTGGGTAAATTGGGTTAAGTTTGGGCTGATTAGGGTTAATTAGGTTAATTTGGGTAAATTGGGTTAATTTGGGATAATTTGTGTTAGGCTAACGATTATGGTTAATTGTGGTTAATTAAGTTAATTTGGGTTATTTAGGGTTAGGGTTTAGGGTGTACTAGTTCATTCAGTAGGATACTCGATAATAACGTAAACATATAAATTTACCGTAAACGCAAGAAAAATTTACCCTAAACTAAAAATTTCGACCCCTTAATAACGAAACGTAAACGTAAAACCTATCCAAGTTAAATATTCAAGTTAAAACCAATATATGATACTCGATGATAATGTGAAACTTTCATATATATTCTCATCGATACTGATATATGAAAATCAAAGCGCCACTTAGTCCCCGTCTATTGGTTAACATACGTTCGATGTTCGTCGTGACATAGAACTATACGAAGGTTGTTAAATATCGGACGGTATAGTTCGGTACTAACAACCGTCGTATAGTTTATGTGACAAGAAGATTTAATCGTATGATAACCAATATATTTGTCCAGTGTGGACAAGTTAAGAATGTATAAAGCAAACACCTGCATTCACTTATATTTTCATCTGTTTCGAGTTATTTCGTCGGTATTTTTTCGCTGGTTCTCCGTGTACAAAGATAGATTAGATATTCATTTCAACGTTATTTCACAGCTTTGAAATGAGTATCTATTCTATTACAATGTACTCGGAGAACAGCGGGAGGTGCTGCCGAAATTTACTCGAAACGGTTGAAAGCACAAGCGAATGGGTGTTTGCTCTATATATTCTTAATGGGATAGAAGCCTTACCCCCGACAGCCGAAACACACACATACAACACGAATACACAACAAACGCACACACATCACATACACACTAACAACTCTACACTTAAGCGAAATCATAAATTGAAACACACATATATAGAATACAACTCATACATGGGTATCCTTAAATCAAACTTTGATTATCGATAATTTATTCTTTTCAACGACAAACGCACACACAAAGCATATACACGGATTTTCTCCTTTGTCAGTAACCATCCCGTTCTTAGATTTCTCAATATAGTCATCATAACCTACAATTTATATGTTATACAGTCTAACATGGCCCACGAGTACATCATAGTTAAGGACTGGATGTATGTGAATTGGCAACAACGTATGCAACCTAAGTTTGTCGTAGGAGTTGTTGCTTTTATTGAATTTGCATGCGCAATAATAAGATCGTGATAGAGAAGATTCTCTATCCGTGCGATAGATGTGGGAATAAGTACTGGCAGAAGGTAGAATTTGCAGAGCTTCATATCGTTAAACATGGTTTTACTGGATTTTATACAACTTGGCTATATCACGGGGAAAGAGAAGAATACAGTAATGCGGGAGAAGAAAAAAGAGAAGACATTAATGCGGCAGAAGAAGAAGGAGAAGACGGTAATGCGGCAGAAGAAGAAGACGGTAATTTCTTTTCAGGAGAAGAAATAGAGGATATGGTGGAGGCTGCCCCAGGTGAATCTATTCGTACCGAAGATGTCATTCCTTCCAGTCAAGGACCGCGTGCGGATAAATATGAAAATTTCATGAATGATACTAGAAAACCAATTTATGAGAATGCAAAGTATTCCACCCTCTTATGGTTCGTCCAACTTTTCCAGATTAAGTGCCTAAATGGATGGAGCAACAATTCATTCACAATGATTCTTTCGTTCTTGAAAGATTCTATGCCCCCGGGAAATAACGTGCCCGACAGCTGGTACGGAGCCCAGAAAATAATATCTGATTTGGGTCTGAAGTGTGAGAAGATTCAAGCATGTCCTAAAAATTGCGTGTTGTGCCGAAAAGAGAATTCAGATTTGAAAGAGTGTCCAACATGCAGAGAGGCCGGGTATAAGCCGAAAGATTCTGATAAGAATCCCGATATACCTGTTAAGATAGCATGATTTAGTGCATTATTGTCTGGACGTCATGCACAAAGATAAGGGAGTATCCGAGCACGTACTCAACTTGCTTCTTTGTAAAGAAGGGAAATTGAAAAACAACCTCAATACTCGGATGGATCTACAGGACTGAAAAATTAGAAGTGAATTGCATTCTAAACCGGTAGCGGGTAAACCAGGCAAGTTTTTACTTCCCAATGCCGCGTATCATATGTCACAACCGGAGAAGAAAAGATTCCTGCAGGTATTGCATAATTTGAAAGTTCCCACAGGTTTCTCAGGATCATTCAGCAAGAAGATAAAAATTGTGAAAGGCAAGATCGATGGGCTGAAAAGTCATGATCACCATGTTATTATAGAGCACCTTCTCCCATTAGCACTCAGGACTTCCCTTCCCGAATCGGTTGGTCTAGTAATCAATGACCTATGTTGTTTTTTCAGAAAATTAGCTAAAACATTGGATGTTGTGACGCTGGAGAAACTAGAAAATGCTATTGCATTGATACATTGCAAGTTTGAGCGTATTTTCCCACCATCATTCTTCGATATCATAATACAGCTGACGGTTCATCTTGCAACTGAGGCTAAGTCAGCCGGACCGGTACAATATCGATGGATGTATCCCATCGAGAGGTACGTGGAATTTTTCGTTTCGCGCAATTTCTAAAATTATTGCTGTCATGTATGCCCATATTTATTTATTTAACATATTTTTTTTAGGTATCTCTACACTCTAAAAAAGTATATACACAATAGAAATCGATCAGAGGGTTCTATCATACAAGGTTATCTTCTAGATGAAGCAACCACATTTTGGTCCTGCTATCTGGACGAGAACATTGAGACGTGACTTAACCGGCCTTGAAGAATTCAGGACGGGCCATACGGTAAAGCTGATTATAATAGGGTAAACATTATAATTATCAACAAGATATACCGCTTTATCCTCCTCAACAGCGCATGTCTTGAAAAATTAGAGAGTAAGTTTTTTTTGGATTAATTGTTATATTTGTGTGTGTATGAAATGATATAATATTAATGTCATATGCCGTTGTTGAGAACATAATTTATTTTAACGAGGTACGTGAGGGGCATCCTGATTGGAACGATGAACGATTGGAAAAATATCATCAGGATAATTTTTGCGATTGGTTTGCAGATCATGTAAGTTATTCGAATAATATGTTATTGCTTCCAGTTTTAATCGAAACTTATATCGTTATGTATTTGTCGTAAAATTTGTTTTGTTAGATCCAGGATTCGAACTTGTCTGTATCATTAGAGAGTGATTCAAGATGTTTAGCTCAGTTTCTCAGCATGGAGGTTGCATATTATAAAGGATTCTGTGTTCTTGGATACAAATTCGAAATCAAGGACATAGAAACATCTAGAACCACTCAGATTAGTGGGATTGCGACGGTAGGATCGGATGGTGTGATTTATTATGGATATTTAAATTGTATACTTGGCATCCAATATCCTGGACGATCAGAACCGTTTTATATATTTCAGTGTACTTGGTACGATACACGAACCGATACGGATAAGTGGAGAAACAATCTCGGGACTTGGAAAGATGAATATGGATTGACCAGTGTGAACACATTTCAATTTTACAGTTAGGACGACCCGTTTATCTTTCCGAACCAAGCGTTCCAAGTATACTACTCACAGTGTTTGAAGTATCCGGGATGGAGTGTTGTATACCGTTGGAAACCCAGGAATATTTACGATGTCCCAGAATTCGAGAACAGCGATGAGGATGAAGAAGAAAGAAGACTTAGAGTGCTCCGACCGTCTGTTTCAAAAAACAGGTTGTCTTCGGCTGATCATGAAGTTACGTGGGTTAGAAATGATATCGATGATGAAATCCAAGTAGATATGTCTAATGCGTCCACGAAACGAAAAAGATTATCAATAATGTTATATTATTACTTCACATTTTACGATCTATACATATATAGTCAATGTTTGTAATGGTTGTCTAATGCATCCACGAACCATTTTATCTAGATTTGATGATGATGACGGGAGCAGTAAGGGGCGGCAGGAGCTCCAGCCGCGGCACCAGCAGTGGCAGAGGTAGAGGCAGAGTCAGAGCGGTTCTGCCGCCAGGAGAGCTGCGTAGGAAGCTTCAGAGGGCCGGTCTTGCACCCCGATTGGAGACCCCTTCAGATGGCTCTTTCCGTGTGGACTTTGCCACACCTCTAGGTATATTGCACGCATATTCATTTTGAATGTAATATTATAGATATACATGCATATTTATGTCAAAATTACTTATATAGTCAATATTTGATTGTTTAGCTGTTGGTGGTGCGTCCATATCAGGGACAGAAGCTACCCCCGTACCTCCAGGTATGTTTATATGTGCTATAGTGCATGCATATTGATTCAAAATGCTATATCATAAATATACATACATTCTTTTTGCTCTTACGTACTTAGATAATTCTTTTTTAATTGTCTAGCTGTAGGTGGTGCCTCCACATCTCGGGCAGAGGCTACCACCGCACCTGCGGATATGTTTATATATATATATATATATCCTATAGTGTATACATATTGATTTAGAATATAATTACTTATATAGTCAATGTTTAATTGTCTAATTATAGATGATGTGTCCACGTCTGGTGCAGGGGCCACTCCCACTTCTATACCCTCTCTCAGTCTGCAGGTTAGTATGAATAAACATAAAATATTTATTCATTTTACATATCCTTTAAGAATAAACATGAACTGCATGTAGTTTTATCGATATTTATTTTCTAGTTAGAGGGGATGCGTCCACGTCAGTGTCACCGGCTGTTCCTCGCCGGAGGAACTATCGTCCCGCACGTGCTGCTGCCCGGGCCCAGGCTCGTGCTTCTATCGCCGGAGGTATATATCACACTTCAATTTTTGTTAAACCTTGATTTCTTAATACCACTTTGTCTTAATATTGATTGTCTTGATATTTCTTGTTGACGCAAGGGATCCCCATCCCGAGCGGGGGACTCGAGGCCCGAATCAGTCTCACAGGCTGAGGCCCGACAGAGTTAGGGAGGGGGCATCATTCCCCCTCTTCTTTACCGCTGATTATCGCTATACCGACGATTATGCCGAGAGGTTCGGCCAGTATATGGGGGATGAGAGCCGCCTCGTGAAGAAATATCCACTTCACGTTGTGTGGGGCGACCAGCATCGGCGCTTATTTGCTCTCTTCTGGGATCAGGCTCGGGTATTAATATATATTTTCATTTGATTTATCCAATATATTTATTATTAACACTTGCAATTTAAGAACATTGTTTTTTTTTGTATTTGCAGTTGGATTACGATTTTCAGCCAGTACCCGACCCTGATCACCCTGAGAGGGTGCTCGATTTTCACGCTCTGTACCATGGCCTGATGAAGAACATGCAATCAAAGTTCCGATACAATAAGAACGAGCAGAAGATCGACTGCTATTCCTTATGGATGGCGACCCCCGAGGCAGAGAGAGCGGCTCTCCTACATACTTCGGCCTTTGCGAGAGTCGACGTAGATACATGGCCTCTCTTATGCCAATATTTTGACTCTCAGCACAAACAGGTTTTTATTTTAAATGTAATTCATTGTTTAGTATATAATTTATTTTTTTGTGTTTCTTAATTAGAAAGCTAAATCTGAATGTGTTATACAGAAATAGGCCGATCAAAATAAAGAGAATAGGAAGTCGGCGAAGAGGGGTCGCCCCACTTATACAGGTGGCTCGAGGAATATTACTCGTGCCATGGAGTTATCAGTAAATTACAATAGACCTACTATGATATAATGTAATATTAAGAGTTATTTTATAATATATGTAATTTTTTTGCGAATTGCAGATATCTCAGACCCTGGTGCAGGGTGGTACACCGAGCGTGCTGACCACGTATCTTGCCGTTCACGGCACCTCGACAGATCCCGCCATGGGCGAGCTTCGATACCCCGACACCGCTACCCAGAATTAGCGTAAGTGTTAATATTTATTCAACCCCTATTTGAAATTTTTGTTTTGAAAAGTTCAAATTTAAATGATATACTTATATTTTACTGGTTAATGTGGGTGTAGGAGCGGGTGGTTGAGCAGGCAGAGGCATCGGGGATCGATTTTACTGGGCAGAACGATCCGATGCTGTTGACCCCAGTCCTATACGCCGCACACGGAGGACACCACGGAGGTTGGGAGAGAGGCCGGGGACTGGGTCCTAGCAGGGCCCATATGAGGTTGGTCTCCACTCCGGCGGTTACTTCCTCTATCTCCCGTGAGCGACGTCTAGAGCAAGTTGTTACCACCTTGAAGGCCACCGTCCAGGAGTTGAAAGAGATGATGGTATGCATACTACTTAATAGTAAAATATTATATCATATTATAGATAGCAACATATACAATATTAGTACATAGCCTGAGCTTATTTGGTTGTAGACTTAGTTTTGATTAATCATACATACATAGAACTGTCTAATTAAAATAAACTACAGTTTTCCAAACTTGATATCCAAACGAGGCCTAAGTCCCTAAGTATTCATAGATTGGGGTTTCGCAATAACCTGATAATGATACGAATTCCACCAATACACAGTTTTTACTCGTTTATTACACAGAAAACTGAACAGACGCGACAGGGTACTTCGGCTGAGGCTCCACATGCATCTCCTTCGGCTGCGGCTCCATATGCATCTCCTTCGGCTGTGGTTCCGCAAGCCACTATCTCGGCTGCGGTTGCGCACACCACTTCTACGGCTCCACAGCCCGCTCAGACTCCCGCACAGTCCGCATTGTTCGAGTTGTTGACTCAGGGTTTATCCGAGGAGCAGATGTGCCAGATTACGGCGATTATCAGAGGTGGAGCTGGACCGAGCTAGGGTAGCTTTTTGATTTTTATATTTTAAGCATGTATATACTTATATGATACATATTGTATATATTTTGGACGATATTGGTGGTGTTTGCGTGTTCACGATGATTTAGATTTATATAGTATTCTGTTTGTTGATTTATTTTATATATTATGCGTGTTCATGTTGATTATCGTACTGCGGTATTTGGTTATATGATGTATATATTATTGTGCACAGGGAGAGAAAAAAACAGACAACCCTTTTTTTTTATAAAAAAACCTGATTATTTGTCCCTACGGATTAAGCCGTAGGGACAACAGTTGCACCTACTGATTAATCCGTAGGGACAAACATTGCCCCTACATATTTATCCGTAGGGACAAAATATCAGGATACCTGATATTTTTCCCTTATGGACTCAGTAACAGGAGTTACACACTTGCCCCTACGGATACACCCGTCGGGACTTATATGTAGACCTACGGCTAACTCCGCAGGGGCTGGAAGATGCCCCTACGGATAGCACCAGAAGGGCAAGTTTTTTATTTTATAAAGCACTAAATTAAATAAATAATTTGTCCCTACGGATTACACCATAGGTACACAGTCACCTACGCATGAATCCGTAGGGGCAACTTTTACTCCGTAGAGGCATGTTCAGGACGAAGACTTGCATCTGCGGCGATTGCACCTACGAAAAATTTTCTAGCCTTTACGAAGATATCCGTATGGGCAGTGCTTTGCCTCTACGGATAAAGCCGTAGGGGCAACCCCTTATTGTAGTGTGTGTGTGTGTGTGTGTGTGTGTGTGTGTGTGTGTGTGTATCATATTTCTAGATCATCGTATATCTTTTAGGAGCCATAAGTTAATGATAAGTTATATTTTACTAACCGCCATCACATAATTAATCATCCCATATCTTATTTTGGTTTTATCTATTACGTTTAAATCTTATGAAAACTAGATATCAAATATCCTTAAAATTATAATATATTTAAAATCCTTTTAAATCTTATATTAGGGGGTATAATTTATCTAAGTCGTATCATTGCATTATGGTTTAAAACATTACGTATAAGTACTATTTTACAAAATATATTTTCGATGGGATTTTGGTAGAGATTGATTGTAGTTTGATATTTTCTTATATGATTAATAGTTGTAAACTATAATGGGTATAAATATAACCTGATATATATACATATTATACTATACTATATGAGAATTTCCTCTTATGCCGTCGGAAAAATGCACCCTCCATGATTTTTTTCGACGATCGGCATATATCATCTTCATCTTTATCATCTAAGATGTGGATACACCAAATTTTATATGATTATAAAAAAATTTCACCGTTGATTTAGTTGGTGCAAAATTAATGGTTTACCGACAATGGAACTTTTTATATTGCTAATTCAACGGTGAAAAAGTGGTGGAATCACATGAAATTTGGTGTATGCACATCTTAGATGATAACGATGATGATGATGGATGCCGATCGTTGGAAAAAATGGCGGAGGTTGTATTTTTTCAACGCCATAGGAATAAATCCTCTACTATATCCTCTTTCCTCCATTATTCTCATATTATATATACTTTATATAATTCTGTTTTCTTTCCTCCTCTCTCTCCTCCATCTATTCTCTCTCCCCCAACTCCTCCCTCATTCTCGAGCCCAAGAACCCTCGAGCTCTAAACCCATGCATTTCGCTCGCCTTTTTTCTCCTCGTCGTCGTCACCGCGCCCTAATACAAGCCACCGACGTCACCTCCTAGCCCTCCTTCAACCACTGCAGCCATTGACTCCATCGCTCTTGTCATCATCGAACCCGTCTCCATCACTGCAACCCTTATTCCCCGAGCACCCATCTCGTTCTTCTTCACCTCTCCAAAACACCCGAGGCCCATCTCCAAAGCCGATCGATTCTACTCCAATTCAACCTCATCTAATTCAAGCCCCTCAATATTTTCCCCCTCAAACAATATGACTACCGTTTTCTTTACAATCAAGCCTTCGAGTTTCTGCGCTTAATCTGTCACCTTATTATCCTTACAATGATTTCACAGGAATCCCCTAAACACAAGAATTTACAAATGCAATTAACTCATTTGGAGGTCTTGATTATCCGGGCAATTACTTTTTCCCACCTATGGCTTTTCCTGAGTCAGCCAAGCTTTGTCATTTCCATTACAGAGAACATTGCAAGCATGGAAACTCTTGTAAATACTTACATGACCTTACTAATGCATATGAGTAGAAGAAGATTCTTACCGATGACCCTAAATTCTCTTCTGCATCACTTGAGGAATTGGAGTGCTACTGAAAGAAAGTAAAGGGATGCCTGTTTCTTTTGCCTTGTTGCCGTCGATGTACAGTGGAAAATATGGGAAGAATATGCAACCCGAGGGATATCTTACTGAGTGTCAACGGCATTGGAAAGCTGAATTCAGCTTAACGAAGTTGCTTGTTCGGTTGAATTGTCTATGGATAGTTGACAGGTAGCATCTTCATGATATCCTAGACCGTACGGGCAACATGCAGTTTTGCTATTAAAGCACATTGCTTGGATCATACGTTGTGTTGTGTTGTGTCCGTCGTGATCGATCGAGGCAAGTTTATCGTACTATATACTAGTTTCATTATAGTTTACCTATACTAAAATATATCAACGTATATTATATATATATATGTTTATAATATTGCAATTTCTTATCATTATGCAATTTTATAAAGATAATCTATATTTTACTATTTAGGAACACTAGCACGTGTATAGTTACAATTTATAAATTGATGCAAAATTACATCTATCAGTAGATTTTACGAACTATTCTAATTGATTAATCGAAGAGTAGGAATGGACACAGTTTAATTTATAACAATGAGAAAACGTAAAACGTTATTATAAATATGGTTTGATATATTATACAGTAAATAAATAATCAGATTTTACAATTTAAACAGTATGCCTTAGTTATTTTGCACAGTGGATTAAATAAATTGTTCATTGTTATTCCTTGATTATGATACTCCTGATAATACTAGTTATTATGATTTGTCTGCGCAAGTAAATACTTCACCTGTTAGTACACAATACCTGACATGCCTGTGACCTACTACTATTGCTATATTGTCATACATGTTACCTGTATTGTTACCGATGCCAACAATATTGATTTGTTATCCTGATTGACCTGACTTGTTGTCTTGCTAGACAAGACCTGAACATGATTGTTCCTATGTTGGCATTAGGTAGATATTCAATTGATACCTGACTTGAACTTGAAACCTGGGGGAAAAAGGGAAATCAATAATGACACCCGACTTGTAACTCAACAATTCACTACTTTCCAGAGACTGATCAATCGATATGGGCTTCGGGCCCCGGAATGATGATGCTGACATCATTCATCTGTACATGACATTGTTTTACTGCCTAGCAGCACGTCTCGGATTCAGCCCTGAGAATCATGACCGTGGTCCTGGACACGCACAGGATACTATTGAGTTACGAGAAAGATTATATTAATTGGTTTCAAATACCGTTAGGATAGATAATCTAGAAACATAAACTTTAGGATACATGTGACATACCTATATAAGTTGTTATAACATCCGTGATTATTTGTTTATACTTATTCCTTATTTTGCATGTGATATCATGTATAGCACACTGTTCTGGTTATTACTATTATCATGATATTTATGACGCATTGACGTCGAGATTTTACATGGCCCAGATACTTGACTTAGCACGGGAGTACTTCGACAGGATCGTCGATTAGTGAGTACCATCTCACTGATACATCTTGATGGAGGCCTTGATCTCCTTCAGATGTTGTCTTCCATTGATCTGTGGCGACCGTTGATGGATGGCTGAAATTGGGTTTGAGGGTTGCCTCTTGATGCGTATAGATCTCAGTGGGCTTGATTTGGAATGAAGCCGAGCTACCCGCAACGAAGTCCCAGAGTGGTTGTACCACCGTGGACCCTCCGACGATCAAATTAGTCGAGATATTTAGGCAGAGTAGCGGCCTATTGGATAATAATTGCCTTACCCGAGTCGTCTGAGGGGGGGTTATATAGTGGCAGCCATGGGCTGGCGGGCGCGAGATTTACGCTGGCCGTTACGCCCTCGGAGCCACACCTGCGCGAATGGCGGGATCCCCCATTAATAGCGAGATAAGCCTGTTAATGGGGGAACGTGATGGTGTGGGACGCGGGATCGTGGGGCGGCGGATATCTCGCGTATGGTGAGATTTGCGGAGCCATGTCCGAGACGTTTACGATCCGCGCCCTGGGTCGGTCGATGAGACCGAGGAAGCTGAGATCGGCGGGAGGCTCGGAGGCGAGCGGGAGGCCGAGCAAGCTTGGTTCTGTGATAGCTCTGGGGAGAGCTGGGAGGGTTGAGGAAACTCAGCGTGCAGGAGGGCTCGGAAGCGAGCCAATGGTTATTAGTAAGACGAGCATAGGAGTGGTTTGGAAGGCCACCGAGGGTCGGGAACATCCTCGGGAGGAAGGCCCGGGGCACGGTTTCAACGCACAGTTCTTACTCCTTTCTCGTAAGCCGTGGGACACGTCATCTGCCACGTGTCATGATCTGGAGAGTTCTCAATATTGAGCATCATCATTAGCCCCCCACTCTCGTCCCGACCTATTTATGGGTCGGGTCGAGAGTGGTCTGATCGGTCACCCGGGCTAAATCCTTATTTGAAGACATCGTCGGCGTGGATTCCCGGGCAGTTAGTCGTATTTTTTGATGACATCAGCGGATCAGAGAAGAGATCATGCATTAAAGGGGAAGCGCCAAGTCGATCGTACATTCTTTGAAGTGCCAGGCCACACGTTCGGCGCCGGTTGGTTGACGTGACGGGCCTCCGGTGTCCTTGGCGCTTGAAGGGATGTGTCCAATGCCCTTGAGACACGTGGAAAGTTGGTGTCCGTCGGACGCGAAGCGTCTGTTTTTGTAACATTTCGGAAAAATAAAATATTATTTTTCGGGAATTTTATATTTTAATAATAAAATATTGAATATTTTAATAGGGCGGTATTATTAAATACCGATAAAATGGGGAATTTTTTTGAAAATTATGGAAACTATTTAAAAGAGGGTGTTTTATTTAATTTATGCAAATTTTAAGTTTTTATGATTAGTTTGACACTAATTTAGTGCTAATCGCGATTAAAAATCGCTAACCGCGTTTTAATTGCTCGTTTGTGCAAAACATGCACATGTCTTTTTCCACACTTGTTACATTTTCCTACATGTTTTGGGTGCATGGCTTGTTATTTTGGGGTTACTACTGAGGTGAGAAGGAAAAAAGAATAGAAAAGAAGAGGAAAAGAGTTTTATATATGGGTATGGGCATGAGAGAGAGTGAGGTGAGAGGTCTCTTGACTTGGTCTCCCTTCATCACCTCCTTCATTTTCTCCCCTCCCTCTCCCTCTTCTTCAGCTGCTGCTGCCGCCCTCTTTCCTCCCCTCCACAAAACACCCCACTTCATCTCCAAAACAAACTCAAAACCCTATCCCCATTTCACAAAAAAGGTGCACAAGCCCTCTAGCTACACAATGGATCAAGAAAGTATTCATTTTGGCGCTGTTGAGGATTCATGAGGGTCTATTGAGGTATTTCCTTCACAATTAGTGTAGTATTTCTTGTGTTTAAGCCTCTTTTAAAGTTTAGTATCGATTTGGCGAAGTTTGACGAACTTTGGAAAACCCTAGAGAGGATTAGGGTTAATTTGAGTCGTGGCTGTGCAATTGGACTTTAATGGTGACCATAAACCTTCCCAATTGTTAGCAAACCCAGACCAAACCCAAAATATAACCTGGAACTGCAAAACAGAAACTTTCATGTCGGTTTGTGAGGAATTGGAGCGTGCAGGGAAATCTGGAGTGATCCGGGGCCAAAACTAGAAAAATAAACAACTCCAGAGACCCATTTGAGACCATAGGAACCCACTGTAGCGAGACGAACACCATGGGAGCACCCTGGGCCGGCCTGGCCGGAATTTGTGGGGAGGGGCTCGGCCACTTAGTGAGGGGATGGGTCCAGGTTTCTACAGTAGGTCACATACACCCTATATATCACCATAGTGTTGTTTTGGAACCTTGGTTTCACCTGAGACAAAATCTGGGACATGTTTTCAGTGTTGCTGCTTTGATTTGAGATATGGTTTTCCGTATTACGATTTCCAAATTTGATATTTGTGCGTTATCTCGATCGCATGACATTTGTACGTCTATATCGAGTGATTTCGGGTTGTTTTGCGAAGGCTAACCTTAGGTTCTAACCTATAGGCTTTTAAGCGTACCGTTTTTGGTTTCCGTGTGTCATTTTGGTTTTGATTTGGTTTTAATGCGATGCGATACATGTGACATATAGGTACCCACACGGTGATCCGAGACGAAGAAGAAGATGGTAGCGACATCGACATCGGCAAGCAAGATCAAGGTGAGTAGATTATATCTACGGGGGAAGTCGGGTGGATGGCGTATAGCACCCCCGCAGTTCGTAGTGATGTATACGAATACGTATACACACATATATACATTATATGTTGATATGAGTTTATTGATGATAATGCTAGATTCTAGGTGTTCTTGGATTGGTTAAGTGTTAGTTGCGAAACCCTAGAGTAGTGGTTGCACCCACACACACACATACACATACTTGCATACATTCTTTCCTTTACCTGTGCGTATATGAGGATGTGTATATTTACACATGGGTATGAGACTATGTGTTCATATACTGGATTTGAGAATAGTACTGGGGATATGAGATGAGTCGATGAGATTGGATTTGAGGCCGTGAGATCGGTGACATGACAGGGTTCGTATTTGAGATACGACATGATGTTTTAGCGGGTCTTTTGACGTAGTGTTTCATACACCTGCATGCATACATAAATGGTATCAGTATTGTACTAGATGTAGGTCAGTACCCCGGATCTTGATGTTTGATAAAGAGATACTAGATGAATGGTGTGATAGATGTGACCTTGACCCGTACCCAGATTTGGGAGGCCGTACGACGGATGTACCGTACGAGTTTTATATTGATGATAGATCCACACTCTTGACTTGAGGATGTCATATTATAGATTTTGGATCGTATATGATACTATTGAGGCGGGATCACCGACTATTATTTATATATGTATCGACTCGGATGTTAGGCGGTTTCCTTACCTTTCGTTTAGCATGTTAGCTCAGCCCTATAGTTAGTGTAGTTGTTAGACTAGATTCGATTCCTACCTATTTCAAAACTAACGAATCGTGGGTATTTTAAAAGACAGGCCAAGGGATTCTACAGATATTTCAAAGGACGTATCTTTTCTTAAAAAAAATACCGTAGCCCTTATTTCCAAAACACTGCGATTCGTGTTATTTCAAAAGGCACTACTGTATGACTTATATTTATATTAAATGCAGATTATTTATCATTGTGTTTATCATTCAGCTCCCGCACATTTTTGCTGTTCGCTCCGCATCACATACTTATATTGTGATTTCATATACCATTATTGATATCATGCTGTTAAGACACCAGCACCATTACCGATGATGCGTATGTTCCACGTAAACTTACTTGCCGGCTCACACACATCATTATCGGTAATTGCCATGTCACGTATATTTTAGACAATACTACTTCATCGACATAGCTTGTTAGCTGATAGTTTCGACATAATATTAATGTACTTGCCTTATATGCCAGTTTAGACATTGCAGTTATTACTCGCTACTTCATGCATATTATTATTCACTGTTATGCCGTATTATGGAGTTTTATGCCTATATTCACTGTTTGCGTGCTATTGATGATTGGATTTCGAATTTTCCTGAGATTTCCTGGATTTGGGAGAAAACCGCAAGAACATTTATAAACTTCTTTCTCTCTCTTTTTAAATGAAAAGTGCGGTTTTTCCATGATGTATGAGTCGTCCACCATGAGTTTTCATGATTGCTATTGGATTTCGAGACCCGATTCGAGGAGTTGGATGAACCGTCTCAGGTACATAGTGGGCCCGGTAAGGTACCCTGGGGCAAGAAGTTTGAGTTGTATTCGATGAGCCTGGCAGGGGAGCACTACCAACCGGTGATATTATTTAGACTCGTCGGCTATCTGGAGGATACCGGCCGGAGTCATGAGATGGTTATAGGCTGATCCGTTCTGCGGAGCCTGAGATATTGATATTTGAGATTTGAGACACTGAGGCATTGAGATTGATGATACAGGTTAGTCCGGATGGCCGGAACCTGAGATATTGAGATTTTGAGATTTATGTTTTGTGTCGATACTTGACACAGATTTCTCTGTTGATTTCATTGAGGATAGTCGTTTTATATACATACAGAAATCCCATTAAAAATAAAGAAAACAGTTGTCTCACTTATTTCATTTCATTACATTCATATCTCATACATTTGATACATTGCTACCTGAGGAACTGACACGAGCACATGGGATTACACTTATGTATAAATGTTTACCCTTGCCATCTTTTCATGCTTCAGACTTTATCTTTTGAGGATATTACTGATCGTATGACCTAGGATTGTGTCATACATACGATTTCTGCTCTGTGATGTTTTCTATTCACGAGTTGGCAACTCACCCCCGTTGTGCCACAGTTCTTGCAGGTTTTGCCGTACAGGTTTCATTGCGGCTTTTCTGGCACACTGCTCCCTTTCTGGGTGATTGCATTTGGTAGGTGGGTTCACTCATATCGTGACCATCCTTGTATTATTTTATTCAGTTGTATCTAGTAATTCCATCAACCAAAACTTGTATATTGTTTAAGACTTAGAAAATCAGTTATGTATTATTTCGACCTTAGAGTCGCGCGTTGTAGTATTACAGTTTTCATGCTGTTTCGAGTTTCTTTTTGAGTTTTGATCCTCGCCCTTCTGCGTTGTATATTCTATTGCTTGCGTGGTTGTGACCGTCGATTGACGAAGAGCTAGCTCCCGCTTGAGGATGCCTTTTATCATTGCATATATATTATTCTTGTAGTACCCTGTGCGGGGGCAGTATTTACAAAGGAAACTCTGCCGAAATTTTCAGAAAAGACTAGAGATTTTTTTTATAAAAAATGCATATTCGGCTTACTTATTTAAAAACCTTGTTTTTAAAACATGTTTTTCTTACTTCTTAAAAACTAGTTTCTTATTTACTCCTTAAAATGGTTTTAGATTTCTGGGCTTTTGGTTTACTTGAATTAGATGGGGTCCTATAGGCTTCATATGATTCAAGTGCCAGTCACGGGCTATTTCGGGTCGTGACAGTTTTGGCGGGAATCGATCGGCGTTGTTGGATGCACTTGCCAAATGCTACAAATAGAGGTGGGACCCCCCAAGGTCCACACTTCGCCATAATTTCCTCATCGCTGTGTGTGTTAGCTCGGCGCTCTTCCCTTTAGGTCGGATTTCTTGCGTTCTTCCCTCGGACGTCTCCTTCCTTTGCTCAGGTTAGATGTCTTCTTCTGGGGAGTCTGTTCAGGTAGTAGAGCTATAGTCTAGGGAGACTTCTGCCGCTTCTTTCTTTTCTTCTTTCTCTTCCTCGTCTGAGTCGGAATCCCCGCAGGGAGCTAGGGTTAGTCATGCTACCCGGGGTCGCACGGCGGAGATGGTCCCCAAAGCGCGTGTCAGGAGTGTCTGTGACGCGTCTTCCCTCCTGAGGAATGTGGACGATCTCACCACAATCCGGGCTCGCATCCACATTCCCCCCGGCGACTCGCTTCGCTTGGCCGAGAAGGGAGAGAGGGCAGACCAGGTATGGGGCAAGGAGATTGCCTTGTACTTGGAAGACTTTTGGGTCGGAATGCTTATCTGCCCTTCTCCCCCAAGGTGAGTGCGGCACTGCGTTGCTTTCAATTAGCCCCGGGCCAGATAGTGCCGAACTCGTGGAGGATTCTCCTCGGGTTCCTGGTCCGGTTGAGACTGCAGGAGATTCCTTTCAGCCTGAACCTTATCCTTTCTTCCCTCTGCTACAAAAATCACCCCGGTACTCGTAGGGACGATCCTAGATAGGTATACGTTTCTTTTAGAAAACACAGAGGAGGGGCGGCTGGGTCGAGGGTCATAGCAGTACCTCCTTCCATTCATGAATGGAAGGAGAAGTTCTTGTTTGTCGGGCCACCCGAGGGTGAGGATTGGCCTGTGCCTGTCCAGTGGCACCGGGCCAACTTCTCGTGGGTGAGGCGGTCGTCCGATCTCGATCCGATGGCGGTGTCAGCATGGGAGCCTATCCATCGGGCCGATGTGTTGCTGTCCGAGCAGGCCCTCAGTTGGGCCGGGCTCAGCCCCGCTCAGCCCCGCTCAGTTTGCGGATAATTTAGGAGCTTAGGCGACCTTTTTAGACTTGTGTATTCTTCCATTCCTTCTGGCATTGCTAACCCCCTTTGTATTTTCTCTTCTTTGTAGAACCGATGGACCGATCTAAATTCCGGGCTGCCATGGCCGAGAAGAAAGGGAGGAAGGCTGGAGGCTCCGACCCTTCACGCCCTGCTGTGATCCCGGCCCCGTCGGCGGCCGGTTCGGCTAGGTGTTCCACCACTCCCCGGGCTTAGGAGACCAGCCACGGGGAGAGCCGCAAACACGCTCGGGAGAAGGAACCTCGGGTTGTGGATATGGCGGATGAGGCCAACTCTACCGTGGACCCCTTAAGCGGCGTAAGAGGACGGTGTCCCGAGCCCTGTCTTCCCCGATCTTCGTGCAGGAGGGGGATCTTCGCTATGAGGTGCCCTCAGGGCTTTCTGTCGTCGATAGCTTGCTCTCCGAGATGGAGCAGTCAGCTGGGGGCAGAATCCCCTGGGGGACCATCAAGGCCCAGATTGCGACCATAGCTCAGGAGGCCGTGCAGGTTAGACTCCGCCCCCCGTTCGGGATTTCATTTATCCTTTTTTGTTTGCAGGATCGGATACCTTTTTAACCCCTCCTTTTGTTTTCCTCAGGTCCTCCAGCACTGCGCCCTCGTCGCCAACATGGAGCATGAGGAAATAGCCCCGGCGCTGCAGCTAGCAGGCGAGTCTTCCTCATGGGAGGAGAGCCTGGGTTGGGAGCTGCGTCAGGCGAGGGAGAGGATCGCCTCCCTCGAAGACCGGATGGCTGCCGAGGAGACGGTGAACGCCAACTGCCGGGAGTCCATCCGAGTTTTGATGGAGTCCAACAAGGTCATTGAGGCTAAGTTGTAGGATGGCAAGGTGCTCACCATAACTATGAAGAAAACGCGGGACACCCTTAAGAGGGAGAATGAGGCGCTGAAGGAAGGGATAGGGCGCGCTGACCTTCGGGCTGCGAAGGCGGTGGAGAGCTACAAGACGTCGGATCAATTCTACGCCGACCTCGCCGAAGCCTCGGCCCTCTTCTGGCATGATGCCCTCGATGCCGTCAAGACGCTGATGCCAGAGTTTCCTGACGGTGAGCTCCGGCTCCAGTACCCCTTCGAGGGTGAGGTGCAAAGGGATGCCGCCGGAAGCGTCGTCGGGGGAAAGGCCCCTGGTAAGAGCATTGGGGAGAAGTCGGTCACCCCGGATCCCAGTGCCGAAGCTCCTGCTGTGGGCGCCGACCCTCAAGATGCCACCCCGGCTCTCAAGGCTGCCACGGAGCACGTCGAAGTCCTTCCCGACCCTGAGGTCTGAGTCTCCCTGCTTTCATTTTTATTTTTTTCTTGTTTTGGAATTTTGTAAGCCTTCGGGCGATTTTGTAAGGCTGGGGAGCCCACAATACCTTTGTAAAGATTACCGAGTTGTAAATAAAGCCTTTTTGCAGAAATTTTTGTGGCAATGTTTCTATTTCACGATAATGTCTTCATTTTGCTCGTCTGATGAGCGTTAGGTCGGAGACCGATCCTTTAGTTGGCGATCGCGCGTCGAGTTAAACCCAATTATTTGTCAGTGTACAATGGCCGTTGTAAGGTCGGTTTCGTTTTAGCCCCGAAGTCGAGGTGTCGATTGCACGTTGAAGGTATGCCGGTTGGTACCTCCGAGTATAAAGGCGTAGACTCACCCATTTCCTTGAGTTGGAATGGAGACCATATCTCTGAAGATAGGTCGGCGTAGACGAGGTTGGGGCTTCCGATCCTCAGTAAGATGGGTAGGGAGTTACCCACTGAGGATAGACCGAGCAGGGGAGCTGCTCGGTGACCTCTTGGGAGGGTTTAAATCCTTAGCACAGATGGGTAAGAAGTTACCCGCTAAGGATGGACCGAGTAGGGAAGCTGCTCAGTGGCCTCTCGATGAGGGCTTCGATCCTTGGCGTCGGTAGGTAGTAAACTACTAGCCAAGGATGGACCGAGCAGGGGAGCTTCTCGGTTTCCTCTTGATGAGAGCTTCTATCCTTGGCATCGGTGGGTAGTAAACTACCATCCAAGGATGGACCGAGCAGGGGAGCTGCTCGGTTGCCTCTTGACGAGGGCTTCGATCCTTGGCGTCGATGGGTAGTAAACTACCTGCCAAGGATGGATCGAGCAGGTAAGCTGCTCGGTTGCCTCTTGACGAGGGCTTCGATCCTTAGCGTAGACAGGTAAGTAGTTACCTACTAAGGATGGACTGAGCAGAGAAGCTGCTCGGTTGCCTCTTGATGAGGGCTTCGATCCTTAGCGTAGACGGGTAAGGAGTTACCCACTAAGGATGGACCGAGCATGGAAGCTGCTCGATTGCCTCTTGATGAGGGCTTCGATCCTTGGCGTCGGTGGGTAGTAAACTACCAGCCAAGGATGGACCGAGCAGGGAAGCTGCTCGGTTGCCTCTTGACGAGGGCTTCAATCCTTGGCGTCGGTGGGTAATAAACTACCAGCCAAGGATGAACCGAGCAGGGAAGCTTCTCGGTTGCCTCTTGACGAGGGCTTTGATACTTAGCGTAGACGGG
Source organism: Agapanthus africanus (assembly GCA_030015575.1). Taxonomy (NCBI): domain Eukaryota; kingdom Viridiplantae; phylum Streptophyta; class Magnoliopsida; order Asparagales; family Amaryllidaceae; genus Agapanthus; species Agapanthus africanus. The sequence continues at coordinate 194,495,109 of JASDDO010000024.1, read as the reverse complement.
TAAGGAGTTACCCACTAAGGATGGGCCGAGCAGGGAAGCTGCTCGGTTGCCTCTTGACGAGGGCTTCGATCCTTGGCGTCGGTGGGTAGTAAACTACCAGCCAAGGATGGTCCGAGAAGAGAAGCTGCTTGGTTGCCTCTTGACGAGGGCTTCGATCCTTGGCGTCGGTGGGTAGTAAACTACCAGCCAAGGATGGACCGAGCAGGGATGCTGCTCGGTTGCTTCTTGATGAGGGTATTGATCCTTAGCGTAGATGGGTAAGGAGATACCCACTATGGATGGACCGAGAAAGGAAGATGCTCTGTTGCCTCTTGACGAGGGCTTCGATCCTTAGCATAGATGGGTAAGGAGTTACCCACTAAGGATGGACCGAGCAGGGAAGCTGCTCGGTTGCCTCTTGGTGAGGGCCTCGATCCTTGGCGTCGGTGGGTGGTAAACTACCAGCCAAGGATGGACCGAGCAGGGAAGCTGCTCGGTTGCCTCTTGACGAGGGCTTCGATCCTCAGCGTAGACGGGTAAGGAGTTACCCACTAAGGATGGGCCGAGCAGGGAAACTGCTCAGTTGTCTCTTGACGAGGGCTTCGATCCTTGGCGTCGGTGGGTAGTAAACTACCAGCCAAGAATGGACCGAGCAGGGAAGCTGTTCGGTTGACTCTTGACGATGGCTTCGAACTTTAGCGTAGACGGGTAAGGAGTTACCCACTAAGGATGGACCGAGCAGGGAAGTTGCTCGGTAGCCTCTTGACGAGGGCTTCGATCCTTGGCGTCGGTGGGTAGTGTTCAGACCATAATATTGCATTTATTATTCCCCTATTCTTATCCTTTTTATAAATAAACAGGTACTCTTGACGCACGTTTGTTGCATATTACAGGATACAGGTTTCTGGAGCAAATACAGTGAAAAAGACACAAAACAACAGAAAAGGGACTTTTGACCAACAATTAGACGAATCCTAGTCAAGCCCAGTTCACATAGGTGCAAGGCAACGAATGTCAAGGTGAAACGGTTAAAAAGCCCAATACAAGTCTTCACTGAAGATCTGGAGAAGAGTGAGAAGCCAACAGAGAAAAAGAAGTATAAAAATAAGAAGCCCAGACAACCACAAAAGGACCCCAGAAGTTTGGAAGCCCAAGACCACCAATGGGCCGCGGATCCGCGGCCCAAGACAACAAATGCCGCGGATCCGCGACCATGTACTGCGCATGTCGGTGCAATTTTATCTGAGACGGTGCGTCGGTGTGGGTGTTGGGATTCTTAGGGGGCAAATCAGTAATTGCGCATGTGCGAGACTCTGAAACCCTAATTCTCCTGTTTACTTATAAATTGTAATCTCAAAATTGTAAAACCCTATGCCTCTTTTCAATAAATAAAATTCAGAATTTCTGGGAATGACTTTCAGATCTATTCTGTCTTCTACTTGGAGGGAGCCATCAAATCAGTAGGTAATTTATTTCCTTGCTTTTATTTTCTAGTATAATTTATCATCCCCTAATGAGCGAGTAGTCTCCTCGCTTGTTAGGGTTAGCCTTAGCGAAAGGGTTGAGAGATGAGATCTCTCACCCTTTTCAATGCCATCTTCACTTTAGAGTTAGAACTCCATGCATACGCACACATCCTCTCCCTGCGGCATCCTACCCATCGAGGTAACGATGAACCGTAGTATAAAGGGCCGGTTGCGCGCGTTTTCCGTGGGGGTTAGGATAATTATCAACAAAGGAAGGATACGGATCTAGAGGAAGAAACATCTTCCCAAAAGATTCGTATCCACTTTATTAATAATTACCTTAACATCTAATAGATCTAAAAAAGAAGGTATTGAAAGCGGTGAGGAACAACCTTAATCTCCAAAACTTCCCCTAAGCCTAACCCTAGCAAGACTCTTAATTAGATTAATTAGATCTAGTTTTTATAGATTTTTACAAACCAATTAAAACGACATTTTCAATCAACTCGTTAAAACACATAAAAGGAATTTACCCGTCTCTGTGGATCGACCCGTACTCACCGGCTAGCTGCGAAGCGACGCCGTTTCTGATTGCGGTAAACTACAAATTTTTGGATTAATCAAATGGCGCCGTTGCCGGGGACGGCGTAATTTTTCTTTTTGTGAATTTTCGGGTTGATATAAATTTTAAAAATTATAAAAATCTGAAAATATAAAAAAAAAATAAAAAAAAATAATCAAATTTGATCTGTTTGAAGGGTGTATCTTTTGGATCTTGCAGGAACAGCAAAGAAGTGCGGATCTGGAAATTTACAGAGGGCCAATCAGAAAAGATATAAATCAGAACAGAAAGGAAAATTGATCACAGAACAGTACAAAAATTTTTAGACCCTGATCCCCTCAAAGGACCGCGTTTCCGCCGCATATGGGGCCTCCACGCCGCGGATCCGCGCTCTGACTGTCACATCAGCACATGAAAATTTGCTGGTTTGTTTTCTTTTCCTCCCCTCTGTAACCTACAATATATCCACTGTAAAAAATTTCTGCAGGGTTCTTTGCGCTAAAAAAATCTTTCTCCCCCTTCTAAATAACAGATTTTCTGCAGGTTTCTTTGCGCCGCGCTAAAAAATTCTGATTGCAAGTGAAATTTTAATTGTTTTGCATAATTTAACCGGATTCTAAGGGGCTAATTGACCAAACTCAGATTGGGTGGGGATTTCATCACCCTTCCCAGGACCCCAGAAAACACTTAAAACATTTTGCATCGACCACAATTAATTAAAAAAGATTAGACTCAGACCTAAGGACATCGAGCTCAATAGGAAAAGGACTAGTATAGGCATCGGCCGTTTATCCTAACCGACTTTGCGGTGTCTAGGCTAGTGGTTATTAATTAGGCCCACTGTAGTGGTGGTTCCTTCCCACTTACCTGGCCGTATTTGTCTGTGAAGAGGCGGTTTGAGGTCCTATTTCTAGCCCTAGTTAGGAGCTGTCTAGCAGACCTAGGCAACCCTAGATCTAGGTCTGATTGTGTATGTGTGGTTGATAAATTTGTGTCACGAGTCCCATTTTCTAAAACCTATTTGCAAAACTCTCACATAAATAAAAAAAAAGGGAAAAATCTTTTAAAAACTTGCAAAAATTTTGTCGCTAAGAAATCCTTGCATTCTTCTATCATGGGTACCCCACATAACAAATCACTTGCCGAATTTTGGTATCCCGAACCTAACTTTGCGTCGTTCGTCAATTGTTTCGGTCAATTTAAAAACGATCCCTCCTTGCCAAAAATTTCGTTGAAAGATCAAATAGAGGCGTCTAGGAGAAATGGTTTGACTTTTCAACCCACTTTGTGTCAACCGAGTTAACCTTTACAACCTACATATGTTGATACCACTTCTTCAAGTCCTTCTATCACTCCTAGGTCGATGTCCATTGCTAAGCATATTGCTCAATCTCGCAGTCGATCTTTCACCCCTCTCCACTCCTCTAGTTTTAGGGATCCGCACGATTATTCACCTTCTTATCCATATGTTGACCCTACTCCTGTCTTACCACCCACTTCCTACCAGTCATACCCGACTTTCCCACCTTCACTAGACACTGTTTCGACACAGCCATTAGGGAGTTTCACATATCCAACCAATTTTGAATCTTTTACTGAAACCCCCTCACCACCTAAGTCTAGTTTGGAAGAGTCGTTGGAAGCATATATTGCTGCAACAAATAAAATGATGAGGACAGTGGAAGCATCCATGGCCGCCCTTACGCAACCTAGTGAACCGGTAGCTAGTGTCCCGCTAGCTCCGAATTTTTCAATGTATAAGGCGGCAGTTGGACAGTGTGAGAATGAGAGAGGATTTTTAAATCAAACCTACCCTTACCCAATTGAAGCCCACAACTCCGGTTTTCCATCGATTGTTCCAAATGATTCACCAGTTGAAAATAAAAATGAGCTGTGCGATTTTGTAGTGTTTGATTTGCCAAATTGTGAGGAACCCCTTTCAAGTGAAACCGTACCTAATCCTTTCGATCTTTACACCTCCACTCTAGAACCTACATTGATAAATATCCATGCTGTGGATAAAGTGTCTAAAGAAATTGATTTTCACTTGATTGAGGATATAGACGCCGGGAATATTTCGGATGATGAACCTGTCGATTTAATAGAAATTTTATGTTCAAATCATCATCCTGAGTTATTAAATGTTTCCCCCGAATTTCATATGCGTCTAGATTTTGATGATAATGGCATGGATGAATTAAATAGTGAGGATAGTACTGAGGAGAGTCTTGAGGATAATATCGAGGTTGAACCATTTTTATTTGATGTGTCGGATTTTCCAATTCAGCCTCCTGAACCTTTGACTGTTATATCACCCTCCCTCCTTCCTATTGTTCCGACCGAACAAATGACTGTTACGCTTTCATCTCTTATACCAAGTTCGGCGTACCCATGTTTTCTTGCGAATCTTGAGGGATTTGACCCCATTGCACGACGAGTTGGTAGGTTGGCGTAATCGCTTTTAACACATCGGTCATCACAAATTGCGCTAATTTATTTACTCAATTTACACCCTCAAGATCGCACTCCACTTCTTTCTTCTTTCCGTCTTTCTTCTCCCCCATCGAGACCTTATTCTACCATTCTTTTCTCAACACGGTCTCGCGTGCTTTACATCTCTTTTCTTTCCATCCCATTCTTGCACCAACTCTACCATTACCATGATAAGATTTTTGAATGGTTGGTGCTAACATTTGGCTTGTGTAAGGCCAAGCTTAACTTTGGGGGGAATCTTGTTGTATATATGTATATATCCTTTTGTTTTCTTTTTCTATAAAAAAAAATAAAAAAAAAATTCAAAACATAAAAAATTATAAATAAATAAACAGGGGAGTATCGGTATTTTAACCCTCTTGGTTTAGCATGACAGTGAGGACACTGTCAAGTTCAAGTTTGGGGGTATGCTCGGTACGTCTTCTTCCTTCGCATTCATTTGTATATATTTTTGCATTTGCATACTTATTTGAAAACCCATAAAAATTTGAAAAAATTCAAAAATTATAAAAATTACTGTATTCAATTTTGGTTTATTTGACTTGAGTTTGACAAATAGGTTAACTGGCTGGGAACAACTAGATCTTAGACTTAGTGAATTAAAAACCCTAAAGATAACCTTCCTTAAAGTTTAACGGTAGAAAGTATATACCCTGTAGTTTATTTAGAAATAGGCAAATTTTGGGTTCACTTTTTGGGCTAAGTCGAAACAAGGAAAGAGTATTGATGTTCTTATTAGAGTATAAGTTTGAAAAATAGTTCCTACCTTAAGTCTAGATTCTGAAAACGTATACCCCTACAATTTGCACAATCACACACCTTGAAACTTGGAATAGTAGAGGAGACCTTGAAATGTTCTTGTCTAAAGTCCTTAGTACGAAGAAAATAAAAGAAAAAGTGTGAATAAAGAATAAAAAATGGACACTGGTTTTTGTGATTACTTAAGGCTACAAAAATAGAAAAATATTTAGCGAGGGTGCTTCATCACCTAGTGCCTTAGACCAACTGGTTTGGGAGTCACTGCTAAAGCCTTGGGTGTTGCAAGGACTAGGAAGTATGTTTTAAAGTGCAAACGCATTTTGTAATCGGTCGTTGGTACCTCAAGAAATATTAACGGTCGCATGAAGGATGTGTAAGCAAATTTCATTTAAATTCACCAACTAATTAGTACTTTGGACAATGGACAAGGGCATGATTGCTTGAATTGAATTTCCGAGTGTAGGGGTGATCTATACACACACGTAGGGGTATGTGATTGGAATTTAGATAAGAGAGAGGAATGAAGAATAGAACTTGTATCTTTAGTAGAGTTGATAGAAATTCCTAAGTGGAGATAAAATCCTAGAAGGAAAACTTAAGAGATGCCGAAAGCTAAGTAGGTCTGCAGGATATATATAATCTTAAGTTAAATGATAAGAAAGCGTGAAGAATATGAGTGGATAATTTACGAGTCAAAAGATAATAGAATTCCTTGTTAGAAAACCTAATTGGAGAACAAAAGTCAATGGGCCGAGTTGATAGGATTTTGTGGGTGTAATCCGCTGAAAACCCTCAGGAGACAACACTCCTCCTACTAGGGACACGTAGAGGTTTAACGGCTTGTTGCACGTGCTCAGTGCAATCGCGTTTCCCTGCGAAAGTGCGGTTAGGATTTTAGTGAATAAATAATAAGTTTGCTCGAGGACGAGCAAAAGGTAAGTTTGGGGGTATTTGTTCAGACCATAATATTGCATTTATTATTCCCCTATTCTTATCCTTTTTATAAATAAACAGGTACTCTTGACGCACGTTTGTTGCATATTACAGGATACAGGTTTATGGAGCAAATACAGTGAAAAAGACACAAAACAACAGAAAAAGGACTTTTGACCAACAATTAGACGAATCCTAGTCAAGCCCAGTTCACATAGGTGCAAGGCAACGAATGTCAAGGTGAAACGGTTAAAAAGCCCAATACAAGTCTTCACTGAAGATCTGGAGAAGAGTGAGAAGCCAACAGAGAAAAAGAAGTATAAAAATAAGAAGCCCAGACAACCACAAAAGGACCCCAGAAGTTTGGAAGCCCAAGACCACCAATGGGCCGCGGATCCGCGGCCCAAGACAACAAATGCCGCGGATCCGCGGCCATGTACTGCGCATGTCGGTGCAATTTTATCTGAGACGGTGCGTCGGTGTGGGTGTTGGGATTCTTAGGGGGCAAATCAGTAATTGCGCATGTGCGAGACTCTGAAACCCTAATTCTCCTGTTTACTTATAAATTGTAATCTCAAAATTGTAAAACCCTATGCCTCTTTTCAATAAATAAAATTCAGAATTTCTGGGAATGACTTTCAGATCTATTCTGTCTTCTACTTGGAGGGAGCCATCAAATCAGTAGGTAATTTATTTCCTTGCTTTTATTTTCTAGTATAATTTATCATCCCCTAATGAGCGAGTAGTCTCCTCGCTTGTTAGGGTTAGCCTTAGCGAAAGGGTTGAGAGATGAGATCTCTCACCCCTTTCAATGCCATCTTCACTTTAGAGTTAGAACTCCACGCATACGCACACATCCGCTCCCTGCGGCATCCTATCCATTGAGGTAACGATGAACCGTAGTATAAAGGGCCGGTTGCGCGCGTTTTCCGTGGGGGTTAGGATAATTATCAACAAAGGAAGGATACGGATCTAGAGGAAGAAACATCTTCCCAAAAGATTCGTATCCACTTTCTTAATAATTACCTAAACATCTAATAGATCTAAAAAAGAAGGCATTGAAAGCGGTGAGGAACAACCTTAATCTCCAAAACTTCCCCTAAGCCTAACCCTAGCAAGACTCTTAATTAGATTAATTAGATCTAGTTTTTATAGATTTTTACAAACCAATTAAAACGACATTTTCAATCAACTCGTTAAAACACATAAAATGAATTTACCCGTCTCTGTGGATCGACCCGTACTCACCGGCTAGCTGCGAAGCGACGCCGTTCCTGATTGCGGTAAACTCATATTTTTGGATTAATCAGGTAGTAAACTACCAGCCAAGGATGGACCAAGCAGGGAAGCTGCCAGGTTGCCTGTTGACGAGGGCATCAATCCTTAGCGTAGACGGGTAAGGAGTTACCCACTAAGGATGGACCGAGCAGGGAAGCTGCTCGGTGGCCTCTTGATGAGGGCTTCGATCCTTGGCATCGGTGGGTAGTAAACTACCAGCCAAGGATAGACCGAGCAGCGAAGCTGCTCAATTTTTCCCGGCCTTCCTAGATGTGTGAATACTTAGAAGAGTGACCATCGCGAGCGGCACACGGCAGAAACGCGTAGGTGAGACGAGGCGTTTCAAGATCCACGTCGTTCCGACTTCGATTCGCCGAGAAGTACGAGGTACCCACCACGTGGCAGTACATCACTGGGAGAATTGAGCGAATCCCAGGATTCACGCCCATGCGCGCGCAAATTTAGGCTCTTGGGAATTCTGAGCAGGCACGACCGATCCTCTATGTGTTTCCTTCTACGAAGAGTTGCTGGATGAGATGCTTGACAAGACGCGTACGATCTACGTGCTTGGACTTATCTCGAAGAGCAGGCATGGACGATCTTTGGCTTTGATTTTAGAATGCTTCCAAAAGAGACAGATCGCGAGCCAGGACTCGGCAGATGGAGGGCCCGGCGTTTCCGTGGCATCCCGAGTTCGTGGGCAGCACCAGCGGGAGCGGGCTGAAGAGGCGAGGGCTCGTCTGGCGGAGATCTCCAGAGAGTATCACCAGCAGTGCTTCCTTGGCCCTGTTCCCCCTCTTTTGTAATTTCAATTTTTATGTAAGGCTGAGGAGCCCACAATACCTTTTGATAAATAAATTTCTCCTTTTTGCGATGTTCTATTGTTTCCTTTTTGTCGTCTGGGTGCATTTGAGTATTTTTTGCGAAACGAAATCCATTAGCTTTGAGCCGAGGAAGAGGGAAACACATAGAGGAAGTTCCTACTTATTATTAAGAAACTTAGAAAAAAATTTACATCGCTTTGTCAAAGAAGAAGCATGTATCCATAGATATACTTTCAAAGGTATAACTTGAGCTTTTCGGTGTTGTAAGGCCGTGGAAATTTGTGACCCTCAGTGTTTTGTAGGCGATAGGCCCCGCCGGGCAAGACTTCGGAGACGAGGAAGGGGCCGTCCCACTTCGGAGAAAACTTGTGTAACTTGCCCTGATCAACGAACTCGTTCCGCCTTAGGACCAAATCTCCGGTTTTGAAGGCGCGATACTTGACTCGTGCGTTGTAGTAGCGGGCAGTCTGTTGCTGGTAGGCGGCAGCCCTGATCTGTGCCCGGTCCCGCTTCTCCAACAAGATGTCCAAATTAGTCCGGAGGGCCGAGGTGTTTGCTTCGTCGTCGAAGTGCTCGACCCTCTAACTGGGCAGCCCGATCTCCGCTGGGACCATCGCCTCGGTGCCGTAGCAGAGGCTGAAAGGGGTCTCTCTTGTAGGGGTCTTCTTCGACGTGTACAAGGCCCATAAGACCCGGGGTAACTCGTCGACCCAACTGCCCTGTCATCCCACCAGGAGAGCTCGTAGACCTCGAATGATGTCCCGGTTAGCGACCTCGGCCTGCCCATTGCACTAGGGGTGGGCGACCGCGGCGAACTTCATTAGTATATGGTATTCACTACAGAACCCTTTGACTTTTTCGTTATCGAAATTCGTCCCATGGTCGGTGATGAGACATCTCGGGATCCCGACCCGGAATATTATGTTGTTCTGCAGGAACTTGATGGTCATGGTGGTTGGTTGATATCTGGGCCCGGATGGAGTTTAGAGTCGGGCGTCACAGGAGGATATTGTAGGCCGATGGAATTCTAGCGACGATGAACTCCACAGGAATGGTACGTGTACGGCCTGCCTCCCCGATATTAAGTAGGAGGGTGACCACTCCTTCCGCCGGTATAGAGTGGTTAGTAAACCCCGATAGGACGTGGGCGGTCGGCCTCAGGTCCGACGGGCTAAGCCCCATACGTAGGAGCAGTCGTAGAAGAGGATGTCTGCCGAGCTTCCTGTTCCCTGATTAAAAATCAGGAGTTACCTCAATGAGGTATCACGTGTTCACATGTGACCAAAGGTCATGTGGTGACACATGTTGTCTTTACAGAATTAAATTCTGTCAAGCAAAAGCACAAACAAGCGGCTGAGAAAAGACTCTAATTGGGGGTCACGTGCTCCTACGTGACCAAGGGTCACGTGCCAGCACGTGCCAGGCTTTGAAAGCCTTACAGTTTAATAGAATTAAAATTCTAAATTTCTCTAAAATCTTTCCAAATGGAAAAGGATTATGGGGAACCGTTGGATTAAAAATTCAGGGGTGATTAAATATCACCAATTGATGGAAAAATCTTAGACAAGGAAAGATTTCCCTAAATCTCACCGAAAATAACAAACAGAATATCTTTGGATTGAAAATCCAACGGTGAATAAAATTTACTGAATGATCTAAAGGATCATATTAATTATGAAAACAAACAAAATCTTTCAATGAAAGATTTATTAAACAAATTGATTTCTTTCCTTCTCCTATAAATAGGAGCCAAGAGGAGGAAAAGGGAGAGAAAATTTTGGAGATATAGAATTTTGGAATCTTGAAATTTCAGAGAGAAAAGAAAGGAGAATTTGATTCTCAACAAAGAAAACCCTAGGTGAGAAAAAGAAAGGGGATCAAATTTCAAAAAAGGAATTTAATTCTCAAAATCTAAGAGTTTAACTCTTTTGCAAAGGAACTTAGTTCTTCCTCTGGTTGAAGATCTGCAGAAGCAAATCTCCCCATAGGTTGAGAATTTAATTCTCATCGGGTTGAGATTTTGCCATACAGATCCAAGACTTAGAGGGAGGATTGAGTTCAGAGAATTTAATTCTCCCAAATTTATAGGAATTTAATTCCTCCAAGATATATTAGGGTTTAAACCCTATCTGAGAATTTAATTCTCTCAAGATTTACAGGAATTTAATTCCTTCAAGATATGAAATTTGGGTTTAAACCCTATCTGAGAATTTAATTCTCCAAAAATTATAGGAATTTAATTCCTTCAAGATGGACAGAACTAGGGTTTAACCCTAATTGAGAATTTAATTCTCTCAAATTCACGGGAATTTAATTCCTCCAAAATGAAATTAGGATTTAACCCTACATAAGAATTTAATTCTTTCACAATAGGAATTTAATTCCTCCAAAATCATAATTAGGGTTTAACCCTACAGAGAATTTAATTCTTAAAGATAAAGAGATCTTCAGCATGCAAAAGAATTAAGGTCACGTGACCCCTGAAAAGATCCCCAGAAATGAGAAGGAGGAAAGCTTTGAGGGAATGCCTCACGTGCTCCCACGTGACTTACAAAACACAGAAGGAAAAAGCGAAGGAAAACAAAGCTTTGGGCGCTCTCACGTGTCCCCACGTGACCCCTTAGCAAATGCTCTAATGATCAGTGCATAAATCCCCATCACGTGCCAACATGTGATGCTAAAAATAAAATATAAAAAAAGTGTTAAACACTTATTTGCAAAGCAAGGTAAAAGGGATCTGGTCCCACTTTCGGGTGCCCTCACATGGCTCCCACGTGACCCATTCCTATTTAGTGTTTAACACTAATTTAAAGAACTTATTCCCAATGTTTAACACTGGTGTTTTCTAGTGTGTAACACTAATCTGACAACTTCATTTCTAGTGTTTAACAATGTTGTTTTCTAGTGTTTAACACTAATTTGGGGGTTATACTTCCAGTGTTTAACACTGTTATCTTCTAGTGTTTAACACTAACTTGAGAGCTTTAACACCGTTGTTATCTAGTGTTTAACACTAGTTTTAACCAAATTGGTTAATTTTCCAGAAGCAAAAGTCTCCCCTTCAACTGAATCTCAAAATTGAATAAAATCAGAACTATAATGTCCAATGCTCAATTAAAGATAAAAAGTGTTACCAAAGCCCTCAAGCTCTTGTTTAGTATTGCTAAATAATGTGGGCTGAAACCAGACAAATGTCTAATGGTCCAACAGAGGGCCAACACTTTAAACTTAATTGGACTTAGCCCAAGTTGGCCATAAGTCCTCAATTCAGACTTAACTGAGCCAATGTGCTCATAATATAATTAATTGATCTTAGTTCCAAATTGGACTACAGATCATTTAATCCACCTTGGTTCAAGGGTGCATCTCTTCACTCCTTTGATATTTGTCGTTGTAATTCCTCAACGTCTTCAAAGAGGTAACGGGTCCTGACAACCACACATTTCATAGACTATGACGTCTCTAAACTACGGACTGTGAGGTCCTTAAACTCACGGACTATGATATCCTTAACCTCGACCGTGATATCTTAAAACTAACAACGGACTGTGGAGTCCTTAAACTCACGGACTATGATGTCCTTAATCTCGACCGTGATGTCTTAAAACTAACAACGGACTGTGGAGTCCTTAAACCCACGGACTATGATGTCCTTAACCTCGACCGCGATGTCTTTAAACTAACATTAGACCGTAATGCCCCTAAACTAATTATCGACAGCAATGTCACTAAACTAAACAATAGAGCCCAATTGCTCTTTTGTCGGATCTAAACGGTCCCGTTAAGTTGATCTTAGTCTAAAATTAGACTAATGTATCATTAACAAACGTTTAAGTTGATCTTAGTCTCAAATGAGGCTAACGTATCCTTAAACCCAAACCCCCCAAACCCAAATCTAAGAAAGATATGGATTTGGACTAGTCCACGCCCTACGGGCGACAACATAACTTAGTCTCCGTATACAATCCACGGGCAACCAAACACAAAACAAACACCCACGACGCGAAGTGACCATCTGGAGAAGGAGAAAGTTGTTACCGCGATGCGGTAGCGTAATTAACTGCAGGGGCTTGCGCCTGCAGGGAAGAGCGTCCCCACAATAAAAAACCCCTCAAACGAGAAGGAATCTGACGAAGTCTGCTACATCGGCCGTATCCGTTTAAATCTTCGATACATGGTGCCATAAATCAACTTGGCATCTTCGGAGAGGTGGATGGATAGCACCGATTAGCATCTGCCCCGAAATTCAGGCTAGACGTTCGCCGCGTCTCCGCCGCGTCTTTCGGAGGGGAACACTTCCCGAGTCGACCAGATCCTTTGAACCTCGTAGCAGGACCCGCGCTGTAATCACCAGGGGTCGTTGTGAGGCAAGGATATCCCGTGGAGATCCTCGTCGGTAAAGGTGATGCGCTCGGCTGCTTTGGCGCTCTTCATGGGATGGCTACTTGTCCTTTCGACCGGCAGGAAGCGTCGGATCTCTCCGGCTCCAGGTGCACCCCCCCCGCTGATACGACCATGATTTGGCCGATCGTCAACTAGCCGGGAGGGGGACGCTGCTCTTTCTCTCGGTCTGCTTGTCGCTTTTCCCGTAAGTATTTTTTCAGGTGCCCTGAGCAAATTAACTCCTCAATGTAATCTCGGAGTTGTTTGCAGTTCTTGGTGGGGTGTCCCTGCGACCTGTGGAAAGCGCAATAGGGGCCTCGTGTCCGTTTGGCCGGCTTATTGTTTACCAGGGGGAGTTTGAAGAATCTCTCGCCCTTCGCCTCCTCCAACAGCTCTGCCTGAGAGATATTGAGTGGGGTATACTCCTGGAACTTCGGGGAGTATGGCTTTGGCCGGTCAATCTTCTCTTTCTATTCTCTGGCCCTCTTCTTTTGATCGGCCTGGTCAGTCCGGGGTAAGTTCGCGTTCACCTCGGACTCGACCTGGATCTCTCGCTCGGTCCAGGCTTTTACCTCGGCCACAGTCTTAGGTTGCGCTAATGCAAATAAGCGGAGCCACTCCTTGTGCCTAAGACCCGACCTAATGGCCATGATGATCGTCTCGTCCCGGTGCTCTGGGCCCTCAAGAAGAGCTTTGTAGAAGCGAGTGGCGTATCCTTTGAAAGACTCCATGTTCCCGCTCTTTATGGTGAAGAGGTGGTCGACGATCCGCTTCTGCCGCTTGTTCCCGACGAAATGATCGAGGAATTTGGCGGCCAGCTCATCAAAGGTAGAGATGGAGCGTGGCGTAAGTCCTCGGAACCAGTCTCGTCCAGAGCGGATAAGAGTGGCAGGGAATGCACGGCATTGTGCGGCGTCGGAGTTGTCCTGAAAGCTCATCCCTGCCGTGAACGCGTCCAAGTGGTCTTTCGGGTCGGACTTTCCGTCGAAGAGTGATACCTTTGGAGGCATGTTCCTGGAAGAGACGTGGACAGCGAGCGGCTCTTCAGTGAATGGCCTCGTAAGCAAGTCGGCGGCATATCTAGCCCCGTCGCTTGAAGGACGACTCTCCCGATTTATACCATCGTTCTTCTTTTCGAGGGCATCGAGTCGGTCGTAGTATCCCGAAAATCCGGCATACTCGGATTTATGGCCCCTGCTGCTGGCCACCTGTGCCTGTCCGCGGTTCCGGTTCCGTTCAATGAGGTTCCTCAGGTCCCCTAGCGAGGTCGTCCTCGAGCTGCCGTGGTGAGTCCCGTCTGTGCGAACCTGTCTAGGAGAGGGCGCCGGCCATGCCCGGGAGCAGGCGAGCTGACCGACACCTTCTCGGGAGCGACGGGAGCGTGATGGGCCTCAGGGTGGGGCGCTTTTTCATAAGACCTTGACGTCGAGCTGTGAGGTGCCCAACGGGTCATCGAATTGGTCGCCATGGGGGATCTGTGGCCGCCGGAGATAGCAAGGCGGTTCTCGAATGTGCCGTCTCGGGCAATGTCTTCTCTCCCTATGTGTCGCTCCCGAGATGGGGGAGCGGCGACTTGGGGAACTTGTTCCGCCGTTTGGACACGGACAAATGCATCCACGACGGACGCGAGCCGATCTATTCGTGCAGACAGTGCGTGAATGGCGTTTGGAGGAGGAGGAGATCCATCCGCACCTCCGTTGTGAGGAGGACGGCGGCTAGTGCTTGGATCGTCGCGGTAATCACTCGCCATGAGTTCGAGATCAGAAGATCAATTTTCATTGAGCAGAATTTTCGAAGTTCCCACAGAAGGCGCCAACTGATGGAGGCCTTGATCTCCTTCAGATGTTGTCTTCCGTTGATCTGTGGCGAACGTTGATGGATGGCTGAGATTGGGTTTAAGGGTTGCCCCTTGATGCCTGTGGATCTCTGTAGGCTTGATTTGGAATGAAGCCGAGCTACTTGCATAGACCCTCCGACGATCAAATTAGTCGAGGTATTTAGGCAGAGTAGCGGCATATTGGATAATAATTGTCTTATCTGAGTCGTCTGAGGGGGGTTTATATAGTGGCGGCTATGGGTTGGCGGACGCGAGATTTACGCCGGCCGTTACGCCCTTGGAGCCGCGCCTGTACGAATGGTGGGATCCCCCATTAATGGCGAGATACGTCCGTTAACGTAGGAATGTGATGGCGTGGGACGCGGGATCGTGGGGTGACAGATATCTCACGTATGGTGAGATTCGCGGAGCCATATCCAGGACGCTTACGATCTGCGTCCTAGGTCGGTCGATGAGACCGAGAAAGCTGAGCTCGGCGGGAGGCTCGAAGATGAGCGGAAGGCCGAGCAAGCTTGGTTCTGAGATAGCTCGAGGGCGAGCTGGGAGAGCTGAGGAAGCTCAGCGTGCAGGAGGGCTCGGAGTCGAGCCAATGGTTATTAGTAAGACGAGCATAGGAGTGGTCTAGAAGGCCACCGAGGGGCGGGAACATCTTTGGGAGGAAGGCCCGGGGCACGCTTTCAACGCACCGTTCTTACTCCTTTCTCGTAAGACGTGGGACACGTCATCTGCCACGTATTGTGATCTGGGGAGTTCTCAGTATTGAGCATCATCACAGCTCTTATTGATGGTTAGTTATTCTTTAGATCTTTATTGCTTCCACTACTTTTTTTTTGTTATCGTTTGTGGCTATTGGATATATTTAGAGATAGACAGTTATATTATTGTTCTTGATTACTGATAGACAGCCGTAATGTGACTGTATGAGGATATTTCCTTACCATAGGTAGCATGACTGGTTTTGTTATATCCCGAAATTTTCGTATTTTGAAAAGCGGGACGTGACAATGTTACTCACGGTGATCAGAGGTGCAACTTCGTTTGAAAATTTACGAACTATTAATGGAGTTACATATGCAACTTTCAAAGAAGCATGTCTCCCGCTTGGTTTACCAGAAGATGATATGGAGTGGAACTTATCTTTGTTTGAAGCCTCAAATTGGGCCACTTCGAAACAAATGCAGCGATTATTTGCTACTATACTCATATTCTCTTACGTAAGTAATCCATTTCAAATATGGACTAACGCCAGGAATCAATGACAGATGATTACGAATATTCATACGCAAAAGAGATATCCTAAAAGTAAATTGCATCTCATTGAAGAAGAATTAAAAAATAAAGCCCCTATAAACATAAAAGAGATACTTCAGCGCAATGAAAAAACACCGGCAACAATACCAACAATGAAACTTCCAGATTTTAATCTTGATTTAGACTACGAAAATCCTTTGATTTCCAATCAACTTGACTACGACGTGAAAAAAACTGAAAGAAGAGAGTGATTTTTTAGAGAGCAGCCTAAATGTAGACCAAAAATCTATGTACTTAAATATCCTAAAGTGCATGCGACGGAAATAAAAGGGGAACTCTATTTTGTATATGGTGGAAGTGGAACGGGAAAAACATATATATGGAGAATTTTAATTGCAAAGTTACGAAGTCAAAAGAAAATTGTTTTAGTGATAGCATCTTCCGGAATAGCATCGCTATTGCTTCCTGGTGGTCATACTGCTCATTCAAGATTTAAAATACCATTACAATTAAATGAAACTTCATCATGCTTTATAGGTCGGCAAAGTAATCTTGCAAAACTTATTGAAGCAAGGAATTTAGTAATTTGGGATGAAGCACCCATGGTCACCAAACATGCATTTGATGTCGTGGATAGATTTATTAAAGATGTAATAAAATGTATATCTGAATCAGCTGATTTAAAACCATTTGTTGGAAAAACAGTTGTCTTAGGAGATTTTCGACAAACTTTATCTGTAATACCAAAAGGAAATCGTGAAAAAATAGTAGCTGCTTTTTTACACAAATCATGGATGTGGTCATATTGTAAGCTTTTTCATCTGACTATTAATATGAGATTAAGGTCTTAAGATAAATTAATAGCCATGATTATGAAATCATTGATTACGCAGAATGGCTATTGTTAGTCATTAGGTCCGAACCGACCCAATACCCATCCATATGAGTGGATACCTTATATAATCATATAAAAGAATCATATAAAAAGGCTAGGGTTTCATACGATATATGAGATATATGATAAAAAAAATAGAGTTTTTGAAGAGAGAAATATTAGAGTGTCGTGGTCTCCTTTTTCATCCTCTTCTATTTTGGGTTGACTTGCGGGATGATCAAGTGTGAGATTCTTGCTTTCTACCAAAATGTGGTTTCCTTCCGGTCGTTGCTTGGAGACGATAAAAATCAGATCTTCTACGTGACGTGGACGAGAATCGATCCAACCAATCGGATCAGTATATCGTAAACTTTTAGGGTAGATACATATATTTCCGCTGTGCATGATTACTTGTTATATATCTACGTCACCTAAAGTGTACATTGGTATCAGATCCATGCATCCCACGTTCGTAGAATTATAGATATGTGATGTTTAAATTATTTCCAACTCAAAAGTTGCGTTTTTTTAAATCTAAACCTAGATCAAATTTATTATTTTTATTTTTTAATGATAGAATATTAGGGTTATCGTTTTGATAGATTTTCATAGATCTATCGATTTTGCATCATATTGTCACCATAAATTAGATATATTTTTATGACGCTTTGAGGTAATTCTTTAGTTCATTGATGTGAATTAACCCGTGGAACGAAAGTAAGTTAAATTTTTGTAAAGATTGGAGCTTTTGTGTAAAAAGAAAATTTTAATTTTTTTCCCTTTTGGTGAGCATTAATGGCGGGAAGGTCGCATTTTTTCTAAACCCTGTCACGCCCTGCTTCTCAGAATCGCAAATTACGGCACGTGACAGAACCAATCATGCTACATGTGGATAGGAATTATCTCTCCAAAGTCACATTACGGCTGTCTATAGGTAATCAAGAACAGTAAAATATAAAAGTTATCTACTACATATCCATTTGCCAAAATAAAAAAGTCAAGTGAATGCATAAGTGGAAACGATGGTAATATCCAATAAATAACATCTGAAAATACATCTCAATATGGGCTCACATCAAGAATGAAGCTGTGGAAAATAACTAAACTAAATATCACTAAACTCAATTCCTCACTGCTTGGCTTGACGGCAAAGGTACTTATATTCAGCCTGAAATAAAGATAGAGAAACTGTGCCATGCAAAATCTAGACGTCAGTGCGTCATAATATCAAAACAATAGTAATAATCAGGATATAACGATATAGGTAAATATGAATATAAAGAATAACACGGATATAAACGGTGAGGTATGTATGTGTATGTGAAGTGCGATGAGTAACATAAACTGTGCTAGTAATTTATCTACTCTAAAGCCTTTGAATTCAATTTAATGGAATCGTCTATATAACTCAATAGTATCCCGTGCGTGCCCGGGACTACGGTAAAGATTCTCGGGCTGAATCCGAGACGTTCCGCTAGGCAGTAAACAAGTAACATGTATAGATGAATGATGTCAGCAGCATCATCCCGGGTCCGGCCTAACCCGTAAAGACTGATCAGTATAAGTATCGAACTGTTGAGTTATAAGTCAGATTTCATCATTGATTTCCCCTTACCCCCAAGATTATGTGTTCAACTCGGGTATTGATAATGTAAGTCTAATGACAATACAGGATCAAGCAGGTACAGGTTTTGTCTATATAGACAACAGGTTACGTCCGTCAGGAAAACAAGTCAGGATTGTTGGTATTAGTAACAAGATTAGGTAATAAGTCAAGTAGTGTGTCAGGACATGTCATGTGGTGCATATGTATCAAATGGACACCAAATGTGAAATTGTAAACGATATCGGGATTACGGTAAATAGTGCTGATGTCAGGATGCATGTGTCTATCTGTAATAACCTATATGTATATCCATGACTACGTATGATGCACATTAGAAAGCACGTTGTACTAATATAACAGTAATATGATATAATGAGGTTCCGGCATGCAACTAGATATGCAATTGACAGTATGGATACGAACGGATATCGAAAAATGGTAAAACTATAGCATTGGATGCATAATTAAAATACATGTATTATTTTTATTCATATGGATATAAATATATTGACATAGCATGTAGCAAGATAAACTTGCCTGATCGGATCTCACGACGCGGTGCATACGTCACGTTCGACGTCGGGTAAACGTCGCGATGCGAACCACGTGCGTACAGGACTAGACTTGGATACTCAAAGATGTGACCACGCTGGATGATGATGATGACTGGGTTGTCTGGATCGTCGGTGACATGCGTGACTCTGGCAACGGCCGGAAAACCAAGAATCAAGAAAGAAAAGAAAAGAAAGAAAGAAGAGAAGGAGAAGAATGGGTTGTGTTTTCTGGTGTTGGCTTTGGACTCAGGGGACAGAGTGGGGTGACGACGATGATGGGTGATCGGCGGTGAGGAGTTGCAAGTGTGGGCGTCAGGTTTGCAGGGGTCGAGTTCTTAGGTTGCTGGGTTCTTAGTTGTAGGTGCTCGGGGAGAAGAGAAAGGGGAGGAGAAGGAGGATGTGAGGTAGGGTCAACGAGGGGATGACGGCGAGGTCGGAGTTGCAGGTGTTTCTGAGCGATGGGTTCTCGGGGTCGTTGTCGTCGAGAAAAGTAGTAGAGGGGGATGAGGTCGAGAGGATTATGACGAGGGCAAGGAGGTGATGAAGATGAGGTTGGGATGGTCGACGACGAGGGCTCGGGCTCGGGCGTGGGTTTCTCGCGGCGAGGAAGACGAAGGAAAATTTTGAGGAGAGAGAGAGGTGTTGTGATAGTATAATTAGGGTATTATATATATATATATATATATATATATATATATATATATAGAGAGAGAGAGAGAGAGAGAGAGAGAGAGAGAAAGAGAGAGAGAGCGAGAAGAGAGAGAGAGAGAGTAGAGAGCGATATGAGAGAGAGAGAGACTGGTGAGGATTTGAGAGGATATATATTAGTTAAAAAATATTTATATATATAAGATTTATAACTATTAAGTTTTTTTAAAAATTATTTTAATATATATTCTAGGATTTTATAGCCAATACAAATATACTTCGAAAAATACCCGGGTCATTTCTAAAAATCTAGTTTTAAAATACGAATAATATACATATCAACCAAAACCATAATGTGATGTCCAGTTAAAGAAAATGCATACCCCCAAGAACGGATACACGTAAATTTACGTAGCGATCCAAACGAGTCCGTTTCATCAAACTGGTCATGAGTACGATATATGGATGCACTTTCAAGATATGGGGTATGATAACAGGCCATGCTAGACATTAAAAATATTATTTGACCATAAGCTGTCTTATTTAAAAAATGTATGCAAATACTAAAATATGATACATGTGTATATCAAATCTAAATGTGCACGGATCCTTAGTACTAGTAAGGATATATCATAATCTAGAACTGAGACGGGTTTCAAGCATGCGGGTCGGGTCAAATACAAACCATAGATACCAAATGCACTATCCGCACCCAAAACGATAATATTCAAGAAACTGTCGTAAAATTGGAAAATAATCAAATAAATATAGTATAAATGAACTAGGGTGTTAAATTATACCCAACTACAAAAGAATTTCGTCCTCGAAATTCCCGGAACAAGAAAAGACAAGAAAACATGAATCTAAGAAAAGAGGTATGGAAACTTCTATCGAATCTCGTCTTCTCGTTCCCAAGTTGATTCTCCGTGGGAACGATTCCCCATGTAACAAGTACTAGAGGGAAAACCTTGTTCTTGGGGTCCTTTTTTCTTCGATCTACAATCTCCATCGGTCGTTCTTCATATGTTAAGTCCTCCCTTACGGTCAGCTCCGAGTGATCTAGGACGTGCGTTTCATCTCGAACATACTTGCAGAGTTGAGATACATGAAACATGTCGTGAACACTCACCAAGGATGGTGGTAAAGCCAATCGATAAGCTACTTCACCAACGCGCTCGATAATACTTAAAGGCTCCACGAATCGAGGACTAAGCTTGCCTCGACTACCAAATCGAATCACTCCTCTGGTCGGTGATATTATCAGGAATACAAGATCACCAACTGTGAACTCCAGAGGTCATCGTCCTGTATCGGCCCAACTTTTCTGTCGATCTTGTGTCGCCTTCATAAGATTTCGGATCGTATTAACTTTCTTCACAGTTTGCACGATAAGATCTGATACCAACAATCTTATTTCTCCAACATCGTCCCAATAGACGGGCGAGCGACACTTGCGACCATATAATATTTTGAATGGAGCCATCTGTATAGTCGCCTGAAAACTGTTATTATATGAAAACTGCACCAAGTGCAAATGATCCTCCCATGAACCCTTGAAGTCTAACATGTACGCTCTCAACATATCTTCAAGAATTTGGATCGTTCTTTAAGATTGGACATCTGTTTAGGGATGATAGGATGTGCTGAACTTCAATCGAGTCCCCAACTTTCCTGTAAATTCCTCCAAAAGTGCGATAAAAATCGGGTATCACGATTGGAAACGATGCTCACAGGTATTCCATAAAATCTAATAATCTCCTGCATGTATTGCTCTGCTAACGCTTCCATTAACTGACCAACTCGAAACGGTATGAAATGTGCTGCCTTGGTCAATCGATCAATAATCATCCAAACTGCATTATTACCCTTTAGACTCCGCGGTAATGCTGTCACGAAATCCATGGTTATATGTTCCCACTTCCATTGAGGAATCGAAAGTGGTTGCAATAAACTAGCTACTCTTTGATGTTCAGCCTTGACTTGCTGACACACCAAACACTTCGATACATAGCGAGCAATCTCCATTTTCATGCCTTCCGACCAGAAATGTTGTTGTAGATATCGGTACATCTTTATGCCTCCCAGATGTACGGAATATGCGCAACTATGAGCCTCCTTTATATTCACGAATATCTCCTTTCGGCACACATAAAAGGCTCCCATATCGTAATGAACCATCTTCATGAATCAACAAGTCCGTTCGAAATCCCGCTTCTACTTGTTCTCGAAACTTCTGCAATCTTGGGTCGTGCAACTGCGCTGCTTTAATATTATCGATCAGGGATGACTGTACTTATAGCTGCATCAACTGTCCTGAAGAATGCGGTAATACGATCTCCAACTCGAATCTCTGGAAATCATTTATAATCTCCTTTTATGAAGTCAACATCCATATTGCTGGCAACCGACTTAGCGCATCCGGCACTACATTAATTTTTCCCGGATGGTACTTTAGATCAAGATCATAGTCAGCCATCGGCTCTAACCATCTACGTTGCCTCATGTTGAGCTCTTTCTGCGTGATCACATATTTTAGGCTTTTGTGATCGGTAAATACTTCGACTCTTTCACCCAATAAGTAGTGTCTCCAAATCTTCAAAGCAAAAATCACTGCTGCAAGCTCCAAATCATGAGTTGTATAGTTCTTCTCATGAGTCTTCAATTGTCTTGATGCATAGGCTATAACCTTCCCATTCTGCATTAGAACACATCCCAAGCCTTTCCCAGATGCGTCGTTGTGAATAACCAACCCTCCGGACCCGTCTGGAACTGTCAAGATAGGAGCGGTGGTCAATCTTTACTTCAACGCTTTGAAATCTGACGCGCATTTCTCCGTCCATACGAATGGTACCTCCTTTCGAGTTTGCTTGGTCAATGGTTCAGCAATTCAAGCGATTGCTCATCTTCTTCAAGCCAAAATTCGCACTTGCTCATCTTAGCATATAATCTTTCTTGCCTCAACGTTTGCAGTGCGATCTTCAAGAGTTCAGCGTGTTCTTCTTGGCTCCTCGAATAGACCAGAATGTCATCAATAAACACTACTATAAACTGGTCCAAATACGGTGAAAAGATTCGGTTCATCAAGTCCATAAATATCGCTGGAGCGTTCGTGACTCCGAATGGCATCACTAAGTACTCGTAATGCCCATATCGAGTTCGGAATGTTGTCTTGCAAATATCTTCTGATTTTACTCGAACTTGATGATATTCGGATCGCAAATTCATCTTCGAGAATTGTCATGCCCCGCTTCCCAGTACACGAGTAAGGAGACATGACGGGCGCGTGACTTATTTACTCAGAAATAAATATGGTAAGCATAAATAAGCAATATATGTAAGCATAAGAAATGAGAAGAGATATAATATAAACATCAGCTTTTACTAACATCCATTTTTACAATACAACTAATTTGAAAAGAAAACGTACAATAATAAAATCAATGCCTAAACAGTGGCATACAAACTGGAAGGTAAGTACAAGTAAAACTAGTAGTCTGGCTGCGCCTCAATCTGATCCAGGTACTCCTGACTGGGCTCGGTCTCCTGAGGGTCCGGTCCTCCTGACGAACATTCCAAAGAAAGAAAGAGACAGGAATATCATCAGCGAAGTAGCGCTCGGTAAGTCCCAAAAGGAAGGAAGGAATACAACAAGTAATATGGAAGGAAACTGTTGAGTTATACATGTATCAGTTTATTATTCTAACGTAGTTGTTTGTAACTTAGTACAGAAGGTATCATTGTATACGAGAGGAGTCCAACTATCCCATGGACTATGGTAACATATAAGTACAAGGCTCCGTCAAAACCAATAGGACAATGGCACGATAGTTCATGCAGGTGTCTTTTAGTGTCCAACATCGTGCCACTTTTAATACATTCCATACCAATCTACCCCTTTAACCCCGTAATGTGTTGTATAGATTATAATTATCAGACTTGCCGAGACCATGGATACAAGTTGTTTCTTGTAATCAGGTTAAGGATGTAACAAGTCAGCATGTAATCAAGTCAAGTTATAGCCATGGTTTGGTCAAGTCAAGTCATATTTGCATGTTGATCTTGTTCTGGTATTCTGGTTCATGTTCAAATATACATGTTAGAGTTTGGATTCATATTTGAATTGGATTCTGGTTTGAGTTGAATTCAAGCTTGATTTAGACTCAGACTTGAGTCAGACACTTAGAACTAATTTGGATCCTGAATTAGGTTCGGGAGTTATCGGTAACTGCTGCACATAGACGGCAGGATTTGTATCTTTTTCCAAGAAATTTACCATTGATAACACCGTTAAGTTTTTCTACCTTAAATAGACAAGCACTCACTTTCTCCGGCTCCCTGAAGCTCAAGAGAATTGATCCCGCTTAAACTCATATTTACTAAAGTCCTTAACAGTGTTTTATATAGCTCGAGAGGGTTTTATGAAAAAATATTTTTAAAATAGTTCAAAATAAACTCGAGAAATTTATTTATATTCTTTAGGATTTCCATTGATGTGTATTTTAAGAATTGACGTATTTTAGTGATAATTATCTTAACTTGAATAGTTCATGGTATTTTACTGTAAAATTATCTTGTATTGATATCTTGATGTTATTTTGATGAAACATGTAATTCTTTTATTTGAAAAAAATATAAAGTTATTATATTTTGAAAATATATGGATTTTGTAATATTTATATAATTAAAAATTAATTTTGATTATTAAGTAGAAAATCTAGTTTTTCCTTAAAATTGTATTAAAATCCTTTCGAGACCGATTGCTCCGTGAGGAGGTCTGCATCTCGCTCTACTAGCCTAAGGATGTGCGATTATCTGCACCATCCAATAGCGGGACCCTTAAGGAGGGTTGCAGAGGCTTATATTTGCAAAGGGTTTTGAAATATAATTCAAAGAAAACCGTTTTTTATAGTACATGGTATTTTAATGTAATATGGTAACAAATGTATGTTCAAGGGTCATCGTACTATAGAAACATGTGTGTATTTAAGGGGTAGGTCATTACCCTATGAAGTTTTCTAAAGGTATAGTATTAACAACATACTAAAAGGTGATATGTAAAGTTCATGGTATTTTAACGAAAAAGTTAAATTAAAGTTATTTTGCATGATGTTATTGAGTGAAAGTTGGTTCTAAATATTTATTTTATGGTTATAAATATAGGGTAAGAATTTGGAGGAAATATATGGAAGAAATAGTGAAATTTTAGGGTTTAGAATCAAAAGATCGGTGCTAACTCCACTTACCGACATGTTTGAAAAAGATAATTTTTTAAGAAGAAAGAGAAGGATAGAGAGGGACTTACAAGTGAACTAGGTTTAGGGAAAGGTTGAAGAAGATAGCTTGGTCGTCGCGGCATCGCGGGGTCACCGGAATAGCCTCGATTCCTCGCCGAAAGTTGGTTGTTAGCTATATCCTCTTCTACTCCACTTCTACTTGAGAAAATTTGAGGGTTTTGGCTAGAATTTTCAGAACAAGAAAGGGCTAGAGCATGTGATAGTATTTATAGTGTGGAATTAGGGTTTTAGGATTAAAAAAGTGAATTAAAATGCATTAAAATGTGATAAATTGGGGAATTGATGGGTCTCTATTTGATTGCAGAGTAATCAAACAGTGCATGGGTAAAGGGGGTAAGGGAAACGAAAAGTGTGCAAAATCTGTTGGGTTACGCCAGCGCTCCGTCCACCAATCTGTGGCCAAATGCGGAACAAAAACTTTTAGAAACCGACGCTAATGGAACCCTAATCTACGGATCGTACCATTAATCCTACACTAGCTATATGAAATGGAGTTTAGAGAGGTTATACCGAACGATCCGTGTTCTTCGGTCTTCAACCTCTGCCCCAAGCTCCTCACGGCTTCCTCGATCATGTTTGATCTCCGGTCTCCCCACATCGAAGAAGATCCACGTCGAGGGTTTGTAATACGGGCTCCGACCTCAAAATCGAAGAAACTCGGGTATCTAGTTTGCTAGCCTAGATAGACAAGATGAAGTAGAGAGAGTTGGTGATTACTTTGTCTCAGTACACCCAAGAATTCTCAACTCATGAGAGGGTATGGGTAGAGGTTGAAGAAGATGCCATGAATGAAAAGTGTGAGCAAGTTTTTGGCAAGTCAAGAAAAGTGTGTGTTGTGAGATATTAGTTGTGAGCAACTAAAGAAAAACCCTCATCTAAAATATCTGCTGCCCATCCTCACAAATATCTAACAACTCACTAAAATATCAAGCATGACATATCAAGCCAAGAATGACTCACGACATGAGTCACCAAATGCACATGCTAGAAAAATCAATGCCAAGACTAACCTTCACACTTTCCACCTCACGTAAACATTTAAAACCCTAAATGTTTAATCCAAAAAGAAATATCATCTTCTAAAGTAAACTTGTAACGAATTACATGAATACTCCTCATCCATATATACATACCCGCATCCGTATTCCAACTAAATACGAATACAATGAGACTAAAATAATCCAACAATATAATACTAGGATCCAGCTTAAACCAAAGCCCACTAGTATTATCCGTCCGATCATGATCCATGCATGAGTGCACGTATATGATTGAACCCTGCCATAAAACCATACGGCCTCTACAACGTTTCGCCCGAATCAGGGAAACCCTCTATGTGGGACTCTAAAAACTCGTCAATACGCTGGCAGTGAGTTTAACCACAAGCACGTCAGTGGCACTAGCTGTACGTAACGGCTGCCCAGGTATTGAGCGAAAAGGAGGCCGACGAGCAAACTCATCCTGAAACCCTACCGAGCCTGACAGTGACAATTTCCGTACAGTCTGGTCCATTCAACTATGAGTATCGCATATCGAGTTTAGAAAGGTGGATAAAGTCAGACCCCTAATAGCGCGACATTTAGTGTTGGTATGAAGCCCATCACCACCTGAGAAACTACTGATCCGAATCAGTAATTCTCGACTAGCTTGGCCAAGGATTTCTGGTGATGGCCACCCATGCACTCCGCGACATCAACCCCCAATACCGGGAGAGACGAATCCCCTGACGATCCGCTCACTGCCTCCATGTGGATCGGGACTGTACCCAATTAAAACCTGTTTGCACGACACTTTTGAGCCGTGGTAGGGTAGTAATCAAAGTACAGTGGGAACTCACACGAGACAAATGACGATCTCAGGTCATTAGACTAACCTGTACACATGTCACCAGGGAACTGCTATCTGACAATAGGTATAATACCAACTTGCAGGTTCCCGACGAGTCCGTCCGGTGTACTCATAACCCAATGAGCACCTGTATACATCCTAGGTGAACCAACTAACACCAATGGCTTGTGAGACCGGCCACTGCCCCTCATTGGGGTCTCGATCAGTATACACTAGTCTACTCTAAGAGTATCGATGTCCAGTCTTGAAACTCCCATGACTAGGTACACTTTAAGGATGTGCTTATAGACCACTCAGCTCTCACGTATATGATCGCTATCATACTGCTGGTAGTCAAGCAAGAATCCTATGGGCTCTATCAACATGTAACAGTGATCTGTAATGTCACCTAAAGCATGTATACGATGATAAAGACAAACCAGATAGCATACTATCATCTCGAGTAAGACTGTTCTACCGGTATAGGTCCTCTCTCAATCATTGCAATCACGTGCCTACGATCCAATAATTGACTTGAGAGCACTATAGCCAACAATCTCCCACTTGCATTTATAGCCAATTATTGCGGTGCCGCATACTCACAGCCCGTATGATATCGAACACCCAACTTCTTTACTAATCAGTTTCACAAAACTCGTTTGTAAAACTATTTCGTTCGAGAAATAGCCTCAGTGGGTGGATCCGCTCCAATGTTTCTTTCTATGTCTCTCTTGATCTCAAGTTCGCGGAGAAAGCCATCTCCCGAAATGAGCAATACCTGTCTTAGAATATGTCAGGATATCTGATGGGACCCAGTTCACAAATGAACTCCAAATCCAGTAAACTTCTTAGACTGTATCGTCAACTGAATTTAATCAGTATACCGCGTCATACCTCCCTCAGTATCCGCTTGGACCACCTGTCTAAACTACTGCCCCTCAAAAGAGGGAAAACTATAACTCTAACAGTCACTCTGTCATCCAGGTCACTTTGGAAACCTAGAATGATAACTGTCTCCCGAAGGAGGCTTCCGTTACCAAATCCCTAGAACATTCACTTATGTTCATAAACTGCTTCCGAACATTTCTCCAGGATTAGATTAATATATAAACTTATTGCAGCTAGTGTAAAAACAATATCTGGTGTGGTACTTGACATCTCATTATTGACTCAATTGCCTAAGCAAGTGATATGTCAATCATGCACATCCCTCTCCTTTTTAGTCTGTAAGACACCTTTAGAGAGGGTGACTCCATCACCTGCAGGTACACCACTATGTCAGGAGTCGTCCATTCTAAAACACCTTTAGAATAGAGTCAAAGTATCCAGATTGGGAAACTATCCAAATCTAGATCTAAAACCATAGATCTAGTAACCAAAATGCCTGATATAATATCCATATCCTATGTGGAGAAACCACTGTGTGACAACTACAGTATAACCGATCGTAATATAGGAATTATACTTCCTATAAAATGTATGTCATCCAAATACCAGGACATCACACCCTACTACCTTCTTAACAGATCCATCTTCTATTCCGATGAAGTCAAAGCCTATGACTGTCACATCAAAAATAGATAATATATCTCCGTTATATCTGCTTTAGTTTATAAATAAACACAAGCTACTTGTCCACTAGGCTTCCGCTGCTCCCACTGACTACAACAACCCTATGGCAGAGTCATATACACATGCACTTCTAAAGCTAGTTTAGAATGATGTTATACTCATCCTCTTGCCGGGTCTCATAGTCTATAACATCAGCAATGGCAAGTCTGGATAAACAAGAATCTTCTTGTCACCGTCTTTGAGGATACCGAAGTACCTCTCGGGTGCCTGAGGTTACCCACCATATCTGCGGAGTGGCTAATGGAATGTCAAACCCAATTGAATCTGTAGGTTCTATTAAATTTTCATTAATCGTTTGTAGTTCTGGAATCACTTCCGGTTCTACCATACTCCCACTACTATTTTCTGAAAAAGTCTATTTTACTAAAACTGTGGCGAGTCAAGAACAATATCACTATTGATTTTCCAGATGGTAGAAAGTTAACCCTCGTCATAACCCGGGATAACCCACAAACTGCCATTACAGAAACATGCCTTGAGTATGTCCAGAGTCTGGTTTTAAGCATAAGCCGGACAACTCCATATACCTTAACATCGTTAAGATATGAACCATTCTATATACAATATAGAAATATAGGCACCGATTTAATTACAACCAGATTCAAATCATGCAGCTGTTTCCAGTGCATGTCAGCTAAATGGAAAGAGGCCGATCATCATTACTCAACTAGGAGTGCATCTATATATGAGTAGCCTTAAAGAGAAGCAAGTTCTCAAAACCATTACTATCAACTGAATACCAAACAAAAGTATCTACAATTTCGATCACCTTGAAGAATCCTGATACTTGCAACATGTGGTTCTCTACTTTATTCTTGTACCTATAACTTCTCAAAACTTGGACCTTACATTTCTACGAAATACTTGTCTAAAACTAGAGAAGTCATAAGTAAACAGAATATAGTACGAGCACCAATCCCTATGTCCTAATGGACACTGGACAACATACAATACTTTGTATAAGTCCCCTGAGTTGAATAACTCAAACCCTATGCGTCATAGGTTGAAAACTGTACTTATGGTTAAGAAGAATTACGCCGCTGTTTAATACTCCTTACCTAACCATCAACTGATATAGATAAATGTCATGGACATAATTTCAAAAGGTTATATCTCACTTTATAAAATAAACGTACAGATATATCAGTTTGAAATTGGTGCATAACAATAGATATTCAAAACCAAATATTTGCCGTTAGGCAAAACCCTAGGTGATTTTCTTAAATATCACAAATTACAACGAATTTCGATATAATGAGGATATAATCACCTAATTCCCAATAATTTACTCTCACTCATCATCTGTAAACCCATACAGATGAGAGGATCAAACCTGGTAAATACATACCCTGGAGCAAGGGTCTAATTAGGAAATCTATAAACCCATACAGATGAGAGAATCAAACCTGGTAAATACATACCCTGGAGCAAGGGTCTAATTAGGAAATCAATTTTCAATTAACAACGCATAGTGAAACTGAAACATGAAAAATTTTCGAAGGGGTAACTGGGTATTCCTAGTAATGCATCTTCCATTATCTAGATTCATGACTGTAATCTTATATTTCCTTGCCATCTCTCCAAATCCCTTTATTTTTCTTTACTCATTACCTTCTATACACCACCCTTAGACTAATTGGTTTTCTTCCTTCCCTACCGTTCGGCACTAGCCTATGGTTTGGAAGAAGACTATCCAATAAGCGTAATAGGTGTACTCTCATAATCCTAGGAGCACTCGCAACCTGAGAGAAGGTAAAAATAAAAGACAACTGAATAATCCTTATTCTATTTCTCCTGAACCAGAATCCATCCTCGAACTGGAACAAGTTCCTTCGAGTTCATAGATAACTATATGACGGATTATCCAATAAATGTGGATCTTCGTATTGATACGGAGTGTTCTGGAGAAATTCAAAGGTGAAGTAGGAGTGGCGATGATATACGCAGTTTCGTCATGAATGATAGCAGTCGCAATTTACTTTGCCCTCTTTCTAATCCCTTTATTTGTCTTTACTTATTACCTTCTGTACACCATACTTAAGCTAAATGGTTTTCTTCCTTCCCCACATTTCGGCACCTGCCTATGGTTTGAAAGAAGACTATCCAATAAGAATAGGTGTACCCTCTCCTAATCCTAGGAGCCCTTACAACCTGAGAGAAGGTAAAAGGAAAAGACAACTGAATAGTCCTATTCAATTTCTTCAGAACCGGAAACCATTCTTGAATCTGAAACGAGTTCCTTCGAGTTCGTATGTAACTATACGATAGTCATATCCAATAAATGTGGATCTTCGTAGTGATACGGAATGTTCCGGAGAAAAGCAAAGGGTAAAAGTAGGAGTAGCAATGAAGTATGCAACTTTGACAATCCAAAAGCTAATGTATTTTAAGATGGTTCGGTTAACTTGGTTACTGAGTTATAGTCTAGGGTCGGGCCATGGTCGCTGCCAAAGAGAGAGAAAAAAGAAACACTCAGCGTGCACTCTAATCTAAATCAAAATGGTTAATCACTTTATCTAATCAGGATGTCTCCCACTGTATCCTCAAACTCTCCTCCAAACCCGAAAGAAGAATTAGTCGGGATCATCTAAAATCACCCGAGGAGTAAACTAACACATCAGTGGGAATCGGGATCCAACTATCATCGCATGATAACCTGATGGAATCCACTCAAATTATCACACTCCAGAAGGTATGTGCATGTCTGGCAAGTTTCCTGTATATTTGAAACCCCCGATGTGATTTTTACCCCATGCTCTTATGACCTTAACGAAAGTAAACAAATCATAAGTCACATGTCAAGTTCTAACCGTCATTGTCCAGATTAATTTGAACCCATCCTTAACGAAGGCCAACAAAGTAGTATGACTGTCCCAAACAAACACATCTATCTATGCAACAGAAAAGTAACAAGCAGCTACCATACACTATGCCTTAACGAAGGTCAACAAACATAGCATAAATACTAAGTGCTACCCGTCTGAAATTACGGAGGGCTACGAATGGTTTTTGGCGAAAAAACTTTAACGTAATGAACTTGATATTGTTGAAGGAACCGGGTAGCTTTTTACAAATATATAGTGGCGAAAACCTTTGCTAAAGAGGTCACTCCCGATGAAGAGATCTTGGCTCTTTCCTCGTAGAATGAGGTGCAGGATATTCCAACTGAATACCACGATGCAAAGAAAAAAAGTAATCGATTATAGTGAAGTTATTACCCTGACGCAAACTTCTGCCCAAGAGGTCACCCCAGTGAAGGGATCTCGGTTCTTGTCTCGTCGAATGAGGTGCTGGATATTCATAACCGAATACCGTCGTGCAAAATAAAAGAAAACGTCCTTGCAATAACAACTTTTGAAAATTTGTTCCAACAACATCGAATAGGTCCGTTTTCCTTGCATTGATCAAAATCAATGCAGTCCCATCAATTAATCACACCAGAAAAGAACGAAAATATGATGTACGTATATGCCATCCGCATTCGCCACTGGGCCCCGTCATCACCCGTTAGGTTACTTAACTAACGACAGAGTGGGGGCTGGACTAGCGTGGGTGAAAAACATATACAACATCTACTAGTATATATATAACAATATATAATAATCGCTCCAGGCATGATAAATGCAACTTCACAGACAAGCGATAAGTATCACAGAACAATACAGATAATCTGGGAGCCCCGAGTTTCCTTTGAGCCGCAAGTAAAACCCGACGTTCCTCTGGTCGTGTGGATAGCATGTGCAATGAAAACCTAGACCCCTATGAGTGCGGCAAGTTACCCGCCGAAACCAAAAGTGAGACAGCCCCGTTCATCAAAGTGAATGGGCCACCTGTCACTTCACGGAATCCAGTAACTTGAGCACCCCTCCTTAGGTCAACCTGTACCCTCTACGAGTGCGGTGAATAGCCCGCCAATTTTAGAGTGAGGCCCCCTCCTTCTCAACGCCATGAGATGCGGGCCCGTTGCCCTCTAGAACCCGGCCATCCGTGCACTCCATCACGGGGTAATCCTAGTACTGAAAAGAAAATATGTACAACGGTGATATCGACCTCAACCCGGTCGTGCCCCAAACAAATAATATACAAGCAAGCAGTGACGGCAGTCCACATGTCAGACGCTCGTCCCGCGATATCAAATGTACAAATGAAACTAAACTGTACTATCATTGCACCCAAGCTATCCACCACGACAATCCAGCCAACATACACAGCACAACACAGAACATCAACATGAATGTCACGTTCGCAAACCCGTCTAAAAGAACTATAGCGATTAGACAAGTTGTACCGCTCTAATGACATTCACGGTCGCAGATAGTAATGGATGTACTGTAAAACTTTAAGCAATGTTAGAAATATCGACTTCGAAATAACCCCGAATAGCCCCCAAACCAAAAGATAAATCCATATCCAAATTGGGCTAAACAAGCAATATCAATGAACCAATATTCCAGAGACTAGCACACACCCAAAATACGAAATCTAAAAGCCTTCACTGGACCGGCCAGGCCGGAATTTTCACAAATGTGGTTGGGTCTAGTCGGGTGAAATAGGCTCGTATTTAGGGTGTTGTCTAGTGGTCATCATAGTAGTCTTTTGTAGTTGTTTAAATATTTTTAGAAGACCAAATAAAATTCGACAGAGAATGGAATACATCGGGTATTGTATTAGAGTTGTTTCGGTTTTGATAGTTTAACATCATCTAAACCAACTAGTATACGATTAATGGGTTGGCTATGATACCATGTTGGGTTACACCAGCACCCCGGCCACCAATCCGCGGCCAAATGCGGAACAAAAACTTTTAGAAACCAGCGCTAACGGAACTCTAATCTATGGATCATACCATTAACCCTACACTAGCTATATGAAATGGAGTTTAGAGAGGTTATACCGAACGATCCGTGTCCTTCGGTCATCAACCTCTGTCCCAAGCTCCTTGCGGCTTCCTCGATCATGTTTGATCTCCGGTTTCCCCACATCGAAGAAGATCCACGTCGAGGGGTTGTATTACGGGCTCCGACCTCAAAACCGAAGCAACTCGGGTATCTAGTTTGCTAGACTAGATAGCCAAGATGAAGTAGAGAAAGTTTGTGATCACTTTGTCTCAATACACCCAAGGATTCTCAACTCATGAGTGGGTATGGGTGGAGGTTGAAGAAGATGCCATGAGTGAAGAGTGTGAGCAAGTTTTTGGCAAGTCAAGAAAAGAATGTGTTATGAGATATTAGTTGTGAGCAACTAAAGAAAAACCCTCATCTAAAATATCTGCTGCCCATCCTCACAAATATCTCACAACTCACCAAAATATCAAGCATGGCATATCAAGCCAAGAATGACTCACACTATGAGTCACCAAATGCACATGCTAGAAAAATCATTGCCAAGACTAACCTTCATACTTTCTACCTCACTTAAACATTAAAAACCCTAAATGTTCAATCCAAAAAGAAATAGCATCTTCTAAAGTAAACTTGTAACGAATTACAAGAATACGCCTCATCCGTATATATATACCCGCATCCGTATTCCGACTGAATACGAATACAACGAGACGAAAAAATCCAACAATATAATACTAGGATCCAGCTTAAACCAAAGCCCACTAGTATTATCCGTCCGATCATGATCCGTGCACAAGTGCACGTATATGATCGAACCCTGCCATAAAACCATACGGCCTCTACAAAGTTTCGCCCGAATCAGGGAAACCCTCTGTGTGGGACTCTAAAGACTCGTTAATATGCTGGCAGCAGGTTTAACCACAAGCACGTCAGTGGCACTAGATGTACATAACGGCTGCCCAGGTATTGAGCGAAAGGGAGACCGACGAGCAAACTCATTTTGAAACCCTACCAAGCCTGACAGTGACAATATCCGTACAGTCTGGTCCGTTCTTCTATGAGTATCGCATATCGAGTCTAGGGGGTGGATAAAATCATACCCCTAATAACGCGACATTTAGTGTCGGTATGAAGCCCATCACCACCGGAGAAACTACTAATCCGAATCAGTAATTCTCGACTACCTTGGCCAAGGATTTCTGGTGATGGTCACCCGTGCACTCCGCGACATCAACCCCCAATATCGGGAGAGACGAATCCCCTGACGATCCGCTCACTGCCTCCATGTGGCTCGGGACTATACCTAACTAAAACCTGTTTGCACGACACCTTTGAGCCGTGGTAGGGTAGTAATCAAAGTACAGTAGGAACTCACACGAGACAAATGACGATCTCGGGCCGATAGACTAACATGTACTCATGTCACCAGGGAACTGCTATCTGACAATAGGTATAATACCAACTAACAGGTTCCCGACGAGTCCGTCCGGTGTACTCATAACCCAATGAGCACCTGAAGGGTTCCCTAGGACAGCAGCAAGGTTTCGGGAGGTATCGTCTATGCCAAATTGAAAAAATTTCCGTTCTAGATAACCCTAACCCTAGAATCGTTAACTAGAAATCGACGGAATTACATATGTAAACACTTTACATCCTAAGTAAGCAAGGAATACAACCTTTGTAGACCGGTCCTTCACTTCAATAGCTCCGTGTAGTAGTCCCTTCGCTGCGATCAAGAAGTCCCGGACTCTAGAGAGGCTTCGATGAAGAAACGAACATGCTTGCTTCGAAGTCTTCGAGGTCGAAGATGATCTACGTCGAAAAGACACTAACCCAAGCTATCTCTTCACTAATCATGGAATTAATGAACCAAACACTCTATACTAAATGGAAAGTAGCAGAGGATGATGAAGTAGGAAGTTTGCTTACATTAGAAATCATTTTCTCATTCAAAATCATCACTTTGTCACAAACTAGAGAGCAAGCTCAAGAGGAAAAAGAAGTCTAGTGATGAAAAATGAAATCTTATTGAGGTTAGAAATGCATCCAAGGGTTAAGTATGTCATGCTTAACCCTTGTAGAGAGTTAACCATGGCCATGGATTAAAGGGTTGGGTTTAACAAATATCCTAAGCTAGACAAAAGAGTGGACAAAGTCAAAGATGCTTACAAGCTTCTACAAGTTTTCAACAAATATCAACCATGATAAAATCCACAATTTTGAATAACTTAATGATAAATATAAAACCCTAATCTTAACCCTAGCATGGTTCAATCCTCATAAACCCTAGTTGCATTTTTAACCTAGTATGATACATTTAACATATATCACATATATATCAATGTATCCAAAGTGAGAAAAGAAATTATAAGTGAGCTAATACTAGTTAATGTAATGTAATATATCAAATATATAATTATACATTAGATTATCAAATCAACTCTTGATTTAATAATCCGGCTATATCACCTATAATCGACTAATATCATATGAATCAACTTATCGAATCAACACTTGATCCGATAACCCGGCTATATCATATATAACCGACCGATATCTCATATCGCGAGAATAGAATACGGTATCTCATATCGTATCAATCTCGGTCGTGCACATATCACATATGTGCTCCTACTCCGTTTCGCTTGAGCCAGGAAACCCTTTTGTAGGACTCTAAAGACTCGTCAATACGCCGGCAGTAGGTGGTGATCATATCAAACACCCACAAGCCGCAAGTGATCTGCTAAAGGTAATGGCCACCCGGGTATTGAGCGATCAGAAGATCAACAAGCAAGCATGCTCACACTCCTGCGAATCCAATCAGTAACACTACCGTACAGTCCGGTCTCTTCGTCTAATATGTCGCATATCTCATTTAGGGGTGGTAAACGTAAGACCCCAGTAACTCAATAAGCCATGCCGATGTGAGGCTCATAACGGGTCGAGAAACTACTGATAACACTTACCAGTATATCTCTGAAGCAGCCTTGGCCAAGGACTTCCTGTAATACCCAATTTAGCACAGCGCAACATCAACTCCCAATACCGGGAGAGACGAAACCCCTCCTATCGCTCATTGCCTCCATTTAACTCGGGACTGTACCCAAAAGCCACCGTTTTGCACGTTCTCTTAAACGTGGTAAGGTGGAAATCAAAGCACAGTGGAAATCACACAAGACTCTATGACGATCTCGGGTCTACAGACTAACCTGTACCAGTGTCACCAGAGAACTACCATCTGACGTTAGGTATAATACCATCTGGGAGTTCTCGGCGAGTCCGTTCAGTATACCCAGTCTCCACTGAGCACCCGTATACCATCTCTGATGTCAAACACCAATGGATATGAGATCATCCATCGCCCATCTACATGGGTCGAGAAGCTATACACTAGTCTACTCTGGTATATCGATGTCCTGTCTCGATACACCTACGACTAGGAACATTTGAAGGAGGTACTTAGCGACTACTCTGTCCCCACTAGTATGATCTGCATTATAGTCCTGGTAGTCAAGTACCCATCCTAAGGGCTTTATCAACATGTAACATAGAGACAATCAGCGTACATGTTAAGATAAAGAGCAACCAGATAGCATACTATCATGTCGAGCAAGAAAGTCCTCCATATATATGTCCAAGCATCCACTACAATATACATCGTATGTACAGTAATGGCCTCTAGGGCATACATATAACTAACAATCTCCCACTTGCACTAGGGCCATCTATTGTAGTATCTCATACCCAACAATCAGCAGTGGTTGAGGTATCTCATACTCAACCATCCCATAATAGTCTCTCCTGGGAATATGCCTTTGTGAGTGGATCCGCCATGTTCTCCTTTGTGTCTACTCTCCTAACCTCGATCTCCCTGGAGATCATCCATCTCCATGATCAGGTGATACTGCCTAAGAATATGTCTGGATCTCTGATGGGACGGGGGTTCCTAGGCCTAAACCACAACTCCATTGTCACACAATGGTAGGAACGAAGTTCATCTCATGATCTAATATATATCCAGACTACATCTTTGGTAGTATCCTTGGTAGCAATGTATCCAGCCTTTATCATCTAGTTTGCCATGGTATCTAGCTTAGAACTCTTCCAACATACCGTCCCTCCACGAAGGGTAAAGACAATGCCTGTGACTGACATTCTGTCGTCCTTACCACTCTGGAAGCTATCCAGTGATTCTCCCCAGGATCGATTGATACCATCTCACTACACCTAGTGAGAATCCTAATATCCACTTAGATCTATTACATAGATCCAAAACCCAGGATTTAGGAGATACCACCTTGATCTTATATGGAGAATCTATGTGATAAGAGGAGATTGACCGAGTGTAGCATAGGAAACTCCTTCCCAATCAAGAGTATGTCATCTACGTACAATACGAGGATCACCACCATACTCTCTACTACCTTTTTGTATATACAAGATTCATCTACCATTTTGATTAAGTGAAACTTTTTAACTACCGCATCAAAACAGATGTTCTAACTCCGCGATGCCTGCTTTAATTCATAAAGCAACTTGCACACGTTTCTGTTGCTCCCACTGTCTACGAAACCCTCTGGCTGTGTATTTATAGACGCTCTCTTCTAAATCACTATTTAGAAAAGCAGTCATGATACCCAATCGCCAGATATCGTAGTTATGGTATGTAGCAATGGCAAGTAGGATCCGGATGGACTTAAGCATAGGGACTAGAAAAGGTTTCATCATTATCCACACCTGGTCAATAACGAGAACCTTTTGCAACAAGTCTTAGCTTTGAAAGTCTCAACTTTTCCATATACACCAAGTAATCTTCTCAAGATATACTTGCTCCTGATGGGGATTTAACCCTTCAGATAAAGCAACCAAAGTCCATACTTTGTTGGTGTATATGGATTCCATCTCAGATCTCTTAGTATCCAGCCATTCTCACAGAGTCCCCACTCCTGATAGCCTACTCGAAACTAGTTGGGTCATCATCTCATGATGCAATCCTCGCTCCCACTGTCATAGAGAAAACCAAAGTATCTCACAGGTTGGTGAGGAACCCTACCAGATCGGTGGAGAGGCTGAGGTTCGTTGGGAACTATTGAATCCTCCGGTTCTACCAAATCATCAGCTGCAGTTTGTATAGCTGGAACTCCTTCCAGTTCTACCTCATGACCTCTAATTTCTTGACAAGAAATTCCCTTTCCAAAAGGTGGCATGCTGAGAAACAAAACACCTTTTTCTCCTCAGTGTGGTAGAAGATATTCCCTTGCGAATGCTTGGGATATCCAACAAACTTCCACAGAACTGAACTTGCCTCGAACTTGTCCGGATTTTACTTTTATACATAGGCCGGACAACCTAAAATCTTAATTTTCTTAAGAGATGGGCTCTTCCCATACTATATCTCATATGGAATGGTACGCACCTGATTTGGTTGGAACCTTATTCAATAGATATGCAGCTTTCTAAGTGCATAACCCCCAAAAGGAAATAGGCATTTCAGTAGTACTCATCATAGAGCACACCTTATCACATAGGGTGCGATTGCTCCGTCCCGATATACCAACGTGCTGTGGTGATACGGAGGAGTAATGCTGAGAGAATTTCATTCTCCTTTAAAATAGTCCAGGAATTCCGTGCTAAAGTATTCTCCTCCCTGATCACATCAAAGGACATAATTCTTTTACCCACTTTGGTTCTCTACTTCTAACTTATATTCATTGAATTTCTCAAAACTTTCAGACTTGTGTTTCAACAGGAACATATGTCCGAATCTTGAGAGATGATCAGTGAATGTAATGAAGTACAAAGAACCAGTCCTGGCATGTGTTGATAGAGGACCTCATACATCATCATGTATCAATCCCAAGAGTTCATATAACTCTTTCTCTGTTTCCAATAAACGGGGCTATGGTCATCTTATCTTTGTGACATGACTGGCAAGTTTCACAAGATGTAAATTAAAACTGATTTAAATATGCATCTTTATGTAACTTCAGCTAGTCGGGTCGCATTGATATGACTCAGTCTACAATGCCTCAAGAAGGATTCGTTCATTTCTGAACTCTTTCTCTTGTGTGTGTTTTGTACGTTAAGAACCGTGGTATGATTTAGAACGTATATGCTTTTAGATAACGTGCATGAACCGATCAACTCTTGATATAGGAAATGTTCAAAACATTATCCAACAATACAAAATTATATCCTTCTGTACTTAATAAAGAGACTGATATGAAGTTGTATATCAGGTTCGGTATCTAATAACATTCGTTCGGAATCAATGTATTTAGCAATACAGGGTGATAACTGCCAACATACTTGGCTGCAACACTTGCAACGTTTCCAACTCTTGAAACTTTATCACCCGATCTCAGTTCTCTACCTTTCTGTAGCCCATGTAACATATTACATATGTAGGATCTTGATCCGATATCTCATACCCAGGACGTAGAGGAGACTGAGAAACAGCTCTTGGTATTGAACACACCCGAAGAAGATGCATTATCATATACTTTCTTCGTTTTGGGCGGCACGGGAATCCTGGTAATCCCCTATTTCCTGCTCGATCTTATAATCATTATAAGTTGGAGCGGGACCAACGTTCCTTAGCGCAGTATACTAAGCGGGTTCGGTCAATGCATCCGTATTATTATCTTGATTAAGGCGTGACATGGTCGCTACCTGGAGAAAGAGAGAGAGAAGAAAACACTCAGCGTATGCTCTTGCAAGATTAGATTGGTTATTAATTTATCTAATCAGGATGGCTCCCACTGTTTTAGTCAAATTTTCCTTCAAACCCTAAAAGGAAAGACTAGCCAGGATTAATTACACCCTACAAATTCGCCAATCTTTCGGCCAGGCCAGTGTCGGTACTTTGAGGGAGGTTTCCCGTTCTTTTTCACGGGCCTAATTAAAATAAACCTCGTTTTCCCAGGGGCATAACCCCGTTAACACCTTTCTAGACACCTACTTGATCGGCTAATTGTAATGTGTAAAACTCTCACAGGAGTAACTCTTACTCGCAGTGGGTATCGGGATCCAACTATCTCATAGAAGGTATGCAATCTCATTGCAAATTTCAACACTTGAAATTCCCGATAATATTTTACCCCTGGCAACTTATAACCTTGGCTAAGGTCAACATATCATAAGCGCTAGCCAAGTTCAACCCGTCATTTCCCGATTGAATTAAACCCACCCGCACGACCCTTGGTTAAGATCAACAAAGTCGCACGACTACCCTAACTCAATCGCATCATATGCTTAGCAGATAAGCACTAATTAGCTACCGCACACTACGCCTTGGATAAGGTCAACAAACGTAAAACGAATACTAACTAGTACTTATCTGAAATGACGGAGGGCTACGACAGGTTTTTAAGAAAACCCTTTGCGTAATGAACTTGATATCGTCGTAGAATCGAGTGATTTTGGAAAAAGTAGTGCTTTTGAGGCTTTTACTAGTTTTGCTAAAGAGGTCACTCCCGGTGAAGGGATCTCGGCTCTTTCCTTATCGAATAAGGTGCAGGATATTTCACAAATACCACTATGCAAAGAAAAAACTATAAAAGCAATCAAAAGACAAACCGAGTTTGTAGCATCTGCTAGTTTCGCTAAAGAGTTCATTCCCGGTGAAGGGATCTCGGCTCTTTCCTTATCGAATAAGGTGCTGGATATTCAACAAGGAATACCACTATGCAAAGCAAGAACTAGAGCTACCAATTTTCGAGACAAGTTTCTACAACATCTTTATGTTTCTTTTAATTCATTAATCTCATTAATGAAGTCCCATTTATTATGATTCCCAAGCATCACATATGAAACGAAAGAAACAATATATATAATATATATCATATATATATATATATAATATAAGCATTCGTCTCAGAATATAATCAATGATCACATCAGAGAATATCGCAGCAGAATATGACATATGAAATATTAGATATACTAGGATTTCCGTGTTTTAAATTAAGTCTGTATAAAACATGGATTCCACGGTCGTGATGAATAGCCAATCCCACACCTCTAGACCCCTACGAGAGCGGCAAGCAACCCTACCAATTCTAGAGTTAGGAAACCCGGTCTCGACTCCTCGAGATGGTCTCCCACTGGACCTTAGATACCGGTTACTTGTGCTCCCCGCCTTGGGTCTATCCTAATGCGGAAAAGTAAATAATATACAATGGTGACATCATCCTCAACCCGGAAGTGCCCCAATAAAAGAATATTACATACAATGAATTTTACATGAATGAAAATGAAAAACTCTCATCTCACATAAAAACCCCGGCTATTCAAAACACGACGATCCAATATAACATATCATAGCAACACATAACATCACATGTCATCAACGTAAGTAAATATGCGTATCCCAATTGTCGTTGACATATAGCACCGAAACCGGCGATACACCACTATTACACTTACGGTCGCAGAAAAGAAAGTGAAAAACCACAATAGTTGGAATCCACAACCACCTTAGACATCATAAACCCAACGTACCTCATACTTTGGATTTCATGCCTAACCAAATGAATTCCTTAGACATCACATGCCTAACAATTATAAACCCCGCATTTTAGTCTCGATCTCGAAAACACTTTTCAATATCTAGTCGGGCAATTCAGCAAGATTCCCGACATCCTGATCGAATGCTCGTCGGAAACTTTAGTAGACGGCCGCACCACCCGATACCGTCGAAGAAGTGCACTAGGGCAGAACACCGCTGCCGCGAGCACCTGAACGGATGTTTTTGGCGATGGGGTTCTCCTACAGTCACTTAGTCGGGGTTATGGGGCATGGCTATCTAATAAGGTTACCCGGCGAGTATCCGCGTACGCTACGTGATTGCGACGGACTTTTGATCACATAAAAATCATGTGGCAACCGATCAAATGAGAGTAAACTGCTAGATTTATTACATTCAAATTAGTTATCTCATAACTACTTGTGGATTCCAAATATTGTATCCCATCACATGATACCCGGACGAATGTTAAACTTTTCGATCGATTCATCAAAGTCCCATAATTTCCCGACGGCTCAACACTTGAGCACAGTCTAGTAATACCCAGAATATGCCACAGTACCTATGCACCAACCGTAGAAGGGCAAACCCAAGCCTCACTCATGTCACCACGGAACTGCGGCAAATCCTAGGGTTTGACCGCGGTTATGCGATCCAAAAAGTCGAGTTAGGGTTTCATTCTTCTAGAGGGTTCATAGGATTATGTTCAGTTGATAAAACTGCACATTTGTTATTACATTTTTCCTACCATTTCCATATTTAAAAAGGTCTTTATTATAATATATCATACATATGAGGGTTTATTTGTAAAAATACTATTTTCCATGTGTTGATATATTATAATTAGCATTTGGTAGGAAAATGTATATAATATTATTGACCTAATCCTAGTAGAACTAAGTCTACTAAATATTATTTAAGTTGTTGTGCAGAATTTTCAGGTCTTAAATCAAGGAAATCAAGTTGTTAAAGCTAAGCTGCCTAATTAAGAAATCAAAATTAAGAAATCAATTCTAGCAGAAGAAAAGAAAAGATTTCCAAATTCTGAAGGTTTCGAGGATTGCCAAATGTCAGAACGAGCCAGCCCCAGAAAAATGATGAACGACTGAGATATAATGGCCGCGGATCCGCGGCCATACCCCTCCTTGGGCCGCGGATCCGCCGCAATACAGAGAGGTTGGAAGCTGAGATTTTTTGGGGTGAATCTTTTCTGTTAGCTTCCAAATTTAGAAGCTAAGTTTCTGGCTTTGGGACTATAAATAAAGACCGAGAGTCTCTTGGAAAATTCATCAAGCCGACGAGATCACGAAGTCCAAGACGGCTCACGCATCCAGGCTGATCATCAACGGTTCGTCTACCTCCTTGGAAGAGATCGAGAAGCAAACTAGTATTTGTAATCATTTTCTAAGGAAGCAAAGTGTAATGAATATTGTTGATTAATAAAGGTAGCTTTCTTTTTCTTATTATATTTCTTCGTAGTTTAATTATGCATTTTTTCTCCATCTCTTCTTCTCCCAACATGCGCGAGTAATTCTCCGCTTGTTAGGGTTCGTAGGATTAGGGTAGGCTAATGGATGATGAACATTCCTAAACCTTTTTTAAGTCCTATAAAGTTTATGAACTTTATCAAAAGAATTATTAACATCCTAATCGGGCGCGCTAACAATTCTTTGTTAGTTCCGACCGCGATTAGAGATTAGATTAATGATTGTTTTGGTAAAGGCTAGATATGAACGGAGTTCCGTGTCGAGATAAGGGTTAAGAGTGGGATTCCTTTTCTCTCCAGAAACCCTAATCTACACGCATCACCGTCGTTCTAGTTTTAAATCTATTAAAGGATAAAAAGGGTAACTTTTAATTAATCGTCCATAACTACTAAATCCTAACGAACCCTACAAGCCCCCTTATTATATTAACTACATCCCTAAAATAATCTAGATCTATATTTTTGCATTAGTGCTTAACGTAGATCTAGAAACCATTCTACAATATTCTTTATTCCCCCCTCTCTCTCAACACATCTAAAGTAAGAATAAAAGATTCAACGTTTCTCAGAGGACGACCCGTACTCACCTCGGTCTAGCTACACGCGACACCGTTCTGATTGCGGTTATTCTACAAACACACTCTTTCGAACCAATCAAATGGCGCCGTTGCCGGGGATACGTGCATAATTTTTTATTCTTACTATTTGTGTTTAATTCTTAGACGGTTCATATCATTATTAAAACAAAACTGCAAATTGCATATTTAACGATTTATGTGTGAATTTTGCGAGGGAATCTGGAGTCACGGACTTGAGGAAACAAGAGATATAGGATTTCACACTTCTCTGGTATCTT
Source organism: Agapanthus africanus (assembly GCA_030015575.1). NCBI lineage: Eukaryota > Viridiplantae > Streptophyta > Magnoliopsida > Asparagales > Amaryllidaceae > Agapanthus > Agapanthus africanus. Next base: position 194,451,196 of record JASDDO010000024.1, on the reverse strand, counting down.
TCTTAACTCCTTCTCTCTCCTCTCAAATCCAATAAAATCTATTTTCTGCAGGATTCTTTGCAAAATATCGCCGCTCAAAAATCTTTTTGCAAACTTTTGTTTTGCGGTTTGTTTTTGCATATTTTAATACGGATTTTTAAGGGGCAAGACCAAATCCAGATTAGGTGGGGATTTCATCACCCTTCCTAAGCCCCACAAATCACAAACCGAGCATCCGCATCAACCCTACATTAATTTAAAAAATATCTAGACCAGACTCTAAGGACTGTCGCGCTCATTAAGGACAGAGGAAGGTTGTGGGTAATCTATCGCTTATCCGCATTACTTTTGTGGTGACTAGGCAAGTGTGTCCAAGGCGAGTGGTTACTTAATTAGGACCACTACTTTTGTAGTGGGGAGCCTCCCACTCACCTGGAACTTATCTGGCTACAAGGGTAGTAAAGAGGTGGTAGAGGATTTATCCTGCGGCTTGTTCTTTGGAAGTCTAGGAGCGGTCTAGAGACTGGACCTAGGTAACCATAGTTCTAGGGTTGTTTGTGCATTTTTGTGTGATTTGTCTAAATCCGTCATTTTTCAAAACAATCCAATTATTTTCTCCCCTTTCCCTTCCCCCTTCTTCTCTTCTTATAATGGGTGACCTAAACAGAAGAACACTTGCCGAGCTTTGCTGTCCACAACCAGATATCTCTTGTTTTCGTAATCCCTTCGGTATTCCGTCCGGCTCTTCCATGTCCTTAAGAGATCATATAGAACAAGCAGGAAGAAACAGTTGGCCACCTCATTCTAGGTCTTATCAACCGTATCCTAATCCTACACCTGTTTCAGTTCATACCCAGAGTGAGGAAGCCCCTAAACGAATGTCCATTGCTGAGCACATAGCTAGATCTAGAGGCCAAAGTTTCAACCCGGACCAATATCAACCATCACCACCACTGTCCGGAGAAGAGTTTGATATGCGGTTTATGGCATATAAGATGTCTGTTGAAAATAGCCAGCCAACCAACCCATATCAATATTCTTCTTATCATAATATTGATCCTACTCCTACCCAAGTTCCACAACCATTCTATTCCTATCAATCGAATCCGACTTTTCCACCTACTCTAGACAGTTCTTCTAATCAGTCATTTGGGAGTTTTAATTATCCACAGGAATTTCAATCTTATACTGAAACCCATTATCAACCCAAGACTAGTCTGGAGCAGACATTAGAAAAATTTCTGGAACTGTCGAACCAAATTATGAAGGATTTGGGTAGTAAGACAGAACTGTACACCCTTCCTAATCAAACCTCCGCATTCCAAACTGAAATCCACAACTCCAATTTCATAGATTCATCAAGTACACCAAATAGAATGTCTGATAAGTTGTGTGACTTTGTAGTGTTTGATTTACCCGACTGTGAAGGGTCCATTTCAAGTGAAACCATACCCAACCCTTGTGATCTCTACACCTCCACTCTTGAACCAAAGCTGATTGAAAACCATACTTTTGATGAGGTGTTTGAGAATTTTAACCTTCACTTGAATAAGGTGATTGACGTTGGGGATATATTGATTGATGAACCCGAAATTTTGGATGATTTTGTCCTACCAATTCATCAAATCCTTTCATTTCCTTGTGGTCATCATCTTGAGCCTTTAATTCTTCCCGAACCCCAAATATGTCTTGAAGTTGATGATAATGGTATACCCGAAGATCAGACTGAAATACAGCCTCCATCTTCCACATCTGGTTCAGCAACACTCGATACACCAATTTGTTTACCCATTTCACCTTCCACTTTCTCCGGTTCTTCTTCTATTCCTATAGTTTCTGTGAGTTTTGATGAATCACAATCCATTAATTCAAGTTCAATAATACCAGAAATTCAACTTGATTTAGATATTTTTGAAAATGAGGTAGATGAGTTTTTCGAGTCCTCTACCTCAATAATTTTTGAATCAAGTAGGATAAATTCTGGCACAAAACTCTTTGACAGCAAAATGTTCAATCACACCATTGATAAAAGTTTTGAAGAATATTTTGCCGACGAACTTGAATTTTTAAACAATACGGATTTTGTGATTAATCAATCTCTACCTATAGAGGTTGAACCGTCACCATTCCTTCTTCCTAATCATTCACATTCATCCTCATTCTTTCTTTTCTCTAAATTCAAACCCTTTCCAGACCACCTCTTATCCCTTCCCCATTTTTTCTTGACTCGATACAACACATTCTTCCACCGACCTATACGCTATACTGATAAAATCTTTGAATGGTTGGTGTTGACTTTTGGTCTTTGTAAAGTCTTACTTTGACCAAATGACTCACCCCTTCTTAAAATGCTTCGTATTGTCTAACTCATGTTTGAGGGGGGGGAATATTTTTGGCTCTTGAACATAACTTTTTTCCTCGAATTTGTGAGCCAAAAATAAGTTTGGGGGAGCATTTTCACTTTCATATATTCTTGCCCCCATTAATAATGTCCTCCTAAGCTTACAGGTTTTTGTGATCCAGCAGATAGCAACAGTGAGGACACTGTTGAAAACAAGTTTGGGGGAGGTTTGTGCTTATTTACGCATACTTTGCATTATACTATATATAAGCACAAAAAAATTTTGTAATAAAAGAATAGAAAGTGAAAAATTATATATGAAAGATAGGAATAGTTTAAGAAAACAAAGAAAATTAGAAGTTTTCTTAAACAAACTAGTAATAAGTAATTATGAGCTGTTGTCCCAAGGATTAGTAAGATGAAGGAAATAACTAATCTGAGGATAAAAATAAGTCTGAAAAATAGTTTCTATTCTGTAAGCTAAACATTTGAATGTTGATACCCTACTATATGCACTTACACACGTCTTGAAACTCGGGATAGTAGAGGATACCTTGAAATGCTCTTGTCTAAAAGCCAAAGTATGAAGGAAATAATAAATGAAGAAAATAAAAATGGTGAAAAGAAAAATGAACACTAGTTTTGTTATCGCCAAGGCAGCAATAAAAAAAATATAGCGAGGGTGCTTCATCACCTAGTGCCCTAAGGCCAACTGGTTTGGGAGTCACTGCTAAGCCTTAGGTGGTGCAAGACGAGGAAAATATTATCACCTAATCAGCAAGCACATGAGTAATCGGTCGGTAGTACCTCAAGAAGTATTAACAGTCGCATGAAAATGTGTGAGCAAATCTAAATATTCATCAAGTTAAAAAAGTACTGAGGTAGATGGACAAGAGTATGATAGCTTGAATTGAATTCTCCGAGTGTAGGGATGTCCATTTCACACACGGGTATATATCGATGTTTGGATGAAAGATAGGAATGAAGAATAAAGACGATGTTTTATTGAGGGATGATGTGATTTCTAACATTTTTTCATGACTATTAAGATAGGGCTCATAACAACTAAAAAGATAGTATAGTTGGAAACTCTTATTTTCAAAGTCTTTCTTTTATGGTTCTTATCTTTATATGTAAATTTCACCATCTGTAATACCCAGTCCCTTTTTATACCAAAATTGGTATTATGTTACCTTAAAATTTTATTTATTCTTAATTATGAATTATTTATTTTATTTATAAATTTTATTTTTGTTTTATTTTTCAAAACCCCATTTGAACCCAAACCCTAATTCTAATTACCTTTTTCCCAAACCCATTCCCCAGCAGCCCATCCCCTTATTAACTAAATTTTTCCTTTTAATAATCCAAGCTCGGCCCTCTATATTCTTTCCCTCAATTCTAAAAAAAAATTCCTCAGCCCAATCTCCAGTCCAACTCTCTGCAGCCCACTTCATTTCTTTTTCCCTATATTTTTTCAATTTGATTTTCCATTAAATCCAGCAGCCCGAGCCCATGAAAATTTAATTAAAACATTTTTTCCCTCTTTTGGCCCGGCCCAGTCTCCCCCGAGCCCGCTCCCGACCCGTTTCACCAACCCGACCCGGCGCTTCATCTTCCCAACGGCTACCCCGCGTTTCCCGCTCCCTGCTCCCCGCGATCCGCCTCCTCCGCCCTCGCCCGCGCCTACGTCGCAGCGCCGTTACTCCACGACGTGCCCCCTCACTATTCCCTCATCTTCCCTATCTCGCTCCCCTCACGTTCTCTCTCTCTTTCTCCCATTCTCCCTTTTCCCTCTCTTCATCTCGAGCCCATACCCGCGACCCAGAACCCCGACCCTCCTTCTCCAAGCTTCGAGTTTTCCCGACGACCCAACGTTGAGCCACCTCCGGGCACCCCTCTCCTTCCCGACCACCACCATCAGCCTCGTCGACCTGAGCACCTCTCCCCTTATTTTTCCTCCAACCAAATTCCACCCAAACTACAGCCCCGTTGCCTCGCCAGAAATCCAACGCCATCGCCGACGACCACAAACGGGACCACCGAGCACACGAGTCATCGCCGCCAATCTCCTCCACGACACTCATATCACTACCTCACCGGCGAGCCCCTCAACCGAAACCACCTCGCCACTGCACCTCCTCGAACCACCCATTTCAACTGATGCCGCCTCCCTCCAACCCCACCGTTGAAACTACCCTAAGTCGAGCCAACCTCCGGCCACTCACGTCACCAGCGACACCCCAGCGCCACCTTCGATCACCATCGTCATCATCACCCATCGTCGAACCCATTGACGCGCAAGGCCCAAGCTTCACAGCTGAGCCCCGACCACCAAACTGCGAGCCACTGCTGCCATCATCGGAGCGCCACCGACCGTCGACGATCCCAGCACACCCAGGAGACCCACAGAGCACCTCCCCGCTTCCAACTTTCACGAGTCGTCCCCGGACAAATCCGACGACGAAACTGAAACTCGAGCCAAAGTCGTGCAAGCCAATTCACGCCGTTCGTCACGCGTTCGTGACATTGTCGTCACCATACATCCCCGAGACTTGTCCAGGGAAGTTCCCTACTTGCTACATGCTATTTTTGTTAATTACAAATCGACATCGTACATAATTCATGCTTTACTTTTCCGTTAGATTATTCGACACAACTGTTCGATGCTTATTCTCATAGGAAATCATTATCAAATTTGACGGAACTGGATAAATTACATTGGCCCTTGTAGGGATGGATAACGTGTGCAAATTTCGCTGCAAAATATGACCGTTAACGACTAAAACGACTACCCCCAAGTTTAATCGTAAAACTGTAATTTTATTGTACCTGAAAACCGTTAAATTCACCATAAATCATATACATACTAGAATGGTGCGTTCGAAAGCTCAAATCGAAGCCAACTTGACGAACTTTAACCCTATGCTAGTTTCCAGATATTCCTGTACTAAAACTGTGATGATGTTTGGATCGGAGTGCGACTCTGGACTGCAGTCCGGAGCGACTCAAATTTTTGCTTGCTGTTCCGTAATGGGTAACACAAGATTTTCCTAAACTCGTAGGTTGCGGAACTCCGTTTATTATTATAGGGGAATCTGTTATCTAGACAACACAAGCGGTTCCATCCTATTTCGTTATCATTTATTATTTAATCTACAATTTAAAAGACCGGGACGCATAACAGTCCCAACAGAACCAGAACTGGCATATTAGTGTTAAACAATGTATAACTCCTGACGTACAGATGCGATTGACGATCCGTCTATTGAGTTGAAAACCTTACTGAAAACCCTAGATTTCATCCAACTGTAACGTCGCTAAAATATGATCCCAACTGGGATTAAAATGCATTGCGAAACGGATTCCTGATTCTGAAACCAGATTTCCAGCCGTGAACGCTTAAAATGAAATGACTATAATTAGTGATCCTGGAACCCGATTGGCATGAAACTAAATTCAATGGATAGATAACTGAACATACTAATTATTACCTGTTTATCGTTTCACTAAATCATACACGTACGTTTCATGATAAATCGTACAAGTGATAGAATACTATTTTATAACACCTTAATCATACTTCATATACTGTTTACGTATCATATCATACCCATATCGTTGCTTTGATAACCTAGTGATAACGTGCATTTACCCAGTGTTATATTTTAGTGATGATTGTGGCAAGTACGTCAGTGTTCGTGTATAAGTGATTAAGTGAAAGTGATGCGTGCTTGTACACAATCAGTGAACCTTATTATTCTATTGCATTGTCGACGTCTGTGGGATGCGTGTACGTATGACTATAAGTGGTATGGGACACTTATGGAAGCGCTTGCACGGGTGTCACAGATAAGGCACCAGACATTGCCATTTATCTTAGGTATTAGTCGGGACGTGCTTGATGGAGGTCCTGCCTCCAGTTCTCGCGCAGACTTGTCACGGATCGATTAGTATTTATGGTTATGGTTAGCGTTTGATGTAGACCACGGGGTATGGGGTAGTTTGAGTGTGAGTTCAACAGAATCTCGGGAGTCCCATGCCGGCTTATATATTTAGGGAGATATATGGAGATTTACAGGGTATGTGATATTCACCGTGATATACATGTTGGGCCCGTGGTCCCTTGCCCTTGGGTTCTACCCTTGGGTGGAGGGCACTCGCGAGTGGTTGACTCTCACACTTGGACTGACGATAGGTTTAGTGACCTGTACAGTGAGACTTAGAGACTGATAGGGATACTGGCATTGATATACCTTACATACTGTGTTGACATACGTGGCATATCGTTCTACTGCTTTTACTGTTCCGCTGCATTGATTACTGCATGTTCATACCTACATCATTCTGATTTACTGCTACATATATCTGTTATCACTGTTAGAATTGTCATATGATTTTATGTATTATATTGCTATTGTGTCGCTCTGACGACCTGAGTATGCATGCTCAGTGTGAGGAGAAGATTTAGCCTGGACCAGGACTAGACGTATATCATAGACATATCGACTTGCTATTCAGAGTTACCTTCGTTTGTTCCACTGCGGGTCAGTTCTTTACATTGTTTCTTTCAGTTACTGCATTTCTCATTACCTGCGCATCATTTACTGTTTACCATGAAAAACTAGAAGCCGAAGTGTGACTACGGCAGGACCTTTCCTTGACCGTAGGAGCATGGCTGGCCTTGTCTACCCCTCGTATTCCGTATTTTGGGAAGCGGGGCGTGACACCATCTCTCTTTTGTTATAGGATTTTGTGGGTGTAATCCGCTGAAAACCCTCAGGAGACAACACTCCTCCTACTAGGGACACCTAGAGGTTTAACGGCTTGTTGCACGTGCTCAGTGCAATCGTGTTTGCCTACAAAAGTGTGCTTAGCTTTCTCCTTTCTTTTTTCTCCTTCTCTTGAATAAACTAGTTTGCTCGAGACGATCAAAGATAAGTTTGGGGGTATTTGTTCAGTTGATAAAACTGCACATTTTTTATTACATTTTTCCTACCATTTCCATATTTAAAAAGGTCTTTATTATAATATATCATACATATTAGGGTTTATTTGTAAAAATACTATTTTCCATGTGTTGATATATTATAATTAGCATTTGGTAGGAAAATGTATATAATATTATTGACCTAATCCTAGTAGAACTAAGTCTACTAAATATTATTTAAGTTTCTGTGCAGAATTTTCAGGTCTTAAATCAAGGAAATCAAGTTGTTAAAGCTAACCTGCCTAATTAAGAAATCAATTCTGGCAGAAGAAAAGAAAAGATTTCTAATTCTGAAGGTTCCGAGGGTTGCCAAATGTCACAACGAGCCAGCCCTAGAAAAATGATGAACGGCTGAGATATAATAGCCGCGGATCCGCGGCCATACCCCCTCTTGGGCCGCGGATCCGCCGCAATACAGGGAGGTTGGAAGCTGAGATTTTTTGGGGTGAATCTTTTCTGTTAGCTTCCAAATTTAGAAGCTAAGTTTCTGGCTTTGGGACTATAAATAAAGACCGAGAGCCTCTTGGAAAATTCATCAAGCCGACGAGATCACGAAGTCCAAGACGGCTCACGCATCCAGGCTGATCATCAACGGTTCGTCTACCTCCTTGGAAGAGATCGAGAAGCAAACTAGTATTTGTAATCATTTTCTAAGGAATCAAAGTGTAATGAATATTGTTGATTAATAAAGGTAGCTTTCTTTTTCTTATTATATTTCTTCGTAGTTTAATTATGCATTTTCTCTCCATCTCTTCTTCTCCCAACATGCGCGAGTAATTCTCCGCTTGTTAGGGTTCGTAGGATTAGGGTAGGCTAATGGATGATGAACATTCCTAAACATTTTTTAAGTCCTATAAAGTTTATGAACTTTATCAAAAGAATTATTAACATCCTAATCGGGCGCGCTAACAATTCTTTGTTAGTTCCGACCGCGATTAGAGATTAGATTAATGATTGTTTTGGTAAAGGCTAGATATGAACGGAGTTCCATGTCGAGATAAAGGTTAAGAGTGGGATTCCTTTTTCCCTCCAGAAACCCTAATCTACACGCATCACCGTCGTTCTAGTTTTAAATCTATTAAAGGATAAAAAGGGTAACTTTTAATTAATCGTCCATAACTACTAAATCCTAACGAACCCTACAAGCCCCCTTATTATATTAACTACATCCCTAAAATAATCTAGATCTATATTTTTGCATTAGTGCTTAACGTAGATCTAGAAACCATTCTACAATATTCTTTATTCCCCCCTCTCTCTCAACACATCTAAAGTAAGAATAAAAGATTCAACGTTTCTCAGAGAACGACCCGTACTCACCTCGGTCTAGCTACGCGCGACACTGTTCTGATTGCGGTTATTCTACAAACACACTCTTTCGAACCAATCAGATTACTTGCATGTTTTTCCGAATACGTTAAACTTGGAAAAATGGGATTTTGGCAATCGTTCGAACTTTTTAACTTCGTCTAGACAACATGCGAATAACCCGAATCAATGTTAAAACTACGAATACGAAACACTCCGAATTTTTTATAGTGTAAGATTACATCACATGCAAAGTTAGCAAAAACAAACAACACCTGAAACATCAAAACCAAGTAACCGGAACACACAAAAATTTTCGGGGGGGGCTCGGTATTGGCCGAGATCATGGGGTAGGTGGCCGGCCAAATTTTTTCAGAATGCCCTGAATTTTTGACTGTGTTCATGATATATCTCATACATCACTCTGTACTTGTTTAAAAAAAATTTTGAACAACTTTTAACATCGACAGAAACTTCAATTTTCTGTTTCAAGTTTCGGAGTATTTCGGTTTCGTAATCTTAACAAAATCCATCTAAATTTCTAGCATGGCTCTGATACGACTGAAGGGTTTAGCAAGGTTTCGGGAGGTATCGTCCATGTCAAATTCAAAAATTTGCCGTTCTAGCTAACCCTAACCCTAGAATCGTTAACTAGAAATTGACGGAATTACATATGTAAACACTTTACATCCTAAGTGAGCAAGGAATACAACCTTTGTAGACCGGTCCTTCACTTCAATAGCTCCGTGTAGTAGTCCCTTCACTGCGATCAAGAAGTCCCGGACTCTAGAGAGGCTCCGATGAAGAAACGAACATGCTTGCTTCGAAGTCTTCGAGGCCGAAGATGATCTACGTCGAGGAGACACCAACCCGAGCTATCTCTTCACTAATCATGGAATTAGTGAAGAAAACACCCTATACTAAATGGCAAGTAGTAAAGGATGATGAAGTAGGAAGTTTGCTCACATTAGAAATCATTTTCTCATTCAAAATCATCACTTTGTCACAAACTAGAGAGCAAGCTCCAGAGGAAGAAGAAGTCTAGTGATGAAAAATGAAATCTTATTGAGGTTAGAAATGCAACCAAGGGTTAAGCATGTCATGCTTAACCCTTGTAGAGAGTTAACCATAGCCATGGGTTAAAGGGTTGGGTTAAACAAATATTCTAAGCTAGACAAAAGAGTGGACAAAGTCAAAGATACTTACAAGCTTCTACAAGCTTTCAACAAATATCAACCATGATAAAATCCACAATTTTGAATAACTTAATGATAAATATAAAACCCTAATCTTAACCCTAACATGGTTCAATCCTCATAAACCCTAGTTGCATTTTTAACCTAGCATGATACATTTAACATATATCACATATATATCAATGTATCCAAAGTGAGAAAAGAAATCATAAGTGAGCTAATACTAGTTAATGTAATGTAATATATCAAATATATAATTATACATTAGATTATCAAATCAACTCTTGATTTAATAATCTGGCTATATCACCTATAACCGACTAATATCATATGAATCAACTTATCGAATCAACACTTGATCCGATAACCCGGCTATATCATATATAACCGACCGATATCTCATATCATGAGAATAGAATATGGTACCTCATATCGTATCAATCTCGGTCCCGTACATATCACATATGTGCTCCTAATCCGTTTCGCTTGAGCCAGGAAACCCCTGTGTAGGACTCTAAAAACTCGTCAATACGCCGGCAGTAGGTGGTGATCATATCAAACACCCACAAGCCGCAAACGGTCTGCTAAACGTAACAGCCACCCGGGTATTGAGCGATCAGAAGATCAACAAGCAAGCATGCTCACACTCCTGCGAATCCAATCAGTAACACTACCGTACATTTCGGTCTCTTCGTCTATTATGTCGCATATCTCGTCTAGGGGTGGTAAACGTCAGACCCCAGTAACTCGATAAGTCATGCCGATGTGAGGCTCATAACGGGTCGAGAAACTACTGATAACACTTACCAGTATATCTCTGAAGCAGCCTTGGCCAAGGACTTCCTGTTATAGCCAATCGAGCACAGCGCAACATCAACTCCCAATACCGGGAGAGACGAAACCCCTCCTATCGCTCATTGCCTCCATATGACTCGGGACTGTACCCAAAATCCACCGTTTTGCACGTTCTCTTGAACGTGGTAAGGTGGAAATCAAAGCACAATGGGAATCACACAAGACTCTATGACGATCTCGGGTCTACAGACTAACCTGTACAGTGTCACCAGAGAACTGCCATCTGACGTTAGGTATAATACCATCTGGGAGTTCTCGGCGAGTTCGTTCAGTGTACCCAGTCTCCCCTGAGCACCCGTATACTGTCTCTAATGTTAAACACCAATGAATATGGGATCATCCATCTCCCATCTACATAGGTCGAGAAGTTATACGCTAGTTTACTCTGGTTTATGATGCCCTGTCTCGATACACCTACGACTAGGAACATTTGAAGGATGTACTTAGCGACTACTCTGTCCGCACTAGTATGATCTGCATCGTAATCCTGGTAGTCAAGTACTCATCCTAAGGTCTTTATCAACATGTAACATAGAGACAATCAGCGTACATGTTAAGATAAAGAGCAACCAGATAACATGCTATCATGTCGAGCAAGAAAGTCCTCCGTATATATCTCCAGGCATCCACTACAATATACATCGTATGTACAGTAATATCCTCTAGGGCATACATATAACTAACAGCACCTGTATACATCTTAGGTGAACCAACTAACACCAATGGCTTGTGAAACCGGCCACCGTCCCTCGTCGGGGTCTCGATCAGTATACACTAGTCTACTCTTAGAGTATCGATGTCCAATCTCGAAACTCCCACGACTAGGGACACTTTAAGGATGTGCTTATAGACCGCCCAGCTCTCACGTATATGATCGCCATCATACTGCTGGTAGTCAAGCAAGAATCCTTTGGGCTCTATCAACATGTAATAGTGATCTGTAATGTCACCTAAAGTATGTACACGATAATAAAGACAAACCAGATAGCATACTATCATCTCGAGTAAGACTGTTCTACCGGTATAGGTCATCTCTCAATCATTGCAATCGCGTGCCTGCGATCCAATAATTGACTTGAGGGCACTATAGCCAACAAAACCTGGGGTCCATTTGCTAGGAGGGCTAGTCCCCGCCGACCCTAATGCTCATTTCGCCGGTCATCTTGTGGAGTTACATCTTGTGGAGTTAGGCCGGTGGATTCATGTCATGTGTCATCCTCTATATTTATATCATTATGCACATATTTTTTTCTCAGACTTTTCATTTTTGTGTCTATTGCACGTGTAAACTTTTAGTCTTCCAAAAAGTTTAAAAGAAAAATAAAAAAATATATAATGTGTTTGATAGAATTCGAACACGGGGGCTACGTCACAGCAGTGTAAGGCTTTACCAATGAGATACAAATTATTTCTTGCTGTTCTTAAACAAAAATTAATTTTTAAAGTGTACTCAGGCTTGCAAACTTCTTTCTGTACATTAAACTGAAAATTTTGTACAGTAAATTCAGAGTCGTTACAAGAATACTCTCACGCCATTGAGTTGATCGAATAATTCGCCGATGCGAGGGATCGGGCATTTGTTCTTGTTCATACCAGAATATTGCATTTAATACCTCCCATTCTTATGCTCATTTGTTTATAGGCAGGTGCTTTTAATCCGTGTTTGCTACATATTTACAGGCTACAGGTTCCTAGTCCAAAATAACGCAAATGATACAAAATCACCAATATTAAGCCAAAATCCAGAACATCTGTTGCCAACAGATAAAAGCCGGGTTCCGGTCATCCGTATCCGTCCAGTGCCGCGTACCAGTTCCAGAGACAAGACAAATGACAGTGGTCATTCGTGTCTCGGACAAGCACAGAGCACGAGAGGGGCAGTATAAAACTCAATAGGTGCGCGGAGCTCGAACGAGATGAGGTCAAAAGAATTAGTTTTGATGCTAATTTGAACTGTTGCAGATCTGAAGAAATTGTGGATGCAATTTGCAATTTGGAACATGTAGAACAACAGAAGAAAGCAACACAAGAAACCCCACAAAATACGACAAGCCAACTCCTCAAAATCGCCGCGGAACCGCGGCCAAAGTGACGGCTCGGCCGCGGATCCGCGGCCGAGTTGACTCAGTGTCAACTCGGAATTTGGGGATAGTTTGGTCATTTCATTTGGGCTCAGTATCTTGCCCTAAGGTTTCAACACTCGGCCTATAAATATCCCAGTTTTGTGCCAAGCCAAGGAGGCTTCTTTTTGTTAGGATTTAGTGTAGTGTTAGTTTTGCTTCTTCTTCTTCTTCTTCATGTATTCCTCCATTAAAATGTAGTAAGAGTATTGAGTGGATGATGAAATGAAGATGAGGGTTTGTTATTTTTTAACTTGTATCTTTTAATTCTTGCATTGTCTTTTAATTTCTAGTGTAATTTTATTCTTGTTGTTAAGTAGTTGTTATTTCTTGCTCTTTTCTTTTCTTCTCTTATCCGTATTATTTTCAAGCTGTGATACTCGACGGAGTTCCTTACTTAGATGAAGACCCAAGTAGTTAGCTTGCACATTTGTAAAATTGTATTTTCCTTTTCCTTCTTTTCTTCCTTCTTGTTTTGTTTTTATTTTATTTTATAATGTGTGAATAATTTCCACACTTGTTAAGGCTAAGAAAGGTGGTATGAGGGACGGAAAAATCCCTTGTGCTTCTCTTCGCCAAATATCTTGAAACGAAACTCGACCAAACAAACGCAACCCCCTCACTTAGGCACGCTATACGTGACATATAGCCGCGACCTAAGTCGAGAAGTCCTTTAAGCGCACTACAATGTGACATGTAGTTGTGAATTAATTGGATACATGGTTGTGGGTGTTTGGCTGAGGGTTGGAAATAAGCGCATTTAGCGGACGAACAAGGGGCACTAGGAATGGATTTAGCGTTGGAAAGCTTGCTTAAACTCGCAAATCACATTCCTATGTCCTCCTAATTCCCGCTACTTTCGATTATCCCAACATCGTTTTAAGAATGGCAAAGATAAGCACAAGACTAATCCTAACTCTACTAACTAAGCTTAACCTTAACAAGTTTACTTGAACATAAAATACGAACACTTAGGATAGAATTGAACATACACATATACATTCTTCATTGACTCGTCTAAAATACGAACGGACATACAACCATCTTACTGAGGATCGACCCGTGCTCAACCGGCTAGCTGCAAAGCGACACCGTCCTTGATCGCGATTAAACTTTAGAACTTAATACTCGACACGCCAAAAGCGTGCGATCAAATGGCGCCGTTGCCGGGGAGACGGTAACGTATTTTCTTTCTTGTTAATCAAGTTAATATTTTTTTTGTATATATATAAAATTATATATAATAAATATAATAAAAACCATTTTTTTATTTTTAATTTCTTTTTGTGTGCAAGTGTGCAGGCGATCTGGAGCAAGTACTGTAATATAATCAAGAGATAGAGGTTTTTATTCTATTGTACAGAAGAAGAGGAGTGCGGTGACCTAAAGAAAAAGTCCCAAGTCAACAATTCGACCGCAGAACCGCGGTCAAAGGTTTGATTTCGCGGCGGTTCCGCGGTCCTATTGAGGCTTCTCGGTCCCAATTTTTTTCTGCTTCTTCTCATTACTCTACACCTCTCTGTGAACTCCACTGAATTACATTTTCTGCAGGTTTCTTTGCACAGATTGTGCCGCCGCCAAATAAAATTTTTGTTGTTTTAGATTTTGTTTGTTTATACGCTTTGCATATAATAATACGGAAATTAAGGGGCTTGAACACGAATTCAGATTGGGTGGGGATTTCATCATCCTTCCTAAGACCCTACAAACCACTAAATGCATACGCATCATCTTGAGTTAATAAAAAATATCTAGACCAAACCTATAAGGACTTGTCGTGCTCATTTAGGACAAGTGAAGGTTGCGGGGAATCGGTCGTTTATCTAAACATGACTTTGTGGTGCCTAGGCTAGACAAGTGAGAAGGTAATTTTAAAAGGCCCGTCTTACGGTGATTCGTGAGCGGAACCCTCCTTACCTCACTTGTGCTTACCTGGCCACAATTGGCAGTGAAGAGGCGATTCGAGGATTATCCTGCAACTTGTCGCTTGGAAGTCTAGGAGCGGTCTAGTTGAACTTTGAAGACCCTAGCTCTACGTATTATTTGTGCATATTGTGATTGTGATTGTAAAAAGTTAGTCCCATAATTCCGTATTCTTTCAAAAACAAACAATTTCAAAACTCCAAAAACAAACATTTTTTTTAAAATAATAAAAATAAAATAAAAAACCCACTTCCTTCCCTCCCTACCTTTTCACTCTTCTAACATGGGTACCCCACCTCGAAAAACTCTTGTCGAACTTTGGTACCCACAACCGGACATTTCTTCTTACGGTTCTTACTTTGGCTGAATCTCGAACGATCCATCCATGCCTAAAATTGCATTGAGAGATCGGATAGACGCGTCTAGGACAAACAATTGGACTCCGCAATCCACTTTGTATCAACCGTTTCAAACATTCACCGCTTCTTACGTTGATACCCCTTTTGAGAGTCTGGTTGTAACTCCGAAACCCATGTCTATTGCTGAACGTATTGAACAATCTCGTAGCCGATCTTTTACTCCTTTCAACACTTCTAGTTCTTGGGATCAACAATTCCATTCACCTTCTTATCCAAATGTTGATCCTACTCTTGTCCAACCATTCAATTCCTATCCATCTTACCCAACTGTTGCACCTTCCCTAGACATTGCTTCTACACAGCATTTGGGAGTTTCACATATCCAGATAACTTTGAATCTTTTACTGAAACCCCTTCACAACCCATGTCTAGTTTAGAACAGTCGTTAGAAGACTTTTGGATAGCGTCGTACCAACAGATGATGGATTTGAATGCGTCCATGACCGCCCTCGTACAACCTAGTGACCCGGTAGCTAGTTTCCAACTAGCTCCAAATTTTCCAATGTATGATGAGGCGGTTGGACAGGTTGAGAATTTGAGTGGAGAGAGTGAGCTGTATACCCTTCCAAATCAAACTTACCCATTTCAACTTGAATCCCACAACTCCGGTTTTGAATGTCTATCAAGTGTTCCAAATGATTCACCAGTTGAAGATAGAACATTTAATAAGTTGTGCGACTTTGTAGTGTTTGATTTATTTAATTGTGAAGGGTCCATTTCGAGTGAAACCATCACCAATCCTTTTGACCTCTACACCTCCATCTTAGAACCACAATTGATTGAACTCCATGCTTTTGATGAGGTGTATGAGAATACTGATTTTCACTTGATTGAGGATATCAACGCTGGGATTATTTCGGATGATGAACCCACAGTTTTGGATGAGTTTGCCTCTCAAATTCATCATTTACTTTCACTTCTGTGTGGACATCATCCTGAGTCATTAAATATTTTTCCCGAACCCATATGCGTCTGGAATTTGATGATAAATAATAGATGATCTTAACTTTGAGGAAAATTTTGAGGATATTTTTGAGGATGAACCAGTTTTGCTTGATGAGTCGGATTTTCCAATTCATCCCATCCCTTTCATTGACTGTGTACACCATCCGGAACCTTTAACCGATAACCTTCCTTAACCACTTCCCTCCATCCTTTCCATCGTTTCGACTTTATAAGAAACCGTATCACCTTCTTTTCTTATGTCTGGTTTACCAAGTTCGGCGTACCCATGTTTTCTCACGAATCTTGAGGGATTTGACCCCATTTCTCGACGGGTTAATAGATTAGCACAATCGCTTTTTACACATCGGTCATTACAAATTGTGCTAATTTATTCACTCCATTTTCACGTTCAAGTTCGTACTCCATTTCTTTTTCCCTTCCGCCATTCTTCTTTTCATATACCGGGACCGTATACCGCTTCTATCCCTATACGGTCTCGCGTATTCTTCATTTCTTACCTCTCCGCATTCTTTCACCAACCGGCACACTATCGCGATAGAATTTTTGAATGGTTGGTGCTCACTTTTGGCTGTGTAAGGCCTTGTATAGCTTGATAATGTTCTCTTTTCCCCCTAATCCTGAACTTCATCGCTTAAATAGTGGAAACACTGTTTCACTTAAATTTGGGTGGAACCTTTTTGTGTATATAGTTTTGCTTTGCTTTTTGTTTTGTTTAAATCTTTAGGGAGCGCCGGCAATTTTGACCATCTTGGTATAGCCTGACAGTGAGGGCACTGTCAAGTTTAAGTTTGGAGGTGTGCTCGGTAAGTTTTCTTCCTTCGTATTCATTTGTATATTCTGCATTTGCATACTTATTTTTAAAAAAAAACTCATAAAAATCGAAAATTTTCACAAAAATATAAAAACTTTGTCGTCAAGTTAGGTAATAGGGTAACCTAGATTTTTATTCCAAAAGTTTAGTTGATACGTTAGGAATAACTAAATCCTAGACTTAGGAATTGAAACTCTAAAATAACCCCCATTCTGTTTAACTTTGGAAAGTATACGTCCTTACAGTTTTTTTTGTAGAAGTAAGTAATCTTGAGTTCAGTTCTTGAGTTAAGTCGAGATGAAGGGAAAGTATTGAAGTTTTGCTGAAGGATAAGTTTGAAAAATAGTTTCTATTCTTGAGTCCAAACTTAGAATGTATATGCCCTACAAACTGCACATACACGCACCTTGAAACTTGGGATAGTAGAGAATACCTAGAAATACTCTTGCCTGAAAACCTAATATGAAAAAAAAACTGTATTTAAACCTAAACACCAAAAGAGCATCATTGAAAAATATATCCGGTCTTGAAAAAGAAAAAAAATAAAGAAAAGAAAATAAATAAATAAAGTCAAGACCTGGAAATTGCTATTTACGCTTTAATCCCACACATTCAGTAATCGGCTGTAAGTGCCTCAAGAAGCATTAATAGTCGCATGAAAGGTGTGTGAGCAACACCGTCGATCATTAACGAAAAAAAGTAGTATTAGGTATTAGGGCAAGGGTACTATAGCTTGAATTGAATTCTTAAGTGTATGGGTGAAATAATACACACACGTAGGGGTATACAATCGATATTTGGAGGAAAGATAGAAATAAAGAATAAGACTTATGTTTTCAGTAAAACTGATAAAAATCCCTGATTGGAGACCGCACTTTAGAAGGAAAACTCAGGAGAGACCAAGATCTTTCTAAACTGGAAAACGTATAGGATCTGAGGTTGAACAAATAGGAGGCGTGAAACATAAGAGTTGTATATTTCTAACTTAGAATGATAGAATTTCTAACCTAGGTATTAAACTGTAAGAGTAGAATCGACGTTAACTTATGAAACTAGCTTGACGGGATTTTGTGGGTAGTATCCGCTGAAAACCCTCAGGAGACAACACTCCTCCTACTAGGGACACCTAGAGGTTTAACGGCTTGTTGCACGAGCTCAGTGCAATCGTGTTCCCTGCGAAAGTGAGGTTAGGGCCTTTTGTTAATAATTGGTTTTGCTCGGACGACCAAAAGTTATGTTTGGGGGTATTTGTTCATACCAGAATATTGCATTTAATACCGCCCATTCTTATGCTCGTTTGTTTATAGGCAGGTGCTTTTAATCCGTGTTTGCTACATATTTACAGGCTACAGGTTTCTAGTCCAAAATAACGCAAATGATACAAAATCTCCACTGTTACGCAAAAATCCAGAACATCTGTTGCCAACAGATAAAAGCCGGGTTCTGGTCATCCGTATCCGTCCAGTGTCGCGTACCAGTTCAAGAGATAAGACAAATGACAGTGGTCATTCGTGTCTCGGACAAGCACAGAGCACGAGAGGGGCAGCACAAAACTCAATGGGTGCGCGGAGCTCGAGGGAGATGAGGTCAAAAGAATTATTTTTTATGCTAATTTGGACTGTTGCAGATATGAATAAATTGTGGATGCAATTTGCAATTTGGAACATGTAGAACAACAGAAGAAAGCAACACAAGAAACCCCACAAAATACGACAGGCCAACTCCTCAAAATAGCCGCGGAACGGCGGCCAAAGTGGCGACTCGGCCGCGGATTTGCGGCCGAGTTGACTCGGTGTCAACTCGGAATTTAGGGGTAGTTTGGTCATTTGATTTGGGCTTAGAATCTTGCCCTAGAGTTTCAGCACTCGGCCTATAAATAGCCCAGTTTTGTGCCAAGCCAAGGAGGCTTTGTTACCCTCCGAAATAAAGAGACGCGGCCGCGTAGGTCCGTCTTGCCTGAATTTGGGGGCAGATGCTAATTGGTGCTATCCGTCCACCTCTCCGAAGATACCAAATTGATTTATGGCACCATGTATCGAAGGTTTAAACGGATGTGGCCGATGTAGCAGACTTCGTCAGATTCCCCCTCGTTGAGGGGTTTTTAATTGTGGGGATACTCTTCCCTGGAGGCGTAAGCCTCTGCAGTTAATTACGCTACCGCATCGCGGTAACCACTTTCTCCTTCTCCAGATGGTCACTTCGTGTCGTGTGTGTTTGTTTTGTTTTTGGTTGCCCTTGGATTGTATACGGAGACTAATTTATGTTGTCGCCCGTAGGGCGTGGATTAGTCCAAATCCGTATTTTCTTAGATTTGGGTTTTGGGTTGGGGTTTAAGGATACGTTAGTCTCATTTGAGACTAAGATCAACTTAAACGTTTATTGAGAATACGTTAGTCTAATTTTAGGCTAAGATCAACTCAACGGGATCGTTTAGATCCAACAAGAGAGCATTTGTGCTCTATTGTTTAATTTAGGGACATTGCGGTCGATTACCAGTTTAAGGACATGGTGGTCCAATATTAGTTTAAGGACATCACGGTCTTAGGTTAAGGACATCATAGTCCATGGGTTTAAGGACCCCACAGTCCAGGTTAAGGACATCATAGTCCATGGGTTTAAAGGGACCCCACAGTCCGAGATTAAGTACATCATAGTCCATGGGTTTAAAGGGACCCCACAGTCCGAGGTTAAGGACATCATAGTCCATGGGCTTAAGGACCTCACAGTCCGTAGTTTTAAGACGTCATAGTCTATAAAGTTTAAGGACATCATTGTCCATAAGTTTAAAGACCCCATAGTCTATGGAATGATTGGTTATCGGGACCCGTCACCTCTTTGAAGACGTTGAAGGATTACAACGACAAATCTCAAAGGAGTGAAGAGATGTACCCTTGAACTAAAGTTGATTGGGAAATCTATAGTCCAATTTGGGACTAAGATCAATTAATTGAATTATGAGCACATGGGCTCAGTTAAATCTGGATTGAGGACTTATGGCCAACTTGGGCTAAGTCCAATTAGGTTTGAAATATTGGACTTTTGTTTGGACTATTGAACATTTGTCTGGGGCTCAGCCCCCCATTATTTAACAATGCTAAACAGGGGTTTGGGGGCTCTGACAACATTTTGTCTTTGGCTGAGCACTAACCATTCATCATGGCTCTGGGGTTTTATTTTGAATGTCATATGAAATGATCAAGTTTGGAAGAATGTAGTTAGGGTTCACTCAAAGGGGAGATCTTGTCTATGGGAAAACATAGCTGATTTGGGCTAAGGCTGGTTTGAAAATAGTGTTAAACACTAAAGCATATTTAGCGATCACGTGTTCCCATATGATGTGCTTAAAACAGTGTTAAACACTAGGGACAGAACACTCAAAATAGTGTTAAACACTAAAAATGAAGCGGTCACGTGGGGTCACGTGAGGCGCCTGATGATTGGGCCTTGCCTCCTTTATTTTATTCTCAAAATCTGCAAATAAGTGTTACACACTTAGCCTCTGTAATCATCACGTGTGGACACGTGATAGTGCCCATCGGGTATTAATTCCTCTGTTTTCCCTCTTTTTCCCCTTTTAAAAAAGGTGTTAGTCAGGGGTCATGTGGGACACGTGAGGCGCCCTGAGTCAGTATTGCCTTTGGCTTTTTCCTTTCATTTTTGAGGGTCACGTGTGAGCACGTGAGGCATTGCCTCCAAGCTTTTTCTTCTTCATTTTGAGGAGTCTATTTGAGGGTCACGTGGTGGCACGTGACCTAGTCTCGTTCGTTCTTTTCTGATCATTGAAGGAAGGGTCACGTGTTGCCACGTGACCAGGTTTACGTGCATGGATAATTTAAGTCCTTTGTTTGAGAATTAAATTCTTTGGTAGGGTTAAACCTTAATTTTGTTTTGAGGAATTAAATTCCTATGTATATAGAAGAATTAAATTCTTATGTAGGGTTAAACCCTAATTTCACTTAAAGGAATTAAATTCCTATGTATTTGGAGGAATTAAATTCCCTAAACTCAATTCTCCCTCTAGGTTTTGGATCTGCATGACAGAATCTCCCCGATGAGAATTAAATTCTCAACTTATGGGAAGATCTGCTTCTGCAGATCTTCAACCAAAAGAAGAACTAAGTTCTTATTCAGAAGAGTTAAACTCTTAATTTGAGTATTAAATTCTCTTTTATTTTGTTAGAGCTTGTAGAATAAACTTCTTCTTTTTCTTCTCACCTAGAGTTTTTTTTTCTCTGAAGAGATCTTCTTTTCTCTCTTGAGAATTAAATTCTCCTCTCTTTTTTCTCTCTGTTGTTGTGTATCTCTCCAAAAAAAGATCCATTCTTCTCTTCTTGGCTCCTATTTATAGGAGAAAGAAAAGAATCAGTTTGTTTAGTCAATCTTTCATTGAAAGATTTTAATTGATTTTGTAACCAACATGATCTTTTAAATTACTCAGTGAATTTTATTCACCGTTGGATTTTTAATCCAAAGGATATTCTGTTTGTTCTTCGTGAATTTCAAGGAAATCTTTCCTTGTATAGAATCTTTCTATAAATTGATGATTTTTAATCACCATTGGATTTTTAATCCAACGGTGCTCCAGTTTACAGAGCACAATCTTTTTTGTTTGGAAAGATTTAAAGAAATATTTTTCCAGTTAGGGTTCTCAATTTCCTCTTAATTAGAATTTAATTCTATTAGTTCAGAAGGCTTAAGAGCCTATCACATGTTGGCACGTGATCCCACAGTTTGATCATTTAAATAGAATTTAATTCTATTAATTAAAGAGCCTAGGAACCCATCACGTGTCTGCACGTGATGCCCCATTAGGGTATTCTTTACTGTGTTATTACACTTTTAATTCTTTTCAGTGGGTTTTTAAAGGCCCATCACGTGTGGGCACGTGATGCCACTGATTGCTTGTTTGATTAGAATTTAATTCTATTTCAGCAAAGTCCCCAGGAAACTATCACGTGTCAGCACATGACCCCTGATCACGTATGGGCACGTGATACCCCATTGGGGTTTTCCTGATATTTTATGAGGGAACAAATGCCCCCACAGCGTTGTTCTCACGTGAGTGCAACGCTGGCATTTTTTGTGGCCGTTGGATCTGCCTAGGGAAGGGGGTAGATGAACTGTTTCCCATCACATCCTATAAATGCAGGGGTCCCTTCAGAAGCGCCTCCACTTTTTCCATAATCTTCCTTGCTCGTTTTCCTCTGAGAATTTAATTCTCTTTTCCAGAGCTCAATTCTCTGTTTCAAAAATTTCCAGAGTTTAACTCTGTCAACAAAAAATTTCCTTTTTCTGGTAAGGATCTTGAACGGGTGAAGAATTTCTTGTAAAAATTTTCTTTGGATTTTAAATCTACACCAAGGCTTTTTCTCTTTAACAAGAACCCATCTTTCCAAGTTCTTTAAAATAATGTCCAACCTTTAAATAATAAACTCCTTTTGTTAGGGGTCTTCTGATATCAGAGATCGATGGTGATACTTGTCTTCTCTCTGGAATTTAATTCCATTCCAAAGAGCTTTAGCTTTGAAAAATATTTTCTGGGAATTTAATTCCTCTATTCAAAAGGAATTTAATTTCTCTAAAGAACTCAGTTCTTCATAGAGAACTTCTTGGGATTTTCTTGCCCTGAGTTCTTCTTTGCAAAAATGCTTCCATAGAGACCCTTCATGATTTGCATAGAGTTCTTGCAGTGGGGTTTTCCCCCTGGGGAATGTGTAGAGTTGTTTGCAATCCACTGTTCATTTATTGAGAATCTTCCTTTTATTCCCATAATGATTACCCTGCCTCATCATTAGTGAGCCGCCATTTTGATTTTGTGGGGCCCCTGTGTTTTGGAACCAATGGTCCCATAAAATAAGTTGCTTATCGTTTTCTTCCACTGTCCCTTTTTATATATATTTACACGTGTGGGCTTCATTAACGGTTTCCTTTCATCTGTTTCAGGAACAATGGCTTCTCTTCCGTACTTCCCTTTCACTCGCTCGGAGGCTGCCTTTCCTCAGTCACCGTCTGATGAAGAGGTGATGGCGATGATTAGAGCTCACGACCCTAATTGCACCAACTTGCTTTTATGGGGGACTTAGTACGGTCATATCATCCGTGGTCGCCGCAGCTTTCTTTGCGAGATACCAACAGAGCCTACCTACCCATTTTTGCCGATGGAGCGTCCACGGACCGCCTTTGCTTTGGAGATGTTGAACTGGACTCCTACGGGACGGCTCGAGCCGTCGACAACTGGGATTCCAAACCACCCTGTGCCAGCTATAGACATCTTAAGGCACCGTATTTGCCAAGGTGAAGCCCAGCCCTGGGGACAGGTTTACAAAATAGGGCTTACTCCTCGACATCCCACGGGCTACCTTCTCTGGGCTCGTTACATTCTGTCTGCCCATCGTGCGCGACTGCAGAGGGTCGGGCTCTATCAGGCGGTGTACGCATCTCTCTTCCACCATCAGTCCCCCCATGTCTGGTGGGTTAAGGCTTTCCTAAATCAATGGAATCTTCCCACCAACATCTTCTTGCTAGGAGACCGCGAAGTTTCAATTTCTCTGGAAGAATTTCGCGAGATCTCGGGGTTGCCGATCAGAGGGACGCTTTATGAAGAACTGCTGCCCGCTTATGAGTATATTTTTGAAACCGAGCCGGCTATGCTTGACGGCTTGCCAACTGAAAATGCCGTCCGCCACAAGCACCCAAGTCTAATCAAGAATCTGAGCATTTTTGAGAAGCTATTCACAGAGTCAAAGGAGCAGGGCGTCACTTTCAAAAGCTTTATCGCCTGCTTCCTTCGCGGAGACGTTTTATCAAAGATGGCTCCGAAGTTTGCGAGTATCAACGACCCCTTCGGGTTCGGTTTAAATAAGATGCCGGCTAAAGAAGAGGATTTGCCGCAGTTCTACATTCCAATCATGTCGGCTGTATCTTTTGAGTCGATCGCAGCTCCTGGCATAGATGAAGAGACTTTCTTCGTGGGTTTTATCAGCGTCTGGCTTAGTTGGTTTGTTATTCCAACGCACCGTCGATTCATGAGAGCTTCAGTCATTTACCCTGCTCATCGCATCGCCGGAGGGACGCGACTAGACGTGGGTATTGCGGGGCTAGCGCATCTGTATCATGGGCTAAGTGCTGCAGCCAATATCTCAACCCAGGCGTGAACGTAGTGAGTTTCTCTCTTCATTACTTTACGTCATGGATTGAGATGCACGTGCTAGGGGCATTTGCTGCGCATCAGAGACCCAGCTTTTATGATGCCTACACTTTTCCGCGGCTCATGAGGTTGGTGGACGCTTCGGCTCCTGATCCGACTTAGTCCGAAGCTATTCGTGTGCTACTTAATCCCTATGCCAATACAGGCGGGATAGTATTTAACGATCGAGTCCTCTATGCTCCTTCAGGCCCGATTCAACAACTTTTCGACTCGTCGAAAGAGAGAGCACCCTCCCAGAAGCCCAAGGAAGCCATGCACTTATATTCTATCAGACCGGGTTATCTGGTGTTTCGTCAAAACGGTGCGGCCCTTTTTATGCGGTACAACCCACACTGCTTTGCTCGGCAACAGGGATATGACCAGGGTGTCCCTTTTGAGGCATTTACAGTGGAGCCCAGCCCATCGTCGGAAGTTGTTCGCGACGCCGCTCATCACTTCATGCTGCTGAACACCGGCTTTCGCTTCGTGATTCCTGAGGCCGACTACATTCCTCGATGTGTGGGGGCTTTCACGGGCTGGTACCTCCACCGAGTCGGTCCTATTATTGTTGAAGAGAGGAGGATGCTCCTTGGATATTGGGCTCCCACTCCGATCCAGGCTATGGGAGTCCTGCCGCGATCATGGGCAGTGGTTCGCCCTCCCCTGAGAGATACTGGTGTAGTGCTTATTCCTGAGGCGGCGGAAGTGGATCTAACTCCCACAGCTGGCATGCCGCTGTGCACTAGATCTCAATCAAGGGCCAATAAGGCGCCAGTAGCAGTATCATCAGCTGTGGCATCAGCGATGGCAGTGTCGTCGTCGGTAGCACCGCCGAGAGAAGATATTGAAGGCAAAGTGGGTCAACGTCGCACTAAAGCACCGAGGGGAAAGAAGCGATCGTCTTCTGCAGTTAGTTCTGGGTCCAAGAGGCGAAAGAAGACGGTCGCCAATCTCCTCGACTTTTTAGTGGAATCAGAGCCTATCTTTCAAGATGAACCACTAGCCATGCAAGAATAGGATGGTGGTCTACTTTTCCCGGGTTCATCTGCCGAGGAAGCCGCACAATTGGCTGAGGCTATAAGACGCTCCCAGGATGAAGCTGAGAATGTAAGGATCCCGAAGAGGCCATATCCTACCGTCATCTTCTACGAAGATCCTCCATCGATACGGCGGATATTTATAGGTCCTTTGGAAGAGGGAGGCGAGATAGCTCTTAAACAACCTATCTCGGCCGATGCCGAAGATGCGCTTTTGTTGTGGACCGGTGGCCACGAGTCTACCCTCGAACCCCGGCGAGCATACCTCCTCAGGAAGGAACGTCGGCTTGAAAAAGCCATACTAGAAGCTCCTTTGCGCATTGGTATATTTATATTTCTTTTTGTAGTATTTTTCACTGCTTATATTCATATATATATATATATATATATATATATATATATATATATATATATATATATATATATATATATATATATATATATATATATATATATATATCCTTATCTTCGTGAAAACTTTGCAGGGACTTCGGCAATGGCGGAGGATCTGAGTTCGAGCCGTGCCTTGACTATGGACTCTGCAAATATCCCCGATGAGACACTAGTAAGTGTGGAGGGGGTCGATACAACTGTTGTTCCTACCACGGAGCTCCCATCGGTGATTTCCGTTCCCCCGGTGCTTGCCCTCCCGGAAGAGGCATCTTCATTGGCCACGGAATCAATGGATCTTTCTGGGGACGGGCCGGAGGCTGTGGGGCAGGTAGTCGAGGCCACCGTCCTTTCACTGGAGCCTGCCGTGGTGGCCACTGTTGCTCAATTAGAAGTTGTTATACCGGCCCATGTCCCTGATGATGTGCCTGGAGGCATGGAGGAGGCCGCCGAAGATGTTATCCCTCCAGTCCAGAGTGGGAAGAGCATCGAAGGTATTCTTCTATCTTTTGTTTTAATGATCTCTTCATTATCTAAACCTTTCTGTCTTTTCAGAGCTACGAGGATTGGCGGTGTCCATCGTGGACTTGTCCCTAAGGAAGTCTTTCCAGCGTCTGCTAGAGATGGCTGCTCCGCAGGCGATATCCCCTCAACGCATCGTCCTCTCTTTTGGGCAAGGTTAGCGTCATTTGCTTTCTCCTCATGACATTATTATTATCTCATATAATGATACTGATACCTTCTGCAGTTCTGGAGGCCGATGATGAAGTTGAGATTCTTGACGGGCCTGGGGATCCTTCAGACCCTTCTTGCATGACTGTGGGTAAGTGAAGTTTCAACGTTGTTCCATCTACTCTTTGCTTGCAAGTTTCGCTGATTGTTTATAAATCTTAACGGCTTTGCCAGTTCTTACCACGCTGGAATCTCGCATCGTAATGTCGCCCGACCCCTATACTCTACGTGCCTCGGAACGGATGGCAAAGCTAAGCCTTCACTCCTTGTTAGCTCTGATTGAAGACCTTCGTGCTGGCAGTCTGATCACGGCCGAAGCATTTGCCGCTGAAGCCAACGGTTCTCTTCCCTTTCTTGATACTTACCATAGTGAAACATTGGTGCAAGTCTGGGTTGAGTTCTGTCGTCAGGTGGAGGCTTTCTTGGATAGTCTTGAATGTACATGCCTTCCTTCTGAGGTTGTGACTGCAAAGGCGAGCTTACGGGGGCTGATTGAACGATGCGCTGCGAATATGCTGTCATGCGAGAAGTGGCTCAGCCGAAAGTTTTCGGAGAGGGAGCTGGCTTCCAAAGCGCTGAGGGAACTTCAAGCTAATCTTACGACCAAGACCACTCAGGCGTATGAACTTTGGCGGGTGCTTCAAGAAGCTATCAAGGAAGTGGTAGCCATTGATAAAGCCGTCATTTTCACTCGCGAAATGGTCGAAGCTCATAAGGTTACCGAAAAGGAGCTTGAAAGTCGGCTTTCCTCGTACCAGGCCCAACAGGCTCAAGCAGAGGCCCGTCTCTTGACGATAATAAATCATTAAGCCGAGGCCCAGCGAAAGAAGGATGAACTGAAAAATCTATTAAATCGTCCGCCCGCTTGAAGAATTGTATTTTTTTTATTCTTCTTTTGTACATACTCCTGAATGAGAGTATTTTTTTTATTCTTTCATAAATTGTACTTTGTATTCATTTTGATTAATGAATAAAAGACATATTTTGCTTCATGATGGTGTGTCCCTTTTAGTAAATGCATCTTGTGGATAATCTATTTCGATTTCCTTGTAGGAAAGTGATGGCTTAGGAGTCAGGTTCAGATCTGCCTCCTAAGGCTTTCCAACTTTATGAGCCGTGAAGGTCTCATAAAGGTATTTCTCCTTACGCGTCATGAGGATCTCGTAAGTGTAATTTCTCCTTAAGAATCGTGAGAATTCCTAAGTGTATTTTCTCTTGAGAGTTGTAAGGATCTCACAAGAGAATTTTCTTCCTTACAAGTCGAGAGGACACGTAAGTTATTATTTATTTTCTTTTCGGAGAGTGTGGCTCGTAGAAAATCTACCTTGACCTCTCTGTGAAGCAACGATGGCTTGGGAGACAGGATTAGGATCCGCCCCCTAAGGCTTTTCAACTTTTATGAGCCGTGAGGGTCTCATAAAGAATTTTCTCCCTACAGGTCGAGAGGATCCTGTAGGTGTAATTTCTCCTTAAGAATCGTGAAAATTCCTAAGTGCGTTTTCTCTTGAGAGTTGTAAGGATTTCACAAAAGAGTTTTCTCCCTTACGAGTCGTGAGGACCCGTAAGTGGTGGATGAGGTTGACATTATCCGCATTTCACGGAGTCAGGAGTTGCTCTGGCCATTTCCCACGGGGTCAAGATTGACTTTAACCGTGTTCTATGGGACCAGGATTTGCCCTGGATACTTCCCACGGATCAGGATTGACATTAGCCGTGTTCCGCAAGGACCAGGATCAGCTCTGGATGCTTCCCACGGGGTCAGGATTGATATTAGCCGTGTTCCACTAGACCAGGATTTGCTCTGGATGCTTCCTACGGGGTCAGGATTGACATTAGCCGTGTTCCGCAAGGACCAGGATCCGCTCTGGACGCTTCCTACAGGGTCAGGATTGACATAAGTCGTGTTCCACTAGACTAGGATTTGCTCTGGATGCTTCCCACGGGGTCAGGATTGACATAAGCCGTGTTCCGCAAGGACCAGGATCCGCTCTGGACACTTCCCACGAGGTCAGGATTGGCATAAGACGTGTTCCACTAGACCAAGATTTGCTCTGGATGCTTCCCACGGGGTCAGGATTGACATAAGCCGTGTTCCGCAAGGACCAGGATTCACTCTGGACGCTTCCCATGGGGTCAGGATTGACATAAGCCATGTTCCACTAGACCAGGATTTGCTCTGGATGCTTCCCATGGGGTCAGGATTGACATAAGCCGTGTTCCGCAAGGACCAGGATCCGCTCTGGACACTTCCCACGGGGTCAGGATTGACATAAGCCGTGTTCCGCAAGAACTAGGATCCGCTCTGGACGCTTCCCACGGGTCAGGATTGACATAAACCGTGTTCCACTAGACCAGGATTTGCTATGGATGCTTCCCACGGGGTCAAGATTGACATAAGCCGTGTTCCGCAAGGACCAAGATCCGCTCTGGACGCTTCCCACGGGGTCAGGATTGACATAAGCCGTGTTCTACTAGACCAAGATTTGCTCTGGATGCTTCCTACAGGATCAGGATTGACATAAGCTGTGTTCCGCAAGGACCAGGATCCGCTCTGGACCCTTCCTACGAGGTCAGGATTGACATTAGCCGTGTTCCACTTGACCAGGATTTGCTCTGGATGCTTCCCACGGGGTCAGGATTGACATAAGCCGTGTTCTGCAAGGACCAGGATCCGCTCTGGACGCTTTCCACGGGGTCAGGATTGACATTAGTCGTGTTCCACTAGACCAGGATTTGCTCTGGATGCTTCCCACGGGGTCAGGATTGACATAAGTCGTGTTCCGCAAGGGCCAGGATCCGCTCTGGACGCTTTCCACGGGGTCAGGATTGACATTAGCCGTGTTCCACTAGACCAGGATTCACTCTAGACGCTTCCCACGGGGTCAGGATTGACATAAGCCGTGTTCCGCAAGGACCGGGATTTGCTCCGGATGCTTCCCATGGGGTCAGGATTGACATAAGCCGTGTTCCGTAAGGACCATGATCCTCTCTGGACGCTTCTCATGGGGTCAGGATTGATATAAGCCGTGTTCCACAAGACCAGGATTTGCTCTGGATGCTTCCCACGGGGTCAGGATTGACATAAGCCGTGTTCCGCAAGGACCAGGATCCGCTCTGGACGATTCCCACGGGGTCAGGATTGACTTAAGCCGTGTTCCGCAAGGACCAGGATCCGCTCTGGATGCTTCCCATGGGGTCAGGATTGACATAAGCCGTGTTCTAATAGACCAGGATTTGCTCTGGATGCTTCCCACGGGGTCAGGATTTGTTAGGTCCACATTACCTCTCCCGGTACTTTCGGGTTTGCGGAAACGGTAAAATAAATTTTTTTCTAAACTTGGCAACATGGACCGTAAAAGCCGGATCTTTGCTAAACAATACACTAGCATCCTAACTAGAGATTTATCTACTCGGTTAGGGGTTATACCTCAACTAGAACTCCTTCTCTTCTTCTTGTTCTTCTCCTTGCTTGCTCCAAGGGTTGATCCGGACTTTGGTCACCTCCACGGCCTCCTTGAGTCGAAGACGATCCACCCGAAAGATGTGCACCGAGCTCCACCTCGAGCCGAGGTAACTAGGGCAAAGAGATTGCTAATCTAGAAGCCCTAGGTTGTGTAGAAGTGATGAAGGGATGGTTTTGTCTTTGTGGGATCTTTATCTCTCAACACATGAGATCAAAAGATTAATCAAGAGGAGGAAGAAGAAGGAGGAGCAACAACCATGGTTCATTTCTTTTCCTCTCACTTGAAAAAACCAAGAGAGAGAATGAAAAAGAAAAATTATGATACAAAGAAAAGTAACCATGGTTGCAATAATGTAAAAATAACATCATTACTAATCCCATCAAGATAAAGTTTGATGGCTACATTGAAATGACCATTATCATAATCCAAAAGAAAAAGAAAATGAAAAGATGAGTGTAGATCCCTCTTGAAAGTCAATGGTCAACACGGTCAACCGGTCAACAAAGTCAAGAGAGGTCAACGGGGTCAAATGGTCAATGCAATTAGCCATCATAAAATTATCACTAAAAGGATTAGTAAATGATATCCGCGGCTCATAATGGTTTTGACCAAACGAACTGTCAAAACCCTAATGAGTCCGCCTCAAAATGGTTTTGACCGAATCAACTGTCAAAACCCTAATGAGCCTGCCACATAACGGTTTTGGCCGAACCAACTGCCAAAACCCTAATGAGGCACCTCCTCCTTCACCGCTCCGGAAAACTGTGCATACACACCTGCATCCGTATTCCGTAGAATGCGGATGCACAGAAGACAAAACAAATCCATCCGTGCAATACTAGGATCCGGCTTAAACCAAAACCCACTAGTACTGCATGCCCGAACACCATACGCACACAAGTGTACGTAAGTGATCGCAGCCCTGCCGTAAAACCATACGGCCTCTACACGTTTCGCTCAGTGCAGGGAAACTCTCTGTGTGGGACTCTAAAGACTCGACACTACGCTGGCAGTGGGTTTAACCACAGACCACAAGCGGCACTAGCTGTACGTAACGGTCCCCAGGTAGATGTCGATAAGAAGGCCGATGAGGTAAACCCATCCAAACTCCTTCTGAGCCTGTATGTGACAATCTCCGTACAGTCCGGTCTGTTCGTCTGATACATCGCATGGCGGGCCTAGGGGGCGGTAAACGTCAGTCCCCTAATAGCGGTACAAGTCGTGTCGGAGTGAAGCCCAATACACCCTGAGATAACACTGGAAACCTACCAGTATATCTCGCTTGCCCTGGCCAGGGACTACTCGTGTAATGGCTCTCCTAGACACAGCGCGATGTCAACCCCCAATACCGGGAGAGACGAATCCTGTCTAACCGTCACTGCCTCCAAGTGCTTCGGGACTGCTCCCAACTACTACCTGTTTGCACGACTCAGTAGAGCCGTGGTAGGGTAGTAATCAAAGAATAGTGGGAACACACTCGAGGCGAAGTGACAGTGTCAAGTCAGCGGACTAAGCTGTACTCATGTCACCTGGGAACTGATAACTGATGATAGGTATAATACCAACCATCAGTTCCCGACGAGTCCTGTCCAGTTTACTCGTAACCTAACGAGCACCCGCATACTATCTCAAGTACGACGTACCGACGGCTGTGGGACAGACCGTCTCCCGTGCTGGGATGAGAAGCGCATACGCTAGTCTACTCCGGAGTATCGATGCCCTATCTCGATACTCCCACGACTAAGGACATGTATAAGGATGTGCTTGTAGATTACCCAGCCCCCACGAGTGTGATCGCCATCACAACGCCGGTAATCAAGCAAAGATCCTAAGGGCTCTACTAATGCGTATAGGTGATATAATAAATAAACACACATGTACACATTAAAGCAGAGACAAACCAAGTAGCATACTACTATATTGAGCAAGATTGTCTGTACAACTGTGAATATCCCAAGCTTCCATCAAGTAATATACATACTAGTATGATACAGTAATGGCCTCTAGGGCATATACACTAACAATCTCCCACTTGCACTAAAGCCATGTACTGGCGTATCGAAGACCTATCATCTCGATCAGCCGCTCGAACTGAGTCTGGGGTAAGGCCTTCGTGAATGGGTCCGCTGTGTTGTCCTTTGTGTCCACTCTCCGCACCTCGATCTCCTGGCGATCAATGATCTTCCTGATCAGGTGATACCGCCTTAAGATGTGCCTGGATTTCTGATGGGACCTTGGTTCCTTCGCTAAAGCTATAGCCCCATTGTTATCGCAATACAAAGGTATTGGGTCAACAATGGACGGAACCACCTGAAGTTCACTAATGAACTTCTTTATCCAGACTGCCTTTTTTGCGGCATCGCTTGCAGCAATGTATTCAGCCTCCATCGTCGAGTCTGCGACGGTATCCTGCTTGGAACTCCTCCAACATACCGCCCCTCCGTTGAGGGTAAACATAAAACCCGAGACGGACTTGCTGTCATCTTTGTCACTCTGGAAGCTTGAATCGGTAAAGGACTCGACCCTGAGGTCTCCATTACCGTAAACCAGGAACATCTCCTTAGTCCTTCTCAGGTACTTGAGAATGTTCTTCAGTGATGTCCAGTGGTCCTCCCCTGGGTCTGACTGATACCGGCTTACCGCGCTCAGCGCGTAAGCTACATCTGGTCTTGTACATAGCATCGCATACATTATAGATCCTACCGCCGAAGCGTAGGGTATAGTGCTCATGCGAACCCTCTCCTCGTCAGTCTTAGGAGACATCTTCTTGGAGAGGGTAATTCCGTGCAATGCGGGTATGTTACCGCGCTTGGAATCCTCCATACTAAATCTCTTTAGTACGGTCTCTATGTACCTGGACTGCGAAAGTCCCAGTAGTCTCTTGGATCTATCTCTATAGATCTTGATCCCCAGAATGTACGAGGCATCACCCAGGTCCTTCATGGAGAACCTTCGTGACAAAAATAGCTTGACCGATTGTAGCATAGGAATATCATTTCCTATCAAAAGAATGTCGTCCACGTACAAGACTAGGAATACAACAGTTCGTCCTACAATCTTCTTATAGACACAGGGTTCATCTTCGTTCTTGATGAAGTCAAATTCCTTGATTACCTCATCAAAACAGATGTTCCAGCTCCGCGATGCCTGCTTTAATCTATAAATGGATTTAAGCAACTTGCACACCTTTCCGCTGCTCCCACTGTCTACGAAACCTTCTGGTTGATCCATGTAAACGCACACTTCCAAACAACCGTTTAGGAAAGCCGTTTTAACATCCATCTACCAGATTTCATAGTCATGGAAGGCAGCAATGGCAAGTAGGATCCGAATGGATTTGAGCATAGCCGCCGGAGAAAATGTTTCATCATAGTCCAAACCAGGTCTTTGACGAAAACCTTTTGCAACGAGTCTAGCTTTATAGGTTTCCACCTGCCCATCTACACCAAGTTTCCTTTTATAGATCCATTTGCATCCAACGGGTTTTACCCCAGGTGGAGCAATATCCAAGGTCCACACTTTATTGGCGTACATGGACTCCATTTCGGATTGCATTGCTTCCTGCCACTTATCAGAGTCCCTGCTGATAATGGCCTGCCTGAAACTGGTAGGGTCATCTTCTTCCAAGATGCAATCCTCTCGATCCCCGTCAATGAGAAAACCGTAGTATCTCTCGGGCGGATGAGAAATCCTACCAGATCTGCGGAGTGGCTGAGGTTCGTTTGGGGTTATTGAATCTAGCGGTTCCTCCAAATTTTCAGTTACATTTTGTGGTCGCTGAATTTCTTCCAGTTCTACCGAACTCCCACTAGTTTCTTTTGCAAGAAACTCCCTTTCTAAAAAGGTAGCGTGGCGAGATACAAACACCTTCTGTTCCTCAGTGTGGTAGAACAGATATCCTAGTGAGTCTTTAGGATATCCCACAAATTTACACAGAACTGACCGTGCCTCTAGCTTGTCCGGTTTCTGTGTTTTCACATAGGCCGGACAACCCCATATCTTAAATCGCTTAAGATACGGATTTCTTCCACTCCATATTTCATATGGAGTCTTAGGCACTGATTTGGATGGAACGTAATTCAATAGGTATGCCGCTGTCTGAAGCGCATGTCCCCAAAATGAAAGGGGCAACTCAGCACTACTCATCATGGAGCGAACCATATCCAATAGGGTACGATTCCTCCGCTCCGAAACACCGTTGTGCTGAGGTGTATAAGGAGGAGTAAGCTGAGAGAGAATACCATTCTCTTTTAAGTAATCTAGGAATTCCGTGCTTAAGTACTCCCCTCCTCTATCAGACCGGAGGATCTTGATACTTTTGCCAATCTGGTTCTCTACTTCCTTTCTGAATTCCTTGAATTTCTCAAAAGCTTCAGATTTGTGTTTCATCAGATACACATATCCGAACCTAGAGAGATCGTCAGTGAATGTGATGAAGTAGGAGAACCCACCCCTTGCATGTGTAGACATCGGACCGCATACATCACTGTGTATGAGTCCCAAGAGCTCTGCTGCTCTTTCTCCATGTCCGGTGAACGGAGATTTGGTCATCTTCCCTTTGAGACAGGACTGACAAGTTTCATAAGATGAAAACTCGAACGCATTCAAGAGTCCATCTTTATGCAACTTACTCAGTCTTTTCTCTCCGATATGACCAAGTCTACAATGCCACAAGTAGGATTCATTCGTATCTGAATTCTTCCTCTTGCGTGTGTTTTGTATATTGAGAACTGTATTCTGATTTAGAACATAGATACCATTACACAGTGTACCCTCTGCAACCAGTACCTTATGAAGGTAAATGTTCATGATATTCTTGTCAAGAACAAAGTTATATCCATCTTTATCGAGTAAAGAAACTGATATGATGTTGCAAACCATGGAGGGTACATAGTAGCAATCGTTCAAAATCATAGTCTTGCCATTTGGCAATACTAGGTGATATTCACCGACGGCTGCCGCATTAACTTGTGCTCCGTTCGCTACTCTGAGCGACATATCACCCGGTGCAACTTTCCTACTTTTTCTCAGTCCCTGCAATAAATTACAGATATGAGATCCTGATCCGGTATCAAGTACCCAGGAGGTAGGGCTGACCGTAAAACAGTTCTCAATTACAAGAACACCTGAAGTAGATGCAAAACCATGCTTCTTCTTCAACTGGGTATCCTGGAAATCCATACAATCCCCTTTCCCATTCTCATACTCATGACTGTTGTCACAAGTTAGAGCTGAACCAACTTTCCCCAGTCCCGAATAAGAATTCGGATCGGTCAAGCGATACATTTTATTATCTTGATTAGGGCGTGAAAAGGTTGCTGCCTGGAGAGAGAGAAAAGAAACACTCAGCGTATGCTCTTGCAAGATTAGATTGGTTTATTAGTTTATCTAACCAGGATGTCTCCCACTGTTTCCTCAAATTCTTCTTAAAACCTTTTTAAAAGAAGAACTAGTCAGGACTTAATTCACGTCACAATACTTGCTTAACCTTTCAGCCAGGCTAGTGTCGGTACTTCGAGGGAGGTTTTCCAACGCTTTCGCGAAGTTCCTTAATTCAAGAACCTCTTTTCCCTGGGGGCGTAGCCCCGCTAACACCTTTCTAGACACCTACTAGGTTTATAGCATTGATCGTTAAGTGAAATAATCTCCCGAGAGTAATCCAACTCATCAGTTGGATCGGGATCCAACTGTCATTATGTGATAACCTAGATGGAATCCACTCTAGTCACCAAACTCCAGAAGGTATGCTAAATCTGCAAGTTTCAGTACTTTTGAATCTCCCGATATGGTTTTTGCCCCTAGGACCCAAGTGATCTTGACGGAGTCAACAAATCAAAGAGTCCTAGTCAAGTTCAACCTGTCATTATCTGGATTGCATTAAACCCACCCGCATAACCCTTGACGGAGTCAACAAGGTTATACGACTGTCCTAATCAATCCCATATACCGATACAAACAAGCAGCACTTAGCTACCGTACACTACGCCTTGACGGAGTCAACAAACGCAGCACGAATACTAAGTGTTACTTGTAAGAAGTGATGGAGGGCTACGGCTGGGTTTTTTTGGCGAAAAACCCGTTAACGTAATGAACTTGATATCGTTGAAGGAACCTGGTAATCTTTTTGAAAATATAGTGGCGAAAACTTTTGCTAAAGAGGTCACTCCCTGTGAAGGGATCTCGGCTCTTTCCTCGTCGAATGAGGTGCAGGATATTCCAAACTGAATACCTCGATGCAAAGCAAGAATAATCGACTATAGTGAAGTTATTACCCTGACGCAAACTTTTGTCTAAGGGGTCACTCCCGATGAAGGGATCTCGGCCCTTGCCTCGTCGACTGAGGTGTTGGGCATTCATAACCGAATACCTCGATGCAAAACAAAAATTGAACGTCCTTGCAATAACAGCTTTTTGAAAAACTTGTTCCAACAACGTCTTTTAGGTTTATTTTCTTGCATTAGTTCTTTTAATGCGTCCCATCATTTAAATCCTACCATTGCAGAAAACAACCAAAATATGACGTACGCTTATGCCATTCGCATTCGCCACGGGGCCCCGTCATCACCCGTTAGGTTACTTAACTAACGACAGAGCGGGGGCTGGGCTAGCGCGGCTGTAAAACATAAGCAACGCCTAAATAGTTATTATATATAACAATATAGCAATGATAGCCAATCCAGATCACAGATGAACACTTTGGATATACTAGGAACCCACGATTCGTTCGAGCCTGCAACGAAAAGCGGATTACACGGTCGCGATGAATAGCCAAAACTCCACCCAAGACCCTTACGGGTGCGGCAAACTATCCGCCAAGTACCCGAAGCGAAGCAACCTCCCTCAACGCCGTGAGTAGGCCACTCGGCACTTCGAGATACCCGGTAGTTTGTGTACCCCCTCCATGGGTCTATCCTAGGAGCAAAAACAGTAAAAAGAATTATACAATGACGGCTACAACCCCGACCCGGTTGTGCGGCCATACAAATAATATTACATCAATTTACAAATTTATTACATGAATGAAAGAAAAAAGAAACTCGGTCCCGCACATATATCATATGCGCTCCTATTTCATTTCGCTTGAGCCAGGAAACCTCTGTGTAGGACTCTAAAGACTCGTCAATACGCCGGCAGCGGATGATGATCATATCAAACACCCACAAGCCGCAAGCGGTCTGCTAAACGTAACGGCCACCCGGGTATTGAGCGATCAGAAGATCGACGAGCAAGCCCGCTCACACTCCTGTGAATCCAACCAGTAACACTTACCGTATAGTCCGGTCTGTTCGTCTGATATGCCGCATATCTCGCCTAGGGGTGGTAAACGTCAGACCCCAATAGCTCGATAAGTCATGCCGACGTGAAGTCCATGACATGTGTGAAACTACTGATAACTCTTACCAGTATATCACTGCAACCCTGGCCAGGGATTTCCTGTTATGGCCAGTCGAGCATAGCGCAACATCAACCCCCAATACCGGGAGAGACGAATCCCCTCCTATCGCTCATTGCCTCCATGTGAATCGGGACTGTACCCAATAACCACCTGTTTGCACAACTCAGTAGAGCCGTGGTAGGGTGGAAATCAAAGCACAGTGGGAGACACACAAGACACTATGACGATCTCGGGTCAACAGACTAAGCTGTACCAGTGTCACCAGAGAACTGCCATCTGACGTGATGTATAATACCATCTGGGAGTTCTCGGCGAGTCCGTTTAGTGTACCCAGTCTCCACTGAGCACCCGCATACCATCTTCGATGTCAAACACCAATGGATATGGGATCATCCATCGCCCATCGCATGGGTCGAGAAGATATGCGCTAGTCTACTCTGGAATATCGATGCCCCGTCTCGACATTCCCACGACTAGGAACAATGAAGGATGTACTCATTGGCTACCCAGGCCCCACTAGTATGATCTACATCATAGTCCTGGAAGTCGAGTACACATCCTAAGGGCTTTATCAACATGTAATCAGAGAGACAGAAAGTATACATGTTAAGATAAAGAACAACCAGATAGCGTACTATCATGTCGAGCAAGAAAGTCCTACCTATATATGTCCCAGTATCCACTACAATATACATCCAATGTACAGTAATGGCCTCTAGGGCATACATATAACTGACAATCTCCCACTTGCACTAGGGCCATCTGTAGCAGTGGTCGCAGTATCTAATACTCAACCATCCCATATGAGTCTCTCTCTGGGAAAAAGGCCTTCGTGAGTGGATCCGCCGTGTTGTCCTCTGAGTCTACTCTCCTAACTTCGATCACCCCGGAGATCAACTATCTCCATGATCAGGTGATGCTTCCTCAGAATATGTCTGGGTCACTGATGGGACCAGGGTTCCAGGGCCTAAGCCATACTTCCATTTTCATACGATGGCAGGAACCTAGTTCATCTTATGAACCAATATACACCCAAACTTCCTCTTTGGTAGTATCTTCAATAGCGATGTTACCAGCCTTTATCGTCTAATTTGCCACTGTATCTAGCTTGGAACTCTTCCAACATACCGTCCCTCTACTGAGGGTAAAGACAGTGCCTGTGACTGACATTCAGTCGTCTTTATCACCCTGGAACTCTTCCAGTGATTCTCCCCAGGATCGATTGATACCATCTCACTACATCTAGTGAGAATTCTAGCATCCAATTACATCTATCTCATAGATGAAAACTCAGGATTTAGGAGGTATCACTTTGATCCTATTTGGAGAATCCTTGTGATAATAGGAGATTGACCGATCGTAGTATAGGAAACTCTTTTCCTATCAAGAGTATGTTGTCTACGTACAATACGAAGATGACCACCTTACTCTCTACTACCCTTTTGTATATACAAGGTTCGTCTACCATTTTGATGAAGTCAAACACTTTGACTTTCACATCAAAACAGACGTTCCAACTCCGCGATGCCTGCTTCATTATGTAAAGCAACTTGCACACGTTTCCGCTGCTCCCACTGTTTACGAAGCCCTCTGGCTGTGTTCTTATAGACGTTCTCTTCTAAATCATTATTTAGAAAAGTAGTCATGGCACCCAACCACCAGATATCGCAGTCATGGTATGTAGCCATGGCAAGTAGGATCTGGATGGACTTAAGCATATTCCATGGAAAAGGTTTCATCATTATCCGTGCCTGGTCGATGACGAAAACCTTTAACAAGTCTAGCTTTGAAAGTCTCAACTTTTCCATCTACACCAAGTAATCTTCTCAAGATATACTTGCTCCTGATGGGGATTTAACCCTTCAGATACTTTGCTGGAGTACATGGATTCCATCTCAGATCGCTAAGCATCCAGCCATTCTTACAGAGTCCCTACTCTCGATGGCCTGCTCGAAACTAGTTGGGTCATCATCTTATGATGCATTCCTCGCTCCCACTGTCATCGAGAAACCGAGGTATCTCTCAGGCGGATGAGGGACCTTACTAGATCGGCGGAGAGGCTGAGGTTCGTCGGGAACTATAGAATCCTTTGGTTCTGTCAAATCATCAACTGCAGTTTTGTATAGCTGGAACCTTTCCAGTTCTACAGAACTGATCCTGCCTCGATCTTGTCCGGATTTTGCTTTAAACATAGGCCGGACAACCCCAAATCTTAACTAGCTTAAGACATGGGCTCTTCCCATACCATATCTCATATGGAGTGGTAGGCACTGATTTGATTCAAACTTAATTCAATATGTATGCAGCTTCTCAAGTGCATAACACCCAAAAGGAAACAGGTAACTCGGTAATACTCATCATAAAGCACACGATATCTAATATTGTGTGATTGCTCCGCCCCGATACACCGTTGTGTTGTGGTGTATTCAGGGGAGTAACACTGAGAGAAAATCTCATTCTCCTTTAGAATGGTCCAGGAATTCTATGCACAAGTATTCTCCTCCCTGATCTTATCATAGGACATAATACTTATACCCGTATTTTGGTTCTCTACTTCTAAC
Source organism: Agapanthus africanus (assembly GCA_030015575.1). Classification (NCBI taxonomy): domain Eukaryota; kingdom Viridiplantae; phylum Streptophyta; class Magnoliopsida; order Asparagales; family Amaryllidaceae; genus Agapanthus; species Agapanthus africanus. The sequence continues at coordinate 194,411,522 of JASDDO010000024.1, read as the reverse complement.
TTATATTCTGTGAATATCTCAAAAGGTTCGGACACATGTTTCAACAGGAACATATGACTGAATCTTGAGAGATTATCAGAGAACGTAATGAAGTATAAAGAACCAGTCCTGGCATGTGTAGACAGGAGACCTTACATACATCATAATGTATCATTCCCAAGAGTTTACCAACTCTTTCTCTGTTTCCAATAAACAGAGCTATGGTCATCTTATCTTTGTGACATGACTGGCAAGTTTCATAAGATGTAAATTCAAACTGATTTAAATATGCATCTAAAATGTAACTTCAGCCAGTCGGGTCGCACTGATGTGACCTAGTCTACAATGCCTTAAGAAGGATTCGTTCATTTCTGAACTCTTCCTCTTGTGTGTGTTCTGTATACTAGGAACTGCAGTTTGATTTAGAACGTCAATGCTTTTAGATAACGTGCCTGAACCGATCAACTTTTGATATAGGAAATGTTCAAAATATTATCCAACAATACAAAATTATATCCTTCTTTACTAATAAAGAGACTGATATGATTTTGTATATCAGGTTCGGTATCTAATAGCATTTGTTCAGAATTAATGTACTGGTAATACAGGGTGACAGTGACCAACAGACTTGGCTGCAACACTTGCCCCGGTTTCTGTCTCATGAAACTTATCACCCGTTCTCAGTTTTTCTACCTTTTTGTAGCCCTATGTAACAGCTTACATATCTGGGATCCTGATCCGGTATCATATACCCAGGATTCAGAGGATACTGAGAAACAGTTCTTTGTAATGAACATACCCGAAGGAGATGCATCATATGCACTTTCTTCGTGTGGGCGGCATAGGAAATCTGGTATTCCCCTATTTCCTGCTCTGTCTTATAACAATTATAAGTTGGAGCGGGATCAACGTTCCCCAGCTCAGTATAACAAGCGGGTTCGGTCAATACATCCATATTTTTATCTTGATTAAGGCGTGATATGGTCGCTACCTGGAGAGAGAGAGAGAAGAAAACACTCTGCGTGCGCTCTTGCAAGATCAGATTGGTTATATTTTATCTAATCAGGATGGCTCCCATTGTTTTTTATCAAATCTTCCTTCAAACCCTAAAAGGAAAGACTAGCCGGGATTAATTACACTCTACAAGTTCGCCAATCTTTCAGCCAGGCCAGTGTCGGTACTTTGAGGGAGGTTCCCCGTGCTTTCGCACGGACCTAATTACAGTAAACCTCGTTTTCCCAGAGGCGTAACCCCGTTGACACCTTTCTAGACACCTACTTGATCGGCTAATTGCGAAGTGCAAAACTCTCCCAGGAGTAACAATTACTCGCAGTGGGTATCGGGATCCAACTATCATATAGAAGGTATGCAATCTCATTGCAAGTTTCAACACTTGAAACTCCCGATAATGGTTTTTACCCCTAGCACTTATGACCTTAACTAAGGTCAACAAATCATAAGTACTAGTCAAGTTCTACCCGTCATTTCGTGATTAATTAGACCCACCCACATGACCCTTAACTAAGGTCAACAAAGTCACGCGACTGTCCTAACTAATCGCATCATATGCGGTGTAGGAAGACATCACTTAGCTACCGTACACTGTGCCTTGACTATGGTCAACAAACACAGCACGAATACTAAGTACTCTACTTCCTAAAATGACGGAGGGTTGCGGCTGGTTTTTATGAAAACCTTTAACGCTTTGAACTTGATCTCGTTGCGGAATCAAATGGTTTTAAATGGAATGTTTTTGAGGCTTTTCTAGTTTTGCTAAAGGGGTCACTCCCGGTGAAGGGATCGTCGGCCCTTTCCTCGTCGAATGAGGTGCGGGATATATCATATATATCACTGTGCAAAGCGGAAACTATAAAAGCGATCAAATGACAAACCGAGGGTTGTAGCATCTGCCAGTTATTGCTAAAGGAGTCACTCCTGGTGTAGGGATCTCGGTCCTTTCCTCATCGAATAAGGTGCAGGATGTTCTATAATGAACACTGCGATGCAAAGCAAGAACTGTAGCTACCTGTTTTATTTTGAAATTCGATTCCACAACATCAATTAGGTTTATTTTCTTTCATTAATCTCATTAATGAATATCCCATCATTTAAGTCCACCTAATCATCACAGATAAATATAACGTACGCTTATGCCATCCGCATTCGCCTCGATGTCCCGTCTGCACCGTTAGGTTAGGTAACTAACGGCAGAACGAGGCAGGGCTAGCGCGGGTGTAAAACATAAGCAACGTCTATATAATATATCATATATACTATATACTACATCTATCTGAACAGAGCACAGAACATCGCATGATCACATCACAGATAACGCAGCAGAAAGAATCATATGAAATATTGGATATACTAGGACGTCCGTGTTTTCAATACGAGCCAGTATAAAACACGGATTCCACGGTCGTGATGAATAGCCAATCCCACACCCCTAGACCCCTACGAGAGCGGCAAGCAACCCTACCAATTCTAGGGTTAGGAGACCTGGACTCGACTCCTCGAGTTGGTCTCCCACTGGACCCCAGAACCCGGTTACTTGTGCTCCCCTCCTTGGGTCTATCCTAATGCGGAAAAGTAAATAATATACAAATGGTGACAACATCCGCAACCTGGAAGTGCCCCAATAAAAGAATATTACATACAAGTTTTTACATGAATGAAAATGAAAAACACCCATCTCACATAAAAAAAAACCCAGCTATTCAAACACGACGATCCAATATAACATATCCAGCAACACATAACATCACAAGTCATCAACGTAAGTAAATATGTCCATCCCAATTGTCGTTGACATATAGCAACGAAACCGGCGATATCACATATTACACTTACGGTCACAGAAAAGAAAGTGTAAAACTACAACAGTTGGAATCCGCAACCTCCTCAGACATCGCATGCCTGACCAAATGAATTACTTAGACATCGCATGCCTAACAATTATAAACCCCGCATTTTAGTCTCAAAATCGAAAACACTTTTCAATATCAAGTCGGGCAATTCAACAGGAATCTCGACATTCTGATCGAATGCTCGTCGCAAACTTTAGTAGGCGGCCGCACCCCCGACGCCGTCGACAAAGTGCACCAAGGCGGAACACCACTACCGCGAGCACCCAAACGGATGCTTTCGGCGACGGGGTTCTCCTACAGTCACTTGGTCGGGGCTATGGAGTGAGGCTGTCTATTAAGTTTACCCGGCGAGTATTCGCGTACAATACGTGATTGCGACGGACTTTTGATCACATCAAAATTCCGTGGCAACCGATCAAGTGAGACTAAACTGCTATGTTTATAATATTCATTCCGTTATCTCATAACTACTTGTGAATTCCAAATGTTGTATCACATTCCGGATAAATAGAAAATGCTAAACTTTTCGATCGAACAATCGAACACCCAAGTTTTCCCGAAACAGCTCAACACATGAAATAAGTCTAACAACATTCAGTTCGTGCCTCAGTACCAACGGTCCAGCCGTAGAAGGGTCAAGCCAACGCCTCACATGTGGCACGCCGTACTGCCCCAAACCCGAAGGTTCAAAGGGCAGTTCAAGACGGTCACATAATCGAGTTAAGGTTTGTTGTCTTCTAGAGGGTACATCGAGTTACTTGCACTACTTAGAACGTCGTTAAACTACGGAAAAATCCAACAATTGGAAATTTCCCGGCAGGGGAAAAAGTGGGTATTTATATCCGGTCGAACTTTTTAACATATTCTAACAATACCCGGAAAAGCACACCGACAAAAATTAGACAGTCCGATCGAATACACCGAGTCCCCAATACAACCCAGAAAATACAACTCTGGAAAAAATATTAAAAATTCCCAGGAAAATCAACACAGAAAAATAAGAATTACTGTGCAGAAATAGATGCACAAAACGACAAACTTGCCGCGGAACCGCCGCATGAGCATGCGCATGCCGCGGATCCGCGGTGACTTTAAGGAATTAGGTCATCGAAATTTACAGTAACCCTTAGATCTTCCTGCTGATTTTTCTGAATATTTTTAATCCTCAAAAATCCACATTTTACAGAAATGTCCAGAGAGCATTTTCAAGTCGGGGTTTTGTGTTCGTTCGGACTTCAAACTCCGTCTGGACTTCGCCTAAGGCTCTAGCTAGGATATGATACCACTGTAGGGTTCCTAGGCACTCTAATGAAGTCTTGCAAGTGATCAAACATGCCAATTTCTAAAAATTACGGTGCCGAGAAAACCTAGAACGGATCGTTGGCTAGAAGTATAGGCAAAGCAAGCATGTAAACGGAAATATAGCTAAAGGAAAGGGGCTACAACCTTTGTAGATCCGGTCCACCACTTCCTAAGCTCCGCAATGATCTCCCTCCGCTGTCCAAATCGAACCCTTGACTCTAGCATTGGCATCATCGAAGAATGGGCGGGCTTGATCGTCGGTTCGATGCCGAAGATGATCTACGTCGAGGCATCACAAGAACAAGCTCCAACTTCGCCAAGCCTTGAAAACTTGTGAAGGAAACACCCTATACAACTTGGCAAGAGGTAGAGGATGAAGAAATAGGAAGTGGATAGACTTTAGATTTGGATTTCTCACTCATTTTGGCAAGTTGCCATTGATGGTGCAAGCTTTCTTTAAGTTGAAGATGAAGAAGAAGATGATAAAGATATGATAAGTGTTATGTAAATGATAAATAAATCAATACTTATCATTTACTAACCCTTGGTTAGTTGTAGAGAATGGACCATGGTTAACTTGAATGGTTAAGGTTAAGGATGAGACAAGAATGGTGACTAAGTCAAAGTTTCAAGAAACTTCAACTACAAACAAAACTAGCAACCATTCTTTTTCTCTTTCTCTTTATCTTTTTCCAAAATAAACAAAAGAATAAATAAATGAATAAGTAAATAAAAAGAAAACCCTAATTATAAACCTAACCATGGTCTAATTCTTTACACTAACCCTAGCTTGCATGTATCATCAAACATGATACAATCATGTGCACAAAATATATCACATATACTATATGCACAAACCAAGTGAGTAAATCCATTTAAAGTGAACCAATACTAGTTAATGCAAAGTAATATATCAAATATATAATTATACATTCAATCATTAAATCAACACTTGATCCAATGATCCGGTCATATCGCATATAACCGGCTAGTATCCAATGTATCGGCTTATCGAATCAATCCTTGATTCGATAACTAGGTTATATCGCATACAACCATTCGACACATTCATCGCGAGAATGAAATACGGTATCACATACACGCATTATTCTCGGTCCCGCACATATCTCATATATGCTCCTATTTCGTTTCGCTTGAGCCAGGAAACCTCTGTGTAGGACTCTAAAGACTCGTCAATACGCCGGCAGCGGATGATGATCATATCAAACACCCACAAGCCGCAAGCGGTCTGCTAAACGTAACGGCCACCCGGGTATTGAGCGATCAGAAGATCGACGAGCAAGCCCGCTCACACTACTGTGAATCCAACCAGTAACACTTACCGTATAGTCCTGTCTGTTCGTCTGATATGTCGCATATCTCGCCTAGGGGTGGTAAACGTCAGACCCCAATAGCTCGATAAGTCATGCCGACGTGAAGTCCATGACATGTGTGAAACTACTGATAACTCTTACCAGTATATCACTGCAACCCTGGCCAGGGATTTCCTGTTATGGCCAGTCGAGCATAGCCAACATCAACCCCCAATACCGGAAGAGACGAATCCCCTCCTATCGCTCATTGCCTCCATGTGAATCGGGACTGTACCCAATAACCACCTGTTTGCACAACTCAGTAGAGCCGTGGTAGGGTGGAAATCAAAGCACAGTGGGAGACACACAAGACTCTATGACGATCTCGGGTCAACAGACTAAGCTGTACCAGTGTCACCAGAGAACTGCCATCTGACGTGAGGTATAATACCATCTGGGAGTTCTCGGCGAGTCCGTTTAGTGTACCCAGTCTCCACTGAGCACCCGCATACCATTTTCGATGTCAAACACCAATGGATATGGGATTATCCATCGCCCATCGCATGGGTCGAGAAGATATGCGCTAGTCTACTCTGGAATATCGATGCCCCGTCTCGACATTCCCACGACTAGGAACAATGAAGGATGTACTCATTGGCTACCCAGGCCCCACTAGTATGATCTGCATCATAGTCCTGGAAGTCGAGTACACATCCTAAGGGCTTTATCAACATGTAATCAGAGAGACAGAAAGTATACATGTTAAGATAAAGAACAACCAGATAGCGTACTATCATGTCGAGCAAGAAAGTCCTACCTATATATGTCCCAGCATCCACTACAATATACATCCAATATACAGTAATGGCCTCTAGGGCATACATATAACTAACACAGAACACTCAAAATAGTGTTATACACTAAAAATGAGGCGGTCACGTGGGGTCACGTGAGGCGCCTGATGATTGGGCCTTGCCTCCTTTATTTTATTCTCAAAATCTGCAAATAAGTGTTACACACTTGGCCTCTGTAATCATCACGTGTGGACACGTGATAGTGCCTATTGGGTATTAATTCCTCTGCTTTCCCTCTTTTGCCCCTTTTAAAAAAGGTGTTAGTCAGGGGTCACGTAGGGACACGTGAGGCGCCCTGAGTCAGTATTGCCTTTGGCTTTTTTCCTTTCATTTTTTAGGGTCACGTGTGAGCGCGTGAGGCATTGCCTCCAAGCTTTTTCTTCTTCATTTTGAGGAGTCTATTTGAGGGTCACGTGGGGGCACGTGACCTAGTCTCGTTCGTTCTTTTCTGATCATTGAAGGAAGGGTCACGTGTTGCCACGTGACCAGGTATACGTGCATGGATAATTTAAGTCCTTTGTTTGAGAATTAAATTCTTTGGTAGGGTTAAACCCTATTTTTGTTTTGAGGAATTAAATTCCTATATATATGGAAGAATTAAATTCTTATGTAGGGTTAAACCCTAATTTCACTTAAAGGAATTAAATTTCTATGTATTTGGAGGAATTAAATTCCCTAAACTCAATTCTCCCTCTAGGTTTTGGATATGCATGACAGAATCTCCCCGATGAGAATTAAATTCTCTACTTATGGGAAGATCTGCTTCTGCAGATCTTCAACCAAAAGAAGAACTAAGTTCTTATTCAGAAGAGTTAAACTCTTAATTTGAGAATTAAATTCTCTTTTATTTTGTGAGAGCCTGTAGAATGAACTTCTTCTTCTTCTCACATAGAGTTTTTTTTCTCTCTGAAGAGATCTTCTTTTCTCTCTTGAGAATTAAATTCTCCTCTCTTTTTTCTCTCTGTTGTTGTGTATCTCTCCAAAAAAAAGATCCATTCTTCTCTTCTTGGCTTCTATTTATAGGAGAAAGAAAAGAATCAGTTTGTTTAGTCAATCTTTCATTGAAATATTTTAATTGATTTTGTAACCAACATGATCTTTTAGATTACTCAGTGAATTTTATTCACAGTTGGATTTTTAATCCAAAAGATATTTTGTTTGTTCTTGATGAATTTCAGGGAAATCTTTCCTTGTATAGAATCTTTCTATAAATTGATGATTTTTAATCACCATTGGATTTTTAATCCAACGGTGCTCCACTTTACAGAGCACAATTTTTTTTGTTTGGAAAGATTTAAAAAAATATTTTTCCAGTTAGGGTTCTCGATTTTCTCTTAATTAGAATTTAATTCTATTGGTTCAGAAGGCTTAAGAGCCTATCACGTGTTGCCACGTGATCCCACTATTTGATCATTTAAATAGAATTTAATTCTATTAATTAAAGAGCCTAGGAACCCATCCCGTGTCTGCACGTGACCTTTGGTCACGTGTGGACACGTGATGCCCCATTGGGGTATTCTTTACTGTGTTATTACACTTTTAATTCTTTTCAGTGGGTTTTAAAGGCCCATCACGTGTGGGCACGTGATGCCACTGATTGCTTGTTTGATTAGAATTTAATTCTATTTCAGCAGAGTCCCCAGTAAACTATCACGTGTCAGCATGTGACCCCTGATCACGTGTGGGCACGTGATACCCCGTTAGGGGTTTTCCCCATCAGCATGTAACCCCTGATCCGCATGCCATCTTTCTTCTTGACTAGAAGAACTAGAGCTCCCTGGAGTGAATTACTGCTGTGAATCCAACCCTTCTGTAATAATTCGGCGACCTGTTTCTTGACTTCTTCTAGCTCCACCGGTGCCATCGGATAATACGCCTTTGAAATCAGCGCTGCTCCAGGAATAAGATCGATCGCAAACTCCACATCTCGTTTTGGCGGTAAATCCGAGATGTCTTCGAACACGTTCATAAACTCTCGAACTACTGCTGGCGCTTCTTCCTTATTTACTTCCATCGACGAAACAACAACACTTGTCGGCCTAGCCCTAAATTTGACTGGCCTGACAGATCTGCTACCTCCGGAAAATATAAACTTCGGATGTCAGGGAATATAGAAAATCACTTTCTTTGCCCAGCAATTGATGTGAGCGTGAAAAGTGCCAAGAAAGTCCATTCCCAAGACGACATCAAAACTGCCAGTGTCAATCACCAAGAAATTCACAAATAACTCTCGTCCGCAAATAACAATCGGACAATCCTTACACTCGCTACTAGATATAATTTTCCCATTCCCAGTGTGTATGTCCTAGCAACTAGACAGGGCCGGATGTGAATCGAGTGTATGGTAATAAATTTGGACGACCTAAAATAATGGGATGCACCTGAATCGAATAATGTCAATGCGAGAAAATTATGAACGAATAGGATACCTGAAACGACTGTATCTGAAGCCTTGGCCTCCTCGGCCGTCAATGTAAAGGCCCGTGCTTGATTAAGCCCCTGAGTAATCTGCTTCTGCTACTGAATCTGCTTTTTTGGTGGCTTCTGAGTATCGTCCCTCAATCTTAGCTTTGACGAGCAAGCATTGACGGCATGGTTAGCCGATCCGCAAACAAGACAGAGTCCAAGCCTCCTTCGACAGTCCTTCTGTAGGTGTTCGGGTAGACGGCAGAAGTCACAAATCACGCCCCTTTTCTGATCGGATACAACAAGCCTTTTCATAGGTACAATGCCTCGTCTGTTTACTGGGATGCCTCTGCGTATAAGAGCTCAGTTTTGCGTAAATGCCGGCTTCCGCACAGATGCTTCTTTTTCCTCTTCTGAGACCCTTTCTGACATTTGAGCATCCATTTTGGCCCCGATTGAACATCCGGTGAGGACATTTTTTCTTACAATTTCGACGCATTTGAAACAAAGTGACGGCTTGCTGTTGATTACCATTCGCTTTCGCCGATAGACTCTGCTGCTTCCCGGTTGCCTTGAGAACTTGGGAGAAGGTAGTCGATCTCAGAGATATAATGTCTCTGAATCTCCACATCCAAGCTACACATGAACCTTCGCGCCTATCTGCATCGTTCGAAACCAAAGGTCCCGCAAATCGACTGAGCCGAGTCCACTCAGCCGCATGCGCATCAACGGATCCGTCGTTCTACTTCAAGCTAATAAACTTTTCTTCCATTTCTTCTCGAGCAGTTTGCGGAAAGAACTTCTCCAAGAAACTCCGCGAAAACGTTGCCCAACTAATCGGCTTGGACAGACGGGTCTCCTCCATGAGCTACTACTCGCGAGCATAATCCACCAGTTGGATCCGTACAACATCCACTCTCTTGTCATTTGGAATATGCGCGGCGACGAGCAGATTCTCCGTATCAACTAGCCACTGCTCCGCTGGTAATGGCTCCTCCAATCCAGTAAATGTGGACGGACCAAGCCTCCTGAAATCCACCACGGTGCCCTCATGCTGTGCTGGCTTGGCCATTACTGCGTCTACGGACTGCTGGACTGTCCGCAGACCCTCCTGGAAAGCATCGGCTTGCCACTGATTCAGATCAGTTTGCCGCTTCTGGTTTTCCAGCATCCCACGTATAACTCCAAGCAATGCGGCATTATCAACACGCCTCTGGTACGATCGCAAATCTCTATCCTCCATGATTCTGAAGCCAGGACACTGAAGAGGATTAGCAACGGTAAACAGGATTCAACAAACAAGATAGTCATAGATTCAAGAATGGCAAGAAAGTAATGTGGCGGGAAATGTTCCTAATTACGAGTTTCTGGTTAGTGTATCGGGTCCAACACCCAACTACAAAAGAACCAAACCTGATTAATCCTAAAACCTATGACTCTGATACCAAACAAACCCTGTCACGCCCTGCTTCCCAGAGTGTGCAAACTACGGCACGTGACAGAGCCAACCATGCTACCTGTGGATAGAAATCATCCCTCCACAGTCTCATTACGACTGTCTATAGGATATCAAGAACAGTAAAATATAAAAGCTATCTAGTACATGTCCATTTTCCAAAATAAAAGAGTCAAGAAAATGCATAAGCGAAAACGATAGTAATATCCAATAAACAATATCTGAAAATACATCCCAATATGAGCTCACATCAAGAAATGAAGATGCGGAAAATAACTAAACTAAACATCACTAAACTCAATTCCTCACTGCTCGGCTTAACGGCTAAGCTACTCTTGTTCATCCTGCGATAGAGATAGAAGAACTGGGCCATGCAAAACCCAGACGTCAGTGCGTCATAATATCAAAACAATAGTAATAACCAGGATGTAACGATATAGGTAAACATGAATATAAAGAATAACACGGATATGAACGGTGAGATATGTATGTGTATGTGAAGTGCGATAAGTAACCTAAACTGCGATACTAGGTTATCTACTCTAAAGTCTTTGAAATCAATTTAATAGAATCGTCGATGTAAATCAATGTATCCCGTGCGTGCCCGGTACCACGGTCAAGATTCTCGGGCTGAATCCGAGACGTGCCGCTAGGTAGTAAATAGGCAATATGTACAGATGAATGATGTCAGCAGCAGCATCCCGGGGCCGGCCTAACCAGTAAAGACTGATCAGTATAAGCATCGAACTGTTGAGTTACAATTCAGGTTTCATCATTGATTTCCCTTTACCCCCAAGGTTATATGTTTAAATCAGGTATTGATAATGTAAGTTTAATGCCAACACAGGATCAAGCAGGTGCAGGTTTTGTCTATATAGACAACAGGTTATGTCCGTCAGGACAACAAGTCAGGATTGTTGGCATTAATAACAAGATCAGGTAACAAGTCAAGTAGTGTGTCAGGACATTGCATGTGGTGCATATGTATCAAATGGAAACCAAATGTGAAATTGTAAACGATATCGGGATCACGGTAAATAGTGCTGATGTCAGGATGCATAAGTGTCTATCTGTAATAACCTATATGTATATCCATGACTATGTATGATGCACATTAGAAAGCACGTTGCACTAATATAACAGTAATATGATATAATGAGCTTCCGTCATGCAACTATATATGCAATTGACAGTACGGATACGAATGGGTATCGAAAAACGGTAAAACTATAGCATTACATGCATAATTAAAATACATATATTATTTTTATTAATATGGATATAAATATATTGACATAGCATGTAGCAAGATAAACTTGCCTGATCGGATCTCGCGACGAGGTACGTACGCCATGTTCAACGTCGGGTAAATATCGCGATGCGATCCACGTGGGTACATGACTAGACTTGGCTACTCAAAGACGTGACCACGCTGGATGACGACGACGACGACTGGGTTGCCAGGATCGTCGGTGATGTACGCCACTCCGGCGACGGTCGGAAAACCTAGAATCAAGAAAGAAAAGAAAAGAAAGAAAGAAGAGAAGGAGAAGAATGGGTTGTGTTTCCTGGTGTTGGCTCTGGAATCAGGGGATAGATATGGGTGACGACGATGATGGGTGATCGGCGGTGAGGAGTTGCAAGCGTGGGCATCGGGTTTGCAGGGGCCGGGTTCTTGGGTCGCTGGGTTCTTAGTTGCAGGTGCTCGGAGAAAAAAAGAAAGGGGAGGAGAAGGAGGAGGCGAGGTAGGATCAACGAGGGGACGACGGCGAAGTCGACGGTGAGGGGTTGACGGCGAGGTCGGGGTTGCAGGTGTTTCTGAGCTATGTGTTCTTGGGGTCATGGTCGTCAAGAAAAGGGGAGAGGGATATGAAGTCGAGGGGATGATGATGAGGGCGAGGAGGTGATGAAGGTGGGGTTGGGATGGTCGGCAACGAGGGCTAGGGCTCGGACGTGGGTTTCTTATGGAGAGGAAGACGAAGGAAAATTTTGAGGGAAGAGAGAGAGAGAGAGGTGTTGTGATGGTATAATTAGGGTATATATTATATATATATATATATATAGAGAGAGAGAGAGAGAGAGAGTAGAGAGCGAGAGGAGAGAGAGAGATTGGTGAGGATTTTGGAGGATATATATTAGTTTAATATATATATATATATATATATATATATAAGTTTTATAACTGTTAAGGTTTTTTATAAAAAATATTTTAATATATAATCTAGGATTTTATAGCCAATACAAATATACTCCGAAAAATATCCGGGTCACTTCTAAAAATCTAGTTTTAAAATACGGATAATATACGTATCAACCAAAACCATAATGCGATATCCGGTTAAAGAAAATGCATATCCTCAAGAACGGATATACGTAAATGGACGTAGTGATCCAAACGAGTTCGTTTCATCAAACTGGTCATGGGCACGATATATGGATGCACTCGCAAGATATGGGGTATGATAACAGGCCATGCTAGACATTAAAAATATTATTTGATTATAAGTTGTCTTATTTAAAAAATGTATGCAAATACTAAAATATAATACATGTGTACATCAAATCTAAATGTGCACGAATCCTTAGTACTAGTAAGCATATGTCGTAATCTAAAACTAATACGGGTTTCAAGCATGCGGGTCGGGTCGGATACAAACCATAGATACCAAATGCACTATCCGTACTCAAAACGATAATAATCAATAAACTGTAGTAAAATTGGAAAATACCCAAATAAATATGGTATAAATGAATTAGGGTGTTACAAACCCTAACCCTATTTTTTTAAAGAAAACTTGTGGGATATATTTTTTGATAGTTTGGTTGGACCAAATATTTTATTTTGATTTTTGGTTGAAACAAAAATATTTTTGGATTTTGGTTTGTAACCAATTTTTTATTTTTTATTTTTGGATTTTGGTTTGAAACCAAATATTTTTTTGGATTTTTGGCTGAGAAACAAATATTTTTTTTGGATTTGTGGATTTGTGGTTGGAATTTTGATTTGGAACCAAAAATATTTTTCTTGGAATTTTGATTGGGAACCAATATTTTTTTTATATTCTGGTAGTGGGCCAAATATTTTTTTAACAAAAAAATAATTTTTGGAAAATTTATTTTTTCATTTTTAAAAAAAAAATAAGAAAAATTCATTTAAAAAACATTTTTAAAAAATTAAGGGGAGCCAGCCATTAGGACCGAGCAAGCCTCGAGCCAGGCTAAGCCGGGCTCTGCAGCTCGAGCCGGCCCAGGCCGAGCTCGACGGCTCAAGACGGGGTGGAGCCAATCTGGTCCGGGCTCGACGGCTCTAACCGAGTCGAGCCGGTTCCATTTTTTTAATTTAAAAAAATTCCAGAAAATCCTAGAAAATCGAGAAAAATCCCAGAAAATTCCAAAAAAATTAAGAAAATTATTTTATTAATTTTCTTATATTTGGGAAGTTTCTCACATAAGTTTTGGATTAGTTAAGAGTTTTGTTGTTAAATTTGGGACTCATATTTTTTTCGAAAATTTTGTTTACTCTCTAAAAGTTTCAAAATTTTATTTTCACATATAATCTTGGAGATTTGATTGGTTGTTGTTCTAGTGGAAGTACTTGGGACACGTATTAATTTCACAAATAAAACGAGAATCCTAATAAAACGGACAAAATTAGATAGGGTAATTTAAATGAAAATGAAATTTGTTAGATTGATTGTTGAATTTTGTGTTGTGCATGGTATATTATATATACAAAGACACATACTGTATTCATCTGACAAATTTCAATTGAGAAATTTTGAGAGGAAACGGTAGTCTAGATTCAACTACCTAATCTGTTCTGTTTCTAGGAAATGTATGATCCGTTTTTCAAAATTTTATACTTTTGAAAGATGTGGTTGGTGCCATAGGCATTCTTCTCTTTTTTCGGGGTGTAGATTTATTATTGTTGTTAAGATGGCTTGAAAACGAAGCGTTCTTTGAGAAAGAACGGTACTCTATTATATGCTATAATCTTAACGCATTCATAATAAATTCAAGATATCGTCGGTCTTACCAGGGATGAGATGATAGATGATGATAACATAATAAAATAGAAACATTAGTTTAATATTACATGAACAAACTGAAAGACTTGAACGCTAGTGACGAGGTGGCAGCGCAACACCATTGAAGTGGCAACAATCTAGTGGGGCTACACGATGCAGCACCATCGAGATGCAACGATTTTTGGAGGATTGACGCGTCTAGGATCGCTCTATGTGTTGGATGTGATGAAGAATGGTGTCATTGTAGAGTGTTTTTCGTCACCCTATTGAGATAAGAAATACACGTCGCTTGTCAAGCGTATGACAGATTCCTACTGCCTGGAGTAGGACCGGGTTTATTGGTTGTGGGGATCCGAATCTCCGACAGCCGCGAACTAAGCTGGCGTTAATTACTCCTCGCTTTTGGAGCGAGGGAACCTCCGATTGACGGATAAAACCAGTCATGCAGACTCATTATGCGGTGTGTGTGTATTGTGTTTTGGACGTATCAGAGGCCTCGCAGAGTTTACGGGGATCCTATAGAAGCGTGAGACAACACGTGACCGCTGGGCGCCAGCGGGTCGCGTGAGCGGCACGAGACCATTGGGCGCCAGCGGGTCGCATGCGCTGAACGCAACCACTGGAAACACCAGTGGAAGAAGAGGCTAAGCACTTGGGTTTGGAGTTGAACTCCCGAACAGGAATAGAGTGTAGATTTGGGGTTAAACTTCAAAAATATTTGGATTTAGAGTTAAACTCCTAAAATATCTGAATTTGAAATTAAATTCCTTTGAGAATTTGGATCTTAGAGTTGAACTCCTCAAAAATTTTCGGAGATGATCAAAGGGAGGCCCGTTTCTTCTTTCTTGAGCCCTGGATCCTCCCAAAATAGGATTTTTGGAAGTGGGTCTTCTTCCTCCTCCCCCCTTTTTGCAGGATCTTGGGAAAAAAAGGAGGTGGGGTTAAAATATCTCCCTTTTAGGGATTTGATGGGAGATCTGAACTCCCCTTCAAGGGTTTTATGGTAAAACTTTATTTAGTTTTGAGAAAAAGAGAGCTAAACACTTGATTTAATTGGAAATGAAAAGGAAGAGAAAAAACTTGAAAAAGAGAAGATGGAAGCACAAACCCTAGAATTTTTAAGAGGATGAAAGTTGTTGATTTTTTTATTATATTTGTCTTTTATAGGCTACACACTTTACATATAGCCCCTTGGGTTTTTCCGTATGGCACTTGTGCCACCCCATACCTTATGTGATTATTTCCTTTTGCGCATAAATCATGGAGTTTACAAAATTTTGGCATTTTGCCCATATTCCATACATTTATTTCTAAAAAATACATTAAACTAATTTATGGCTTCATTCTTTTTTCCATGGGGCCGGTCCCTTCTATGCTCGGTCTTGACCTGGGCTTAGGCCCACTTGGCTTGGGGTTGATTTTGATTTGGTCTACCGGGGTGTAATTTTTGAGCCCAACAGTCATTAGAGGTCATATATTTTATTGCCGAGCGCTCATAGTTTATATTAAGCGGTAGTTACAGGGTATCTATGCGCCAAGAGATAAGATGTGCGATGATGACGGGGTAATCTATGCGACGTGCCAACGTCACATTATTTCTTGGTTTGGCCTTATTTTCATATAAGGAGTCAAATCACGTTATATGGATACACTTAAGAATTATATCTTCATTGATACGGGATCTGAAGAGTGTTGCTCCAGTTAGACTGTAGAGCGACAACTGTCACGCCCTGCTTCCCAGTGTACGGCGAAGGGGACGGGATGAGGCCACTACGTATTTACTCAGAAGTAAATATGATAAGCGTAACTAAGCAATATAAAAGAAATATACACAAGAGACAAATGTAATGAAACACCAACTTTATTTATTAACATTTTTTATGTACAATGCATGGAAAAGTAAATGCATCTGAATGAAAGCAATGCCTAAACAGTGGCATAATAGAAATGGAAAATACAGAATGTAAAGAAAATGTACAAGTGTAATTACAGCTCGGGATTATCAATAAACTGTTCTAAGTCTTCAGTGCTAGGCTCGATCTCTGAAAGGTCTGAATCACCTGACGACATTCAAAGAAGAAGAAAGAGAATGTCGTCAGCGAACAAATCGCTCGATAAGTCCCAAAAATAAGGGAGAAGTAGAATAGACAGAGAGAGAGAGAGAGAGTGTGTGTGTGTAATTTTTAAAGTTGTATTATATTGATGTAATGTTGTATTTAGTGTTAACACTGTTGTTTGTAGCTTGGTACAGAAGAGGTCAGTGTATACGAGAGGAGTCTCAGTATGCCAGAGACTAAGGCGACAAAATATAGAGTACAAGGCTTCGTTAGAATGCCCGGAACAACGGCGATTGAATTCAGGTTAGGTGTCTTAAATCTTGCAGTCTTGTGCCACTTCTAACACCTTCTGTACCAATCTACCCCTTAAACCCCGTGATATCTTGATTGTATTGTTTGAATTGTATTGTAAATTGTAATGTCTTATATTATAGCTTGTACAGATGGATGATTTGCCGAAACCATGATATCAGTAAATGGATGTAACTGGAGAATCATGTAGATGTATGAATCATGTAGATGGATGTATATCCATGGTTCGGTTCGGTCAATACAGATTGAATAGATTGAATATATGGATTCATGGATTCATATTGAATTGTAGTTTGTACTTGAATCATATTCAAGTCAGATTATTTATAATGAGACTCGGTCTGAGTCAGAACAATTAGAAAAGAAATTAAAGTCCTGAATTAGGTTTTGATGTTATCGGTAACCGCTGCACATGGGCAGCAGGATTTGTGTCTTTTTCAAAAACGTTTACCGTGTTGATAACATTGTTTGTTAAGTTGTCTACCTTAAATAGGCAAGCACCCATATCTCCGACTCCCTGAGGCTCAAGAGACCGGTCCCGCTTAAATCTATATTTACTAGCGTCCTTATTGTAATTTATAGAACTTGAGGGGGTTTTACGTAAAAATATTTTGTATAATTTTCAAAATACATCTCAAGTATTTAATTATCGTATTTAGAGTTTTCATAGATGTAGATTTGATATATGTGACATTTCTAGTGAATAAAACCTAATTTCATAATATATGTTATTTAGTTGTAAAGTATTGAACTTGTATGGAATTTCATGGTATTTTCATGTAAAGTGATTCTTTTGATATAAAAAAAGTTAGAATATTTATATTATATCAAAAATATATATTTTGATGATACATATATATATTTATTTATATAAAATAATTTTAATTTATTTTTTCTAGAAATCTCATTTTTCTTAAGATATTTGTATTTTTAAATCTTTCGAGACCGAATGCTCCTTGTGGAGGTCTGAATCTCGCACTACTAAGCCCAGGGATGTACGGTAATCCGTACCATCCCAGACGAGTTTCCCAAAATAGGTTGTAGCGACGCTTTGCAAAGATTTGAAAAAAAATACTTAATCTTGTAGAAAACGATTTTAATAGTAAAAGGTATTTAATTGTAAATTCGTATTCCCGTATTCTATGTTCCCGAAGGACATCATGCTATGTTGCATATGAGAGTTTTGAGGAGGTAGGTCATTATCTCGTGATCTATCTAAAGGTATAGCTAGGAAATATGATATTTAATGTCGAAACTAAACTACATGGTATTTTCCTGAAAAAGTACGATAAAAATTGAAATATGAAATATTTTGCTATGAAACTTATTCATGATGTTTTGTTAATATTTAATAGTCAAGATGTGAGGGTTTGGTATGTTTGTAGTTAAGAAAATTAGGACTTTTTAAAAAAAACCGAATTGGAAGTCGGACTAACTCCGCTTCCGTCGGGTTTTAAAAATACGAGTTTTAAGAATAGCAAAGTGTAGAGGGAGGAGAGACTTACTGGATTAGAGCTTAGAAAAGAGGAAGGGGGAGTGGAAGTAGGTTCCGGTGCGTCGTTTCGTCGCTGGGAGCTCCTAAAGTCATCGTCAGAAGTTCGCCGGAGTTTCGCCCTTCGCTAACTCCACTTGCTCACAAAATTTCTAAAGAGTTTTCTTGAGAGTTTGGACAGAATTTGTGAGTGAGGAGGGTGTGGAATGGAGTGGTATTTATAAGAAAAGATTAGGGTTAGGGTAAGTGAAAGGGTGTGAGAAAATGTATTTAATTTTGTATTAAAAAAATGATTAATGGGATTTTATTGACTCTGTAAATGTGCAGGTGAATTAAACTATACAGGAGTTACTAGGAGGCAAAAAGACAGAGGGTTCAAGAAAAGAACTCGGCGATCCGATCGAGTGAAACCGGCCTCGCCGGCCGATCAAGCCGCGCCGCCGGCCGAGTCACGGCGTGTCGGGCGCCGTCTTGTCGCCATGTGTCCGTCGTCGTTTGGTTTACCTCCTGGGACAGTTTGTTTTATATGTGACCTTTGGTTTTACGGGTTTAACACGTGTAGACTCTTGGGATTCTAAAAATTTAAAAATAAATCAATATTAAAAATAATGTGGGTGATGGGATTTGAACTCTGGTGTTTTGGTTCAGCAGTACAAGGCCTTACCAATGAGCTACAATCTCCTTCTTGCTATTAAAAAGCAAAACAAATTTATAACTTGTGCTCAGACAAAAGTACCCCTTTCTGTATTTTTGAAAAAATTATACAGAAAGTTTAGGGTTGTTACAACAACAGTAGACAGTTACATGTTTTCTACTCGATATATGAAGCGGTTATTATGCGGAAAGCGAACGTGTTGACGTTTACTAGTACGTTTGAGTAACTGAGGCTTAAGTTTTAATCGCCAGGGGCGATAGAACCAAGAGCGTTGTAGATATGTTGACGATACCAACAGTCCTCAAGGACGGGTGTTCTAACGTAAGAAGAGTTCTATCGAGCTACGAAATAGGAATAACGCGCCAACAACTTAAGTGATCTGATCTAGAAAAATCTGCTGGTAATAATGGATATAATAAGTCCAACGTTTGACTGCGGGAATTTGAACCGCTCCACCCGTCAGGGTACTGGATGAAAATAGGCCTTCAGTTTGGAGCAGAAAAGTTTGTGGAAGAAAATCATGTGTTGAGAACATATGATTCTATTCTGCATCAGGGATGCAGATAGCTATCCATAAATAATCTTCTTGTTAGAATACTGAGTGGAAGAAAGCCTTCTGCTGGGAGCAGAAAAGTTTATGGAAGCAAATCATATGTCGAGGACATATGAGTCAATTCTGTATCGGGGATGCAGATAACTATCACCAAATCATTTTCCCGTCGGTTACAGTTTCGATCTCAGCTTAGGATATTTGGATAGCTGAATGGGATAATTTGTCTTATGAGTTTCTTATGGTTTTGAGAATTGAACCTTTTATAAATGTCATGAATTGCATGGTAGATTAGATTAATAGATAGATAAGATAACTTAACTACCTGGGGTGGATGAGTTGGCATTTAAGCCAAAGTCAAACCATCTACTTGTGAGAGTTGTCTTGGAGGCAAAACTACCAGAGTAAAACCATTTGGATATCCATTACAGATAATTCACTCCGATAGATACGGACCATTAAACGTGAAGACACGTGGTGGAGTTTCCTAATTTAACACCTTCATTAATAATTACCCGATATGACTCTTGATCTCATACGGAACTAAAGTGTTGATTTGTATCAAACGTGATATTAGTGAAGTGGAGATTCGGTTCACGTAAACAGGGTTGTGCGTGTTTCATGGAGCAGTTCTGGAAACTGTAAGCAAGCCATGAGTATTTATTTTAGCATTTCAGCGAACCGAATGAAGAGTCGTCGGATAATTAATAATATTGTAAACTCTACAACAAAATGGTATTATAGAGAGAAAAATTAGAAAATTCTAGATATGATAAAGAACATGATGGTAAGGGCAAATCTTATATATTGTTTGGGTGATGCGCTGTTGGCAGCGGCTTATGTTCTTAGTCACGTGTTTTCAAAAACAGTACAGTCAACACCTTATGAGTTTTAGATAGACGAGAGACCTGAGAGGTTACTTGTGTCTATGAGTATGTGATAAGATTGTGATTAATATTTGGTCGTGCGACGTTGATTTTCTCGGAGAGAAAACAGCGAACGATTTCCTCAGGGAGGAAACATCGAGCAACTTTGCCACGCCCCGCTTCCCAATAAATGGAAACGGTGACGTGGTAAACCCGCAACGTATTTACTGTGAAACAAATACGTTAAGCGTAATTAAGCAATATAATAATGAACAAGAATGACAAGAGTAATAAAATGAAATAGTAACTTTATTTACATTCAACTTTACATACAATTGTCTAAAAATAAAAGATACGATAATAATGGCATACAGAGAGTAAGTACAGGCTGGAAAGAGCTGGTAGTCTGGCTGAGCAGCAACCTCGTCCAAGTCCTCCTGGCTCGGCTCTATCTCCTCAGAGTTCGATCTCCCGACGAACATTCCAAAGAAAGAAAATAGAGAGGAATGTCGTCAGCGAACTAGCGCTCGGTAAGTCCCAAAAGAAATAAGAGAAAATAGTATATCATATGAGTATGAACTAAAAGAACACAGCACGGGTAAAATTGTATATGATCATTCACAGGTATAACATAGTTATTCTAACGTAGTTATTTATAGTTTGATAAAAAAATGTATTCATGTATACGAGAGGAGTCTATCTTACCCCGTGGACTATGGTAACATGTAGTATAAGGCCCCGTTATAACCCACGGGAAAACGGCATGTGCATTCATATAAGTGTCTTTTAAAGTGACCTCCCATGCCACGATATACGTTCCGTACCAATCTACCCTTTTATCCCTGCGTATTGTATTGTATACATTAAGATTATAGGTCTTGGAAGAATCCATGGATATAAAATGTTCATATTCATGTTCAGGATGGAATCATGTGTTCCGGTAGTCATGTCAAGTTCATGTCATGTTATAACCATGGTTCGGTCAAGTCGAGTCAAGTATACAAGCTGAATTTGATGTTTGAATTCGAGTATTCAGGTTCATGATCAAGTATTCAAGTTCGTGTTTGATTTTGGATTCTGGTTTGAGTTTGGACTCAGATTGAGTCAGACACTTATGAACTGATTTAACTCTTGAATTTCTTAGGCTCGGGAGTAATCGGCAACTGCTGCACATGGACGGCAGGATTTGTGTTTTTTTCCAAGACAATTGCCATTGATAACTCCGTTAAGTTGTCTAGCCTAAATAGGCAAGCACTCACTTTCTCCAGCTCCCTAGGGCTCAAGAGAAATGATACCTCTTAAGCCTATATTAATTCTATAGTCCTTAAAATATTGTTTGTGTATCTCGAGGGGGTTTTATGAAAAATATGTTAAAATTATTTTAAAAGTAACCCCGAGGGTGATTTACAAGATTTAGGGTTTTCATTGGCATGTATTTTAATTATTGGGGTATTTTAATGATAAAAACCTAGCTTTTAAAAGTTTATGGTATTTTATTGAAAACTAGCCCTTTTTGGTAACTTGATGATATTTTGTTAACATCTTAATCTTTCATTTAAAAAAATATAGTTTCATAATATATTTTTATTGAAAATACGGATTTATAATTTTTATATAATTTTTTAAAAAAATTATTTTTGTTTAGAAAAGTAGCATTTCTTAAAAACCGTATTTTATTTCCTTTCGAGATCGAATACTCCGTGAGGAGTTCTGCTTCTCGCTCTACTATCCCAAAGATGTGTGATAATCCGCACGATCCATTAGCGGGTCCCCTAACAAGGGTTATAGAGTAGTATTTGCTAAGAATTTCAAAATACCGATTTAAAAGAAACTCGTTTTTTGAAAAGATGTGGTATTTTAATGTAAAAACTATTCTTTGAACCAACCATATATATATAGACATCGTGCTATGAAACCATGGTGTGCGTTTGGGGTTGGTCATTACCCCATAAAATTTTCCTAAAGGTATTTTTTTAACAATTATCGAAAAGAGAGTGATACTAAAATTCAAGGTATTTTAATGAAAAAGTTCGTTTATTTTTGTTTCACATAAAAAAGAAGAGATGAGAGGGACTTATGGCTTTATAATTTTGAGAGGGGAGTAAAGAAAACGGAAGGGGCTTCATGGCGTCGCGGAAACTCCAGAAACGGCTTCGATTTTCGATGGAAGGAGCTTGGTTACTAACTCCACTTGACTCCACTTGCACTTAAGAACTTTTGAGATGATTTTACTAGAAATTTTTAGAATAAAGAGAAGCTAGGGCATAGGGCGGTATTTATAATGAAGAATTAGGGTTTAAGAATTAAAAATTTTGATTAAAATGTATTAAAAAGGTGTTAAATGGTGAATTGAAGAGTTTCTATTTGATTGCAGGAAAATTAAACGGTGCAGAGGAGTTAAAGGGGGCTGAAGGAGTGTGCGTTCAAAGCACGGAGCAATTTGGGCCTATATCAACCGTCGGTGCCGGCCATATCCATGAAACGAGCGGTCAGATCTCGTTGGCTTACCTTGATATTCGTGCCACGTGTCAAGTTAGGTGTGTACACCTCATTGCGCCTGTTTGATTTTTCTGAAACTTTTCATTTCTCCGTATATTGCACATGCAACTCTTGGGCTTCCAAAAATTAAAAAGAAAAAATCTAAAAAAAATAATTGGGTATGATGGGAATCGAACGTGTAGGCTATATCGCAGCAGTGCAGAGGTTTTACCAGTGAGCTACAAGTTACTTCTTGCTTTTATTTAATAAAAATAACTTTTAACACTTACACAGGCTGTAATACTCTTTTCTGTACAATAACAAGAAAATTTATATACTGTGATTTCAGAGTCATTACAAACTTTCTCGGGGATGAATTTTCGCAAAAAGCAGAAGTAGGTCAGGATTTGGGATTCTACGAGATTGAGAAGTCTTTTAGTCGTTCGGTGGTGCAGAATGAATTAGTTCCTTTACCGGCGAGCAGAAACAGGAGTGATATTTCCACTGATGGCTCGGAGTCAATCATAAATCCTCGGGTGACTTGTAAATAGTGTTATGGATTGACACCCCAACGATGTTTGATATCAAAGGGGAGACGTCTATGCTAACTCCGCATTGATTGCGGAACCCAAATCATATGAGGACGCTATTTATGGACCTATTGCGAAGGAGTGACTAATGACAATGGAAGAGAAGTAAGAGTCAACGTTAAAGGATCAAGTCTGGGATTTGATCGATTATCCTACCGGACAAAAGACTATTGATGAAAACTGGGTTTTTCAAGGTCTTGCAAAAGGAGGAGGATATTGTAGAGAGATACAAGATGCACTTGTTGGGGAAAGGATTCACCTAGTTTAGGTGGACAACGAACAGAAACTTTTCACCCGGATGATGATTGCGTCTATTTCACCTACCTTAACAAATCATTGCATATAAAAATCTTGAGCTAATCCTGAGGACTTAGATCATATTATCGATGGAGATTTGGATAAGGAGATCTGGGAGATCCGCCTACGGGTTTCAAAACCAAGGGGACTCGAGTCGACTCAAAAAGTCCTTTTATGGCTTGAAACGCTTATCCAAGCAATTGTTGGTTCAATATCATCAATCTATATTGGATATCGGCTGACGATAATTAAATGCGGCAACTGTAGGTTTAGAGATATTTATTGTGAATGATGTTGTAATGACCAAAAGTGACTTGGAGAAAATGAATGCCACTTGGAGTGGTTATATTCTCATTATAGAGGACACGTGAGATATTGAGTTTATGCATGGGAATTGGATCCATGAGGAGCCGTTTCAAGAGCATCATACGTTTGTCTTTAGGGACTCATATGATGTATATCTTAAAACGTTCCGTCCGCACAGTCACTCTCCAGTTTATTACTCCAGTCATTAATGGACATATTTTTAGCCTTGATCGTTACTATAAGACTCTTGACATAGAGAAATGGATTTTGTGGGCTCCATTTTGTATAGTCGGTAGTCTAATGTATGAATAGTGTGTACTTGACCAGACATATAACTCTTGCCGAGTGGACTTAGTAGTAGAGTCTTCTTGTTAGGATGAAGCGAGGAGAATTTTCAGGTACTTAAGTGGGACGACCCATTATACCTTGTGCAAAGAGGAATCATGGTTTGTGGTTATGTGGACATACAAATGCCGACTGGGCCGGCAATCTGGGTATGCGTACATCCGCATGTGCTTTCTTGCATAATGGTAGGTCCATCGCTCAAAGTAGTAAGAAACACGATGTGTATCTTTATCACCATGGGGATGGAATATGCGGCTACCTCAGTAGCGCCAAAGGGGCTGCTAGACTGAGGTGATTTCTCGGGAGTTTGCGCGTGATTTCGCACACAAGGGAAACAAGGTTTCTCTTTATCGTGACATCAAATCAACGATAGCATACTCAAACAAACCCATATACATTAGAAGTTGAAGCACTTAAAGATCTAACGACACTTCATCAAGAAGTAAGTAGTATGAGAAGGTGGTCTAAGCTCTAGGGTTTTCCTTCAGGACAGACGATCGAGGATTAGATGACGAAGGAAATAGCTGAGTAACGCTGTGTGCGTTTGGGCTTCTTCCTGGATGACGTATTGTATTTCAGATAGCTTGACAGACCTTACTCTTATGTTTGACAACATTATTATGGGTGACGACTTTATAGATACATATTTTAAGATTGATAGTATATAGCTTTCTTTCTTTATTATATAGGATGGGTATTTCTATATTTTGTTTGACTATTTCAGGCATGGAGTACAAGTGTACAGGATACACGATGTGTGTAGGACACGTATTTAATAAGGATACGTCAACAGGTATGAACTCTCCCTCACGCGAAAAATCCCTTTTATGCTAGGGAAGCATACGAAGGTGAAACTAAGTGCTAGATGTCAACTGCTCGAAACAGTGACCGTGGTATTGCATACTGGGTATGGTGACAGTGGGAGCACTTAATAGAGTCGTCCTGACCGGGTCAGGACTAGATTGCCATGTGCTATAGGCCGAGCGACCGAAGTGGTTATCCCATGGCCATTTTTACCTGTTTACATATAGCTGGATTAAAAGTCTGACTCGTCGTACGAGGTGCGAGCTTGTCGGGAGATCCCAAGTATATCGCAGGGCAATATGGCTGGGGAAGTCAATCACAGGGTAGTTGGACTTGGATCCGTACAATATAACCTTAATGACGTACGCTCTCAGGAAGAGAATTTTATACCGTAGCACGTTTCCATACGACATGTGCTTGGATCGTGCACATAAGGAGGATGAGGGATAGATCCCATTTCCTTCACTATATAAGCCCTTATAACGGCCTCTTTCACGGAAGGACGGGCAGTCTATATCCTTAGCGACATTGGGCTGTCTGGATAGGCATGTTATGAGCGTCTACTACTTTGGCTGCTGTTTCCTGCTGCGATGACAATATACCGTACATACAGGGCAGTGTCAGGAAAGTGGGTGAATAGCAGACCTAACTATTCAGAGCCGGAAGAAGATCGATTGGAATGTCTCCTGATTGTATCGCATGTCCAACTCTTATTGACGCCATGGTGGCGAAGTTTAAGAGTGCGATGAATCGAGAGGTACACCTAGGTATTCAAGTACGCTTCTAAGAGAGATCGAAGGTACTTGAGCAGACATGTCTAATCGGATCTGGGGTATGAGATTTCGCAAACCTAACATGTTTTTAGTTTATGTTGTTTTATTTTAGGGAGATCTTTGTGTCGGTCCTAACGTGTTGGATATAGTGCCCTCAAAGTCAATTATTGGATCGCAGGTACGTGATTGCAATGATTGGGGGAGGACCTATACCGGTAGTACAATCTTACTCGAGATGATAGTATGCTATCTGGTTTATCTTTATCATCGTGTACTGTTTTAGGTGACATTACAGATCACTATTACACGTTGATAGAGCCTTTAGGATTCTAGCTTGACTTCCAGCAGTATGATGGTGATCATATACGTGAGTTGGGTAGTCTATAAGCTCGTCCTTAAAGTGGTCCCTAGTCGTGGGAGTTTCGAGACAGGGCATCGATACTCCGGAGTAGACTAGTGTATACAGTCGAGACCCCGACAAGGGGCGTTGGCCGGTCTCACAAGCCATTGGTGTCAGTTGGTTCACCTAAGATGTATACAGGTGCTCATTGGGTTATGAGTGCACCGGACAGGACTCGCCGAGAACCTGCTAGTTGGTATTATACCTGTCGTCAGATAGCAGTTCCCCGGTAACATGTGCACAGGTTAGTTCATCGACCTGAGATCGTCATTTGTCTCGTGTGAGTTCCCACTGTGTTTTGATTATTACCCTACACGGCTCAAAAGAATCGTGCATACAGGTTTTAGTTGGGTACAGTCCCGAGCCACATGGAGGCAGTGAGCGGATCAGCAAGGGATTCGTCTCTCCCGGTATTGGGGGTGAGATCGTACCGTGTCTATAGAGCCATTACACAAAGTCCCTGGCCAGGACAAGAGAGATTTACTGGTAGGTATTCCAGTAGTATCTCAAGGTGTTCTGGGCTACACTCTGACACGACTTATACCGCTATTGGGGGTCTGACGTTACCAGCCCCCTAGGACGATATGCGATACTCATAGACGAACGGACCGGACTGTACGGATATTGTCACTGATAGGCTCAGTAGGGTTTCAGGATGAGTTCGCTCATCGGCCTCCCTTTTGCTCAATACCTAGACAGCCGTTACGCACAGCTAGTGCTACTGACATGCTTGTGGTTAAACTCACTGCCAGCGTATTGACGAGTCTTTAGAGTCCCCCACAGATTGTTTTCCAAGTTCGGGCGAAACGTTATAGAGGCCGTATGGTTTTATGGCAGGGTTCGAACATGCACGTGCACTTGCACGTGTCATGATTCGGACAGATAATACTAGTGGGTTTTGGTTTAAGCCGGATCCTAGTATTATATTGTATAGGAATATTTTCGTCTCTTTGCATTTCATATTCGGTCGGAATACAAATGCGGGTATGTATATACAGTTATGGGGTAATCCTGTAATTCGTTACGGGATTACTTTTGAAATTGTCAGTTTTTCTTCTCTCGATTAAACATTAGATTTAATGTTTAATTATTGGTTATTGTGAGTGTATCTTTTATTGGCCAATATTTCAATCATTCTTCATAGTGGCCGAATCTTCTAGTGATGAGTGGGCTTCATTTGGTTTGATGAGTCATTGGTGAGGTGGCTAAAGCTTTAATTGGTTTTGTTCTCTTGAAGATATTTTCATATGGATATTTGTATGGATATTTTATGATATGGTCACTTTTTGAATACCTAATGATCATACCCCCCCCCCCCCACCCCCCACACACACCATTTAAAATTCCTGTGAACTTTTTCCTTCTCTGGAGATAGTGGCCGAGCACTATTCAGCTCCAATTTGGCCGGGCACACATGAGTGTGTGTGCGCTTGATTTTTCATGAGCAAAAATTCCTTAGCTCATTTCATCACAACTCCAAAAGGCAAATTCATTTACGTTCACCCAATTCATTGGGTGCCTTAAGACAAAATATTCTACACTCTCTCTACTTTAATCTTGGACATGTCGGCTAGCAAACTTCATGTCCGAGTTGCCTTGATATAGAGGCGAGAGCCCGTATAAAGATTTGTTGACGTGGTGCAATTTCGATAAGGAGACCGGAGATCGGAGATGCCGCAAGGAGCGTGGGATGATAGTTAAAGATCGAAGGACACAGATCGATCGGTATAACCATTCTATCATTTTACAGTTTGCTAGTTTAGTATTAATGGCACGATCCGGGTTATAGTCTGCGTTAGCGCCAGTTGTAAAAGTTTTCGTTCCGCTTTTGGCGTCGGATTGACGGCCGGGACGCTACCGTGGACTTACATGGTATCAGATCCAAACTATTAACCGTTTACTAGTGGTTTAGACAATGTTAAAGTATCGAAACCGAAAAAAAACCCAAACACTGCCATGCACATTTCATTCTCTGTCAATTTCTAAAGTGTCTTCTAAAATTATTTAAACAAGTGCAGAAGACTACTGACATGACCAAAAGACAACACCCCAAACACGAGACCACCTCGCCGGATTTTGGCCGAGCACAGGCTCACAAATTCTGGCGTCGCCAGCCGTTTAGGGTCTTCTGGTTGTGGTCTGGTCTCTGGAAAGTTGGTTCAGTGGTATTGTTTGTTTAGCCCAGTTTGGATATGGTTTTATAAGGTTATTTTGGGGTGTGGTCTGGTCTCTTGTTTTAACCGTGCCAGACAGTTCCGGAGGATTGGTGATTCACAGCAACGCATCTGGGAAAGGATTGGGATGTGTTTTGATGCAGCATGGGAAGGTTGTAGCTTACGCGTCGAGACAGTTGAAGACCCATGAGAAGAATTACCCAACTCATGACTTGGAGCTTGCGGCTGTGATATTCGCTTTGAAGATTTGGAGACACTACCTATTGGGCGAAAGAGTCGAAGTATTCACCGACCACAAAAGCCTAAAGTACGTGTTCACTCAGAAGGAGCTAAATATGAGACAGCGAAGATGGGTGAAGCTGATGGCTGACTATGATCTTGGTCTCAAGAACCATCCGGGGGAAAGTTAATGTAGTGTCGGATGCGCTTAGTCGGTTACCAGCAATTTGGATGTTGACTGCACAGAAGGAGCTTATTGAAGATTTCCGGATATTCGAGTTGGAGATCGTGTTACCGCATTTTTCAAGACAGTTGATGCAGCTGCAAGTACAG
Organism: Agapanthus africanus; assembly: GCA_030015575.1. NCBI lineage: Eukaryota > Viridiplantae > Streptophyta > Magnoliopsida > Asparagales > Amaryllidaceae > Agapanthus > Agapanthus africanus. The sequence continues at coordinate 194,382,666 of JASDDO010000024.1, read as the reverse complement.
TCGTCGTTGAACGAGAATATTAAAGCAGCGCAATTGCACGACCCAAGATTGCAGAAGTTTCGAGAACAGGTTGAAGCTGGAGTTCGAACGGACTTATTGGTTCATGAAGATGGTTCGTTGCGATATGGTAGTCGTTTGTGTGTGCCAAAGGGAGACATCCGCGAAGAAGTTATGAAGAAGGCGCACAGTTCGGCATATTCCGTACATCCAGGAGGCACAAAGATGTACCGAGATATACGACAGCATTTCTGGTGGGAATGCATGAAACGGGAGATTGTCCGCTTTGTGGCAAAATGCTTGGTGTGTCAGCAAGTTAAGGCTGAACATCAAAGGGGTTGCTGGTTTATTGCAACCACTTCCGATTCCTCAGTGGAAGTGGGAACATATAACCATGGATTTCGTGACAGCTCTACCGCGGAGTCCAAAAGGCAACAATGCAGTTTGGGTGATTGTTGATCGTTTGACCAAGGCAGCTCATTTCATTCCTTTTCGGGTGGGTCAATCAACAGAAACTTTGGCGGAACGGTACATGCAGGAGATTGTAAGATTGCATGGAGTACCGGTGAGCATCGTGTCCGACCGTGACACTCGGTTCTTATCACACTTTTAGAAGAGCTTACAGGAAAGTTTGGGGACTCGATTGAAGTTTAGCACAGCTTATCATCCTCAAACAGATGGCCAGTCGGAGAGAACGATCCAAACTCTTAAAGATATGTTGAGAGCTTGCATGTTGGACTTCAAGGGTTCATGGGAGGATCATCTACATTTGGTGGAGTTTTCTTACAACAACAGTTTCCAGGCGACTATACAGATGGCTCCATTTGAAGCTTTATATGGTCGCAAGTGTCGTTCACCTGTTTGTTGGGACGATGCCGGTGAACGAAGATTGTTGGGACCAGATTTGGTTGTACAAACAGTTGAGAAGGTTAATACTATTTGGAATCATATTAAAGCAGCACGAGACCGACAAAGAGTTGGGCAGATACGTTGAGAAGACCTCTAGAGTTCGCCGTTGGTGATTTGGTATTCTTGAAGGTATCACTGACTAGAGGGATGGTTTGTTTCGGAAGTCGAGGAAAGTTTAGTCCTCGATTCGTTGGACCTTTCGAGATTTTGGGAGCATGTTGAAGAAGTGGCGTATCGTTTGGCGTTACCGCAATCTTTGGCGAGTGTTCATGACGTGTCTCATGTATCTCAACTCCGTAAGTATGTTCGAGATGAAGCACACGTGCTGGATCATTCAGAGCTGACTGTACGAGAAGATTTTGCCTGTGAGGAATGACTGATGTCGATTGTGGATCGAAAGAAAAAGGTTCTTAAGAACAAGGTTATCCCTCTTGTACTTGTTTCTTGGGGTAATCGCTCACATGGAGAGCCAACTTGGAACGAGAAGATGAAATCAGACAGAAGTTTCCACAGCTATTCCTGTAGTTTCTTGATTGTTTATCCTTTCTTGTTCTAGGAATTTCGAGGACGAAATTCTTTTTGTAGCTGGGTATAATGTAACACCCGAGTTCATTTATACCAATTCCAGTTCTCGTATTTCTTTATTTGTGATATTTCTTGATTTAGCGTATCTTGGGTGCGAATGGTATTTTACACTTTATATTGCATTCGACCCGACCCGCTTGCTTGAACCTGTTTGACTCTTATTTATAGATTACCTTGACTTGTTGCATGGACACGTGCATCTCATGTTTAGTACATACTGGTTTTTTATCTAGTATCGCATCTTTTATCATATAACATTTTAGGTCACAGAAAATAAATTAAAATTACATTTCTTAGCCTGCTTGATACCCCTAACCCTGTGGTAGCGTCCATGCATCTTGTTCTCGTCCCGTTCAGTGAAACGGACGTGTTTGGATAGCTACGCGCATGTACGTGCGTCCGTTTTTGGGGGTATGCTTTTTCGTTACCTAAGCGTTCATTTTGAAATTTGGAAGCTGCATATAATTTTCGTATTTTAAATCTGAATTTTTGGACCCGAGCCTGGTTCAGGTCGTGACCTCGCGTGTGTCGTGTTCACGTCTCCGTGTCGTTTTCCGTTATCGTCGTACTCGAGGCAAGTAAAACTTGCTACATGCTATCTATATGTTTTCATAACTATTTATTGCATATTAAACCTATAGATCGAATCTAAAGTCACGTGTTCCAATTTAACAGTTCGATGTTCCGTTTATATCTTTTAGATTCAGAACTTGAAACATACCCGTTGCATTTTAGTTTACCATATATAGGACCCCCATCCATATTTAAATCACATAATAATGATCTGCATAGCCCACAGTACCTTTCAATAGTTTCTACCCTATCGGACACCCGTTTCCATCCATTTAACCTTTTATATGATTGCATCACTATGTCATTCATTACATATTAGTGTGATTTTAACTTTCCATATTTGATAGAACGTATTTACTTAATATTAGAACCATAACCCTAACTTTAATCATAACTGTGCAACCATATATTTGAATCTGTACTTATTTGCATATCACATTACGATATTCCATTTTATTGTTTTACTAGTACCCCATGATTGTTTTGTATACCCATGCTTATATTATTTGGATTATTTGAGCACCCACATGACATCTTGTGCACCCGGACATAACTTGTTACACCTACTACCTGACACGACATGGTACCGTGCACCTCTTGACATGACATGATACCTATGTACTACCTGACTAGACCTGATGTACCATAGCTTTACCTGTTACCTGATCTTGTGACTAATGCCGACAAACCTGACCTGTTGTCCCTACGGACATTTCCTGTTGTCTATCCAGACAAACTTGTACCTGCATGATCCTGTGTCGGCATTAGCTCCAGATTATTTAAATACTTGACTTGAATACACAACCTGGGGGTATGGGGAAATCAATGATGAAACCTGACTTGTAACTCGACAGCTCGCTACCTTTACTGATCAGTTTTAGAGGCTAGGCCAGCCTTGGGATGGTGCCATGGACATTATTCATCGTTACCCTTTTCCTTTTAGTGCCTCGCGACATGTCTCGGTTTCAGCCTGAGAATCTTTACCATGATCCCGGGCACGCACGGGATACTATTGAGCTACATCGATGATTCATCAAATTGATTTCAAAGACTTGAGAGTAGTTAACCCAATAGACCAGTTTAGATTACTCACTGCATACTACCTCCCACTTCCCTGATTCATATTGCTGTTACACCTGCTTTACCTTTATGATCATACATGCATGTCTTGCTACCCTGTTTATATATTATTGCTTGATGTTATGACGCGCTGATGTCTGGGTTTTTCATGGCACAGATCCTATACCTTGATTGCAGACTGATCAAGAGCATTGCCGCTGTTAGACCGAGCGGTGAGGATCCTGTTGGTATCCAGTTTTACTTTCCAGATGTTTTATTTATTGGATCTTTTGCTTCCGTATATTCTCATTTCTTGACTCGTTTATTCTGGCTTATGTACATGTACTAGATAGTTTAGTTTACTTTCCTGTTCTTGATATCTCTACAGCCGTAATGTGACTGTGGAAGGATTTTTCCTATCCACAGGTAGCATGGTTGGCTATGTCACGTGCCTATTTTAGCGCACTCTGGGAAGCGGGGCGTGACATGGTTCTTTTGGTATCAGAGCCATAGAATATAGGTTAATCGAGTTTGATTCTTTTTGTAGTTGGGTATTGGACCCAATATATGAATCAGAATACTCGTGATTAGGAACATGTCCTGCCACCTTGTTATTGTGATTCTTGAATCATATCTTCCTCTTATCCTTTGTCTTGACGATATGCAAACCACTTTGCATCTCGACTAGAAACCTTTTGGTTTCCTATTGTTTCTCCCTATTCTTTGATTCTGATACTAGGATTTGGGCGACTTGAGTGGAGTTATGTAATTGTACCCATGAACTGCAGCATGGTTACAATACGGTACTCTGTTTAAGTAACTTGGAGTCCTGGTCTTGATTCACTTCCTTGTTCCATAGTAGTTGTATTGCTTTGTTTCTCTTGCTTTCCAGTTCACGTTTTATCGCAAGCTTGAATCCTGTTTATCGTGCTTATCTTCTCAGTGTTTGGCTTCAGGTGAAATCGTTTCAGGTATCCTACTTGATCGTGTCTTTCCCGCATTAGAATTATTCAATTCTGGTGCATTCCTTTGTTTGTTGTTGTCTTGGGAATGGATTTTCTCGGCACTGTCCACGCTCACATTGATTGTAGGACAAAGCAAGTGATTTTCCATATTCCCAGACATCCAGAGTTTATCTTTGCTGGAGGAAGCAGTTCTGTTGGGTCAGTCGAGTTTAGGGCTAGGCCGACAAATAATGTTCTATCGTCGATGGAAGTTGACAAGGAGGCAGCGCCGGCCATATTTCAAGAGTTCATGGGCGTGTTCGAGGACATCTCGGGTTTACCACAAGATGAGATGTGGAGTTTGCGATTGATCTTGTTCCTGGTGCAGTGCCAGTCTCTAAAGCATACTATCTAATGGCACCAGTGGAGTTGGAAGAAGTCAAGAAGCAGGTCACTGAATTACTTGAGAAAGGTTGGATTCGCAACCGTAATTCACCTTGGAGAGCTCCAGTTCTTCTAGTCAAGAAGAAAGATGACACAAGGAGGATGTGCATCGATTATCGAGAATTAAATCGGGTGGCGATTAAGGACAAGTACCTGATCCCTCGCATTGGCGAATTATTTGAGCAGCACAGTGGCGCGAGGGTATTCTCGAAGCTGGATTTGCGATCCATATATCATCAGGTCCGAGTTAAATCAGAAGATATTTGCAAGAATGGGTTCCGAACTCGGTATGGACATTACTTGTATTTAGTGATGCCATTCAGAGTCACGAATGCACCGGCGATATTTATGGACTTGATGAACCGAATCTTTTCACCGTTCCTGGACCAGATTATGGTGGTGTTCATCGATGATATTCCGGTCTACTCGAAGAGCAAGGAAGAGCATATGGAACACTTGAAGATCGTACTGCAGACATTGAGGCAAGAAAGATGGGATGCAAAGATGAGCAAGTGCGGGTTTGGCTTGAAGAAGTGAAGTTTTTGGGACATGTCGTGTCCGGAGATGGAATCGCCGTTGACCCCGAAAAGATTGCAGCAGTTCGAGATTGGCCGATTCCGAAGAATGTCGCGGAGATAAGAAGCTTTCTTGGACTAGCTAGGTATTACAGAAGGTTCGTGGAGAACTTTGCTCGTTTGGCAGAGCCTCTGACTAAGCTTACGCGCAAGGAAGTACCATTTGTGTGGACAAATAAGTGTGCGTCAGCTTTTGAGGCGTTGAAGCAAAGGTTGATAACCGATCTTGTTTTAACCGTGCCAGACGGTTCCGGAGGATTGGTGATTCACAGCAACGCATCTGGGAAAGGATTGGGATGTGTTTTGATGCAGCATGGGAAGGTTGTAGCTTACGCGTCGAGACAGTTGAAGACCCATGAGAAGAATTACCCAACTCATGACTTGGAGCTTGCGGCTGTGATATTCGCTTTGAAGATTTGGAGACACTACCTATTGGGCGAAAGAGTCGAAGTATTCACCGACCACAAAAGCCTAAAGTACGTGTTCACTCAGAAGGAGCTAAATATGAGACAACGAAGATGGGTGAAGCTGATGGCTGACTACGATCTTGGTCCCAAGAACCATCCGAGGGAAAGTTAATGTAGTGCCGGATGCGCTTAGTCGGTTACCAGCAATTCGGATGTTGACTGCACAGAAGGAGCTTATTGAAGATTTTCGGAGATTCGAGTTGGAGATCGTGTTACCGCATTTTTCAAGACAGTTGATGCAGCTGCAAGTACAGTCGTCGTTGAACGAGAATATTAAAGCAGCGCAATTGCAGGACCCAAGATTGCAGAAGTTTCGAGAACAGGTTGAAGCTGGAGTTCAAACGGACTTATTGGTTCATGAAGATGGTTCGTTGCAATATGGTAGTCGTTTGTGTGTGCCAAAGGGAGACATCCGCGAAGAAGTTATGAAGAAGGCGCACAGTTCGGCATATTCCGTACATCCAGGAGGCACAAAGATGTACCGAGATATACGACAGCATTTCTGGTGGGAATGCATGAAATGGGAGATTGCCCGCTTTGTGGCTAAATGCTTGGTGTGTCAGCAAGTTAAGGCTGAACATCAAGGTTTATTGCAACCATTTCCGATTCCTCAGTGGAAGTGGGAACATATAACCATGGATTTCGTCACAGCTCTACCGCGGAGTCCAAAAGGCAACAATGCAGTTTGGGTGATTGTTGATCGTTTGACCAAGGCAGCTCATTTCATTCCTTTTCGGGTGGGTCAATCAACAGAAACTTTGGCGGAACGGTACATGCAGGAGATTGTAAGATTGCATGGAGTACCGGTGAGCATCGTGTCCGACCGTGACACTCGGTTCTTATCACACTTTTAGAAGAGCTTACAGGAAAGTTTGGGGACTCGATTGAAGTTTAGCACAGCTTATCATCCTCAAACAGATGGCCAGTCGGAGAGAACGATCCAAACTCTTAAAGATATGTTGAGAGCTTGCATGTTGGACTTCAAGGGTTCATGGGAGGATCATCTACATTTGGTGGAGTTTTCTTACAACAACAGTTTCCAGGCGACTATACAGATGGCTCCATTTGAAGCTTTATATGGTCGCAAGTGTCGTTCACCTGTTTGTTGGGACGATGCCGGTGAACGAAGATTGTTGGGACCAGATTTGGTTGTACAAACAGTTGAGAAGGTTAATACCATTTGGAATCATATTAAAGCAGCACGAGACCGCCAAATACGTTGAGAAGACCTATAGAGTTTGCCGTTGGTGATTTGGTATTCTAGAAGGTATCACCGACTAGAGGGGTGGTTTGTTTCGGAAGTCGAGGAAAGTTTAGTCCTCGATTCGTTGGACCTTTCGAGATTTTGGGAGCATGTTGGAGAAGTGGCGTATCGTTTGGCGTTACCGCAATCTTTGGCGAGTGTTCATGACGTGTCTCATGTATCTCAACTCCGTAAGTATGTTCGATATGAAGCACACGTGCTGGATCATTCAGAGCTGACTGTACGAGAAGATTTAGCCTGTGAGGAACGACTGATGTCGATTGTGGATCGAAAGGAAAAGGTTCTTAAGAACAAGGTTATCCCTCTTGTACTTGTTTCTTGGGGTAATCGCTCACATGGAGAGCCAACTTGGGAACGAGAATATGAAATCAGACAGAAGTTTCCACAGCTATTCCTGTAGTTTCTTGATTGTTTATCCTTTCTTGTTCTTGGAATTTCGAGGACGAAATTCTTTTTGCAGTTGGGTATAATATAACACCCGAGTTCATTTATACCAATTCCAGCTCTCGTATTTCTTTATTTGTGATATTTCTTGATTTAGCGTATCTTGGGTGCGAATGGTATTTTACACTTTATATTGCATTCGACCCGACCCGCTTGCTTGAACATGTTTGACTCTTATTTATAGATTACCTTGACTTGTTGGATGGACACGTGCATCTCATGTTTAGTACATACTGGTATTTTATCTAGTATCGCATCTTTTATCATATAACATTTTAGGTCACAGAAAATAAATTAAAATTGCATTTCTTAGCCTGCTTGATACCCCAAACCCTGTGGTAGCGTTCATGCATCTTGTTCTAGTCCCGTTCAGTGAAACGAACGTGTTTGGATAGCTACGCGCACGTACGTGCATCCGTTCTTGGGGGTATGCTTTTTCGTTACCTAAGCATTCATTTTGAAATTTGGAAGCTGCAAATAATTTTCGTATTTTAAATCTGAATTTTTGGACCCAAGCCTGGTTCGGGCCGTGACCTCGCATGTGTCGTGTTCACGTCTCCGTGTCGTTTTCCGTTATCGCCGTACTCGAGGCAATTAAAACTTGCTACATGTTATCTATATGTTTTCATAACTATTTATTGCATATTAAACCTATAGATCGAATCTAAAGTCACGTGTTCCAATTTAACAGTTCGATGTCCGTTTATATCTTTTAGATTCAGAATTTGAAATATACCCGTTGCATTTTAGTTTACCATATATAGGACCCCCATCCATATTTAAATCACATAATAATGATCTGCATAGCCCACAGTATCTTTCAATAGTTTCTACCCTATCGGACACCCGTTTGCATCCATTTAACCTTTTATATGATTGCATCACTATGTCATTCATTACATATTAGTGTGATTTTAACATTCCATATTTGATAGAACGTATTTACTTAATGTTAGAACCATAACCCTAACTTTAATCATAACTGTGCAACCATATATTTGAATCTGTACTTATTTGCATATCACATTACGATATTCCATTTTATTGTTTTACTAGTACCCCATGATTGTTTTGTATACCCATGCTTATATTATTTGGATTATTTGAGCACCCACATGACATCTTGTGCACCCTGACATGACTTGTTACACCTACTACCTGACACGACATGGTACCGTGCACCACTTGACATGACATGATACCTATGTACTATCTGACTAGACCTGATGTACCATGGCTTTACCTGTTACCTGATCTTGTGACTAATGCCGACAAACCTGACCTGTTGTCCCTACGGACATTTCCTGTTGTCTATCCAGACAAACTTGTACCAGCCTGATCCTGTGTCGGCATTAGCTCCAGATTATTTAAATACTTGACTTGAATACAAAACCTGGGGGTATGGGGAAATCAATGATGAAACCTGACTTGTAACTCGACAGCTCACTACCTTTACTGATCAGTTTTAGAGGCTAGGCCAGCCTTGGGATGATGCTGCTGACATCATCCATCGTTATCCACTACCTTTATAGAGGCTAGGCCAGTCTTGGGATGATGCCATGGACATCATTCATCGTTACCCTTATCCTTTTAGTGCCTAGCGGCATGTCTCGGTTTCAGCCCGAGAATATTTACCGTGATCCCGGGCACGCACGGGAGACTATTGAGTAACATCGATGATTCATCAAATTGATTTCAAAGACTTGAGAGTAGTTAACCCAATAGACTAGTTTAGATTACTCACTGCACACTACCTCCCACTGCCCTGATTCATATTGCTGTTACACCTGCTTTACCTTTATGATCATACTTGCATGTCTTGCTACCCTGTTTATATATTATTGCTTGATGTTATGGCGCGCTGATGTCTGGGTTTTGCATGGCCCAGATCATATACCTTGATTGCAGACTGATCAAGAGCATTGCCGCTGTTAGACCGAGCGGTGAGGATCCTGTTGGTATCCAGTTTTACTTTCTAGATGTTTTATTTATTGGATCTTTTGCTTCCGCATATTCTCATTTCTTGACTCGTTTATTCTGGCTTATGGATATGTACTAGATAGTTTAGTTTACTTTCCTGTTCTTGATATCTCTACAGCCGTAATGTAACTGTGGAAGGATTTTTCCTATCCACAGGTAGCATGGTTGGCTATGTCACGTGTCTATTTTAGCGCACTCTGGGAAGCGCGGCGTGACATGGTTCTTTTGGTATCAGAGCCATAGGATATAGGTTAATCGAGTTTGATTCTTTTTGTAGTTGGGTATTGGACCCAATACATGAATCAGAATACTCGTGATTAGGAACATGTCCTGCCACCTTGTTATTATGATTCTTGAATCATATCTTCCTCTTATCCTTTGTCTTGACGATATGCAAACCACTTTGCATCTCGACTTGAAACCTTTTGGTTCCCTATTGTTTCTCCCTATTCTTTGATTCTGATACTAGGATTTGGGCGACTTGAGTGGAGTTATGTAATTGTACCCATGAACTGCAGCATGGTTACAATGCGGTACTCTGTTTAAGTAACTTGGATTCCTGGTCTTGATTCACTTCCTAGTTCCATGGTAGTTGTATTGCCTTGTTTCTCTTGTTTTCCAGTTCACGTTTTATCGCAAGCTTGAATCCTATTTACCGTGCTTATCTTCTTCGGTGCTTGGCTTCAGGTGAAATCGTTTCAGGTATCCTACTTGATCGTGTCTTTCCCGCATTAGAATTATTCAATTCTGGTGCATTCCTTTGTTTGTTGTTGTCTTGGGAATGGATTTTCTCGGCGCTGTCCACGCTCACATTGATTGTAGGATAAAGGAAGTGATTTTCCAGATTCCCAGACATCCAGAGTTTATCTTTGCTGGAGGAAGAGTTCTGTCGGGCCAGTCGAGTTTAGGGCTAGGCCGACAAATAATGTTCTTTCGTCGATGGAAGTTGATAAGGGGGTAGCGCCGGCCATATTTCGAGAGTTCATGGGCGTGTTCGAGGACATCTCGGGTTTACCACAAGATGAGATGTGGAGTTTGCGATTGATCTTGTTCCTGGTGCAGCGCCAGTCTCTAAAGCGTACTATCCAATGGCACCAGTGGAGTTGGAAGAAGTCAAGAAGCAGGTCACTGAATTACTTGAGAAAGGTTGGATTCGCAACCGTAATTCACCTTGGAGAGCTCCAGTTCTTCTAGTCAAGAAAAAAGATGGCACAAGGAGGATGTGCATCGATTATCGAGAATTAAATTGGGTGGCGATTAAGGACAAGTACCCGATCCCTCGCATTGGCGAATTATTTGAGCAGCTCAGTGGCGCGAGGGTATTCTCGAAGCTGGATTTGCGATCCGGATATCATCAGGTCCGAGTTAAATCAGAAGATATTTGCAAGACTGCGTTCCGAACTCGGTATGGACATTACGGGTATTTAATGATGCCATTCAGAGTCACGAATGCACCGGTGATATTTATGGACTTGATGAACCGAATCTTTTCACCGTTCCTGGACCAGATTATGGTGGTGTTCATCGATGATATTCTGGTCTACTCGAAGAGCAAGGAAGAGCATATGGAACACTTGAAGATCGTACTGCAGACATTGAGGCAAGAAAGATGGTATGCAAAGATGAGCAAGTGCGGGTTTGGCTTGAAGAAGTGAAGTTTTTGGGATATGTCGTGTCCGGAGATGGAATCGCTGTTGACCCCGAAAAGATTGCAGCAGTTCGAAATTGGCCGATTCCGAAGAATGTCGCGGAGATAAGAAGCTTTCTTGGACTAGCCGGGTATTACAGAAGGTTCGTGGAGAACTTTGCTCGTTTGGCAGAGCCTCTGACTAAGCTTACGCGCAAGGAAGTACCATTTGTGTGGAAAAATAAGTGTGCGTCAGCTTTTGAGGCGTTGAAGCAAAGGTTGATAACCACTCTTGTTTTAACCGTGCCAGACGGTTCCGGAGGATTGGTGATTCACAGCAACGCATCTGGGAAAGAATTGGGATGTGTTTTGATGCAGCATGAGAAGGTTGTAGCTTACGCGTCGAGACAGTTGAAGACCCATGAGAAGAATTACCCAACTCATGACTTGGAGATTGCGGCTGTGATATTCTCTTTGAAGATTTGGAGACACTACCTATTGGGCGAAAGAGTCGAAGTATTCACCGACCACAAAAGCCTAAAGTATGTGTTCACTCAGAAGGAGCTAAATATGAGATAACGAAGATGGGTGAAGCTGATGGCTGACTACGATCTTGGTCTTAAGAACCATCCAGGGGGAAAGTTAATGTAGTGCCGGATGCGCTTAGTCGGTTACCAGCAATTCGGATGTTGACTGCACAGAAAGAGCTTATTGAAGATTTTCGGAGATTCGTGTTGGAGATCGTGTTACTGCATTTTTCAAGACAGTTGATGCAGCTGCAAGTACAGTCGTCGTTGAACGAGAATATTAAAGCAGCGCAATTGCACGACCCAAGATTGCAGAAGTTTTGAGAACAGGTTGAAGCTGGAGTTCGAACGGACTTATTGGTTCATGAAGATGGTTCATTGCGTATGGTAGTCGTTTGTGTGTGCCAAGGGAGATATCCGCGAAGAAGTTATGAAGAAGGCGCACAGTTCGGCATATTCCGTACATCCAGGAGGCACAAAGATGTACCGAGATATACGACAGCATTTCTTATGGGAAGGCATGAAACGGGAGATTGCCCGCTTTGTGGCAAAATGCTTGGTGTGTCAGCAAGTTAAGGCTGAACATCAAAGGGGTTGCTGGTTTATTGCAACCACTTCCGATTCCTCAGTGGAAGTGGGAACATATAACCATGGATTTCGTGACAGCTCTACCGCGGAGTCCAAAAGGCAACAATGCAGTTTGGGTGATTATTGATCGTTTGACCAAGGCAGCTCATTTCATTCCTTTTCGGGTGGGTCAATCAACAGAAACTTTGGCAGAACGGTACATGCATGAGATTGTAAATTTGCATGGAGTACCGGTGAGCATCGTGTCCGACCGTGACACTCGGTTCTTATCACACTTTTAGAAGAGCTTACAGGAAAGTTTGGGGACTCGATTGAAGCTTAGCACAGCTTATCATCCTCAAACAGATGTCCAGTCGAAGAAAACGATCCAAACTCTTAAAGATATGTTGAGAGCTTGCATGTTGGACTTCAAGGGTTCATGGGAGGATCATATAAATTTGGTGGAGTTTTCTTACAACAACAGTTTCCAGGAGACTATACAGATGGCTCCATTCGAAGCTTTATATGGTCGCAAGTGTCGTTCACCAGTTTGTTGGGACGATGCCGGTGAACGAAGATTGTTGGGACCAGATTTGGTTGTACAAACAGTTGAGAAGGTTAATACTATTTGGAATCATATTAAAGCAGCTCGAGACCGACAAAGAGTTGGGCAGATATGTTTAGAAGACCTCTAGAGTTCGCCGTTGGTGATTTGGTATTCTTGAAGGTATCACCGACTAGAGGGATGGTTTGTTTTGGAAGTCGAGGAAAGTTTAGTCCTCGATTCGTTGGACCTTTCGAGATTTTGGGAGCATGTTGGAGAAGTGGCGTATCGTTTGGCGTTACCGCAATCTTTGGCGAGTGTTCATGACGTGTCTCATGTATCTCAACTCCGTAAGTATGTTCGAGATGAAGCATACGTGCTGGATCATTCAGAGCTGATTGTACGAGAAGATTTAGCCTGTAAGGAACGACTGATGTCGATTGTGGATCGAAAGGAAAAGGTTCTTAAGAACAAGGTTATCCCTCTTGTACTTGTTTCTTGAGGTAATCGCTCACATGGAGAGCCAACTTGGGAACGAGAATATGAAATCAGACAGAAATTTCCACAGTTATTCCTGTAGTTTCTTGATTGTTTATCCTTTCTTGTTCTTGGAATTTCGAGGACGAAATTCTTTTTGTAGTTTGGTATAATGTAACACCCGAATTCATTTATACCAATTCCAGTTCTCGTATTTCTTTATTTGTGATATTTCTTGATTTAGCATATCTTGGGTGCGAATGGTATTTTACACTTTATATTGCATTCGACCCGACCCGCTTGTTTGAACATGTTTGACTCTTATTTATAGATTACCTTGACTTGTTGCATGGACACGCGCATCTCATGTTTAGTACATACTGGTATTTTATCTAGTATCACATCTTTTATCATATAACATTTTAGGTCACAGAAAATAAATTAAAATTGCATTTCTTAGCCTGCTTGATACCCCTAACCCTGTGGTAGCGTCCATGCATCTTGTTCTCGTCCCGTTCAGTGAAACAGACGTGTTTGGATAGCTACGCGCACGTACGTGCGTCCGTTCTTGGGGGTATGCTTTTTCGTTACCTAAGCGTTCATTTTGAAATTTGGAAGCTGCATATAATTTTCGTATTTTAAATCTGAATTTTTGGACCCAAGCCTGTTTCAGGCCGTGACCTCGCATGTGCCGTGTTCACGTCTCCGTGTCGTTTTTCGTTATCGCCGTACTCGAGGCCAGTAAAACTTGCTACATGCTATCTATATGTTTTCATAACTATTTATTGCATATTAAACATATAGATCGTATCTAAAGTCACGTGTTCCAATTTAACGGTTCGATGTTCCGTTTATATCTTTTAGATTCAGAACTTGAAACATACCCGTTGCATTTTAGTTTACCATATATAGGACCCCTATCCATATTTAAATCACATAATAATGATCTGCATAGCCCACAGTACCTTTCAATAGTTTCTACCCTATCGAACACCCGTTTGCATCCATTTAACCTTTTATATGATTGCATCACTATGTCATTCATTACATATTCGTGTGATTTTAACTTTCCATATTTGATAGAACGTATTTACTTAATGTTAGAACCATAACCCTAACTTTAATCATAACTGTGCAACCATATGTTTGAATCTGTACTTATTTGCATATCACATTACGATATTCCATTTTATTGTTTTACTAGTACCCCATGCTTGTTTTGTATACCCATTCTTATGTTAGTTGGATTATTTGAGCACCCACATGATATCTTGTGCACCCTGACATGACTTGTTACACCTACTACCTGACACGACATGGTACCGTGCACCTCTTGACATGACATGATACCTATGTACTACCTGACTAGACCTGATGTACCATGGCTTTACCTGTTACCTGATCTTGTGACTAATGCCGACAAACCTGACCTGTTGTCCCTACAGACATTTCATGTTGTCTAACCAGACAAACTTATACCTGCCTGATCCTGTGTCGGCATTAGCTCTAGATTATTTAAATACTTGACTTGAATACACAACCTGGGGGTATGGGGAAATCAATAATGAAACCTGACTTGTAACTCGACAGCTCGCTACCTTTACTGATCAGTTTTAGAGGCTAGGCCAGCCTTGGGATGATGCTGCTGATATCATCCATCGTTATCCACTACCTTTATAGAGGCTAAGCCAGCCTTGGGATGATGCCATGGACATCATTCATCGTTACCCTTTTCCTTTTAGTGCCTAGCGGCATGTCTCGGTTTCAGCCCGAGAATCTTTACCGTGATCTCGGGCACGCACGGGATACTATTGAGTTATATCGATGATTTATCAAATTGATTTCAAAGACTTGAGGGTAGTTAACCCAATAGACCAATTTAGATTAGTCACTGCACACTACCTCCCACTGCCCTGATTCATATTGCTGTTATACCTGCTTTACCTTTATGATCATACTTGCATGTCTTGCTACCCTGTTTATATATTATTGCTTGATGTTATGATGCGCTGACGTCTGGGTTTTGCATGGCCCAGATCCTATACCTTGATTGCAGACTGATCAAGAGCATTGCCGCTGTTAGACCGAGCGTTGAGGATCCTGTTGGTATCTAGTTTTACTTTCCAGGTGTTTTATTTATTGGATCTTTTGCTTCCGCATATTCTCATTTCTTGACTCGTTTATTCTGGCTTATGGACATGTACTAGATATTTTAGTTTACTTTCCTGTTCTTGATATTTCTACAGCCGTAATGTGACTGTGGAAGGATTTTTCCTATCCACAGGTAGCATGGTTGTCACGTGCCTATTTTAGCGCACTCTGGGAAGCGGGGCGTGACAATTATATACGAACTCGACGGAACTCGTTCCAGATTCGAGAATGGATTCAGGTTCTGGAGAAATTGGACAGGACTATTCAGTTGTCTTTTATCATCACCTTCTCTCAGGTTGCGAGGGATCCTAGGATTAAGAGACAGTACACCTATTACGCTTATTGGATAGTCTTCTTCCAAACCATAGGCAGGTGCCGAAAGGTAGGGAATGAAGAAAACCAATTAGCCTAAGTGTGGTGTACATAAGGTAATAAGTAAAGACATATGAAGGGATTAGAAAGAGGGCAAAGTAAATTGCGACTGCTATCATTCACGACCAAACCGCATATTTCATCGCTACTCCTACTTCACCTTTACTTTTCTCCGGTTCAGGAGAAATAGAATAAGTTTATTCAGTTGCCTTTTATCACCACCTTCTCTCAGGTTGCGAGTACTCCTACGAATAGGAGAGTATACCTATTACGCTTATTGGATAGTCTTCTTCCAAACCATAGGCTGGTGCCAAACGGTGGGGAAGGAAGAAAACCATTTAGCCTAACGATGGTGTACAGAAGGTAATGACTAAAGACAGATAAAGGGATTTGGAGAGATAGCAACGAAATATACGGTTACAGTCATGAATCTGGATAATGGAAGAGGCATTACTAGGAATATTAGGATACCCCTTCGAAACATATTCATGTTTCAGTTTCACTGTGCATTGTTAATTGAAAACTGATTTCCCAATTAGATACTTACTCCAGGGTATGTATTTTACCAGGTATGATTCTCACATCTGTATGGTTTTACAGATGATGAGTGGGAGTAAGTTATTGGGGATTAGGTGATCATCCTCATTATATCGGAATTCGTTGTAATTGGTGATATTTGAGGAAATCGCCTGGGTTTTTGCTGGATGACAAGTATTTGGTTTAGAGTATCCGTTGCTGTGCACCAATTTCAAACTGATATATCTGTACGTTTATTTTAATAAAGTGAGATATAACTTTTTGAAATTATGTCCATGACATTTACCTATATCAGTTGATGGTTAGGTAAGGAGCATCGAACAACAGTGTAATTCTTCATAACCATAGTACAGTTTTCAACCTACGACGCACAGGGTTGGCGGATTTATACAAAGTACTGTATGTTGTCCAGTGTCCATTAGGACAAAGGGGTTGGTACTCGTACTATATTCTGTTTATTTATGACTTCTCCAGTTTTAGACATGTGTTTCGTAGAAATATAAGGTCTAAGTTTTGAGAAGTTATAGGTACAAGAATAAAGTAGAGAACCAGGTGTCGTAAGTATCGGGATTCTTCAAGGTGATCGAAGATGTAGATACTTGTGTTTGGTATTCAGTTGATAATAATGGTTTTGAGAAACTTGTTTCTCTTTCAGGTTACTCATAATTGGATGAACTCCTAAGTTGAGTAATACTGATTAGCATCTCTCCATTTAGTTGGCATGCACTGGAGATAGCTGCATGATTTGAATCTGGTTTCAATTAAATAAGTGCCTATGTTTCTATATGATATATAGAATGGTTCATATCTTAATGATGTTAAGGTACGGGGAGTTGTCCGGCTTATGCTTAAAACCAGACTCTGGATAACTCAAGGCACGTTTCTGTAATGGCTGTTTGTGGGTTGACCCGGGCTTTTGACGAGGGTTGACTTTCTACCATCTGGAAGATCAATAGTGAGATTGTTCTTGACTCGCCACAGTTTTAGTAAAATGGATATTTTTTCAGAAAACAGTAGTAGGAGTATGGTAGAACTGGATGTGATTCCAGAACCACAGACGATTACTGAAAATTTAATAGGACCTAAAAATTCAATCAGGTTTGACATTCCATTAGCCATTCCGCAGATATGGTGGGTAACCTCAGACACCCGAGAGGTACTCCGGTAGCCTCAAAGACGGTGACAGCGAGGTTCTTGTTTACCCAGACTTGACACTACTGTTGTTCCAGGCTATGACACCCGACAGGAGGATAAGTATAGCGTTGTTCTAAAGTTTACTTTAGAAGTGCACGTATATATTATTTTGCCAGAAAGTTGTTGTGGTCAGTAGGAGCAGCGGAAACATAGTGGACAAGTAGCTTATGTCTATTTATAGATTAGAGCGGATATAGAGGAGATAGATTATCTATTTTTGATGTGACAGTCATGGGCTTTGACTTCATCAGAATAAGGGATGGATCTGTTAAGAAGGTAGTAGGGTGTGATGTCCTGGTATTTGGATGGCATGCACTTTGTAGGAAATGAGATTCCTATCCTACGATCGGTTATACTGTGGTTGTCACACAGTAGTTTCTCCACACAGGATATGGATATAATATCAGACATTCTGTTTACTAAATCTATGGTTTTAGATCTATATTTGGGTAGTTTTCCAATCTGGGTACTTGGACGGTGTTCTAAAGACATTTAGAATAGATAACTCTTGACATGATGGTGTACCTGCAGGTGATGGAGTCACCTTCTCTAAAGGTGTCTTACAGACTAAAGGGGAGAGGGATGTGCATAATTAACATATCACTTGCTTAGGCAATTGAGTTGATCATGAGATGTTAAGTACCACACCAGATGTTGTTTTTGCACTAGATGCAATAGGTTGATATTGATCCAATCCTGGAGAAACGTTGGAAAGCAGTTTTATAACATAGGTGGATGTTCTAGGGATTTGATAACGGCAGCCTCTTTTGGGAGACGGTTATCATTCCAGGCTTCCAAGGTGACATGGATGACAGAGTGACTGTCAGAGTTATAGTTTTCCCTCTTATGAGGGGCAGTAGTTTGGACAGGTGGTCTAATCGGATACTGAGGGAGGTATGGTGCAGGATACCGATTAGGTTCAGTTGTCGATACAGTCTAAGAAATTTGGATTTGGAGTTCATTTATAAACTAGGTCTTATCAGATATCCAGACATATTCTAAGACAGGTATTACTCAATTCGGGAGATGGCTTTCTCCGCGAACTTGAGATTAAGAGAGACATAGAAAGAAACATCAGGGCGGATCCACTCACTGAGGTTGTTTCTCGAACACAATAGTTTTACAAACGAGCTTTGTAAAACTGATTAGTAGAGGAGTTGGATGTTCGGTATCACACGGGCTGTGAGTATACGACATCGCAATAATTAGCCTTAAGTGCAAGTGGGAGATTGTTGGATATAGTGCCCTCAAAGTCAATTATTGGATCGCAGGTACGTGATTGCAATGATTGAGAGATGACCTATACCGATAGGACAGTCTTACTCGAGATGATAGTATGTTATCTGGTTTATCTTTATCATCGTGTGCTGCTTTAGGTGATATTACAGATCACTATTACATGTTGATAGAGCCCTTAGGATTCTAGCTTGACTACCAGCAGTATGATGGCGATCATATATGTCACGCCTCGCTTCCCAGAGTGCGCTAAGATCGGCACGTGACAGAGCCAACCATGCTACCTGTGGCTAGGAAACATCCCTCCACAGTCACATTACGGATGTCTATAGATATCAAGAACAGGAAAATAAAAGAAACTATTTAGTACATGTCTATGAGCCAGAAATAATGAGTCAAGAAATAATATGCGGAAGCAATAATTTCAAGTAACAATAACAATCTGGAAAGTACGTCCCAAAATACGGGCTCACATCAGGAATGAAAATGCGAAATAAAACTAAACTAACTAGCCGCTAACATGATCTTCACTGCTCGTCTTGTTAGTCAGAATACTCCTGAACGGCCTGTGACAGAGATAGAGGATCTGGGCAATGCAAAACCCAGACGTCAGTAGGTCATAATATCAACAATAATATAATCAGTGGGTAACAGGATATGCAGGCATGAATTATAAATCGTAACATGAATGTAATAAGTAAGCAGGGATATCGAACAGTGAAGTGCAACAGTATAGGTGAAGTGCAGCGATAAAACTAAACTGTGTTACTGGGTTAACTACTCTCAAGTCTGTGAAATCAATTTAATGAATCATCGATGTAACTCAATAGTATCCCGTGCATGCCCGGGACCACGGTCCAGATTCTCGGGCTGAAACCGAGACATGCCGCTAGGCACTAAACAGGAAACATGTACAGATGAATGATGTCAGCAGCAGCATCCCAGGGCTGGCCTAACCCCTAAAACTGATCAGTATAAGTATCGAACTGTCGAGTTACAAGTCAGGTTTCATCATTGATTTCTCCATACCCCCAAGTTATGTGTTCAAGTCAGGTATTGATAAATCCGAAGCTAATGCCAATACAGGATCAAGCAGGAACATGTTTGTCTATACAGACAACAGGATATGTCAATCGGGACAACATGTCAGGATTGTCGGCATTAGAAACAGGATCAGGTAACATATCAAGTAGTCAGGTCATGGCAGGTAGTGTACATGTATCAAGTCATGTCAAGTAGTAGTGTATCAGGTCACGTCAAGTAGTGCACAGGTATCAAGCGGGTGCTCATAATCAAACTGTAGCAAGTATTGAATCAGGGTGAAAGTACGAATGTACAATAAAAGCATGAATGCATAAATATCGATCAAGGGTTACATCATGACTAAGTAGGGTGCACAATATCAAGCATGGGGTACAAATGTATTAATAATATGAGTTAATGTAATATGGGGTGCAACTAGTTATGCAGAATTAATGGTATAGATACACAAATAAACATGGATGCATAAATAACTATCAGGGGTTACAACTATAGCTTCATGACTATGTAGGATGCACATTATCAAGCATGGGGGGTTACGACAACAATAACATAAAATAATATGATCTGTAGATGCAGCTATATATATAATAAATGATATGGATGCATACGGGTATCCGGAAATAGTAAAACATTAATATGGATGTATAATGTGATAAACGGTTAACATTTTAGTCACATGGATGCATAATAATATACCTGGCATGTAGCAAGATGAATTAGCATGCGACTAGATATGTAAATAGTGATATGGATGCACACGGGCGTCGTATAACAGTAAAATGGTAAAATGGTAATGTGGGATGCATAACTAAACAATATGTAATGTTATAATTCAAATGGGTGCAATATATTGTAGTATAGCATGTAGCAAGATAAACTTGCCTCGATCGAATCACACGAAGGATACGCACGGCACGTCCGACGTCGGTAAATCGTCGCAACGCACACGCGGCACGCGGGACGGGTCCAGGCAAGGCAAGAGGGTGATCACGCAGGCAAGGTACGTTCACTGGATCGTCGGATCGGCAGCGTCGACGCAACTCCGGCGATCGCCGGAAAAAGTGAAATCAAGAAAAGAAAGAAGAAGAGAAAAGAAGAAGAAGAAGGAAGAAGAAGAAGAAGAAAGGAGGAGAGGGGCTGCACTGGGGTCTTTGGTATGGCTCTGGGTCAGGGACAGAGGAGACGAGGAGGAGTCGACAGGGGTTTTTCGGCGATAGGCAGTGAGGTGTTAGGGTTCTTGATGTCGGGGATCAAAGGTTGCAGGGGAATGCTTGGGATCTGGAGTAGTATAGAGGAGAGAAGGGAGATGGGGTAATAAGAGGTGGTGACGGCGAGGGACGAGCGCCGGCGGCGAGGCAGAGGCGAGGATGGGTGCAGGGAACGCAAGCGAAGGTAGAGGTGGAGAAGAAGAGAGGAGAGGGATGAGGGATGCAGACGAGGTAGAGAAGACGAGTGGAGGCCGACGAAATGGTCGGCGGTGGTAGCGACGGCGAGGGATCACCGGCGAGGAGGGTGAGAGGTGATGAGTCATGGGTTCTATGAGGGGTTTGGCTTGGGGTTGCGATGGGTTGTAGGGAAGAAGGAGGTTGACGATGGGATGATGGAGGCGAGGTCGTGGAGAGGAAGTCGACGGTGAGAGTAGATGGAGAGGCGAAGGTTCGGGCGTGGGTTTTCGTGATGAAGAAGCGAGAGAAGGAAAGAGGGTGAGGGAGAAAGAGAGGGATGTGGGGTTCTGGGTAAAGTAAAAAATATTAAATATTTATATATTAAAGAGAGAGGCAGGGGTTGTTAGAGAGAATAAGATTTTAACAAATATATATATAATGCAGAGAGAGAGTTGTGAGTTTAGGATTTTAGAATACCTTTTTTTTCTTTTTTTTTTTGTTAAAGGTATATATATAAACGTAAATATAACCATAAGCAGTAAATATTTTGATGAATATAATATTAGATATATTTGAGTTTTCTGATTAATACAAAAGTAGTCCAAAATATGCCCGGGTTGGGTCTAAAAATCCAGTTTGAAAATACAGTTAATATACGTGTCAACCAAAACTAAAATAGAATATCCGAGTAACGAAAATGCATACCCCCAAGAACGGATGCACGTACGTGCGCGTAGCCATCCAAACAAGTCTGTTTCACTGAACGGGGCGAGAACAAGATGCGCGGATGCTACCACAGGGTCAGGGGTATCATGCAGGCCATGCAATGTATTTTAAAATATTTTATGTGACTTTAAATGTTATATTTAAAAATGCAGATGCCAGATAAATACCAATATGCAGTATGTAAATATGGAAGTGCACGAGTCCACGTAACAAGTCAGGATAAATCATAAAGATGAATCAAGACAGGTTTCAAGCACGCGGGTCGGGTCGGATACAATACAAATTTCAAATACACTATTCGCACCCAAAACACAGTAAATCAGGAAAATACCATAAATAAAGAAATACTTGAAACAGAACTGGTATAAATGAACCAGGGTGTTACAATATACGTGAGAGTTGGGTAGTCTATAAGACCATCCTTAAAGAGGTCCCTAGCCGTGGGAGTTTTGAGACAGGGCATCGATACTCCGGAGTAGACTAGTGTATACAGTCGAGACCCCGACAAGGGGCGGTAGCCGGTCTCACAAGATATTGGTGTCAGTTGGTTCACCTAAGATATATACAGGTGCCCATTGGGTTATGAGTGCACCGGACAGGACTCGCCGAGAACCTACTAGTTGGTATTATACCTGTCGTCAGATAGCAGTTCCCTGATGACATGTGTACAGGTTAGTTTATCGACCTGAGATCGTCATTTGTCTCGTGTGAGTTCCCACTGTGCTTTGATTATTATCCTACCACGGCTCAAAGGAGTCGTGCAAATAGGTTTTAGTTGGGTACAGTCCCAAACCACATGGAGGCAGTGAGCGGATCGGCAGGGGATTCGTCTCTCCCGGTATTGGGGGTGAGATCGTGCTGTGTCTGGAGAGCCATTACACAAAGTCCCTGGCCATGGCAAACGAAATTTACTGGTAGGTATTTCAGTAGTATCTCAAGGTGTTCTGGGCTACACTCTGACACGACTTATACAGCTATTGAGGGTCTGACGTTACCAGCCCTCTATGTCCGATATGCGATACTCATAGACGAATGGACCAGACTGTACGGATATTGTCACTAATAGGCTCTATAGGGGTTCAGGATGAGTTCACTCATTGGCCTCCCTTTTGCTCAATACCTGGACAGCCGTTACGCACAGCTAGTGCCACTGACGTGCTTGTGGTTAAACCCACTGCCAGCGTATTGACGAGTCTTTAGAGTCCCCCACAGATTATTTTCCAAGTTCGGGCGAAACGTTGTAGAGGCCGTATGGTTTTATGGCAGGGTTCGAACATGCACATGCACTTGTGCACGTGTCATAGTTCGGACAGATAATACTAGTGGGCTACGGTTTAAGCCGGATTCTAATATTATATTGTGTAAGAATATTTTCGTCTCTTTGCATTTCGTATTCGGTCGGAATACAAATGCGAGTATGTATATACAGTTGTGGGTTAATCCTGTAATTCGTTACATGATTACTTTTGAAGTTGCTAGTTTTTCTTCTCTCGATTAAACATTAGATTTAATATTTAATTATTGGTTATTGTGAGTGTATCTTTTTTTGGCCAATATTTCATTCATTCTTCATAGTGGTCGAATCTTCTAGTGATGAGTGGGCTTCAGTTGATTTGATGAGTCACTGGTGAGGTGGCTAAAGCTTTAACTGGGTTTGTTCTCTTGAAGATATTTTCATATGGATATTTGTATGGATATTTTATGATGTGGTCACTTTTTGAATACCTAATGATCATAACCCCCCACCCTATTTAAAAGTCCTGTGAACTTTTTCCTTTTCTGGAGATAGTGGCCGAGCACTATTCATGCTCCAATTTGGCCGGGCACACATGAGCGTGTGTGCGCTTGACTTTTCATGAGCAAAAATTCCTTAGCTCATTTTATCACAACTCCAAAAGGAAATTTTATTTACCTTCATCTAATTCATTAGGTGTCTTGAGACAAAATATTCTACACTCTCTCTACTTCGATTTTGGACATATCGGCTAGCAAACTTCATGTCCGAGTTGTCTTGGTATAGAGGCGGGAGCCCGTATAAAGATTCGTTGACGTGGTGCAACTTCGACGAGGAGATCGGAGATACCGCTAGGAGCGTGGGATGATGGTTAAAGACCGAAGGACACAGATCGATTGGTATAACCATTCTATCATTTTACAGTTTGCTAGTTTAGTGTTAATGGCACGGTCCGGGTTATAGTCTGCGTTAGCGCCAGTTGTAAAAGTTTTTGTTCCGCTTTTGGCGTCGGATTGACGGCCGGGACGCTACCGTAGACTTACATAACGGATCTAGATGCAAGCCTACCCATTTGCAGGTTCTCATCGGTCAACACCGTACCAACATATATATGTATGGATATGAATGAGGAAGAGAAAGAAGTGATTCTCAGGGAGACAATTGATTCAGAGAACCAATGGTTCAGGAAACCAGTTCAGGGAGTAATGGACGTCACCCACTTGAATGTGTGTGGGAGTATGTTAGTCATTACTGGTCCAATACCCGCCCATATGAGTGAGTACCCTATATATTCATATAAGAGGGCTAGAGTTTCATACGATATATGAGATATATGATAAAAAAAAATAGGGAGTTTTTCTAGAGAGAAAAGCATTAGAACACCGTCATCTCCTTCATTCTCTTCTGTTTTGGGTTGGATTGCGAGTTATCAAGTGAGGGATTCTCGCATTCTATCAAAATGTGGTTTTCCTTCGGCTGTTGCTTGGAGGCGATAAAGATCAGATTTTCTAAGTGACGTGGACGAAAAACGATCCAAACAATCGGACTAGATAGGTAGATACATATATTTCCACATGATTGCTTGTTATGTATCTACGTCACCTAAAGTGTACAACTACTTAAAATGGGGAATGGTGATTTAGATGGTCTGACATTTGGTGATGCTTCTGACACGAAATGGATCCAAATTCCTTCAGACATGATTATCCAAAAAGAATTAGGTTTAGAAGGTTTGATAAATGCTGTTTACCCTAACCTAAATGAAATGACAGCAACTCCAACTGAGTTTCAAAGAAGAGCAATACTAGCTACTAGAAATGATGAGGTTAATCAAATTAATGAAAAAGTTCTTGAATTGCTTGATACCGATGTCAAAACTTAGCTCAGTGCAGACTCTAAAATAGATATCACCCAATCGATAACTCAAGATGATCCTATATATACTTCAGAAGTTTTCAATTCAATGAAATGTTCTGGAGTTGCTAATCATACCCTGAAATTCCCGTTTATGCTTTTGGAAAATGTCAATCAAAGTTCTGGTATGTGCAATGAAACTAGAATAATTGTAAAACAATTAGGAAACAGAGTAATTGAAGCTCAGCCTATAATAAGTTCAGAAAATATTAAATCAATAGCAATTCCCGAATCATTATGACAAGCGATACAACCGACATGCCTTTCATTCTTAGACATCGACAATTTCCCGTTAGAGCTGTCTTTGCAATGACAATAAACAAAAATCAGGGGCAAACATTTGATCGGATTGGACTTTATGTTAAAACTCCAGTATCTCATTATATGTCGCTTTTTCACGAGCAAGAAATTCTTTGAAAATTCTAATTGGAGAACAAAGTGACGTTCCATCTGATTGTACAACTAACATAGTATACAAAGAGGTACTTCAATAAGTTATGCAACAAACAACATCGTCTTCACCAACCGACAATTAATTATCCGGACTTCTCCACAACATTCGCGATCAATATACAACTGTGGATCTCTGGTCATGATCCAATTCTATTTCCATACCAAAGGTAAATTGCAATTTTTTTCGATGAAATATACATCATTTCATTAAATTAATGAACTATAATATTCTACTTATTATTGTATTTCGTAATTCACACACTTCATATCCTTTTAACTTTTTGCCGGAACAAACTTCTTATTTCATGTATAACTTTACGAAGATATTCAGTTTCCAATATCTAACTCACCTATATATTTTATTGCTGCTAACATTATTTTATGTAAATATAGGTTCAAGGACGTACAAAAGGTTCGAAGCATCTGTGCTTGAAAATCTTGAAGTATGGTAAGAATCTTCTCAAAATAAAGAAATAAGAGTTTTTTTTGGTGTGGTGAGCTGTTGAAAGAGGAATGGATGTTGAAATGTAAGATGTGTTGTCTTGGTAATAGACGACTAATTTTGGTGAAGCCAATAAGGCATAGTATGTTTTCTTCATCGTTATATGCTTTGTAACTACACAATCTCCATTTCTCTATGTATCATATAAGTACATTTTCTATACTGTTTTTTGGGCACTGTTTCCTGTACTGTTGTATCATGCAAATATGTACTAGAAATAATAATGTTTGGGTTTGTATTACAATTATATGTTCTATGCAAATATATAGAGCTAATTGGAACGGATGATATCCTATTTGACTTGGTTTGTTAACACAAGATGCATACGGCATCCAAGCGAATGCGCAGGCTCCATTCTAATTCTTAGTATAAACTGTCACATGATTTACTTAGTTCTTGATAAATCCAGTGAAAACTGAAAACAGATGGCTGTAACAAGCATGCAATAACATCAAAAGGACCAATATCTCCCCAATATATGAGCATCAGGAAACAATTTTACATCCCTTCGCAAGGAAGTGCCCAGTGTCTCGCCTGTTACCTGATCTCAATTTTCCTTTTTTGTTTACATTTCATTATAAATTGAAGTAAGAAAACCAAATTAATGCGTTTGTCTTTAATATACATGATTTAGCGCAAAGAACCTCTCACACAACTAAAGGAAATAAACAGAAATTATATAATGATACAGCCTTGCATGAGGATCAAAAACACAAATTTTCTCTGCTCTCATTCTTGAATATACTTCATGCTTCTCTGCTGCTTCTCTCTGCACTTCAGAATGGATTCCGAGGGTTCCGATATAGATGTTCCTATGTCAATCGAACTCCTGCTAATGATCATAAATTCACATTTACCTCCAGATATTTAAAATTACATTAATTGCACTAGTTTATTTAGTATCGCGCTTGTACCCCCTCAAGTGAGAATAACCCTATGTCCATCAACTAAAACCCTAAAAAAATACAATCAATTCTACTCTAGCCAACATAAGCAAGTTCTGAAATTCTTTTTAGTCGATGAGCAGGCCGGTTTTTGCGCTAACACATTACTTGAGGAGGGCATAAGTGCTGTAGGAGGTTTTGTGCAATTAACCTGTAAAATAAAATCGAAGGAGAGATAAATGTTGGGGAAATACTGGTTTATGGAGCTCAATTTCACTTGTCTGGAGTCAAAGGTAAGGTTTGCGATCGAACTCTATCGATTATCTTTTGCCGTCCACTTAAGTCTTCTTCATACCCAACCACCTTAAGTCATAGAAGCGTGTTAGTTCCAAAAGGTGTGGCCAATACCATAATATGAATCCAAAACAGGAAAAGGAAAATTAACATGCCTGAGATTCTGTTTGTGTTTCGCTGAAAAAATCAAAACTGCCTACTTTTCCTGCAGGGCCTGCAGGCTGAGGACCGTGATCATGTTTCTCGGTCCTTTTGAATGAAAACAAAGTCAGATCGGATCAGTTATCGATAGAGACATGCACTAGAGTTAGTTATTTAGTTAATATCGACACATTTTACAAAGTATGAAGGGTCACTGGTGTCAAAAAAACAGAAAGAAAAAAATAACCTGTATGTAAGCGAAAAGAAAGGTTAACCCAGGGAATCTATTTAAAAAATGGAAAATTATACACGGTAAGTGTATATTTACATTTAACAGTTACTGACTCTGTGTCTTGAAACTATATTATCATGTTTTACTTCACAGCTAAAACGGAGCATGGCTGGAAATTTTGCATCGGTGATATTACAGTGTGAGGTGAGTTCTATAGGCAAATAAGCAAATTACTTGTCATTAGCAGATGAGGAATATTACACTCAATAAAAACAATGTCATAGCATAGTAGGCAAAGTTTTATTTGGGAAAAAATTCAAGAGGAAAGTTGGTGAATAATAATGTGAATGTGACGGTGACAACATATTACAGGCAATAGAAATAGACGAACCATTGAGGCGGATTTAGTCATTTACGCAACACCAAAACTGATAGGTGCTTAGCCTTCAAAATCAAAACTTTGAAGCATGCCAATGGTTAGAAGTTTGCTTTTTGTGAAGCCATCAACTTAAATATGTATGATGGAGATGATTCATTTACTAGTAGAATTATATAGTGTGCCCCCTTTTCGAGAGGAATTCATTTCTGTTCCTGAGAAAGTGACTGTAATTGACAAGACGCAAGATATACTTACATGTTCCCAATTCAAATAGTACAGTAGCAAAGGCGTCGGAACAGATTTCATGGGTGGGAGAGTAATTACTATCTAAACAGTGTAGTTAAAATTGAAATTAAAACATGAAACCAGTCTTGTGGAGTTCAACTGACCTATTTAACCAATGCCTCGAAATCCCATAAGCTGAATGAGGGCTTGCATGATTTTGACCAAGGATGGATGAGTGGTCAGATGAAAATATCTATAGCTTGTGTTAAAGAACCACATATACGAAAATCAGCATAATTAGACATTGCAGAGCTAATTGGATATCAAGGATACACTTTGACCGCCACAAGATACGCCAGGTAACTTCATGTCTTGAATCTTGGATGAAACCAATAGTTGAGTGAGACAGATCAATAATGAATGAAAAAGTAGAAAAAAAAATCAAATTTGTCAAACCAGTACCATGTTTGATTGAGCTAGCAAATCCTCTATGGCATCTGCAACATCAGGAACCACATCGGAACATCCATTAACGCCTTCTGGAAGCTTATTCTTTTTGGATGCATCACTGTCACTGTTCGTTTCTCGTAACCTTGGCCTTTTTCCATATGAACTTGAATTATCTAGATTTTACAGCACTTGACACTCAAAACCAATTTTGTAGTTCGCATTGGCCACAAATTCAGAAAACGATAATTTCTACTATCTTAATGCAAAATCATCCAGGAGTGTACTATTAGGGATTGTTGGTATGACACGTCGCCTTCAATAAGTTTTATTAATATATTCTTTTGCATATAAGTCCTTCAAGATTAATATTGTTGAATTAAAGAAGATGGTCATAAAGTGCCACCGTAGGGTTCAACCATAAGTGAGCTATCTTAAGGGCATATAAATAGTTACCGGTGTTCACTTTTGAGTTCTCCATTGGCACTTGAGATTGAGTTGGCAACTGTGATGGAACGTATCCAGAAACCATAAAGGCTGCTTGTGTTGGATATTGGCTTGCTGTGCATAACCCGGTTTCCTTGTCCTCAGCGGTGACTTGTCTAGGCCGAAACGGATCAGTAGGAACCATCTTATTCTGAAGCCAAGTGACAAACAGAATTAGACTGGAATGACCTGAATCAAAAGGCTTTTACAAATAAAAAGTTAAAGATAATCGCATAAAATATAAGTACCTGTGTGATACATTCGGTGATCCAGTCTCCAGTAACAGATTGAATCCCCCAGTTACAAGCGGCCTCATATTTTGAACCGTTGGTGAAGTTGCATATTAAATGCGTGGTGGATTTCTTAATCAACTTGAGGTTAAACTTAGCACCCAGGGTAACACACAAGTTCCTTAATAATATCCTGTCTTTGTCATCATATTGAGAGACACAAAACCGGAGGCATTCAAAGCCAGGTAATGGAGTATGACAACGCAACGGCGAGTAAAGGATGTGGCTTCTTATATCTTGCATGCGGCCCTCCTTCAATTCAAAGTCAAAGAATCATTAGCATTTAGCAATTAGTGAACCCCAAAAATTCAGCGTTGCAACTACAAGATGATTCTGAATGCATCTTACAAATTGTATATCAGTTAGCAAGTTATTAATGTTAAATCATATGATCATCCTGAGTACTAAGGATGAGGGTGAGATGTGCAGGCTCTTGGACATTAAATCCAAAAGATTATCTGAAGATGGCTGGGTACAGGTCAGAATGCAATACTGACATTAGGAAAGCACCAACCATGGACATTAGTAACACTGTATGTTGTCCATTTCATAAACCTTCCTAATTGGAATGTTTGCACGCAAGACATGAGAAGAGATGGATAAAATGAAGCTAAAGACATTTGATGTCATAATTGCATATAAATTACAAGTAAGGCAAGAGTAAAGATGAGGAAAAATTATAACTAAAGACATTTGGTATTCTAATTGTATATAAAACTAAATCTACTTTAGAAGACTACAATGCAAAACAAACGGCTATTTTCATATAGCACAATAATAATCAGCATAAAAGAACAAAGAAAGAATAGGCAAGGCGGGCGCGGGAGGGGGGGCTGTAAATCAAAGCCAAATTACTTTTTCTACTTACATCTAAAGAAGAGCGTATCCAATGAGTTGAAACATTAGTAGACTGGGATATATCAGCTGCGAATTGATGCAGACCATGACGCCCAACAATGAAATCTGCATTCATTTTCCTTTGATCATCCACCAGAACCCCTCCCCCTTCCTCAATCCATCTAACAACCTCAGCTTGCTAATAAGAAAGAAAGTAAATAAACTCCGGTTAGCATATTATTTAGAAGACAAGAAAATGAGGGAGAAAGCTCAGTTAAAGATTTGAGTTTAAACTAAAGGTCAATTGTAGCACCAAAACTCCAAAGTTTTGACAAGGATTGATGGGCATATTTTATATTATAACACACTCCCACGGGTCGATTAACGTCTTTATGGGCTGAGACGTGGGTTTTAAAAAATTCATATCTATCTTTACCATGTATTTAAGAAAACAATCTAGAGATAATTTATTACTGCATTTAGTTATATGTCAAATTGTTTATAGTTATTTTTCTTAATATAAAAAATGTTAATCAATATAAAAAAGGTCAGATATTTTGATCACGGACAACAAAGCTGTGTTGCCCAATTCTGACTTCAAAAATGACCACCAGAAACCCCCGCTAAAACAAAGTTTATCCCCACCCAAAAATAAGGAGACCACCAAAAATGCATGGTACACAAAGAAAGGGGCTTAAACCATACTCAAATCAAATTCAGAGGGAGGTTATCTCAAAAATCAGAGCCAGAACATATGGTAAAAGTAAAACAAGTTGAGAATGTATTGTAAATGAATAGCCATGGATAATTAAATTTACTAAGTTAGAGAAGGAGTAAAGAGTTGAAGCTAAAAAAAGACCTGTTCCATGGGGAATGAACTAGAAAAGCAGAATGACTTTCTCTTGAATACGTTTGATGATCCGATACCATGGACATCATCAGTGCAGGAATTTGTTTTCAGTCTGATGATATTTTTGCTCTCACTTTTTATTGCATGTAATTGAATTGAATCAGATCTAGTTGCTACTTCCGCATTGCTACTATGGATTAGCCTAGTTCCAAAATTTTCAGCAACTTCTCTACTCTCTGCTGCAGACAATTTATCATCAGATGCTGGAACTTTTGGCATGCAAGAAACAGAGGTGGAGCACTTCCCATTCTTGACACCAGAAACACTGAAAGATGGCTCTATATAAGGCAAGTACAAATCTAAATCAGGAAGATTAACAAAGTAATATCATGGTAAAAATATCAGCATTTAAAAGGGTTCCGTAGCTTTAAAATGATAAATAAGCAAATAACTACAATGTAAAATACTGCAATATTACAAGATGAAGGATTTAGAGAGGTCGCTAAAAAGAGGCATACACACCATTTGAAACCAGTAGTTCTGAAGCAATATGCCTTGGGGATACAGAAAGTTCTCTCTTTGTGCGGTCACATTCTTCCAACCAGGAAGATTTTACAAGATGAATGACACCCCAGGCAGCCAAGCGCCTAACTTCCCTTTTTTCACTAGTAAAGATGAAAAATGCCTCAGTTATATCTATATTTTTGCTCCTACGAGATTTATATAAATTTGATGAAGCATATCTGTTGATTATTCACTAGAAAAATAGCATAAAACCAGACAAAATGTGGTAGCAAAACATACTCCTCTGAAGGGGTGCCTAAAATAATGTGCGTCAACTTTTCACTTAACAGCATATGCCTAGTGCCACCGCCTCTACGTATCATATTGACAAGTTTAGCATGTTCCTTTTCCTCGAAACCTACTAAAAAGATTCTGCAATTTGATAAATAAAGATCATTATCTTCAGCTTCAGAATCTTCCGCAACACGACAATCATCGGTTGTTTCATCTTCCGTTTGCTCAGTAGGTCCATTGATGTCCTCATTGTTGATCACTCGAGCGTCTGAAAAGGAAGAAGCTATGTTCTGCGACAGCGTAGAGTCAAGGTATTCAACCACTGGTCTTGAGGCAGACTGTGAAGAAATATTGCTTGGTTCTTGATAACATTGTTCTTTCTGCAAACTTTTCATACCACATGATTTAGGGTTTTTATCAACAGGGTATGATCCTTCATCTAGACAACCTAAAAAAGGGTAGAAATATGGTGTGGTCAAGTCATATATCTGAACAACCAAATAACAGCAAATTAATGGTATTCAGAAGTAAATACTTTCAACACGCCATGCATAAAAACTCACTGTACACAAAAAAGAAAAGTGAGAAACTCCAACAGTAGCGCGCGCGCACACACGATGCATGCATGCATGCATGGTGGTACACACAAGATAAAAGGAAAAGAAAAGAGAGACCGCAGGCATACCTCTTTTAGTAATAGACTGATCAACCCATTTGCGGGTAACAATATGAATATGTCCCCATCTTTGTGCAACCACATACTTGTCGCCAACCGGACCGTATGAAATGTTAAGGATAAAAACCATGTTTTAGTTGCTACCAGAGGAGTTGTGAAATGAGAAAAATAAAAAACCACAAACATATGATAAAATGAGTAGCTACAAGCCTACAATCACAGCAATTTCACCATACAAAGCATCTTATATAATTACTAACAGCTAGATCCTGATATGAACAAATAAATAATAGAAATACATCTTTTAATGGGCATAAAAGAGTCTACCCAGCAATTCCAACGCAGAGAGAGAGAGAGAGAGAGAGAGAGAGAGAGAGAGAGAGAGGAGCCCTTACCAACCAACCAAGTCACTGTAGAATAGAGCGCCTTCACTCAATGGATCAGTATGGAACTATAGGTATACTAAATAATGAATAATTCAATAAAACAAGTATTTTGAGCAACATCAATTCATCAAATAGCCTCCGTGAAAATGTTCTTACTCCCACATGGCTCTTAATGTTTCGTTCTTACCTTGTGGGGCTAAACCAAAGGGATTGATTCCTCGTCTAATGATATTATGTTGAATACAAATTAGTTTTGGCTTAAGAACAACAAATTTATTGAAAGGATTATTAACTTATCCAAAACACTGATTTAGTGCAGCAACACAGAGCTTCATCTAAATTGATTGAACCTACACAAGTTGCTGGACTTAATAATCGTGGCAGTAAAACACCCCTGAAAGTTACACTCACGGTCTGAATTGGCGCCTTCAAAGTGTATGATAAGAAATATCAATTACTTCAATAAAACTCTCATGCAAGCTACACTCGCATTCTGAATTGGTACCTTCAAATTGATAATAAAAAAGTTTAAAGACTAACATGAGAAAAGGCAGCTGTTAAAGAGGACATGAAATTATAGGGCATGCATTGCAGTTTAGCGTGATAAAAGGATATGTCTGAAACTAAATGAGTGCACTTCTTGGTAAGATCAGCAGAATAACGGCCACCATTATCTACGATCAGTTTTTCTATCTCCTTTCGCTCATCTGTGCAAAACAACACATTATCGCCGTTATATAAAATGGTTACAGCTAACTTACGTAGAACCGACACCTAGACGATAGAAGTTTCCAATATCAACCTAATATGGAATTAGGAGACAGGAAAAAAGAAAATAAATTAAAATCCCATGCCTTTTCAAGTTAATGCACTGCATTGCAAGTACCGAAGTTATCATTGGCAGTAGCTACTGTTCCTAGCAGTGATTCCTAATAGGGAACTGCTGTTCGAAAAAAGTTTCCATTCCCCAATATAAAGGAAGATGTATCATTCAATACCTGGAGCAATTCTAGTGACACAAATTGCCAAGCCAGTAAAAGGCAGAATTCTGAAAGGCTCCTGAGGCACAACACGATGCTCGGTCCAACATTGATATAACCAGCTCAGGTTGACGATAGGTTTCTTGAGAACATTTAAGGCATACTGCAGCAAATCCATAATAAATCTACGTTAATCAACTAAGAGATAATGTCACATCATAATTTATCAAGCAAGAATGAAGATACAAAATGCAGAAACATATATCAGGTATAACCAACCAGTAAAGAACAAATTTGTGTAAAAGCATGCACTATCAAGCATAATTATATCAGAAACCTACCAGAAAACCCCACATAGCAAATGCCCAATGATAGCATGTGCAAGTGCGCGTCAGACGGTTAGCAAAATATAATACTATACACCTTCAGACATGAAAAAAAAACTCTGACAAGTCAATTTCTGCTGATGAATGTTGTAATATAGGATGTCAATAAAGGCCAGGCCACTCTACTAATATAGAAATGTTCCAGTATAGGCCTGTAGTGAGCCCTGGCTTTCAATATCAAAGTACCTATTAGGCTATTACATAGAGAATGCTGAATAGAGTAATAGACCTTATGCGCATGTGAACATGTTCTAGTTTATTGAATTTGTGTTCAGACGAGGAATTTCAATTAATATTTGTATTCCAAACAGATATATTTTATATCCATATTAGCAAAATGAGAATTAACTGAATTTCAGTCAGGATATTTGCTTTGGGTTTACATCCTGGCTGCAAGGCTATAGTGATAGAAAGTCAGCTGATAAACATATACATATACATATACGGCCTTCTCATTTAATGTTTTTGTAGATATTTAGTTGACACCAAGCCTACCGGATTGGCAATGTCACCAGGAAACGGGGGTTTAGAGAAATTGTGATGAACTGACTAAATGACCTTATTCTCCTTAATCACCAGCTAATCTAAGAGTTCCCCACACGCGTGCGCGCATGCACATGTACACACATACATATACATATGTGTACATGTATGTATTTATATGTAATTATATATGTATATCTATATATGTATCTACACACACATTCTTACAAGTATGTATATGTGCATGTTGTGTATAGATATACGTATATAGATACACAGACACATAGGAGAAGGCTAGTTTACTCCCATGGCCCTATGGATAATTACACAATTTACCCATCATGTATGGATAAAGGAGGGGTGCTTTTTGTCATTTATAAGGAGATAGAATGTAGAGAATCTTTATAATTAAATGGGGAATTGATTAATACAAGAAGAGAAAAAATCTCATAGAATCTTTACAAGAATTTTATGCTTTCCCTCTCCTTGTAAATAACAAATGGTACCCTTTTTTATTCATACATGATGGGCAAATTGTGTAATTATCCACGGAGCATAACTAAGCCAGTTATGCCATGAGAGTAAATTAGCCTTTCGCTATATAGAGAGATAGGGGGCTAGGATTCTATCGATAGGATTTGGAAACAAATCCTACCACTTTTTTTACCTTTGGACTTGCATTGGGATGTGTGCAATCAATCATGAAGAGAACCATTCATGCTTTTAAATAATCATATGATTAATAACACAAAACCCAATGCAAATCCAAAGGCAAAGTAAATAGCAGGATTTGTTTTTTAAAATCCAATCGATAGGATCCAAGTCCCCTCCTCTCTCTCTCTCTCTCTCTCTCTCTCTATATATATATATATATATATATATATATATATATATATATAGCTGATCAATTGAGACGGGTGCTCATCATATAAAATGAGGCCAACTTTTCAAACACACAAACACTCGTGTTTACACCGATCCACCTCATCATGATCTATATGTTTTAGATTTATTATGTATCATTCAGTGAATTTGGATACCTTTAGCACATCCATTAGGTGGAGTACAAAATTAACGGTTTTTCGGTATATGAAAAAGACGATCACTAGATGGATATAACAAAGGTCTCCAAATCTCATGAAATTTGATACATGGGCTATCTAAAACATCTAGATCAAGATGACCGGTTTGGATCGGTGGAAATACAGGGGTTGTGTGTTTGAAAAGTTGCCTCATTTTATAAAATGAGCACCGACCTCAATTGATTATATATATATGAGAATAATGGAGGGAAGATACCATAGAAGAGAATTTCTTTCTATGGCGTCGAAAAAATACACTCTTCAAGATTTTTTTCGCCGATCGACATTCTTCATCTTCATCTTTATCATCCAAGATGTAGATACACCAAATTTTATATGATTTTATCACTTTTTCACCGTTGATTTCGCCTGTGCAAAATTAACGGTTTACCAACAATAGAACTTTTTACATTGTTAATTCAACGGTGAAAAATGGTAGAATCACATAAAATTTAGTGTATCCACATCTTAGATAATAAAGATGAAGATGAATGCCGATCGTCGAAAAAAAATTGGTGGGTGTAGATTTTTTAGGCCACCTAAAGAAAAGGGCTCCTAGGGCCTCTTTTCTTCATTACTCTCTCTCTCTCTCTCTATATATATATATAGATATGGTCAAGTGGGCCCTAAGATGACTCTTTAAGATGCAATCTAAGGAAGCGCCCATTTTGCATTTCATGAATGTCTTTAGCTCATAAATGCATGTGCCTTCATTAATTACATTGACGTTAATTTATAAGGTAAGGCCCCTCATGGAGTGCCACGTGGACGACTCCTTAGAGTTCACCCTAAGGTGTCGCCTTTGGAACATTTTCCCCATATATGTATATTCACACACACACGTGAATATATAGAGTATGACTATGCTCCTATCGGTAAGATTTGAAAACAATTCCTATCCATTTCTTAACCATTGGATTTACTTTGAGATGCGTGGTATCAATGATGTGATTAATGAGAGATTTTTTTCATAATTTCTAGCACGCATCCCAAAACAAATCCAATGGTTAAAAAACGAGTAAGATTTTTTTTTCAAATCCTTCCGATAGGAGCATAGTCATATTCTGAATATATATATATATATATATATATATATATGGGTGTAACTTGGCATGTATGGTTGATGTCATATCACTTTAGCACAGCTTAAAAGATGGTTGATATGAAGTCGCCAGCTGGTTATAAAAAACTCTGTAAAATCGTTCACGGAGCATTGCTTCACGGCCTACCCCATTTTGATGGGGAAAGCTTAGATGAACATCAGATTACTATAGTTACTATAAGGCTGAACATAACTTGTATTTCATTATTGGAAATAATTCAATAAGTAACAAATATGAATCCAACGATATTTTAGCATCCATTTAGTCACTTGATCATCAATAGCAAGGGAACCCCACATTATAAGTCAACAAGAATAATGATCTAACCTGATAATGATCAGTGTGACATTGTCAACTAAATAACAACACATGCAACCATAATTCTGTATAGTGATCAACATACTTTATATTTGGCAGCCAAAACATCCTTTACAATTACAAAGTTGACATCCAGGGATGCCTTTGTTTGAAGTACCCCACCCATAGCCGTCACTAGCTGTCCAATTACAGCCTGTAGGAGCAAACGATAACATAACTGTTATTAAAAACCATGCCAATCATCTTCATAGATAGCACAAAGGTTTCAGGTACAAAATAACATCTTCTTAGGCAATTGGTAACGTGATGAAAAGAATTGAGTCCATTTAGGAAATCATACTAGCATGTTTTAAACTTTCACATGCCGGATGTAAATATCATGAGTCCAAGACATAGAGTACAGAAGAAACTACGTGTTACGCACCATCATTTGGACACAGAAAAGGTTTTTGGAAAACAGAAAAGCTTGCCCAAGAGTTTCCAATTAGTTGTCAACCTATCTACTGTCTTATTTCCTCTATATGAATCATTTACTTCATATGTTAAGAAAAAAATGGACCTTTCATTTATGTATGCAAATTACATTGAGCCAGTGTGTGAAAGGGGTTGACGCTCTGAAAGTAAAAAAGGTAAGAAAAAAGTTGACTTCTTCCAAATATTTAAAAGGTGATAATCACATGATTCACATCTGAAAATCAATACCCTACATTTCTGGCAGGTTTTCTGGTTGAAAAAACATGTGGATGTTAGAAAATTTAAAGCAATAGATCCACATGTATGTCATGATCTTTAGGCTTCCAAAGAACATATCCTACATTCTTTCAGTTCAAATCTTTTTCCACTTTTGTACATCCATAAAATGATTCATTAACCATTTCAGCACTCATAATTTCAAAAGCTTATATACAGCACAAGTTTATAAATTCAACTTTCTGAATGACACAGTATGTCACACGCGTCTTATTAAGTCTGAGTTAAACAGTGCTTTTAGTTCCCCCACCTCACACTCA
Source organism: Agapanthus africanus (assembly GCA_030015575.1). Lineage (NCBI taxonomy): Eukaryota > Viridiplantae > Streptophyta > Magnoliopsida > Asparagales > Amaryllidaceae > Agapanthus > Agapanthus africanus. Next base: position 194,344,648 of record JASDDO010000024.1, on the reverse strand, counting down.
ACCAAAATAAAAAAAGTACGCCGGAAAAAAAAGACACTCCCCATGTTGGGAAGCTTCCCAAGAAAAGAGGCACTGCATGAAAGGTAAATTATGACATAATTACGTACGCGGTTGTATTTGTGGGAAAAAGCTATGACATAAATGTTGACTTTGATCCTGCAGTTGTCAATGATATGAACATATGCATCCTACATAGATCGCATTTTATGAACAAAGTTAGCAACATAACATTTATGTCATAAGGCGGTCATAGATAGCATTTTACAGAAAAAACTATGTAATCATAAGGCGGTCATGTTTAGGCATATAACATCATTGCACGGAGGTTACAGAGAGAAATTTTATTTCATGGTGCCAAATGTGTTCTTGTGACATTTGCAAATTAAAATAGACAATTATGAAAGTCTAAAAGTAGAAACTCCAAGTCCCCTGATAGAAAGGACTAAAATAAAACAAATAAAAACATTGCAAATGCAATCACCTTCTTGTCCCTTTCAAATCCAGAAGCAAGCACTTTAACGCCATCCATTGCAAGGCAACAGGTGTAGCCTTGCTTAGGCAAAACCCTATGTTCCTTGGCACATGAAAGAATGCATTGAGGTCCTGTAAAGCATTTGAGCGACAAAGTAAAGTGTAGCCTTCTGAATCAAGTTTGGGGCAGGTAATAGGTTAGCCAGCTGTGCTAGTGTATATTGATGGCCAACCTTACCATTCACAAAGTGAAATGGTAATCATACAAATAAATAATATATTTACAGTTTGAGTTTTGATTGCTAAGTAGATTTGTTCGTGTGCACTAAATTAACTTAAATGCGACAGCAAAAAGCCTGTGATTCGTGGAATCCTTTTCCTTTTTTAGAAGGCTCGGGTTATAACATGGTAGAAATATAAGACAATTTTATTAAATTAATCCCCTGTTTCCCACACTGTTTCCATTCATTTTATAACTTTATTGTTTATGAGATGATAAAAGGGCCAATCACGCACGTTTCTTTTCTCTCTCTAGCCCTTCTTTCAGCTTAAGGGGTGTATCAGAGGGTTGCTCCTAATTTACATAAGCCTAACTGCATGACCACTGACACATCTTTTTTACCAGCAAACTGCCCTTCTAGGATTTATATCAAGCACCACTCCTGTAGATATAATAACTTGTCAAAACGGAACACGCAAAAAAATGGAGAAAAATGTGTAAAATAGTGGTAATTGTGGAATACAGCAACTGAGAGAGATGTATAATTATACGTATGAACGTAAAATCAATTGATTTGAACCTCGAGTTATATGCTATTATAAATTTAACCCCTTGATGATGCTCACAAGTGGTATCTTCTCAGATTACGACACGTGGCGGATGACGCGTCCCGAAGGCTACGGAGGTGGAATAAATGAGATGTATTAGGAGCGTTCCTCGAAACCTCATCTCCGAGGACGTATCCGATCTTTCGGAGACCTCCCTGTGTACTTTCCACATTTACCTAGCAAACAGCCAACAGCTCGCCTCCGAGCAGTCCAGCGAGCTTTCTCGGTCTCCTTGCTCGTCTCCGAGCCATCTTACAGACCGAGCTTCCTCGGTCTCCCTGCTCGTCTCCGAGCCATCTGACAGGCCGGGCTTCCTCGGCTTCCCTGCTCGTCTCCGAGCCTCCTGACAGGCCGAGGTTTCTCGGCTTTTCCGATCAACCGAGAGCACGGAACCCAAACGCCCCCGCAACGGCTCAGCGTATCTCGCCAGAACGAGATATCCGCCTCCCCACGTTCCGCGTCCCACACTAGCACGTCCCCCCATTAATGGACGTATCCCGCCATTAATGCAAGAATAACGCAGGACGTAACTGACGGCGATGATTTCGCGCCTGCTCGCTCCACACTCCACACGACCACTATATAAATCCCTCTCTCAGACGACTCAGGTAACTCGAACTGAACCCAATAGGTCGCTACGCTGCTCTTATTTTCCGGCACTAATTTGATAATCGGAGGGTCCTACAGTGGTCTCCCACCCTGGGACTTCCCTTGCAGGTAGCTCGGCCTCAGCAACTTCTAACAACCCATTAAGATCCACATGCTCAACAACCCCCAAAACAAATCTCAGCCGCTAAAAACCACTCGCTACCAGATCGATAGGGGGCAACATCTGAGGGAGATCACAGTTTTCATCAGTTGGCGCCGTCTGTAGGAATTTTTCAAAAGCTTCTCCACCTTTCAGTTGTTCTTCCGCTCTCGACTCGATGGCGAGCAACAACCGCGACGATCCAAATATGAGCCGACACCCCCCCCACACACACACAACGGAAGCAGGTGCGGCTCTTCTCCCCCTCCTAACGTCATCAACGTCTTATCCACTAGGATCGACAGGCTCACATAGATGGTGGATGCACTCGTCCGCGTTCAAACAGCGAACCCTACCCTCCAGAACACGGTTCCCCCTCTTCGGGATAACGACGTCCGCAGAACGACCGATGGCCATGCTCAGGCCCTTTCTCACTCACGCTCATCTCAGCGTCACCGAGCGCCGGCGTGCCGACTCCGGCTACCATGGCCCTCATGCGGCGAATGATTCCATGATCCGCTTGGCGCCGGACAGCTCCACACCCCGATCTCAGGGAAGACTAGGCCGTCGCTCCGATACCTGCCGCACGCTCTCGCCCCCTGAGGAGGTGTCGACCAGTTTGCCTGCTTTCAGGCATGACCGACGTCCCCACTCCCGCCAAGGCCACACGAACGACGAACGTCGGGGCTACTCGAGAAATGCTTCGTCCGAGAATTTAAGAAATTTGATAGAGCGGAATCGAAGCCGCACCATCGTGCAGACCCAGAGCGGAGGTAGCCACCACTCCGACTGTGCAGAATTCTCGGGGTACCACCACCGATTTGAAGCCCTCGAGAAGAATATCGAAGGCATATGACTGGATGGCCATGCATCCGGCGAAGGGGCTAGGTATTCCGCCGATTCACTAACAAAACCCTTTACAGAAAAACTGTTGGCCGAGCACATCTCGTCCAAGAACAAGCCGCCAAAAGTGGCCATCTTCGACGGTAAGTCCGACCGGAAGGACCACTTGGACGCATTTACGACGGGCATGAACTTCCAAGATAACTCGGACACGGCTCAATGCCGAGCTTTTCCCACCACCCTGATCCGGGCTGGCCGGGACTGGTTCCGAGAGCTTACGCCACGCTCTATCTTGACTTTCGACGAGCTGACTACCCAATTCCTCGATCACTTCGTCGGGAACCGACGACAGAAAAGAACGGTCGACTACCTGTTCACTATCAAGAGAGGAAATAAATAATCCTTCAAAGGGTATATCACCCGCTTCTATAATGCCCTCGTGGAGGTTCCCAAGTACCGTGATGAAACAGTTATCACCGCGCTAAGGTCGGGTCTTAGGCACAAAGAGTGGCTCCGCTCTTTTGCATTAGCGCAACCTAAGACCATACCCGAAGTGAAAGCCTGGACCGAACGAGAAATCCAACTCGAGTCGGAGGTGAACTCAAACCTGTCCCGAGCAGACCAGGCGCACAGAAAGAAAAAGGGCAGGGAGGAGAAAAAGAAAGTCGATCGTCCGAAACCTTACTTCCCGAGATTTCAGGAGTTCACTCCTCTAAACATTTCCCAGACCGAATTGCTGGAGGAAGCTAAGCGTGAGAGGTTCTTTAAGCTCCCGTCAGTCATCCAAAAAGAAGGCAAGCGTCTCCGCGACCCATACTGCGCCTTCCACAGGTCGCACGGTCACCAGACTGAGAACTGCAAACAACTCCGTGACTACATCGATGAGTTGATCCGCTCTGGCCATCTGGAGAAATACCTGCAGGACAAACGACAGGCGCAGTGGGAGCAAAAGGACCAAACCCATCCCGAGAAATTAACGATCGGCCAAATCATGGTCATTACCTCGGATCCAGCTCGGGAAAGTGGGGGGAACCACCACATTCTCCCGGTCGAGGGTGTAAGCAATATACCACACAAGAGGCGTAGGAGGGATGGACCGATCATCTTCACCGATGAAGACCTCCACGGCATATCACTTCCTCACAATGACCCTCTCGTGATAACGGCTAGAGTCCACCGTGACGAGGTCCGGAGAATATTGGTCGACTCAAAGAGCTCGGCAGATATCCTGTTCCATAACTGTTTCCAGCGTATGGGGCTAGGACTATCAAACCTTCGACCTACATCACATATCCTTTCTGGGTTCACCAACCATTACGTCCCGGCCGAAGGATCGGTCACTTTCCTCCTCAACATTGGGGAAGCGGGCAATACGCGAACCATACCAGTGGACTTCCTTATCGCTAAGATCTCTTCATCCTATAGCATTCTCCTGGGACGTCCTACCTTGAACACTCTCCGGACCCAGATCTCGACTTATCACCTTGCGATCAAATTCCCTTTGGATCAAGGAGATAGGCCGGGCCTATGGAGACCAGCAAACCGCTAAGATTTGCCTCGCCTCGACGTCCACTGCCGGAGAGCAGGACGACGATTTTGAGGACGCGCATGATTTACAGGGGTCCTTAGATACACGCGACCAAAGAGAAATTCAAAATGCCTCGGTGGAAGCGTTGACGGAAGTCCCTCTCGAAGGAGTCGATGGCCGCACCGTCTAGATCGATTCTCTCTTGACCGGGGACCACCGCGAAGAATTGATCCGTTTCCTCCAGGAAAACTCAGACGTATTCGCTTGGACGCTTACGAACATGCCCGGGATCGACCCCAAAGTGATCTCCCACAAGCTCGGGGTCGACCCGCAAGCCCGACCCGTCCGACAAAAAAAAAAGAAGCTTTACGCCGATTAAACAAAAGGCGATAGAAAACGAGGTACATCGATTGCTCGCAACCAACTTCATCAGAAACCTGGACTAATCAGATTGGCTGGCGAATGTGGTCATGGTCAAAAAGGCAAACGGGAAATGGCGCATGTGCGTCGATTTCACGGACTTGAGCAAAGCTTGTCCCAAAGACAACTATCCACTGCCTCAGATAGATCAGCTAGTGGACAGTTCGGCTGGCCACGAATTATTGAGCTTCATGGACGCTTTCTTCGGTTACAATCAGACCCGGATGAACCGGCCGACGAAGAGCTTACCGCCTTCACTACGGATCGGGGGTATACTGCTAAAAGTGATGCCCTTCGGACTTAAGAACGCAGAGGCCACGTATCAACGGCTGGTCAACAAGCTGTTCAAACCACATATTGGGAGAAATATGGAAGTCTGCGTCGACGACATGCTCGTAAAATCCGTCTCCTCAGCCGGGCACACTAAAGACCTCGGCAAGACATTCGACGTCCTGCGCAAGTACAAAATGAAGCCGAATTCAGCTAAGTGTGCATTCGGAGTCGCCAGTGGGAAGTTCCTCAGGTTCATGGTTACCTATCAAGGAATCGAAGCAAACCCAAAAAAGTTCAACGCCATCCTCAACATGGCAACGCCCAAGAGCAATCTCGACATCATGCGCCTCACGGGAAGGGTGGCTGCCCTGAGTCACTTTATGTCCAGATCCGGAGAGAAGTGCCTCCCGTTCTTCAAGGCCCTAAGAAAAATTCCTAAGTTCGAACGGTCTGAGAAATGCCAGAACGCTTTCGAGCAACTCAAAGCGCACTTAGCGACTCTTCCGCTACTCACCTGATCGGTCGAGGGAGACGAGCTATTATTATATCTAGCCGTCTCCGACCAGGCTGCAGGCTCGGTGCTTGTTTGAGAATTTGAAGGCATACAGAGGTCGGTCTACTACATGAGCTATGTCTTCAAGGATGCGGAAACAAGATACCCGGCCATAGAAAAGATAGTCCTGGCACTTGTCGTCGCCTCCAGAAAACTTCGACATTATTTCCAAGCACACACAATCCTCATCCTCACCGAGCGACCTTTAGGGTCTATTCTCGCCTCCCCGGAGTCGTCAGGTCGTCTGGAGAAATAAAAATGGGAATTGTCCCAATTCGATATCAAGTACCACCCCTGACAAGCCATCGAAGCACGGGTATTAGCAGATTTCATTGTCGAATGTACTATTCTCGCTAAAGAAGGAACGGCAGCGTAAGGCCCCGAACCACATCCCTCGGTCGAAGAGGTACCCGACCCCATCCCGGACTGGGTGCTCTACGTGGACAGATCCTCTACCGAAGAAGGGAGCGGGGCTGGCCTGATCATCTGCGGCCCGGACGAAGCAGAAATGGAATACTCTTTAAAGCTCGGGTTCAGAGCGTCGAGCAATACCGCAGAATACGAGCGTTTGTTGGCAGGGCTGCGAATCGCCTCCGGGGTAAGACTAAAGACCATCAGAGTTCGCAACGACTCCGCACTGGTCGTCGGCCAAGTAACCAGGCGTTTCGAAGCCCGGGAGCCACTCATGATAAAATACCTGTCCGAAGTCAAAAGGCTTCGAAAAAATTTCGACAAAGTCCAAGTGGAGCAGATTCCCAGGAACTTGAACACCCAAGCCGATGCCTTGAGCAAGCTCGCTTCTTCCTATTCGGCCAACCATAGGAGAAATATTCTCTTTGAAATCTTACCACGGCCCAGCATAGAAGACAGAGAGGTAACACTCCGGATCTACACAACTCAGGAAGAAGACCGAGATTAGAGAAAGCCCCTCGTAGAGTTCCTAAAGGGCGGTGTTCTTCCCGAAGACCGAGGAGAAGCTCGTCGGCTTAGGGCCAAAGCACGACATTTCGTCTGGAGCAACGGAAATCTATACAAGAAATCATACACTCAGCCTCTGCTCCGGTGCATCGACCCCCACGAAGGTTGACTACGTTCTGCGAGAGATACATGAAGGGGTCGGCGGAGCACATCAAGGGGCCCAAACCCTGGTCCAAAAGACACTACTGTAAGGGTACTATTGGCCGAGATTGCACCAGGATGCCGGCAAGCTGGTCAGAAGATGCAAGAATTACCAACTCTTCGGCAATATACCTTGTCTCCCCGCCACTGAGCTAACTCCACTCAGTTCCCCTTGGCTGTTTGCACAATAAGGGATAGATATGGTGGGCTAACTCCCCACCGGCACGGGCGGGCACAAATACATCCTCGTCGCTATGGACTATTTCACGAAATGGATAGAAGCCGTACCCATCAGGAAACCGGACGCCACCTCTACGATAAAGATCCAGCAGAACAACATAATTTCTCGATTTGGGATCCCGAGATGCATAGTTACCTACCATGGGACCAACTGCGAAAATGATAAAGTCAAGGAGTTTTGCAGCGATTACCACGTATTGATGAAGTTTGCCGCAGTCGCACATCCTCAATGCAACGGGCAGGCCGAGGTGTCATCCGTCGTCTCAGAGCCCGATTGGAAGGAAGGCAGGACGGCTGGGTCGAAGAACTGCCACGAGTGCTATGGGCATTGCGAATATCAAAGAAAACACCCACGGGAGAAACCCCATTCAGCCTCTGCTACGGCACCGAGACGATGGTCCCCGCGGAGATCGGACTGCCCAGTTATAGGATCGAACACTTCGACGATGAAGCTAACACCTCGGCGCTCCGAAGCAACTTGGACGTTCTACTGGAAAAGCGGGATCGAGTGCAAATCAGGGCAGCCGCCTATCAGCAGGAAACTGGCCGTTGCTACAATGCCCGAGTTAAATATCGAGCCTTCAATACGGGAGATCTGGTCTTACGAAGAAACGAGTTGGTGGACCAAGGGAGACTACATAAGTTCTCCCCGAAGTAGGACAGACCATTCCTCGTAACAGAGGTTTTGCCCGGTGGAGCATACCGCCTGCAGGACGCCGGGGGACGTAATTTTCTTCGGCCTTATAACGCCGAGAAACTTAAATTGTATAAATAAACATATACCCTCTTTAAAAATAATGTAATTTCTATTAGCATTGAATTAAGTCTCCTAAGCTAGGTCTTCTCCAGAATAGACCTCTTTTGTTCCTTTTCTCGGTTCCGAGACTCTTTAAGTTTTTTGATTTTTTAAGAAAGAGTTTAAAATGTACTGAAAGGGTAAAAAGAGACAATGCACCTCAACAAAATAGAAATCTATTTATTAAGAGGTATTATGAGCTCCCCAGCCTTACAACAATTATAACAAAGGAGGGCGAGGATTAAGGAAACATTGTCGATGGTACACCGAAGAAAGCTCCTCCAACCGAGCCGAAGCAGGCTCAACCCACTCCCTCCGACGGTACTCTCGGACCCTAGAAGCCACGGCCCCCTGAGATCCCCGTCCACCGAGCAAGATGTGACGACCAACTTTTGCTAGAAACTCTCAAGAAGGAGGTCCACCAAGCGATCCCGCCTACTCTTTGAGATCAGACTAAATCCGTGGACAGTGTGCATTTTGTCAAACACCTTGTCCATTAACTGCGGAGACAGTGTGTTGTACAGACCCGAAAAAGTCCTCCATATCGCATAAATTAGCACATGAAGGAAAGAAGATCGCCAGGGAAGCAGGCGCCTACAATGGCCCTCTAGACGGCCTATTACCGCCTCGTACGTTTCATCGGAACGATTAAGGTTGTAAAAGTATACATCATCACGAGAAACGGTCTTCCTGATGGTACACACGAGGCCGGTCATCTTCAGAGGATGCAAGACTAGGAAGAAACCAACATGCCTTCGGTATTTATAACCTCAACAAGAATTTTCCAACAGCCGAGATTTACCCGCACAAACGACGCGAATCACAGAATATCGCACTTTCCCGATAGGGAACGGCCACATGTCACACATGACGGTCACCCTTCTCCTACTTTACAGGTCAAGGGAGGTTGAACGATGCCCCAAGAAGATACTAGAGAGTTAACAAAGCCCTCATCACGAGGTCGCCGAGCAAATTCCTGCTTGGCCCATCCACAACGGGTAGCTTCCTGCCCAACAAACGCTGTGGATCTAAAGCCCTCATCACGAGACGGCCGGGCAGTTCCTTCTCGGCCCATCCGCACCGGATGGCTTCCTGCCCGACAAACGCTGTGGATCTAAGCCCTCATCATGAGGCCGTCGTGCAGCTTCCTGGTCGGCCCATCCGCAGCGAGTAGCTTCCTGCCCAACAAACGTCGTAGATCAAAAGCCCTCTTCACGAGGCGGTCGGGTAGCTTCCTGCTTGGCTCATCCACAAAAGGGTAGATTCCTGTCCTACAAAAAAGTGGATCTAAAGCTCACACCATGAGGCCGCCGTGCAGCTTCCTGCTCGGCCCATTCACAGCGGGTAGCTTCCTGCCCAACAAACGTTGTGGATCAAAAACCCTCCTCACGAGACAGCCGAGTAGCTTCCTGCTCGGCTCATCTGCAAAAGGATAGATTCCTGTCCTACAAAGAAGTTGATCTAAATCCCCATCATGAGGCCGCCGAGCATATCCGTGCTCGACCCATCCGCAGCGGGTAGCTTCCTGCCTAACAAACGCTATGGATCAAAAACCCTCATCACGAAACCGCCGAGCAGATTCCTGCTCGGCCCCATCCGCAGCGAATAGCTTCCTGCCCAACAAACGCTGTGGATCAAAAGCCCTCATCACGAGACGGCCGGTAGCTTCCTGCTCAGCTCATCCACAGAGGGTAGCTTCCTGCCCAAACAAACACCGTGGATCCAAAGCCCTCACCACGAGGCGGCCGAGTAGAATCGAGTGGCGCCGACCTTCCTACACTTGGCTATCAATCGATTCATACTCGATGCGCGATCGCCACCTCGACTCCGGAGAAAGGGAGGATACCGACCTCCTACACTTGACAATCAATCGATTCATACTCGATACATGATCGCCACCTCAACTCCGGGGAAAAGGAGGATACCGACCTTCCTACACTTGGCCATCGATCGATTCATACTCGATGTGCGATCACCACCTCGACTCCGAGGAAAGGAGGATACCGACCTTCCTACACTTGGATATCGTTCGACTCATACTCAATGAACGATCATCACCCAGAAAGGGTGGACACCGGCCTTACGCTAACAAGACAAAGAGACTTACGAGCTAAAAATACTTGCAGAATAAAGATTCAAATAATGAAAAGTATACGAGCTAAAATACTTGCAGATTGATCAGATATCTGAGCAAAGAAAAAGTACACTTTACTCATGATTAAAATTATGTACAAAGGTATTGTAGGCTCCTCAGCCTTACAAAAATGCCGCTTACAAAAATCTAAAACAAAAATAGATACAAGAAAATCGCGTAGGGGATAGCTTAGACCGCCCGCTCGGCCGTGATCTCTGTTAGTTGTATGTATGCCCTAGAGGCAAGTATTGTACAGATGATGTATATTATATTGGATGCTTGGACATATATAGAGATGCCTTTCTTGCTCGATATGATAATATGCTATCTGGTTGCTTCTTTATCTTAACATGTACACTTGTCTCTTTAAACTGTCTTATAGTTACATGTTGGTAAGCCCATAGGATGTGTACTTGACTACCTGGACTATGATGCAGATCATACTAGTGGGGACATGGTAGTCCATAAGTACATCCTTCAAGGTCCCTAGTCGTGGATGTATCGAGACGGGGGGCATCGATATACCAGTGTAGACTAGCGTATACGCCTCTCGACCCATGAGATGGGCGATGGATGATCCCATATCCATTGGTGTTTGACATCAGAGATGGTATACGGGTGCTCAGTGGAGACTGGGTACACTGGACGGACTCGCCGAGAACTCCCAGATGGTATTATACCTCACGTCAGATGGCAGTTCTCAGGTGACACTTGTGCAGGGTTAGTCTGTAGACCCGAGATCGTCATAGAGTCTTGTGTGATTCCCACTGTGCTTGATCTCCACCTTACCACGTCCATGAGGGCGTGCAAAACGGTGGGTTTTTGGGTACAGTCCGAGTCACATGGAGGCAATGAGCGATAGGAGGGGTTTCGTCTCTCCCGGTATTGGGGGTTGATGTTGCGCTGTGCTCGATTGGCCGTAACTAGGAAAGTCCCTGGCCAGGGCTGATCAGAGATTTGCTGGTAAGTGTTACCAGTAGTTTCTCGACCCGTTATGAGCCTCACATCAGCACGACTTATCGGTTATTGGGGTCTGACGTTTACCACCCCTAGACTTGATATGCGACATATCAGACGAACAGACCGGACTGTACGGTAAGTGTTACTGGTTGGATTCACAGGAGTGTGAGCGGGCTAGCTCGTCGATCTTCTGATCGCTCAATACCCGGATGGCCGTTACGTTTAGCAGACCGCCTGCGGCTTGTGGTGCTTGATATGATCATCATCTGCTACCGGCGTATTGACGAGTCTTTAGAGTCCTACACAGAGGTTTCCTGGCTCAAGCGAAACGAAATAGGGGCGCATATGAGATATGTGCGGGACCGAGAATGATGCGTGTATGTGATACCGTATTTCATTCTCGCGATGAATGTTTCGATTGGTTATATGCGATATAACCTAGTTATCGAATCGAAGATTGATTCGATAAGTCGATACATTGGATACTAGTCGGTTATGTGAGACATGACCCGGATCATTGAATCAAGTGTTGATTTAATGATTTAATGTATAATTATATATTTGATATATTACTTTGCATTAACTAGTATTGGTTCACTTTAAAAGGATTTTCTCACTTGTTGTTCATAGGGTTGTATATGTGATATACTTTTGTGCACTACATTGTGTCATGTTTGATGATGCATGTAAATTGGCTTTGTGTTAAGACTTATACCATGGTTATGATAATGGTTAGGGTTTTTGATTTATTCACTTATTTATTTATCCATTTCTTTTGACAAATAAATAAAAGAAAACAAAATGGTTTCATTTCATCATGAAGCTTGTTGAAGCTTCATGAAGGTTTGACCATGTGACCATTTTGTCTTCATACTTAACCCTAACCATTCCAAATAACTATGGTCTAATCTCTACACATAACCATGGTTAGAAGATGATAAGTATTCATTTTATTTTTCTATTTTAAACTTACTTATCATATTCTATCATATGCTTTCTTCTTCACCATCTTCATCTTCAAGATAAGAGAGCTTGCCTCATCAATGGCATCTTGAGTAAACAAGTGAGAAAATCCAATTCTAAAGTGAACACACCTCCTATTTCTTCATCCTCTACTTCTTGCCAAGTTGTTTTGGGTGTTTTCTTCACAAGTTTCACGACTTGGTGAAGTTGGAGCTCGATCTAGTGTAGCCTCGACGTAGATCATCTTCGGCATCGTAGCCGACGACTGTTCCGCTCATTTCTCCGATGAAGCCAATGCGAGAGTCCAAGATTCGTGATGGACAGCGAGGGGACAACTACGTGGAGCTAAGGAAGTGGATAACCGGATCTACAAAGGTTGTAGCATCTCACTTTTAGTTAAGATGTTAACTAGTTTCCTTTTTCGCCTAAAATTCTAGTTAACGATCCGTATTAGAGTTTCTCGGCACTCATAAAATTAGAAATTGGCATGGTTGATGCCTTGTGAGACTTCATTAGTGTGCCTAGGAACCCTACAGTGGTATCAGAGCCTAGCTAGAGCCTTAGGCGAAATGTAGACGACGTTTGAAACCCGATCGAACCCGAAACCCTACTTTTTCCATGCTCTCTGGACTTTTTCAAAAACTGGGATTTTTCCAGATTAAAATTGCTAAAAAATTCAGCAGGGAAATCTATGAATTACGGTGCAAAAATTAATTAATGAAGTGTCTACAGTGCGGCGGAACCGCGGCAGAAGCCTTGCTTCTGCGGCGGTTCCGCGGCAAATTTATTGAATTATCATATAATCTTTGCACAGTAACTGATTTCTTCAGGTGTGGATTTTCTGGGAATTTTTAAAATTTATTCAAGAGTTGAATTTTCTGGGGTGTATTGGGAGTTCGGAGATTCGATCGGATCATCAGACTTTGTCTATGTGTTTTTCCGGATATTTAGAATATGTTAAAAAGTTCGGCCGGACATAAATACCCACTTTTTCCCTGTCGGGAAATTCCAGGTGTTGGATCTTTCCATGGTTTAAAGACGTTCTAAGTAGTGCAAGTAACGCGATGGTCCCTCTAGAAGACAACAAACCTTAACTAGATTATGTGACCGTCTTGAACTGCCTTTTGAACCTTCGGGTTTGGGCAGTACGGCGTGCCACATGTGAGGCGTTGGCTTGACCCTTCTACGGCTGGACCGTTGGTACTGAGGTACGAAGTGAATGTTTTTAAACCTATTTCAAGTGTTGAGCTGTTTCGGGGAAAACTTGGGTGTTTGAATGTTCGATCGAAAAGTTTAATATTTTTTATTTATCTGGAATGTGATACAATAATTGGAATTCACAAGTAGTTATTAGATAACTGAATGAATGTTATAAATCTAGCGGTTTAGTCTCACTTGATCGGTTGCCACGGAATTTTGATGTGATCAAAAGTCCGTCGCAATCACGTAGCGTACGCGGATACTCGCCGGGTAAACTTAATAGACAGCCTCACTCCATAGCCCCGACCAAGTGACTGTAGGAGAACCCCATCGCCGAAAGCATCCGTTCGGGTGCTCGCGGGTAGCGGTGTTACGCCTTGGTGCACTTCGTCGACGGTATCTGGGGTGCGACCGTCTACTAAAGTTTGCGACGAGTATTCGATCAGGATGTTGGGAATCTTGTTGAATTACCCGACTTGATATTGAAAGGTGTTTTCGATAATGAGACTAAAATGCGGGGTTATAATTTTTAGGCATGCGATGTCTAAGGAATTCATTTGATTAGGCATGCGATGTCTAAAGAGATTGCGGATTCCAACTGTTGTAGTTTTTACACTTTCTTTTCTGTGACCGTAAGTGTAATATGTGATATCGCCGGTTTCGTTGCTATATGTCAACGACAATTGGGATACGCATGTTTACTTACGTTGATGACATGTGATGTTATGTCTTGCTGGATATGTTATATTGGATCGTCGTGTTTGAATAGCCGGGTTTTTTATGTGAGATGAGTTGTTTTTCATTTTCATTCATGTAAAAACTTGTATGTATATTCTTTTATTGGGGCACTCCAGGTTGCGGAAGTTGTCACCTTTTGTATATTATTTACTTTTCCGCATTAGGATAGACCATGGAGGGGAGCACAAGTAACCGGGTTCTGGGGTCCAATGGGAGACCAACTCGAGAGTCGAGTCCGGGTCTCCTAACCCTAGAATTGGTAGGGTTGCTTGCCGCTCTTGTAGGGGTCTAGGGGTGTGGGATTGGCTATTCATCACGACCGTGGAATCCGTGTTTTATACTGGCTCGTATTGAAAACACGGACATCCTAGTATATCCAATATTTCATATGTTTCTTCTGCTGCGATATCTGTGATGTGATCACGTGATGTTCTGTGATAGATACTTTATATAGTATATGATTATATAGTATTATTAGACGTTACTTATGTTTTGCACCCGCACTAGCCCTGCCCTACTCTGTCGTTAGTTACCTAATCTAACGGTGCACGAGAGGACATCGAGGCGAATGCGGATGGCATAAGTGTACGTCGTATTTATCTGTGATGTTTAGGTACTTAAATGATGGGACTTCATTAATATGATTAATGAAAGATAAGAAACCTAAGATGTTGTAGAATCAAATTTTAAACAAAACAGGTAGCTACAGTTCTTGCTTTGCATAGCGGTATATATGATATATACCCAGCACCTTATTCGATGAGGAAAGGACCGAGATCCCTTCACCGGGAGTGACTCCTTTAGCAATAACTGGCAGATGCTACACACTCGGTTTGTCTTTTGATTGCTTCTATAGTTTCTGCTTTGCACAGTGATATATATGATATATCCGCACCTCATTCGACGAGGAAAGGACCGACGATCCCTTCACCGGAGTGACTCCTTTAGCAAAACTGGAAAAGCCTCAAAAACACTCCATTTCAAAACTTCATTTGATTCTACAACGATATCAAGTTCATTACGCAATAGGTTTTCAGAAAACCTGTCGTAGCCCTCCGTCATTTCAGATAAGTAGTAGTTAGTATTCGTGCTACGTTTGTTGGCCTGCGTCAAGGCGTAGTGTGCGGTAGCTAACTAGTATTTATCTGCTTATGCATATGATGCAGATTGGATTAGGGTAGTCGTACGACTTTGTGGCCTGCGTCAAGGGTCGTGCGGGTGGGTTTAATTCAATCAGGAATTGGACGGGGTTGATTGATAGCGCACTGTGATTGGTTGGCCTGCGTCAAGGTCATAGGACGCTAGGGCAAAATATTATCGGGATTTCAAGTGTTGAAATTTGCAATGAGATTGCATACCTTCTATGGTTAGTTGGATCCCGATACCCACTGCGAGTAAGAGTTACTCTGGGAGAGTTTTACACATTCAATTAGCGATCAGTAGGTGTCTAGAAAGGTGTTACGAGGTTAGCCTCTGGGAAAACGAGATTTTCATTAATTAGGTCCGTACGAAAGCACAGGGGACCTCCCTCAAAGTACCGACACTGGCCTGGCTGAAGATCGACGAAGTGTAGGTGTAATTAATCCGTCTAGTCTTTCCTTTTAGGGTTTGAAGGAAGATTTGATAAAACCAGTAGGAGCCATCCTGATAGATAAGATAATAACCAATCTGATCTTGCGACGAGCATACGCTAAAGTGCTTTCTTCTCTCTCTCTCCAGGTAGCGACCATGTCATGCCCTAATAAGATAATAATATGGATGTATTGACCGAACCCGCATGTTATACTGTGCTGGGGAACGTTGGTTCCCGTTCTTTCTTATAAGAGTTATAGAATGAAACAGGACATAAGGGAATACCAGGATTCTCATGCCACCCGAATGAAGAAAGTACATGATGATGCATTTTCTTCGGTGTTCGTTACAGAGAACTGTTTCTCCATTTGCTCCACGTCTGGGTATTAGATACCGGGTCAGGATCCCATATATGTAATCAGTTACATGGGCTCAGGAAAGGTAGAGACTTGGAGAAGGTGATAAAGACATTAAGTTGGAAATGGTGCAATTGTTGCAGCTAAGACTGTCGGGGAATATCACCTTGCATTACCAACTGGTAATACATTGGTTTTGAACGAATGCTATTACATGTCGAACCTGATATGCAACATTATATCGGTTTCTTATTGAGTAAAGAGGGATATAATTTTGTATTGCAGGACAATGTTATGAACATTTTCCGTAACCAAAAGTTGGTTGGATCAGGCACGTTGTGCAATGGCATTTATGTTCTAATCAATCAACAGTTCTGAGCATAACATACACACACCAAGAGGAAGAGTTCAGAATTGAACGAATCCTTCTTGTGGCATTGTAGACTTGGTCACATCAATGCGACACGACTGGCTAAGTTGCATAAGATGGATATTTAAATCCGTTTGAATTTTCATCTTATGACACTTGCCAGTCATGTCTCAAAGGCAAGATGACCAAAACTCCGTTTACGGGATACGGAGAAAGAGTTACTGAACTCTTGGGACTGATACATAGTGATGTATGCGGTCATATGTCTACACATGCCAGGAATGGTTCTTCGTACTTCATTACATTCACTGACGATCTCTCTAGATTCGGATATGTGTTCCTGATGAAACACAAATCAGAAGCTTTTGAGAAATTTAGAAAATATAAACAAGAAGTCGAAAACCAAACTGGAAAAAGTATTAAAATCATTCGATCTGATCGAGGAGGTGAATACTTGAGCAATGAATTCCTGGACTTCCTAAAAGAGAATGGGATTCTCTCTCCGCTGACTCCTCCATATACACCACAGCACAACGGTGTATCAGAACGGAGGAACCGCACCCTATTAGATATGGTGCGCTCTATGATGAGCACAGCTGAGTTACCTATTTCCTTCTGGGGATATGCACTGGAAACAGCTGCAGACCTATTGAATATGGTTCCCACCAAATCCGTGCCAACCACTCCATATGAGATATGGAAAGGAAAGAGACCATGTCTTAATTATGTTAAGATATGGGGTTGTCCGGCATATGTAAAAACGCAAAATTCGGACAAACTCGAGGCAAGGTCCATTCTGTGTAAGTTTATTGGATATCCCAAACATTCGCGAGGGTATATCTTCTACCACACCGAGGAACAAAAGGTGTTTGTTTCTCGACATGCCACCTTTTTAGAAAAGGAATTTCTTGAAAAAGAGATTAGTGGCAAGGAGGTAGAACTGGAAGAGGTTCCAGCAATACAGACTACAACAGAAGATTTGGTTGAACCAGAGAATTCAGTAGCTCCCGATGAACCTCAGCCTCTCCGCCGATCTAGTAGGGTTCCTCGCCCACCTGAGAGATACTACGGTTTTCTCATGGATGGTGGGAGCGAGGATTGCATCATGGAGGATGATGACCCAACTGGCTTCGAGCAGGCCATCACGAGTAGGGACTCAGTGAAATGGCTGGATGCAATGCGGTCCGAGATGGAATCCATGTACACCAACAAAGTGTGGACTTTGGAATTTGCTCCTGAAGGGGTAAAACCCATTGGGAGCAAGTGGATCTTCAAGAAGAAACTTGGTGTAGATGGGAAAGTGGAGACTTTCAAAGCTAGACTTGTTGCAAAGGGTTTTCGTCAAAGACCAGGTGTGGACTATGACGAAACCTTTTCTCCAGTGGCTATGCTTAAATCCATCCGGATCATGCTTGCCATCGCTGCATATCATGATTACGAAATCTGGCAAATGGATGTTAAGACCGCCTTTCTAAATGGTGATTTAGAAGAGTGCGTGTACATGACTCAGCCAGAGGGCTTCGTAGACAGTGGGAGCAGCGGGAAGGTGTGCAAGCTGCTTAAATCCATTTATGGATTAAAGCAAGTATCGCGGAGTTGGAACATCTGCTTTGACGTCGTTATCAAAGAGTTTGATTTCGTCAAAAATCCAGATGAACCTTGTATCTACAAGAAGGTGGCAGAGAGTAAGGTTGTCTTCCTCATATTGTACGTGGACGACATACTCTTGATAGGAAATGATATTCCTATGCTGCAATCGGTCAAGCTCTTCTTATCACAAAGATTCTCAATGAAAGATCTTGGTGATGCCTCCTGCATATTGGGAATTAGGATCTATAGAGATAGGTCCAAACGGATTTTGGGATTGTCCCAATCCAGGTACATTGACACCATACTAAAGGGGTTTAGTATGGAAGAATCCAAGCGTGGGAATTTGCCCACGATTTCTGGAGTCACTCTCTCCAAAGAGATGTCTCCCAAGACTGATTTGGAGAGAGCTCGCATGCAAGGGATACCCTATGCTTCGGCTGTAGGCTCTATCATGTATGCGATGCTATGTACCAGACCCGATGTAGCATACTCACTAAGTGTAGTGAGCGGGTATCAAGATGATCCTGGAGAGAGTCACTGGACAGCTGTGAAGAGCATTCTCAAGTACTTGCGAAGGACTAAAGAGATGCTCTTGGTGTATGGTAACGAAGAACTCCAAGTGGAGTCCTTTACCGATTCGAGCTTCCAGAGTGATAAGGACGACTCTAAGTCGCAGTCGGGATTTGTCTTTACCCTTTACGGAGGGGCGGTTAGCTGGAAGAGTTCCAAGCAGGAAACCGTGGCAGACTCAACGATGGAGGCTGAATACATCGCTGCCAACGATACTGCTAAAGAGGCTGTCTGGATCAAGAAGTTCATTACTGAACTTGGAATGGTTCCATCCATTGAGCATCCAATACCTTTGTATTGCGATAACAATGGAGCGGTGGCTTTGGCCAAGGAACCTAGGTCCCATCAGCGATCCAGGCATATTCTGAGGTGGTATCACCTGATCCGGGAGATAGTTGGTCGCCGAGAGATCGAGGTCAGGAGGGTTGACACGAAGAACAACACGGCGGATCCACTCACGAAGGCCATTCCCCAGATACAGTTTGAGAGACTCTTCGGGATGCTCGGTATGCGATACTACATCAGCTGGCCCTAGTGCAAGTGGGAGATTGTTAGTTGTATGTATGCCCTAGAGGCCAGTATTGTACAGATGATGTATATTATATTGGATGCTTGGACATATATAGAGATGACTTTCTTGCTCGATATGATAGTATGCTATCTGGTTGCTCTTTATCTTAACATGTACACTTGTCTCTTTAAACTGTCTTATAGTTACATGTTGGTAAAGCCCTTAGGATGTGTACTTGACTACCTGGACTATGATGCAGATCATACTAGTGGGGACATGGTAGTCCATAGGTACATCCTTCAAGGTCCCTAGTCGTGGGTGTATCGAGACGGGGCATCGATATACCAGTGTAGACTAGCGTATACGCCTCTCGACCCATGAGATGGGAGATGATTGATCCCATATCCATTGGTGTTTGACATCAGAGATGGTATACGGGTGCTCAGTGGAGACTGGGTACACTGGACGGACTCGCCGAGAACTCCCAGATGGTATTATACCTCACGTCAGATGGCAGTTCTCAGGTGACACTTGTGCAGGTTAGTCTGTAGACCCGAGATCGTCATAGAGTCTTGTGTGATTCCCACTGTGCTTTGATCTCCACCTTACCACGTCCATGAGGGCGTGCAAAACGGTGGTTTTTGGGTACAGTTCCGAGTCACATGGAGGCAATGAGCGATAGGAGGGGTTTCGTCTCTCCCGGTATTGGGGGTTGATGTTGCGCTGTGCTCGATTGGCCGTAACAGGGAAGTCCCTGGCCAGGGCTGATCAGAGATTTGCTGGTAAGTGTTACCAGTAGTTTCTCGACCCGTTATGAGCCTCACATCAGCACGACTTATCGGTTATTGGGGTCTGACGTTTACCACCCCTAGACTTGATATGCGACATATCAGACGAACAGACCGGACTGTACGGTAAGTGTTACTGGTTGGATTCACAGGAGTGTGGCGGGCTAGCTCGTCGATCTTCTGATCGCTCAATACCCGGATGGCCGTTACGTTTAGCAGACCGCCTGCGGCTTGTGGGTGCTTGATATGATCATCATCTGCTACCGGCGTATTGACGAGTCTTTAGAGTCCTACACAGAGGTTTCCTGGCTCAAGCGAAACGAAATAGGGGCGCATATGAGATATGTGCGGGACCGAGAATGATGCGTGTATGTGATACCGTATTTCATTCTCGCGATGAATGTTTCGATTGGTTATATGCGATATAACCTAGTTATCGAATCGAAGATTGATTCGATAAGTCGATACATTGGATACTAGTCGGTTATGTGAGACATGACCGGATCATTGAATCAAGTGTTGATTTAATGATTTAATGTATAATTATATATTTGATATATTACTTTGCATTAACTAGTATTGGTTCACTTTAAAAGGATTTTCTCACTTGTTGTTCATAGGTTGTATATGTGATATACTTTTGTGCACTACATTGTGTCATGTTTGATGATGCATGTAAATTGGCTTTGTGTTAAGACTTATACCATGGTTATGATAATGGTTAGGATTTTGATTTATTCACTTATTTATTTATCCATTTCTTTTGACAAATAAATAAAAGAAAACAAAATGGTTTCATTTCATCATGAAGCTTGTTGAAGCTTCATGAAGGTTTGACCAATGTGACCATTTTGTCTTCATACTTAACCCTAACCATTCCAAATAACTATGGTCTAATCTCTACACATAACCATGGTTAGAAGATGATAAGTATTCATTTTATTTTTCTATTTTAAACTTACTTATCATATTCTATCATATGCTTTCTTCTTCACCATCTTCATCTTCAAGATAAGAGAGCTTGCCTCATCAATGGCATCTTGAGTAAACAAGTGAGAAATCCAATTCTAAAGTGAACACACCTCCTATTTCTTCATCCTCTACTTCTTGCCAAGTTGTTTTGGTGTTTTCTTCACAAGTTTCACGACTTGGTGAAGTTGGAGCTCGATTTAGTGTAGCCTCGACGTAGATCATCTTCGGCATCGTAGCCGACGACTGTTCCGCTCATTTCTCCGATGAAGCCGATGCGAGAGTCCAAGATTCGTGATGGACAGCGAGGGGACAACTACGTGGAGCTAAGAAAGTGGATAACCGGATCTACAAAGGTTGTAGCATCTCACTTTTAGTTAAGATGTTAACTAGTTTCCTTTTTCGCCTAAAATTCTAGTTAACGATCCGTATTAGAGTTTCTCGGCACTCATAAAATTAGAAATTGGCGTGGTTGATGTCTTGTGAGACTTCATTAGTGTGCCTAGGAACCCTACAATCTCTCCCTGCTCGACGCCACCATCAAGAGCCAAAACGGCGACCTCAGGGTCGGCGCTTGTTCATATCATAATTTTGCATTATTATATTCCTCATTCTTATTCATTTTACAAATAAACAGGTGTTTTTGATCCATGCCTGCTACATAGTTGCAGGTTACAGGTTCTCGGAACAAAACAGTGAAATTGATGAAATTACGATACAAAAATGAGACTACGACCGATAAATGGAAGAATCTTGATCATGCCTACAGTTTGAGGGACAATGAAGATCAATGAACAAGTTCACAAAGTACCGAGGCAGCACAAGGTTCAAGACTTTCACACAAAGCAAACGGTAAAATCTACGACATTATGCACTGTGGAAATCTGGAAGAGAACTAGATGACAATCTGAGAAACCAAGTGAAGAAACAAGAAGCCAAATGCAAACAAAAGAAGTCCAGAGAAATGCAGCCCAAGACCCCACCATTTGGCCGCAGATCCGCGGCCAAACAGGGCATACGGCCGCGGATCCGCGGCCGTGCTAGACACGTGTCAGTGGGAATTTTGACGGTGTGGCGGTGCGTTGACTAGGCTTCTTTAAGGTATATTTGTAAATGCATATGTGAATCGAATGTAACCCTAGGGTTTCTATGATCTATAAATAGAAACCCTAAACCTCTTTTTGAGATATGCCTCTTTTTATTGAAAAAATTCAGAATCTATTGTAATGCTTTGAAGAGTGCATCGAATAAAGTAAGTAGATTTTTTTCATTGCCCTAGTTCTTAAATTCTTTTCTGCTCTAGTATAGATTTTATTATCTGCCCTAGTTAATTAGTTTAGCACTTTTATTAATCTGCCGTAGTTTAGATAGTTGGTCTTTTAAAAAACAAATCAAAAAAAATGTCTTTTATCAATCCCCTAATGAGTGAGTAGTTCCTCACTTGTTAGGAGTAGAAATAGGAAATGTTTGAGAGATGAAAATCTCTCACCCTTTTCTTGCCCATCACATATTATTCATAGGACTCCATGCATATACACGCATCGCTCACTATGGCACCCTACCCCACGAGGTAGCGGTGATACCGTAGTTTAAAAGACCGGTTGTGCATGTTTTCCATGGAGGTTAAGATAAGAATTAAGAAAAGACGGACAAGGACCTAGAGGAAGAAACATCGTTTCTTCCCGATCGTGCTAATCCCCTTTATTAATTATTACCATAACACCTAAATAGATCTAAATTAGGACATTGAAAGCGGTGAGAAATCTTAAATTTCCAAACTTAACCTAAACCTAACCCTAGCAAGATTTTAATCCTAGTTTAAATTAACTTTAGTTTTTAGTGATAATCAATCCAACACCATTTGGAATTAACTCGTTAGAACAAATTGAGAATACACAAAATCCCTGTGGACCGATCCGTACTCACCGGCTAGCTACCAAGCGACGCCGTTCTTGATTGCGGTAATCAATTCTTTGATCACAAAACATCGAACAAATCAGCGCTTCCGCCAACAGCCTCGTCTCCTGCAGCTAGCTCGATGCCTCCCCCTTGCAGCTCATCCTCGGCGAGAGGGAACTTAGCACGGAGCTCGCCGTCGACAAACTCCGGTATATACTCCTTGACGGCGTCGAGAGCCTTGTGCCACCCGACGGCCACGAATTCGGCAAGATCAAGGTAAAACTGATCGGACGCCTTGTAATTCTTCAAGGCCTTCGCCATCCGGCTCTTGGCAAGCTTCGCCGTGTCCAAAACAGCCCAAGCATCCTTCTTGAAAGCATCCATTGACCTTTTCATGGAGTTGTAAAGGTCGTTCATCTCCTCCATCTTGGCTTAAATAGCCCGATTGGATTCGGTTAGAAGACGATGGGACTCCTTCACCTTAGAATTCGTCGGCCCTTCGGCGACCAATCTTGAATCAAGAATGGCCGCCTTCTCCTCCGCTTGCTGCAATTGAAGGCAAAACTCTTCCTCCCGTGAGGAGGATTCGCCCGTATTCTTCATTACCGAGGCTATCTCCTCGGACTCCATGTGGACGAGAAGAGCACAGTGCTGGAGGACCTGAGGAAAACAACAAACATGTTAGAAAACTGAAACCAAGAAAATAAAACTTGAGTGATTCCTTAAGAAAGAAACTACCGACCTGAACCGCCTCCTGGGCAATCACGGCCACTTAGGCCTTCATGGTGCACCGGACAATCTTGGTCTCCGTCACCTTCTCCATGTCCGCCAGCAAGCCGTCGGCCACGGATAGCCTCGAGGACATCTCAATGCAGAAGTCGCCCTTCTGCCCTTGGATCCCGGTAGGGGGCGGCCGAAAGACCACCCGCTTCTGTCCCTTGAGGGGATTTCCTCGGCGGGAGATTCCTCCTTCACCCGGGGCGCCGGGTCCCACACATGCTTCTGACCCCCACGACGCTCCTCCGGGACTGATGGTGCTGCGGAAAGCCTGGTCGAAGGAGTTTGCTTCGGGGCCGCGCTTGAACCGAATCGGACGAGCTAGCGCCGCCAGCGTTTCTTCCTTGGGCCTCGCGGCCATGGCAACCATGATTTTTGGTCGGTCCATGGGCTCTGCAAAAAAGAACACACACAAGAAAAAGGTCAACGAAATTGAAAAGGCAAAGAAACTTGAGCAAAGTCTAAACAGATCGTCAAAAACCCTAACTTACCCAGGAAACGCGCAGAATTGAGCCGAGCCCAGCTCAGTACCTGCTCGGAAAGCAGGACGTCGGCCCGCTAGATCGGTTCCCACTGGGACACCGCCCTCGCCTCCGGGGAGGTCGACTGCTTTGACCTCGGGCAGTCGGCCATGTGCCATTATGTAGGCACAAGCCAATCCTCGCCCTCTGATGGCCCGGCGAATACGTACTTTTCCTTCAATTCATGAATGGAAGAAGGAACAACCACTACCTCCGATCCAGCCGTCCCACCCTTACATTTTTTAAACGAAAAATACACCCAGCTTGACTCCTTACTGGTACCGGGATGATTTTTATAATAAAGAAAAGACAAGAGAATGGTCAAACTAACGGAGATCTGATCAAGTTTTAACCGGACCAGAAACCCGAAGAGGATTCTCCACGAGTTCGGCGCTAGCTGGCCCGGGACAAGATGGAAGCAATGAAGCACCGCAGAAATCTCTGGTGAAAAGGGCAGACGCATTCCTGCCCGGAATGCTTCCAGATACAGGGCAACCTCCTTGCCGCGCACCTGGTCTGCTCGTTCTCCCTCTCTAGCCAGACGAAATGAATAATTGGAGGGAATATGGAATCGAGTCCGGATGTCAGAGAGTCGACCATGCGATTCAAGACATTGGGCCCATCGCGGGTATTCCCGATGCGCATCTTGGAAGCCCTTGTTGCCGCCCGACCTCGAGTGACTCGGGCAGTCCTAACTCTAAGGGTCGAGCCCAACACAGAAGACGCTGTAGAAGAACTCTCTCCGCTATCTGAAGCCGAATAGGAAGAAGGCCCACTGGACTCGGCCCCGGCAACTTGAGCCTCATCGTCTAACTCTACCCCTACTATATCTATAGACACCTCGGAGGAAGATATCTCACCTGATTCAAAGAAAAGGACTCGCCGAGGAAAAATCAACGGAAGATCCGATCTATGCGGAGGAGCTCCGAGCAGTCTTCAAGCAACGGAAGGGAATTAAGGCAAAGTGTTAGCCCTAGGATAATCCCCTCCTATTTATACACCCCCAAAAAGAACATTCTACCGCCCGGATCGATTCCCGCCAAAACGAAACGTCACGCCTAGAGGCAGTCGAAGCTTCACGTGGCGGCCAACCATTGGGGACGTCTCTTCAATTGCAGGAGTCAAAGACAGCATGTCTCGCCCGCCAACCGACGTCCGACACGTGGCCTGTACTCCAACTGACGATCGACTGAAACAGCGCCCTCTCTTTAATACGCCATCATTTCACTGATCCGCTGACGCCATCGGGGATGTGCGCGAAAATTTAGATGCACGAGACGACACGTTGGCCCAAATATCGAAACGACGCAACCGCCAAACGCCATATCGTTCCTGGACAATCCACACTATGATTCTCGGCCCCAAACTGAACAGAAGAAAAACCAAGCAGGCCACTCTCGATCCGACCCATGAATAGGTCGGAACGAGAGTGGGGGCTAATGATGATGCTCACAAGTGGTATCTCCTCAGATTACGACACGTGGCGGATGACGCATCCCGAAGGCTTCGGAGGTGGAATAAATGAGATGCATTAGGGGCGTTCCTCGGGACCTCGTCTCCAAGGACGTATCCGACCTTTCGGAGACCTCCCTGAGTACTTTCCGCATTCACCAAGCAAACAACCAACAACTCGCCTCCGAGCAGTCCAACGAGCTTCCTCTGTCTCCTTGCTCGTCTCCGAGCCATCTTACAGGCTGAGCTTCCTCGGCCTTCCTGCTTGTCTCCGAGCCTCCTGATAGGCCGAGCTTTCTCGGCTTTCCCAATCAACCGAAAGTGCAGAACCCAAGCGTCCCCGCAATGGCTCCGCGTATCTCTCCAGGACGAGATATCCGCCTTCCCACGTTCCACGTCCCACGCTAGCGCGTCCCCCATTAATAGATGTATCCCGCCATTAATGCAAGGATAACGCAGGAACGTAACTAACGGCGATGATCTCACGCCTACTCGCCCCACGCGACCACTATATAAACCCCTCTCTCAAACGACTTAGGTAACTCGAACTGAACCCAATAGGTCGCTATGCTGCTCTTATTCTCCGGCACTAACTTGATCGTCGGAGGGTCCTACGGTGGTCTCCCATCCCGGGACTTCCCTTGCAGGTAGCTCGGTCTCAGCAACTTTAAACAACCCATTGAGATCCACACGCTCAACAATCCCAAAACAAATCTCAGCCGCTAAAAACCACTCGCTACCAGATCGATGGAGAACAAAATCTGAGGAAGATCACAACCTCCATCACCCCTGCTGAATAATTGCTTTCAAATTTCTCCTCTGAAATCATAACCTATAGCAAAACTTGACCATTGATAACTCTAGCGTTCAAAAGCACTCTACTCAAGCTCAAATATTCAAGCTTTATTTACTTAAATCTAATGTTCATAAGCTTCTCAGTAGAATCTCGCTCAGATGAGTAAAGGGTAGAGAATCAAATTGAGAACAAAGCAAGTAGTAAGTACCTAGCAGATTGCATCCCTTCGATTTGAGGACCTCAAACTTCTCCTGCAATCAAATGGAACACGCGATCCCCAAAATCAGAAGAAACCAAAGAGACGGTGAAGGTTAAGATCTAGGGCTTACGTGGTCGTTGGAGGAGATGACGTGGTAGTCGTTAGGGGAGTTTCGAGCAGGATCGGAGCAGAGGAAGATGTCGGCGCCGTTGAGCTTGAGGGCGTCGTGGACGGAGTCGTAGAGCTCGGGGGCGACGAGGCTGCGAGAGAGGAAGACGTTCGCGCCATTGAACGTCGCCTTCCTCATCACCGATCTATCGATCCCTCGCCGGCGAGGAGATGATCGCCGATTTGTTGTGTTCGGATTGAGATTTGGGGGTGGGGGTGGGGGTGCGGAGGGTGTGTTTGAGTTTTTTTTGTCTAATGGGCGGGAATTGGAATTTTGCTGGTCGATTTCGAGACGGTGAATTGGATCGGATCAGCTCAGACCATTCAGGTTTGGATCCTGAAAATAATAAGCCATAAAATTAGGGATAGGTTATGTACCTTTATTCATGGAAATGAACGAGTTAATTACTAAAAATACACCCCAACTTTTTACCTACTTTATACTTATACACTTTATTGATTTTTTTGCTGCACTTATTTATCTTATAGTACAAACCGTTAATATTCTGCTATCTTCAATTAACCATCAAATTCATCACTGTTTTAAATAAAATCCATTCGGTTCGTATTTTATAGTATCTAAGTGTAGCGAAAAAAATCAACAATGCATATGGGTGCAGAGTTGATGAAACATTGGGGTATTATTTAGCAATGAACCCTTGGAACTTCCGGAAAGAAGTCATCCTTACATCAAAAATTTGTATTTACATATTTCACGCCAAAACAAATTAAGCTTTTCAAAAGAAAAAAAACTGTTTTTGGGCTGGTTAAAATTGGGCTGGTCCAGACCACGCCGTGCTTTCTTCCTCTAAAATACCTAAATCCCAGAGCCCCAACCCATCACAACCCGAAACGAGCTTCAGAGTGAGATCCAGAGGCGGCGAAGAGAGAACGCGAAGATGATCATTCCCGTTCGCTGCTTCACATGCGGCAAGGTATTTCTCTTCATCCTTTTCTCCCTTTACAATCTCAACGTCACTGCGGATCCAGGGTTTGCTCTTCGCAATCGATCGAAATAATTTTCTAGGGTGTTGATGCTGTTTTTGTTTATGGTTTTTTGATTAGGTGATCGGAAACAAATGGGACACGTATCTCGATCTCCTGCAAGCGGATTACACCGAGGGGTGAGATTCCAATTGATTTCTTCAACCCTCTCGCGTTTTTACTCCCAAACCGATCGATTTTGATCCAACTTTTCCTACTTTCACAACATTCATGTTTAAAGCATTTATCTCATACAAGTTCGTTACATTGATTGTGAGCTTGATTGGATGCTTTCGAGTGTAATTAGCTCGTAGTGTTAAGTGGTTGTTGTTTGATGTTAGATGACGTGTGTAGATGCGAGAAGCTACATACCTTTCATTTTTTAATTTGAAAAGAATGAAGGGTAATTGGTATCTAGTATAGACACGAGAACAGGAGCTTGATCTTGACGATGAGGTCAAAAACCTGTGTTCAATCTTAGGGAGCATGCATCTTGCTTATGCAATGCATATGTATATGCATAATTTCACACAAAAGTCAAATGCCTAACTAATTATATATCTCATGCTAGTAGGCACATAAAGTAGTTTGATCATATTGACTCTCTTGTATTCAGTGATGTCAATGTGCAAGGTGTAGTACGAGACGCAAAGGATCTAATGCGTCCGAGGTGCAAGGCGCTTTCCTGAGATGCATGCCCAAGTGTGTGAGGCGCACAAGTTCGTAACAAAATAAGAACCACATAAAATTCTCACTCAAAAATTTTACTTAGGAATAAAAAATCCAACACCAATAACATAAGACGAAGGAAAAGAATAGAAGCCGGACCTAATTTTATGTTTTTGGTTGTTTTAGCTGAGAAGAGAATAACTCATAACTCGAGAAAAGATGAAGAGGCTCTAGCCATCAAAAAAGAACTCGAGGAGCCGGCAGTGAGCCGACGATGAACGCGAAAAACCTTATACGACGATGAGACGAGAGAAACCCTAGCTTTCTTGTGGTGCTCTCGAGTTACTGTTTCCCATTAGCCATTTAATTTATGTTCTGGATTTGGATTTGTTTAGGAAATCAAATAGCCAAACCCACGCAATTCATTTACCTAAATCGAGCCACTTAGAACCAGACGCGCACCTCATGTGAGGCGCAAGGCGCATGTAAGACACCCATCTCACTGTTGTATAGCGTCTCGAAGTTTCGAGAGGCGCACTTCAGCGACCGATTGAGCCTTGTGTCTGAGGCACAAAGCCTTTCGAGTCTTTGACAGCACTGCTTGTATTGAAATGAAATATAGTGAATATGCACTTGTGGATTATATATCTTCAAGATGATCTCCTTTTGCTTGGCACGATGCAAGTATTCGAGTGTATAGAGTACTTTTAAACGAAGTTATAAGACTACCATGTTGCACATTACTTCTAAATTCATTTGTATGGATATTAATTTATTATGTAGTCAAAATGCCAATGTAATAATAAGACTTGGCATGTATAAAAAGTAAAAATTAAACGTGGGTCCAAATAGACTTTAGTCATTTTCTTCTAGCCAAATATTTATTTTCTTCGGAGGAATATTGCATTTTTGTTCGTTTAGTGATGGGACACATCTGACCAAGCTTGTCGGATTTTGGAATAAATGACCGTGATCAAGCCGGTTTGG
Organism: Agapanthus africanus; assembly: GCA_030015575.1. NCBI lineage: Eukaryota > Viridiplantae > Streptophyta > Magnoliopsida > Asparagales > Amaryllidaceae > Agapanthus > Agapanthus africanus. Next base: position 194,315,656 of record JASDDO010000024.1, on the reverse strand, counting down.
ACGAACAAATATTTCTGCCATTCACATTAAAACGTATATAGAAACATGTGAAGAATAACAATTAATATAATCTATAATAACAATGATCGATAAATAATAAATTGCATTTATTATGCATAATTACAACAAAATAAACACTTGTTTCTTTAGTAGGTAAATTATTCTATCTTCAATTGCTCTCATGATGATAACTAATGTATTAGGGCTTTAAACATCGACAAACTCTTCTCATGATGAACACGACCAACTACGCCTTGCTTATGTCTGCTAACCCATTGAATTGTCCTGATATCAGAGAAATAGCTTTGTTAAAGTAACTAAATTATTCATAGAATATGACATTTTGCTATGTTTTCCATGTTCCTCGCATGTATGTATATTGCTAATTATAATATTATTCAGATCTGAACTTTAGAAGAATGAGATATCTAGTAATATTTTTTGTCAAATTCATGTTACTTGATGATATAAAGATAACCATTTTTGAATGTATATTCCGTCGAATTACAAATTTGACATGATCGAAGGCTTTGCTTGCATGATCGTTCTACATGTGAGAGCCAGAGAAGACGTCGACGATGACACCGGAAGCAAAATTTGATAATTGTCAGTATCGCTAGCCACATATTTGTCTTTGATTTTACCATACATCATAACCTTAACAAAATAGAATAGTCTCTTAATTAACTAATTGGAGTTGTGATGGTTATCATTTAGAATTGGGAGAGGGGTCTATAATAGGTTAATGGAGTACAGGGTTGGTCTCTATGAGCTGATTAAGAAATTTTACAGAGGAGAGGGATTAATGAGAAGAGAGTTCTATAAATTAAGTAGTCATGCAATCAATGATTTAGAGAACATGTTTTTTATTCTTTTTCTTTCTCGAAAAGAGGAGGATGACATCTAAGCAATCAATATAGAAAATTTAGACCTCTTCCTTTCGCAATAGTAGTGGAGATGAAAGCCTATATTGATAGGAAGAGGTATGTCGCTTAGATGGGTGATAGTAGGCATTGGGAGGTTGATGAGTCTTGATGCACGTTACGAATTGTATCTTTACTTATGTATGGAAGTGAAGAATATTGGAGCAGGGTTGTAAATTTTCTTGCCTGTATAATAATGGTTATAAACCCTGCAAATTCATTTTTAATGGAAGTTTCTGCATAGATTGAGTTCAAACTATGGCGTAGAGAGGTTGAAGATGAAGTTAGCCTCATTGATATCTTTCCATAAGGGTTATTTGTTTTCATTGAAGCAAAATAAGGGAGGCTACGGAAAGCAAATTATTTGTTTTCATAATGTTTGTTCTGGTTTGCTTGGTATGAAATTTGCACCAAAATTTTAAGGATTGTATTCCTGTAAGTTTCATTTGTTTGGTTTCAATGAGATGCACAGCATGAACTATGAGATCATATGGGATAAATTAATTTTTTTGGTACAAAAGTGTGTACTCTCTTCACCCAAGAACCTACTTATTAATCTCTACTGTTTTTATGCAAAAGGAAACCAATTGGACATAGCTCATGCTGCACAATTTTCCGCGGTAAAGGAAATGGTGTTTGGTTCAATTCTTGAGAAGGTCGATCCAAAAAATATATTTTAATGCAAAAAGGAGTCCTAGATTTTCCAATTGATTGTTTAGGTGGCACGCTTTCTTTTAGAAAAAGACCATGATATAGACCGTCTTCGTCATGTTATATAACCAATTTTTTTGCAAAACTTCTCTCTTCCTACTAACCTCTCTCCTTTCATTACAACTCCCCTCTCTCGCTTCAATTACTATGGGGGAGAGAGAGAGATCCATTCTCTTCACTGTGTGCCGTGTCCCTACACCCTCACACGCTTGAGATAGAAATAGATTTATGTTGAGTACATTCGGAGGAAAGGTTTGCTATAATGAGTCATATTTGGATGCAACCCTTTGGAAATCATACTGGCGAGCTCACTTTGGAGAAGAATGCATTACTGCAGGAGCCATGCTCATTTGGTTTGTGATAATGAGGTTGACATACATTTTTTGTAGACCTTTTTATTAGCTTCAACTAATAATTGAGGTGAACTTTCTCATTTCCCTCAAATATATTTCTTGAATTTTCTCGTTTTCCCCATATCGATTGATTTTAATGAATAATATGTTATTTTATTACTAATCCAGTTATTTGCATTTTTAAAATCTTTGAATTGCATACAATGTTTTGAGTTTGCTTGGCTATTTAGGGAATTTATTCTTGATTCTGTTATTTCCTTGTTTAAATACTCTGCTTGAATTAGCTTTATACAATGTTTGAGTTTGCTTGGCTTCTTGGGGAATAGTAGTGCCTTAGCGCTGAGTGGTTGATCCTATGGTGTTCTTGCTTATTTAATACAAATCGATGTAGACCTTTTAGTATTCCAGTGACAATGCTGATAAAGTGATAATCTAGCAGCATTTAAGATTTAAGGCACTACATTAACCATATACTGTACAATATGTTTCTATATTAGCCAGCTTCTTCTATAAGATTGCTTTTGTTACGAAGAAGCTCTGCTGGTATAGACACTGGAAAGACTATGATCTTGATGGAAGGACATTCCCCTAGGCACTGAATCTATAGGGAACGAGTGCCAGAATTGATAGGTAGGATGTATGTTGCGAAAAGGGTGACAAAGCATGCATTGCGAGGCTGAGGTGTCTATCTACATATTATAATTGTTATTGGATGCATCTTACCTGTGAATAGAGGTGAAGAAGATTGGAGTACCTTTGCTATCCTGCCTACATGTATCAAGGATGGTAATAAGCCTCACAATTTCACCTTTGATGAAAATAGTTGTTAAACATGACCCAATATATGCTATAGAGAGGATGAAGTTGAAGCTTGAGCCCAACCGACATTAATACAATGTTATATAAGTAGGCAAGATCTCTCTCTATATTTCCCGTAGTTGTTTGGTCCACATCAAGACATCTACCTATAAAGATCGAATTTCATGTGGCATACTGCATATGGATATTCTGTATACATCATAAGGATGGCCATGGCTATATTGTATTGGTGGGGGTAGTTGTGGAAAATTGATAATTATGCATTATAGGCAATTGTAAGTAGATATTGTTTACTTTCTAAAAGCTCAAAGAAAGTTGAAGTGGCATCAAAAAGAATCTGGAATGCCATCAAAGGCTAAAAAACGTCTTCATGCTCAATAAGTAGGAAATTGATAGTCGTTGAAAGGAGGTATGATAAATTTGTGTATGGTTTAGTGAGCACCATGAGGAAGGAGATTCTTAGGGAGTCCTCAAAGGTCTGTCTTGAGATTTGTAGGTTTCTTTGTTTCTAAGTAGCATGCTTGAAGAGTTGCCCGGTGCCTTGGATGCGAGGTACACAACATACTATAGAGATCTTGACGTTCAAAATCTGCCTCATATAATCATCGAGTGAGCATAAGGTATATACCAAGTTGATGCGCTATTAAGGAAGAGATTACTTAACATCAATATGAGATATTGTGTTGTTCCAACGCTGCACACACCAAAGGAGGATGCGTGAACATCATAAGCTTAGCAAGACCAGGACTAAGTATTGTGTTTTTACCCCTTTGCTATCTTCTCGGAGATTAATCATCAGTGTGGGTATCATCAGATTTGTATTACATAAGAAAATGTGTGGCGGATGGTTATTTATGCTAGTTACGTTATCCGTCATCCCTGTCTCTTCTGTAGAGAGGAAAGGGGTATTGCATCCTTTTTCTTCATGCCATTTAGATGATTTTTTCATACACAACCAAACCTAGGAAAACATCCTTATCGTTTAAGGAAGCTCGTAATGAAGATCACAGGAACCGTTTCAGATTTGTAAAAGCTACAGGGGAAGTTTCACTGTTTCAGATTTGTGCAAACAGTGCTAGCTCATCTCCTTGGCAATGGTAGAAGATTAAAAACTGGGACAGATATTTGAAATGGAAGCTGCATGGAATGAACAGTCAAGCCCAGCACGCGCTCCTTCAAAGTATCACACTTCTTCGGCTCAACTGAGTTTACTTAGTAGCGAGGAGAACAAGAGTACATTTTCGACATTATTTACCATTTTCGTTTTGTTGTGTGTAAAGACGAATTGGCAGTAAACCGTGAAGGTGAAGACCATTAGAGATTGGCCCGCACCATTGGCCTTACAACACCAAGCCAAAACACGTCCCGCTTGGCTACTTCCTATAGGAGGCTTATTCAGGAATCTGGCATCCTTTTAGCTCCCATCATAAATTGCCTTATTAAGCTAAAGTTGCCTTGAAGGCATTTCAGAAGATACAGGAAGTTTCCACTTCTCAAATTTATTTACTCTATAAATTTTCAAGTGTTTGAGCCTTTGAGGTGACATGTGATGCCTTGTGTGCAAGTATGTTTTGCATTTTAAGCTGGGAAAATTACCCACTGCATTTTTCAATGAAATTGAAATAATACCAATTGAATTAGTCCACTCTTGACTGGATGCTTTGTGCTAGTTTAATCCCTGAGGTATTGGCACATTAGCTGTCATGAGTTGTTCATTTATAATGATGTTCAGCAATGGTGCTATGCTACCTTAATCCCCTAAGAAATCAAGCATCAGCATAATAAGTCGAGTTCATAGACAAGTACACATTTGGTGTCGAACATCACTGATGTTGAGAATAAGCTTGGGATGCATTGGGTAGGATGTTATGTGTTCTGTGCTGTGTGCCTTGAATGGCATTCTTTGCTCTGTACCTTGAGTGTCCAAGTGACCAAGTGAGGATTACCATATGCATCAGGACATAGTTTCGTGACATCCACACATAGTTGACGCAAGTCCCCTTTCAAGTGAATGGCATTCTTTGCTATGGGTTGCTACTCGAAGCTAGTTTGGGGCGGTGCATGAAACATAGGCAAGCGCCTCTGCGTGAATTTATCGTGCACGATCTATTACTTCTATTTGTTACCGTGCAGATTATATTTTAATGCCCATTATGATAACAAGTATGATGTTTCTTTATTCCTTTGTATATAATAACTTCTGTCGTATATTCAATCGTTAATTATGTATAACATCCTTATGAATTCCTTTTAAATATCTTGTAATTTGCGCCTGACTTTACTTGAGTGCATCCCTTGTCTTGTGTCTCTGGCACCCTGCGCACTTTGCATCTCGCAATGTGACTCATGTATTAACTACAACACTATGCTGACATTGCTATTCCTTCACTAGGACTTCAATTGATTTGAGACTTGCATTCAAGAGACGATGATGAACATTTTGACAGATTGGTTAAATTCGTGAGCCTTATGTTGCAAGACTCATTGTATGTATAGAGTTTGTCTAGTTACTTTGGGTAGGACTTAAATGTTATATATACCCATGCATGTTGGAATAACCTGAATGTATATCTCATTTTAGCTTTAATATAAGGTCGTAGGAAGCATTATACCAATCTTGTGGCATTGGACCAAATTTCCTAGAAGAGGACACTCAATTCAATACAACAAGACTACATATGTTGCACATTGCTAGTCTATTCAGCAGGGAGACCTGCGACTTCATGAGCTCCGGAAGAGGCTAAAGACTATTCTCTGGATGGGATTTTTTTTTTGGGGGGGGGGGGGGGGGGCGCTTGCTGGAGTAAGGTTACATGACTGCACCAATCTTCTATTGCCTACAAGAGATGGATAAATTTGTTATTTTTAATTGAAGTTAAGGGGATCTCCCATGAGCCGATTAGTTTAGTCCTCCTAGTCCAGTCCCACGTCAGAAGTTTTATGTACAACATCTACAACCATATACACCTAATGGCTTGATGCTATAGAATTACTGGCTGGTATTTTCATGTCAGGACACCCATGAAACCAAATAAAACTACAGTAGGAAAAATACAATAAACTGGGTACTGCAGCTATGAAACCCCTTTTGGCTAATCTTCCTGCCAAGTATAAGCCACACAGAGCTGATGGCGTTCAACTTACCAGAAGACTCTACTTAGCCTGAGTATCTCACAGAAGTTTAGAGAGGATCGAACCAATGTAGCCTGTCTTGCCTTCGATCCGTCCTAGTTGCATTATACTTTTAGTTCTTATATAATACAAATGTTATAATACTCAACCACCTAAGAAGTCTGATATCTCCATCGAGATTTTTATTTGCAACTTGTCTAATATTTATCCAAGAAATCCATAACATGATATACAACCAAAGTGTATTTATCCGTTTAATACAGGAACTAGGGCCGTGCAGGACTCAATCATCTTTATTTAAACCCATAGATAAATTGTTATGCACACCTTGAATACTCAATACTAATTTAAAAACTTGAAACTGCCATGTAATCAAATATCAATTAAGTTATGTATGCTTGCGTCCATTACTTGGTAATCAATCACTTTCGAATCATTGTGTAACATATTAAATTTCTTTTTGAATTTAGTTGTCTGTGTGGAATGTGCATGTGTGGATTGGTATGAATCCAAGTTGCTGGAGCTGCTTTCAAGTCCTGTAAATCTTTAACTTGCTACAAGTGTCTGTTTTGGCCACCATGTCTTCTGAAAGTTGCGCCTTACAATAGAAATTAAAAGATGGCTTCTGCACTTCACCAAGCATTTTGCATCACAAGAAAGGATTTCTTTCTTCTTTTAGAGTCTTATAGAAGAAAGATTAATGCGGTATGACATGCCATTTCTTTCAGGGATGCACTTGATGCACTAGGCCTGGTCCGTTACTGCTGCAGGCGAATGCTGATGACCCATGTTGACCTGATCGAGAAGCTTCTCAATTACAATAGTAATATCTAAACTCTGTTCTTTTTTCAAATTATTCTCATCGGCTGTTGTGATTTTCAAGCAAATGATACTCTGATTTTGTTGCAGCACTGGAGAAAAATGATGCCAACCAATGATGCAAAGGAAAGAGGCATGGGGATGATCAGGGTGGTTTGAGTTGTGTATGGAACAGTAATAGGAAATGCAGTAAAACTTCTATTTTGGCTTCTTATGTCATCTTGAACATTATAAAACCATCAGCCCTTATGTTACCGGTATCCATGCAATGAATTTTGGCCGATGTCCTTATGAATGCTGTGTTTATGATATATCTATGTTCCAGTCTGGATTGGTTTGTAGCTGGTTTGTGTTGCTGCCGGTGCCGATTCATCGAAGTTCTTCTGAAAATTCTGTGTTGGGTTCTTGGTTTTGAAATTTTTTTTCCGGCATTGGGTCAATAATGGGCTGGAAATATCGAAGACAAGATTTGATATGTTTGCATTGTGTTTATTTTCCTTCGCCAGTTGTTTTGGTTGTTGCTTCTAGGATCTCAGTTGTTGCTGTTAATCAATTTGTCTGTAGCTGTTGTTGAGCCTCTGCACATAATGCATCTACTTAAACTGATAAATGGTTCCTGGTTTACATTTCACACACTGTGGTGCTGGTTTGTAGCTTGTAGCTAGAAATTTGCTCAACTGGTGGACAAATGAGCCTTCGTGTGTTACATATATAAATACGTAGTACAGAGTACGATTGAATTCTTGTTTCATTTTACAAATTAGATGTGGTGTGATACACAGAGCTATGGATACACAAAATCTGATGTGCAAGACGTGGATACACCATCACAAAATCGTTTTAGCATTTTTACATCACAAATATGATTGAATTCTTTTTTAGCATTTTTACATCACAAAATCTTTTTTCGATCTGCATCCACCATCTTCATCTTTATTGTGCAAGACGTGGATACACAAAATTTGATGTGAATCCATTACCCTTTCGCCATTGATGCAATGGATGCAAAATTAACGGTTTTCCGATGGTATAATATTTTTAGTATTTTTATATCATAAAATCAACGATAAAATGATATTGGAATCACATCAAATTTGGTGTATCCACATGATGAAAATAAAGATGGTGGATGCCGATCGTCGAAAAATTTGATGTATGTTGGTTTTCTTCGATGCCATAGAAGGAAAGTTCTTCTAGCGATACATGAGATTCCGCTTTCTCTTATTAAAATGTTCCAAACTGATGGCAGAAGAAGTTTGCCCTTCTTAATATTTCGCAATCCCTCTGCTCCACCTTCTATTATATTAAAGATTGGGTTAATTTTCATAACCCTCTGAATTTGGCCGATACAATATTGCCTTTGCAAACTATTTATGGGGACAAAAGTTTAGCCATTTAGTTTACGTGTTTGTCTTGAAACCGTATATTATCCAATTTAGGTAACACAGACAAGAATTTTCTTATAAATTGGTCAAAAAGTCAACTCTTCTCGATTATTTTTCATGATTGGTATTGATGATGCTCATAAGTGGGAATTTCCCAGATCACGACATGTAGCGGATGACGTGTCATTCACGTAAGCCCGCTAGATTTTTGGAGGCTACGGAGCTGGAATAAGTATGATGCATTGGGAACATTCCTTCGCATCTCATATCCAAGATTGCATCCGACCTTTTGGAGACCTCCCCGGAGTACCTTCCATATTCGCCTAGCAACCGGTCAACGCCTCACCTCCGAGCAATCCTACAACCGAGCTTCCATAGCCTCCTTGCTCGTCTCCGAGCTGTTACAGAGCTGAGCTTCTTCGGCCTCCTCGCTCGCCTCCGAGCTATACACCGATCTGAGCTTCTTCGGCTTCCCTGTTCAACCGGAAGCACGAAGCTCGAACGTCCCCATAACGGCTCCGTATATCTCGCCACGACGAGATCTTCGCCGGCCCATGTCCTGCATCCCACGCTAGCGTATCTTACCATTAATGGGCGTATCTCGCCATTAATAGGCGTATCCCATCTACGCGAATGTGACGCATGTGCGTAACGGACGGCGAGAATCTCGCATCGGCACGCTCCATGCGACCGCTATATAAACCCTCTCTTCCATACGACTCAGGTAACTCGAACCCATTCTCATACGCCGCTACCGTGCTCTTATTCCACGGTACTAACTTGATCGTCGGAGCGTCCTACAGTAGTTTCCCACCGCGAGACTTCCCTTGCAGGTAGCTCGGCGTCAATAATATCCAACAACCCATTGAGATACACACAACAATTCTCATATCCAATCTCAACCGTTCAGTACCGCTCGCAGCCAGATCGACGGAGGACAACATCTGAGGGAGATCCAGACCCCCATCAGTTGGCGCCATCTGTGGGAAAGAAAGACTTTTCCACCATAAAAGTTGATCTTGCGCTTTCGATATAATGACCAGTGATCATCACAACGGAGGTCCAGGCACGAGTCATCCCTTTCTCCGCAACGGAGGCTTTGGTGGTTCCACTCCACCTCCAAACGTCGTCAAAGCCCTTATCATGAGGCGGCCGGATAGCTTCCTGCTCGGCCCATCCACCGCGGGTAGTTTCCTGCCCAATGAAGATGTGGATCTAAAGCTCTCATCACGAAGCGGCCGGATAGCTTTCTGCTCGGCCCATCCACCGCGGGTAGCTTCCTGCCCAACGATGATGTGGATCTAAAGCCCTCATCACGAGGCGGCTGGGCAGCTTCCTGCTCGGCTCATCCACAGTGGGTAGCTTCCAGTCTAACGAAGACGTGTATCCAAAGCCCTCATCACGAGGCGGATGGGTAGCTTCCTGCTCGACTTATCCACAGTAGGTAGCTTCCTTCTCAACGAAGACGTGGATCCAAAACCCTCATCACGAGGTGGCCGGGTAGCTTCCTGCTCGGCCTATTCACCGCAGGTAGCTTCCTGCCCAACGAAGAGGTGGATTTAAATCCCTCATCATGAGGCGGCCGGGTAGCTTCCTGCTCGGCCTATCCACCGCGGGTAGCTTCCTGCCCAACGAAGACGTGGATTTAAAGCCCTCATCATGAGGCGGCTGGGTAGCTTCCTGCTCGGCCTATCCACCTCGGCTTCCTAGCGGCCTCGTCGCGTCCTCTGCCCGTATACTGGGAAGCAGGCGTGACAGGTTTTGTTGGTGGCCTATGCAGGTCAGAGCTGTATAGAACCATACTATGCAGTTCAATCTGCGTGAACAACCTAAGCAATATAACACAAGAACCAGCAACTGAAACATTCTTACAATTACATATTCTTTGAATCTTATTCTTTGAATATGTCCTAACCCTATTTTTCATTCAAGGTTATGGATTCCTCAAACAACACCAGCACCAACTTCAACAATACTCCACCACCACTACCAATCACACCTGTCGTCCCTGCTCCGATCAACGAGCAGACGGTTCTATTTGAGGCGATCTGTGGCCTCCTAGAAGGACAGCAGCAGCAGACTGCTATTTTCTTGAACCGTCCAGAAGCGGAAGCACCCGGAGTGAAGCAATTCCGGGTATTGCACTCTAAGAACTTTTCAGGAAAAGAGAGCCCTTTAGAAGCTGAGGAATGGGCTCGGAGTATTGAAGACGATCTGGCAGTAGCACAAGTGCCAGAGATAGCTTGGGTCCGTGTTGCGAAACTGCAGCTCACGGACAATGCACGGGTCTGGTGGAAGGCGGAAGAAAGCCGTCTTGATCAACCCATCTAATGGAAGACTTTCCGCGACATGTTCGACGCTAAGTACTTCCCTGAGACTGCCAGGTTCGACATGGAACAGCAGTTCATCCATCTGCAACAAGGTTCAATGTGGACCAAGTCAGTAGATGAATATGACGCTGAGTTCACCATGCTTAGTCAGTAAGATATGTCTCAATATTCGATTTTATATCACATACTACACAGCTAACACAAGACCGTAACAAGTTTGCAGCCCATCTCATACCGACTGCTGAGATCAGAGCTAGAAGATTTCAGTAAGGGTTGGACCCGGAAATCCAAGATGCATTAGCTACAGGGGATTTCCCAACCCATGATATGGCTTTGAAAGCTGCCCGAAAATATGAGACAGTGGTGAAGAAGACGGGCAGACCTCAATCTGCCGAGGTGAAACGCCCTGCCAACCAGATGGCAGGAGAAGCCTCATTAGGACCACTGTTTGTACCAAGGAGACCGGGAGTACCAATTAACAGGCCCAGCCCAGCATTTTGTACCTACTGCAAGAGTGCTGGACTCCTGATGGAAGATTGCCGACAAGCAAACGGTCTTTGCCTGATATGTGGATCATCCTCACATACCATAGGAACTTGCCCACACAACCAAACTAATCCTAATTCCGCAGCTAGACCAGCTATCCAAGCTCCATCTACTCGGTTAGCTCTTTCTGCACCACCTCCATGTGGACCACCTTTACCTCGACAACCAGCGATATACCAACATGCACAAAGAAATGTGCCGAGACGCCAGGCTTACACTTTGGAGGCCGTAGAAGTTGAGACGGTTGGCCAAGGTAATCTAAGTAATCCTCTTTAACCTTTTCAAACTGTTACATCATTTTGTAATTATTCATACACTATCCAGTACTACTATCACCAAACTTTCCTTGAATCTGTTACACTTTCCTTTTACAAATTTCGAGGACGAAATTTTTATAAGGAGGGTAGAATGTAACAACCCTAAACTTTCTGTACAAATTTTTTTCAAAATACAGAAAGATGTACTTTTGCCTGAGCCCAAATTATAAGTTTGATTTTCTTTTTAATAGCAAGAAGAAGCTTGTAGCTCATTGGTAAGACCTTGCACTGCTGAACCAAAGCCGACTCAGCCGACTTGGGCCGGCGACTCGGCCGACTCGACCGGGTGAACTCGGCCAAAATCCGAGTTGGCCTTCATGACTCTTGTGCCTCTTGGTCTTCTTAAAACCCCTGTATACTTTAATTTCTCTGCACAATAACAGAGACATTAAAAACACCCATTAACCTATTTTTTAAATACAATTTTTAATACATTTTCAATACAACTTTTCATCTACCCTAAACCCTAGATTACCCTATAAATACGACCCCTAAACACACCCTCCTCACTCACAAATTCTGTTCAAACTCTCAAGAAAACTCTATAGAAAATTTGTGTATAAGTGGAGTTAGCGAAGGGCGAAACTCCGGCGAACTTCCGACGACGACTCTAGGAGCTCCCGGCGACGAAATGACGCACCGGAAACTCCTACGTCTTCCTTTCCCTCTTATCTTGACTCTAATCCTGTAAGTCCCTCCTCCCTCTTCTATTCTCTATTCTTAAAATTTATATTTCTAGAACCCGACGGAAGCGGAGTTAATCCGACTTCCGATTCGGTTTTCTTTAAAAAGTACAACTTTCATTAAACACAACCATTCAAAACTCTTACATCTTGACTATTAATCATTAACAAAACAAGTTGAGCAAGTTTCATAGAAAAATATTTCATTTTGTAACTTTTACCACTCCTTTTCAGAAAAATACCATGTAGTTTAGTTTCGACTTTAAAATATCATAATTCTTGCTATACCTTTAGATAGATCATGAGGTAATGACCTACCTCTTTACAACACTCATATGCAATATAGCACAATACCTTTCGGGAACATAGAATACGGGAATACGAATTTACAATTAAATACATTTTACTATTAAAACCGTTTTCTACAAGATTACGTATTTTTACAGATCTTTGCAAAGCGCCGCTACAACCCATTTTGGGGAACCCGTCTGGGATGGTGCGGATTATCGTACATCCCTGAGCTTAGTAGTGCGAGATTCAGACGTCCGCAAGGAGCATTCGGTCTCGAAAAATTTAAAAATACAAATATCTTAAGAAAATGAGATTTCTAGAAAAAATAATAAATTAAAATTTATTTTATATAAACATATATATATATATATATATATATATATATATATATATATGTATTATCAAAATATCTATTTTTGATATAATATAAATATTCTAACTTTTCCAGATCAAAAGAATCACTTTATATGAAAATACCATGAAATTCCATACAAATTCAATACTTTACAACTAAATACCATGTATTATGAAAAATATATTTATCTCACTAGAAATGTCACATATATAAAATCTAAATCTATGAAAACCCTAAAGACGATAATTAAATACTTGAGGTGTATTTTGTAAATTATACAAAATTATTTTTATATAAAACTCCCTCAAGTTTTATAAATTACAATAAGGACCCTAATAAATATAGTTTTAAGCGGGACTGGTCTCTTGAGCCTCAGGGAGCCGGAGATATGGGTGCTTGCCTATTTAAGGTAGACAACTTAACAAACGGTGTATCAACACGGTAATCGTCTTTGAAAAAGACACAAATCCTGCCGCCCATGTGCAGCGGTTACCGATAACATCAAAACAATCAGGATTCAATTTCTTTTATAATTTTCTGACTCGGATTGAGTCTTACTATAATCAACCTGACTTGAATGAGATTCAAGTATCAAACTACAATTCAACATGAATCCATGAGTCCATATATTCAATCTATTCAATCTGTATTGACCGAACCGAATCATGGATATACATCCATCTACAAGATTCATACATCTACACGATTCTCCAGTTATATCCATTTACTGATATCATGGTTTCGGTAAGTCATCCATCTATACAATTCAAGACAATATAATACAATACAATACCATCAGTATAATCATTACTATCAATACATACACGGGGTATTGAGGTAGTTCATGTGTGAATCTAACAAAATCTCAAGAATCCCCCTAGATCATGAATCCATGTCTACTAACACAAGAAAACTATCATGAGGGCCTGTGTTTCCTTTCTCCTAAATTACAGCCTGTTGAGTCTGGAATACTTCAACACTAGGTTGAAGTCCCGTTACTAACAATTGATTCAGGCCCGTGGTTCCCTATCCCTGGATTACAGCCTGTTGGGTTCGAGAAAACTCTTGAGATTTGTTGACATTCACCCTTGAACTTACGCGTTAATACTAAATACAACATTATAAAAATATCATACCACTTTAAAAGTTACACTCTCTCTCTCTCTCTCTCTCTGTCTATTCTACTTCTCCCCAATCTTTGGGACTTACCGAGCAATTTATTCGCTGACGACATTCCTTCTCTTTCTTCTTTGCAATGTTGTCAGGTGGATCGGACGCACTAGAGCACGAGACCATTCAGGAGCATTCAGAACAGGCCCTTGAGCAGTACACCGAAGACCCAGAGCTGTAGCCACTTGTACCTATTTCATTTCAGTACTTTCCATTTCTGTTATGCCACTGTTTAGGCATCGCTTTCCTTCAGATGTATTTACTTTCCATGTATTGTACAAAAGAATGTTAATAAATAAAGTTGATGTTTCATTACATTTGTCTCTTGTGTATATTTCTTTTATATTGCTTAGTTACGCTTAGCGTATTTACTTCTGAGTAAATACGTAGCGGCCTCGTCGCGTCCTCCGCCCATATACTGGGAAGCGGGACGTGACACCATTATCGTGCCACTTTTAACACATTCCGTACCAGTCTACCCCATAAAAACCCCGTAAATGAATATTGTATTGATTGTAATGATTTGTTGCATAAGACTTGCCGAAACCATGGTATAAATTGTTCATATAAATGGATAAGGATATAAAAAGATAGTCATGTAGTCAAGTCAATATATATCCATGGTTCGGTCAAATCAAGTCATGTTAATATTTGTTAGTATTCTGGTATTCATATTCAAGTTCCAGTATATATGGATTCATGTTGTATTGGAGTTATATTTGAATTGTATTCATGTATGGATTGTATTCAATTTAGACTGAGACTCTGACTGAGTCAGACACTTAAACAGAATTGGATTCCTCAATTAGGTTTTGGAGTTATCGGTAACTGCTGCACATGGACGGTAGGATTTGTGACTTTTTCCAAGCCAATTACCATTGACAATCCCGCTTTAGTTTTCTACCTTAAATAGGCAAGCACCCACTTTCTCCGGCTCCCTGAGACTCAAGAGAATTGGTCCCGCTTAAACCTTTATTTACTAAGGTCCTTAATGTAAATTAATATAACTTGAGGGGGTTTTATGAAAAATATTTTTAGTATACTTTCAAAATAAAGCTCAAGTATTTATTTATTGCATTTAGGGTTTTCATGAATGTAACTTTTAAAAGTGAGGTATTCTAGTGAATAAATACCTAGTTTGAATAATATATGGTATTTTTGTGTAAATTTGACTTGTATGGATTCTTGATGGTATTTCCATGAAAATGTAATTCTTTTCTTTTTTTTGGAAAAACATGGAATTTATTATATATTTAAAATAGATGATTTGATAATACCTATATATATATTTATTAAAAATAAAATTTATTTATTAAATAGAAAATCACGTTTTCCTTAAAAATTATATCGAGATCGAATGCTCTGTGAAGAGGTCTGCATCACGCTCTACTATTCCCGAGGATGTGCGATAACCCGCATCATCCTGATCGGGTTCCCCAAAATGGGTTGTAGAATCTTAATCGCAAAGAATGTAAATAATACAAATTTAAAAAATACGGGTGTATGGTGTTTTTCGTCACCCTATTGAGATGGGAATACGCGAGCGCTTGTCAGGCGTACTACAGATTTTCCCTGCCTAGGGTAGGCCGGGGTTTAATGATTGTGGGGATCCGAATCTCCGGCAGCCGCGGACTAAGCTGCCGTTAATTACCCATCGCCTTTGGGGCGAGAGAACCTCCGATTAACGGGTTAAACTGGTCATGCGAACTCAATGTGCAGTGTGCGTGTGTTTTGAAAGGGGGTTTTGGATATATCGGGAGCCACGCAGAGTTTTTTACGGGGGTCCCGCTACCCGGATAGCAGGCTGGGGGTCAAGGGGGCTAGCAGCCCCCTTGCGGGGTTCGGGGCAGCGCCCTGGCCCGAAAATTTTTTGGAGGGGGAGAATGTGGCGGAGTATGTATATGTGTGAATTTGTATACATATGTATGTGTATATGTATGTACATAAAAAGAGAGGGAAAAGGCATCCAAGGGATGCGTGGGGGCCACGTGTCGGCGCGCGGGCGCCTTGCGCATGCGCAGGCGCGCAAGCGCGCGCGCCACGTGTCGGCGCGCGGGCGCCTTGCGCACTTGCGCAGGCGCGCAAGCGCGCGCGCCACGTGTCGGCGCGCGGGCGCCTTGCGCACTTGCGCTGCGCGCCGGAGAGGCACAAGAGGCTTTTAGCCTGAAAAAAATTCTCAGAAGAGAAATCAGAGAGGAGTTGGACTCCTGAATGTGTTTTTCTTCTTTTTGGGGGGTTTAGTGAAAGATGTTCTTCTTCTTCCTCCTGTTGTTTGGCCGGATCTTGAAGATCAAGGGATGTGAGATATCAAAATCTCTCCTTTTTGAGATCTGATGGCAGATCTGGGTTTCCCTTAATGGGTTTTGTGGTGAAAAACTATTTTGTTTTGAAAAAGGAAGAGTAAAACTCTTGATTTAATTCAAAAGAAAGAAAAAGGTTTTGGAACCTTGAGGAAGGAGAAAAGATCTCAGATCTAATTTTTGTGGAGAGAATGAAAAGTCTATCTTTTTTTTATTCATCATGTTGCCTTATATAGGCTTACATATTTGCATATAGCCCCTTGGGCTTCACAAAAATGGCATTTTAGCCATCCCATGGCTCATGTGCCATTTCATTTTTTGCACATAAGCCATGGGCTTACAAAATATTGGCTTTATGCCCATTTTGCATACATTCATGTATAAAAAATTACATAAAAATTATTTATTACATGATCTATATCTTAGCATGGAGAGGGTTGGCCGCTTCATGTTTCGGACTCGACCTGGGCATGGGCCCACTTGACCTGGGCTTGGGCCCACCTGGCTTGGGGTTGACCTTGACTTTGACTCGGTCAACCGGGGTGTAAATTTTTACCCCAACAAAGTGCCCCCCATCAATAAATGCACACCGCACATTTGAGTTGTGTGCATGAAATTGATGGATCTTGAAGCTGAACTTCGAGGTGGAACATCATTCCAGAGGCAAAGCATCATCCCGGGGAGCATGATTCCCGGGGATCGGAGTATCATTTCGATGAGCGGAGCATGATTCCAGGGTTCGGGGCATCATTCCGAAGGGCGGAGCATGATTCCAGAGTTCGGAGCATCTTTCCGAAGAGCGGAGCATGATTCCAGGATTCGGAGCATCATTCCGAAGGGCGGAGCATGATTCCAGGATTCGGAGCATCTTTCCGAAGGGCGGAGCATGATTCCAGGGTTCGGCGCATCTTTCCGAAGGGCGGAGCATGATTCCAGAGTTCGGAGCATCTTTCCGAAGAGCGGAGCATAATTCCAGGGGTCGGAGCATCATTCCGAAGAGCGGAGCATAATTCCAGGATTCGGAGCATCATTCCGAAGAGCGGAGCATGATTCCAAGGATCGGAGCATCATTCCGATGAGCGGAGCATGATTCCAGGGTTCGGAGCATCATTCCGAAGAGCGGAGCATGGTTCCAGGGATCGGAGCATCATTCCGAAGGGCGGAGCATAATTCCAAGGATCGGAGCATCATTCCGAAGGGCGGAGCATGATTCCAGGGATCGAAGCATCATTCCGATGAGCGGAGCATAATTCCAGGATTCGAAGCATCATTCCGAAGGGTGACAGACATTCTAACCGAAGCATAATTTCGATGCGGAGGTTGATTCCCAGGCGAAGCATAATTCCGACAGAGAAGGCAAATACTCCGAGGCGAAGCATCATTTCGACACAGGGTGCCTAACCGAAGCATAATTCGATGCAGAGGTTGATTCCCAGGCGAAGCATAATTCCGACAGGGAAGGCAGATACACCGAGGCGAACCATCATTTCGACACGGGGTGCACATTCTGAGACGAAGCATGATTCCGACGCAGAGCTTGCTGGTTGACTTGATTCCGAGGCGGAGCATAATTCCGACGAGGAGGTCGTTGGTTGATTCCGAGCCGAAGCATAATTCCGACAGGGAAGGCAGATACACCGAGGCGAACCATCATTTCGACACGGGGTGCACATTCTGAGACGAAGCATGATTCCGACGCAGAGCTTGTTGGTTGATTTGACTTGGGTTGACATCAGTATCGCTACACTGGAATATGGTACCAAGAGCGAATCATCATTTGTCATGAGAGGGTTTGGGGATTGTTTTTTTTTGTTTGGCATCAGCATCGCTGCATTGGAATATGGTATCAGGAGCGACTCATCATTCGCCACGTGGGGTATGGTATTGGAATTTGGTTGGCGTCTGCATCGCTGCACTGGAATATGGTACCAGGAGCGACTCATCATTCGCCACGTGGGGTATGGTTTTGGAATTTGGGTTGGCGTCTGCATCGCTGCACTGGAATATGGTACCAGGAGCGACTCATCATTCGCCATTGGGGCATGGGATTGGAATTTGGTTGGCGTCTGCATCGCTGCACTGGAATATGGTACCAGGAGCGACTCATCATTCGCCATTGGGGTATGGGATTTGGAATTTGGTTGGCGTCTGCATCGCTGCACTGGAATATGGTACCAGGAGCGACTCATCATTCGCCACTTGGGTTTTAAGTTTGGAATTGGGTTGGCGTCTGCATCGCTGCACTGGAATATGGTACCAGGAGCGACTCATCATTCGCCACTTGGGGATTGGGGAGCGACGGCTTAGGAGAGAGGTTTAGGTCCCTGTCACCTAAGGCTTTTCAATTTTATGGGCCGTGAGGGTCCCATAAAAGCATTTTCTCCCTACGAGTCGTAAGGATCCCGCAGGTGTATTTTCTCCTTAGGAGTCGTGAGGACTCCTAAGTGTGTTTTTCCTTTATGAGTCGTAAGGATCTCACAAAGGTTTGTTCTCCTCATGTATCGTGAGGACACATGAGTGGGTCTTCTCAATGGAGCATAATTCCAAAGGCGGAGACCAGCCGCGTGACTGGTAATTATGGTGGGGCATGGGTATGACGAGAATTATTTGAGCCCGTGGATTGTATACGGTAGTCAACTTGGGAACCAACCGTAGGGCTGGAAGAATTTTGGGAAATTGGATTTTGGTTGGCGTCTGCATCGCTGCACTGGAATATGGTACCAGGAGCGACTCATCATTCGCCGTTTTTTTTTTGTTTTTGCATTTTTTGTTTTACCGCGATTGCTCTATCATTTCAGCTTTTCTTATCGCGAAGGTCACGATTGCCCCATCATTTCGGCTTTTATTCGCGGTTGTCCCATCATTTCGGCTTTATTTATTTTTCTTTTATTTACACTTTTTTTTTATTTTTTACACATTTTTTTTTACATTCCCAGTTTAACGACTTAGAGGTCGACTGTTCCCAGTTTAATGACGTGGTGGTCGATTGTTCCCAGTTTAATGACGTGGTGGTCGATTGTTCCCAGTTTAATGATATGGTGGTCGATTGTGTTCAAAGAAAGGCAGATATCTGAGAGAATTAGTTTCACGAAGAACTTCGGTCTCCGTTTGTATGAAATTGGCGGTCGCATCTTGACTGTTTACTAACACGCCTTTGGACAGTTCTATCTCTCCTGCCTTGTATTGCTTTTCGACCCAATCTTTGAAGACGAAGCAGTCCTCAATGGCATGACCTATCACTCTGTGATAGGGGCAGTATTTGGGGTCGTCGGTCCTATTCGCTTCCTGCGGTCTTTTTGACTCTGGCAGTTGTAGACCGTTCTTCAGGGCGTCTTTGAATATTTTACGGATTTTGTCCCTTCTGAAGGAATAGACCTTATCTAGCTTCTCTTTCAGTGGAGATTCTCCTCTCTCTCCGAACATTGGCTTCCGAGGCTGGTTGGCGCTAGGTCCGCTCATCCCTTGCTTATTTCGGTTAGCCGAAGTGTTAAGAGATTCAGTATCGTCAGAACCTCCGCCTTTGCGATTTTCGTCCTTTCGGTTTCTCCAGGACCTATTGTTATTTTGGGAGTCAGAGGAGGACTCCTGCTTTGAGCGTTCCAACATCTGGACTTTTCTGGTCAGCTCTTGGAATGTTTTGAGACCCGCGGTGCATAAAAACGGGGCCATCCAATTGTTGAGATTTCCGACGAGGAGACTGACAGATTGGTCCTGCTCTATCGGCGGTTCGCATTTGACGGAGAGATTGCGCCATCGGGTTATAAAATCCGTGCTGCTTTCGTCGTTCTTGGGCTTGGTCCTTACGAGCTCGGCAATGGTGATCTCATCGCTGACGCTCATGAACCTCTGCCGAAACAGAGACTCCATTTGGACAAAAGTTGTGACGGAGCCATCCGGTATGCTCGCGTACCAGTCGAAAGCAACATCGGTCAAGCTATTAACGAACCGGCGGAGGAGAAGCTCATCATTGCCCCCAGTATTCCCGCATGAGGCTTTGAAGTGGGCGATATGCTGATTCGCATTTCCCGTCCCATCGAATCTTCCGAATTTGGGGATGACATAGCCGCTAGGAAATTCTACCAGATCATACTGAGCAGGATATGGTCTCCCACTACTGCTGATATCTTTTTGCGCTTCGGCTTCGGCCACCAATGTTTTGACTTTGCTGGCAACCAAATCCATGATTTGATCTTGAGTTAGCGGGCTACTGTCATCGGTAGCCAAGACATTTCCTGAGATAGGATGCGACTGATTTTCATGCGGTCCGCCCACCTTTGGATTTGAGGGAACGGGCGTCGGCTGTCTCGGGACACCGTTTCCCGGTTCATGAACTGAGCCCTGTGCTTGATTGGGCGGTTGAGAGGCAAGTTGGGCCGTGAGCTGTAGGACGACATTTGTCAAGTCGTCGATCTTTGAGTAGAGCTTGGCCATCTCCTTGTCTTTGCTTCTGAGCTGCTTTCGGAGCTCTTGGAGAAGTTGCTGCTCTGCGATCTTAGGACGGAAAGTTGGCTCATCTTCGCTTTCCGAGCCCGACTCCTCATAAATTGAGGGCTCTCTTTGCCTATCAGCCTCATCGAGAGGGTTTTCATCATCCAGCGGAGGCGGCTGTTCTTGGGAAGCGGCCACCACATTCAAGCCAGATTGGGTTTGAGATGTGGTGGCCCCGTCCTTGCTCTTGCTGCGCGTGCCCACCACGTAGACAGTGTGGATAACACGTTCAGCCATTCCCTCATCTTTGGCGGGGTAACCCTGTTCTTCGAACCTCATGAGGTTTAGCCTGGCAGGAGCCCTAGCCCTTTTGTTGGCTCTATATCTGAGCCTTTTCTCCCTCAGCTTCTCGATTTTGAAGGCTTGGCGGGTATCCGCTACCCGGGAAGTCATTGTGAGTTGATCAGCGGGGAGCTTAGAGAAGACACCCGATCGAGCATTTGTCAGGGGTGCCGCTGGAGCTTGCTCGGGACGCGTTGTAGCTTTGTTGGTGTTGATGGCCTTGCCCCCAGCTGGGGCAAAGGAAAGTCGTTCAGATACCGACTTGCGTTTGGGTTGGGGCGCCCTTGAGATCACCACATTTGGTCTCCTGCCTTTCGAGACCGGTTTGTCTGTCACCGGGGCTTGAGGAGCTGGGATGGCGCCAACTGGCATGAACATAATAAAGCCGAATGGTAGCAGCGGCTCCTCCCATTGTCGCCCGAGACTGGCCGGAAGGACCGTCCTAGAGTCTATCCTCATCGTGTAAGAGACGGGAGCCGAGTTCATCATCGAAGACATCGTCGGAAGGTGATTGCTTGAAAATCTGCATGAAAAAGCATTATTTTTAGTATAAATACAGGTATGTATATTGATTGAGTTCGCATGAACGCTTAACCCGAAATATGGGAGGAGAGACATGTCCCACCGGGCGTGCCAGAACCTGTAGGGTGTTTTTCGTCACCCTATTGAGATGGGAATACGCGAGCGCTTGTCAGGCGTACTACAGATTTTCCCTGCCTAGGGTAGGCCGGGGTTTAATGATTGTGGGGATCCGAATCTCCGGCAGCCGCGGACTAAGCTGCCGTTAATTACCCATCGCCTTTGGGGCGAGAGAACCTCCGATTAACGGGTTAAACTGGTCATGCGAACTCAATGTGCAGTGTGCGTGTGTTTTGAAAGGGGGTTTTGGATATATCGGGAGCCACGCAGAGTTTTTTACGGGGGTCCCGCTACCCGGATAGCGGGCTGGGGGTCAAGGGGGCTAGCAGCCCCCTTGCGGGGTTCGGGGCAGCGCCCTGGCCCGAAAATTTTTTGGAGGGGGAGAATGTGGCGGAGTATGTATATGTGTGAATTTGTATACATATGTATGTGTATATGTATGTACATAAAAAGAGAGGGAAAAGGCATCCAAGGGATGCGTGGGGGCCACGTGTCGGCATGCGGACGCCTTGCGCACTTGCGCAGGCGCGCAAGCGCGCGCGCCACGTGTCGGCGCGCGGGCGCCTTGCGCACTTGCGCAGGCGCGCAAGCGTGCGCGCCACGTGTCGGCGCGCGGGCGCCTTGCGCACTTGCGCAGGTGCGCAAGCGCGCGCGCCACGTGAGCGCAGGTGCGCAAGCGAGCGCGCCACGTGTCGGCACGCTGGTGCCTTGCGCACTTGCACTGCGCGCCGGAGAGGCACAAGAGGCTTTTAGCCTGAAAAAAATTCTCAGAAGAGAAATCAGAGAGGAGTTGGACTCCTGAATGTGTTTTTCTTCTTTTTAGGGGGTTTAGTGAAAGATGTTCTTCTTCTTTCTCCTGTTGTTTGGCCGGATCTTGAAGATCAAGGGATGTGAGATATCAAAATCTCTCCTTTTTGAGATCTGATGGCAGATCTGGGTTTCCCTTAATGGGTTTTGTGGTGAAAAACTATTTTGTTTTGAAAAAGGAAGAGTAAAACTCTTGATTTAATTCAAAAGAAAGAAGAAGGTTTTGGAACCTTGAGGAAGGAGAAAAGATCTCAGATCTAATTTTTGTGGAGAGAATGAAAAGTCTATCTTTTTTTTATTCATCATGTTGCCTTATATAGGCTTACATATTTGCATATAGCCCCTTGGGCTTCACAAAAATGGCATTTTAGCCATCCCATGGCTCATGTGCCATTTCATTTTTTGCACATAAGCCATGGGCTTACAAAATATTGGCTTTATGCCTATTTTGCATACATTCATGTATAAAAAATTACATAAAAATTATTTATTACATGATCTATATCTTAGCATGGAGAGGGTCGGCCGCTTCATGTTTCGGACTCGACCTGGGCATGGGCCCACTTGACCTGGGCTTGGGCCCACCTGGCTTGGGGTTGACCTTGACTTTGACTCGGTCAACCGGGGTGTAAATTTTTACCCCAACAACGGGTTTTAATAGTTTATGGTATTTTAATGTAAAAGTCGTATTTGTCCCAAAAAATATTGTTAAAAGGAAATCGTGCTATATTAAGATGCGTGTTGTGAGAGCTAGGTCATTATCTCATGAGATTTTCCTAAAGGTAGTACAAGCAAATATGATAAAAGATGTCGTATGTAAAGTTTGTGGTATTTAAACGTAAAAGTGCAATAAAAGAGATTTTATATGGAGTTTTGAATTGAAACTTGTTTCTAATTATTTTTTTAATGTTTAACAAATAAAGTACAATGATTTAGATAAATAGTTCTTAAGAAAAATTGTTAGTTTATAAAGTTTTAGAAATGAATGTCGGTATAACTCCACTTACCGACATTATTGAAAAGAAGAAGTTTTGAGAGGTGAAAAGAAGAGAGTAGAGGGGAATTACAAGATGAAATGAGAGAGGGGAGGTTGAGGAACAAGTTGAGAGTTTTGTGGAGTCGCGGGGTCGCCAGAATCTTCTTGAATTGTCGTCGGAACTTGACCTTGGGCTAACTCCACTTGTCCACTTCTTTGACTTGGAAAAATTTGAGAATTTTTTATAATGGATTTCAGAATGAAGAGGGCTAAGGTGTGATGTTTTATTTATAGGAGAAATTAGGATTTTGAGAATTAAAAAGAGAATTAAAATACATTAAAATTTGGTTTTAATGGTGATTTTTAATTCTCTGTTAATTTTCAGGAAAAACAAACAGAAGAGGAGTAGTGGGGGTAGGGGAAGAGTCACTTAGGCAAAGTTTGGGGACAAGCCCGGCGGCGTAGGCTTATTTTCAATTCTTGTAGGTCGATGGGTGGGGTTAGGTGCTTGGATTTGTGCCACGTATTGGTGTCTGTTCATATAACATATTCTACATGTTTATTTTCAGTGACTTTTCATTTTTACGTGTATTGCACGTGTAAACTTTTAGGCTTCCATAAATTTTAAAAATATCATTAAAAATAATATGTGGCTGATGGGATTTGAACACGAGGGCTAGGTAAAGCAGTGCAAGGCTTTACCAATGAGCTACAAGTGCTTTCTTGTTGTTTTTCAAACAAAATAATACTTAAAGTATACTCAGGCTTGCAAATACTCCATTCGGTACATTAACTTTAGGAAAATTTTGTACATTAAAACAGAGTCGTTACATTCTACCCTCCTTATAAAAATTTCGTCCTCGAAATTTACAATTATTTAAGGACTAATTTACAAACAAGTAAGTGTATCTTGTACACATGTCGTCTTCTCTTTCCCACATTGATTCTCTTGGCGAATCCTTTCTCCATATCACTCGGACCAAGTTTACTTCCTTGTTCCTAAGTGACTTTATTTTTCTGTCCAGGATTTCAACGGGTTGCTGCTCACAAGATAAGTCTGTATGTACAGTGAGCTCGGAGTGATCAAGAATGTGGGTGGGGTTACTCACATACCTTCGGAGCTAGGATATGTGGAACACATTATGCATTCCTTCCAATGAGGGTGGAAGGGCCAAACGATATGCCACTTCTCCGACTCGTTCGAGTATATTGAACGGTCCAATAAATCTTGGACTGAGCTTACCCCTCTTTCCAAAGCGAATCACTCCACGGTTTGGAGAGATCTTTAAGAACACATGAACTCCCGGTTGGAACTCCAAGTGTCGGCATTTTGCATCAGCCCAGTGCTTCTGTCGGTCTTGGACTATACCCATTCTTTCCCTGATCGTGCGAACTACCTCCACAGTTGCTACGATCATCTCTGGTCCAAGGAGTTCTCTATCTCCGATGTCGTTCCAACTTAATGGTGATCGACATTTCCTTCCATAGAGAGCTGCAAACGGTGTCATTCCATTACTCGCTTGGTAGCTGTTGTTGTATGAAAACTCCACAAGATGTAGGAGATCTTCCTACGATCCTCCGAAGTCTAACATACACGCTCTTAGCATATCTTCAAGAATGTAAATCGTTCACTCAGATTGACCATCTGTTTGTGGATGATAAGCTGTGCTGAAGTTCAGACTTATTCCCAAAATAGCTTGCAGACTCTGCCAAAATTACGATCGGAATCTGGTGTCACGATCGGAGACAATGCAAACCGGTACTCCATGTAATCTCACGATCTCCTGCATGAGTTCATGGGTATCAGAAATACTACACTATGAAGAGTTAAATCTTACTTAGATTCAGGCTTACTTCCATGTACTTCTTTGCTAGTGTCTCAGTGGATTGGCCAACTCGAAATGGGATGAAGTGAGTCGATTTTGTGAGTCGGTCTACAATAACCCATACTACATTGTTACCTTTCGTGCTGCGAAGAAGTGCAGTCACGAAGTCCATGGTGATGTGTTGCCACTTCCATTCTGAAATAGGTAACGGTTGAAGTAAACCAGCAGTCCTATGATATTCAGCTTTTACTTGCTGACATACCAAGCATTTGGCTACGCTTTCACGCTTCATTCCATGCCACCAGTAATGTTGCTGCAGATTTTTATATATCTTTGTACCACCAGGGTGTACTGAGTATGGAGAGCTGTGAGCTTCTTTCATCAACTCTTCTCGAACAGGACGTTTCTTAAACAGGACCTTGTGGTACACACAATCTGCTTCCGTATCTCAAAGATTCGTCTTCATGGATGATGAAGTCTGTTCTAAGTCCACTTTCTACTTGTTCTCCGATCTTTTGCAACTTGGCATCACTTGCTTGAACTGTTTTGATCTGATTGACAATAGTAGACTGAACTTGTAAGTTCATCAACTTTGAAGTATTACCTGGCATAACCACTTCAATCTCCATCTTGTGCAATTCCTGTTGAAGCTTCACTGAGTGGTGAGATTCATTGATAATGGCTGGCGACTAAGTGTATCAGGAACTACATTCATCTTCCCTGGATGATATTGTAGGTTGATGTCGAAGTCCGCCATAAGTTCTAGCCATCTTCAATTCTTTCTGAGTAAACACATACTTCAGAATTTTGTGGTCTGTGTATATATCTATCCGTTCTCCAAGAAGATAATGACGCCAAATCTTCAGTGCAAATATAACTGTTGCCAACTTTAAGTCATGCGTTGAATAATTGCGCTCATGAATCTTCAACTGTCTTGATACATAAGCTACAACTTTTCCCTGCTAGTGTAGAACACATCCTAATCCCTTACCGGATGCATCGCAATACACAACAAAACCTTCAGATTGGTCCGGTATTACGAGAATAGGCGCTGATGTCAATCTTGCCTTGAGTTTTACGAAAGCCTGTTCGCATGCTTCTGATCACACGAATGCTTCATCTTTACATGTGAGCTTGGTCAGGGGTGTTGCAATCTTCGAAAATCCTTCTATGAATCTTCGGTAGTATTCTGCTAAACCCAAGAAACTTCGAATGTCCTTCACTGTTTTTGGTGTCAGCCATTCGCTTACTGTTGATACTTTAGCTGGATCCACATATATTCCTTCGCACGAAACTATATGCCCGAGAAATTCGACTTGATTTAGCCAAAATTCGCACTTGTTGTACTTGGCATAGAGGTGATGTTGTCGCAAAGTCTCCAGGATAATCCTCAAATGTTCAGCGTGCTCTTTCCGATTCTTCGAATATACCAGGATGTCGTCGATGGATATGACAACGAACTTGTCTAGGTACTTTCGGAAAACTTGATTCATCAGATTCATGAATATAGCTGGCGCATTGGTCACTCCAAATGGCATCACGGGAAACTCATAATGACCATAGCAAGTCCTGAATGCCGTCTTCGGAATATCAGACTCTTTGACCTTCACCTGATGATAACCCGAACGAAGATCTAACTTTGAGAAAACGCAAGACCCACTTAGCTGATCGAACAGATCGTCGATTCGCGATAGTGGATACTTGTTCTTTATCATGACTTCGTTCAGAGCTCGGTAGTCAATGCACATTCTGTATGAACCTTCCTTCTTCTTCACAAGCAAAACTGGAGATCCCCAACTTGAAGTATTGGGATGAATCCATCCTTTATGCAGAAGTTCGTCCAGCTGAGTACGGATCTCCTTCAATCCTTCTGGACTTAAGCGATATGGTGCTTTGATCACCGGTTGGGTACCAGGTACTAAGTCAATACTAAATTCAAGAGCTCGATCGGGAGGCAAACCTGATATGTCTTCAGAAAATATATCGTCGAACTCTCGAACTACCTCTGGCTTCGATTCTTCCTCTACTTGTAGTGTTGCAACTACGGCCTTCTTTTGTTTAGCTTTGTATGTGCTAGGCTCCAGGGTACGTTCTCCACTTTTGAAATAAAAGACCGGATGCTTTAGAATCTCGAACACTACCCTCCTTTGATGACAGTCGATGGTAGCGTAGAAAGTTCCTAACCAGTCCATACCCAAGATTACATCGAAGTTCGGTATGTCCAGCACCTTGAAGTCAGCATAAAATTCTCTGCTGCAGACGACCACTGGACACAGGTCGTATCCCAAAGTTGCCTTTATAACGTCGTTCCCTGAACTGACATTCTAGCTGGATATGAGTGGTTTAACTGGAATCGCATGAGTTCGGACGACCCGTTGCGACATAAAGAAATGTGATGCTCCAGTATCAAAGAGTGCCAGTGCAGGAAGTGAGGCTACTAAGATTTTACCTAAGTTGTGTGGAATATGTTTAGGTATAGGAAAAGATATATATGGATGTAAACAAGTATTGAACAAATTTGACAGATGGAAAGTTACCAATGATGACTTGGCCAGTGGCTTTAGCTTCTTCCACAGTCATTGTGAAAGCCTGTCGTCTAGGTATATTCCTCCTTACTGGAGGCGCATTCTTCTGTCCGTTCCTCTGTCCTTGAGGCAGGTTCCTTTGTGCATGATGGAATTGACGAGGAGGAGGTTGTTCCCCCTAATAAAAGAGCAAAGCTCTGTTCAAAATTGAAAAAGGCAGCGCCTCACGTGCCTTGCACGAGAGCGTCGGCGCCAAGAGTTAAAAACTCTAAGGCAGCGCCTCACGTGCCTTGCACGTGGACGCCAGCGCCAAGAGTTAAAAACTCTGAGGCAACGCCTCACGTGCCCCGCACGAGGGCGCCGGCGCCAGAGCTAAAAGTTCTCTGCTGTTGGATCAAAGATCCAACGGAGATGATAAATTATCAAAATACAGAATTAAATTCTGTTGAGAAAATATTCCTCAAATCTTTCAAAACGAGAAAGATTACTCTCTGTAAAATAGAGCACCGTTGGATTAAAGATCCAATGGTGATTAAAAATCACCAAGCTACAGAATAAGCTCTGTATGGGAAAATATTTCCCCAATCTTTCTAAACAAGAAAGATTATGCTCTGTAAAATAGAGCACCGTTGGATTAAAAATCCAATGATGATTAAAAATCACCAAGCTACAGAATAAGCTCTGTATGAGAAAATATTTCCCCAATCTTTCTAAACAAGAAAGATTATGCTCTGTAAAACAGAGCACCATTGGATTAAAGATCCAATGGTGATTAAAAATTACCAAGCTACAGAATAAACTCTGTATGGGAAAATATTTTCCCAATCTTGTTAAAAACAAGAAAAATATTTTCTGTAAAACAGAAGTCCTTGGATCAAAGATCCAACGGTGGATAAAATCCCCAAATCAATTAAAAATCTCTCAATGAGAGATTTCCTTAATTGAATCAACAAATCAGCCTTTACTATATAAAGGCCCTAAGACTTCAAGTCTTGTACAGAGGAACCCTCCCCATAAACTTCAAGTTCAAAAAGAAGAGCAAGCAAAAAAGAAAGCTTTAAGAGAGAAGAAGGAAAAAGAATTTTTTTCAAGGTAAATAAAGATAATAGAGATCATGGTATCTCATCTGCATACCTAAGGGTTTAACCTTCATAAAGAACATAATTATTTCCACTGGATCCGAGACCCATGAGACAAGTCTCCCATAAATGAGAATTTAATTCTTATGGGGACGAATTTGTTCTTGCGAATCAAAGATCCAGGGGAGAACAGAGAATTGAACATCTTCAGAAAAATGCATAAATAAATAAACAGCGCCAAGCGCCTTACGTGCCCCTCACGTGGACGCTGCTCAGATAAAGAGTGCTTAGTACTCAATAGTTGGCGCTCAGCGCCAAGCGCCTCACGTGGGCGCTACTCAGATAATGAGTGCTTAGCACTCAATAGTTAGCGCTTAGCGCCAAGCGCCTCACGTGCCCCTCACGTGGGCGCTGCTAAAAAAAGAGTGCTTAGCACTCAATAGTTGTCGCTCAGCGCCAAGCGCCTCATGTGCCAATCGCGTAGGCGCTGCTTAACATGGAGTGCTCTGCACTCTCAAACAGCGCCTAGCGTCTAGCGCCAAGCGCCTCACATGCTCCATACGCGAGCGCCATAAAGAGTGTTTAACACCCCATAAAAAACAAAAAAAAAGGGGAAAAGTAAGATAAAGTGTGGGCGTCAGAACCCATATGGATGCTCAGTAACGTTGGCACAGAAAGGGGCCTAAGCCCAAGCGAGTGTTTAACATTTTATTCAAAAATCAAATGACTGGGCTAAGCCCAAGTCTGGCCAAACTCCTAATCAACTGAGCACATGGGCTCTTTATTTTCCAGAGTGGTCTTAGTCCCAAA
Source organism: Agapanthus africanus (assembly GCA_030015575.1). NCBI lineage: Eukaryota > Viridiplantae > Streptophyta > Magnoliopsida > Asparagales > Amaryllidaceae > Agapanthus > Agapanthus africanus. The sequence goes on along the minus strand of JASDDO010000024.1, from coordinate 194,286,090 downwards.
CAAGACTACCGAACTTCTGACGAATACTCATTGGTTCCAGGGTACATCTCCCCACACCTCTGATATATGTCGTTGTAATTCTTCAACGTCTTCGCAGAGGTGGCGGGTCCCGACAACCAATAACTCCATGGACCGCAACGTCCTTAAACTAGCTATGGACCACAACGTCCTTAAACTAAGATAATATAGAGTCCAAATACTCTTCTGTTGGGTCTGAATGATCCCCAAAACCCTGTTGAGTAGATCTTAGTCTAAAATTTGACTAACGTATCCTCAACAAACATTTAAGTTGATTTTAATCCCAAACGAGATTAACGATCCTTAAATCAAACTAAAACCAAATCTAAGAAAATACAGATTTGGACTAAGTCATGCCCTACGGGCGACAACACAAATTAGTCTCCGTATACAATCCACGGGGAACCAAAAATAAAACAAACACACACGACACGAAGTGAACATCTGGAGCAGGAGAAAGTGGTTATAGCTATGCTGTAATGTAATTAACTGCAGGGGCTTGCGCCTGCAGGGAAGAGCGTCCCCACAATCAAAAACCCCTCGCAAAAGAGGGGGAATCTGACGAAGTCTGCTACAACGGTCGCATCCGTCCAAACCTCCGATGCACGGTTCCATAAATCAACTTGGCATCTTCGAAGAGGTGGACGGATAAACCCAAATAGCATCTGCCCCTAAATTCAGGCAAGACGTTTGTCTTTCCCTGTTTTCGGCGGGTACAGATTCTGGCACACTCGGTGGGACCTTTTCCTCTTTCCACTCCACACTTCGTGTGTCGTGTTCGCGAATGATCGCGGTTTAATATGGTTGCCCCTGGATTTGAGGTACTAAGATTTGGTGTCTTGCTCCATGCAGAAGAGAAGATGACATCGATGGCTTCTAACTGCACCAATTCCAACAGCAACTCCCACTCCGTCCCTGCTGGAGGAGTAACTTATGGGCCCCAAGCGGTCTCCATCTTTGCAATTCCAGTGGAACAGATGACTCAGGCCACTACTGGACTATTTTTTGGGACCATGCTCCCGCCAATAAGCTTCAATGCCTCAATGCCATCACAAGAGGCTCCAAAGAAATCGGTCTTTGATCGGCTCGCAACCACTACGGCCCCTCTCAACGGGTCATCCAAGTCTGCCGCCTCAGTCTTCGATAGGCCGAGCCAAAGCTCCAGTGGGCCCGCAAAGAGGCCCACGATACCTGAAGGGGTTATCCCGAAGCGGATAGCCATTCCAGCTCTGGTAGACGAAGTCGTCAAAGGGGCTTCCCCTTTTAAAGGATCGGTCATCACAAGGCTGGCCGTTCCGACTCCCGCTGCGGGCGAAGTCACCAAGGCTGCTTCCCCTGCCCAAAAGTTGGCATTTGCATGATTGACCGTTCCCTCTCAGCGGACGTCGGTCTTCGACAGGCTGACACCAACAACACCCCATCAAAGCAGAGGGCATGACGAAGTCACTCCGACAATAGAGATGGTCCCATCTGCACGACATGCTCGACGTCGCCACTAGCGTCGAGTAAGGAAAACTGGGGGCAGTTCCCCCTCTGGACTTACCCCACCAGCTCCAATGGTGGAAATTAATGCTGATGTTTCAACTGGGAACAGTTTCGAGCTACTCAGGAGAATGCGCAAGAACTCTCCAACCGCCATACTGAAAAAATCTCCTCCGCCTGTCGAAATCACAACATAGGTGAAGCCGGAATAGCCTCCTCAGTGGTTGTCCTCCAAGATCCACAGAGTTTGGCGGAAAGTCCAAGACTCTGTAATTGACAAAGATTACTCTCGCCGGCTGAAGAAGACGAAGACTCGGCAAGAGGAGGACCATCCCTCTGTCATACCACGGAAGGTATCATTTGCATGGGTGTTTGCTGCAACGGCCCCTTCAACTTCGACCTCCCATAAGAGGAGAAGGCCAGAGAAGATCCCCATACCTATGGTAAATTTCAAAGGCAGTGGACCCAAACGCCCTAAGTCTGGGGGCATGGTAGTACACACCGTCTACATAGCTTCCGGGAAAGAGGAAAGCCGTACTTCCACGGGTCATCGACCACTCACACGGTCTGTGACAAAAGCTCAAGAGCAACAACAAAAGCTCCAGGAGATGTTGACAAGGATGGCCGCACCCACTGGGCAGAAAGAAAGCCCGGAAGTATCGTCGGAACAACGCCTGGAGCAGGAGACCGACACCGAATTCCTACGAAGGGTGCTTGAAAGGAAAGATAAAGAGGCCACGGAACAAGCGGCTAATATAAAACAAATGGGGCTTCTGTTCCAAGACATGGTTAGGATGATGATCCAGCTGATCCTATAGCCGAAGTCCCTCCAATAATCATTGAAGACGGCAGAGGGTAGACATCAAACCCTCCTCCGGCTTTATCAGCAGCCAGGGAGGAGACGATCTCCAAAGCTACCCTTGATGACTACATAACTCAACGAATATGAGCTCATCAAGCGGATGAAGCGGCATGCCAGGTCGTTAGAACTCGGCGACCTTATCCAGGCTGGTACGACCAAATTAAGTACCCGCCAGGATAGACAATCCCCAAATTCCATGTGTATAAGGGGACGGGCAATCCGCATCAACACGTTGCTCAATTCAGAGCTTTGTGTGGTAATACTGAGGGCGATGACAAAATGTTGCTTCACCAGTTTGTTGGAAGCTTGTTGGAGACGACATTTGAATGGTACTTCGAGCTCCCAAATGAATGGTACTTCGAGCTCCCAAATGACTCTGTCAAGACATTTACGGAGATGGAACTACTGTTCACACAGCGGTTCGCGAGCGCAAGTGAGCGCACCTCAATCAAGGCATTAATCAATGCCAGAGTGAAGCCGGGAGAGACCTGGGTTCAATACGCAATTCGGTGGCGTAACCTATGGTCAAAGTGTGAACAGCGCATAGAAGAAGCTCCTGCTGTGAGCATATTCGTGGGGACCCTTGATCCTTAGGCAACTATATCCCAGTTTATGATGTTCTTCAAGCCGACCACCTTCCAGGCCTTGATTGACAAACTGGCCCAAATGGACCAGATCGACCATAGGCCGTCATCTTCAAAGACAGATCTTCGGAATGAAAATGGCAAAGGGAAATCGACTTTCGTCGCCAATGCTCAACAATAACCAAGTGACCCGAAAACGGTTGCTCGCCAAAACAACAAACCAAGATCTCTCGAAGAAAAGTTGAGACGTTCTTACTCGTTCCTCTGGGATAAAACGAGGAGACTATTCGAACTAGCGGTGCGCAACAGGCTCATCACTCTGCCGGATCCGAGATGCCTACTGCAATCGGGCGACGCCAACAATCCTAATTACTGCCCCTACCACCGAATAGTGGGCCACCTAATCGAAGATTGCTACGTCTTCAAAAACTGGGTTGAAGACCAGTACTAACAGGGCAAGTTCACACTGTCCGAAAACTGGAAGGTAAACCCGCCGCAGCAGTACGCTCCTAAAAAGGTGGATACGTCGGGGGTATCATGCTCATTTGTAGGAGAAGCTCCGTAGGAAGTGATCCTTTCAGCTAAAACTAAAAGAATGCTGAAGGATCTTCAAATATGTCCGGCGATTAGGTGGAAAAGCCCGCTGGAGCCTGAAATTATTGACGGAAGTGGATCCAAGAAGCCACGCGAATGAGGAAAAGTCAGCTGGTACCTGTCTTTTATGAAGAAGATGGGTCAGGAGTACTCTTTCCCTCAAGACAAGACAGGGAAAATATTCAGCCTTGTCGTGAAGCATCAAATGATGACGCTCCCGGAGTCTCAGCACCCCGAACAAATAGATGAGGTCCATCACCCGGCTTATTGCTCCTATCACCGAGCAATAGGACATCCTCTTGAAGACTGCTTCACCTTCAAAGACTGGGTCGAAGACCAGTATCAGCAAGGCTGGTTTCCTCTATCTGAAAGTTGGAGGGTAATCCCATCACGAAAGTGTGAGCCAAAAGCAACCTACACTACGAAAGGAAGTTCAGATCAACATCGAGCTTGGAAACGAGCTCGTACCTGCCACATGATAACATTCTCAAAGGAAGGAGAGCATGAGAATATGGACGACCTCTCCCAGTGCTTCGTAAATGAAGATGAGGATGGGGTGATCTTAGAATTTCCACCGGCGCCAAAAGAGCTGGAAGATAGAATACACACCACAGCAGACAACCTGAAAAAAATCGACTTGGGGATGGCAAACGAGCCAAGGCCAACGTTCGTCAGCGACCTGCTGTCTGAGAAACAGGTGGCTACGTTAAAAGACGTGCTTATGCAGTATAAAGAATGCTTCGCATGGAACTATTCCGAAATGACGGCATTAGATCCGAAGATAGCTGTGCATAAACTGGCGATATCGCCGGACGTCAAGCCAGTCAAACAGGCGCTAAGAAGAATGTGGCTCGAGCTTAAGATGAGTATCAATGCTGAAGTCAAGAAGCTAATCGACTCCGGATTTATCCAAGAAGTTCAATACCTTGACTGGATCGCCAATATCGTTCCGATAATGAAGAAAAATGGGACAGTACGCATCTGCGTAGATTTTCGGGATCTCAACAAAGCTTGTCCGAAGGATGACTTCTCAGTGCCTGTTACCGAGCTGATGATCGATCACACATCCGCCTATGAAGTCTTCTCTTTCATGGATGGATCTTCGGGGTATAATCAAATAAATATGCATCCTGAAGACCAAAAACACACTGCTTTCCGGACCCTGCTAGGCATATTCTGCTACAAAGTGATGCCCTTCGGTCTGAAGAACGTTGGCGCCACTTACCAGAGGGCCATGAAAAAGATCTTTGATGACCTCATACACGAGATTGTCGAATGTTATATTGACGATCTCGTGGTGAAAAGCAAATCGTACAAGGAGCACTGGGAGCATCTGAAGATAGTGTTCCAGCGCCTTCAGAAGTACAATCTGAAGATGAACCCTCTGAAATGCGCGTTTGGAGTTTCCTCAGGAAAATTCCTAGGATTTATCGTACGACACCGGGGCATCGAAATAGACCCGTCAAAGATCAAGGCGATTATGGAAATGCCTTCGCCAAGAACTTTCAAGCAACTGCGGTCTCTCCAAGGAAAGCTCGCGTATATCCGACAGTTCATAGTTAACCTCTCCGGCAAATGCCGCCCCTACATTCATCTAATGAAGAAAGGGACCTCGTTCGTTTGGGATCGTAAATGCCAAGGCGCACTAGACGAAATCAAGCAATATCTGCAGAACCCGCCGGTACTGACCGCTCCTGTCAAGGGAAAGCCCCTCATCCTGTACACAACAACCCTTGAAGGTTCTTTAGGCCCGTTATGGACACAAGAGAATGACCAGAGGAAGGAGAGAGCTCGCTATTATTTGAGTCAAGTTCTCCTTGGGGAAGAAAACAATTACTCTCCCATCTAAAAGCATTGCCTGGCACTGATCTTCGCGGTAACGAAGCTCCGACATTATGCCATGGCACATGAAGTCTATCTCATATCAAAGATGGATCCTCTCAAGTATTTGATGTCGAGAGCCATATTAACAGGAAGGCTTGCCAAATGGGCCCTCCTCTTGATGGAGTTCTCGATAGTATATCGACCTCTCAAGGCAATAAAAGGCCAGGCCATCGCCGACTTTCTCGCTGAGCATCCGATACCCGCCGACTCTCCTTTAAACTGCGAATTGCCGGACGAACACGCGTTTGACACAATCGACGGGGAGAAAGAAGGGAGTGATACCCGATGGGAACTTTACTTCGATAGAGCGTCCTCCTTGAAGAAGAGAAAGCAAAACACCCCCATGATTAAAGCCGGGGTGGGACTTATCTTCATGACCCCACAAGGAGGGATAATGCATTTTGCCCTTTCCTTAACGGAGCCAAGAACAAACAATGAGGCTGAGTATGAAGTTTTGATAGCAGGTCTTGAGATTGTTGTCAACATGGGGATCGAATACCTCCTCATATATGGAGACTCCCAGCTGGTTGTTAGCCAACTGAATGGCGACTACCAGACGTGCAACCCAGAACTGATCAGGTATGGTGAAAGAGTGCAGCAACTGCTGACGCAAATCCCCTCCTACATCCTGAAAAGCATACCGTGTTCAGAAAATAGCAAGACGGATACGTTAGCCAAACTCACTAAAGAACTGGCCGAAGAAAACCTCGATGACGTAGGGATCATTGTGCAAAGCCGCCGGATTCTTGTACCAGCAGAGATATCTCCGAAGTTGTCTGAAAGAAGGCGAGCGACTGAACAAGCGGTCTTCCAAATAGAGGATGAAGAAAAGGCGAAGGAATGGAGAGAAGTCTTCATAGAATACTTCAAATCCTATCGAACGCCCGAAAAAGCATCATCGAGACATCAGCTCATGAAGCGAGCTATGTCTTTCGCCTTTGTCAATGATACTCTATATAAGAGATCATTCAATTGTTTATGGTTTAGGTGTCTGGGGCCAGAAGAAGCAAGGAGAGTCGTCCAAGAAACTCATTACGAACTTTGCAGTTCCCACCAAGTCGGGCCAAAGATGAAGCTGAAGATCAAAAGAATGGGTTACTATTGGTCTACGATAATTCAGGACTGCCTCGAATATGCGAAGCAGTGTCACTCATGCCAAATTCACGGGGACTTCATCCACCAGCATCCGAACCCGCTACACCCAATATTGGCTAGCTGTCCATTCGAAATGTGAGGAACCGATATAATCGGGTCCATCGAACCAGCATCATCCAAGAGACATCGGTTTATACTAGCAATGACCGATTACTTCTCTAAGTGGGCAGAAGCAATAACGTTAAGAGAGGTGAAGACGGAGAACATCCTCCATTTCTTCAAACACATGTCATCTACCGGTTCGGCACTCCGCAACGGATCATCTCAGATAATGGGCCGGCCTACAGAAGCCATAAGATTAGTCGCTTCGCACAGCAGCATAAAATAGATTGAAGATACTCTTCGGTCTATAATCCCCGAGCTACAGGTCTAGCTGAGGCTTTCAACAAGACTTTAACAAAGATCATAAAGAAAACGATGTCCAGAAATAAAAAGGACTGGCACGAGAGATTGCATGAAGCTCTCTGGGCCTATCGGACCACGTTCAAGATGGCCACGAACACAACGCCATTTGCGTTAGTGTTCGGCACAGAAGCAGTACTTCCCTTGGAGATAGAGCTACCCTCTCTATGAGTGACAGTTCGGTACGAACTGACGGATGAAGAAAATGCCCATCTTCGGCTTGAGAAGCTAGACGCCCTTGATGAAACTCGTCTCATGGCGCAGCAAAACCTAGAAGCTTACAAAGCAAGGATGATGCGCTCATATGAAAGATTGACTAGGCCGAGAACATTCCACCAAGGCGAACACGTGCTAGTCGCAAAAAGACCTATGATCCCTAATCGTACTAAACGGAAGAAATTCGAGCCGAACTATGACGGCCCGTACATCATAGACAAGGTCTACGAAGGTGGGGCCTACTTGCTCATGGATATGCAAGGCGAAAGACCCTTCCGGCCAATAAACGGACGGTTCCTTAAGAAATACTACACTTGACAAGTCACGGATCAGGTTAATGATGGAAGACGACGCTCATGTCCGCTCACTGTCTTCCTGAGTCCAAACTCTATAAGTACTATCCAGCGAAACCTCGCCTCAAAATCCCAACAGACCGCAACGTCCTTAAACTAGCTGCGGACCGAGTTGTCCTTAAACTAACAATAGACCGAAATGTCCTTAAACTAACATTGGACCGAGATGTATTTAAACTAATAACGGACCGTGATGTCCTTAAAATGAAAACGCCGCCTCTAACACGGAGATATTGGAATGCAAGTCCACAAGTCTCAGCGGTGAGGACTGCAACTCAAATCCCACCGGCAAACGGATGGGTCACATGCAGCGAAACTATTCTCGAGAGTTTCATCGTAAAAAAAAGGTACGTCCACAAGAGAAATGGGCACGGATGAAAACCCGAAGGGGCTCCGTGAGTAAAAACAGCAGGACTGCCGGCAAGTTTGTGAAAACCCGCAAGGGCGCGGACTCGTAAAAAAAATTCATGCACACTCGCAAGGTCCTCTCGACCTTATAAGGAGAAAATACCTGTGTGAGATCCTTACGACTCATAAGGGAGCAACACACTTAGGGACCCTCACGATTCCTAAGGAGAAATTACACTTACGAGATCCTCACGACTCACAAGGAGAATCCCCCTTATGAGACCCTCACGGCTCATAGGATTCAAAAGCCTTAAGTTACATGGATCTGAACCTGTTCTTAAGCCATCGCATCCCCCAGATTGCCCTACAGACGGTCAATATTGGCTCTTGTATACAATCCACGGGCATAAATAAACGTTTTCCCCACCAAGTCCCAGCAACGACGAGGAATGTTCTCATATAGTGAACGACACTTGTAAGTCCTCTCGACTTGCAAAGAGAAAATACTCTTGTGAGATCCTTACGACTTACAAGAGAAGATATAACTTAGGAATCCTTACGACTCCTAAGGAAAAAATACACCTATGAGATCCTCACGACTCGTAGGGAGAAATGCCTTTATGAGACCCTTACGGCTCGTAAAGTCGAAAAGCCTTAGTCAACAGGATCCTAACCCTGTTTTCTAAGCCACCTTTGTTTGAATCGACAAAAGAAAAAGATTCTCTCCTGGAAATATCCCAGTTGTAGCGATGCTGATGCCTAAATCGGTATCAAAATTCCAAGTCCTTTCATGACAAATGCTGATTAGCTCCTAGCAATATTCCAGTCGCAGCGATGTTGATACTAAGATTGGTATCAGATCTTGAGTTCCATACTCGCAATAAAAATCAACGAGTCAAAATGCATATGAATTAGCCGAAATGTTTGGGCAACTCGCAATAAAAATCAGCGAGTAAAATATATGCATATAAAAACAGCCAAAATGTTTGGGCGATTCGCAAAAAAAGCAGCGAGTAAAAACAAAAAACAGCCAAAATGATTGGGCACTGCGAAAAATAGCCGAAATGATTGGGCAATCGCGACTTTCGCGATATAAAAGCTGAAATGATAAAGCATCGCGTAAAGAAACAAAAAAAAATGAATGAAACTTCTAAGCCATCGCTGCCCTGCAGGTGAGATCACATCGACCTATACAGTCTATGGGCACAAACGAAAAGGGAACCATATTGTCCTACCAGGCTTCGACAAAGTGAAGCCAGATCTCAATGGGTACATCTACAGCCTAGAAATCAATAACGACGTTCCTTCTTGTTCCAACCAGAAGCAGATACGACGTCAGCAAAAACGGAGCCACGAAAAAGTCCCCTAGTTCCAAATCTCGACGGTTCACGGACAACCTAGAGACTACCTCGGATCCATGGCAGAGTCCCTAGTTCCAAGTCTCGACGGCAGCATCCACAGCCTAGAAATCAACAACGACGTTCCTTCTCGTTCCAACCAGAAGGAAATACGATGTCAGCAAAACGGAGCTACGGCAAAGTCCCCTAGTTCCAAATCTCGATGGTTTACAGACAGCTTAGAGACTACCTCAGAGCCACGGAAAAGTCCCCTAGTTCCAAATCTTGACGGTTCATAGACAACCTAGAGACTACCCCGAAGCCATAGCAGAGTCCCTAGTTCCAAGTCTTGACGGCAGCATCAACAACATAGAGATCAACAACAACGTTCTTCCTCCGTCCAGTAGGATACAGACGCGACATCAACAAACGGAGCCATGGCAAAGTCCCCTAGTTCCAAATCTTGATGGTTCATAGACAACCTAAAGACAACCTCGACATTCGTCGTAATATTGCAGATACAATGTCAACAAACGAAGCAAAGGAAGATCCCTAGCTTCAGGGTGTTGACAGCAACTCAAATGAGACTTGAAAGACCATCGGAGATCATCCTGCTCTAGCACGGAGTGGTTATGACTCATCGGGGCTCCCAAACTGAGCCTAACCTCAAGTAAAAAGCAACATGGAATATCCCTAACGCTTGCTCTTTCGACGGTAATATTACCTGGAAGATTATTTGAAGACGTCTTGTCAAACCCCCGAAGGGATCAGAGACACGACAGTCGTAGGGCTACCCGAACAGCAAGATTGCATACCGGGGAATACATCGGCCAGTGCGACGGTGCGACGGGTAAAAACCCCTAGTACCATAGACCCTAACGGACTTCTATTAGCAGGAGTTAACTGTGACGTTAGGACACCCTTGCGAGAACTTCTCGATTTGTCTCGACTCGTGAGGAAATTAGTGTCATTGCGAGAACTTCTCGATTCGTCTCGACTCGTAGGGAAAAGCCTTAGGCAATAGGGATAAGGATCTGTTTCCTATGCACTTAGGCCCTGCAAATCGGTCCAAGATGGACTATTGCATACTATTCACGGCCACACTCTCCAAAGTCGAATATCGACAAGGAGGGAAACAACCACTTACAAGTCCTCTCGACTTGTAAGGGGAAAATTTCTCTTGTGAGATACTTATGACTCTCAAGAGAAAAAACACTTAGGAGTCCTCACCACTCCTAAGGAGAAAATACACCTATGGGATCCTCTCGAATCATAGGGAGAAAAGTCTTTATGAGACCCTCACGGCTCATAAAGTTGAAAAGTCTTAGGCGGCAGATCTGAACCTGTCTTCTAAGCCATCGCTGCCCTGCAAGGAGATCAAGATAGACTATCTACAAGACCATTTGCTAAAGGGACATGCCAGTATGAAATAAAATATTTCTTTTATTCATGAATGCAAATGAATACAAGATACATTTCACAAAGGAATCGAAATGAATGCATGTTATTCATAAATCGCAAGATTAAAGTCAAAAAAAAGAGAGGGGTACAAAGACGGTTATTGAGGAGAAGGCGTCTTCAACAAATCAGCAAGCCGCTCGCGCGCTCCTCTCAATCCTTTCTCGTGATCAGCCACCATGGCCAACTCCGCTTCAACTTGAGCCCGTTGCCGTAAACAGGACGAAAACTTCCTATCGGCTTCTAGCATGGTAGCTTCACAGTCTTTCATGACCCGCTCGGCGAAGTCAAGCATCCACCTCAGCATCTGGAGATTGTCAAAAACGGCTTTTAGCTGTGCAGCATTCGCTTCAATCAGGGCACGTAGTCGGACGGATTCGCTGGATGCCACCTCATGTTCCTTTCGTCTCAGGGTCGCCTCTTGTTCAAAATGGCGAATGAAAGGAACACTATGCTCGATCCAAGCAGCCCGCTGAGAGTTCGAAGTTAATACTTTAGGAGCTAGACGCTAGAGCTCAATCTCGTGCAGGAAAGTCTCGATCCTTCTGCAGTAATCAACCCAAGAGCCGACAATTGCTTCATCATGGAAATTCATGAGTGTCACCAGCATTGGATTGAATTCCATGGAAAAATCCATAGCAGAAGTGAGGGCCTCGGCATTGAGATCCTCAATGAATTCGCTCAACGTTCGTCGGCTATTTGCGGCTCCCCTGGAAGACATGCATTTCGCAAAAGGTCCCGCGGGCATTAGAATGCGAGACTTGAAAGGAGCTGGAGCTGGCACAATTGTTGCAAAATGAATTAGGGTCAAAAGGTTGACTTGGGGAATAAAGAAAACACATCAGCAGCGAAGTCTATTATACCGGCTGTGAAAGGCGACATGATGGGGAGTACCGGAGGCACGGCTATTCTCTCGTCTCCTCCTCTGACCCGTGATGCTATGATCAATATGAAGAAATCTTAGCAACAATACGTCTATTCGTAAAAGAAAGTAAGAGACGTCAGTTGAAGAATATACTAACCAATGCCAAGAGGCGGAACGACTTCCGACTGAAAGGAGAAATGCAGGTTCAACACTTGGTATAGATGGTCGAAAAGGACTCCTGCAGAGTTACGACAATATACTATCAATACAAAGAGGATGGTACCCGCAGTGAAATAGATAAGTCGCAAACCCATACCTTCCAATATTTGAGAGGGCACAGAAGGAAGCGAGGGGATAGGGACTGTCAGAGCGACGACCGGTAATACTTCTTCAGACGGCATAGTCTCAGGGTTCACCGCAACTATACTCAAGACAAACAAAATATCATTGGAAGGGTTGAACGGGATTGAAAAACTCGAAAATAACGACCCAGCGATTACCTGATAAATCATAGACCGAAACTATGACGGAGGCGTCACCAGGTGTAACGGCTTCTTCGCTCTACCTCGGAGGAGTAGATTCCGTGCCCATAGCTTAATCCTCTGACTCAACGAGGGCCATCATGATGCTTGCGACGCCCGCCGATACTAAGGAGCATGTTTCCCCCAATCAGAGCAAAGCTCTGTTTGAATTTCAAAATTCAAAATTCGAAGCAACGCTTCAGATTCTTTGCGCTGCGCGCAACACGCCACGTGTCAAAAGCTGATACATCAGCGCAGCGCCCAAGGCAGCGCGCCCAATCAGAGCAAAGCTCTATTTAAAACAAAATTAAAGGAAGCAACGCTTCAGTTGCGCAAGCGCTGCGCTGCGCGACACGTGTCAGCGCAGTTGCGCAAACGCAGTTGCGCAAGCGCTGCGCGATACGTGTCAGCGCAGTTGCGCTGCGCCGTGCGCTGCACGACACGTATCAGCGCAGATGCGCTAGCGCAGTTGTGCTGCGCTGTGCGCTGGGCGACACGTGTCACGCGATGGGGCATTTGCACCAAACAGAATTAAAATTTTAAAGAAATCTTTCTGTTCTTGTTAAAACAAGAAGACTTTCTTCTGTAAAACAGGAGCCCTTGGATCAAAGATCCAACGGTGGGGAAAATTCCCCAAATCACTCAGAGAAGGATCTCTTTAACAAATTTACCAAATTTATGGGCACTATATAAAGGCCCCTAGACCCCAAATCAAAGGCATGAACATTGTGAGAAATCAAGAACTTCAAACAGAGAGAACTCTGAAGAAATTTCAAGAAGAAAAAGTAAAAACCTTTAAGATAGAAGAATTTTTTCTAATAGATCATTGATTTAAGAACAAGATCAATGATCTTCAATAAAAAACAAATAAAAATAGTGCTTTGCACTTATGAACCATTGGTTCTCTGAGATCAAGAAAAAACAAAAAATACTTGTTTTCTTTGATCTAAATTAGATCAAGAAAACAAACAGTGCTTTGCACTTTTTTATGAACCATTGGTTCTGGAATCTAAAAGACTCTCAAGTTAATAGTGCCTTACACTTGCAAAACTGCACTGTTGCGCTCTTGGGTTGGCGTAAGCCACCAGAGAGCGCCGCGTGTCAGCATCTGAACCACTTGCGCTATGCGCTTTAAGATAAAGCCTTGCTCTCTGAAACTGGCGCAACTCACCAGAGCGCGCCACGTGTCAGCAGCTAACGCAGCGCACTGCGCTTGCGTGACACGTGTCACCACCACAAGCTTTTGCGCTCAGTGATTGGCGCAAAGCGCCTGACAAATGCAAAGCATTATTTACTAAAGGGCCAGGCCCAAATCAAAAAAAGGCCTAATAGGCCAAATTAAATTGCAAAGCAATAAAAAGGGTAGAGCCCAAACAAAATTGATGCTCTGCATCATTTATAAATGGGCAGAGCCCAAACAAAATAATAAATAAAGCAGTGCATTATTTTAAAAAAGGGGCAGAGCCCAAATAAAGGCCCAACAGAGACCGAGATTAATGCAGTGCATTATTTTAAAAGGGGCCAAGCCCTAGCACAGGCCTAATAGGTCAAAAACAAATAAAATTGTTGAACATTTTTTTTTCAACTGGACTTAGCCCAATCATGGCCGTAAGTCCTCAAATTAAATTGACTGAGCACAGCTGCTCTCTTAAATCAATTTATGACCGGTTCGAGGGTACATCTCCGAACTCCTTTGACTCCTATCGTTGTAATCCTTCAACGACGTCAGAGAGGTGATGGGTCCCTACAACCACACATCAACATGGACTGTGGGGTCCTTGAACTTATGGACTTAAGCGTCCTTAAACTAAAACACGGATTGTGGGATCCTTAAACCCACGGACTTATGTGTCCTTAAACTAAAACACGGATTGTGGGATCCTTAAACCCGCGGACTTATGCGTCCTTAAACTAAAATACGGATCGTGGGATCCTTAATCCATATGGACCACCATGTCCCTAAATTGGAATATGGACCACCATGTCCCTAAACTGGAATATTGACCGCAACGTCCTTAAACTATTTATTGACCGCAACGTCATTAAACTAAACAATAGAGCTCCCAAATGCTTTTTTGTCGGATCTAAACGATCCCGTTAAGTCGATCTTAGTCTTAAATCGGACCAACGTATCCTTAACAAACGTTTAAGTTGATCTTAGCCTCAAATATGGCTAACGTATCCTTAAACTAAAACACCAAATCCAAATCTAAGTAAATACGGATTTGGACTAATCCACGTCCTACGGGTGACGGCATCACTTAGTCTCCGTATACAATCCACGGGCAACCACAAACAAAACAAACACACACGACACGAAGTGAAATTCTGGAGAAGGAGAAAGTGGTTACCGCGATGCGGTAGCGTAATTAACTGCAGGGGCTTGCGCCTGCAGGGAAGAGCGTCCCCACAATAAAAAACCGCTCAAATGAGGGGGAATCTGACGAAGTCTGCTACATCGGCCGCATCCGTCTAAACCTCCGATATACGGTGCCATAAATCAACTTGGCATCTTCGGAGAGGTGGACGGATAAAACCATATAGTATCTTCCCCGAATCTCAGGCAAGACGTCCTCACGTCTCGGCCGCCGTTCGGAGGGTAGCAGATTCTGGCACGCCCGGTGGGACCTTTTCCTTTTTCCACTCCACACTTCGTGTGTCGTATTCATGAACGAATCGCGGTTAGTTAATGGTTGCCTTTGGATTTTAAGTTACTAAGATTTGGTCTTTTGCCTGGCGCACAAATCAAGCATCGATGGCCTCTACCTGTTCGAAGTGCTCCAATTGCAGCTGCAACTCGCATCCTGCCTTAACTGGGGGCATAACCTACGGGCCCCAAGCGGCCTCTTTGCTCACGATGCCCGTAAAGCAGATTACTCAAGCCACCACATGGCTGTTTTTTGGAACCATGGTTCCACCAACAAGCTTCAGCACCCCTGTGCCCGTACCAGAAGCTCCTAAGAAGTCGGTCTTCGATCGACTTACAGTTACTGCGGCCCCTCTCAACGGGTCGCCCAACACCAGCGCCTCGGTCTTCTCCAGACTGGGCCAAAACTCTTGCTGGCCCACAATGAAGCTTGCAGTCCCAGAAAAGGTTATTCCAAAAAGAGTAGCCAAACCTGCTCCTGAAGTCGTCAAGGCGGCTTCTCCTGCTAAGAGATTGGTTTTTACAAGACTGATCGTCCCAACTCCCACTCCTGTTCCTACTGCTCAAAGGACATCAGTCTTCAATAGGCTGACGCCGGCAACAGCCCCACACCTGAACAGGGGATAAGAAGAAGCTGTTTCTGTCTCTGAGCCAATACCGACAACTCGTCGTGCCCGACGACGCCACTGGCACCGGGTAAGGAAGACCGGGGGCAACTCCCCTTCTGGGATGACTCCGCCAGCTCCAATGGTGGAAGTTAACGCTGCTGTTCCAACTGGGAACAGCTTCGAGCTACTGAACAGAGTACGCAGAAACTCGCCAACTGCGGTGCTCAAAAGATCTCCTCCACCAGTAGAGACTACCGTGGAAGCAGAAAAGCCAGAGCAGTCTCCTCGATCGCTGTCCTCCAAGATCTACAAGACATGGCGACGAGTCCGAGAATCTGTGATTGATCCTAAGTTCTCTCGCCAACAGAAGAAGTCGAAAGGTCGGGAAGAAGAAAATCCTCCGATCAAGCAACGAAAGTTGACGACCACTTGGGTGCCCAAAGCAACTGCCCCCTCAACTTCAACGGCCCATAAGAGAAGGAGACCAGAGAAAGTCCCTGCACCTGTGGCGAATATCAAAGGTGGTGAACCCAAACGCCCTAATTCTGGGGGCATGGTAGTTCATACCGTCTATATGGCGTCTGGTAAAGAGGACAGCCGCATATCAACAGGTCATAGACCGCTCACGCGATCGTTGACCAAGGCGCAGGAGCAGCAGCAGAAGCTCCAAGAGATGATGAACGCAATGGCCGCACTTACTGGGCCAAAAGAAAACCCTGAAACGTCCTCGGATGAACTCCAGGAGCAAGAAACCGACACCGAATTCCTTCGTCGAATATTGGAGAAGAAGGATAAAGAGGCTGCTGAACAAGCAGCCAACATAAAGCGTATGGGCTTCCTGTTCCAAGAGATGGTGGGGATGATGATCCAACAAGATCCTCCGGCCGAAGATCCCCCGATCGTCCTTGAAGACGATAGGGGAGAGACGTCAAATCCTCCGCCAGCTCTGTCAACAGCTAAGGAGGAGACAATCTCCAAAGCTGACTTGGACGAGTACATAGCCCAACAAATACGGGTTCATCATGCGACTGAAGCAGCCGGCCAGGTCGTAAAAATGGGGCGGCCATATCCAAGTTGGTACGATCAAATCAAGTACCCGCCGGGCTACACAATTCCCAAGTTCCATGTCTACAAGGGGACGGGCAATCCTCACCAGCATGTTGCCCAGTTCAGGGCACTCTACGGCAACACCGACGGTGATGACAAGCTGTTGCTTCGCCAGTTTGTTGGAAGCTTATCAGATACAGCGTTCGAGTGGTACTCTGAGCTCCCGAATGACTCTATCAAGACATTCGCGGAGATGGAGCTGCTGTTTACCCAGCGTTTTGCAAGCGCCAGTGAACGCACCCTAATGACGGCACTGATTAACGCCAGGGTGAAGCCAGGCGAGACATGGGTTCAATATGCTATACGGTAGAGGAACTTATGGTTAAAGTGCGAGTAGCGTATTGAAGAAGCTCCTGCAGTGGGTATGTTTGTGGGAACCCTTGATCCGCAAGCAACCGTCTCGCAATTTATGATGTTTTTCAAGCCGATTACCTTCCAGGCCTTGATTGACAAGATAGCGCAAATGGATCAGATGGGCCATAGACCCCCTCTTCCAAAGCCGGACTCCCGAAATGACAAGGGGAAGGGAAAAGCGATCGTTGTCGCTAATGCTCAACAACAACAGAGCAACTCAAAGCCGGTTGTTCGTCAAAATAATATGCGCCCGTACGTAGCCCTTGAGGAGAGGCTAGGACGTCCTTATTCATTTCCCCGAGATAAAACGAGAAGGTTATTCGAGCTGGCGTTGCGCAACCGACTCATAAATTTGCTGGATCCAAAACATCCGTCGCAACAAAATGATGTCAATGAGCCCAACTACTGTCCTTATCATCGAGTACTGGGTCATCCGATCGAAGATTGCTACGTCTTCACAAATTGGCTTGAAGACCGGTACCAACAGGGCAAATTCACGTTATCTGACAAATAGAAGGTGAATCCCCCACAGCCCTACACCTCTAAGAGGATGAATACGCCGGGGGCAACATGCTCTGTCGTTGAAGAAGCTCCTTGGAAGGTTGTATTATCAGCCAAGAGAAAGTGGATGCTAAACAATCTTCAAACATGCCCAGCGATTAGGTGGAAGAACCCGTTGGAACCTCAAATCATTGAAGGAATGTTGAAGCCGCGTCCAACTCAAATGATCGATGGAGGTGGCCCAAGCATTCACAACCAGCCGTCGAAATCTTCAAAGAAGAAGAAAAAGAAATCAAAGAAGCCCGTGAAGCCTGGAGACAAGCGCACAGACTTACCAAAACAAATTGACGCGCTGGAGGAATATAACCAGAAAGCACGGACTCCCATTACACTCCAAGAGTTTCTCAACCACGTCTTTCAAGAGGAAGATGAGGGAGAAAGTTCGTCAGATGAGTCTAAGGAATACGTGGCAAGCTGCCATGTGATCTCCCATTCGTTGACGGACGATGAAGAGACTCCTTGCACTGAAAAGTTGGGGGGCAGATCCTGAACCAAAAATTCCGGGGCCATCGGAAGAAGTGATTGACGCATTCCTCCACGAATTTCGGTTGAGAAGTAAAGCTGATCAGGAACGTGAGACGGCTATATTTGAAAGGGCCAAGCGTCAGCGACTTGACGAAAGAGCTGAGACACTCCCGCGGGAGCAAAATACATCCACTACCGACAAAAGCAAATTCAAGATGAGGAAAAGGTTTGCTAAAGCCATAACAATGGGCATGAAGCTACCATCCTCCGAAGGAAACATCACTGGTGAAGTGGAAATGCACCCCTCCTATTGCTTATATCATCGGAAGATTTCGCACCCTACTAAAGAGTGCAAAGCTTTCGATAGATGGTGGCAAGGATATGTTGCTCATCGATAACATATTAGACGGTAGTAGCGTAAAACTCGCCGGGAGCGGAAACATACGACCGAAGGGCTTAAAAGAACTACCGGCGATTGTCGCATGGTTAACGCCGCGGGATCACAGGTGCTTACATTCGGGAGTGATTCTGATGAAGAGCTGGAGCTTGGCCCTCTATTTAAAGAGTCCACTTCGGGAAAAGAAGAAGAGCCGAAGGTTTGCGAAAATATCCGGCTGCGTAATCGGTGTTAGTTATATGTATGCCCTAGAGGCCATTACTGTACATTGGATGTATATTGTAGTGGATGCTGGGACATATATAGGGAGGACTTTCTTGCTCGACATGATAGTATGCTATCTGGTTGATCTTTACCTTAACGTGTATAATGATTGTCTCTCTGTTACATGTTGGTAAAGCCCTTAGGATGTGTACTTGACTACCTGGACTATGATGCGGATCATACTAGTGGGGACATGGTAGTCCATAAGTACATCCTTCAAAGTCCCTAGTCGTGGGTGTATCGAGACGGGGCATCGATATACCAGAGTAGACTAGCGTATACCTTCTCGACCCATATAGATGGGCGATGGATGATCCCATATCTATTGGTGTTTGACATCAGAGATGATATACGGGTGCTCAGTAGAGACTGGGTACACTGGACGGACTCGCCGAGAACTCCCAGATGGTATTATACCTTACGTCAGATGGCAGTTCTCTGGTGACACTGGTACAGAGTAGTCTGTTGACCCGAGATCGTCATAGAGTCTTGTGTGGTTCCCACTATGCTTTGATTTCCACCTTACCATGTCCAAGAGGGCGTGCAAAACGGTGGTTTTTGGGTACAGTCCCGAATCACATGGAGGCAATGAGCGATAGGAGGGGATTCGTCTCTCCCGGTATAGGGAGTTGATGTTGCGCTGTGTTCGATTGGCTATAACAGGAAATCCCTGGCCAGGGTTGCTGAGATTTACTGGTAAGTGTTACCAGTAGTTTCTCGAATTGTTATAGACCTCATATCGACACGACTTATCGAGCTATTGGGGTCTGACGTTTACCACCCCTAGGCGAGATATGCGACATATCAGACGATCAGACCGGACTGTACGGTAGTGTTACTGGTTGGATTCACTGGAGTGTGAGCGGGCTTGCTCGTCGATCTTCTGATCGCTCAATACCCGGGTGGCCATTACGTTTAGCAGACCGCTTGCGGCTTGTGGGTGCTTGATATGATCATCATCTGCTGCCGGCGTATTGACGAGTCTTTAGAGTCCTACACAGAGGTTTCCTGGCTCAAGCGAAACGAAATAGGAGCGCATATGAGATATGTGCAGGACCGAGAATAATGCGTGTATGTGATACCGTATTCTATTCTCGCGATTTGTGACATTGATCGGTTATATGCGATATAGCCGGGTTATCGGATCAAGTGTTGATTCGATAAGTTGTTACTATTGATACTAGTCGGTTATGTGCGACATGACCGGATCATTGAATCAATTGTTGATTTAATGATTTAATGTATGATTATATATTTGATATATTACTTTGCATTAACTAGTATTGGTTCACTTTAAATGGATTTACTCACTTGGATTGCACATTGTATATGTGATATATTTTTTGTGCACATGATTGTATCATGTTTGATGATACATTCTAGTTTGGTTTTGTGTAAAGAATTAAACCATGGTTAGTTAGTGGTTAGGGTATCATTTCTTTTACTTATTCATTTATCTTTTTATTTATTTCATTTAGAAAAGATAAAGAGAAAAGAATGGTTGCTAGTTTTGTTTTATTTGAAGCTTCTTGAAGCTTTGAACAAGTCCACCATTCTTGTCTCTTCTCTAACCCTAACCACTCATCTAACCTTAGTTAAATCTCTACACTAAACCATGGTTGAGATTATGATAAGTATGATATTGTTTTTATTTTTAAAAACAACTTATCATATCTTCTTCTTCTTCATCTTCTTCTTCCATGAAGAAGCTTGCTTCATCAATGGTGATTGATGAAAACAAGTGAGAAATCCAATTCTAAAGTCTACCCACATCCTATTTCTTCATCCTCTACCTCTTGCCAAGTAGTAGAGTGTGTTTCCTTCACAAGTTTTCTTGACTTGGTGAAGTTGGAGCTTGATCTAGTGATGCCTCGACGTAGATCATCTTCGGCATCGTCGTCGATGACCTAGCCCGCTTTTTCTCCGATGAAGCCGACGTTAGAGCCCGGGATTCGATTTGGACAGCGGAGAGGACTTCATCACGGAGCTATGGAGGTGGAGAACCAGATCTACAAAGGTTGTATTTCCGTACTCTTAGTTAAAAGTAGGTAACTAGTTGCTTTGTCGCCTAAATTTCTAGCCAACGATCTTGTTAGGGTTTCTCGGCACCGATAATATTTGAAATTGGCATGGTTGATGCCTTGTGAGACCTCTTGGGAGTGCCTAAGAACCCTACAGTGGTATCAGAGCCTAGCTAGAGCCTTAGGCGAAGTCTAGACGACGTTAGAAGTCCGATCGAACCGAAAACTAGAACCCAAAATGCTCTCTATTCTTTTTCAGAAATCTGGTGTTTTTCGAAATTAAAAATATGCAGAAAAATAAGCAGGGAATTTGATGAATTACTGTGGAGCACGTGTCGTTGATTCCTCCAAAGTGCGGCGGAACCGCGACACAAGCTGGCTTGTGCGGCGGTTCCGCGGCAAAGAAGCCACATCAGCTTTTGTCTTTTTCGCAGTAACTCCTCATTTTTTGTGCTGTAGTTTCTGGAATATTTTAATATTTACTCTACAGTTGAGTTTTCTGGGGTTGTTTAGGGAATTCGAAGATTCGATCGGACTGTCTAATTTTGTCTCTGTGTTATTCCGGATAAATTTTAGAATATGTTAAAAAGTTCGACCGGATATAAATACCCAATTTTTCCCCTGTCGGGAAATTTCCAAGTGTTGGATTTTTCCGCAGTTTAACGACGTTCTAAGTAGTGCAAGTAACGCGATGGACCCTCTAGAAGACAACAAACCTTAACTCGATTATGTGACCGTCTTGAACTGCCCTTTGAACCTTCGGGTTTGGGGCAGTACGGCGTGCCACATGTGAGGCGTTGGCTTGACCCTTCTACGGCTGGACCGTTGGTACTGAGGCACGAACTGAATGTTTTTAGACCTGTTTCATGTGTTGATCTGTATTGGGAAAACTTGGGTGTTTGAATGTTCGATCGGAAAGTTTAACATTTTCTAATTATCTGGAATGTGATACAATAATTGGAATTCACAAGTAGTTATGAGATAACTGAATGAATGTTATAAATTTAGCGGTTTAGTCTCACTTGATCGGTTGCCACGGAATTTTGATGCGATCAAAAGTCCGTCGCAATCACGTAGCATACGCGGATACTCGCCGGGTAAACTTAATAGATAGCCTCGCCCCATAGCCCCGACCAAGTGACTGTAGGAGAACCCCGTCGCTGAAAGCATCCGTTCGGGTGCTCGCGGTATCGGTGTTCCGCCTTGGTGCACTTCGTCGACGGTATCGGGGGTGCGGCCGCCTACTGAAGTTTGTGACGAGCATTCGATCAGAATGTCGGGAATCTTGTTGAATTGCCCGACTTGATATTGAAAAGTGTTTTCGATAATGAGACTAAAATGCGGGGTTTATAATTGTTAGGCATACGATGTCTAAGGAATTCATTTGGTCAAGCATGCGATGTCTGAGGTGGTTGCGGATTCCAACTGTTGTAGTTTTACACTTTCTTTTCTGTGACCGTAAGTGTAATATATGATATCGCCGGTTTCGTTGCTATATGTCAACGACAATTGGGATACGCATGTTTACTTACGTTGATGACATATGATGTTATGTGTTGCTGGATATGTTATATTGGATCGTCGTGTTTGAATAGCCGGGGGGTTTTTATGTGAGATGAGTGTTTTTCATTCATGTAAAAACTTGTATGTAATATTCTTTTATTGGGGCACTTCCAGGTTGCGGAAGTTGTCACCGTTGTTGTATATTATTTACTTTTCCGCACTAGGATAGACCCAAGGAGGAGGGCATAAGTAACCGGGTTCTGGGGTCCAGTGGGAGACCAACTCGAGGAGTCGATTCCGGGTCTCCTAACTCCAGAATTGGTAGGGTTGCTTGCCGCTCTCGTAGGGGTCTAGGGGTGTGGGTTTGGCTATTCATCGCGACCGTGGAATCCGTGTTTTATACTGGCTCGTATTGAAAACACGGACGTCCTAGTATATCCAATATTTCATATGTTTCTTCTGCCGCGATATCTGTGATGTGATCATGTGATGTTCTGTGATAGATACAGTATATAGTATATATGATATATTATATAGACATTACTTATGTTTTACACCCGCGCTAGCCCTGCCCCGCTCTGTCGTTAGTTACCTAACCTAACGGTGCACGAGGGGACATCGAGGCGAATGCGGATGGCATAAGTGTACGTCGTATTTATCTGTGATGTTTAGGTACTTAAATGATGGGACTTCATTAATGAGATTAATGAAATAAAAGAAACCTAAGATGTTGTAGAATCAAATTTCAAAATAAAACAGGTAGCTACAGTTCTTGCTTTGCACAGCGGTATATATGATATATCCTGCACCTTATTCGATAAGGAAAGGACCGAGATCCCTTCACCGGGAGTGACTCCTTTAGCAATAACTGGCAGATGCTACACACTCGGTTTGTCTTTTGATTGCTTTTAAGAGTTTTTTCTTTGCACAGTGATATATATGATATATCCCGCACCTCATTCGACGAGGAAAGGACCGACGATCCCTTCACCGGGAGTGACTCCTTTAGCAAAACTAGAAAAGCCTCAAAAACACTCCATTTCAAAATTCATTCGATCCTACAACGATATCAAGTTCATTACGCAATAGGTTTTCAGAAAAACCTGTCGTAGCCCTTCGTCATTTCAGATAAGTCCTATTTAGTATTCGTGCTACGTTTGTTGGCCTGCATCAAGGCGTAGTGTGCGGTAGCTAACTAGTATTTATCTGCTTATGCATATGATGTAGATTGGATTAGGGTAGTCGTGCGACTTTGTTGGCCTGCGTCAAGGGTCGTGCGGGTGGGTTTAATTCAATCAGGAAATGACGGGTTGAACTTGACTAGCGCACTATGGTTTGTTGGCCTGCGTCAAGGTCATAGGACGCTAGGGGCAAAATTATCGGGAATTTCAAGTGTTGAAATTTGCAATGAGATTGTATACCTTCTATGAGATAGTTGGATCCCGATACCCACAGCGAGTAAGAGTTACTCCTGGGAGAGTTTTATACATTACAATTAGCAGATCAAGTAGGTGTCTAGAAAGGTGTTAACGAGGTTACGCCTCTGGGAAAACGAGGTTTACATTAATTAGGTTCGTGCGAAAGCACGGGGGACCTCTCTCAAAGTACCGACACTGGCCTGGCTGAAAGATTGGTGAACTTGTAGTGTGTAATTAATCCCGGCTAGTCTTTCCTTTTAGGGTTTGAAGGAAGATTTGATAAAAAGCAGTGGGAGCCATCCTGATTAGATAAAATAATAACCAATCTATTCTTGCAAGAGCGCACGCTGAGTGTTTTCTTCTCTCTCTCTCCTGGTAGCGACCATGTCACGCCTTAATCAAGATAATAAAACGGATTATTGACCGAACCCGCTTGTTATACTGAGCTGGGGAACGTTGGTCCCGCTCCAACTTATAATTGTTATAAGACAGAGCAGGAAATTGGGGAATACCAGATTTCCCGTGCCGCCCAAACGAAGAGAGTGCATGCTGATGCATCATCTTCGGGTGTGTTCAATACAAAGAACTGTTTCTCTGTATCCTCTACGTCCTGGGTATGTGATACCAGATCAGGATCCCAGATATGTAATCTGTTACATAGGGCTACAGAAAAGTAGAGAACTGAGAACGGGTGAGAAGTTTCATGAGGCAGAAAACGGGGCAAGTGTTGCAGCCAAGTCTGTTGGTCACTGTCACCTTGTATTACCAATACATTGATTCTGAACGAATGTTATTAGATACCGAACCTGATATACAAAATCATATCATTCTCTTTATTATTAAAGAAAGGATATAATTTTGTATTGTTGGATAATGTTTTGAACATTTCCTATATCAAAAGTTGATTAGTTCAGGCACGTTATCTAAAAGCGTTGATGTTCTAAATCAAACTACAGTTCTTAGTATATGGAACACACACAAGAGGAACAGTTCAGAAATGAACGGATCCTTCTTGAGGTATTGTAGACTAGGTCATATCAATGCGACCCGACTAGCTAAGTTACATTTATATGCATATTTAAATCAGTTTGAATTTACATCTTGTGAAACTCGCCAGTCATGTCACAAAGATAAAATGACCATAGCTCTGTTTACTGGAAGCAGAGAAAGAGTTAGTGAACTCTTGGGATGATACATGTTGATGTATGTAGGTCCCCTGTCTACATATGCCAAGACCGGTTCTTTATACTTCATTACATTCTCTGATAATCTCTCAAGATTCAGTCATATGTTCCTGTTGAAACATGAGTCCGAACCTTTTGAGATATTCACAGAATATAAGTTAGAAGTAGAGAACCAATACGGGTATAAGTGTTATGTCCTTTGATGAGATCAAGGAGAAGAATACTTGAGCACAGAATTCCTGGCCTATTCTAAAGGAGAATGAGATTCTCTCTCAGCATTACTCCTCCATATACACCATTGCACGATGGTATATCGGGGCGGAGCAATCACACCCTATATGATATGGTGTGCTCTATGATGAGTATTACTGAGTGACCTATTTCCTTTTGGGAGTTATGCACTTGAGAAGCTGCATACCTATTGAAAAGGGTTCAAATCAAATCAGTAGCCTACCACTTCATATGTGATATGGAAAGGGAAGAGCCCATGTCTTAAGTTAGTTAAGATTTGGGGTTGTCCGGGCTATGTCTAAAAGCAAAATCCGGACAAGCTCGAGGCAAGGTAAGTTATGTAGAACTGGAAGTGTTCCAGCTATACAAGCTACTACAGATGATTTGGTAGAACCGAAGGATTCAGTAGATGCCAACTAACCTCAGCCTCTCCGCCGATCTAGTAGGGTTCCTCACCCACCTGAGAGATACTTCGGTTGCTCTATGACAGTGGGAGCGAGGATTGCATCATGAGATGATGACCCAACTAGCTTCGAGCTGGCCATCAGGAGTAAGACTCTGTAAGAATGACTGGATGCTTATCGATCTGAGATGGAATCCTTATACACCAACAAAGTATGGACTTTGGTTGCAATATCTGAAGGGTTAAATCCCCATCAGGAGCAAGTATATCTTGAGAAGATTACTTGGTGTACATGGAAAAGTTGAGACTTTCAAAGTTAAACTTGTTAAAAGTTTGCATCATTGACCAGGTGTGGATAATGATGAAACCTGTTCAAGTAGCTATGCTTAAGTCCATCCAGATCCTACTTGTCACGGCTACATACCATGACTACGATATCTGGTGGTTGGGTGTCATGACTGCTTTTCTAAATGATGTTTTAGAAGAGTGCGTCTATAAGTACACAGCCAGAGGGCCTCGTAGACAGTGGGAGCAGCGGAAACGTGTGCAAGATGCTTTATAGGATAAAGCAGGCATCGCGGAGTTGGAACGTCTGTTTTGATGTGTTAGTCAAAAAGTTTGACATCATCAAAATGGTAGATGAACCTTGTATAAACAAAAAGGTAGTAGGGAGTATAATGACGATCCTCGTAGAGTACGTGGATGACATACTCTTGATAGGGAAGGAGTTTCCTATGCTACACTCGATCAATCTCCGCTTATCACAATGATTCTCCATATAGGATCAAAATGATACCTACTAAATCCTGGATTTTGGATCTATGAGATAGATCTAATTGGATATTAGGATACTCACTAGTTGTAGTGAGATGGTATCAATCGATCCTGGGGAGAATCACTGGAAGTGTTCCAGGGTGATAAAGACGACTGAGTGTCAGTCACAGGCATTGTCTTTACCCTCAGTAAAGGGACGGTATGTTGGAAGAGTTCCAAGCTAGATACCGTGACATACTAGACGATAAAGGCAGGATACATCGCTACTTAAGATGCTACCAAAGAGGCTGTTTGGGTGTATATTGGTTCATGAGATGAACTACGTTCCAACCATTGTGAGACAATGGAGTTGTGGCTTATGCCAAGGAACGAAGGTCCCATCAGTGATCCAGACATATTCTAAGGCAGTATCACTTGATCATGGAGATGGTTGATCTCTAAGGGATAGAGATTAGGAGAGTAGACTCAGAGGATAACACGGCGGATCCACCCACGAAGGCCTATTCCCAGAGAGAGACTTTTATGGGATGGTGGAGTATGAGATACTACAACCACTGCTACAGATGGCCCTAGTGCAAGTGGGAGATTGTTAGTTATATGTATGCCCTAGAGGCCATTACTGTACATTGGATGTATATTGTAGTGGATGCTGGGACATATATAGGGAGGACTTTCTTGCTCGACATGATAGTATGCTATCTGGTTGATCTTTACCTTAACGTGTATAATGATTGTCTCTCTGTTACATATTGGTAAAGCCCTTAGGATGTGTACTTGACTACCTGGACTATGATGCGGATCATACTAGTGGGGACATGGTAGTCCATAAGTACATCCTTCAAAGTCCCTAGTCGTGGGTGTATCGAGACGGGGCATCGATATACCAGAGTAGACTAGCGTAAACCTTCTCGACCCATATAGATGGGCGATGGATGATCCCATATCCATTGGTGTTTGACATCAGAGATGATATACGGGTGCTCAGTAGAGACTGGGTACACTGGACGGACTCGCCGAGAACTTTCAGATGGTATTATACCTTACGTCAGATGGCAGTTCTCTGGTGACACTGGTACAGAGTAGTCTGTTGACCCGAGATCGTCATAGAGTCTTGTGTGGTTCCCACTGTGCTTTGATTTCCACCTTACCACGTCCAAGTGGGCGTGCAAAACGGTGGTTTTTGGGTACAGTCCCGAATCACATGGAGGCAATGATCGATAGGAGGGGATTCGTCTCTCCCGGTATAGGGAGTTGATGTTGCGCTGTGTTCGATTGGCTATAACAGGAAATCCCTGGCCAGGGTTGCTGAGATTTACTGGTAAGTGTTACCAGTAGTTTCTCGAATTGTTATAGACCTCATATCAACACGACTTATCGAGCTATTGGGGTCTGACGTTTACCACCCCTAGGCGAGATATGCGACATATCAGACGATCAGACCGGACTGTACGGTAGTGTTACTGGTTGGATTCACTGGAGTGTGAGCGGGCTTGCTCGTCGATCTTCTGATCGCTCAATACCCGGGTGGCCGTTACGTTTAGCAGACCGCTTGCGGCTTGTGGGTGCTTGATATGATCATCATCTGCTGCCGGCGTATTGACGAGTCTTTAGAGTCCTACACAGAGGTTTCCTGGCTCAAGCGAAACGAAATAGGAGCGCATATGAGATATGTGCGGGACCGAGAATAATGCGTGTATGTGATACCGTATTCTATTCTCGCGATTTGTGACATTGATCGGTTATATGCGATATAGCCGGGTTATCGGATCAAGTGTTGATTCGATAAGTTGTTACTATTGATACTAGTCGGTTATGTGCGACATGACCGGATCATTGAATCAATTGTTGATTTAATGATTTAATGTATGATTATATATTTGATATATTACTTTGCATTAACTAGTATTGGTTCACTTTAAATGGATTTACTCACTTGGATTGCACATTGTATATGTGATATATTTTTTGTGCACATGATTGTATCATGTTTGATGATACATTCTAGTTTGGTTTTGTGTAAAGAATTAAACCATGGTTAGTTAGTGGTTAGGGTATCATTTCTTTTACTTATTCATTTATCTTTTTATTTATTTCATTTAGAAAAGATAAAGAGAAAAGAATGGTTGCTAGTTTTGTTTTATTTGAAGCTTCTTGAAGCTTTGAACAAGTCCACCATTCTTGTCTCTTCTCTAATCCTAACCACTCATCTAACCTTAGTTAAATCTCTACACTAAACCATGGTTGAGATTATGATAAGTATGATATTGTTTTTATTTTTAAAATCAACTTATCATATCTTCTTCTTCTTCTTCATCTTCTTCTTCCATGAAGAAGCTTGCTTCATCAATGGTGATTGATGAAAACAAGTGAGAAATCCAATTCTAAAGTCTACCCACATCCAATTTCTTCATCCTCTACCTCTTGCCAAGTAGTAGAGTGTGTTTCCTTCACAAGTTTTCTTGACTTGGTGAAGTTGGAGCTTGATCTAGTGATGCCTCGACGTAGATCATCTTCGGCATCGTCGTCGATGACCTAGCCCGCTTTTTCTCCGATGAAGCCGACGTTAGAGCCCGGGATTCGATTTGGACAGCGGAGAGGACTTCATCACGGAGCTATGGAGGTGGAGAACCGGATCTACAAAGGTTGTATTTCCGTACTCTTAGTTAAAAGTAGTTTACTAGTTGCTTTGTCGCCTAAATTTCTAGCCAACGATCTTGTTAGGGTTTCTCGGCACCGATAATATTTGAAATTGGCATGGTTGATGCCTTGTGAGACCTCTTGGGAGTGCCTAGGAACCCTACAATCGGTCGCTGCCTGAAAAGAATCTCGGACCCTCAAACAGAAAGGATAAAGGGAAAGAAAAGGTCTCTGAAGATATCGTCTTAGATGACCAAGTTGTGGAGGAACTAAGTGCCAAGGACCCTCCGAAGAGAAATAAGGTGGATTACAACGTCTTAGCACATCTGAGGAAGCTACCCTCACAGCTCAGCATTCTTGACGCCCTTTTGTCATTAAAGGAGGCGAGAGATTCGTTAATCAAGGCATTATAGAATCCGGAGCAATTCCAAGCTTTCCTGGCCGAGGAAAAGATGAAAGATGAATTAGAGGAAGTGCACACGGCCGATGTCGCTTTTGGTGATGAAGACCTTCTCCTTGGGATGTGCGAACACAATCGTCCCCTTTATGTCTCAGGATACTGCCATGATATAAAAATAGGCAAAATCCTGATCGACAATGGATCCTCCGTTAACCTCCTCAATGTGCGGGTGTTAAAAGAAATCTGCATGAGCATCCAGCACCTTGCTCGGGACAAGATCACTATCTCTGGGTTCGACTCCCAGTCATCAAGAACTCTTGGGTCTGTGATACTGACACTACGTTTCGGGCTACTCGTCACGGACATTAAGTTCCACGTCATAGACGCCAAGACATACTACAACGCTTTGCTCGGCCGACCGTGGTTACACGAGTACAACATCATCTCTTCTACACAACATCAGTGTATGAAGTATTCTCAGGATGGTCTCGAGTATACCGTGGCGGGAGAACTGAACCCGTTCTCCGTGAACGAAGTCCGCAAATATGAAGATGCTAAATACTTCTTACCGGATTTCGAAGACACGGAAAGGTGTCACAAGCCGGAGAACAAAACTAACGCCACCATCCCTGTTTTCGGGAGTGATACCGAGGAGGAAGAGGAGATAGTTTATTCGGGTCCGCCCCAATACAACAAGCCGAGACCATCTGCTCCTACGTTGATCTTTGGTAGTGACTCGGAAGATGAGGTCCATGCTATATTCTCTGCTCGGCCTTCAATACGAATGTCTGCTAACGAAGAACAAAGTCTACAAGTCGCCATGGTGCCGCTTAAACATCGTAAAGAACTGGATGCACTTGATATTTACAATGTAAAAGAGCTGCAAACGTTCTATATACCGCCCAGGCGAGAAGGCGAAAAAGCAATTCTATTTTACCGCTCTGAAGAAACCAGAGTGGAGAAAGAAATCTGGCATGGCGCGGATCCTATGCTTGATAGGCTTCAACCCATTCGTCTCCCCAGATATTATACAGAAGGCTTGAAAAGGTTGCTGAAACGCCAATGGATATCCTTCAAGCAGACCGTTCGAAAAGCCAAGTTCTATGACAAAGTCTGGAACGTTCTCGGGACTCAACGCAAACTGCCTAATGGGAGAATGGAAACAAAAGGGCTTAGATACATCCGGTCAAAGAAACGAGAGCTACTACACGGTTGCTACGTCATGTATGACTTCGATGAAGAAGCGGATGCTCAATGGGAGGACGCTAATCCTGAACCAGTGAAAGTTCCAGATGCAAAAGTGCCCAGTCCGTCATTCGAAGAACAAATGGACAAACTTATAAGGGAATTTGGTCAAAAAGTCCGAGATGACCATAACCGCCAAATGGTCATCTACGAGAAAGCCAAAACGCAACGCCTCCTCCAACAGGCCGTGAAAGATGAAGATGCCGCTCCTTGTCAACCTGTTATAAAGAAGGCTCGACGCAGAGGCAGAAACAAGTCAAAACGCGAAAAAGGCGCTCAACAACAACGAAGCGGGGCTAAGAGGCCATGCAAGCGGGAACCGAGCGGTTCCGATTTATCCCTTATGAGAAAAATGGGTCGAGCATACTCTTTTCCTCAGGAAAAGACCAAGAAAATACTTGACCTCGCTCTAAAACATCAGATGCTTACACTGCCGGAGTCTAAACACCCCGAACAAGCAGGCGAGGCCTCACACCCAGACTATTGCTTTTATCACCGAGTGGTAAGGCATCCTATCGAAGACTGCTTCACCTTCAAGAATTGGGTCGAAGATCAGTATCAGCTTGGCAAGTTCGCTCTGTCCGACAACTGGAGGGTAGCGCCGCCACGGAAGCACGAACCTAAGGCCACGGAAGAATAACCAGTTCCACATTGGGATTGGAAGCGAATTCGTACTTGTCACATGATAACAATATCAAAAGAAGAGCCCGAGAACACGGATGACATTCCTTGGTGCTTCGAAAATAGCAATGATGAGGTGATCTCAGAGTTTCCACCAGCGCCGAAAGAGCTGAAAGATGGAATCCATACCACGGCGGATAACCTCAAGAAAATTGAGTTGGGGACGGCGAATGACCCGTGACCGACATTCGTCAGCGAGCTGCTATCCGAAGAAAGGGTGGCTGCGTTAAAAGACTTGCTTGTACAGCATAGAGATTGCTTCGCGTGGAACTATTCCGAAATGCCAGGACTAGATCCAGAAATTGCTGTGCACAAATTGGCGATATCCCCGGACGTCAAGCCGGTCAAGCAGGCACCAAGAAGAATGCGGCTCGAGCTTGAGATGAGCATCAACGCCTAGGTCAAGAAGCTGATCGACTCCGGCTTTATCCAGGAGGTTCAATATCCGGAATGGATCGCCAACATCGTCCCGGTGATGAAGAAAAATGGGACAGTGCGCATATGCGTAGACTTCCAGGATCTAAATAAAGCCTGCCCGAAGGACGATTTCCCAGTGCCAGTCACCGAACTGATGATCGACAATACGTCCACTCATGAGGTTTTCTCCTTCATGGACGGCTCGTCAGGCTATAATCAGATAAAGATGCATCCCGAAGACCAGAAGCACACCGCCTTCAGGACTCCTTTGGGTATATTCTGTTATAAAGTGATGCCCTTCGGTTTAAAGAACGCCGGTGCTACTTATTAGAGAGCCATGACGCAAATCTTTGATGACCTTATACACAAAATCGTCGAATGCTATATCGACGATCTCGTGGTTAAAAGCAAATCATACGAGGAACATCTCGAGCATCTGAAGACCGTATTTCAACGCCTTCGACAATACAACTTGAAGATGAACCCTCTCAAGTGTGCATTCGGAGTTTCCTCAGGCAAATTCCTGGGATTCATCGTCCGACACCGGGGTATCTGTTAGTTATATGTATGCCCTAGAGGCCATTACTGTACATTGGATGTATATTGTAGTGGATGCTGGGACATATATAGGTAGGACTTTCTTGCTCGACATGATAGTACGCTATCTGGTTGCTCTTTATCTTAACATGTATACTTTCTGTCTCTCTGATTACATGTTGATAAAGCCCTTAGGATGTGTACTCGACTTCTAGGACTATGATGAAGATCATACTAGTAGGGCCTGGGTAGTCAATGAGTACATCCTTCATTGTTCCTAGTCGAGGGAATATCGAGACGGGGCATCGATATTCCAGAGTAGACTAACGTATATCTTCTCGACCCATGCGATGGGCGATGGATGATCCCATATCCATTGGTGTTTGACATCGAAGATGGTATATGGGTGCTCAGTAGAGACTGGGTACACTGAACGGACTCGCCGAGAACTCCCAGATGGTATTATACCTCACGTCAGATGACAGTTCTCTGGTGACACTGGTACAGCTTAGTCTGTTGACCCGAGATCGTCATAGAGTCTTGTGTGTCTCCCACTGTGCTTTGATTTCCACCCTACCACGGCTCTACTGAGTTGTGCAAACAGGTGGTTTTTAGGTACAGTCCCGATTCACATGGAGGCAATGAGCGATAGGAGGGGATTCGTCTCTCCCGGTATTGGGGGTTAATGTTGCGCTATGCTCGACTGGCCATAACAGGAAATCCCTGGCCAGGGTTGCAGTGACCTACTGATAAGTGTTATCAGTAGTTTCACACATGTCATGGACTTCACGTCGGCATGACTTATCGAGCTATTGGGGTCTGACGTTTACCACCCCTAGGCGAGATATGCGACATATCGGACGAACAGACAGGACTGTACGGTAAGTGTTACTGGTTGGATTCACAGGAGTGTGAGCGGGCTTGCTCGTCGATCTTCTGATCGCTCAATACCCGGGTGGCCGTTACGTTTAGCAGACCGCTTGCGGCTTGTGGATGTTTGATATGATCATCATCCGCTGCCGGCGTATTGACGAGTCTTTAGAGTCCTACACAGAGATTTCCTGGCTCAAGCGAAACGAAATAGGAGCGCATATGAGATATGTGCGGGACCGAGAATAATTCGTGTATGTGATACCGTATTCCATTCTCGCGATAAATGTATCGATTAGTTATATGCGATATAACCTAGTTATCGAATCAAGGATCGATTCGATAAGCCGATACATTGGATACTAGCCGGTTATATGCGATATGACCGGATCGTTAAATCAAGTATTGATTTAATGATTTAATGCATAATTATATATTTGATATATTACTTTGCATTAACTAGTATTGGTTCACTTTATGAGGATATTCTCACTTGATGATGCACATTGTATATGTGATATATTCTTGTGCACTTGTTTGTATCATGTTTGATGATACATGCAACCTTGGGTTTGTGTAAAGACTTAAACCATGATTAGTGAATGGTTAGGGTTTCTTTTAATTCTTTATCTATTTATTTATTCATTCTTTTTGGCAAAAGAAAAGGATGGTGGCTTTCTTTGTTTTACATTGAAGCTTCTTGAAGCTTTGAATAAGTCCACCATTCTTGTCTCATGTCTAACCCTAACCACTCATCTAACCCTAGTTAAATCTCTACACTAAACCATGGTTGAGATTATGATAAGTATCATATTATTTTTATTTTATTATTCAATACTTATCATATATTTCTTCTTCTTCTTCATTTTCTTCTTCCATGAAGAAAAGCTAGTGACCATCAATGGCAACTAGTGATATCAAGTGAGAAATCCAATTCTAAAGTCTACCCACTTCCTATTTCTTCATCCTCTACCTCTTGCCAAGTTGTATAGGGTGTTTCCTTCACAAGTTTTCAAGGCTTGGTGAAGTTGGAGCTTGTTCTTGTGATGCCTCGATGTAGATCATCTTCGGCATCGAACCGACGATCAAGCCCGCCCATTTCTTCGATGAAGCCGATGCTAGAGTTCGGAATTCGATTTGGACAGTGGAGGGAGATCATCGTGGAGCTTGGGAAGTGGTGAACCGGATCTACAAAGGTTGTAGCCCCTTTCCCTTAGCATTTAATTCGATTACATGCTTGCATCGCCTTGATTTCTAGTTAACGATCCGTATTAGGGTTTGTAGGCACAAGGAATTTTTTGATTTGTGCATGTTTGATCACTTGTGAGACTCCATTAGAGTGCCTAGGAACCCTACAGTGGTATCAGAGCCTAGCTAGAGCCTTAGGCGAAGTCCAGACGGAATTAGAACTCCGATCGAATCAAAACCCAATCCCTAATATTGCTCTCTGGACTTTTTCTGAAATCGTGGTTTTTTCGAAATTAAAAATATGCAGAAAAATCAGCAGGTAATCCTAAGACTTACTGTGAAATTCGAGAGCATGATTCCTCTAGAGTGCGGCGGAACCGCGGCACAAGCATGGCTTGTGCGGTGGTTCCGCGGCCAGGTTGTCCCATCATTTGTTTAAATTTTCACAGTAACTCCTAGTTTTTAGTGCTGGTTTTCCTGGGAATATTTTAATATTTATTCCAGAATTTTATTTTCTGGGTTGTATTGGGGACTCGGTGTATTCGATCGGACTGTCTAATTTTTGTCGGTGTGCTTTTCCGGGTATTTTTAGAATATGTTAAAAAGTTCGACCGGATATAAATACCCAACTTTTCCCCTGTCGGGAAATTTTCAAGTGTTGGATTTTTCCGTAGTTTAACGACGTTCTAAGTAGTGCAAGTAACGCGATGGACCCTCTAGAAGACAACAAACCTTAACTCGATTATGTGACCGTCTTGAACTGCCCTTTGAACCTTCGGGTTTGGGGCAGTACGGCGTGCCACATGTGATGCGTTGGCTTGACCCTTCTACGGCTGGACCGTTGGTACTGAGGCACGAACTGAATGCTGTTAGACTTATTTCATGTGTTGAGCTGTATCGGGAAAACTTGGGTGTTCGATTGTTCGATCGAAAAGTTTGGCGTTTTCTATTTATCCGGAATGTGATACAATAATTGGAATTCGCAAATAGTTATGAGATAACTGAATGAATGTTATAAATCTAGCGGTTTAGTCTCACTTGATCGGTTGATACGGAATTTTGATGTGATCAAAAGTCCGTCGCAATCACGTAGCGTACGCGGATACTCGCCGGGTAAACTTAATAGACAGCCTCACTCCATAGCCCCGACCAAGTGACTGTAGGAGAACCCCGTCGCCGAAAGCATCCGTCCGGGTGCTCGCGGCAGCGGTGTTCCGCCTTGGTGCACTTTGTCGATGGCGTCGGGGGTGCGGCCGCCTACTAAAGTTTGCGACGAGCATTCGATCAGAATGTCGGGAATCCTGTTGAATTGCCCGACTTGATATTGAAAAGTGTTTTCGACTTTGAGACTAAAATGCGGGGTTTATAATTGTTAGGCATGCGATGTCTAAGTAATTCATTTGGTCAGGCATGCGATGTCTGAGGTGGTTGCGGATTCCAACTGTTGTAGTTTTACACTTTCTTTTCTGTGACCGTAAGTGTAATATGTGATATCACCGGTTTCGTTGCTATATGTCAACGAAAATTGGGATGCGCATATTTACTTACGTTGATGACATGTGGTGTTATGTGTTGCTGGATATGTTATATTGGATCGTCGTATTTGAATAGCCGGGGGGTTTTTATATGAGATGAGTGTTTTTCATTTTCATTCATGTAAAAACTTGTATGTAATATTCTTTTATTGGGGCACTTCCAGGTTGCGGAAGTTGTCACCGTTGATGTATATTATTTACTTTTCCGCATTAGGATAGACCCAAGGAGGGGAGCACAAGTAACCGGGTTCTGGGGTCCAGTGGGAGACCAACTCGAGGAGTCAAGTCCGGGTCTCCTAACCCTAGAATTGGTAGGGTTGCTTGCCGCTCTCGTAGGGGTCTAGGGGTGTGGGATTGGCTATTCATCACGACCGTGGAATCCGTGTTTTATACTGGCTCGTATTGAAAACACGGACGTCCTAGTATATCCAATATTTCATATGTTTCTTCTGCTGTGATTTATCTGTGATGTGATCATGTGATATTCTGTGACAGATATTATATAGAGTATATATGATATATTATATAGACGTTGCTTATGTTTTACACCCGCGCTAGCCCTGCCTCGCTCTGGCGTCAGTTACCTAACCTAACGGTGCAGACGGGACATCGAGGCGAATGCGGATGGCATAAGCGTACGTTATATTTATCTGTGATGTTTAGGTGGAATTAAATGATGGGATATTCATTAATGAGATTAATGAAAGAAAATAAACCTAATTGATGTTGTGGAATCGAATTTCAAAATAAAAACAGGTAGCTACAGTTCTTGCTTTCCATCGCGGTGTTCATTATAGAACATCCTGCACCTTATTCGATGAGGAAAGGACCGAGATCTCTTCACCGGGAGTGACTCCTTTAGCAATAACTGGCAGATGCTACAACCCTCGGTTTGTCTTTGATCGCTTCTATAGTTTCCGCTTTGCACAGTGATATATATGATATATCCCGCACCTCATTCGACGAGGAAAGGGCCGACGATCCCTTCACCGGGAGTGACCCCTTTAGCAAAACTAGAAAAGCCTCGAAAACATTCCATTTAAAAACCATTTGATTCCGCAACAAGATCAAGTTCAAAGCGTTAAAGGTTTTCATAAAAACCATTCGCAACCCTCCGTCATTTTAGGAAGTAGAGTACTTAGTATTCGTGCTGTGTTTGTTGACCATAGTCAAGGCACAGTGTACGGTAGCTAAGTGATTTCTTCCTACACCGCATATGATGCGATTAGTTAGGACAGTCGCGTGACTTTGTTGACCTTAGTTAAGGGTCATATGGGTGGGTCTAATTAGTCACGAAATGACGGGTAGAACTTGACTAGTACTTATGATTTGTTGACC
The DNA here is from genome assembly GCA_030015575.1 of Agapanthus africanus. Lineage (NCBI taxonomy): Eukaryota > Viridiplantae > Streptophyta > Magnoliopsida > Asparagales > Amaryllidaceae > Agapanthus > Agapanthus africanus. The sequence continues at coordinate 194,249,226 of JASDDO010000024.1, read as the reverse complement.
ATAGTTAAGGTCATAGGTGCTAGGGGTAAAAAACCTTTATCGGGAGTTTCAAGTGTTGAAATTTGCAATGAGATTGCATACCTTCTATATGATAGTTGGATCCCGATACCCACTGCGAGTAATTGTTACTCCTGGGAGAGTTTTGCACTTTACAATTAGCCGATCAAGTAGGTGTCTAGAAAGGTGTCAACGGGGTTACGCCTCTGGGAAAACGAGGTTTACAGTAATTAGGTCCGTGCGAAAGCACGGGGAACCTCCCTCAAAGTACCGACACTGGCCTGGCTGAAAGATTGGCGAACTTGTAGAGTGTAATTAATCCCGGCTAGTCTTTCCTTTTAGGGTTTGAAGGAAGATTTGATAAAAACAGTGGGAGCCATCCTGATTAGATAAAATACATAACCAATCTAATCTTGCAAGAGCGCACGCCGAGTGTTTTCTTCTCTCTCTCTCCTGGTAGCGACCATATCACGCCTTAATCAAGATAATAATACGGAATATTGACCGAACCCGCTTGTTATACTGAGCTGGGGAACGTTGGTCCCGCTCCAACTTATAATTGTTATAAGACAGAGCAGGAAATTGGGGAATACCAGAATTCCTATGCCGCCCAAACGAAGAAAGTGCATATGATGCATCTCCTTCGGGTATGTTCATTACAAAGAACTGTTTCTCAGTATTTTCTGCATCCTGAGTATTGGATACCGGATCAGGATCCCAGATATGTAAGCTGTTACATAGGGCTACAAAAAGGTAGAAAAACTGAGAACGGGTGATAAGTTTCATGAGACAGAAACCGGGGCAAGTGTTGCAGCCAAGTTTGTTGGTCACTGTCACCCTGTATTACCAGTACATTGATTCTGAACAAATGCTATTAGATACCGAACCTGATATACAAAATGATATCAGTCTCTTTATTAGTAAAGAAGGATATAATTTTGTATTGTTGGATAATGTTTTGAACATTTCCTATATCAAAAGTTGATCGGTTCAGGCACGTTATCTAAAAGCATTGACGTTCTGAATCAAACTGCAGTTCCTAGTATACAGAACACACACAAGAGGAAGAGTTCAGAAATGAACGAATCCTTCTTGAGGCATTGTAGGCTAGGTCACATCAATGCGACCCGACTGGCTGAAGTTACATTTTAGATGCATATTTAAATCAGTTTGAATTTACATCTTGTGAAACTTGCCAGTCATGTCACAAAGATTAGATGACCATAGCTCTGTTTATTAGAAACAGAGAAAGAGTTAGTTAACTCTTGGGACTGATACATGATGATGTATGTAAAGTCTCCTGTCTACACATGCCAGGACTGGTTCTTTATACTTCATTATATTCTCTGATAATCTCTCAAGATTCAGTCATATATTCCTGTTGAAACATAAGTCCGAACCTTTTGAGATATTCACAGAATATAAGTTAGAAGTAGAGAACCAAAATACGGGTATAAGTATTATGTCCTATGATGAGATCATGGAGGAGAATACTTGTGCATAGAATTCCTGGACTATTCTAAAGGAGAATGAGATTCTCTCTCAGCATTACTCCTCCGTATACACCATAGCACGATGGTATATCGGGGCGGGACAATCACACCCTATATGATAAGGTGTGCTCTATGATGAGTACTACTGAGTTACCTGTTTCCTTTTGGGAGTTATGCACTTGAGAAGCTGCATAACTATTGAATTAGGTTTGAATTAAATCAGTGCCTACCACTCCATATGAGATATGGTATGGGAAGAACCCATCTCTTAAGCGAGTTAAGATTTGGGATTGTCCGGCCTATGTCAAAAGCAAAATCCGGACAAGATCGAGGCAGGATCAGTTCTGTAGAACTGAAAAGGTTCCAGCTATACAAAACTGCAGTTGATGATTTGACAGAACCAAAGGATTCTATAGTTCCCGACGAACCTCAGCCTCTCCGCCGATCTAGTAGGGTTCCTCATCCGCCTGAGAGATACCTCGGTTTCTCGATGACAGTGGGAGCGAGGAATGCATCATGAGATGATGACCCAACTAGTTTCGAGCAGGCCATCGAGAGTAGGGACTCTGTAAGAATGGCTGGATGCTTAGCGATCTGAGATGGAATCCATATACACCAACAAAGTATGGACTTTGGTTTCTATATCTGAAGGGTTAAATTCCCATCAGGAGCAAGTATATCTTGAGAAGATTACTTGGTGTAGATGGAAAGGTTGAGACTTTCAAAGCTAGACTTGTTAAAGGTTTTCGTCATCGACCAGGCACGGATAATGATGAAACCTTTTTCCAGTAGCTATGCTTAAGTCTATCCAGATCCTACTTACCACGGCTACATACCATGACTGCGATATCTGGTGGTTGGGTGCCATGACTACTTTTCTAAATAATGATTTAGAAGAGAACGTCTATAAGTACACAGCCAGAGGGCTTCGTAAACAGTGGGAGCAACGGAAATGTGTGCAAGTTGCTTTACATAATGAAGTAGGCATCGCGGAGTTGGAACGTCTGTTTTGATGTAATAGTCAAAGTGTTTGACTTCATCAAAATGGTAGACGAACCTTGTATATACAAAAGGGTAGTATGGAGTATGGTGATGATCTTCGTATTGTACGTAGACAACATACTCTTGATAGGAAAAGAGTTTCCTATAATACGATCGGTCAATCTCCTATTATCAAAAGGATTCTCCAAATAGGATCAAAGTGATACCTCCTAAATCCTGAGTTTTCATCTATGAGATAGATGTAATTGGATGCTAGGATTCTCACTAGATGTAGTGAGATGGTATCAATCGATCCTGGGGAGAATCACTGGAAGAGTTCCAGGGTGATAAAGACGACTGAATGTCAGTCACAGGCATTGTCTTTACCCTCAGTAAAGGGACGGTATGTTGGAAGAGTTCCAAGCTAGATACCGTGGCAAACTAGACGATAAAGGCTGGTAACATCGCTATTAAAGATACTACCAAAGAGGCAGTTTGGGTGTATATTGGTTCATAAGATGAACTAGGTTCCTGCCATTGTATGACAATGGAAGTGTGGCTTCGGCCCTTGGAACCCTGGTCCCATTAGTGACCCAGACATATTCTGAGGCAGCATCACCTGATCATGGAGATAGTTGATCTCCAGGTTGATCGAGGTTAGGAGAGTAGACTCAGAGGACAACACGGCGGATCCACTCACGAAGGCCTTTTTCCCAGAGAGAGACTCATATGGGATGGTTGAGTATTAGATACTGCAACCACTGCTACAGATGGCCCTAGTGCAAGTGGGAGATTGTTAGTTATATGTATGCCCTAGAGGCCATTACTGTACATTGGATGTATATTGTAGTGGATGCTGGGACATATATAGGTAGGACTTTCTTGCTCGACATGATAGTACGCTATCTGGTTGCTCTTTATCTTAACATGTATACTTTCTGTCTCTCTGATTACATGTTGATAAAGCCCTTAGGATGTGTACTCGACTTCCAGGACTATGATGAAGATCATACTAGTGGGGCCTGGGTAGTTAATGAGTACATCCTTCATTGTTCCTAGTCGAGGGAATATCGAGACGGGGCATCGATATTCCAGAGTAGACTAGCGTATATCTTCTCGACCCATGCGATGGGCGATGGATGATCCCATATCCATTGGTGTTTGACATCGAAGATGGTATACGGGTGCTCAGTAGAGACTGGGTATACTGAACGGACTCGCCGAGAACTCCCAGATGGTATTATACCTCACGTCAGATGGCAGTTCTCTGGTGACACTGGTACAGCTTAGTCTGTTGACCCGAGATCGTCATAGAGTCTTGTGTGTCTCCCACTGTGCTTTGATTTCCACCCTACCACGGCTCTACTGAGTTGTGCAAACAGGTGGTTTTTGGGTACAGTTCCGATTCACATGGAGGCAATGAGCGATAGGAGGGGATTCGTCTCTCCCGGTATTGGGGGTTAATGTTGCGCTATGCTCGACTGGCCATAACAGGAAATCCCTGACCAGGGTTGCAGTGACCTACTGGTAAGTGTTATCAGTAGTTTCACACATGTCATGGACTTCACGTCGGCATGACTTATCAAGCTATTGGGGTCTGACGTTTACCACCCCTAGGCGAGATATGCGACATATCAGACGAACAGACCGGACTGTACGGTAAGTGTTACTGGTTGGATTCACAGGAGTGTGAGAGGGCTTGCTCGTCGATCTTCTGATCGCTCAATACCCGGGTGGCCGTTACGTTTAGCAGACCGCTTGCGGCTTGTGGATGTTTGATATGATCATCATCCGCTGCCGGCGTATTGACGAGTCTTTAGAGTCCTACACAGAGGTTTCTTGGCTCAAGCGAAACGAAATAGGAGCGCATATGAGATATGTGCGGGACCGAGAATAATTCGTGTATGTGATACCGTATTCCATTCTCGCGATAAATGTATCGATTAGTTATATGCGATATAACCTAGTTATCGAATCAAGGATCGATTCGATAAGCCGATACATTGGATACTAGCCGGTTATATGCGATATGACCGGATCGTTAAATCAAGTATTGATTTAATGATTTAATGCATAATTATATATTTGATATATTACTTTGCATTAACTAGTATTGGTTCACTTTATGAGGATATTCTCACTTGATGATGCACATTGTATATGTGATATATTCTTGTGCACTTGTTTGTATCATGTTTGATGATACATGCAACCTTGGGTTTGTGTAAAGACTTAAACCATGATTAGTGAATGGTTAGGGTTTCTTTTAATTCTTTATCTATTTATTTATTCATTCTTTTTGGCAAAAGAAAAGGATGGTGGCTTTCTTTGTTTTACATTGAAGCTTCTTGAAGCTTTGAATAAGTCCACCATTCTTGTCTCATGTCTAACCCTAACCACTCATCTAACCCTAGTTAAATCTCTACACTAAACCATGGTTGAGATTATGATAAGTATCATATTGTTTTTATTTTATTATTCAATACTTATCATATATTTCTTCTTCTTCTTCATCTTCTTCTTCCATGAAGAAAAGCTAGTGACCATCAATGGCAACTAGTGATATCAAGTGAGAAATCCAATTCTAAAGTCTACCCACTTTCTATTTCTTCATCCTCTACCTCTTTCCAAGTTGTATAGGGTGTTTCCTTCACAAGTTTTCAAGGCTTGGTGAAGTTGGAGCTTGTTCTTGTGATGCCTCGACGTAGATCATCTTCGGCATCGAACCGACGATCAAGCCCGCCCATTTCTTCGATGAAGCCGATGCTAGAGTTCGGAATTCGATTTGGACAGCGGAGGGAGATCATCGCGGAGCTTGGGAAGTGGTGGACCGGATCTACAAAGGTTGTAGCCCCTTTCCTTTAGCATTTAATTCGATTACATGCTTGCATCGCCTTGATTTCTAGTTAACGATCCGTATTAGGGTTTGTAGGCACAAGGAATTTTTTGATTTGTGCATGTTTGATCACTTGTGAGACTCCATTAGAGTGCCTAGGAACCCTACAGTATCGAGATAGATCCGTCAAAGATCAAGGCGATCATGGAAATGCCTCCGCCAAGAACTCTCAAACAGCTGCGGTCTCTCCAAGGGAAGCTCGCGTATATACGGCGATTTATAGCTAACCTTTCAGGCAAGTGCCATCCTTACAACCACCTGATGAAGAAGGGAACCCCGTTCGTCTGGGACCAAAAATGCCAAAGCGCGCTAGACGAGATCAAGCAATACTTGCAGAACCTACCAGTATTGGCTGCTCCGGTCAAGGGAAAGCCCCTCATCCTTTATACAACCGTCCTCGAAAGTTCCTTAGGTGCGTTATGGGCATAAGAGAACGACCAAGGGAAGGAAAGAGCACTCTACTACTTAAGTCGAGTTCTACTGGGGGCGGAAAGCAACTACTCCCCCATTGAAAAACACTGCCTGGCGTTGATCTTTGTGATAACAAAGCTCAGGCACTATGCGTTGGCGCATGAGGTCCGTCTCATTTCAAAGGTGGACCCCCTTAAATATTTAATGTCAAAGGCCATATTGACAGGGCGACTCGCTAAATGGGCCCTGCTCTTGATGGAGTTCTCGATAACATATCAACCTCTCAAGGCAGTAAAAGGCCAGGCCATCGCCGACTTCCTCGCTGAGCATCCGATATCCGCCGATTCTCTCCTAAATTGCGATCTTCCGGACGAACACGCGTTTGATGCAATCGACGGTGTTAATACCCGATGTGAGCTTTATTTCGATGGAGCATCTTCCATGAAGAAGCGCAAACAAAGTACTCCAATGATCAAATCGGGGGTAGGCCTCATCTTCGTGACCCCACAAGGAGGAATAATGCGCTTCGCTTTCTCCTTAACAGAGTCGAGGACGAATAACGAAGCCGAATATGAAGCCTTGATAGCAGGTCTCGAGATCGCCATCGACATGGGAATTGAAAACCTCCTCATATACGGAGACTCCCAGCTGGTCGTTAGCCAGGTAAACGGCGACTACCAGACATGCAAACCAGAGTTGGTGAAGTACGGTGAGAAGGTGCAGCAACTGTTGACCCAAATTCCCTCCTATACTTTAGAAAACATACCGCGCACGGAAAACAGCAAAGCGGATGCATTGGCCAAGCTCGCCAAGGAACTGGCTGATGAGAACCTCGATGACGTAAGAATCGTGGTACAAAGCCGTCGGGTGCTTGCCCCAGCAGAAATATCTCCGGAATCACCCAAAGAGAAGGGAGTGACTCAGCAGACGGCCCTGCAAATAAAAGATCGGGAAAATACCGAGGATTGGAGAGAAGTCTTTATAGACTACTTCAAATACCGTCGAACGCCCGAAGATGCGTCCTCAAGACATCAGCTTATGAAATGAGCTCTGTCTTTCGCCTTCGTCAATGATACTCTGTACAAGAGGTCATTTGATTCTTTGTGGTTGAGATGTCCGGGACCTGACGAAGCGAAAAGAGTCGTTCAGGAAGTTCATGACGGAATCTGCGATTCTCACCAAGCAGGCCCAAAGATGAAATTGAAAATTAAACGGATGGGCTACTACTGGCCCACGATGATTCAGGACTGCCTCGAATACGCGAAGCAATGCCACTCATGCCAAATTCATGGAGAGTTCATCCACCAGCATCCAAATCCACTCTATCCAACGGTGGCTAGCTGGCCATTCGAAATGTGGGGAACTGACATAGTCGGCCCCATCGAACCAGCATCGTCCAGGGGACATCGTTTCATCCTGGCGACAACTGACTACTTCTCCAAATGGGCAGAGGCAGTACCGCTGAGGGAAGTGAAGATGGAGAATATCCTCTACTTCTTCAAGACGCACGTCATATATCGGTTTGGAACTCCGCGACGGATCATCTCCGATAACGGGCCAGCTTACAGAAGCCACAAGATCAGTCGCTTCGTGCAACAACACAATATAGACTGGAGATATTTCTCGGTTTATAATCCGCGAGCTAACGGTCTAGCTGAGGCCTTCAACAAGACCTTGACAAAGATCATGAAGAAAATGGTGTCCCGAAATAAGAAAGACTGGCATGAGAGACTGTAAGAAGCTCTCTGGGCATATCGAACTACGTTCAAGACAGCCACAAACACAACGCTATATACGTTGGTCTTCGGTATGGAGGAAGTACTCCCCCTTGAGATAGAGTGTAACGTTTTGAAAATCGTTTCGGTGAAATTTCGGAAAATCGGTAAAATAAGGTGGGTTTTCCGTAAAAAGTCAAAATACAAATATCTTTATTATAAAATTAAATATACATATTCTAGTTATGAAATTGCTAGTATTTGGTGTTTATTGAGCCACTGGTGAAATTTCAAATTTTCTGTAAATTTTTCCGAAATTAATTATTTTAATATTATTTTAAGCCGTCCCTAATACATTTAATTAGGGAAAATTACAAATTGAAATGAGTTAAAACAAATTTTGTGCATCATAACACATTAAACAAAATTTTATCATGTGGTTTTTGAAATGAAATGGTTTGCCAAAACGGTTTAGAAAATATCGAAGAAAAATGGCTTAAATAGTGAATTTAGTGTAAATGGATGTTTGGGTTATAGTATTTATCATTTTCCATCACCCCACACCCACACCCACACTCTCACACCCCCATTTCCTCCCTATTTTCAGCAGCCCCTCTCCAAATTTTTCCCCTATTTCTTTTGATAAAAGAAAAAAGAACATAAAGAAAAGTATAAGAAAGAGGTTTGTGTTGTGTTGACTTTGGACTTTCTTGAGTTGGCAAGACTTTCCTCACCTCACTCTCTCTCCAATCACCCAATAGTGGCCGACCCTCCCATTTCCTGCACAACAACAGCCCTCCCCCTCTTTTCTCATCACATTTCTCTCCAAAAAAGTCATCAAAATTGCCTCACAAATCAACACAAAACCTCACAAATCCCAAATCCATTTCTTACCCATTATTCCTCGGACATTCAAGCATGGATCTTGGGGCAAAGTTAGCATGTTGGAGGCTAAGTTTTTTTGCAAGTGTGGATCTCATTCCAAATGGTTTTTAGGTATAATCTTAACCCAATGTTTTCTTGATGTTTAATCACTTCAATTTAACTAATTTCGGTGCTTAATTGTGGTTCTAAGTGCTAATTTGAAAATTCAAGAGAAGGGTTTGAACTAAATTAGGGTTTATGTCAATTGATCATGGTTTAATGGTGTAGTTATCATGCTAAGCCATAGAAAACCTAATCTAGTTGCTAATATGTAAATTGTTGCAATTAAGTTGTCCAAATTAAGATTTTTAAGCAAACTAGGTTTTTAGAAATTAATTAAATAATTGCGATTAAAATGTAATTAGGTTTTTCATGACTTCATTGACATTATAAAATGTAGTTTAATACCTTAGTTCATGAAAATCCAAGCTAAATTGTTGTTTGTGCATTTTTGCTATAAAATTGTTAAAATTGGGTATATTGTAAACTAGAATTTTGGGGTTATTGAAATTTAATGAGATTAAATTGTGGAAATTATTTTTTTTGACTTATTTAAGATGTTTAATAAGTATTATGGCCGCTAGATTTGTTTAAACGTCGAGTATTGTACTAAAACGGGTAATATTTGCTCGCTAGATTTTCGGAAAAATGGCTTTTAAAGTGAGTTTGGGGTTTTTGTGAATTTTAACCTATTCTATAGTATAATTAGTGCTTGTGATCGTGCAAATGAGTGTGTTTGGGTTTTTCTCGATGGTTTGACGTTTGTACATCGACATCGAGAGTTGGTTTGGCTATTCTTGCATGCGTAGGCGATAGGTTTTGACCTATGCGTGATACGCGTGCCAATTTGATTTTCGAATGCCGTTTCGATTTCGAATTTGGTTTTAATATGATACGGTGCGTTATGATATGTAGGTACCCCATGTGGACTTCGAGACGACAAGCGAGCGCGTGGCGACGTCGGCACCGGCGAGCAAGGACCAGGTGAGTAGATTTATATCTACGGGGAGAAGTCGGGTGGATGGCGTATAGCACCCCCGTAGTTAGTGGTGATGTATACGAATACGTATACACACACATATTTTGATTATATATATTATGTTGATATGAGACTTGATGATAAGGTGGATTCTAGGTGTTCATAGATTAGTTTAGTGTTAGTTGCGAAACCCTAGAGTAGTTGTTACACCCACACACGCACGCACACACATGCATACATCTATGTTATTACCTGTGCGTATATGGGGAGATGTGTTTATGTGTTCACCTGGGTATGGGACTAGGTGTTCACATACTGGATTTGCGGATGATACTTGGGATTGAGATGAGTCGATGCAATTTGAGTTGAGGCTGTGAGATCGGTGATATGGCAGGATTCGTACTTGAGATACGTCCTGATGTTATAGCGGATCTTTGGATGACAATGCCACGTGAATAGTGATATTAGTAGTGTACTAGATGTAGGTCAGTACCCCAGATGATGATCTTGATAAAGAGGATACCAGATGAACAGTGTGATGAGTATGATATTGATCCGTACCCAGATTTGGGGATGCCGTACGGCGGATTTACGTACGAGCTATATATTGATGATTGATCCGCACTCTTGACTTGGGATGTCTGATTATAGATATGGTATCGGATATGATATTATTGAGGCGGGATCACCGACTAATATATATACAGGTATGTATACATATCGACTCAGATGTTAGGCGGTTTCCTTACTTGTAGTTCAGTTTGCTAGTTCAGCCGTATAGTTTAGTGTAGTTGTTAGATTAGATTAGACTCCTACCTATTTCAAAACTAACGAATCGTGGGTATTTTAAAAGACAGGTCAAGGGATTCTATGGATATTTCAAAAGACGTATCTTTTCTTAAAAACACCGTAGCCCTTATTTTCAAAACACCGTGATTCGTGTTATTTCAAAAGGCACTATTGTAGGACTTATATTAGGGTAATGCAGTTTAGTTATCGTTGTGTCTAGTATTCAGCTCCCGCGTATTATTGTTGTTTCTCCGCATCGCATACTTATTGTAATTCATATTTCATTATTGATATCATGATGTTAGGACACCATCACCATTACCGATGATGCGTATGTACCACGTACACTTACTTGCCGGCTCACACACATCTTCATCGGTAATTGCCATGTCACGTACACCTTAGAAAATATTATTGCTTGACTTAGCTTGTTAGTTAGTAATTTGACATGATATTAGTGTACCTGCCTTATATGCCAGCTTAACATTGTAGTTATTACTTGTCACTTCATGCATACCGTTATTCATTGTTATGCCGCATTCATGGATTCTTATGCCTATATTCACTGTTTACATGCTATTGAGGATTTGGATTCGAATTATCATGAGATTTCCTGGATTTGGGGGAAAACCGCAAAAACACTTATAAACTTCTTTCTCTTTTTTTTAAAAGAAAAAGTGCGGTTTTCCCATGATGTATGAGTCGTCCACCATGAGTTTGCTGATGGATTTCGAGACCCGATTCGAGGAGTTGGATGAACCGTTTCGGGTACATGGTGGACCCAGTAAGGTACCCCGGGGTAAGAAGGTCGTGTTGCTGACGTTGAGCCTGGCAGGGGAGCACTACCTACCGGTGATTTTACCCGACGCGTCGGATATCCGGAGGATACCTTCGTAGTCTTGAGATGGATGGTAGGGGCCGGTCTGGACCGACGGCGCCCTAGATATTGAGATTTGATACATTGAGATTTCGAGATATTGAGGTACTGAGATTTGATGATCCAGGTCAGTCTGGGTAGCCGGAGCCTGAGATATTGAGATATGTGGATTTATGTTTTTGTGTCGATACTAGACACGGTTTATACCGATTTCCTTATGATACCTCTTTTTTAAAAATACAGAAATCTCACTGAGTTATGAAAGCACTTTCTTTAGTACATGTACTCTGTTTTCATGCATTCATACATCATCTATATGATATATTGCTATCTGAGGCACTGGCACGAGCACTTGGTATTACTGTTGTTTAGAGGTATACCCTAGCCATTGTTATAGGCTGCTGGTTATATATTTGAGGATATATATTGATCGTATGACCTAGGATTGCGTCATACATGCGATTCCTGTTCATAGATGTATCCTATTCACGAGTTGGCAACTCACCCCGTTGTGCCCCAGTTTCTTGCAGGTTTTGCCGTACAAGTTTCATTACGGCTTTGCTGGCACTGCTTATTTCGGGTGACTTGCTAGTAGGTGGGTTTATTTGTATCGTACCCATCATTATACATTGTATATTATTATTCAGTTGTATCTAGAAGTTCCATCAACCAAACATGTATTTATTTTGAGATAGAGACCAGTGATGTTATTCTTTCGACCTTAGAGTCGCGCGTTGTATTTCTATTGATTTCTTGCTGTTTGAGTTTCCTTTTGAGTTTTGATCCTCGCACTTGGCGTTGTATATTATATTGCTTGTGTGGTTGTGACCGTCGATTGACGAAGAGCTAGCTCCCGCTTGGGGATGCCTTTTTATTGATTTCGTATACTATTCATATTGTATCCCGTTTGGGGGCCAGTATTTACAAAGGAGGCTCTGCAGAAATTTTCAGGAAATATTTGATGTTTTAAAAAATCGCATAATTCGGCTATGCTATTAAAACTACTTGATTTAAATTGGTTTTCCTTCACTCTACTACTTTTCTTGGTTTGGATTTCTGGGTTTTCGGCTTACTTAGATTACGTACGCCTCGAGACGTTTCGTAGTTTAAGTGCCGGTCATGTTCCGTACTTTCGGGATGTGACATAGAGTTACCCTCTCTACGAGTGGCAGTCCACTACGAGCTGACGGACGAAAAAAATGCTCACCTTCGGCTTGAGGAGCTTGATGCCCTGGATGAAACCCGGCCCATAGCGCAACAAAATCTGGAGGCCTATAGAGCAAAAGATGACGCGCTCATATGAAAGATTGACTCGGCCGAGGACATTCCGCCAAGGCGAACTCGTGCTAGTGGTCAAAAGTCCTATGATCCCCAATCGCGCAAAATGGGGAAAATTCGAGCCGAACTATGAAGGCCCGTATATCATAGACAAGGTCTTCCAGGGTGGAGCCTATCTACTCATGGATATGCACGGTGAAAGGCCTTTCAGACCAATAAATGGTCGCTTCCTAAAGAAATACTACGCTTAGAAGGTTACCGCCTAGGTCAATGATAGATGATGACGACTATGTCCCGCTCGCTATCTTCCTAAGCTCAAACTTGATAAGTGGTAGCCAGCCTTCTCCATGACGGACCGAAACGTCCTTAAACTAATAGCGGACCGAAACGTCCCTAAACTAATGGTGGACTGAAACGTTCTTAAACTACTACTGCAGCATCCTTAGGCTGACAAAATAAAAAAAATATATAAAAAAAATATATAATAAACGGTATGTCCATAAGCAAAATGGGCACGGATGAAAACTCGAAAGGGCTCCGTGAGTAAAAACAGCAGGGCTACCGGCGAGTGTTCGTGAAAACCTAAAAGGGCGCGACCTCGTAAAAAAAAATATATAAAAAAAAGAAAAAAAAGCGGTATGTCCATAAGCAAAAAGGGCACGGATGAAAACCCGACAGGGCTCCGTGAGTAAAAACAGCAGGGCTACCGGCGAGTGTTCGTGAAAACCCGAAAAGGCGCGACCTCATAAAAAAAAAGAGAGAAAATAAAAAGAATAAAAAAAAACGGTATGTCCATAAGAAAAATGGGCACGGATAAAAACCTGAAAGGGCTCCGTGAGTAAAAACAGCAGGACTACCGGCGAGTGTTTGTGAAAACCTGAAAGGGCGCAACCTCGTTAAAGGACACTTATAAGGTCCTCTTGACCTTGTAAGGAGAAACCACCCGCGTGAGATCCTTACGACTCACAAGGGAGCAACACACTTAGGGATCCTCACGATTCCTAAGGAGAAAATACACTTGCGAGATCCTCACGACTCGTAAGGAGAACTCTCTTATGGGACCATCACGGCTCATAAGGTTTGAAAGTCTTAAGTTACAGAGACCTAAACCTGTGCTTAAGCAACCCCCACAACCTCTAATATTGCCCTATAAGTGGCTCAGCACTGACTCTTGTATACAATCCACGGGCGCGAATAAACATTTCCCTAACCAAGTGTCATCCGTGATTAGGGATATGTGCGCATGATGAACAACCCATATAAGTCCTTTCGATTTACAAGGAGAAAACCCTATTGTAGGATCCTTACGACTTACAGAGGAACATACGCTTAGGAATCTTCACGATTCCTTAGGAGAAAATACACCTACAAGATCCCCACGACTTATAGGGAGAAATACCTTTGTGAGACCCTTACGGCTCATGAAGTTAAAAGCTTTAGTCGACAGGACCTTAACCCTATTCGCTAAGCCACCTTTGTTCAACATCGATGGAGGAAAATGATGATTCGCTCCTGGCAATATCCCAGTTGTAGCGGTGCTGATGCCGAAATCAGTGTCTAATTTCAGGTTTACGGTGAAAAGCCGGTAGGCCGCACATGCATATGAAATAGCCGAAATGATAGGGCAACTTGCAATAAAAAGCAATAAGTAAAAACGTATGCATACAAAATAGACGAAATGATTGGGCAACTCGCAATAAAAAGTAGCGAGTGAAAATAAAATAAATAGCCGAAATGATTGGGCACCGCGAAAAATAGCCGAAATGATTTGGCAATCGCGACCTTCGCGATATAAAAGCTGAAATGATAGAGCATCGTGGAAATAAAACAAAAAAAAAAGAAATGATAAAACTTTGGCCCTACAGTTGAGATCATATCGATCCTTGTATACAATCCAAGGGCGCAAACAAAGAGGGAACCATACTTTCCCAACAGGCTCCGCCAGAAAACGAAGCCAAATCTCGACGGTGCATCCCAATCCCGAAGAAATCAGTGTCTTCGGAAAATCCTTCGATTCAAGGAAACAAGCGTCCTTGACGAAGAAAATCCTAATTCGCGTCGACTCGCAGAGAAACCAGTGTCTCTGCGGGAAATTCTCGATTTGTTTCAACACCAGGGAAACAAATATCCTTGGCAAATACCTCAATTCAGGGAAATTAGCGTCCTTGATGAGAGCCTCCTGATTCGCATCGGCTTGCAGAGAAACCAGTGTCTCCGTGGGAAATTCCCGGTTCGTTTCAACCCCGAAGAAACCAGTGTCTTCGGTAAATCCTTCGATTCGAGGAAACAAGCGTCCTTGACGAAGAAAATCCTGATTCGCGTCGACTCGCAGAGAAACCAGTGTCTCCGCGAGAAATTCTCGATTCGTTTCAACACCAGGGAAACAAATATCCTTGGAAAATATCTCAATTCAGGGAAATTAGCGTCCTTGATGAGAGCCTCCTGATTCGCATCGGCTTGCAGAGAAACCAGTGTCTCTGTGGGAAATTCCCGGTTCGTTTCAACCCTGAAGAAACCAGTGTCTTCGGCAAATCCTTCGATTCGAGGAAACAAGCGTCCTTGACGAAGAAAACCCTGATTCGCGTCGACTCACAGAGAAACCAGTGTCTCCGCGGGAAATTCTCGATTCGTTTCAACACCAGGGAAACAAATATCCTTGGCAAATACCTCAATTCAGGGAAATTAGTGTCCTTGATGAGAGCTTCCTGATTTGCATCGGCTTGCAGAGAAACCAGTGTCTCCGCGGGAAATTCCTGGTTCGTTTCAACCCTGAAGAAACCAGTGTCTTTGGCAAATCCTTCGATTCGAGGAAACAAGCGTCCTTGACGAAGAAAATCCTGATTCGCGTCGACTCGCAGAGAAACCAGTGTTTCCGCGGGAAATTCTCGATTCGTTTCAACACCAGGGAAACAAATATCCTTGGCAAATACCTCAATTCAGGGAAATTAGCGTCCTTGATGAGAGCCTCCTGATTCGCATCGGCTTGCAGAGAAACCAGTGTCTCCATGGGAAATTCCCGGTTCGTTTCAACCCCGAAGAAACCAGTGTCTTCGGCAAATCCTTCGATTCGAGAAAACAAGCGTCCTTGACGAAGAAAATCCCGATTCGCGTCGACTCACAGAGAAACCAGTGTCTCCGCGGGAAATTCTCGATTCGTTTCAAAACCAGGGAAACAAATATCCTTGGCAAATACCTCAATTCAGGGAAATTAGCGTCCTTGATGAGAGCCTCCTGATTCGCATCGGCTTGCAGAGAAACCAGTGTCTCCGCGGGAAATTCCGGGTTCGTTTCAACCCCGAAGAAACCAGTGTCTTCGGCAAATCCTTCGATTCGAGGAAACAAGCGTCCTTGACGAAGAAAAATCCTGATTCGCGTCGACTCGCAGAGAAACCAGTGTCTCCGCGGGAAATTCTCGATTCGTTTCAGCACCAGGGAAACAAATATCCTTGGCAAATACCTCAATTCAGGGAAATTAGCATCCTTGATGAGAGCCTCCTGATTCGCATCGGCTTGCAGAGAAACCAGTGTCTCCGCGGGAAATTCCCGGTTCGTTTCAACCCCGAAGAAACCAGTGTCTTCGGCAAATCCTTCTATTCGAGGAAACAAGCGTCCTTGATGAAGAAAATCCTGATTCGCGTCGACTCGCAGAGAAACCAGTGTCTCCGCGGGAAATTCTCGATTCGTTTCAACACCAGGGAAACAAATATCCTTGGCAAATACCTCAATTCAGGGAAATTAGCGTCCTTGATGAGAGCCTCCTGATTCGCATCGGCTTGCAGAGAAACCAGTGTCTCCACGGGAAATTCCCGTTTCGTTTCAACCCCGAAGAATCCAGTGTCTTTGGCAAATCCTTCGGTTCGAGGAAACAAGCATCCTTGACGAAGAAAAATCCTGATTCGCGTCGACTCGCAGAGAAACCAGTGTCTCCGCGGGAAATTCTCGATTCGTTTCAACACCAGGGAAACAAATATCCTTGGTAAATACCTAAATTCAGGGAAATTAGCGTCCTTGATGAGAGCCTCCTGATTCGCATCGGCTCGCAGAGAAACCAGTGTCTCCGCGGGAAATTCCCGGTTCGTTTCAACCCCGAAGAAACCAGTGTCTTCGGCAAATCCTTCGACTCGAGGAAGCAAGCGTCCTTGACGAAGAAAATCCTGATTCGCGTCGACTCGCAGAGAAACCAGTGTCTCCGCTGGAAATTCTCGATTCGTTTCAACACCAGGGAAACAAATATCCTTGGTAAACTCCTCAATTCAGGGAAGCTAGCATCCTTGATAAGAGTCTCCTGATTCGCGTCGGCTCGCAGAGAAACTAGTGTCTCCGCGGGAAATTCCCGACTCGTCTCAACTTGCAAGATGAAGCCTTAGGCAGCAGGGATTAAAAAACTTGTTTCCTAAACAATGGGACCCCGCAAGTCGGTCTAAAACGGTCTCTTGCATACTATTCACGGGTCTCACTCTCCAAAGTCGAGTTTCGACGAGGAGGGAAACAACCGCTTACGGGTCCTCTCGGCTAGTAAGAGGGAGAAATTCTCTTATAAGATCCTTACGACTTATAAGAGAAAACGCGCTTAGGAATCCTCACGATTCCTAAGGAGAAAATACACCTACGAGATCCTCTCGATCCGTAGGGAGAAAAGTCTCTATGAGGCCCTCATGGCTCATAGAGTTGAAAAGTCTTAGGCGGCAGATCTGAACCTGCGGCCTAAGCCATCGCTATCTCTTAGAAAAACTAAGTTATCTGCCAATTATGTTTATCAAGTCAACATGCTGATAACAAGAGAAAGGGAGAAAGCGAAAGAGCATACAAGACATTGCAGAGAAAGAAAAATGTGTATCTTTATTGAATGTAATTAGGTACAAGGTGAACCGTACAAAAGAATAAAGAATGGATACATATTATTTAAAAAGAAAATTTTTACAAGTATATAGATACGAGGGGAATTACTGGGAAGGAAGCGTTTTGCATAACTCTAGCAATTGTTCGCGCACCTCCTTCCACACTTTCTCTTGATCGGCCACCACCGCCAGATCTGCCTCTAATTGAGCCCGCTGCTGCAAGACAGATGCAAGCTGCTCCCTAACGGCCTGATAAGCAGCTTCATGACCTGGGGTGTCACGCTCGGCGACATCAAGCTTTCGCTTCAAGTTCAGCCCATGAGAGATGCGTTCCAGGAGGCCCTCAAAGATAGCCTTTACCTCGGCAGCGTTCGCTTCAACTTCGGCACGTAGGCGAGCAGTTTCGCTTAAAGACTCGTGACACTCCTTCAGCTTTAAATCTGCTTCTTGTTCCAAATGGTGGACGTAAGAAGTGCTTTTCTCGATCCACGTTGCTCTTTCAGTGCTCACGGCCAAAACCTCAGGGGCAGGACACATCGACTCCAGCTGATGCAGGCGAGCCTCGATCTCTCTGCAGTGATTAACCCAAGACGCAATGATGCCCTCATCGTGGAAATTTATGAGTATCACCAGCATCGGGTTAACCGCCGTAGCGAAGTCCACAGCAGATGTAGGAGTCTTGACGTCGAGTTCTTCGATGTAGTCGCTCAACATGCGCAGACTATTCGTGGCGCCTTTCGAAGACGGACGTCTCAGGAAAGGGCCCGCCGGCATTATGACACGAGGCTCGAAGGGCGCCGAGACTGGAACGACAACTAAAAAAAACAAGATATAATCAGATAACAGTTCAAGAAATAAAAAAAAGAGGAGTTATCAATGTGATAGTTGCTGTACCAGCTGAGACAGGTGGCAAGGCCGGGAGGGCCGGTGGCGCGGCCAATCTTTCATCCTCTCCTTCAATTTGTAGCACTGCAGTCGGGACGAGAAAAAAGTTAGAAGTAATTCCATTAATGAAAAAGAAAGATATCAATGGGAAACCATACTCACCAGCGCCACCAGAGGAAGAAGCGAATTCAGATGGGAAGGAGAAGTGTGGGAGCAACACTTGATAGAGATGATCAAAAAGCACTCCTGAAAAGACACAGCAGTATGACTTTAGTACATAAATTAGGCGGCTGAAAGACGAAACTAATAGGTTGCAAATCCATACCTTCCAGCATCTTCGATGGTATAAGAGAGGGCTGAGAAGTGACCACCGCCAAGGCAGTAGTTGACGGCGCTCCCTCAAGCAAAGGAGCATCGGCACTGGCCGCACCTGCGTTAAAAAACAAGGATAAATCTGTCAGGAAAGATTGCAAAATAAAAAAAGGGGGGACGGTAATCCGAAATTTACCTGATGAGCCTCCAGCCGAAACGGAGGCGTCTCCTTCCTCCATTGACATAAGTCCACCACCTGTGGCCTCATCCCCAGACTCCACAGGGGCCGTCGTCGTGCTCGCAAGGCCAGGAGACGGCGGAGGGCCATAGGCGGGGAGAGCTATGACCGGAGCATTGCCAGACTCCTGAGAAAGAGCGGTTGGCTCGTCCTCAGAAATCATGTCTACCTCACCCGCTACTCCCTCGGGCTCAGCAGTCGCGGTTGTCTCGTCCACCGTCACCACGAGGTCATCGGTCTCAGGCACTCCGCCCGCTACCACCTCGGGCTCAGCAACAACCGCTTGGTCAGGCATAGTGGACATGACCAGTTCGTCAGCCACTATCTCGGGCCCAGCAATCCCAGCTAGTTCATCCACCATCGGTTCGGGCTCAACCGATGCCTCTTCCCTTAGCCCCTCAGGTTCGACAGTCTCCGCCTCCTCCTCGGTTGGGCTTGGCCCTGCAGGGTAGAACATATAAGAACCGACAGCTTTATAAGTCTTACACCAAAATTTTGAAAGAAGTATTGCCTGAGGTGGACTTGTCGTTAGCCTCCCTATTGGTACGAATCGCTTGTCTATGAGCTGTAGACAGGGCGACCGGGGGCTCTTCTGACGGAGTATCGGCATGAGGAACGGTGCTTGGGCCCGCTCCAATGGCCAAGGCAGCCCTGCGTGCCTTTGCTTCGCGCCTCGACCGCTTCCTTTCCTCCCGGGCTGTCGCGATGGACCTCTTCGACGCTTCCTTCATCAAGGCGTCGTCGTCCTCGTTCAGAGATGCCTCCAGAGCCTTTAAGGCATCTCTCATCGGCTCTTCAAGACGGACCTCCCGCGGTAGCCCTGAGGAAGCAGGAACATCGGCAGCTGGCAGAATATCCGCGTCACTTGGCGGGAATGGCATTGAGGCTCCTGCGATAAAAAGGGAGAGGTTAGATCGACCATAACACAAGGAAAATGAAAACTTGATGAATTGAAACTTACTAAGGCCTAAAGACGCTCTAAGGCGTTCCTTCTCTTGGAAGGTCTTGAGGGAAGCGGCAATGGCTTCTTCAGTGGTGATGCCTATTGGAAGAAAAGAAGGAAAAATGTTAGTCAAAGACAATAATAAAGATATGATGCAATAAAAAATGCGACTAGTGATTACCTGATTCCGCAAGCTTAGCCAGCCATGCGTCACGCCTCGCCAACCGCTCCGAAGCTTCGAGGGCGGCCTCCAAATCCGTGTCATCCGGCGGCATGACTAATCCCTCGTTAGTCCCATATTCACTCAGGCCCTCAGCATAGGGAGCGTGGGGTTCCTGATCGAACGCGGCGTCAGCAGCGAAGAGCGACTTCTTTTTCTTCTTCTGCCCACCAACCCTAGGTGCACCCGGAATCGACTTACGCTTTGCAGATACCTTGGGGCGGCGGGTCCCGATGTTTGCACCCACACCAGACTCCGGCGAGGCTACAACCACTGTCTACACGGGAGCACAGGGTGCTGGTGGTGCAATCGCGATATCGGGGAGCGGCAATCCGTGTGGAGGACTTTGCGCACGCGATGGTCCGGCTCTGGCATCTTTTAAAGGGGGAACCACCGGGTCCTTGGCACTAAAGGAGCGTTACGGTCTCTACCTAGAGGCGCACCCTTACGGTCGACCAGCAATCGCCTTTCCTCCTTTATGACGGCTCCCGTAGAATGACTGTACCATTCTGTATATACCTTGAGGAGTCGTAGGGCGCAAGCCGGTTCATTGATAAAGAAGTGGGAGCCCGTGTTTAAACGCATGAAATGATGCAGCGCGCTCTCCATCCCTTCTTCGGTCGCAGCAGGTTCCGAAAGGAAGGCCTCCAGTGGTACCCCTTGATTGTAGCTCAGTTGTTGGGCGAAGCGATGCGGGTTGTACCTCATGAAAATCACCGCACCGTTCTGCCTGAACACCAGGAAGCCCGATCTGATAGAATATAAGTGGAGGGTCTCCCTGGCCGTCAAAACTGAGGCTCCATCTTTGAAGGTGTCTTGCAATGGCCGCATTGCAGTGGTAGACGCCTTTCCAATAGTCAACACCTTGTCAACGAAAGACGCCCCGTCTCCAACGGTATGGGGGCGAAGGAGTAAACCCCTGGCGTTCCGTGGCGATGGAGTCACAATTGATGCGCCAATCAACTGTATGATGCGGGGGAAGCTCCACCTGTCGTAGAACGAGGGCCTTTTGTGCATGCCAAAGACACCCGATGTGTGTAGCTCGAGCCATGATATGAAATATTGCATCGGGAAGATCACGTGCAGCACCCCAGGCTCATTAGCATCCGCCGCTCGATTGAGGCCGTGATACAAGTGTGCCAAGCCGGCTATCCCAACGGCTACTTTTACCTCGATGGTCATCCGGTGAGCAGGGTAAAAGATGGAGGGCCGCAAATGGCGAGAATGCATTGGGAGTGCAAACCAACTTAGCCATAGCCCAAGAAATCCTAAGAAAAAGGCCTCCTCGTCCATCCCGGGGGCCGCAATTTCCGCAAAAGACACAGTCGGGGAGTTAGGAAGGAAAAAACCCTTCTATTTCCTTCGCCGGTAAGTTATCCAAACCTAGACCGAAAGGGTCATCGAGGGTGGCAAACTTGGCAGCTTCTGCCGAGAGGATGCTTGGGTGAAGGAACCGGGCGATGAAATCCTCAAAACTAACTCCACGACTCCCACGCTCGATGAAAAGGGCCTCGTAGATGTTCAACACCTTGATCAAACTTGGGAATTGGTGTTGAACAGCATTCTCCGGCGTGGGGCCCCTTACCGCTGGCTTGGCACCGAAGACATACTCGTCTGTCGGAAGCAACTCCTCATAGTGCTCCCCTATAACCGGTAAACCGGAGACCTCTGTGAACTCCTCCAGAGAAATTGACACTTCCCGATCCATTGCGAGGAAAGTGTGAGTGGGGATGTTCCACTGCTCCAAGAAAGCCTTGAACCACCAGGTGGGAAGCGTGGGATACTGGAAGAGGGAGACATAAACCGCAGTGTACAATCCTAATCTTATCAACTGCGACTTCTTCGCTGATAGGATATACCGAGCCCACGGCAGGTAGCCGATCGGGTGGCGGGGGATCAGACCTATGTTATATGATTGCCCCCAAGGTCGCGCCTCGCCTTGACAGATACGGCGTCCCAGGATATCCAAAACCATGGGACGCTGAACCGGAATCGCATCTATGGCAGGATGAAGAAAGCCCTTCGAGGTCCAATCGACCATCTCTACGGCATACTGCACCGGGGGTGGGCTGGCATAGTGGATCGCCGTAATAGGTTCTGACGGCACTGCGCACGTGAAGCTCCGTCGACCCATGATAATCTGATTATACCACTACCCCCAAAGGTGGAGACTCTTATATTCCGGGTTGTGGTCCTTGATCATGGCTAAGACTTCACGGTCCAAGGGCGCTTCAGTGAACCCTTCCTCCGAGCGAGCGAACGGGAATGAAGTATCGAGAGACATGATCGCTGCAAGTGAACAAAATTAGCCGTTAGTGTTGCAATTCCAACGCTTGGCATTTAAAAATTTTTAAATTAAAAGTTAATTAAAATTAAATAAAAATTAATTACACCACACTGCAGTGCAGTGGGTAGGAGACCGAAGGGGGACCCACAAAATCTGGATGACAATACGTCAGTTAATAAGACAACCTCATCATTGGATGAGATTGTCAGTTAATCCCCAAGAAAATATTCCCATCAATAATAAAAAATCCCTAGAGACAAGGAGAAAATCTCCTCTTTCAGAGCAAAGCTCTGTCACAGAGTGACACTTGTCAAACTCTGGTCTCAGGGGAATAAAATTCTTTAAAAAGAGCCTAGCTCTGTAATAATTTTTTTTTTAAATAAAAAAAATTCATCAAATTTATTTATTAATTAATTCCTAAAAGAAATTGAAGTTCTGGGATCTTAAAGATCCATATGAAAAAACTCTTAAGAGTTCATCATCAGAAGATCAAAAGATCTATATTCTGTCAATGAGCAAAGCTCAGTTCATGGGTTAAGAAACCCTGAAACAAATTTTTTGAGAGCAAAGCTCTGTTTGTGAAACCCCAAAGGGGTTTTCTTTAGATCAGAAGATCTATGAGAGCAAAGCTCTATTGGTTAATTAAAATTAATTTAACCTAAGATTAATTTTACCTAAAATTTTTCTGACTTTGGGAAATGAGAGCAAAGCTTTAGAGTCTGAAAGCAAGAGCAAAGATCTGAAATTCTTAAGCAAGAGCAAAGCTCTGTAAATCAAAATATAGAAAATGGTGAAGATTTTCTAAGGGCCAGGAGTCCTATTTATAAGGCGCTTGCGCCCCTTCAGCTCATCCGTTGATCCAACGGTCAGGATCTTGCCACCGCTGCACTCACGTGCGCGCCACGTGAGCGCAATGTGGGGGGCATTTGTTTCCCCCAATCAGAGTAAAACTCTGTTTGAATTTCAAAATTCAAAATTCGAAGCAACGCTTCAGATTCTTTGCGCTGCGCGCAACGCGCCACGTGTCAAAAGCTGATACATCAGCGTAGCGCCCAAGGCAGCGCGCCCAATCAGAGCAAAGCTCTATTTAAAACAAAATTAAAGGAAGCAACGCTTCGGTTGCGCAAGCGCTGCGCCGTGCGACACGTGTCAGCGCAGATGCGCAAACGCAGTTGCGCAAGCGCTGCGCGACACGTGTCAGCGCAGATGCGCTGCGCCGTGCGCTGCGCGACACGTGTCAGCGCAGATGCGCTAGCACAGTTGCGCTGCGCCGTGCGCTGCGCGACACGTGTCACACGCTGGGGCATTTGCGCCAAACAGAATTAAAATTTTAAAGAAATTTTTCTGTTCTTGTTAAAACAAGAAAATTTTCTTCTGTAAAACAGGAGCCCTTGGATCAAAGATCCAACGGTGGGGAAAATTCCCCAAATCACTCAGAGAAGGATCTCTTTAACAAATTTAATAAATTTATGGGCCCTATATAAAGGCCCCTAGATCCCAAATCAAAGGCATGAACATTGTGAGAAATCAAGAACTTCAAACAGAGAGAACTCTGAAGAAATTTCAAGAAGAAAAATGTAAAACCTTTAAGATAGAAGAATTTCTTCTAATAGATCGTTGATCTAAGAACAAGATCAATGATCTTCAATAAAAAACAAATAAAAATAGTGCTTTACACTTATGAACCATTGGTTCTCTGAGATCAAGAAAAAAACAAGAAATACTTGTATTCTTTCATCTAAATTAGATCAAGAAAACAAACAGAGCTTTGCACTATTTTATGAACCATTGGTTTTGGAATCTAAAAGATTCTCAAGTTAATAGTGCCTTGCACTTGCAAAACTGCACTGTTGCGCTCTTGGGTTGGCGCAAACCACCAGAGAGCGCCGCGTGTCAGCATCTAAACCACTTGCGCTATGCGCTTTAAGATAGAGCCTTGCTCTCTGAAATTGGCGCAACTCACCAGAGCGCGCCACGTGTCAGCAGCTAACGCAGCGCACTGCGCTTGCGTGACACGTGTCACCACCACAAGCGCTTGCGCTCAGTGATTGGCTTAAAGCGCCTGACAAATGCAAAGCATTATTTACTAAAGGGCCAGGCCCAAATCAAAAAAGGCCTAATAGGCCAAATTAAATTGCAATGCAATAAAAAGGGTAGAGCCCAAACAAAATTGATGCTCTGCATCATTTATAAATGGGCAGAGCCCAAACAAAATAATAAATAAAGCAGTGCATTATTTTAAAAAAGGGGCAGAGCCCAAATAAAGACCCAACAGAGACCAAGATTAATGCAGTGCATTATTTTAAAAGGGGCCAAGCCCTAGCACAGACCTAATAGGTCAAAAACAAATAAAAGTGTTGAACATTTTTTTTCAACTGGACTTAGCCCAATCATGGCCGTAAGTCCTCAAATTAAATTGACTGAGCACAGCTGCTCTCTTAAATCAATTTACGACCGGTTCGAGGGTATATCTCCGAACTCCTTTGACTCCTATCGTTGTAATCCTTCAACGACGTCAGAGAGGTGACGGGTCCCGACAACCACACATCAACATGGACTGTGGGGTCCTTAAACTTATGGACTTAAGCGTCCTTAAACTAAAACACGGATTGTGGGATCCTTAAACCCGCGGACTTATGCGTCCTTAAACTAAATATAGACCACCATGTCCCTAAACTGGAATATGGACCACCATGTTCTTAAACTGGAATATTGACCGCAACGTCCTTAAACTACTTATTGACTGCAACGTCATTAAACTAAACAATAGAGCTCCCAAATACTCTTTTGTCGGATCTAAACGATCCCTTTAAGTCGATCTTAGTCTCAAATCGGACTAACGTATCCTTAATAAAAGTTTAAGTTGATCTTAGCCTCAAATATGGCTAACGTATCCTTAAACTAAAACACCAAACCCAAATCTAAGTAAATACGGATTTGGACTAATCCACGTCCTACGGACGACGGCATCACTTAGTCTCCGAATACAATCCATGGGCAACCACAAACAAAACAAACACACACGACACGAAGCGAAATTCTGGAGAAGGAGAAAGTGGTTACCGCGATGCGGTAGCGTAATTAACTGCAGGGGCTTGCGCCTGCAGGGAAGAGCGTCCCCACAATCAAAAACCGCTCAAATGAGGGGGAATCTGACGAAGTCTGCTACATCGGCCGCATCCGTCTAAACCTCCGATATACGGTGCCATAAATCAACTTGGCATCTTTGGAGAGGTGGACGGATAAAACCATATAGCATCTGCCCCGAATCTCAGGCAAGACGTCCTCACGTCTCGGCCGCCGTTCGGAGGGTAACAGATTCTGGCACGCCTGGTGGGACCTTTTCCTTTTTCCACTCCACATTTCGTGTGTCGTATTCGTGAACGAATCGCGGTTAGTTAATGGTTGCCTTTGGATTTTAAGATACTAAGATTTGGTCTTTTGCCTGGCGCAGAAATCAAGCATCGATGGCTTCTACCTGTTCGAAGTACTCTAACTGTAGCTGCAACTCGCGTCCTGCCTCAACTGGGGGCATAACCTACGGGCCCCAAGTGGCCTCTTTGCTCACGATGCCCGTAGAGCAGATTACTCAAGCTACCACAGGGCTGTTTTTTGGAACCATGCTTCCACCAACAAGCTTCAGCATCCCTGTGCCCGTACCAGAAGCTCCTAAGAAGTCGGTCTTCGATCGACTTACAGTTACTGCGGCCCCTTTCAACGGGTCGCCCAACACCAGCGCCTCGGTCTTCTCCAGACTGGGCCAAAACTCCTGCGGGCCCATAATGAAGCTTGTAGTCCCAGAAAAGGTTATTCTAAAAAGAGTAGCCAAACCTGCTCCTGAAGTCGTCAAGGCGGCTTCTCCTGCTAAGAGATCGGTCTTTACAAGACTGACCGTCCCAACTCCCACTCCTGTTCCTGCTGCTCAAAGGACATCAGTCTTCAATAGGCTGACGCCGGCAACAGCCCCACACCTGAACAGGGGGCAAGAAGAAGCTGTTTCTGTCTCTGAGCCAATACCGACAACTCGTCACGCCCGACGACGCCACTGGCGCCGGGTAAGGAAGACCGGGGGCAACTCCCCTTCTGGGATGACTCCGCCAGCTCCAACGGTGGAAGTTAATGCTGCTGTTCCAACTGGGAACAACTTCGAGCTACTGAACAGAGTACGCAGAAACTCGCCAACTGCGGTGCTCAAAAGATCTCCTCCACCAGTAGAGACTACCGTGGAAGCAGAAAAGCCAGAGCAGTCTCCTCGATCGCTGTCCTCCAAGATCTACAAGACATGGCGATGAGTCCGAGAATCTGTGATTGATCCTAAGTTCTCTCGCCAACAGAAGAAGTCGAAAGGTCGGGAAGAAGAAAATCCTCCGATCAAGCAACGAAAGTTGACGACCACTTGGGTGCCCAAAGCAACGGCCCCCTCAACTTCAACGGCCTATAAGAGAAGGAGGCCAGAGAAAGTCCCTGCACCTGTGGCGAATATCAAAGGTGGTGAACCCAAACGCCCTAAGTCTGGGGGCATGGTAGTTCATACCGTCTATATGGCGTCTGGTAAAGAGGACAACCGCATATCAACAGGTCATAGACCGCTCACGCGATCGGTGACCAAGGCGCAGGAGCAGCAGCAGATGATGAACGCAATGGCTGCACTTACTGGGCCGAAAGAAAACCCTGAAACATCCTCGGATGAACGCCAGGAGCAAGAAACCGACGTCGAATTCCTTCGTCGAATATTGGAGAAGAAGGATAAAGAGGCTGCTGAACAAGCAGCCAACATAAAGCGTATGGGCCTCCTGTTCCAAGATATGGTGGGGATGATGATCCAACAAAATCCTCCGGCCGAAGATCCCCCGATCGTCCTTGAAGACGATAGGGGAGAGACGTCAAATCCTCCGCCAGCTCTGTCAACAGCTAAGGAGGAGATAATCTCCAAAGCTAACTTAGACGAGTACATAGCCCAACAAATACGGGTTCATCATGCGACTGAAGCAGCCGGCCAGGTCGTAAAAAGGGGGCGGCCATATCTAAGTTGGTACGATCAAATCAAGTACCCGCCAGGCTACACAATTCCCAAGTTCCATGTCTACAAGGGGACGGGCAATCCTCACCAGCATGTTGCCTAGTTCAGGGCACTCTGCGGCAACACCGGCGGTGATGAAAAGCTGTTGCTTCGCCAGTTTGTTGGAAGCTTATCAGATACAGCGTTCGAGTGGTACTCTGAGCTCCCGAACGACTCTAACAAGACATTCGCGGAGATGGAGCTGCTGTTTACCCAGCATTTTGCAAACGCCAGTGAACACACCCCGATGACGGCACTGATTAACGCCAGGGTGAAGCCAGGCGAGACATGGGTTCAATATGCTATATGGTGGAGGAACTTATGGTCAAAGTGCGAGCAGCGCATTGAAGAAGCTCCTGCAGTGGGTATGTTTGTGGGAACCCTTGATCCGCAAGCAACCATCTCAGAATTTATGATGTTTTTCAAGCCGACTACCTTCCAGGCCTTGATTGATAAGCTAGCGCAAATGGATCAGATGGGCCATAGACCCCCTCTTCCAAAGCCGGACTCCCGAAATGACAAGAGGAAGGGAAAAGCGATCGTTGTCGCTAATGCTCAACAACAACCGAGCAACTCGAAGCCGGTTGTTCGTCAAAATAATATGCGCCCGTACGTAGCCCTTGAGCAGAGGCTAGGACGTCCTTACTCATTTCCCCGAGATAAAACGAGAAGGTTATTCGAGCTGGCATTGCGCAACCGACTCATAAATTTGCCGGATCGAAAACGTCCGTCGCAACCAAATGATGTCAATGAGCCTAACTACTGTCCTTATCATCGAGTACTGGGTCATCCGATCGAAGATTGCTACGTCTTCAAAAATTGGCTTGAAGACCAGTACTAACAGGGCAAGTTCACGTTATCTGACAAATGGAAGGTGAATCCCCCGCAGCTCCACACCTCTAAAAGGATGAATACGTCGGGGGCAACATGCTCTGTCGTTGAAGAAGCTCCTTGGAAGGTTGTATTATCAGCCAAGACAAAGAGGATGCTAAATAATCTTCAAACATGCCCAGCGATTAGGTGGAAGAACCCGTTGGAACCTCAAATCATTGAAGGAATGTTGAAGCCGCGTCCAACTCAAATGATCGATGGAGGTAGTCCAAGCATTCACAACCAGCCGTCGAAATCTTCAAAGAAGAAGAAAAAGAAATCAAAGAAGCCCGTGAAGCCTGGAGACAAGCGCACAGACTTACAAAAACAAATTGACGCGCTGGAGGAATATAACCCAAAAGCACGGACTCCCATTACACTCCAAGAGTTTCTCAACCACGTCTTTCAAGAGGAAGATGAGGGGGAAAGTTCGTCAGATGAGTCTAAAGAATACGTGGCAAGCTGCCATATGATCTCCCATTCGTTGACGGACGATGAAGAGACTCCTTGCACTGAAAAGCTGGGCGCAGATCCTGAACCAAAAATTCCGGGGCCATCGGAAGAAGTGATTGACGCATTCCTCCACGAAGTTCGGTTGAGAAGTAAAGTTGATCAGAAACATGAGGCGGCTATATTTGAAAGGGCCAAGCGTCAGCGACTTGACGAAAGAGCTGAGACACTCCCGTTGGAGCAAAATACATCCACTACCGACAAAAGCAAATTCAAGATGAGGAAAAGGTTTTCTAAAGCCATAACAATGGGCATGAAGCTACCATCCTCCGAAGGAAACATCACTGGTGAAGTGGAAATGCACCCCTCCTATTGCTTATATCATCGGAAGATTTCGCACCCCACTGAAGAGTGCAAAGCTTTCGATAGATGGTGGAAAGGATATGTTGCTCATCGACAACATATTAGACGGGAGAAGCGTAAAACTCGTCGGGAGCGGAAAAATACGACCGAAGGGCTTAAAAGAACTACCGGCGATTGTCGCATGGTTAACGCCGCGGGATCACAGGTGCTTACATTCGGGAGTGATTCTGATGAAGAGCTGGAGCTTGGCCCTCTCTTTAAAGAGTCCACTTCGGGAAAAGAAGAAGAGCCGAAGGTTTGTGAAAATATCCGGCTGCGTAATCGAACGCTGCCTGAAAAGAATCTCGGACCCTCAAACAGAAAGGATAAAGGGAAAGAAAAGGTCTCTGAAGATATCGTCTTAGATAACCAGGTTGTGGAGGAACTAAGTGCCAAGGACCCTCCGAAGAGAAATAAGGTGGATTACAACGTCTTAGCGCATCTGAGAAAGCTACCCTCATAGCTCAGCATTCTTGACGCCCTTTTGTTATCAAAGGAGGCGAGAGATTTGTTAATCAAGGTATTACAGAATCCGGAGCAATTCCAAGCTTTCCTGGCCGTGGAAAAGATAAAAGATGAATTAGAGGAAGTGCATACGGCCGATGTCGCTTTTGGTGATGAAGACCTTCTCCTTGGGACGTGCGAACACAATCGCCCCCTTTATGTCTCAGGATACTGCCACGATATAAAAATAGGCAAAATCCTGATCGACAATGGATCCTCCGTTAACCTCTTCAATGTGCAGGTGTTAAAAGAAATCTGCATGAGTGTCCAGCACCTTGCTCGGGACAAGATCACTATCTCCGGGTTCGACTCCCAGTCATCAAGAACTCTTGGGTCTGTGATACTGACACTACGCTTCGGGCTACTCGTCACGGACATTAAGTTCCACTTCATAGACGCTAAGACATGCTACAACGCTTTGCTCGGCCGACCGTGGTTACACGAGTACAATATCATCCCTTCTACACAACATCAGTGTATGAAGTATTCTAAGGATGGTCTCGAGTATACCGTGGCGGGAGAACTGAACCCGTTCTCCATGAACGAAGTCCGCAAATATGAAGATGCCAAATACTTCTTACCGGATTTCGAAGACACGGAAAGGTGTCACAAGCCGGAGAACAAAACTAACGCCACCATCCCTGTTTTCGGGAGTGATACCGAGGAGGAAGAAGAGATAGTTTATTCGGGTCCGCCCTAATACAATAAGCCGAGACCATCTGCTCCTACGTTGATCTTTGGTAGTGACTCGGAAGATGAGGTCCATGCTATATTCTCTGCTCGGCCTTCAATACGAATGTCCGCTAACGAAGAACAAAGTCTACAAGTCGCCAAGGTGCCGCTTAAGCATCGTAAAGAACTGGATGCACTTGATATTTACAATGTAGAAGAGCTGCAAACGTTCTATATACCGCCCAGGCGAGAAGGCAAAAAATCAATTCTATTCTACCGCTCTTAAGAAACCAGAGTGGAGAAAGAAATCTGGCATGGCGCGGATCCTACGCTTGACAGGCTTCAACCCATTCGTCTCCCCAGATATTATACAGAAGGCTTGAAAAGGTTGCTGAAATGCCAAGGGATATCCTTCAAGCAGACCGTTCGAAAAGCCAAGTTTTATGACAAAGTCTGGAACGTTCCCGGGACTCAACGCAAACTGCCTAATGGGAGAATGGAAACAAAAGGGCTTGGATACATCCGGTCAAAGAAACGAGAGCTACTACACGGTTGCTACGTCGTGTATGACTTCGATGAAGAAGCGGATGCTCAATGGGAGGACGCTAATCCTGAACCAGTGAAAGTTCCAGATACAAAAGTGCCCAGTCCGTCATTCGAAGAACAAATGGACAAACTTATAAGGGAAGCTGGTCAAAAAGTCCGAGACGACCATAACCGCGAAATGGTCATCTACGAGAAAGCCAAAACGCAACGCCTCCTCCAACAGCCCATGAAAGATAAAGATGCCGCTCCTTGTCAACCTGTTATAAAGAAGGCTCGACGCAGAAGCAGAAACAAGTCGAAACGCGAAAAGGCGCTCAACAACAACGAAGCGGGGCTAAGAGGCCACGCAAGCGGGAACCGAGCGGTTCCGATCTATCCCTTATGAGAAAAATGGGTCGAGCATACTCTTTTTCTCAGGACAAGACCAAGAAAATACTCGACCTCGCTCTAAAACATCAGATGCTTATACTGCCGGAGTCTAAACACCCCGAACAAGCAGGCGAAGCCTCACACCCAGACTATTGTTTTTATCACCGAGTGGTAGGGCATCCTATCGAAGACTGCTTCACCTTCAAGAATTGGGTCGAAGATCAGTATCAGCTTGGCAAGTTCGCTCTGTCCGACAACTGGAGGGTAGCGCCGCCACGGAAGCACGAACCCAAGGTCACGGAAGAAGAACCAGTTCCACATTGGGATTGGAAGCGAATTCGTACTTGTCACATGATAAAAATATCAAAAGAAGAGCCCGAGAACACGGATGACCTTCCCTGGTGCTTCGAAAATAGCAACGATGAGGTGATCTCAGAGTTTCCACCAGCGCCGAAAGAGCTGGAAGATGGAATCCATACCACGGCGGATAACCTCAAGGAAATTGAGTTGGGGATGGCGTATGACCCGCAACCGATATTCGTCAGCGAGCTGCTATCCGAAGAAAGGGTGGCTGCGTTAAAAGACTTGCTTGTACAGCATAGAGATTGGCCGAGCCTTCTCTTTCTTGTAGCCTTGGCCGAGCTCCCCCCTCTTGCTGCCCTATCTTTTCCTTTGCCCCATTTTCACTTCTTCAAGCTCAAATAAATCATCTAAAATCATCAAATAATCTCACAAACTCATAAACAAATCCCTACCCGTTATTCTTCAATCCTAAACAAGCTTGGATCTTCATGAAAGTCATCATTTGGAGGCTAATTTAGAGTTTAGTTGCTAATTTGTGAATCTAGTGGTGGTATAAAATCCTAACCCTGAACTTTAATTGTTGTTTAAATACATTAAGCTAGCTTATTAGATGTTTAATATAGCTTTAAATTGCATATTTAGAAATTCATGAAAGAGTTGTGAAGATCAAGTTAGGGTTTGATTTGTTTAAAATGGTTAATGGAGAAGTGTAGACTATGACAATTTAACCTAATTGTGAGAATGTTATTTGTTATTTTCCTAATTGTCTAACTAAGCTTAATAGCAAACTAACTTTTACTAAATCTTATATGGGTGAGATTAAAATTGTAGTAAAGGTTTGCGTGACTTAGTTAAGCTACTTTGCGATGATTGTGATCGCTAGAATTGTTTAAACTTCTAGACTTGAGCTAAAATGATGAAAAGTTTCTTACTAGGTTTTCGGTTAATTTAGGCGTGGGTTTCAATTGACGTTGCGATATTATATATATTATCTTCCACGCTATATATTGTGTTGTGAATGCGCGATCGGTACGATCGGGGTCTAGGCTTGGTGGTTGCGTAGTTTAGCGATCCTAGCTAGGGCTGTGCCGATGTCATACGTGCTCTGTGCACTAGGTGCATAGTGTGTTTATCTTGTGGACGTTATCCTTGCGTTTCGTTATCGTTGTGTCGGCGCAGAATATTTAGCCTTATGTATTGCGTTTGTGAAATTTTAGGATCGCAAGCGGGGACTTCGGACGCTGCGAAGAAAAGGAAGCAGGTGGTCGGATTTTCTTAGCTCGAGATCATCGGTGAACAGATTTAACATCTATGGGGAAATCGCTCGTATGGCGTTATGCGTCAGGGCTAGATATGATATTAGAGCTGCATGTTTACACGCATATAAGTTGATTGCGCATGAGCATCATTACATATTATTATCTGTTGTGCCTTGACTTGGTACCTATTTGACATTGCACCATTACTGAGGGTTCATATTGCACGAGCACTAAATTGTATGCTACACTCACACCGTTGGTAATTGCCATGATACGCGCAACACATATTCTGCTATAGCTACTTGTACATCATGCATACATACTTACATGTACACCCGCATCTCTTGCTATAGTTACATATACCCCTATGTGGTATTGTATTGACATCGATATTGAGAAGTTGATTATTGTGCTATTGAGCATATGAAATGCATCATATCTATATGCTTATATGTAGATACACATACTCTGCTATAGCTACATGTACATCATGCATACATACTTACATGTACACCCATATACCTTACAATAGTTACATATACCCCTAAGTAGTATTGTATTGTCATTTGAAATTGAGACGTTGATTATTGTGCTATTGAGCTTATGAAATGCATCATACATACCTGCTTACATGTAGATACACATATCTTGCTATAGTTACATGTACACCTCATATGATGCTGCACTTGATTTCGGAGGAATTGGGAACCGCATGGTACATTTTAAAACTGGATTCGTTTAAAAGAGCAGTTTTCCCTTAATATGCTCATATTGCTGTTTTATGTTGCATATATCAGTTTTCATGGATTTACGCATTGAGATATGGATTTCATGTGATTTATGGATTTGAGAACCGTGGGGGTATTTCAAGAAATTTATGTATTATTTGAAAACCCGGTTTCTCTTGATATGATATTTCAGTG
This sequence comes from Agapanthus africanus, assembly GCA_030015575.1. Classification (NCBI taxonomy): domain Eukaryota; kingdom Viridiplantae; phylum Streptophyta; class Magnoliopsida; order Asparagales; family Amaryllidaceae; genus Agapanthus; species Agapanthus africanus. Next base: position 194,215,806 of record JASDDO010000024.1, on the reverse strand, counting down.
CGTCCACCATGAGTTTTCTCGGTTCTGAGACTTGTGTTAGAAACCCGATGCGAGGAGTGGATGAGGCCATGTTGCGGGTTCATGGTGGACCCGGTATGGTACCCCGGCGCAAAAAAGGTATGTCGATGGATTTAGTCGATGAGCCTGGCAGGGGAGGTGCACTGCCTACCGGTGATAGTTTTAAACTCGGCGGTTATCCGGAGGATATCGACCGGAGTCGTGAGATGGATGTAGGACGATTCGTACTGCCGTAGCCCGAGGGCCGATCTGGGAAGACGGAGCCCATGGTACGTGGATTTACGTGTCGATGCTGGACATGAGTATTTCATGATGTTTCGAGTGTCGATATTGGACACTCAGGTTCTATGAGATTTACGGATATGAGGGACGGTTTTGGTGACGGCGCCTGAGGTATTGGGATTTGGGGAGTCGTAGATAGACACCGGGATTTTCCATGATGATGATTCATTGATGATGTTATGTTTTATTCCATACTCAGCATTTATTTGATATGCACTGCTTCATGTATTTGTAGTACCTGATGGAGTACCTTGATCATGATTGTTGCATATCCTTATTTCCATACTTATGCTATCAGATTGAATGATTATCGCTGTTCGTGCATACTTGCGATTACAGTATGATGTTATTTACTGTTCACGAGTTGGCAATTCACCCCCGTTGTGCCACAGTGTTTTGCAGGACTTACCCTCAGAGTAGTTGCGACAGGTCTTATTATTATCTCTACTTTTGGGGATACCGCTACGGTTGGTTGTGAGGCCTTTTGCTATATATGGGTTTGCGGTTATCCGATGATGTTCATTATGTTTCTTTTGTATCTAGTACTCGCCATCTACCACTTCATGTATTTGACTTAGAGACGAGTTGTGAGGATCAGTGTTGTATTATTTTTGTGACTTTGGGTGCCGTGCTCATGGGAGATGGCCTTGTTATAAAGTTTTACCTCCTTATGCTGTTTTCATTTATATTTTTTCGCTACGGCGTCGTATATATGCTTGTGGTGGTTGTTTCCGCCATTGAGCGTGATTTGCTCCCTTTTGGGATGCTCTATTTATATTCTATATCGTACCCGTTTTCGACGTTAGTTTTTACAAAGGAGGTGCTGCCGAAATTTTTAAGAAAGTAAAACTTAAGTTTAAAGATTTTTACTTGAGATTTCTGAAGGTTTTTAACTTTGTTTTCTCCACTTATCCTTTTTGGGTGGTTTAGATTTCTGGGTTTTGGCTTACTTAAATTGCGTACGCCCGTTGACGTTACGTGGTTTAAGTGCCGGTCACGTGCCCAAATTTGGGTCGTGACAAAGTTGGTATCAGAGCCCTAGATTTTACCTTTCGGAGTGTAGGATGACCTTGGTATGATGGAGTAGGTAGCTTAAGCAGAGTGACGTAGTGTGTATATGTTCCGCGGCATATTTACGACACGGTACTCCGCCTAAGTGATCTTAGGACTTATTGCTTGAAAATTCCTTCCGTGATTATATACATCCTTGCGATTCGATTTCTATATTCTTATCGAATCCTATTTTCATTTATAGCCTTTATGCCGCCGAAGACTACGAGGGCGCAGAGAGCGGCCGCGAGGGCCGAGGTCAGAGTTGACTCGTCTGAGACGAGGACTGACCCGGGTGGTACGCCCATTGTGCAGGAGCAGATTGATCCACCTTCGACAGACCATATTGCTATGCTAGGGGCCGGTATGCAGGATTTGCGCTAGATGATAGGGTCGTTAGTTGAGGCTATTCGAGCACAGAGACAGGAGGTTGTTCTACCTGTTGTGGGGACCTCGATGGTGCCTACTATTTCGGTAGTCGCAGTTGCAGCTACGGAGGTGATCACCGTATCGTTATCTGAGTTCATGAGGCTGAAGCCTCCGGTTTTCACAGGAACCGATACAGCTGAGGATCCGCAGTCATTTATCGACCTAATAGCCAGGATATGTCGTTCGCTGAGATGCTCCGACGTGAGATGGGTCGAGTTCGCGAGTTTTCGTCTGGAGGGTCTGGCCCAGAAGTGGTACGAGTCGTTAGAGAAAGGTAGAGCCGCAGGTCTTGCTCCTATGACCTGGGCTGAGTTCGTGATGGTGTTTTGTTAGTTATATATATGCCCTAGAGGCCATTCTTGTACATATGATGTATATTATAGTGGATGCTTGGATTGTTAGTGTATATGCCCTAGAGGCCATTACTGTATCATACTAGTGTGTATATTACTTGATGGAAGCTTGGGATATTCACAGTTGTACAGACAATCTTGCTCAATATAGTAGTATGCTACTTGGTTTGTCTCTGATTTAATGTGTACATGTGTGTTTATATATTATATCACCTATACGCATTAGTAGAGCCCTTAGGATCTTTGCTTGATTACCGGCGTTGTGATGGCGATCACACTCGTGGGGGCTGGGTAATCCACAAGCACATCCTTATACACGTTCCTAGTCGTGGGAGTATCGAGATAGGGCATCGATACTCCGGAGTAGACTAGCGTATGCGCTTCTCATCCCAGCACGGGAGACGGTCTGTCCCACAGCCGTCAGTACGCCGTACTTGAGATAGTATGCGGGTGCTCGTTAGGTTACGAGTACACTGGACAGGACTCGTCGGGAACTGATGGTTGGTATTATACCTATCGTCAGTTATCAGTTCCCAGGTGACATGAATACAGCTTAGTCTGCTGACTTGACACTGTCACTTCGCCTCAAGTGTGTTCCCACTGTTCTTTGATTACTGCCCTACCACGATTCTACTGAGTCGTGTAAACAGATAGTAGTTGGGTGCAGTCCCGAAGCACTTGGAGGCAGTGACGGTTAGACAGGATTCGTCTCTCCCGGTATTGGGGGTTGACATCGCGCAGTGTCTAGGAGAGCCATTACACAAGTAGTCCCTGGTCAGGGCAAGCGAGATATACTGGTAGGTTTCCAGTGTTATCTCAGGGTGTTCTGGGCTTCACTCCGACACGACTTGTACCGCTATTAGGGGACTGACGTTTACAGCCCCCCTAGGCCCGCCATGCGATGTATCAGACGAACAGACCGGACTGTACGGAGATTGTCACATACAGGCTCAGTAGGAGTTCGGATGGGTTTACCTCATCGGCCTTCTTATCGACATCTACCTGGGGACCGTTACGTACAGCTAGTGCCTCTTGCGGTCTGTGGTTAAACCCACTGCCAGCGTAATGTCGAGTCTTTAGAGTCCCACACAGAGAGTTTCCCTGCACTGAGCGAAATGTGTAGAGGCCGTATGGTTTTACGGCAGGGCTGCGATCACTTACGTACACTTGTGTGCGTGTGGTGTTCGGGCAGGCAATACTAGTGGGCTTTGGTTTAAGCCGGATCCTAGTATTGCATGGATGGATTTGTTTTGTCTTCTGTGCATCCGCATTCTACGGAATGCGGATGCAGGTGTGTATGCACAGTTTTCCGGAGCGTTGAAGGAGGAGGTGCCTCATTAGGGTTTTGGCAGTTGGTTCGGCCAAAACCATTATGTGGCAGGCTCATTAGGGTTTTGACAGTTGATTCGGACTCATCAGGGTTTTGGCAGTTCATTTGGTCAAAACCATTATGAGCCGCGGACATCATTTACTAATCCTTTTAGTGATAATTTTATGATGGCTAATTGCATTGACCATTTGACCCCGTTGACCTCTCTTGACTTTGTTGACCGGTTGACCGTGTTGACCGTTGACTTTCAAGAGGGATCTACACTCTTCTTTTCTTTTTCTTTTTCTTTTGGATTATGATAATGGTCATTTCAATGTAGCCATCAACTTTATCTTGATAGGATTTGTAATGATGGTTTTAGTGCATTATTGCAACCATGGTTAATTTCTTTAGTTGATAATTCTTTTCTCATTCTCTCTCTTGTTTTTTTTTCAAGTGAGAAGAAAAAGATATGAACCATGGTTGCTAGCTCCTCCTTCTTCTTCCTCCTCTTGATTCATCTTTTGATCTCATGTGTTGAGAGATAAAGATCCCACAAAGACAAAACCATCCCTTCATCACTTCTACACAACCTAGGGCTTCTAGATTAGCAATCTCTTTGCTCTAGTTACCTCGGCTCGAGGTGGAGCTCGGTGTACATCTCTCGGGTGGATCGTCTTCGACTCTAGGAGGCCGCGGAGGTGACCAAAGTCCGGATCAAGCCTCGGAGCAAGCAAGGAGAAGAACAACAAGAAGAGAAGGAGTTTAAGTTGAGGTATAACCCCTAACCGAGTAGATAAATCTCTAGTTAGGTTGCTAGTGTGTTGTTTAGTAAAGATCTGGCTTTTACGGTCCATGTTACCAAGTCTAGAAAAAATTTTGTTTTACCGTTTCCGCAACCCCGAAAGTACCGGGAGAGGTAACGTGGACCTAACAGTGGTATCAGAGCCTCACTAAACACACCCTAGCATGTCAGCAAAGTATTTAGAATTTCGACCGGACAAAAAACCGCAAAACACCCCGGAATTCCAAGTTTCTGCCGATTTTTTTTTTGTTCAAAAATTAATAAATCATACACTAAAAATCGATTCAGGCTTTTTGTAGAATACTGAAGAAAAATGGTCATCTAACTCGGTTAAAGCGCCGCGGTTCCACGGCATAAGCTTGCTTATGCCGCGGAACCGCGGCTGTTTTAACTCCGTTGGCGATTTTCTTTTCTGCAGTTTTCTTAGATGGGTATTTTGGGATTTTTACAATATGACTTTTCTGCCCAGATTTTCCAGAAAGCAAAATTTGTTTTTGGGGCTTAAAAATCCGTATTTTTGGTCGATGTTCTGTAGACTTTGGCTAATGGTTATATCTGTAATGTTATATGTGTATTGAACGTCTACTAATCGCTATACGTCGATTAGTGGGGGTTATACATATCTGTGATCTGTAATGCTGATGGTTTGTGTATATGAACTCGTTGGATTGTCGCGGATGAATAGCCGGGGTGGATATGAGATGAGAGTTTCTTTTTCTTTCATTCATGTAATAAATTTGTAAATTGATGTAATATTATTTGTATGGCCGCACAACCGGGTCGGGGTTGTAGCCGTCATTATATAATTCTTTTTACTGTTTTTGCTCCTAGGATAGACCCATGGAGGGGGTGCACAAACTACCGGGTATCTCGAAGTGCCGAGTGGCCTACTCATGGTGTTGAGGGAGGTTGCTTCGCTTCGGGTACTTGACGGATAGTTTGCCGCACCCGTAGGGGTCTTGGGTGGGGTATTGGCTATTCATCGCGACCGTGTAATCCGCTTTTCGTTGCAGGCTCGAACGAATCGCGGGTTCCTAGTATATCCAAAGTGTTCATCTGTGATCTGGATTAGCTATCATTGCTATATATCTATATATAATAACTATTTAGGCGTTGTTTATATTTTACAGCCGCGCTAGCCCAGCCCCCGCTCTGTCGTTAGTTAAGTAACCTAACGGGTGATGACGGGGCCCCGTGGCGAATGCGAATGGCATAAGCGTACGCCATATTTTGGTTGTTTTCTGCAATGGTAGGATTAAAATGATGGGACGCATTAAAAGAACTAATGCAAGAAAATAAACCTAAAGGACGTTGTTGGAACATTTTTTCAAAAAACTGTTATTGCAAGGACATTCACTTTTGTTTTGCATCGAGGTATTCGGTTATGAATGCCCAGCACCTCAGTCGACGAGGCAAGGGCCGAGATCCCTTCATCGGGAGTGACCCCTTGGACAAAAAGTTTGCGTCAGGGTGATAACTTCACTATAGTCGATCATTCTTGCTTTGCATCGAGGTATTCATCTCATGAATGCCCAGCACCTCACTCGACGAGGAAAGAGCCGAGATCCCTTCACAGGGAGTGACCTCTTTAGTAAAAAGTTTTCGCCACTATATTTTCAAAAAGATTACCAGGTTCCTTCAATGATATCAAGTTCATTACGTTAACGGGTTTTTCGCCAAAAACCCAGCCGTAGCACTCCGTCATTTCGTACAAGTAACACTTAGTATTCGTGCTGCGTTTGTTGACTCCGTCAAGGCGTGGTGTACGGTAGCTAAGTGCTGCTTGTTTGTATCGGTATATGGGATTGATTAGGACAGTCGTATAACCTTGTTGACTCCGTCAAGGGTTATGCGGGTGGGTTTAATGCAATCCAGATAATGACGGGTTGAACTTGACTATGACTCTTTGATTTGTTGACTCCGTCAAGATCACTTGGGTCCTAGGGGCAAAAACCACATCGGGAGTTTCAAAAGTACTGAAACTTGCTAGTGTTGCATACCATTTGGAGTGTGATGATTTTGGTAGGATTCCTTCAGTTTTGTCGCGCGATGATATTTGGATCCCGATCCTACTGTGAGTATATGCTACTCCTCGGGAACTTTCTCGCTTAACGATTAATGCTATAAACCAAGTAGGTGTCTAGAAAGGTGTTAGCGGGGCTACGGCCACAGGGAAAAGAGGTTACTTAATTAAGGAACTTCGTGAAAGCTTTGGAAAACCTCCCTCGAAGTACCGACACTGGCCTGGCTGAACGGTTAAGCAAGTATTGTACGGTGAGATTGATCCCGACTAATTCTTCCTTTATGGTTTGAGGAGGGATTCGAGAGACAGTGGGAGCCATCCTGTTTAGATAAATTAAAAACTAATCTAAACTTGCAAGAGCGCACGCTGAGTGTTTCTTTTCTCTCTCTCCAGGTAGCAACCATTTCACGCCCTAATCAAGATAATAAAATGTATCGCTTGACCGATCCAAATTCTTATTCGGGGCTGGGGAACGTTGGTTCGGCTCTAACTTATGACAACAGTCATAAGTATGAGCAAGGGAAAGGGGATTGTATGGATTCCAAGGATACCCAGTTGAAGAAGAAGCATGGTTTTACATCTACTTCAGGTGTTCTTGTAATTGAGAACTGTTTTACGGTCAGCCCTACCTCCTTGGTACTTGATACCGGATCAGGATCTCATATCTGTAATTTATTGCAGGGACTGAGAAAAAGTAGGAAAGTTGCACCGGGTGATATGTCGCTCAGAGTAGCGAACGGAGCACAAGTTAATGCGGCAGCCGTCGGTGAATATCACCTAGTATTGCCAAATGGCAAGACTATGATTTTGAACGATTGCTACTATATACCTTCCATAGTTTGCAACATAATATCAGTTTCTTTACTCGATAAAGATGGATATAACTTTGTTCTTGATAGAAATATCATGAACATTTACCTTCATAAGGTACTGGTTGCAGAAGGTACACTGTGTAATGGTATCTACGTTCTAAATCAGAATACAGTTCTCAATGTACAAAACACACGCAAGAGGAAGAATTCAGATACGAATGAATCCTACTTGTGGCATTGTAGACTTGGTCATATCGGAGAGAAAAGACTGAGTAAGTTGCATAAAGATGGACTCTTGGATGCATTCGATTTTTCATCTTATGAAACTTGTCAGTGTTGTCTCAAAGGGAAGATGACCAAATCTCCGTTCACCGGATATGGAGAAAGAGCAGCAGAGCTCTTGGGACTCGTACATAGTGATGTATGTGGTCCGATGTCTATACATGCAAGGGGTAGGTTCTCCTGCTTCATCACATTCACTGACGATCTCTCTAGGTTCGGATATGTGTATCTGATGAAACACAAATCTGAAGCTTTTGAGAAATTCAAGGAATTCAGAAAGGAAGTAGAGAACCAGACTGGCAAAAGTATCAAGATCCTCCGGTCTGATAGAGGAGGGGAGTACTTAAGCACGGGATTCCTGGATTCTTAAAAGAGAATGGTATTCTCTCTCAGCTTACTCCTCCTTATACACCACAGCACAACGGTGTATCGTACCCTATTGGATATGGTTCGCTCCATAATGAGTAGTGCTGAGTTGCCTTTTTCATTTTGGGGATATGCGCTTCAGATAGTGGCATACCTATTGAATTACGTTCCATCCAAATCAGTGCCTATGACTCCATATGAAATATGGAGTGGAAGAAATCCGTATCTTAAGCGATTTAAGATATGGGGTTGTCCGCCCTATGTGAAAACACAGAAACCGGACAAGCTAGAGGCACGGTCAGTTCTGTGTAAATTTGTGGGATATCCTAAAGACTCACTAGGATATCTGTTCTACCACACTGAGGAACAGAAGGTGTTTGTATCTCGCCACGCTACCTTCTTAGAAAGGGAGTTTCTTGTAAAAGAAACTAGTGGGAGTTCGGTAGAACTGGAAGAAATTCAGCGACCACAAAATATAACTGAAAATTTGGAGGAACCGCTAGATTCAATAACCCCAAACGAACCTCAGCCACTCCGCAGATCTGGTAGGATTTCTCATCCGCCCGAGAGATACTACAGTTTTCTCATTGACGGGGATCGAGAGGATTGCATCTTGGAAGAAGATGACCCTACCAGTTTCAGGCAGGCCATTATCAGTAGGGACTCTGATAAGTGGCAGGAAGCAATGCAATCCGAAATGGAGTCCATGTACGCCAATAAAGTATGGACCTTGGATATTGCTCCACCTGGGGTAAAACCCGTTGGATGCAAATGGATCTACAAAAGGAAACTTGGTGTAGATGGGCAGGTGGAAACCTATAAGGCTAAACTCGTTGCAAAAGGTTTTCGTCAAAAACCTGGTTTGGACTATGAAGAAACTTTTTCTCCGGTGGCTATGCTCAAATCCATTCGGATCCTACTTGCCATTGCTGCCTTCCATGACTATGAAATCTGGCAGATGGATGTTAAAACGGCTTTCCTAAACGGTTGTTTGGAAGAGTGCGTTTACATGGATCAACCAGAAGGTTTCGTAGACAGTGGGAGCAGCGGGAAGGTGTGCAAGTTGCTTAAATCCATTTATGGATTAAAGCAGGCATCGCGGAGATGGAACATCTGTTTTGATGAGGCAATCAAGGAATTTGATTTCATCAAGAACGAAGATGAACCTTGTGTTTATAAGAAGATTGTAGGACGAACTGTCGTATTCCTAGTCTTGTATGTGGACGACATTCTTTTGATAGGAAATGACATTCCTATGCTACAATCGGTCAAGCTATTTTTGTCACAAAGGTTCTCCATGAAGGACCTGGGTGATGCCTCGTACATTCTGGGGATCAAGATCTATAGAGATAGATCCAAGAGACTACTGGGACTTTCGCAGTCCAGGTACATAGAGACCGTACTAAAGAGATTTAGTATGGAGGGTTCCAAGCGCGGTAACATACCCGCATTGCACGGAATTACCCTCTCCAAGAAGATGTCTCCTAAGACTGACAAGGAGAGGGTTCGCATGAGCACTATACCCTACGCTTCGGCGGTAGGATCTATAATGTATGCGATGCTATGTACAAGACCGGATGTAGCTTACGCGCTGAGCGCGGTAAGCCGGTATCAGTCAGACCCAGGGGAGGACCACTAGACAGCAGTGAAGAACATTCTCAAGTACCTGAGAAGGACTAAGGAGATGTTCCTGGTTTACGGTAATGGAGACCTCAGGGTCGAGTCTTTTACCGATTCAAGCTTCCAGAGTGACAAAGATTACAGCAAGTCTGTCTCGGGTTTTGTGTTTACCCTCAACGGAGGGGCGGTATGTTGGAGGAGTTCCAAACAGGATACCGTCGCAGACTCGACGATGGAGGCTGAATACATTGCTGCAAGCGATGCTGCAAAAGAGGCGGTCTGGATGAAGAAGTTCATTAGTGAACTTCAGGTGGTTCCGTCCATTGTTGACCCAATACCTTTGTATTGCGATAACAATGGGGCTATAGCTTTAGCGAAGGAACCAAGGTCCTATCAGAAATCCAGGCACATCTTAAGGCGGTATCACCTGATCAGGGAGATCATTGATCGCCAGGAGATCGAGCTGCGGAGAGTGGACACAAAGGACAACACAGCGGACCCATTCACGAAGGCCTTACCCCAGACTCAGTTCGAGCGGCTGATCGAGATGATAGGTCTTCGATACGCCAGTACATGGCCTTAGTGCAAGTGGGAGATTGTTAGTGTATATGCCCTAGAGGCCATTACTGTATCATACTAGTATGTATATTACTTGATGGAAGCTTAGGATATTCACAGTTGTACAAACAATCTTGCTCAATATAGTAGTATGCTGCTTGGTTTGTCTCTGCTTTAATGTGTACATGTGTGTTTATTTATTATATCACCTATACGCATTAGTAGAGCCCATAGGATCTTTGCTTGATTACCGGCGTTGTGATGGCAATCACACTCGTGGGGGCTGGGTAATCCACAAGCACATCCTTATACACGTCCCTAGTCGTGGGAGTATCGAGATAGGGCATCGATACTCCAGAGTAGACTAGCGTATGCGCTTCTCATCCCAGCACGGGAGACGGTCTGTCCCACAGCCGTCAGTACGCCGTACTTAAGATAGTATGCGGGTGCTCGTTAGGTTACGAGTACACTGGATAGGACTCGTCGGGAACTGATGGTTGGTATTATACCTATCGTCAGTTATCAGTTCCCAGGTGACATGAATACAGCTTAGTCTGCTGACTTGACACTGTCACTTCGCCTCAAGTGTGTTCCCACTGTTCTTTGATTACTGCCCTACCACGATTCTACTGAGTCGTGCAAACAGGTAGTAGTTGGGTGCAGTCCCGAAGCACTTGGAGGCAGTGACGGTTAGACAGGATTCGTCTCTCCCGGTATTGGGGGTTGACATCGCGCTGTGTCTAGGAGAGCCATTACACAAGTAGTCCCTGGCCAGGGCAAGCGAGATATACTGGTAGGTTTCCAGTGTTATCTCATGGTGTTCTGGGCTTCACTCCGACACGACTTGTACCGCTATTAGGGGACTGACGTTTACCGCCCCTTAGGCCCGCCATGCGATGTATCAGACGATCAGACCGTACTGTATGGAGATTGTCACATACAGGCTCAGTAGGAGTTCGGATGGGTTTACCTCATCGGCCTTCTTATCGACATCTACCTGGAGGCCGTTACGTACAGCTAGTGCCGCTTGCGGTCTGTGGTTAAACCCACTGCCAGCATAGTGTCGAGTCTTTAGAGTCCTACACAGAGAGTTTCCCTGCACTGAGCGAAACGTGTAGAGGCCGTATGGTTTTACGGCAGGGCTGCGATCACTTACGTACACTTGTGTGCGTGTGGTGTTCGGGCAGGCAATACTAGTGGGCTTTGGTTTTGTCACGACCCAAAAATGGTACGTGATGGCCCTAATACTACGCAACGCCTCCAGACGTAACGCAGTAAAAGAAAGCCAAAACCCAGAAATCTAAACCATAAAAATACGGAAAAGATAATAAAAAGTTTTGGAAACATTTGAAATCACAACCCAAATTCTTTAAAATAGTCCACATTTTCTGTAAAATTTTGGCAGGACCTCCTTTGTAAAACTAGCCCCCCCAAAAAGGGTACAACCTGAATATAAAGTAAAGCATCCCAAACGGGAGCAAAATCCACGCCCAACGGTGGAAAACAACACCACAACAGATATACGACGCCGTAGCGAAGAAATAAGAGACAAAAGAAAGGAAACTGTATAAAATCCACAAATCCACAATATATACAAAGTCGTCCTCACCAAGTCTCTAAGTCACAACATACTGGTAATAGATGGAGAGTACAAGATACAACGAATATATACAATACAAATCTCAGATACCAACAAAACCCACCTGGGCAAAACTGCACACTAACAGGAGAAGTGGTATCCGCAACCCAAAAGATGATAGATGAGTGAATAGCTGAAAAGCTGAATAGCTTGCCTTGACTACATGGGGGAAACACCTGCAATACCTGTGGCACAACGGGGGTGAGTTGCCAACTCGTGAATAGTAAATAACATATGCAGGTAATCGCGAGAATGAACGTACAGCATGAATCTAATATATGACATTTCAAATATAAAGGTCATGAGTACGAAATAATGGAAAGTACACTCACCAGTACCACCAATATATCCAGCAATAATGATATGACAACAGTATGCAATAATCATGCACTGGGGATAGGAGAAAGTAAATGTGCAACACTCATGAAGGTACGCTCACAGGTACTCCTAATACATGAAACAGTGCACAAGTATGTCAAGATGAGGTATGGAGTGAAATATGTCATTTCCACGGAATCCTGACGTCGTGGTAGGATCACAATCCAGTAAGACAAATCCAATCCCAATCCCTCAAGTCAGTCACCAAACTGGCTCTCATATCATCTAAGTGTCACATCTCCTCAACTACACAATATCAAATGTATCTCGCATAAGTATCGAATGTACACATCAAGTAGATCTCACATATCTAATATGTACAATAACAGTATATCTCCTGTATATCAAATGTACAACAGTAGGTGGATCTCACATCTCTCGTATGTACAGTATCAGTATATCTCTCAATATCCAATGTACAACAGCTAGTGGATCTCACATCTCTCGTATGCAAAATATCAGGTATATATCACATATATCTCATGTACAACAGCTAGTGGATTCCACATATCTCGTCTGTACAATATCAGGTATATCTCACATATATTAAGTGTATAATGTCATCATCCAATCCCAATGAATCTCATAAATCCCAAGTCAAATCTCCAGTACAGTTCTAACACCTAAATATAATGACATAATAATATGATGAGGGCAATACACATATATTAGCGTCCCATTCCACTAATATTGGTGTAAGGGCATATATAACAGCGGCTCAATCGCCTGTTATATATACAAGAGTATTTAGAAATATCATAAAACCAATGTGTCAAGCATCGACACAGAAATACAGATAAGTACGTATCACACGCTACCCGGAAAGCACGAGTGTCCATCTCTGACCCTCCCGTCTTTCCACGTATCCATACGTACAGGACTCCCAACGGTATCCCCCTGATATCCGCCGAGTCTCTGGTAATGTCACCGGAAAGTATGGCTCCCCTAGGCCTCATCGCCTCAATGCGACGTCGACTCACTCCGACAACATTCTTGCTTCGGGGTACCTCCGGGCCCCACCATGTATCCTCATGCGGCTCACGACGCCTCCTCGCATAGGATATATATATCTGCACCGATAAATCTCATGGTGGATGCTATAATATCATCTCAAGGAAACCGGGTATTTCAATGTATGCATAATTTCATGAACTAACACGGTCCCCAAATCCAGAAAACATTATGAAGAATCCATATAACAATGCGATAATCCATGAATAAAATATACGCAATATGAAACTGTAATGAAGCGTATAAAAGAACAGCATAGCATTCACCAGATATAAATGAATACATGAATCGTAAAGCAGAAATATAGGTATCTATCCATATGGTAATGTGATATACCTATCAGGTATAAGTAAATATGAAATACAAGTACACCTACCTGTATGCTGATGTGATATACCTATCAGGTATAAGTATGAAATGCAAGTACACCTGTATCTATGTCTCTAGGTGTATATGTACCTGGCACTAATGGTACAAGATCCTATAGGTAAACAGGAACTAGCATGTCAAGTCTAAGTATAACGATAAGAAATATGTATCAAAGTCACAATGTCCCTAACCATACAATATCATTTCTAAATATGGTTGTGTATGACATGGCAATTATTGACGGTGTGTGTGGCATACAATCAGTGCTCTCGCAATCTGAGCCGTCAATAATAGTGCAGTGTCCTAAGGATACTAGTCCAAACACAACTATCACTAAGCAGTAAGGTATATGCGCAATTCTAAACATGATATAGAATATGCGACAAGGTAAGATTTCTAGCCCAGACGCATAACGCCATGCGGGCGATTCCCCTGTAGATGTTAAATCTACTCACCCACACTCCAAGCTAGATGATATCTACCACCTGAATCCCCCTGTGGCAGTGTCCGTAGTCTCCGCCTGCGAACCTGCAACATATAAACAACAACAATATACATATATCAATAATAGCTACGAAATACGAACTAGCTATATCTAACCGACACAACAACACACAACCACCTCATAAGGGTTCGTATCGTGGCTAACGAGAGTAGCGACATGACGAAAACGACTTAAGAGCGAAACCACGAAAACTGCACGACGCGTGTCGTAACACGTATCGCGCGAACACGAAACACTAGAAACTGCACAATTGATCCCAGATTTTCCTACTGTGAAAACCAAACAATTTCAACAAGACCAGAGGAACCCAAACCCTAGCAGACACCTACTGGCAAAACCCCACACCCAAACTCATCAGGATGGCCGGCGTCGCCGGCCCCTCCTCTTGATGTCGCCGGCCCTGGCCGGTGGCCTGGGGTCCATCTTTCTGGTGGTGCTCCAGGTCCCCTAGTACAACACACTCACTATGTTGAATTTCCCAGTAAATATCCCGGATCACAGCAGGTTCTAGAAACCTCAAACCGACACCAAAATACGATATTTCGCATCAAACCCTAATTTAACAATCTAAACTGCAATTATCTAGCAAAGATACACTAAAAACACCTAAAAGAGCAGTAAGAGAATTTTACCTAGCCAAAAGAACACCAAGATCCCAAGCTAGCATGCTCCAAGTCAAGAAAATGGAAAAACGTGCACAAAGATGTGATTTTTATGAACTTTGAATAAGAATTTGAGTATTTGTGAATGATTTGTGATAAAAGAGAGAAGGAAAATGGCTAAGTGCAGAAATGAGAGAGAGGGAGCTCGGCCAAGGTGAGAGGGAGAGAGAGAGAGGGAATTTCCTTGCAATTTCCTACATTAAATGCATTCAAACCCTAGGTCAACACATGCATGCACCTTCATTCTTTCTTTTCTTTTCTTTTCTCTTCTTATTCCTTTAATCCTAGGCCACACAACCCTATATGCTATGGTTAGGTTAACTTAAGAAGAATTTTAAGAAAAGTTGAAAAGAGAAGATTCTAAAAATGTGCAAGCCGGATTAAAATAACATTAAAAATGGGAAAAATTCAAATTGCACCAAAACGTCCCATATACTCTCAAAGTGTGCGCACAAGCTTTATTTTCTCAAAACTAGGTGCTGGCAAGTCGATATGGCCGTTTGATCCCAATCGGTATAAAACTGAAAATACCGACGAATTTCACCCAAAAACAGAAACAACCACAAAAAGATTTTCTAGATCGTTACAATCTCCCCCCCCTTATAAAAATTCGTCCCCGAATTTAAAATTTTCACCAAGCATACCTTCAAAGAGAAGAGTACAAAACTCCCAAATCTCGCTCGCAGCTTCCCAAGTGATCCCCTCACTATACAGCTATGTCCAAGAAAACTCTTCACAGATGGCAAGACCCTTGACCGAAATTTCTTCACCTGCCGAACCATTTCACACATGGCTGCCGGTGAACGAAAAGATCGAGTCCACACTAATGGTCTGTGCTGAATCATGTGAAAAAGTCATGAAGGTATTTGCCAAAAATCAATACCATGAAAACGGGGTGAATAATCTATAATCTGGGCGGAAGTGCCAAATTAAAGCAACGAAAACTAACTCACATAAAGGATCTCAAAAGACCAACTTGAACATCTCCGAAGTCTCTAGACAAGCTGAGGTCCAAAAATCCTACTACGCTGAGTCAGAAAAACAGACTGGCGATCGACACTACCTGACTAACCCTAAAGGTTGCCAATTGAAATATCTCCTGATAACAGCTATCAAGAAGTATCCTAACAATGGCGAGTGACGATCCCAACTGCCGCAACCAACCAACCAAACAAACACCTTGAGACGAAACCTGAAATTTCTCTTTACATTCCTGTCCACCCGTAACTATCTCACAAGTCACGTCAATATTGACGGAACTTGAATGAATACAGAGAATTGACTGATGTGCTTGCTCTAGGATTTCACGTCTCTACCCGATAACATCAGGCACACAAACGCATCCCTAACTTAGCACAACCTTGTCACAATCAAGGTCTCCGAATCAAAAGCAAGAACTGATGCAATTGCTAACCAAACCTCCAACTGCTGAAAACTCCGCACACATGCCTCAGTTCAAAGAAAGAACCTCCTTTCTAGGTCTTTACAGTCAACGGTGCAATAATACTCTGGTAATCCTGCACGAAACGGCGGTAAAACCTGCTAAACCCAACATCAAAGGACCTCTGTCCATACACAAGTCTGGGCCTAAGCTGTACGGTCACGATCTCCCTCGGAACCATACAAAACCGTCTCCCGTAACTACAAGACCTAGGAGTCAACACAAACAAGCCTGAAGGAACACTCCGAGAACCTAACAAACAACTGGGGCTCTCCCAATGTCTGCAAAATAAATTCTCAAATGCTGCTCCTGTTCCCCAAGACACAAAGGATTGACCAGAATGTCATCAAAACACAACAACAACTGGTCGAGGAACGGCCTGAAGAAATCTGGTACATCATATCAACAAATGCTGCTAGGACATTGGCGAGTCCAACGACACCACCAAAACACAAACTGCCCGTAGCACGCACAAAAACAGAATTCGGAATGCCACCACTCCGAACCCGCAACAATGATGACCTGATCCCAAACAAACTTAGAAAAAGTCTCGCACTCTGGAGCTGATCGAAGAAATCGTCGAAACAAGGTAAATGATACCTAACCGCACCGCAAGCCGGTTCAATTGACGATCCATCAATCCACAACCGCAATCCGTCGTCTTTCTCCAGAACGAACAGAATTAGGAACTCCTAAAAGCGAAACACTCGGACACACAAACCTCCCAACAAGCAACTCTGTAGCAGATCCTTAAGCTCCCAGAATTTCACTAGCTCTCCTGAAATATCGTCGGAAAACTCTTGCACGATAAATACCCGGTCCAACCAATCTACTGTTGCTCCGGTACCACGAATGAACGCAAAGAATCCACGACATCTCCTCCAAAGCTGACTAGCGAAAAAGGCTGAATTCAAGCTGTGAGAGGCGGCACAACTATCCACCTGCACAACAAGAACTGACTAGCCGGGAAGACAAATCCTGACTGTTTCCACACGGTAGTCCACAGACGCCTAACACGTAGCTAACCAATCCATGCCCAGGAGAATGTCAAATCCAACATCTCTAGAAGGATTCAATGACGGCAAAATCTCCTCACCGATTGGCATACGACTGAAATACGTGTCGCGCAACAAAAGAATCGCTGACAGAAATTAACACAACAAAACGGCTGATCTAGCTAACACGATCCTCGTCCCAACTACGGCACCAAGTGCGAAAAACCAACAAGTACAACAACAAACATGAACCAGGATACCTGACAAATCTGCACTGGACGTCCATGCGTCCGGTTGAGTAGAAACAAACTCTCGTGTCTGTCTCCTACCCACAACTGGCTGAAATCCTCCACTCTGCGGTAAAGCTGTCTCGCAACTGCGTGGCTCAGTACAAACTCTAACCCGATGATCCAAACTCCCGCCCCGATAACATCCGGAAGAAAACTGCTGACCATCCTGAGGATAAGAGCTAGACGACTGTCCTCGTCTCACACCTCTTGTACTCCCATGCCGTGCACGAAACCTGTCACGACGACTGAACCTCTGTCCCTGGACTGGCACACCTGTACAGGTCCTCCACTATCCTGGAACTCGCAAAGTCTCTGGACTACGTGTCTCGTCGACTGGGGCTACATCCACTGGTGCTACGTATGTAACAGACTGCTGCACGCTAATCCCAAGGAACAACTGTCCAACTGGGGTGACAACCTCCTGTCGCTGCGCTCGAATGGCATCAACCAATGATCTCATCGTCTGGCGCAAATCCTGCATCTCTGTCACAAGTCTAGCGAGCTGATCAGTCGAAGGCTGATCCGTCTGCAACTGTGCAACACGAGTGCCCTCCTGGTCAGTGCTCGTCTCACCCGAGCTAACCCTGACCTCGGCTCTCGCTGCATCACTCTGAGTCCCCGTAGTCATCGATGGCAAGGCTATAAATAGAGATAGGATTCGATAAGAACAAGGAAATCGAATCACAAGGATATGAATCATCAAAGAAGGAATCTCAAGCAATTTGTACTTAGGCACTTTAGGCGAAATACTGCATCGTGAGTATGCTGCAGACATACACACACTACGTTACTCCGCTTAGGTTACCTACTCCATCATACCAGGTCATCCTACACTCCGAAAGGTAAAACCACGCTCTGATACCAACTTTGTCACGACCCAAAAATGGTACGTGATGGCCCTAATACTACGCAACGCCTCCAGACGTAACGCAGTAAAAGAAAGCCAAAACCCAGAAATCTAAACCATAAAAATACGGAAAAGATAATAAAAAGTTTTGGAAACATTTGAAATCACAACCCAAATTCTTTAAAATAGTCCACATTTTCTGTAAAATTTTGGCAGCACCTCCTTTGTAAAACTAGCCCCCCCAAAAAGGGTACAACATGAATATAAAGTAAAGCATCCCAAACGGGAGCAAAATCCACGCCCAACGGCGGAAAACAACACCACAACAGATATACGACGCCGTAGCGAAGAAATAAGAGACAAAAGAAAGGAAACTGTATAAAATCCACAAATCCACAATATATACAAAGTCGTCCTCACCAAGTCTCTAAGTCACAACATACTGGTAATAGATGGAGAGTACAAGATACAACGAATATATACAATACAAATCTCAGATACCAACAAAACCCACCTGGGCAAAACTGCACACTAACAGGAGAAGTGGTATCCGCAACCCAAAAGATGATAGATGAGTGAATAGCTGAAAAGCTGAATAGCTTGCCTTGACTACATGGGGGAAACACCTGCAATACCTGTGGCACAACGGGGGTGAGTTGCCAACTCGTGAATAGTAAATAACATATGCAGGTAATCGCGAGAATGAACGTACAGCATGAATCTAATATATGACATTTCAAATATAAAGGTCATGAGTACGAAATAATGGAAAGTACACTCACCAGTACCACCAATATATCCAGCAATAATGATATGACAACAGTATGCAATAATCATGCACTGGGGATAGGAGAAAGTAAATGTGCAACACTCATGAAGGTACGCTCACAGGTACTCCTAATACATGAAACAGTGCACAAGTATGTCAAGATGAGGTATGGAGTGAAATATGTCATTTCCACGGAATCCTGACGTCGTGGTAGGATCACAATCCAGTAAGACAAATCCAATCCCAATCCCTCAAGTCAGTCACCAAACTGGCTCTCATATCATCTAAGTGTCACATCTCCTCAACTACACAATATCAAATGTATCTCGCATAAGTATCGAATGTACACATCAAGTAGATCTCACATATCTAATATGTACAATAACAGTATATCTCCTGTATATCAAATGTACAACAGTAGGTGGATCTCACATCTCTCGTATGTACAGTATCAGTATATCTCTCAATATCCAATGTACAACAGCTAGTGGATCTCACATCTCTCGTATGCAAAATATCAGGTATATATCACATATATCTCATGTACAACAGCTAGTGGATTCCACATATCTCGTCTGTACAATATCAGGTATATCTCACATATATTAAGTGTATAATGTCATCATCCAATCCCAATGAATCTCATAAATCCCAAGTCAAATCTCCAGTACAGTTCTAACATCCTAAATATAATGGCATAATAATATGATGAGGGCAATACACATATATTAGCGTCCCATTCCACTAATATTGGTGTAAGGGCATATATAACAGCGGCTCAATCCCCTGTTATATATACAAGAGTATTTAGAAATATCATAAAACCAATGTGTCAAGCATCGACACAGAAATACAGATAAGTACGTATCACACGCTACCCGGAAAGCACGAGTGTCCATCTCTGACCCTCCCGTCTTTCCACGTATCCATACGTACAGGACTCCCAACGGTATCCCCCTGATATCCGCCGAGTCTCTGGTAATGTCACCGGAAAGTATGGCTCCCCTAGGCCTCATCGCCTCAATGCGACGTCGACTCACTCCAACAACATTCTTGCTTCGGGGTACCTCCGGGCCCCACCATGTATCCTCATGCGGCTCACGACGCCTCCTCACATAGAATATATATATCTGCACCGATAAATCTCATGGTGGATGCTATAATATCATCTCAAGGAAACCGGGTGTTTCAATATATGCATAATTTCATGAACTACCATGGTCCCCAAATCCAGAAAACATCATGAAGAATCCATATAACAATGCGATAATCCATGAATAAAATATACGCAATATGAAACTGTAATGAAGCGTATAAAAGAACAGCATAGCATTCACCAGATATAAATGAATACATGAATCGTAAAGCAGAAATATAGGTATCTATCCATATGGTAATGTGATATACCTATCAGGTATAAGTAAATATGAAATACAAGTACACCTACCTGTATGCTGATGTGATATACCTATCAGGTATAAGTATGAAATGCAAGTACACCTGTATCTATGTCTCTAGGTGTATATGTACCTGGCACTAATGGTACAAGATCCTATAGGTAAACAGGAACTAGCATGTCAAGTCTAAGTATAACGATAAGAAATATGTATCAAAGTCACAATGTCCCTAACCATACAATATCATTTCTAAATATGGTTGTGTATGACATGGCAATTATTGACGGTGTGTGTGGCATACAATCAGTGCTCTCGCAATCTGAGCCGTCAATAATAGTGCAGTGTCCTAAGGATACTAGTCCAAACACAACTATCACTAAGCAGTAAGGTATATGCGCAATTCTAAACATGATATAGAATATGCGACAAGGTAAGATTTCTAGCCCAGACGCATAACGCCATGCGGGCGATTCCCCTGTAGATGTTAAATCTACTCACCCACACTCCAAGCTAGATGATATCTACCACCTGAATCCCCCTGTGGCAGTGTCCGTAGTCTCCGCCTGCGAACCTGCAACATATAAACAACAACAATATACATATATCAATAATAGCTACGAAATACGAACTAGCTATATCTAACCGACACAACAACACACAACCACCTCATAAGGGTTCGTATCGTGGCTAACGAGAGTAGCGACATGACGAAAACGACTTAAGAGCGAAACCACGAAAACTGCACGACGCGTGTCGTAACACGTATCGCGCGAACACGAAACACTAGAAACTGCACAATTGATCCCAGATTTTCCTACTGTGAAAACCAAACAATTTCAACAAGACCAGAGGAACCCAAACCCTAGCAGACACCTACTGGCAAAACCCCACACCCAAACTCATCAGGATGGCCGGCGTCGCCGGCCCCTCCTCTTGATGTCGCCGGCCCTGGCCGGTGGCCTGGGGTCCATCTTTCTGGTGGTGCTCCAGGTCCCCTAGTACAACACACTCACTATGTTGAATTTCCCAGTAAATATCCCGGATCACAGCAGGTTCTAGAAACCTCAAACCGACACCAAAATACGATATTTCGCATCAAACCCTAATTTAACAATCTAAACTGCAATTATCTAGCAAAGATACACTAAAAACACCTAAAAGAGCAGTAAGAGAATTTTACCTAGCCAAAAGAACACCAAGATCCCAAGCTAGCATGCTCCAAGTCAAGAAAATGGAAAAACGTGCACAAAGATGTGATTTTTATGAACTTTGAATAAGAATTTGAGTATTTGTGAATGATTTGTGATAAAAGAGAGAAGGAAAATGGCTAAGTGCAGAAATGAGAGAGAGGGAGCTCGGCCAAGGTGAGAGGGAGAGAGAGAGAGGGAATTTCCTTGCAATTTCCTACATTAAATGCATTCAAACCCTAGGTCAACACATGCATGCACCTTCATTCTTTCTTTTCTTTTCTTTTCTCTTCTTATTCCTTTAATCCTAGGCCACACAACCCTATATGCTATGGTTAGGTTAACTTAAGAAGAATTTTAAGAAAAGTTGAAAAGAGAAGATTCTAAAAATGTGCAAGCCGGATTAAAATAACATTAAAAATGGGAAAAATTCAAATTGCACCAAAACGTCCCATATACTCTCAAAGTGTGCGCACAAGCTTTATTTTCTCAAAACTAGGTGCTGGCAAGTCGATATGGCCGTTTGATCCCAATCGGTATAAAACTGAAAATACCGACGAATTTCACCCAAAAACAGAAACAACCACAAAACGATTTTCTAGATCGTTACAGGTTTAAGCCGGATCCTAGTATTGCACGGATGGATTTGTTTTGTCTTCTGTGCATAATGCGGATGCAGGTGTGTATGCACAGTTTTCCGGAGCGTTGAAGGAGGAGGTGCCTCATTAGGGTTTTGGCAGTTGGTTCGGCCAAAACCATTATGTGGCAGGCTCATTAGGGTTTTAACAGTTGATTCGGACTCATCAGGGTTTTGGCAGTTCGTTTGGTCAAAACCATTATGAGCCGCGGACATCATTTACTAATCCTTTTAGTGATAATTTTATGATGGCTAATTGCATTGACCATTTGACCCCGTTGACCTCTCTTGACTTTGTTGACCGGTTGACCGTGTTGACCGTTGACTTTCAAGAGGGATCTACACTCTTCTTTTCTTTTTCTTTTTCTTTTGGATTATGATAATGGTCATTTCAATGTAGCCATCAACTTTATCTTGATAGGATTTGTAATGATGGTTTTAGTGCATTATTGCAACCATGGTTAATTTCTTTAGTTGATAATTCTTTTCTCATTCTCTCTCTTGTTTTTTTTTCCAAGTGAGAAGAAAAAGATATGAACCATGGTTGCTAGCTCCTCCTTCTTCTTCCTCCTCTTGATTCATCTTTTGATCTCATGTGTTGAGAGATAAAGATCCCACAAAGACAAAACCATCCCTTCTGTAGGGTTCCTAGGCACACTAATGAGGTCTCACAAGTGATCAAACATGCCCAATTCAAATTTTTTATGTGCCTACAAACCCTAATACGGATCGTTAACTAGATGTATAGGTGATGCGATGCAAGTAAACAACTTTAAATAAGAGGAAAGAAGCTACAACCTTTTTAGATCCGGTCCTCCACCTCCTAGGCTCCGTGATGACATCCCTCCACTGTCCAAATCGAATCCATGACTCTAGCATCGGCTTCATCGGAGAAATGGGCGGGCTAGGTCGTCGACTTCGATGCCGAAGATGATCTACGTCGAGGCAACTCAAGATCAAGCTCCAACTTCACCAAGTCATGAAACTTGTGAAGAAAACACCCTATACTACTTGACAAGTGGTAGAGGATGAAGAAATAGGAAGTGGGTTCACTTTAGAATTGGATTTCTCACTCTTTTTCTCAAGTTGCCATTGATGGATACAAGCTTTCTTCTTTTGTTGAAGAAGAAGAAGAAGATAATATGATAAGTATTTTCAAATAGAAAATAAAATGAATACTTATCATATACCAACCATGGTCAAGTGTAGAGACTAAACTAGGGTTAGGTGAATGGTTAGGTTAAGGGAAGCAAACAAAAATGGTCAAGCTTTCAACACTTCATGAAGCTTCATGAAAGAAACAAAGAAAGCCACCATTTCTATTTATCTTTTCCAAAATAAATAAAATAAATAAATAAATGAATAAGTAAACAAAACCCTAACCACTCATATAACCATGGTTGAATCATACACACAAAATCAAGTTAGCATGTATCATCAAACATGATACAAACAAGCGCACAAAAGTATATCACATATACAACTTGTGAACTTCAAGTGAGAAAATCCATTTAAAATGAACCAATACTAGTTAATGCAAAGTAATATATCAAATATATAATTATGCATTAAATCATTAAATCAATACTTGATTTAACGATTCGGTCATATCGCATATAACCGACTAATATCCAATGTATCGGCTTATCGAATCAATCCTTGATTCGATAACTAGATTATATCACATACAACCATTCGACACATTCATCGCGAGAATGAAATACGGTATCACATACACGCATTATTCTCGGTCCCGCACATATCTCATATGCGCTCCTATTTCGTTTCGCTTGAGCAAGGAAACCTCTATGTAGGACTCTAAAGACTCGTCAATACGCCGGCAGCAGATGATGATCATATCAAGCACCCACAAGCCGCAAGCGGTCTGCTAAACGTAACGGCCACCCGGGTATTGAGCGATCAGAAGATCGACGAGCAAGCCCGCTCACACTCCTGTGAATCCAACCAGTAACACTTACCATACAGTCCGGTCTGTTCGTCTGATATGTCGCATATCTCACCCAGGGGTGGTAAACGTCAGACCCCAATAGTTTGATAAGTCTTGCCGACGTAAGGTCCATAACAATCGTGAAACTATTGATAACTCTTACCAGTATATCACTGCAACCCTGGCCAGAGATTTCCTGTTATGGCCAGTCGGGCATAGCGCAACATCAACCCCCAATACCGGGAGAGACGAATCCCCTCCTATCGCTCATTGCCTCCATGTGAATCGGGACTGTACCCAAAAACCACCTATTTGCATGACTCAATAGAGCCGTGGTAGGGTGGAAATCAAAGCACAGTGGGAGACACACAAGACTCTATGAAGATCTCGGGTCAACAGACTAAGCTGTACCAGTGTCACCAGAGAACTGCCATCTGACGTGAGGTATAATACCATCTGGGAGTTCTCGGCGAGTCCGTTCAGTGTACCCAGTCTCCACTGAGCACCCGCATACCATCTCCGATGTCAAACACCAATGGATATGGGATCATCCATCGCCCATCACATGGGTCGAGAAGATATACGCTAGTCTACTCTGGAATATCGATGCCCCGTCTCGATATTCCCACGACTAGGAACATTGAAGGATGTACTCATAGACTATCCAGGCCCCACTAGTATGATCTGCATCATAGTCCTGGAAGTCGAGTACACATCCTAAGGTCTTTATCAACATGTAATCAGAGAGACAGAAAGTATACATGTTAAGATAAAGAGCAACCAGATAGCGTACTATCATGTCGAGCAAGAAAGTCCTACCTATATATGTCCCAGCATCCACTACAATATACATCCAATGTACAGTAATGGTCTCTAGGGCATACATATAACTAACAATCTCCCACTTGCACTAGGGCCATTTGTAGCAGTAATTGTAGTATCTAATACTCAACCATCCCCTAAAAGTCTCTCTTTGGAAAAAGGCCTTCGTGAGTGGATCCGCCGTGTTGTCCTCTGAGTCTACTCTCCTAACCCCGATCACCCTGGAGATCAACTATCTCCATGATCAGGTGATGCTGCCTCAGAATGTGTCTGGGTCACTGATGGGACCATGGTTCCTGGGCCGAAGCCTCGCTTCCATTGTCATACAATGGTAGGAACCTAGTTCATCTCATGAACCAATATACACCCAAACTTCCTCTTTGGTAGTATCTTTAATAGCGATGTTACCAGCCTTTATCGTCTAGTTTACCACGGTATCTAGCTTGGAACTCTTCCAACATACCGTTCCTCTACTGAGGGTAAAGACAATGCCTGTGACTGACATTCAGTCGTCTTTATCACCCTGGAACATTTCCAGTGATTCTCCCCAGGATCGATTGATACAATCTCACTATACCTAGTGAGAACCCTAACATCCCTTTAGGTCTATCTCATACACCCAAATCCTAGGATTTAAGAGGTATCACTTTGATCCTATTGGAGAATCCTTGTGATAAGAGGAGATCGACCGATCGTAGTATAGGAAACTCTTTTCCTATCAAGAGTATGTTGTCCACGTACAATACGAGGATGACTACCTTACTCTCTACTACCGTTTTGTATATACAAGGTTCATCTACTATTTTTGATGAAGTCAAACACTTTGACTACCACATCAAAACAGATGTTCCAACTCCGCGATGCCTGCTTTATCCTGTAAAGCAACTTGCACACGTTTCCGATGCTCCCACCATTTACGAAGCCCTCTGGCTGTGTTCTTATAGACGTTCTCTTCTAAATCAGTATTTCGAAAAGTAGTCATGGCACCCAACCACCAGATATCGTAGTCATGGTATGTAGCAATGGTAAGTAGGATCTAGATGGACTTAAGCATAGTCCCTGGAAAAGGTTTCATCATTATCTACGCCTGGTCGATGACGCAAACCTTCAACAAGTCCAGCTTTGAAAGTCTCAACTTTTCCATCTACACCAAGTAATCTTCTCAAGATATACTTGCTCCTGATGGGGATTTAACCCTTCAGATATCGCAACCAAAGTCCATACTTTGTTGGTGTATATGGATTCCATCTCAGATCGCTAAGCATCCAGCCATTCTTACAGAGTCCCTACTCTTGATGACCTGCTCGATACTAGTTGGGTCATCATCTCATGATGCATTCCTCGCTCCCACTGTCATCGAGAAACCGAGGTATCTCTCAGGCGGATGAGGAACCCTACCAGATCGGCGGAGAGGCTGAAGTTCGTCGGAAACTATTGAATCCTTTGGTTCTGTCAAATCATCATCTGCAGTTTTGTATAGCTGGAACCATTCCAGTTCTACAGAACTGACCTTGCCTCGATCTTGTCCGGATTTTGCTTTTGACATAGGCCGGACAATCCCAAATCTTAACTTACTTAAGAGATAGGCTCTTCCCATACCATATCTTATATAGAATGGTAGGCACTGATTTGAATCGAACCTAATTCAATAGGTATGCAACTTCATAAGTGCATAACTCCTTAAAAGGAAATAGGAAACTCAGTAGTACTCATCATAGAGCACACGATATCTAATATTGTGCGATTGCTCCACCCCGATACACCGTTGTGCTGTGGTGTATTCAGACGAGTAACACTGAGAGAGAATCTCATTCTCCTTTAGAATAATCCAGGAATTCTATGCATAAGTATTCTCCTCCCTGATCTTATCATAGGACATAATACTTATACCCGGTTTTTGGTTCTCTATTTCTAACTTATATTCTGTGAATATCTCAAAAGGTTCGGACTTGTGTTTCAACAGGAACATATGTCTGAATCTTGAGAGATTATCAGAGAACGTAATGAAGTATAAAGAACCAATCCTGGCATGTGTAGACAGGAGACCTTACATACATCATCATGTATCAGTCCCAAGAGTTTACTAACTCTTTCTCTGTTTCCAGTAAACGGAGCTATGGTCATCTAATCTTTATGACATGACTGGCAAGTTTCACAAGATGTAAATTCAAACTGATTTAAATATGCATCTAAAATGTAACTTCAGCCAGTCGGGTCGCATTGATGTGACCTAGTCTACAATGCCTCAAGAAGGATCCGCTCATTTCTGAACTCTTCCTCTTGTGTGTGTTCTGTATACTAGGAACTGTAGTTTGATTTAGAACGTCAATGCTTTTAGATAACGTGCCTGAACCGATCAACTTTTGATATAGGAAATGTTCAAAACATTATCCATCAATACAAAATTTTATCATTTCTTTAATAAATAAAGAGATTGATATGATTTTGTATATCAGGTTCGGTATCTAATAGCATTTTTTCAGAATCAATGTATTGGTAATACAGGGTGACAGTGACCAACAGACTTGGCTACAACACTTGCCCCGTTTTCTGTCTCATGAAACTTATCACCCGTTCTCAGTTTTTCTACCTTTTTGTAGCCCTATGTAACAGATTACATATCTGGGATCCTGATCCGGTATCAAATACCCAGGATGCAGAGGATACTGAGAAACAGTTCTATATAATGAACACACCCGAAGGAGATGCATCATATGCACTTTCTTCGTTTGGGCGGCATAGGAATTCTGGTATTCCCCTATTTCCTGCTCTGTCTTATAACAATTATAAGTTGGAGCGGGACCAACGTTCCCCAGCTCAGTATAACAAGCGGGTTCGGTCAATCCATCCATATTATTATCTTGATTAAGGTGTGATATGGTCGCTACCTGGGGAGAGAGAGAAAAAAACACTCAGCGTGCACTCTTGCAAGATCAGATTGGTTATATATTTTATCTAATCAGGATGGCTCCCACTGTTTTTATCAAATCTTCCTTCAAACCTTAAAAGGAAAGACTAGCCGGGATTAATTACACTCTACAAGTTCGCCAATTTTTCAGCCAGGCCAGTGTCGGTACTTTGAGGGAGGTTCCCCGTGCTTTCGCACGGACCTAATTACAGTAAACCTCGTTTTCCCAGAGGCGTAACCCCATTGACACCTTTCTAGACACCTACTTGATCGGCTAATTGTAAAGTGCAAAACTCTCCCAGGAGTAACAATTACTCGCAGTGGGTATCGGGATCCAACTATCATATAGAAGGTATGCAATCTCATTGCAAATTTCAACACTTGAAACTCCCGATAATGGTTTTTACCCCTAGCACCTATGACCTTGGTTAAGGTCAACAAATCATAGATACTAGTCAAGTTCTACCCGTCATTTCGTGATTAATTAGACCCACCCACATGACCCTTGGCTAAGGTCAACAAAGCCACATGACTGTCCTAACTAATCGCATCATATGCTGTATAGGAAGACATCACTTAGCTACCGCACACTACGACTCGGCTATGGTCGACAAACGTAGCACGAATACTAAGTACTCTACTTCCTAAAATGACGGAGGGTTGCGAATGGTTTTTGTGAAAACCTTTAACGCTTTGAACTTGATCTCGTTGCGGAATCAAATGGTTTTTAAATGGAATGTTTTTGAGGCTTTTCTAGTTTTGCTAAAGGGGTCACTCCCGGTGAAGGGATCGTCGGCCCTTTCCTCGTCGAATGAGGTGCGGGATATATCATATATATCACTGTGCAAAGCAAAAACTATAGAAGCAATCAAGAGACAAACCGAGTGTGTAGCATCTTCCAGTTATTGCTAAAGGAGTCACTCCCAGTGAAGGGATCTCGGTCCTTTCCTCATCGAATAAGGTGCAGGATGTTCTATAATGAACACCGCGATGCAAAGCAAGAACTGTAGCTACCTGTTTTATTTTGAAATTCGATTCCACAACATCTTTTAGGTTTATTTTCTTTCATTAATCTCATTAATGAATATCCCATCATTTAAGTCCACATAACCATCACAGATAAATATAACGTACGCTTATGCCATCCGCATTCGCCTCGATGTCCCGTCTGCACCGTTAGGTTAGGTAACTAACGCCAGAGCGAGGCAGGGCTAGTGCGGGTGTAAAACATAAGCAACGTCTATATAATATATCATATATACTATATATAATATCTATCTGAACAAATCACATGATCACATCACAGATAACGCAGCAGAAAATATCATATGAAATATTGGATATACCAGGACGTCCGTGTTTTCAATGCGAGCCAGTATAAAACACGGATTCCATGGTCGTGATGAATAGCCAATCCCACACCCTTAGACCCCTACGAAAGCAGCAAGCAACCCTACCAATTCTAGGGTTAGGAGACCCGGACTCGACTCCTCGAGATGGCCTCCCACTGGACCCTAGAACCCGGTTACTTGTGCTCCCCTCCTTGGGTCGATTCTAATGCGGAAAAGTAAATAATATACAAACGGTGACATCTTCCGCAACCTAGAAGTGCCCCAATAAAAGAATATTACATACAAGTTTTTACATGAATGAAAATGAAAAAACACTCATCTCACATAAAAACCCCTCGGCTATTCAAACACGACGATCCAATATAACATATCCAGCAACACATAACATCACATGTCATCAACGTAAGTAAATATGCGCATCCCAATTGTCGTTGACATATAGCAACGAAACCGGCGATATCACATATTACACTTACGGTCACAGAAAAGAAAGTGTAAAACTACAACAGTTGGAATCCGCATCCTCTTTAGACATCGCATGCCTAATCAAATGAAATACTTAGACATCACATGCCTAACAATTATAACCCCCACATTTTAGTCTCATTATCGAAAATACTTTTCAATATCAAGTCGGGGAATTCAACAGGATTCCCGACATTCTGATCGAATGCTCGTCGCAAACTTTAGTAGGCGGCTGCACCCCCGACGCCGTCGACCAAGTGCACCAAGGCGGAACACCGCTGCCGCGAGCACCCGAACGGATGCTTTCGGCGACGGGGTTTTCCTACAGTCACTTGGTCGGGGCTATGGAGTGAGGCTGTCTATTAAGTTTACCCGGCGAGTATCCGCGTACGCTACGTGATTGCGACGGACTTTTGATCACATCAAAATTCCGTGGCAACCGATCAAGAAAGACTAAACCGCTAGATTTATAACATTCATTCAGTTATCTCATAACTGCTTGTGAATTCCAATTATTGTATCACATTCCGGATAAGATAGAAAATATTAAACTTTCCGATCGAACAATCGAACACCCAGGTTTTCCCAATACAGCTCAACACATGAAATAAGTCTAAAAACATTCAGTTCATGCCTCAGTACCAACGATCCAGCCGTAGAAGGGTCAAGCCAACGCCTCACATGTGGCATGCCGACTGCCCCAAACCCGAAGGTTCAAAGGGCATTTCAAGACGGTCACATAATCGAGTTAAGGTTTGTTGTCTTCTAGAGGGACCATCGCGTTACTTGCACTACTTAGAACGTCATTAAACTACGGAAAAGCCCAATAATTGGAAATTTCCCGGCAAGGGAAAAAGTGGGTATTTATATCCGGCCGAACTTTTTAACATATTCTAAAATTATCCGGAAAAACACACAGACAAAATTAGAGAATCCGATCGAAACATCGAGTCCCCAATACAACCCAGAAAACTCAACTCTTGAGTTCAGATTAAAAATTCCCAGGAAAACCAGCACTGCAAAATAGGAATTACTGTGCAAAATTAAATGCAAGAGGAGACTAAATTGCCGCGGAACCGCCGCATTAGCCATGCTAATGCCGCGGTTCCGCCGCACTTTGATGGACTCAGGAGTACGGGCTTCTCAGTAATTCTTAGAATCTCCTGCTTGTTTTTCTGCATATTTTTAATTCTCAAAAATCCACGATTTCAGAAAATGTACAGAGAGCAAGTTTGAATTAGGGTTTCGGTTCGATCGGACTTCTAACTCCGTCTACGCATCGCCTAAGGCTCTAGCTAGGCTCTGATACCACTGTAGGGTTTCTAGGCACACTAATGAGGTCTCACAAGTGATCAAACATGCCCAATTCAAATTTTTTATGTGCCTACAAACCCTAATACGGATCGTTAACTAGATGTATAGGTGATGCGATGTAAGTAAACAACTTTAACTAAGAGGAAAGAAGATACAACCTTTGTAGATCCGGTCCTCCACTTCCTAGGCTCCGTGATGACATCCCTCCGCTGTCCAAATCGAATCCATGACTCTAGCATCGGCTTCATCGGAGAAATGGGCGGGCTAGGTCGTCGACTTCGATGCCGAAGATGATCTACGTCGAGGCAACTCAAGATCAAGCTCCAACTTCACCAAGTCATGAAACTTGTGAAGAAAACACCCTATACTACTTGGCAAGTGGTAGAGTGTCACGGCCCGAAAATACGGAACATGACCGGCACTTAGACTACGAACGTCTCAAGGCGTACGTAAGCTAAGTAAGCCGAACCCAGAAATCCAAACCAAGAGAAGTAGTAGAGTGTAGGAAGAACCATAACAAAACAACCTGTAAGAAACATAATATACAACGCCTAAAGGCGAGGATCACAACAGAAAGAAACTCAACCAGCAAGAACCCAAGGAAATATAACACACGACTCTAAGGTCGAAGAATAAATATCACTGGTCTCTATCTTAAATAAGTACATGTTTGGTTGATGGAACTTCTAGATACAACTGAATACAATATACAATGTATAATGATGGGTATGATGCAAATAACCCACCTACTAGCAAGTCACCTGAAAGAAGCTGTGCCCGCAAAGCCGTAACAAAACCCGTACGGCAACACCTGCAAGAAACTGGGGCACAACGGGGGTGAGTTGCCAACTCGTGAGTAGAAAAAAAGATCTACGAACAGAAATCGCATGTATGACGCAATCCTAGGTCATACGATCAATATATATATATATATATATATATATATAATCCTCAAATATATAACCAACAATCTCTAACCATGTCTAGGGTAAATATCTAACCTAAGTGTAAACCCATCTGTACATATCAGTGCATCAGGTGACAATATATCATATGAATGCTGTATGAATGCATGAAACAGAGTGAATGTACTAAAGAAAACTGCTTTCATAACTTTGTGAGATTTCTGTACTTTTAAAATGAGGTATCATAATGAAATCAGCATAAAACAGTGCCTAGCATCGGCACAAAACATAAATCTCAATATCTCGATATCTCTGTATCACAATCTCTGTACCTCAGCATCTCAAATCTCAATGTCTCAATCATAATATCCAGGGCGCCGTCAGTCTAGATCGACCCCTACCATCCATCTCATGATTACGACGGTATCCTCCGGATATCCGACGTGTCGGGTAATGTCACCGGTCGGTCGTGCTCCCCTGCCAGGCTCAACGCCATCTCCTGCGATCTTCTTGCCCTGGGGTACCGCACCGGGCCCACCATGTACCCGAAACGGTTCCTCCACTCCTCGAATCGGGTCTCGAAATACATCAGCAAACTCATGGTGGACGACTCATACATCATGGAAAAACCGCACTTTTTATTAAAAAGAGAAAGCAGTTTATATGTATGTTTTGCGGTTTTCCTCCAAATCCATAAAACATCATGGAAACCCGAATCCAAATCATCAATAGCATGTGAAATCATGAATATGAGCATGAGAATCCATGAATGCAGCATATAATGAATAACAGTATGCATGCAGTGGCAAGTAATAGCTACAATGTCAAGCTGGCATATGAGGCAATGCACTAATATCATGTCACTACTAGCTAACAAGCTAAATCAGGCGATAATATTTTCTAACTGTACGTGACATGGCAATTACCGATGAAGATGTGTGCGCGACAGCAAATAAGTGTACGTGGTACATACGCATCATCGGTAATGGTGCTGGTGTCCCAGCAGCAGGATATCAATAATAGAATATGAATCACAACAGTATGCGATGCAGAGCAACAATAATAATATGTGAGAACTGAAATACTGAACACCATGATCACTAAACTGCATCTAATGTCATAATGAGTCATACTGCTATACCACTAAAAGGCTGAGCTAAAGCTAACAGTAGGTAGGGGAAACCGCCTAACCTCTGAGTCGATACATATATATACATATATAATCGGTGATCCCGCCTCGATCATATCACATCCGATACCATATCTCTATAATCGATTATTCCCAAGTCAAGTAGGCGGATCAAACATCAAAATATAGCTCGTACGTAAATCCGTCATACGGCATCCCCAAATCTGGGTAAGGGTCAATATCACATTTATCATGTCATTCATCTGGTATTTTCTGTATTAAATATCATTATCTGGGTACTGACCTAAGTCTAGTACAATGCTAATATCATTACTATGTTTAAGCTCTGACTACTGATCAACAGTTTAATATAAATCGATATTATCATTCTAAATCATCACAAAGAGTATACATCGCCCAAGGCGACCTATCACAAATATCCTGTCATATCATATCATGTCATATCCTATCGTGTATCATAATCACATGTCGATCACTTAATATACTTGTCACCATTCCTATGGCATCATCATCACCAAAATCCGCTAAAGCATCAAGACGTATCTTTAGTACAAATTTTACCATATCACCGATATCATAACCTCAGATTAGCATCATCGACTCATATCAATCCCAAGTATCATCCTCAAATCCGTGTGTGAACACATAATCCAAAAATCCATGTAAACACACATATCCATAACGAATTCTATAACCATATATGAAATGAGGATGTATGCAAGTATGTATATGTGTGTATGTATGTGTAGTGCACCCACTACCCTATGGTTTCGTACCCTTTCACCAATCCAATATACCATTATCCATTTAAACATCAATAATAATCCCAACAACATATAATATTTATAGGTGTGTAT
Organism: Agapanthus africanus; assembly: GCA_030015575.1. NCBI lineage: Eukaryota > Viridiplantae > Streptophyta > Magnoliopsida > Asparagales > Amaryllidaceae > Agapanthus > Agapanthus africanus. Next base: position 194,182,051 of record JASDDO010000024.1, on the reverse strand, counting down.
ATGCATCCGTATACATCACCACGGACTGCGGGGGTGCTATACGCCATCCACCCGACTTCTCTCCGTAGATATAAATCTACTCACCTAGTTATGTGCGCCGGTGCCGATGTCGCCGTTTGCATCTCCAACGCCTCGACGCCACGTGGGGTACCTACAAGGATATCACACGCCAAAACTCATGAAAACCATGTCGGAAACCAAAATGGTGCACACTACGCCCATAGGTAAAAACCTGTGACCTTGTGTGCAAAAACAGCCAATATCCACTGTCGTTGACGTCCAAACGCCACCCGCCAGAAACGAATCATCGAATACCAAAATCCATATGAAAACACGTCGTAAATCATACGCCAACTCATGAAAATGAACCCAGATTTTACCCTAACAGGAAACAGTCAAAACTAGACATACCGGGGGTCAATTTTACATGAAAAAGGGCTGTGCACGCAAAACGAGGCAGTTTTATACTGCTCTGGCCGCAAATTGCGGCCAGGGGATTAAATTTGCGGCCGGGGTTTTGAGAGGGTGGCTAGGGCTTTGGGTAGTGGTTCCAGGGTGCCTGCACAGCTCACTTCCAAGTCAATTTTTCCCTAGGAGGCCCCGGGTGAAAGCAGATCTCAGAAAGGTCTCAAAATCGACAAAAACGCTAAAATACGCCAAGTCGAAAAACTCTGGTAAATACTAGGAATCTGGGGTACTATTGGTTTCATTCATCTCAAAAACACATAATAAGGTTATACTAACGATCAAAACTAACACTTGGTCAAGTCTCACTCAATTTTGCCTAAACTAGCACAATATCACAATAAAACAGTAAACTTTCAGATATAAAACCTAAACTGAGCAAGAACCGAGTTGGGTTGTGAGTTTATACCTCCGGGGGTCTTAGAATGAAGGAGAAGGGAAGGAGGAAGTGGGGTGGTGCTGAAGTGTCCTGTAGCAGCCGCTGGTGTTGCTGATGCAGCTGTGCTGAAGCTGAAACTGTTTTGGGCTGAAGCTGAAACTGTTGTTTGATTTGTATGTAGTGTTGTGGCAATGGTTGTGGTGATGTGGTGTTGTTGTCTTGAGTTACTAAGGTTGCTGAGTTAAGGGTTGATGAGGGTGTGGTGTTATTGCTGTTGTTTGGGCTACAGCTGCTGCTGCTTGCAACTTCTCTCTTTTTTTTTGTTTCCTCTGTTGCTGTTGCAGCAGCTCTTTGCTGCCATGTTGGGGGGAAATGGTTGTGGTGAAGTTGAAGTATTTGCTGGAGTTAGGGGTTGTTGTAGCAGCTGTTGCTGCTGGTTTGGTGCATGAATGATGGTATATGGCTGGGGTTTGGGGCTGATGGGCTGCTGCTGATGTAATGAGGTGGCTGAAGTGATGATATTAGGGGCTGATATGTTACATCAGCTGCTGCTGCAGCTGATGTGGCTGTTTCCTTTGTTTGGGCTAAGGTTGCTTGATGTCTTGGCTGATGTTACATGCTGAGGGTGGCTGAAAGTGTGCTGATAATGCTTGATATGGGGCTGATGTGGTGTATCAGCTGATAGGTATAATGGTATGGTGTGAGTTGTGAGAGAGGGTATGAAAGGGCACAAAGGATAATGGAGAAGGGGATAGATCATGGCACAACCATCATGCCTCCTCTCTCTTTCCAAAACCAAGCTCACAAGACACTAAGCCACCATGATTACTTTCCCCCTACACAAGTCAACAAACACTAATCACCCTTAACCAAGCTAAGATCCTTAATTAAGCCAATTAACCTAATGAAATGGTTCAACCCACCATGGTTATCTAAGCATGGTTCAACCCTAGGCTTATCATGGGTCCAAAACATGAGACAAGTGTGCAAGTGTAGGAAATGTTATGTGCACAATTTACACCAAAAAGCCAAAAATCCGCTTAGCGATTTTTAATCGCGATTAATGCCAAAATAACATATAATCCAACATCAAAACTGCAAAATGGCATATTTCCACAAAATGACTTATTTTAGAATTTCTAAAATTTTCTCCGGAATTTTCACCATTTATCGGTATTTAATTATACCGACTATCAAAATATTCATTAAAAATTAATATTAACATATGAAAATTCCCAAAAATAATATTTTATTTTTTTGAAATGTTACATAGAGGATGAAGAAATAGGAAGTGGGTTCACTTTAGAATTGGATTTCTCACTCTTTTTCTCAAGTTGCAATTGATGGATACAAGCTTTCTTCTTTTGTTGAAGAAGAAGAAGAAGAAGAAGAAGATAATATGATAAGTATTTTCAAATAGAAAATAAAATGAATACTTAACATATACCAACCATGGTCAAGTGTAGAGACTAAACTAGGGTTAGGTGAATGGTTAGGTTAAGGGAAGCAAACAAAAATGGTCAAGCTTTCAACACTTCATGAAGCTTCATGAAAGAAACAAAGAAAGCTACCATTTCTATTTATCTTTTCCAAAATAAATAAACAAAATAAATAAATGAATAAGTAAACAAAACCCTAACCATTCATATAACCATGGTTTAATCATACACACAAACTCAAGTTAGCATGTATCATCAAACATGATACAAACAAGTGCACAAAAGTATATCACATATACAACTTGTGAACTTCAAGTGAGAAAATCCATTTAAAATGAACCAATACTAGTTAATGCAAAGTAATATATCAAATATATAATTATGAATTAAATCATTAAATCAATATTTGATTTAACGATCCGGTCATATCGCATATAACCGACTAATATCCAATGTATCGGCTTATCGAATCAATCCTTGATTCGATAACTAGGTTATATCACATACAACCATTCGACACATTCATCCCGAGAATGAAATACGGTATCACATACACGCATTATTCTCGGTCCCGCACATATCTCATATGCGCTCCTATTTCGTTTCGCTTGAGCCAGGAAACCTCTGTGTAGGACTCTAAAGACTCGTCAATACGCCGGCAGTTGATGATGATCATATCAAGCACCCACAAGCCGCAAGCAGTCTGCTAAACGTAACGGCCACCCGGGTATTGAGTGATCAGAAGATCGACGAGCAAGCCCGCTCACACTCCTGTGAATCCAACCAGTAACACTTACCGTACAGTCCGGTCTGTTCGTCTGATATGTCGCATATCTCGCCTAGGGGTGGTAAACGTCAGACCCCAATAGCTTGATAAGTCATGCCGACGTAAGGTCCATAACAATCGTGAAACTACTGATAACTCTTACCAGTATATCACTGCAACCCTGGCCAGGGATTTCCTGTTATGTCCTGTCGGGTATAGCGCAACATCAACCCCCAATACCGGGAGAGACGAATCCCCTCCTATCGCTCATTGCCTCCATGTGAATCGGGACTGTACCCAAAAACCACCTGTTTGCACGACTCAGTAGAGCCGTGGTAGGGTGGAAATCAAAGCACAGTGGGAGACACACAAGACTCTATGACGATCTCGGGTCAATAGACTAAGCTGTACCAGTGTCACCAGAGAACTGCCATCTGACGTGAGGTATAATACCATCTGGGAGTTCTCGGCGAGTCCGTTCAGTGTACCCAGTCTCTACTGAGCACCCGCATACCATCTCCGATGTCAAACACCAATTGATATAGGATCATCCATCGCCCATCACATTGGTCGAGAAGATATACGCTAGTCTACTCTGGAATATCGATGCCCCGTCTCGATATTCCCACGACTAGGAACATTGAAGGATGTACTCATAGACTATCCAGGCCCCACTAGTATGATCTGCATCATAGTCCTGGAAGTCGAGTACACATCCTAAGGGCTTTATCAACATGTAATCAGAGAGACAGAAAGTATACATGTTAAGATAAAGAGAAACCAGATAGCGTACTATCATGTCGAGCAAGAAAGTCCTACCTATATATGTCCCAGCATCCACTACAATATACATCCAATGTACAGTAATGGCCTCTAGGGCATACATATAACTAACACCTTCATCACTTCTACACAACCTAGGGCTTCTAGATTAGCAATCTCTTTGCCCTAGTTACCTCGGCTCGAGGTGGAGCTCGGCGTACATCTCTCGGGTGGATCGTCTTCGACTCTAGGAGGCCGCGGAGGTGACCAAAGTCCGGATCAAGCCTCGGAGCAAGCAAGGAGAAGAACAACAAGAAGAGAAGGAGTTCAAGTTGAGGTATAACCCCTAACCGAGTAGATAAATCTCTAGTTAGGTTGCTAGTGTGTTGTTTAGTAAAGATCCGGCTTTTACGGTCCATGTTACCAAGTCTAGAAAATTTTTTGTTTTACCGTTTCCGCAACCCCGAAAGTACCAGGAGAGGTAACGTGGACCTAACATGGATATATATATATATATATATAGAGGACTTTCTTGCTCGACATGATAGTATGCTATTTAGTTTAACTTTATCTTAATATGTTGACTTGTATTAGTTTACTGTCTTGCTTTCACATGTTGATAAAGCCCTTAGGATATGTACTCGACTACTAGTACTATGATGCAGATCATACTAGTGGGGCCAGGGTAGTCAAAGAGTACATCCTATAACTGTTCCTAGTCGAGAGAGTATCAAGATATGGCATCGATACTCCAGAGTAGACTAGCGTATACGCATCTTGACCCATATGATGGGCGATGGATGATCCCATATCCATTGGTGTTTGACATCAAAGATGGTGTACGGGTGCTCAGTGGAGACTGGGTACACTGAACGGACTCGCCGAGAACTCCTAGATGGTATTATACTAATCGTCAAATAGCAGTTCTTCGGTGAAACTGGTACAGGTTAGTCTGTAGATCCGAGATCGTCATAGAGTCTTGTGTGATTCCCACTGTGCTTTATTTTCCACCTTACCATGTCCAAGAGGGCGTGCAAAACGGTGGCTTTTGGGTACATTCCCGAATCACATGGAGGCAATGAGCGATAGGAGGGGTTTCGTCTCTCCCGGTATAGGGAGTTGATATTGTGCTGTGTTCGATTAGCTATAACTGGAAGTCCCTGGCCAGGGATAATATGGAGTGCTACTGGTAAGTGTTATCAGTAGTTTCTCGACCTGTTATGAGTTTCACATCGACACGACTTATCGGTTACTGGAGTCTGACGTTTACCACCCCTAGACTTGATATACGACATATAAGACAAAATGACCGGACTGTACGGTAATGTTACTGATTGGATTCACAGGAGAATATACAGGCTTGATTGTTGATCTTATGATCGCTCAATACCTGGGTGGCTGTTATGTTTAGCTGACTGCTTGCAGCTTGTGGGTGTTTGATATGATCATCACTTACTGCCGGCGTATTGACGATTCTTTAGAGTCCTACACAGAGGTTTCCTAGCTCAGGCAAAACGGAGTAGGAGCACATATGTGATATGTGCGGCACCGAGAATAATACGATATGAGATACCGTATTCTATTCTCGCGATATGAGATATCGGCTGGGTATATGTGATATAGCCGGGTCATCGGATCAAGTGTTGATTCGATGAATTGGTACATGTTATATTAGTCGGTTATATGTATTATAGCCGGATTATCGGATCAAGTGTTGATTCGATAATTTAATGTATAATTATATATGTGATATATTACATTACGTTAACTAATATAAGCTCGCTTTATTGATTCATTTTCTCACGGGATAATACATTGATGTATATGCGATATATGTTAATTGTATTATTTTCTTTTGTTACAAAACAGAATATATATGTGATATATATTATTGTAACAAGTTAAGGTTACAAATGCAACCATGATTTAGGATTTAAACTTAGTTAGGGTTTGGATTAGGGTTAGCTTTTGCATGAAGCTTCCATGAAGCTTCATGAAGCATTGACTTGGTCTTTAGCTTTGTTTTTTGTGTAGATATCTGTTAACCCAATCCAAACCATTAACTCTAGTTTATTCTCTACATGAGTTAAAATCCTTCATGCTTAACTCATGGTTGAATAAGTAACCATAACAATAATTCATTATTCATCACAAAAGGAATTAGCTTCATATTCTCCTTCTTCTTCTTCTTCCTTGAGCTCTTGAAAAACCATCACTTGATTTTTGATTTATGATGATATTGAGTGAGAAATTGAAAACAAAAGAGAGCGAAATTCCTACTTCATCATCCTCATCTATTCTAGCCACTTAGATTAGGGTGTTCACTTCTCTAATAAGTTGTTTAGTGAAATGTAAGCTTGGGTTAGAGATTCTTCAAGGTAGATCATCTTAGATCATGAAGAATTCAAGCAAGATGCATCATTCACCTCTTAGAGCCTCACGAGAGTCGGAGTTCTTGATGATCGCAGCGAAGGAACCTCAACACGGAGCTTATGAAGCGAAGGAACGGACTACAAAGGTTGTAATCCTTATCTCTTTTACTTATTTGTATGTGATACAAACTTGTTACCCTAGAAATTCTAGCATGATTCTTTGTTTGCTTTCTTTGCACCTCTCTAAATTTTAAAATGGCATGAGTGATGCTACCAAACCCTAGACTAGGTGCAAGGGAAGCCCAACAGTGGTATCAGAGCCAAACTAGAATTCTAGATACGGTATTATAACAATTACGAAAACGAAATCCACTTTGAAATACGATATTATGCTAACCCCATTTTGCTCTCTGTAAATTTTCCAAAAAGTCCTTTAAAATTTTTTCAAACAGGTGCAGAATGATCTTTGGGACAACATATGAACATGGGTGAAATACGGGGGGGGGGGGGGAGTGCTCGGTTTTTGGCTGATCCCCTAACCCAAAATTGCGGCCTGGCCGGCCCCTTCACCTCCTCTGGCCTCCGTATTCCTCTTGTGCTCTGGTGTCTCCAGTTTGGGTTTCCTAGTATTGTTTATTTAGCCCAATTTTCATGTGATGATTAGTTTGACATGGGGCTAATTCGTAGTGCTTCATAGTCGTATATTTTAATACTGTATTGGTAACCTTGACTATATTTAGCAGTTCGATTGAACTTCGCACACCACATTTTGTACCCCGCTGAAATTTCCAAGTGTTGTAATTTTCCGAAGTTGATTGTATTCGTAAAATCGTGCAAGTACCCCTATGGACCCCTTAGAAGACTATAATAACCTTAACTCGATTTATGCCCACGGAACCGCGTTCGAACCTTCGGGTTTGTCGTTGTTCCGTAGTGTCATTGGTGAGGCATTGGTTAACTCCTTCTACGGCTGGACCATAGACATTGTGGCACGGTTTTTGAGTATTTCGACTTTGCTCAAGTGTTGAGCTCACGGGGGTAATTTTTGAGTGTATGTTGATTCGATCGAAACGTTAAACATCGTCATGATATTCTGTGATTGTGATACAATATGTGGAATTCATATAGTTAGGCATAAAATCCGTAATATGTGATATTTCAGGTTTACGATATCTAAGGAGATTATGGATTCCAAATATTGTAGTTTTTCACTTTTCTTTTCTGCGACCGTAAGCGTAGTATGTGGTGTATCGCCGGTTTCGTTGCTATACATCAACAACAATCGAGATACGCATACTTGCTTACGTTGATGATATAAGATATTATGTATTGCTGTGATATGTTATATTGAATCGTCGTGTTTTGAATAGCCGGGGGTTTTATGTGAGATGAAGGTTTTTATTTTCATTCATGTAAAATTCTTTGTATGTAATATTCTTTTATTGGGACACTTCCGGGTTGAGGATGATGTCACAATTGTATATTATTTACTTTTCCGCATTAAGATAGATCCAAGGAGGGGAGCACAAGTAACCGGGTTCTAGGGTCCAGTGGGAGGCCATCTCAAGGAGTCGAGATCGAGTCTCCTAACCCTAGAATTGGCAGTGTTACTTGCCGCTCTCGTAGGGGTCTAGGAATGTGGGTTTGTCTATTCATCGCGATCGAGGAATCCATGTTTTATACAGGCTCAAAATAAAACACGGACCTCCTAGTATATCCAATATTTCATATGTTTCTTCTGCTGCTGATATACTGTGATGTGATCATATTATATACGTGAGACGAATGCTTTATTATTGTATGTATGATATATAATAAACGTTGCTTATGTTTTGCACCCGCGCTAGTCCCGTCCTGGTATGCCGTTAGTTAAGTAACCTGACGGTGCATAACGGAACATTGTGGCGAATGCGGATGGCATAAGGGTACATTGTATTTTCATTTCTTCTGTGATGCTTAGGAAGCATAATTGATGGGATTTATTAATGAGATTAATAAAAGAAAAGAAACCTAAAAGATGTTGTAGAATCAAATTCTTAAAAAGGGTAGCTACAGGTTTGCTTTGCATAGCGGTATATATGATATACCACGCACCTTATTCGATGAGGAAAGAGCCGAGATCTCTTCACCGGGAGTGACCTCTTTAGAAAAACTGGCAGATGTTACAAACTCATGGTTTAGTTTTTGACTGCTTTTATAGTTCTTGCTTTGCACCACGGTATATATGATATACCCTGCACCTTATTCGATGAGGAAAGAGCCGAGATCCCTTCACCGGGAGTGACCTCTTTAGCGAAACTAGAAAAGCCTAAAAAACACTCCTTTTCAAAAATCACTTGTTTCTACAACGATATCGAGTTCATTACGCTCATGGTTTTTCTAAAAAAACCTGCGTAGCCCTCCGACATTTCAGATAGATACTACTTAGTATTCGTGCTACGTTTGTTGGCCTGCGTCAAGGCGTAGTGTGCGGTAGCTAACTAGTACTTATCTGCAACATGAGATGTGATTAGATTGGGGTAGTCGTACGACTTTGTTGGCCTGCGTCAAGGGTCGTACGGGTGGGTTTAATTCAATCAAGAAATGTACGGGTTGAACTTGACTAGCGGACTATGGTTTGTTGGCCTGCGTCAAGGTCATGGGACGCTAGGGGTAAAAGCATTATCGGGAATTTTAAGTGTTGAAATTTGCAATGAGATTGCATACCTTCTATGAGATAGATGGATCCTGATACCCACCGCGAGTAAAAGTTACTCCTGGGAGAATTTTACACAGGACAATTAGCCGATCAAGTGGGTGTCTAGAAAGGTGTTTACGGGGTTACGTCTCTGGGAAAACGAGGTTTATTCTAATTAGGTCCGTGCGAAAGCACGGGGAACCTCCCTCAAAGTACCAACACTGGCCTGGCTGAAAGATTGGCAAACTTGTAAAGTGTAATTAATCCCGGCTAATCTTACCTTTTTGGGTTTGAAGGAAGATTTGATAAAAAGCAGTGGGAGCCATCCTGATTAGATAAGATAATAACCAATCTAATCTTGCAAGAGCATACGTTAAAGTGTTTTCTTCTCTCTCTCTCTCTCCAGGTAGCGACCATGTCAGGCTCTAATCAAGATAATAATATGGATGTATTGACTGAACCCGCTTTTTATACTGAGCAGGGGAACGTTGGTCCCGCTCCCACTTATAATTGTTATAAGTCCGAGCAGGGAATAGGAGAATATCTAGATTCTCACGCTGCCTTAACGAAGAACAAGCATGCTGATGCATCTTCTTCAGGTGTGTTAGTTATCGAGAACTGTTTCTCAGCTCACTCTACGTCCTGGGTATTAGATACTGGATCGGGATCCCACATATGTAATATATTACATAGGCTATGTAAAGGTAGGGAACTGGGAGAGGGTGATCATTCCGTAAGAGTAGGGAATGGTGCAAATGTTGCAGCCAAAGCAGTTGGCGAATATCACCTTGTATTGCCAAATGGTAATACACTGATTCTGAACGAATGTTATTACATTCCGAGCATGATATGCAATATTATATCAGTTTCTTTATTGAGTAAAGAAGGATGTAATCTTGTAGTACAGGATAATGTTATGAACATCTTCCTGAATCAAAAGTTGATTGGATCAGACTCGTTATTTAATGGCATATACGTTCTCAATCAGACTACAGTATTTAATGTACAAAACACACACAAGAGGAAGAGTTCAGAAATGAACGAATCCTTCTTGTGGTATTGTAGACTAGGTCATATCAATGCGACATGGCTAGTTAAGTTGTATAAGGATGGATATTTGAATCCGTTCGAATTTTCATCCTATGACACTTTCCAGTCATGTCTTAAAGGCAAGATGACCAAAACTCCATTTAGTGGACACGGAGAAAGAGTTACAGAACTCTTGGGACTGATACATAGTGATGTATGTGGTCCCATATCTACACATGTCAGGAACGGTTCTTCCTACTTCATTACATTCACTGACGATCTCTCAAGATACGGACATGTGTTCTTGTTGAAACACAAGTCTGAAGCTTTTGAGATATTCAGAGAATATAAGAACGAAGTAGAGAATCAAACGGGCAAAAGTATTAAGATCCTTCGATCTGATCGAGGAGGAGAATACTTGAGCACCGATTTCCTAGACTATCTAAAAGAGAATGGGATTCTCTCAGCTTACTCCTCCCTATACACCACAGCACAACGGTGTATCGGAGCGGAGGTATCGCACCCTATTAGATATGGTGCGCTCTATGATAAGCACAGCTGAGTTACCTATTTCCTTTTGGGGATATGCATTGGAGACAGCTGCAGACCTATTGAATATGGTTCCCACCAAATCTGTGCCAACCACTCCATATGAGATATTGAAAGGAAAGAGACCATATCTTAATTATGTTAGGATATGGGGTTGTCCGACATATGTGAAAACACAAAATCTGGACAAGCTCGGGGCAAGGTCCATTCTGTGTAAGTTTATTGTATCGCAAACGTTCGCGCGGGTATATCTTCTACCACACCGAGAAACAAAAGGTGTTTGTTTCTCAGCATGCCACCTTTTTAGAAAAGGAATTTCTTGCAAAAGAAATTAGTGGCTCTGAAGTAGAACTGGAAGAAGTTCCAGTTACACAAACTGCAACAGAAGATTTGGTAGAATCAGAGGATTCAGTAGTACCCGACGAACCTCAGCCTCTCCGCCGATCTAGTAGGGTTCCTCATCCACCTGAGAGATACTACGGTTTTCTCATAGATGGTGGAAGTGATGATTGCATCATGGAAGATGATGACCCGACTAACTTCGAGCAGGCCATCACAAGTGGTGACTCTGTGAAATGGCTGGATACAATGCGATCTGAGATGGAATCCATATACACCAACAAAGTATGGACTTTGGAAGTTGCTCCTGAAGGGGTAAAACCCATTGGGAGTAAGTGGATCTTTAAGAAGAAATTTGGTGTAGATGGAAAAGTTGAGACTTTCAAAGATAGACTTGTTGCAAAGGGTTTTCATCAACGGCCATGTGTGGATTATGAAAAAACCTGTTCTCTAGTGGCTATGCTTAAGTCCATCCGGATCTTACTTGCCATTGCTGCATATCACGACTACGAAATCTGGTAAATGGATGTTGACCGCCTTTCTAAATGGTGATTTAGAGGAGTGCGTGTATATGATTTAGTCAGAGGGCTTCATAGATAGTGGGAGCAGCGGAAAGGTGTGCAAGCTGCTTAAATCCATCTACGGGTTAAAACAGGCATCGCGGAGTTGGAACATCTGTTTTGATGTTGTAGTCAAAGAGTTTGACTTCATTAAGAACCTAGATGAACCTTGTGTAGGGTTCCTAGGCACGCTAATGAGGTCTCACAAGGCATCAACCATGCCAATTTCAAATTTTACAAGTGCCGAGAAACCCTAATACGGATTCGTTGACTAGAGTTTAGGCGAAAAGTGAAACTAGTTAACATTTTAACTAAAAGTAAGAAGCTACAACCTTTGTAGATCCGGTTCTCCATTTCCTTAGCTCCACGTAGACGTCCCCTCGCTGTCCATGTCGGATCTCGGACTCTAGCATCGGCTTCATCGGAGAAATGAGCGGACTAGTCGTCGGCTACGATGCCGAAGATGATCTACGTCGAGGCAACACAAGATCAAGCTCTAACTTCACCAAGTCGTGAAACTTGTGAAGAAAACACCCTATACTACTTGGCAAGAGGTAGAGGATGAAGAAATAGGAGGTGGGTTCACTTTAGAATTGGATTTCTCACTCTTTTTCTCAAGATGCCATTAATGGTGGCAAGCTTTTTCTTGAAGATGAAGTAGAAGAAGAAGATAGAATATGATAAGTTCTATATTTAAAAAGAAAAACAATATGAATACTTATCATATCCTAACCATATTCAAGTGTAGAGAGCAAACTAGGGTTAGGTGAATGGTTAGGTTAAGAGAAAAAAACAAAATGGTCAACCTTTTCAACTCTTCATGAAGCTTCAAGAAAGAACCAAAGAAAGCCACCATTTTCCTTTTCTTTTCCAAAATAAATAATCAATATAAATAAATGAACAAGTAAAGAAAATCCTAACCATTCATATAACCATGGTTTAGTCTTTACACATGCACAAGTTAACATGTATCATCAAACATGATACAATCAAGTGTACACAAAAATATATCACATATACAATGTGCACATCAAGTGAGAAAATCCTTTTAAAATGAACCAATACTAGTTAATGCAAAGTAATATATCAAATATATAATTATACATTAAATCATTAAATCAACACTTGATTCAATGATCCGGTCATGTCGCACATAACCGACTAGTATTCAATGTATCGATTTATCGAATCAATCTTCGATTCGATAACTAGGTTATATCGCATACAACCAATCGAAACATTCATCGTGAGAATGAAATACGGTATCACATACACGCATTATTCTCGGTCCCACACATATCTCATATGCGCTCCTATTTCGTTTCGCTTGAGCCAGGAAACCTCTGTGTAGGACTCTAAAGACTCGTCAATACGCCGGCAGCAGATGATGATCATATCAAGCACCCACAAGCCGCAAGCGGTCTGCTAAACGTAACGGCCACCCGGGTATTGAGCGATCAGAAGACCGACGAGCAAGCCCGCTCACACTCCTGTGAATCCAATCAGTAACACTTACCGTACAGTCCGGTCTGTTCGTCTGATATGTCGCATATCAAGTCTAGGGGTGGTAAACGTCAGACCCCAATAACCGATAAGTCGTGCCGATGTGAGGCTCATAACGGGTCGAGAAACTACTGGTAACACTTACCAGCAAATCTTAGATCAGCCCTGGCCAGGGACTTCCCTGTTACGGCCAATCGAGCACAGCGCAACATCAACCCCCAATACCGGGAGAGACGAAACCCCTCCTATCGCTCATTGCCTCCATGTGACTCGGGACTGCACCCAAAAACCACCGTTTTGCACGCCCTCATGGACGTGGTAAGGTGGAGATCAAAGCACAGTGGGAATCACACAAGACTCCATGACGATCTTGGGTCTACAGACTAACCTGCACAAGTGTCACCTTAGAACTGCCATCTGACGTGAGGTATAATACCATCTGGGAGTTCTCGGCGAGTCCGTCCAGTGTACCAAGTCTCCACTGAGCACCCGTTTACCATCTCTGATGTCAAACACCAATGGATATGGGATCTTCCATCGCCCATCTCATAGGTCGAGAAGCGTATACGCTAGTCTACACTGGTATATCGATGCCCCGTCTCGATACACCCACGACTAGGGACCTTGAAGGATGTACCTATGGACTACCATGTCCCCACTAGTATGATCTGCATCATAGTCTAGGTAGTCTAGTACACATCCTAAGGGATTTTCCAACATGTAACTATAAGACAGTTTAAAGAGACTAGTGTACATGTTAAGATAAAGAGCAACCAGATAGCATACTATCATATCGAACAAGAAAGTCATCTCTATATATGTCCAAGCATCCAATATAATATACATCATCTGTACAATACTGGCCTCTAGGGCATACATACAACTAACAATCTCCCACTTGCACTAGGGCCAGCTGTTGTAGTATCGCATACCGAGCATCCCGAAGAGTCTCTCAAACTGTATCTGGGGAATAGCCTTCGTGAGTGGATCCGCCGTGTTGTTCTTCGTGTCAACCCTCCTAACCTCGATCTCCCGGCGATCAACTATCTCCCGGATGAGGTGATACCGTCTCAGAATATGCCTGGATCGCTGATGGGACCTGGGTTCCTTGGCCAATGCCACCGCTCCATTGTTATCACAATACAAAGGTATTGGATGCTCAATGGATGGAACCACTCCAAGTTCATTAATGAACTTCTTGATCCAGACAGCCTCTTTGGCAGCATCGTTGGCAGCGATGTATTCAGCCTCCATCGTCGAGTCTGCCACGGTTTCCTGCTTGGAACTCTTCCAGCTAACCGCCCCTCCGTAAAGGGTAAAGACAAATCCCGACTGCGACTTAGAGTCGTCCTTATCACTTTGGAAGTTCGAATCGGTAAAGGACTCCACTTGGAGTTCTCCGTTACCATACACCAAGAGCATCTCTTTAGTCCTTCGCAAGTACTTGAGAATGCTCTTCACAGCTGTCCAGTGACTCTCTCCAGAATCAGCTTGATACCTGCTCACTACACTTAGTGAGTATGCTATATCGGGTCTGGTACATAGCATCGCGTACATGATAGAGCCTACAGCCGAAGCATAGGGTATCCCTTGCATGCGAGCTCTCTCTAAATCAGTCTTGGGAGACATCTCTTTGGAGAGAGTGACTCCAGAGATCGTGGGCAAGTTTCCACGCTTGGATTCTTCCATACTAAACCTCTTTAGTATGGTGTCAATGTACCTGGATTGGGACAATCCCAAAATCCGTTTGGATCTATCTCTATAGATCCTAATTCCTAATATGCAGGAGGCATCACCAAGATCTTTCATTGAGAATCTTTGTGATAAGAAGAGCTTGACCGATTGCAGCATAGGAATATCATTTCCTATCAAGAGTATGTCGTCCACGTACAATACGAGGAAGACAACCTTACTCTCTGCCATCTTCTTGTAGATACAAGGTTCATCTGGGTTTTTGACGAAATCAAACTCTTTGATAACGACGTCAAAGCAGATGTTCCAACTCCGCGATGCTTGCTTTAATCCATAAATGGATTTAAGCAGCTTGCACACCTTCCCGCTGCTCCCACTGTCTACGAAGCCCTCTGGCTGAGTCATGTACACGCACTCTTCTAAATCACCGTTTAGAAAGGCGGTCTTAACATCCATTTTCCAGATTTCGTAGTCATGATATGCAGCGATGGCAAGCATGATCCGGATGGATTTAAGCATAGCTACTGGAGAAAAGGTTTCGTCATAGTCCATACCTGATCTTTGACGAAAACCCTTTGCAACAAGTCTAGCTTTGAAAGTCTCCACTTTCCCATCTACACCAAGTTTTTTCTTGAAGATCCACTTGCTCCCAATAGGTTTTACCCCTTCAGGAGCAACTTCCAAAGTCCATACTTTGTTGGTGTACATGGATTCTATCTCGGACCGCATAGCATCCAGCCATTTCACTGAGTCCCTACTTGTGATGGCCTGCTCGAAACTAGTTGGGTCATCATCCTCCATGATGCAATCCTCGCTCCCACCATCCATGAGAAAACTGTAGTATCTCTCAGGTTGGCGAGGAACCCTACTAGATCGGCGGAGTGGCTGGGGTTCATTGGGAACTACGGAATCCTCTGGTTCCACCAGATCTTCTGTTGTAGCTTTTATAGCTGGAACCTCTTCCAGTTCTACCTCATGACCAATAATCTCTTTTTCAAGAAATTCCTTTTCTAAAAAGGTGGCATGCCGAGAAACAAACACTCTTTGTTCCTCAGGGTGGTAGAAGATATACCCTTGTGAATTTTTGGGATATCCTATAAATTTGCATAGAACAGACCGTGCCTCGAGTTTGTCCGGATTTTGTCGTTTGACATAGGCTGGACAACCCCATATCTTAACATAGTTAAGACATGGTCTCTTCCCTTTCCATATCTCATATGGAGTGGTAGACACAGATTTGGTGGGGACCATATTCAATAGATGTATGGCTGTTTCAAGCGCATACCCCCAGAAGGAAATAGACAACTCAGCTGTGCTCATCATGGAGCGCACCATATCTAATAGGGTGCGGTTCCTCCGTTCTGATACACCGTTGTGCTGTGGTGTATATGGAGGAGTCAGCTGAGAGAGAATCCCATTCTCTTTTAGGAAGTCCAGGAATTCATTGCTCAAGTACTCACCTCCTCGATCAGATCGAAGGATTTTAATATTTTTTCCGGTTTGGTTCTCGACTTCTTATTTATATTCTCTAAATTTCTCAAAAGCTTCAGACTTATGTCTTATTAAGAACACATATCCGTATCTTGAGAGATCGTCAGTGAATGTAATGAAGTACGAAGAACCATCCCTGGCATGTGTAGACATGGGACAGCATACATCACTATGTATCAGTCCCAAGAGTTCGGTAACTCTTTCTCTGTGTCCCGTAAACGGAGTTTTGGTCATCTTGCCTTTGAGACATGACTGGCAAGTGTCATAAGATGAAAATTCGAATGGTTTCAAATATCCATCCTTATGCAACTTAGCCAGTCGTGTCACATTGATGTGACCCAGTCTACAATGCCACAAGAAGGATTCGTTCAGTTCTGAACTCTTCCTCTTGTGTGTGTTTGTTATGCTCAGAACTGTTGATTGATTTAGAACATAAATGCCATTGCACAACGTGCCTGATCCAACCAACTTTTGGTTACGGAAAATGTTCATAACATTGTCCTGTAATACAAAATTATATCCCTCTTTACTCAACAAAGAAACCGATATAATGTTGCATATCAGGTTCGGCATGTAAAAGCATTCATTCAGAACCAATGTATTACCAGTTGGTAATGCAAGGTGATATTCCCCGACAGTCTTAGCTGCAACTATTGCACCATTTCCAACTCTAATGTTTTTATCACCTTCTCCAAGTTCTCTACCTTTCCTGAGCCCATGTAACTGATTACATATATGGGATCCTGACCCGGTATCTAATACCCAGGACGTAGAGCAAATGGAGAAACAGTTCTCTGTAAAGAACACACCCGAAGAAAATGCATCATCATGTACTTTCTTCATTCGGGCGGCATGGGAATCCTGGTATTCCCTTATATCCTGTTCAGTCCTATAACTCTTATAAGAAAGAACGGAACCAACGTTCCCCAGCACAGTATAACATGCGGGTTCGGTCAATACATCCATATTATTATCTTGATTAGGGCATGAAATGGTCGCTACCTGGAGAGAGAGAGAAGAAAACACTTTAGCGTATGCTCTTGCAAGATCAGATTGGTTATTATCTTATCTAATCAGGATGGCTCCCACTGGTTTCTATCAAATCTTCCTTCAAACCCTAAAAGGAAAGACTTGTAGGGTTCCTAGGCACTCTAATGGAGTCTCACAAGTGATCAAACATGCACAAATCAAAAATTCCTTGTGCCTACAAACCCTAATACGGATCGTTAACTAGATATTTAGGCGAAACAAGCAAGTAAACGGAAATGTATCTAAAGGAAAGGGGCTACAACCTTTGTAGATCCGGTCCACCACTTCCTAAGCTCCGCGATGATCTCCCTCCGCTGTCCAAATCGAACCTATGACTCTAGCATTGGCATCATCGAAGAATGGGTGGGCTTGATCGTCGGTTCGATGCCGAAGATGATCTACGTCGAGGCATCACAAGAACAAGCTCCAACTTCACCAAGCCATGAAAACTTGTGAAGGAAACAACCTATACAACTTGGCAAGAGGTAGAGGATGAAGAAATAGGAAGTGGGTAGACTTTAGAATTGGATTTCTCACTTGATTTCACTAGTTGCCATTGATGGTCACTAGCTTTCTTCATGGAAGAAGAAGATGAAGAAGAAGAAGAAGATATGATAAGTGTTAATCATAAGATAAATAAATCAATACTTATCATATATTAACCCTTGGTTAGTTGTAGAGAATGGACCATGGTTAACTTGAATGATTATGGTTAAGGATGAGACAAGAATGGTGACTTGGTCAAAGTTTCAAGAAACTTCAACTAAAAACAAAACTAGCAACCATTCTTTTTCTCTTTATCTTTTTCTTTTGCCAAAATAAACAAAAAGAATAAATAAATGAATAAGTAAATAAAATGAAACCCTAACCATTCATATAACCATGGTCAATTCTTTACACTAACCCTAGCTTGCATGTATCATCAAACATGATACAATCTTGTGCACAAAAGTATATCACATATACAACTTGTGCATTTCAAGTGAGAAAATCCATTTAAAGTGAACCAATACTAGTTAATGCAAAGTAATATATCAAATATATAATTATACATCAAATCATTAAATCAACACTTGATTTAACGATCCGGTCATGTCGCATATAACCGGCTAGTATCCAATGTATCGGCTTATCGAATCAATCCTTGATTCGATAACTAGGTTATATCGCATATAACCATTCGATACATTCATCGCGAGAATAGAATACGGTATCACATACACGCATTATTCTCGGTCCCGCACATATCTCATATGCGCTCCTATTTCGTTTCGCTTGAGCCAGGAAACCTCTGTGTAGGACTCTAAAGACTCGTCAATACGCCGGCAGCAGATGATGATCATATCAAACACCCACAAGCCGCAAGCGGTCTGCTAAACGTAACGGCCACCCGTGTATTGAGTGATCAGAAGATCGACGAGCAAGCCTGCTCACACTCCTGTGAATCCAACCAGTAACACTTACCGTACAGTCCGGTCTGTTCGTCTGATATGTCGCATATCTCGCCTAGGGGTGGTAAACGTCAGACCCCAATAGCTCGATAAGTCATGCCGACGTGAAGTCCATGACATGTGTGAAACTACTGATAACACTTACCAGTAGGTCACTGCAACCCTGACCAGGGATTTCCTGTTATGGCCAGTCGAGCATAGCGCAACATCAACCCCCAATACCGGGAGAGACGAATCCCCTCCTATCGTTCATTGCCTCCATGTGAATCGGGACTGTACCCAAAAACCACCTGTTTTCACAACTCAGTAGAGCCGTGGTAGGGTGGAAATCAAAGCACAGTGGGAGACACACAAGACTCTATGACGATCTCGGGTCAACAGACTAAGCTGTACTAGTGTCACCAGAGAACTGCCATCTGACGTGAGGTATAATACCATCTGGGAGTTCTCGGCGAGTCCGTTCAGTGTACCCAGTCTCCACTGAGCACCCGTATACCATATTCGATGTCAAACACCAATGGATATGGGATCATCCATCGCCCATCGCATGGGTCGAGAAGATATACGCTAGTCTACTTTGGAATATCGATGCCCCGTCTCGATATTCCCTCGACTAGGAACAATGAAGGATGTACTCATTGACTACCCAGGCCCCACTAGTATGATCTTCATCATAGTCCTGGAAGTCGAGTACACATCCTAAGGGCTTTATCAACATGTAATCAGAGAGACCGAAAGTATACATGTTAAGATAAAGAGCAACCAGATAGCGTACTATCATGTCGAGCAAGAAAGTCCTACCTATATATGTCCCAGCATCCACTACAATATACATCCAATGTACAGTAATGGCCTCTAGGGCATACATATAACTAACAATCTCCCACTTGCACTAGGGCCATCTGTAGCAGTGGTTGCAGTATCTAATACTCAACCATCCCATATGAGTCTCTCTCTGGGAAAAGGCCTCCGTGAGTGGATCCGCCGTGTTGTCCTCTGAGTCTACTCTCCTAACCTCGATCAACCTGGAGATCAACTATCTCCATGATCAGGTGATGCTGCCTCAGAATATGTCTGGGTCACTGATGGGACCAGGGTTCCAAGGGCCGAAGCCACACTTCCATTTTCATACAATGGCAGGAACCTAGTTCATCTTATGAACCAATATACACCCAAACTGCCTCTTTGGTAGTATCTTTAATAGCGATGTTACCAGCCTTTATTGTCTAGTTTGCCACGGTATCTAGCTTGGAACTCTTCCAACATACCGTCCCTTTACTGAGGGTAAAGACAATGCCTGTGACTGACATTCAGTCGTCTTTATCACCCTGGAACTCTTCCAGTGATTCTCCCCAGGATCGATTGATACCATCTCACTACATCTAGTAAGAATCCTAGCATCCAATTACATCTATCTCATAGATGAAAACTCAGGATTTAGGAGGTATCACTTTGATCCTATTTGGAGAATCATTGTGATAATAGGAGATTGACCGATCGTATTATAGGAAACTCTTTTCCTATCAAGAGTATGTTGTCTACGTACAATACGAAGATGACCACCTTACTCTCTACTACCCTTTTGTATATACAAGGTTCGTCTACTATTTTGATGAAGTCAAACTGTTTGACTATCACATCAAAACAGACGTTCCAACTCCGCGATGCCTGCTTTATCCTGTAAAGCAACTTGCACATGTTTCCGCTGCTCCCACTGTTTACGAAGCCCTCTGGCTGTGTACTTATAGACTTTCTATTCTAAATCAGTATTTAGATAAGCAGTCATGACACCCAACCACCAGATATCGCAGTCATGGTATGTAGCAATGTTAAGTAGGATCTGGATGGACTTAAGTATAGTCCCTGGAAAAGGTTTTATCATTTTCCACTCTTGGTCGATGACGAAAACCTTTAATAAGTCTAGCTTTGAAAGTCTCAACTTTTCCATCTACACCCAGTAATCTTCTCAAGATATACTTGCTCCTGATGGGGATTTAACCCTTCAGATATAGCAACCAAAGTCCATACTTTGTTGGTGTATAAGGATTCCATCTCAGATCACTAAGCATCCAGCCATTCTTACAGAGTCCCTACTCTCGATGGCCTGCTCGAAACTGGTTGGGTCATCATCTCATGATGCAATCCTCGCTCCCACTGTCATCGAGAAACCGAGGTATCTCTCAGGCGGATGAGGAACCCTACCAGATCGGCGGAGAGGCTGAGGTTCGTTGGATTCTATTGAATGCTTTGGTTCTACCAAATCATCAGCTTTTGATTGTATAGATGGAACCTTTCCAGTTCTACATAACTAACCTTGCCTCGAGCTTGTCCATATATTGCTTTTTAGACATAGGCTGGACAACCCCAAATCTTAACTAACTTAAGATATGAGCTCTTCCCATGCCATATCTCATATGGAATGGTAGGCAGTGATCTGATTCGAATCGAACCTTATTCAATAGGTATGCAACTTCATAAGTGCATAACTCCCAAAAGGAAATAGGAAACTCAGTAGTACTCATCATAGAGCACACGATATCTAATATTGTGTGATTGCTCCGCCCTGATACACCGTTGTGCTGTGGTGTATTCAGAGGAGTAATACGGAGAGAGAATCTCATTCTCCTTTAGAATGGTCCAGGAATGCTATGCACAAATATTCTCCTCCCTGATCTCATCAAAGGACATAATACTTATACCCGGTTATTGGTTCTCTACTTCTAACTTATATTCTGTGAATACCTCAAAAGGTTCGGACTTATGTTTCAACAGGAACGTATGACTGAATCTTGAGAGGTTATCAGAGAATATAATGAAGTATAAAGAACCAGTCCTGGCATGTGTAGACAGGAGACCTTACATACATCAACATGTATCATCCCAAGAGTTCACTAACTCCTTCTCTGTTTCCAGTAAACAGAGCTATGGTCATTTTATCTTTGTGACATGACTGGCAAGTTTCACAAGATGTAAATTCAAACTAATTTAAATATGCATCTAAAATGTAACTTCAGCCAGTCGGGTCGCATTGATGTGACCTAGTCTACAATACCTCAAGAAGAATTTGTTCATTTCTGAACTTTTCCTCTTGTGTGTGTTCAGTAAACAAGGAACTGTATTTTGATTTAGAACGTCAATGCTTTTAGATGACGTGCCTGAACCGATCAACTTTTGATATAGGAAATATTCAAAACATTATCCAACAATACAAAATTTTATCATTTCTTTACTAATAAAGAGACTGATATGATTTTGTATATCAGGTTCGGTATCTAATAGTATTTGTTCAGAATCAATGTATTAGTAATACAGGGTGACAGTGACCAACAGACTTGGCTGCAACACTTGCCCCGTTTTCTGTCTCATGAAACTTATCACCCGTTCTCAGTTTTTCTACCTTTGTGTAGCCCTATGTAACAGATTACATATCTGGGATCCTCATCCGGTATCATATATCCAAGATACAGAGGATACTGAGAAACAGTTCTGTTTAACAAACACACCCGAAGAAGATGCATCATATGCACTTTCTTCGTTTGGGCAGTATAGGAATTCTGGTATTCCCCTATTTCCTGCTCTGTCTTATAACAATTATAAGTTGGAGCGGGACCAACGTTCCCCTGCTCAGTATAACAAGCGGGTTCGGTCAATACATCCATATTATTATCTTGATTAAGGCGTGATATGGTCGCTACCTGGAGAGAGAGAGAAGAAAACACTCTGCGTGCGCTCTTGCAAGATTAGATTGGTTATGTATTTTATTTAATCAGGATGGCTCCCACTGCTTTTTATCAAATCTTCCTTCAAACCCTAAAAAGAAAGACTAGCCGGGATTAATTACACTCTACAAGTTCGCCAATCTTTCAGCCAGGCCAGTGTCGGTACTTTGAGGGAGGTTCCCCGTGCTTTCGCACGGACCTAATTACTGTAAACCTCGTTTTCCCAGAGGCGTAACCCCGTTGACACCTTTCTAGACACCTACTTGATCGGCTAATTGTAAAGTGCAAAACTCTCCCAGGAGTAACAATTACTCGCAGTGGGTATCGGGATCCAACTATCATATAGAAGGTATGCAATCTCATTGCAAGTTTCAACACTTGAAACTCCCGATAAAGGTTTTTACCCCTAGCACCTATGACCTTAATTATGGTCAACAAATCATAAGTACTAGTCAAGTTCTACCCGTCATTTCGTGATTAATTAGACCCACCCACATGACCCTTAACTAAGGTCAACAAAGTCACGCGACTGTCCTAACTAATCGCATCATATGCGGTGTAGGAAGACATCACTTAGCTACCGTACACTGTGCCTTAACTAAAGTCAACAAACACAGCACGAATACTACGTACTCTACTTCCTAAAATGACGGAGGGTTGCGAATGGTTTTTGTGAAAACCTTTAACGTTTTGAACTTGATCTCGTTGCGGAATCAAATGTTTTTTAAATGGAATGTTTTTGAGGCTTTTCTAGTTTTGCTAAAGGGGTCACTCCCGGTGAAGGGATCGTCGGCCCTTTCCTCGTCGAATGAGGTGCGGGATATATCATATATATCACTGTGCAAAGCAGAAACTATAGAAGCGATCAAAAGACAAACCGAGGGTTGTAGCATCTGCCAGTTATTGCTAAAGGAGTCACTCCCGGTGAAAGGATCTCGGTCCTTTCCTTATCGAATAAGGTGCAGGATGTTCTACAGGGAACACCACGATGCAAAGCAAGATCTGTAGCTACCTGTTTTATTTTGAAATTCGATTCCACAACATCAATTAGGTTTATTTTCTTTCATTAATCTCATTAATGAATATCCCATCATTTAAGTCCACCTAATCATCACAGATAAATATAACGTACGCTTATGCCATCCGCATTCGCCTTGATGTCCCGTCTGCACCGTTAGGTTAGGTAACTAACGGCAGAGCGAGGCAGGGCTAGCGCGGGTGTAAAACATAAGCAACGTCTATATAATATATCATATATACTATATACTACATCTATCTGAACAGAGCACAGATCATCGCATGATCACATCACAGATAACGCAGCAGAAAGAATCATATGAAATATTGGATATACTAGGACGTCCGTGTTTTCAATACGAGCCAGTATAAAACACGGATTCCACGGTCGTGATAAATAGCCAATCCCACACCCCTAGACCCCTACGAGAGCGGCAAGCAACCCTACCAATTCTAGGGTTAGGAGACCCGGACTCGACTCCTCTAGTTGGTCTCCCACTGGACCCCAGAACCCGGTTACTTGTGCTCCCCTCCTTGGGTCTATCCTAATGCGGAAAAATAAATAATATACATCAACGGTGACAACTTCCGCAACCTGGAAGTGCCCCAATAAAAGAATATTACATACAAGTTTTTACATGAATGAAAATGAAAAAACACTCATCTCACATAAAAACCCCCCGGCTATTCAAACACGACGATCCAATATAACATATCCAGCAACACATAACATCACATGTCATCTACGTAAGTAAATATGCGCATCCCAATTGTCGTTGACATATAGCAACGAAACCGGCGATATCACATATTACACTTACGGTCACAGAAAAGAAAGTGTAAAACTACAACAGTTGGAATCCGCAACCACCTCAGACATCGCATGCCTGACCATATGAATTCTTTAGACATCACATGCCTAACAATTATAAACCCCGCATTTTAGTCTCATTATCGAAAACACTTTTCAATAACAAGTCGGGCAATTCAACAAGATTCCCGAAAAACTGATCGAATGCTCGTCGCAAACTTTAGTAGGCGGCCGCACCCCTGATACCGTCGACGAAGTGCACCAAGGCGGAATACCGCTGCCGCGAGCACCCGGACGGATGCTTTCGGCGACGGGGTTCTCCTACAGTCACTTGGTCTGGGCTATGGGGTGAGGCTGTGTAACATTTCAAAAAGATAAAATATTAATTTTGGGAATTTTTATAATTTAATATTATTTTATTGAATATTTTAATATTTTGGTATTATTAAATACAAATAAATAGGAAAAATTTTAGAAAAATTATGGAAAATTCTAAAATAGGGTAAATTAAAGAATTATGCCATTTCTAAGTTTAATTGACTAGTTATATGCTTAATTAGTGCTAATCGCGATTAAAAACCGCTAATCGGATTTTTGGCTTTTTGTGCAAAAATGTGCACATATCTTTTCCTACACTTGTATTACATTTTCTACCATGTTACTTTGGGTTTACAATTGGTGTGAGAAGGATTTGGATTAGAGGATAAAGAAAAAGAAAATGAGAAATAGGTATGGTGAGAAGAGAGGGTAGGTGAGGACTTTTGACTTAAACCTTAGCCTTTCCCTTGGTTTTCCTCTCATTTTCCCCCCCTCTTCCTGAGCTGCTGCTGCTGCTCCTGCCATTTATTTTCCTCCCATCATCAAGCCCTCTAATCACCTCAAAAATCACTCCAAAACCCCACCCTCATTTCATTAAAAAGATGCACAAGCTCGAGATCTACGTAATGGACCAAGAAAGCATGGATTTTGGCCACTAGGGGCAACTCAAGAATTTTCTTGAGTTGCCAATTGAGGTAATTTCTGGACCATTAGCTTAATTCTAGCATTCCTTATACCCCAATGTTGTTATAGATTCGATATTGTGTGATATTGTGGACTTGAGGATAACCAAGTTAGGGATTGAGGGAAATTGGTGTTGTATTGTGAAATTGAGGTTAGTAGAGGTTATACCATCACCCTAGTGTATGAATTGGAACCCAAAACCTGAAGCTTAAACCAGAATACGGATTTTAGAAACCGATATCGGGGAAATTATGGAATCTGTGAAGGTTAATTTGAATCTGCTATCACCCGAGACACCCTAAAATAAAATTGATTGGACAGTAGTATGTGCAGGCACCCAGGAAGATACCACCAAGACCCCAGCTCCCACTTCTTCTTCCCGGCCTCCAATTTCTCCCAATTGGCCGCAAATTGCGGCCTGGGTCCCACCATTTTGCCTCGTATTGGTTCTGTAGCTCCTACATGTTTATGTTAGACCCCTGGTATATATAGATTTGTATAAATTGACCTAGGGTGAAATCTGGGACATATTTCCTAAGTTGCTGTTTTGGATTCGTGTTTCCGTATTTCGTATTTTTAATTCTGAAATTGTGTCTTGTGATTTACCTCGACTATTTGGCGTTTATACGACGATATAGAGGATTTATTGATGGTTTTGAAGGCGTGCCATAGGTTCTAACCTATAGGCCCCTTATCGTATCGTTTTGGATTTCGTGTGCCGTTTTAGCTTTGATTGGTTTTAATGCGTATATACGACACTTTGATGTGTAGGTACAACATGAAGACTTCGGGATGACAAGCAAACGCATGGTGGCATCGAAAGATAAAGACGCAGGTGAGTAGATTTTATCTACAGGGGGAAGTCGGGTGGATGGCGTATAGCACCCCCGCAGTCCGTAGTTTATATATATATATATATATGATAGCTAGGTGTACTATGGATAGTGTAGGGTTAGAAGTGACTAGTGTAGTTCATAGTCGCGAACCCTAGAGTAGATTTACACCTACACGCATATCCTTGAATATTCATTATACTTGCACTGTGTTTGATGATATTGGGTGACATTGGAGATGAGTCGATGATGTTGGGCATGGTGCCGTGAGATCGGTGATTTGATGTGATTCGTATTTGGGGACACGATACGTGATCTCTAGCGGGCCTTGGGACGTGTGCTTGCACACGCAGGATCTTGATGGTATCAGTTGTACTACACTTAGATCAGTACCCCAGATTATATGATATGATGATAAGTGATACCTGAAATGTGACGAGATAGGGTGATATTAAACCGTACCCAGCTATTGAGATGCCGTACGACGATTTACCGTATGAGCTTTACATTGATGATAGATCCGCACTCATGACTTGAGGATGTCATATGATATACTGTATCGTACGCGATACTATTGAGACGGAATCACCGACTATTATATCTATTATATCGACTCAGATGTTAGGCGGTTTCCTTACCTGTAGCTCAGCTTGTTAGTTCAGCCGTATAGTTTAGTGTAGTTGTTAGATTAGATTAGACTCTTACCTATTTCAAAACTAGCGGTCGTGGGTATTTTAAAAGACAGGTCAAGGGATCTACGGATATTTCAAAGGGCGTATCTTTTTATAAAAACACCGTAGCCCCTATTTTCAAAACCCCATGATTCGTGTTATTTCAAAAGGCACCATTCGTAGGACTTATATTAGATTAATGCAGATTAGTTTTAGTTACATCTAGTTTCAGCTCTCACTCATTTTTTTTGTGGTTCGCTTTGCATCGCATTCTTATATTATGTTTCATACTCCATTATTAATATCATACTGATAGGACACCAGCACCATTACCGATGATGCGTATGTACCACGTACACTTACTTGCCGGCTCACACACATCTTCATCGGTAATTGCCATGTCACGTACACCTTAGAAAATATTATTGCTTGACATAGTCTATTAGCTAATAGTTTAGACATTGTAGTTATTACCTGCTACTTCATGCATACTGTTATTCATTGTTATGCCGCATTCATGGATTCTCATGCATACATTCACTATTTTACGTGCTATTGAGGTTTTGGATTTGGATTTCCATGAGATTTTCTGGATTTGGAGGAAAACCGCAAAAACACAAATAAACATATTCTCTCTTTTAAAATAAAAAGTGCGGGTTTCCCATGATGTATGAGTCGTCCACCATGAGTTTGCTGATGGATTTGGAAACCCGATTCGAGGAGACGGATGAACCGTTTCGGGTACATGGTGGACCCGGTGCGGTACCCCGGGGCAAGATGAATGTGGTGATGACGTTGAGCCTGGCAGGGGAGCACTACCTACCGGTGATTTTACCCGACGCGTCGGATATCCGGAGGATACCGTCGTGGTCTTGAGATGGATGGTAGGGGCCGGTCTGGACTGACGGCGCCCTAGATTTTGTGGTTGAGACTTGAGATATCGAGATTTTGGGATTACGTTTTGTGCCGATGCTAGGCACAGTCTTATGCTGATTTCATTATGATACCTCATTTTAAAAATACAAAGGAAATCTCACTAGTTATGAAAACAGTTTCTTCATGTACATGTATTCTGTTTTCATGCATTCATATCTCATTCATATGATATATTGCTACCGGAGGCACTGACACAGGCATATGAGATTACACTCGGGTTAGATATTTACCCTAGCCTTGTTATAGGCTGCTTGTTATATTGAGGATTCTTATACTGATCGTATTGACCTAGGATTATGTCTTGCTTTCGGTTTCTGCTTGTAGATATTCTCTATTCACGAGTTGGCAACTCACCCCCGTTGTGCCACAGTTCTTGCAGGTTCTGCCGTACAGGTTCCTTTGCGGCATTTCTGGCACATTGCTTCCTTGCGGGTGAATTGCATTTGGTAGGTGGGTTCCTTGCATCAAGAATCACCATTGTACTTGTATTATTCTTTGTATCTAGAATTCCATCAACCAAAACTTGTATACTGTTTCAGGCTTAGACATTTGTATTGTATTTTTTTGACCTTAGAGTCGCGCTTAGCAGTGTTACGGTTTTCATGTTATTTGAGTTTTGATCCTCGCCTTTCGGCGTTGTATATTATTATTGCTTGCGTGGTTATGACCGTCGTTTGACGAAGAGCTAGCTCCCGCTTGGGGATGCCTTTTATCATGGCATACATATATTATTCTTGTTGTACCCCGTTCGGGGCCAGTATTTACAAAAGAAACTCTGCCGAAATTTTTAGAAAAGACTTGACATTTAAAAATGCATTTTTGGCTTAGTTATTTAAAAACCTTGACTTCAACATGTTTTCCTTCACTTCTTTAAACTAGTTTTCTTTACTTACTCTTAAAATGGTTTTAGATTTCTGGGCTTTTGGCTTACTTGGATCAGATGGAGTCCTATAGACTTCATATGGTTCAAGGGCCAGTCACGTGCTCTTTCGGGTCGTGACAGGCTGTCTATTAAGTTTACCCGGCGAGTATCCGCGTACGCTACGTGATTGCAACGGACTTTTGATCACATCAAAATTCCGTGGCAACCGATCAAGTGAGACTAAACTGCTATGTTTATAACATTCATCCAGTCATCTTAAAACTATTTGCGAATTCCAAGTATTGTATCACATTCCGGATAAATAGAAAATGCTAAACTTTTCGATCGAACAATCGAACACCCAAGTTTTCCCGATACAGCTCAACACATGAAATAAGTCTAACAACATTCAGTTCGTGCCTCAGTACCAACGGTCCAGCCGTAGAAGGGTCAAGCCAACGCCTCACATATGGCACGCCGTACTGCCCCAAACCCGAAGGTTCAAAGGGCAGTTCAAGACGGTCACATAATCGAGTTAAGGTTTGTTGTCTTCTAGAGGGTCCATCGCGTTACTTGCACTACTTAGAACGTCGTTAAACTACGGAAAAATCCAACAATTGGAAATTTCCCGGCAGGGAAAAAATTGGGTATTTATATCCGGTCGAACTTTTTAACATATTCTAAAAATACCCGGAAAAGCACACCGACAAAATTAGACAGTCCGATCGAATACACCGAGTCCCCAATACAACTCAGAAAATACAACTCTGGAATAAATATTAAAAGCATCCAGAACACACAAGAAACACCAAAAGAAACAACTGAAGAAAACTCACAGCCTGATCATCACAGACGGCCGCGGAACCGCCGCAAAAGCGGGGTCAACGCCGCGGTTCCGCGGTCGTACTGTAGAATTAGGCTGTCGTTTTCTGCAGTTTTTCTTAGAATTTCCTGCACATTTCTCTGCATATTTTTAATTCTAAAAAATCCACAAATTCAGAAAAAGTCCAGAGAGCAATATTAGGGTTTGGGTTTTGATTCGATCGGAGTTCTAATTCCGTCTAGACTTCGCCTAAGGCTTTAGCCAGGCTCTGATACCACTGTAGGGTTCCTAGGCACTCTAATGGAGTCTCACAAGTGATCAAACATGCACAAATCAAAAATTCCTTGTGCCTACAAACCCTAATACGGATCGTTAACTAGATATTTAGGCGAAACAAGCAAGTAAACGGAAATGTATCTAAAGGAAAGGGGCTACAACCTTTGTAGATCCGGTCCACCACTTCCTAAGCTCCGCGATGATCTCCCCCCGCTGTCCAAATCGAACCCATGACTCTAGCATCGGCATCATCGAAGAATGGGTGGGCTTGATCGTCGGTTCGATGCCGAAGATGATCTACGTCGAGGCATCACAAGAACAAGCTCCAACTTCACCAAGCTATGAAAACTTGTGAAGGAAACACCCTATACAACTTGGCAAGAGGTAGAGGATGAAGAAATAGGAAGTGGGTAGACTTTAGAATTGGATTTCTCACTTGATTTCACTAGTTGCCATTGATGGTCACTAGCTTTCTTCATGGAAGAAGAAGATGAAGAAGAAGAAGATATGATAAGTGTTAATCATAAGATAAATAAATCAATACTTATCATATATTAACCCTTGGTTAGTTGTATAGAATGGACCATTGTTAACTTGAATGGTTATGGTTAAGGATGAGACAAGAATGGTGACTTGGTCAAAGTTTCAAGAAACTTCAACTAAAAACAAAACTAGCAACCATTCTTTTTCTCTTTATCTTTTTCTTTTGCCAAAATAAACAAAAAGAATAAATAAATGAATAAGTAAATAAAATGAAACCCTAACCATTCATATAACCATGGCCAATTCTTTACACTAACCCTAGCTTGCATGTATCATCAAACATGATACAATCTTGTGCACAAAAGTATATCACATATACAACTTATGCATTTCAAGTGAGAAAATCCATTTAAAGTGAACCAATACTAGTTAATGCAAAGTAATATATCAAATATATAATTATACATCAAATCATTAAATCAACTCTTGATTTAACGATCTGGTCATGTCGCATATAACCGGCTAGTATCCAATGTATCGGCTTATCGAATCAATCCTTGATTCGATAACTAGGTTATATCGCATATAACCATTCGATACATTCATCGCGAGAATAGAATACGGTATCACATACACGCATTATTCTCGGTCCCGCACATATCTCATATGCGCTCCTATTTCGTTTCGCTTGAGCCAGGAAATCTCTGTGTAGGACTCTAAAGACTCGTCAATACGCCGGCAGCA
Source organism: Agapanthus africanus (assembly GCA_030015575.1). Classification (NCBI taxonomy): domain Eukaryota; kingdom Viridiplantae; phylum Streptophyta; class Magnoliopsida; order Asparagales; family Amaryllidaceae; genus Agapanthus; species Agapanthus africanus. The sequence goes on along the minus strand of JASDDO010000024.1, from coordinate 194,151,371 downwards.
GATGATGATCATATCAAACACCCACAAGCCGCAAGCGGTCTGCTAAACGTAACGGCCTCCCGGGTATTGAACGATCAGAAGATCGACGAGCAAGCCCGCTCACACTCCTGTGAATCCAACCAGTAACACTTACAGTACAGTCCGGTCTGTTCGTCTGATATGTCGCATATCTCGCCTAGGGGTGGTAAACGTCAGACCCCAATAGCTCGATAAGTCATGCCGACGTGAAGTCCATGACATGTGTGAAACTACTGATAACACTTACCAGTAGGTCACTGCAACCTTGCCCAGGGATTTCCTGTTATGGCCAGTCGAGCATAGCGCAACATCAACCCCCAATACCGGGAGAGACGAATCCCCTCCTATCGCTCATTGCCTCCATGTGAATCGGGACTGTACCCAAAAACCACCTGTTTGCACAACTCAGTAGAGCCGTGGTAGGGTGTAAATCAAAGCACAGTGGGAGACACACAAGACTCTATGACGATCTCGGGTCAACAGACTAAGATGTACCAGTGTCACCAGAGAACTGCCATCTGACGTGAGGTATAATACCATCTGGGAGTTCTCGGCGAGTCCGTTCAGTGTACCCAGTCTCCACTGAGCACCCGTATACCATCTTCGATGTCAAACACCAATGGATATGGGATCATCCATCGCCCATCGCATGGGTCGAGAAGATATACGCTAGTCTACTCTGGAATATCGATGCCCCGTCTCGATATTCCCTCGACTAGGAACAATGAAGGATGTACTCATTGACTACCCGGGCCCCACTAGTATGATCTTCATCATAGTCCTGGAAGTCGAGTACACATCCTAAGGGCTTTATCAACATGTAATCAGAGAGACAGAAAGTATACATGTTAAGATAAAGAGCAACCAGATAGCGTACTATCATGTCGAGCAAGAAAGTCCTACCTATATATGTCCCAGCATCCACTACAATATACATCCAATGTACAGTAATGGCCTCTAGGGCATACATATAACTAACAAGACTAGCCGGGATTAATTACACCCAACAACTTCGCCAATCTTTCAGCCAGGCCAGTGTCGGTACTTTGAGGGAGGTTCCCCGTGCTTTCGCACGGACCTAATTAAAGTAAACCTCGTTTTCCCAGAGGCGTAACCCCGTTGACACCTTTCTAGTCACCTACTTGATCGGCTAATTGTAATGTGTAAAACTCTCCCAGGAGTAACTCTTACTCGCAGTGGGTATCGGGATCCAACTATCTCATAGAAGGTATGCAATCTCATTGCAAATTTCAACACTTGAAATTCCCGATAATGCTTTTGCCCTTAGCGTGCTATGACCTTGACGAAAACCAACAAACCACAGCCCACTAGTCAAGTTCAACCCGTACATTTCTTGACTGAATTAAACCCACCCGCACGACCCTTGACGTAAGCCAACAAAGCCGTACGACTACCCTAATCCAGTCGCATCATATGCAGCAGATAAGCAGCACATAGCTACCGCACACTACACCTTGACGAAAGCCAACAAATGTAGCACGAATACTATATGCAACTTATCTGAAATGTCGGAGGGCTACGACAGGTTTTTCTGAAAACCTATTGCGTAATGAACTTGATATCGTTGTAGAATCAAATGAAGTTTTGAAATGGAGTGATTTTGAGGCTTTTCTAGTTTTGCTAAAGGGGTCACTCCCGGTGAAGGGATCGTCGGCCCTTTCCTCATCGAATAAGGTGCGGGATATATCATATATATCACTGTGCAAAGCAAAAAACTATAGAAGCAATAAAAAACAAACCGAGTGTGTAGCATCTGCCAGTCATTGCTAAAGGGGTCACTCCCGGTGAAGGGATTTCGGCCCTTTCCTCATCGAATAAGGTGCAGGGTATATCATATATACCGCTATGCAAAGCAAAACTGTAGCTACCCTTTTTATTTAAAATTTGATTCTACAACATCTTTTAGGTTTCTTTTCTTTCATTAATCACATTAATGAAGTCCCATCATTTAAGTCACCTAAACATCACAGATAAATACGACGTACACTTATGCCATCCGCATTCGCCTCGATGTCCCCTCGTGCACCGTTAGGTTAGGTAACTAACGACAGAGCATGGCAGGGCTAGTGCGGGCGCAAAACATAAGTAACGTCTATATAATATATCAAATATACTATATACTGTATCCATCAGAACATATCAAATAATCACATCACAGATATCGCAGCAGAAAATATCATATGAAATATTGGATATACTAGGACGTCCGTGTTTTTAATACGAGCCAGTATAAAACACGGATTCCACGGTCGTGATGAATAGCCAATCCCACACCCCTAGACCCCTACGAGAGCGGCAAGCAACCCTACTAATTCTAGGGTTAGGAGACCCGGACTCGACTCCTCAAGATGGTCTCCCACTGGACCCTAGAACCCGGTTACTTGTGCTCCCCTCCTTGGGTCTATCCTAATACGGAAAAGTAAATAATATACAAAAGGTGACAACTTCCGCAACCTGGAAGTGCCCCAATAAAAGAATATTACATACAAGTTTTTACATGAATGAAAATGAAAAACACTCATCTCACATAAAAACCCCTGGCTATTCAAACACGACGATCCAATATAACATATCCAGCAACACATAACACCATATGTCATCAACGTAAGTAAAAATGCACATCCCAATTGTCGTTGACATATAGCAACGAAACCGGCGATATCACATATTACACTTACGGTCACAGAAAAGAAAGTGTAAAACTACAACAGTTGGAATCCGCAACCTCTTTAGACATCGCATGCCTAATCAAATGAAATACTTAGACATCACATGCATAACAATTATAAACCCCGCATTTTAGTCTCATTATCGAAAACTCTTTTCAATATCAAGTGAAACTAAACCGCTAGATTTATAACATTCATTCAGTTATCTCATAACTGTTTGTGAATTCCAATTATTGTATCCCATTCCGGATAAATAGAAAATATTAAACTTTCCGATCAAGCATTCGAACACCCAAGTTTTCCCGAAACCGTTCAACACATGAAATAAGTTCAAAGACATTCACTTCATGCCTCAGTACCAACGGTCCAGCCGTAGAAGGGTCAAGCCAACGCCTCACATGTGGCACGCCGTACTGCCGAAAACCCGAAAGTTCAAAGGGCAGTTCAAGACGGTCACATAATTGAGTTAAGGTTTGTTGTCTTCTAGAGGGACCATCGCGTTACTTGCACTACTCAGAACGTCCTTAAACCACAGAAAAATCCAATACTTGGAAATTTTCCGGCAGGGAAAAAAGTGGGTATTTTTATCTGGTCGAACTTTTTAACATATTCTAAAATATCCGGAAAGCCACATAGACAAAATCTGATAATCCGATCGAATCATTTACGTTTCAAAACACCCCAGAAAACTCAACTCTTGAGTGCAAATTAAAAATTCCCAGAAAACTCAGCACCTGAAAACATGAATTACTGTGCAAACTTTGGAGGCTAATCTCATTAATTGGCCGCGGAACCGCCGCAGAAGCCAGGCTTCTGCCGCGGTTCCGCCGCGCTTTAGACACATCATGAGTTAATTTTTGCACCGTAATTCTTATAATTCCCTGCTGAATTTTTTAAGCATTTTTAATCTGGAAAAAACCCAGTTTTTGAAAAAAGTACAGAAAGCAATTTGGGTTAGGGTTTCGATGTTCGTTCGGATTTCAAATATCGTCTACACTTCGCCTAAGGCTCTAGATAGGCTCTGATACCACTGTAGGGTTCCTAGGCACGCTAATGAGGTCTCACAAGGCATCAACCATGCCAATTTCAAATTTTACAAGTGCCGAGAAACCCTAATACGGATTCGTTGACTAGAGTTTAGGCGAAAAGTGAAACTAGTTAACATTTTAACTAAAAGTAAGAAGCTACAACCTTTGTAGATCCGGTTCTCCACTTCCTTAGCTCCACATAGACGTCCCCTCGCTGTCCATGTCGGATCTCGGACTCTAGCATCGGCTTCATCGGAGAAATGAGCGGACTAGTCGTCGGCTACGATGCCGAAGATGATCTACGTCGAGGCAACACAAGATCAAGCTCTAACTTCACCAAGTCGTGAATCTTGTGAAGAAAACACCCTATACTACTTGGCAAGAGGAAGATGATGAAGAAATAGGAGGTGGGTTCACTTTAGAATTGGATTTCTCACTCTTTTTCTCAAGATGCCATTAATGGTGGCAAGCTTTTTCTTGAAGATGAAGTAGAAGAAGAAGATAGAATATGATAAGTTCTATATTTAAAAAGAAAAACAATATGAATACTTATCATATCCTAACCATAGTCAAGTGTAGAGAGCAAACTAGGTTAGGTGAATGGTTAGGTTAAGAGAAGAAAACAAAATGGTCAACCTTTTCAACTCTTCATGAAGCTTCATGAAAGAACCAAAGAAAGCCACCATTTTCCTTTTCTTTTCCAAAATAAATAATCATTATAAATAAATGAACAAGTAAACAAAACCCTAACCATTTATATAACCATGGTTTAGTCTTTACACATGCACAAGTTAACATGTATCATCAAACATGATACAATCAAGTGTACACAAAAATATATCACATATACAATGTGCACATCAAGTGAGAAAATCCTTTTAAAATGAACCAATACTAGTTAATGCAAAGTAATATATCAAATATATAATTATACATTAAATCATTAAATCAACACTTGATTCAATGATCCGGTCATGTCGCACATAACCGACTAGTATTCAATGTATCGATTTATCGAATCAATCTTCGATTCGATAACTAGGTTATATCGCATACAACCAATCGAAACATTCATCGCGAGAATGAAATACGGCATCACATACACGCATTATTCTCGGTCCCGCACATATCTCATATGCGCTCCTATTTCGTTTCGCTTGAGCCAGGAAACCTCTGTGTAGGACTCTAAAGACTCGTCAATACGCCGGCAGCAGATGATGATCATATCAAGCACCCACAAGCCGCAAGCGGTCTGCTAAACGTAACGGCCACCCGGGTATTGAGCGATCAGAAGACCGACGAGCAAGCCCGCTCACACTCCTGTGAATCCAATCAGTAACACTTACCGTACAGTCCGGTCTGTTCGTCTGATATGTCGCATATCAAGTCTAGGGGTGGTAAACGTCATACCCCAATAACCGATAAGTCATGCCGATGTGAGGCTCATAACGGGTCGAGAAACTATTGGTAACACTTACCAGTAAATCTCAGATCAGCCCTGGCCAGGGACTTCCCTGTTACGGTCAATCGAGCACAGCGCAACATCAACCCCCAATACCGGGAGAGACGAAACCCCTCCTATCGCTCATTGCCTCCATGTGACTCGGGACTGTACCCAAAAACCACCGTTTTGCACGCCCTCATGGACGTGGTAAGGTGGAGATCAAAGCACAGTGGGAATCACACAAGACTCTATGACGATCTCGGGTCTACAGACTAACCTGCACAAGTGTCACCTGAGAACTGCCATCTGACGTGAGGTATAATACCATCTGGGAGTTCTCGGCGAGTCCGTCCAGTGTACCTTGTCTCCACTGAGCACCCGTATACCATCTCTGATGTCAAACACCAATGGATATGGGATCTTCCATCGCCCATCTCATGGGTCGAGAAGCGTATATGCTAGTCTACACTGGTATATCGATGCCCCGTCTCGATACACCCACGACTAGGGACCTTGAAGGATGTACCTATGGACTACCATGTCCCCACTAGTATGATCTGCATCATAGTCTAGGTAGTCTAGTACACATCCTAAGGGCTTTACCAACATGTAACTATAAGACAATTTAAAGAGACTAGTGTACATGTTAAGATAAAGAGCAACCGGATAGCATACTATCATATCGAGCAAGAAAGTCATCTCTATATATGTCCAAGCATCCAATATAATATACATCATCTGTACAATACTAGCCTCTTGGGCATACATACAACTAACACCTTATATATATAAGAAGGTTGCAGAGAGTAAGGTCATCTTCCTCGTATTGTACGTCGATGACATACTCTTGATAGGAAATGATGTTCCTATGCTGCACTCGGTCAAGCTCTTCTTATCACATAGATTCTCAATGAAAGATCTAGGTGATGCCTCCTGCATTTTGGGGATAAAGATCTATAGAGATAGATCTAAACGGATACTGGGATTGTCCCAATCAAGGTACATTGACACCATACTAAAGAGGTTTAGTATGGAAGAATCCAAGCGTGGGAACCAACCCATGATCTCTGGACTCACTCTCTCCAAAGAGATGTCTCCCAAGACTGATTTGGAGAGAGCTCGCATGCAAGGGATACCCTATACTTCGGCAGTAGGCTCTATCATGTACGCGATGCTATGTACCAGACCCGATATAGCATACTCACTAAGTGTAGTGAGTAGGTATAAAGCAGATCCAGAAGAGAGTCATTGGATAGCTGTGAAGAACATTCTCAAGTACTTACGAAGGACTAAGGAGACGTTCTTGGTGTATGGTAATGGAGAACTCCAAGTGGAGTCCTTTACCGATTTAAGCTTCCAAAGTGATAAGGACGACTCTAAGTCACACTCGGGATTTGTCTTTACCATAAATGGAGGGGCGGTTTGTTGGATGAGTTCTAAGCAAGAAACCGTGGCAGACTCGACGATGGAGGCTGAATACATCGCTGCCAACGATGCTGCCAAAGAGGCTGTCTGGATGAAGAAGTTCATCACTGAACTTGGTGTGGTTCCATCCATTGAGCATCCAATACCTTTGTATTGTGATAACAATGGAGCTGCGGCTTTGACCAAGGAACCCAGGTCTCATCAGAAGTCCAGACATATTCTGAAGCGGTATCACCTGATCCGGGAGATAGTTGATCGCCGCGAGTTCGAGGTTAGGAGAGTTGACACGAAGGACAACACTGCGGATCCATTCACGAAGGCCATTCCCCAGATACAATTTGAGAGACTCTTCGAGATGTTGGGTATGAGATACCACAACAGCTGGCCTTAGTGCAAGTGGGAGATTTTTAGTTATATATATGCCCTAGAGGCCATTGTTGTACATATGATGTATATTATAGTGGATGCTTGGATATATATATATAGAAAGAGGACTTTCTTGCTCGACATGATAGTATGCTATTTGGTTTCACTTTTTCTTAACATGTCGACTTGTATTAGTTTACTGTCTTGCTCTCACATGTTGATAAAGCCTATAGGATATGTACTCGACTACTAGGACTATGATGCAGATCATACTAGTGGGGCCAGGGTAGTCAAAGAGTACATCCTATAACTGTTCCTAGTCGAGGGAGTATCGAGACAGGGTATCGATACTCCACAGTAAACTAGCGTATACGCATCTTGACCCATATGATGGGCGATGGATGATCCCATATCCATTGGTGTTTGACATCAAAGATAGTGTACGGGTGCTCAGTGGAAACTGGGTACACTGAACAGACTCGCCGAGAAAACCTAGATGGCATTATACCAATCATCATATAGCTGTTCTCCGGTGACACTAGTACAGGTTATTCTGTGGACCTGAGATTGTTATAGAGTCTGTATGGGTTCCCATCGACGGCAACAAGGTTTCGGGAGGCATCGTCCATGCCATTTTAAAATTTTTGCTGTGAAAGGAACTCTAAAGAAGAATCGATAACTAAGATATAATACGGAAAACATATAGTAAATCATTTACTATCTAAGTGAAGAGAAAATACAACCTTTGTAGATCGGTCCTTCACTTCATATGCTCCTTGTAGTAGTCCCTTCGCTGCGATCATCGTGCTTCCGGACTCTCGGATGGCTCCATGAGAAGATAGCAACGGTATTGCTTGAAGTCTTCGAGGCCGAAGATGATCTACGTCGAGGGATTACTAACTCAAGCTACCACTTCACCAAAGTGAAGCAAACACCCTATACTAAAGTGCTAGTCTAGTAGAGGATGATGAAATAGGAAGTGGGTACACTTTAGAATTTCTTTTCTCACATTATTTCCTCACTTAGATCAAACCCTAGCAAGCTTTTCTTTTGGAAGAAGATGATGAAGAAAGAGATGAGAATGAAAATGAATCCAAGTGAGTTAAGCTAACCATGGGTGAGTGGGTATCATATGCTAATTCATGTAGAGACATAACCATGGCTACATTATAATGGTTAGGTTAATTAATATCTAAAGTAAAAACAAAACTAGTGGACTAAGTCAATGCAACCATAAGCTTCATGAAGCTTCTTGCATATGATCTCATCATCCACTAATTTTAGAATTACTTTAAATATAAAAAACCTAACACTATAATTAGTATGGTATAAGTCTTATACACCCATGTAAGTTGTATCAACAACCATGATACAAACAAAACACAATTTAATATATATCACATATATTAAGTTGTGCACAAGTGAGAAAAACAAATGCTTAAGTGAACCAATATTAGTTAATGTAAATTAGTATATCACATATACAATTATACACTAAATTATTAAATCAACACTTGACTTAATAATCCGGTTATATCACATATAACCGACTAACATCCAATGTATCGACTTATCGAATCAACCCTTGATTCGATAACCTGGTTATATCGCGTTTAACCAATCTATACAAACATCGCGAGAATAGAATACAGTATCACATACACGCATTATTCTCGGTCCCACACATATCACATATGCGCTCCTATTTCGTTTTTCCTGAGCCAGTAAAACTTCTATGTAGGACTCTAAAGACTCGTCAATACGCCGGCAGTAGGTGATGATCACATCAAGCACCCACAAGCTGTCAGCGGTACTAGCTGGACGTAACGGCTACCTAGGTATTGAGCGATCAGAAGATCAGCAAGCAACCCCGCTCCAACTCCTGCAAAAGCCTGACAGTGACACTACCGTACAGTCTGATCTCCTCGTCTGATATGTCGCATATCAAGTTTAGGGGTGGTAAACGTCAGACCCCAATAACCGATAAGTCATGCCGATATGATGCTCATAACGGGTCGAGAAATTACTGGTAACACTTACCAGTAAATCTCTAAACCATTCCTGGCCAGGGACTTCCCTGGTATGGCCAATCGAGCACAGCGCAACATCAACCCCCAATACCGGGAGAGGCGAAACCCCTCCTATCGCTCATTGCCTCCATGTGACTCAGGACTGTATCCAAAAACCACCGTTTTGCACACCCTCTTGGACATGGTAAGGTGGAAATCAAAGCACAGTGGGAATCACACAGGACTCTATGACGATCTCGGGTCTACAGACTAACCTGTACCAGTATCACCAGAGAACTGCCATCTGACGTGAGGTATAATACCATCTGGGAGTTCTCGGCGAGTCCGTCCAGTGTACCCAGTCTCCACTGAGCACCCGTATATCATCTCTGATGTCAAACACCAATGGATATGGGATCATCCATCGCCCATCTGTATGGGTCGAGAAGGTATACTCTAGTCTACTCAGGTATATCGATTTCCCGTCTTGATACACCCACGGCTAGGGACATTAAAGGATGTACTTATGGACTACCATGACCCCACTAGTACCATCTGCATCATAGTCCTGGTAGTCAAGTACACATCCTAAGGGCTTTACCAACATGTAACAGAGAGACAATCAGTGTACATGTTAAGGTAAAGAGTAACCAGATAGCATACTATCATGTCGAGCAAGAAAGTCCTCCCTATATATGTCCAAGCATCCACTACAATATACATCTCATGTATAGTATTGGCCTCTAGGGCATATATATAACTAACAATCTCTCACTTGCACTAGGGCCATCTGATAGCAGTGGTTGTAGTATCACATACCCAACCATCCCATAAAAGTTTCTCTCTGGGAAAAGGCCTTTATGAGTGGATCCGCCGTGTTGTCCTCTGAGTCTACTCTTCTAACCTCGATCCCCTGGAGATCAACCATCTCCATGATCAGGTGATACTGCCTTAGAATATGTCTGGATCACTGATGAGACGGGCGTTCCTAGGCATAAGCCACAACTCCATTGTCGCACAATGGTAGGAACGAAGTTCATCTCATGAACTAACATACACCCAGACTGCCTCTTTGGTAGCATCTTTGGTAGAGATGTATCCAGCCTTTATCGTCTAGTATGCCACGGTATCTATCTTGGAACTCTTCCAACATACCGTCCCTCTACTGAGGGTAAAGACAATGCCTGTAACTGACATTCAGTCGACCTTATCACCCTGGAAGCTATCCAGTGATTCTCCCCAGGATCGATTGATACCATCTCACTACCCCTAGTGAGAATCCTAACATCCACATAGATCTATCTCATAGATCCAAAACCCTGGATCTAGGAGGTATCACCTTGATCCTATATGGAGAATCCTTGTGATAAGAGGAGATTGATCAAGCGTAGCATAGGAAACTCCTTTCCTATCAAGAGTATGTCATCCACGTACAATACGAGGATCATCACCATAATCCTTACTACCATTTTGTATATACAAGGTTCATCTACCATTTTGATGAAGTCAAACGTTTTGACTACCACATCAAAACAGATGTTCCAACTCCGCGATGCCTGCTTTAACCTGTAAAGCAACTTGCACACTTTTCCGCTGCTCCCACTGTCTACGAAGCCCCTGGTTGTGTACTTATAGATGCTCCCTTCTAAATCACTATTTAGAACAGCAGTCATGATACCCAACCGCCAGATATCGTAGTCATGGTATGTAGCAGTGGCAAGCAGGGTCTGGATGGACTTAAGTGTAAGCATCAGAAAAGGTTGCATCATTATCCAAACTTGGTTGATGACGAGAACCTTTTACAGTCTTGGCTTTGAAAGTCTCAACTTTTCCATGTACACCAAGTAATCTTCTCAAGATATACTTTCTCCTGATAGGGATTTAACCCTTTAGACATAGCAACTAAAGTCCATACTTCGTTGGTGTACATAGATTCCATCTCAGATCGCATAGCATCCAGCCATTCTTACAGAGTCCCTACTGTTGATGGCCTGCTCGAAACTAGTTGGGTCATCATCTCATGATGAAATCCTCGCTCCCACTGTCATAGAGAAACCAAAGTATATCTTAGGTAGGTGAGGAACCCTACCAGATCGGCGGAGAGACTGAGGTTCGTTGGGAGCTATTGAATCCTCCGGTTCTACCAAATCATCAGCTGTAGTTTGTATAGCTGGAACTCTTTCCAGTTCTACTTCATGACCACTAATTTGTTTCCAAAATAAATTCCTTTTCCTAAAAAAGGTGGCATGCCGAGAAACAAAACACCTTTTGTTCCTCAGTGCGGTAGAAGATATTCCCTTGCGAAAGCTTGGGATATCCAACAAAGTTCCACAGAACTGATCTTGTCTCGAGCTTGTCCGGATTTTGGTTTTAGACATAGGCCGGACAACCCTAAATCTTAACTTTCTTAAGAGATGGGCTCTTCCCATACCATATCTCATATAGAGTGGTAGGCACCTGATTTGGTTGGAACCCTATTCAATAGGTATGCAGCTTCACAAGTGCATAACCCCCAAAAGGAAACAGGCAACTCAGTAGTACTCATTATACAGCGCACCATATCTCATAGGGTGCAATTGCTCCCCCCCGATACACCATTGTGCCGTGGTGTATACGGAGGAGTAATGCTGAGAGAGAATCTCATTCTCCTTTAGAATAGTCCAGGAACTCTGTGCTTAAGTATTCTCCTCCCTGATCTCATCAAAGGACATAATACTTATACCTGTTTCGGTTCTCTACTTCTAACTTATATTCATTGAATATCTCAAAAGGTTCAGACTTGTGTTTCAACAGGAACATATGTCTGAGTCTTGAGAGATCATCAGTGAATGTAATGAAGCACAAAGAACCGGTCCTGGCATGTGTAAACAGGAGACCTACATACATCATCATGTATCAATCCCAAGAGTTCACTAACCTTTCTCTGTTTCCAATAAACGGAACTATGGTCATCTTATCTTTGTGACATGACTGGCAAGTTTCACAAGATGTAAATTCAAACTGAGTCAAATATGCATCTAAATGTAACTTAGCTAGTCGGGTCGCATTGATATGACCTAGTCTACAATGCTTCAAGAAGGATTCCTTCATTTCTGAATTCTTCCTCTTGTGTGTGTTCTCTACGTTAAGAACTGTGGTTTAATTTAGAATATATATGCTTTTAGATAACGTGCCTGAACCGATCAACACTTGATATAGGAAATGTTCAAAACATTATCCAACAATATAAAATTATATCCTTCTTTACTAAATAAAGAGACTGATATGATGTTGTATATCAGGTTCAGTATCTAATAACATTCGTTCAGAATCAATGTATTTCGGTAATACAGGGTGATAACTGCCAACATCTTGGCTGCAACAATTGCACCATTTCCAACACTAGAAATTTTATCACCCGTTCTCTGTTCTCTACCTATCTGCAACCCATGTAATAGATTACATATGTGGGATCCTGATCCTGTATCTCATACCCAGGACGTAAAAGATACTGAGAAACAGCTCTCGGTAATGAACACACCCGAAGAAGATGCATCATCATACACTTTCTTCATTTGGGCGGCACGGGAATCCTGGTAATCCCCTATTTCCTGCTCGGTCTTATAACAATTATAAGTTAGAGCGGGACCAACGTTCCCCAGCACAGTATAACAAGCGGGTTCGGTCAATACATCTATAATATTATCTTGATTTAGGCGTGACATGGTCACTACCTGGAGAGAGAGAGAGAAGAAAACACTCTGCGTGCGCTCTTGCAAGATTGGATTGGTTATTATTTTATCTAATCAGGATGGCTCCCACTGTTTTTATCAAATCTTCCTTCAAACCTTAAAAGGAAATACTAGCTTGGATTAATTATACCCTACAAGTTCGCCAATCTTTCAGCCAGGCCAGTGCCGGTACTTTGAGGGAGGTTCCTCGTGCTTTCGCACGGACCTAATTAAAATAAACCTCATTTTCCCAGGGGCGTAACCCTGTTGACACCTTTCTAGACACCTACTTGATCGACTCATTGTAATGTGTAAAACTCTCCCAGGAGTAACAATTACTCGCAGTGGGTATCGGGATCCAACTATCTCATAGAAGGTATGCAATCTCATTACAAATTTCAACACTTGAAATTCCCGATAATATTTTTCCCTTAATCTCCTATGACCTTGACAAAGGCCAACAAACCATAGGATGCTAGTCAAGTTCAACCCGTCATTTCTTGATTGAATTAAACCCACCCGCACGACCCTTGACAAATGCCAACAAGGTCGCATGACTGTCCTAACCCAATCTGCATCATATGCATAAGCAGATAAGCACTAGTCGGCTACCGCACACTACGCCTTGACAAAGGCCAACAAACGCAGCATGAATAATAACTACTACTTATCTGAAATGACAGAGGGCTACGACAGGTTTTTCTGAAAACCTATTGCGTAATGAACTTGATATCGTTGTAGAATCAAATGATTTTAAAATGGAGTGTTTTTTAGGCTTTTGCTAGTTTCACTGAAGAGGTCACTCCCGGTGAAAGGATCTCGGCTCTTTCCTCGTCGAATGAGGTGCAGGATATATCACATATATCACTATGCAAAGCAAAAACTATAAAAGTAATCAAAAGACAAACCGAGGGTTGTAGCATCTGCCAGTTATTGCCAAAGGGGTCACTCTCGGTGAAGGGATCTCGGCCCTTTCCTTATCGAATAAGGTGCAGGATGTTCTACAAGGAACACCGCTATGCAAAGCAAGAACTGTAGCTACCTGTTTTTGAAAATTCGATTCCACAACATCATTAGGTTTATTTTCTTTCATTAATCACATTAATGAAGTCCCATCATTTAAGTTATCTAAACATCACAGATAAATACGACGTACACTTATGCCATCCGGATTCGCCGCGATGTCCCCTCATGCACCGTTAGGTTAGGTAACTAATGGCAGAGCGGGACAGGGCTAACACGGGTGTAAAACATAAGCAACATCTATATAATATATCATATATACTATATACAGTATCTATCTCAACATATCAAATGATCACATCACAGATATCGTAGCAGAAGAAACATATGAAATATTGGATATACTAGGAGGTCCGTGTTTTATTTTGAGCCTCTATAAAACACGGATTCCACGGCCGTGATGAATATCCAAACCCATGCCTTTAGACCCCTACGAGAGCGGCAAGCATCCCTCCCAATTCTAGAGTTAGGAGACCCGGAATCGACTCCTCGAGTTGGTCTCCCACTGGACTCTAGAACCCGGTTACTTGTGCTCTCCTTCTTGGGTCTATCCTTGTGCGGAAAAGTAAATAATATACATCAATGGTGACATCAACCTCAACCCGGAAGTGCCCTAATAAAAGAATATTACATACATTTAATTTTACATGAATGAAAATAAAAACTCTCATCTCACATAAAAAAAACCCGGCTATTTAAAACGCGATGATCCATTATAACATATCCAGCAACACATAACATCACATGTCATCAACGTAAGTAAATATGCGCATCCCAATTGTCGTTGACATATAGCAACGAAACCGGCGATATCACATATTACACTTACGGTCGCAGAAAAGAAACTGTAAGACTACAACATTTGGAATCCAAAAACACCTTAGACATCATAAATCCGAAATATCACATACTTCGCATTTCATGCCCACCAGTATGAATTCCACATATTGTATCACATTACAGAAAAAGCTAGACGATGTTAAACATTCCAATCGAATTATTAAACACCCAAAATTACCCAAAAAGCTTAACACTTGAGCGTAGTTTTAAAGTTATTCAGCACACGCTACAGTACCAATGAACCAGCCGTAGAAGGGCCAAACCAACGCCTCATATGTGGCACCGCTGAACCACCACAAACCCGAGGGTTCAGTGGCGATTTTGACGGCCACATAATCGAGTTAAGGTTTTGTTCTTCTAGAGGGTCCATCGCATAACTTGCATGATCTTTGAAAGCTTTTTAACTACGGGAAAAATCCAACACTTGAAAAATTTTCCGGCAAGGGAAAAAGTGGGTATTTGACATCCGATTGAACTTTTTTAATATCGCCTAAAGTAACCCGAAAACAGTTAAAATACGACTACGAAACACTCCGAGTTGTTATTATAGTAAATTAACATCACACGAAAATTTAGAAAAAAATAAACAACATCTGAAGCACCAAAACCCATGTAACAGAACACTGTAGAAATCTGGAGAGGGGGCTCGGAAATGGCCGGTATGGAGGGTCTCGCCGGCCCAAACATGGCCAATTGCCTCCAAATTTCTTCAGTGTTCATCTTATCATACATACATCATTCTGTACATGTTTAAAAAAAAATTTGGGCTCGTTTGAAAATCGACAGAAAGTGGGTTTTAGGGTTTCAAGTTTCGGAGTTCGTTTCGTATTCGTATTCTAACAATATCCGTATAATTTCCTAGCTAGTCTCTGATACCACTGTAGGGTTCCCATCGATGGCAGCAAGGTTTCGGGAGGCATCGTCCATGTCATTTTAAAATTTTTTCCGTGAAAGGAACTCTAAACAAGAATCGATAACTAGGATATAATACGGAAAACATATAGTAAACCATTTACTATCTAAGTGAAGAGGAAATACAACCTTTGTAGATCGGTTCTTCACTTTATATTCTCCTTGTAGTAGTCCCTTCGCTGTGATCATCGTACTCCCGGACTCTCGGATGGCTCCATGAGAAGATAGCAACGGTATTGCTTGAAGTCTTCGAGGCCGAAGATGATCTACGTCGAGGGATTACTAACTCAAGCTACCACTTCACCAAAGTGAAGCAAACACCCTATACTAAAGTGCTAGTCTAGTAGAGGATGATGAAATAGGAAGTGGGTACACTTTAGAATTTCTTTTCTCACATTATTTCCTCACTTGGATCAAACCCTAGCAAGCTTTTCTTTTGGAAGAAGATGATGAAGAAAGAGATGAGAATGAAAATGAATCCAAGTGAGTTAAGCTAACCATGGGTGAGTGGGTATCATATGCTAACTCATGTAGAGACATAACCATGGCTACATTATAATGGTTAGGTTAATTAATATCTAAAGTAAAAACAAAACTAGTGGACTAATTCAATACAACCATAAGCTTCATGAAGCTTCTTGCATATGATCTCATCATCCACTAATTTTAGAATTACTTTAAAAATAAAAAACCTAACACTATAATTAGTATGGTATAAGTCTTATACACCCATGTAAGTTGTATCAACAACCATGATACAAACACAATTTAATATATATCACATATATATTAAGTTGTGCACAATTGAGAAAAACAAATGCTTAAGTGAACCAATGTTAGTTAATGTAAATTAGTATATCACATATACAATTATACACTAAATTATTAAATCAACACTTGACTTAATAATCTGGTTATATCACATATAACCGACTAACATCCAATGTATCGACTTATCGAATCAACCCTTGATTCGATAACCTGGTTATATCGCGTATAACCGATCGATACAAACATCGCGAGAATGGAATACGGTATCACATACATGCATTATTCTTGGTCCCGCACATATCACATATGCGCTCCTATTTCGTTTTGCCTAAGCCAGTAAAACCTCTATATAGGACTCTAAAGACTCGTCAATACGCCGGCAGTAGGTGATGATCACATCAAGCACCCACAAGCTGTCAACGGTACTAGCTGGATGTAACGGTTATCCGGGTATTGAGCGATCAAAAGATCAGCAAGCAAGCCCGCTCCAACTCTTGCAAAAGCCTGAAAGTGACACTGCCGTACAGTCCGGTCTCCTCGTCTGATATGTCGCATATCAAGTCTAGGGGTGGTAAACGTCAGACCCCAATAACCGATAAGTCATGCCGATATGAGGCTCATAACGGGTCGAGAAACTACCGGTAACACTTACCAGTAAATCTCTAAACCAGCCCTGGCCAGGGATTTCCCTGGTATGGCCAATCGAGCACAGCGCAACATCAACCCCCAATACCGGGAGAGACAAAACCCCTCCTATCGCTCATTGCCTCCATGTGACTCGGGACTGTACCCAAAAACCACCGTTTTGCGCGTCCTCTTGGACATGGTAAGGTGGAAATCAAAGCACAGTGGGAATCATACAAGACTCTATGAAGATCTCGGGTCTACAGACTAACCTGTACCAGTATCACCAGAGAACTGCCATCTGACGTGAGGTATAATACCATCTGGGAGCTCTCGGCGAGTCCGTCCAGTGTACCCAGTCTCCACTGAGCACCCATATATCTGTTGGATATAGTGACCTCAAAGTCAATTATTGGATCGCAGGTACGTGATTGCAATGATTGAGGGAGGACCTATACCGATATGACAGTCTTGCTCGAGATGATAGTATGCTATCTGGTTTTTCTTTATCATCGTATACATGCTTCAGTTCACTATTGCATGATGATAGAGCCCATAGGATTCTTGCTTGACTGCCAGCAGTATGATGGCGATCATATACGTGGGAGCTGGGGTCTATAAGCACATCCTTAATATGTCCCTAGTCATGGGAATTTCGAGACAGGGCATCGATACTCCAGAGTAGACTAGTGTATACAGTCGAGACCCCGACGAGGGGCAGTGGCCGGTCTCACAAGCCACTGATGTCAGTTGGATCACCTAAGATGTATACAGGTGCTCATTGGGTTATGAGTACACCGGAATGGACTCGCCGGGAATATGCTAGTTGGTATTATACATATCGTCAGATAGCAGTTCCTTGGTGACATGTGTACAGGTTAGTTTGTCGACCTTAGATCGTCATTTGTCTCGTGTGAGTTCCCACTGTGCTTTGATTACTAACCTACCATGCTCAAATGAGACGTGCAAACAGGTTTTAGTTGGGTACAGTCCCGAGCCACATGGAGGCAGTGAGCGGATCGTCGGGGATTCGTCTCTCCTGGTATTGGGGGTTGATGTCGCACAGTGCACGGGTGGCCATCACTAGAAATCCTCGGCCGGGGTAGTGGAGAATTACTGATTTGGATCAGTAGTTTCTCAGGAGGTGATAGGCTTCATACCGACACGAATTATCGCGTTATTATGGGTCTGACTTTATCCGCCCCCCTAGACTCAATATGCGATACTTTTAGACGAACGGACCAGACTGTACGGATATAGTCACTGTCAGGCTCAGTAGGGTTTCTGGATGAGTTCGCTCGTCAGCTTCCCTTCCAATCAATACATAGGCAACCGTTACGTACAGCTAGTACCTCTGACGTACTAGTGGTTATACCCAGTGCCAGTGTGTTGATGAGTCATTAGAGTCCCCCACAGACAGTTTCCCAAGTTCGGGAGAAACGTTGTAGAGGCCGTATGGTTTTATGGCAGGGTTCGGAAAATGCACGTGCGTTTACGCACGTGTCATATTTCGAGCAGATAATACTGGTGGGCTTTGGTTTAAGCCGGATCCGAGTATTATACTGTGTAGATATAATATCTTTGTCTCAGTTGCATTTGTATTCGGTCGTAATACAAATGCGGGTATGTTTATACTGTTACGGGGTTATCCTGAAATTCGTTTCGGGATCGCTTTTGGAAGTTGCCAGTTTCCAGTTTTCTATCAGCCGTATTAAACATTCGGTTTAATACGGATTTATCTTTTCTTGATGAGTGTGGAATGTTCTAGAATGGTGACTAGGATTAGTGAGTCACTCATTGCATTTAATGTTTTGGTGAGTTGTTTTTATGACTCATTATGTGCATTAATTGGATGATGAGGTGTTAGATGACTCATTGATTCCATTAATGTTGTGATAAGCTTTGCTTATGGTTACCCTCCCTTGCTCCTACCCTCACCCCTCCTCTATATGTGGCCGGCCCTCCCCTCCTCTTCTCACACACTCGATTGATTTTTGGGAAAAAGAATATAGTTTTGGTTCATGGAAATTTCATATGCTTATTTCTCATTTACCCGATTCCAAAAGGAAACTTCATTAACCATTCGTCCATGGCTTTGGACGAAGTGAGACAAAGTGTTCTACTCATTCTCTGCATCAATCTTGGTCATCTCTTTTGGCAAACTTGATGTCCGAGTTGCCTCGGCTCAGAGGCGGGAGTCCGTTTAAAGATCCGTCGACGTGGTGCCACCTGGACGAGAAGACTGGAGATTCAGGAGATCGGAGCAGCCGCAACAAATCGTGGGATGATGGTTGAAGACCGAAGGACTCGGATCGTTCGGTATAACATTTCTACCCACTTTGTAGTTTGTTAGTTTAGCTTTAATAGCAGATCCGGGTTATAGTATACGATAGTGCCAGTTAAAAAGTTTTTGTTCCGCATTTGGCGTCTGTTAGACGGCCGGGGTGCTACCGTGTACTTACAGTGGTATCAGAGCCTCACCATTTAAGCTTTACTAACTTGTGCTAACGCATTTAAAATATCGATCGAACGGATTTTCGAAAACTACAATTTTCAGTGCAAAAGTTTCTGTCGATTTTTAAAAGGGTTTAAAAATTATTTTGAGCATCACAGAAACACAAGCAGGCTTTTTTAAGAAAACAGAAGAAATCCGATCCTCTGACTCGTCCGTACGGCCGCAGAACTGCCGCCAAAGCCATGCATTGGCCGCGGATCCGCGGCCTTCTTGGAGCTTCAGAGGGTAAAATTTCTTTGGGGTTTCTAAACAGTGAATTGTGGTTTCTGGTATATTTCTTTTGGGCCCAGATTTTATTACTGTACAGCAGATGTACTTGGGGCCCACTTCGAGAAGTTTTGTCGATCGAAATTTTAAACTTGTTAGTATGCATTACTTACATTATATCTCCGACCGGGAATGTCATTTGAGCGGTAAATTGCGTCTAATTGCTATAGTCCTTTTAGACGGATTTGCAAACGTGATATTCGCGTTGATGTTCTGTGTTGTGCTGTGATATTGCGGATTTGTCGTGGTGGATAGCAGTGTGCAATGATAGTGCTGTTTGGATTTATTTGTACATTTAATATTGCGGGACGAGCGTCCAACATGTGGACTGCCGTCACTGCCTGTTTGTATAATATTCTTTTGGGGCACGACCGGGCTGAGGTCGATGTACCCGTTGTATATATTTTTATTTCTGTACTAGGTTTACCCCGCGACGGAGTGCACGGATAGCCGGGTTCTGGAGGGCAACGGGTCCGTATCTCATGGCTTTGAGAGGCAGAGGGGCCTCACTCTAGAATTGGCAGACTATTCGCCGCACTCGTAGGGGGTACAGGTTGACCCAAGGAGGGGTGCTCAAGTTACCGGATTCCATGAAGTGCCGGGTGGTCCATTCACTATGCTATAAGGGGCTGCCTCTCTTCAGGTTTTGGCGGGTAACTTGCCGCACCCATAGGGGTCTAGGTTTCATTGCACAGGCTATCCACACGACCAGGGGAACGTCGGGTTTCAGTAGCGGCTCTGTGAAACCCGAGGATCCCAGATTATCTGTATTGTTCTGTGATGCTTATTACTTTTCTGTAATGTTGCATATTATCACGCCTGGAGCGATTACTGTATATTGGTATATATACTATTAGATGTTGTATATGTTTTACACCCGCGCTAGTCCAGTCCCCGCTCTGTCGTTAGTTAAGTAACCTAACGGGTGATGACGGGACCCAGTGACGAATGCGGATGGCATATACGTACATTTTATTTTCGTTCTTTTCTGGTGTGATTAATTGATGGGACTGCATTGATTCTTATCAATGCAAGGATAAAACAAACCTATATTTGATGTTGTTGGAACCAATTTTAAAAAGTGTTATTACAAAGTCGTTTTCTTTTGTTTTGCATAGCAGTATTCAGTTGGAATATCCTGCACCTCATTCGACGAGGCAAGGGCCGATATCCCTTCACCGGGAGTGACCCCTTGGGCGGAAGTTTGCATCAGGGTAATAACTTCACTATAGTCGATTACAAATTGTTTTGCATCGCGGTATTCAGTTAGAATATCTTGCACCTCATTCCACGAGGAAAGAGCCGAGATCCCTTCACCGGGAGTGACCTCTTTAGCAAAGGTTTTCACCACTATATTTTTATGAAAAGCTATCAGGTTCCTTCAGCGATATCAAGTTCGTTACGTTAAAGGTTTTTTCGCCAAAAACCAGCCGTAGCCCTCCGTCATTTCTTTTGGGTATTCAGTAGTATTCAAGCTATGTATTTTGACCAAAGCCAAGGCATAGTGTTTGGTAGCTGCTGGGTATTCATTTGTTGCATAGATAGATGAGTTAGTTTGGGACAGTCGTTCTGCCATTTTGGCCAAATTCAAGGGCATGTGCGGGTGGGTTCAAATTGACCTGGATAGTGACGGGTAGAACTTGGCATGTGACTTATGACATTTTGACCAAAGCTAAGGTTATAAGAGCATGGGGCAAAAATCACATCGGGAGTTTCTAAAGAAACTGAAACTTGCCAAGTGTAAGTCGATGTACTACACCCCAATACTTGTGGGGAGGCGGAATTTTCAAAAACGAACTTGTTTAGTGAACAAACATCGACTAACCGCTTGAATCGAAGCTAAACGATAACTAACCAAACATATAGTTGTTCTAAACTACTATGCTTAGGGATTATACCTATCGATCCAAGTCCTTCGTCTTTACGATCTCCTCGTCCTCCTCGGCCTTCTCTTTGTAGTAGACGATCCACCCGAGAGCAAAACTCCAAGCTTAGCCTCTAAACTTGAGGCAACTAACCTTCTTGGATTGCTAATCAAAGAAGATAGAGTGAGATAGAGTGAGGGTTATGGATTGTTTAGTCTAACTAATCCTTGTTCTCAACACATGAGGGGTGAGGATTAGGGTTTGAAGAGAGAGAGCTTGAGGAGAGAGAAGGTGAGAATAATTATTAAATAAAGCTTATGAGTATCATAATAGATATGAAGCATTTTCTTTTATGAAGAAAAGAATAAAGAGTGATGAATAATCATGCTTCACAAATATCAAGTGGTGATTCATTAGCATGAGTCATTAAGCATTTAATATGCATTAATGAGATGAATGAATCACCCTCATGACTCATATAACCCATTCAATGTATATGACACCTAAACCTCCTTAGTCACCACTTCTAGAAGCTTCTCGCACAATTACGAGAACGCCCCTCCAATCCGCAAAAATACGGAAAAACTTTAGACTGTAAAAATCCAATAACCGGATACCAGTAACTGGCTTAAACCAAAGCCGACTGATAAAAACTGTCCGAAAGTCGTACGCGCGTAAACGCACGTACGCGTCCGAACCCTTGTCGTAAAACCATACGACCACTATATCGTTTCGCCTGGAGTAGGAAACTCTCTGTGTGGGACTCTAGAGACTCGACTACTACGCTGGCAGTGGGTTTAACCACAGACCGCAAGCGGCACTAGCTGTACGTAACGGTCCCCAGGTAGATGTCGATAAGAAGGCCGATGAGGAAACCCATCCGAACTCCTACTGAGTCTGATGTGACAATCTCCATACAGTCCGGTCCGTTCGTCCAAGACTATCGCATATCGGGCCTAGGGGGCGGCAAGCGTCAGTCCCCTAATAGCGGTATAAGTCGTGTCGGAGGGAAGCCCATTACACCCTGAGAAACTACTGGAACCTACCAGCAAATCTCGCTTGCCCTGGCCAGGGACTTTGCGTAATGGCTCTCTGACACAGCGCGATATCAACTCCCAATACCGGGAGGGACGAATCTTGTCTAACCGCCACTGCCTCCAAGTGCTCGGGACTGCACCCAACTGCTACCTGTTTGCACGACTCCTTTGAGCCGTGGTAGGGTAGCAATCTAAGAATAGTGGGACACACTCGAGGTGAAGTAGAAGTGTCAAGTCTGCGGACTATGCTGCACTCATGTCACCTGGGAACTGTTCACTGACGACTGGTATAAAACCAACCAACAGTTCCCTGTGAGTCCTGTCCGGTGTACACGTAACCTAACGAGCACCTGCATACTATCTCCAGTACGACGTACTGACGGCTGTGGGACAGACCATCTCCCCAACTGGGATGAGAAGCGTACACACTAGTCTACTCCGGAGTATCGATGCTCTGTCTCGATAATCCAACGACTAGGGACCTGAATAAGGATGTGCTTGTAGACTACCCAGCCCCCACTAGTGTGACTGCCATCACAACGCTGGTAGTCAAGCAAGATCCTAAGAGCTCTATCAATACTTACACTCACATATTAAGATAGAAAAACCAAGTAGCATACTACCATGTTTAGCAAGACTGTTATATACATGTGAATATCCCAAGCTTCCATTAAGTAATATACAAACTAGTATGATACAGTAATGGCCTTCTAGGGCATAAACACTAACAATCTCCCACTTGCACTAGGGCCATGTACTGGCATATCGAAGACCAATGATCTCGAGTAGCCTCTCGAACTGTGTCTGAGGTAGGGCCTTCGTGAATGGATCGGCAATGTTCTCTTCTGAAGCAACTCTCCGAACCTCGATCTCCTGACGATCAATGATCTCCCTGATCAGGTGATACCGCCTCAAGATGTGTCTGGACTTCTGATGGGACCTTGGTTCCTTCGCTAAAGCTATAGCTCCGTTGTTGTCGCAATACAGAGGTATTGGATCAACTATGGTAGGAACCACCTGAAGTTCTGTTAGAAACTTCTTAATCCAGACTGCTTCCTTTGCGGCATCGCAAGCAGCTATATACTCCGCTTCCATCGTCGAGTCAGCAACGGTGTCCTGCTTGGAGCTCTTCCAGTACACCGCCCCTCCATTGAGGGTAATGACATAACCCGACATGGACTTGGAATCGTCCTTATCACTCTGGAAGCCGGAATCAGCAAAGGCCTCCAACCTGAGGTCTTTTCCGCCGTAAACCAAGAACATCTCCTTAGTCCTTCTCAGGTACTTGAGAATGTTCTTTACTGCTATCCAGTGTTTCTCCCCTGGGTCTGACTGATACCGGCTCACCACGCTCAGTGCGTAAGCTACATCTGGTCTGGTACACAACATCGCATACATTATAGAGCCTACCGCAGAAGCGTAGGGTATAATAGACATGCGTTCCCTTTCCAAATCAGTCTTGGGAGACATCTCTTTGGAGAGGGTGATTCCGTGACAAGCCGGTAGATTACCGCGCTTAGAATCTTCCATACTGAATCTTTTCAGTACAGTGTCGATATACCTGGACTGCGAAAGTCCCAACATCCTCTTGGATCTATCACGATAGATCCGGATCCCCAGAATGTAAGAGGCATCACCCAGGTCTTTCATGGAGAACCTGTGTGACAAGAATCCTTTGACAGATTGTAGCATAGGAATGTCATTTCCTATCAATAGAATGTCATCCACGTACAAGACGAGGAATACAACACTTCTGGCTAAAACTTTACTATATATGCACGGTTCATCTGGATTTTTGATAAAGTCATATTCTTTGACTGTCTCATCAAAACAGATGTTCCAACTCCGCGATGCCTGCTTTAGTCCATAAATGGACTTAAGCAGCTTGCATACTTTCCCGCTGCTCCCACTCTGATTGAAACCCTCTGGCTGATCCATATAGACGCTCTCTTCTAAATTTCCATTTAGAAAAGCCGTCTTTACGTCCATCTGCCAGATTTCATAATCATGGAAGGCAGCAATAGCAAGAAGGACCCGAATGGATTTGAGCATAGCCACTGGAGAAAAAGTTTCGTCATAGTCCAAACCATGTCTTTGACGAAAACCCTTTGCAACAAGTCTAGCCTTATAGGTTTCCACCTGTCCATCTATACCAATCTTTTTCTTGAAGATCCATTTGCATCCTATGGGTTTTACCCCATCTGGAGCAAAGTCCAAAGTCCATACTTTGTTGGTGTACATGGACTCCATTTCGGTCCGCATTGCATCTAGCCATCGTACCGAGTCGCCGCTCTGGATGGCCTGCTGGAAGTCAGTAGGTTCATCATCATCTATGATGCAATCCTCTCTATCCCCATCTATGAGAAAACCGTAGTATCTCTCAGGCGGATGAGACGGCCTACTACTCCTGCGGAGGGGTGCGGGAATGTCCTTTTCTTCTTGAACTTCCGGTTCTACCAAACTTTCAGTAGCAGTTTGTGGTTCTGGAATTTCTTCCAGTTCTATTTCGCTCCCACTTGATTCCTTTTCTAAAAACTGATGTTCTAGAAAATGGGCATTACGAGAAACAAATACCTTTTGTTCCTCTGCGTAATAGAATAGATATCCCCTGGAGTGCTTTGGATATCCCACAAACTTACACTTTACTGATCGTGCCTCGAGCTTGTCCACATGCTGCTTTTTAACAAAAGCTGGACATCCCCAAATCTTTATATACTGTAGATGGGGTTTCTTCCCGCTCCACATCTGATATGGAGTGGTAGGCACAGTCTTGGTAGGTACCATGTTCAAAAGATATGCCGCTGATTCTAGCGCATGACCCCAGAAAGATCGCGGTAACTCAGCATTACTCATCATGGATCGTACCATATCCAATAGGGTTCGATTCCGTCTCTCCGATACACTGTTATGCTGTGGAGTGTACGGAGGAGTAAGCTGAGAGAGAATTCCTTTCCCTTTTAGGTAACCTAGGAACTCGGCACTCAAGTATTCTCCACCTCGATCAGATCTTAGTGTCTTGATACTTTTGCCGGTTTGGTTTTCTACTTCATTCTTATACTCTTGGAATTTCTCAAAAGCCTCGGATTTATGTTTCATCAGATAAATGAATCCGTATCTTGAGTAATCATCCGTGAAAGTAATGAAATAGGAAAAACCACCTCTTGCATGTGTAGACATTGGACCACATACATCGCTGTGTATGAGTCCTAAGAGCTCGCTCGCTCTTACTCCTTGTCCAGTGAATGGAATCTTTGTCATCTTTCCTTTGAGACAAGATTGACAAGTGTCATAAGATTGATATTCGAACGAGTCCAAATATCCTTCTCTATGCAACTTAGTCAACCTTCTCTCATTGATGTGACCCAGTCTACAATGCCATAAGAAAGATTTATTTAAATCTGGAGACTTTCTTTTTAGTGTGTTCTGGACATTGAAAATTTGGAGTTGGTTTAAAACATATATGCCGTTATTTAGTGTACCTGACCCATCAAACCATGATTAAGGTGGATGTTGACAACATCTCTTACAAACGTGAAATCATAACCTTTATTTGATAACAAGGAAACTGATATGATATTACACGTTAAGCTTGGTACAAAATAACAGTTATGTAAAACTAAAATGTGTCCACTCGTCAATCCTAGGTGATAATCCCCGACGGACGCAGCTCCCACGCTAGCTCCGTTAGCAACCTTTAGGGTCATATCACCTTCCTTCAGCACTCTACGGTTTCTCAGTGCCTACAATGAATTGCAAATATGAGATCCTGATCCGGTATCCAATACGCAGGAAGTAGAGTTGATCGACAGACAATTCTCAATTACAAACACACCTGAAGTCGAAGCCACAGCTTGCTTCGGTTCCTGGTTCTTGGCGTTCCACGCCTTGCAATCCTTCTTCCAGTGCTCTTTCCTGTGACAATGGAAGCACTCATCCTGGCCAACTATCGGTACCGCAAACTTTTTCTTTCCCTTCCCTCCCACCTTACTAACACCTCCTCTAGGTCTGGGTGCGGCCTTCTTCTTCCTTCCTTTGGCCTTAGCTTTGGACCCGGAAGAAGATGTACCGCCAACAAACATAGCGGGTGTTTCCCTTGTATTCTTCAAGGTGCCCTCTGCACTCCTTAACATGTTCAGGAGTTCCGGAAGTTCAACTTCTTTTCTTTGAATGTTGAAGTTCAGGATAAACTGGGCGTAGGTGTGAGGAAGGGACTGGAGAATAAGGTTTGTATAGAGCTCATTATCCAAAGTCGTCCCAAGGTCTGCGAGCTCTTCAATATAGCCGATCATCTTTAGGACATGTTTTCCTACCGATGACCCGACAGCCAACCTCGCTCGAAATAAGTTCTTAGAGGTCTCGTATCTTGCTATACGAGATTGCTCTCCATAAAGTTCCTTTGTATGGAGAAATATGCCATCAAGGTCCATATCCTCGTGCCTCCTTTGATGTTCATTGTTCATCGAGGCAAGCACGATGCACTTGGCTTTCGCGCAATCTAAATCCCAGGTTTTGCGGATTTCCTTATCCGCATTACTGGATTTAGGACCAGGGACAGCAGGTGCCGTAGCGGTGAGGACGTGCCCTAATTTGTCATAGGTCAAAGCCATTTTGACATTCCGCAGCCAATCTTTATAGTTTGGCCATGTCAGTATATTTTTCTCTAAAAGTAACTTAAGTCCAGTCATTTTCAGGGTCGCTGCAATTAGGAGAGAGAGAAGAAAACTCTTTAGCATGATGCTCTTGCAAGTTTAGAGTGGTTTTTAGTTTATCTAAACTGGATGGCTCCCACTGTTTCTCGAATCCTTCCTCAAACCATAAAAGAAGAATTAGCCAGGACTATTCTCACCGTACAATACTTGCTTAACCGTTCAGCCAGGCTGGTGTCGGTACTTCGAGGGAGGTTTTCCAACGCTTTCGCGAAGTTCCTTAATTAAATAACCTCTTTTCTCTAGGGGCGTAACCCCGCTGACACTTTTCTGGACACCTACTAGGTTTATAGCATTGATCGTTAAATGACGAATATCCTGATAAGTAGCATATACTCACAGTAGGATCGGGATCCAAATATCATCGTCTGATAATGTTGTAGGAATGCTACCAACATTCATCAAACTCAAAATGGTATGCATCTCTTTGCAAATTTCATTTTCTTTAGAAATTCCCGATATAAATTTTTGCCCCATGCTCTTATGACCTTGGCGTTAGGTCAAAATGTCATAAATCACATGTCAAGTTCTACCCATCATTATCTTGTCAATTTGAACCCATCCGTATATATCCTTGACGTTCGGCCAAAATGATAATACGACTGTCCCAAACTAACTCATCTATCTATGCAACAAATGAATATCCAGCAGCTACCAAACACTATGCCTTGGCGTTAGGTCAAAATACATAGCTTGAATACTACTGAATACCCAGATGAAATGACGGAGGGCTACGAATGGTTTTGGCGAAACCGTGAACGTAGTGAACTTGATATAACCGAAGGAACTTGATAGCTTTTAAAAGGAGTGGTTAAAGCTCCGCATTTAAAAATATTTGTTTTTAAAATTAACCGAGTGGTTTCTTTTAAATTGTTCCAACGATTAAAACTTTGGTTTATTTTTCTTTGCATTATAGATAATGCGTCCCATCATTAACCTATCATTGCAGAAAACAACGAAAATATGACGTCCTCTTATGCCATCTGCATTCGCCACTGGGTCCCGTCATCACCCGTTAGGTTACTTAACTAACGACAGAGCGGGGACTGGGCTAACGCGGGTGTAAAACATAAGTGACGTCTAAAATAGCTATCATATATATAGATATTTTACATTCGTCTGACGCAATGATATACATTCCAGAACACAGATAAACTATATTGGATTTGCAAGCAATCTGTATTTCTTTTGAGCCTGCAAGAAAAGACAGATTACACAGTTGTGATGAATAGCCATTACCCCACCCAAGATCCCTACGGGTACGGCAAACTACCCGCCCAGCAGTTTGTGTACCCCACCTTGGATCTGTCCTAGGAGCAAAAAACAGTAAAATGAAATAATACAACGGTGGCTACAACCGCAACCTGGATGTGCCCCGCAAAAATAATATTACAACAAATTACATTTACAACAAATGAATTAATTAATAACCCATTGCTAAACCCCGGCTATACACCACAATAGTCCAATACAGTTCATATGCACAAACAGATAAAATCCATTTCAGAAATGTGCAACCCCCTGCCAACTGACATACTAGCAGTTAGGGGAGGTTTACGAACACATTATACAATCACAGATATAATCCAATATGCAAATACTGTACAATTTCGATCGATTAAACACCAATAATATTGCTCCAATACTGCTCTGTAAAACTGAAACCTGAGCAAATATTAAATATTCCAGAAAATCCCAAATACCACAGAGAAGCAACACAGGAAATTTGGGTTCCTGACTCGGCAACTCGGCGGCGGAAGCGCGGCGGATCGGTGCGATCCGCCGCGGTTCCGCGGCCGCGTTGCCGATTCAGGAGCCCAAATTTCTTGGGTGTTCTTCTGGTGTCTTTTCAAGCTTTTTGAACTTCCCTGAAAAATTTTAGGACATCATTTTAAAATCGACAGAAACTTGATGTTTTTAGGGTTTTCCGGCTTTGTTTTTCCGTTCGAAATTCGTACAAATTTGCAATTAAGTTATTTATTGTTTAGCGAGGCTCTGATACCACTGTAAGTCGATGTACTACACCCCAATACTTGTGGGGAGGCGGAATTTTCAAAAACGAACTTGTTTAGTGAACAAACATCGACTAACCGCTTGAATCGAAGCTAAACGATTACTAACCAAACATATAGTTGTTCTAAACTACTATGCTTATGGATTATACCTATCGATCCAAGTCCTTCATCTTTACGATCTCCTCGTCCTCCTCGGCCTTCTCTTTGTAGTAGACGATCCACCCGAGAGCAAAACTCCAAGCTTAGCCTCTAAACTTGAGGCAACTAACCTTCTTGGATTACTAATCAAAGAAGATAGAGTGAGATAGAGTGAGGGTTATGGATTGTTTAGTCTAACTAATCCTTGTTCTCAACACATGAGGGGTGAGGATTAGGGTTTGAAGAGAGAGAGCTTGAGGAGAGAGAAGGTGAGAATAATTATTGAATAAAGCTTATGAGTATCATAATAGATATGAAGCATTTTCTTTTATGAAGAAAAGAATAAAGAGTGATGAATAATCATGCTTCACAAATATCAAGTGGTGATTCATTAGCATGAGTCATTAAGCATTTAATATGCATTAATGAGATGAATGAATCACCCTCATGACTCATATAACCCATTCAATGTATATGACACCTAAACCTCCTTAGTCACCACTTCTAGAAGCTTCTCGCACAATTACGAGAACGCCCCTCCAATCCGCAAAAATACGGAAAAACTTTAGACTGTAAAAATCCAATAACCGGATACCAGTAACTGGCTTAAACCAAAGCCGACTGATAAAAACTGTCCGAAAGTCGTACGCGCGTAAACGCTCGTACGCGTCCGAACCCTTGTCGTAAAACCATACGACCTCTATATCGTTTCGCCTGGAGTAGGAAACTCTCTGTGTGGGACGCTAGAGACTCGACTACTACGCTGGCAGTGGGTTTAACCACAGACTGCAAGCGGCACTAGCTGTACGTAACGTTTCCCAGGTAGATGTCGATAAGAAGGCCGATGAGGAAACCCATCCGAACTCCTACTGAGTCTGATGTGACAATCTCCATACAGTCCGGTCCGTTCGTCCAAGACTATCGCATATCGGGCCTAGGGGGCGGCAAGCGTCAGTCCCCTAATAGCGGTATAAGTCGTGTCGGAGGGAAGCCCATTACACCCTGAGAAACTACTGGAACCTACCAGCAAATCTCGCTTGCCCTGGCCAGGGACTTTGCGTAATGGCTCTCTGACACAGCGCGATATCAACTCCCAATACCGGGAGGGACGAATCCTGTCTAACCGCCACTGCCTCCAAGTGCTCGGGACTGCACCCAACTGCTACCTGTTTGCACGACTCCTTTGAGCCGTGGTAGGGTAGCAATCTAAGAACTGTGGGACACACTCGAGGTGAAGTAGCAGTGTCAAGTCTGCGGACTATGCTGCACTCATGTCACCTGGGAACTGTTCACTGACGACTGGTATAAAACCAACCAACAGTTCCCTGTGAGTCCTGTCCGGTGTACCCGTAACCTAACAAGCACCTGCATACTATCTCCAGTACGACGTACTGACGGCTGTGGGACAGACCATCTCCCCAACTGGGATGAGAAGCGTACACACTAGTCTACTCCGGAGTATCGATGCTCTGTCTCGATAATCCAACGACTAGGGACCTGAATAAGGATGTGCTTGTAGACTACCCAGCCCCCACTAGTGTGACTGCCATCACAACGCTGGTAGTCAAGCAAGATCCTAAGAGCTCTATCAATACGTACACTCACATATTAAGATAGAAAAACCAAGTAGCATACTACCATGTTTAGCAAGACTGTTATATACATGTGAATATCCCAAGCTTCCATTAAGTAATATACAAACTAGTATGATACAGTAATGGCCTTCTAGGGCATAAACACTAACACCAAGTGTGCGCATACCTTCTGGAGTGTGATATCATGAGTGGATTCCTTCATGTTATCATGCGATGAGAGTTGGATCCCGATTCCCACTGATGAGTTGGTTTACTCTTCGGGTGATCCCGATTGATTCTTCTTTCAGGTTTGGAGGAGAATTTGACGGTACAGTGGGAGGTTTCCTGATTAGATAAAGTGATAACCATTCTGATCTAGGTTAGAGTGCACGCAGAGTGTTTCTTTTCTCTCTCTCTCTTTGGCAGCGACCTTTGACCGACCCTAGACTATGACTCAGTGACCAAGATGACCGAACCTTCTTAAAATATTGGCTTTTGGATTGTCCGAGTTGCATAAGTCATTGTTGCTCCTTATTTTACCCATTGCATTTCTCAGAACACCCCGTATTACTACGGACATCCACTTCCATTGGATAGATCCATCGTATGGTTATATACGAACTCGGAGGGACTTCTTCGAGGAAGGATCCAGGTTCAGGAGAAATAGAATTGGTTTATTCAGTTGTCTTTTATTATCACCTTCTCTCAGGTTGCGAGGGCTCCTTAATTTAGGAGAGTACACCTATTACGCTTATTGGATAGTCTTATTCCAAACCATAGGCTAGTACCGAAAGGTAGGGAATGAAGAAAACCAATTAGCCTAAGTAGGGTGTACAGAAGGTAACAACTAAAGACAAAATAAAGGGATTAGAAAGAGGGCAAAGTAAATTGCGACTGCTATCATTCACGACCAAACCATGTACTTCATCGCCACTCCTATTTCACCTTTGCTTTTTTCCCTAGTTCGGGAGAAATAGAATAAGGTATTATTCAGTTGCCTTTTATCATCACCTTCTCTCAAGTTGTGAGTACTCCTTGGTTTATGAGAGTACACCTATTATGCTTACTGGATAGTCTTCTTCCAAACCATAGGCTGGTGCCGAACGGTAAGGAAGGGAGAAAACCATTTTAGCCTAATGATGGTGTACAGAAGGTAATGAATAAAGACAAATAAAGGGATTTGGGGAGAAGGCAATGAAATATACGGTTATAGTCATGAATTGGATTATGGAAGAGGCATTGCTAGGAATACTAGGATACCCCTACGAAACATTTTCATGTTTCAGTGCATTGTTAAAGGAAAACTGATTTCCCGATTAGGTACTTACTCCAGGGTATGTATTTACCAGGCATGATTCTTACATCTATATGGTTTTACAGGTGATGAGTGGGAGTAGGTTATTGGGAATAAGGTGATCAACCTCATTATATCGGAATTTGTTGTAATTGGTGATATTTGAGGAAGTCGCCTGAGTTTTTGCCAGACGGCATGTATTTGGTTTTGAATATCCGTTGTTGTGCACTAATTTCAAAATGATATATCTGTACGTTTATTTTTATAAAGTGAGATATAACTTTTTGAGATTATGTCCGTGACATTTACCTATATCAGATAAGATTGGGTAAGGAGCATTGAACAACGGAGTAGTTCTTAACCATAAGTACAGTTTTCAACCTACGATGCACAGGTTTTGAGTTATTCGACTCAGCGGACTTATACAGAGTATTGTATGTTGTCCAGAGTCCGTCAGGACAAAGGGGTTGGTCCTCGTACTATGTTCTGTTTACTTATGACTTCTCTAGATTTTAGACAAGTGTTTCGTAGAAATACAAGGTCTAAGTTTTGAGAAGTTGTGGGTATAAGAATAAAGTAGAGAACCAAATGTCGCAAGTATCAGAATTCTTCAAAGAGATCGAAGATGTAGATTCTTGTGATTGGTATTCAGATGATAGTAATGTTTTTTGAGAAACTTGTTTCTCTTTCAGGTTACTCATAATTGGATGTATTCCTAAGTTGAGTAATGCTGATTAGCCTCTCTCCATAAAATTGATATGCACTGGAGACAGCTGCATGATTTGAATCTGGTTCCAATTAAATAAGTGCCAAAGGTTTCTATATTGGATATAGAATGGTTCATATCTTAACGATGTTAAGGTACGATGAGTTGTCCAGCTTATGCTTAAAACCAGACACTAGATAACTCAAGGCACGTTTCTGTAATGGCAGTTTGTGGGTTGACCCTGGCTATGACGAGGGTTGATTTTCTACTATCTGGAAGATCAATAGTGATATTGTTCTTGACTCTCCACAGTTTTAGTAAAATGGATTTTTTCAGAAAACGATAGTGGGAGTATGGTAGAACTGGAAGTGATTCCAGAACCGCAAACGATTACGGAAAATTTAATAGGACCTATATATTCAATCAGGTTTGACATTCCAATAGCCACTCCGCAGAAATGATGGGTAACCTCAGACACCCGA
Organism: Agapanthus africanus; assembly: GCA_030015575.1. Lineage (NCBI taxonomy): Eukaryota > Viridiplantae > Streptophyta > Magnoliopsida > Asparagales > Amaryllidaceae > Agapanthus > Agapanthus africanus. Next base: position 194,117,912 of record JASDDO010000024.1, on the reverse strand, counting down.
GAGGTACTCCGGTAGCCTCAAGGATGGTGACAGGGAGGTTCTTGTTTACCCAGACTTGACACTACTGTTGTTCCAGGCTATGAGACCCGGAAGGAGGATAAGTATAGCGTCGTTCTAAACTAGCCTTAGAAGTGTACGTATATATTATTCTGCCAGAGGGTTGTCGTAGTCAGTGGGAGCAGCGGAAGCATAGTGGGCAAGTAGCTTATGTCTATTTATAGGCTTGAGCAAGGATAGCGGAGATAGATCATCTAATTTTGATGTGTCAGTCATGGCTTTGACTTCATCAGAATAGGGGATGGATCTGTTAAGAAGATAGTAGGGTGTGATGTCCTGGTATTTGGATGACATACACAGCGTAGGAAGTAAAATTCCTATACTACGATCGGTTGTACTGTGGTCGTCACACAGTTGTTTCTCCACAAAGGATATGGATATAATATCAAACATTCTGGTTACTAGATCTATGGTTTTAGATCAAGAATTGGGTATTTTCCCAATCTGGGTATTTTGACAGTATTCTAATAGTATTTTAGAATAGATGACTCCTGGCATGGTAGTGTACCTACAGGTGATGGAGTCACCCTCTCTAAAGGTGGCTTACAGACTAAAGGGGAGAGGGATGTGCATGATTGGCAGATCACTTTCTTAGGCAATTGAGTCAAACGTGAAAAGTCAAGTACCACACCAGATGTTGTTTTTGTACAAGATGCGATAAGTTAATATTAATCCAATCCTGGAGAAACATAAGGAAGCAGTTTTAGAACATAAGTGAATGTTCTACGGATTTGATGACGGCAGCCTCCTTCGGGAGATGGTTATCATTCCAGGCTTCAAAAGTGACATGAATGACAGAGTGATTGTCAGAGTTATAGTTTTCCCTCTGATGAGGGACAGTATTATGGACAGTTGGTCCAAGAGGATACTGTAGGAGGTATGGTGCTGGATACTGATTAGGTTCAGTTATCGATACAGTCTAAGAAGTTTGGATTTGGAGTTCATTTATGAACTAGGTCCCATCAAATATCCAGACATATTCTAAGACAGGTATTACTCAATTCGGGAGATGGCTTTCTCCGCGAATTTGAGATTAAGAGAGACATGGAAAGAAACATCAGGGCGGATCCACTCACTGAGGCTATTTCTAGAACACAAGAGTTTTACAAACTAGCTTTGTGAAACTGATTAGTAGAGAAGTTGGGTGTTCGGTATCACACAGGCTGTGAGTATGCAACATCGCAATAATTAGCCTTAAGTGCAAGTGGGAGATTGTTGGATATAGTGCCCTCAAAGTCAATTATTGGATCGCAGGTACGTGATTGCAATGATTGAGGGAGGACCTATACCGATATGACAGTCCTGCTCGAGATGATAGTATGCTATCTGGTTTGTTTTTATCATCATATACATGCTTCAGTTCACTATTGCATGATGATAGAGCCCGTAGGAATCCTGCTTGACTGCCAGCAGTATGATGGCGATCATATACGTGGGAGCTGGGGTCTATAAGCATATCCTTAATGTGTCCCTGATCGTTGGAATTTCGAGATAGGGCATCGATACTCCAGAGTAGACTAGTGTATACAGTCGAGACCCCGACGAGGGGCGGTGGCCGGTCTCACAAGCCACTGGTGTCAGTTGGATCACCTAAGATGTATACAGGTGCTCATTGGGTTATGAGTACACCGGACTGGACTCACCGGGAATATGCTAGTTGGTATTATACATATTGTCAGATAGCAGTTTCCTGGTAACATGTGTACAGGTTAGTTTATCGATCTAAGATCGTCATTTGTCTCGTGTGAGTTCCCACTGTGCTTTGATTACTACCCTACCACGCTTAAAGGAGACGTGCAAACAAGTTTTAATTGGGTACAGTCCCGAGCCACATGGAGGCAGTGAGCGGATCGTCGGGGATTCGTCTCTCCCGGTATTGGGGGTTGATGTCGCACAGTGCACGGGTGGCCATCACTAGAAATCCTCGGCAGGGGTAGTGGAGAATTACTGATTTGGATCAATAGTTTCTCAGGAGGTGATGGGCTTCATACCGACACGAATTATCGCGTTATTAGGGGTCTGACTTTATCCACCCCCTAGACTCGATATGAGATACTCTTAGACGAACGGACCGGACTGTACGGATATTGTCACTGTCAGGCTCAGTAGGGTTTCTGGATGAGTTCGCTCGTCAGCTTCCCTTCCAATAAATACATAGGCAATCGTTACGTACAGCTAGTACCTCTGACGTGGTAGTGGTTATACCCAGTGCCAGTGTGTTGATGAGTCATTAGAGTCCCCCACAGACAGTTTCCCAAGTTCGGGCGAAACGTTGTAGAGGCCGTATGGTTTTATGGCAGGGTTCGGAAAATGCACGTGCGTTTACGCACGTGTCATATTTCGGGCAAATAATACTGGTGGGCTTTGGTTTAAGCCGGATCCGAGTATTATACTGTGTAGATATAATATCTTTGTCTCAGTTGTATTTGTATTCGGTCGTAATACAAATGCCGGTATATTTATACTGTTACGGGGTTATCCTGAAATTCGTTTCGGGATCGCTTTTGAAAGCTGCCAGTTTTTAGTTTTCTATCAGCCGTATTAAACATTCGGTTTAATACGGATTTATCTTTTCTTGATGAGTGTGGAATGTTCTAGAATGGTGACTAGGATTAGTGAGTCACTCATTTCATTTAATGTTTTGGTGAGTTGTTTTTATGACTCATTATGTGCATTAATTGGATGATGAGGTGTTAGATGACTCATTGATTCCATTAATGTTGTGATAAGCTTTGCTTATGGTTACCCTCCCTTGCTCCTACCCTCACCCCCTCCTTTATATGTGGCCGGCCCTCCCCTCCTCTTCTCACACACTCACTTGATTGATTTTTGGGACAAAGAATATAGTTTTGGTTCATGGAAATTTCATATGCCAATTTTTCATTTACCCGATTCCAAAAGGCAATTTCATTAACCATTCGTCCATGGCTTTGGACGAAGTGAGACAAAGTGTTCTCCTCATTCTCTACATCAATCTTGGTCATCTCTTTTGGCAAACTTGATGTCCGAGTTGCCTCGGCTTAGAGGCGGGGGTTGATTGATACGAAAATTTGTTTTTGTAGTTTAACCGCAATCAGAACGGTGTCGCGCGTAGCTAGACCGAGGTGAGTACGGGTCGTCCTCAGGGAAACGTGGAACCTTTTACTTTTACTTTAGATGTGTTGAGAAAAAGAGGAGGGATAAAGAATTTTATAGAAAGATTTCTAGATCTATGTTAAACAAGAATATAAAATATAGATCTAGATTATTTTAAAGATGCAATTAATATAATAAGAGGGCTTGTAGGGTTCGTTAGGATTTCGTAGTTATGGACAATTAATTAAAAGTTACCATTTTTATCCATTAATAGATTTAGAACTAGAATGACGGTGATGCGTGTAGATTAGGGTTTCTGGAGGGAAAATGAATCCCACTCGTAACCCTTATCTCGACACGGAACTCCGTTCATATCTAGCCTTTACCAAAACAATCATTAATCTAATCTCTAATCGCGGTCGGAACTAGCAAAGAATTGCTAGCGCGCCCGATTAGGATGTTAATGATTCTTTTGATAAAGTTCCTAAACTTTATAGGACTTAAAAAGGGTTTAATTATTTTCATCGCCCATTAGCCTACCCTAATCCTACGAACCCTAACAAGCGGAGAATTACTCGCGCATGTTGGGAGAAGAAGATGAAAAGACAGAGAGGGAAAACATAATGTAAAATGCAAAAAATAATTAAATAAAATAACTACCTTTATTAATCGACTTGAACAAACTACACTTTTAATCCATAGAAAATGATTACAACTAGTTGCTTCTCGATCTTTCCTAAGGAGGTAGTCGAACAGTCGATGATCAGCCTGGATGCGTGAGCGTCTGGGGCTTCGTGATCGCTTCGGCTTGATGGCTTTTCCAAGAGGCTCTCGGTGCCTTTTTATAGTGCAAACCCAGAATATTATTGTTGAAAAGTTGGTAAAATTCATCAGTTATCAATCTCCTAAAATCTTGCACTCTATCTCCCTTAAATTGCGGCGGATCCGCGGCCCAATGGTGGGTTTGGCCGCGGATCCGCGCTCAAGTGTAGGGATCATTTGATTCTTTTTCTTGGGCTTTCATCTGGTGACATGTGGCAATCCTAGGAATCCTCAGAATCTGAAAATCGTTTCTCGGTTGCTTCCTGACTTGGTCTCCAAGTTTGCTTCTTAATTTGGCAAGATTTCTTCAACAACTTGATTTGCTTGATTCTAGGCTTGGAAAATTCTGCACAACTTGGAAATATTCTGCATAACAACTCAAATAAGATTTTAGTAGACTTTGTTCTACTAGGATTAGGTCAATAATATTATTTGCATACATTTTCCTACCAAATGATAATAAAAATATATTAACACATGGAAAATAATGTTTTTACACATAAACCCTCATATGTATAATATATCATATTAAAGTCCTTTTTTAATATAAAAATGGTAGGAAAAATGTACTACAAATGTGCAGTTTTATCGACTGAACAAATACCCCCAAACTTATCTTTGATCGTCCCGAGCAAACTAGTTTATTCAAGAGGAGAAAAAGAAAGGAGAAAACTGAGCACACTTTCGTAGGCAGACACGATTGCACTGAGCACGTGCAACAAGCCGTTAAACCTCTAGGTGTCCCTAGTAGGAGGAGTGTTGTCTCCGGAGGGTTTTCAGCGGATTACACCCACAAAATCCTATAAGAAAAGAAAGATGGTGAAATTTACATATAAAGATAAGAACCATAAAAGAAAGGCTTTGAAAAGAAGAGTTTCCAACTATACTAGCTTTTTAGTTGTCATGAGCCCTATCTTAATAGTCATGAAAAAATGTTAGAAATCACATCATCCCTCAATAAAACATCGTCTTTATTCTTCATTCCTACCTTTCATCCAAACATTGATCATATAACCCCACGTGTGTGTAAATAACATCCCTACACTCTGAGAATTCAATTCAAGCTGTCATACTCTTGTCCATCTACCTTAGTACTTTTTAATTTGATGAATATTAAAGATTTGCTCACACATTTTCATGCGACCGTTAATACTTCTTGAGGTACTAACAGACCGATTACTCATGTGCTTGCTGATTTGGTGATAATATTTTTCTCGTCTTGCACCACCTAAGACTTAGTAGTGACTCCCAGACCAGTTGGCCTTAGGGCACTAGGTGAAGAGGCACCCTCGCTATATTTTTTATTGCTGCCTTGGTGATAACAAAACCAGTGTTCATTTTTTTCTTTTCACCATTTTCATATTTTCTTCATTTTTTTTTCATTTCCTTCATACTTTGGCTTTTAGACAAGAGCATTTCAAGGTATCCTCTACTATCCCGAGTTTCAAGACGTGTGTAAGTGCAAATAGTAGGGTATCAACATTCAAATGTTTGGCTCCCAGAATAGAAACTATTTTTCAGACTTATTTTTATCCTCAGATTAGTGACTTCCTTCATTTTACTAACCCTTGGGACAACAGCTCATAACTACTTATTACTAGTTCGTATAAGAAAACTTCTAATTTTCTTGGTTTTCTTAAACTATTCCTATCTTTTGGATGTAATTTTTCACTTTCTATTCTTTTGTTATAAAAAAAAATTTAATGCCCGGTGTCAAAGATAATTCAGTGAATACAAACCTCCCCCCAAACCTGTTTTCAGCAGTGTCCTCACTGATGTAGCCTTTTGAGAACATGGACCTGTATACTAAGGGAGAGATATAAGGGGTAAAAATAATAGTTAAATGAAAAATTCCCCCAAACTTATTCTTTGACACGCACAGATATTCAATCAAATCCATTTTTTAACTCACCTCCATTTCTTAAAATGAGAAAATGTTATCAAAACATGGAGGTGAGGCGGGCTCCTGTAAAAACAGGAGCTCCTCCGCGGGGTCAACAGAAAAATACGGTTTTAATCTATGCCCATTTACTTTAAAAATCGAACCGTTTTTCAAATTTTCGACTTCAACCGTCCTGTGCGGGTGTACATACCGCACCACAAAAGGTCCTTTCCAACGAGATTTAAGCTTACCCGGATAAAGATGGAGACGGGAATCGTAAAGAAGGACTTGTTGCCCCGATGTGAAGGTTTTTCTAGAAAGATTTTTATCGTGGAACACTTTAGTCCTATTCTTTACTATCACCGCATTATCGTAAGCTTCATCGCGGAGTTCGCTTAGATCACTCAATTGCAGCTTCCGATAGCTGCCTGCATGATCAAGATCAAAATTAAGCTCTTTAATAGCCCACATTGCCTTATGTTCGATCTCGACAGGAAGGTGGCATGCCTTCCCAAACACAAGGCGGTATGGAGACATACCAAGATCGGTCTTATAAGCGGTGCGGAATGCCCAAAGAGCATCCGTCAATTTGGTTGACCAATCCTTACAGTTTTTGGAAACCGTCTTCTCCAATATCTGTTTGATCTGCCTATTTGAGATCTCAGCCTGCCCGCTTGTTTGGGGATGATAGGGCGTAGAAAGCTTGTGAGTGATTGAATATTTCCGCATCAAGGCCTCGAAAGACCTATTGCAGAAATGTGTCCCGTTGTCGCTAATGATAGCGCGAGGGTGTCCGAATCGCGAGAAGATGTTTTCTTTAAGGAACTTAATGACAACTTTGTTGTCATTAGTGCGACACGGTACAGCTTCCACCCACTTCGAGACATAATCAACCGCTAACAAGATATATAAATTCCCAAAGGAGTTGGGAAAAGGGACCATAAAATCAATACCCCAAACATCAAATATTTCCACAACCAATATAGGTTGGAGCGGCATCTCATTCCTTCGTGAAATCCGACCCAAATGCTGATATCGCGGACAAGTTTTGCAATGTTCAAATGCATCTTTAAATAATGTTGGCCAATAAAAGCCGCATTCAAAACTTTCTCCGCCGTTTTTCGAGGTCCAAAGTGACCGCCGCATGCCTGATCGTGACAAAATGATAACACGCTCTTGAATTCATCGTTAGGGACACACCTGCGAATGATTTGATCGGAACAATACTTGAATAGATTTGGTTCATCCCAGTAAAAATATTTTACTTGGGATAAAAACCGAAGTTTGTCTTGTTTCGACCAATCGCTAGGTATAAGTCCCGTCGCAAGATAGTTCACGATATCCACGAACCAAGGTTCGTAGGATACATTCAAGAGCTGTTCGTCGGGAAATGAGTCATTTATCGGTACGGTCACAGTTGGCGAAGAAGTGATGCGTGAAAGATGGTCGGCTACTACGTTTTCACATCCACTCTTGTCTTTGATAACAAGATCAAATTCTTGTAACAATAGGATCCAACGTATTAGCCTGGCCTTTGCATCCTTCTTCGTTAAAAGATGTCGTAGGGCGGAGTGATCTGTGTAAACCACAATAGGCGAGCCAATCAAGTAGGGCCTGAACTTCTCTAATGCAAATACAACTGCCAAGAGTTCTTTCTCGGTAGTTGTGTAATTTATTTGTGCATCATTCAAGGTCCTACTTGCATAGTAAATTACATGTGGCATCTTATCAATATGCTGTCCTAAGACAGCACCAATAGCAAAATCTGACGCGTCACACATAAGCTCGAACGGGTGGTTCTAATCCGGAGATGATAGAACAAGGGCTGTAGTGAGTGATTCTTTAAGCAATTCAAAAGCAGCCTCACAATCCGAATCGAAGTGAAAAGTAGTGTCCTTGGCCAATAGAAGGGTTAAGGGTCTAGCAATTTTGCTAAAGTCCTTAATAAATCTCCTATAAAATCCTGCATGACCAAGGAAGGATCGTATATCTTTGACTCAATTGGGACGAGGGAGGTTTTGAATGACATCTATTTTAGCTCTATCAACCTCAATACCTTTATGTGAAATTATATGTCCAAGTACAATACCTTCTTGGACCATAAAATGGCATTTTTCCTAATTCAAAGTCAAGTTCTTATCCTTACAGCGGGTAAGAACAGCGTCAAGATTACGAAGGCAGTCCTCAAAGAAGTCCCCAAAAATGGAGAAATCGTCCATAAAAATTTCTAGAAAATTTTCCACCATATCTGAAAATATCCCCATCATGCACCGCTGAAATGTAGCGGGAGCGTTGCATAACCTAAAGGGCATGCGTCTATAAGCAAAAGTTCCGAAAGGACAAGTAAAAGTGGTTTTATCTTGATCCTTTTCGGCGATGGGGACCTGGTTGTAACCAGAGTATCCGTCCAAGAAACAGTAGTATTCGTGTCCCGCTAATCGTTCCAACATCTGGTCAATGAAAGGTAGAGGGAAGTGATCTTTCCTCGTCGCGGCATTGAGTTTTCTGTAATCGATACATACGCGCCACCCAGTTTGGGTGCGTGTTTGGATTAACTCATTAGCCTCATTAGTGATGACCGTGATGCCAGACTTTTTAGGGACCACATGAATTGGACTTACCCATTGACTATCAGATATGGGGTAAATTATTCCACTATCAAGGCACTTGACGATTTCTTTCTTTACCGCCTTCTTCATAACCGGATTTAACCGTCTTTGTGGGTCTCGGGTTGGTTTGGCTTCATCCATCAGATGTATGTGATGTTCAACAATTAAGGGACTAATCCCTTTGATGTCGGCCATTGTCCAACCAAATGCTTGCCGATTCGATCTCAACACTGCCAAAAGTGCATTCTCTTGCTCTATGGCTAGAGAAGCGGATATAATAACTGGCAAGGTCTCATTCTCTCCTAAATATGCATATTTAAGATGAGAAGGTAGCGGTTTGAGATCAAGAATTGGCGGAGAGACAATAGAAGGAGGGGTAACGGAATGATATTCGGACTCCTTAAGAGGTTCAAAACTTGCATAAGATATTGACTCGGAAAGTGCTGCTGACTTTTGCAACGAGTCAACGGGTTCAATCTCAAGGTCGGACTCATTGAACATATCCTCACTGTGAAGTGGTGCAAGATCAAACGATGTCTCATTAGTGTTGTCGAGAACATCAAAGCAAAGTTCCTCATCCATGTAGCTTTCGGGAGCTATCTCGTGGATGGAACAAACATCCAGCAAATGAGCAGAAGGTTCTGATGGCTGACTTCCTAGCTTGTAAATATTAAGCTCAATTGTCATTTTCCCGAAGGATAAGTTCATAGAACCGTTACGACAATTAATCACAGTGTTAGAAGTTGCTAGGAAGGGTCGACCAAGTATCACCGGGATTTGATTGCGTGGGTTTGCCACAGGTTGTGTATCTAAAACAATAAAGTCCACGGGAAATATGAATTCCCCGACTTTAATTAACACATCCTCTAGTTCGCCCCGTGGTTTGGTGATAGATCGGTCTGCCATTTGGAGAGTACAATGGGCGGGTTTTAACTCTCCAATTCCTAACTGCTCGTATACTGAATAAGGAAGCAAGTTGATGCTAGCGCCTAGATCGAGTAAAGCACGATTTATATTTTTACCCCCAATAGAAATAGAGATTGTAGGACAGCCGGGGTCCTTACGTTTCTTTGGTATTTGTTGGGTAAAAGCTGTGCTAACATTACTCGTCATGAAAACCTTTTTAGGCACTTGAGTTTTTCTCTTCCTAGTGCACAAGTCTTTAAGGATTCTTGCATAAGATGGGACTTGTTGAATAGCATCTAGGAGAGGAATATTCACGCTAACTTGCTTAAACATTTCCACAATCTTCTCCATTTGCGGGTTAGGTCTGTTGGCCCTTAATCGGTTTGGAAATGGAGCTCGATCAATAAGTTTTGGGTCCAACGTTTGTGGAGAAGACTGTGGCGACGGATTCGATCCCAAAATTGGAGTGGGCATCGACTTAGATAGATTTGGCGAAATGTTTGAGCCTTGGGGAAAACGAAGAATAGGCTCGGATGAAGGTGGGAGACTAGACGAGTTAGGGGAAGAAGAAGAAGAAGGGGTATCAAATATGTCACTATCATCAACTTGCTCACCCACTTGGTTGTTCAGCACTCTCCCCGATCTCAACGTATTGATGGCATTCACATTATGACTTTATGAATGGCCAGGATTCGGTAGGGGTTGAGATGAGAGTTTCCCTTTCTCTCTCGCACTCATTGCGGCGTTTAACTGTGCGATTTGGTTTTCTATTGATTTAATACTCTCACCATGGGAGGAGGAGTTTTTCGTTAGGGTATCAATAGAAGACCTTATCTCAGTCGAATTTTGCATGGATTGTTTCATGAACATATCCAAAGTTTGTGCAAGTGAGTTGTCAGTACCGGCCACTTGTGGTGTAGAAATGTTGGCCGGATTTTGGAAATTCTGTGACTGAAAGGGGGGCTGATTCTGTGGTTGTGGTTGCTGTGGAGGAGGTCTTTGATAATTGCTTTGTTGGTTTTGATTCCAAGCAAAGTTAGGATGATTCCTCCATCCTTGATTATATGTGGAAGAATAGGGATCGTTTCTAGGTCGCTGCTGAAAAGCAGCATTAGCTTGAAACGATGCATTCATAGGACATTCTTCCGTTAGGTGTGAAGGATCCGAACAGCAACCACAGACAGTCTTGGGAAGCGTGACCTGATTTAGGGAGACTGATGAAAGTTTGTTCTCAATAGAATCGAGTTTCTTTTGCATCGCTGCCATTTCGGCTTTTACTGCGATGGAAACGTCGAGCTGGTAAATACCTCCCTTAGTTGAAGGTGGTCTTACGCTTTCCCACTGCAACGTGTGTTCAGCAAGGTCTTCCAGATATTTCCAAACTTCACCGTCATCTTTAGACATGAAATTGCATTGACACATTGTTTCAAGCATCTGCTTTGTCGCTGGATTAATGCCCTCATATATAATCCGACATAAATCCCATCTTTGTATTCCGTGATGGGGGCATTGGACAAGCAGATCTTTGAAACGTTCAAAGCACTTCCAAAATGGTTCATTGGGAAGCTGGGTGAACTGGTTGATCTCGCTCCTAACATGTGCAGTCTTATGATTTGGGTAAGACTTCTTAAGAAATGCTACGACGAATTCATCCTAATTAGTGATAGAGTGTGCGGCAGTATTGTAAAGCCATTTTTCTGCCAAGTCGCACAATGTGAATGGGAGAAGACGTAAGCGCATAGCATCTAAAGTCAATTGTGAAGTACCCATCATTGCGCATACGTTTTCGAATTTGGTGATGAAAACGTACGCGTCTTCCGACTCAAGCCCGTGAAATTTGGGCAGCAGATTGATGTAGTGGGGTTTAATTTCAAAATTATCCCCGTTAGGTGGTGGAAGAGATAGACAAGTAGGAAGGGGACCACGGATAGGATAGCACCTCTCTTGGAGAGAGATGCGCGGTGGATTCTGCTCACCTGCGGGCAGTGGCAGCGTGGTGTTATACTCTGATGGAGTGCCGTCCATCTCGGTTGATGTGGTGTATGGTGGGGGAAAAGAGGATGAAGAAGTACCGACTTCGGCGTCGATAGCAGGAACGCGGACAAGACGGGCACTAGGATCCCGTGTCCAGCCGAGCATGCACTAAGCGGGTTTAGTGCAAGTGGCAGCGTGTGTGTGATTTAAAAATTGGCTTGTTTTGAAAAAGTGGGACTCAAGACAAATCTCCCTAAGATGCACAAGCAACCCTAGAACTAAGGTCACCTAGGTCCAGTCTCTAGACCGCTCCTAGACTTCCAAAGGACAAGCCGCAGGATAAATCCTCTACCGCCTCCGTACTACCCTTGTAGCCAGGTAAGTGCCAGGTAAGTGGGAAGGAACCACGCCGTGGGCCTAATTAAAAACCACTAGCCTTTGTCACACTTGCCTAGGCACTACAAAAGTAATGCGGATAAACGATAGATTACCCACGACCTTCTTCTGTCCTTATTGAGCGCGACAGTTCTTAGAGTCTGGTCTAGATATTTTTTAAATTAATGAAGAGTTGATCTATATGCTCGGTTTGTGATTTGTGGGGCTTAGGAAGGGTGATGAAATCCCCACTTAATCTTGATTTGGTCTTTGCCCCTTAGAATCCGTATTAAATATGCAAAACAAAACCAATCACAAAACTTTTGCAAAAAGATTTTTTTGAGTGGCGCAATTTTGCAAAGAATCCTGCAGAAAATAGATTTTATTAGATTTGAGGAGAGAGAGAAGGAGTTGAGAATCTTACCAGAGAGTTCTGTAGCCCTAATCCCTCCAAGCAGCCGTGATTCCGCCGCCAAAGGTGCCTTTATGCCGCGGTTCCGCCGCGAGGTGGATGGATCGCTTGCTGAAAATTTTTCTGTGATCTCCTTTGCTCCTCTGGATCTCTAAAAATCTCTCTGTTTCCTGTTTTCCTCAATTCTGTGACTCCAGATCTCCTTGCAAAAATCCACGCATAAATCGTTAAATATGCAATTTGCAGTTTTGTTTTAATAATGATATGGCTCGTCAAAGAATTCAACACAAATAGTAAAAATAAAAAATTACGCACGTATCCCCGGCAACGGCGCCATTTGATTGATACGAAAATTTGTTTTTGTAGTTTAACCGCAATCAGAACGGTGTCGCGCGTAACTAGACCGAGGTGAGTACGGGTCGTCCTCAGTGAAACGTGGAACCTTTTACTTTTACTTTAGATGTGTTGAGAAAAAGAGGAGGGATAAAGAATTTTATAGAAATATTTCTAGATCTATGTTAAACAAGAATATAAAATATAGATCTAGATTATTTTAAAGATGTAATTAATATAATAAGAGGGCTTGTAGGGTTCGTTAGGATTTAGTAGTTATGGACAATTAATTAAAAGTTACCAATTTTATCCATTAATAGATTTAGAACTAGAACGACGGTGATGCGTGTAGATTAGGGTTTCTGGAGGGAAAAGGAATCCTACTCGTAACCCTTATCTCGACACGGAACTCCGTTCATATCTATCCTTTACCAAAACAATCATTAATCTAATCTCTAATCGCGGTCGGAACTAGCAAAGAATTGCTAGCGCGCCCGATTAGGATGTTAATGATTCTTTTGATAAAGTTCCTAAACTTTATAGAACTTAAAAAGGGTTTAATTATTTTCATCGCCCATTAGCCTATCCTAATCCTACGAACCCTAACAAGTGGAGAATTACTCGCGCATGTTGGGAGAAGAAGGTGAAAAGACAGAGAGGGAAAAAATAATGTAAAATGCAAAAAACAATTAAATAAAATAACTACCTTTATTAATCAACTTGAACAAACTACACTTTTAATCCATAGAAAATGATTACAACTAGTTGCTTCTCGATCTTTCCTAAGGAGGTAGTCGAACAGTCGATGATCATCCTGGATGCGTGAGCGTCTGGGGCTTCGTGATCGCTTCGGCTTGATGGCTTTTCTAAGAGGCTCTCGGTGCCTTTTTATAGTGCAAACCCAGAATATTATTGTTGAAAAGTTGGTAAAATTCATCAGTTATCAATCTCCTAAAATCTTGCACTCTATCTCCCTTAAATTGCGGCGGATCCGCGGCCCAATGGTAGGTTTGGCCGCGGATCCGCGCTCAAGGGTAGGGATCATTTGATTCTTTTTCTTGGGCTTTCATCTGGTGACATGTGGCAATCCTAGGAATCCTCAGAATCTGAAAATCGTTTCTCGGTTGCTTCCAGACTTGGTCTCCAAGTTTGCTTCTTAATTTGGCAAGATTTCTTCAACAACTTGATTTGCTTGATTCTAGCCTTGGAAAATTCTGCACAACTTGGAAATATTCTGCATAACAACTCAAATAAGATTTTAGTAGACTTTGTTCTACTAGGATTAGGTCAATAATATTATTTGCATACATTTTCCTACCAAATGATAATAAAAATATATTAACACATGGAAAATAATATTTTTACACATAAACCCTCATATGTATAATATATCATATTAAAGTCCTTTTTTAATTTAAAAATGGTAGGAAAAATGTACTACAAATATGCAGTTTTATCGACTGAACAGGGGTCCGTATAAAGATCCGTCGACATGGTGCCACCTGGACGAGAAGACTGGAGATTCAGGAGATCGGAGCAGCCGCAACAAAGCGTGGGATGATGGTTGAAGACCGAAAGACTCGAATCGTTCGGTATAACATTTCTACCCACTTTGTAGTTTGTTAGTTTAGCTTTAATAGCAGATCCGGGTTATAGTATACGATAGCGCCAGTTAAAAAGTTTTTGTTCCGCATTTGGCGTCTGTTAGACGGCCGGGACGCTACCGTGTACTTACAATATCATCTCTGATGTCAAACACCAATGGTTATGGGATCATCCATAGCCCATCTGAATGGGTCGAGAAGCAATACGCTAGTCTACTCTGGTATATCGATGTTAGTGTATATGCCCTAGAGGCCATTACTATATCATACTAGTTTGTATATTACTTGATGGAAGCTTGGGATATTCACAGTTGTATATACAATCTTGCTCGAAATGGTAGTATGCTACTTGGTTTGTCTCTGCTTTAATATGTGCATGTGTTTCTTTTAGCATATTGCTGATATACATATTAGTAGAGCCCTTAGGATCTTTGCTTGATTACCAGCGTTGTGATGGCGCTCACACTCGTAGGGGCTGGGTAATCCATAAGCACATCCTTACACAGGTCCCTAGTCGTTGGACTATCGAGACAGGGCATCGAGACTCCAGAGTAGACTAGCGTATGCGCTTCTCATCCCAGTGTGGGAGACGGTCTGTCCCACAGCCGTCAGTACGTCGTACTTGAGATAGTATGCGGGTGTTCGTAAGGTTACGAGTACACTGGACAGGACACGTCGGGAACTGTTGGTTGGTATTATACCTATCGTCAGTTATCAGTTCCCAGGTGACATGAGTACAGCTTAGTCCGCTGACTTGACACTGTCACTTCGCCTCGAGTGTGTTCCCACTGCACTTTGATTACTACCCTACCACGGCTCAAAGGAGTCGTGCAAACAGGTAGTTTTTGGGTGCAGTCCCGAAGCACTTGGAGGCAGTGACGGTTAGACAGGATTCGTCTCTCCCGGTATTGGGGGTTGACATCGCGCTTTATCCAGGAGAGCCATTACACAAGTAGTCCCTGGCCAGGGCAAGCGAGATATACTGGTAGGTTTCCAGTGTTATCTCAGGGTGTTCTGGGCTACACTCCGACACGACTTGTACCGCTATTAGGGAACTGACGTTCACCGCCCCCTTAGGCCCGCCATGCGATGTATCAGACGAACAGACCGAACTGTACGGAGACTGTCACATACAGGCTCAGTAGGAGTTCAGATGGGGTTCACCTCGTCAGTCTTCTTATCGGCATCTACCTGGGGACCGTTACGTACAGCTAGTGCCGCTTGCGGTCTGTGGTTAAAACCACTGCCAGCGTAGTGTCGAGTCTTTAGAGTCCCACACTGAGAGCTATTCGCCTTTAGGCAAAATGAGTAGAGGTCGCATGGTTTTGCGACAGGGTTCGTTCACATCCGCGCACTTGTGCACGTTTGCTGTCCGGACAGCTTATACTAGCGGGCTTTGGTTTAAGCCAGATCCTAGTATATGATTTGGGATTGGTTTTATCTCTTTGTATTCGTGTTCCTCGGATCACGAATACGGGTGCGTATGCACAGTTGCTTGAGACAGAGGGAGAGGACTTTGATTAGGGTTAATGACCATTGTCATTTTATTAACCCTAATGCTTATGTGTGTATTATGGTTAATTGATATTAGTTTAATAATTGTGCATGGTTATGGTTGTTGACCATTTGACATTCTTGACTTGTTGACCTAGGTCGACACTTTGACCATCATCATTTCATTTGGAAGATGCTCTTTGATCCTTGCAATTTGCATTAAAAATGAAATGATAATGGTCATGTCTTGATTAAGCCATGCCAATTATCTTACTAATTATCAATTTATAATAATTCACACATATATGTGAGAATGCTTCATATTTTCTCTCATTCTATGATATACTTTCTCTCTCTTGCTCTTCCTCTTCCTCAAGCTCTCCCCTCTCATGTGTTGAGAAACACTTGAGCTTGAGAAAAACCACTTCTTGATAATCTCTACTCTCATCTAGGGTTCTAGGATTAGCACTTCTAGCATCCTAGTTACTTCTAGCTTGGAGTTGAAGCCAAAGGTTGAGGCTTTCGGGTGGATCCTTCTTCGACGTGAGAAGACGACAAAGGTGATCCCTTTCTACTACTCCAAGGAGCGAGGAGAGAAGGACATAAAGCGTTAGGTATAACCATTCTACCCTTTAGCTAGTTTCTAGTTAGCTTTAGCTTGTTTTTGTTTAGCAAAGATCCTTCTTTGTCTAGTCCATGTTGCTTAAAGTAGTAAAAATCCGATTTTTATTCCGTTTTCCGCCTTCCCGCAAGCACCGGGGTGGGCAACGTGGACTTACAGTGGTATCAGAGCCTATCTAAACATAAACTAGCTAGGTAGTAAAAGTGTATGGAAGTTTGATCGGAAAAATCGAAAAACCAAAACATCAAAACCCTAACTTTCTGTTGAAATTTTTTCTGTTCAAAATAAAATAAATCGTACGTTAAAAATCATCTCAGGGTTTTGTGAAGAAAGCCAACAAAAACGATCCAGAGAATCGATCAAAGCGCCACGGTTCCGCGGCAATAGCAAGCTATTGCCGCGCAACCGCGGCCGTTTTGACTCGGTTCTGGGTCGAGTTTGGTGCAGTGTTCTTCTGGCTTGGTTTTGGGATTTTTAAGATAGTTTATTTGTGCCCAGGTTTTCCAGAAAAGAAATTTGTTTTTGGGGGCCTATAAATCCGTATTTTTTATCGAACTTCACTATATTTTGACTAATCGGTTATATCTGTGATGTTTATATGTATTGAACGTCTTCTAATCGCTATAAGTCGATTAGTGGGGGTTATACATATCTGTGATCTGTGTTTGATGATGGTATGTGTATATGAATGCGTTGGATTGTCGAGGGTGAATAGCCGGGGTGGATGTGAGATGAGTGTTTCTTTTTTCTTTCATTCATTGTAACATGTAAATTGATGTATTATTATTTGTATGGCCGCACAACCGGGTCGGGATTGTAGCCGTCATTGTATAATTCTTTTTACTGTTTTTTGCTCCTAGGATAGACCCATGGAGGGGGTGCACAAACTACCGGGTATCTCGAAGTGCCGAGTGGCCTACTCACGGTGTTGAGGGAGGTTGCTTCGCTTCGGGTACTTGGCAGGTAGTTTGCCGCACCCGTAGGGGTCTTGGGTGGGGTATTGGCTATTCACCGCGACCGTGTAATCCGCTTTTCGTTGCAGGCTCGAACGGATTGCGGATTCCTAGTATATCCAATGTATTCATTTGTGATCTGTAATGTCTATCATTGCTATATATTAATATATGATAACTATTTAGGCGTTGCTTATGTTTTACAGCCGCGCTAGTCCAGCCCCCGCTCTGTCGTTAGTTAAGTAACCTAACGGGTGATGACGGGGCCCCGTGGCGAATGCGAATGGCATAAGCGTACGTCATATTTTGGTTGTTTACTGCAATGGTAGGATTAAATGATGGGACGCATTAAAAGAACTAATGCAAGAAAATAAACCAAGTAAAAGTCGATTGGAACACTTTGAAAACCACTCGGTTCTTTTCAAAACTAAACTTTTAAACGCGGAGCTTGAACCACTCCTTTTAAAAGCTATCTCGTTCCATCGATTATATCAAGTTCACTATGTTCACGGTTTCGCCAAAACCATTCGTATCCCTCCGTCATTCCACATGAATGGTCAAAAAGTATTCAAGCTATGTATTTTGGCCAAAGTCAAGGCATAGTGATTGGTAGCTATTTGGGTATTCATGTGCAGCATAGATAGATGCGTTGGTTTGGGACAGTCGTGCTGCCATTTTGGCCAAAGTCAAGGGTAGGTACGGGTGGGTCCAAATTAACCAGGAGAATGACGGGTAGAACTTCACATGTGACTTATGATATTTTGGCCAAAGTCAAGGTCATAAGAGCATGGGGCAAAAATCCACATCGGGAGTTTCATAAGTACTGAAACTTGCTAGCGCTGCATACCATTTGGAGTGTGATAATTCTGGTAGGATTCCTTCGGTTTTATCACGCGATGATATTTGGATCCCGATCCTACTGTGAGTATATGCTACTCCTCGGGAAAACTCTCACTTAACGATCAATACTATAAACCTAGTAGGTGTCTAGAAAGGTGTTAGCGGGGCTACGCCTATAGGGAAAAGAGGTTACTTAATTAAGGAACTTCGCGAAAGCGTTGGAAAACCTCCCTCGAAGTACCGACACTGGCCTGGCTGAACGGTTAAGCAAGTATTGTACGGTGAGATTGATCCCGACTAATCCTTTCTTTACGGTTTGAGAAGGGATTCGAGAGACAGTGGGAGCCATCCAGTTTAGACAAACTAAAAACCACTCTAAACTTGCAAGAGCATCATGCTAAAGTGTTTCTTTTCTCTCTCCTAATTGCAGCGACCATTCAACATGACCGGACTTAAGTTATTACTAGATAAAAACATACCGACATGGCCAAACTACAAAGATTGGCTCAGGAATGTCAAGATGGCAATCACTTACGACAAGTTGGGGTATGTCCTTACCACCAAAGCTCCCCCTGTCCCAGGTCCTACCTCCAGCATCGCGGATAAAGAAATCCGTAAGACATGGGAGATCGATTGCGCGAAGGCCAAATGCCTCGTGCTTGCCTCGATGGACAACGAACATCAGAGGAGGCATGAGAATATGGACCTAGAGTCTATATTTCTCCATACAAAAGAACTGTATGGAGAGCAGTCTCGTATCGCAAGATACGAAGTGTCGAAGAAGCTATTTTCGGCAAGATTGGCCGTCGGATCATCGGTAGCGGAACACGTGCTTAAGATGATTGGCTATATAGAGGAGCTCGCGGACCTTGGGACCACGTTGGAGAATGAACTCTATACTGATTTGATTCTCCAGTCCCTTCCTTCCACTTATGCCCAGTTTATCCTTAACTTCAACATGCAAGGAAAGGAGGTTGAACTTTCCGAACTTCTGAACATGTTGAGGAGTGCTGAGGGCACCCTACAAAAAGGTAGGGAGACATCCACTTTGTTTGTAGGAGGATCTTCCTCTTCTAGATCCAGGACGAAACCCAAGGGTAAGAAGAAGAAAGCCCCCGCCAAATCAAGAGGCGGTGTCAGTAAAGTGGATACGAAGGGAAAAGGAAAAGCAACAAAGGTAGCGGGAAAGCTGGTGGGGAAGGAAGAATGCTTCTACTGTCACAAAAGTGGTCACTGGAAACAGGATTGCAAGGCTTGGAAGGCCAGAACACAGGATTTGAAGCGAGTTGCGGCTTCAGCTTCAGGTGTGTATGTTATTGAAAAATGTCTATCAATAAACTCTACATCCTGGGTATTGGATACCGGATCAGGATCTCATATCTGTAATTCTTTGCAAGCGTTGAGAAAGCGTAGAGTTTTGAAGGCAGGTGACATGACCCTCAGAGTTGCAAACGGTGCTAGCATGGATGCTGAGGCCGTGGGGGACTATCACCTGGGATTGTCAGATGGACACTTTTTGGTTTTACGTAGTTGTTATTATGTACCAAATGCAACCTGTAATATCATTTCTGTATCTTTATTATCTAAAGAAGGTTATGAATTTGCATTTGTAAGTAATGTAGTGAACATTCACCTTAATCAAGTTTTGATTGGGTCAGGTACATTGAACAACGGTATATACGTATTAAACCAACCACGGATTTTCAATGTCCAGAATACACACAAAAGAAAGTCTCTAGAAATCAATAAAACTTTCTTATGGAATTGTAGACTGGGTCACATCAATGAGAGAAGGTTGACTAAGTTACATGCAGAAGGATATTTGGATCCGTTCGAATATTAATCGTATGCAACTTGTCAATCCTGTCTCAAAGGAAAGATGACAAAGACTCCGTTCACTGGACACGGAGTAAGAGCGAGCGAGCTCTTGGGACTCGTACACAGCGACGTGTGCAGTCCAATGTCTACACATGCACGAAGCAGTTATTCTTACTTCATTACTTTTACGGATGACTTTTCAAGGTACGGTTATGTCTTCTTAATGAAACATAAATCCGAGGCTTTTGAAAAACTCCAGGAATATAAGAATGAAGTAGAAAAACAAACAGGCAAAAGTATCAAGGCACTGAGATCTGATTGAGGTGGTGAATACTTGAGTGCCGAGTTCCTGGGTTACTTAAAAGAGAATGGAATTCTCTCTCAGCTTACTCCTCCATACACTCCGCAACATAACGGTGTATCGGAGAGACGGAACCGAACCCTATTGGATATGGTACGGTCCATGATGAGTAACGCTGAGTTGCCGCGATCGTTCTGGGGATATGCGCTAGAATCAGCTGCATACCTTTTGAACCGAGTTCCAACTAAGACTGTGCCTACTACACCATATCAGATGTGGTGTGGGAAGAGACCCTATCTTAATCACATTAAGACATAGGGATGTCCAGCTTTTGTAAAAAAGCAGCATGCGGACAAGCTCGAGGCACGCTCAGTACAGTGCAAGTTTGTGGGATATCCAAAGAACTCTAAGGGATATTTCTTCTATTGCGAAGAGGAACAAAAGGTTTTTGTTTCTCGCCATGCTCACTTTCTAGAACACCAGTTCATAGAAAAAGAAATAAGTGGGAGCGCAATAGAACTGGAAGAAATTCCAGAACCACGAGCTATTACTGAAAGCTTAGTAGAACCAGAGGGTTCGAAAGATCAGGACATTCCCACGCCACTCCGCAGGAGTACTAGGCAGTCTCATCCGCCCGAGAGACACTACGGTTTTCTCATTGACGGGGATAGAGAGGATTGCATCATAGATTGTGATGAGCCTACTAGCTTCCAGCAAGACATTCAGAGCGTCGACTCGGTAAAATGGCTGGATGCAATGCGGACCGAAATGGAGTCCATGTACACCAACAAAGTATGGACGTTGGACATTGCTCTAGAAAAACCCGTAGGATGCAAGTGGATCTTCAAAAGGAAGATTGGTGTAGATGGACAGGTTGAGACCTATAAAGCTAGACTGGTTGCAAAGGGTTTTCGTCAGCGACCTGGTTTGGACTATGAAGAAACCTTTTCTCCAGTAGCTATGCTGAAATCCATTCGGATCCTTCTTGCCATTGCTGCCTTCCACGATTATGAGATTTGGCAGATGGACGTAAAGACAGCTTTTCTAAATGGACATTTAGAGGTGTGTGTCTATATGGACCAGCCAGAGGGTTTCATTCAGAGTGGGAGCAGCGGAAAGGTGTGCAAGTTGCTTAAGTCCATTTATGGACTGAAGCAGGCATCGCGGAGTTGGAACATCTGTTTTGATGAGACGGTCAAGGAATTTGGCTTTATCAAAAATCCAGATGAACCATGCATATATTGTAGATTTGTAGCGATAACTGTAGTATTCCTTGTTTTATACATGGATGACATTCTCTTAATAGGAAATGACATTCCTATGCTACAATCTGTCAAGGGGTTCTTGTCACACAGGTTCTCCATGAAAGACCTGGGTGATGCCTCATACATTCTGGGTATCCGGATCTACCGTGACAGATCCAAGAGGATATTAGGACTCTCACAGTCCAGGTACATCGACACCATAATGAAAAGATTCAGTATGGAAGATTCCAAGCGCGGTAATCTACCGTCTTGTCACGGGATCACCCTCTCCAAAGAGATGTCTCCCAAGACTGATTTGGAGAGGGATCGCATGTCTATTATACCCTACGCTTCTGCGGTAGGCTCTATAATGTATACGATGTTGTGTACCAGACCAGATGTGGCTTATGCACTGAGTGTGGTAAGCAGGTATCAGTCAAACCCTGGGGAGAAATATTGGATAGCAGTAAAGAATATTCTCAAGTACCTGAGAAGGACTAAGGAGATGTTCTTGGTGTATGGCGGAAAAGACCTCCAGATTGAGGCCTTTGCTGACTCCAGCTTCCAGAGTGACAAGGATGATTCCAAGTCCATGTCGGGTTTTGTCTTTACCCTCAATGGAGAGGCGGTGTGTTGGAAGAGCTCCAAACAGGAAACCGTTGCTGACTTAACTATGGAAGCGGAATACATCGCTGCATCTGATGCCGCAAAAGAAGCTGTCTGGATGAGGAAGTTCTTAAAAGAACTTCAGGTGGTTCCGTCCATTGTTGACCCAATACCTTTGTATTGCGACAACAACGGGGCTATAGCTTTAGCGAAGGAACCCAGGTCCCATCAGAAATCCAGACACATCTTGAGGCGGTATCACCTGATCAGGGAGATCGTGGATCGCCAGGAGATCGAGGTTCGGAGGGTTGCTTCAGAAGATAACACAGCAGATCCATTCACCAAGGCCTTGCCCCAGACTCAGTTCGAGCGGCTGATCGAGATGATAGGTCTTCAATACGCCAGTACATGGCCTTAGTGCAAGTAGGAGATTGTTAGTGTATATGCCCTAGAGGCCATTACTGTATCATACTAGTTTGTATATTACTTGATGGAAGCTTGGGATATTCACAGTTGTATATACAATCTTGCTCGAAATGGCAGTATGCTACTTGGTTTGTCTCTGCTTTAATATGTGCATGTGTTTCTTTTAGCATATCGCTGATATACATATTATAGAGCCCTTAGGATCTTTGCTTGATTACCAGCGTTGTGATGGCGCTCACACTCGTGGGGGCTGGGTAATCCATAAGCACATCCTTACACAGGTCCCTAGTCGTTGGACTATCGAGACAGGGCATCGATACTCCGGAGTAGACTAGCATATGCACTTCTCATCCCAGTGTGGGAGACGGTCTGTCCCACAGCCGTCAGTACGTCGTACTTGAGATAATATGCGGGTGCTCGTTAGGTTACGAGTACACTGGACAGGACTCGTCGGGAACTGTTGGTTGGTATTATACCTATCGTCAGTTATCAGTTCCGAGGTGACATGAGTACAGCTTAGTCCGCTGACTTGACACTGTCACTTTGCCTCGAGTGTGTTCCCACTGCACTTTGATTACTACCCTACCACGGCTCAAAGGAGTCGTGCAAACAGGTAGTTTTTGGGTGCAGTCCCGAAGCACTTGGAGGCAGTGACGGTTAGACAGGATTCGTCTCTCCCGGTATTGGGGGTTGACATCGCGCTGTGTCCAGGAGAGCCATTACACAAGTAGTCCCTGGCCAGGGCAAGCGAGATATACTGGTAGGTTTCCAGTGTTATCTCAGGGTGTTCTGAGCTACACTCCGACACGACTTGTACCGCTATTAGGGGACTGACGTTCACCGCCCCCTAGGCCCGCCATGCGATGTATCAGACGAACAGACCGGACTGTACGGAGACTGTCACATACAGGCTCAGTAGGATTTCAGATGGGGTTCACCTCGTCAGTCTTCTTATCGGCATCTACCTGGGGACCGTTACGTACAGCTAGTGCCGCTTGCGGTCTGTGGTTAAAACCACTGCCAGCGTAGTGTCGATTCTTTAGAGTCCCACACAGAGTGCTATTCGCCTTTAGGCAAAATGAGTAGAGGTCGCATGGTTTTGCGACAGGGTTCCTTCACATCCGCGCACTTGTGCATGTTTGTTGTCCGGACACCTTATACTAGCGGGCTTTGGTTTAAGCCAGATCCTAGTATATGATTTGGGATTGGTTTTATCTCTTTGTATTCGTATTCCTCGGATCACGAATACGGGTGCGTATGCACAGTTGCTTGAGACAGAGGGAGAGGACTTTGATTAGGGTTAATGACCATTGTCATTTTATTAACCCTAATGCTTATGTGTGTATTATGGTTAATTGATATTAGTTTAATAATTGTGCATGGTTATGGTTGTTGACCATTTGACATTCTTGACTTGTTGACCTAGGTTGACACTTTGACCATCATCATTTCATTTGGAAGATGCTCTTTGATCCTTGCAATTTGCATTAAAAATGAAATGATAACGGTCATGTCTTGATTAAGCCATGACAATTATCTTACTAATTATTAATTTATAATAATTCACACATATATGTGAGAATGCTTCATATTTTCTCTCATTCTATGATATACTTTCTCTCTCTTGCTCTTCCTCTTCCTCAAGCTCTCCCCTCTCATGTGTTGAGAAACACTTGAGCTTGAGAAAAACCACTTCTTGATAATCTCTACTCTCATCTAGGGTTCTAGGATTAGCACTTCTAGCACCCTAGTTACTTCTAGCTTGGAGTTAAAGCCAAAGGTTGAGGCTTTCGGGTGGATCCTTCTTCGACGTGAGAAGACGACAAAGGTGATCCCTTTCTACTACTCCAAGGAGCGAGGAGAGAAGGACATAAAGCCCTAGGTATAACCATTCTACCCTTTAGCTAGTTTCTAGTTAGCTTTAGCTTGTTTTTGTTTAGCAAAGATCCTTCTTTGTCTAGTCCATGTTGCCTAAAGTAGTAAAAATCCGATTTTTATTCCGTTTTCCGCCTCCCCGCAAGCACCGGGGTGGGCAACGTGGACTTACAATCGATGCCCCATCTCGATAGACCCATGACTAAGGACATTAAAGGATGTACTTATGGACTACCATGGCCCTACTAGTACAATCTGCATGATAGTCCTGGTAGTCAAGTACACATCCTAAGGGCTTTACCAACATGTAACAGAGAGACAATCAGTGTACATGTTAAGGTAAAGAGTACCCTGATAGCATACTATCATGTCGAGCAAGGAAGTCCTCCTTATATATGTCCAAGCATCCACTACAATATACATTTCATGTATAGTAATGGCCTCTGGGGCATACATATAACTAACAGAGTCTTGTGTGATTCCCACTGTGCTTTGATTTCCACCTTACCACGTCCAAGAGGGCGTGCAAAACTGTGGCTTTTGGGTACAGTCCCAAATCACATGGAGGCAATGAGCGATAGGTGGGGTTTCGTCTCTCCCGGTATAGGGAGTTGATGTTGTGCTGTGTTCGATTGGCTATAACTGGAAGTCCCTGGACAAGGCTGATATGGAGTACTACTGGTAAGTATTATCAGCAGTTTTTCGACCTGTTATGAGCCTCACATCGACACGACTTATCGGTTACTGGGGTTTGACGTTTACCACCCCTAGACTTGATATACGACATATGAGACGAAGAGACCGGACTGTACGGTAGTGTTATTGATTGGATTCACAGGAGAATGTACAGGCTTACTTGTTGATCTTCTGATCGCTCAATACCTGGGTGGTTGTTACGTTTAGCTGACTGCTTGCTGCTTGTGGGTGTTTGATATGATCATCACCTACTACCGGCGTATTGACGATTTTTTAGAGTCTACACAGAGGTTTCCTAGCTCAGGCAAAACAGAGTAGGAGAACATATGTGATATGTGAGGCACCGAGAATAATACGATATGAGATACCGTATTCTATTCTCACGATATGAGATATCGGCCGGGTATATGTGATATAGCCGGGTCATCGGATCAAGTGTTGATTCGATGAATTGGTACATGTTATATTAGTCAGTTATATGTATTATAGCCGGATTTTCGGATCAAGTATTGATTCGATAATTTAATGTATAATTATATATGTGATATATTACATTACGTTAACTAATATAAGCACGCTTTATTGATTCATTTTCTCACGGGATAATACATTGATATATATGCGATATATGTTAATTGTATTATTTTCTTTTGTTACAAAACATAATATATATGCGATATATATTATTGTAACAAGTTAAGGTTACAAATGCAACCATGATTTAGGATTTAAACTTAGTTAGGGTTTGGATTAGGGTTAGCTTTTGCATGAAACTTCCATGAAGCTTCATGAAGCATTGACTTGGTCTTTAGCTTTGTTTTTTTTTGTGTAGATATTTGTTAACCCTATCCAAACCATTAACTCTAGTTTATTCTCTACATGAGTTAAAACCCTTCATGCTTAACTCATGGTTGAATAAGTAACCACAACAATAATTCATTATTCATCACAAAAGGAATTAGCTTCATATTCTCCTTCTTCTTCTTCCTTGAGCTCTTGAAAAACCTTCACTTGCTTTTTGATTTGTGATGATATTGAGTGAGAAATTGAAAACAAAATAGAGCAAAATTCCTACTTCATCATCCTCGTCTATTCTAGCTACTTAGATTAGGGTGTTCACTTCTCTAATAAGTTGTTTAGTGAAGTGTAAGCTTGGGTTAGAGATTCTTCAAGGTAGATCATCTTAGACCATGAAGACTTCAAGCAAGATGCATCATTCACCTCTTGGAGCCTCACGAGAGTCGGAGTTCTTGATGATCGCAGCGAAGGGACCTCAACACGGAGCTTATAAAGCAAAGGAACGGACTACAAAGGTTGTAATCCCTATCTCTTTTACTTATTTGTATGTGATACAAACTTGTTATCCTAGAAATTCTAGCATGATTCTTTGTTTGCTTGCTTTGCACCTCTCTAAATTTTAAAATGGCATGAGTGATTCTACCAAACCCTAGACTAGGTGCAAGGGAAGCCCAACATGTTTCTCGCCCGTTTTCTTCCGCAGAGCGTTAGGGATGCTCGAGCGCGCAGTATCGAGTCGTTACGCCAGACTCCGGGTATGACGGTGGCTGAGTACGATGTGCAGTTTACCGAGCTATCTGTGTATGCTCCGTATTTGGTAGCTACTGAGGAGATGCGGGTAAAGAGGTTTGTTCGAGGCCTGCTTACCCAGTTGTTCCTCGCTATCAGCATTCAGCATTGTGACACGTATGCAGCAGCGGTGGACGCAGCCCTATTGGTTGAGGAGCGTCTTTCCAAGACGTCGGTTGTTCCGGAACCGAAGAGGGTTCGTACTGGTGTGCCAGCACGGAGATAGAAGTTTAGACGCCGTGATAGATTCCGTTCAGGTATTGGGGGTAGTGGAGGCTCGGGACAAGGCCAGTTATTTAGCTGTTATACCCAGGAAGGTCAGTAGTTTTCATCCGGATGTTTCCGGTGCGGGAGTTTGTATCATCGGGTTCGAGATTGTACTGAGATGCTTGAGGGCAAGGCAGCTGTACCGCAGGTCACCTTACCACCATCTCCACCTCAGAGAGCGTTGTCTCTTATGCCTGTTGTTGTTCCGCGTCAGACCCATGCTCAGAGAGGTCGTGGTCGCGGTGGTTTTGTTCTGAGAGGACGGGGTGGCAGAGGTAGTAGACAGCCAGTTGCCGGTAGAGGGCAGGCTAGGGTGTTTGCCTTGACTCATCAGGACGCGCAGGCGTCCAATGCAGTGGTTTTAGGTACTCTTTCTGTATATTCTTTTGATGCACACGTTTTATTTGATCCGGGATCTACGCATTCGTATGTTTCTACGCACTTCGTGCCAAGGTTGGGCCGAGAGTCGTGTTTGCTAGATCAGCCACTTGTCGTGACTACAACTGTTGGCGAGTCGTTTGTTGCGTGACATGTGTTTCGGTCGTGTGCCGTTCGTATAGGAGATAGAGATTTGTCCGTCGACCTGATCCTTCTTGAGATGTTGGACTTCGACGTTCTCCAGGGCATGGACTGGTTAGCTACTTGCTACGCGTCTGTGGACTGCTGCAAGAAGACAGTTAGATTTTGTTTTCTCGGCGAGTCAGTTCTTGTTGTGCAGGGGGACCGTGGTGCCGCCCCTCACAGTTTGATTTCAACATTTTGCGCTAGTCGGCTTTTGAAGAGGGGATGTCGGGGATTCTTGGCTTTCATTCATGATACTGGAGCCACAATAGAGTCGTTGGACCGGGTTCCTAACGTGCGAGAGTTTTCCGATATTTTTCCCGATGAGTTGCCTGGTTTGCCGCCAGAGCCCGATATTGAGTTTTGCATTGATCTGATTTCCGGCACGGGACCTATTTCTATACCGCCTTATCGGATGGCAACGACGGAGCTTAGAGAGCTTAAAGATCAATTGCAAGAGTTGCTTGATAGGGGACTTGTGCGTCCGAGTGTTTCTCCTTGGGGAGCTCCTGTGCTACTTGTCAAGAAGAAGGACGGCAATTTGAGGTTGTGTATGGATTATCGTCAATTGAACCGAGTTACGATGCAGAATAGGTATCCCTTACCTTGCATTGATGATTTGTTTGATTAGCTCCAGGGTACGAAACATTTTTCTAGGATTGATTTGCGATCGAGTTATCATCAGTTGCGGGTTCAGAATGATGACATTCCGAAGACTGCTTTTCGTACGCGCTACGGGCATTATGAGTTTTTGGTGATGTCGTTCGGAGTCACCAATGCGCCAGCAGCATTCATGGATCTGATGAACCGGATTTTCAGGCCGTTCCTCGACCAGTTTATTATTGTGTTTATTGATGACATTCTGGTCTACTAGGAGTCATGAGGAGCATGAGCAGCACTTGAGGATTGCTTTGCAGACATTGAGAGAGCACCACCTGTATGCTAAATTCTTAAAGTGCGTATTTTGGCTGGATATAGTTGACTTCCTGGGTCATGTGGTGACGGGAGACGGTATTCTTATGGACCCGAGAAAGATCGAGGCTGTTCAGCTTTGGCCCAGACCTGTATCTGTGACAGAGGTCCGCAGCTTTTTGGGCTTAGCTGGTTATTATCGCCGTTTCGTGCAGGATTTTTCGAGTATCGCTGCACCGCTGACCGGAATGACCCGGAAAGGGGTTCCTTTTCTTTGGACTGATGCGTGCGAGCAGAGTTTTCAGCAGTTGAAGACTCGGTTGACGACTGCACTGGTTCTATATTTGCTTTCTGGATCGGGCCGTTATGTTGTTTACTGTGATGCTTCTCGAGTGGGGCTCGGTTGTGTATTGATGCAGCATGATAGAGTTATCGCTTACGCTTCTCGGCAGCTGAAGAAGCATGAGCAGAATTACCCCACTCACGATCTTGAGATGGCCGCGGTGGTCTTTGCGCTGAAGATTTGGAGACACTACTTGTACGGAAAGTCGTATCAGATTTTCACAGATCATAAGAGCTTGAAGTACATCTTCCAGCAGTGGGATCTGAATCTGAGACAGCGCCGTTGGATGGAGCTAGTGAAGGATTATGATTGTGAGATCCTTTATCACCCGGGTAAGGCGAATGTAGTAGCTAATGCCTTAAGTCGTAGGCCCGGGGGCAGCTTGTCCCAGTTGAGCGCAGTTCAGCGACAGTCTTCTGCAAATTGGCAGATCTTGTGCGATGGTAGAGTACAGTTTGAGTTCACTTCCACTGGGGGACAGCTTGCTCATGTCCGCGCCCGTCCACTACTACTTGATCGTATCCGTGAGGCGCAGCCCAGTGATGCCCATTTGTCTGAGATTCTTGAGCTTGTTGGGCATGGTACTATTCATACCAGAATATTGCATTTAATACCGCCGATTCTTATGCTCGTTTGTTTATAAGTAGGTGCTTTTAATCCGTGTTTGCTACATATTTATAGGCTACAGGTTCCTAGTCTAAAATAACGCAAATGATACAAAATCTCCACTGTTACGCCAAAATACAGAACATTTGTTATCAACAGATAAAAGCCAGGTTTCGGTCATCCGTATCCATACAGTGCCGTATACCAGTTCCAGAGACAAGGCAAATGACAGCGGTCATTCGTTTCTTGGACATGCACAAAGCACGAGAGGGGCAGCACATGATTCAATGGGTGCGCGGAGCTCGAGGGAGAAAAGTCAAATCAATCAAAAGTGAAGCTATTTTTGGACTGTTGCAGATCTGAAGAAATTGTGAAGGCAATTTGCAATTTGGAGCATGTAGAACAACAGAAGAGAGCAACACAAGAAAACCCAGAAAAAACGACAACCCAACTCCCTCAAAGAAGCGCGGATCCACAGCCAAAATGGCCGATTCGCGGCGGATCCGCGGCCGAGTTGACTCAGTGTCAACTCGGATTTTAGGGGTAGTTTGGACATTTCATTTGGGCTCAGAATCATGCCCTAGGGGTTCAGCACTCAGCCTAAAAATAGTCCAGTTTTGTGCCAAGCCAAGGGTCTCATTCTTATGTTCATTCTTGGTTAGGTTTTAGTGTAGTTTAGTTTAGCTGCTTCTTCTTCTTCATTCTTTCCTCCATGAAAATTGTAGTGAGAGCTTTTTGAGTGGAAGATCAATAAAGATGAGGGTTTTTATTATCTTGTCTCTTTTATTTCTTGTCTTGTAATTTTATTATCTTGTATTGTAATTTTATTTATTGTTGTTAAGTAGTTGTTGTTATTTCTTTGCTTGTGTTATTATCCTTTTCCTCTTATCCGCATTTTCAAGCCATGACACTCGACGGAGTTCCTTGCTTAGGTGAGGACCCAAGTAGTTAGCTTGCTACCATTTTGTAAAACCGTATTTTTTCTTCTCTTTCTTTGCTTCTTTCTTGTTTTCTTTTCATTTTAATGTGTGAATAATTCTGCACTTGTTAAGGCTAAGGAAGGTGGTATGAGGGAAGAAAAAATCCCTTGTGCTTCTCTTCGCCAAACATCATGAACGAACCTCGACCAAACAAACGCAATCCCCTCACTTAGGCACGCTATACGTGATATATAGCCGCGACCTAAGTCGAGAAGTCCTTTAAGCGCACTACAACGTGACATGTAGTTGTGACTTAATTGGATACATGGTTGCGGGTGTTTAGCCGAGGGTTGAAAATAAGCGTATTTAGCGGACGGACAAGGGGCATTAGGAATGGATTTAGCATTGGAAAGCTTGCTTAAACTCGCAAATCCCATTCCTATATCCTCCTAATCCCCGCTACTTTCGATTATCCCAACATCGTCTTAAGAATGACAAAATAAAAGCACAAGACTAATCCTAACTCTACTAATCGACCTTAACCTTAACAAGCTTACTTGAACATAAAATACGAACACTTAGGATAGAATTGAACATACACATATACATTCTTCATTGACTCGTCTAAAACACGAACGGACATACTACCATCTCCCTGTGGATCGACCAGTGCTCAACCGGCTAGCTGTGAAGTGACACCATCCTGATCGCGGTTAAATTTTAGAACTTTGAATCCCGACACGCAAAAAGTGTAAGTCCACATTACCCACCCTTGTTCTTACGGGGAGGCGGAATAGATAAAAAACGGATTTTTAACACAAGGTAATATGGACTAAAACTAGAGGATCTTTGCTAAACAAAAGCTAACAAACTAACTACAAGTTCTAGCTACTAGGTTAGATGGTTATACCAAGATCCTGAACTCCTTCTCTTCTTATTGTGGTCCTCCTTCTTGCTTGCTCCTTGAAGTGGTGTAGACGGCTCCTCCTCTTCGTCTTCTCTTTTCCGAAGAAAAATCCACCCGAATGCCTCTACCTTGAGCTCCTACCTCAACCAAGAGGTAACTAGAGTGCTTGGCTTGCTAGACTAAGAACCCTTGAATGAGTAGAGAGTTTTCTTGATGGTTTTATCTCACAAAGCTCATGTTTTTCAACACATGAAAGAAGAGAGCTTTGAGAGAGAAAGAGGGAGAGCAAAGCATAAGAGAGAAAGAGCAAGAGAGAATAAGCAAGAATAACCACCATGCTCTCATATGAGAATAATAATAATAATACCTAAAGAAAATTGTGATGGTTAGTTGAAATGACTATTATCATTTCACATTTAATGCAATTTGCAAGAATCAAGAAGCATCTTGCAAAAGAAATGATCATGGTCAAATGGTCAACCAAAGTCAAATGCTCAACCAAAGTCAAAAGGTCAACCTAACCATGGAACAATTATCCTTAATTAATTTTATTAATCATATTTCTCATTCTCATTAGAGTTTAGAAAAAGTCAACTGTCAAAAACCCTAATGAGATTCCTCTGCCTCTGTCAGCTGTGCATACACACCCGCATCCGTGTTTCGAGGAACACGAATACAATAAGACAAAACCAATCCCAAAACAAATACTAGGATCTGGCTTAAACCAAAGCCCGCTAGTAATAACTGCCCGGACACCAAACGTGCACAAGTGCGCGGATGTGAACGAATCCTGTCGCAAAACTATGCGACCTCTACTCTGTTTTGCCCAAAGGCGAACAACCCTATGTGTGGGACTCTAAAGACTCGACACTACGCTGGCAGTGGGTTTAACCATAGGCCGCAAGCGGTACTAGCTGTACGTAACGGTCCCCAGGTAGATGCCGATGAGAAGACCGATGAGTTGAACCCATCCGAACTCCTACTGAGCCTAAATGTGACAATCTCCGTACAGTTCGGTCTGTTCGTCTGAGAGTATCGCATGTCGGGCCTAGGGGGGTGGTAAACGTCAGTCCCCTAATAGCGGTACAAGTTGTGTCGGAGTGTAGCCCAGAACACCCTGAGAAAACACTGGAAACACTACCAGTATATCTCGCTTGCCCTGGCCAGGGACTTTGTGTAATGGCTCTCCTAGACACAGCGCAATATCAAGTCCAAATACCGGGAGAGACGAATCCTATCTAACCTGTAGGGTGCCTGGACACACTAAGGAGGTCTCACAAGGCATCAAGCATGCCAAATTCAAAAAATTCCGGTGCCGAGAAACCCTAATGCGATCGTTGACTAGAGATTATGCGATAACAACAAGCAAGTTAACACTTTAACCGCTAAGTGATTGGAAATACAACCTTTGTAGATCCGGTCCTCCACCTCCATAGCTCCATGATGATGTGCCTTCGCTGCGATCATCGGATCCCGGACTCTAGCGTCGGCTTCATCGGAGAAATAGGCGGGCTAGGTCGTCGACTTCGATGCCGAAGATGATCTTCGTCGAGGCAACACAAGATCAAGCTCCAACTTCACCAAGCCATGAAACTTGTAAAGAAAACACCCTATACTACTTGGCAAGTGGTAGAGGATGAAGAAATAGGAAGTGGGTTCACTTTAGAATTGGATTTCTCACTCTTTTTCTCAAGGCACCACTGTTGGTTGCAGGCTTCTTCATCTTGAAGAAGAAGAAGAAGAGGATAATATGATCAGTTCTTCTAAAAAAGAAAACAAAATGATACTTATCATAATTTCAACCATGGTTTAGTGTAGAGAACTAACTAGGGTCAAGTTGAATGGTTAGGGTTAGGAGAAGAAGACAAGAATGGTTACTTTAGTCAAAGATGCATGAAGCATCAAGAAGTTTCATGAATGAATGCAACCATTTTTGTTTTCCTTTCCTTTATTTAACCAAAATAAATAGATAAATGAATAAGTGAGTAAATCAAAACCCTAACCATTAACATAACCATGGTTTAAGTCTTTACACAAACCCAAGTATGCATGTATCATCAAACATGATACACACAAGTGCACAAAAAATATATCACATATACAACTTGTGTAATTCAAGTGAGAAAATCCATTTAAAGTGAACCAATATTAGTTAATGTAAAGTAATATATCTAATATATAATTATACATTAAATCATTAAATCAATACTTGATTTAACGATCCGGTCATATCACATATAACCGACTAATATCAATAGTAACAACTTATCGAATCAACACTTGATCCGATAACCCGGCTATATCACATATAACCGATCAATGTCACAAATCGCGAGAATCGAATACAGTATCACATACTGGTATCATTCTCGGTCCCGTACATATCTCATATGCGCTCCTATTTCGTTTTGCTTGAGCCAGGAAACCTCTGTGTAGGACTCTGAAGACTCGTCAATACGCCGGCAGCAGGTGATGATCATATCAAACACCCACAAGCCGCAAGCGGTCTGCTAAACGTAACGGCCACCCGGGTATTGAGCGATCAGAAGATCGACGAGCAAGCCCACTCACACTCCTGTGAATCCAACCAGTAACACTTACCGTACAGTCCGGTCTGTTCGTCTGATATGTCGCATATCTCGCCTAGGGGTGGTAAACGTCAGACCCAGTAGCTCGATAAGTCGTGTCGATATAAGCTCTATAACAGTTCGAGAAACTACCGGTAACACTTACCAGTAAATCTTAGCAACCCTGGCCAGGGATTTCCGGTTATAGCCAATCGAACACAGCGCAACATCAACTCCCTATACCGGGAGAGAGGAATCCCCTCCTATCGCTCATTGCCTCTATGTGATTCGGGACTGTACCCAAAAACCACCATTTTTCACGCCCTCTTGGACGTGGTAAGGTGGAAATCAAAGCACAGTGGGAATCACACAAGACTCTATGACGATCTCGGGTCTACAGACTAACCTGTACCAGTGTCACCAGAGAACTGCCATCTGACGTAAGGTATAATACCATCTGGGAGTTCTCGGTGAGTCCGTCCAGTGTACCCAGTCTCCACTGAGCACCCGTATATCATCTCCGATGTCAAACACCAATGGATATGGGATCATCCATCGCCCATCTGTATGGGTCGAGAAGGTATACGCTAGTCTACTCTGGTATATTGATGCCCCGTCTCGATATACCCACGACTAAGGACCTTAAAGGATGTACTTATGGACTACCATGTCCCCACTAGTATGATCCGCATCATAGTCCAGGTAATCAAGTACACATCCTAAGGGCTTTACCAATATGTAACAGAGAGACAATCAGTGTACACGTTAAGGTAAAGAGTAACCAGATAGCATACTATCATGTCGATCAAGAAAGTCCTCCCTATATATGTCCAAGCATCCACTACAATATACATCCTATGTATAGTAATGGCCTCTAGGGCATACATATAACTAACAATCTCCCATTTACACTAGGGCCATCTATAGCAGTGGTTGCAGTATCTCATACTCAACCATCCCATAAAAGTCTTTCTCTGGGAAAAGGTCTTTGTGAGTGGATCCGCCGTGTTGTCCTCTGAGTCTACTCTCCTAACCTCGATCACTTTGGAGATCAGCCATCTCCATGATCAGGTGATAATGCCTTAGAATATGTCTGGATTACTGATGGGACGGACGTTCCTTGGCTTAAGCCACAACTCCATTGTCGCACAATGAGAGGAACTAAGTCCATCTCATGAACTAATATACACCCAGACTGCCTCTTTGGTAGCATCTTAAATAGCGATATATCCAGCCTTTATCGTCTAGTATGCCACGGTATCTAGCTTGGAACTCTTCCAACATATCGTCCCTTTACTGAGGGTAAAGACAATGCCTGTGACTGACTTTCAGTCGTCCTTATCACCCTGGAACCCTTCCAGTGATTCTCCCCAGGACCAATTGATACCATCTTACTACAACTAGTGAGTATCCTAATATCCAATTAGATCTATCTCATAGATCCAAAACCTAGGATTTAGGAGGTATCACTTTGATCCTATTGGAGAATCTTTGTGATAAGCGGAGACTGACCGAGCGTAGCATAGGAAACTCCTTCCCTATCATGAGTATGTCATCCACGTACTCTATGAGGATCACTACCATACTCCCTACTACCTTTTTGTATATACAAGGTTCATCTACCATTTTGATGATGTCAAACTCTTTGACTATCTCATTAAAACAGATGTTCCAACTCCGCGATGCCTGCTTTAATCTTATAAAGCATCTTGTACACGTTTCCGCTGCTCCCACTGTCTACGAGGCCCTATGGCTATGTACTTATAGACGCGCTCTTCTAAAACATCATTTAGAAAAGGAGTCATGACACCCAACCGCCAGATATCGTAGTCATGGTATGTAGCCGTGGCAAGCAGGATCTGGATGGACTTTATGTAGGGTTCCTAGGCATACTAATGAAGTCTCACAAGTGATCAAACATGGCCAATTCAAATTTTTCCAAGTGCCTACAAACCCTAATACGGATCGTTAACTAGATGTATAGGCGATGCAATGCAAATAAATGAATTTATAGCTAAAGGAAAGTGGCTACAACCTTTGTAGATCCGGTTCTCCACCTCCATGGCTCCGTGATGAAGTCCCCTCACTGTCCATATCAGATCCCGGACTCTAGCATCGGCTTCACCGGAGAAATGGGCGGGCTAGGTCGTCGGCTTCGATGC
The DNA here is from genome assembly GCA_030015575.1 of Agapanthus africanus. Taxonomy (NCBI): domain Eukaryota; kingdom Viridiplantae; phylum Streptophyta; class Magnoliopsida; order Asparagales; family Amaryllidaceae; genus Agapanthus; species Agapanthus africanus. Next base: position 194,082,156 of record JASDDO010000024.1, on the reverse strand, counting down.
CGAAGATGATCTACGTCGAGGCAACACAAGATCAAGCTCCAACTTCACCAAGCCATGAAACTTGTGAAGAAAACACCCTATACTACTTGGCAAGAGGTAGAGGATGAAGAAATAGAAAGTGGGTTCACTTTGGAATTGGATTTCTCACTCATTTTCACAAGTTGCCATTGATGGAGGCAAGCTTTCTTCATTGTTGAAGATGAAGAAGAAGAAGAAAGAATATGATAACTCTTTTCAAAAAGAAAATAATATGAATACTTATCATATGGCAACCATGGTTAAGTGTAGAGAATAGACTATGGTTAATTTGAATGGTTAGGGTTAAGCATGAGACAAGAATGGTGGACTTGTTCAAAGCTTCATGAAGCTTCAACAAGCAAACAAAGAAAGCCACCATAATATTTATCTTTTGCCAAAATGAAATAAATAAATAAATAAATGAATAAGAAAATGAAAACCCTAACCATTACACAACCATGGTTTAATCTTTACACAAACTCAAGTTAGGATGTATCATCAAACATGATACAAACAAGTGCACAAAAGTATATCACATATACAACTTGTGCATTTCAAGTGAGAAAATCCATTTAAAATGAACCAATACTAGTTAATGCAAAGTAATATATCAAATATATAATTATGCATTAAATCATTAAATCAACACTTGATTCAATAATCCGGTCATGTCGCATATAACCGACTAGTATCCAATGTATCGACTTATCGAATCAATCTTCGATTCGATAACTAGGTTATATCACATACAACTATTCGATACATTCAACGCGAGAATAGAATACGGTATCACATACACGCATTATTCTTGGTCCCGCACATATCTCATATGTGCTCCTATTTCGTTTCGCTTGAGCCAGGAAACCTCTGTGTAGGACTCTAAAGACTCGTCAATACGCCGGCAGCAGGTGATGATCATATCAAACACCCACAAGCCGCAAGCGGTCTGCTAAACGTAACGGCCACCCGGGTATTGAGCGATCAGAAGATCGACGAGCAAGCCCGCTCACACTCCTGTGAATCCTACCAGTAACACTTACCGTACAGTCCGGTCTGTTCATCTGATATGTCGCATATCTCGCCTAGGGGTGGTAAACGTCAGACCCCAATAGCTCGATAAGTCATGCCGACGTGAGGTCCATAACAATCGTGAAACTACCGATAACTCTTACCAGTATATCACTGCAACCCTGGCCAGGGATTTCCTGTTATGGCCAGTCGAGCATAGCGCAACATCAACCCCCAATATCGGGAGAGATGAATCCCCTCCTATCGCTCATTGCCTCCATGTGAATCGGGACTGTACCCAAAAACCACCTGTTTTCACAACTCAGTAGAGCTGTGGTAGGGTGGAAATCAAAGCACAGTAGGAGACACACAAGACTCTATGACGATCTCGGGTCTACAGACTAAGCTGCACCAGTGTCACCAGAGAACTGCCATCTGACGTGAGGTATGATACCATCTGGGAGTTCTCGGCGAGTCCGTTCAGTGTACCCAGTCTCCACTGAGCACCCGCATACCATCTCCGATGTCAAACACCAATGGATATGGGATCATCCATCGCTCATCACATGGGTCGAGAAGATATACGCTAGTCTACTCTGGAATATCGATGCCCCGTCTCGATATTCCCACGACTAGGAACATTGAAGGATGTACTCATAGACTACCCAGGCCCCAGTAGTATGATCTGCATCATAGTCCTGGGAGTCGAGTACACATCCTAAGGGCTTTATCAACATGTAACAGAGAGACTGAAAGTCTACATGTTAAGATAAAGAGCAACCAGATAGCGTACTATCATGTCGAGCAAGAAAGTCCTACCTATATATGTCCCAGCATCCACTACAATATACATCCAATGTACAGTAATGGCCTCTAAGGCATACATATAACTAACACTTTAAGCATAGCTTTGAAAGTCTCAACTTTTCCATGTACACTAAGTAATCTTCTCAAGATATACTCGCTCCTGATGGGGATTTAACTCTTCAGATAAAGCAACCAAAGTCCATACTTTGTTGGTGTATAAGGATTCCATCTTAGATCGCTGGGTATCCAGCCATTCTTACAGAGTCCCACTCTTGATGGCCAGCTCGAAACTAGTTGGGTCATCATCTCATGATGCATTCCTCGCTCCCACTGTCATAGAGAAACCGAAGTATCTCTTAGGTGGGTGAGGAACCCTACTAGATCGGCGGAGCGACTGAGGTTTGTTGGTAACTATTGAATCCTTTGGTTCTTCCAAATCATCAGCTGCAGTATGTATACCTGGAACATTTCTAGTTCTACATAACAGATCTTGCCTCGAGCTTGTCCGGATTATACTTTTAGACATAGGCCGGACAACCCCAAATCTTAACTAACTTAAGATATGGGCTCTTCCCTTTCCATATCACATATGAAATGGTAGGCAACTGATTTGATCGGAACCCTATTCCATAGGTATGCAGCTTCTCAAGCGCATAACTCCCAAAAGGAAATTGGTAACTTAGTAGTACTCATTATAGAGCGCACCTTATCATATAGGGTGTGATTGCTCCTCCCCGATACACTGACGTGCTGTGGTGTATACGGAGGAGTAATGCTGAGAGAGAATCTCATTCTCCTTTAGAATAATCCAGGAATTCTGTGCTAAAGTATTCTCCTCCTTGATCACATCAAAGGACATAATACTTTTACCCGTATTTTGGTTCTCTACTTCCAACTTATATTCTGTGAATATCTCAAAAGGTTCGGACTTGTGTTTCAACAGGAACATATGGCTGAATCTTGAGAGATCATCATAGAATGTAATGAAGTACAAAGAACCGGTCTTGGCATGTGTAGACAGGGGACCTACATACATCAACATGTATCATCCCAAGAGTTTACCAACTCTTTCTCTGTTTCCAATAAACAGAGCTATGGTCATCTTATCTTTGTGACATGACTGTCGAGTTTCACAAGATGTATATTCAAACTAATTTAAATATGCATCTTTATGTAACTCTAGCTAGTCGGGTCGCATTGATATGACCTAGTCTACAATACCTTAAGAAGGATCCGTTCATTTCTGAACTCTTCCACTTGTGTGTGTTCCGTACACTAAGAACTGTAGTTTGATTTAGAACATTAATGCTTTTAGATAACGTGCCTGAACCGATCAACTTTTGATATAGGAAATGTTCAAAACATTATCCAACAATACAAAATTTTATTATTTCTTTACTAATAAAGAGACTGATATGATTTTGTATATCAGGTTCGGTATCTAATAACATTTGTTCAGAATCAATGTACTGATCATACAGGGTGACAGTGACCAACAGACTTGGCTGCAACACTTGCCCCGTTTTCTGTCTCACGAAACTTATCACCCGTTCTCAGTTCTCTACCTTTCTGTAGCCCTATGTAACAGATTACATATCTGGGATCCTGATCTGGTATCAAATACCCAGGACGTAGAGGATACAGAGAAATAGTTCTTTGTAATGAACACACCCGAAGGAGATGCATCATATGCACTTTCTTCGTTTGGGTGGCATGGGAATTCTGATAATCCCCAATTTCCTGCTCTATCTTATAACAATTATAAGTTGGAGCGGGACCAACGTTCCCCAGCTCAGTATAACAAGCGGGTTCGGTCAATACATCCGTATTATTATCTTGATTAAGGCGTGATATGGTCACTACCTGGAGAGAGAGAGAAGAAAACACTCAGCGTATGCTCTTGCAAGATCAAATTGGTTATTATTTTATCTAATCAGGATGGCTCCCACTGCTTTTTATCAAATCTTCCTTTAAACCCTAAAAGGAAAGACTAGCCGGGATTAATTACACACTACAAGTTCGCCAATCTTTCAGCCAGGCCAGTGTCGGTACTTTGACGGAGGTCCCCCGTGCTTTCGCACGAACCTAATTACAGTAAACCTCGTTTTCCCAGAGGCTTAACCCCGTTGACACCTTTCTAGACACCTACTTGATCGGCTAATTGTAATATGTAAAACTTTCCCAGGAGTAACTCTTACTCGCAGCGGGTATCGGGATCCAACTATCTCATAGAAGGTATGCAATCTCATTGCAAATTTCAACACTTGAAATTCCCGATAATATTTTGCCCCTAAGGTGCTATGACCTTGACGAAAGCCAACAAATCATAGCCCGCTAGTCAAGTTCAACCCGTCATTTCTTGATTGAATTAAACCCACCCGTACGACCCTTGACGAAAGCCAACAAAGCCGCACGACTACCCTAATCCAATCGCATCGTATGCAGCAGATAAGCAGCATATAGCTACCGCACACTGCACCTTGACGAAAGCCAACAAATGCAGCACGAATACTATATACAACTTATCTGAAATGACGGAGGGCTACGACAGGTTTTTCTGAAAACCTATTGCGTAATGAACTTGATACCGTTGTAGGATCGAATGAATTTTGAAATGGAGTGTTTTTTAGGCTTTTCTAGTTTTGCTAAAGGAGTCACTCCCGGTGAAGGGATCGTCGGTCCTTTCCTTGTCGAATGAGGTGCGGGATATATCATATATATCACTGTGCAAAGCAGAAACTATAGAAGCAATCAAAATACAAACCGAGAATTGTACCATCTGCCAGTTATTGCTAAAGGAGTCACTCCCAGTAAAGGGATCTCGGTCATTTCCTCATCGAATAAGGTGCAGGATATATCATATATACCGCTGTACAAAGCAAGAACTGTAGCTACCTGTTTTATTTAGAAATTCGATTCCACAACATCTTAGATTTCTTTTTCTTTCATTAATCTTATTAATGAAGTCCCATCAGTTAAGTACCTAAACATCACAGATAAATACGACGTACACTTATGCCATCCGCATTCGCCTTGATGTCCCCTCGTGCACCGTTAGGTTAGGTAACTAACGGCAGAGCGGGGCAGGGCTAGCGCGGGTGTAAAACATAAGTAACGCCTATATAATATATCATATATACTATATATTGTATTTATTACAGAACATATCACATGATCACATCACAGATATCGCAGCAGAAGAAACATATGAAACATTGGATATACTAGGACGTCCGTGTTTTCAATACGAGCCAGTATACAACACGGATTCCACGGTTGTGATGAATAGCCAAACCCACACCCCTAGACCCCTACGAGAGCGGCAAGCAACCCTACCAATTCTAGAGTTAGGAGACCCGAACTCGACTCCTCGAGATGGTCTCCCACTGGACTCCAGAACCCGGTTACTTGTGCCCTTCTCCTTGGGTCTATCCTAGTGCGGAAAAGTAAATAATATACATCAACGGTGACAGCTTCCGCAACCTGGAAGTGCCCCAATAAAAGAATATTGTAAGTCGATGTGCAACACCCCACGACTTGCGGGGAGGCGGAAATTTAAAAAACGATCTTGTTCTTTGCTTAAACATCGACTAACCGCAAGAATCGAAGCTAAACGATAACTAACATGAAACATAGAAGTTCTATACTACTATCTTTAGGGATTATACCTAACGAATCGTGTCCTTCGTCTTTGCGAACTCCACCTCCTCCTCGACCTTCTCGAAGTAGTAGACGATCCACCCGAGAGCTTTACTCAAGCTTAGCCTCTAAACTTGAGGCAACTAACCTTCTTTAAGTGCTAATCAAAGAAGCTAGGTGATATAGAGTGAGGGTTATGGTTTAGTTAGTCTAACTAATCCTTGTACTCAACACATGAGAGGGGAGGATTAGGGTTTGAAGAGGGAGAGAGAGAAGGTGAGAATAATAATGAAGTGAGAATAATGAGTTATGATAATATATATCAAGCATTTCTTTTTATCAAGAAAAGAAAAGAAATGAATTTAACAACCATGCTTGATAATATCTAGTGATGATTCACATCCATGAGTCATTAAGCAATTATGAAGCATTAATGACATGGATGAATCATCCATATGACTCACTAATCACATTCATTGTATATGCCACCTAAACCTCCTTAGTCACCACCTTCTAGAAGCTTCTCGCGCAATTACGAGAAAGCCCCTCCTTTCCGCAAAAATACGGAAAAACTTTAGACTGTATAAATCCAATAACCGGATACCAGTAACTGGCTTAAACCAAAGCCGACTGGTAAAAACTTTCCGAAAGTCGTACGTGCGTAAACACACGTATGCGTCCGAACCCTTGTCGTAAAACCATACGACCTCTATATCGTTTTGCCCGGAGTAGGGAAACTCTCTGTGTGGGACTCTAGAGACTCGACTACTACGCTAGCAGTGGGTTTAACCACAGACCGCAAGTGGCACTAGCTGTACGTAACGGTCCCCAGGTAGATGTCGATAAGAAGGCCGATGAGGGAACCCATCCGAACTCCTACTGAGTCTGATGTGACAATCTGCATACAGTCCGGTCCGTTCGTCCAAGACTATCGCATATCGGGCCTAGGGGGGCGGCAAGCGTCAGTCCCCTAATAGCGGTATAAGTCGTGTCGGAGGGAAGCCCATTACACCCTGAGAAACTACTGGAACCTACCAGCAAATCTCGCTTGCCCTGGCCAGGGACTTTGCGTAATGGCTCTCTGACACAGCGCGATATCAACCCCTAATACTGGGAGAGACGAATCATGTCTAACCGCCACTGCCTCCAAGTGCTCGGGACTGCACCCAACTGCTACCTGTTTGCACGACTCCTTTGAGCCGTGGTAGGGTAGCAATCTAAGAACAGTGGGACACACTCGAGGTGAAGTAGCAGTGTCAAGTCTGCGGACTATGCTGTACTCATGTCACCTGGGAACTGTTCACTGACGACTGGTATAAAACCAACCAAAAGTTCCCTGTGAGTCCTGTCCGGTATACCCGTAACCTAACGAGCACCTGCATACTATCTCCAGTACGACGTACTGACGGCTGTGGGACAGACCATTTCCCCAACTGGGATGAGAAGCGTACACACTAGTCTACTCCGGAGTATCGATGCTCTGTCTCGATAATCCAACGACTAGGGACCTGAATAAGGATGTGCTTATAGACTACCCAGCCCCCACTAGTGTGACTGCCATCACAACGCTGGTAGTCAAGCAAGATCCTAAGAGCTCTATCAATACGTATACTCACATATTAAGATAGAAAAAACCAAGTAGCATACTACCATATTTAGCAAGACTGTTATATACATGTGAATATCCCAAGCTTCCATTAAGTAATATACAAACTAGTATGATATAATAATGGCCCCTAGGGCATATACACTAACAATCTCCCACTTGCACTAGGGCCATGTACTGGCATATCGAAGACCGATGATCTCGAGTAGCCTCTCGAACTGAATCTGAGGTAGGGCCTTCGTGAATGGATCAGCAATGTTCTCTTCAGAAGCAACTCTCCGAACCTCGATCTCCTGACGATCAACGATCTCCCTGATCAGGTGATACCGCCTTAAGATGTGTCTGGACTTCTGATGGGACCTTGGTTCCTTCGCTAAAGCTATAGCTCCGTTGTTGTCGCAATACAGAGGTATTGGATCAACTATGGTAGGAACCACCTGAAGTTCTGTTAGGAACTTCTTCATCCAGACTGCTTCTTTTGCGGCATCGCAAGCAGCTATATACTCCGCTTCCATCGTCGAGTCAGCAACGGTGTCCTGCTTGGAGCTCTTCCAGCACACCGCCCCTCCATTGAGGGTAAAGACATAACCCGACATGGACTTGGAATCGTCCTTATCACTCTGGAAGCCGGAATCAGCAAAGGCCTCCAACCTGAGGTCTTTTCCGCCGTAAACCAAGAACATCTCCTTAGTCCTTCTCAGGTACTTGAGAATGTTCTTTACTGCTATCCAGTGTTTCTCCCATAGGTCTGACTGATACCGGCTTACCACGCTCAGTGCGTAAGCTACATCTGGTCTGGTGCACAACATCGCATACATTATAGAGCCTACCGCAGAAGCGTAGGGTATAATAGACATGCGTTCCCTTTCCAAATCAGTCTTGGGAGACATCTCTTTGGAGAGGGTGATTCCGTGACAAGCCGGTAGATTACCGCGCTTAGAATCTTCCATACTGAATCTTTTCGGTACAGTGTCGATATACCTGGACTGCGAAATTCCCAACATCCTCTTGGATCTATCACGATAGATCCGGATCCCCAGAATGTAAGAGGCATCACCCAGGTCTTTCATGGAGAACCTGTGTGACAAGAATCCTTTGACAGATTGTAGCATAGGAAAGTCATTTCCTATCAATAGAATGCCATCCACGTACAAGACGAGGAATACGACACTTCTGGCTACAACTTTACTATATATGCACGGTTCATCTGGATTTTTGATAAAGTCATATTCTTTGACTGTCTCTTCAAAACAGATGTTCCAACTTCGCGATGCTTGCTTTAGTCCATAAATGGACTTAAGCAGCTTGCATACTTTCCCGCTGCTCCCACTCTGATTGAAACCCTCTGGCTGATCCATATAGACGCACTCTTCTAAATTTCCATTCAGAAAAGCCGTCTTTACGTCCATCTGCCAGATTTCATAATCATGGAAGGCAGCAATAGCAAGAAGGACCCGAATGGATTTGAGCATAGCCACTGGAGAAAAAGTTTCGTCATAGTCCAAACCAGGTCTTTGACGAAAACCCTTTGCAACAAGTCTAGCCTTATAGGTTTCCACCTGTCCATCTACACCAATCTTTTTCTTGAAGATCCATTTGCATCCTATGGGTTTTACCCCATCTGGAGCAAAGTCCAAAGTCCATACTTTGTTGGTGTACATGGACTCCATTTCGGTCCGCATTGCATCTAGCCATCGTACCGAGTCGCCGCTCTGGATGGCCTGTTGGAAGTCAGTAGGTTCATCATCATCTATGATGCAATCCTCTCTATCCCCATCTATGAGAAAACCGTAGTATCTCTCAGGCGGATGAGACGGCCTACTACTCCTGCGGAGGGGTGCGGGAATGTCCTGTACTTCTTGAACTTCCGGTTCTACCAAACTTTCAGCAGCAGTTTGTGGTTCTGGAATTTCTTCCAGTTCTATTTTGCTCCCACTTATTTCCTTTTCTAAAAACAGATGTTCCAGAAAATGGGCATTATGAGAAACAAAGACCTTTTGTTCCTCTGCGTAATAGAAATAATATCCCTTGGAGTTCTTTGGATATCCCACAAACATACATTTTACTGATCGTGCCTCGAGCTTGTCCACATGCTGCTTTTTAACAAAAGCTGGACATCCCCAAATCTTCATATGCAGAAGATGGGGTTTCTTCCCAGTCCACATCTGATATGGAGTGGTAGGCACAGTCTTGGTAGGAGCCCTGTTCAGAAGATATGCTGCTGATTCTAGCGCATAACCTCAAAAAGATCGCGGTAACTCAGCATTACTCATCATGGATCGTACCATATCCAATAGGGTTCGATTCCGTCTCTCCGATACACCGTTATGCTGTGGAGTGTATGGAGGAGTAAGCTGAGAGAGAATTCCTTTCTCTTTTAGGTAACCTAGGAACTCGGCACTCAAGTATTCACCACCTCGATCAGATCTAAGTGTCTTGATACTTTTTCCGGTTTGGTTTTCTACTTCATTCTTATACTCTTGGAATTTCTCAAAAGCCTCGGATTTATATTTCATCAGATAAATGAATCCGTATCTTGAGTAATCATCCGTGAAAGTAATGAAATAGGAAAAACCACCTCTTGCATGTGTAGACATTGGACCACATACATCGCTGTGTATAAGTCCTAAGTGCTCGCTCGCTCTTACTCCTTGTCCAGTGAATGGAGTCTTTGTCATCTTTCCTTTGAGACAAGATTGACAAGTGTCATAAGTTTGATATTCGAACGAGTCCAAATATCCTTCTCTATGCAACTTAGTCAACCTTCTCTCATTGATGTGACCCAGTCTACAATGCCATAAGAAAGCTTTATTTAAATCTGGAGACTTTCTTTTTATTGTGTTCTGGACATTGAAAATTTGGAGTTGGTTTAAAACATATATACCGTTATTTAGTGTACCGGACCCAATCAAACCATGATTAAGGTGGATGTTGACAACATCTCTTACAAACGTGAAATCATAACCTTTATTTGATAACAAGGAAACTGATATGACATTACACGTTAAGCTTGGTACAAAAAAACAGTTATGTAAAACCAAAATGTGTCCACTCGTCAATCCTAGGTGATAATCCCCGACGGACGCAGCTCCTACGCTAGCTCCGTTAGCAACCTTTAGGGTTATATCACCTTCCTTCAGCACTCTACGGTTTCTCAATGCCTGCAATGAATTGCAAATATGAGATCCTGATCCGGTATCCAATACCCATAAAATAGAGTTGATCGACAGACAATTCTCAATTACAAACACACCTGAAGTCGAAGCCACAGCTTGCTTCGGTTCCTGGTTCTTGGCGTTCCATGCCTTGCAATCCTTCTTCCAGTGCCCTTTCCTGTGACAATGGAAGCACTCATCCTGGCCAACTATCGGTACCGCAAACTTTTTCTTTCCCTTCCCTCCCACCTTACTTACACCTCCTCTAGGTCTGGGTGCGGCCTTCTTCTTCCTTCCTTTGGCCCTAGCCTTGGACCCGGAAGAAGATGCACCGCCAACAAACATAGCGGGTGTTTCCCTTGCCTTCTGCAAGGTGCCCTCTGCACTCCTTAACATATTCAGGAGTTCCGGAAGTTCAACTTCTTTTCTTTGAATGTTGAAGTTCAGGATAAACTGGGCGTAGGTGGAAGGAAGGGACTGGAGAATAAGGTCTGTATAGAGCTCATTATCCAAAGTCGTCCCAAGGTCTGCGAGCTCTTCTATATAGCCGATCATCTTTAGGACATGTTCTCCTACCGATGACCCGACAGCCAACCTCGCTCGAAACAAGTTCTTAGAGGTCTCGTATCTTGCTATACGAGATTGCTCTCCATAAAGTTCCTTTGTATGGAGAAATATGGCATCAAGTTCCATATCCTCGTGCCTCCTCTGATGTTCATTGTTCATTGAGGCAAGCACGATGCACTTGGCTTTCGCGCAATCTAAATCCCAGGTTTTGCGGATTTCCTTATCCGCATTGCTGGATTTGGGACCAGGGACAGCAGGTGCCGTAGCGGTGAGGACGTACCCCAATTTGTCATAGGTCAAAGCCATTTTGACATTCCGCAGCCAATCTTTATAGTTTGGCCCTGTCGGTATATTTTTCTCTAAAAGTAACTTAAGTCCAGTCATTTTCAGGGTCGCTGCAATTAGGAGAGAGAGAAGAAAACTCTTTAGCATGATGCTCTTGCAAGTTTAGAGTGGTTTTTAGTTTATCTAAACTGGATGGCTCCCACTGTTTCTCGAATCCTTCCTCAAACCATAAAAGAAGAATTAGCCAAGACTATTCTCACTGTACAATACTTGCTTAACCGTTCAGCCAGGCTGGTGTCGGTACTTTGAGGGAGGTTTTCCAACGCTTTCGCGAAGTTCCTTAATTAAATAACCTCTTTTCTCTGGGGGCGTAACCCCGCTGACACCTTTCTGGACACCTACTAGGTTTATAGCACTGATCGTTAAGTGACGAATATCCTGATAAGTAGCATATACTCACAGTAGGATCGGGATCCAAATATCATTGTATGATAATGTTGAAGGAATGCTACCAACATTCATCAAACTCCAAATGGTATGCATCTCTTTGCAAATTTCAGTTTCTTTAGAAATTCCCGATATAAGTTTTTGTCCCATGCTCTTATGACCTTGGCTTTGGTCAAAATGTCATAAGTCACATGTAAAGTTCTACCCGTCATTATCTTGTCAATTTGAACCCATCCGTATATACCCCTGACTTTGGTCAAATGGTAATACGACTGTCCCAAACCAACTCATCTATCTTATGCAACAAATGAAAACCCAGCAGCTACCAAACACTATGCCTTAACTTTGGCCAAAATGCATAGCTTGAATACTACTGAATACCCAAATGAAATGACGGAGGGCTACGAATGGTTTTGGCGAAACCGTGAACGTAGTGAACTTGATATAACCGAAGGAACCTGATAGCTTTTAAAAGGAGTGGTTAAAGCTCCACATTTAAAAATATCTGTTTTTAAAATTAACCGAGTGGTTTCTTTTAAATTGTTCCAACGATTAAAACTTTGGTTTATTTTTTTTGCATTATAGTTAATGCGTCCCATCATTAACCAATCATTGCAGAGAACAACGAAAATATGACGTTCTTTTATGCCATCCGCATTCGCCACTGGGTCCCGTCATCACCCGTTAGGTTACTTAACTAACGACAGAGCGGGGGCTGGGCTAGCACGGGTGTAAAACATAAGTGACGTCTAAAATAGCTATCATATATATAGATATTTTACATTCGTCTGACACAATGATATTCATTCCAGATCACAGATGAACTTAATTGGATTTGCAAGCAATCCGTGTTTGTTTTGAGCCTGCAACAAAAGACGGATTACACAGTTGTGATGAATAGCCATTACCCCACCCAAGACCCCAACGGGTACGGCAAACTACCCACCCGGCAGTTTGTGCACCCCACCTTGGGTCTGTCCTAGGAGCAAAAACAGTAAAATGAAATAATACAACGGTGGCTACAACCGCAACCTGGATGTGCCCCGCAAAATAATATTACAACAAATTACATTTACATCAAATGAATTAAATAATAACCCATCACATAACCCCGGCTATACATCATAACAGTCCAACACAGTTCATATGCACAAACAGATAAAATCCATTACAGAAATGTGCAACCCCCTGCCAACCGACATACTAGCAGTTAGGGGAGGTTTACGAACACATTAAACAAACACAGATATAATCCAACAAGCAAATACTGTATAATTTCGATCGATTAAACACTTTTAATTTTGCTCCAATACTTCTCTGTAAATCTGAAACCTGAGCAAAAATAAAAAATCCCAGAAAATACCAAATATCCCATAGAACCAACACAGTAAATTTGGGTTCCTGAATCGCCAACTCGGCGGCGGAAGCGCGGCGGATCGGTGGGATCCGCCGCGGTTCCGCGGCGCTTTAGACGATTCAGGGGCCCAAATTTCTTGGGTGTTCTTCTACTGTCATTTTAAGCTTTCTGAACCTCCCTGAAAAATTTTTGGACTTCATTTAAAAATCGACAGAAACTTGTGATTTCGGGTTTTTCCGGTTTTGTTTTTTCCGTTCGAAATTCATACAAATTTGCAAGTAAGTTATTTATTGTTTAGCGAGGCTCTGATACCACTGTAAGTCGATGTGCAACACCCCACGACTTGCGGGGAGGCGGAAATTTAAAAAACGATCTTGTTCTTTGATTAAACATCGACTAACCGCAAGAATCGAAGCTAAACGATAACTAACATGAAACATAGAAGTTCTATACTACTATGTTTAGGGATTATACCTAACGAATCGTGTCCTTCGTCTTTGCGAACTCCACCTCCTCCTCGACCTTCTCGAAGTAGTAGACGATCCACCCGAGAGCTTTACTCCAAGCTTAGCCTCTAAACTTGAGCCAACTAACCTTCTTTAAGTGCTAATCAAAGAAACTAGGTGATATAGAGTGAGGGTTATGGTTTAGTTAGTCTAACTAATCCTTGTACTCAACACATGAGAGGGGAGGATTAGGGTTTGAAGAGGGAGAACTTGAGGAGAGAGAAGGTGAGAATAATAATGAAGTGAGAATAATGAGTTATGATAATATATATCAAGCATTTCTTTTTATCAAGAAAAGAAAAGAAATGAATTTAACAACCATGCTTGATAATATCTAGTGATGATTCACATCCATGAGTCATTAAGCAATTATGAAGCATTAATGACATGGATGAATCATCCATATGACTCACTAATCACATTCATTGTATATGCCACCTAAACCTCCTTAGTCACCACCTTCTAGAAGCTTCTCGCGCAATTACGAGAACGCCCCTCCTTTCCGCAAAAATACGGAAAAACTTTAGACTGTATAAATCCAATAACCGGATACCAGAAACTGGCTTAAACCAAAGCCGACTGGTGAAAACTGTCCGAAAGTCGTACGTGCGTAAACACACGTATGCGTCCGAACCCTTGTCGTAAAACCATACGACCTCTATATCGTTTTGCCCGGAGTAGGGAAACTCTCTGTATGGGACTCTAGAGACTCGACTACTACGCTGGCAGTGGGTTTAACCACAAACCGCAAGCGGCACTAGCTGTACGTAACGGTCCCCAGGTAGATGTCGATAAGAAGGCCGATGAGGGAACCCATCCGAACTCTTACTGAGTCTGATGTGACAATCTCCATACAGTCCGGTCCGTTCGTCCAAGACTATCGCATATCGGGCCTAGGGAGGCGGCAAGCGTCAGTCCCCTAATAGCGGTATAATTCGTGTCGGAGGGAAGCCCATTACACCCTGAGAAACTACTGGAACCTACCAGCAAATCTCGCTTGCCCTGGCCAGGGACTTTGCCTAATGGCTCTCTGACACAGCGCAATATCAACCCCCAATACCGGGAGAGACGAATCCTGTCTAACCGCCACTGCCTCCAAGTGCTCGGGACTGCACCCAACTGCTACCTGTTTGCACGACTCCTTTGAGCTGCGGTAGGGTAGCAATCTAAGAACAGTGGGACACACTCGAGGCGAAGTAGCAGTGTCAAGTCTGCGGACTATGCTGTACTCATGTCACCTGGGAACTGTTCACTGACGACTGGTATAAAACCAACCAACAGTTCCCTGTGAGTCCTGTCCGGTGTACCCGTAACCTAACGAGCACCTGCATACTATCTCCAGTACGACGTACTGACGGCTGTGGGACAGACCATTTCCCTAACTGGGATGAGAAGCGTACACACTAGTCTACTCCGGAGTATCGATGCTCTGTCTCGATAATCCAATGACTAGGGACCTGAATAAGGATGTGCTTGTAGACTACCCAGCCCCCACTAGTGTGATTGCCATCACAACGCTGGTAGTCAAGCAAGATCCTAAGAGCTCTATCAATACGTATACTCACATATTAAGATAGAAAAAACCAAGTAGCATACTACCATATTTAGCAAGACTGTTATATACATGTGAATATCCCAAACTTCCATTAAGTAATATACAAACTAGTATGATACAATAATGGCCCCTAGGGCATATACACTAACAAATATTACATACAAGTTTTTACATGAATGAAAAGGAAAAACACTCATCTCACATAAAAAAAACCCGGCTATTCAAACACGACGATCCAATATAACATATCCATTAACACATAACATCACATGTCATCAACGTAAGTAAATATCCGCATCCCAATTGTCGTTGACATATAGCAACGAAACCGGTGATATCACATATTACACTTACGGTCACAGAAAAGAAAGTGTAAAACTACAACAGTTGGAATCCGCAACCTCTTTAGACATCGCATGCCTAATCAAATGAATTCCTTAGACATCACATGCCTAACAATTATAAACCCCGCATTTTAGTCTCATTATCGAAAACTCTTTTCAATATCAAGTCGGGCAATTCAACAAGATTCCCGACATCCTGATCGAATGCTCTTCGCAAACTTTAGTAGACGGCTGCACCCCTGACGCCGTCGACGAAGTGCACTAAGGCGGAACACCGCTACCGCGAGCACCCGAACGGATGCTTTTGGCGACGGGGTTCTCCTACAGTCACTTGGTCGGGGCTATGGGGTGTAGCTGTCTATTAAGTTTACCCGGCAAGTATCCGCGTACGCTACGTGATTGCGACAGACTTTTGATCGCATCAAAATTCCATGGCAACCGATCAAGTGAGACTAAACCGCTAGATTTATAACATTAATTCAGTTATCACATAACTACTTGTGAATTCCAATTATTGTATCACATTCCAGATAAACAGAAAATATTAAACTTTCCGATCGAACAATCGAACACCCAAGTTTTCCCGAAACAGCTCAACACATGAAACAAGTTTAAAAACATTCACTTCATGCCTCAGTACCAACGGTCCAGCCGTAGAAGGGTCAAGCCAACGCCTCACATGTGGCACGCCGTACTGCCCCAAACCCTAAGGTTCAAAAGGCAGTTTAAGACGGTCACATAATCGAGTTAAGGTTTGTTGTCTTCTAGAGGGTCCATCGAGTTACTTGCACTACTTAGAACGTCTTCAAACCGCGGAAAAATCCAACACTTGGAAATTTCCCAACAGGGGAAAAATTGGGTATTTATATCCGGTCGAACTTTTTAACATATTCTAAATATTCGGAAAACCCAACGAAATTAAAAATTCCGATCGAAACAACGGCTACAAAATAAACCCCAAAATACTCAACTCTTGAGTCAGTGTTAAAAATGCCCAGAAAATAGAACAAACAGAGGTATGAATTACTGTGGAAAAATCCGTCGCTAATTCCATTACATTGCCGCGGAACCGCCGCCAAATGGGGGGTATTGCCGCGGTTCCGCGGCCATATAGAGGACTTAGGGGCCCGTTTTTCATGGTAATTCTTATAAAACCCTGCTGAATTTTTTAAGCATTTTTAATTTGGAAAATTCCCAGATTTTAAAAAATGACCAGAGAGGGGCATATCTTGTCGTATTTGGGTTTGATCGGGGTTTTAACTTCGTTAACGCATCGCCTAAGGCTCTAGCTAGGCTCTGATACCACTGTAGGGTTCCTGGACACACTAAGGAGGTCTCACAAGGCATCAAGCATGCCAAATTCAAAAAATTCCGGTGCCGAGAAACCCTAATGCAATCGTTGACTAGAGATTAGGTGATAACAATAAGCAAGTTAACACTTTAACCGCTAAGTGATTGGAAATACAACCTTTGTAGATCCGGTCCTCCACCTCCATAGCTCCATGATGATGTGCCTTCGCTGCGATCATCGGATCCCGGACTCTAGCGTCGGCTTCATCGGAGAAATAGGCGGGCTAGGTCGTCGAGTTCGATGCCGAAGATGATCTACGTCGAGGAAATACAAGATCAAGCTCCAACTTCACCAAGCCATGAAACTTGTGAAGAAAACACCCTATACTACTTGGCAAGTGGTAGAGGATAAAGAAATAGGAAGTGGGTTCACTTTAGAATTGGATTTCTCACTCTTTTTCTCAAGGCACCATTGTTGGTTGCAAGCTTCTTCATCTTGAAGAAGAAAAAGAAGAAAATGATAATATGATCAGTTCTTCTAAAAAAGAAAAAAAAATGATACTTATCATAATTTCAACCATGGTTTAGTGTAGAGAACAAACTAGGGTCAAGTTGAATGGTTAGGGTTAGGAGAAGAAGACAAGAATGGTTACTTTAGTCAAAGATGCATGAAGCATCAAGAAGTTTCATGAATGAATGCAACCATTTTTGTTTTCCTTTCCTTTATTTAACCAAAATAAATAGATAAATGAATAAGTGAGTAAATCAAAACCCTAACCATTAACATAACCATGGTTTAAGTCTTTACACAAACCCAAGTATGCATGTATCATCAAACATGATACAAACAAGTGTACAAAAAATATATCACATATACAACTTGTGTAATTCAAGTGAGAAAATCCATTTAAAATGAACGAATATTAGTTAATGAAAAGTAATATATCTAATATATAATTATACATTAAATCATTAAATCAATACTTGATTTAACGATCCGGTCATATCACATATAACCGACTAATATCAATAGTAACAACTTATCGAATCAACACTTGATCCGATAACCCGGCTATATCACATATAACCGATCAATGTCACAAATCGCGAGAATCGAATACAGTATCACATACTGGTATCATTCTCGGTCCCGCACATATCTCATATGCGCTCCTATTTCATTTCGCTTGAGCCAGGAAACCTCTATGTAGGACTCTAAAGACTCGTCAATACGCCGGCAGCAGGTGATGATCATATCAAACACTCACAAGCAGCAAGCGGTCTGCTAAACGTAACGGCCACCCGGGTATTGAGCGATCAGAAGATCGACGAGCAAGCCCACTCATACTCCTGTGAATCCAACCAGTAACACTTACCGTACAGTCCGGTCTGTCCGTCTGATATGTCGCATATCTCGCCTAGGGGTGGTAAACGTCTGACCCCAGTAGCTTGATAAGTCGTGTCGATATGAGGTCTATAACAGTTCGAGAAACTACCGGTAACACTTACCAGTAAATCTCAGCAACCCTGGCCAGGGATTTCCGGTTATAGACAATCGAACACAGCGCAACATCAACTCCCTATACCGGGAGAGATGAATCCCCTCCTATCGCTCATTGCCTCCATGTGATTCAGGACTGTACCCAAAAACCACCGTTTTGCACGCCTTCTTAGACGTGGTAAGGTGGAAATCAAAGCACAGTGGGAATCACACAAGACTCTATGACGATCTCGGGTCTACAGACTAACTTGTACCAGTGTCACCAGAGAACTGCCATCTGACGTGAGGTATAATACCATCTGGGAGTTCTCGGCGAGTCTGTCCAGTTTACCCAGTCTCCACTGAGCACCTGTATATCATCTCTGATGTCAAACACCAATGGATATGGGATCATCCATCGCCCATCTGTATCGGTCGAGAAGGTATACGCTAGTCTACTCTGGTATATTGATACCCCGTCTCGATATACCCACGACTAGGGACCTTAAAGGATGTACTTATGGACTACCATGTCCCCACTAGTATGATCCGCATCATAGTCCAGGTAATCAAGTACACATCCTAAGGGCTTTACCAACATGTAACAGAGAGACAATCAGTGTACACGTTAAGGTAAAGAGTAACCAGATAGCATACTATCATGTAGAGCAAGAAAGTCCTCCCTATATATGTCCAAGCATCCACTACAATATACATCCTATGTATAGTAATGGCCTCTAGGGCATACATATAACGAACAATCACTGCCTCCAAGTGCTTCGGGACGGCACCCAACTACTACTTATTTGCACGACTCATTTGAGCCGTGGTAGGGTGTCACGACCCAGAATTGGCCCGTGACGGCCCTAATACTAAGCAACGCCCAAAGACGCAACGTAGTAAAAGAAAGCCAAACCCAGAAATCTAAACCATGAAAAATACGGAAAAAGATAATATAAGTTTTGAAACATTTGAAATCGCAACCCAAATTCTTTAAAAAGTCTACTTACTTTCTTTAAAATTTTAGCAACACCCCCATTTGATAAAGACTAGCCAAGATGAATACAACAGAGATATAAGGACAGTAGAGAAAAAGCTGTATATAAAAGACATCAAATCCACAATAATACACATTAACGTCCTCACCAAGTCTCTATGTCAAATATACAATAGTAGATGGAGAGTACAAATACAACGAATATACAATGTGAAATACAGATAGCCATCTAACCCACCTAAGCAAAATGGTACTGTGAGCTGATGCGATATCTGTAGCAAAAGGTGGTAGCTGGATAGCTGAATAGAGGAATAGCCTGCCTCGACTACTCTGGGGAAAAACCTGAAACACCTGTGGCACAACGGGGGTGAGTTGCCAACTCGTGAATAGTATAAAACATATACAGGTAATCGCAGGAATGCACGTACAGCATGAATCTAAGATATGCGATTACAATAATTATATGTCATGCAATGCTGAAATAAGGAGAGTACACTAGCAGGTACAATCAATATATGAAGCAATAGTAACATGACAATAGTATGCAATAACTATGCAATAGAGATATGAGAAAGCAAATATGCAACTATCATAAGGGTACACTACAAGTACTACCAATATATGAATCTGTGCATAAGGTAGGTAAGGGTGAGGTATAGGGTGGAATATGTCATTTCCCACGGAAACCTGACGTCGTGGCAGGATCACAATCCATCAAGATACTCCAATCCCAAATCCTCAAACCAGCCCCCACATTGGGCTGTCACAATATAAAAGTCTCACATCACCTCAATGTACAATATCAAATAGCTCTCCTATATCTCGAATGTACAATCCCATAATCTCATTCATATCCAACATCCAATCTCAATGAATCACCTATATCCCAGGTCGAATCCCTAGTAAGTTTCTAACATCCTAAAGGTATGTATATATGTACAGATATGAATATGATGGGGGCAATACACATATATTAGCGTCCCATTCCACTAATATTGGTGTAAGGGTATATATAACAACGGCTAAGTCCCCTGTTATATATATAAAAAGGGGTTGAAGAAATATCATGAAAACCATGTGCTAAGCATCGACACAGAAATCCTCGTATATCGGGCTCCGTCAGTCCGGATCGGCCCACGGGGTCCGTCTGCGGTATCGGCCCTCGGCCCCGACAGTACAGATCCTCCCGCATCCATCTCTCGACTCTGGCCAGTAGCCTCTGGACAACTGCCAGGTCCAACCAATCACCGGTAGGTACTCGCCCGCCTCCAGGCTCAATAGGCAAACCCATCGATCTTCTTGCCGAGGGGAACCATACCGGGCCCCACCATGTACTCTCATATGGCAACCACACCTCGTATGGAGTATATAATCAGCACCGATAAAACTCATGGGGGACACACAAATATCATATCAAGGAAACTGGGTTGTTGCATGTATGCATAATTTCATGAACTCCCGCGGTTCTCAAATCCCGAAAACATCATGAGAAATCCAGATAAACAATGCGCAATCCAGGAATAAATGTATGCGATATATCTGAATGCGAGCAGGTAAACACAAGTATATAGCTGAACCAGATGTATGCGAAATCAAGATAAGGTACAGCTAAGTAACACCAGTAAAAGTAAATATGCGACAACAACTGAATATGTGTCTAACACACAGGTGTAGCAAAGTATAGGTATCTACCTATAGGAACTGATGTCGTATACCCCCCTGGGTATAAGTAACATGTGTAAGGAATCCCTCCCGGTATAAGTAAAATATGTAGGAGGTATACCTGTAGCTGTATCGTAAAGTGAAAATGTACCTATCACTATAGGTATGATACGCTATAGGCATACCGATAAGCTAAATGTCATGTGTGGCAAGCAATAGTAGTTATAAGGGGTAGTGTGTGACATGGCAATTATTGACGGTGTGTGTGTAGCATACAATCCGTGCTCGTGCAACATGAACCGTCAATAATGTGTGCAGTGTCCTACGGCTACTAGTCACAGTATAATTACAACAAGGAAATAATGTAAAGGCGCAATTCTACAATGACGTAGAATGTGCGACAGGTATTTGAATCCTAGCCCAGACGCATAACGCCATGCGGGCGATTCCCCTGTAGATGTTATATCTACTCACCTACACTCCACGCTGGGTGAATCCTATCATCTGCTCCCCCTGTAGCCATGTCCGTAGTCCCTGCCTGCAAACCTGCAAATGCGACACGAAATCATATATAAGCCAAATATCTCGCGAAACGCGATATCGAATCGAAACGAGAAACTCGCGTCGCGAACTAAACGCGCGTGTGCACGATACGCTGAATCGTGTGTGTACGCGTCTAAAACCATCGCGACACGCGGCGATACGCTGGATCACAGAACACACTCACGTATCGCGCGTATCGCGCAAACACAACGAAACACAAAAACGATATATAGTCCCAGTTTTTCCTACAGGTAAGATATTACAAAACTAGACATACCAAAACACTACACAGCACTGCAGACCCCTACTGGACCAAACCCTAACCCAAACCCTACCCATCTGGCCGCAATTTGCGGCCAGAATGAAGAAATTGGCGGCCAGAAGATGGAGTTAGGGGGTCGGGTTCTGGTGTTGTGATCTAAACCTAGGTATCATGTCCCATTTTTCTCAATTTTTACCTGAAGGCATCGGGTCTATAGCAGATCTCAGGAAGTCACTAATATCACTTTAAAACACCAATTTGCACAAATAAGAAACCCTATGGTATTTTAGTGAAATCGGGGTTGAATCTCAGTTGAGGTGACCCTAACAACACTTAAATGGATAGGGTTTGCTAACAAAATCATCACTTTGCCAACACAACTCACAAATCACCAAAACTAGCTTTAATCTAGCTAATAATCACTAATCGACACAAAACCATACACAAGCTAGCAACACTAGGGAAAGAGCTCAGAATTATACCCTAGGGAACCCAAGGAGGCAAGAGAAGAAGTGTATGCAGGTGCTGGGGTTGCTGCTGCTACAGTTGATGCCTGTTGCTGCTGCTTCTGCTACTTGCTGCGGCTACTGATGTTGATGATGATGATGATGCTGATAATGAGGATGCTGCTGCCACTGCTGTAGGTGTGTGTGTGTGTGATGAAGCTGCTGTCGTTGCTGTTATAGTGTTGTTGTTGTTGTTGTGCTGTTGTTGTTGCTGCTGCTGTCTCTGCTGCCTCTGCTGCTGCTTCAGAGAGTGTGAGGGTGTGTGTGTGTGTGAGAGAGTGAGAGAATGAGAGAAGGGAAAAATGAGAGGAGGAATGAGAGAACAAGGCCTAGACCCCCCGTCTCTCTCTTCCCTCATGATGAGGCATGGCTCACACCATACCTCCCATGCCCCCACCCTCACACAAAGTCAACCATCAACAAAAGAAATAAAAACCCCTTTTTAAATACAAATCAAAAATCCTTTTCCTAAAAGCAACCATAACCCTTAAACAAAACATAAAACTAACTTAAGACAAAGGTTAGCTAACCATGTTTGCTAATCATGGTTAAACCCCCAAAACAACCCTAGTTTACATGCACAAGTGTGTGCGTGCCTAACAAAATTCTAATAAAATACACAATAATTAGGATAAAATATTTAAAACTTAATTTGGTAAACTTTTTATTAAAAACCACACATTAAAATATAATTAGCTATAAAACACATTCTAAGGTGTTACAATCTCCTCCCTTAAAAGAAATTCGTCCCCGAATTTAAAACTTATACTGTTACGCGTACCTTTAAAAGAAGATTAAAATCCTCAAATCTCGCTCGCAGCCTCCCAAGTGACTATCTCACTACACGGCTACGCCCGAGAAACCCTTCACAGATGGCAAGACCCTTGACCGATGTCCCTCCACCTGCCGAGCCATCAATACACATGGCTGCTGGTGAACGAAAGATCGCGTCCAGCTAAATGGTCTGGTGCCAAATCATGTGAGAAAGGTCAAGAAGGTAATTGTAAAGTATCATCACATGGAATACGGGGTGGAAATCTAATAATCTGGGCGGAAGTGCCAAATTAAAGGCAACGAAACTAACTTGCTTATAGGATCTCAGAAGGACCTAAATCTTGGGACAAACTTCCCAAAATCCAACACGTCATTCATCGGAAAGTCCATAGGAATGCATGATCTGTCCTACGAACTCGAGTCTATGACCAACACAGTCGTCATAAGACCTCAGTTCGTAATGGACAATCCCCATCCTGACCTAACACAACTGGACAGTCTCCGAAGTCTCTAGACTAGCTGGGGTCCAAAGTCCTACTAACGCAGAGTCAGAAAAACAGCAGGCCGGTGGTCGACACGACCTAACCCCTAAGCCTAACGGTGGCCAATTGGAGTGTCTCCTGATAACAGCTATCGAAGGAGAACCCTAACGATGGCGAGTGACGATCCCCAACCACTGACAACAATCAAACAAACACACAACTTAAACAAAACACTGAACAAACTGAGTATAACCAGATGAAAAGAATCCGAATGGAGTCACACCCTAACCAAACTTGGGTAGAAACCATAACGAAATTCGTGGAGATCTGCTCCCATTCCTACTTCGGAACGGTAAAAGATTGCAACTCTCCAGCCGGCCTCAGATGCTCGACCCAAGCACACAACAAGACTGACACCTTGAAACGAAACCTGAAACTTCTCTTTACATCCCTGTCCACTCGTAACTATCTCACAAGTTACGCCAAAGCTGGTGGAACTTGAATGCATAAAGATAGTTGACAGATGTGCATGCTTTAGGATTACACGTCTCTACCCGATGAAACTAGATACACAAACGCGTCCCAAACTTAGCACATCATTGTCACAAATCAAGGTCTCTGAATCATTACCCAGCCGAATATGCTCAAGTATCTCTGACGTACGAGCTTCGACGGGCAGTGTCTCGCGAAAACGATTTAAGGAAAACGGTCGGGCGCGGACATGAGCAAGCTGTCCTCTCCGTAGAGACGAACTAAGCTATACTCAATGATCACACAAAACTATAAATCTGCAGAAGACTACCACAACAATTTCTTCCGCTGCAGGAAGATGTACGTTAAGCTCTAGTGGTCCGTGAAAATCTGACACGACTTTCAAGCAAGTAGTGTCTCCAAATCTCCAACGCAAAACCACCGCGGCCATCTCCAGATCATGAGTGGAATATCCTCCTCGTACTTCCTCCAAATGTAGGGAAAGCAAAAGCGATATCTCTATAGTGTCACCTCAGTACACCCTCGAGTCCACTCAAGAAACATTACAGTTAAACAACAAGTCGCCCGAACCAAAAGCAAGAAAGACTGATGCAGTTGTTAACAGAATCTTCAACTGCCAAAAACTCCGTACACATGCCTCAGTCCACAGAAAAGAAACCTCCATCTCGATCAATTCAGTCGACGGTGCAGCACTACTCTAGTAATCCTGCAAGAAACGGTGGTAAAAACCTGCTAAGACCAACCATCTACGGATCTCCGTCCTGCACACAAGTCTGGGTCTAAGCTGTACGGCCACGATCTCCCTCAGAACCATACGGAACCGTCTCCCGTGACTACAAGACCTAGGAGTCAACACAAAACAAGCCTGAAGAAACACCCTGAGAATTAGCAACTGCTGGTGCTCTCCCAGTATCTGCATAACAAATCCTCAAGTGCTACTCCTGTTCCTCAAGACACATTAAGTAGACCAGAGTGTCGTAAATAACACAACAAAAACTGGTCGAGGAACGGCCTGCAGAAATCTGGTTCATCATATCAACGAATGCTGCTAGGGAATCAGGGAATCCAACGACTCACCGATACACACAAAGCCCATAGCACGCATAAGGCGGTCTTCGGAATGCCATCATCCCGAATCCGCAATAATGATGACCTGATCCCAAGCAAACTTAGAAAAATGTCTCGCACTCTGGAGCTGATCGAAGAAATAGTCACGGCGAGGTGAAGGATACCTATCCGCACCGTAAGCCGGTTCAATTGACGATCCGTCGATACGCAACCCTAAACTGCCGTCTTTCTCCTCGACGAACAGAAATAGGAGTTTCCAAAAGCGAAACACTCAGATGCACAAAACTCCCCAAACCAGAACTCTGCAGCTGATCCTTTAAGCTCCCTCAGCTTCGCCGGCCCATCCGGAACAACGTCGGAAAAACTCTCGCACGAAAAGAACCCGGTCCAACAATCCCATGGTGGCTCCGGTATCACGAATGAACGCCAAGAATCCACGACATCTCCTTCGTAGCCGACTAGCGAAAAAAAGGCTGAATTCAAGCTGTGAAAGGCGGCACAACTATCCGCCGGCACAACAAGAACTGACTTGCCGGGAAAACAACCCTGACTGTTTCCTCGCGGTAGTCCACAGACGCCTAACACGTAGTTAACCAATCCGTGCCCAGGAGAACGTCAAATCCCACATCTCTAGAAGGATCAAAACGACGGACGAATCTCTATCTCCTATCCGATTGGCACACAACTAAATACGTGTCGCGCAACAAAAGAATCGCTGACAGAAGTTAAAACAACCACGACTAATCTACCCAACCACAGTACAAGCAAGAGGACAACGAATACATCAAAAGAACATATAACTCGAGGGTACCTGAAAACTCCACATTGGACGTCTGCGCGTCCCGATGAGTAGAAGCAAACTCCTGTGTCTGCCCTCTACTCACAGCCGGATGAACTCCTCTGGTAAACTGAGCCCTCTGAGCGAATCTTCCACGTCCACGGCTTCTCTGAAAACGATCCTGACGAGGTGCTAAGGAACAATTCCTGACGAAGTGCTGAAGGCTCCCGCATCGAAAACATCCACGTGCTGACTGCTGACCATCCTGGGGATGAGAGCTGAACGACTGTCCTCGTCCTAAGCCTCTGCTACTCCCGCGACGGCCACGAAATCTGTCTCGACGACCAAACCTCTGTCTCTGGGCTGGTACACTGGCACGAGTCCTCCACTGTCCTGGAATCCCCTGAGCCTCTGGAACATGCGCCTCGTCAACTGGAGCTGCAACCACTGGTGCTATGTAGGTGACGGACTGCTGCATACTGATCGTAAGGGATAGCTGAGTAACGGGGGTGACAACCTCCTGTCGTAGCTCCCGAACGACGTCAACTAAAGAACTCATCGTCTGGCGGAACTCCTGCATCTCTACCAAAAGTCTATCCATAGTATAGGTCGTAGGCTGATCCGTCTGCACCTGTACAACTAGAGTGCCATCCTGGTCAGTACTCGTCTCACCCGAGCTAACTCTGACCTCGGCCCTCGCTGCATCGCTCTGAGTCCCCATAGTCATCGGCGGCAAGGCTATAAATAGATATAAGATGAGATTCGATAAGAATGAGGAAACCGGATCTCAAAGATATGAATCATCAAGGAAGGAATGTCAAGCAAATTATACTTAGGTCACTTAATGCAAGGTACCGCGCTGTGGGTATGCTGCAGACATACACACACTACGTTACTCTGCTTAAGCTACCTACTCCATCATACTAAGGTCATCCTACACTCCGAAAGGTAAAACCTAACGCTCTGATACCAACTTTGTCACGACCCAGAATTGGCCCGTGACGGCCCTAATACTAAGCAACGCCCAAAGACGCAACGTAGTAAAAGAAAGACAAACCCAGAAATCTAAACCATGAAAAATACGGAAAAAGATAATATAAGTTTTGAAACATTTGAAATCGCAACCCAAATTCTTTAAAAAGTCTACTTACTTTCTTTAAAATTTTAGCAACACCCCCATTTGATAAAGACTAGCCAAGATGAATACAACAGAGATATAAGGACAGTAGAGAAAAAGCTGTATATAAAAGACAT
This sequence comes from Agapanthus africanus, assembly GCA_030015575.1. Taxonomy (NCBI): domain Eukaryota; kingdom Viridiplantae; phylum Streptophyta; class Magnoliopsida; order Asparagales; family Amaryllidaceae; genus Agapanthus; species Agapanthus africanus. The sequence goes on along the minus strand of JASDDO010000024.1, from coordinate 194,055,274 downwards.
CAAATCCACAATAATACACATTAACGTCCTCACCAAGTCTCTATGTCAAATATACAATAGTAGATGGAGAGTACAAATACAACGAATATACAATGTGAAATACAGATAGCCATCTAACCCACCTAAGCAAAATGGTACTGTGAGCTGATGCGATATCTGTAGCAAAAGGTGGTAGCTGGATAGCTGAATAGAGGAATAGCCTGCCTCGACTACTCTGGGGAAAAACCTGAAACACCTGTGGCACAACGGGGGTGAGTTGCCAACTCGTGAATAGTATAAAACATATACAGGTAATCGCAGGAATGCACGTACAGCATGAATCTAAGATATGCGATTACAATAATTATATGTCATGCAATGCTGAAATAAGAAGAGTACACTAGCAGGTACAATCAATATATGAAGCAATAGTAACATGACAATAGTATGCAATAACTATGCAATAGAGATATGAGAAAGCAAATATGCAACTATCATAATGGTACACTACAAGTACTACCAATATATGAATCTGTGCATAAGGTAGGTAAGGGTGAGGTATAGGGTGGAATATGTCATTTCCCACGGAAACCTGACGTCGTGGCAGGATCACAATCCATCAAGATACTCCAATCCCAAATCCTCAAACCAGCCCCCACATTGGGCTGTCACAATATAAAAGTCTCACATCACCTCAATGTACAATATCAAATAGCTCTCCTATATCTCGAATGTACAATCCCATAATCTCATTCATATCCAACATCCAATCTCAATGAATCACCTATATCCCAGGTCGAATCCCTAGTAAGTTTCTAACATCCTAAAGGTATGTATATATGTACAGAAATGAATATGATGGGGGCAATACACATATATTAGCGTCCCATTCCACTAATATTGGTGTAAGGGTATATATAACAACGGCTAAGTCCCCTGTTATATATACAAAAAGGGGTTGAAGAAATATCATGAAAACCGTGTGCTAAGCATCGACACAGAAATCCTCGTATATCGGGCTCCGTCAGTCCGGATCGGCCCACGGGGTCCGTCTGCGGTATCGGCCCTCGGCCCCGACAGTACAGATCCTCCCGCATCCATCTCTCGACTCTGGCCAGTAGCCTCCGGACAACTGCCAGGTCCAACCAATCACCGGTAGGTACTCGCCCGCCTCCAGGCTCAATAGGCAAACCCATCGATCTTCTTGCCGAGGGGAACCATACCGGGCCCCACCATGTACTCTCATATGGCAACCACACCTCGTATGGAGTATATAATCAGCACCGATAAAACTCATGGGGGACACACAAATATCATATCAAGGAAACCGGGTTGTTGCATGTATGCATAATTTCATGAACTCCCGCGGTTCCCAAATCCCGAAAACATCATGAGAAATCCAGATAAACAATGCGCAATCCAGGAATAAATGTATGCGATATATCTGAATGCGAGCAGGTAAACACAAGTATATAGCTGAACCAGATGTATGCGAAATCAAGATAAGGTACAGCTAAGTAACACCAGTAAAAGTAAATATGCGACAACAACTGAATATGTGTCTAACACATAGGTGTAGCAAAGTATAGGTATCTACCTATAGGAACTGATGTCGTATACCCCCCTGGGTATAAGTAACATGTGTAAGGAATCCCTCCCGGTATAAGTAAAATATGTAGGAGGTATACCTGTAGCTGTATCGTAAAGTGAAAATGTACCTATCACTATAGGTATGATACGCTATAGGCATACCGATAAGCTAAATGTCATGTGTGGCAAGCAATAGTAGCTATAAGGGGTAGTGTGTGACATGGCAATTATTGACGGTGTGTGTGTAGCATACAATCCGTGCTCGTGCAACATGAACCGTTAATAATGTGTGCAGTGTCCTACGGATACTAGTCACAGAATAATTACAACAAGGAAATAATGTAAAGGCGCAATTCTACAATGACGTAGAATGTGCGACAGGTATTTGAATCCTAGCCCAGACGCATAACGCCATGCGGGCGATTCCCCTGTAGATGTTATATCTACTCACCTACACTCCACGCTGGGTGAATCCTATCATCTGCTCCCCCTGTAGCCGTGTCCGTAGTCCCTGCCTGCAAACCTGCAAATGCGACACGAAATCATATATAAGCCAAATATCTCGCGAAAACCGATATCGAATCGAAACGAGAAACTCGTGTCGCGAACTAAACGCGCGTGTGCACGATACGCTGAATCGTGTGTGTACGCGTCTAAAACCATCGCGACACGCGGCGATACGCTGGATCACAGAACACACTCACGTATCGCGCGTATCGCGCGTATCGCGCAAACACAACGAAACACAAAAACGATATATAGTCCCAGATTTTCCTACAGGTAAGATATTACAAAACTAGACATACCAAAACACTACACAGCACTGCAGACCCCTACAGGACCAAACCCTAACCCAAACCCTACCCATCTGGCCGCAATTTGCGGCCAGAATGAAGAAATTGGCGGCCAGAAGATGGAGTTAGGGGGTCGGGTTCTGGTGTTGTGATCTAAACCTAGGTATCATGTCCCAGTTTTCTCAATTTTTACCTGAAGGCATCGGGTCTATAGCAGATCTCAGGAAGTCACTAATATCACTTTAAAACACCAATTTGCACAAATAAGAAACCCTATGGTATTTTAGTGAAATCGGGGTTGAATCTCAGTTGAGGTGACCCTAACAACACTTAAATGGATAGGGTTTGCTAACAAAATCATCACTTTGCCAACACAACTCACAAATCACCAAAACTAGCTTTAATCTAGCCAATAATCACTAATCGACACAAAACCATACACAAGCTAGCAACACTAGGGAAAGAGCTCAGAATTATACCCTAGGGAACCCAAGGAGGCAAGAGAAGAAGTGTGTGCAGGTGCTGGGGTTGCTGCTGCTACAGTTGATGCCTGTTACTGCTGCTTCTGCTACTTGCTGCGGCTACTGATGTTGATGATGATGATGATGCTGATAATGAGGATGCTGCTACCACTGCTGTAGGTGTGTGTGTGTGTGTGATGAAGCTGCTGTCGTTGCTGTTATAGTGTTGTTGTTGTTGTAGTGCTGTTGTTGCTGCTGCTGCTGTCTCTGCTGCTGCTTCAGAGAGTGTGAGGGTGTGTGTGTGTGTGAGAGAGTGAGAGAATGAGAGAAAGGAAAAATGAGAGGAGGAATGAGAGAACAAGGCCTAGACCCCCATCTCTCTCTCTTCCCTCATGATGAGGCATGGCTCACACCATACCTCCCATGCCCCCACCCTCACACAAAGTCAACCATCAACAAAAGAAATAAAAACCCCTTTTTAAATACAAATCAAAAATCCTTTTCCTAAAAGCAACCATAACCCTTAAACAAAACATAAAACTAACTTAAGACAAAGGTTAGCTAACCATGTTTGCTAATCATGGTTAAACCCCCAAAACAACCCTAGTTTATATGCACAAGTGTGTGCGTGCCTAACAAAATTCTAATAAAATACACAATAATTAGGATAAAATATTTAAAACTTAATTTGGTAAACTTTTTATTAAAAACCACACATTAAAATATAATTAGCTATAAAACACATTCTAAGGTGTTACATAGGGTAGTAATCTAAGTACAGTGGGAACACACTCGAGGCGAAGTGACCGTGTCAAGTCAACGGACTAAGCTGTACTCATGTCACTTGGGAACTGATAACTAACGATAGGTATAATACCAACCAACAGTTGCAAGCGAGTCATGTCCAGTGTACTCGTAACCTAATGAGCACCTGCATACTATCTCCAGTACGACGTACTGATGGCTGTGGGACAGACCATCTCCCCTCCTGGGATGAGAAGCGTATACACTAGTCTACTCTAGAGTATCGATGCCCCGTCTCGATAATCCTATGACTAGGGACCTGTATAAGGATGTGCTTGTAGATTACCCAGCCCCCACTAGTGTTACTGCCATCACAACGCTGGTAATCAAGCAAAGATCCTAAGGGCTCCACTAATATGTATAAGCGATATTCTAAAAGAAACACATGCACATATTGAAGTAGAAACAAACCAAGTAGCATACTACCATTTTGAGCAAGATTGTCTATACAGCTGTGAACATCCCAAGCTTCCATTAAGTAATATACAAACTAGTATGATACAGTAATGGTCTCTAGGGCATATACACTAACAATCTCCTACTTGCACTAGGGCCATGTACTGGCGTATCGAAGACCTATCATCTCGATCAGCCGCTCGAACTGAGTATGGTGTATGGCCATCGTGAATGGATCTGCAGTGTTATTCTCCGAATCCACTCTCTTCACCTCGATCTCCCGATGATCTACGATCTCCCTGATCAGGTGGTACCTCCTCAAAATGTGTCTGGACTTCTGATGGGACCTGGGTTCCTTCGCTAAAGATATAGTGCTGTTGTTGTCACAATACAGCGGTATTGGATCAACAATGGTAGGAACCACCTGAAGCTCCGTGAGGAACTTCTTCATCCAGACAGCTTCCTTTGCGGCATCGCAAGCAGCTATGTACTCCGCTTCCATAATTGAGTCAGCAACGGTTTCCTACTTGGAGCTCTTCCAGCAAACCGCCCCTCCATTGAGGGTAAAGACATAACCCGACATGGACTTGGAGTCATCCTTGTCACTCTGGAAGCCGGAGTCAGCAAAGGCCTCGATCTGGAGGTCGTTTCCGCTATACACCAAGAACATCTCCTTAGTCCTTCTCAGGTACTTGAGAATGTTCTTTACTGCTATCCAGTGTTTCTCCCCTGGGTCCGACTGATACCGACTTACAACGCTTAATGCCTATGATACATCTGGTCTGGTACACAACATCACATACATTATAGAGCCTACCGCAGATGCGTAGGGTATAGATGACATGCGGGCCCTTTCCAAATCAGTCTCGGGAGACATATCTTGGGAGAGGGTGATTCCGTGACAAGCCGGCAGATTACCGCACTTTGAATCTTCCATACTGAATCGTTTCAGTATGGTGTCGATGTACCCGAACTGTGAAAGTCCCAACATCCTCTTAGATCTATCATGATAGATCTAGATCCCCAGAATGTAGTTGGCATAACCCAGGTCCTTCATGGAGAACCTCTGTGACAAGAATCCTTTGACTGACTGTAGCATAGGAATGTCATTTCCTATTAGGAGATTGTCATCCACGTACAAGACGAGAAATACCACATTTCTCCCTACAATCTTACTGTAAATGCATGGTTCATCCGGATTTTTGATAAAGTCGAATTCTTTGACAGTATCATCAAAGCAGATGTTCCAACTCCGCGATGCCTGCTTCAGTCCATAAATGGACTTAAGCAACTTGCACACTTTACCGCTGCTCCCACTCTGAATGAAACCCTCCGGCTGATCCATATATACGCACTCTTCCAAATTTCAGTTTAGAAAAGTCGTCTTTACGTCCATCTGCCAGATCTCATAATCGTGGAAGGCAGCAATGGCAAGAAGGATTCGAATGGATTTGAGCATAGCCACTGGAGAAAAGGTTTCGTCATAGTCCAAACTAGGTCTTTGATGAAAACCCTTTGCAATAAGTCTAGCTTTATAGGTTTCAACCTGCCCATCTACACCAATCTTCTTTCTGAAGATCCATTTGCAGCATACGGGTTTTACCCCTTCTGGAGCAATGTCCAAAGTCCAAACTTTGTTGGTGTACATGGACTCCATCTCGGTCCGCATTGCATCCAGCCATTTTACTGAGTCACCACTTTGAATGGCTTGCTGGAAGCTAGCAGGCTCATCATTTTCAATAACACAATCCTCTCGATCCCCGTCTATGAGAAAACCGTAGTATCTCTCGGGTGGATGAGACTGCCTACTACTCCTGCGGAGTGGCGCTGGGATGTCCGGTTCTCCTGAAAATTCTGGTTCTACCAAGCTTTCAGTAATAGCTTGTGGTTCTGGAATTTCTTCCAGTTCTATTGCGCTCCCACTTATTTGATTTTCTAAAAATTCAGTTTCCAAGAAGTGGGCATACTGAGAAATAAAAACCTTTTGTTCCTCTGTGGAATAGAAAAGATACCCCCTGGAGTTCTTGGGGTATCCCACAAACTTACACAGTACTGAGCGTGCCTCGAGCTTGTCCGCGTGCTGCTTCTTTACAAAAGCTGTACATCCCCATGTCTTAAGATACTTAAGACAGGGTTTCTTCCTACTCCACATCTGATATGGAGTGGTAGGCACAGTCTTGGTTGGAACCTTGTTCAAAAGATATGCAGCTGTTTCTAGTGCATAACCCCAGAAAGATCGCGGTAACTCACCCTTACTCATCATGGAACGAACCATATCCATTAAAGTTCGATTCCGCCTTTCCGATACACCGTTGTGTTATGGTGTGTAAGGAGGAGTAAGCTGAGAAAGAATTCCATTCTCTTTTAAGTAGCCCAGAAACTCGGCATTCAAGTATTCACCACCTCGATCAGATCTCAGTGTCTTGATACTCTTGCTTGTTTGTTTTTCAACTTCATTCTTGTATTCCCAAAATTTCTCAAAGGCCTCGGATTTATGCTTCATCAGGATGACATGTCCATACCTAGAGAAATCATCTGTAAAACTAATGAAGTATGAATAACTACTTCGCGCATGTGTAGACATTGGACAACACACGTCACTGTGTATGAGTCCCAAGAGCTCGCTCGCTCTTACTCCGTGTCCAGTGAACGGAGTCTTTGTCATCTTTCCCATGAGACAAGATTCACAAGTGGCATAAGACTGATACTCGAACGGATTCAAGTATCCCTCTTTATGTAACTTTGTTAACCGTGTCTCATTATTGTGACCCAGTCTACAATGCCATAAGAAAGCCTGATTTGTTTCCGGAGACTTTCTTTTAAGTGTGTTCTGGACACTAAAAACCTGATCTTGTTTCAGTACGTATATTCCATTTTCTAATGTACCTGACCCAATCAGAACTTGATTTAGGTAGATGTGGACCACATCGCTTACAAAAGTAAAATCATATCCTTCCTTAGAAAGTATGGATACAGATATGATATTACAAGCCGTACTAGGTACATACAAACAGTTACGCAGAATCAATATCTGCCCACTTGTCAATCCAAGGTGATATTCCCCTACGGATTCAGCGTCCACGCTCATTCCGTTGGCAACCCTGAGAGTCATATCACCTATCCTGATAACTCTACGGTTTCTCAGAGCCTGTAATGAATTACAGATGTGAGATCCTGATCCGGTATCCAGTACCCAGGAAGTAGGGTTATTTGACATACAGTTATCTATTACAAACACACCCGAAGCCGAAGCCACAACATGCTTCGAATCCTGGCTACAGGCTTTGTTAGCCCTGCAATCCTTCTGCCAATGTTCTTTCCCGTAACAATAGGAACGTCCCTCCTTCACTATATCCAGTCCCAAATCTTTTGCCCTTCTCTTTCCTTCTTCTTCGCTGGTTTCCTTCAGGGTACAAGTAGAGGGCAGAGACCACAGAATCAAGTCAGTATTTGACCCGTTCTTCAATGTGGTCTTCAGGTCTGTGAGCTCATCAAAATAGCTAGTCTCTGTAAGGACGTTGTCCTCTACAGATGACCCGATAGCCAACCTCGCTTGAAGCAATTCGTTCGAGGTCTCATATCTTGTGATATGAGATTGCTCTCCATATAAATCTTTGTTATGGAGGAAGACAGAAACTAAGTCCATCTTCTCGTGCTGCCTCTGGTATATACCATCAACTGAGGCCAATACGAGGCACTTGGGATTCTCACAGTCTTTTTCCGATGTCTTACGGATATCAATATCCGTGATAGGGGAAACTGGTCCTGAGACGGCAAGGGTTTGATTAGTTAGGTGGTGTCCCAGCTTGTCATGGGTAATGGACATCTGGACAGACCTTTGCCAGTCATAACAGTCAGATTCAGTCATTTTATTATTTAGATGTAACTTATGTCTGGTCACTGGGTCGCTGCATTTAAGAGAGAGAGAAGAAAACAATTAGCATGAAGCTCTTGCAAGTTTAGATTGGTTTTTAATTTATCTAAACAGGATGGCTCCCACTGTTTCTCGAATCCTTCCTCAAACCATAAAAGAAGAATTAGTCAGGATCATTCTCACCGTACAATACTTGCTTAACCGTTCAACCAGGCCAGTGTCGGTACTTCGAGGGAGGTTTTATGACGCTTTCGCGAAGTTCCTTAATTAAATAACCACTTTTCCCTGTGGGCGTAGCCCCGCTAACACCTTTCTAGACACCTACTTGGTTTATAGCATTGATCGTTAAGTGAAAAGTTTCCCGAGGAGTAGCAGATACTCACAGTAGGATCGGGATCCAAATATCATTGTGAGATAATGCTGAAGGAATCCTACCAACATTATCAAACTCCAGATGGTATGCAGCACTAGCAAGTTTCTGTTTCCTTAGAAACTCCCGATGTGGATTTTTGCCCCATGCTCTTATGACCTTGACGAAGGTCAGCAAATCATAAGTCACATGTCAAGTTCTACCCATCATTATCCAGTTTAATTTGAACCCACCCGTATATACCCTTGACGAAGGTCAACAAGGTAATACGACTGTCCCAAACCAACGCATTTATCTATGCTACATATGAATACCCAACAGCTACCAATCACTATGTCTTGACGAAGGTCAACAAACATAGCTTGAATACTATTGAATATTCATATGAAATGACGGAGGGCTACGAATGGTTTTGGCGAAACCGTGAACGTAGTGAACTTGATATAATCGAAGGAACCTTGATAGCTTTTAAAAGGAGTGGTTTAAGCTCCGCGTTTTTAAAAGTTTTCTGTTTTGAAAAAACCGAGGGGTTTTGAAATTGTTCCAACGATTCTGTTTTGGTTTGTTTTCTTTGCATTAATTAATGCATCCCATCAATTAATCCCACCATTACAGAAAACAACGAAAATATGACGTACGCTTATGCCATCCGCATTCGCCATGGGGCCCCGTCATCACCCGTTAGGTTACTTAACAAACGACAGAGCGGGGGCTGGACTAGCGCGGATGCAAAACATAAGCAACGCCTACTAGATATCATATATAGATATATACATTCGTCAGATACAATGATAGCCATTCCAGATCACAGATGAACACATTGGATATGCTAGGAATCCGCGTTTCGTTCGAGCCTGCAACGAAAGACGGATTACACGGTCGCGATGAATAGCCAAACCCCACCCTAGACCCCTACGGGTGCGGCAAACTACCCGCCAAGTGCCCGAAGTGAAGCAACCTCCCTCAACGACGTGAGTAGGCCACTCGGCACTTCAAAGTACCCGGTAGTTTGTGCACCCCACCTTGGGTCTATCCTAGGAGCAAAAACAGTAAAAGAAATAATATACAATGGCGGCTACAACCTCAACCCGGATGTGCGGACATAAAAATAATATTACATCAATTTACAATATACATCAAATGAAAGATAAAGAAACTCTCATCTCACAACCTCGGCTATTCATCCGCGACAATCCAACAAGTTCATATACATAATCCAACATCACAGATCACAGATATGCACAACTCCCACTAATCGACGTATAGCGATTAGTCGACGTTCAGTACATATATCACATTACAGATATAACCATTTAGCTAAATTTTAGAGAATTTCGATCAATATACCAATTTGTAACTACCCCAAACACAACAGTGTTCTCTGAAGAATCTGGGCAGAAACAAAGTATCTTAAAAATCACAAAACATCAAGCTGAACACACTACAGGAAAAACGAGTCGCGACCGAGTCGACTCGGCCGCGCTTTCGCGGCGGTCTGATAGAGTCATGGGCTCGTTTTTCTTGGTTGTTCCTAAAAAACCCTGCACGTATTTTTCAGGTGTGTGGAAATATTTTTAGGCCTGTTTTTAAAATCGGCAGAAAACACTAAAATTTGACGTATTTTGTGATTTTTTTCGAATCGAAGTTCTAAACACTTTGCTAACATGTTAGTTGTTGTTTAGTTAGGCTCTGATACCACTGTAAGTCCACGTTACCCACCCGGCGCTTACGGAGAGGCGGAATAGATAAAAAACGGATTTTTAACACAAGGTAACATGGACTAAAACTAGTGGATCTGTGCTAAACAAAAGCTAACAAACTAACTACAAGTTCTAGCTACTAGGTTAGATGGTTATACCAAGATCTTGAACTCCTTCTCTTCTTGTTGTGGTCCTCCTTCTTGCTTGCTCCTTGAAGTGGTGTAGACGGCTCCTCCTCTTCGTCCTCTCTTTGCCGAAGAAAGATCTACCTGAATGCCTCTACCTTGAGCTCCTACCTCAACCAAGAGGTAAATAGAGTGCTTGGCTTGCTAGACTAAGAACCCTAGAATGAGTAGAGAGTTGTCTTGATGGTTTTATCTCACAAAGCTCATGTTTTTCAACACATGAAAGAAGAGAGCTTTGAGAGAGGAAGAGGGAGAGCAAAGCATGAGAGAGAAAGAGGGAGAAAGAATAAGAAAGAATAACCACCATGCTCTCATATGAGAATAATAATAATAATAATAACTAAAGAAAATTGTGATGGTTAGTTGAAATGACCATTATCATTTTTACATTTAATGCAATTTGCAAGAATCAAGAAGCATCTTGCAAAAGAAATGATCATGGTCAAATGGTCACCCAAAGTCAAATGGTCAACCAAAGTCAAAAGGTCAACCTAACCATGGAACAATTATCCTTAATTAATATTATTAATCATATTTCTCATTCTCCTTAAGGTTTAGAAAAGTCAACTACCAAAAATCCTAATGAGATTCCTCTGCCTCTGTCAGCTGTGCATACACACCCGCATCCGTGTTCCGAGGAACACGAATACAATGAGAAAAAACCAATCCCAAAAAAATACTAGGATCTGGCTTAAACCAAAGACCGCTAGTAATAACTGCCCGGACACCAAACGTGCACAAGTGCGCGGATGTGAACGAACCCTGTCGCAAAACCATGCGACCTCTACTCTGTTTTGCCCAAAGGAGAACAACCCTCTGTGTGGGACTCTAAAGACTCGACACTACGCTGGCAGTGGGTTTAACCACAGGCCGCAAGAGGTACTAGCTGTACGTAACGGTCCCCAGGTAGATGCCGATGAGAAGACCGATGAGGTGAACCCATCCGAACTCCTACTGAGCCTGAATGTGACAATCTCCGTACAGTCCGGTCTGTTCGTCTGAGAGTATCGCATGTCGGGCCTAGGGGCGGTAAACGTCAGTCCCCTAATAGCGGTACAAGTTGTGTCGGAGTGTAGCCCAGAACACCCTGAGAAAACATTGGAAACACTACCAGTATATCTCGCTTGCCCTGGTCAGGGACTTTGTGTAATGGCTCTCCTAGACACAGCGCGATATCAACTCCCAATACCGGGAGAGACGAATCCTATCTAACCGTCACTGCCTCTAAGTTCTTCGGGAATGCACCCAACTACTACCTGTTTGCACGACTCATTTGAGCCGTGGTAGGGTAGTAATCTAAGAACAGCGGGAACACACTCGAGGCAAAGTGACAGTGTCAAGTCAACGGACTAAGCTGTACTCATGTCACCTGGGAACTGATAACTGACGATAGGTATAGTACCAACCAACAGTTCCCGACGAGTCCTGTCCAGTATACTCGTAACCTAACGAGCACCCGCATACTATCTCAAGTACGACGTACTAATGGCTGTGGGACAGACCATCTCCCCTGCTGGGATGAGAAGCGAATACGCTAGTCTACTTCGGAGTATCGATACCGCATCTCGATAATCCTACGACTAGGGACCTGTATAAGGATGTGCTTGTAGATTATCCAGCCCCCACTAGTGTGACTGCCATCACAACGCTGGTAATCAAGCAAAGATCCTAAGGGCTCCACTATTATGTATAAGCGATATGCTAAAAGAAACACATGCACATATTGAAGTAGAAACAAACCAAGTAGCATACTACCATTTTGAGAAAGTTTGTCTATACAACTGTGAATATCCCAAGCTTCCATTAAGTAATATACAAACTAGTATGATACAGTAATGGCCTCTAGGGCATATACACTAACAATCTCCCACTTGCACTAGGGCCATGTACTGGCGTATCGAAGACCTATCATCTCGATCAGCCCCTCGAATTGAGTCTGGGGTATGGCCTTCGTGAATGGATCTGCAGTGTTATTCTCTGAATCTACTCACTTCACCTCGATCTCCCGGCGATCTACGATCTCCCTGATCAGGTGGTACCTCCTCAAAATGTGTCTGGACTTCTGATGGGACCTGAGTTCCTTCGCTAAAGCTATAGCGCCGTTGTTGTCACAATACAGCGGTATTGGATCAACAATGGTAGGAACCACCTGAAGCTCCGTGAGGAACTTCTTCATCCAGACATCTTCTTTTGCGGCATCACAAACAGCTATGTACTCCGCTTCCACAGTTAAGTCAACAACGGTTTCCTACTTGGAGCTCTTCCAGCAAACCGCCCTTCCATTGAGGGTAAAGACATAACCCGACATGGACTTGGAGTCATCCTTGTCACTCTGGAAGCTGGAGTCATCAAAGGCCTCGATCTGGAAGTCTTTTCCGCCGTACACCAAGAACATCTCCTTAGTCCTTCTCAGGTACTTGAGAATGTTCTTTACTGCTATCCAGTGTTTCTCCCCTGGGTCCGACTGATACCGGCTTACAACGCTTAATGCGTATGCTACATCTAGTCTGGTATACAATATCGCATACATTATAGAGCCTACCGCAGATGCGTAGGGTATAGATGACATGCGAGCCCTTTCCAAATCAGTCTTGGGAGACATATCTTTGGAGAGGGTGATTCCGTGACAAGCCGGCAGATTACCGCGCTTTGATTCTTCCATACTGAATCGTTTCAGTATGGTGTCGATGTACCCGTACTGCGAAAGTCCCAACATCCTCTTAGATCTATCACGATAGATCTGGATCCCCAGAATGTAGTTGGCATTGCCCAGGTCCTTCATGGAGAACCTCTGTGACAAGAATCCTTTGACTGACTGTAGCATAGGAATGCCATTTCCTATTAGGAGATTGTCATCCACGTACAAGACGAGAAATACCACAGTTCTCCCTACAATCTTACTGTAAATGCATGGTTCATCCGGATTTTTGATAAAGTCGAATTTTTTGACAGTATCATCAAAGCAGATGTTCCAACTCCGCGATGCCTGCTTCAATCCATAAATAGACTTAAGCAACTTGCACACTTTACCGCTGCTCCCACTCTTAATGAAACCCTCCTACTGATCCATATAGACACACTCTTCCAAATTTTCATTTAGAAAAGCCGTCTTTACGTCCTTCTGCCAGATCTCATAATCGTAGAAGGCAGCAATGGCAAGAAGGATCCGAATGGATTTGAGCATAGCCACTGGAGAAAAGGTTTCGTCATAGTCCAAACCAGGTCTTTGACGAAAACGCTTTGCAACAAGTCTAGCTTTATAGGTTTCAACCTGCCTATATACACCAATCTTCTTTCTGAAGATCCATTTGAAGCCTACGAGTTTTACCCCTTCTGGAGCAATGTCCAAAGTCCAAACTTTTTTGGTGTACATGGACTCCATCTCGGTCCGCATTGCATCCAGCCATTTTACTGAATCACCGCTTTGAATGGCTTGCTGGAAGCTAGCAAGCTCATCATTTTCAATGACGCAATCTTCTCGATCCCCGTCTATAAGAAAACCGTAGTATCTCTCAGGCGGATGAGACTGCCTACTACTCCTGCGGAGTGGCGTTGGGATGTCCGGTTCTCCTGAAACTTCTGGTTCTACCAAGCTTTCAGTAATAGCTTGTGGTTCTGAAATTTCTTCCAGTTCTATTGCGCTCCCACTTATCTGATTTTCTAAAAATTCAGTTTCCAAGAAGTGGGCATGCTGAGAAACAAAAACCTTTTGTTCCTCTGTGGAATAGAAAAGATACCCCCTGGAGTTCTTGGGGTATCCCACAAACTTACACAGTACTGAGCGTGCCTCAAGCTTGTCTGCATGCTCCTTCTTTACAAAAGCTGGACATCCCCATGTCTTAAGATACTTAAGACAGGATTTCTTCCCACTTCACATCTGATATGGAGTGGTAGGCACAGTCTTGGTTGGAACCTTGTTCAAAAGATATGCAGCTGTTTCTAGTGCATAACCCCAGAAAGATCGCGGTAACTCAGCCTTACTCATCATGGAACGAACCATATCCAATAGAGTTCGATTCCGCCTTTCCGATACACCGTTGTGTTGTGGTGTGTATGGAGGAGTAAGCTGAGAGAGAATTCCATTCTCTTTTAAGTAGCTCAGAAACTCGGCACTCAAGTATTCACCACCTCGATCAGATCTCAGTGTCTTGATACTCTTGCATGTTTGTTTTTTAACTTCATTCTTGTATTCCCGAAATTTCTCAAAGGCCTCGAATTTATGCTTCATCAGGAAGACATGTCCATACCTAAATAAATCATCTGTAAAAGTAATGAAGTATGATTCGTGAGTGGAACCCTCCTTACCTCACTTGTACTTACTTGGCCAAATCGGCGGTGAAGAGGCGATTCGAGGGTTATCCTGTTACTTGTCACTTGGAAGTCTACGAGCGGTCTAGTTGGACTTTGAAGACCCTAGCTCTAGGTGTGTTTATGCATATTGTGATTGTGATTATACTTGTATAAAGTTTAGTCCCATAATTACGTATTCTTTTAAAACAAACAAATTTTAAAACTCCAAAAACAAACAATTTTTTTAACTAAAAAAAATCACATTCTTTTTCCCTCCTCTCCTTTTTCTTCTTCTCTTCATATCATGGGTACCCCACCTCGAAAAACTCTTGCCGAACTTTGGTACCCATAACCAGACATTTCTTCTTACGGTTCTTGCTTTGGCCAAATCTCGAACGATCCATCCATGCCCAAAATTTCATTGAGAGATCGGATAGACACATCTAGGACTAACAATTAGACTCCGCAATCCACTTTGTATCAACCGTTTCAACCTTCCCCACTCTCTTACATTGATACCCCTTTTGAGAGTCATATTCCTACTCCATGACCAATGTCCATTGCTGACCGAATTGAACAATCTCGTATCCGATCTTTCACTCCTTTCATCACTTCAAATCCTTGGGATCAACAATTCCATTCACCTTCTTATCCAAATATTGATCCTACTCCTGTCCAACCATTCAATTCCTATCCATCCTACCCGACTTTTACACCTTCCTTAGACATTGCTTCTACACAGCCATTTTGGAGTTTCCAGTATCCAAACGAGTTTGAATCTTTTCCTGAAACCCCTTCACAACCCATGTCTAGTCTAGAACAGTCGTTGGAAGACTTTTGGGCAGCATCGTACCAACAGATGATGGATTTGAATGCATCCATAACCGCCCTCATACAACCTAGTGACCCTGTAGCTAATTTTCAACTAGCTCCATATTTTCCAATGTATGATGAGGCGGTAGGACAGGTTGAGAATTTGAATGGAGAGAGTGAGCTTTATACCCTTCCAAATCAAACTACCCATTTCAACTTGAATCCTACAACTCCGGTTTTGAATGTCTATAAAGTGTTCCAAATGATTCACTAGTTGAAGATAGAGCGTTTAATGAGTTGTGCGACTTTGTAGTGTTTGATTTACCTGATTGTGAAGGGACCATGTCAAGTGAAACCAACCCCGACCCTTTTGACCTCCACATCTTCACTTTAGAACCTGAATTGATTGAAATCCATGCTTTTGATGAGGTGTCTGAGAATATTGATTTTCACTTGATTGAGGATATCGACGCTGGGGATATTTTGGATGATGAACCCGCGATTTGGCTGAGTTTTTCTCTCCAATTCATCATCCCAAGTCATTAAATGTTTTTCCTGAACTTCATATGCGTCTTGATTTTGATGAGAAAGGCATGGATGAGCCAGTTTTTGAGGAAAATTTTAAGGATATTTTTGAGGATGAACCAGTCTTATTTGATGAGTCGGATTTTCCAATTCATCATGTTCCTTTCATTGACTGTGCACACCCTCCCGAACCCTTAACCGATACCCTTCCTCAGTCACTTCTCCACATCGTTTCCGTTGTTCCGACCTTGCAAGAAACCGTATCACTTTTATTTCCAATGTCTGGTTTACCAAGTTCGGCTTACCCATGGTTTCTCACGAATCTTGAGGGATTTGACCCAATTTCACGCCATATTTATAGATTAGTACAATCCATCTTTTCACATCAATCATTACGGATTGTACTAATTTATTCAATCCATTTCAACCCTCGAGTTCGTATTCCACTTCTTTCTCCCTTCCGCCATTCTTCTTCTCCACTGAGACCGGACGCCGCTTCTATCCCTACACGGTCTTGCGTATTTCTTATTTTTTTTTCTCTACACTCCATTCTTTCACCAACCGCCGCTTTATAGAGATAAAATCTTTGAATGGTTGGTGCTCACTTTTGTCTTTTGTAAAGCCTTATATAGCTTGATACTGTGTTCTTCCCCCTAACTCTGAAATTTAACGCTTAAACAGTGGAAACACTGTTTCACTTAAGTTTGGGGGGCCTTTTTGTGTATATATTTTTGTTTTGTTTTTTGTTTTGTATAATATTTTTTTTTAGGGAGCGCCGACAATTTTGACCCTCTTGGTGTAGCCTGACAGTGAGGGCACTGTCAAGTTTAAGTTTGGGGGTGTGCTCGGTAAGCTTTCTTTCTTCGCATTCATTTGTATATTTTGCATTTGCATACTTATAAGAAACCCATAAAAATAAAAAAAAATTACAAAAATATAAAAAATTTGTCGTCAAGTTAGCTAATAGGGTAACTTAGATTTTTATTCCGAAAGTTTAGTTGATACGTTAGAAATAACTAAATCCTAGGCTTAGGAATTGAAAACCCTAAAAATAGCCACTTTCTGTTAACCTTGGTAATTATACGTTCTTATAGTTTTTTTTTAGA
This sequence comes from Agapanthus africanus, assembly GCA_030015575.1. Taxonomy (NCBI): domain Eukaryota; kingdom Viridiplantae; phylum Streptophyta; class Magnoliopsida; order Asparagales; family Amaryllidaceae; genus Agapanthus; species Agapanthus africanus. The sequence goes on along the minus strand of JASDDO010000024.1, from coordinate 194,038,387 downwards.
AGTAGATAATCTTGACTTCAGTTCTTAAGTTAAGTCGAGATGAAGGGAAAGTATTGAAGCTTTACTGAAGGATAAGTCTGAAAAATAGTTTCTATTCTTGAGTCCAAATTTAGAAAGTATATACCCTACAAACTGCACATACACGCACCTTGAAACTTAGGATAGTAGAGGATACCTAGAAATACTCTTGCCTGAAAACCTAGTATGAAAGAAAAAACGGTATTTAAAGCTAAACACCAAAAGAGCATATTGAAAAATATATATCCGGGCTTGAAAAAGAAAAAAAAAATAAAAGAAAAAAGAAATAAATTCAAGACCTGAAAACTGCTATTTACGCTTTAAGTTCACACATTCAGTAATCGGCTGTCAGTGCCTCAAGAAGCATTAATAGTCGCATGAAAGGTGTGTGAGCAAATCCGTCCATCATTAATGAAAAGAAGTAGTATTAGCCATTTGGGCAAGGGTACTATAGCTTGTATTGAATTCTCAAGTGTCGGGGTGAAAATTTACACACACGTAGGGGTATACAATCGATGTTTGGAGGAAAGATAGAAATAAAGAATAAGACTTATATTTTCTTTAAAGATGATAAAAATCCCGGATTGGAGACTGCACTTTAGAAGGAAAACTCAAGAGATACCGAGATCTTTCTAAACTGTAAAATGTATAGGATCTGGGGTTAAATAAAAAGAAGTGTGAAACATAAGGGTAGGATAGTTCTAACTTAGGATAATAGAATTTCTAACCTAGATACTAAACTGTACGAGTAGAATCGACGTTAACTTATGAAACTAACTTGACGGGATTTTATGGGTAGTATCCGCTGAAAACCCTCAGGAGACAACACTCCTCCTACTAGGGACACCTAGAGGTTTAACGGCTTGTGGCATGAGCTCGGTGTAATCGCGTTCTCTGCGAAAGTGAGGTTAGGACTTTTTGTGAATAATTGGTTTTGCTCGGGACGAGCAAAAGCTAAGTTTGGGAATATTTGTTCATACCAGAATATTGCATTTAATACCGCCCACTCTTATGCTCGTTTGTTTATAGGTAGATGCTTTTAATCCGTGTTTGCTACATATTTATAGACTACAGGTTTCTAGTCCAAAATAACGCAAATGATACAAAATCTTCACAGTTACGCCAAAATACATAACATCTGTTGTCAACAGATAAAAGCCGGGTTCCGGTCATCCGTATTCGTCCAGTGCCGCGTACCAGTTCAAGAGACAAGACAAATGACAGCGGTCAATCATGTCTTGGACACGCACAAAGCACAAGAGGGGCAGCACATGATTCAATGGGTGCACGGAGCTCGAGGGAGAAAGGTCAAATTAATCAAAAGTGAAGCTATTTTTGGACTGTTGCAGATCTGAAGAAATTATGAAGGCAATTTGCAATTTGGAGCATGTAGAACAACAGAAGAGAGCAACACAAGAAAACCCAGAAAAAACGACAACCCAACTCCCTCAAAGAAGCATGGATCCGTGGCCAAAATGGCCGATTCGTGGCGGATCCACGGCCGAGTTGACTCAGTGTCAACTCGGATTTTGGGGGTAGTTTGGACATTTCATTTGGGCTCAGAATCTTGCCCCAGGGGTTCAGCACTCAGTCTATAAATAGCTCAGTTTTGTGCCAAGCCAAGGGTCTCATTCTTATGTTCATTCTTGGTTAGGTTTTAGTGTAGTTTAGTTTAGCTTCTTCTTCTTCTTCATTCTTTCCTCCATGAAAATTGTAGTGAGAGCTTTTTGAGTGGAAGATCAATAAAGATAAGGTTTTTTTTTATCTTGTCTCTTTTATTTCTTGTCTTGTAATTTTATTATCTTGTATTGTAATTTTATTTATTGTTGTTAAGTAGTTGTTGTTATTTCTTTGCTTGTGTTATTTTCCTTTTCCACTTATCCGCATTTTCAAGCCATGACACTCGACAGAGTTCCTTGCTTAGATGAGTACCCAAGTAGTTAGCTTGCTACCATTTTGTAAAACCGTATTTTTTTTTCTTCTCTTTCTTTGCATCTTTCTTGTTTTCTTTTCATTTTAATGTGTGAATAATTCAGCACTTGTTAAGGCTAAGGAAGGTGGTATGAGGGACAGAAAAATCCCTTGTGCTTCTCTTCGCCAAACATCTTGAACGAACCACGACAAAACAAATGCAACCCACTCACTTAGGAGCGCTATACGTGACATATAGCCGCGATCTAAGTCGAGAAGTCCTTTAACCGCGCTACAACGTGACGTATAGTTGTGACTTAATTGGATACATGGTTGCGGATGTTTGGCCGAGGGTTGGAAATAAGCGTATTTAGCAGACGGACAAGGGGCACTAGGAATGGATTTAGCATTGGAAAGCTTGCTTAAACTCGCAAATCCCATTCCTATGTCCTCCTAATCCCCGCTACTTTTGATTATCCCAACATCGTTTTAAGAATGGGAAAAGTAAAGCAAAAGACTAATCCTAACTCTACTAACCAACCTTAACCTTAACAAGCTTACTTGAACATACAATATGAACACTTAGGATAGAATTGAACATACACATATACATTCTTCATTGATTCGTCAAAAACACGAACGGACATACTACCATCTCCCTGCGGATCGACCCGTGCTCAACCGGCTAGCTGCGAAGCGACACCGTCCTGATCGCGGTTAAACTTTAGAACTTTGAATCCCGACACGCAAAAAGCATGCGATCAGGTACATATTCGGTGTTCTTGATTGATGACCAGAGTGTGCTACGTTACAGGACTCGCTTGTGTGTACCAGATATTGATGGGTTGAGACGCGAGATCCTAGAGCAGGCACATCAGTCAGCCTTTAGCGTTCATCCAGGTTCCACTAAGATATACCGTGACTTGAGAGACATTTACTGGTGGGAAGGGATGAAGCACAATGTTTCGGACTTTGTTTCGAGGTGCATGACTTGTCAGCAAGTCACGGCTGAGCATCAGAGACCGGCTGGAGAGTTGCAGCCTTTACCCGTTCCTGAGTGGAAATGGGAGCAGATTTCCATGGACTTTATTGTGGGTCTACCCAGGACCAGTCAGGGGTATGACTCCATTTGGGTGATTGTTGACCGGTTGACGAAAGCGGCTCACTTCCTTCCAGTGAAGACCACTTTCGGCTATGCTCAGTATGCTCAGTTGTACATAGATGAGATTGTGCGTTTGCACGGCGTTCCCACATACATAGTATCCGACAGGGGTATCCAGTTTACTAGCCATCTTTGGCAGAAGCTTCGGGAAGTTTTGGGTACCCGCTTGAGTTTTAGCACCGCTTTTCATCCGCAGACCGATGGTCAGTCGGAGTGGACTATACAGACTCTGGAGGATATGCTTCGTGCGTGCGTGCTTGATTTTGGGGATAGTTGGGATCCTCACTTTCCGTTGATTGAATTCTCCTACAATAACAGTTATCAGGAGACGATTCAGATGACGCCTTTTGAGGCTTTGTATGGTAGAAAGTGTTGATCGCCAGTCTGTTGGACCGAACTCAGCGAGAGTAGGGTGTTGGGACCCCAGCTAGTTCAGGAGACTACAGAGAAGATCCAGCTGATTCAGGACAGGATGAGAGCGGCCCAGTGCAGACAGAAGTCTTATACCGACCGTCGTCGTCGCAGACTTGAGTTCGCAGTGGGGGATCATGTATTCTTGCGGATTTCTCCGATAAAGGGAGTGATGAGATTTGGGAAGAAAGGGGAAGCTCAGTCCCAGATTTGTAAGTCCATTCGAGATCCTTGAGCGAGTCGGTGCCGTTCCTTATCGTTTGGCACTTCCGCCCAGTTTTCCGGATGTTCACCCCGTATTCCATGTGTCGATACTTCGCAGATACCTTCATGATCCTTCTTACATGATTCAGCACCAGACCGTTCAGCTTGAGCGCAATCTTTCGTTCACCGAACAGCCGTTAGTTATATTGGATCGGCAGGTAAAGAAACTTCGGTCAAAGGTCTTGCCATCTGTGAAGGTTCTTTGGCGTGGCCCTACTAGTGAAGAGATCACTTGGGAGGCCGAGAGCGAGATGCGGAAAAAATTCCCTCATCTTTTCGAAGGTACGCGTAGTTAAAATTTTAAATTCGGGGACCAAATTTCTTTAAGGGGGAAGATTGTAACGTTTTAGAAATCGTTATGCGAATTTTCCATTAAAAGGTAAAATAGGCGGTGTTTTTCCGTAAAAACCCGGAAGTGATCATTTTTCAGTATAGACTTAACTGCACCTAATTTAACTAGGAAATGGCTAGTTTATGGTTTTTAGTTGTCACTTGAAAATTTTAGTTCACTTAAATATCTTTCCCTAATTAAAATATTATTATAAGCTTTTAATTAGTGGTAATTACAATTTTGATTGGGTTAATTATGCTAAAAGTGAATCTATGCTAATTTAATTACAAGATTAAGCTTAAACCTTCTCTCCAAAATATCTAGAAATTTGTTGAATTAAAAGAAATTTTTTAAAGATGTTTAAGAGGTGGCATGGATGGGAGAGGCTTTAAATAAGCATTTATTAGTGTTTTAGACTAGAAATTTCCACACAAGTTCCTAACCTCCTCTTTCTTCTAGCCTTGGCCGAGCCTCCCCCCTCTTGCTGCCCTCTCTTTTCCTTTGCCCCATTTTCACTTCTTCAAACTCAAATAAATCATCTAAAATTATCAAATAATCCCACAAACTCATAAACAAATCCCTACCTATTATTCTTCAACCCTAAACAAGCTTGGATCTTCATGAAAGTCATCATTTTGGAGGCTAATTTGGAATTTAGTTGCTAATTTGTGAATCTAGTGGAGGTATAAAATCCTAACCTAAACTTTAATTGTTATTTAAATACATTAAGCTAGCTTATTATATGTTTAATATAGCTTTAAATTGCATGTTTAGAAATTCATGAAAGAGTTGTGAAGATCAAGTTAGGCTTTGATTTGTTTAAAATGGTTAATGGAGAAGTGTAGACTTTGACAATTTAACCTAATTGTGAGAATGTTATTTGTTATTTTCCTAATTTTCTAACAAAGCTTAATAGCAAACTAACTTTTAATAAATCTTATATGGGTGAGATTAAAATTGTAGTAAAGGTTTGCGTGATTTAGTTAAGCTACTTTGCGATGATTGTGATCGCTAGAATTGTTTAAACTTCTAGACTTGAGCTAAAATGATGAAAAGTTGCTTACTAGGTTTTCGGTTAATTTAGGCATGGGTTTCAATTGATGTTGCGATGTTATATATATTATCTTCCACGCTATATATTGTATTGTGAATACACGATCGGTACGATCGGGGTCTAGGCTTGGTGGTTGCGTAGTTTAGCGATCCTAGCTAGGGTTGTGTCGATGTCGTAAGTGTTCTGTGCACTGGGTGCACAGTGTGTTTATCTTGTGGATGTTATCCTGGCGTTTCGTTATCATTGTGTCGGCGCAGGATATTTAGCCTTATGTGTTGTGTTTGTGAAATTTTAGGATCGCAAGCGGGGACTTCGGCTGCTGCGAAGAAAGGGAAGCAGGTGGTCGGATTTTCTTAGCTCGAGATCATCGGTGAGTAGATTTAACATCTACGGAGAAATCACCCGTATGGCGTTATGCGTTAGGGCTGGATATAATATTAGAGCTGCATGTTTACACGCATATGAGTTGATTGCGCGTGAGCATCATTGCATATTATTATCTGTTGTCCCTTGACTTGGTACCTATTGGACACTGCACCATTACTGACAGTTCATGTTGCACGAGCACTAAATTGTATGCTACACTCACACCGTTGGTAATTGCCATGATACGCGCAACACATACTCTGCTATAACTACTTTTACATCATGCATATATACTTACATGTACACTCACATATCTTGCTATAGTTACATATACCCATATGTGGTATTGTATTGACATCGATATTGAGACGTTGATTATTGTACTATTGAGCATATGAAATGAATCATACCTACATGCTTATATGTAGATACACATACTCTGCTATAGCTACATGTACATCATGCATACATACTTACATGTACACCCATATACCTTACTATAGTTACATATACCCCCTAAGTGGTATTGTATTGTCATTTGACATTGAGACGTTGATTATTGTGCTATTGCGCTTATGAAATGCATCATACATATCTGCTTACATGTAGATATACATATCTTGCTATAGTTACATGTACACCTCATATGATGCTGCACTTGATTTCGGAGGAATTGGGAACCGCATGGTACATTTTAAAACTGGATTCGTTTAAAAGAGCGGTTTTCCCTTAATATGCTCATATTGCTGTTTTATGTTGCATATATCAGTTTTTATGGATTTACGCATTGAGATATGGATTTCATGTGATTTATGGATTTGGGAACCGTGGGGGTATTTCAAGAAATTTATGTATTGTTTGAAAACCCGGTTTCTCTTGATATGATATTTCAGTGCGTCCACCATGAGTTTTCTCAGTTCTGAGACTTGTGTTAGAAACCCGATGCGAGGAGTGGATGAGGCCGTGTTGCAGGTTCATGGTGGACCTGGTATGGTATCCCGGGGCAAGAAAGGTATGTCGATAGATTTAGCCGATGAGCCTGGCAGGGGAGGTGCACTGCCTACCGGTGATAGTTTTAGATTCGGCGGTTATTCAGAGGATATCGACGGGAGTCGTGAGATGGATGTGGGCCGATTCGTACTGCCGGAGCCCGTGAGCCGATCCGAGCAGACAGAGCCCATGGTACGTGGATTTACGTGTCGATGCTATACACGAGTATTTCATGATGTTTTGAATGTCGGTGTTGGACACTCAGGTTCCATGAGATTTATAGATATGAGGGTCGGTTTTGGTGACGACGCCTGAGGTATTTGGATTTGGGGTGTTGTAGATAGACACCAGGATTTTCCACGATGATGATTCATTGATGATGTTATGTTTTATCCCATACTCAGCATTTATTTGATATACACCGCTTCATGTATTTGTAGTACATGATGGAGTACCTTGATCATGATTGTTGCATATCCTTATTTCCATACTTATGCTATCAGATTGCATGATTATCGTTGTTCGTGCATACTTGCGATTACAGCATGATGTTATTTACTATTCACGAGTTGGCAACTCACCCCTGTTGTGCCACAGTGTTTTGCAGGACTTACCCTCAGAGTAGTCACGGCAGGACTTCTTATTATCTCTACTTTTGCGGATACCGCTACGGTTGGCTGTGAGGCATTTTGCTATATATGGGTTTGCGGTTATCCGATGATGTTCATTATGTTTCTTTTGTATCTAGTACTCTCCATCTACCACTTCATGTATTTGACTTAGAGACGAGTTGTGAGGATCGGTGTTGTATTATTTTGTGACTTTGGGTGCCGTGCTCGTGGGAGCCAGCCTTGTTATAAAGTTTTACCTCCTTATGCTGTTTTCATTTATATTTCTTCACTACGGCGTCGTATATATGCTTGTGGTTGTTGTTTCCGCCGTTGGGCGTGATTTTCTCCCATTTGGGATGCTTTATTTATATTCTATGTTGTACCCGTTTTCGGGCCTAGTTTTTACAAAGGAGGTGCTGCCGAAATTTTTAAGAAAGTAAAACTTAAGTTTAAAGATTTTTACTTAAGATTTCCAAAGGTTTTTAACTATGTTTTCTCCACTTATCCCTTTTGGGTGGTTTAGATTTCTGGGTTTCGGCTTACTTAAATTGTGTACGCCTGTTGACATTACGTGGTTTAAGTGCCGGTCACGTGCCTAAATTTGGGTCGTGACAGAAATACCTGTTGAAGAAGAAAGAGTCAATACAAACATACTAAAGAGAAAAGGGATAGACGCGGAAGAATACAACTGAAGTATACCTGATTTCGCGATGGTGATCAGCGCCGCTTCCTCGCGAGCCAGTCGCTCGGAAGCTGTGAGGGCGGCATAAAGATCAGTGTCGGTCACAGGCATGTCGAACAAACCCTCGTTGGTACCGTATTCACACAAGCCCTCGCTGTAGGGAGCATGTGGCTCCTGGCCAAATTAGACGTCGGCAGAAAATAGAGACTTCTTCTTCTTTTGCGAGCGAACACCAGCGGCCGATGACAAGAGCTTGCGCTTGACTGGCATTTTTGGACGGCGGGTCCCGATTTCTGCCCCAGCGCCAGATTTTGGAGACGCCACTGCTACCACTTCTACGGGAACACGGGGTGGAGGCTTTATAGGGAAGGCACGAGGGACCACAACCGTAGCAACTTCTCTTAAGCAAGGACGAACGACGGTCCGTCGCTTCAAAGGGACTGCTGGGTTACCAGCTGGGGCAGCATCCTTATGATCAAGTAATAGCCGCCTCTCTTCCCTGATAACATTTGATTCATTCAAATAAGAATATTAAGTAGTTTAGTAGTAACCGTAATCAATAACGATGTCGCATGTAGCGAGCGTTAGTGAGCACGGGTCGTCCTCTGGCATTCGAGGAATTCGTAAATTCTTGCTTTAGTTGAGTCGAAAGAACTAGTAAAGAAATTCAAGAAATTGTTTAAGATTTGGTTGAATTAATATTTTCAAGAAAATCAAGAAATTGTTTTCAAGAAAGGAAATCAATAAAATGTTCAAGATTTAATTATCAAGAAAATATGAAGAATGCTCGTAGGATTCGATCAGATATAGTAGCCATGGATGACTAATAAAGGTAACACATCTTTTCTATTGACGATTTAATGCTAAATTGATGGAGATGAATGCGGATTAGGGTTTTTTGGAAGAAACTAAGGTTTCTTCACTATAGTCCCTTGTCCTTTCATTTATCCCATTCATTTTCTAGCCCTTCACAAAAAGATCGTCAATCTTATCTCACATCGCAGTCAGGATAATCAAGAATTTGATATCGTACCGGATGAGAATGTTAACGATTCTTTTGCAAAGATTTGTAAACTTCATAAGACTAAAAAAAAGTATAGAATTCTATCATCCATCGATCTACCCTAATCCTACGAATCCTATCAAGCGGAGATTTACTCGCGCATCATGGAAATCAAAGAAAGATTAGAAAAAAGAACTCACAATGCAAAAATTTAAAGAAAGCGAAATTGAAACTAATTATCACTTTTATTATTCAACTTCAAATTACAACTTCTTCAATCCAAGATTTACAAGAAGAATTGCTCTCGATCACTCCCTTGAAGAGGTAATTTTTCCATCGATCACCGTGAGTCTTGGACCTGTCATGGATCGCGTGCTCGTTGATGATGATCGGCTTCGAGTAAAGGATCTTCTGTTGAATCGCTTGATGAACTTCTTGATGATTCTTGATTTTGGATCTTGGATTTGTGTTGAATTAGATGAAGACTTGGATGAAATTTGGGATCTAAATTGGCAACTAATTGGGAACCCCTTCTCTTAAGCCCTTGGTCCTTTTTATAGCCCCCTTTCAAAACTTCCCCAATAAGCTATATTGTTATAGAGAAGTTTCCAGAACAAGGTTATTACAACGAGGCTTTCCCAAAAAGCTAGGACGCTGAGAAGAAGTTTCCAGAGAGTTGCCGACCCCGAAGCCCCTGAATCGGCCACGGATCTGCGGCGACTCGGCCTGACTCGGTCGCGGTTCCGCGTCCGATTGGTGACTTCATTGCTTCAAAATTCTGTGGTCTTCTTCTGTTAATCTATGGGTCTTTATGTGATATCTGGAATCTTCTCATCTCTTCTGAATTTCTTCCAATATTTGATTCTTCGATTTTCTTGTATTTTATTGGCAGATTCCTGATTCCCAATATCTGACCTGAGCTTAATCTTTCACAAGATCTCAATGAAGAATGTGAGATAGAAAATATTATGCGTAAAAATATTAAACATACAATTTCCTTCATAATGTTGATTATAATATATAACGCATGGTAAATGATATTTTGCGGATGAACTTCTAATATGTGTTATATTTATCGCAGATACCTTTAGATGATTAAGAAAAGTAAGGAAGTCGTCATGTTAAAAGTGCACTATTTTCGACTGAACAAATACCCCCAAACTTGACTTTGATCGTCCCGAGCAAACTTTATTTAAGAGAAGGAGAAAAAAACTAACTAGCACACTTTCGTAGGCAACACGATTGCACTGAGCACGTGCAACAAGCCTTTAAACTTCTAGGTGTCCCTAGTAGGAGGAGTGTTGTCTCCTAAGCGTTTTCAGCGGATTGCACCCACAAAATCCTATAATAAAAGAAAGACTGTGAAATTTACATATAAAGATAAGAATTATAAAATAAAGAACTTGAAAATCAAAGTTTCCAACTACACTATCTTTTCGGTTGTCATGAGCCCTATCTTAATAGTCATGAAAAGATATTAGAAATCATATCATCCCTCAATAAAACATCACCTTTATTCTTCATCCCTACCTTTTCTCCAAACATCGATCATATACCCCTACGTGTGTGTAAAAGTCATCCCTACACTCGGAGAATTCAATTCAAGCTATCATACACTTGTCCATCTACCTCAATACTTTTTAGTCGGTGAATATTTTAGATGGAATTGCTCACACATTGTTCATGCGACCGTTAATACTTCTTATGGTACTAACCGACCGATTACTACGTGTGCTCACTTATTAGGCGTAATTAGCAATTTCCTCGTCTTGCAACACCTAAAGCTTAGCAGTGATTCCCAAACCAGTTGGTCTAAGACACTAGGTGATGAAGCACCCTCGCTATATTTTTTTTATGCTGCCTTGGTGATTACAAAACTAGTGTTCATTTTCTTCACCATTTTATATTTTTATGCATTATTTATATTCCCTTCGTACTTTGGCTTTTAGGCAAGAGCATTTCAAAGTATCCTCTACTATCGTGAGTTTCAAGACGTTTGTAAATGCGTATAGTAGGGTATCAACGTTCAGATGTTTGGCTTCCAGAATATGAACTATTTTTCAGACTTATTTTTATTCTCAGATTAGTGACTTCCTTCATCCTACTAACCCTTGGGACAACGGCTCATAACTACTTATTACTAGCTTCGTTTAAGAAAATATCTAACTTTCTTGTTTTTATTAAACTTTTCCAATCTTTTAAATGTAATTTTTCACATTCTAATCTTTTATTGTCAAAGAAAAAAATTTGTGCTTATGCAAAGTGTGTAATGCGAAGTAATGCGTAAATAAGCATAAACCTCCCCCAAATCTATTTACAGCAGTGTCCTCACTATTGTCATCTTTTAAATCTCAAAACCTGTAGACTTGGGAGGAAAAGTTATTAACGGGGACGAGAATAATTGAAAGTGAAAATCTCCCCCAAATTTATTTGTAATCATATGGATATTCAGTTAGATCCTTTTTAACTCACCTCCATTCTTATGATGAGACAATATTATCGAGTCATGAAGGTGAGACAGAGGAAATTTAGTTATGATAAATCGGCTCCTGTAAAAATAGGAGCTCCTCCGTAGGGTCAGTGGAAAAATACGGTTTTAATTAATGCCCATTCACTTTAAAAATATAACTGTTTTTCATATTTTCAACTTCAACTGCCCCGTGCGGGTATACATACCGCACCACAAATGGTCCTTTCCAACGAGATTTTAGCTTACCCGCAAGAAGATGGAGACGGGAATCATAAAGAAGGACTCGTTGTCCCGGGATAAAAGTTTTTCTTAAAATATTTTTATCGTGAAATAGCTTAGTCCGGTTCTTTACTATAACCGCATTATCATAAGCTTCATCGCGGAGTTCTCTTAGCTCGTTTATTTGCAGCTTCCGAAAGTTGCAGGCTTGATTTAAATCGAAGTTAAGTTCTTTAATGACCCACATTGCTTTATGTTCGATCTCGACAGGAAGGTGGCAAGCCTTTCCAAACATTAGACGGTAAGGAGACATACCAAGATCAGTTTTATAAGCGGTACGAAATGCCCAAAGAGCATTCGTCAATTTGGTTGACCAATCTTTTCGGTTTTTAGAAACCATTTTCTCCAAAATTTATTTGATTTGCCTATTGGAAATCTCAGCTTGCCCGCTCGTTTGGAGATGATAGGGTTTAGAAAGTTTATGGTTGATTGAATATTTTCATATCAAAGTCTTGAAAGACCGATTACAGAAATGCGTCCCATTGTTGCTAATTATAGCGCGAGGGTGTCCAAATCGCGAAAAGATATTTTCTTTAAGAAACTTAATAACAACCTTGTTTTCATTAGTGCGACATGGTATTGCTTCCATCCATTTTGAGACGTAATCAACCGCTAACAAGATATATAAATTCCCAAAAGAGTTGGGAAAAGGGCCCATAAAATCAATACCCCAAACATCGAATATTTCAACAACCAAGATAGGCTGGAGTGGCATCTCATTTTTTCGAGAAATCCGACCCGTGTATTGACACCGTGGACAAGTTTTGCAATAATCAAATGCATCTTTGAATAATGTAGGCAAGTAAAAACCGCATTGCAAAACTTTCTCCGCCGTCTTAGGTGGACCAAAGTGACCACCACATGCCTGATCATGACAGAAAGACAAAACACTCTTGAATTCATCATTAGGAACACATCTGCAAATAATTTGGTCGGGACAATACAAAAAAATAAGGTTCATCCCAGTAAAAATGCTTTACTCGGGATAGAAATCGATGATTGTTTTGTTTAGACCATTCCCTGGGAATAAGTCATGTTGCTAGATAATTCACAATATCCACGAACCAAGGTTCGCAGGATACAGTCAAGAGCTGTTCGTCAGGGAAAGAGTCGTTTATTGGCAAGGTCATAGTAGGTGAAGAAGAGATGCATGAAAGATGGTCGGCTACTACGTTTTCACATCCTCTTTTATCTTGTATGAAAAGATCAAATTCTTGTAATAAAAGGATCCAACGTATTAACCTAGCCTTAGCATCCTTCTTAGACAAAATATATTTTAGGTCAGAGTGATTGGTGTAAACCACTATCGGTGAGCCAATTAAGTAAGGCCTGAATTTTTCTAATGCAAATACAACTGCCAAGAGTTCTTTCTCGGTAGTTCTATAATTAATTTGGGCATCATTCAAGGTCTTACTTGCATAATAAATTGCATGTGGCATCTTATCAATGTGTTGTCCTAAGACTGCACCAATAGCAAAATCTAATGCATCACACATTAGCTCAAACGGGTGGTTCCAATCAGGAGATGATAGAACATGGGCTGTAGTGAGAGATCTTTTAAGTGATTCAAAAGCAGCCTCACAATCCGAATCAAAGTGAAATGTAGTATCCTTGGCTAAGAGAAGAAAAATTAAGGGGTTTCGGGAAATCGTTCAAAATTGGTCCTCTCAATGCTCTAACGCCCGCACCGGATATGGATGTTAAAGGTCTAGCAATTTTGCTAAAATCCTTAATGAATCTCCTATAAAATCCTGCATGACTAAGGAAAGCTCGTATATCTTTGACGCATTTGTGATGAGGAAGGTTTGTAGGGTTCCTAGGCACACTTGTGAAGGTTCATAAATCATCAAACATGCCCGAATAAAATTTTACATGTGCCGAATAACCCAAAGACGGGATCTTTGCTAGATTATTAGGGTTTAGCATGCAAGATAACATCTTTAAAGCTAAGTGTGAGGGATTACAACCTTTGTAGTCCGCTCCTTCGCTTCATAAGCTCCGAGTAGAAGTCCCTTCGCCGCGATCCACGATCTCCCGGACTCAAGAGAGGCTCCACGACTCGAACGATCCATGCTAGCTTAAAGTGTTCCGATTCTCCGATGATCTACGTCGAAATTGCTATAACCCAAGCTTTCTCACTCTAAAGAGATGAACACTCTAATCTAATGGGCTAGATTAGATGAGGATGATGGAGTAGTATTTATGCTATCTTTTTAATTCACTTTCTCACAATAAATCATCACATAAGGAATTTCTAGTGAGCTCTCTCTTTCAAAAACCAAAGAGAGAAGAAGATGAAGAATGAAAGAATAATCCTTTTGTGATGAATAGTAGTCAAGTGTATATGATTGATTATAGAACCATGGTCAAGGATGAGAGGTTAAAACTTGTAGAGAATAAACTAGAGTTAGGGTTTAGTTAGGTTAAGGATAAGTATCAACCATAATATCTTAACCAAGACAAAATAGAATCCTTCTAGAATGAACAAGAAGAAGCTAACCCTAATCAAACCCTAATTCATTTTTATCATCCTTAAACAGGTTTTATAATAAATCATATCATGTCACAATAATATATATCACATATATATTATATATTTGCAAAAAAAGAAAATAATACATTTAACATATATCGCATATATATCAATGTATTAATCCGGTGAGAAAATGAAATAATAAAGCGAGCCAATATTAGATAATGTAATACAATATATCATATATATCATTATACATTAAATCATCGAATCAACACTTGATCCAATGATCCGGCTATATCGAATATAACCGACTAATATATCATGTATCGATTCATCGAATCAACACTTGATTCGATGTCCCGGTTCATATCTAAATATCGCAAGAATATAATACGGTATCTCATATCGCATTATCCTCGGTCCTGCACATATCACATATGTGCCTCTACTCCATTTTGCTTGAGCCAAGAAACCTCTGTGTAGGACTCTAAAGAATCGTCAATACGCCGGTAGCAGATGATGATCATATCAAACACCCACAAACTGCAAGCGGCCAGCTAAACGTAACAGCCACCCAGGTATTGAGCGATCAGAAGATCAACAAGCTAGCCTGTCCGTTCTCCTGTGAATCCATTCAGTTACACTCTCGTACAGTCCGGTCTGTTCGTATGATATGTCGCATATCAAGTCTAGGGGTGGTATACGTCAGACCCTAGTAACCGATAAGTCGTGTCGATGTAAGGCTCATAACAGGTCGAGAAACTACTAGTAACACTTATCAGTATATCTCTATATCAGCCATGGCCAGGGACTTCCAGTTATAGCCAATCGAACACAGCACAACATCAACTCCCTATACCGGGAGAGACGAATCCCCTCCTATCGCTCATTGTCTCCATGTGATTCGGGATTGTACCCAAAAGCCACCATTTTTCACGTCCTCTTTGACGTCGTAAAGTGGAAATCAAAACACAGTGGGAATCACACAAAACTCTATGACGATCTCGGGTCTACAGACTACCATGTACCAGTGTCACCGGATATGATCACGGTCAAAGACCCATTCTCACTTAAATATGCATATTTAAGATGAGAAGGAAACAGTTTGAGATCTAAAGTCGGCGGAGAAACAATAGAAGGTGGGGTAAGGGAATGATATTCGGATTCCCTAAGAAGTTCATAACCTGCATAGGATATTGACTCAGAAAGTGCTACTGACTTTTGTGATGAGTCAAAAGGTTCAAACTCGGGGGTGGACTCGTCAAAGGTGTCCTCACTATAATAATGTGCTAGATCAAACAATGATGTACTAATGTCATAGAGATTATTATAGCAAGGTTCATCAACCTTGCAGCTTTCGGGTGCTATCTCGTGGACATAACAGACATCAAGTAAATGAGCAGAAGGTTTAGATAGTTGACTTCCTAGCTTGTAAATGTTAAGTTCAATTATCATTTTCCCGAAGGTTAGGTTCATAGAACCGTTACGACAATTAATGACAGCATTGGAAGTGGCTAAGAAGGGTCAACCGAGAATCACCGGAATTTGGTTCTGTGGGTTCGCTACAGGTTGTGTATCTAAGACAATAAAGTCCACAGGAAATATAAATTCCCTGACTTTTATCAACACATCCTCAAGCTCACCCCTAGGTTTGGTGATAGATCGATCTGCCATCTGGAGAGTGCAGTGGGTTGGTTTCAACTCTCCAATACCTAACTGCTCGTAGACAGAGTAAGGAAGCAAGTTAACACTAGCGCCAAGGTCGAGTAGAGCACGATTAATATTTTTACCCCCAATAGAAATAGAGATTGTCAGACAGCCAGGGTCCTTACGTTTCTTTGGTAATTACTGAGTAAAAGCTGTGCTAACATTACTCGTCATAAATACTTTTTTCGGCACTTAAGTTCTTCTCTTCCTAGTGCACAAGTCTTTAAGTATTTTCGCATAAGCCGAAACTTGTTGAATAGAATCTAGGAGAGAGAGATTTATGTTAACCTGTTTAAATATTTCCATAATCTTCTCCATTTGTGCGTTAGGTTTGTTGGCCCTCAACCTATTTGGATAAGGAGCTTTATCAATAATAGTATTGGAGATAGTGCCCTCAGAGTCAATTATTAGATCACAGGTACGTGATTGCAATGATTGAGGGAGGACCTGTCCCAGTAGGACAGTCTTACTCAATATGATAGTATGCTATCTGGTTTATCTTTATCATTATATACTGTTTTAGGTGACCTTACAGGTCACTATTGTGCGTTGAAAGAACCCCTAGGATTCTTGCTTGACTGCCAGCAGTATGAGGGCGATCATATACGTGGGAGCTGGGATCTATAAGCATATCCTTAAAAGGTCCCTAGTCGTGGGAGTTTCGAGACAGGGCATCGATACTCCAGAGTAGACTAGTGTATACAGTCGAGACCCCGATGAGGGGCGGTGGCCGGTCTCACAAGCCACTGGTGTCAGTTGGTTCACCTAAGATGTATACAGGTGCTCATTGGGTTATGAGTACACCGGACAGGACTCACCGAGAACCTTCTAGTTAGGATTATACCAGACGTCAGATAGCAGTTCCCTGGCGACATGTGTACAGGTTAGTTCATCAACCTGAGATCGTCATTTGTCTCGTGTGAGTTCCAACTGTACTTTGATTACTACCCTACCACGCTCAAAGGAGACGTGCAAACAGGTTTTAGTTGGGTACAGTCCCGAGCCACATGGAGGCAGTGAGCGGATCTGCAGGGGTTTGTCTCTCCCGGTATTGGGGGTGAGGTCGCGCTGTGTCTAAGAGAGCCATTACACGAAGTCTTGGCCAAGGCAGGAGATTTACTGGTAGGTATTCCAGTAGTATCTCAGGGTGTTCTGGGCTACACTCCGACACGACTTGTACCGCTTTTGGGGGGCTGACTTTTACCAACCCCCTAGGCCCGCCATGCGATGCTCATAGACAAACGGACCGGATTGTACGGATATTGTCACTGACAGGCTCAGTAGGGTGTCAGGATGAGTTCGCTCATCGACGTCACTTTTGGTCAATACCTGGTAGCCCATTACGTATAGGCTAATACCTCTGACGTGCTAGTGGTTAAATCCACAACCAAACTATTAACGAGTCTTTAGAGTCCCCCACAGACCGTTTTCTCAAGTTTCGGATGAAACGCAGTAGAGGCCGTATGGAGATATGACAGGGTTCGATCAGATACGTGCGGTATTGCACGGATCATGATCGGACGGAAAATACTAGCGGGCTTTGGTTTAAGCCGGATCCTAGTATTGTACTGTGTAGATTTTGTCTCATTGCAATTGTATTCAGTGGGAATACAAATGCGGGTATGTATATACAGTCGCGGGGTTTTCCTGTAATTTATTACGGGATCAGTTTTCTGAAGTTGCCAGTTTGTATTCCGTTTCGACCAGTTTTCCTTTGTTCCTTCACGGCTGGATTCTTATGATGGAGGGGCTAATTTGCAATTGTGCAAATTAGTATTTGTAGAGGGGGTCTTTTGTAAAATGAGGCTTCATGATGGTTCTACCATGATGAGATTCTTTTTACATCTTTTCCTTTGCATTTATGAGATGAGAGTTGATTAGGATTTGGATTAGAAATTGGTGTGACCATTTTCTTCTCATGATTATTCATTTTCTTCTCATGGGAAAATTAATCTTTTTTTTCTCCACCATTTTTTAGAGGGGCCGGCCACTTTTGAGGAGAGGGAATTTGATTTTGTGGTGGTGGGAAAAACATACATCTCATTCTTTACTTGCCAAAATTCCAAACCTCTCTCTATTGTTCATTCTCTACTCCGCATCCATACATGGCAACTTCACATAACCGCATGAAACAAACGATTCTACACTAGCCTACAGCATTTCTTGGACATGTCGGCTCGCCAACTTCGTGCCCGAGTTTCCTCGGTCCAGAGGTGGGAGCCCGTAAAAGAACCCGGCGATGTGGTGCCAGTTCTGACGAGGAGCTGAAGACCGGAGATTCCGCGAGGAGATCGGAGTGGAGGCCGAAGACCGAAGGACACGGATCGCTCGGTATAACTTCCTTCCCTTTTTCTAGTTTGCTAGAGTTAGGTTAATGGCCCGATCCGGGTTTTTAGTACGCGGTGGTGCCGGTTTCTAAGTTCTAGAAATGTTTCGTTTCCGCATTCTGGCGTCGGATTGACGGCCGGGGCGCCGCCGTGCACTTACACTGGTATCAGAGCCACGCCATTAACCTTCGCTAGCTTGGTCTAACGTGTTTACATTTTCGATCGAACAAAATTCCAAAACCACAATTTCCATTGCATGAGTTTCTGTCGAATTTTGATTTAGCTCAAAAATTTTTTCAGTACATTGCAGAAATACATACAGGGTTTTTATTGAACACTGAAGAAAAATGGTCACGTGAGGGCACTGTAGCACCGCGGAACCGCAGCCCTAACCCCCTTTTGGCCGCGGTTCCGCCGCGGAACAGTGACCTCTTTGCACTATTTTTCTTCTGTGATTCCAGTGTTGGAAATGGGGTTCTTTGGAATGTTCTGTTTGGGCCCAGATTTTCTTTGAGTGCTACAGTTGTGCTTGGGGCCCACTTCGGTAAATTTGATCGATCGAAAATTTTAAACATGTTAGTTCACAGTATTTACATTATATCTGCGACCGTGAATGTCATTTGATCGGTAAATCCTGTCTAACTGCTATAGCTCTTTTAGACGGATTTGCGAACGTGACATTCACGTTGATATTCTGTGTTGTGCTGTGATATTGCGGATTGGTCGTGGGGGATAGCCTGGATGTAATGTTAGTACAGTTTCGTTTTTTTTATACATTTGATAATGCGGGGCGAGCGTCCGACATGTGGACTGCCGTCACTGCCTGTTTGTATATTATTCTTTTGGGGCACGACCGGGGTGAGGTCAATGTACCCGTTGTATGTATATTTTACTTTCTGTACTGGGATTACCCCGCGGAGGGGTGCACGGGTAGCCGGGTTCTAGAGGGCAACGGGCCCACATCTCATGGCGTTGAGACGGAGGGGGCTTCACTCTAGAATTGGCGGGCTATTCGCCGCACCCGTAAGGGTACAGGTTGACCCAGGAGGGGTGCCCAAGTTACCGGATTCCATGAAGTGCTGGGTGGTCCATTCACGTTGTTGAAGGGGGCTGCCTCGCTTCAGGTTTTGGCGGGTAACTTGCCGCGCCCGTAGGGGTCTAGGATTTCATTGCACAGGCTATCCACACGACCAGGAGTATGTCGGGTTTCAGTAGCGGCTCTATGAAACCCGGGGATCCCAGATATCTGTATTGTTCTGTGATACTTATTACATTTCTGTGATGTTGCATTTTATCACGCCTTGAGCGAATATTATATATTGATATATATACTAGTAGATGTTGTATATGTTTTGCATCCGCGCTAGTCCAGTCCTCGCTCTGTCGTTAGTTAAGTAACCTAACGGGTGATGACGGGACCCAGTGGTGAATGCGGATGGCATATACGTACATCATTATTTTCGTTCTTTATTGGTGTGATCAATTGATGGGACTGCGTTGATTCAGATCAATGCAAGCTAAACAAACCTATTATGATGTTTTTGGAACATTTTTCAAAAAGCTGTTATTGCAAGTGCGTTCTCTTTTGTTTTGCACAGTGGTATTCGGTAATGAATATCCAGCTCCTCGGTCGACGAGGCAAGGGCCGAGATCCCTTCACCGGGAGTGAGCCCTTGGACAGAACTTTGCGTTAGGGCAATAACTTCACTATAGTCATTTACTTTTGCTTTGCATCATGGTATTCAGTTGGAATATGCTGCACCTCATTCTACGGGGAAAGAGCCGAGATCCCTTCACTGGGAGTGACCTCTTTAGCAAAGGTTTTCGTCGCTATATTTTTATAAAAGCTATCCGGTTCCTTCAACGATATCAAGTTCATTACGTTAAAGGTTTTTCGCCAGAAACCATTCGTAGCCCTCCGTCGTTTCAGACGGGTAGCACGTAGTATTCATGCTATGTTTGTTGGCCTTAGTCAAGGCATAGTGTATGGTAGCTGCTTGTTACCTTTCTGTTGCATAGATAGATGCGTTGGTTTGGGACAGTCGTATAGCCTTGTTGGCCCTAGTCAAGGGCTTGTACGGGTGGGTTCAAATTAACCTGGACAAAGAAGGGTAGAACTTGACACGTGACTTATGATTTGTTAGCCTTAGTCAAGGTCATAAGAGCATGGGGAAAAAATCCACATCGGGAGTTTCTAAAGAAACTGAAACTTGCCAGATATGTGCATACCTTCTGGAGTATGATAACGTGAACGGATTCCTTCACGTTATCATGCGATGATAGTTGGATCCCGATTCCCACTGATGAATTGGTTTACTCCTCGGGTGATCCCGACTAATTCTTCTTTCAGGTTTGGGGAAGAATTTGACGTTACAGTGGGAGGTTTCCTAATTAGATAAAGTGATAACCATTCTGATCTAGGTTAGAGTGCACGCTGAGTGTTTCTTTTCTCTCTCTCTTTGGCAGCGACCATGACCTGACCCAATACTATGACTCGGTGACCAAGTTGACTGAACCTTCTTAAACACTGGCTTTTGGATTGTCATAGTTGCAAACCTCATTGCCACTCCTATTTTTACCCTTTTCTCCAGGACACCCCGTATTACTACGAACGTCCACTTCCATTGGACAAAACCATCGTATGGTTATATACAAACTCGAAGGAATTTATTCGAGGATGGTTTCCGGTTCTGGAGAAAACGAATAGGACTATTCAGTTGTCTTTTCCTTTTACCTTCTCTCAGGTTGCGAGTACTCCTTAGTTTAGGAGATAGTACACCTATTACGCAAATTGGATAGTCTTCTTCCAAACCTTAGGCTAGTGCCGAACGATGGGGAATGAAGAAAACCAATTAGCATAACGATGGTGTACAGAAGGTATTAAGTAAAGACATATCAAGGGATTAGTAAGAGGGCAAAGTAAATTGCGACTGCTATTCATGACCAAACCAAGTATTTCTTTGCCAATCCTAAATCACCTTTGTATTTCTCCAGGACACTCCGTATCACTACGAAGATCCACAGTTTATTTGGATACTCCATCGTATGGTTATATACGAACTCGAAGGAACTTGTTCCAGTTCGGGGATGGATTCTGGTTCGGGAGAAATAGGAATAAGGTTTATTCGGTTGTCTTTTATCTTCACCTTCTCTCACATTGCGAGTGCTCCTAGGATTAGGACAGTACACCCATTATGCTTATTGGATAGTCTTCTTCCAAACCATAGGCTGGTGCCGAACGGTAGGGAAGGAAGAAAACCATTCGGCCTAAAGGGGTGTGCAGAAGGTAACGACTAAAAGATATATAAAGGGATTTGGAGAGATGGCAAAGAGATATACGGTTATAGTTGTGAATCTGATAATGGAAGAGGAATTACTAGGAATACCCGGATACCCCTACGAAACATTTCAATGTTTCAGTTTCACTGTGTACTGTTAAAAGAAAACTGATTTCCCAATTAACCCTTGCTCCAGGGTATGTATTTACCAGGTATGATTCTCACATCTGTATGGTTTTACAGATGATGAGTGGGAGTAAGTTATTGGGAATTAGGTGATCATCCTCATTATATCGGAATTCGTTGTAATTGGTGATATTTGAGAAAATCGCCTGGGTTGTTTGCTGGACGGCAAATATTTGGTTTTGAATATCCGTCGTTGTGCATCAATTTCAAATTGATATATCTGTACGTCTATTTTTATAGAGTGAGATATACCTTTTTAAAATTATGTCCATGACATTTACCTATATCAGTGGATGGTTAGGTAAGAAGCATTAAACAGCGGTGTAATTCTTCCTAACCATAAGTACAGTTTTCAACCTACGACACACAGTGAATGAGTCACTAGACTCATGGGACTTATACAGAGTATTGTATATTGTCCAGTGTCCATTAGGACAGAGGGGTTGGTACTCGTACTATATTCTGTTTACTTGTGACTTCTCTAGTTCTTAGACATGTGTTTCGTAGAAATACAAGGTCTGAGTTTTGAGAAGTTATAAGTATAAGATTAAAGTAGAGAACCAGGTATTGCAAGTATCGGGATTCTTCAAGGTGATCGAAGATGTAGATACTTGTGTATGGTATTCAGTTGATAGTAATGATTAAGAGAACTTGCTTCTCTTTCAGGTTACTCATAATTGGAAGTACCTCTAAGTTGAGTAACGCTGATAGGCCTCCTTCCATTTAGTTGACATGCACTGGAGACAGCTACATGATTTGAATCTGGTTCAATTAAATCAGTGCCTCTGTTTCTGTATTGGATATAGAACAGTTCATATCTTAACGATGTTAAGGTACGGGGAGTTGTCCGGCTTATGCTTAAAACCAGACTCTGGATAACTCAAGGCACGTTTCTGTAATGGTTGTTTGTGGGTTGACCCAGGCTATGACGAGGGTTGACTTTCTACCATCTGGAAGATCAATAGTGATATTGTTCTTAACTCGCCACAGTTTTAACAAAAATGGATTTTTTCAGAAAACAGTAGTGGAAGTATGGTAGAACTGGAAGTGATTCCAGAACCGCAGACGATTACTGAAAATTTGATAAGAACCTAAAGATTCAATTTGGTTTGACATTCCATTGGCCACTCCGCAGATACGGTGGGTAACCTCAGGCACCCGAGAGGTACTCCGGTAGCCTCAAGGACGGTGACAGGGAGGTTCTTGTTTACCCAGACTTGCCATTTCTATTGTTCCAGGCTGTGAGGCCCGGCAGGAGGATGAGTATAGTGTCGTTCTAAACTAGCTTTAGAAGTGCACGTGTATATGACTCTGCCAGAGGGTTGTCGTGGTCAGTAGGAGCAGCGGAAGCATAGTGGACAAGTGGCTTATGTCTATTTATAGACTAAAGCAGATATAGCGGAGATAGATCATCTATTTCTGATATGACAGTCATAGGTTTGACTTCATCAGAATAGGGGATGGATCTGTTAAGAAGGTAGTAGGGTGTGATGTCCTGGTATTTGGATGACATACACAGAGTAGGAAGTGATATTCCTATACTACGATCGGTTATACTTTGGTTGTCACACAGTGGTTTCTCCACATAGGACTTGGATATAATATCAAGACATTCTGGTTACTAGATCTATAGATCTAGATTTGGGTGGTTTCCCAATCTGGGTACTTAGGCAGCATTCTAAAGGTGTTTTAGAATGGACGACTCCTGGCACGGTAGTGTACCTGCAGATAATGGAGTCACCCTCTCTAAAGGTGTCTTATAGACTAAAGTAGAGAGGGATGTGCATGATTGGCAGATCACTTGCTTAGACAATTGAGTCAATCATGAGATGTCGAGTACAACACCAGATGTTGTTTTTGCAGTAAGTTGATATTGATCCAATCCTGGAGAAACGATCGGAAGCAGTTTTAGAACATAAGTTGATGTTCTAGGGAAATGATAACAGCAGCCTCCTTTAGGAGACGGTTATCATTCCAGGCTTCCAAGGTGACCTGGATGACAGAGTGACTGTCAGAATTATAGTTCTCCCTCTGAAGAGGGGCGGTATTTTGGACAGGTGGTCCAGGCAGATACTGAGGGAGGCATGGCGCAGGATACTGATTAAGTTCAGTTGACGATACAGTCTAAGAAGTTTGGATTTGGAGTTCACTTATGAACTAGGTCCCATCAGACATCCAAACATATTCTAAGACAGGTATTGCTCATTTCGGGAGATGGGTTTCTCCGCGAACTTGAGATAAAGAGAGACATAGAAAGAAACATCACAGCGGATCCACTCACTGAGGCTATTCCTCGAATGCAATAGTTTCGCAAACGAGCTTTGTGAGACTGACTAGTAGAGGAGTTGGGTGTTCGGTATCACACGGGCTGTGAGTATGCGACATCGCAATAATTAGCCTTGAGTGCAAGTGGGAGATTGTTGGAGATAGTACCCTCAGAGTCAATTATTGGATCACAGGCACGTGATTGCAATGATTGAGGGAGGACCTGTCCCAGTAGGACAGTCTTACTCAAGATGATAGTATGCTATCTGGTTTATCTTTGTCATCGTGTACTGTTTTAGGTGACCTTACAGGTCACTATTGCGCGTTGATAGAGCCCCTAGGATTCTTGCTTGACTGCCAGCAGTATGAGGGCGATCATATACGTGGGAGCTGGGGTTTATAAGCACATCCTTAAAAGGTCCCTAGTCGTGGGAGTTTTGAGACAGGGTATCGATACTCCAGAGTAGACTAGTGTATACAGTCGAGACCCCGACGAGGCGCGGTGGCCAGTCTCACAAGCCACTGGTGTCAGTTGGTTCACCTAAGATGTATACAGGTGCTCATTAGGTTATGAGTACACCGAACAGGACTCGCCGGGAACCTGCTAGTTAGGATTATACTAGACATCAGATAGCAGTTCCCTGGTGACATGTGTATAGGTTTGTTCATCGACCTGAGATCGTCATTTTTCTCGTGTGAGTTCCCACTGTACTTTGATTACTACCCTACCACGCTCAAAGGAGACGTGCAAACAGGTTTTAGTTGGGTACAGTCCCGAGCCACATGGAGGCAGTGAGCGGATCTGCAGGGGTTCGTCTCTCCCGGTATTGGGGGTGAGGTCGCGCTGTGTCTAGGAGAGCCATTACACGAAGTCCTTGGCCAAGGCAGGAGATTTACTGGTAGGTATTCCAGTAGTATCTCAGGGTGTTCTAGGCTACACTCCGACACGACTTGTACCGCTTTTGGGGTCTGACTTTTACCAACCCCCTAGGCCCGCCATGCGATGCTCATAGACGAACGGACCGGACTGTACGGATATTGTCACTGACAGGCTCAGTAGGGTGTCAGGATGAGTTCGCTCATCGACGTCCCTTTTGGTCAATACCTGGTAGCCCGTTACGTATAGGCTAATACCTCTAACGTGCTAGTGGTTAAATCCACAACCAAACTATTGACGAGTCTTTAGAGTCCCACACAGACCGTTTTCTCAAGTTTCGGGCGAAACGCTGTAGAGGCCGTATGGAGATATGGCAGGGTTCGATCAGATACGTGCGGTATTGCACGTATCGTGATCGGACGGAAAATACTAGCGGGCTTTGGTTTAAGCCGGATCCTAGTATTGTACTGTGTAGATTTTGTCTCATTGTATTTGTATTCAGTGGGATTACAAATGCGGGTATGTATATACAGTCGCGGGGTTTTCCTGTAATTTATTACGGGATCAGTTTTCTAAAGTTGCCACTTTGTATTCCGTTTCGGCCAGTTTTCCTTTGTTCCTTCACGGCCGGATTCTTATGATGGAGGGGCTAATTTGCAATTGTGCAAATTAGTATTTGTGGAGGGGGTATTTTGTAAAATGAGGCTTCATGATGGTTCTACCATGAAGAGATTCTTTTTACATCTTTTCCTTTGCATTTATGAGATGAGAGTTGATTAGAATTTGGATTAGAAATTGGTGTGACCATTTTCTTCTCAAGATTATTCATTTTCTTCTCTTGGGAAAATTAATCTTTTTTTTTCTCCACCATTTTTTAGAGGGGCCGGCCACTTTTGAGGAGAGGGAATTTGATTTTGTGGTGGTGGGAAAAACATACATCTCATTCTTTGCTTGCCAAAATTCCAAACCTCTCTCCATTGTTCATTCTCTACTCCACATCCATACATGGCAACTTCACATAACCGCATGAGACAAACGATTCTACACTAGCCTACAGCATTTCTTAGACACGTCGGCTCGCCAACTTCGTGCCCGAGTTGCCTCGGTCCAGAGGTGGGAGCCCGTAAAAGAACCCGGCGATGTGGTGCCTGTTTTGACGAAGAGCTGAAGACCGGAGATTCCGCGAGGTGATCGGAGTGGAGGCCGAAGACCGAAGGACACGGATCGCTCGGTATAGCTTCCTTCCCTTTTTCTAGTTTGCTAGAGTTAGGTTAATGGCCCGATCCGGGTTTTTAGTGTGCGGTGGTACCGGTTTCTAAGTTCTAGAAAAGTTTCGTTTCCGCATTCCGGCGTCGGATTGACGGCTGGGGCGCCGCCGTGCACTTACAAATAGTTGGGTCCAACATTTGTGGAGAAGTTCGTGTGGGTAGAACGGATCCCAGAATTGGCGTGGTGATCGTTTCAGGTTGTGTCAGTGAGGTGGGCGAAGGGTTCGAGCCTAGGGGAAAACGGAGAATAGGCTCGGAAGAAGATAAACTAGGGTCAGAAGTGGAAATGGAAGTCGGGGTGTCATTGATTGATTCATCCTTATCAACCTATTCACCAACTTGATTATTCAGTACTCTTTCGGATCTCAACATGGTAATGGCATTCACATTATGATATTGTGAATGGCCAGGATTCGGTAAGGGTTGAGATGGAAGTTTCCCTTTCTTTCTAGTACTCATTGCGGCATTTAATTGTGCAATTTGTGCTTCTATCGATTTAATACTCTCACCGTGTGAGGCGGAGTCCTTATTTATGGTATCGATAGAAGACCTTATATCAGCCAACATTTGCATGGAATGTTTCATAAACAAAGCTAAGGTTCGTTTGAGTGAAGAGGAGTTTTCGGTACCGGCCGTTTGGAAAGAATTATTATAAGGTGCAGAATTGTTGGCAGGATTTTGAAAATTTTGTGGTTGTAAGGGGTACTGATTCTGTGGTAGTTGCTGTTGCTGTGAAGGAACCCTTTGAAAGTTATTTTGGTTTGGAACCGTATTTTGAGTTTTGCGTTGGTTCCAAGCAAAATTAGGGTGATTCCTCCAACCCTGATTATATGTGGAAGAATAAGGATCGTTTCTAGGTCGCTGCTGAAAAGCAGTATTAGTGTGTTCTTGACCTTGAAACGAAGAATTCAAAGGACATTCTTCCGTCAGATCTGATGGATCGGAACAACATCCACACATGGTTTTAGGACCTTGAAACGAAGAATTCAAAGGGGTATTGAGCGATCAGAAGAAAACCAGCAAAGCTGTCAAAACTCCCGTCGAGCCAACTGGCGACACTTACCTTGCAGTCCGATCTCCTCGTCAGATATGTTGCATATCGAGTCTAGGGATCGAATCGTCGACCCCAATAACTCAATAAGTCATGCCGGTGTATGGCTCATAACAAATCGAGAAACTACTGATAACACTTAACAGTAAATCTCAGCAGTCCTGGCCAGGGACTTCCTGGTATAGCCAATCGAGCATAGCACAACATCAACCCCCAATACCGGGAGAGACGAAACCCCTCCTATCGCTCATTGCCTCCATGTGCCTCGGGACTGTACCTAAAATCCACCTGTTTGCATGACTCAGTAGAGCCGTGGTAGGGTGGAGATCAAAGTATAGTGGGAGGACACACAAGACTCTATGACGATCTTGGGTCTACAGACTAACATGTACTAGTGTCACCTGAGAACTGCTATCCGAAGATAGATATAATACCACATAGAAGTTCTCGGCGGGTCCGTTCAGTGTACCCAGTCTCCACTGAGCACCCGCATGCAATCTTTGGTGTCATCAACCAGATGGATATGGGATCATCCATCGCCCATCATATGGGACAAGAATGGGATACGCTAGTCTACTCTGGAATATTGATGCCCCGTCTCGATACACCCACGACTAGGAACAGTTCAAGGATATGCTTATAAACTACACGTGTCCCACTAATATGATCTACATCATAGTCGCAGTAGTCAAGCAAATATCCTATGGGCTTTATCAGCATGTACCAAATGAATAAGATGCATGATCAAATGAACATGTCAAGATAAAGTAAACCAGATAGCATATTATCATATCGAGCAAGAAAGTCATCTATATATATATATACATATATACATGTCCAAGCATCCACTATACATATAATGGCCTCTAGGGCATACATATATCTAACAATCTCCCACTTGCACTAAGGCCAGTTATTGGCGTATCTCATACCCAACATCTCAAAAAATCGCTCATGCTGCGGCTGTGGAAGGGCCTTGGTGAGTGGATCCGCGGTGTTATTCTTTGTATCTACTCTCCGAATCTCGATCTCGTGGCGATCTACTATTTCCCGAATCAAATGATATCACTTTAGGATATGTCTGGACTTCTGATAGGACCTTGGTTCTTTGGCTAACGCCATAGCCCCATTATTATCACAATACAATGGTATTGGATCAACAATAGTTAGAACTACTCCTAGTTCCGCGACGAACTTCTTCATCCAGACGGCTTCCATGGTAGCATCATTTGCAGCAATATACTCAGCTTCCATCATGGAGTCTGCAACGGTATCATGTTTGGAACTCTTCCAACTAACCGCCCTTCCATTGAGGGTAAATACAAACCCTGAGATAGATTTGCTGTCATCCTTATCACTTTGGAAGCTGGAATCGGTAAAGGCCTCCATTTGGAGATCCCTATTACCATACACCAAGAACAATTCTTTAGTCCTTCGCAAGTACTTAAGAATGTTCTTCACTGCTATCCAATGTTTCTCCCCTGGGTTTGATTGATACCTGCTTACTACAGCTAGTGCGTAAGATACATCAGGGCGAGTACATAACATCGCATACATTATAGATCCTACGGCTGAAGCGTAGGGTATAATGCTCATGCGAGCTATCTCTTCATCAGTCTTTAGACAGAAGTCCTTGGAGAGAGTGATTCCATGGCAAGCGGGAAAGGCACCACGCTTGGAATCTTCCATACTAAACCTTTTTAGGATGGTGTCAATGTACTTTGATTGGGACAATCCCAATAACCTCTTGGATCTATCTCTATAGATCCTTATGCCCAAAATGCACGAGGCATCACCCAGATCCTTCATGGAGAACCTTTGCGATAAGAATAGTTTGACCGATTGTAGCATAGGAATATCATTTCCTATCAAGAGAATGTCATCCACGTACAATACGATGAGTGTGATAGTATTCCCTTCAATCTTCTTATAAATGCATGGTCCATCTATATTTTTGACAAAATCAAACTCTTTGATTGTATCATCAAAGCAGATGTTCCAGCTCCGTGAGGCCTGCTTTAATCCATAAATAGATTTAAGCAATCTGCATGCTTTCCAGCTGCTCCCACTGTCAATGAATCCCTCTGGCTGATCCATATAAACGCATTCTTCTAAATCACCATTTAGAAATGCAGTTTTAACGTCCATATGCAAGATTTCATAATCATAGTGAGCAGTAATAGCAGGTAGGATCCGAATGGATTTAAGCATTGCTACTGGAGAGAAGGTTTCATCATAGTCCAATCCTGGTCTTTGACGAAAACCTTTCGCTACAAGCCTTGCTTTAAAGGTCTCTACTTGTCCATCTACACCAATCTTTCTCTTAAAGATCTATTTGCACCCAACGGGTTTTATCCCAGGAGGTGCAACGTCCAAAGTCCATACTTTGTTGGTGTACATAGACTCCATTTCGGATCTCATGGCTTCCAGCCACTTCACTAAGTCACCACTCGTGATAGCTTGCTGAAAACTAGTAAGGTCATCATCATCCATAATGCAATCTTCTCTATCACCATCAATGAGAAACCCATAGTATCTCTCTGGTGGGCGAGAAGTTCTACTAGATCTACGGAGCGGCCGAGGTTCTTGATGTTCTACTGCAACATCAGTTTCAACCAATTCGTCCAGAGTAATTTGTGTCTCTAGAACCTCTTCTAGTTCTACCGCATTGCCATCAGTACTATTTGTAAAGATTTCATTTTCCAAAAATGTGGCATGTTGAGAAACAAACACATTTTTTTCCTCCTTGTGGTAGAATAGATATCCATACGAATGTTTTGGATATCCTACAAATTTACACATGACCGATCGTGTCTCGAGTTTGTTTGGATTCTGCTTTTTGACAAAAGCCGGATAACCCCATATCCTAACTCTTTTAAGAGATGGTCTCTTTCTACTCCATATCTCATATGGAGTGGTAGACACGGTCTTGGTTGGAACCCTGTTTAACAAATACATTGTTGTCTCCAATGCATGCCCCTAAAAGGAAAGTGGTAACTCAACATCACACATCATGGACCGTAGCATATCTAATAGGGTACGATTCCTCCGTTCTGACACACAGTTGTGCTGTGGTGTGTAAGGAGGAGTGAGCTGAGAGAGAATCACATACTCTTTTAAGAAGTCTGAAAACTCTGTATTTAAATACTCTCCACCTTGATCCGATCGAAGTTTCTTGATACCCAAGCCTGTTTGTTTTTCTACTTCAAGTTTGTACTCGTTGAATTTCTCGAAAGCTTCGGACTTATGCTTCAACAAAAACACGTGTCCGAATCTTGAGAAATCATCAGTAAAAGTAATGAAGTATGAAAAACCGCCTTTAGCATGTGTGGACATTAGTCCGCATACATCACTATGTATGAGGCTTAAGAGTTCCACAGCTCTTTCTCCGTATCCTGTAAACGGAGTTTTTGTCTTTTTACCTTTGATACAGGACTGACAAGTCGCATAAGATTTATATTTAAAAGGATTTAAGTATCCATCTTTATATAGCTTGCATAGTCTTGTTTCATTAATATGACCAAGTCTACAATGCCAAAGAAAAGCTTCATTTATATCTGAAAATTTTCTTTTATTAGTATGTTGTATATTGAAAACTGTGTGTTGGTTCAGGACGTAAATACCGTTATTTAGTGTACCATACCCAATCAACTCTTGATTCAAGTTAATGTTCATAACATTATTTTGCAACACAAAATGATATCCTTCATTGTCTAACAAAGAAACGGATATTATATTACATAACATATTAGGTACAAAATAACAAGGGTTCAAAACCAAAATACAACCCGAAGGCAACCCCAGATGATACTCTCCTACGGATATAGCATGTACATTGGAACCATTTCCAACCCGCAGAGTATGGTCTCTAGTATTCAAAACTATACTGTTTCTCAATCCCTGGATCCAATTGCAGATGTTAGAACCAGAACCGGTATCTAATACCCAAGATGCAGAGTTAATTGAAAAACAGTTCTCAGTTACAAACACACCTGAAGCGGAAGCATCAGCATGCTTCTTCTTCTTGAGATCAGCAAGATACACGGCACAGTTGCGTCTCCAATGTCCCGACTTGTGGTAGTAAAAACATTCTCCTTTTCCACTTCCCGTGGCCCCAGATATGTCTTTCCCCTTCGCCTTTTTAACTCCACCTTTCGGTTTGATGGGTTTCTTATTCTTCTTTCCCTTGGCCTTAGCTTTTGGGACGGAAGAGGAAGATGGCCCAGCAAGCAGAGCGGGAGTCTTCGCTGTCTTAAGCGTGCTCTCAGCACTTCTCAACATATTGAGAAGTTCAGGCAATGATTTCTCCAAATCGTTCATATTGAAATTCACTACAAACGGAACAAAGGTGTGAAGGGGGAGAAACTGCAGAACAATATCTGTATATTGCTCATTATCCATGGTCCATCCCAGTTCCTCAAGTTCTTATATAAGACCAATCATCTTCAGAACATGTTCTCCTACTGATGTGCCAGGGGCCATACGCATCTGAAACAACTTTTTAGATGTCTCGTATCGTAATGTCCGAGATTGCTCTTCATACAACTCTTTTGTATGAAGAAATATGGATTGAACATCCATCTTCTCGTGTTGCTTCTGATGAATACTGTCCATAGAAGCAAACGCGAGACACTTGGCCGTGTCACAATCAATATCCCATGTTTTTCGGATCTCCCTATCCGAAATAGATGATTCAGGTCCTGGGACGGGTGGGGCTTTGGTAGTGAGGACATATGATACTTTATCATATGTGAGTGCAATGTTCAAGTTCCTCAACCATTCTTTATAATTCGGTCCTGTCAATTTGTTTTTCTCTAAAAGAAGCTTAAGTCTCGTCATCGGTATCTGCCATTTAGGAGAGAGAAAAGAATACACTCAGCGAAATACTCTTGCAAAGAATTAGATTGGTTATTATCTTATCTAATCGATATCTCCCACTGCTTTTATAAAATTTTCTTTCAAAACCTTAAAAGAAAACTAGCCAGGATTAATTACATTTTACAGTTTCGCTAACCGATCAGCCAGGCCAGTGTCGATACTTTGAGGGAGGTTCCCCGTGTTTTCGCACGGACCTAATTAAAATAAACCTCGTTTTCCCAGAGGTCAAACCCCGTTGACACCTTTCTAGACACCTACTGGATTAGCTAATTGTAAAGTGTCAAACTCTGTTGGAAGTAACACTTACTCACAGTGGGATCGGGATTCATCTATCATATAGAAGGTATGTAATCCCATTGCAAATTTCAACTTTTGAAACTCCCGATATGGTTTTTACCCCTAGTTACTTATGACCTTAGCTATGGTCAACATATCATAAGCACTAGTCAAGTTCTACCCGTCATTTCGAGATTAACTAGACCCACCTATATGACCCTTGAGTATGATCAACATAATCACATGAATGTCCTAACCGATCGCAACATATGTTTTATAGGAAGATATCACTTAGCTACCGTACACTACGCCTTGACTATAATCAACATACGTAGCACAAATACTAAGTACTCTGCTTTCTAAAATGACGGACGGTTGCGGATGGTTTTTATGAAAACCTTTAACGCTTTGAACTTGATCTCGTTGTAGAATCAAAACGGTTTAGAAAAGAAGTGGCTTAAGCTCTGCATCTTTTGAAACTTGCATTTTTCATTAAAAAAAAGGCCGAGTGTGATTCAAATCCAATTCTACAACATCTTTAGGTTTCTTTTTCTTTACATTAATCTTATTAATGTAGTCCCATCATTTAAGTTCCTAAGCCATTACAGAAAAGAAACGAAAATAGAACGTACACTTATACCATCCGCATTCTCCACAGTGTCTCGTTATGCACCGTTAGGTTACTTAACTAACGGCATAGCGGGGCCGGACTAGCACGGGTGTAAAATATAAGCGAC
Source organism: Agapanthus africanus (assembly GCA_030015575.1). NCBI lineage: Eukaryota > Viridiplantae > Streptophyta > Magnoliopsida > Asparagales > Amaryllidaceae > Agapanthus > Agapanthus africanus. The sequence continues at coordinate 194,005,509 of JASDDO010000024.1, read as the reverse complement.
GTTTATTATATATCATATATATAATAATAATCCATTCGTCTCAGATACTAAGCAATCACATTACAGAATATCAACAGCAGAAGCACATATGAAAATAAAAAGGATATCTAGGAGGTCCGTATTTTGTATTCGGCCAGCAATAGAAAATACGGATTCCACGGTCGCTATGAATAACCAAACCCACACCCCTAGAACCCTACGAGAGCGGCAAGTGATCCTACCAATTCTAGAGTTTAGGAGACCCGGTCTCGACTCCTCGAGATAACCTCCCACTGAACCCTAGAACCCGATCACTTGTGCTCCCCTCCTTGGGTCTATCCTAATGCGAAAAAGTAAATAATATACAATAATGGTGACATCATGCTCAACCCGGAAGTGCCCCAAATAAAAGAATATTACATACATTTAATCTTTACACGAATGAAAATTAAGACTCTCATCTCACATAAAATCCATGGCTATTCGATCGCGACAATCCTGCACATCATATCTCAGCAACACATAATATCTCATATCATCAACGTAAGCAAGTATGCGTATCCCGATTGTCGTTGATGTATAGCAACAAAACCGGCGATACACCACATACTACACTTACGGTCGCAGAAAAGAAAGTGAAAAACAACAATTGCAATTATCACAATCACATATATCAAGACGATGTTTAATATTTCGATCGAATCAACATACACCCACAATTTACCCCGAGAGCTCAACACTTGAGCAAAGTCACAAATACTCAAAAACGCGCCACAGTGTTTATGGACCAGCCGTAGAAGGGGTTAACCAATGACTCACCTATGGCACCACGGAACTACGGCAAATCCTAGGGTTCGATCGCGGTTCCATAGGCATAGAATCGAGTTAAGGTTATTCTATTCTTCTAGAGGGTCCATGGGAACACTTGCACGACTATTGAATATGAAGTTAACTTAGGAAAATTACAACACTTAGAAATTTCAGCGGGGTCAAGATGTGGGGTTTTGAATTTCGTTCGAACTGCTAAACATTGTCAAGATTACCAATACAGTGTTAGATTATACGACTACGAAACACTACGAATTAGCCCCTAATCAAAATAATCATCACATGAAAATTTAAGCTAAGCAAACAATACCTAAAACCCCAAATTCTAGACAACAGAGCACTGGAGAAATACAGGGTTCAAAGGAGCAATGGGGGCCGGCCAGGCCGGATTTTGTGGCCTTGTGCTCGGCCAAATTCCGAGCACAAGCACCCGTATTTCACCAGTGTTCTTAGATTGTCCCATACAGTGTTCTGCAGCTATTTAAAAAAATTTAAAATGACTTTTTAAAAAATTTCCAGAGAGCAAAATTAACGTTTCACATATCGTGTTTTTCGGAGTCGATTTCGTTTTCGTAATTGTATTAACACCGTGTCTAAAATTCTTGTTTGGCTCTGATACCATTGTTGGGTTTCCCTAGCAACTACTGTAGAGTATGGAAGTATCACACATGCCACTTTAAAAAATTTAAAGAGGTGCTAAGTAAACAAGACATGAATCATTAACTAGAAGTTTAGGGTAACACCTCAAGTATCACATACTATGAACATTTTATCACTAAGTGAAAAAAATACAACCTTTATTGTCCTCTTGTGTTGACTCCTAGGATCGTTGAGAGTTTGAAAAGGCTTGCTAGTAAGCTTCCTTGTCCACGATGATCCATCCAAAATCCACTTTGTCCAAGCTCTTAGCTCCACTTGATCAAAGAAGAAGATGAAGCTAACACTCTAAACTAATTGGCTAGATTAGAGAAGAATGACGAGGTGGTGTGTTTTCTCTATTCAAAACCCAATCTTTTTTTAACTAACTCACTCCTTTTGTAAACTCAAGAGAGCAAGAGAATGAGGAAGAAGATGATGGCAACTCAAGAGCTCAAGAGAATAATATGAAAAGAGAATGAAGAAAGAGAATAGAAAATAATATATATTTTCCTTCTCTCATCTCAAACCATGGTAACTAAAATATCTAGATATTTTTGCAAGTGAGTGAAAAGCCAAAAGGAAAACTAATCCATGGTTAAAAATTAGGTCAAGTGAGGTTTAGTTTAGAAGAGCGTAGAAATAATTAACCATGAATCAATTTTTCTTTTTCTTTTCTTTAACTCAAATACAAATATATATATATATATATATATATATATATATATATATATATGAGAATAATAGAGAAAAGAGGCCATAGAAGGAAATTTCCTCCTATGGCATGGAAAAAATACAACCTCCACCAATTTTTTCGACGATCGGCTCCCATCATCTTTATCGTTATCATCTAAGATGTGGGTACACCAAATTACATGTGATTCTACAACTTTTTCACCGTTGATTTAGCAATGTAAAAAGTTCTATTGTCGGTAAACCGTTAATTTTGAACCCACTAAATCAAAGGTGAAAAAGTTGTGGAATCACATGAAATTTGGTGTACGCGTATCTTAGATGATAACGATGATGATGATGGGTGCCGATCGTCGGAAAAAATGGTGGAGGTTGTATTTTTTCCACGTCATAGGAGGAAATCCCCTCCTATGGCCTCTTTCCTCCATTAATATATATATATATATATATATATATATATATATATATATATATATATTAGTTCTATGTGAGTCTTATATTGCCATCATAAGTGTATCAACAACCATGACACACATCCATGTATGTAAGTATGTGTCCATGCACATCAACATATGCATACATGCATGCATACATCAAATATAAAGAAAAGGGTTTAATAAAGAAATTAAACTAAAAGTCAAATGTTAAATCAACACTTGATTTAACAAACCGGTCATATCACATACGACCTGACCAATAGAAAAACGCCCGATTAATATACGATATCACATACGCGCATTTAATCGGGTCCCCGTGCATATCTCATATGCATACCACATCGTTTCGCCTGGGCTAGGAAACTTCTGTGTGGGACTCTAAGACTCGTCAATACGCCGGCAGTAGGTGATGATCATATCAAACACCCACAAGCCGCAAGCGGACAGCTAAACGTAACGGCTATCCGGGTATTGAGCGATCAGAAAAAAACCAGCAAAGCAGTCAAAACTCCCGTCGAGCCAACTGGCGACACTTACCGTGCAGTCCGGTCTCCTCGTCAGATATGTTGCATATCGAGTCTAGGGATGGAATCGTCGACCCCAATAACTCAATAAGTCATGCTGGTGTATGGCTCATAATAGATCGAGAAACTACTGATAACACTTAACGGTAAATCTCAGCAGCCCTGGCCAGAGACTTCCTGTTATAGCCAATCGAGCATAGCACAACATCAACCCCCAATACAGGGAGAGACGAAACCCCTCCTATCGCTCATTTCCTCCATGTGCCTCGGGACTGTACCCAAAATCTACCTGTTTGCACGACTCAGTAGAGTCGTGGTAGGGTGGAGATCAAAGTATAGTGGGAGGACACACAAGACTCTATGACGATCTTGGGTCTACAGACTAACATGTTCCAGTGTCACCTGAGAATTGCTATCCGACGATAGATATAATACCACATAGGAGTTCTCGGCGAGTCCGTTCAGTGTACCCAGTCTCCACTGAGCATCCGCTTACAATCTTTGGTGTCATCACACCAGATGGATATGGGATCATCCATCTCCCATCATATGGGATAAGAATAGTATACGCTAGTCTACTCTGGAATATCGATGCCCCATCTCGATACACCCACGACTAGGAACAGTTCAAGGATATGCTTATAAACTACACGTGTCCCACTAGTATGATCTACATCATAGTCGCAGTAGTCAAGCAAATATCCTATGGGCTTTATCAACATGTACCAAATGAATAAGATGCATGATCAAATGAACATATCAAGATAAAGTAAACCAGATAGCATACTATCATGTCGAGCAAGAAAGTCATCTATATATATACATATATACATGTCCAAGCATCCACTATACATATAATGGCCTCTAGGGCATACATATATCTAACAAAGTCACTAGACCGCTCTTAGACTTCCAGGGGACAAATCGCAGGATAAATCCTCTACTACCTTTTTATCACTCTTATGGCCAGGTAAGTGCCAGGTAAGTGGGAGGTATCCGCTATGTAAATAGTGGGCCAAATAAAGTAACCACTTACCTTAGACACACTTTCCTAGACACTGTTGTAGTTTTACACTTTCTTTTCTATGACCGTAAGTGTAATATGTGATATCGCCGGTTTCGTTGCTATGTGTCAACGACAATTGGGATGCGCATATTTACTTACGTTGATGACATGTGATGTTATGTGTTGCTGGATATGTTATATTGGATCGTCGTGTTTGAATAGCCGGGTTTTTTTTATGTGAGATGAGTGTTTTTCATTTTCATTCATGTAAAAACTTGTATGTAATATTCTTTTATTGGGGCACTTCCAGGTTGCGGAAGATGTCACCTTTTTTATATTATTTATTTTTCCGCATTAGAATAGACCCAAGGAGGGGAGCACAGGTAACCGGGTTTTAGGGTCAGTGGGAGGCCATCTCGAGGAGTCGAGTTCGGGTCTCCTAACCCTAGAATTGGTAGGGTTGCTTGCCGCTCTCGTAGGGGTCTAGGGGTGTGGGATTGGCTATTCATGACGACCGTGGAATCCGTGTTTTATACTGGCTCGTATTGAAAACACGGACGTCCTAGTATATCCAATATTTCATATGATATTTTCTGCTGCGTTATCTGTGATGTGATCATGAGATTTGTTCAGATAGATATAGTATATAGTATATATGATATATTATATAAACGTTGCTTATGTTTTACACCCGCGCTAGCCCTGCCCCGCTCTGCCGTTAGTTACCTAACCTAACGGTGCAGACGGGACATCGAGGCGAATGCGGATGGCATAAGCGTATGTTATATTTATCTGTGATGTTTAGGTGGACTTAAATGATGGGATATTCATTAATGAGATTAATGAAAGAAAATAAACCTAATTGATGTTGTGGAATCGAATTTCAAAATAAAAACAGGTAGCTACAGTTCTTTCTTTGCATCGCGGTGTTCATTGTAGAACATCCTGTACCTTATTCGATGAGGAAAGGACCGAGATCCCTTCACCAGGAGTGACTCCTTTAGCAAAAACTGGCAGATGCTACACACTCGGTTTGTCTTTTGATTGCTTCTATAGTTTCTGCTTTGCACAGTGATATATATGATATATCCCGCACCTCATTCGACGAGGAAAGGGCCGACGATCCCTTCACAGGGAGTGACCCCTTTAGCAAAACTAGAAAAGATTAAAAAACATTCCATTTAGAAACCATTTGATTCCGCAACGAGATTAAGTTCAAAGCGTTAAAGGTTTTCACAAAAACCATTCGCAACCCTCCATCATTTTAGGAAGTAGAGTACTTAGTATTCGTGCTGTGTTTGTTGACCATAGTCAAGGCACAGTGTACGGTAGCTAAGTGATGTCTTCCTATACCGCATATGATGCGATTAGTTAGGACAGTCGCGTGACTTTGTTGACCTTAGTTAAGGGTCATATGGGTGGGTCTAATTAATCACGAAATGACGGGTAGTACTTGACTAGTGCTTATGATTTGTTGACCATAGTTAAGGTCATAAGTGCTAGGGGTAAAAATCTTTATCGGGAGTTTCAAGTGTTGAAATTTGCAATGAGATTGCATACCTTCTATATGATAGTAGGATCCCGATACCCACTGCGAGTAATTGTTACTCCTGGAAGAGTTCTGCACTTTACAATTAGCCGATCAAGTAGGTGTCTAGAAAGGTGTCAACAGGGTTACGCCTATGGGAAAACGAGGTTTACTGTAATTAGGTCCGTGCGAAAGCACGGGGAACCTCCCTCAAAGTACCGACACTGGCCTGGCTGAAAGATTGGTGAACTTGTAGAGTGTAATTAATCCCGACTAGTCTTTCCTTTTAGGGTTTGAAGGAAGATTTGAAAAAAACAGTGGGAGCCATCCTGATTAGATAAAATAAATAACCAATCTAATCTTGCAAGAGCGCACGCTGAGTGTTTTCTTCTCTCTCTCTCCAGGTAGCGACCATATCACGCCTTAATCAAGATAATAAAAAGGATGTATTGACCGAACCCGCTTGTTATACTGAGCTGGGGAACGTTGGTCCCACTCCAACTTATAATTGTTATAAGACAGAGCAGGAAATAGGGGAATACCAGAATTCCTATGCCGCCCAAACGAAGAAAGTGCATATGATGCATCTCCTTCGGGTATGTTCATTACAAAGAACTATTTTCTCAGTATCCTCTGCATCCTGGGTATATGATACCAGATCAAGATCCCAGATATGTAATCTGTTACATAGGGCTACAAAAAGGTAGAAAAACTGAGAACGGGTGATAAGTTTCATGAGGCAGAAACCGGGGCAAGAGTTGCAGCCAAGTCTACTGGTCACTGTCACCCTGTATTAACAATACATTGATTCTGAACAAATGCTGTTAAATACCGAACCTGATATACAAAATCATATCAGTCTCTTTATTGTTAAAGAAATGATAGAATTTTGTATTGATGGATAATGTTTTGAACATTTCCTATATCAAAAGTTGATCGGTTCAGGCACGTTATCTAAAAGCATTGATGTTCTAAATCAAACTACAGTTCCTAGTATACAGAACACACACAAGAGGAAGAGTTCAGAAATGAACGAATCATTCTTGAGGCATTGTAGACTAGGTCATATCAATGCGACCCGACTGGCTGAAGTTACATTTTAGATGCATATTTAAATCAGTTTGAATTTACATCTTGTGAAACTTGCCAGTCATGTCACGAAGATTAGATGACCATAGCTCCGTTTACTGAAAACAGAGAACGAGTTAATGAACTCTTGGGACTGATACATGATGATGTATGTAAGGTCCCCTGTTTACACATGCCAGGACCAGTTCTTTATACTTCATTATATTCTCTGATAATCTCTCAAGATTCAGTCATATGTTCCTGTTAAAACATAGGCCCGAACCTTTTGAGATATTCACAGAATATAAGCGAGAAATAGAGAACCAAAATACGGGTATACGTATTATGTCCTATGATAAGATCAGGGAGGAGAATACTTGTGCATAGAATTCCTGGACTATTCTAAAGGAGAATGAGATTCTCTCTCAGTGTTACTCCTCTGAATACACCACAGCACAACGGTGTATCGGGGCGGAGCAATCACACAATATTAGATTTCGTGTGCTCTATGATGAGTATTACTGAGTTACCTATTTCCTTTCGGGGTTGTACACTTGAGAAGCTGCATACCTATTGAATTGGGTTCGAATCAAATCAGTGCCTACCACTCCATATGAGATATGGTATGGGAAGAGCCCATATCTTAAGTTGGTTAAGATTTGGGGTTGACCGGCCTATGTCTAAAAGCAAAATCCGGACAAGCTCGAGGCAAGGTCTGTTATGTAGGAAATGTTCCGGCTATACAAACTGCAACTGATGATTTGATAGAACCAAAGGATTCAATAGTAACCAACGAACCTCACCCTCTCCGCCGATCTAGCAGGGTTCCTCACCCACCTGAGAGTTACTTCGGTTTCTCAATGACAGTGGGAGCGAGGAATGCATCATGAGATGATGACCCATCTAGTATCGAGCAGGCCATCGAGAGTAGGGACTCTGTAAGAATGGCTGGGTGCTTAGCGATCTGAGATGGAATCCTTATACACCAACAAAGTATGGACTTTGGTTGCGATATCTGAAGGGTTAAATCCCCATCAGGAGCAAGTATATCTTGAGAAGATTACTTGGTGTAGATGGAAAAGTTGAGACTTTCAATGCTAGACTTATTAAAGGTTTTAGTCATCAACCAGGTATGGATAATGATGAAACCTTTTCTAGGGACTATGCTCAAGTCCAGGAATTCGGGTCTATGAGATAGATCTAAATGGATGTTAGGATTCTCACTAGCTGTAGTAAGATAGTATCAATCGATCCTGGGGAGAATCACTGGAAAGGTTCCAGAGTGATAAGGACGACTGAATGTCAGTCACAGGCATTGTCTTTACCCTCAGTAAAGGGACGGTATGTTTGATGAGTTCCAAGCTAGATACCGTGACAGACTAGACGATAAAGGCTGATAACATCGCTATTAAAGATACTACCAAAGAGGCAGTTTGGGTGTATATTGGTTCATAAGATGAACTGGGTTCCTATCATTGTATGACAATGGAAGTGTGGCTTCGGCCCTGGAACCCTGGTCCCATCAGTGACCAAGACATATTCTGAGGAAGCATCACCTGATCACAGAGATAGTTGATCTCCAGGGTGATCGAGGTTAGGAGAGTAGACTCAGAGGATAACACGGCGGATCCACTCATGAAAGCCTTTTCCCAAAGAGAGACTTTTAGAGGATGGTTGAGTATTAGATACTACAACTACTGCTACAGATGGCCCTAGTGCAAGTGGGAGATTCATAGTTATATGTATGCCCTAGAGGCCATTACTGTACATTGGATGTATATTGTAGTGGATGCTGGGACATATATAGGTAGGACTTTCTTGCTCGACATGATAGTACGCTATCTGGTTGCTCTTTATCTTAACATGTATACTTTCTGTTTCTCTGTTACATGTTGATAAAGACCTTAGGATGTGTACTCGACTTCCAGGACTATGATGCAGATCATACTAGTGGGGCCTGGGTAGTCAATGAGTACATCCTTCAATGTTCCTAGTCGTGGGAATATCGAGACGGGGCATCGATATTCCAGAGTAGACTAGCGTATATCTTCTCGACCCATGCGATGGGCGATGGATGATCCCATATCCATTGGTGTTTGACATCAGAGATGGTATACGGGTGCTCAGTGGAGACTGGGTACACTGAACGGACTCGCCGAGAACTTCCAGATGGTATTATACCTCACGTCAGATGGCAGTTCTCTGGTGACACTGGTACAGCTTAGTCTGTAGACCCGAGATCGTCATAGAGTCTTGTGTGTCTCCCACTGTGCTTTGATTTCCACCCTACCACGGCTCTACTGAGTCGTGCAAACAGGTGGTTTTTGGGTACAGTCCCGATTCACATGGAGGCAATGAGCGATAGGAGGGGATTCGTCTCTCCCGGTATTGGGAGTTGATGTTGCGCTATGCTCGACTGGCCATAACAGGAAATCCCTGGCCAGGGTTGCAGTGATATACTGGTAAGAGTTATCAGTAGTTTCACGATTGTTATGGACCTCACGTCGGCATGACTTATCGAGCTATTGGGGTCTGACGTTTACCACCCTTAGGTGAGATATGCGACATATCAGACGAACAGACCGGACTGTACGGTAAGTATTACTGGTTGGATTCACAGGAGTGTGAGCGGGCTTGCTCGTCGATCTTCTGATCGCTCAATACCTGGGTGGCCGTTGCGTTTAGCAGACCGCTTGCGGCTTGTGGGTGTTTGATATGATCATCATCTGCTGCCGGCGTATTGACGAGTCTTTAGAGTCCTACACAGAGGTTTCCTGGCTCAAGCGAAATGAAATAGGAGCGCATATGAGATATGTGCAGGACCGAGAGTAATGTGTGTATGTGATACCGTATTACAATTCTCGCGATGAATGTATCGATTGGTTGTATGCGATATAACCTAGTTATCGAATCAAGGATTGATTCGATAAGCCGATACATTGGATATTAGTCAGTTATATGCGATATGACTGGATCGTTAAATCAAGTATTGATTTAATGATTTAATGCATAATTATATATTTGATATATTACTTTGCATTAACTAGTATCGGTTCATTTTAAATGGATTTTCTCACTTGAAATGCACATTGTATATATGATATATTTTAGTGCACAAGAATGTATCATGTTTGATGATACATGCTCACTTGGGTTTGTGTAAAGAATTAAAACCATGGTTATATGAGTGGTTAGGGTTTTGTTTATTTACTTATTCATTTATTTATTTATTATTCTTATTTTGGAAAAGATAAAGAGAGAATGGTGGCTTTGTTTGTTTGTTTGTTGAAGCTTCTTGAAGCTTTGAACAAGTCCACCATTCTTGTCTCTTCCTTAACCCTAACCATTCCCACTAACCATGGTCTATTCTCTACACCTAATCATGGTTGCCAAATGATAAGTATTCATATCATTTTTCCTTTTAAAATAACTTATCATATATTTTCTTTCTTCTTCTTCTTCATCATCAACATGAAGAAACCTTGCTCCATCAATGGCAACTTGTGAAAATGAGTGAGAAATCCAATTCTAAAGTGAACCCACTTCCTATTTCTTCATCCTCTACCTCTTGCCATGTAGTATAGGGTGTTTTCTTCACAAGTTTCATGACTTGGTGAAGTGGGAGCTTGATCTTGTGATGCCTCGACGTAGATCATCTTCGGCATCGAAGCCGACGACCAAGTCCGCCCATTTCTCCGATGAAGCCGATGCTAGAGTCATGGATTTGATTTGGACAGCGGAGGGACCTCATCACGGAGCCTAGGAGGTGGAGGACCGGATCTACAAAGGTTGTAGCCCCTTCCCTTTAGCTATAAATTTGTTTACTTGCTTGCATCGCCTCTTTATCTGGTTAACGATCCGTATTAGGGTTTCTCGGCACTTGTAAAATTAGAATTAGCCATGTTTGATCACTTGTGAGACTTCATTAGTGTGCCTAGGAACCCTACACAGTAGTCAAGAAAATATCCTATAGGCTTTATCAACATGTACCAAATGAATAAGATGCATGATCAAATGAACATATCAAGATAAAGTAAACCAGATAGCATACTATCATGTCGAGCAAGAAAGTCATCTATATATATACATATATACATGTCCAAGCATCCAATATACATATAATGGCCTCTAGGGCATACATATATCTAACAAAGTCACTAGACCGCTCTTAGACTTCCAGGGGACAAATCGCAGGATAAATCCTTTACTACCTTTTATCACTCTTGTGGCCAGGTAAGTGCCAGGTATCCGCTATGTAAATAGTAGGCCTAATAAAGTAACCACTTACCTTAGACACACTTTCCTAGACACCACAAAAGAAATGCGGATAAGCAGTAGATTACCCACAACCTTCCTCTATCCTAATTGAGCGCGACGGTCCTTAGAGTTATGGTCTAGATATTTTTTAATTAATGAAGGGTGACGCGAATGCTAGTTTTGTGATTTGTGGGGCTTAGAAGGGTAATGAAATCCCCACCTAATCTGAATTTGGTCTTTGCCCCTTAATTTTCCGTATTACAATAAGCAAAAACAACCAATATCAAAACATGCAACAAGAATTTTTTACGCGGCGAATTTTTTTGCGAAGAATCCGGCAGAAAAATTGTTATTGGACTTTTCAGAGGAGATAAAAGAAGATAGAAATTATACCACAGAGAGCTAAAACTCTGATTCGTCCAAGATGCCGCGGTTCCGCCGCAAATTCCAACTTCTTGTTGCGGTTCCGCGGTCAATTGAACTGTTCTTTGAACAAAACTTTTTTCTGATGCTCTCCTTGCTCCTATGATCTTGATTAAATACTCTGAATCTTTATCTCCCTACTACAGTGATTCCAGATCTTCTTGCAAAATTCACACACTAATCGTTAAGCACATGATGCGTTCTTGATTTATATTTCAATAGAATAATAATATTTCAACCCAAATAACAAGAAAGAACAAATTACGCATATATTCCCGGGAACGACGCCATTTGATTCATTCAAATAAGAATAATAGGTAGTTTAGTAGTAACCGCAATCAATAACGGTGTCGCGTGTAGCGAGCGTTAGTGAGCACGGGTCGTCCTCTAGGATTCAAGAAATTCGTAAATTCTTGTTTTGGTTGAGTCGAAAGAACTAGTAAAGAAATTCAAGAAATTGTTTAAGATTTGGTTGAATTAATATTTTCAAGAAAATCAAGAAGTTGTTTTCAAGAAAGGAAATCAATAAAATGTTCAAGATTTAATTATCAAGAAAATATGAAGAAGGCTCGTAGGATTCGATCAGATTTAGTAGCCATGGATGACTAATAAAGGTAACACATCTTTTCTATTGACAGTTTAACGTTAGATTGATGGAGATGAATGCGGATTGGGGTTTTTTGGAAGAAACTAGGGTTTCTTCACTATAGTCCCTAGTCCTTTCATTGATCTCATTCATTTTCTAGCCCTTCACAAAAAGATCGTCAATCTTATCTCACATCGCGGTCACGATAATCAAGAATTTAATATCGTACCGGATGAGATTGTTAACAATTCTTTTGCGAAGGTTTGTAAACTTCATAAGACTAAAGAAAAGCATAGAATTTTATCATCCATCGATCTACCCTAATCCTACGAATTCTATCAAGCGGAGATTTACTCGCGCGTCATGGAAATCGAAGAAAGATTAGAAAAAAGAACTCACAATACGAAAATTTAAAGAAAGCAAAATTGAAACTAATTATCACCTTTATTATTCAACTTCAAATTACAACTTCTTCAATCCGAGATTTACAAGAAGAATTGCTTTTGATCACTCCCTTGAAGAGGTAATTTTTCCGTCGATCTTCACGTCGCTCGATCACCGTGAGTCTTGGACCTGTCGTGGATCGTGTGCTCGTTGATGATGATCGGCTTCGTATAAAGGATCTTTTGTTGAATCGTTTGATGAACTTCTCGAGAATTCTTGATTTTGGATCTTGGATTTGTGTTGAATTAGATGAAGACTTAGATAAAATTTGGGATCTAAATTGGCAACTAATTAGGAACCCCTTCTCTTAAGACCTTGGTCCTTTTTATAGCCCCCTTTCAAAGCTTCCCCAATATGCTAGGTTGTTATAGAGAAGTTTCCAGAACAAACTTGTTACAAAGAGGCTTCCCCAACAAGTTAGGACGTTGAGAAGAAGTTTCCAGAGAGTTCCCGACCACGAAGCCCCTGAATCGGCCGCGGATCCACAGCGACTCGGCCTGACTCGGCCGTAGTTCCGCGGCCGATTAGTGACTTCATTGCTTCAAAATTATGTGGTCTTCTTCTGTTAATCTATGGGTCTTTATGTGATATCTAGAATCTTCTTATCTCTTCTGAATTTCTGCCAATATTTGATTCTTCGACTTTCTTGTATTTTATCGGCAGATTCCTGATTCCCGATATCTGACCTGAGCTTAATCTTGCACAAGATCTCAATGAAGAATGTGAGATACAAAATATTATGCGTAAAAATATTAAATATACAATTTCCTTCATAATGTTGATTATAATGTATAACACATGGTAAATGATATTTTGCGGATGAACTTCTAATATGTGTTATATTTATCGCAAATACTTTTAGATGATTAAGAAAAGTAAGGAAGTTGTAATGTTAGAAGTGCACTATTTTCGACTGAACAGGAATCGATGTTGAATGGCATTCTCCGGGGTAAGGCCCATCACCACTAATTTGGTGCCAAAGATGTACTTGTCAGGAGGTAGTATCTCCTCGTAATGTTCCCCTCTGACGGGTAAGCTGGAGATCTCCACGAACTCCTCCAAGAAAATTGAAACTTTCCGATCCGATAGAAGAAAGGTGTGAGTCGGGATGTTCCATTGCTCCAAGAAAGCTTTGACCCACCATACATGCGGTGCGGGATATTGAAAAAGTGACGCATAAATTGCAGGATACAACCCGAGCTTCAGTAACAGTGACTTCTTGGCCGACAGGATGTATTGAGCACACTACAGGTATCTGGCTGAATGGCGAGGAGTCAAACCAATCATATATAATTGTCCCTAAGGGCGCGACTCGCCTTGACATATGCGTCGCACCCAAGATATCCAAAGCCATCGGAGGCTGTACGGGTATTCAAGCTATAGAAGGCTGAAGGCGACCCTCCGAGATCCAGTTAACCTCCTCTACAGTGTAATTCACTTGAGGCGAGTCGGCGTAGTGAATTGCTGAAATGGGCTCTGAGAGTACTGCACAAGAAAAACTACACCGACCCTAGGTAATCTGATTATACCATGACCCCCATAGATGAAGAGATTTCTGCTCTGGATCGTGATCTTTCATGAGCATGGAGACATCCCGATCCACGGGCGCGTCGGCGAAGGTGCTCTATGAACGAACAAAAGGGAAGAAAGAATCGAAAGCCATAGTACCTGGACGAAAAGAGGCAAGGGTTAGTTTCCAACGCTATAATTTGAATTCTGACACTTGGTACTTTAAAATTGTACCGCACTGCAATGCAGGAGAAAGGGACCGAAGGGGGACCAACAAAATCAAAGTGACGGCTCATCATTGATGAGACAGTCACTCATTAAATATGGAATCCTAAAAGGATTCTCATTTAATGAGAAACTCATTAGGCCAAGGAGTTGAACTCCCTCGAGAGCAATGCTCTGCAGACAGAAATCATATCTGTCAAATGTAATTAAAAGGGGAATAAAATTCCCCAAAATTTTCTAAAGAGCTATGCCCTGTAAAAACGATGGTGTAATCTACCAGAATCCTCAAAAGCAAAGCTTTTTACAGAGTAAAACCCCAAGATCTTTAAGATCTGTAAAACAAACTCTTAAGAGTTCTTCATGAAAGATGAAAAGTGTTCTAATTAACGGGTTAAAGAAACCCTAAAATACATCTTAAGATCTACGATCTCAGAAGAGCAAAGCTCTGTCAAGAGGTTCGATTATAATCCTTACCAAATTTTTGGGTAGAGTTCTAACTCTAAAAGAGATTTCTTTGGGCAGAGATCTAAGCTCTGAAAGGAGAATTAAATTCTCAGAAGAAAGAAGAACAAAACAATATGAACAGCAGCCATCTTAAGGGCCAAAGGCCCTACTTATATGCAAGGGAAGACGATCCAACTTCCAAAAAGATCCAACGGTGGAAAAGCTGCCACCGCTGCATTCACGTGTAAGCCACGTGAGCGCAACGGTGTGGGGGCATTTGTTCCCCCCAATGAAAGAGCAAAGCTCTGTTCAAAATTTAAAAGAGGCAGCACCTTACGTGCCTTGCACGAGGGCGCCAGCGCCAAGAGTTAAAAACTCTGAGGCAGCGCCTCACGTGCCCCGCACGAGGGCACCGACGCCAGAACTAAAAGTTCTTTGTCGTTAGATCAAAGATCCAACAGAGATGATAAATCATCAAAATACATAATTAAATTCTGTTGAGAAAATATTCCTCAAATCTTTCTAAACGAGAAAGATTGTAACAACCTAGTTCATTTATACCAATTACAGTTTCCGTATTTCCTTATTGGTGGTATTTTCTTGATTTATCGTGTTTTGGGTGCGAATGGTATTTTACATTTTTACATTACATTCGACCCGACCCGCTTACTTGAACCTGTTGATTCATATTTATGAAATACCCTGACTTGTTATGTAGACTGTGCATTTTCATGTTTAGTGCATAATGGCATTGCATCTTTTACAATATAAAATTTTAAGTCACAGAAAATAATTTAAAATTACATAACATGGCATGCATGATACCCCTAACCTCGTGGTAGCATCCGCTCATCTTGTTCTCGTCCCGTTCAGTGAAACGGACGTGTTTGGATGGCTACACGCACGTACGTGCATCCGTTTTTGGGGGTATGCATTTTCGTTACCAGAGCATTCATTTTGGATTTTGAAAGTCTCATATATTTTTCATATTTTGAAACCGGATTTTTAGACCCGAACCGGGCGTGTTTTGGAGTAAGTTTGTATTTGCCAAAATCTCAAAACGTACTAATATTATAATATTATATTCTTTAATTCCTTCTAAAGTTTTTTTTAACTAAAAAAATATATTTTTATATAATAAAAATCTAAACAGAACCTCAACTGCTCTCTTTCTCTCTCTTCACACATATAAATCATATATATTCTTTATAAATCCTAATCTATCAATAGTTTCTTTCACTTTCTCTCTCTCCTCTCGCGTATCTTTTCTCTCTCCTCTCATTCTTTCTCTCTCTTCTTCTTTCTATATATATATATATATTATTTCTCCTCCTTTAATCACTGTTCCCCACGTCTCTCTCTCCTCTCTCGTCATCTTCTTCTTTTCTTTTTTTGTTTTCCCGCCTCAAAGAACCCACGCCCGAGCCGAGCCTCCCGCCGCCTCCACCCTCGTTGTCGACCTTTCCTCGACCACCTCACCTCCTTTCTCTTCTTCCTCCACTCCTCTCTCTTCCCACGACGTCTCTGCACCACAACCTAACCCGACCTGCACAACACGACGCCGACAACCTCACCGATGATTGCTGCCGTCGGCATCACCTCGTCACCTCGTCCTCGTCATCATCAACTCTTCTTCCTCTCCAAAACCCCTGCACACCCGACCTCCATCCAAGAACCCCATGCCCGAGGCTGCACCCACGACCCCGGGAAACCCACTGAACCACCACCCTCACGTCATCGGCAAACTTCACCGTCACCATCACCCGACCTCACCGTTCACCTCATCACCCTCTCCTTCTCTTCCTCAATTCATTTCCTTCCTAACCCGCTAACCCTGTACACCCCGACGAGAAACCCTAGCACCCCCACTGCCTCGCCGGAAAACCCTCCTGCATCCTCGCCTTCAACGGTTCATCATCAACGTCACTCCCTCGCCGTCTCTTTTAACCCAGAGCCTAAACCCAGACCTCTCTCTTCTCTTCTTTCTTCTCCTTCTTCTTTTCTCTTTTTCTTTCTTGATCTTGTATTTTTTCGGTGATCGCCGGAGACCCGTTGCCGTCGTCACCCTCTGTCCTCGCCTTTGTACCAAACCATAGAACAGCCACAACCTTCATCTCTTCTTTCTTCACTTCTTGTTTTCTTGTTTCTTGATCAATGTTTCCGATCACCGCCGGAGCCGTGCTGGCCACCGCCGATCTGGGCGACCCAGTGGACATCCCTATCCAGCGTGGTCCGTTCCGGCATTGCTTGGTTCAGTCCCGTGTGCGCCGTATGTGCATTGCAACTTTTACCGACATTGGACGTTGCAGCGCGTATCCGTATTGTGATCCATCGAGGCAAGTTAATCTTGCTACATGCTATTAAAATTATTATATACTGATTTAAATACATACCATGCCTGTAGTATAAATCTAGTTCCCCATGATTCATTTTATAACATTTCGATGTTCCGTTTGCACCCGTTTACATCATTTTAGATCTAGATCATAAAACTAATCTTGTTACATAGTAGATTACATTACAATGCATCCATACCAATATTTATATCACATATTGCTTAGTTGTATATCCCACATTACCGTTTGATAGTTTTTATAATGTTTCGGATATCCATTTGCATACCTCTCATTTAGAGTATAGATAATTGCATAATAATGTGATATTAACATTCCATGATTAATAAAGTGCATCCTAATTAGTGTTGGAACTATAACTTTAACCCTAGTCGATAACTGTGCATCCATAAGTTTGAATCTATACTTATTTGCATACCACATCACATTATTCCATTTTATTGTTACATTGGTACCCCATACTTGTTTTTTTTGTGTACCCATGCTTATTATAGTTTGATTATGAGCACCCACGTGATACTTGTGCACCCCTGACATGACTTGATACACTACTACTTGATACGACTTGATACTGTGCACTTCTTAACATGATTGATACTTGTTCACTACCTGACATGACCTGATATACCACAGCTTGACCTGTTACCTGATCTTGTTACTAATGCCGACAATCTTGACATGTTGTCCCTACGGACATTTCCTGTTGTTTATTCAGACAAACCTATACTTTCTTGATCCTGTGTTGGCATTAGCTTCAGATTTATCAATACCTGACTTGAACACATAACCTGGGGGTATGGGGAAATCAATGATGAAACCTGACTTGTAACTCGACAGTTCGATGCCTTTACTGATCGGTTTTACGGGCTAGGCCAGCCCCGGGATGATGCGGCTGACATCATTCATCGTTACATACTACCTTTTACTGCCTAGTGGCACGTCTCGGATTCAGCCCGAGAATCTTGACCGTAGTCCCAGGCACGCATGGGATACTATTGAGTTACAACGATGATTCATCAAATTGATTTCAAAGACTTGAGAGTAGTTAACCCAGTAGACCAGTTTAGATTACTCACTGCACATCACCTGTGCCTTACCCTTCACTGTCTTTATTTATATTACTGTTATACCTATTTTACCGTTTATACTCATACCTGCATGCCTTGCTACCCCTTGATTATATTATTGCTTGATGTTATGACGCACTGACGTCTGGGTTTTGCATGGCCCAGATTCTCTACCTTTGTCGCAGGCTGATCAGGAGTACTTCCGCCGTTAGGCCGAGCAGTGAGGATCCAGTTGGTATCCAGTTATACTTTCCAGGTGTTTTGTTTATTGGATCTATTGCTTCCACATTATTTAATTCTTGACTCGTTTATTCTGGCTTATGGACATGTGTTAGATAGATTATTATTGTTCTTGATATCTCTACAGCAGTAATGTAACTGTGGAAGGATATTTCCTATCCACAGGTAGCATGGTTGGCTCTGTCACGTGCCTATCTTAGCGTACTCTGGGAAGCGGGGCGTGACAGGGTTTGTTTGGTATCAGAGCCATAGGATTTAGGTTAATCAGGTTTGATTCTTTTGTAGTAGGGTATTGGACCCAATACACGAATCAGAAAACTCATAATTAGGAACATGTCCTGCCACCTTGTTATCGTGATTCTTGAATCATATCTTTCTCTTTATCCTTTGCCTTGACGATATGCAAACCACTTTGCATCTCGACTTGAAACCTTCTGGTTCCCTATTGTTTCTTTCTATTCTGATACTAGGATTTGGGCGACTTACACGGAGTTATGTGATTATACCCATGAACTGCAGCATGGTTACAATACGGTACTCTATTTAAGTAACTTCGAGTCCTGGTCTTGTTTCATTTCCTTGTTTCATGGTCATTTTATTACCTTGGTTCTCTCCGTTTCATTGCTTACCAGTTTTTGTTTTGCAGATTTCTTGGTGACCGATACCGGCAGTTATGAAGTTGTCTTGGAAATTGATGGTCTCACTTTCCATGCCCACATTGATTGTAGGGTAAAGAAAGTGATTCTCTAGATTCCCGGACATCCGGAGTTTGTTTTGCTGGAGGTAGCAATTCTGTCGAACCAGTCGAGTTTAGGGCTAGGCCGACAAACAGTGTTCTTTCGTTGATGGAAGTTGATAAGGAAGAAGCGCCGGCTGTAGTTCGAGAGTTCATGGACGTGTTCGAGAACATCTCGGGTTTACCGCCAAAACGAAATGTGGAGTTCGCGATTGATCTTGTTCCTGGTGCAGCGCCAATCTCAAAGGCGTACTATCCGATGGCACCAGTGGAGTTGGAAGAATTAAAGAAGCAGGTTACCGAATTGCTAGAGAAGGGTTGAATTCACAGCAGAAATTCACCTTGGGGAGCTCCGGTTCTTCTAGTAAAGAAGAAAAATGGCACAAGGAGGATGTGCATCGATTATCGAGAATTAAACCGAGTGACTATTAAGAACAAGTACCCGATCTCTCGCATTGGAGAATTGTTCGAGCAACTTAGTGGTGCGAGGGTATTCTCGAAGCTAGATTTGCGGTCCGGATATCATCAGGTCCGAGTTAAATCAAAGGATATTTGCAATACTGCGTTCCGAACTCGGTATGGACATTACGAGTATTTAGTGATGCCATTCGGAGTCACGAATGCACCGGCGATATTTATGGACTTGATGAACCGAATCTTTTCACCGTTCTTGGACCAGTTTATAGTGGTGTTCATTGATGATATTCTGGTCTACTTGAGAGCCTAGAGGAGCATGCAGAACACTTGAAGATCGCACTGCAGACATTGAGACAAGAAAGATTATGTGCAAAGATGAGCAAGTGCGAGTTTTGTCTTGAAGAAGTGAAGTTTTCGCGTATCTGGAGATGGAATCGTTCGAGATTGGCTGATTCCGAAGAACGTTGCAGAGATCAGAAGTTTTCTTGGACTTGCCGGGTATTACAAAAGGTTCGTGGAGAATTTTGCTCGTTTGGCTGAGCCTTTGACCAAGATTACGTGCAAGGAAGTACCATTTGTGTGGACGGATAAGTGTGCGTCAGCTTTTGAGGCGTTGAAGCAGAGATTGATAACTGCTCCTATTTTGACCGTACCAGACAGTTCCGGAGGATTGGTGATTCACAGCGACGCACCTGGGAAAGGATTGGGATGTGTTTTGATGCAGCATGGGAAGGTTATAGCCTACACATCGAGACAGTTGAAGACCCATGAGAAGAATTACCTAACTCATGATTTGGAGCTAGCAGCTGTGATTTTCGCTTTAAAGATTTGGAGACACTACTTATTGGACGAAAGGGTCGAAGTATTCACCGATCACAAAAGCCTGAAGTATGTGTTCACACAGAAAGAACTTAATATGAGGCAGCGTAGATGGTTGGAGCTGATGGCTGACTACGATCTTGATCTTAAGTACCATCCGGGGAAAGTTAATGTTGTGCCAGATGCGCTTAGTCGGTTGCCAGCAATTCAGATGTTGACTGCACAGAAGGAGCTTATGGAAGACTTTCGGAGATTCGAGTTGGAGATCGTGCTACCGCATTCTTCAAGACAGTTGATGCAGCTGCAAGTACAGTCGTCATTGATCGAGAGTATTAAAGCAGCGCAGTCGAAGGACCCAAGATTGCAAAGGTTTCGAGAACAGGTTGAAGCTGGACTTCGAACAGACTTGTTAATTCATGAAGATGGTTCGTTGCGATATGGTAGCCGTTTGTGTGTGCCAAAAGGAGATATTCACAAAGAAGTTATGAAGGAGGCACACAATTCCGCGTATTCCGTACATCTAGGAGGCACGAAGATGTACCGTGATCTACGACAGTATTTCTGGTGGGAAGGCATGAAAAGGGAGATTGCTCGCTTTGTAGCAAAGTGCTTAGTGTGTCAGCAAGTTAAGGCTAAACATCAAAGGGTTGCTGGTTTATTACAACCACTTCCGATTCCTCAATGGAAGTAGGAACATATAACCATGGATTTCGTGACAGCTTTACCGCGGAGTCCAAAGGGCAACAATGCAGTTTAGATGATTGTTGATCGATTGACCAAGGCGGCTCACTTCATACCGTTTCGAGTTGGTCACTCAACGGAAGCGTTAGCAGAACGGTACATGCAGGAGATTGTGAGATTGCACGGAGTACCTGTGAGCATCGTGTCCGACCGTGACACCCGTTTCTTATCACACTTCTGGAGGAGCTTACAGGAAAGTTTGGGCACTCGATTGAAGTTTAGCACAGCTTATCAACCTCAAACAGATGGCCAGTCGGAGAGAACGATCCAAACTCTTGAAGACATGTTGAGAGCTTGCATGTTAGACTTCAAGGGTTCATGGGAGGATCATCTACACTTGGTGGAGTTTTCGTACAATAACAGTTTTCAGGCGACTGTTCAGATGGCTCCATTTGAAGCATTGTATGGTCGCAAGTGTCGTTCACCTGTTTGTTGGGACGTTATTGGAGAACGAAGATTGTTGGGACTGGATTTGATCGTGCAAACAGTAGAGAAGGTTAGCACTATCCGGAATCATATGAAGGCAGCACAAGACCGACAGAAGAGTTGGGCAGATACATCGAGAAGACCTCTGGAGTTCGTGGTTGGTGATTTGGTGTTTTGAAGATATCACCGACTAGAAGAGTTATTCGTTTTGGGAGTCGAGGAAAGCTTAGTCCTCGATTCGTTGGACCTTTCGAGATTTTGGAGCGTGTTGGAGAAGTAGCGTATCGATTGGCTTTACCGCAATCTTTGGCAAATGTTCATGACGTGTTTCATGTGTTCAACTCCGTAAGTATGTTCAAGATGAAACACACGTGCTGGATCATTCGGAGCAGACTGTACGAGAAGATTTGACTTTTGAGAAGCGACCGATGTCGATCGTGGATCGAAGAGAAAAGGTTCTTAGGAACAAGGTCATCCCTCCCGTACTTATTTCTTGTAGAAATCGCTCGCATGGAGAATCAACCTGGGAACGAGAAGATGAAATCCGGCAGAAGTTTCCACATCTATTCTTATAGTTTATTGATTGTTTATCCTTTCTTGTTCTTGGAATTTCGAGGACGAAATTCTTTTTGTAGTGGGGTATAATGTAACAAGCTAGTTCATTTATACCAATTACAGTTTCCGTATTTCCTTATTGGTGGTATTTTCTTGATTTATCGTGTTTTGGGTGCGAATGGTATTTTACATTTTTACATTGCATTCGACCCGACCCGCTTGCTTGAACATGTTGATTCATATTTATGAATTACCCTGACTTGTTACGTAGACTGTGCATTTTCATGTTTAGTGCATAATAGCATTATATCTGGCATTGCATCTTTTACAATATAACATTTTAAGTCACAGAAAATAATTTAAAATTACATAACTTGGCCTGCATGATACCCCTAACCCCATGGTAGCATCCACGCATCTTGTTCTCGTCCCATTCAGTGAAACAGACGTGTTTGGATGGCTACGCGCACGTACGTGCATCCGTTCTTGGGGTATGCATTTTCGTTACCAGAACATTCATTTTGGATTTTGAAAGTCGCATATATTTTTCATATTTTAAAACCGGATTTTTAGACCTGAAACGGGCGTATTTTGGAGTAATTTGTATATGCCAAAATCTCAAAACGTACTAATATTATAATATTATATTCTTTAATTCTTCTAAAGTTTTTTTTAACTAAAAATATATATTTTTATATAATAAAAATCTAAACAGAACCTCAACTGCTCTCTTTCTCTCCCTTCACACATATAAATCATATATATTCTTTATAAATCCTAATCTATCAACAGTTTCTTTCACTCTCACTCTCTCCTCTCGCATATCTTTTCTCTCTCCTCTCGTTCTTTCTCTCTCTTCTTCTTTATATATATATATATATATATATATATATATATATATATATATATATATTTTATTTCTCCTCCCTTTAATCACTGTTCCCCATGTCTCTCTCTCCTTTCTCGTCATCTTCTTCTTTTCTTTTTTTGTTTTCCTGCCTCAATGAACCCACGCCCGAGCCTCGCCTCCCACCGCCTCCACCCTCGTCGTCAACCTTTCCTCGACCACCTCACGTCCTTCCTCTTCTTCCTCCACTCCTCTCTCTTCCCACGACGTCTCTGCACCGCAACCTAACCCGACTTGCACAACACGACGCCGGCAACCTCACCGATGATTGCTGCCATCGGCGTCACCTCGTCCTCGTCATCATCAACTCTTCTTCCTCTCCAAAACCCCTGCACACCCGACCTCCATTTAAGAACCCCGAGCCCGAGGCTGCACCCACGACCCTGGGAAACCCACTGAATCACCACCCTCACCTCGTCGGCAAACTTCACCGTCACCGTCACCCGACCTCACCGTTCACCTCATCACCCTCTCCTTCTCTTCCTCAACTCATTTCCTTCTTAACCTGCTAACCCTACACACCCCGACGAGAAACCCTAGCACCCCCACTGCCTCGCCGGAAAACCCGCCTGCATCCTCACCTTCGACGGTTCATCATCGACGTCACTCCATCGCCTTCTCCTTTAACCCAGAGCCTAAACCCAGACCTCTCTCTTCTCTTCTTTCTTCTCCTTCTTCTTTTCTCTTTTTCTTTCTTGATCTTGTATTTTTCCGGTGATCGCCGGAGACCCGTTGCCGTCGTCACACTCTGTCCTCGCCTTTGTACCAAACCACAGAACAGCCACAACCTTCATCTCTTCTTTCTTCTCTTCTTTTTTTTCCTTCTCTTCTTATTTTCTTGTTTCTTGATCAATGTTTCCGATCACCGCCGGAGCCGTGCTCGCCACCGCTGATCTGGGCGACCCAGTGGACATCCCTATCCAGCGTGGTCCGTTCCTGCATTGCTTGGTTCAGTCCCGTGTGCGCCGTATGTGCATTGCAACTTTTACCGACATTGGACGTTGCAGCGCGTATCCGTATCGTGATCCATCGAGGCAAGTTAATGTTGCTACATGTTATTTAAATTATTATATACTGATTTAAATACATACCATGCTTGTAGTATAAATCTAGTTCCCCATGATTCATTTTATAACATTTCAATGTTCCGTTTGCACCCGTTTACATCATTTTAGATCTAGATCATAAAACTAATCTTGTTACATAGTAGATTACATTACAATGCATCCATACCAATATTTATATCACATATTGCTTAGTTGTATATCCCACATTACCGTTTGATAGTTTTTATAATGTTTCGGATATCCATTTGCATACCTCTCATTTAGAGTATAGATAATTGCATAATAATGTGATATTAACATTCCATGATTAATAAAGTGCATCCTAATTAGTGTTGGAACTATAACTTTAACCCTAGTCGATAATTGTGCATCTATAAGTTTGAATCTATACCTATTTGCATACCACATCACATTATTCCATTTTATTGTTACATTGGTACCCCATACTTGTTTTTTTTTGTACCCTTGCTTATTATAGTTTGATTATGAGCACCCACGTGATACTTGTGCACCCCTGACATGACTTGATACACTACATCTTGATACGACTTGATATTGTGCACTTCTTAACATGATTGATACTTGTTCACTAACTGACATGACCTGATATACCACAGCTTGACCTGTTACCTGATCTTGTTACTAATGCCGACAATCTTGACCTGTTGTCCCTACGGACATTTCCTGTTGTTTATTCAGACAAACCTGTACTTGCTTGATCCTGTGTTGGCATTAGCTCCAGATTTATCAATACCTGACTTGAACACATAACCTGGGGGTATGAGGAAATCAACGATGAAACCTGACTTGTAACTCAATAGTTCGATGCCTTTACTGATCAGTTTTACGTTCTAGGCCAGCCCTGGGATGATGCGGCTGACATCATTCATCGTTACATACTACCTTTTACTGCCTAGTGGCTCGTCTCGGATTCAGCCCGAGAATCTTGACCGTGGTCCCGGGCACGCATGGGATACTATTGAGTTACATCGATGATTCATCAAATTGATTTCAAAGACTTGAGAGTAGTTAACCCAGTAGACCAGTTTAGATTACTCATTGCACATCACCTATGCCTTACCCTTCACTGTCCTTATTTATATTACCGTTATACTTATTTTACAGTTTATACTCGTACCTGCATGCCTTGCTACCCCTTGATTATATTATTGCTTGATGTTATGACGCACTGACGTCTGGGTTTTGCATGGCCTAGATTCTCTACCTTTGTCGCAGGCTGATCAGGAGTACTTCCGCCGTTAGGCCGAGCAGTGAGGATCCAGTTGGTATCCAGTTTTACTTTCCAGGTGTTTTGTTTATTGGATCTATTGCTTCCGCATTATTTCATTCTTGACTCGTTTATTCTGGCTTATGGACATGTGTTAGATAGATTATTATTGTTCTTGATATCTCTACAGCCGTAATGTGACAGTGGAAGAATATTTCCTATCCACAGGTAGCATGGTTGGCTCTGTCACATGCCTATCTTAGCGTACTCTGGGAAGCGAGGCGTGACAAAGATTTCTCTCTGTAAAACAGAGCACCGTTGGATTAAAGATCCAATGGTGATTAAAAATCACCAAGCTACAGAATAAGCTCTGTATGGGAAAATATTTCCCCAATCTTTCTAAACAAGAAAAATTATGCTCTGTAAAACAGAGCACCATTGGATTAAAGATCCAATGGTGATTAAAAATCACCAAGCTATAGAATAAGCTCTGTATGGGAAAATATTTTCCCAATCTTGTTAAAAACAAGAAAAATATCTTTTGTAAAACAGAAGTCCTTGGATCAAAGATCCAATGGTGGATAAAATCCCCAAATCAATTAAAAAATCTCTCAATGAGAGATTTCCTTAACTGAATCAACAAATCGGCCTCTACTATATAAAGGCCCCAAGAATTCAAGTCTTGTACAGAGGAACCCCCCCCCCCCATAAACTTCAAGTTCAAAAAGAAGAGCAAGCAAAAAAGAAAGCTTTAAAAGAGAAGAAGGAAGAAGAACTTTCTTCAAGGTAAATAAAGATAATAGAGATCATGGTATCTCATCTGCATACTCAAGGGTTTAACCTTCATAAAGAACATAGTTCTTTCCCCTGGATCCGAGACCCATGAGAC
Organism: Agapanthus africanus; assembly: GCA_030015575.1. NCBI lineage: Eukaryota > Viridiplantae > Streptophyta > Magnoliopsida > Asparagales > Amaryllidaceae > Agapanthus > Agapanthus africanus. Next base: position 193,979,476 of record JASDDO010000024.1, on the reverse strand, counting down.
AAGTCTCCCACAAATGAGAATTTAATTCTCATGGGGACGAATTTGTTCTTGGGGATCGAAGATCCAGGGGAGAACAGAGAATTGAATATCTTCAGAAAAATGCATAAAGTAAGAAACAGCGCCAAGCGCCTCACATGCCCCTCACGTGGGCCCTGCTCAGATAAAGAGTGCTTAGTACTCAATAGTTGGCGCTCAGCTTCAAGCGCCTCACGTGCCCCTCACGTGGGCGCTACTCAAATAAAGAGTGCGTAGCACTCAATAGTTGGTGCTCAGCGCCAAGCGCCTCATATGGGCGCTGCTAAAAAAATAGATTGCTTAGCACTCAATAGTTGCCACTCAGCGCCAAGCGCCTCACGTGCCAATCACGTAGGCGCTACTTAACATGGAGTGCTCTGCACTCATCAAACAGCGCCTAGCGTCTAGCGCCAAGAGCCTCACGTGCTCCACGCACGGGCACCATAAAGAGTGTTTAACACCCCATAAAAAAGGGGAAAAAGAAAGATAAAGTGTGGGCGTCAGAATCCATATGGATGCTCAGCATCGTTGGTACAGAAAGGGGGCCAAGCCCAAGTGAGTGTTTAACACTTTATTCAAAAATGAAATGACTGGGCTGAGCCCAAGTCTGGCCAAACTCCTAATCAACTGAGCACATGGGCTTTTTATTTTCCAGAGTAGTCTTAGTCCCAAACAAGACTACCGAACTTCTGACGAATACTCATTGGTTTCAGGGTACATCTCCCCACACCTCTGATATACATTGTTGTAATTCTTCAACGTCTTCAGAGAGGTGGCGGGTCCCGACAACCAACAACTCTATAGACCGCAACATCCTTAAACTAGCTATGGACCGCAACGTCCTTAAACTAAGACAATATAGAGTCCAAATGCTCTTCTATTGGGTCTGAATGATCCCAAAAACCCTGTTGAGTAGATCTTAGTCTAAAATTAGACTAACGTATTCTTAACAAACATTTAAGTTGATCTTAATCCCAAATAAGATTAACGATTCTTAAATCAAACCAAACCCAAATCTAAAAAAATACGGATTTGGACTAATCCACGCCCTACGGGCGACAGCACAAATTAGTCCCTGTATACAATCAACGGGCAACCAAAAATAAAACAAACACACACGACACGAAGTGAACATCTGGAGCAGGAGAAAGTGGTTATCGCTACGCGGTAACGTAATTAACTGCAGGAGCTTGTGCCTGCAGGGAAGAGCGTCCCCACAATCAAAAACCCCTCGCAAAAGAGGGGGAATCTGACCAAGTCTGCTACAACGGTTTCATCCGTCCGAACCTCCGATGCATGGTGCCATAAATCAACTTGGCATCTTCGGAGAGGTGGATGGATAAACCTAAATAGCATCTGCCCCCAAATTCAGGCAAGACGTTTGTTTTTCCCTGTTTTCGGCGATAAACAGAGGTGCAGTAGGTGGTCCACGAGGAGGTGGAGCTGGGAGAGCAAGTCGAGGAGCAGGTGCCTGGATAGTTTGTCTATGTGGATAGGTGATTGCTGGTCTGGGTGCAAGTTTTGGATTGAATCTATGAGGACGGGATCCAATATCGTGTATAGATGAGCCACAGACTAAGCAAAGGCGATTAGCACGCCTACAATCCTTCGCCAGGTGTCCATTTCTTTTGCAAGCAGAAATCTGGACTGGGCCGGTTAAAAGGTACTCCCGGTCTCCTGGGTATAAACGGTGGCCTGGATGAGGCTCTTCCTACTATCTAAGTAGCAGGGTGCTTCATACCGGCAGATTGAGGTATGCCCTTCTTCTTTACTAATCCATTTTATCGACGGGCAGCCTTCAGAGCTAGGTCATGGGTTGGAAAATCCCCTGTAGCTAGAGCGGCTTGGATCTCCTGGTCTAACACTTGCTGAAATCGTCTATCCCTGATCTCAGCAGTCAGTATGAGATGTGCTGCGAACCTGTTAAGGTCTCGTGTTAGCTGTGTAGTATGTGATATTAGAAATTCGAATACTTAAGACATATCTTACCTGCTCAATATGGTGAACTCAGCATCATACTCATCTACAGATTTGCTCCACGTAGAGCCTTGTTGCAAGTGGATGAATTGCTGCTCCATATCGATCAGGCAGTCTCAGGAAAATATTTCGCGTCGAACATCTCGCGAAAAGTCTTCCATTCGATCGGTTGGGTAATTCGGCTTTCTTCCGCCTTCCACCATACTCTAGCATTGTCTGTAAGTTGCAGCTTCGCAACCCTTACCCAAGAAATATCTGGTACTTGTGCTGCCGCCAGATCATCTTCGATCGACTGAGCCTATTCCTCTGCTTCTAAAGGGCTCTCTTTCCTAAAGAATTATTTAGGGTGCAGTTGCCCGGAATTATTTCACACCGGGTCCTCAGCTTCTGGGCGGTTCAGGAGTATAGCAGCCTATTGCCGCTGTCCCTCCAAGAGGCTCTTAACTGCCTCAAGCAATACCGTCTGCTCATTGATAGGAGCTGCTACGGTAGGTGTAAGTGGTAGAGAAGGTGGTGGGGTGTTGCCATTGACGTTCGTACTCGTATTGTTTGGTGAATCCATAACCTTGAAAGAAAACGTAGGGTTAGGATAGATTCAAGGAAAATGAAATGTAAAGAATGTTTAGTTGCTGATTCTTATAATTCTTGTGACATATATTGCTTAAGATTTCATACAAAACTGATCATGCATGGTATGACTTCATGCAGAACTGACCTGCATAAGCCACCAACAAAACCTGTCACGCCCGGCTTCCTAGTGTACGGAGAAGGAGACGTGGCAGGGACGCGACGAATTTACTCAGAAATAAACACGTTAAGCGTAAATAAGCAATATAATAAATGTACACAAGAAATGAAAAGAGATATAAATAAACAACAACCTTTTTATTGATTAAACATTCGTTACATACAACTAAAAAGTAAATACAATGCTGGAAAGCGATGGGTAAATAATGGCATATGAACTGAAAGTAAAAGTATGTATAAGTAGAACTAGAGCTCGGGATTTTCAATGAACTGCTCTAAATCATCCTGGTTGTGCTTGATCTCCTGAGAGTCGGGTCCTCCTGACAACATTCCAAAGAAAGAAGAGAAAAAGAATGTCGTCAGCGAACAATCGCTCGGTAAGTCACAAAATAAAAAGAACAAGCAAAAATGAATAGATCTGGTAATTTGTTTGTTTTTGTTATACTAACATAGTTGTTTGTAGTTTGGTACAGAATGTGCCAGTGTATACGAGAGGAGTCCAACTTGCTCCGTGGACTAAGGTATATGGAGTGCAAGGCCCTGTCAAAACCCACAGGACAACGGCAATAGATATTCAGGTTAGGTGTATTATAGTGACCATCATCATGCCACTTTTAACATATTACGTACTAGTCTACCCCTTAGAAACCCCGTAAATGAATATTGTATTGATTGTAATGATTTGATGCATAAGACTTGCCGAAACCATGGTATAAATTGTTCATGTAAACGGATAAGGATATAAAAGGATAGTCATATAGTCAAGTCAATATATATTCATGGTTCGGTCAAATCAAGTCATGTTGATATTTGTTAGTATTCTGGTATTCATGTTTAAGTTCCAGCATATATAGATTCATGTTGTATTGGAGTTATATTTGAATTGCATTCATGTATGGATTATATTCAATTTAGACTGAGATTCTGACTGAGTCAGACATTTAAACAGAATTGGATTCCTCAATTAGGTTTTGGAGTTATCGGCAACTGCTGCACATGGACTGCAGGATTTGTGACTTTTTCTAAGCCAATTACCATTGACAACCCCGTTTTAGTTTTCTACCTTAAATAGGCAAGCAAACGCTTTCTCCGGCTCCCTGAGGCTCAAGAGAATTGGTCCCGCTTAAACCTATATTTACTAAGGTCCTTAATGTAAATTAATATAACTTGAGGGGGTTTTATGAAAAATATTTTTAGTATACTTTCAAAATAAAGCTCAAGTATTTATTTATCGTATTTAGGGTTTTCATGAATATAACTTTTAAAAGTGAGGTATTCTAGTGAATAAATACCTAGATTGAATAATATATGGTATTTTTGTGTAAATTTGACTTGTATAGATTCTTGATGGTATTTTCATGAAAATGTAATTCTTTTCTTTTGTTTGGAAAAACATAGAATTTATTATATATTTAAAATAGATGATTTAATAATATTTATATATATATATATATTAAAAATAAAATTTATTTATTAAATAGAAAATCACGTTTTCCTTAAAAATTGCATTAAAATTTTTATCGAGATCGGATGCTCCATGAGGAGGTTTGCATCTCGCTTTACTAGTCCCGAGAATATGCGATAACCAGTACCATCCTGATCAGGTTCCCCAAAATGGGTTGTAGAGGCTTAATCGTAAGGAATGTAAATAATACAAATTTAAAGAATACGGGTTTTAATAGTTTATGGTATTTTAATGTAAAAGTAGTATTTGTCCAAAAAAATATTGGTAAAAGGAAATCGTGCTAAGTTAAGATACGTGTTGTGAGAGGTAGGTCATTACCTCATGAGATTTTCCTAAAGCTAGTACAAGCAAATATGATAAAAGATATCGTATGTAAAGTTTGTGGTATTTAATCGTAAAAGTGCAATAAAAGAGGTTTTATATGGAGTTTTGAATTGAAACTTGTTTCTAATTATTTTTTAATATTTAACAAACAAAGTACAATGATTTAGATAAATAGTTCTTAAGAAAAATTGTTAGTTTAAGAAGATTTAGAAATGAATGTCGGTATAACTCCACTTACCGACATCATTGAAAAGAAGAAGTTTTGAGAGGAGAAAAGAAGAGAGTAGAGGGGACTTATAAGATGAAATGAGAGAGGGGAGGTTGAGGAACAAGTTAAGAATTTCGAGGAGTCGCGGGGTCGCAGGAATCTTCTTGAATTGTCGTGGGAACTTGACTTTGGGCTAACTCCACTTGTACACTTCTTTGACTTAGAAAAATTTAAGAATTTTTTATAATGCTAGAGTATGATGTTGTATTTATAGGAGAAATTAGGGTTTTGAGAATTAAAATGCATTAAATTTTGGTTTTAATGATGATTTTTAATTCTATGATAATTTTCAGTAAAAACAAACAGAAGAGGAGTAATGCGGGTAAGGGAAGAGTCACTTGGGCAAAGTTTGGGGGCATTATCATCGGGCAAGGTCGGCGGCGCCGGCCTATTTTCAATTCTCACCGGTCGATGGGGATGTGGGTGCTTGGATTGGTGCCACGTGTTGGTGTCTGTTCATATAACACATTCCACATGTTTGTTTTCAGTGACTTTTCATTTTTACGTGCATTGCACGTGTAAACTTTTGGGCTTCCAAATACTCCATTCAGTACTGATGAGCTACAAGTGCTTTCTTATTTTTTTTCAAACAAAATAATACTTAAAATATACTGAGGCTTGCAAATACTCCATTCAGTACATTAACTTTAAGAAAATTTTATACATTACAACAGAGTCGTTACACATGCAAATCCCTCCCATCATCAGTCTAGAAGACATCTCTTTAGAGAGGGTGATTCCATCACCTGCGGGTACACTACCATGTCTGGAGTCGTCCATTCTAAAACACTTTAGAATAGTGTCAAGTACCCAAATTAGGACACTTCCCAAATCTTGATCTAAAACCATAGATCCAGTTACCAGAATCCCTGATATTTTATCCAGATCCTATATGGAGAAACACCTTGTGACAACCACAGTATAACCGATCATAGTATAGGAATATCACATCGTATAAAGTGCATGTCATCTAAAAACCAGGACATCACTCCCTACTACCTTCTTATCAGGTCCATCTGCTGTTCTGATGAAGTCAAACTCTATGACCATCACATCAAAACTAGACGAACTATCTCCGTTATACTTGCTTTAGTCTATAAATAGACATAAGATGCTTGCCCACTATACATCCGCTGCTCCCACTGACTATAACAACCCTTTGGCGGAGTCATATACACATGCACTTCTAAAGCTAATTTAGAACGACGTTATGCTCATCCTCCTGCCAGATCTCATAGTCTAGAACAGCAGTGGCAGCAAGCTTGGGTAATCAAAAACCTCCATGTCAATGTCTTTGAGGAGACCGAAGTATCTCTCGGGTGCCTGAGGTTACCCACCAAATCTGCGGCGTGGCTAATGGATTGTCGAATCCAATTGAATCCTCAGGTTCTGCTAAATTTTCAGTAATCGTTTGTGGTTCTGGAATCACTTCCAGTTCTACCATACTCCCACTAATATTTTCTGAAAAGAATTCATTTTACTAAAACTGTGGCGAGTTAAGAACAATATAACTATTGATCTTCCAAACGGTAGAATGTTAACCCTCGTCAAAACTCCGGATAACCCACAAACTGCCATTACTAAAACGTGCCTTGAGTTTATCCAGATTCTGGTTTTAAGAATAAACCGGACAACTCCATACACCTTAACACCGTTAAGATATGAATCCATTCTATATCCAATATAGAAACAAAGGCACTAATTTAATTGGAACCAGATTCAAAATACATGCAGCCGTTCCCAGTGCATATCAACTAAATGGAAGAAGGCCAAGCAGCATTACTCATCAAGGAGCGTACTCATGGATGAGTAATCTGAGAGAGAAGCAAGTTCTCAAAACTATTATTTACAACGGAATACCAAACACAAGTATCTATATCTTCGATCACCTTAAAGAATCTTGATACTTGCAACATATGGTTCTCTACTTTATTCTTATACTTATATCTTCTCAAAATCTGGACATTGTATTTCAACGAAATACTTGTCTATAACTAGAGAAGTCATGAGTAAACAGAATATAGTACGAGTACCAACCCCTTTGTCCTAACGGATATCGGACAACATACAATATTTTGTATAAGTCCACTGAGTTTAATAATTCAAACCCTGTGCGTCGTAGGTTGAAAAACTGTACTATGGTTAAGAAGAATTACACCGTTATTGAATGTATCTTACCTAACCATCAACTGATACAAGTAAATTTCATAGACATAATTTCAAAAATTTATATCTCACTTTATAAAATAAACGTACAGATATATCAGTTTGAAATTTGTGCATAACGACGGATATTCAAAACCAAATATTTGCCATCAGGCAAAACCCAGGTGATTTCCACAAATATCACCAATTACAAAGAATTCCGATATATAGAGGATCTAATCATCCAATTTCTAATATCTTACCCCCACTCAGTATTTGTAACGCCATACAGATGTGAGAATCAAGTCTTGGTAAATACATACTCTAGAGTTAGAATTTAATTGGGAAAACAGTTTTCAATTAACACCGCACAGTAAAACTGAAACATGATAATATTTTGAAAAGGTGGCCGGGTATTCCTAGTAATGCCTCTTCCACTATACAGATTCATGACAGTAACCATATATTTCCTTGCCCTCACTCCAATCCCTGTATATGTCTTTACTTCTTACCTTCTGTACACCATTCGTAGGCCAATTGGTTTTCATCCTTCCCTACCTCATGGTACCAACCTAAGGTTTGGAAGAAGACCATCCAATAAGCGTAATGGGTGTACACTCCTAATACCAGGAGCCCTCGCAACCCGAGAGAAGGTAAAGAGAAAAGACAAGCGAATATTCTTTATTCTATTTCTTCGGAACCGGAAACCGTTCTCGAACTGAAACAAGTTCCTTCGAGTTCGTATGTAACTATACGATGGCACACCTAAGAAATATGGATCTTCATAGTGATACGGAGTGTTCCAGAGAAATGCAAAGGTGAAATAGGAGTGGCAGGGGATATACACAGCTTCGTCGTGAATGATAGTAGTCACAAGTTCCTTTGCCCTAACTCTAATCCCTTTATATGTCTTTACTTATTACATTCTGTACACCACACTCAGGCTAATTGGTTTTCTTTCTTCCCTACCTTTCGGCACCTGCATATGGTTTGGAAGAAGACTATCCAATAAGCGCAATAGGTGTACTCACCTAATACCAAGAGCTCTCGCAACATGAGAGAAGGTAAAGAAAAAAGACAACCGAATAATCTTATTCAATTTCTCCCGAACCAGAATTCTTGAACTAGATCAAGTTCCTTCGAGTTCGTATATAACTATATGATGGCATATCCAATAAATGTGGATCTTCCTAGTGATACGGAGTGTTTTGGAGAAATGCAAAGGAAAAGTAGGAGCGGTAGGGATATATGCGACTATGACAATATAAAAGTAGGAGCGTTTCCGCGGCTCTATGGTGGAGACACGTGCCCAAATTTCGTCGTAGTTCTTAGAAAACCCTGCACAGATTTTTAAGACATGTAGAATTAATTTTTGAGACCGTTTAAAATCAACAGAAACTGTCGGGCTTGGATTTTGCAATTTTCGATTTCCGGTCGGATCGATGTTTTGAACGCGTTAGCACAAGTTAGTATAGCAAAATGGTGAGGCTCTGATACCACTGTAAGTCTACGCTAGCGCCCCGGCCGTCTACAGACGCCAAATGCGGAACAAAAACTTTTTAACTGGCGCTATCGTATACTTTAAACCCGGATCTGCCATTATTGCTAAACTAACAAACTGTAAAGAGTGTAGGAATGTTATACCGAACGATCCGAGTCCTTCGTTCTTCAACCATCATCCCACGCTCCGTTGCGGATGCTCCGATCTCGTCGATCTCCGATATCCTCGTCGAGGTGGCACCACATGATCGGTTCTTTAAACGGGCTCCCGCCTCTGACTTGAGGCAACTCGATCGTCGAGTTTGCTAAAAGAGACGACCAAGAATGATGTAGAGAATGAGTAGATGACTTTGTCTCACTTCGTCCAAATCCGTGGACGATCGGTTAATGAAGTTGCCGTGGAAGTCGGGTGATGGAATGAAATGAACTGTAAAATTCCATACACCCCGAATACTATCATAATCTTTTCTAATCAAAATGAAACATCAAGTGAGAGTGAGGAGGAGAGAGAAGGCCGGCCACTTTTATATGATGGAGGGAGGTGACCGTAGGAGCAAGTGGTGACCATAAGCAAAAAGCTTCTCACTTCAAAATATCTTAACCAAAACAAGAATCATTAAACCTAAAGCATGACTCACAAAACACATCATCAAGTCATTAATGAAACCATTAATGTCAAGATGAGTCACTAGCCTAGTCACCATCCTAGTCATCATATCTAGAAACTTCTAGAATACTGACTCATCATATCTGAAGAAAAGATAAATCCGTCTTTAACAGAATGTTAAAAGACGGCTGATAGAAAACTGGAAACTGGCAACTTCCAAAAGTGATCCTGAAACGACTTTCAGGATAACCCCGAAACTGTATAAATATACCCGCATTTGTATTACGACCAAATACAAATGCAACTGAGACAAAGATATTATACCTACTCAATATAATACTCGGATCCGGCTTAAACCAAAGCCGACCAGTATCATCTGCCCGAAAACTGACACGTGCATAAACGCACGTGCATTTTCCGAACCCTGCCATAAAACCATACGGCCTCTACAACGTTTCGCCCGAACTTGGGAAACAGTCTGTGGGGGACTCTAATGACTCGTCAGTACCCTGGCAGTGGGTTTAACCACAAACCGTCAGCGGCACTAGCTATGCGTAACGGCTGCCCATGGACTGATCTCAAGGGTGGCCGAGGAGCGAACTCAAGGGAGACCGATGAGCGAACTCCTCCGAAAACCCTACTGAGCCTAACAGTGACAATGTATATACAGTCCGGTCCGTTCGTCAATGAGTATCGCATATCTGTCTAGGGGGCTAGAAACGTCAGACCCCCAATAGCAGTATAAGTCGTGTCGGAGTGAAGCCTCAATACACCCTGAGATACTACTGGAGTACCTACCAGTAAATCTCCTACCATGGCCATGGATTTGTGTAATGGCTCTCCTAGACACAGCATGACCTCGCCCCCAATACCGGGAGAGACGAATCCCCTGCCGATCCGCTCACGTGCCTCCATATGGCTCGGGACTGTACCCAAAAGCTACCTGTTTGCACGACTCCTTTGAGCCGTGGTAAGGTAGAAATCAAAGCACAGTAGGAACTCACACGAGACAAATGACGACCTCAGGTCGATGAACTAACCTGTACACATGTCACTAGGGAACTGCTATCTGACGGTAGATATAATACTAACTAGCAGATTCCCGGCGAGTCCTGTCCGGTGTACTCATAACCCAATGAGCACCTGTATACATCTTAGGTGATCAAACTGACACCAGTGGCTTGTGAGACTGGCCACCGCCCCTCGTCGGGGTCTCGACTGTACACACTAGTCTACTCCGGAGTATCGATGCCCTGTCTCGAAACTCCCACGACTAGAGACCACAATTAAGGATATGCGTATAAACTACCCAACTCTCACGTATATGATCGCCATCATACTGTTGGTGGTAAAGCAAGATCCTAAGGGCTCTATCAAAGTGTAACATGCAATCAATCACCTGAACATGTACACGACTGATAAAGGCAAACCAGATAGCATACTATCATCTCGAGTAAGACTGTCATACCGGTATAGGTCCTCCGCAATCATTGCAATCACGTACCTGCGATCCAATAATTGACTATGAGGGTACTATCTCCAACAATCTCCCACTTGCACTCAAGGCTAATTATTGCGATGTTGTGTACTCACAGCCCGTGTGAAACCAACACCCAACTCCTCTACTAATCAGTTTCACAAAGCCCGTTTGTAAAACTATTGTGTTCGAGAAATAGCCTCAGTGAGTGGATCCGCCTAGAAGTATCTTTCTATATCTCTCTTAATCTCAAGTTCGCGGAGAAAACCATCTCCCGAATTGAGTAATACCTGTCTTAGAACATGTCTGGATATCTGATGGGACCTTAGTTCATAAATGAACTCCATATCCAAACTTCTTAGATTGAATCGATCACTGAACCTAATCAGTATCGGGCACCTTGCTTCCCACAGTATCCTCTTGGACCACCTGTCCATAATACTGTCCCTCTTCGTCAGAGGGAAAAACTAAAACTCTGACAGTCACTCTGTCATCCACGTCACCTTTGAAGCCTGGAATGATAATCGTCTCCCAAAGGAGGCTGCCGTCATCAAATCCGTAGAACATGCACTTATGTTCTATAACTGCTTCCTTATATTTCTCCAGGATTGGATTAATACAAACTTATTGCATCTAGTGCAAAACCAACATTTGGTGTGGTACTTGACATCTCATGATTGACTCAATTGCCTAAGCAAGTGATCTGCCAATCATGCACATCCCTCTCCCCTTTAGTCTGTAAGACACCTTTAGAGAGGGTGACTCCATCACCTGCAGGTACACCACCATGCTAGGAGTCAACTATTCCAAAAACCATTAGAATATCTGTCAAAGTACCCACATTGGGAAACTACCCAAATCCAGATCTAAAACCATAGATCCAGAAACCAGAATGTCAAATATTATATCCATATCCTGTCTGGAGAAACAAGTGTGTGACGACCACAGTACAACCGATCGTAGTATAGGAATTTTACTTCCTACTCTGTGTATGTCATCCAGATACCATGACATCACACCCTACTACCTTCTTAACTGATCCATCCCCTATTCTGATTGAAGTCAAACCCATGACTGTCACATCAAAATTAGATGATCTATCTCCGCTATAACTGCTCAAGTCTATAAATAGATATAAGCATCTTGCCCACTATGCTTCCGCTGCTCCCACTGACTACGACAACCCTCCTACCGGGTCTCATATCCTGGAACAACAGTAGTGTCAAGTTTTGGTAGATAAGAACCTCCCTGTCACCGTCCCTGAGGCTACCGAATTACCTCTCGGGTGTCTGAGGTTACCTACCATACCTGCGGAGTGGCTATTGGAATGTCAAACCTGATTGAATATATAGGTCCTATTAAATTTTCCGTAATCGTTCGCGGTTCTGGAATCACTTCCAGTTCTACCATACTCCCACTACTGTTTTCTTAAAAAGATCCATTTTACTAAAACTGTGGCGAGTCAAGAACAATATCACTATTGATCTTCCAAATGGTAGAATATCAACCCTCGTCATAGCCAGGGTCAACCCACAAACAGCCATTACAGAAACGTGCCCTGAGTTATCCAGAGTCTGGTTTTAATCATAAGCTGGACAACTCCCCGTACCTTAATATCTTTTAAGGTACGAACTATTCTATATCCAATATAGAAACTTTGGCACTAATTTAATTGGAACCAAGATTCAATCCATGCAGCTATCTCCAGTGCATCTCAACTTAATGGAAAGAGGCTAATCAGCATTACTCAACTTAGGAATCCATCCAATTATGAGTAACCTGAAAGAGAAACACGTTTCTCAAAACCATCACTATCATCTGAATACCAATCACAAGAATCTACATCTTCGATCTCTTTGAAGAATCCCGATACTTGTGACACCTGGTTCTCTACTTTATTCTTATACCCACAACTTCTCAAAACTTAGACCTTGTATTTCTACGAAACACTTGTCTAAATACTAGAGAAGTTATAAGTAAACAGAACATAGTATGAGGACCTACCCCTTTGTCCTGATGGACACTTAGACAACATACAATACTCTGTATAAGTCCGCTGAGTTGAACGACTCAAAACCTGTGCGTCGTAGGTAGAAAACTGTACCCTGACGATTTCCTCAAATATCACCAATTACAACGAATTCCGATATAATGAGGATGATTACCTAATTCCCAATATCTTACTCCCACTCATCATCTGTAAAACCATACAGATATGAGAATGAAACCTGGTAAATACATACCCTTGGAGTAAGTGTCTAATCGGGAAAACAGTTTTTCCTTTAACAATGCACTGAAACATGAAAATGTTTCGTAGGGGTATCCTGGTATTCATAGCAATGCCTCTTCCATAATCCAATTCATGACTTCAACCGTATATTTTATTGCCGTCTCTCCAAATCCCTTTATTTGTCTTTAGTCGTTACCTTCTGTACACCATCGTTAGGCTAAATGGTTTTCTTCCTTCCCTACCGTTCGACACCAGCCTATGGTTTGGAAGAAGACTATCCAGTAAGCATAATAGGTGTACCCTCCTAAACCAAGGAGTACTCGCATCTCGAGAGAAGGTGATGATAAAAGACAACTGAATAATACCTTATTCTTTTAAAGGTGAAATAGGAGTGGCGATGAAGTACGCGGTTTTGGTCGTGAATGATATCAGTCGCAATTTACTTTGCCCTCTTTCTAATCCCTTTATTTTGTCTTTACATATTACCTTCTGCACACCCTACTTAGGCTAATTGGTTTTCTTCATTCCCTACCTTTCGGCACCAGCCTATGGTTTGGAATAAGACTATCCAATAAGCGTAATAGGTGTACTCTCCTAAACCAAGGAGCTCTCGCAACCTGAGAGAAGGTGATAATAAAAGACAACTGAATAAACCAATTCTATTTCTCCTGAACCTGGATCCATCCCCGAAGAAGTCCCTTCGAGTTCGTATATAACCATACGATGGATCTATCCAATGGAAGTGGATATCCGTAGTAATACGGGTGTTCTGAAAAATGCAAAGGGTAAAAGAAGGAGTGGCAATGACTTATGCAACTCAGACAATCCAAAAGCCAGTATTTTAAGAAGGTTCGGTCAACCTGGTCACTGAGTCATAGTCTAGGGTCGGTCAAAGGTCGCTGCCAAAGAGAGAGAGAAAAGAAACACTCTGCGTGCACTCTAACCTAGATCAGAATGGTCATCTTTTTATCTAATCCGGAAACCTCCCACTATCCTGTCAAATTCTCCTCCAAACCTAAAGAAGAATCAATCGGAATCACCCGAAGAGTAAACCAAATCATCAGTGGGAATCGGGATCCAACTCTCATCGCATGATAACGTGATGGAATGCATCCACGTTACTCATACTCCAGAAGGTATGCGCATACTTGGCAAGTTTCAGTTTCTTTAGAAACTCCCGATATAGTTTTTTCCCCATGCTCTTATAACCTTGGCGTTAGGTCAAAATGTCATAAGTCACATGCCAAGTTCTACCCATCACTATCTTGTTAATTTGAACCCACCCGCACATGCCCTTGGCGTTAGGTCAAAATGGCAGAACGGCTGTCCCAAACCAACTCATCTATCTATGCAACAATTGAATACCCAGCAGCTACCAAACACTATGCCTTGGCGTTAGGTCAAAATACATAGCTTGAATACTACTGAATACCCAAAAGAAGTGACGGAGGGCTACGGCTGGTTTTTGGCGAAAAACCTTTAGCGTAGTGAACTTGATATCGCTAAAGGAACCTGATAGCTTTTTAAAATATAGTGGCGAAAACCTTTTGCTAAAGAGGTCACTCCCGGTAAAGGGATCTCGGCTCTTTCCTCGTGGAATGAGGTGCAGGATATTCCACTGAATACCGCTATGCAAAGCAACTTGTAATCGACTATAGTGAAGTTATTACCCTGACGCAAACTTCTGCCCAAGGGGTCTGTCCCGGTGAAGGGATATCAGCCCTTGCCCCGTCGAATGAGGTGCAGGATATTCCACTGAATACCGCTATGCATAACAAAAGAAAACGTCTTTGCAATAGCACTTTTTAAATTGTTCCAACAACTGTATACAGGTTTGTTTTACTTTGCGTTGATCAGAATCAACACAGTCCCATCAATTAATCACACCAGAAAAGAACGAAAATAAAATGTACGTATATGCCATCCGCATTCGTCACTGGGTCCCGTCATAACCCGTTAGGTTACTTAACTAACGACAGAGCGGGGACTGGACTAGCGCGGGTGTAAAACATATACAACATCTAATAGTATATAAACCAATATACAATAATCGCTCCAGGCGTGATAGTATGCAACATTACAGAAAAGTAATAAGCATCACAGAACAATACAGATAATCTGGAATCCCCGAGTTTCACAGAGCCGCTGCTGAAACTCGACGTTCCCCTGTCGTGTGGATAGCCTGTGCAATGAAACCTAGACCCCTACGGGTGCGGCAAGTTACCCGCCAAAACCTGAGGCGAGGCAGTCCCCCACAGCATAGTGAATGGAACACCCGGCACTTCACGGAATCCGGTAAATTGAGCACCCCTCCTTGGGTCAACCTGTACCCCCTACGAGTGCGGCGAATAGTCTGCCAATTCTAGAGTGGGGCCCCTCTGCCTCTCAAAGCCATGAGATGCGGACCCGTTGCCCTCCCGAACCCGGCTATCCGTGCACTCCGTCTCGAGGCAAAACCTAGTACAGTAATGAAAAATAGTACAATAGGTACATCGACCGCAACCTGGTCGTGCCCCAAAAGAATATTATACAACAGGCAGTGACGGCAGTCCACAAGTTGGACGCTCGTCCCGCAATATCAAATGTACAAATAAACTCAAACTGTACTACCATTGCACACTGCTATCCACCACGACAAATCCGCAACATCACAGCACAACACAGAACATCAACGCGAATGTCACGTTCGCAAACCCGTCTAAAAGAACTATAGCAATCAGACGCAGTTTACCGATCAAATGACATTCCCGGTCGGAGATATAATGTAAGCACTGTAAACTAACGTGTTTAAATTTCGATCGACCAAAGACCAAATATCAAAAAGTGGGCCCCACTGCTTACTGGTGAACAGTAACAAAACCTGGACGCAAATGATATATACCAAAAATCACAAAATCCAACAGAGAACTCCCTGACAAAATTTGGGAGCACGAGCTCACCACGTGGCCGCGGTTGCGCGGCCAAACCATGGGTTTGGCCGCGTTTCCGCGGCTCTATGGTGGAGACACGTGCCCAAATTTCGTCGTAGTTCTTAGAAAACCCTGCACAGATTTTTAAGACATGTAGAATTAATTTTTGAGACCGTTTAAAATCAACAGAAACTGTCGGGCTTGGATTTTGCAATTTTCGATTTCCGGTCGGATCGATGTTTTGAACGCGTTAGCACAAGTTAGTATAGCAAAATGGTGAGGCTCTGATACCACTGTAAGTCTACGCTAGCGCCCCGGCCGTCTACAGACGCCAAATGCGGAACAAAAACTTTTTAACTGGCGCTATCGTATACTTTAAACCCGGATCTGCCATTATTGCTAAACTAACAAACTGTAAAGAGTGTAGGAATGTTATACCGAACGATCCGAGTCCTTCGTTCTTCAACCATCATCCCACGCTCCGTTGCGGATGCTCCGATCTCGTCGATCTCCGATATCCTCGTCGAGGTGGCACCACATGATCGGTTCTTTAAACGGGCTCCCGCCTCTGACTTGAGGCAACTCGATCGTCGAGTTTGCTAAAAGAGACGACCAAGAATGATGTAGAGAATGAGTAGATGACTTTGTCTCACTTCGTCCAAATCCGTGGACGATCGGTTAATGAAGTTGCCGTGGAAGTCGGGTGATGGAATGAAATGAACTGTAAAATTCCATACACCCCGAATACTATCATAATCTTTTCTAATCAAAATGAAACATCAAGTGAGAGTGAGGAGGAGAGAGAAGGCCGGCCACTTTTATATGATGGAGGGAGGTGACCGTAGGAGCAAGTGGTGACCATAAGCAAAAAGCTTCTCACTTCAAAATATCTTAACCAAAACAAGAATCATTAAACCTAAAGCATGACTCACAAAACACATCATCAAGTCATTAATGAAACCATTAATGTCAAGATGAGTCACTAGCCTAGTCACCATCCTAGTCATCATATCTAGAAACTTCTAGAATACTGACTCATCATATCTGAAGAAAAGATAAATCCGTCTTTAACAGAATGTTAAAAGACGGCTGATAGAAAACTGGAAACTGGCAACTTCCAAAAGTGATCCTGAAACGACTTTCAGGATAACCCCGAAACTGTATAAATATACCCGCATTTGTATTACGACCGAATACAAATGCAACTGAGACAAAGATATTATACCTACTCAATATAATACTCGGATCCGGCTTAAACCAAAGCCGACCAGTATCATCTGCCCGAAAACTGACACGTGCGTAAACGCACGTGCATTTTCCGAACCCTGCCATAAAACCATACGGCCTCTACAACGTTTCGCCCGAACTTGGGAAACAGTCTGTGGGGGACTCTAATGACTCGTCAGTACCCTGGCAGTGGGTTTAACCACAAACCGTCAGCGGCACTAGCTATGCGTAACGGCTGCCCATGGACTGACCTCAAGGGTGGCCGAGGAGCGAACTCAAGGGAGACCGATGAGCGAACTCCTCCGAAAACCCTACTGAGCCTAACAGTGACAATGTATATACAGTCCGGTCCGTTCGTCAATGAGTATCGCATATCTGCCTAGGGGGCTAGAAACGTCAGACCCCCAATAGCAGTATAAGTCGTGTCGGAGTGAAGCCTCAATACACCCTGAGATACTACTGGAGTACCTACCAGTAAATCTCCTACCATGGCCATGGATTTGTGTAATGGCTCTCCTAGACACAGCACGACCTCGCCCCCAATACCGGGAGAGACGAATCCCCTGCCGATCCGCTCACGTGCCTCCATATGGCTCGGGACTGTACCCAAAAGCTACCTGTTTGCATGACTCCTTTGAGCCGTGGTAGGGTAGAAATCAAAGCACAGTGGGAACTCACACGAGACAAATGACGACCTCAGGTCGATGAACTAACCTGTACACATGTCACCAGGGAACTGCTATCTGACGGTAGATATAATACTAACTAGCAGATTCCCGGCGAGTCCTGTCCGGTGTACTCATAACCCAATGAGCACCTGTATACATCTTAGGTGATCAAACTGACACCAGTGGCTTGTGAGACTGGCCACCGCCCCTCGTCGGGGTCTCGACTGTACACACTAGTCTACTCCGGAGTATCGATGCCCTGTCTCGAAACTCCCACGACTAGGGACCACAATTAAGGATATGCGTATAAACTACCCAACTCTCACGTATATGATCGCCATCATACTGTTGGTGGTAAAGCAAGATCCTAAGGGCTCTATCAAAGTGTAACATGCAATCAGTCACCTGAACATGTACACGACTGATAAAGGCAAACCAGATAGCATACTATCATCTCGAGTAAGACTGTCATACCGGTATAGGTCCTCCGCAATCATTGCAATCACGTACCTGCGATCCAATAATTGACTATGAGGGTACTATCTCCAACACGTAGGAGCATGGCTAGCCTAGTCATCCCTCGTGTTCCGTAGTTTGGGAAGCGGGGTGTTACAACATATGAGCAAAAACATATGGAAAAAGTTTCATATGCCTCAGCGGTTTGGAGTTTGATGTATGTTATGGTTTGTACCAGACCTGACATAGCATATGCAGTGGAAGTAGTAAGCAGATACATGGCGAATTCTGTAAGGGTTCATTGGGAAGCTGTGAAGTGGTTTCTACAATATCTCAAAGGCATCTCAGGTATGGCACTTCAGTTCAAGAAAAGCAGTGTAACATTGCAGGGATCCACCGATGCAGATTTAGATAGTGACTTGGATAGGCGGAATAATACAACAAGTTATGTGTTTACTTTAAGTGGTACGGCTGTAAGTTAGATATCTAAATTTCAGAAAAGTGTTGCTTTATCAATCACTGAAGCAGAGTATATGGCTATATTTGAAGCAGCAAAGGAGATGATTTGGTTGAAAATTTTTCTAAATGAGCTGGACAAAGAGTAAGACAATAATGCTCTTTTAAGTGACGGTCAGAGTGCTATCCATCTTGCAAAGAATCCAATATTTCATTCAAGAACAAAGCATATCCAGTTAAGATATCACTTTATTCGTGCGCTGGTAGATGGTGAAATATTATCATTAGAGAAGATTCTTGGATCAAAGAATCCAGCAGATATGTTTACCGAGATTGTCACTATTGAGAAACCGAGGTTGTCCAATGCCTTAATTGGCCTCCACAATTAACGATGAGCAGGTGCCGCACTAGGAAGTATTTTTTGGATTATGAGAATGAGACACGATTATGACGAATTTGAATCAAGTGGGAGATTGTTGAAAATTGATTCAAAATTGATGGCAGAGATTACCACGAGGATGGTGCCGACGAAAAAGACCACGAGACGGCACCGACAAAGAGGACCACCGGCCATGTGGGAGAGAGGTCGGTGGCTTGGTCGGCGAAGAAGACCATGAGGTTGGCGGCGCAAGGTCCCACACGCATGGGTTTGACTTTGTATGAGATCTCTGCTCTTGAGAGAGAGAAAGAGAGAGAGATCTGAAGAAGAAAGAGAGAGAGATCTGAAGAAGAAAGAGAGAGAGATGAGAAATAAAAAGAGAAGTGGGTTTGGATTGAGAGAGGTGGGTTTGGGTTTAATTGTGGGTATCCGCCCATTAACCAAATCCTATATATATGTGCTCATTCGTTTGAGTTTACAATCGAAGAAAAAATCCCATAAAAATTAGTGACAAAACACTCTGATATAAAGAGTGATTACTGTAAGTTCATAATGAGAGAAAAGTGTTTGAAGAAAAGAAGAAAAATTAGTACAGTAAAGTAGACTAGGCAAATTGCTGAACCACTATAAAAATATTGTCTCTCCATTTTATTTGTGCGATTGTTTTCTTTTATCCGTTGTCGTTCTCATATATTAGATGGAAATATTCCTAACATTGAGAGGTAAAGTGCATGTCTTATAACGAAGCGGGGTTTCCCTTTTAAAACTAAGACAATTTCCTGCAATTTAGCCGTCCCCCTTCCCTCCCTCCTTTTATGCAAATGATAAACCAGATTTGATAATTCCTGTAACTAAATCCAGAGCCAAAAGGACGATCCCACAACTGTAATCAAGAGAGAAGAGTGGGTCAAGACAAGGAAGGACATGGAGAAGCATCTGCGCAAGCTTCGAGATTTCCATGTCTCAAATTGGTTCAAATTAGCATAGGTGCCGAAAATTTTTTGAAGGAATTTTGGTCCGGACATGAAGAGACGCTGCTTTTGTATTTAGGGTTGTAGATCTGTGCCCAGTTTTGTATGTTACTAAAAGCTTAAAACCCTTTCAATTGTTAGAGCTCGACATTGTTGCTATAATTTGTTCCTGTGATATGTTAACAGGATTGAGGAATGACTATATTGTTACATAACTAAAGAAACATGCTGACTGCCTCTATGATATGGTTGTAAGTGAAACCACCATGCAACACTCACAATAGCCGTGGGTCCTGCATGTAAGCGTGTGAGCTCCACACCATACTGTTGTGAGTGTTGGAAGGGTTGGCAACCCTTTCCTATAGCTGTAAAGCAATATAGCCTTTTGTTGTCGAGCAAAAGGTATAGACGCTCATTGATGGAGGTCGTGATCTCCCTCAGATGTTGTCCTCCGTCGATCTGGTAGCGAGAGGTTTTGAACAGTTGAGATTGGTTTGGGGATTGTTGAGCGTGTGGATCTCAATAGGTTGTTGGAAGTTGCTGAGACCGAGCTACCTGCAAGGGAGTCCCGGGGTGCCGTAGGACCCTCCGACGATCAAGTTAGTACAGGAGAATAAGAGCAGCGCAGCGGCCTATTGGAATGAGTTCGAGTTGCCTGAGTCTTCTGAAAGAGGGGTTTATAATGTTGTCGCATGGAGCGAGCCGGCGCAAAATCCTCGCCGTCAGTTACGCCCCTGCATTATCCCCGCATTAATGGCGGGATACGCTAATTAATAGGGGGACACGCCAGCGTGGGACGCGGAACGTGAGGCGGCGGATATCTCTCCTTGGCGAGATACATGGATCCGTTGCAGGGGCGTTTGGGCTCCGTGCTCTCGGTTGATCGGAGAAGCCGAGGAAGCTCGGCCTGTCAGGAGGCTCGGAGACGAGACGGGAGGCCAAGGGAACTCGGCATGTCAGATGGCTCAGAGACAAACCGGGAGGCCGAGGAAGCTCGGTCCTTGCAACATCTTAGAGACGAGTAGGGAGGCCGAGGAAGCTCGGTTGTAGCATTGCTCGAAGGTGAGCTTTTGGTTGTTTGCTAGGTGAATATGAAAGGTACTCGGGGAGGTCTCTGGAAGGTCGGATGCATCCTCGGAGATGAAGTCCTTAGGAACGTCCCCAATGCATCTTGTTTATTCCACCTCCGTAGCTTCCGGGACATGTCATCCGCCACGTGTCGCAATCTAAGGAATTCTTACTTGTGAGCATCATCATTAGCCCCCCACTCTCGTTCCGGCCTATTTTATGGGTCGGGTCGAGAGTGGCCTGCTAGGTTTTCTCTACTCAGCTTGGTGCCGAGAATCATAGTGTGGATTGTCCGGGGACGACATGGCGTGGGGTAGTTGTGTCGTTTTGATCTTTGAGTCCACGTGTCATCTCACCGCGCGCGTAAGTTTTCGCGCGCATCCCTGATGACGTCAGCGGATCGGTGAAATGATTGTGCTTTAAAAAGGGGGCGCCGTTTCACTCGATCGTCAGTTGGGCTACGGGCCACGTATCCGACGCCAGTTGGCGGGCGCGATAGGCTATCTCTGACTCCTGCAATGAAGAGATGTCCCTATTGGTCGACCGCCATATGGAGCCTCGACGGCCGAAACGCACGACGCTTCGTTTTGGCGGGAATCGATCTGGGCCATAGGATGCTCCTTTTAGGGTGTATAAATAGGAGGGGACCATCCTAAGACCAACACTTTGCCTCAAATCACTTTCATTGTTTGAAGATTGCTCGGCGCACCTCCGCTTAGATCAGATCTTCTGTTAAATTTTCCTCGGCAGGTCTCTTTCTTTGAATCAGGTTAGATGTCTTCCTCTAAAAAGTCTGTAGATTTAGTAGGGGTAGAGTTGGACGATGAGGCTCCGGTTGCTGGGGCCGAGTTCAGTGGGTCTTCCTCCTCTTTGGCTTCAGATAGCCGAGAGGGTTCTTCTTCTTCTACGTCTTCTGCATCGGGCTCGCCCCTAGAGTCAGGGCCGCCCTTGTCACTCGCCATCGGGCGGCGATAAGGACTCCTAAGGTGCGCATCGGGAACATCCGTGATGCGCCCTCCGTTTTGAATCGTATGGTCGAGCTTTCCGATATCCGGACTTGATTCCATGTTTCTTCTAACTATTTACTCCGTTTAGCTAGAGAGGGTGAGCGGGCAGACCAGGTGCGGGGCAAGGAGATTGCTCTGTATCTGGAAGCATTCCGGACAGGAATGCGTCTGCCCTTCTTACCCGAGGTTCGTGCGATGCTTCATTGCTTCCGTCTTGCCCCGAGCCAGCTAGCGCCGAACTCGTAGAGGATCCTCCTCGGGTTTCTGGTCCGGTTAAAATTTGATCGGATCTCCTTCAGTTTGACCCTCCTCTTATTTTTTCTTTGCAATAAAAATCATCCCGGAACCAGTAAGCAAGAGCCGAGCTGGGTATACTTTTCATTTTAAAAACATAAGGGTGGGGCGGCCGGGCCGGGGGTAATGGTCGTCCCTTCTTCCATCCATGAATGGAAAGAGAAGTACGTCTTCATCGGGCCACCGGAGGGTGAGGATTGGCATGTGCCCACACAGTGGCACAGGGCCGACTGCCCGAGGGCGAAACAGTCAACCTTCCCCGAGGCGAGAATGGTGTCTCAGTGGGAACCGATCCAGCGGGCTGATGTCCTGCTTTCCGAGCAGGTAATAAGCTGGGCTGGGCTCAGTCCTGCGCGTTTTTTGGGTAATGTTCAGTCGAAAATATTGCAGTCTTGAACATATCAATTTTCTCACTATTCTAATCATTTAAGTATAGTTGATATAAATATAACACATATTACCAGTTCGTCTGCAAATTATCAAATACCACGTGTTATAATATAATCAACATCTTTTTAAAGGAAATTGTATGTTTATCATGTCACGCATAATATTCTTTATCTCCAACATTCTTTATCAAGATTCTGTGCAGAAAATTATCTCAGGTCAGATATCGGAATCGCAAATTTGCCGATAAAACGAAGTCAAAGACTTAAAATCTAGCAGAGATTCAAAAGAGATAATAGAATTCCAGATATCACCTAAATACATGTAGATCAACACCAGAAGACACAAGAGAATTGATGCATCAAGCTCTTCAAACGGCCGCGGAACCGCGGCCGATCCAGCCCGATCCGCCGCGGATCCACGGCCGAGTTTCAAGCGCCGGGGTCCGAACATCTCCAGAGGCTTCATATCAACTGCCTAGCTTGTTGAAGATGCTTCAAACTTCCTAGCTTACTCCAGAAGCTTCCCTACAACAGCCAAGCTTCTTATGCAAGCTTGATAACTACCTTACTATAGAAGCTTCCCTACAACTACCTAGATTCTTAGGGAAGATGAACCTAACTTCTAGTGGAAGATTGATGAAGGCTATATAAAGAGACCTAGGGCTTCATTGTAAAGGTTGTTGTTGATAGTAGTTGATTTCTAGTACACAATCCAAAACTAAATCCAATTCAATTCCAAATCAAGATCCAAATCAAGAATCGTTGAGAACAACATCAAGCGACGACATTCAAGATCCTTTACGCGAAGCCGGTCGTCATCAAAAGCACGTGATCCGCGATAGGTCCAAGTCTCACGGAGATCGAGCGAGGCAAAATTCGACGGAGTAGTTACGTCTTTAAGGGAGCGATCGAGAGCAACTCTTGTAACCTCGGATTGAAGGAATGTGTAATTAGAAGTTGATTAATAAAGGTGATCAATTGTTAATTCTCACTTTCTTTATATTCTTGCATTATGAAATTTCTAATTCTTGATTCTTTTATTTTCATTATGCATGAGTAAATCTTCACTTGCTAAGGATTCGAAGGAATTCGGTATATCAAATGGTGATGAAATCCTATACACATCTTAAGTCTTATGAGAATTATGAACTTTAGAAAAAAGAATCGTTAATGACCAAATTTGGAATGAGATCACCATTCCTTATAATTTCGTTGCAATTTGGGATTAAATGATTGATGATTCTCTTTGCTAAAGGCTAGATTTGAATGGTGATCAATGAAAAGACAAGGGATAGTGAAGGAGAAACCCTAGTTTCTTCAATAGATCCCTAATCTTCATTCATCGCCATCATTTTAGCTATAATTCATCAATAGATAAGATGATTCATTTTTAGTATTCATCATTGCTACTAATTCCTATCGAATCCTACAAGCTATTCTTCAATTTTCTTGATAACTAAAATTGATATTGGACAATTTCTTGATTACTAAATCTTAAACTCTTCCTTGATTTTCTTGAAATGACAAACTCAATTAAATCTTGAAATCTCATTTTCTTGAATTTTCTTTACTATTTCTTTCGGCTCAACTAAAGCAAGAACGAATAAATACACGAATCTCAGTGGACGATCCGTACTCATTAACAAACTACATCGACACCGTTATTGATTGCGGTTATAAATTCTTTGATTGTGATAACACATTTTTCATACCACATCGAGAAACGACCAATCAAATGGCGCCGTTGCCGGGTATGCGTGCTATTTTGTTCGTTCTTGTTATTTGAGTTGAAATTTTATTATTCTATCAAAAATTTAAATCAAAATAGCAACAAGCGCTTAACGATTAGTTGTGGATTTTGTAAGGGAATCTGGAATCATTGGAGCAAAGAGAAAAATATTCTGGAGCATTCAAGAAGGCCAGTGGAGCAACAGGAGCACCAAGAATTATTGTTGTGCAGAGATCAAGTCAATTGACCGCGGAACTGCGGCCATTAGCTTGCATTCGCCGCAGAACCGCGGCGGTATTATTGAATTGGGATTCCTGCTCTCTATGGTATATTCTCTTCTTTCTTATCTCTTCCCTGCTCTTGTCCAACAACCATTTTCTGCAGGATTCTTTGCAAAAACAGCACCACTAAAATAAAAATCTGTTGCGTGTTTTAATATTGGTTATTTTGCACATTTTTAATACAGAAATTAAGGGGCACAGACCAAATTCAGATTAGGTGGGGATTTCATTACCCTTTCTAAGCCCCGCAAATCACAAAACTAGCATCCGCATCATCCCTCATTAACTAAAAAATATCTAGACAAGACTCTAAGGACCGTCGCGCTCAATTAGGACAGAAGAAGGTCGTGGGTAATCTATTGCTTATCCGCATTTCTTTTGTGGTGTCTAAGGCAAGTGGTTACTTAATTAGGCCCGCTACTTACGTAGCGGAGAACCTCCCACTTACCTGGCCACAGGAGGGATAAAGTAGAAGATTTATCCTGCGATTTGTCTTCTGGAAGTCTAGGAGCGGTCTAGTGACTTGACCAAGGTGACCACTGGATCTAGGGTTGCTTGTGCATTTTTTGTGCGATTTTTCAAAATCCGACTTTTTCAAAACAAACCAAATCACTTTTCTCTAATTATCGCCAACGCTGCCACTTGTGCTAAACCGTTTAGCGCATGCTTGGCTGGACACAGGATTCTAGTGCCCGTCTTGTCCACGTTTCTCCTATTGACTCCGAAGTCAGTAATTCTACATCGTCTTTTTCATCACCCACCACATCCCCCGCGATGGACGGTTTTCCATCAAAATTTAACACCACTCTGCTACCGCCCGCAGGTGCGCAGAACCTACCGCGTATGTCTCTCCAAGAGAGATGTTACCCGATACGTGGTCCTCTTTCTACTTGTCTTTCCATTCCGGTAACCAATGGGGGCAATTTCGAAATCAAACCTCACTACATCAATCTTTTACCCAAATATCACGGTCTCGAGTCTGAAGACGCATACGTTTTTATTACCAAATTTGAAAACGTATGTACTATGATGGGTACTTCACAGCTTTCTGTGGATGCTATGCGTCTACGTCTTCTCCCGTTCACTTTGTGCGATTTAGCCGAAAAATGGCTTTATAACACAGCTGCACACTCTAATTCAAACTGGGATGAATTCGTAATAGATTTCCTTAATAAATTCTATCCCAATCATAAGACTGCCCAAGTCCGTAGCGAAATAAATCAATTTACCCAGCTTCCCAATGAACAATTTTGGAAGTGTTTTGAACGCTTCAAGGATCTATTAGTTCAATGTTCTCATCACGGAATCCACCGATGGGATCTGTGCAGAATCATATATGAAGGCATTAATCATACAACAAAACATTGAATCCATGAGTCAAGGTAATTTCATGTCTAAAGACGATGGTGAAGCTTGGAAATTTTTAGAAGATTTTGCTGAAAAAACTTTGCAATGGGAGAGTGTAAGTCAACCATCGTCTAGGGGTGGTATTCATCAACTTGGTGTTTCCATAGCAGTCAAAGATGAAATGGCAGCAATGCAAAAGAAACTTGAAGCTATGGAACACAAATTTTTATTAGCCTCTCTTAACTAGATGACACTCCCTAAAACTGTGTGTGGATGCTGTTCTGATCCATCACATTTGACGGAAGAATGTCTTTTGAATTATCCGTTTCAAGGTTAAGAGCACACTAATGCTGCTTTTCAGCAACTGCCTAGAAACGATCCTTATTCTTCCACATGTAATCAGGGTTGGAGGAATCACCCTAACTTTGCTTGGAACCAACACCAAACTCAAAACACGGTTCCAAACCAAAACAACTATAAAAGGGTCCCTCCACAACAACAGCAACCACTACAATTGACTCAGCACCCCTATCAACCACAAAATTTTCAAAATTCGGCCAACACTTCTGCACCATATAATAATTCTTTGCAATTGGCCGGTACTGATAACTCCTCTTCACTCGAATAAACCATGAATTTTCTTCTGAAAAATTTCATACAAGTTTCGGCTGAGATGAATTCTTCTGTTGATGACATAAAGAAGAATTTCGCCCCCTACGGTGAGAGTATTAAATCGATAGAAGCACAAATTGCACGATTAAATGTCGAAATGAGTGCTAAAGAGAAAGGGAAACTTCAATCTCAATCCCTACTGAATCCTGGGCATTCACAACACTACAATATGAATGTCATTACAATGTTGAGATCCGGAAGAGTGTTGAATAATCAAGTCGATGAACAGATTGATAGTGATGAAATAATCAATAACACCCCGGATTCCACTTCCACTTCTGACCCTAGTTCGTCCACCCCACCATCTTCTTGCGAGCCTATTCTTCGTTTTCCTCAAGGCTCGAACCCTCAGCCCACTTCTTCTAGTCCATCTCAGACGATCCCCACTTCTATTCTGGGATCTGTTCCACACACACAATCTTCTCCAATGTTGGACCCAGATCTTATTGATAAAGCTCCATTTCCAAACAGAATAAGGGGAAACAAACCGAGTCCATATATGGAGAAGATTATGGAACTGTTTAAACAGGTTAACATCAATATCCCTCTTCTAGATGCTATACAACAAGTTCCGTCTTATGCGAAAATTCTTAAGGAATTGTGCACTAGGAAGAGGAAGACTCAAGTGCCCAAAAAGGTATTCATGACAAACAATGTTAGCACATCTTTTACCCCACAATTACCAAAGAAACATAAGGACCCTAGCTGTCCTACAATCTCGATATCTATTGGAGGTAAAAACATTAACCGTGCTTTACTCGACCTTGGCGCAAGTGTTAACCTGCTTTCATACTCTGTCTACGAGCAGTTAGAGATTGGAGAGTTGAAACCAGCTCATTGCACTCTCCAAATGGCAGACCGATCAATCACCAAACCAAGGGGTGAACTTGAGGATGTGTTGATAAAAGTCGAGAAATTTATATTCCCTGTGGACTTTATTGTTCTAGATACACAGCCTGTTGCAAACCCACGGAACTAGATTCCGGTGATTCTTGGTTGACCCTTCTTAGCCACTTCCAATGCTGTCATTAATTGTCGAAACGGTTTTATGAACCTATCCTTTGGGAAAATAACAATTGAGTTGAACATTTACAAGATTGGAAGTCAACCGTCTGAACCCTCTGCTCACATTCTTAATGTCTGTTCTGTCCACGAGATAGCTCCCGAAAGCTGCAAGATTGATGAACATTGTTTTGATGATCTCGACGACATTAGCACATCATTGTTTGAACTTGCACATCAGAGTGAGGACACTTTTGACGAGTCCACTCCTGAGTTTGAACCTTCTGACTCATCACAAAAGTCAGACACACTTTCCGAGTCTGTATCCTTTGCAGGCTATAAACTTCTTCAAGAATCCGAATGTCATTCACTTACCCCACCTTCTATTGTCTCTCCGCCGACATTAGATCTCAAATTGTTACCTTCTCACCTTAAATATGCATATTTAGGTGAGAATGAGTCTTTGCCTGTGATCATATCTGCTGCTCTAGCCATAGAGCAAGAGAACGCTCTTTTGATGGTCTTGAGATCTAATAGGCAAGCCTTTGGTTGGACAATGGCTGACATCAAAGGGATTAGTCCCTTGATTGTTGAACATCATATACATCTGATAGATGAAGCCAAGCCAACCCGAGAACCATAAAGATGGTTAAATCCCGTCATGAAGGAGGCGGTAAAGAAAGAAATCATCAAATGCCTTGACAGTGGTATCATTTACCCAATCTCTGATAGCCAATGGGTAAGTCCTATTCATGTGGTTCCTAAGAAATCTGGCATCACGGTCGTAACCAATGAGGCTAATGAGTTGATCCAGACACGCACTCAAACTGGATAGCGTGTATGTATTGATTATAGAAAACACAATGCCGCAACGAGGAAAGACCACTTCCCTCTACCTTTTATTGACCAGATGTTGGAACGATTAGCTGGACATGAATATTATTGTTTCATGGACGGATACTCTAGCTATAACCAGGTCCCTATTGCCGAAAAGAATCAAGATAAAACCACATTTACTTGTCCTTTCTGTACTTTTGCTTATAGACGCATGCCCTTTGGGTTATGCAATGCTCCCGCTACATTTCAGCGGTGTATGATGGGGATATTCTCGGACATGGTCGAGAATTTTCTGGAGATTTTCATGGACGATTTCTCGATATTCGGAGATTCTTTTGATGACTGCCAATCTCATCTTGACACGGTTCTTACTCGTTGTAAAGATAAGAACTTAACTTTGAATTGGGAAAAATGCCATTTCATGGTCCAAGAAAGAATTGTACTTGGACATGTTATTTCACGGAAAGGTATTGAGGTCGACAAAGCAAAAATAGATGTCATTCATAACCTTCCTTATCCCAAATGCGTCAAAGATATACAATCTTTCCTTGGTCATGCAGGATTTTATAGGAGATTCATTAAGGATTTTAGCAAAATTGCTAGACCTTTAACGCTTCTCTTGGCCAAGGATACAACATTTCACTTTGATTCGGACTGTGGGGCTGCTTTTAAATCACTTAAAAATTCTCTCACTATAGCCCCTGTTCTATCATCTCCTGATTGGAACTACACGTTTGAGCTAATGTGTGATGCATCAGATTTTGCTGTTGGTGCAGTCTTAGGACAGCACATCGATAAGATGCCACATGTGATTTATTATGCAAGTAAGACCTTGAATTATGCCCAAATTAACTATACAACCACCGAGAAAGAACACTTGGCAGTTGCATTTGCATTAGAAAAATTCAGGCCTTACTTGATTGGCTCACCGATTGTGGTTTACACTGACCACTCCGCCTTAAAACATCTTTTATCTAAGGATGCTAAAGGTAGGTTAATACGTTGGATCCCATTATTACAAGAATTTGATCTCGTCATTAAAGATAAGAAAGGATGTGAAAACGTAGTAGCCGGCCATCTTTCACGCATCTCTTCTTCACTTGTAACCTTACCAATAAACGATTCTTTTCCAGACGAACGGCTCTTGACTTTATCCGGCGAACCTTGGTTCGTGGATATTGTGAATTATCTTGTAACGGGACTTATTCCCAGCGAATGGTTTACATAGGACAAACATCGATTTCTATCCCAAGTAAAACACTTTTACTGGGATGAACTCTATTTGTTTAAGTACTGTCCTAACCAAATCATCCACAGATGTGTCCCTAATGAAGAATTAAAGAGTGTTTTGTCCTTCTGTCATGATCATGCATGTGGAGGTCATTTTGGTCCACGAAAGACGGCGGAGAAGGTTTTGCAATGCTGTTTTTACTGGCCAACATTATTCAAAGATGCATTTGATCATTGCAAAACATGTCCACAATGTCAACACACGGGTCGGATTTCTAAAAGAAATGAGATGCCACTTCAACCGATCCTGGTGGTTGAAATTTTCGACGTTTGGGGTATTGATTTTATGGGTCCTCTTCCCAACTCCTTTGGGAATTTGTACATCTTGTTAGCGGTTGATTACGTCTCGAAATGGGTGGAAGCTATTCCTTGTTGCACTAATGACAACAAGGTCGTCATTAAGTTCCTTAAAGAAAATATCTTTTCGCGATTTGGACACCCACGCGCTATCATTAGCGACAACGGGACGCATTTCTGTAATCGGTATTTCGAGACTTTGATGCGGAAATATGCAATCAACCACAAACTTTCCACGCCCTATCATCCCCAAACGAGCGGGCAAGCTGAGGTTTCTAACAGACAAATCAAACAAATTTTGGAGAAAACGGTTTCTAAACACCGGAAAGATTGGTCAACCAAATTTACGGATGCTCTTTGGGCATTTCGTACCGCTTATAAGACTAATCTCGGTATGTCTTCTTATCTTCTAGTGTTTGGTAAGGCTTGCCACCTTCCAATTGAGATTGAACATAAAGCAATGTGGGCCATTAAAGAACTGAACTTCAACTTAAATCAAGCCTGCAACTTTCGGAAGCTGCAATTAAACGAGCTAAGCGAACTCCGCGATGAAGCTTACGATAATGTTGTGATAGTAAAGAATCGGACTAAGGTATTTCACGATAAATATATTTTGAGAAAAACTTTTACCCCAGGTCAACAAGTCCTTCTTTACGATTCACATCTCCATCTTCATGCGGGTAAGCCACGATCTCGATGGAAAGGACCATTTGTTGTGCGGTATGTTTACCCGCATGGGGCAGTTGAAGTCGAAGATAGAAAAAAAGGTACAATTTTCAAAGTAAATGGGCATAAATTAAAACCGTATTTTTCCACTAACCCTTCGGAGGAGCTCCTGTTTTTACAGGAGCCGCTTTATAATGACCAATCTTCCTCCACCTCACCTCCATATTTCGGTAATATTGTCTCATTTTTAGAATGGAGGTGAGTCAAAATTGTGTGTGTATGTGTGTGTATATTATAAAAATATAAAAATATGCAAAATTTTACATATACAAAAAATAAGTTTGGGGGAGGATTTTCACTTTCACTTATTCTTGCCCCCATCAATAACTTTTCCTCCCAAGCCTATAGGTTTTTGAAATTTAAGAAATGACAACAGTGAGGACACTGCTGTAAACAGGTTTGGGGGAGGTTTGTGCTTATTTACGTATCACTTTGCATCATACTTTGTATAAGCACAAAACATATAAAAAAAATTATAATGAAAGGTTAGAAAATGAAAAATTACATTTAAAAGATTGGAAAAATTTAAGAAAAATAAGAAATTTAGATGTTTTCTTAAATGGAACTAGTAATAAGTAGTTATGAGCCGTTGTCCCAAGGGTTAGTAAGATGAAGGAATTCACTAATTTGAGGCTAAAAATAAGTCTGAAAAATAGTTCCTATTCTGGAAGCCAAACACTTGAATATTGATACCCTACTATACGCACTTACACACGTCTTGAAACTCGGGATAGTAGAGGATACCTTGAAATGCTCTTGTCTAAAAGCCAAAAAGTATGAAGAAAATAAATTTAAATGAAGCATAAAAGTATAAAATGGTAAAGAAAAATGAACACTGGTTTTGTAATCACCAAGGCAGCATAGAAAAAATATAGCGAGGGTGCTACATCACCTAGTGCCTTAGACCAACTGATTTGGGAGTCACTGCTAAGCCTTAGGTGTTGCAAGACGAGGAAATTATTAGTTACGCCTAATATGTGAGCATATTTAGTAATCGGTTGGTTAGTACCTCAAGAAGTATTAACGGTCGCATGAAGAATGTGTGAGCAATTCCATCAAAAATATTCACCGACTAAAAAGTACTGAGGTAGATAGACAAAAGTATGATAGCTTGAATTGAATTCTCCAAGTGTAAGGATGTCCTTACACACACGTAGGGGTATATGATCGGTGTTTGGAAGAAAGGTAGGGATGAAGAATAAAGGCGATGTTTTATTGAGGGATAATGTGATTTCTAACATCTTTTTATGACTATTAAGATAGGGCTCATAACAACCGAAAAGCTAGTGTAGTTGGAAACTCTGATTTTCAAAGTCTTTCTTTTATAATTCTTATCTTTATATATAACTTTCACAGTCTTCCTTTTATTATGGAATTTTGTGGGTGCAATCCGCTGAAAACCCTCAAGAGACAACACTCCTCCTATTAGGGACACCTAGAGGTTTAAAGGCTTGTTGCACATGCCCAGTGCAATCGTGTTGTCTACGAAAGTGTGCTAGTTAGTTTTTCTTTTTTCTCCTTCTCTTGAATAAAAGAAGTTTGCTCAGGACGATCAAAATCAAGTTTGGGGGAATTTGTTCGGTCGAAAATATTGCAATCTTGAACATATCAATTTCCTCACTATTCTAATCATTTAAGGATAGTTGATATAAATATAACACAAATTACCAGTTCGTCTGCAAATTATCAAATACCACGTGTTATATATATAATCAACATCTTTTTAAAGGAAATTGTATGTTTATCATGTCACGCATAATATTCTTTATCTCCAACATTCTTTATCGAGATTCTGGGCAGAAAATTATCTCAGGTCAGATATCGGAATCGCAAATTTACCGATAAAACGCAGCAAGTCAAAGACTTAAAATGTGGCAGAGATTCAGAAGAGATAATAGAATTCCAGATATCACCTGAATACATGTAGACCAACACCAGAAGACACAAGAGAATTGAAGAATCAAGCTCTTCAAACGGCCGCGGAACCGCGGCCGATCCAGCCTGATCCGTCGCGGATCCGCGGCCGAGTTGCGAGCGCCGGGGTCCGAACATCTTCAGAGGCTTCATATCAACTGCCTAGCTTGTTGAAGACGCTTCAAACTTCCTAGCTTACTCCATAAGCTTCCCCACAACAGCCAAGCTTCTTATGCAAGCTTGATAACTACCTTACTATAGAAGCTTCCCTACAACTACCTGGCTTCTTGGGAAAGATCAACCTAGCTTCTAGTGGAAGATTGATGAAGGCTATATAAAGAGACCTAGGGCTTCATTATAAAGGTTGTTGTTGATGGTAGTTGATTTCTAGTACACAATCCAAAACTAAATCCAATTCAATTTTAAATCAAGAATCGTTGAGAACAACATCAAGCGACGACATTCAAGATCATTTACACGAAGCCGATCGTCATCAAGAGCACGTGATCCGCGACAAGTCCAAGTCTCATGGAGATCGAGCGAGGTGAAATTCGACGGAATAGTTACCTCTTCAAGGGAGCGATCGAGAGCAACTCTTGTAATCTCGGATTGAAGGAATGTGTAATTAGAAGTTGATTAATAAAGGTGATCAATTGTTAATTCTCGCTTTCTTTACATTCTTGCATTATGAAATTTCTATTTTCTTGATGCGTGAGTAAATCTCCGCTTGCTAAGGATTCGAAGGAATTCGGTAGATTAAATGGTGATGAAATCCTATACGCATCTTAAGTCTTATGAGAATTATGAACTTTAGGAAAAAGAATCGTTAATGACCAAATTTGGAACAAGATCACCGTTCTTGATAATTTTGTTGCAATTTGGGATTAAATGATTGATGATTCTCTTTGCTAAAGGCTATATTTGAATGGTGATCAATGAAAGATAAGGGATAGTGAAGGAGAAAGCCTAGTTTCTTCTATAGATCCCTAATCTTCATTCATCGCCATTATTTTAGCTATAATTCATCAATTGATAAGATGAGTCATTTTTAGTATTCATCATTGCTACTAATTCCTATCGAATCCTACAAGCTATTCTTCAATTTTCTTGATAACTAAAATTGATATTGGACAATTTCTTGATTACTAAATCTTAAACTCTTCCTTGATTTTATTGAAATGACAAACTCAACTAAATCTTGAAATCTCATTTTCTTGAATTTTCTTTACTATTTCTTTCGGCTCAACTAAAACAAGAACGAATAAATACATGAATCTCAGTGGACGATCTGTACTTATTAACGAACTACATCGACACCGTTATTGATTGCGATTACAAATTCTTTGATTGTGATAACACATTAAATACCACGATCTAGACTATCAATTAGGTGAGTTAGGGTTTTTGACGATCTGTTTAGACTTTGCAAAATTTTCTTCCTCGTTTCAACTTCGCTGATCTTTTCTCCCGTGTGTTCTCTTTTGCAGAGCCAATGGACCGATCAAAAATCATGGCTGCCATAGCCGCCAAGGCCTAAGGAAGAAAGACCGGTGGAGCAAGCTCGTCCCGACCCAGTCCAAGCACGGCCTCGAGGCAAACTCCTCCGGCCAAGACTTCCGCAGCATCCCCAGTCCCGGAGGAGCGTCGCGGGGGGGTCAGAAGCACGTGCGGGGCCCGACTCCCCGGGCCTGGGAGGAGGAGTCACCCCCTGCCGAGGAAGTCCCCCTCAATAGACAGAAGCGGGGGGTCTTTCGGCCACCTCCTACCGGGATCCAAGTGCAGAAGGGCGACTTCTGCATTGAGGTGCCCTCGGGGCTATCTGTAGCCGACAACTTGCTGGCGGACATGGAAAAGACAGCCGGGATCATGATTCCCTGGGGCACCATGAAGGCCCAGGTGGCCGCAATAGCGCAGGAGGCGGTTCAGGTTTTTATCTAGCTTTCTTCGAAAATTCCTTAAGTTTTATTTCCTCTGTTTTAGATTTTTAACATGCTTGTTGTTTTCCTCTGGTCCGTCAACACTGTGCTCTCCTCGTCGCCCAGGAGTCCGAGGAAATAGCCTCAGCGATGAAAAAGGCGGGTGAATCTTCTTCGTGGGAGGAAGAGCTTCGCCTTCAATTGCGGCAGGCGGAGGAGAAGGCGGCCATCCTTGACTCAAGATTTGTCGTCGAGGGGCCGATGATCTCCAAGCTGAAAGAGTCTCATCGGCTTCTAAATGCGTCCAACCGGGTTATCCAAGCCAAAATGGATGAGAAGAACGGCCTCTCCAACGCTATGAAAAGGTCGAAGGATGCCATCAAGAAGGATGCTCGGGCGACTTTAGACGCGGTGAAGCTTGCTGAGAGCCGGGCGGCGAAGGCCATGGACGAATACAAGGCGTCTCATCAATTTTACCTTGATCTCGCCGAATCTGCGGCCATCGGGTGGCACAAAGCCCTTGACGCCGTCATAGAATCTATGCCAGAGTTCGTCGACCGCGAGCTCCACGCTAAGTTCCTGTTCAGTCGAAAATATTGCACTTTTAACATGACAATTTCCTTACTTTTCTTAATCATCTAAAGGTGTTTGTTATAAATATAACACATATTAGAAGTTTATCTGCAAAATACCATTTACCATGTGTATATGTATTATAATCAACATTATGAAGGAAAATGTGCTTAATATTTTGATACGCTTATCATATCAAATTGTATCTCAAATATAACTAACATTGTTTATTGAGATATTCTGCGAGTTTAGCTCAGGTCAGATATCAGGAATCAAGAATCTGCTGATAAAGTAAAAAAAGTCGAAGAATCAAATACTGGCAGAGACTCAGAAGAGATAAAAAGATTCCAGACATCAAATAAATACCCAAATACCAACAGGAGAAGACTCCAGAAGTTTGAAGCCAAGAACTCACCAATCAACCGCGGAACCGCTGCCGAGTCAGGCCGAGTCACCGTGGATCTGCGGCCAATTCAAGGAGTCAGGGTTCGGGAATTCTCTGGAATCTTCGGTGCAACAAACCTTTGTTTGTTGGGGGCTTCGGTTACTGGTTTTGGGGCTATAAAAGGGACCGAGAGCTACATCTCAAAAACATCAAAAGATCTAAAAGAATAAATTCCAAAGATCAAAAACCAATCTCAAAAAGGATCTAAGATCAAGAATCGACGATCTTAAGATCCAAGATCAAGAAATCATCGAGAAATCCATCAAGCGATCAATCAAGCAAGTCTCTTTTACCCGAAACCAATCACCGTCAATGGGCAAGCAATCCAAGACAGGTCCACGATTCGAGGTGATCAAACGACGTGAAGATCGACGGAACATTTACTTCTTCGAGGCAGAGATCGAGAGCAAATTCTTCTTCCTCTTGTAATCTAAACTCGAAGAATTGTATTGTGAAGTTGAGTAATAAAGGTAGAACATTAGTTTTATCATTTCGCTTTCTTTTAATTTCCGCATTATGAATTCTTTCCCTATTCTTTCTTTTATTTTCATAATGTGCGAGTAATTCTCCGCTTGATAGGATTCGTAGGATCAAGGTAGATCAATGGGTGAGAACATACTATACTACTTTTAAATCTTATGAAGTTTATAATTTTTTGCAAAAGAATCGCCAACATCCTTATCGGGCGCGATATTAAATTCTTGATAATCTTGACCACGATTTGAGACAAGATCAATGGGTGAGAACATACTATACTACTTTTAAATCTTATGAAGTTTATAATTTTTTGCAAAAGAATCGCCAACATCCTTATCGGGCGCGATATTAAATTCTTGATAATCTTGACCACGATTTGAGACAAGATTGACGATCTTTTTTGTTAAGGGCTAGACATGAATGGAGATCAGTGAAAGGACAAGGGTCAATAGAGGTGAAACCCTAGTTTCTTCCAAAGAACCCTAATTCTCATTCATCGCCATCAATCTAGTTTTAAATCTATCAATAGATAAGAGGAGTAATCTTTATTATTCATCCATGGCTACTAAATCCAAAAGAATCCTACAGGCCTTCTTCATGTAAATTTTCTTGATAATTCAATTAGATCTTGAAACAATTTTCTTGATAATTCAATTAAATCTTGAAACCATTTTCTTGATTTTCTTCATTTAAATCTTGAAACCATTTTCTTGATTTTCTTCATTTAGATCTTGAAACTATATTCTTGATTTTCTTGATTTTCTTTTTTCTATTTCTTTCGACCCATCTAAAGCAAGAATTATAAAATTCCACGAATCCCAGAGGACAACCCGTATTCACCACAGCTAGCTACATGCGACACCGTGCTGATTGCGGTTACTTTACTAAAACTTTTTCTTTCATAAAAACACACAAAACAAGATCAATCAAATGGCGCCATTGCCGGAGATCTGTGCGTAATTTTTTCCTTCTTGATATTTGGGTTGAAATATTATCATATCCATAAAAATATAAATCAAGAACGCATCTTGTGTTTAACGATTAGTATGCGAATTTTTGCAAGGGGGTCTGAAAGAACTGTAGTAGGGAGATAAAGATTCAGAAGTATTCATCAAGACCATAGGAGCAAGGAAAGCACCCGTACCAAAAATTGTTCAAAGA
The DNA here is from genome assembly GCA_030015575.1 of Agapanthus africanus. Lineage (NCBI taxonomy): Eukaryota > Viridiplantae > Streptophyta > Magnoliopsida > Asparagales > Amaryllidaceae > Agapanthus > Agapanthus africanus. The sequence goes on along the minus strand of JASDDO010000024.1, from coordinate 193,942,230 downwards.
ACCCTCAACTTGGCCGCGCAACCGCGGCAAGAAGGCCATTTTCGCGGCAGAACCGCAGTGTCTTGGGTGATTAAGAGCTTCAGGTTTCTCTGGTATCTTTTCTATCTTCTTCTCTCTCCTCTGAAAAATCCAACAACAATTTTTCAGCAGGATTCTTTGCAAAAATTTTCCGCTTAAAAAATTTCTTTTGCGTGTTTTATTTTCTGGTTGTTTGTGCATATTGTAATACGGACAACTAAGGGGTAAAGACCAAATTCAAATTAGGTGGGGATTTCATTACCCTTCCTAAGCCCCACAAATCACAAAATGAGTAGCCGCATCACCTTTCATTAATTAAAAAACATCTTGACCAAGATTCTAAGGACCGTCGCGCTCAATTAGGATAGAGGAAGGTCGTGGGTAATCTACAGCTTATCCGCATTTTATTTGTGGTGTCTAGGCAAGTGTGTCTAAGGAAAGTAGTTACTTAATTAAGCCCGCTATTTACGGTGATTCGTATAGCGGATACCTCCCACTTACCTGGCACTTACCTGGCCACAAGAGAGATAAAGAGGTAGTAGAGGATTGATCCCGCAATTTATTCTCTGGAAGTCTAGGAGCGGTCTAGTGACTTGACCTAGATGACCTTAGATCTAGGGTTGATTGTGCATTTTTGTGATTTGTCAAAATCCGACCTTTTCAAAACAAACCTTTCTTTTTGCATAATTCTCATAAACGCTGCCACTTACGCTAAACCCGCTTAGTGCATGCTCGGCTGGACACGAGATTCTAGTGCCCGTCTTGCTCGTGTTTCTTCTATCGACTCCGAAGTCGGTAATTCTTCGTCTTCTTTTTTCTCCCCACCCATAACATCGACCGAGATGGACGGTTCTCTATCAAATTTTAAAAACACCACTCTGCCACCACCCGCAGGTGTATAGAATCCACCGCGCATCTCTCTCCAAGAGAGATACTATCCTATACGTGGTCCCCTTTCTGCTTGTCTATCTATCCCACCAGCCAATGGGGATAATTTTGAAATTAAACCCCACTTTATTAATGTTTTGCCTAAATTTGACGGGCTTGAGTCTGAAAACGCATACGTTTTTATCACCAAATTCGAAAACGTATGTGCTATGATGGGTACTTCACAACTTTCTATGGATGCTATGCGTTTACGTCTTCTCCCGTTTACTTTGTGCGATTTAGCCAAAAAATAGATTTATAACACAACCGCGCACTCTATTTCCAATATGGATGAATTCTTTATAGCATTCCTTAAGAAATTTTATCCCAATCATAAGACCGCATGTGTTCGGAGCGAAATCAACCAGTTTACCCAGCTTCCCAATAAACCATTTTGGAAATGTTTTGAACGGTTTAAGGATCTGCTTGTCCAATGTCCTCATCACAGAATCCATAAATAGGATCTGTACCAAATTATATATGAGGGCATTATTCCAGCGACAAAGCAGATGCTTGAAACCATGTGTCAATGCAATTTCATGTCCAAAGACGATGGTGAAGCCTGAAAATTTCTGGAAGATCTTGCTGAACACACTTTGCAGTGGGAAAGCGTTAGACCACCATCATCTAGGAGAGATATCCATCATCTTGATATTTCCATCGCAGTAAAAGCCGAAATGGCAGCGATACAAAAGAAACTCGAAGCTATAGAAAACAAATTTTTATTAGCCTCACTAAATCAGGTGACGCTCCCTAAAACCGTGTGTGGATGCTATTCCGATTCATCACATCTGACAGAAGAATGTCCTTTGAATTCTCCGTTTCAAGGTCAAGAACACACTGATACTGCTTTTCAGCAGCGACCTAGAAACGATCCTTATTCTTCCACATATAGTCAGGGTTGGAGGAATCATCCCAATTTTGCTTGGAACCAACACCAAACTCAAACTCAAAATACAGTTCCAAACCAAAATAACTATCAAAGGGTTACTCCACAGCAACAGCAGCCACCACAGAGTCAGCACCCCTTTCAACCATAAACTTTTCTAAATCCGGCAAACAATTCTGTACTGTATAATAATTCCTTCCAAACGGCCGGTACCGAAAACTTCTCTGCACTTGAAAGAACCTTGGAAATGTTTATAAAACATTCCATGAAAACGTCGGCCGATATAAAGTCTTCTATTGATACATTCACGAAGGACTCCGCCTCCCACGGTGAGAGTATAAAATCGATAGAAGCACAAATTGCACAATTAAATGCCGCGATGAGTGCTAGAGAGAAAGGAAAACTTCCATCTCAAACCCTACCGAATCCTGGCCACTCACAACATCATAATGTGAATGCCATTACCACGTTGAGATTGGGAAGAGTGTTGAACAAACAAGTCGGTGAACAGGTTGATAATGAGGAATCAATCATTGATACCCCGGCTTCCACTTCTAACCCAATTTCTTCTAATCTACCATCTTCTTCCGAGCCTATTCTCCGTTTTCCCCTAGGCTCGAACCCCCCACCCACCTCTTTGAGTCAACCTAACATGATCCAAACTCCAATTCTAGGATCCGTAGTACCCTCTTCTCCAATGTTGGACCCAACTCTTATTGATAAAGCTCCTTATCCAAATAGGTTAAGAGGAAACAAACCAAGTCCACAAATGGAGAAGATTATGGAAATGTTTAAACGGGTTAACATAAATATCCCTCTCCTAAATGCTATACAATAAGTTCCAGCTTATGCGAAAATACTTAAGGACTTGTGCACTAGGAAGAGAAAAACTCAAGTACCGAAAAAGGTATTCATGACAAGTAACGTGAGCACAGCTTTTACCCAACAATTGCCTAAGAAACGTAAGGACCCCGGTTGTCCTACAATATCTATTTCTATTAGAGATAAAAATATCAATCGTACTCTACTCGACATTGGCGCTAGTGTTAACTTGCTTCCTTATTCTGTCTATGACCAGTTAGGTATAGGAGAGTTGAGACCTGCCCATTGCACTCTCCAGATGGCAGATCGATCAATTACCCAACCTAGGGGTGAGCTAGAAGATGTGTTAATAAAAATCGGGGAATTTATATTCCATGTGGACTTTATTGTTCTAGATACATAGCCTGTAGCGAACCCACGAAACCAAATTCCGGTGATTCTCGGTCGACCCTTCTTAGCTACTTCCAATATTGTCATTAATTGTCGTAACGGTTCTATGAATTTATCCTTCGGAAAGATGACAATTGAACTTAACATTTACAAGCTAGGAAGTCAACCATATGAACCTTTTGCTCACCTAATTGATGTTTGTTTTGTCAGCGAGATAGCTTCCGACAGCAGCAAGGTTGAGGAATTTTGCTATAATGATCTCAACGACACTAGTACATCATTGTTTGATCTAGCAAATTATTATAGTGAGGACACCTTTGACAAGTTCACCCTTGAGTTCGAACCTTTTGACTCATCGCAAAAGTCAGTAGCACTTTCCGAGTCAATATCCTACGCAAGTTATAAACTTCTTAGGGAGTCCGAGTATCATTCCCTTACCCCACCTTCTATCGTCTCTCCGCCGACATTAGATCTCAAACTGTAGGGTTACTAGGCACTATCACAAGGTTCTACAAGGCATCAACCATGCCAAAATCAAATTTTTCATGTGCCGAACAACCCTAACCAAGATCTCAGACTAGAGATTAGGCGAAACAAAGCATGTAAACAACTTTACATCTAAGAGTTAGGGATTACAACCTTTGTAGTCTGTTCCTTCACTTCTAAAGCTCCGTGTTGAGGTCCCTTCACTGCGATCATCGAGTACCCGGACTCAAGAGAGGCTCCATGAAGAGAAAGATGCAAGCTTGCTTCCGATCTTCAGTAACAAAGATGATCTACCTTGAAGAAACTCAAACCCAAGCTCTTGCTTTGCTAATCAAGTATTAGCAAAGCAAACACCCTAATCTAAGTGGCTAGAATAGATGAGGATGATGAAGTAGGAATTTAGCACTCTTTTTTTTTCTTTATCTCACTCATTATCATCACTTTGCAAAAATCTAGAAAGCTTTTTTATGCAAGAAGAAGGAAGAAGAAGAAGCCAATCTCTTTTGTGATGAATAAGAAAAACTAGTGTGAGGTTAGAAATGCAACCATGGGTTAAGTAAGAAGACTTAACCCTTATAGAGATTTAACTATGGTTAAAGGGTTGGGTTGGGTAAAAGAAATATCTTTGCAAAATATCGCAAAATATCACAAAATATCAAGGTCAAAGTCAAAGCTTCAAGAAGCTTCTTGAAAGCTTCATAAAAGCTTAACCCTAATCCAAACCCTAACCATATTTAAACTCCACAAACCATGTTGCACTTATAACCATAACATGTTACAATATTATATATCACATATACAATATTTATTGTAACAAAATAAAATAATACAATTAACATATATCACATATATATCAATGTATTACCCGAGTGAGAAAAAGAATCTTTAAGTGAGCTTATATGTAATATAATATATCAGATATATAATTATACATTAAATTATCGAATCAACACTTGATCCGATAATCCGGCTATTTCACAAATAACCGACTAATATAATCTGTATCAGTTCATCGAATCAACACTTGATCCGATGACCCGGCTATATCTCATATACCCGGCCGATATCACATATCGCGAGAATCTAGTACGGTATCATATACACGTATTGTTCTCGGTCCCGCACATATCACATATATGCTCCTACTCCGTTTTTCCTGAGCCAGGAAACCTCTGTGTAGGACTCTAAAGAATCATCAATACGCCGGCAGTAGGTGATGATCATATCAAATACCCACAAGCTGCAAGCGGTCAGCTAAACGTAACAGCCACCCAGGTATTGAGCGATCAGAAGATCAACAAGCAAGCCTGTACATTCTCCCATGAATCCAACCAGTAACACTCCCGTACAGTCCAGTCTCTTCGTCTGATATGTCGTATATCTCGTCTAAGGGTGGTAAACGTCAGACCCCAATAGCTTGATAAGTCGTGTCGATATGAGGTCCATAACAGTTCGAGAAACTACTGATAACACTTATCAGTAAATCTCAGCAACCCTGGCTAGGGATTTCCAGTTATAGCCAATCGAACACTGCGCAACATCAACTCCCTATACCGGGAGAGACGAAACCCCTCCTATCGCTCATTGCCTCCATGTGATTCGGGACTGTACCCAAAAGCCACCTTTTTGCACGCCCTCTTGGATGTGGTATGATGGAAATCAAAGCACAGTGGGAATCATACAAGACTCTATGACGATCTCGGATCTACAGACTAACCTGTACCAGTGTCACCAGAGAACTGCCATCTGGGAGTTCTCGGCGAGTCCGTCTAGTGTACCCAGTCTCCACTGAGCAGCCGTATACCTTCTCTGATGTCAAACACCAATAGATATGAGATCATCCATCGCCCATCATATGGGTCAAGAAGCGCATACGCTAGTCTACTCTGGAGTATCGATGCCCTGTCTCGGTACTCCCACGACTAGGAACATCTGAAGGATGTACTTGGCGACTACACTATCCCCACTAGTATGATCTGCATCATAGTCCTGGTAGTCAAGTACTGATCCTAAGGGCTTTATCAACATGTGACATAGAGACAATCAGAGTACATGTTAAGATAAAGAGTAACCAGATAGTATACTATCATGTCGAGCAAGAAAGTCCTCCATATATATGTCCAAGCATCCACTACATTATACAACGTATGTACAGTAATGGCCTCTAGGGTATCCATATAACTAACACAAACTACTACCTTCTCATCTTAAATATGCATATTTAGGTGAGAATGAGTCTTTGCCCGTGATCATATCCGCTTCTCTAGTTTTAGAGCAAGAGAACGCTCTTTTGATGGTCTTGAGATTAAATCGGCAAGCATTTAGTTGGACAATGGCAGACATCAAAGGGATTAGTCCCTTGATTGTTGAGCATCATATACATTTGATGGATGAAGCCAAGTCAACCCGAGACCCACAAAGATGATTAAATTCCGTCATGAAGGAGGCGGTAAAGAAAGAAATCGTCAAGTGCCTAGATAGTGGTATAATTTACCCAATCTCTGATAGCCAATAGGTAAGTCCTATTCATGTAGTCCTTAAAAAATCTGGCATCATGGTCATAACTAATGAGACTAATGAGTTGATCCAACATGCACCCAAACTGGATGGCGTGTATGTATTGATTATAGGAAACTCAATGCCGCAATAAGGAAAGATCACTTCTCTCTATCTTTCATTGACCATATGTTGGAACAATTAGCTGGACATAAATATTATTGTTTCTTGGACAGATACTCTAGCTATAACCAGGTCCCCATTGCCAAAAAGGATCAAGATAAAACAACATTTACGTGTCCTTTCGGTACCTTTGCTTATAAACGCATGCCCTTTGGGTTATGCAACGCTCCCGCTACATTTCAGCGGTGTATAATGGGGATATTCTTAGACATGGTCGAGAATTTTCTGGAGATATTTATGGACGATTTCTCTATATTTGGGGACTCCTTTGAGGATTGCTTATGTCACCTTGACACGGTTCTTACCCGCTATAAGGATAAGAACTTAACTTTGAATTCGGAAAAATGCCATTTCATGGTCCAAGAAGGTATCGTGCTTGGACATGTCATTTCACGAAAAGGCATTGAAGTAGACAGAGTTAAAATAGATGTCATCTATAACCTTGCTCATCCGAAATGCGTCAAAGATATACGATCCTTCCTTGGTCATGCAGGATTTTATAGGAGATTCATTAAGGATTTTAGCAAAATTGCTAGACCCTTAACTCTTCTCTTGGCCAAGAATACAACATTTCACTTCGATTCGGATTGCGCGGATGCTTTTGAATCACTTAAAAGATCTCCTACTACAACCCCCGTTCTATCATCTCCTGATTGGAACCACCCGTTCGAGCTTATGTGTGATGCATCAGATTTTTCTATTGGTGCAGTCTGAGGACAACACATTGATAAGATGCCACATGCAATTTATTATGCAAGTAAGACCTTTAATGATGCCCAAATTAATTATACAACTACCAAGAAAGAACTCTTGGCAGTTGTATTTGCATTAGAAAAATTTAGGCCTTACTTGATTGGCTCACCGATAGTGGTTTATACCGATCACTCCGCTCTAAAACATCTTTTATCGAAGAAAGATGCTAAGGCCAGGTTAATACGTTGGATTCTGTTATTACAAGAATTTGATCTTGTCATACGAGATAAGAGTGGATGTGAAAACGTAGTAGCCAACCATCTTTCACGCATCTCTTCTTCACCTACAGTGACCTTGTCAATAAACGACTCTTTCCCAGACGAACAACTCTTGACCGTATCCTGCGAACCTTGGTTCGTGGATTTTGTGAATTATCTAGCAACGGGACTTATTCCTAGCGAATGGTCTAAACAAGACAATCATCGATTTCTATCCCGAGTAAAGCATTTTTACTGGGATGAACCTTATTTGTTTAAGTATTGTCCCGACCAAATCATTCGCAGATGTGTCCCTAATGATGAATTCAAGAGTGTGTTGTCTTTCTGTCATGATCAGGCATGTGGCGGTCACTTTGGTCCACGTAAAACGGTGGAGAAAGTTTTGTAATGTGGTTTTTACTGGCCTACATTATTTAAAGATGCATATGATCATTGCAAACTTGTCCACGGTGTCAAAACATGGGTCGGATTTCATGAAGAAATGAGATGCCGCTTCAACTTATATTGGTTGTGGAGATATTCGATGTTTGGAGTATTGATTTTATTAGCTCTTTTCCCAACTCTTTTAGAAATTTATATATCTTGTTAGCAGTTGATTACGTCTCGAAATGGATAGAAGCGATACCATGTCGCACTAATAACAACAAGGTTGTTATTAAGTTCCTTAAAGAAAATATCTTTTCGCGATTCGGACACCCTCACGCTATAATTAGCAACAACGGGACGCATTTCTGTAATCAGTCTTTCGAGACTTTGATGCGGAAATATTCAATCAACTATAAGCTTTCTATGCCCTATCATCCCCATACGATCGGGCAAGCTGAGATTTCCAATAGGCAGATCAAACAAATTTTAGAAAAGATAGTTTCTAAAAATCGTAAAGATTGGTCAACCAAATTGACGGATGCTCTTTGGTCATTTCATACCGCTTATAAGACTGATCTTAGTATGTCTCCTTGTTTACCGCCAAAAACAGGGAAGACAAAACGTCTTGCCTGAATTTGGGGGCAGATGCTATTTGGATTTATCCGTCCACCTCTCCGAAGATGCCAAGTTGAATTATGGCACCGTGTATCGGAGGTTTGGACGGATGCGGCCGTTGTAGCAGACTTTGTCAGATTCCCCCTCGTTTGCAAGGGGTTTTTGATTGTAGGGACGCTCTTCCCTGCAGGCGCAAGCCCCTGCAGTTAATTACATTACCGTGTAGCAATAACCACATTCTCCTTCTCCAGATGTTCACTTCGTGTTGTGTGTGTTTGTTTTATTTTGGTTGCCCGTGGATTGTATACGGAGACTAATTTATGTTGTCTCCCATAGGGCGTGGATTAGTCCAAATCCGTATTTTCTTAGATTTGGGTTTGGTTGATTTAAGGATCGTTGACCTTTTTTAAGATTAAGATCAACTTAAATATTTGGTAAGGATACGTTAGTCTAATTTTAGACTAAGATCTACATAACAAGATTTAGGATCATTAGATCCAACAAAAGAACATTTGGGCTCTATTGCTTTAGTTTAGGGACATTACGGTCCATTGGGTTTAAGGATATCATAGTCCATGGAGTTTAAAGACGTCATAGTCCATAGAGTTTAAGGACATCATAGTCCGTAGTTTAAAGACATCATAGTTTATAAAGTTTAGTTTAGGGACGTTACGGTCTATTGAGTTTAAGGACATCATAGTCCACAAAGATTAGTTTAAGGACATTGCGGTCCATAGTTAGTTTAAGGACATTACGGTCCATGTTTAAGGACATCATAGTCCATAGAATTTAGTTTAGGGACGTTGCGGTCCATTGGGGTGTATCCATGGGTTTAGAAATGTACCAAAAAGTTATTGGTTATCGGGACCCGCCACCTCTCTGAAGCCGTTGAAGAATTACAACGATATGTATCAGAGGTGTGAAGAGATGTACCCTTGAACCAAATGTCAGATTGAGAAGGAATGGGATAACATTGCTTTGAATGCCATCCGAGATCAATTTTGAAAGGCCTGAGTATAATTGAGGCTCGGTTGAAAAAGAGTTTTGGCTTTGGGAGACTTAGCTAATTTGGGCTAAAGTTGGCCTGTCATAGTGTTAAACACTAGCATATCTTCGGCTCTCACGTGCTCCCACGTGAGGTCTTAAAGTATTGTTTAAATACTGAAGATCTGAAGTGCTCACGTTGGGTCACGTGAGGCGCTTGAAGTAGCGTTAAACGCTGAGAGTCAGAGGCGCTCATATAGGATCACATGAGGCGCTTGAAATAGTGTTAAATACTAAGAATTTGAAGTGCTCACATGGGGTCACGTGAAGCGCTTGAAGTAGTGTTAGACACTAAGAATTTGATACGCTCATATGGAGTCACGTAAGGCGCTCTAAATTTGACGCTATTGCCTTTGATTTATTCCCTTTCTGCCTTATGAAAGCTAAGCACTGCTTAGGGGGTCACGTGGGATCGCGTGAGCCGATCTCAGTTTGTTCTCTTTTTGTTCAAGCACTAATATTTTCCTTACGTGCATGGAGATCTTGAGTTTTGAGACGTTCGAGCCCCTAAGAATTAAATTCTTCTATAGGGTTAAACCCTAACTTTATTAGAGGAATTAAATTCCTATATATTCTGGTAAGAATTAAATTCTTTGAACTTAGTTCTTTCTCCTGGGTTTGAATCTACATAACAGAATCTTCCCGAGGAGAATTAAATTCTCAACTTGTGGAAAGATCTGCTTCTGCAGATCTCAACCAAAGGAAGAACTAAGTTCTTTTTAGAAGAGTTAAACTCTTATGGAGGTGAAAAAGAGACGAGATATTCTCTGTGTTTTTTTCCTTCTCTTTCCTAGAGTTTCTTTTTCTCTTTTAAAAGGTCTTGCCAAGAGAAATCTTGTACTTGCCCGGCCCCGCCGCTTGAGGGCGCAATGAAGGTTCGAGTTGTCGAAAAAGTGGTTGATGCCCTTTTGAGTTTCCTCTCTGGAGAATTAAATTCTCTTTTCTTTTAAGCTTATCAGGGGGTTTCTCCCTTTCTTTTTGTATCGCCCTTTTTTGTATCTCTTAGCTCCTATTTATAGGAGAAAGAAAATAATCAATTTATTCAGAAAATCTCTCATTGAGAGATTTTGATTGATTTTATAATCAACCAAAATGATCTTTTAGATCAATCGGTGAATTTTATTCACCGTTGGATTTTTAATCCAAGGACTTATGATTTACAGAAGATATTTCTCACAAGATTAGGAAAATATTTTCCTATACAGAATCTTCTTCTGTAAATTGGTAATTTTTAATCACCATTGGATTTTTAATCCAACGGCGCTCTGCTTTACAGAGCACAATCTTTCTTGTTTAGAAAGATCTAAGCAAATATTTTCCAAATAGGGCTTTGATCCCTTTTATTTAGAATTTAATTTTATTGGTTCAGAAGGCATATGAGCTCATCATGTGTAGCACGTGACCCCACGAAGTTAAGCCCATCAAAGAGCGTCACGTGCTATCACGTGACTTTTGCTGGTCAATTGTTTGTTTTTAGAAGGCGCCTATATATTTTGTATATAGAGGCCACGTGTCTGCACGTGAGGCTCAGTTTCAGCCTTGTTTTGTCAAGCATGGTGCCTATCACGTGTGGGCACGTGATGCTCCATTTGGGGACTTTTCCCATTGCTTTTTATATTTATTATTCAGTTTTCATGAGGGAACAAATGCCCCCACAGCGTTGTTCTCACGTGGCTTGTATGTGAGTGCAACGTTGTCACCTTTACAGCCGTTGGATTGCCTAGGAGAATGGAGAGGTGAACCGCCCTTGTCACATCTTATAAATACAAGGGTTTGGTTCCTTAGGCAGCCACTGTTTCATTCATCTTCTTCCTTCTTCGTTTTCTTTGAGAATTTAATTCTCCTCCTCAGAGCTTAGTTCTCTGTCCATTGAAAATTTCCAGGGTTTAACTCTGCCAAAAAGAACCCCTTTTTAGGTAAAGTTTTTTGAACATCAGAGAACCCTTTTCTTAAAGAAAGCCTCTGGATTTTAAATCCGCCATGAGAGCTTTGCTCTCCTCTAAAACCCATCTCTTAGAGATCCAAAGATGTGATCTTTGAGCAGTAAAACTCCAAATCTCGAGCATTCCCCCCTGATTTTTAAGGATTCATAGGATTTTGTTTCTCATATATTTTTTTTATGAGTTTTTGGAATTTAATTCCATCATATAAAAGGAATTTAATTCCTCTGGCGAAGAGCTTAGCTCTGAAAGATCAAGAGGACCCTTCGGGAATTTTATTCTCTGGTGTTCTTGAAAATCTTTTCATAGGGTTTTACCCTTATTCGCACAAATTTGAATTTGTTGCGTGCTTAACAAAACTTGTTTTCCCAAGAATTTGTTTGAATTCCAATGTCTATTTAATGAGGATCTTCTTGATTCTCATAATGATTGTCCTGTTTTCTTGATTATCTCGATTGCTAAACTCTTGCTAATTTTCCTGCTCAGATATTATGGCGGTTTATTTGTATGATCTTGACAAAATTATCTCCTATGAAGACATTCGCGTCCAAGGTTGCTGTCAAAACCAGGAGTTTACGGACGCTCAATGCACTGAGGTTATGCGTCGCCTCGATGAACACAACGGTCGACTACTCCCCCGTCGTTCAGCTTTGTTGAAGATCATCGTGGGAGCGATTTGGGAAGCCCTTCCTGGATTTTTGAAAGCCATGCCACTGGAGGCGCTTGATGATGCCGAAGACAAGGTGCACTCAGTATATCTGATGGGCCTGATCTCGAAGAGGCGGCGAGATAATCTTGTTGATATTTTGCATCAAGTTTTCCAACATACGACGATAATCTCTGCCTATCAGAGGACGGACGACTTCAGCGAGGATCCTGACGCTTGCTTTCGTGAGAGGATGCACATGAAAATGGTCAGAGAACCCAGAAGCATTTTGGACAGCCTTACTTCTGAATTCCTCAATCCATGTCCAGGATTTAATGTTTTACCATTGTAAACATTTTAATGATGTTTTTGTTTTATTGTTTTCATCAATGTAAAAATTTTCTGAAGTATAAATGACAAATTTTCCCTTTCTATGCATTTATTTCACGCATTAATCCTTTTCGCGTATACATGAGTGGGTATGCTTTGGACGCTTAATTGGATGTGAGTCCAATGTTCTCTTTATTCCCTTGCATAGTATGTGGCTGATGTCCATGGGTTATGCCTTTTTGTTTTGACTTGGCCCAAAGTAGTTTATGTACACTTGAGTAGCACCTCCATTTCAGTGGCATGTAACTTATAACAGTTCATCTTGACCTCCTTGTAGGGTAGCGATGGCTTAGGAAACAGGTTCAGGTCTGATGCCTAAGACTTTTCAACTTTATGAGCCGTGAGGGTCTCATAAAGACTTTTCTCCCTACAAGTCGAGAGGATCTCATAGGTGTAGTTTCTCCTTAGGGGTCGTGAGGACTCCTTAGTGCGTTTTCTCTTGAGAGTCGTAAGAATCTCACAAGAGAATTTTCTTTATGCGCAGGGACACTAATTTCCTGTAGGTCGAGACGAATCGAGAGATTCTTGCAAAGACACTGATTTCCTTATGGGCCGAAACGAATTGAGAGGTTCTCGCCAAGGACGCTGATTTCCCTGAATCGAGAGGTTTTACCAAGGACACTGATTTCCCTGAAAGTTGGTTGACTTGTTTCCGAGACGGGGTCATTTGATGACGTGTTTCTGAGACGGGGTCATTTGATGACGTATTTCCGAGACGGGGTCATTGGATGACGTATTTCCAAAACGAGGTCATTTGCTGACGTATTTCCGCGACGGGGTCATTGGATGACGTGTTTCCGAGACGGGATCATTTGAAGACGTATTTCCGAGACGGGATCATTTGCTGACGTATTTCCGAGATGGGGTCATTTGCTGATGTATTTCTGAGACGGAGGTCACTGGCTGACGTGTTTCCGAGACGGAGGTCGTTGGCTGACGTGTTTCCAAGACGGGGGTCATTGGCTGACGTGTTTCCGAGACGGGGGTCGTTGGCTGACGTGTTTCCAAGACGGAGGTCGTTGGCTGACGTGTTTCCAAGACGGGGGTCATTGGCTGACGTGTTTCCAAGACGGGGTCATTTGCTGACATGTTTCCGCGACGGGGTCATTGGATGACGTATTTCCGAGATGGGGTCATTTGCTGACGTATTTCCGAGACGGGGTCATTGGATGACGTGTTTCTGAGACGGGGTCATTTGATGACGTATTTCCGAGACAGGGTCATTTGCTGATGCATTTCCGAAACGGGGTCATTGGATGACGTATTTCCGAGACGGGGTCATTTGCTGACGTATTTCCGAGACGGGGTCATTTGATGACGTATTTCCGAGACGGGGTCATTTGCTGACGTATTTCCGAGATGGGGTTATTTGCTGAAGTGTTTCCGAGACGGAGGTCACTGGCTGACGTGTTTCCGAGACGGAGGTCATTAGCTGACGTGTTTCCGAGACGGAGGTCATTGGCTGACGTATTTCCGAGACGGGGTCATTGGCTGACGTATGTCCGAGACGGGGTCATTTGCTGACGTGTTTCCACGACGGGGTCATTGGATGACGTATTTCCGAGACGGGGTCATTGGATGACGTATTTCTGAGACGGGGTCATTTGCTGACGTATTTCCGAGACGGGGTCATTTGCTGACGTATTTCCGAGACGGAGGTCGTTGGCTGACCTGTTTCCGAGACGGGGTCATTTGCTGACGTGTTTCTGAGACGGGGTCATTTGCTGACGTATTTCCATGACGGGGTCATTTGCTGACGTATTTCCGAGACGGGGTCATTGGATGACGTATTTCCAAGACGGGGTCATTGGATGACGTATTTCCAAGACGGGGCCATTTGCTGACATATTTCCGAGACGGGGGTCATTGGCTGACGTGTTTCCGAGACGGGGTCATTGGATGACGTATTTCCGAGACGGAGGTCATTGGCTGACGTATTTCTGAGACAGGGTCATTAGATGACGTGTTTTCAAGACAGGGTCATTTGATGACGTATTTCCGAGACGGAGGTCATCAACTGACGTATTTCTGAGACGGGGGTCATTGGCTGACGTATTTTCAAGACGGAGGTCAATTGCTGACGTATTTCCGAGACGGAGGTCATTGGCTGACGTATTTCCGAGACGGGGGTCATTTGCTGACGTATTTCCGATACGGAGTCATTTGCTGACGTGTTTCCGAGACGGAGGTCATTGGCTGACGTATTTCTGAAACGGAGGTCATTGGCCGACGTGTTTCCGAGACGGAGGTCATTGGCCGACGTGTTTCCGAGATGGAGGTCATCGACTGACGTATTTCCGAGATGGAGGTCATTGGCTGACGTGTTTCAGAGACAGAGGTCATTTGCTGACGTGTTTCAGAGACGGACGTCATTAGCTGTCGCATTTCCGAGACGGGGGTCATTTGCTGACGTATTTCCGAGATGGGGTCATTTCCTGACATGTTTCCGAGATGGAGGTCATTAGCTGACGTATTTCCGAGACGGAGCTCATTGGCTGACGTGTTTCCGAGACGGAGGTCATTGGCTGACGTGTTTCCGAGACGGAGGTCATCGACTGACGTGTTTCCGAGACGGAGGTCATTGGCTGACGTATTCCGAGACGGAGGTCATTGGATGACGTGTTTCCGAGACGGAGGTCATTTGCTGACGTATTTCCGATACGGAGGTCACTGGCTGACTTGCTCCGCTGGTGTCGGGGCTGACTCTAGGTTGTCTGTGAACCATAGAGTCTTGGAACAAGGATGAACGTCGTTGCTGATCTCCTGGGATGCATATGTTGCCGTTGAGATCTGACTCTCTCTTTGACAGAGTCTGTCGGGAAATATGGTTCCCTTTTCGTTTATGCCCATGGATTATATACAGGGGTCAGTATGGACTCGCCTGTAGGGCAAAAGTTTCATTCTTTCATTTTTTATTTATTTCCGCGATGCTCTATCATTTCAGCTTTTTATATCATGAAAGTCACGATTGCCCAATCATTTCGGGTATTTTTCGTGGTGCCCAATCATTTCGGCTATTTTTCTTTTTACTCGCTGCTTTTTATTGCAAGTTGCCCAATCATTTCGGCTATTTTTGTATGCATATATTTTACTTGCTGATTTTGTTGCAAGTTGCCCTATCATTTTGGCTATTTCATATGCATTTATGGCTCGCTGACTTTTCACCGCGGGTATGGAACTTGGGATCTGATACCAATCTTAGTATCAGCATCGCTGCGACTGGAATATTGCTAGGAGCGAATCATCACTTGCCGTGAAAGGACTTGGAATTTGTTACCGATTTAGGCATCAGCATCGCTACCACTGGGATATTGCCAGGAGCGAATCATCATTTGCCTCTGTCGATTTGAACAAAGTTGGCTTAGAAAACAGGGTTAGGATCCTGTCGACTAAGGCTTTTAATTTCATGAGTCGTAAGGGTTTCATAAAGGCGTTTCTCCCCACGAGTCATAAGGATCTCATAGGTGCGATTTCTCCTTAGGAATCGTGATGATTCTTAAGTGTATGTTCTCTTATAAGTCGTAAGAATCTTGTAAGAGTGTTTTCTCCTTGTAAGTCGAGAGGACTTACAAGTGTTGTTCACCAAGTGGGGAAATTTCACGCCATTGGTGGAACTTGGTGGGAGAAACATTTATTTGTGCCTGTGGATTGTATACAAGGGTCAACATTGAACCGTTTGTAGGGGAATCTGGGGAATATGATGGCTTAAGAACAGGTTCAGATTCCTGTAGCTTAAGGCTTTTGAATCCTATGAGCCGTGAGGGTCTCATAAGATGGTTCTCCTTACGAGTCGTGAGGATCTCGTAAGTGTAATTTCTCCTCAGGAATCGTGGGGATCCCTAAGTGTGTTGCTCTCTTGTAAGTCATAAGGATCTCACGCAGGTATTTTCTCCTTACAAGGTCGAGATGACCTTGCAAGTGTGCATGAAAAAAAATTTACGAGTCTGCGCCCTTTCGGGTTTTCACAAACATCGCCGGTAGCCTTGCTGTTTTTACTCACGGAGCCCTTTCGGGTTTTCATCCGTGCCCATCTTGCTTATGGACGTACTGTTTTTTCTTTTTTGCGTCAGTCCTAAGATGCTACGGCTCGTAATAGTTTAAAGACGTTTCGGTCCGTAGCTAGTTTTAGGACATCTCGGTCCCTTATTAGTTTAGGGACGTTTCGGTCCATAGCTAGTTTTAGGACTTTGCAGTCCATCGTTATTTTAGAGACATTTCGGTCCGTTGTTAGTTTAAGGACATTACGGTACATTGTTAGTTTAGAAACATTTCAGTCCGTACCTAATTTCAGGATATTTCGGTCCATCATTAGTTTAGTGACATTTCGGTCCGTTGTTACTTTAAGGACATTACGGTCCATCATTCTACATGCATGTGTATTTGTTACGTGACGGGATACACAAAGATGACGTGGAATACACAAAGTTAGGGTGTGATTTGACAGGCTTCGATCAGCGGCGTGTCAATCCCCTCGTCTGACGGTTCCAAGGATTTTGGCACCAATCCTGCCCCCAGCTCCTCTACATTGTCTTCTGATGCCGAGTGAGCTTCTTCGTCATTTATTGGTGAATGAGAGATCATGTAACAATTTGCCACATAATCCTCAAGTTCTTCTGATGAGATCTCTCCCTCATCATTGTCATTATCTCCACTTTCAAGGATATGGTTGAGAAACTCTTGGAGCGTGACTTGGGTTCACGCCTTCTGGTTGTATTCCTCCAGCGCGTCAATATGCTTTTGTAGATCCATGCGCTTGTCGCCAGGCTGCGCGGGCTTCTTGGTCTTCTTCCTTTTCTTCAAAGACTTTGACGGCTGGGCCTGGGTGTTTTGCCCATCGTTACCAGTTCTCAGTGTTGGGCGCGGTTTCAGCATCCCCTCAATGATTTCTGGCTCTAGCGGACTTCTCCATCTGATTGCCGGGCATGCTTGAAGATCCTTCAGCATTCTCTTAGTCTTTGCCGAGAGAACAACTTCCTATGGAACTTCCTCTATAAATGAGCATGATGCCCCCGGCATGTCCATCTTTTTTGGAGCGTGCGGTTGTGGCGGATTCACCCTCCAATTTTCAGACAATGTGAATTTGCCTTGCTGGTACTGGTCCTCAATCCAGTTTTTGAAGACGAAGCAATCTTCGATTGTATGGCCCAATATTCGGTGGTAGGGGTAGTAACTGGGATTGTTAACGTCGCCTGGTTGTAGTGGGCGTTTCGGATCCGGCAGAATGATGAACCTATTGCGCACCGCTAACTCGAACAGTCTCCTCGTTTTATCCCGGGGAAACGAGTAAGGACGTCTCAACTTCTCGTCGAAGAATCGCGATTTGTTTCCTTGGCGAGCAGCTGGTTTCGGATCACTCGGCTGTTGCTGAGCGTTGGCGACAAAGGTCGCTTTCCCTTTGCCTTTTTCATTTCGAAGCTCCGTTTTCGAGGAGGGCGGTCTATGGCCCATCTGGTCCATTTGGGACAGCCTGTCGATCAAGGCCCAGAAAGTGGTCGGCTTGAAGAACATCATAAATTGGGATATAGTTGCATGCGGATCAAGGGTCCCCATGAACATTCCCATGGCAGGAGCTTCTTCTATGCGTTGTTCGCACCTCGACCATAGGTTCCTCCACCGAATTACATACTGAACCCAGGTTTCTCCCAGTTTCACTCTGGCATTGATCAACGCCGTGATTGGGGTGCGTTCGCTAGCGCTTGCGAAATGCTGGGTGAATAGCAGCTCCATTTCCATAAACGTTTTGATAGAGTCATTCGGAAGCTCCGAGCACCATTCGAACGCTGTCTCTGCTAAGCTGCCGATGAATTGGCGAAGCAGTACCTTATCGTCACCTCCAGTATTGCCGCAAAGAGCCCTAAACTGAGTGACATGCTGGTGGGGGTTGCCTGCCCCCTTATACAAGTGAAATTTAGGGATCGTATATCCCGGCGGGTACTTAATTTGATCGTACCAGCCTGGATATGGCCTCCTAATTCTGATGACTTAGCCAGTAGCTTCATTTGCCTGATGAGATCGTATCTGTTAAGCTATGTAGTCATCAAGCACAGATTTCGAGATCGTCTCCTCTCTGGCTGCTGATAAAGCCGGAAGAGGGCTTGATGTCTCCCTTCTGTCGTCTTCAATGATTATTGGGGGATCTTCGGCTGGAGGATCCGGCTGAATCATCATCCCGACCATATCTTGGAACAAGAGCGCCATTTGTTTTATGTTGGCCGCTCGTTCCGCGGCCTCTTTATCTTTCTTCTCGAGCATCCTCCGGAGGAACTCAGCGACGGTTTCTTGCTCTTGGCATTGATCCGACGATGCTTCCGGGCTTTACTTCTGTCCCGTGAGTGCAGCCATCTTCGTCGGCATCTCCTGGAGTTTCTATTGTTGCTCCTGAGCTTTTGTTACTGATCGGGTGAGTGGTCGATGAACCCCAGAAGCACGGCTCTTCTCTTTCCCGGAAGCCATATAGACGGTGTGCACTACCATGCCCCCACACTTGGGGCGTTTGGATTCAGCGCCTTTGAGATTTTCCGCGAACACGGGGATCTTCTCCGGCCTTCCCCTTTTATGAACGGTCGAAGTTGAGGGGGCTGTTGCAGCCGATGCATTCTGTGGTACGATGGCGGTGAGATTCTCCTCTTGCCGGACCTTCATTTTCTTCGATCGGCGGGAGTAGTCTTTATCGATTACAGAGTCTTCGAATCTTCACCAGACCCTGTGGATTTTGGAGGACAGACGCAGAGGGGGCTGCTCCGGCTTCGCCTTTGTGATGTTTTCAGCAGACGGAGGTGTCCTTTTTAGCACGGCAATTGGAGAATTCTTGCGCACCCTCCTGAGCGGCTCGATGTTGTTCTCAGTTGGAACAGCAGCGTCAATTTCCACCGTTGGAGCTAGTGGGGTAAGTCCAGAAGGGGAACTGCCCCCATCTTTCCTCACTCGGCGCCAGTGGCGACGTCTATTATGTCGTGTAGCCGGGATCACCTCTGTCGTTGGAGTAGCTTCGTCATGCCCTCTGTTTTGAGGAGAGGTTGTTATTAGCGCCAGCCTGTCAAAGACTGACATCTGCTGGGAAGGAATGGCCAACCTGTCGAAGGCCGACTTTCGAGTATGGGAAGTAGTCTGGACGACTTCGCCTGCAGCAGGAGTTGGGGTATCCATCTCTAGTATTGCGAGCCTCTTCGTGAGCCCATTTGAGCTTAGACTCAGCCAGTCGAAGACTGAGATAGTATACTTGGATGACCCGCTGAGAGGGCCGCGGTAGTTGCAAACCGATCGAAGACCGACTTCTTTGGAGCTTCCTCTGATGGCATCGGGAGGCTGAAGCTTATTGGCGGGATCATAGTCCCGAAGAACAACCCAGTGGTGGCTTGTGTCACCTGTTCCACCGGCATTACGAAGATGGAGGCCATTTGGGGCCCGTAAGTTACTCCTCCAGATGGGACGGAGCGGTTGTTGTTGGTGCAGCTAGAAACCATTGATCTTTTTTTATCTGCACGGGAGCAAGACACCAAATCTTAGTACCTCGAATCCATAGGCAACCATAGCAGACCGCGATTTGTTCGCAAAACACGACACACAAAGTATGGAGTGGAAAGAGGAAAAGGTCCCACCGGGCGTGCCAGAATCTGTTTACCGCCGAAAACCGGGAAGACAAAACGTTTAGCCTGAATTTGGGGGCAGATGCTATTTGGATTTATCCCTCCACCTTTCCGAAGATGCCAAGTTGAATTATGGCACCGTGTATCAGAGGTTTGGGCGGATGCGGCCGTTGCAGCAGATTTCGTCAGATTCCACCTCATTTGCAAGGGGGTTTTGATTGTGGGAACGCTCTTCCCTGCAGGTGCAAGCCCCTGCAGTTAATTACGTTACCGCGTAGCAATAACAACTTTATCCTTCTCCAGATGTTCACTTCATGTTGTGTGTGTTTGTTTTATTTTTGGTTGCCCGTGGATTGTATACGGAGACTAATTTATGTTGTCGCCGGTAGGGCGTGGATTAGTCCAAATCCGTATTTTCTTAGATTTGGTTTTGCTTGATTTAAGGATCGTTAACCTTTTTTAAGATTAAGATCAGCTTAAATATTTGTTAAGGATACGTTAGTTTAATTTTAGACTAAGATCTACTTAACAAGATTTAGGATCATTTAGATCCAACAAAAGAAAATTCGGGCTCTATTGCTTTAGTTTAGAGACATTACGGTCCATTAGGTTTAAGGACATCATAGTCCATGGAGCTTAAAGACGTCATATTCGATAGAGTTTAAGGACATCATAGTCCGTAGTTTAAACACATCATAAACTATAAAGTTTAGTTTAGGGACGTTACGGTCCATTGGGTTTAAGGACATCATAGTCCACAAATATTAGTTTAAGGACATTGCGGTCCATAGTTAGTTTAAGGACATTACGGTCCATGTTTAAGGACATCATAGTCCATAGAATTTAGTTTAGGGACGTTGCGGTCTATTGGGGTATATCCATGGGTTTGGAAATGTACCAAAAAGTTGTTGGTTATCGGGACCCGCCACCTCTCTGAGGCCGTTGAAGAATTACAACGACATGTATCAGAGGTGTGAAGAAATGTACCCTTGAACTAAATATCAGATTGAGAGGGAATGGGATAACATTACTATGAATGCCATCCGAGATCAATTTTGAAAGGCCTGAGTATAATTGAGGCTCAGTTGAAAAAGAGTTTTGGCTTTAGGAGACTTAGCTAATTTGGGCTAAGGTTAGCCTATCATAGTGTTAAACACTAGCATATGTTCGGCGCTCACGTGCTCCCACGTGAGGTCTTAAAGTATTGTTTAAATACTGAAGATCTGAAGCGCTCACGTGGGGTCACGTGAGGCGCTTGAAATAGCGTTAAACACTGAGAGTCAAAGGCGACCACGTGGGGTCACGTGAGGCGCTTGAAATAGTGTTAAACACTAAGAATTTGAAGCGCTCACGTGGGGTCACGTGAGGCGCTTGAAGTAGTGTTAGACACTAAGAATTTGAGACGCTCATATGGAGTCATGTAAGGCGCTCTAAATTTGGCGCTATTGCCTTTGATCTATTCCCTTTCTACCTTATGAAAGCTAAGCACTGCTTATGGGGTCACGTGGGATCACGTGAGCCGATCTCAATTTATTCTCTTTTTGTTCAAGCACTAATTTTTTCCTTACGTGCATGGAGATCTTGAGTTTTGAGACGTTCGAGCCCCTAAGAATTAAATTCTTCTATAGGGTTAAACCCTAACTTTATTAGAGGAATTAAATTCCTATATGTTCTGGTAAAAATTAAATTCTTTGAACTTAGTTCTTTCCCCTAGGTTTGAATCTACATAACAGAATCTCCCCGATGAGAATTAAATTCTCAACTTGTTGGGAGATCTGCTTCTGCAGATCTCAACCAGAGAAAGAACTAAGTTCTTTTTAGAAGAGTTAAACTCTTATAGAGGTGCAAAAGAGACAAGATATTCTCTGTGTTTTGTTCCTTCTCTTACCTAGAGTTTCTTTTTCTCTTTTCGAAGTTCTTCTTCTCTCTGGAGAATTAAATTCTCTTTTCTTTTAAGCTTACCAGGGGGTTTCTCCCTTTCTTTTGTATCCCCCTTTTTGTGTCTCTTGGCTCCTATTTATAAGAGAAAGAAAAGAATTAATTTGTTCAGAAAATCTCTCATTGAGAGATTTTAAATAAATTTTATAATCAACCAAAATGATCTTTTAGATCAATCGGTGAATTTTATTCACCGTTGGATTTTTAATCAAAGGACTTATGTTTTACAGAAGATATTTCTCACAAGATTAGGAAAATATTTCCCTATACAGAATCTTCTTCTATAAATTGGTGATTTTTAATCGCCATTGGATTTTTAATCCAACGGCGCTCTGATTTACAGATCACAATCTTTCTTGTTTTGAAAGATCTAAGGAAATATTTTCCAAATAGGGCTTTGATCCTTTTATTTAGAATTTAATTCTATTGGTTCAAAAGGCATAGGAGCCCATCACGTGTAGCACGTGACCCCACGAAGTTAAGCCCATCAAAGAGCGTCATGTGCTATCACGTGACTTTTTCTGGTCAATTGTTTGTTTTTAGAAGGCGCCTATATACTTTGTATATAGAGGCCACATATCTGCACGTGAGACTCGGTTTCAGCCTTGTTTTGTCAAGCGCGGTGCCTATCACGTGTGGGCACGTGATGCTCTATTTGAGGACTTTTCCCATTGCTTTTTATATTTATTATTCAGTTTTCATGAAGGAACACTCCTTACCGCCTAGTGTTTGGAAAGGCTTGCCACCTTCCTGTCGAAATCGAACATAAAGCAATGTGGGCCATTAAAGAACTTAACTTCGATTTCAATCAAGCCTGCAACTTTTGGAAGCTACAATTAAATGAGCTAAGCGAACTCCGCGATGAAACTTACGATAATGCGGTTATAGTAAAGAGCCAGACTAAAGTATTTCACGATAAAAATATTTTTAGAAAAACTTTTACCCCGGGACAACAAGTCCTTCTTTACAATTCACGTCTCCATCTTCATACGGGTAATCTAAGATCTCGTTGGAAAGGACCATTTGTGGTGCGGTATGTATACCCGCATGGGGCAGTTGAAGTTGAAAATATTAAAAACGGTTATATTTTTAAAGTGAATGGGCATAGATTAAAACCATATTTTTCCATTGACCCCATGGAGGATCTCCTGTTTTTACAAGAGCCGCTTTATCATAACTAAATTTTCTCCACATCACCTCCATGTCTCGATAATATTGTCTCATCCTAAGAATGGAATTGAGTGAAAAAGGACTTAACTGAATATCCATATGATCAAAAATATGTTTGGGGGAGGTTTTCACTTTCATTTATTTTTATCCCCGTTAATAACTTTTCCTCCCAAGTTTACAGGTTTTTGAGCTTTAAAAGATAAAAATAATGAGGACACTGCTGCAAACAGGTTTGAGGGAGATTTGTGCTTATTTACGCATTACTTTGCATTACACTTTGCATAAGCACAAAAAAATTTCTTTGATAATGAAAGATTAGAATGTGAAAAATTACATTTAAAAGATTGGAAGAGTTTGAGAAAAATAAGAAAATTAGATGTTTTCTTAAACGAAACTAGTAAATAAGTAGTTATGAGCCATTGTCCCAAGGGTTAGTAAGATGCACGAAGTTACTAATCTGAGGATAAAAATAAGTCTGAAAACCAATTCATATTCTGGAGGCCAAATATCTGAATGTTGATACCCTACTATACGCACTTACACACGTCTTGAAACTCGGGAAAGTAGAAGATACCTTGACATGCTCTTATCAAAAAGCCAAAGCATGAAGAAAATACAAATGAAGCATAAAAGTATAAAATGGTGAAGAAAAATGAACACTGCTTTTGTAATCACCAAGGCAGCATAAAAAAATATAGCAAGGGTGTTTTATCACCTAGTGCCTTAGACCAACTGGTTTGGGAGTCACTGCTAAGCCTTAGGTGTTGCAAGACGAGGAAATTGCTAATTACGCCTAATAAGTGAGTACATTTAGAAATCGGTCGGTTAGTACCTCAAGAAGTATTAACGGTCGCATGAAGAATGTGTGAGCAATTCCATCTAAAATATTCACCGACTAAAAAGTACTGAGCTAGATGGATGATTGGTCGATATGTTTATGCGTGTGCGTTTTGAAATCAAAGAATTAACCGCAATCAAGACGGTGTCGCTTGGTAGCTAGCCGGTTGAGTACGGGTCGGTCCACAGGGAAAACATGTTCTTTTCTAGTTGTTCTAACGAGTCAATTCCTATTTGTGGTAGGATTTGATTTTCTATAAAAACTGAGGTTGAATTTGATTTGGATTAAAACCTTGCTAGGGTTAGGATTAGGTTAATTTGGAAAGTTAATTCTACTCACCGCTTTCTTTACCCTAATTAAGATCGTAGGTGTTAAGGTAATAATTAACAAAGGGGATTAGCGCGATCAGGAAGAAACTTTGTTTCTTTCTTTTGGCCCTTGTCCGTCCTTTCTTAATTCTTAGCCCTCGCCTCTATGGAAATCAATCACAACCGGTCTAACTAGGGAATCACCGCTATCTCGTGGGATAGAGTGCCGTAGTGAGCGGTGTGTGTTTGATTTGCATAAAGTCCTATTTTTAAAATATTGAACGGGTAAGAAAGGAGTGGGAGATTTTTATCTCTCAAACCTTCCCCAAACCTAACCCTAACAAGTAAGGAACTACTCACTCATTAGGGAATTAACAATGGAATTCATCTTTTGTGATTTTAATAGCCTAATTAACTTGCGAAAAATAACTACGGCAGATAAAAATTTACAGAGAAATAAAATTGCAGATAAGAAATTCAAGATAAAAAAAAAGACTTACTTTTTATTGATGCTCTTTGACAATTACAATGGAATGAAAATTTAAAATTCTAGAAATTAAAAGAGGCATGCTCCAAAAAGAGCTGTAGACTTCCTATTTATTGATAATAGAAAGCCTAGGGTTTACATCTGATCCATATCTAGAATTACAAAACTACTCTAAGAAAACCGGGTCAATGCACTGACTCCACCGACACGCACCGACACGCGCCGACACGTGTACAGCACGGCCGCGGATCCGCGGCGGAATGCCAAGTTTGGCCGCGGATCCGCGGCCATCTTGAGGGAACTCTGGCTCATTTCTTCAGGGTTGCTTTCTGTTGCTTTTTCCTTCTATTTTCTTCACTTGGTTCTTCAGAATCCTTTCTAGTTTCTTCCAGATTTCCATAGAGCAGAATGTTGTGGACTTTTACCGTTCGCTTCACGTTGAAGTCTTGAATCTTTGTGCTGCCCTCGTACTTTGTGCAATCGAACTATTCATTAATTTTCATTTGTTCCTTAAACTGTAGGCGGCATCATAAAGATTCTTCTATTTGTTGGTCGTAGTCTCACTTTTGTAGCGTCTTTTCACCATTTTCACTGTATTGTTCCGAGAACCTGTAAGCTGCAACCATTTAGCAGACATGGATCAAAAGCACCTATTTATTTGCAATATAATTAAGAATGGGGAATATAATAATGCAAAATTCTGATATGAACAAATACCCCCAAACTTATCTTTTGCTCGTCCCGAGCAAAAACCAATTTATTCTCGAAAAAACCTAACCTCACTTTCGCAGGGAATCGCGATTGCACTAAGCTTGTGCAACAAGTCGTTAAACCTCTAGGTGTCCCTAGTAGGAGGAGTGTTGTCTCCTGAGGGTTTTCAGCGGATACTACCCACAAAATCCGATCAATTTGGCCTATTGACTTTCATTTTTCAATTCGGTGTTCTAGCAAGAAATTCTATTATCTTCAACTCGGAAATTATCAACCCATATTTTTCACACTCACTTATCATTTAACTTAAGATCGTATATGTTCTGTAAATTTATTTAGCTTTTAGCATCTTTTGAATTTTCCTTCTAAGGTTCCATCTCAACTTAGGAATTTTTATCATCTCTACTGAAGGTATAAGCCCTATCTATCATTCCTATCTCTCATCCAAACCCCAATCATATACCCCTACGTGTGTGTATGTATCACCCCTACACTTGGATATTCAATTCAAGCTATCATACTCTTATCCTTCGTCCAAAATACTTTTAGTTGGTGAATTTTAGATGAAATTGCTCACACATCTTTCATGTGACCGTTAATACTTCTTGAGGTACTAACGACCGATTAGAAAATGTGTTGGCGCATTAAGGAATAATTCCTCGTCTTGTAATACCTGAGGCTTTAGCAGTGACTCCCAAACCAGTTAGTCTAAGGCACTAGGTGATAAAGCACCCTTGCTATATTTTTTATTTTACGCAGCCTTAAGAAATTACAAAACCAATGTTCATTTTTTTTATATCTCTTTATTCGCACTTATTATTTTATTTTCCTTCATACTAAGGATTTTATACAAGAGCATTTCAAGGTATCCTCTACTATTCCAAGTTTCAAGGTGCGTGTTTGTGCGAGTTGTAGGGTATATATTTTCAGAATTTAGACTTAAGATTCGGAATTATTTTTCAGATTTACACTTCAATAAAAATTTCAATACTCCTCCCTTGTTTTGACTTAGCCCAAGAAGTGAACTCAAAATTTGCCTATTTCTAAGTAAACCACAAGGACATATATTTTCTACCGTTAAATTTTAAGAAAGGTTATTTTTAGGATTTTTAATTTACTAAGTTTAGGATCTAGTTTTTCCTAGCTAGTTAACCGTCTTGTTAAACTTAAGTCAATTATGGCCAAAATTGAATTTTTCAATTTTTTATTTGAATTTTTTTTTATATTTTTTTTTCATTTTTTCAATTTTTTCAATTTTTTTATAAAGATGCAATGCAGAATTAAACATGCAAAAGAAAAAGAAAAAAATATGTACAAAAATTAAAAATATGCAATGCAATGCAATGATAACTATTTACAACCAGCTCCTCCCCCAAACTTGCCAAAAGCAGTGCCCTCACTGCTCGGGCCCTCGGCGTTCCCTAGAACGTGAGCGGGAACGCTCCTCTCGCGCCAGCAGGGTTCTGATCCCCTGCTCTACTTCTGTTAGGCGCTGATCATGCTGCCTCATAATCCCCGTCAAATTGTCAATCCCCCTAATAGCTCTTCTCATTAAACTTGCATGTTCTAAGGGGGTGAGCTCCTCCTCGCTCGCGGTCGAGATAGAGCTGGGTGTTCTGGCGGGCACATGTTCAGCCGGTTCTGTTCGTGACCAAACATCTGTCAAGAGGGTATAGGACGTAGATATGCCCTCAATGAGAGGCCTGATGGGTATACCTCCATGCATGTAGAGTTCAAATTCCTCCACATGGAGGAAATAGCGACACAGTTGTGTCTCTAACATGGGGTATGGGTAATTCGCGGCCCTTTTGCCAGCACCAATGGAATAAAGCAAAACCGTGCACATATCAAATCTAGGGTTCCTAATCATTAGAGTGTGCACAATATGAAGTGACGAGGTCAAAAATGTGGTATTATGAGAACTCCCAAAAATATTGTTTTGTGCCCACCGGCACACGGTTAAAACATTAGCAAAAAGGGTTCTAGCTTGTATTCCCTTCCTCGGTTCCCTCGAGCAGTCATTACCCATTAAGGGCATGTAATCTTCAAACTGAAGGGGTTGGTCGTGAACAGGTAATTTAGGGATTAAAGTGACTTCATGGATGAAGTCTCTGTCAATAATTATCTCCCTATCGCCCCCACAGTAACTTAATAAAACCGTATTGTGCAAGGCAGCCTTCTTCCATGCACTCGTAAAAACGAGTGACTAGATCTAGAAGGGCGTAAGCATTTGGGTGATTATAGATTAAAAAATTCCACCCCCTCCGTGCAATTTCATCAGCAAAATAACTCCCATATATGGTGTATGAAAAGATTTGTGAAAAATCACGCTCTAATTGAATGTTCGGTACCATTACAGAGAGTTAACAGATCTAAAAATATTTTACAGGGAGGAAGAAGGAGATGCAAACCTCCTCTGAAAAATTCATAGGGTGACGCAGCAAACAAGCGGCGGAAGCGCGGCACTAAGCAGGGATCGGCGGCGGAAGCGCGGCGATCTGGAGCGATCTCCCTGACTTTGCTGCGGCGGCGGCTAGGGTTTGAAGAGATGAAATTTTAGGGTTATGGACAAAGGCAGAGAGGGGTCGGGGTATATTTATAGGAGGGAGTGTTTGGGTTATTTGTAAAAAGCCCCTCTTAAAAAGAGGAAATTATTTGCAAATAAAATTTTTATTTTTATTTTATTAAATCTAAAAATTTACAAAAATACCCAAAAATAATTTATTTTCAATTTTTTATGTTATTTTGTTTTTATAAAATTACAAATGATACATACCACCAAACTTGTTTGAAACAGTGTTTTGGCTAGATAATCAAAAATTTAGGGGTAGATGGAGAAAGATCAGTCAATATAAATTGGCTCCTGCAAAAATAAGAGCTCCTCCGAAGGGTCCGCAGTGAGGAACGGTTTAAGTCGATGTCCGTTCACTTTAAACAGTGAACCGTCCTCCGGGTTTTCTAAATCGATCGCACCGTGCGGATGTACGGTGCGTACCAAAAATGGCCCTTTCCATCGAGATTTAAGATTGCCGGGATGGAAATGTAACCAAGTATCGTAAAGTAAAACCTGTTGACCAGGTTTGAAAGTCTTGCGCATAAGGTGTTTATCGTGGAACACTTTCGTTCGGTTTTTAACAACTACTGTGTTCTCATAGGTTTCATCCCGCAGCTCGTCTAGTTCGTTCAACTGCAGCTTTCTATTGCTGCCCGCATCTCCCAAAGATAGGTTCAACTCTTTAATTACCCAAAATGCCTTATGCTCTATTTCAACTGGAAGGTGGCAAGCCTTTCCATAAACAAGCCTGTATGGAGACATGCCAAGATCGGTCTAATAGGCAGTACGGAATGCCCAAAGTGCATCAATCAGTTTTGATGACCAATCTTTACGGTTTTTGGAAACCGTCTTCTCCAATATCTGTTTATTCTGCCGATTCGAAATCCCGGCTTGCCAACAAGTTTGGGGATGATACGGCGTTGACAGCTTGTGAGTAATGGAGTATTTGTGCATTAAGGACTCAAAAGTCCTATTACAAAAGTGAGATCCATTATCACTGATAATCGCGCGAGGATGCCCAAACCGAGAAAAAATGTTTTCTTTGATAAATCTAACGGCAATCTTGTTGTCATTAGTTCGGCTGGGCACAGCCTCGACCCATTTTGAAACATAGTCAACAGCAAGTAGAATATACATGTTCCCAAAAGAGTTGGGAAATGGTCCCATGAAGTCTATCCCCCAAACATCAAAATTTCAACAACCAAAATTGGTTGGAGAGGCATTTCATTTCTCCGAGATATCCGGCCCAAGTGTTGGCACCGGGAGCATGTCTTGCAGTATTCGTATGCGTCTTTAAAAAGTCATGGCCAGTAGAAGCCATACTGCAAGATTTTTCCTGCTGTCTTTTTGGGGCCAAAATGCCCGCCACACGCTTGATCGTGGCAGAATGACAGCACGCTCTTAAACTCGTTGCCGGGGACACACCGACGAATGATTTGGTCGGAACAGTATTTGAAGAGATACGATTCATCCCAGTAAAAATGTTTTACTTGGGACAGGAATCTGAGTTTATCCTGTTTCGACCAATCGTTTGGTATTAGTCCGGTGGCCAAATAATTTACGATATCAGCGAACTAAAGTTCGCATGATACGGTTAAGAGCTGCTCATCTGGAAAAACGTCTCTAATAGGAATTTGAAGTGTAGGCGAAGAAGGGAGTTGTGAAAGGTGGTCGGCGACTACGTTTTCGCATCCTCTCTTATCTCTTATGACAAGGTCAAACTCTTGTAGCAAGAGGATCCAACGTATTAGCCGAGATTTAGCATCCTTCTTCGCAAAAAGATGGCAAAGAGCTGAGTGGTCCGTGTAAACAATGACTGGAGAGCCGATTAAATAGGGCCTGAATTTTTATAGTGCAAACACAACAGCTAAGAATTCTTTTTCAGTTGTTGTGTAATTTAATTGGGCCTCGTTTAATGTTCGGCTAGCGTAATAAATTACGTGCGGCATCTTATTAATGTGCTGTCCAAGGATAGCACCAATGGCGAAATCAGATGCATCGCACATAATTTCAAATGCATGCGACCAGTCAGGAGATGAAAGAATTGGGGCAGAAGTAAGCGAGTTTTTCAATGACTCGAACGCTTTCATGCAGGTTGAGTCAAAATCAAAAGTGGTGTCCTTGGCCAATAAAAGAGTCAAGGGTCTAGCTATCTTGGTAAAATCCTTAATGAACCGTCTATAGAAACCGGCATGGCCAAGAAAGGCTCGGATGTCTTTGACGCGCTTGGGAGGAGGAAGATTGGAAATGACTTCAATCTTAGCTTTATCAACCTCAATTCCATTTTGCGAGATGATATGTCCTAAGACAATACCTTCTCGTACCATAAAGTGGCATTTCTCCCAATTTAAAGTGAGGTTCTTATCCCTACAACGGGTAAGAACTGCGTCTAAATGTAGCAAACACTCATCAAAGGAGTCGCCGAAAATAGAGAAATCATCCATAAAAATCTCCAAGAATTTTTCCACCATGTCTGAAAAGATGCCCATCATACACCGCTGGAAAGTAGCAGATGCATTGCATAACCCAAAGGGCATGCGACGGTAAGCGAATGTACCGAAAGGACAAGTAAATGTGGCCTTGTCTTGGTCCTTTTCGGCGATGCGAACTTGATTATAGCCGGAGTGGCCATCCAAAAAGCAGTAAAATTCATGCCCAGCCAATCGTTCTAGCATTTGGTCAATAAAAGGTAATGGAAAGTGGACTTTCCGTATCGCGGCGTTGAGTTTTCTATAATCAATGCAAACTCGCCACCCAGTTTGGGTGCGAGTAGGTATTAACTCATTCGCCTCATTAGTTATGACCGTTATGTCCGATTATTTTGGGACAACGTGAATGGGGCTAACCCACTGGCTATCAGAGATAGGGAAAATGATACCACTATCAAGAAATTTTACAATCTCCTTTTTAACAGCCTCTTCCATTATGGGGTTGAGGCGTTGTTCCCGCCAAAATTTTGGCTCACAACCTGCTCCCTTATAAAAAAAAATAATAATAAAAAATTAAAAAAATGAAAGGAAAAACACCACATGCAAAGAATGTAACAAATGCCTCAAAGCCAAGAGTTAAAACAATATGAAGCAACGCTTCAGATGTAGCGCCAAGTGCGCTGCGCCCTAAACAGCGCACCACGTGTCATACACGTGTGCACTAGCGCAATGTGCGCTGCCTTTTAAGCAGCGCACCACGTGCAAAACACGGGTGCGCCAGCGCTGGAACCTAAAAGCTCCCCAACTGTCAGATCAAAGATCTAATAATAATGATAAATCATTAATTAATCAGAATTAAATTCTGTTAAGGAAATATTCCTAAAAATCTTTCCAAATGACAAGATTTTACTCTGTAAATCAGAGCACCGTTGGATCAATGATCCAATGGCAAATAAAAATTACCAAAGAAAATAAATTCTATTATGGAAAGATCTTTCCAATCTTGTTAAAAAAACAAGAAGATTGCCTTCTGTAAAACAGAAGCCCTAGGATCAAAGATCCGACGGTGGGGAAACATCCCCAAATCAATCAGAGAAAAATCTCTTTAACTGATTTATCAAATCGATTTGCCCTATATAAAGGCCCCAAGACTTCAAGTCTGATATAGAAAAACAGATAGAGAAACCCCCCTACAAACTTTGAGAAAACTCAAAGAAAGAAAAGCAAGCTTTTAGCAAAAGAAGATCACATCTTCAAGGTAAAGAACATGATTCTTGAACACAGAGATGAAATCATCTCATGAAAAGAATAACTATCTTCTAAAAAAAGATCATAGATCTACAAAAGACCAAGATCTTTGATAAAAAAAAGAGATCAAAAGATCTCATCATAAAAACAAAAGAAATATTTACATCATTCACAGAACATTGATCTACAAAGGCAGCCTTTTTTTATAAATAAGAACTTTTGTTCTTGAATCTTGAGGCAGGGCCTCCTCTAAAAAAGAACATAAACTTGTTCTCTGATCATAAATTTGATCAAATGAGCTTTGCGCTATTGGAAAGTTCCTTGCACTCATGAACTGGGCCTTTGCGCTCCTTGGACCGGCGCTCAGCGCCAAAGCATGCCACGTGTCAACCGCAGACACAACTTGCGCTTTGCGCTTTTGAAACAGAGCACTGCGCTCATGGGCTGGCGCTCAGCGCCAAGCACGCCACGCGTCACTCACTTGTACGCCATTAAACTAGCGCAATGCGCTCATAAATTGAAAGCGCAATGCGCTCATAAATTGAAAGCACAATGCGCTCATAAACTGGCGCTTAGCGCTAAGCGCGACACGTGTCCTTTTCGTGTGGGCTACTTGGCAGAAGCGCAATGCGCTCTTTAATTGGCGCAAAGCGCCTGGCGCGCCACGTGGCGCACTGTCGGAACACACATTGTTCTGATGAATGCTATGCATTCAATACAAGACAAAAAATGTCAGGATCTAATGCTCGGCATTATTAAAAAGGCTAAGCCCAAATAAAGGCTCAATAGCCAGAACAACAAAATGTTAAACATTTATTGGACTTAGCCCAAGATTGGCCATAAGTCCTCAACTCATATCAACTGAGCCCATATGCTCATAAACCTTTTAACAGACTTTAGTCCCAAATTGGACTATAGATCTCCCAACCAAAATTGGTTCAAGGGTACATCTCCGAACTCCTCTGATATTTGTCGTTGTAATCCTTCAACGTCTTCAGAGAGGTGACGGGTCCCGACAGCCATACATTCCACAGACTACGACGTCTTTAAACTGGACTGTGGGGTCCTTAAACTCACGGACTACGATGTCCTTAACCCGGACTGTGGGGTCCCTTTAAACCCACGGACTACGATGTCCTTAACCTGGACTGTGGAGTCATTAAACCCATGGACTACGATGTCCTTAACCTGGACTGTGGGGTCCTTAAGCCCATGGACTATGATGTCCTTAACCTTGGACCACCATGTCCCTAAACTGGCAATTGACCGCAAAGTCCCTAAACTAAACAGTAGAGCCCAAATGCTCTTTTGTTGGATCTAAATGATCTTGTTAAGTTGATCTTAGTCTAAAATTAGACTGACGTGTCCTTAACAAACGTTGAGTCGATCTTAGTCTAAAATTAGACTAATGTATCCTTAACAAACATTTAAGTTGATGTTAGTCTCAAATGAGACTAAGGTATCCTTAAACCCAAACCAAAATCCAAATCTAAGAAATATGAATTTGGACTAATCCACGCCCTACGGGCGACAGCATAAATTAGTCTCCGTATACAATCCACGGGCAACCAAAAACAAAACAAACACCCATGACACGAAGTGACCATATGGAGAAGGAGAAAGTTGTTACCGCGATGCGGTAGCGTAATTAACTGCATGGGCTTGCGCCTGCAGGGAAGAGTGTCCCCACAATCAAAAACCCCTCAAACGAGGGGGAATCTGATGAAGTCTGTTACATCGGCCGCATCCATTTAAACCTTCGATACATGGTGCCATAATTCAACTTGGCATCTTCGGAGAGATGGACAGATAGCACCAAATAGAATCTGCCCTCGAAATTCAGGCCGGACGTCCCAACGTCCCGGTCGTGTCTTTCGGTGGAGAACAGATTCTGGCACGCCCGGTGGGACCTTTTCCTCTTTCCACTTCACACTTCGTGTGTTGTGTTTCACGAACGAATCGCGGTTTGACATAGTTGCCATTAGATGTGAAGTACTAAGATTTGGTATCTTGCTCCGTACAGAAAAACAAAAGATCAATGGCTTCAAACTGCACTAATTGCAACAACTCCCATTCCGCTTCATCTGGAGGAGTAACCTACGGGTCCCAAGCGGCCTCCCTTTTTACAATGCCGGTAGACCAAGTGACTCAAGCCACCACTGGGCTATTCTTCAGGACCATGATCCCACCAACGACCTTCAGCGTTCAGATGCCAACACAGGAAGCTGCAAAGAAGTCGGTTTTTGATCGGCTTGCAACCACCATGGCCCCTCTCAGCGGGTCGTCCAACTCCAATGCCTCAGTCTTCAACATGCTGGGTCAAAGCTTAAGTGGGCTCGCAAAGAGGCTCGCAATACCAAAGAAGGACCCTCCAACTCCTGCTACAGTTGAGGCCGTCTAATCTGCTCTCCCTACTCGAAGGTCGGCTTTCGACAGGTTGACCATTCCCTCTCAGCGGACGTCTGTCTTCGACAGGCTAGCGTCAATAACAGCCTCTCCTCAAAACAGGGGGCATGGAAAAGCTGATCCAACAGCGGAGGTGATCCCGGCTGCTCGTCATGCTTGCCATCATCACTGGCGCAAAGTAAGGAAGGCTGGGGGCAGCTCTCTTTCTGAACTAACTCCGCCAGCTCCAACGGTGGAAGTTGATGTTGCTTTTCCAATTGGGAACAGCTTTGAACCACTTAACAGGGTGCGCAGGAATTCGCCGACTGCCGTGCTGAAAAAGTCTCCTCCGCCTCTTGAAAAGATCACAAAGGCGAAGCCGGAGCAGCCCTCTCAGCGACTGTCCTCCAAAATTTACAAAGTCTTGCGACAGGTCCAAGACTCCGTGATTGATCAAGACTACCCCCGCCGATAAAAAAAGATGAAAGCTCGGCGAGAAGGGGATCATCCTGTCAAGCCACAGAAGGTGTCATCTGTTTGGGTACCCGCTACAACGGCTCCCTCAACTTCGACCGCCTACAAGAGGAGAAGGCCGTAGAAAATTCCCGTGTCTGCGACAAATGTCAAGGGCTCTAAGCCTAAACGCCCTAAGTCTGGGGGCATGGTGGAGCATACCGTCTATATGGCATCCGGAAAAGAGGATAGCCGTATCTCCACAGGTCATCGACCGCTTACGCGATCAGTGGCTAAGGCTCAGGAGCAGCAGCAACAAAAGCTCCAAGAGATGCTAACAGCTATGGCCGTACTCACGGGACCAAAAGCAAGCCCGGATACATCATCGGAGCAACGTCGAGAATAAGAAACTGATGCTGAGTTCCTCCGCAGAATCCTCAAAAAGAAGGACAAAGAGGCAATGGAACAAGCTGCCAACATAAAACGAATGGCGTTCTAATTCCAAGACATAGTCGGGATGATGTTACAGCCGGATCCTCCAGCTGAAGATCCTCCGATTATCCTCGAAGACGACCGAGCGGAGACGTCAAACCCTCTTCTGGCTTGTTCAGCAGCCAAGGAAGAGACCATTTCTAAAGCCGCCCTGGATGACTATATCGCACAACATATACGAGCTCATCAGGAGAGCGAAGCGGCCGGGCAGATTGTTAAGACTGGACGACCTTATCCGGGTTGGTACGACCAAATAAAGTACCTGCCAGGATACACGATTCCTAAATTCCATGTGTACAAGGGGACAGGCAATCCCCATCAACATGTTGCTCAGTTCAGGGCTCTCTACGGCAACACTGGAGAGGATAAGTTACTGCTTCGCCAATTCGTCGGCAGCTTGGCGGAAACGGCATTCGAATGGTACTCGGAGCTTCCGAATGACTCCGTCAAAACGTTTACAGAAATGGAGTTGCTATTCACTCAGCGTTTTGCAAGCACTAGCGAACGCACCCCAATCACGGCGTTGATCAATGCCAGGGTGAAGCCGGGAGAAACATGGGTTCAGTATGCAATCCGGTGGCGGAACCTATGGTCGAAATGCGAACAGTGCATCGAAGAAGCTCCTACAGTAGGCATGTTTGTGGGTACCCTTGATCCGCAGGTGACCATATCCCAGTTCATGATGTTCTTCAAGTCGACCACCTTCCAGGCCCTGATAGACAAGCTGGCCCAGATGGACCAGATGAGTCGCAGACCGTCCTCTTCAAAAACGGAGCTCCGAAATGAAAAAGGAAAAAGGAAAGCAACCTTCGTTGCCAACGATCAACAACAACCGAGCGTCCCGAGACCGGTTGTTCGCCAAAGCAACAAGCAGCAATCCCTCGATGAGAAGTTGAGACGTCCTTACTCGTTTCCCCGGGATAAAACAAGGAAACTGTTTGAACTGGCAGTGCGCAATGGGCTCACTACTCTACCGGAGTCGAGACACCCACTACAACCAAACGACATCAACGATCCCAATTATTGCCCCTACCACCGAGTATTGGGCCATCCGATCGAAGACTGCTACGTCTTCAAAAACTGGGTTGAAGACCAATACAAACAAGGCAAATTCGCGTTGTCTGAAAACTGGAAGGTGAACCCGCCACAACCACACGCTCCGAAAAAGATGGACACGCCGGGGGCATCATGCTCATTTATAGAGGAAGCTCCATGGGAAGTTGTTCTTTCGGTAAAAGCGAAAGATCTTCAAACATGTCCGGCGATTAGGTGGAAAAGCCTGCTAGAGCCTGAGATCATTAAAGGAATGCTAAAACAGTGCCCGACGCCGAGAATTGGTAGCGATGGTCAAAACGCTCAGGCCCAACTGTTAAAGTCTTCAAAGAAAAAGAAGAAGACCAAACGGTCCGTGCAGTCTGACGACAAGCGCACGAATCTGCAGAAGCATATTAACGCGCTGGAGGAATACAATCAGAAGACGCGAACCCCAGTCACGCTTCAAGAGTTTCTCAATCACATCATTGAAAGTGAAAATAACGACAATGATGAGGAAGACGACTTGTCAGAGGAACCCAAAGATTATGTGGTAGGATGCCACATGATCTCTCATTTGTCGCTAAAGTAACAAAGAAGCTCACTCGGTGTTAGAAGATAACGTAGAGGAGATGGGGCCAGGAACAGTGCCAAAATCCTTGGATTATGTGACAAAGTCTATCAAGGAGAAATCACTTGTTCATAGAGCATCCAACGAAACTTCGCCTCAAAGCTACTAAGGACCAAAATGTCCTAAAACTAATGACGGACCGAAATGTCCTAAAACTAACGACGGACCGAAACGTCCTTAAACTAACGATGGACCGAAACGTTCTTAAACTAACGATGGACCACTATGTCCTAAAAACTGGCTATTGACCGAGACGTCTATAAACTACTACGGACCGCAGCATCCCAAGGCTAACACAAAAAAAAATAATAAAATAAAAAAAAAGAAGAAAGAAAACGGTATGTCCATAAGCGAAATGGGCACGGATGAAAACCCGAAAGGGCTCCGTGAGTAAAAACAGCAGGACTACCGGCGAGTTTGTGAAAACCCGAAAGGGCGCAATCTCGTTAAAAGACACTTGCAAGGTCCTCTCGACCCTGTTAGGAGAAAATACCTGCGTGAGATCCTTACGACTCTCAAGGGAGCAACACACTTAGGAATCCTCACGATTCCTAAGGAGAAAACACACTTACGAGATCCTCACGACTCGTAAGGAGAATTCCCCTTTGAGACCCTCACGACTCATAGGATTCAAAAGCCTTAAGCTACAGGGATCTGAACCTGTTCTTAAGCTATCACATTTCCCAGAATGCCCTACAAGCGGTTCAATATTGACCCTTGTATACAATCCACGGGCACGAATAAACATTTCCCTAACAGAGTCCCACCACTGACGAGGGATATCTTCATATGGCGAACGACACTTGTAAGTCTTCTCGACTTATAAGGAGAAAGCACTCTTGTGAGATCCTTACGACTTATAAGAGACCATACACTTAAGAATCCTCACGATTCTTAAGAAGAAAACGCACCTACGAGATCCTCACGACTCGTAGGGATAAACACCTTTATGAGACCCTTACGGCTCATGAAGTCAAAAGCCTTAGCCGACAGGATTCTAACCCTGTTTGCTAAGCCATCTTTGTTTAAATCGACAAAGGCAGATGATGATTCGCTCCTGGCAATAACCCAGTTGTAGCGATACTGATGCCTAAATCAGAATCAAATTCCAAGTCTTTTCAAGGCAAATAAGGATTCGCTCCTGGCAATGTCCCAGTTGTAGCGATACTGATGCTTGAATCGGAATCAAGTTCCAAGTCCTTTCACGGAAAATGATGATTCGCTCCTGGCAATATTCCAGTCGCAGCGATGCTGATGCTAATATTGGTATCAGATCTTGAGTTCCGTACAAAAAAATGCATGTAAAATAGCCGAAATGATTGGGCAACTCGCAATAAAAAGCAGCGAGTAAAAAGAAAAAATAGCCAAAAT
The DNA here is from genome assembly GCA_030015575.1 of Agapanthus africanus. Lineage (NCBI taxonomy): Eukaryota > Viridiplantae > Streptophyta > Magnoliopsida > Asparagales > Amaryllidaceae > Agapanthus > Agapanthus africanus. The sequence continues at coordinate 193,904,414 of JASDDO010000024.1, read as the reverse complement.
GATTGGGCACCGCGAAAAATAGCTGAAATGATTGGGCAATCGCGACTTTCGCGATATAAAAAGCTGAAATGATAGAGGAACGCGGAAAAAAATAAAAAAATGATGAAAGAATAAAACTTTTGCCCTACAGGCGAGTCGATACTGACCCTTGTATACAATCCATGGGCATAAACGAAAAGTGAACCGAATGTCCCCCACCAGATCCTGTCAAAAGGGAAAGTCTGATCTCAACAGTAACATCTGCATCCCAGAAGATCAACAACTGCGTTCCTTCTTATGCCAGTAGGGCACGGACGCGACACAATGAAACGGAGCCATGGCAAAGTCCCTAGTTCCAAATCTTAACGGCAACAACTACAGTCTAAAAATCAGCAACGGTGATCCTCCTTATTCCAACAGGATTCGGACGCAACATCACCAAATGGAGCCACGGCAAAGTCCCTAGTACCAAGACTCTACGGCCCACAGACAACCTAGAGTCAACCAATGACCTCCCCGCCGGATCAACGCTCCGTCTCGAAAACAAGTCAACCAACCCCCAGGGAAATCAGTGTCCTTAGCAAAAATCTCGATTCAGGAAAATCAGCGTCCTTGACGAGAGCATCTCGATTCGCGTCGACCCGCAGAGAAATCAGTGTCTTTGCAGGAATCTCTCGATTCGTCTCAACTCCGAGGAAATCAGTGTCCTTGGCAAAAACCTCGATTCAGGAAAATCAGCATCCTTGACGAGAGCATCTCGATTCGTATCGACCCGCAGAGAAATTAGTGTCTTTGTAGGAATATCTCGATTCGTCTCAACCCCCAGGGAAATCAGTGTCCTTGGTAAATGCCTCGATTCAGGGAAATCAGCATCCTTGACAAGAGCACCTCGATTCGCGTCGACCCGCAGAGAAATCAGTGTCATTGCAGGAATACCTCGATTCGTCTTGACCCCGAGGGAAATCAGTGTCCTTGGCAAAAACCTCGATTCAGGGAAATCAGCGTCCTTGACGAGAGCATCTCGATTCGCATCGACCCGCAGAGAAATCAGTGTCTTTGCAGGAATACCTCGATTCGTCTCAACCCCCAGGGAAATCAGAGTCCTTGGCAAAAACCTCGATTCAGGAAAATCAGCGTCCTTGACGAAAGCACCTCGATTCGCGTCGACCCGCAGAGAAATCGGTGTCTTTGCAAGAATACCTCGATTCGTCTCGACCCCCAGGGAAATCAGCGTCCTTGACGAGAGCAACTCGATTCGCGTCGACCCGCAAGAAAATCAGTATCTTTGCAGGAATACCTCGATTCGTCTCAACCCCCAGGGAAATCAGTGTCCTTAGCAAAACCTTGATTCAGGGAAATCAGCGTCCTTGACGAGAGCATCTCGATTCGCGTCAACCCATAAGGAAATCAGTGTCTTTGCAAGAATCTCTCGATTCATCTCAACTCCGAGGAAATCAATGTCCTTGGCAAAACCTCGATTCAGGGAAATCGGTGTCCTTGATGAGAGCATCTTGATTTGCGCCAACCCGTAGAGAAATCAGTGTCTCCGCAGGCAGATGCAACGTCAACAAAAGACCTCACGATCGAAACAAAGCGGAGTGACGGCAAAATCCCAGCTCCACCGCAGCATTCTTCTCGTTATACCAGACGCAATGTCAACAACGGCGTTCCTTCGCAGTCCAGCAAGATGCAGATGCAACGTCAATGAAAGACCTCACGGTCGAAATAAAACGGAGTGACGGCAAAATCCCAGCTCCACCTCGACGTTCGTCTCGATACAGCAGACAAAATGTCACTACAGCGTCCTTCCTCCAACAGGATTCGGACACGCCAAAGCAAATGAGGCGAAGGCCAAATTCCTAGCTTCAGGGTCTTGACGATAACTCATATAAAACCTGAAAGACGACTAGGGATCATCCCACATGGAGTGATCACCACCTCGACGTTCGTCTCTATACAGCAGACGAGATGTCACCACAGCGTTCTTCCTCCAGCAGGATTCAGACGCGACAATCAAACAACGGAGCCACGGCAAAATCCCTAGTTCCAAACCTCGACGGTTCACCAGCAACCTAGAGACAACCGCGACATTCGTCTCGATACAGCAAACGCAATGCCAGCAAACAAAGCGAAGGCCAAATTCCTAGCTTCAGGGTCTTGACGGCAACTCATATAAAACCTGAAAGACTATCGGAGATCATCCCACACCAGCGCGGAGTGGTTATGACTCATCGGGGCTCTCCAAAATGAGCCTAACCTCAAATAAAAAGCGGCATGGCAAAATCCCTAACGCTTGCTCTTTCGACGGTAATATCACCTGGAAGATTGCTTGAAGATGTCTTGTCCAGCCCCCGAAGGGATCAGAGACACGACAGTCGCGGGGCTACTCGAACAGCAAGATTATGCGTCGAGGAATACACCAGCCAACGCGACGGTGCGACGGGTAAAAAAAACCCTAGTACCACAGGCCCTAACGAACTTCTATTAGCAGGAGTTAACTGTGACGTTAGGAAATTCATGCGAGAACTGCTCGATACGTCTCGATTTGTGAGGAAATTAGTGTCTTTGCGAGAACTTCTCGATTCGTCTCGATTCGTCGAGAAAAGCCTTAGGCAATGGGGATAAGGACCTGTTTCCTAAGCACTGGGGCCCTGCAGGTCAGTCTAAACTGGACTCTTGCATACTATTCACGGGCCACACTCTCCAAAGTCGAATCTCGACAAGGAGGGAAACAACCGATTACGAGTCCTTTCGACTTGTAGGAGGGAAAATTCTCTTGTGAGATCCTTACGACTCTCAAGAGAAAACGCGCTTAAGTATCCTCACGATTCCTAAGGAGAAAATACACCTACGGGACCCTCACGACTCGTAGGGAGAAATACCTTTATGAGACCCTCACGGCTCATGAAGTTGAAAAGCCTTAGGCGGCAGATCTGAACCTGTCTCCTAAGCCATCTCTACCTTATAAAGAGTTCAGGATGAAATGTCATCTCCCATCCATGGGCCAGCGTTGCCAAAGCCGCATTCGCCGCTGAAGTAAAGAAGCTACTTACGGGTCCTCACGATTCGTAAGGAAAAATACCTGAGCGAGATCCTTACGACTCACGGAGGTAATGAACACTTATAAATCCTCACGATTTCTAGGGAGAATTTGCACCTACGAGATCCACTCGACTCGTAGGGAGAAAAACCTTCTTGAGACCCTTACGGCTCATGAAGACGAAGAAAGTCTTAGGCTACAAGGACCCTAAACTTGTCTCCTAAGCCCTCAATTCTGTGGCCATGCATAACTCTACACTACTTCACCCACATACGTACTTACGTGGGCAAAGTAGTGGGGGGCATTTGTTCCCACCAAAATTTTGGCTCACAACCTACTCTCTTATAAAAAAGTAATAAAAAAAATAATAATAAAAATAAAAATAAATAATAAAATAAAAATTAATAAAAAAATGAAAGGAAAAACTCCACATGCAAAGAATGTAACAAATGCCTCAAAGCCAAGAGTTAAAATATTGTGAAGCGACGCTTCAGATGCAGCGCCAAGTGCGTTGCGCCCTAAACAGCGCACCACGTGTCATACACGTGTGCGCTAGCGCAATGTGCGCTGCCTTTTAAGCAGCGCACCACGTGCAAAGCACGGATGCGCCAGCGTTGAAACCTAAAAGCTCCCCAACCGTCAGATCAAAGATCTAATAATAATGATAAATCATTAATTAATCAGAATTAAATTCTGTTAAGGAAAGATTCCTCAAAATCTTTCTAAATGACAAGATTTTACTCTGTAAATCAGAGCACCGTTGGATCAATGATCTAATGGCAAATAAAAATTACCAAAGACAATAAATTCTGTTATGGAAAGATCTTAGCAATCTTGTTAAAAAAACAAGAATAATGCATTCTGTAAAACAGAAGCCCTAGGATCAAAGATCCGACGGTGGGGAAACATCCCCAAATCAATCAGAGAAAAATCTCTTTAACTGATTTATCAAATCGATTTGCCCTATATAAAGGCCCCAAGACTTCAAGTCTGATATAGAAAAACAGATAGAGAAACCCCCCTACAAATTTTGAGAAAACTCAAAGAAAGAAAAGCACACTTTTAGCAAAAGAAGATCACTTCTTCAAGGTAAATAACATGATTCTTGAACGCAGAGAAGAAATCATCTCATGAAAAGAAGAACTATCTTCTAAAAAAAGATCATAGATCTACAAAAGACCAAGGTCTTTGATAAAAAAAAGAGATCAAAAGATCTCATCATAAAAACAAAAGAAGTATTTACTTCATTCATAGATCATTGATCTATAAAGGCAGCGCCTTTTTATAAATAAGAACTTTTGTTCTTAAATCTTGAGACAAGGCTTCCTCTAAAAAAGAACATAAACTTGTTCTCTGATCATAAATTTGATCAAATGCGCTTTGCGCTATTGGAAAGTGCCTTGCACTCATGAACTGCGCCTTTGCGCTCCTTGGACCGGCGCTCGGCACCAAAGCATGCCGCATGTCAACCGCAGACACAACTTGCGCTTTGCGCTTTTGAAACAGAGCACTGCGCTCATGGGCTGGCGCACAGCGCCAAGCATGCTACGTGTCACTCACTTGTGCGCCATTAAACTAGCGCAATGCGCTCATAAATTGAAAGCGCAATGCGCTCATAAACTAGCGCTTAGCGCTAAGCGCGACACGCGTCCTTTTCGTGTGCGCTACTTGACAGAAGCGCAATACGCTCTTTAATTGGCGCAAAGCGCCTGGCGTGCCACGTGGCGCACTGTCAGAATACACATTGTTCTGATGAATACTATGCATTCAATACAAGACAAAAAATGTCAGGATCTAATGCTCGGCATTATTAAAAAGGCTAAGCCCAAATAAAGGCTCAATAGCCAGAACAACAAAATGTTAAATATTTATTGGACTTAGCCCAAGATTGACCATAAGTCCTCAACTCATATCAACTGAGCCCATATGCTCATAAACCTTTTAACAGACTTTAGTCCCAAATTGGACTATAGATCTCCCAACCAAAATTGGTTCAAGGGTACATCTCCGAACTCCTCTGATATTTGTCGTTGTAATCCTTCAACGTCTTCAGAGAGGTGACGGGTCCCGGCAGCCATACATTCCACAGACTACGACGTCTTTAAACTGGACTGTGGGGTCCTTAAACTTACGGACTACGATGTCCTTAACCCAGAATGTGGGGTCCCTTTAAACCCACAGACTACGATGTCCTTAACCTGGACTGTGGAGTCTTTAAACCCATGGACTACGATGTCCTTAACCTGGACTGTGGGGTCCTTAAGCCCATGGACTATGATGTCCTTAACCTTGGACCACCATGTCCCTAAACTGGCAATTGACCGCAAAGTCCCTAAACTAAACAATACAGCCCAAATGCTCTTTTGTTGAATCTAAATGATCCTGTTAAGTTGATCTTAGTCTAAAATTAGACTAACATATCCTTAACAAACGTTGAGTCGATCTTAGTCTAAAATTAGACTAATGAATCCTTAACAAACGTTTAAGTTGATCTTAGTCTAAAATGAGACTAACGTATCCTTAAACCCAAACCAAAACCCAAATCTAAGAAAATACGGATTTGGACTAATCCACGCCCTACGGGCGACAGCATAAATTAGTCTCCGTATACAATCCACGGGAAACCAAAAACAAAACAAACACCCACGATACGAAGTGACCATCTGGAGAAGGAGAAAGTTGTTACCGCGATGCGGTAGCGTAATTAACTGCAGGGGCTTGCGCCTGCAGGGAAGAGCGTCCCCACAATCAAAAACCCCTCAAACGAGGGGGAATCTGATGAAGTCTACTACATCGGCCGCATCCGTTTAAACCTTCGATACATGGTGCCATAAATCAACTTGGCATCTTCGGAGAGGTGGACGGATAGCACCAAATAGCATCTGCCCCCAGATTCAGGCAATACGTTTGTCTTCCCGGTTTCCGGCGGTAAACAAGCGTCTCTGTGGATCCCTAACTGGCTTGGCATCATCCATCATATGTATATGATGTTCAACTATGAGGGGACTAATCCCCTTGATGTCCGCCATAGTCCAGCCAAAAGCTTGCCGGTTATTTTGTAAGACCATTAAAAGGGCTTTCTCTTGCTCGAGGGCTAGAGAGGCCGAGATAATAACAGGAAGGGTCTCATTCTCACCTAAGTAAGCGTATTTAAGGTGAGATGGCAACAACTTGAGTTTGAGTTTTGGAGGTGAAACAATTGAAGGTAAAATTGGTGAAACTGTCTCGAACTCGAAGGATTCCAACAATGGTTCGAAGCGAGTGTAAGCAACCGAGTCGGATGGTTCAGCTAACTCATCCGAAAATTCAAAGGACTCAAACTCGGATGGTGATTCTTCAAAATCGTTCGAAAAAGTGAAACACTCGTAATCGTTATCGGGTGCGAAAACTGTGTCAGATTCAAGGAGGAACGCACTAGTGGCGTCAAAACTGCTGTGATCGAACAGAAATTTTTCGAGCTCACAGTCCTCCTGAGAGATCTCTTGGATCGAGCAAACATCAAGTATATTAGCATTAGGCTCGGAGGGCTGATTCCCCAACTTAAAAATGTTGAGCTCAATTGGCATGTTTCCAAACGATAGGTTCATTGAACCATTTCGACAATTGATCACCGCATAAGAAGTCGCAAGGAATGGTTGACCGAGTATCATCGGAATTTGACTCCGGGGGTTAGCTACAGGTTGTGTGTCCATAACTATGAAATCAACGAGGAAAATGAAGTCCTCTACTTTAATTAACACATCCTCTAACTCATCCCTAGGATGGGTGATGGATCGGTCGGCCATTTGGAGAGTATAATGTGTGGGTTTAAGCTCTCCAACGCCTAATTGTTCATACACTGAATAGGGAAGCAAATTAACACTGGCACCAAGATCTAAAAGTGCGCGATTGATATTCTTATCCCCAATTGTTATTGAAATTGTAGGACAGCCAGGGTCCTTACGTTTTTGGGGTAAAGGTTGGGTAAGAGCATCACTTACTGCACTAGCCACGAAAACTTTCTTTGGTACCTGAGATTTCCTCTTCTTGGTGCATAAGTCCTTTAAGATTTTAGCGTTAGAAGGGACTTGTTGGATTGCATCCAAGAGATGTATGTTAATGCTAACCTGTTTGAATAACTCCACAATCTTCTCCATTTGTGGAGTTTGTTTATTGGATCTCAACCTGTTTGGAAATGGAATATTTTGAAAATTTGTTGAGTCCAATATTTGTGGAGTAGATTGTAGAGTTGGAATGGATCCCAGTGTTGGTGTTTTAGTGGAGTGAGATGTGGGTCCGTTCGAATTAGAAGAAGTAGAGCCTTATGAAGAATGAAGAACAGGCTCTGAAGAAGACGAAGAAGATGATGAAGAAGAAGAAGCGGCGGCCGGGGTTTCATCATTATTGCCAACATTGTTGTGCAATACCTTTCCAGATCTCAATGTAATCACGGCACTCATATTATGATTTTGTTGTTCATGAGCAACATATGTATTTTGTGTGTGACCGGGATTTAGCGGTGGTTGAGATGGAAGTTTCCCCTTCTCTCGCTCACTTAACACAGCATTCAGTTGTGCAATTTGGGCTTCAATTGTTTTGATACTCTGATCATGTGAAGCAGTGTGTTGCACCAAAGACTGAATGGATGATTGGATGCTGGCTGAAGATTGCGTAGATTGTTTTAAAAACGCATCCAGACTTCGTTCTAGCGAGGAAACCTTATCGTTATTTGGCTGAACAAAATTGTTTTGAGGATAAGAGTTGTTTGGTACAAAATTGTTCATTTGGTTTTGGTAAGCTTGGGGTTGGAAAGGTTGCTGATATTGAGTTTGTTGAGGGGCTTGTTGTTGTGGAGGAAGCCTTTGAAAATTGTTATTGCCTTGGAATTGTTGTTGATTTTGATTCCAAGCAAAATTTGGGTGGCTCCTCCAACCAGGATTGTAAGTTGAAGAGTATGGATCATTTCTTTGTCTTTGCTGAAAGGCAGCATTGACTTGATCTTGTCCTTGAACAGGTGGGTTGTAAGGACACTCTTCGGTTAGATGGGACGGATCTGAACATCAAGCGTAAATAGTGCGTGGGGGTAAAGCTGGGGCAAGAGAAGGCGATGAGAATTTGCTCTCAATTGCTTCTAGTTTTTTCGTGAGCGCAGCCATTTCGGCCTTCATTGCAATCGACATATCAAGTTGATGTATGCCTGCCCTAGACTGACCTGATGAAGTAGATGAAGTAGTCTTAGTGCTTTCCCACTGAAGTGTTTGTTCAGCAAGATCGTCGAGAAATTGCCAAGCTTCCTCGCTTGATTTTGTAAGAAAGTGACCATGACAAATGGTTTCCAACAACTGCTTAGTTGTTGGGTTCAGTCCTTCGTATAAAGTTTGGCAAAGTTGCCAATTCTCGATACCGTGGTGAGGGCACTGAACAAGAAGGTCCTTAAATCTTTCGAAACACTTCCAAAAAGGTTCGGAAAGAAGCTGGGAAAATTGAATAATTTCATTGCGAATTCTCGCGGTCTTGTGGTATGGGTAAAACTTTTTTAGAAAAGCCTTAACAAACTCTTCCCAATTTTTTATGGAGTGTAATGATGTGCTATATAACCATTTTTCAGCTAGGTCACATAAAGTGAATGGAATGACACGTAGCCTTGTAGTATCATCAGAAAGTTGTGTGGTCTTCATCATTGCGCAAATATTCTGGAATTTGTTAATGAAAATGTAAACATCTTCGGATTCCAGCCCGTGAAATTTAGGCAACATATTGATGAAGTGAGGTTTAATTTCGAAGTTATCCCCATTAGCCGGTGGAAGTGAAAGACAAGTGGAAAATGCGGTGCGGATAGGATAGAAAAGATCCTGGAGCGCGATTCGTTGGGGCGCTTCAACAGGAGGGTGTGGTGGGTTATTCGCATCCAGTTGAGGTGGAATCAGTCCCGTAGGTAAGGGGTTGTTAGGATTGAATCCCGACATCTCCTTAGAAGATGATGAATTTGAAGATGAAGGTAAAGAAGTGGAGGAATTTCGACTTCAGAGTCGAAAGCGTCGTCAGTAGGCACTAACGAGACACGAACTAAACGGGTGCTAGTGTCCCTAGTCCAACCGGACATACACTAACGAGGTGTAGTGTAGTAAAAAAGTAAAAACAGAAGGTGGGGGTAAGAAAACGTCAATGAGAGAAAGTGGGTGCAAGTGGGGTGCAATGGATTTCTAGCGACAAAATGGCAATTTTTTGTAAAAAAAAATTTTTTTGTGGTTTTTTTAAGGAGTTTTTGCAAAAGATTTTTATACGGAGCTTAGACACACTTTCAAGCAATCACAATATGCACAATCAAGCCTAGAGCTAGGGTCTCCTAAGTCAACTAGACTGCTCCTAACTGTTCCAAAGGGCAAGTTGTGAGATCCTCGAATCGCCTCTTCACCGCCAATTGTGGCCAGGTAAGCATAAGTAAAGAAATGAGGGATCCGCTCACGAATCACCGTGAGACGGGCCTTTTAAAATTACCTTTCCCACTCGTCTAGCCTAGGCACCACAAAATCAGGTTTAGATAAACGACCGATGCCTACAACCTTTCCTTTGTCCTAATGAGCACGACAGTCCTTATTGGCTGAGTCTAATATTTTTTAATTAACTCGAAGGTTGATGCAAATGCTTTTTGTGATTTTTGGGGTCCTAGAAAGGGTAATGAAATCCCCACCCAATATGGATTGGTGTTATAGCCCCTTAAAAGTCCGTTTTAAAAATGCAAAGCAGCAAACACACAAAAATCCAAAACACTTGCCAAAATTTTTTTTTCTTTTATTTGCGGCGCAAAGAATCCTGCACAAGATTGATTATTGGAGAAAGGGGAGAAGTTTTGCGCAAAGAACCGTGCAGGAAAATTTTTCAAAGGATTTCAGAGGGCAGAAGAGAGGAAAAGAATGCTTACAGAGAAGTTTTTAGTTGCTGATGTCAGCAAGAAGCCGCGTTTCCGCGGCCAAAGGCTTGATATTGCGGTGATTCCGCGGTAGGAGAGTTGACTCGGGCCTCCAAACTTTTTCTGTTATCTGCTGTGGTTCTCCTCTGTATTTTCAGATCTGCTGTTTGCTGTTTTGTTCACTAGATTTTTCCAGATCTGAATCTATTCGTCTTTCCGTTCCTGCACAATTCGCACGAAAACCCTTCAAAAAATAACAAGATGATAATTTTTTTTGTTTTTATATTTTTCAGCTTTTATGATTTTTTAATTTTTTAATTAACCCGAAATTACAAAAAGAAAATAACTACTGTTATCCCCGGCACCGGCGCCATTTGATTGGTCGATATGTTTATGCGTGTGCGTTTTGAAATCGAAGAATTAACCGCAATCAAGACGGTGTCACTTGGTAGCTAGCCAGTTGAGTACGGGTCGGTCCACAGGGAAAACGTGTTCTTTTCTACTTGTTCTAACGAGTCAATTCCTATTTGTGGTAGGATTTGATTTTCTATAAAAACTGAGGTTGAATTTGATTTGGATTAAAACCTTGCTAGGGTTAGGATTAGGTTAATTTGGAAAGTTAATTTTACTCACCACTTCTTTGCCCTAATTAAGATCTTAGGTGTTAAGGTAATAATTAACAAAGGAGATTAGCGCGATCAGGAAGAAAAGAAGTTTCTTCCTTTTGGCCATTGTCCGTCCTTTCTTAATTCTTAGCCCTAACCTCTATGGAAATCAATCACAACCGGTCTAACTAGGGAATCACCGCTATCTCGTGGGATAGGGTGCCGTAGTAAGTGGTGTGTGTTTGATTTGTATAAAGTCCTATTTTTAAAATATTGAACGGGTAAGAAAGGGGTGAGAGATTTTCATCTCTCAAACCTTCCCCAAACCTAACCCTAACAAGTGAGGAACTACTCACTCATTAGGGAATTAACAATAGAATTCATTTTTTGTGATTTTAATAGCCTAATTAACTTGCGAAAAATAACTACGGCAGATAAAAATTTGCAGAGAAATAAAATTGCAGATAAGAAATTCAAGATAAAAAAAGACTTACTTTTTATTGATGCTCTCTTTGACAATTACAATGGAATGAAAATTTAAAATTCTAGAAATTAAAAGAGGCATGCTCCAAAAAGAGCTGTAGGCTTCCTATTTATAGATAATAGAAACCCTAGGGTTTACATCTGATCCACATCTAGAATTACAAAACTAGTCTAAGAAAACCGGGTCAATGCACCGACTCCACCAACACGCGCTGACACGCGCCGACACGTGTACAGCACGGCCGCGGATCCGCGGCGGAATGCCAAGTTTGGCCACGGATCCGCGGCCATCCTGAGGGAACTCCGGCTCATTTCTTCAGGGTTGCTTTTTGTTGCTTTTTCCTTCTATTTTCTCCACTTGGTTCTTCAGAATCCTTTCTAGTTTCTTCCAGATTTCCATAGTGCAGAATGTTGTGGACTTTTACCGTTCGCTTCGCGTTGAAATCTTGAATCTTTGTGCTGCCCTCGTACTTTGTGCAATCGAACTGTTCATTGAATTTCATTTGTTCCTTAAACTGTAGGCGGTATCATAATGATTCTTCTATTTGTTGGTCGTAGTCTCACTTTTGTAGCGTCTTTTCACCATTTTCACTGTATTGTTCCGAGAACCTGTAACCTGCAACTATTTAGCAGACATGGATCAAAAGCACTTATTTATTTGCAATATGATTAAGAATGGGGAATATAATAATGCAAAATTCTGATATGCACAATGGACAAGAGTATGATAGCTTGAATTGAATTCTCCGAGTGTAGAAATGTCTTTTACACACACGTAGGGGTATATGATCGATGTTTTGAAGAAATGTAGGTAGGAAGACTAAAGGCGGTGTTTTATTAAGGGATGATGTGATTTCTAACATTTTTTCATAACCATTAAGATAGGGCTCATGACAACTGAAAAGCTAGTGTAGTTGAAAACTATTATTTTCGAGTTCTTTCTTTTATAGTTCTTATCTTTAAATGTAATTTTCACTGTCTTTCTTTTATTATTGGATTTTATGGGTGTAATCCACTGAAAACCCTCAGAAGACAACACTCCTCCTATTAGGGACGCCTAGAGGTTTAACGGCTTGTTGCAGGTGCTCAGTGCAATCGTGTTGCCTACGAAAGTGTGCTAGTTAGTTTTTCTTTTTCTTTCTATTTTCCTTTCTCCTTCTTTTGAATAAAAAGTTTGCTCGGGATGATCAAAGTCAAGTTTGGGGGTATTTGTTCAGTCGAAAATATTGCATTTTTAATATGAAATTTTCATTACTTTTCTTAATCATCTAAAGGTGTTTGTTATAAATATAACACATATTAGAAGTTTATCTGCAAAATACCATTTACCATATGTTTATGTATTATAATCAACATTATGAAGAAAAATGTGCTTAATATTTTGATACGCTTATCATATCAAATTGTATCTCAAATATAACTAACATTGTTCATTGATATATTCTGCAAGTTTAACTCAGTTCAGATATCAGGAATCAAGAATCTGCCGATAAAGTAAAGAATGTCGAAGAATCAAATACTGGCAGAGACTCAAAAGAGATAAGAAGATTCCAGACATCAAATAAATACCCAAATACCAACAGGAGAAGACTCCAGAAGTTTGAAGTCAAGAACTCACCAATCAACCGCGGAACTGCGGCCGAGTCAGGCCAAGTCACCGTGGATCTGCGGCCGATTCAAGGAGTTAGGGTTCAAGAATTCTCTGGAATTTTCGGCGCAACAAACTTTTGTTTGTTGGGGACTTCGGTTACTGGTTTTGGGACTATAAAAAGGACCGAGGGCCACATCTTAAAAACATCAAAAGATCTAAAAAAATCAATTCCAAAGATCAAAAACTAATCTTAAAAAGGATCTAAAATCAAGAATCAACGATCTTGAGATCCAAGATCGAGAAATCATCGAGAAATCCATCAAGCGATCAATCAAGCAAGTCTCCTTTACACGAAGTCAATCACCGTCAACGAGCAAGCGATCCAAGACAGGTCCACGATTCAAGGTGATCAAGTGACGTGAAGATCGACGGAACATTTACTTCTTTGAGGCAGAGATCGAGAGCAAATTCTTCTTCCTCTTGTAATCTAAACTCGAAGAATTGTATTATGAAGTTGAGTAATAAAGGTAGAACATTAGTTTTATCATTTTTCTTTCTTTTAATTTTCGCATTATGAATTCTTTCTCTATTCTTTCTTTTATTTTCATAATGTGCGAGTAATTCTCCGCTTGATAGGATTCGTAGGATCAAAGTAGATCAATGGGTAAGAACATACTATACTCCTTTTAAATCTTATGAAGTTTATAAACTTTAGTAAAAGAATCGTCAACATCCTTATCGGGCGCGATATCAAATTCTTGATAGTCTTGACCACGATTTGAGACAGGATTGACGATCTTTTTTGTTAAGGGCTAGACATGAATGGAGATCAATGAAAGGACAAGGGTCAATAGAGAAGAAACCCTAGTTTCTTTCAAAGAACCCTAATCCTCATTCATCGCCATCAATCTAATTTTAAATCTATCAATAGATTAGAGGAGTAATCTTTATTAGTCATCCATGGCTACTAAATCCTAAAGAATCTTACAAGCCTTCTTTATATAAAATTTCTTGATAATTCAATTAGATCTTGAAACAATTTTCTTGATAATTCAATTAAATCTTGAAACCATTTTCTTGATTTTCTTCATTTAAATCTTGAAACCATTTTCTTGATTTTCTTCATTTAGATCTTGAAACTATCTTCTTGATTTTTTCTATTTCTTTTTTCTATTTCTTTTGACCCCTCTAAAGCAAGAATTATAAAATTCCACGAATTCCAGAGGACGACCCGTATTCACCACAGCTAGCTACACGCGACGTCGTGCTGATTGCGGTTACTTTACTAAAACTTTTTCTTTCACAAAAACACACAAGAACATGATCAATCAGTTCCCCATCACCGAGAAAGCACCGCAGGGGGGAGGCGCCGAGCTGGCTGTGGGAGGCGAGGCTGTCGGCGGAAGCGCCGACCCTGAGGTCGCCGTTTTGGCCCCCGATGGTGGCGTCAAGCAGGGTGAGATCCCGGCCGAGCGGGCGGTCTGAGCTATCCCCCCTCTACGACTTTTTCCTTCTTTCTTTTTTTAGAATTTTGTAAGCCTCCGGGCATTTTTGTAAGGCTGAAGAGCCCACAATACCTTTGTATATATTTTTTGTAAGGCTGAGAAGCCCACAATACCTTTGTACATAATTTTGATCATAAATAAAGTATGTATTTTCCTTTGCTCAAATGTCTGATCATCCTGCAAGTATTTTTAGCTCGTAAGTATTTCCATCTTGCAAGTACTTTTAGCTCGTAAGTCTTTTCATCATGCAAGTGTTAGCCCGGTGTCCACCCCTTTCTAGGTGACGATCGTATGAGTCGAACGATGGCCTAAGTGTAGGAATGTCGGTACCCTCCCTTTTCCCGGAGTCGAGGGACTATCGCGCATCGAGTATGAGTTGAACGATAGCCAAGTGCAGGAATGTCGGTACCCTCCCTTTCTTAGGAGTTAAGGGGAGATCGCGCATCGAATATGGTTCGAACGATAGCCAAGTGTAGGAAGGTCGGTACCCTCCCTTTCCCTGGAGTCGAGGGGAGATCGCGCATCGAGTATGAGTCGAACAATAGCCAAATATAGGAAGGTCGGTACCCTCCCTTTTCCCAGAGTCGAGCAGCGATCGCGCATCGAGTATGAATCGAACGATAGCCAAGTGTAGGAAGGTCGGTGTCACTCGATTCTACCCGGTCGCCTCACGATGAGGGCTTTGGATCCATAGCGTTTGTTGGGCAGGAAGCTACCCGCTATGGATGGACCGAGCAGGAAGCTACCCAGTCGCCTCTCGGTGAGGGCTTTGGATCCATAGCGTTGTTGGACAGGAAGCTACCCGCTGTGGATGGACTGAGCAGGAATCTACCCGGTCGCTTCATGATGAGGGCTTTGGATCCACAGCGTTGTTGGGCAGGAAGCTACCCGCTGTGGATGGATCGAGCAGGAAGCTACCCGGCCGCCTCGTGGTGAGGGCTTTAAATCCACAGCGTTGTTGGGCAGGAAGCTCCCCGATGTGGATGGACCAAGCAAAACTCTACCCGGTCGCCTCGCGATGAAGGCTTTGGATCCACAGCGTTTGTTGGGCAGGAAGCTACCCGTTGTAGATGGATCGAGCAGGAAGCCACCCGGCCACCTCACGATGAGGGCCTTGGATCTATAGCGTTGTTGGACAGGAATCTACCCGCTATGGATAGACCGAGCAAGAATCTACTCGATGGCCTCACAAAGAAGGCTTTTGATCCTGTCACGCCCCGCTTCCCGGTGCACGGGCAAGGGGACGCGACTAGGTCCGCTACGTATTTACTCAGAAGTAAACACGCTAAGCGTATCTAAGCAATATAAAGTAAAATGTACACAAGAGACATGAATATAAATGAATATCAACTTTTATTTATTTAACAATTCTTTACAAGTACAACTGGAAATGTAAATACATGAATGGAAAACAATGCCTAAACAATGGCATAACTGAAATGAAAAGTATATACAAGTGCCTACAGCTCTGGGTCGATGGAAAACTGCTCCAAGTCCTCAGTACTGGACTCGATCCCTAGTGAGTCCGATCCACCTGACAACATTCCAAAAAAAGAAGAAAAGGAATGTCGTCAGCGAACAATCGCTCGGTAAGTCCCAAAGAAGGAGAGAAGTAGAATAGACAGAAAAGAGAATATAACTGTATAATGTTATCTTTTGTTCTGTTATCGCAATTATTTGCAGCTTGGTACAGAATATGCCAGTGTATACGAGAGGAGTCCCACTATTCTGGAGACTATGGTATATGGAGCACAAGGAACCGTTCAGCCACGATACAACGGCAATGGATATTCAGGTTAGGTGTATTAAAGCGACCGTCTCGTGCCACTTCTAACACATTCCGTACCAGTCTACCCCTTTAAAACTCCGTAATGTCTTTTGTATTGATTGTATTGTTTTGTTATATAGATGGATGACTTGCAGAAACCAAGATATCATGTAAACGAAATGGATATAAATGGATAGTCACGTAATCAGAGTATATCAATAGTTCGGTTCAATTAATATAGATTGAATTCTGGTATAAATGGATTCATGTTGTATTGTAGTTATACTTGAATTGAATTCAAGTCAGATTGATTAGATTGAGACTCTGTCTAAGTCAGACACTTAAAAAGAAATTGAAGTCCTGAATTAGTTTTGATGTTATCGGTAACTGCTGCACATGAACGGCAGGATTTGTGTCTTTTTCCAAAACAATTACCGTATTAATAACATCCTTCTTAGATTGTCTACCTTAGATAGGCAAACACCCAAATTCTCCGGCTCCCTGAGGCTCAAGAGAACTGGTCCCGCTTAAACCTATATTTACTATGGCCCTTATTGTAATTTAGTATAACTTGAGGGGGTTTTATATAAAAATAGTTTTGATATATTTTCAAAATGCACCTCAAGTATTTAATTATCGTATTTAGGGTTTTTATAGATGTATATTTTATAAAAGTGAAATTTTCTAGTGAGTAGAACCTAGTTTTCATTGTATATGGTATTTTAATAAAATATTGGAATTTGTATTGAATTGTAATGGTAGTTTCATGAACTTGTGATTCATTTGCTTTAGAAAACATCGGATATTCATATAACAAATTTAAATAAATATTTTGATAATAGTTATATATATATTTATTTAATAAAATAAAGTTTATTTATTTTGTAGAAATCTCATTTTCTTAAAAATTGCATCAAAATTCCATCGAGATCGAATGCTCCTTGCGGAGGTCTGCATTTCGCTCTACTAGGTCCGAGGATGTGCGATAACCCACACCATCTCGATCGGGGTTCCCCAAAATGGGTTATAGAGGTGCAATTGCACGGAATTAAATAACACATTTTTTAAAGAAAACGTTTTTTGAATGTTTAAGGTATTTATTCGTAAAATGGTATTTTTCCATAAACTAAAGTCCCAAAATTTATCGTCCTATGTCAAAAATGTGTGTTGTGATGAGTTAGGTCATTACCTCATGAGTTATCTAAAGGTAAGACAGTTAAATTGAACAATTATAAGTTGTATGTAACATGATGGTATTTTACTGTAAAAATGAAATAAAAGTTGCAACATGAATTCTTTTGAGATGAAACTTGTTCTAATGTGTTTGTTTATGATTACTAAACAATTTATTAAAAATTTGTAGGTTTGTTATTAAGAAAACTTAGATTTTTAAAGAAAAGAGAATCGGAAGCCGGAATAACTCCGCTTCCGACGAGTTTTGAAAAGGATAAGTTTTAGAATAGTAAAAGAGGTGGGGAAAGGAGACTTACTAGCTATAAATAAAAAGGAGAGAAGGAGGAAGCTCTCGAAACCGTCGGGGCGTCGTTTCATCGCCGGAATCTTCCCGAAAAGTCGTCGGAATTTCGCCTCTTCCTAACTCTATTTGTACAACTTAGGACTAGAAAATTTTAGAGAGTTTTTGTAATGAAATTCTGAATGAGCAGAGATGAAATGTGGTGTGGTATTTATAGGAAAAATTAGGGTTTAGGATAATGAAGAATAAAATTAAAATGTGCATTAAAATGTGGATAAATGCCCGTTTTTAATTCTCTGGAAATGTGCAGAGAAATCAAATAGCATAGGAGTAGTAGGGGGAGTCCAAGGGGTTTAGGGTTAAAAATTGGGGAGCATCCCCTATGGGGGGCCGGCAGCACCGGCCGTAGGATGAATCTCGCCGGCCCAAATCCGGTGGTGGGATCTTGGTCACATGTCCTTGTCGCTTGGTATAATACAGTGCACGTGTTTGATTAATCTGTGACTTTTCATTTTACATGTAGTGCATGTGTAAACCTTTGGGTTTCTAAAAGATTAAAGAAAAAATCAATTAAAAATATATGTGACTGGGGGGATTTGATCACAGGGGCTACGTCACAGCAGTGCAAGCCTTTACCAATGAGTTACAAGTTGTTTCTTGCTGTTCAAAAGCAATTCATATACTTATAGCATATACAGGATTGCAAATACTCTATTTGTACATTAATTTTTAAACAAATTTCTGTACACTGAAAACAGAGATGTTACATTCTACCCTCCTTACAAAAATTTCGTTCTCGAAATTTACAGTTATTTTAAAGACTAATTTACAAACAAGTGAGGGTATCTTGCACGCATGTCTTCCTCTCGTTCCCATGTTGATTCTCCCGGTGAGTCTTTTCTCCATATCACTCGAACCAAGTTTACTTCCTTGTTCCGAAGTGACTTTACCTTTCTATCCAGAATTTCAACAGGTTGTTGCTCACAGGATAAGTCTGGCTGTACAGTGAACTCGGAGTGATCAAGAATATGGCTGGGTTCACTCACATACCTTCTGAGTTGGGATATGTGGAACACATTGTGCACTCCTTCCAATGAAAGTGGAAGTGCAAAGTGATAAGCCACTTCCCCGACTCGTTCGAGTATGTCGAACGGTCCAATATACCTCGGACTTAGCTTACCCCATCTTCCAAAACGAATCACTCCACGGTTTAGTGATATCTTCAAAAATACACGATCTCCCGGTTGAAACTCCAAGTGACAGTGCTTTTCATCAGCCCAGTGTTTCTGTCGATCTTGGGCTATGCGCATGCTTTCCCTAATAGTGCGAACTACATCGACTGTTGATACTACCATCTCACGTCCAAGGAGTTCTCTATCTCCGATGTCGTACCAACTTAATAGAAATCGACACTTCCTTCCATATAGAGCTGCAAATGGTGTCATTCCTATACTTGCTTGATAGTTGTTATTGTATGAAAACTCTACAAGATGTAGGTGATCTTCCCACGATCCTTCGAAGTCTAACATACACGCTCTTAGCATATCTTCAAGTATCTGAATAGTTCGCTCAGACTGTTCATCTATTTGTGGATGGTAAGCTGTGCTGAAGTTCAGACTTGTTCCCAAGCTAGCGTGCAGGCTCTGCCAAAACTGCGATCGAAATCTGGTGTCACAATCGGAGACTATGCAAACCGGTACTCCATGTAATCTCATAATTTCCAGTAATGACTTGGCCAGTGGCTTCAGCTTCTTCCACAGCCATTGTGAAAGTATGTCGTCTCGGTACATTCCTCCTTGCTAGAGGAGCATTCCTCTGTCTGTTCCGTTGTCCTTGAGGTAAGTTCCTTTGAGCTTGATGGAACTGACGAGGAGGAGGTACAATCGGTCCACGAGGAGGTGGAGCACGGAGAGCGAGTCGTGGAGCAGGTGCCTGGATGGCTAAGCGCTGCTGGTAAGTAATTGCTAGTCTGAGTGCAGTATTTGGGTTGTGTCTACGAGGACAAGACCCAAAATCATGTGTGGCTGAGCCGCAGACTAAGCAAAGGCGATTTGCACGCTGGCAGTCCTTCCTTAGGTGTCCATCCCTCCTGCAGTAGGTGCATAAGGCTGGGCTGGACCGGTTTTTTGGTACTCCCGGTATCCTGGGCATAAAATGTGGCCTTGAAGAGGCTCCTCCTGCCATCTGAGTGGCAGGGCACTTCACTCTGGCAGATTGGGGTCTGCCCTTCATCTTCACCACTGTCTCATATCGACGGGCAGCTTTCAGGGCTAGTTCGTGAGTTGGGAAATCCCTTATAGCTAAGGCAGCTTTGATTTCCGGATCTAACCCTTGCTGAAATCGTCGGGACCTTATCTCAGCAGTCGATATCAAGTGTGTCGCGAATCTACTGAGCATGGTAAACTCAGCAACATATTCATCCACTGATTTGGTCCATATCAAACCCTGTTGTAGATAGATGAATTGTTGCTCCATATCAAATCGGGCAGTCTCTGAGAAGTATTTCGTATCGAACATGTCGCGAAAAGTCCTCCATTCGATAGGTTGGGTAAGACGGCTTTCTTCCGCCTTCTACCAAACTCGGGCGTTATCGGTGAGTTGCAGCTTCGCAACTCGTACCCAAGCGATCTCTGACACTTGTGCTGCTGCCAGATCATCCTCAATACTCTGAGCTCATTCTTCAGCTTCCAGAGGGCTCTCTTTTCCTAAAAAAAAATTTCGGTGCAATGCCCAGAATTGCTTTACTCCGGGCGCTTCCGCTTCTGGACGTTTCATTAATATAGCAGTCTGCTACTATTGTCTTTCTAGGAGGCTTCGGATTGTCTCAAGCAGTACCGTCTGCTCATTGATCAGAGCAGCAACGGTAGACGTAAGTGGTAGAGGTGGTGTTGTGTTGTTGAAGTTGGTGCTGGTATTGTTTGGAGAATCCATAACAACTCTGGGTTGATGGAAAAATGCTCCAAGTCCGCAGTACTGGGCTCGATTTCTAGTGAGTCTGATCCACTGACTATAAAGAAAGAGGGGAGAAGGAGGAAGCTCTTGGAACCATCGGGGCGTCGTTTCGTCGCCGGAATCTCCCCGAAACTTCGTCGGAACTTCGCCTCTTGCTAACTCCACTTATACAACTTGGGACTTGGAAATTTTACAGAGCTTTTATAATGAAATTCTGAATGAGGAGAGGTGAAATGTGGTGTGGTATTTATAGGGAAATTAAGGTTCATTAAAATGTGGATAAATGCCCATTTTCAATTCTCTGGAAATGTGCAGAGAAATCAAACAGCATAGGAGTAGTGGGGGGAGTCCAAGGGGTTTAAAGTTAAAAATTGGTGAGCATCCCCTACGGGGGCGGGCCCGGCGGTGCCGGCCGTAGGATGAATCTCGCCGGCCCAAATCCGGTGGTGGGTGGTGGGATCTTGGCCACGTGTCTCTGTCGCTTGGTATAATTCAGTGCACGTGCTTGATTAATCTGTGAATTTTAATTTTACGTGTAGTGCACGTGTAAACCTTTAGGCTTCTAAAAGATTAAAGAAAAAATCAATTAAAAATATATGTGGCTTGGGGGATTCGATCACAGGGGCTACGTCACAGCAGTGCAAGGCTTTACCAATGAGGTACAAGTTATTTCTTGATGTTCAAAAGCAATTCAAATACTTATAGTATACACAGGATTGCAAATACTCTATTTGTACATTAATTTTTAAACAAATTTCTGTACACTGAAAACAGAGATGTTACAGATCTACAGCGTTTGTTGGACAGGAAGCTACCCGCTGTGGATGGACCGAGAAGGAATCTACTCGGTGGCCTCGCGGTGAGGACTTTGGATCCACAGCGTTGTTGGGCAGGAAGCTACCCGCTGTAGATGGACCGAGCAGGAATCTACCCGGTCGCCTCGCGATGAGGGCTTTGGATCCACAGCGTTGTTTGGTAAGAAGCTACCCACTGTGGATGGACCGAGCAAGAAGCTACCCGGCCGCCTCGCGGTGAGGGCTTTGGATCCATAGCGCTGTTGGGCAGGAAGCTACCCGCTGTGGATGGACCAAGCAGAAAGCTACCCAGCCGCCTCACGGTAAGGGCTTTGGATCCATAGCATTGTTGGGAAGGAAGCTGCCCGCTGTGGATGGACCGAGCAGGAATCTACCCGGTCACCTCGCGAAGAGGGCTTTAGATCCACAGCGTTTTTGGGCAGGAAGCTACCCGCTCTGGGACTATTTTCTCTATGGCCGGGTATCTTGTTTCTGCATCCTTAAAAACATGGCTCACATAGTAGACCGGACTTTGTATGCTTTCGCATTCTCTGACAATCACCGAGCCTGCAGCTTGGTCAGAGATGGCTAGATATAATAATAGCTCGTCGCCATCGACCAGTCGGGTGAGTAGCGAGGGAGTCGCTAAGTGTGCCTTGAGTTGTTTGAGAGCGTTCTGGCATTCCTCAGACCATTCGAACATAGGAATTTTTCTTAGGGCCTAGAAGAACGGGAGGCACTTCTCTCCGAATCTGGACATAAAGCGACTCAGGGTAGCCACCCTCCCCGTGAGGCGCATGATGTCTACATTGCTCTTGGGCGTTGCCATATTGAGGATGGCGCTGATCTTTTCAGGGTTTGCTTCGATTTCTCGATGGGTAACCATGAACCCAAGGAAATTCCCACTGGTGACTCTGAACGCACACTTAGCTGGGTTCAGCTTCATTTTGTACTTGAGCAGGACATCGAATGTCTCGCCGAGGTCTTCAGTGTGCCCGGCTGAGGAGACGGATTTTACGAGCATGTCGTCGATGTAGACTTCCATGTTTCTCCCAATCTGTGATTTGAACAGTGTAAGTCCACGTTGCCCACCCCGGTGCTTGTGGGGAGGCAGAAAACGGAATAAAAATCGAATTTTTATGAGCTTAGGCAACATGGACTACACTATGAAGGATCTTTGCTAAAAAAAACAAGCTAAAGCTAACAAGTAACTAGCTACGTGTTAGAAAGGTTATACCTAGGGCTTTATGTCCTTCTCTCCTTGCTTCTTGGAGTAGTGGAAAAGGGTCACCTTGGTCGTCTTCTCTCGTCGAAGAAGGATCCACCCGAAAGCCTCAACCTTTGGCTTCAACTCCAAGCTAGAAGTAACTAGGGTGCAAGAAGTGCTAATCCTTGAACCCTAGATGAGAGTAGAGATTATCAAGAAAGGGTTTTTCTCAAGCTCAAGTGTTTCTCAACACATGAGAGGGGAGAGCTTGAGGGAGAGGAAGAACAAGAGAGAGAATGTGAATGATAGAATGAGAGAATAATATGAAGCATTCTCTCATATATGTGAATTATTGTAATTAGAAAATTAGTGAGATAATTGTCATGGCTTAATCAAGACATGACCATTATCATTTCATTTTAAATGCAAATTGCAAGGATCAAAAAGCATCTTCCAAATGAAATGATGATGGTCAAAGTGTCAACCATAGTCAACAAGTCAAGGAGGTCAAATGGTCAACAACCATAACCATGCACAATTATAAAACTAATATCAATTAACAATAATACACACATGAGCATTAGGGTTAATAAAATGGCAATAGTCATTAACCCTAATCAAAGTCCTCTCCCTCTGTCTCAAGCAACTGTGCATACGCACCGGTATTCGTGATCCGAAGAACACGAATACAATAAGATAAAACCAATCCCAAATCATATACTAGGATCCGACTTAAACCAAAGCCCGCTAATATAAGCTGTCCGGACAGCAAACGTGCACAAGTGCGCGAATGCGAACGAACCCTGTCGCAAAATCATGCGACCTCTACTCATTTTGCCTAAAGGCGGATAGCTCTCTGTGTGGGACTCTAAAGACTCGACACTACGCTGGCAGTGGGTTTAACCATAGACCGCAAGTGGCACTAGCTGTACGTAACGGTCCCCAGGTAGATGTCGATAAGAAGACTGACGAGGTGACCCCCATCTGAACTCCTACTGAGCCTGCATGTGACAGTCTCCGTACAGTCCGGTCTGTTCGTCTGATACATCGCATGGCGGGCCTAGGGGGGCGGTGAACGTCAGTCCCCTAATAGCGGTACAAGTCGTGTCGGAGTGTAGCCCAGAACACCCTGAGATAACACTGGAAACCTACCAGTATATCTCGCTTGCCCTGACCAGGGACTACTTGTGTAATGGCTCTCCTAGACACAGCGCGATGTCAACCCCCAATACCGGGAGAGACGAATCCTGTCTAACCGTCACTGCCTCCAAGTGCTTCGGGACTGCACCCAAAAACTACCTGTTTGCACGACTCCTTTGAGCCGTGGTAGGGTAGTAATCAAAGTGCAGTGGGAACACACCCGAGGCGAAGTGACAGTGTCAAGTCAACGGACTAAGCTGTACTCATGTCACCTGGGAACTGATAACTGACGATAGGTATAATACCAACCAACAGTCCCCGACGAGTCATGTCCAGTGTACTCGTAACCTAACGAGCACCCGTATACTATCTCAAGTACGACGTACTGACGGCTGTGGGACAGACCGTCTCCCACACTGGGATGAGAAGCGCATACGCTAGTCTACTCCGGAGTATCGATGCCCTGTCTCGATAGTCCAACGACCAGGGACCTGTATAAGGATGTGCTTATAGATTACCCAGCTCCCACGAGTGCGAGCGCCATCACAACGCCGGTAATCAAGCAAAGATCCTAATGGCTCTACTAATATGTATATCAGCGATATGCTAAAAGAAACACATGCACATATTAAAGTAGAGACAAACCAAGTAGCATACTACCATTTCGAGCAAGATTGTATATACAACTGTGAATATCCCAAGCTTCCATCAAGTAATATACAAACTAGTATGATACAGTAATGGCCTCTAGGGCATATACACTAACAAACAGTTTGTTGACCAGGCGTTGATATGTGGCCCCAACGTTCTTGAGTCCGAAGGGCATCACTTTGTAGCAGTATACCCCCCGATCCGTGGTGAAGGCGGTAAGTTCTTCATCGGCCGGGTTCATCCGGATCTGATTGTAACCGGAGAAAACGTCCATAAAGCTCAGTAGTTCATGGCCGGCCGAACTGTCTACTAGCTCCGAGGAAGTGGATAGTTGTATTTAGGGCATGTTTTGTTCAAGTCCATGAAATCGACGCACATGTGCTATTTCCGGTTTGCCTTCTTGACCATGACTACGTTCGCCAGCCAATCTGAGTAGACCAGGTTCCTGATAAAATTGGCTTCAAGCAATCGATCCACCTCGTCTTCTATTGATTTTTGTTTAACCGGCATAAAACTTCTGTTCTTTTGTCGGACGGGTGGGGTTTTCGAGTCGACCCTGAGCTTGTGGGAGATCGCTTTGGGGTCGATCCCTGGCATGTCCGCTGGCGTCCAAGCGAATACGTCCGAGTTTCCTCGGAGGAAATGGATCAAGTCTTCGCGGTGGTCCCCCGTCAAGAAGGAGCCGATCTGGACTGTCCGTCCATCGACTCCTACGATGAGGACTTCCGTCAATACTTCCACTAGGGCGCCTCAAAATTCCCTTTGGTCGTCGCGTGTATCTAAGGACCTCTGGAAATTATGTGCGTCCTTAAAATCGCCATCCTGCTCTTTGGCGAGGGACGTCGAGACGAGGCAAATCTTGGCGGTTTGCTGGTTCCCGTAGGCTCGGTCTATCCCCCCTTGATCCAAAGGAAATTTGATCGCAAGGTGATAAGTCAAAATTTGAGCCCGATAGGCATTCAAGGTGGGGCGTCCCAGGAGAATGTTATAGGATGAAGGGACCTTAGCGATGAGGAAGTTCACCGGTGTGGTTCGCGTATTGCCCGCTTCCCCAATGTTGAGGAGGAGGGTGACCAACCCTTCGACCGGGACGGAGTGGTTTGTGAACCCAGAAAGGACATGGGAGGTCGGCCGAAGGTCAGATGGTCCTAGCCCCATACGTTGGAAACAATCATGGAACAGGATATCCGCCGAGCTCTTTGAATCAACCAAAATTCTCTGGACCTCGGAACGATGGACTCGGGACGTTATCACGAGAGGGTCATTGTGAGGAAGCGATATGCCGTGGAGGTCTTCATCGGTGAAGATGATCGGTTCGTCCTTCCTGCACCTCTCACGGGACAGATCGCTTACATCTTCGACTGTGTAGGGTTACGGCAGCGCCCCGGCCATCAATCTGTGGCCAAACGCAGAACAAAAACTTTTAAAATCCGGTGCTAACGGAACCCAAATTGACGGATCGTACTATTAATCCTATACTAGTTCTAATTAAAAGAGTTTAAAAGATTATACTGATCGATCCGTGTCTTTCGGTCTTCAATCTTTGTCCTTAGCTCATCGCGGCTGCCTCGACGAAGTTCAATCTCCGGTCTCCCTCGTCGAAGAGGATCCACGTCGATAATTAGTAATACGGGCTCCCGCTTCAAAACCAAAGCAACTCGGGCATCCAGTTTGCTAGCCTAGATACCCAAGATGAAGTAGAGAGTGTGTGTGAATACTTTGTCTCAAAGTACCTATGGATTCTCAACTCATGAGAGGGTATGGGTGGAGATGAAGAAGAAGCCAAGTGAAGAAGAATGTGAGCTCAAGAGTTTTTGGCCAAGTAAAGAAAATGACTCTCTGTAGATGTTTTATTGTAGTGAGATATTTGTGTTTGTAAGCAACCCAAGAAAAATCTCACAAGAAAAAATATATGTTGCCCACTTGCTCACAAATATCTCACCACACCAAAACTCATCAATGCACCATGACCCACCATATGAGTCACCAAGTGCATGCACCTGTTCACCGCCGAAAACCGCGACCGGGATGTTGGGATGTCTGGCCTGAATTTTGGGCGGGCAGATGCTATTTGGATTTATCCATCCACCTCTCAGAAGATGCCAAGTTGATTTATGGCACCGTGTATCGGAGGTTTGGATGGATGCGGCCATTGTAGCAGATTTCGTTAGATTCCCCCTCGTTGTGAGAGGTTTTTGATTGTGGGGACGCTCTTCCTTGCAGGCGCAAGCCCTTGCAGTTAATTACGTTACCGCGTAGCGATAACCACTTTCTCCTGCTCCAAAAGGTCACTTCGTATCGTGTGTGTTTGTTTTGTTTTAGTTGCCCGTGGATTGTATACGGAGACTAATTATGTTGTTGCCCATAGGGCGTGGATTAGTCCAAATCCGTATTTTCTTAGATTTGGGTTTGGGTTGGTTTAAGGATCGTTAATCTTATTTTAGATTAAGATCAACTCAAACGTTTGTTGAGGATACGTTAGCCTAATCTTAAACAAAGATCTACTCAAAATGATTTGAGGATCATTTAGATCCAATGAAAGAGCATTTGGGCTCTATCGTTTTAGTTTAAGGACGTTGCGGTCCATTGGGTTTAACGACATCGTAGTCCATGGAGTTTAAGGACATCATAGTCTATAGAGTTTAGTTTAGGGACGTTGCGGTCCATAAGTTTAAGGACGTCATAGTCTGTGAGTTTAAGGACGTCATAGTCCGTAGGATTTAGTTTAGGGACGTTGCGGTCCGTAAGTTTAAGGACGTCATAGTCCGTGAGTTTAAGGACATCGTAGTCCGTAGGATTTAGTTTAGGGATGTTGCGGTCCGTAAGTTTAAGGACATCATAGTCCGTAAGTTTAAGGACATCATAGTCTGTAAGGTTTTTTCAGTTTAAGGACATCATAGTCCATGAAGTTTAGTTTAAGGACGTCACGGTCCGTTGTTAGTTTAAGGACATTACGATCCAGAGTTAGTTTAAGGACATTACGGTCCATCATTAGTTTAAGGACGTTGTAGTCCATTGTTTGGATGTAATCATGGGTTTGGAAATGCACCAGATAGTTATTGGTCATCGAGACCCACCACCTCTCTGAAGACGTTGAAGAATTACAACGACATGTATCAGAGGTGTGAAGAGATGTACCTTTGAACCAAATGCCAGATTGAGAAGAAATGGGATAAACATTATTGTAAATGCCATCTGAGATGATTAATTTTGGAAGACCTGAGTATAATTAGGGCTCGGTTAAAAACAAGGTTTTGGCTTTGGGAGACTTAGATAACTTGGGCTAAGGTTGGCCTATCATAGTGTTAAACACTAGCATATGTTCGGTGCTCATATGCTCCCACGTGAGGTCTTAAAGTATTGTTTAAGAACTGATGATTTGAAGCGCTCACATGGGGTCACGTGAGGTGCTTGTGTTAGAGATAGTGCCCTCATAGTCAATTATTGGATCGCAGGTACGTGATTTCAATGATTGCGGAGGACCTATACCGGTAGGACAGTCTTACTCGAGATGATAGTATGCTATCTGGTTTGCCTTTATCAGTCGTGTACATGTTCAGGTGACTGATTACATGTTACACTTTGATAGAGCCCTTAGGATCTTGCTTTACTACCAACAGTATGATGGTGATCATATACGTGAGAGTTGGGTAGTTTATATGCATATCCTTAATTGTGGTCCCTAGTCGTGAGAGTTTCGAGACAGGGCATCGATACTCCGGAGTAGACTAGTGTATACAGTCGAGACCCCGACGAGGGGCGGTGGCCGGTCTCACAAGCCACTGGTGTCAGTTGGATCACCTAAGATGTATACAGGTGCTCATTGGGTTATGAGTACACCGGACAGGACTCGCCGGGAATCTGCTAGTTAGTACTATATCTATCGTCAGATAGCAGTTCCCTGGTGACATGTGTACAGGTTAGTTCATCGACCTGAGGTCGTCATTTGTCTCGTGTGAGATCCCACTGTGCTTTGATTTCTACCCTACCACGGCTCAAAGGAGTCGTGCAAACAGGTAGTTTTTGGGTACAGTCCCGAGCCATATGGAGGCACGTGAGCGGATCGGCAGGGGATTCGTCTCTCCCGGTATTGGGGGCGAGATCGTGCTGTGTCTAGGAGAGCTATTACACATAGCCCACGGCCGTGGCAGGAGATTTACTGGTAGGTACTCCAGTAGTATCTCAGGGTGTTATTGGGCTACACTCCGACACGACTTATACTGCTATTGGGGGTCTGACGTTGCTAGCCCCCTAGACAGATATGCGATACTCATAGACGAACGGACCGAACTGTATATACATTGTCACTGTTAGGCTCAGTAGGGTTTCCGGATGAGTTCGCTCATCGGCCTCCCTTGAGGTCAGTCCATGGGCAGCCGTTACGCATTGCTAGTGCCGCTGACGGTTTGTGGTTAAACCCACTGCCAGGGTACTGACGAATCATTAGAGTCCCCCACAGACAGTTTCTCAAGTTCGGGCGAAACGTTGTAGAGGCCGTATGGTTTTATGGCAGGGTTCGGAAAATGCACGTGCGTTTACGCACGTGTTATTTTTCGGGCAGATGATACTGGTCGGCTTTGGTTTAAGCCGGATCCAAGTATTATATTGAGTAGGTATAATATCTTTGTCTCAGTTGCATTGGTATTCGGTCGTAATACAAATGCGGGTATATTTATACAGTTTCGGGGTTGTCCTGAAATTCGTTTCAGGATCACTTTTGGAAGTTGCCAGTTTCCAGTTTTCTATCAGCCGTCTTTTAACATTCGGTTAAAGACGGATTTATCTTTTCTTGGATGAGCGTGAGTCATGCTTCTAGAAGGTTCTAGAAGTGGTGAGGTGTCTTGTGACTCATTTGTGCTTTTAATGATTCAATTAATGCATGATGACTAGGTTATTAGATTCATTGTATGCATTAATGGCTTTTAGTGATTCATGCTTCCATTTATGATCAAGATAAGCTTCATCCTCTTATGGTTACCTCCCCCTCCTCCTACCATCACCTCCCTCTTTGCTATATAGTGGCCGGCCATTCTTTGAGTGAGGAGGGTGATTGATTTCATTTTTGGAGAGAAAAGACTGTGGTTTAGGGTGCATGGAAATTTCATTACCTCTTTCATTCCATCACCCGATAAAATGGCAGCTTCATTAACCGATCGTCCACGGACTCGGACGAAGTGAGACAAAGTCATCTACTCATTCTCTACATCATTCTTGGTCGTCTCTTTTAGCAAACTTGACGACCGAGTTGCCTCGAGTCAGAGGCGGGAGCCCGTTTAAAGAATCAGAGACGTGGTGCCACCTGGACGAGCAGATCGGAGATCGAAGAGATCGGAGCAGCCGCAACGGAGCGTGGGATGATGGTTAAAGAACGAAGGACTCGGATCGTTCGGTATAACCTTTCTACACTCTTTACAGTTTGTTAGTTTAGCAATAATGGAAGATCCGGGTTATAGTATACGATAGCGCCAGTTAAAAAGATTTTTTTCCGCATTTGGCGTCTGTAGACGGCCGGGGCGCTACCGTAGACTTAAACTGGTATCAGAGCCTCACCATTTTGCTTTACTAACTTGTGCTAACGCGTTTAAAACATCGATCGAACCGGAAATCAAAAACTGCAAAATTCTAGCTTCACAGTTTCTGTTAATTTTAAATGATGTCCTAAAATTATTTTACACATCTCAGAAAACTGTGCAGGGTTTTATAAGAACGTCGTACAAATTTGGGCACGTGAATCGACAAGACTGCCGCGGAAACGCGGCCAAACCCATGGTTTGGCCGCGCATCCGCGGCTGTTCTGAGCGATCATGCCCCCAAATTTGTACAGTGTATTCTTCTCTGGAATTTGGGGTTTTTAGTATATATCTTTTGGGCCCAGATTTTATTACTGTTCAGCAGATTTGCGTGGGGCCCACTTTGTGATATTTAGTCGATCGAAATTTAAACATGTTAGTTTACAGTGCTTACATTATATCTCCGACCGGGAATGTCATTTGATCGGTAAACCGCGTCTGATTGCTATAGTTCTTTTAGACGGGTTTGCGAACGTAACATTCGCGTTGATGTTCTGTGTTGTGCTGTGATGTTGCGGATTTGTCGTGGTGGATAGCAGTGTGCAATGGTAGTACAGTTTGAGTTTATTTGTACATTTGATATTGCGGGGCGAGCGTCCAACTTGTGGACTGCCGTCACTGCCTGTTGTATAATATTCTTTTGGGGCACGACCAGGTTGCGGTCGATGTACCTGTTGTACTATTTTTCATTACTGTACTAGGTTTTGCCCCGCGACGGAGTGCACGGATAGCCGGGTTCTGGAGGGGCAACGGGTCCGCATCTCATGGCTTTGAGAGGCAGAGGGGCCCCACTCTAGAATTGGCAGACTATTCGCCGCACTCGTAGGGGGTATAGGTTGACCCAAGGAGGGGTGCCCAAGATTACCGGATTCCGTGAAGTGCTGGGTGGTCCATTCACTATGCTGTAGGGGGCTGCCTCGCTTCAGGTTTTGGCGGGTAACTTGCCGCGCCCGTAGGGGTCTAGGTTTCATTGCACAGGTTATCCACACGACAAGGGAACGTCGAGTTTCAGCAGCGGCTCTGTGAAACTCGGGGATCCCAGATTATCTGTATTGTTCTGTGATGCTTATTACTTTTCTGTAATGTTGCATATTATCACGCCTGGAGCGATTATTGTATATTGGTTTATATACTATTAGATGTTGTATATGTTTTACACCCGCGCTAGTCCAGTCCCCGCTCTGTCGTTAGTTAAGTAACCTAACGGGTGATGACGGGACCCAGTGACGAATGCGGATGGCATATACGTACATTTTATTTTCGTTCTTTTCTGGTGTGATTAATTGATGGGACTGCGTTGATTCTGATCAATGCAAAGTAAAGCAAACCTGTTTACAGTTGTTGGAACAAATTTAAAATGTGTTATTGCAAAGACGTTTCCTTTTGTTATGCATAGCGGTATTCAGTAGAATATCCTGCACCTCATTCGACGGGGCAAGGGCCGATATCCCTTCACCGGGACTGACCCCTTGGGCAGAAGTTTGCGTCAGGGTAATAACTTCACTATAGTCGATTACAAGTTGCTTTGCATAGCGGTATTCAGTGGAATATCCTGCACCTCATTCCACGAGGAAAGAGCCGAGATCCCTTTACCGGGAGTGACCTCTTTAGCAAAAGGTTTTCGCCACTATATTTTAAAAAGCTATCAGGTTCCTTCAGCGATATCAAGTTCACTACGTTAAAGGTTTTTCGCCAAAAACCAGCCGTAGCCCTCCGTCACTTCTTTTGGGTATTCAGTAGTATTCAAGCTATGCATTTTAGCCAAAGTTAAGGCATAGTGTTTGGTAGCTGCTGGGTATTCATTTGTTGCATAGATAGATGAGTTAGTTTGGGACAGTCGTTCTGCCGATTGGCCAAAGTCAGGGGCATGTGCGGGTGGGTTCAAATTGACAAGATAGTGACGGGTAGAACTTGGCATGTGACTTATGACATTTTGACCAAAGCCAAGGTTATAAGAGCATGGGGCAAAAATCATATCGGGAGTTTCTAAAGAAACTGAAACTTGCCAAGTATGCGCATACCTTCTGGAGTATGAGTAACGTGGATGCATTTCATCACGTTATCATGCGATGAGAGTTGGATCCCGATTCCCACTGATGAGTTGGTTTACTCTTCGGGTGATCCCGATTGATTCTTCTTTCTGGTTTGGAGGAGAATTTGACAGGACAGTGGGAGGTTTCCGGATTAGATAAAATGATAACCATTCTGATCTAGGTTAGAGTGCACGCAGAGTGTTTCTTTTCTCTCTCTCTTTGGCAGCGACCTTTGACCGACCCTAGACTATGACTCAGTAACCAAGTTGACCGAACCTTCTTAAAATACTGGCTTTTGGATTGTCTGAGTTGCATAAGTCATTGCCACTCCTTCTTTTACCCTTTGAATTTCTCATAACACCCGTATTACTACGGATATCCACTTCCATTGGATAGATCCATCGTATGGTTATATACGAACTCGAAGGGACTTCTTCGAGGATAGATCCAGGTTCATGAGAAAAAGAATTGGTTTATTCAGTTGTCTTTTATTATCACCTTCTCTCAGGTTGCGAGAGCTCCTTGGTTTAGGAGAGTACACCTATTACGCTTATTGGATAGTCTTATTCCAAACCATAGGCAGGTGCCGAAAGGTAGGGAATGAAGAAAACCAATTAGCCTAAGTAGGGTGTGCAGAAGGTAATATGTAAAGACAAAATAAAGGGATTAGAAAGAGGGCAAAGTAAATTGCGACTGATATCATTCACGACCAAACCGCGTACTTCATCGTCACTCCTATTTCACCTTTAAAGGAATAAGATATTATTCAGTTGTCTTTTATCATCACATTCTCTCAAGATATGAGTACTCCTTGGTTTAGGAGGGTACACCTATTATGCTTACTGGATAGTCTTCTTCCAAACCATAGGCTGGTGCCGAACGGTAGGGAAGGAAGAAAACCATTTAGCCTAACGATGGTGTACAGAAGGTAATGACTTAAGACAAATAAAGGGATTTAGAGAGATGGCAAAGAGATATACGGTTGAAGTCATGAATTGGATTATGGAAGAGGCATTGCTATGAATACCAGGATACCCCTACGAAACATTTTCATGTTTCAGTGCATTGTTAAAGAAAAACTGTTTTCCCGATTAGACACTTACTCCAAGGGTATGTATTTACCAGGTTTCATTCTCATATCTATATGGTTTTACAGATGATGAGTGGGAGTAAGTTATTGGGAATTAGGTGATTATCCTCATTATATCGGAATTCGTTGTAATTGGTGATATTTGAGGAAATCGCCAGGGTACAGTTTTCAACCTACGACGCACAGGTTTTGAGTTGTTAACTCAGCGGACTTATACAGAGTATTGTATGTTATCCAGTATCCATCAGGACAAAGGGGTAGGTCCTCGTACTATGTTCTGTTTACTTATAACTTCTCTAGTATTTAAACAAGTGTTTCGTAGAAATACAAGGTCTAAGTTTTGAGAAGTTGTGGGTATAAGAATAAAGTAGAGAACCAGGTATCACAAGTATCGGGATTCTTCAAAGAAATCGAAGATGTAGATTCTTGTGATTGGTATTCAGATGATAGTGATGGTTTTGAGAAACGTGTTTCTCTTTCAGGTTACTCATAATTGGATGGATTCCTAAGTTGAGTAATGCTGATTAGCCTCTTTCCATTAAGTTGATATGCACTGGAGACAGCTGCATGGTTTGAATATGGTTCCAATTAAATAAGTGCCAAAGTTTCTATATTGGATATAGAATAGTTCGTACCTTAAAAGATATTAAGGTACGGGGAGTTGTCCAGCTTATGCTTAAAACCAGACTCTGGATAACTCAGGGCACATTTCTGTAATGGCTGTTTGTGGGTTGACCCTGGCTATGACGAGGGTTGATATTCTACCATTTGGAAGATCAATAGTGATATTGTTCTTGACTCGCCACAGTTTTAGTAAAATGGACTTTTTCATAAAACAGTAGTGGGAGTATGGTAGAACTGGAAGTGATTCCAGAACCGCGAACGATTACGGAAATTTAATAGGACCTATATATTCAATCAGGTTTGACATTCCATTAGCCACTCCGCAGATATGGTGGGTAACCTCAGACACCCGAGAGGTACTCCGATAGCCTCAAGGACGGTGACAGGGAGGTTCTTATCTACCCAGACTTGACACTACTGTTGTTCCAGGCTATGAGACCCGGTAGGAGGGTTGCCGTAGTCAGTGGGAGCATCGGAAGCATAGTGGGCAAGTAGCTTATGTCTATTTATAGACTAGAGCAGTTATAGCGGAGATAGATCATCTAATTTTGATATGACAGTCATGGGTTTGACTTCAATCAGAATAGGGGATGGATCTGTTAAGGAGGTAGTAAGGTGTGATGTCATGGTATCTGGATGACATACACAGAGTAGGAAGTAAAATTCCTATACTACGATCGG
This sequence comes from Agapanthus africanus, assembly GCA_030015575.1. Lineage (NCBI taxonomy): Eukaryota > Viridiplantae > Streptophyta > Magnoliopsida > Asparagales > Amaryllidaceae > Agapanthus > Agapanthus africanus. Next base: position 193,870,338 of record JASDDO010000024.1, on the reverse strand, counting down.
TTGTACTATGGTCGTCACACAGTTGTTTCTCTAGACAGGATATGGATATAATATTTGACATTCTGGTTTCTGGATCTATGGTTTTAGATCTGGATTTGGGTAGTTTCCCAATGTGGGTACTTTGACAGTATTCTAATGGTTTTTAGAATAGATGACTCCTAGCATGGTGGTGTACCTGCAGATGATGGAGTCACCCTCTCTAAAGGTGTCTTACGGACTAAAGGGGAGAGGGATGTGCATGATTGGCAGATCACTTGCTTAGGCAATTGAGTCAATTATGAGATGTCAAGTACCACACCAAATGTTGTTTTTGCACTAGATGCAATAAGTTTGTATTAATCCAATCCTGGAGAAATATAAGGAAGCAGTTTTAGAACATAAGTACATGTTCTACGGATTTGATGACGGCAGCCTCTTTCGGGAGACGGTTATCATTCCAGGCTTCAAAGGTGACATGGTTCACAGAGTGATTGTCAGAGTTATAGTTTATCCCTCTGACGAAGAGGGACAGTATTATGGACAGGTGGTCCAAGAGGATACTGTGGGAGGCTTGGTGCGGGATACTGATTAGGTTCAGTGATCGATACAGTCTAAGAAGTTTGGATTTGGAGTTCATTTATGAACTAGGTCCCATCAGATGTCCAGACATATTCTAAGACAGGTATTACTCAATTCGGGAGATGGCTTTCTCCGCGAATTTGAGATTAAGAGAGATATAGAAAGAAACATCTAGGCGGATCCACTCACTGAGGCTATTTCTCGAACACAATAGTTTTATAAACGGGCTTTGTGAAACTGATTAGTAGAGGAGTTGGATGTTCGGTTTCACACGGGCTGTGAGTAGTCGACATCGTAATAATTAGCCTTGAGTGCAAGTGGGAGATTGTTGGACATAGTGCCCTCATAGTCAATTATTGGATCGCAGGTACGTGATTGCAATGATTGCGGAGGACCTATACCGGTAGGACAGTCTTACTCGAGATAATAGTATGCTATCTGGTTTGACTTTATCAGTCGTGTACATGTTCAGGTGACTGATTACATGTTACACTTTGATAGAGCCCTTAGGATCTTGCTTTACTACCAACAGTATGATGGCGATCATATACGTGAGAGTTGGGTAGTTTATATGCATATCCTTAATTGTGGTCCCTAGTCGTGGGAGTTTCGAGACAGGGCATCGATACTCCGGAGTAGACTAGTGTATACAGTCGAGACCACGACGAGGGGCGGTGGCCGGTCTCATAAGCCACTGGTGTCAGTTGGATCACCTAAGATGTATACAGGTGCTCATTGGGTTATGAGTACACCGGACAGGACTCGCCGGGAATCTGCTAGTTAGTACTATATCTATCGTCAGATAGCAGTTCCCTGGTGACATGTGTACAGGTTAGTTCATCGACCTGAGGTCGTCATTTGTCTCGCGTGAGTTCCCACTGTGCTTTGATTTCTACCCTACCACGGCTCAAAGGAGTCGTGCAAACAGGTAGTTTTTGGGTACAGTCCCGAGCCATATGGAGGCACGTGAGCGGATCGGCAGGGGATTCGTCTCTCCCGGTATTGGGGGCGAGATCGTGTTGTGTCTAGGAGAGCCATTACACATAGCCCACGGCCGTGGCAGGAGATTTACTGGTAGGTACTCCAGTAGTATCTCAGGGTGTTATTGGGCTACACTCCGACACGACTTATACTGCTATTGGGGGTCTGACGTTGCTAGCCCCCTAGACAGATATGCGATACTCATAGACGAACGGACCGGACTGTATATACATTGTCACTGTTAGGCTCAGTAGGGTTTCCGGATGAGTTCGCTCATCGGCCTCCCTTGAGGTCAGTCCATGGTCAGCCGTTACGCATTGCTAGTGCCGCTGACGGTTTGTGGTTAAACCCACTGCCAGGGTACTGACGAGTCATTAGAGTCCCCCACAGACAGTTTCCCAAGTTCGGGCGAAACGTTGCAGAGGCCGTATGGTTTTATGGCAGGGTTCGGAAAATGCACGTGCGTTTACGCAATTGTTATTTTTCGGGCAGATGATACTGGTCGGCTTTGGTTTAAGCCGGATCCAAGTATTATATTGAGTAGGTATAATATCTTTGTCTCAGTTGCATTTGTATTCGATCGTAATACAAATGCGGGTATATTTATACAGTTTCGGGGTTGTCCTGAAATTCGTTTCAGGATCACTTTTGGAAGTTGCCAGTTTCCAATTTTCTATCAGCCGTCTTTTAACATTCGGTTAAAGGCGGATTTATCTTTTCTTGGATGAGGGTGGGTCATGCTTCTAGAAGGTTCTAGAAGTGGTGAGGTGTCTTGTGACTCATTTGTGCTTTTAATGATTCAATTAATGCATGATGACTAGGTTATTAGATTCATTGTATGCATTAATGGCTTTTAGTGATTCATGCTTCCATTTATGATCAAGATAAGCTTCATCCTCTTATGGTTACCTCCCCCTCCTCCTACCATCACCTCCCTCTTTGCTATATAGTGGCCGGCCATTCTTTGAGTGAGGAGGGTGATTGATTTCATTTTTGGAGAGAAAAGACTATGGTTTAGGGTGCATGGAAATTTCATTACCTCTTTCATTCCATCACCCGATAAAATGGCAGCTTCATTAACCGATCGTCCACGGACTTGGACGAAGTGAGACAAAGTCATCTACTCATTCTCTACATCATTCTTGGTCGTCTCTTTTAGCAAACTTGACGACCGAGTTGCCTCGAGTCAGAGGCGGGAGCCCGTTTAAAGAATCAGAGACGTGGTGCCACCTGGACGAGCAGATCGGAGATCGAAGAGATCGGAGCAGCCGCAACGGAGCGTGGGATGATGGTTAAAGAACGAAGGACTCGGATCGTTCGGTATAACCTTTCTACACTCTTTACAGTTTGTTAGTTTAGCAATAATGGAAGATCCGGGTTATAGTATACGATAGCGCCAGTTAAAAAGATTTTTTTCCGCATTTGGCGTCTGTAGACGGCCGGGGCGCTACCGTAGACTTAAAGCTTGAAGTAGTGTTAAACACTGAAAGTCTAAGGCGCTCACGTAGGGTCACGTGAGGCGCCTGAGATTTGGCACGGCTTCTTTGGATTTGTTCCCTTTTTCTTTTCTGAGAGCTGAGCACTATTGGGTCACGTGGGATCACATGAGGCGTACCCAAAGACTGAAAGCTGCCTTTGTTTTATTCTCTTTTGAAAAGTGCTAAGCACTATTAAGGGGTCGCGTGGGGTCACGTGAAGCGCCCTAAGAATGGAATCTGTCTTAAGTTTATTCCCTTTTTACAAAGGTTTGTTCAGGGATCACGTGGGAGCACGTGATCTGCAATTATCATGTTTGGATGCTAATCTCCTTTTACGTGCATGGGGATCTTAAGTTTTCAAGCCCCTTGTTTAATAAGAATTAAATTCTATTATAGGGTTAAACCCTAGTTTTATTTAGAGGAATTAAATTCCTATATGTTCTTTTGTAAGAATTAAATTCTTTGGACTCAATTCTCCCCCTAAGTTTTGAATCTGCATAACAGATCTCACCGATGAGAATTAAATTCTTAACTTGTGGAGAGATCTGCTTCTGCAAATGTTCAACCAGAGGAAGAACTAAGTTCTTTATACAGGAGTTAAACTCTCGTGAAGGTGAAGAAGAGGTAAAAGGTTCTGTGTTTGGTTCCTTTCCTTACTTAGGGTTTCTTTTTGGAGATCTTCTTCTCTCTGGAGAATTAAATTCTCTTTTCTTTTGGCTTGCGAAGGGGTTTTTTCTCTCTCTTTCTGTCTCTTTTTCTCCTTTGCTTCTTTGCTCTTATTTATAGGAGAAGAAGGGAATCAATTTGTTTAGAAAATCTCTCTTTGAGAGATTCTAATTGATTTTATAATCAACCAAAATGATCTTTTAGATCAATCGGTGAATTTTATTCACCGTTGGATTTTTAATCCAAGGACTTCTGTTTTACAGAACATATCTCTTTTGTTGTTCTTAACAAGATTAGGAAGATATTTTCCCATACAGAAATTTTTCTGTAGATTGGTGATTTTTAATCACTATTGGATTTTTAATCCAACGGCGCCCTTTTTTATAGAGCGTAATCTTTCTTATTTGGAAAGATTTAAGGAAATATTTTCTAACTAGAGGTTTTGATTCCTCTTAATTAGAATTTAATTCTATCGGTTCAGAAGGCATAGGAGCCCATCACGTGTAGCACGTGACCCCACCAAATTAAACCTACTAAAGAGTGTCACGTGCTATCACGTGAGTTTTTGTTCTGGACAATTGTTTGCTTTATTCAGGCGCTTATATACTTTGTATATAGAGATCGCGTGTCTGCACGTGAGGCCTAGTTTCAACTTAGTTTTGTCAAGCGCAGCGCCTATCAGGTGTGGGCACGTGATGCTCCATTTGGAAACTTTTTCCCGTTACTTTTATTTATTATTCATTTTTTATAAGGGAACAGCACCCATGACTCACACCATGACACAAACAAAGTCTCACGAATTTGCCCATGCCACAAAAACTTAGCCAAAAATTCCATGACTCACATTTCTCACAAATAAACATTTAAACCAAAATGTTTAACACAAATAAAATGGCAACCCTAAAGTAATCTCGTAACAAATTACAAGAATATCCCTCATCCGTATATACATACCCGCATCCGTATTCCGACTGAATACGAATATAACGAGATGAAAATAATCCAACAATATAATACTAGGATCCGGTTTAAACCAAACCCCACTAGTATTATCCGTCCGATCAAGATCCGTGCACAAGTGCACGAATATGATCGAACCCTGCCATAAAACCATACGGCCTCTACAACGTTTCCCCCGAACCAGAGAAACCCTCTGTGTGGGACTCTAAAGACTCGCCAATACGCTAGCAGTGGGTTTAACCACAAGCATGTCAGTGGCACTAGCTGTACGTAACGGCTACCCAGGTATTGAGCGAAAGGGAGGCCGACGAGCAAACTCATCCTGAAACCCTACTGAGCCTAACAGTGACAATATCCGTACAGTCTGGTCCGTTCGTCTATGAGTATCGCATATCGAGTCTAGGGTGTGGATAAAGTCGGACCCCTAATAACTTGACATTTAGTGTCGGCATGAAACCTATCACCAACTGAGAAACTACCGATCCTAGATCGGTAATTCTCGTCTACCCGGCCAAGGATTTCTGGTGATGGCCACCCATGCACTCCACGACATCAACCCCTAATATACCGGGAGAGACGAATCCCCTGACGATCCGCTCACTGCCTCCATGTGGCTCGGGACTGTACCCCACTAAAACATGTTTGCACGACTCCTTTGAGCCGTGGTAGGGTAGTAATCAAAGCACAGTGGGAACTCACACAAGACAAATGACGATCTCAGGTCGATAGACTAACCTGTACACATGTTACCAGGGAACTGCTATCTGACAATAGGTATAATACCAACTAGTATGTTACCGGTGAGTCCGTCCAGTGTACTCATAACCCAATGAGCACCTGTATACATCTTAGGTGAACCAACTAACACCAATGGCTTATGAGACCGGCCACCGCCCCTCTTCGGGTTCTCGATCCGTATACACTAGTCTACTCTTGGAGTATCGATGCCCAGTCTCGAAACTCCTACGACTAGGGACACTTTAAGGATGTACTTATAGACCACCCAACTCTCACGTATATGATCGCCACCATATTGTCGGTAGTTAAGCAAGAATCCTATGGGCTCTATCAACATGTAATAGTGATCTGTAATGTCACCTGAAACATGTACACGATGATAAAGTCAAACCAGATAGCATACTATCATCTCGAGTAAGACTGTTCTACTGGTATAGGTCATCCCTCAATCATTGCAATCGCGTGCCTGTGATCCAATAATTGACTTGAGGGCACTATAGCCAACAATCTCCCACTTGCACTTAAACCTAATTATGACGGTGTCGCATACTCACAGCCCGTGTGATACCGAGCACCTAACTTCTCTACTAATCAGTTTCACAAAGCTCGTTTGTAAAACTATTGCATTCGAGAAATAGCCTCAGTGAGTGGATCCACTCTAATGTTTCTTTCTATGTCTCTCATTATCTCAAGTTCACGGAGAAAGCCATCTCCCGAAATGAGCGATACCTGTCTTAGAATATGTCTGGATATCTGATGGGACCCAGTTCACAAATGAACTCCAAATCTAGCAATCTTCTTAGACTGTATCGTCAACTAAATTTAATCAGTATCCTGCGCCATGCCTCCCTTAGTATCCGCTTGGACCATCTGTCCAAACTATTGCCCCTCAAAAGAGGGAAAACTATAACTCTGACAGTCACTTTGTCATTCAGGTCACCTTGGAAGCCTGGAATGGTAACCGTCTCTCGAAGGAGGCTGTCATTACCAAATCCCTAGAACTTTCACTTATGTTCATAAACTATTTCCGAACGTTTCTCCAGGATTGGATTAATATATCAATTTATTGCATCTAATGCAAAAACAACATCTGGTGTGGTACTTGACATCTCATGATTGACTCAATTACCTAAGCAAGTGATATGTCAATCATGCACATCCCTCTCCAATTTAGTCTGTAAGACACCTTTAAAGAGGGTGACTCCATCACCTGCAGGTACACTACTATGCCAGGAGTCGTCCATTCTAAAACACCTTTAGAATACTGTCTAAGTACCCAGATTGGGAAACTACCAAAATCTAAATCTAAAACAATAGATCTAGTAACCAGAATGCCTGATATAATATCAAAATCCTATGTGGAGAAACACTGTGTGATAACCACAGTATAACCGATTGTAGTATAGGAATTTCTTTTCCTACAAAGTGCATGTCATCCAAATACCAGGACATCACACCATACTACCTTCTTAACAGATCCATCCCCTATTCTGATGAAGTCAAAACCTTTGACTCTCACATCATAAATAGATGATCTATCTCCGCTATACTTGCTTTAGTCTATAAATAGACATAAGCTACATGTCCACTATGCTTTCGCTGCTCCCACTGACTACAACAACCCTCTGGCAGAGTCATATACACGTGCACTTCTAAAGCTGGTTTAGAACGACGCTATACTCATCATCATGCCGGGTCTCATAGTTTAGAACAGCAGTAATAGCAAGTCTGGATAAACAAGAACCTCCCTGTCACCGTCTTTGAGAATACCGAAGTATCTCTCGGGCGCCTGAAGCTACCCACCATATCTGCGGAATGGCTAATGGAATGTCAAACCCGATTGAATCTTTAGGTTCTATTTAAATTTTCAATAATCGTTTATGGTTCTGGAATCACTTCCAGTTCTACCATACTCCCACTACTGTTTTCTGAAAAAGTCCATTTTACTAAAATTGTGGCGAGTCAAGAACAACATCACTATTGATCTTCCAGATGGTAGAAAGTTAACCCTCGTCATAGCCCGGGATAACCCACAAACTGCCATTACAGAAACGTGCCTTGAGTATATCCAGAGTCTGGTTGCAAGCATAAGCCGGACAACTCAATATACCTTAACATCGTTAAGATATGAACCATTCTATATACAATATAGAAACAGATGCACTGATTTAATTGGAACCAGATTCAAATCATACAGCTGTCTCCAGTGCATGTCAACTAAATGGAGAGAGGCTGATCAGCATTACTCAACTTAGGAGTGCATCCAGATATGAGTAACCTGAAAGAGAAGCAAGTTTCTTAAAACCATTACTATAAACTGAATACCAAACACAAGTATCTACATCTTCAATCGCCTTGAAGAATACTGATACTTGCATCACGTGGTTCTTTACTTTATTCTTGTACCTATAACTTCTCAAAACTTGGACCTTGTATTTCTACAAAACACTTGTCTAAAACTGGAGAAGTCGCAAGTAAACAGAATATAGTACGAGGACCAACCCCTTTGTCCCATGAGTTCAATAACTCAAACCCTGTGCGTCGTAAGTTGAAAAACTGTACTATGGTTAAGAAGAATTATATCGCTGTTTAATGCTCCTTACCTAACTATCAACTAATATAGGTAAATATCATAGACATAATTTCAAAAAGTTATATCTCACTTTATAAAATAAACGTATAGATATATCAGTTTGAAATTGGTGCATAACAACGGATATTCAAAACCAAATATTTGCCGTCAGGCAAAACCCCAGGAGATTTCCTCAAATATCACCAATTACAACGAATTCCGATATAATGAGGATATAATCACCTAATTTCCAATAACATACTCCCACTCATCATCTGTAAAACCATATAGATGTGAGAATCAAACCTGGTAAATACATACCCTGGAGTAAGGATCTAATTGGGAAATCAGTTTTCAATTAACAACGCATAGTGAAACTGAAACATGAAAAGGTTTCGAAGGGGTATACAGGTATTCCTAGTAATGTCTCTTCAATTATCCAGATTCATGACTGTAACCGTATATTTCTTTGTCATCTCTCCAAATCCCTTTATTTATCTTTACTCATTACCTTCTGTACACCACCCTTAGGCTAAATGGTTTTCTTCCTTCCCTATCGTTCGGCACCAGTCTATGGTTTGGAAGAAGACTATCCAATAAGCGTAATAGGTGTACCCTCCTAATTCTAGGAGCACTCGCAACCTGAAAGAAGGTAAAGATAAAAGACAATCTGAATAATCCTATTCAATTTCTCCTGAACCGGAGAAATGCAAAGGTAAAGTAGGAGTGGTTATGATATATGCGTTTTGGTCGTGAATGATAGCAGTCGCATTTTACTTTGCCCTCTTTCTGATCCCTTTATTTGTCTTCACTTATTACCTTCTGTACACCACACTTAGGCTAATTGGTTTTCTTCCTTCCCCACCTTTCGGCACCTGCCTATGGTTTGGAAGAAGACTATCCAATAAGCACAATAGGTGTACCCTCTTCTAATCTTAGGAGCCCTCACAACCTGAGAGAATGTAAAAGGAAAAGACAACTGAATAGTCCTATTCAATTTCTCCAGAATCGGAAACCATTCTCGAATCTGAAACAAGTTTCTTCGAGTTCGTATGTAACTATACGATGGTCATATCCAATAAATGTGGATCTTCATAGTGATACGGAATGTTCCGGAGAAAAGTAAATGGTAAAAGTAGCATCAGCAATGAAGTATGCAACTCTGACAATCCAAAAGCCAGCGTGTTTTAAGAAAGTTCGGTTAACTTGGTTACTGAGTTATAGTCTAGGGTCGGGACATGGTCGCTGCCAAAGAGAGAGAGAGAAAAGAAACACTCAGCGTGCACTCTAACCTAGATCAGAATGGTCAATCACTTTATCTAATCAGGATGTCTCCCACTGTATTCTCAAATTCTCCTCCAAACCTGAAAGAAGAATTAGTCGGGATCATCTAAAATCACCCGAGGAGTAAACCAACTCATCAGTGGGTATCGGGATCTAACTATCATCGCATGATAACCTGATGGAATCCACTCAAGTTATCATACTCCAGAAGGTATGCGCATGCCTGGCAAGTTTCCTGTATGTTTGAAACTCCCGATGTGATTATTACCCCATGCTCTTATGACCTTGACGAAAGCCAACATATCATAAGTCACATGTCAAGTTCTACCCGTCATTGTCCAGGTTAATTTGAACCCACCCGTACATACCCTTGACGAAGGCCAAAATAGTAGTACGACTGTCCCAAACCAACGCATCTATCTATGCAACAGAAAAGTAACAAATAGCTACCATACACTATGCCTTGACGAAGGCCAACATACATAGCATGAATACTAAGTGCTGTCGTCTGAAATAACGGAGGGCTACGAATGGTTTTTGACGAAAAGACTTTAACGTAATGAACTTGATATCGTTGAAGGAACCAGATAGCTTTTTAGAAATATATAGTGGCGAAAACCTTTGCTAAAGAGGTCACTTCCGATGAAGGGATCTCTGCTCTTTCCTCGTCGAATGAGGTGCATGATATTCTCACTGAATACCGCAATGCAAAGCAAAAGGTAATTGACTATAGTAAAGTTATTACCCTGACGCAAACTTCTACCCAAGAGGTCACTCCCGGTGAGGGGATCTCGGCTCTTGCCTCGTTGAATGAGGTGCTGGATATTCATAACCGAATACTGTTGTGCAAAACAAAAGAAAATGTTCTTATAATAACAGCTTTTTAAATTGTTCCAACAACATCGAATAGGTCTGTTTTCCTTGCATTGATCAAAATCAACGCAGTCCCATCAATTAATCACACCACAAAAGAACGAAAATATGATGTACGTATATGCCATCCGCATTCGCCACTGGGTCCCGTCATCACCCGTTAGGTTACTTAACTAACGACAGAGCAGGGACTGGACTAGCGCGGATGTAAAACATATACAACATCTACTAGTATATATATAGCAATATATAATAATCGCTCCAGGCGTAATAAATGCAACATCACAGATAAGCAATAAGCATCACAGAACAATACAGATAATCTGGGAGCCCCGGGTTTCCTTTGAGCCGCAAGTGAAACCCAACGTTCCCCTGGTCGTGTGGATAGCCTGTGCAATAAAAACCTAGACCCCTACGAGTGCGGCAAGTTACCCGCCAAAAACAGAAGCGAGGCAACCCCTTCATCAAAGTGAATGGGCCACCCAGCACTTCACGGAATCCGGTAACTTGAGCACCCCTCCTTGGGTCAACCTGTACCCCTTACGAGTGCGGCGAATAGCCCGCCAATTCTAGAGTGAGGCCCCCTCCTTCTCAACGCTATGAGATGCGGACCCGTTGCCCTCTAGAACCCGGCTATCCGTGCACTCCACCGCGGGGTAATCCTAGTACAGAAAAGAAAATATGTACATTGGTGACATCGACCTCAACCCGGTCGTGCCCCAAACAAAAAATACACAAACAGGCAGTGGCGGCAGTCCACATGTCGGACGCTCGCCCCACGATATCAAATGTACAAAAGAAACTAAACTGTACTAACATTGCATCCAAGCTATCCACCACGACAAATCCGCAACAACACATCACAAACCCATCTAAAAGAACTATAGCAATTAGACAAGTTATACCGATCTAATGACATTCACGGTCGCAGAAAGAAATGTATGTACTGTAAACTTTAAACAGTGTTAGAAATATCGAATTCGAAATAACCCCGAACAGCCCCAAACAACTAGAAAAATTCTTATCCAAACTGGGCTAAACAAGCAATACCACTGAACCAATATTCCAGAGACCAGACCACACATAAAATACGAAGTCACAAATCCCCACTATGGCCGGCCGGCTCAGTTTTTATGCTAATGTGCTCAGGGAAAATTGGGTAGAAGTGGCTCGTATTTGGGGTGAAGTCTAGTGGTCATACAAGTAGTCTTCTGCAATTGCAAAAATAATTTTAGAAGACTAATAAAAATTCGACAGAAACTAGAATACATCGAGTGATATTTCGGAGTTGTTTCGGTTTTGAAACTTTAACATTGTCTAAACCAACTAGTATGCGGTTAATAGGTTGGCTCTGATACCATGGAGGGTTACGAAAGCGCCCCGGCCATCAATCCGTGGCCAAACGCGGAAAAAAAACTTTTAAAATCCGGCGCTGACGGAACCCTAATCGACGGATCATACCATTAACCCTATACTAATTCTATATAAAGGAGTTTAAGAGATTATACCGATCGATCCGTATCCTTCGATCTTTAATCTCTGTCCTTAGCTCATCGCGGCTGCCTCGACGAAGTTCGATCTACGGTCTCCCTCGTCAAAAATGATCCACGTCGAGGATTAGTAATACGGGCTCCCGCTTCAAAACCGAAGCAACTCGGGTATCCAGTTTGCTATCCTAGATACCCAAGATGAAGTAGAGAGTATGTGTAAATACTTTGTCTCAAAGAACCCATGGATTCTCAACTCATGAGAGGATATGGGTGGAAGTGAAGAAGAAGCCAAGAGAAGAAGAATGTGAGCTCAAGAGTTTTTGGCCAAGTAAAGAAAATGACTGAGAAGAAGAATGTGAGCTCAAGAGTTTTTGGCCAAGTAAAGAAAATGACTCGCTGTAGATTTTTTGTTGTAGTGAGATATTTGTATGTGTAAGCAACCCAAGAAAAATCTCACAAGAAAAAATATATGTTGCCCACTTGCTCACAAATATCTCAACACACCAAAACTCATCAATGCACCATGACCCACCATATGAGTCACCAAGTGCATGCACCCATGACTCACACCATGACACAAACAAAGTCTTACGAATTTGCCCATGCCACAAAAACTTAGCCAAAAATTCCATGACTCACATTTCTCACAAATAAACATTTAAACCAAAATGTTTAACACAAATGAAATGGCAACCCTAAAGTAATCTCGTAACGAATTACAAGAATACCCCTCATCCGCATATACATACTCGCATCCATATTCCGACTGAATACGAATACAACGAGATGAAAATAATCCAACAATATAATACTAGAATCCGGCTTAAACCAAAGCCCACTAGTATTATCCGTCCGATCATAATCCGTGCACAAGTGCACGAATATGATCGAACCCTGCCATAAAACCATACGGCCTCTACAAAGTTTCCCCCGAACCAGGGAAACCCTCTGTGTGGGACTCTAAAGACTCGTCAATACGCTGGCAGTGGGTTTAACCACAAGCACGTCAGTGGCACTAGCTGTACGTAACGGTTACCCAGGTATTGAGCGAAAGGGAGGCCGACGAGCGAACTCATCCTGAAACCCTATTGAGCCTGACAGTGACAATATCCATACAGTCCGGTCCGTTCGTCTATAAGTATCGCATATCGAGTCTAGGGGGTGGATAAAGTCAGACCCCTAATAACTTGACATTTAGTGTCGGCATGAAACCTATCGCTAACTGAGAAACTACCGGGTAATTATCGTCTACCCCGGCCGAGAATTTCTGGAGATGGCCACCCATGCACTCCGCGACATCAACCCCTAATATACCGGGAGAGACGAATCCCCTGACGATCCGCTCACTGCCTCCATGTGGCTTGGGACTGCACCCCACTAAAACCTGTTTGCACGACTCCTTTGAGCCGTGGTAGGATAGTAATCAAAGCACAGTGGGAACTCACACGAGACAAATGACGATCTTAGGTCGATAGACTAACCTGTACACATGTCACCAGCTAACTGCTATCTGACAATAGGTATAATACCAACTAGTATGTTCCTGGCGAGTCCGTCTGGTGTACTCATAACCCAATGAGCACCTGTATATATCTTAGGTGAACCAACTAACACCAATGGCTTGTGAGACCGGCCACCGCCCCTCGTCGGGGTCTCGATCCGTATACACTAGTCTACTCTTAAAGTATCGATGCCCAGTCTCGAAACTCCTACGACTAGGGACACTTTAAGGATGTGCTTATAGACCACCCAACTCTCACGTATATAATCGCCACCATACTGATGGTAGTCAAGCAAGAATCATATGGGCTCTATCAACATGTAATAGTGATCTGTAATGTCACCTGAAGAATGTACACGATGATAAATTCAAACCAGATAGCATATTATCATCTCGAGTAAGACTGTTCTACCGGTATAGGTCATCCCTCAATCATTGCAATCACGTGCCTGTGATCCAATAATTGACTTGAGGGCACTATAGCCAACAGACTGGGGGGAGGCGATGGTTCTTCCCATTTTCCCGAGCTTGATCCGAGGTATCGACCATGATTTGCCCAATCGTTAATTCCCCGGGAGGGATTTGGTCCTTTTTCTCCCGCTCCTCCTACCGCTTGTCCCGTAAGTATTTCGCCAGATGGCCGGAGAGGATCAACTCCTCGATGTAGTCACGGAGTTGTTTGCAGTTCTCAGTCGAGTGATCCTGCGACCTATGGAAGGCGCAGTATAGGCCGCGGAGACGCTTGCCCGCTCTTTGGGTAACTGGAGGGAGATTAAAGAACCTCTCGCCCTTGGTTTCCTCCAGCAGCTCGGTTTGGGAAATGTTTAGAGGCGTGTACTCCTGGAACCTCGGGGAGTAAGGTTTGGGATGGTCGACCTTCTTTTTCTCCTCCCTGTCCCTTTTCTTTCGGTCCATTTAGTCAGCTCGGGGCAGATTTGAGTTCACCTCCACTTCGAGTTGGATCTCTCGCTCGGTCCAGGCTTTCACTTCGGCCATGGTCTTAGGTTGCGCTAATGCAAAAGAGCGGAGCCACTCTTTGTGCCTAAGACCCGACCTCAGCGCGGTGATAACTATTTCATCGCGGTGCTCGGGAACCTCCAGGAGGGCATTGTAGAAGCGAGTGACATACCCTTTGAAGGATTTCTTGTCTTCGCTCTTGACAGTGAACAGGTAGTCGATCATCCTTTTATGTCGTCGGTTTCCGACGAAATGACCGAGGAATTGGGTAGCCAGCTCGTCGAAGGTCAAGATGGAGCGCGGCGCGAGCCCTCGGAACCAGTCCCGGCCATCCCGGATTAGGGTAGTAAGGAAAGCTCAGCATTGAGCCGCGTTCGAGTTATCTTGGAAGCTCATGCCCGCCGTAAATGCGTCTAAGTGGTCTTTCGGGTCAGACTTCCCATCGAGGAGGGCCATTTTGGGCGGCTTGTTCCTGGACGAGACGTGCTTGGCCAGCAGGTCTTCTATAAAGGGGTTTATGAGCGAATCGGCAGAATACCTGGCCCATTCGCCAAACATGTGGTCTTCTCGTCGTATGCCTTCAATTTTCTTTTCGAGGGCTTCAAGCCGGTGGTGGTACCCTGACAATTCTGCACAGTCGGAGTGGTGGCTACCCCCGCTCTGGGTCTACACGATGGTGCGGCTTCGATTATGATCTATCAAATTTCTTAAATACTCATACGAGGTCTTTCTTGAGTAGTCCCGGCATTCGCCGTTAGCTCGGCCTCGGCGGTATTGGGGGTGTCAGTTGTGCCTGGAAACAGGCGAACTGACAGACATCTCTTCAAGGGGTATGTACGCGCGGCGGGTGTTAGGGCGATGGCCTAATCTTTCCCGAGATCGGGGGTGGAGCTGTCCAGCGTCCAGCGGGTCATGGAATCATTCGCCGCATGCGGGTCATGGTAGCCGAAGTCGGCATGCCGACGCTCAGTGACGCTGAGATGAGCATGAGTGAAATCGAGGGCCTGAGCATAGTCATCCGTCCTTCTATGGACGTCGTTATCCCGGGGAGGGGAAACTGCGGTCTGGTGGGTAGGGCCCACCGTTTGAACGCGGATGAGTGCATCCACCATCAATGTGAGCCTGTCGATTCGAGCGGATAAGGTGTTGATGACGTTATAAGGGGGGACGAGCCGCTCCTGCCTCCGTTGTGGGTGTGGCGGCTCGTATCTGGATCGTTAAGGTTGTCGCTCGCCATCGGGTTGAGAGCGAAAAATCAACTTTATGGATGGAGAAGCTTCTAAGTAGTTTCCTACAGACGGTGCCAACTGATGGAGGTCGTGATCTCCCTCAGTTGTTGTCCTCCGTCGATCTGATAGTGTAACACCCGAGCTCAATGCTACTGGTTTCTATTGTCGTATGTTGGCGTATGGTATTTATTTCATTAATCCTATTTTGACTGTTGCTAGTATAAACTTCACCCGGCAATTCACTTCTGCATATAACAATTTAAGGCATCTAAAATAAAATTAAAAATATTCGTCATGGCATGCTTGACACCCCTAACCCTGTTGTAGCGTCCGTGCATCGTGTTCTCGTCCCGTTCGGTGAAACGGGCGAGTTTGGACGGCTACGCGCACGTTCGTGTGTCCGTTCTGGGGGTATGCTTTTTGATTGTAAAATAGTTCATTTTAAATTTTGGATCCCGCCAAAAATTTTCTTATTTCAATTTCAAATTTTTGGACCCGACCCGGGCACAATTTGGAAATATTTTACTTTATGCCAAAATCCCAATTTCTAATATATTTTAACCGTCAGTATATATATATTATAACCTCATAATTTTTCCTGTTTCCTTTAAATCTTTCAAATTTTTATCCCCCAGCCAATCAGAATTCTCACAATTCCGTGGGCCCCACCTTATCTCTCTCTCCCCCCCGTATATATCTATCTCTCTCTCTCTCCCCCCCGTATATATCTATCTCTCTCTCTCCCCCCATATATTTTCCTCTTCTTCTTTTCCTCTTTCACAGAACGTGAACCCACCTCGTGCAACCCTAGCTGCCTTGCCCCTCGCCGCCACAGCCCCAAGGCCGACGCCCTCATCGCCGATCGCATCGTCTCCTCGCCCTCGTCACATCCACATCCACCTCTTCTCCCTCCTTCATCAACTCCCGTGCATCCTGCACCGGCAACCGCGGCCGCCTGCACCTCGTGGGATCGCCGCCGGCGATCTCGATCCGTCCCCCCGGCCTCGTGCATCCCTCGGTGAGTATCTTCTTCTCCTCTCCTTCTTTCTCCTTCCTTCCTTCCTCCTTCGTTTCACTGATTCTCTTTCCCGTTCTATGCGTTGGCCGTTGTTCCCTGCAGGTGGTCCGCCGGAGCTCAGTCGACGCCGTCGACCATCACGACCCCTTCACAATCCACAGTGAGTATCCTTCCCTCCTCTCCATCCTCTTTCCCCTCTTCCCTTCCTCTTCCTTTCATGTAATTCTTGAGTTGCTTACTGTTTTTGTGTCTCGCCGGAATCCGGCCGCGCCGACGACGTGTCCCGACGATCCAGCGAGGTACCCTGACCTGTGTGGTTCCACTGTTCGTCGTTTGGGTTCATTCCGTGAACCGTGCGTCGTCGCGAGTTTTCCCCGCCGACGTTTTACGTTCTGTTTTCCCGATTCGCAACCCGTCGAGGCAAGTACCCCTTGCTACATGCTAAATAATATTTACATACACATTGATGACACCCTAAACCTGTAAATTTAACTTTAGTACGATCATTTCTCATTTTCGTGTTCAATATTGTTATATATCATTTTATCTTTCAAACTTGGAGCCTACCTGTTGCAATTACTGTTTTGAACCTGATAACCACATTTACATATTTTAATTTCACTTTCACTAATGACGTAGCCTATGGCACTTTATCTATCGTTTTACTTCATTTGGACACTCGTGTGCATTTAACCTGCATAAACTGTGATTTCATCCATGGAACCTATATATATATATATATATATATATATATATATATATATATATATATATATATATATCATTGCATCCATGAAGTCTTAAACTTGTTAACATGATTAAACGGCTATAATTGTCATACTGCATTCTTATAATGTTGAAATCATCTCTGTAACACAACTGATAACTGTACTGCTAATTGAGTGAATCTGCCTATTGCTTAATTCATTGCTTAGATCATGCTGTTGATAACCATGCTTGATTATATAACTGAGTATGAGCACACCCATGATATCGTTTACATATTGACCTGACTTGCTACACACATTTGATTGACCCGACATGGTACCGTATACTGCTTAACTTGACCTGGTGTACCATGACCTGACCCGTTACCTGATCTTGTGTCTAATGCCAACAAACCTGACATGTAGTCCTCATGGACCGTTCCTGTTGTCTATCCAGACAAACCTGCTTACTTGATCCTGTGTTGGCATTAGTTCTTGATTACGGGATACCTGACTTGACATACACATATAACTTGGGGGTATGGGGAAATCAAAGGTGAAACCTGACTTGTAACTCAACAGTTCGCTACTTCATCTGATCAGTTTTAGAGGCTAGGCCGGCCTTGGAATGATGATGCTGACATCATTCATCTGTACACATTCCTGTTTAGTGCCTAGCGGCATGTCTCGGTTTCAGCCCGAGAATCTGGGGCCGTGGTCCCGGGTATGTACGGGATACTATTAAGTTACATCGATGATTCATCAATTTGATTTCAAAGACTTTAGAATAGAAAACCTGATAGAACAGTTTAGTGTACCCACTGCACACTACCCTGCACTGCTCTGATTTATATTATTGTTACCCTTGCTTATTCATGTTTATATTCGCATTGCCTGTTACCCTGTTATATGTTATTACTTGATGACTTGACACGCTGACGTCTGGGTTTTGCATGGCCCAGATTCTGTACCGCTGTCGCAGTTCGAGCAGGAGTACTTCAGCCGACAGGCTGAGCTGTGAGTGTCAACAGTAGTTAGTTTTCTTTCCTGCATTTATTTCCTGATGTGAGCCGCATTATGGGACATACATTCCAGTTATTTTGTATTGGATCTTTCGCTTCCGCATTTTATTATTCTTTACTCATGCTATCTTGGATTATGGACATGTTTTAGATAGTTTTATTTTGTTCTTGATATCTCTACAGCCGTAATGTGACTGTGGATGGATACTTCCTACCCACAGGTAGCATGGTTGGCTATGTCACGTGCCCACTTTAGCGTACTCTGGGAAGCGGGGCGTGACATGGTTCTTTTGGTATCAGAGACATAGGTTAGTCGGGTTGATTCTTTTGTAGTTGGGTATTGTACCCAATACACGAATCAGAATACCTGTGTTTAGGAAACATGTCCTGCCACCTTACCGTTCTTGAATCAAATTCTTCCTGATTATATCTTCTACGATGTGCAAACTTCCTTTGCATATCGACTCGAAACCTGATTCCTTGCTATCTCTAGGACTTAGGCGACTTGGGTGGAGTTATGCAATTGTGGCTATGATACCGCGGCATAGTTACAATGCGGCACTCTATTTAAGTAACTTGGAGTTCTAGCCTTGATCTATACTTTGAATCTATCATCGTGATAATGTTGGGTGTTTTGGTTTCAGGAATATGGCAGGTAAGAATTTGAAGACGTACCAAAGGCGTGTGGACGAAGCCGCCATGCTTAGAGTGAAAAGGGGAATGCTGGAGAATCAAAAGAAACAGACCGAGCTGATCCAGCAGCAAGCGGAATTGTTTCAGGAAGGTTTGCAGATCGTTCAACAGTCTGTGAACAATGTTGGAGCTAAACCAGTTGACCGAGTAGGGACAGTAGCAGATTTCAGGCGTTTGGGTCCGTCTACATTTAGTGGTTTGGAGGAGCAGTTGCCAGCAGAGCAGTGGCTAGTTGACACAGAGAACTTGCTTATTGCGGCACAGATTCCAGATGAGAAAAGGGTTGATGTGGTACGCATTCAGTTAGTGGACTACACCCGAGAATGGTGGCTTGTGGAGGAGAACCGCTTGCCCAAGCCGATCAAGTGGGTGGATTTTTCGAAGAGTTTCCTAGAAAAGTTCTTCCCGCGGACCGCACGGGAGGAAATGGAAGAAAAGTTCATCGGGCTAAAGCAGAATGGAGCACCCGTAGATGTGCATGCAGCAGAATGGACAAGACTCAGCAGATTCGCTGGACCTTTAGTTACCAACGATGCAGACAGGGCACGGAGGTTCATGCGCAGTTTGGACGTGGACATCCAGAGGCAGATTGTCTCTCTGGGTTTGACCACTTTCTCACAAGTACTTGCGGCAGCCCGAGAGCAGCAGAGTTTATCTGGGATGAAGGGGGTTTGCAGCAGACAGCAGTTGCGGTAAGGAAGCCAGCATTCGTACCAAACCGAGCTCATGGTCGCAGAGGTATTCCAGTGGACCGTCGAGGTCGTCTTGGGAATGGATTTTCTTGGCACTTTCCACGCTTACATTGATTGTAGGGAAAGGAAGGTAATTTTCCAGATTCCCGGACATCCCGAGTTTAGCTTCACTGGAGGAAGCAGTTCTGTCGGGCCAGTCGAGTTTAGGGCTAGGCCGACAAACAATATTCTTGCATCAATGGAATTTGATAAAAGTGAGGAGCCAGCTGTTGTTCGCGATTTTATGGACGTGTTTGAAGATATATCGGGTTTACCGCCGAAGCGAGACATGGAGTTCGCAATTGATCTTATTCCTGGTGCAGCGCCAGTATCCAAAGCGTATTATCCAACGGCACCAGTAGAGTTGGAAGAAGTCAAGAAACAGGTTGCTGAATTGCTTGAGAAGGGTTGGATTCGAAGCAGTAACTCGCCTTGGGGAGCTCCAGTTCTTCTAGTAAAGAAGAAGGATGGCACAAGAAGGATGTGCATCGACTATCGAGAATTAAACCGGGTGACTATTAAGAGCAAGTACCCGATCCCTCGCATTGGAGAACTTTTCGAGCAGCTTAGTGGCGCGAGGGTATTCTCGAAGCTGGATTTGCGATCCGGATATCATCAAGTCCGAGTGAAAGCAGAAGATATTTGCAAGACGGCGTTCCGAACTCGGTATGGACATTACGAATACTTAGTGATGCCCTTCGGAGTAACAAATACGCCGGCAGTATTCATGGACTTGATGAACCGAATCTTTTCACCATTCTTAGACCAGTTTATTGTGGTATTCATTGACGATATTCCGGTTTACTCGAAGAGTTTTGAAGAGTATGCAGAACATTTGAAGATCGCACTGCAGACGTTGAGACAGGAGAAGTTATATGCGAAGATGAGTAAGTGCGAGTTTTGGCTGGAGGAAGTAAAGTTTTTGGGGCATGTTGTGTCTGGCGATGGAATCGCCGTCGATCCCGAAAAGATTGCAGCAGTTTGTGATTGGCCAATTCCAAAGAATGTTGCGGAGATAAGAAGTTTTCTTGGACTCGCCGGATATTACAGGAGATTTGTGGAGAACTTTGCTCGTCTGGCGGAGCCGTTAACCAAGCATACACACAAGGAGGTACCTTTTGTATGGACGGACAAATGTGCGTTAGCTTTTGAGACGTTGAAGCAGAAATTGATAACCGCCCCTATTCTGACCGTGCCAGACAATTCCGGAGGATTGGTGATTCACAGCGACGCATCTGGGAAAGGATTGGGATGTGTTTTGATGCAGCATGGAAAGGTTGTAGCGTACGCATCGAGACAGTTGAAGACCCATGAGAAGAATTATCTAACTCATGACTTGGAGCTTACGGCTGTGATTTTCGCGTTGAAGATTTGGAGACACTACCTTTTAGGCGAAAGGGTCGAAGTTTTTACTGATCATAAGAGCTTGAAGTATGTGTTCACGCAGAAAGAGCTTAATATGAGGCAACGTAGATGGTTGGAACTGATGGCTGACTACGATCTTGATCTTAAGTACCATCCGGGGAAGGTTAATGTCGTGTCGGATGCGCTTAGTCGGTTACCAGCAATTCAGGTGTTAACTATGCAGAAGGAGATCGTTGAAGATTTTCGAAGGTTTGACTTGGAGGTTGTGCTACCGCATTCTACGGGACAGTTGATGCAGCTGCAAGTACATTCATCGTTGATCAAGAATATTAAAGCAGCACAATCACAGGATCCTAGACTGTAAAAGTTTCGAGAACAGGTTGAAGCCGGATTACGAACGGATTTATTGATCCACGAAGATGGTTCGTTGAGGTATGGTAGACGTTTGTGTGTGCCAAAGGGAGACATTCGTGAAGAGCTTATGAAAGAAGCACACAGTTCAGCTTATTCTGTACATCCAGGAGGCACAAAGATGTACCGAGATATTCGACAGCATTTCTGGTGGGAAGGCATGAAATGGGAGATTGCTCGCTTTGTGGCAAAGTGCTTGGTGTGTCAGCAAATTAAGGCTGAACATCAAAGGGTTGCTGGTTTATTGCAACCACTTTCAATTCCTCAGTGGAAGTGGGAACATATAACCATGGATTTCGTGACGGCTTTACCGCGAAGTCCAAAAGGCAATCATGCTGTATGGGTAATTGTTGATCGATTGACCAAGGCAGCTCACTTTATCCCTTTTCGGGTTGGTCAATCAACTGAGACTTTGGCGGAGCGGTACATGCAAGAGATAGTAAGATTGCATGGAGTGCCGGTGAGGCTTAGTGTCCGATCGTGACACTCGGTTTTTATCACACTTCTGGAGGAGTTTACAGGAAAGTTTGGGGACTCGATTGAAGTTTAGCACAGCTTATCATCCTCAAACTGATGGTCAGTCCGAGAAAACGATCCAAACTCTTGAAGGAATGTTGAGAGCATGCATATTGGACTTCAAGGGTTCATAGGAGGATCATCTACATTTGGTGGAGTTTTCTTACAACAACAGTTTTCAGGCAACTATCCAGATAGCTCCATTTGAAGCTTTGTATGGTCGTAAATGCCGTTCACCTGTTTGTTGGGATGATGTCGGTGAACGAAGATTATTGAGACCATATTTGGTTGTGCAGACAGTTGAGAAGGTTAACACTATCAGAAATCATATGAAGGCAGCACAAGACAGACAGAAAAGTTAGGCCGATACGTCGAGAAGACCTCTAGGTTTCGCTGTGGGTGATTTGGTATTCTTGAAGATATCACCGACTAGAAGGGTGATTCGTTTTGGAAGTCGAGGAAAGCTTAGTCCTCGATTCGTTGGACCCTTTGAGATCTTGGAGCGTGTTGGTGAGGTAGCATATCGTTTGGCGTTACCGCAGTCCTTGGCGAGTGTGCATGATGTGTTTCATGTATCTCAACTCCGTAAGTATGTTCGTGATGAAACGCATGTATCGGATCATTCGGAGCTGACGGTACGAGAAGACTTGACTTTTGAGGAGCGACCGGTTGAAATTGTGGATCGAAGGGAAAAGGTTCTTAAGAACAAGGTGATCCCTCTTGTGCTTGTTTCTTGGGGTAATCGCTCGCATGGAGAGTCCACTTGGAAACGAGAAGATGAAATCCGGCAGAAGTTTCCTCATCTTTTCTTATAGTTTTTTTGTCATCTATCTTTGTATTCTTGGAATTTCGAGGACGAAATTCTTTTTGTAGTTGGGTATAATGTAACACCCGAGCTCAATGCTACTGGTTTCTGTTGTCGTATGTTGGTGTATGGTATTTATTTCATTAATCCTATTTTGACTGTTGCTAGTATAAACTTCACCCGGCAAATCACTTCTGCATATAACAATTTAAGGCATCTAAAATAAAATTAAAAATATTCGTCATGGCATGCTTGACACCCCTAACCCTGTTGTAGCGTCCGTGCATCGTGTTCTCGTCCCGTTCGGTGAAACGGGCGAGTTTGGACGGCTACGCGCACGTACGTGTGTCCGTTTTGGGGGTATGCTTTTTTATTGTAAAATACTTCATTTTAAATTTTGGATCCTGCCTAAAATTTTCTTATTTCAATTTCAAATTTTTGGACCCGACCCGGGCATAATTTGGAAATATTTTATTTTGCGCCAAAATCCCAATTTCTAATATATTTTAACCGTCAGTACATATATATTATAACCTTATAATTTTTCCTGTTTCCTTTAAATCTTTCAAATTTTTATCCCTCGGTCAATCAGAATTCTCACAATTCCATGGGCCCCACCTTATCTCTCTCTCTCCTCTCGCTAACTCTCTCTCTCTCTCTCTCTCCCCCTCTCCCTGTATATATCTATCTCTCTCTCTCCCCCCCATATATTTTCCTCCTCTTCTTTTCCTCTTTCATAGAACGCGAACCCACCTCGCGCAACCCTAGCCGTCTTGCCCCTCACCGCCGCAGCCCCAACGGCGACGCCCTCATCGCCGATCGCATCGTCTCCTCGCCCTCGTCACATCCACATCCACCTCTTCTCCCTCCTTCATCAACTCCCGTGCACCCTGCACCGGCAACCGCGGCCGCCTGCACCTCATGGGATCGCCGCCGGCGATCTCGATCCGTCCCCCCGGCCTCGTGCATCCCTCGGTGAGTATCTTCTTCTCCTCTCCTTCTTTCTCCTTCCTTCCTTCCTCCTTCGTTTCACTGATTCTATTTCCCGTTCTGTGGGTTGGCCGTTGTTCCCTGCAGGTGGTCCGCCGGAGCTCCGTCGACGCCGTCGACCATCACGACCCCTTCACAATCCACAGTGAGTATCCTTCCCTCCTCTCCATCCTCCTTCCCCTCTTCCCTTCCTCTTCCTTTCATGTAATTCTTGAGTTGCTTACTGTTTTTGTGTCTCGCCGGAATCCGGCCGCGCCGACGATGTGTTCCGACGATCCAGTGAGGTATCCTGACCTGTGTGGTTCCACTGTTCGTCGTTTGGGTTCATTCCGTGAACCGTGCGCCGTCGCGAGTTTTCCCCGCCGACGTTTTACGTTCCGTTTTCCCGATTCGCGGCCCGTCGAGGCAAGTACCCCTTTCTACATGCTAAATAATATTTACATACACATTGATGACACCCTAAACCTGTAAATTTAACTTTAGTACGATCATTTCTCATTTTCGTGTTTAATATTGTTATATATCATTTTATCTTTCAAACTTGGAACCTACCTGTTGCAATTACTGTTTTGAACCTGATAACCACATTTACATGTTTTAATTTCACTTTCACAAATGACGTAGCCTATGGAACTTTATCTATCGTTTTACTTCATTCGGACACTCGTGTGCATTTAACCTGCATAAACTGTGATTTCATCCATGGAACCTACATATATATATATATATATATATATATATATATATATATATATATATATATATATATATATATATATATATATCATTGCATCCATGAAGTCTTAAACTTGTTAACATGATTAAACGGCTATAATTGTCATACTGCATTCTTATAATGTTGAAATCATCTCTGTGACACAACTGATAACTGTACTGCTAATTGAGTGAATCTGCCTATTGCTTAATTCATTGCTTAGATCATGCTATTGATAACCATGCTTGATTATATAACTGAGTATGAGCACACCCATGATATCATTTACATCTTGACCTGACTTGCTACACACATTTGATTGACCCGACTTGCTACACACATTTGATTGACCCGACATGGTACCGTATACTGCTTGACTTGACCTGGTGTACCATGACCTGACCCGTTACCTGATCTTGTGTCTAATGCCAACAAACCTGACATGTAGTCCTCATGGACCATTCCTGTTGTCTATCCAGACAAACCTGCTTACCTGATCCTGTGTTGGCATTAGTTCTTGATTACGGGATACCTGACTTGACATACACATATAACTTGGGGGTATGGGGAAATCAAAGGTGAAACCTGACTTGTAACTCAACAGTTCGCTACTTGTTCTGATCAGTTTTAGAGGCTAGGCCAGCCTTGGAATGATGATGCTGACATCATTCATCTGTACACATTCCTGTTTAGTGCCTAGCGGCATGTCTCGGTTTCAGTCCGAGAATCTGGGGCCGTGGTCCCGGGTATGTACAGGATACTATTGAGTTACATCGATGATTCAGCAATTTGATTTCAAAGACTTTAGAATAGAAAACCTGATAGAACAGTTTAGTATACCCACTGCACACTACCCTGCACTGCTCTGATTTATATTATTGTTACCCTTGCTTATTCATGTTTATATTCGCATTGTCTATTACCCTATTATATATTATTACTTGATGACTTGACGCGCTGACGTCTGGGTTTTGCATGGCCCAGATTCTGTACCGCTGTCGCAGTTCGAGCAGGAGTACTTCAGCCGACAGGCTGAGCTGTGAGTGTCAGCAGTAGTTAGTTTTCTTTCCTGCATTTATTTCCTGATGTGAGCCCGCATTATGGGACATACATTCCAGTTATTTTGTATTGGATCTTTCGCTTCCGCATTTTATTATTCTTTACTCATGCTATCTTGGATTATGAACATGTTTTAGATAGTTTTATTTTGTTCTTGATGTCTCTACAGCCGTAATGTGACTGTGGATGGATACTTCCTACCCACAGATAGCATGGTTTGCTATGTCACGTGCCCACTTTAGCGTACTCTGGAAAGCGGGACGTGACAGACAGCGAGCGGTTTTGAACGGTTGAGATTGGTTTTGGGGATTGTTAAGCGTATGGATCTCAATGGGTTGTTGGAAGTTGCTGAGGCCGAGCTACCTGCAAGAGAAGTCCCGAGGTGGGAAACCACCGTAGGACCCTCCGACGATCAAGTTAGTACCGGAGAATAAGAGCAGTGTAGCGGCCTATTGGAATGAGTTTGAGTTACCTGAGTCGTCTGAAAGAAGGGTTTATATAGTTGTCGCGTGGAGTGAGCCGGTGCGAGATCCTCGCCGTCAATTACGCCCCTGCGTTATCCCTGCATTAATGGCGGGATACACTCATTAATAGAGGGACGCGCTAGCGTGGGACGCGGAACGTAGGGCGGCGGATATCTCGTCTTGACGAGATACGCGGATCCGTTGCGGGGTCGTTTCGGCTCCGCGCTCTCGGTTGATCGGAGAAGCCGAGGAAGCTTGGCCTGTCAGGATGCTCGGAGACGAGCCGGGAGGCCGAGGGAGTCCAGCCTGTCAGATGGCTTGGAGACGATCCGGGAGGCCGAGGAAGCTCAGGCCTTGCTATAGCTCGGAGATGAGCAGGGAGGCCGAGAAAGCTCGGTTGTAGCATTGCTCGAAAGTGAGCTGTTGGCTGTTTGCTAGGTGAATATGAAAGGTACTCGGGGAGGTCTCCGGAAGGTCGGATGCATCCTCGAAGACGAAATCCCGAAAAACGTCCCCAATGCATCTTGTTTATTCCACATTCATAGCCCCCAGGACACGTCATCCGCCACGTGTCGCAATCTGAGAAATTCCTACCTGTGAGCATCATCACTCATCCTCTTTTGTTTAATAATGACCCTTGGGTCGCTTGATGGCCTTTTCACTGATCAGTCTTTACTCTTTACTGATGGTAAGCAAAGAAGCATGGATGTATTGCAGCGGTCAGCCGGCAAATATGGTTGTTATAACCAAGAAAAATTAAATCGAAACTCAATTAATTTAGCTCCTGGCATACGTCTTAATACTTTTAAATATATGCGACTGCAATAGTAATTTGCCCTGTGTATAATCTGATAATATTATCTGTCTTTTTTAAGTAATAAAGATATTAATATAGCTGCTAGAGGAGTGAGAATAATCGACGTTTGATTTAAATTATTAGCATCTCCCTTGCCACATGTAATCGTGAGAATAAAATGGAACTGTTTGAGAACTATTTCCTTCGCGATTTAAATCATACAGAACTGTTAGTAAAGAAAAGGTGAAATGTAAAAATAATCCGCTCCTGATCGGTCAAAAAATTAACAATGTATCAATTTTGAAATGATCGATGCCGTTCATTCTGATCATTTATTCTGATGTATGCATATTTAAAATAATTTAGTGATTTCGATACTTTTGCACTTACGTTGAACGGTCACAAATTTAATGCCAACATTTTACAGCTTGATATAACACCGAACGAACCTTTGCTTTCCTTGACCGTCATGAAAAGTAGAGGTTTCAGTTTAATGGTATATTTATAATTGAATATTATATACAACGAAATAAATAATTAAAGAGTGTCAAAACTGATATGCATATGCTTGAGGCATTGAATATCAAAAATGAAAGATAGGGATCATAAAAAAAAAAAAACAAAAGCTGGCTTATTGATATCCATAAACGACAAAGCTTATTTGAGCAGATCCATGTTGAGAAGTGTGCATGCGTCCCTGTCTTTCAAATAATTGGGGAGAAAACTTAAAGAAAATTTAACCGGGCTTGTACTGTAACAACACGTGCTTCAATTTTGGCCCATTTTTAGCCATAGCTTTAGAGCCTCCCTGATGTAATTTGTTTTGGGCCAGACTGAGAGGACTGGGTCCACTGCGCCTCAACCTCTCCATCTTCAACCCTCGATCGATCGATCCAACAAAACGACGACGATCGGTGAAGCCAACGACCACCGAAATCAATCCTCTCTCTCTCTTCTAGGGTTTTGTCAGGCAATTCTCATTAAAGGACCCATTTTTTTTACTTTAGGGTTTACAGTTTCACAGAACCGTGATCTTTTGTATGATGAGATCATGCTACTATGTGTTTTGATTCCTTGATTTGTTATTTTGTTCCTTGTTTATGTTTGTAGGATGAAATATTTTGATCCACGTTCTTAAAAGACATTAGAATCGTGATTGTAGCTTTCAATTTACAGATTAGTTTGATCAATGTTGACAAAGAGTCTTGTTTCGTTGATACATAATCCTAATTGATTTTGTTATGTGTTTGTACATTTGGTTCAGCTCCATGGCGCTTCGCCGTCTCTTGCGAAAAAGGGGCTTATTTGAGCAGATCCCTGGTGGGGGTTTCTCATCTTGTGCTCGGTTTCTATCAATCGAAGCTTCTCCAGTTCAGAACATCCGAGCTACTCTCTTTCCTGGTGACGGGATTGGGCCTGAGATTGCTGAATCTGTTAAGCAGGTTTTGTCCTAGAAACCATACACTGCATATATCATCTTTCTTGTATTGCTAATATGTAAGTGGTTTCCATGTTGCTCTTTATGTAATCGGAGAATTGAAGTCGGGGATGTTAATGTTTTTTGGCTTTTTTCCAAGACCAATGTAATTAGTGTGATCTAGCATTTCTTTGTGAAAAAGGACGAATTCGGGTGTGTTCGTTAGTAAATTGTGTTAGGAAAAGAATTTGGAATAAATTTATATTAGTATAATGGTGAGAAGAAACGAGTGCTCAATGCAAATCCACAGTTCTACATATTAACAATCAATTCTCTGAGGTAGTCATTTGCTTACGTTTCTTGGCAAGTGAGATGTATTAGCTATTGATATATCTAATTGTTGAGATGGGTTACCACACAACGTAAAAACTATTGAAACCAAGGCTTTGTGAGATTACTTGTTTACAGCAATACCGGAGAATAAGAAAAACTTCTCCAAGACTCCTTTGTTGTTCGCAGGATCTACCTTCATGTAATTTCTATTATGCAGTGTGCGGAACATTTCTACAATGTAACTGAGATCCGGTGGACATCATACTCCTAGAAGAGATCTATATTAGTAATCAAGTGAGATATATGATAAGGAATGTTTAACACTCAACACCTTAGTCCAATATGCTAGGTTTGCTGGTTTGGAGTGATACCAACCAATGTCACGAAGCAAAAAGGTAGGGCTTAGGCTCTAGTGGGATTTATCGAGACTTCAATGGCAAAAAAACCCAAGACTTTTTTTACTCATAAATAAATGACAATGATGAAAAATTTGATAAAAAGGTAACATTTAGAAACAAAATTACATGAAGACGAATAAGATGTTATTCTTTAATGATATCTATTAATCCTACATGCAATTATAGAAATATGTTCAATCTTAAGAAAACTTCAATTACCATGTCATATTATAAGGTCTAAAAAGATAATGTAATATGTTATATATTAAAGACAACAATAAGAACCCCAATCGTTTTTATCCTTTGATACGAAAATTTGCAATTTGTAATAGAATTAGACAACTAGCTCTTTACCCTAGTTTGTCCTGCTAAAAAGCAGTTTTAAGCTGGGCTTCAAGCACATAAAGTGGGCAAAAATGGGGCTTCAAGCCTCTAAAACAGCCAAAAGACTTAATACAACCGCTTTATGCAGAAGCTAAATGCTTTTTGACTGCTCCGCTAAACAAGAGCTTTAGTCGGGCTTTGTAGGGCTTTTTACTACAATGTAGTAATGTACCAACAATAACACAACAAAATCTTGGTCTTTAAAGAGACTTTGAGTTATGTTTAGGTTTAGATTTGAGTTCCTAATTTGGTCCTTGAGAGTGCTGAACAATGATAGAGAGCCCGTGCACCTATAAGTTTGTAGTTACACATTAGAAATGCTTAGACGAGTTCCGTAACATGCATGGAGATGAGTAATTGCTACGAAAGAAATTATATCAACAGTTCTATTCAAATCAATCTTGTTCAGAGGAAAGACTTTTAGGAGCTTAAGTTACGAGAAAGGTACAATGGCAATCTGTATTTGGAAACAGTTTATGAAGCAGGCGGAGTTAATTGTTTTAATCTTTTTCATATTTTTCTGTTGAATTGTCATTATCGCATCGTAAGTTGCTGTATCCTACCCTACATTTTATTTTTCTGTTGGAGTGCCAATCATCATGTTTTGCATTTTACCTACACTAACCCTTATGGTCTATTTTTTATTAAGTTTAAGACTAATGCTAGCGATAGCTAATATAATGGCTTTGCAGGTTTTCAAAGCAACTGAAGTGCCTATTGAATGGGAAGAACATTATGTTGGGGACAAAGTGGACCCAAGGACACAGAGCTTTCTAACATGGGAAAGTCTAGAATCTGTGCGCAAAAATGGTGTGGGATTGAAAGGTCCCATGGCTACCCCAATTGGAAAGGGTCACAGATCTTTGAACCTTACTTTAAGGAAAGAGTTGGGTTTGTATGCCAATGTCAGGCCTTGCTATAGCCTTCCTGGTTACAAAACTCGATATGATGATGTTGATCTGGTTACAATTCGTGAGAACACTGAAGGAGAGTATAGTGGCCTTGAACACCAGGTAAACCTAGTTCTAATGAATTATCTCATGTCTTTATGTAATCAAGATTTTTGAAGGCATTCCATGATTTTGACTCAAGGTTGTGAGAGGTGTTGTAGAAAGTCTTAAGGTCATTACTCGTCAAGCAAGCATTAGGGTTGCAGAGTATGCGTTTCATTATGCCAAGACCAATGGGAGAAAAAGGGTGTCGGCTATACACAAAGCTAACATCATGAGAAAAACTGATGGGCTTTTCCTTACGGTTTGTTGGCTACTATAATTGGAAGTTTATCGAAAGGTGAAGTAAAACCAAATGTTTCTAATGCGCTTAATTTAATCTTTATTTGCAGTGTTGTCGTGAGGTTGCGGAGAAGTACCCGGAGATTACGTACGAAGAAGTGATCATCGACAATTGTTGCATGATGGTATGATTCTGTGATTGGTTTAATAGAGAGAGTATCGAAAATGATTCTGAAATTTGTTCTATTATCACAAATACACTATGAACGCGGAACTAAATGATTTTTGAGAAAGGATTGCATCTCACTGCAAATACACGAGTAGAGCTTCAGTTTATATGCCCTTGTGTATATGAGCGCTTTCTTTTTCTCAATTCTGACTCGTACTTTTGGTCTTTATTGTAACAGCTTGTGAAAAATCCTTCTCTCTTTGATGTATTGGTGATGCCAAATCTCTATGGAGATATAATCAGTGACCTCTGTGCTGGTTTGATCGGTGGTTTGGGCTTGACTCCCAGGTAATCTTCGTCTCCTTCGCAATTAGTTGGGGTATTGGATATTGCTTTCTCTCATCCACACTATTTCTTCTCAGCTGCAATATTGGCGAACACGGTATTTGTCTGGCAGAGGCTGTACATGGTTCAGCTCCTGATATTGCTGGAAAGGTGCGTTAAAATATAGTCATATCTCCTCAGTTCCTGTTTATGTTGGATACAACAAATATGCACACTTTACATTTATAATAAATTAGTAACACTCGTTGTAGTTGTCATCGTCTAAGGTTGCGCTTGGTACATGGATTAGAAGATTCCTGGGAGTCCACACATTCCTGGGAATCTGAGTCCCAAGCATCGGATTCCTAGGAATCGCACATTACGATGCTTGGTATGCTTTATGCATTCTGGGGAATCGTAGATTATCATGCTTGGTATAATTTATACATTCCTGAGAATCTTTCAGATTAATATTGGAATGTTTCAAGACCTAAACATTGTTCAACAAAACAATAAACATTGATAAAAACAACTAGGCTGGTATAATTTGAAGCATACAATTTTATAATATGGATAAAGGGATATATGAAAGAAGAAGGGAAAAATTAGATAGTTCAGATGATAAATAACATTACGTATTTAAAAATTTGAGAGAGAGAAGAGAGAGAGAGGGAGAGCAGATGGTTTGAGGGGAGGGTTTGAGAGAGGGAGGGTTTGAGGGGGAGGGGGGAGAGAAACGATCAAAGCGAGAGGGATACCTGCAAGAGAGAGAGAGAGAATCCATCGAGCAGATCGAGCAAGGTGATGGAGAGAGAGCCGCGCCCTTTTGTTTCCCCAAACACGGGGTAATATTTGGGGGTAGACACCTGTTTTGAGAGGAATAGGATTACCCTATTTTGGGGGTATTTGATTACCATGGTAACCCTATATTCCTGAGAATATATTTAACAGCAAAACAAGCATAGCAATATTTCACGGTAATCTGGGATTACCACCTAAATTACATCCTACCAAGCACACCCTAAGCCTTTTTCCATCAAAATTGGGTCGTTCATATAGCAAAGCTCCATTAATGATTTGGCAAAATTTTTTACCAGCAGCCGTTGGCATGATGCCGATCTCTTCTAATCAGTGTCGAATTTGTATGACCGGAAATTGTGGACAAGAGTGGGTTTATTAAAATCCTGAATTACCACTAGGGTCCTCCAAATTATCCTAGACTGGGAGCAAGCTAGACTAAAGAAAAGGATGATAGTTTGGTTATAAGAAATGATCTTCACAAGAAGCATTTAATGTTGTATTGAACCATTTTAGTTTTGCTATGAATATACAGTGACGCTAAAATAGTTTATGTAGACTGTAAATGCATCTATTGAATTACCGTCGTCTTCATTTGTCAATTCACATTCTGGTATTAGAATACTTTGCAAATTTCTTGAATTACGTTAAACGAACATGTATCAAGTATCTACCAAGTGTTCAAGTAACTGAGTATTCAAGACGGCCTGTTTTATTTGTAGTATCCATGCAACATGGGCTCCTGTAATCCATATTCTGATTCAACATTTATATAATAATTTATAATGAGCATCAGTGTGACTTTTATGTGTGTGGATAAATATTTAATTCTTGCCTAACAAACCTAACCCCAACCTTCACCTTCACGGCTTCACACTAATCATAACCTCAACATCCATATTCTCCCCACTACTACAAATAAGGGTTGCCCCTACGGATTTATCGGTAGGGGCAACCCACTGCCCCTACGGAGATGTGCGTAGGGGCGAAAAAAGACCCCGTAGGTGCAAAGATCGTAGGTGCAAGTTGAAGCCCTGAACTTGCCCCTACGGGCTAAATCTTGCCCCTACGGATTTCTGTGTAGGTCCTGTTGCACCTACGGAGTAGGCCGTAGGGTAAAAAAATTTATATTATTTACGGGTTTTTAAAATATATTAACGGTACCTACGGATATAGCCGTAGGGCCACGTACTATCCCCTACGGATACCTACGTAGGTACTTATCCGTAGGGTCGAAGCAATGGCCCCTACGGACATATCCGTAGGGGCACTCCCAACCCCCCGGTACTGAGATCAGGGGGGAATATCAGTTACTGCTGATATTGTGCCCCTACGGATTTAGCCGTAGGGGCAACATGTGTACCTACGGATTAATCCGTAGGTACACATTATCTGTATTTTTTTTTTAAAAAAAAGGGCTGTCTGATTTTTTCCCGCCCTGTGCACAATAATATATAAAACAATAAAATATAAAATTAATCATCACACAACATATATCGCAGTATTCATAATCATATCTCACGCATATAATATACAAAAGAAACCCAAAAACTGAATATGATATAAATATAAACCAATATCAATATCGTTTCAAAATGTGGTACAATATGTATGATATAAATAAATACATGTTTCAAAAAATAAGAACCAAAAAGCTACCCTAGCTCGGTCCAGCTCCACCTCTGAATAACGATAGAATAACTCGCGTCTGCTCCTCGGTCAATAAACTCTGCAATTCGGCGCGAGCGGGAGTCTGAGCGGCCTGTGGAGCTGGCGATGTGGTCTGCGCAGCCGCCGTCGAGGTAGTCGCTTACGGAGCCGTGGCTGCGGGAGTTTGAGCGGGCGGTGGAGCTATAGGAGCTGTCTGCGGAACCGCAGCCGATGTAGTGGCTTGCGGAGCCGCAGCCGAAGGAGATGCATGTGGAGGCTCGGCCGATGTACCCTGTCGCGTCTAGACCTGACGTGTGTAATAAGCGTGTAAGAACTGTGTATTATTCGAATTCGTATCATTATTAAGTTATTTCGAAACCCCGTTTGGATATCTAGTTTGGAAAACCGTTTAATTTAATTACATATGTATGTATGATTAATCAAACTTAAGTCTAAAACCAAATAAGCTCAAGCTACGTACTAATTATGGATATGTTGATATCTATATAATATGACATGATATTTTACCATAAAGTAGTATACCTACCAGCATCTCCTTCAACTCCTGAACGGTGGCCCTCAAGCTCTCCAGTTCCTGATGGACACGTCGGTCACTGGAGACGGAGGAAGTAACCGCCGGGGTGGAGTCCAACCTCATATGGGCCCTGCTAGGGCCCAGTCCCCGGCCCCTCTCCCAACCTCCGTGGTGCCCTCCGTGTGCGGCGTCCAGAACTGGGGTCAGCAGCCTCGGATCGCTCTGTCCGGTAAAATCGATCCCCAAGGTCTCGGCCTGCTCAACCACCCGCTCCTACACCCACATTAAGCAGTAAAGTATAAGTATAAACTTTAAACTTGAACCTTCCAAAACTAAAATTTCAAATTTGGGTAGAAAAAATATTAACACTTACGCAATACTCCTGGGTAGCGACGTCGGGATATCGAAGCTCGCCCGTGGCGGGATCTGTCGAGGTGCCGTGGACGGCAAGATATGCGGACAGCACGCTCGGTGTACCACCTGACGCCACGGTCCGAGATGTCTGCAATATTAGAAAATAACTCTTAATATTAGAAATATTAGAAAATAACTCTTAATATTGCAGAATATCACAAAGGTCGGTCTATTGTAATTTACCGATAACTCCATGGCTAGAGTAATATTCCTCGAGCCACCTGTGTAAGTAGGGCGACCCCTCTTCGCCGACTTCCTGTTCACTGTATTCTGAGCGGGCTGTTTCTGCACAACGCATTAACATTTAGTTTTCTAATCAAGGAACACAAAAAATAAATTATATCATAAACAATGAATTATATTTAAAATACATACCTGTTTGCGCTGGGAGTCGAAATATTCGCACAATAGAGGCCATGTCTCTACGTCGACTCTCGCAAACGCCGGAGTAGATAGGAGGGCCGCTCTCTCTGCCTCGGGGGTCGCCATCCACAAGGAGTAGCGGTCGGCCTTCAGCTCATTCCTGTTGTATCGGATCTTGGCCTGCATGTCCTTCATCAGGCCATTGTACAGAGCACCAAGGTCGAGCACCCTCCCCGGATGATCAGGGTCGGCTACAGGCTGAAAATCGTAATCCAACTGAAAATACAAAAAAAAAACATTGTTATTAGATTGCAAGTGTTAATAATAAATATGATAAGCGGATAGATCAACTGAAAATATATATTAATACGTATCCGAGCCTGATCAAAGAAGAGGGCGAATGAGCGCTGGTGCGGCTCGTCCCACTCAACGTGAAGTGGATAGTTCTTCACGAGCCGGCTCTCGTCCCCCATATACCGGCCGAACCTCTCGGCATGAGGACCGGTATAGCGATAGTCAAGGGTAAAAAAAAGGGGGAATGCTGCCTCCCCCTAGCTCTGTCAGGCCTCAGCCTATGGGACTGATTCGGGCCTCGAGTCCCCCTCTGGGGATCGGGAGGCCCTGCGTCTGCACGAAATATCAAGACAATCAATATTAAGACAAAGTTGTA
Source organism: Agapanthus africanus (assembly GCA_030015575.1). Classification (NCBI taxonomy): domain Eukaryota; kingdom Viridiplantae; phylum Streptophyta; class Magnoliopsida; order Asparagales; family Amaryllidaceae; genus Agapanthus; species Agapanthus africanus. The sequence continues at coordinate 193,835,072 of JASDDO010000024.1, read as the reverse complement.
TTAAGAAATCAAGGTTAAACGAAAATTCAAGTGTGATATATACCTCCGGTGACTATCGCACGAGCCTGGGCCCGGGCAGCAGCACAAGCGGGACAGTAGTTCCTCCGGTGAGGAACAACCGGGGTCCCGGATGCGGACGCATCCCCTCCAACTAGAAAATAAATATCGATGCTAAATTTCCATGAAGTTCATATTTATTCTATAGAGCATATGTAAAATGAATAAATATTTTAAATTTATTCATACTAACCTGCAGACGATGCGGAGGGTATGGAAGCAGCAGGAATGGCCCCTGCGGAAGATGTGGACGCACCACCTATAATTAGACAATTAAAAATAGATTATATAAGTAATTGCAAAAAGAATGTGTAGATCAATAATATAACGTTCTAAATCAATATGCATGCACTATAGGATATATAAACATACCCGCAGGTGCGGTGGTGTCACCACCTACAGCTAGACAATAATAAAAATTGCTAAGTAAGAGCAAAAGGAATGTGTGTATTTATGATATAGCATTCTAAATCAATATACATGCACTATATGATATATAAACATACCTGGATGAGCGGGAGTGGTCTTTGTCCCAGATGTGGACGCATCACCAACAACTAGACAATCAAACATCGACAATATAAGTAATTTTGACATAAACATGCATGAATATCTGTAATATTACATTCAAAATGGATATGCATGCAGTATACCTGGAGGTGTGGCAAAATCCACACGGAAGGAGGCATCCGAAGGGGTCTCCGATCTGGGTGCAAGACCGGCCTTCTGAAGCTCCCTACGGAGCTCTCCGGGCGGCAGAACCGCTCTGCCTCTGCCGCGGCTGGAGCTCCTGCCGTCCCTCGCTGCTCCCGACATCGTCATCAAATCTAGATAAACGATTCGTGGACGCAGTAGACAATCATTAAAAGTATTGACTATATATGTATAGAGTGTAAAATGTGAAGTAATAATATAACATTACTGATAACCTTTTTCGTTTCGTGGGCGCATTATACATATCTACTTGGATTTCATCGTCGGTGTCATTTCTAACCCACGTAACTTCATGATCGGTCGAAGACAACCCGTCCTTCGAAACAGACGGTCGGAGCACTTTAAGCCTTCTTTCTTCTTCGTCCTCATCGCTGTCCTCGAATTCTGAGACATCGTAGACATCTCTGGGTTTCCATCGGCATACAACACTCCATCCCGGATGCTTCAAACACTGTGAGTAATATACTTGGAACGCTTGGTTCGGAAAGATAAACGGATCTTCGTGCCGTAAAATCGAAGTGTGTTCACACTGGTCAATCCATATTCATCTTTCCAAGTCCCAAGATTGCTTCTCCACCTGTCTGTATCGGTTCGCGGATCGTACCAAGTACACTGGAATATATAAAAGGGTTCTGATCGTCCGGGATAGTGGATGCCGAGTATACAATTTAAGTACCTATAGTAAATCACACCGTCCGATCCTACCGTCGCAATCCCACTATTCTGAGTGGTTCTAGATGTTTCTATGTCCTTAACTTCAAATTTGTATCCAAGGACACCAAATCCTTTGTAATATGCAACTTCCATACTAGGAAATTGAGCTAAACATCTTGAATCACTCTCAAATGATGCAGACAAGTTCGGATCGTGGATCTAACAAAACAAATTTTACGACAAATACATAACGATACAAGTTTAGATTAAAACTGATAGCAATAAAATGTTATTCGAATAACTTACATGATCTGTGACCCAATCACAAAAATTATCCTGATGGTATTTTTCCAAACGTTCTTCGTTCCAATCAGGATGCCCCTCACGTATCTCGTTAAAATGAATTCTGTTTTCGACAAATAATTATGACATTAATATTATATCATTTATACACACACAAACACAGATATAATAATTAATCCAAAAAAACTTACTCTCTAATTTGTTCAAGACATGCGCAATTAAGCAAGATAAACCGGTATATCTTGTTGATAAACATAGTGTCTACCCTCTTATACTCAGCTTTACCGTATGGCCCGTCTTGAATTCTTCGTGGTCGGTTAAGCCTTGTCTCAATGTTCTCGTCCAGATAGCGGGAACAAAATGTGGTTGCTTCATCAAGAAGATAACCTTGCATGATAGAACTCTCTGGTCGATTTTTATTGCGTATATACTTCTTAAGAGTGTAGAGGTACCTAATGAGAATATGTTGAATAAATAAATACGGGCATACATGACAACAATAAATTTATAAATTGCGCGAAACGAAAAATTACACGTACCTCTCGACGGGATACATCCATCGATATTGTACCGGTCCAGCTAACTTCGCCTCAGTTGCAAGATGAACCGTCAAGTGTATTATGATATCGAAGAATGACGGTGGGAAAATACGCTCAAACTTGCAAAGTATCAACGCAATAGAATTTTCTAGTTTATCCAGCGTCGCAACCTCCAGTGTTTTAGCACACAACTCCCTGAAAAAACAATATAGGTCGTTAATTACTAGACCAACCGAGTCGGGGAGAGAAGTCCTGAGGGCTAATGGAAGAAGGTGCTCCACGATAATATGGTGATCATGACTTTTCAGCCCATCGATCTTGCCCTTCACAATTTTTATTTTCTTGCTGAATGATCCTGAGAAACCTGTGGGGACTTTCAAATCATGCAACACCTGCAGGAATCTTTTCTTCTCCGGTTGTGACATATGATAAGCAGCATTGGGAAGTACAAACTTGCCCGGTTTACCCGCTACCGGTCTAGGGTGCAATTCACTTCTTATTCCCCACTCTTGTAGATCCATCCGAGCATTCATGTTATCTTTCGATTTCCCGTCTTTACAAAGAAGCAAGTTAAGTATGTGCTCTGATACTCGCATTTCTATATGCATGACGTCCAGACAATGACGCACTGAATTTGTAGACCAGTATGGAAGCTCGAAGAAAATGCTTAACTTGTTCCAATATTGTGGTTTGACCTGTTTCGTCGGATCCATCCCGAAGGTCACGTTATTGTAACCATCCTATTTAGCAGTCACGTCCTCTCCGGACAATGGGGATGGAGGTCCAAGAAGCTCCTGATGACCATCAAAGTGAACCGTGTCTAACCTATAGGGATGGTCTGGAGGCAGGAAACGTCGATGGCCGCAATAACAAACCTTCCTGCTAAAATTCAAGAATTTCGATGTTGTGTGTTCATAGCAATGAGGACATGCTTTGTGACCATGTACGGACCAACCTGATAGCATTCCATACGCAGGAAAGTCATTAATTATCCATATTAAAGCCGCACGCAGTATGAAGGTTGTATTTGTGTTTGCATCATATGTCTCTACACCATCAATGAACAAAGATTTCAACTCCTCGATCAGAGGTCGGAGATAGACGTCGATATTGTTCCCCGGTGAGTTTGGTCCGTCGATAAGAAGAGACATCATAATGATTGGTCCATAGCCAACCAAGGCGACGGATTATAAATTATCATTACAACGGGCCATATACTGTGACTTCCAGTCATATAGTTGAATGGGCAGAAGCCATCAGTAGCCAGTCCGAGCCGGACATTGCGAGGATCGCTACTGAATATTGCGTGCCTCCTATCGAAATCCTTCCATGCCGGTGAATCTCTTAGATGGCTCATTTTTCCACCTTCGCTTGGAGGAGCACGGTGATGCCAAATCATTGCCTCGACTGTTTTCTTGCACCTGAATAGCCTCTGTAGTCTTTATGTTATGGGAAAGTATCGTGCTATCTTCACAGGTATATCAGGCTTCTTATCATAATCTTTCGGCTTATACCTGGCATTTCCGCATGTTGGACACTCTTTCAAATCTGATTTATCTTCCGGTACAACACGCAATTTTTAGGACATACTTGAATCTTCTCGCACTTTAGACCCAAATCAGACATCATCTTCTGGGCTTCGTAACCAGCTGTCGGGCACATTATTTCCCGGAGGCATAGAATCTTTCAAGAACGAAAGAAGTATTGTGAATGACTTGTTGCTCCATCCATTTAGGCACTTAATCTGGAAAGTTGGACGAACCATGAGAGGGTGGAATACTTCGCTCTCATAAATTGGTTTCCTAGCATTATTCATAAAATTTTCATATTTATCCGCACGCGGTTCTTGACCGGAAGGATGTCATCTTCGGTACGAGTAGATTCACCTAGGGCAGACTCTACCATATCCTCCATTTCTTCTGATGGAAAAATTTCCGTCTCCTGCCAGCATTACCGAATTCTTCTTCTTCTCCTGCCGTATTATCGTGTTCTCCTTCTTCTTCTGCCGCAGTACTGCATTCTTCTCCTTCCCCGTGATATTTCCAAGTTGTATAAAGTCTAGTAAACCCATGTTTTACAATATGAAGCTCTGCCAATTCTACCTTCTGCCAGTACTTATTGCCACATCTATCGCACGGACAGAGAATCTTCTCTATTATGATCTTATTATGTGCGCGTGCAAATCAAGGAAAGCAGCAACTCCTGCGACAAACTTAGGTTGCATACGTTGTTTCCAATCCACATACATCCAGTCCTTAACTCTGACGTACTCATGGGCCATGTTAGACTGTATAACATATAAATTGTAGGTTATGCTGACTATATTGAGAAATATAAGAACGGGATAGTTACTGACAAAGGAGAAAATCCGTGTATATGCTTTGTATGTGCGTTTGTCGTTGAAAAGAATAAATTATCGCACGTATGTTAACCGATGGACGGGGACTAAGTGGCGCTTTTAGTTTCATATATGAGTATCGATGGGAATATGAAGGTTTCATATTATCATATAGTGGTTTTAACCCGAACATCTCGAATCGCTCTCTAATTATGCGTTTGTTGTGTATTCTTGTTGTATGTGTGTATTCCGGCTGTCGGGGGTAGGCTTCTATCCCATTAAGAATGTATAAAGCGAACACCCATCACTTGTGCTTTCAAACCGTTTCGAGTAAATTTCGGCAGCACCTCCCCGCTGTTCTCCGAGTACACTGTAATATAATAGATAATCATTTCAAAGCTGTGAAACAACGTTGAAATGAACATCTAATCTATCTTTGTACACGGAGGACCAGCGGAAAGGTACCAACGAAATATCTCGAAACGGATGAAAACACAAGTGAATGAAGGCGTTTGCTTTATACATTCTTAACTTGTCCATACGGGACAAATCTATGGGTTACCATACGATTGAATTTTCTCGTCGCGTAGACTATACGATGGTTGTTAGTATCGAGCTATACTGTCCGATATTTAACAACCTTCGTATAGTTCTAGGTCACGACGAGCATCGCACGTATGTTAACCGATAAACGGGGACTAAGTGGCGCTTTTAGTTTCATATATGAGTATCGATGGGAATATGAAGGTTTCATATTATCATATAGTGGTTTTAACCCGAACATCTCGAATCGCTCTCTAATTATGTGTTTGTTGTGTATTCTTGTTGTATGTGTGTGTTCCGGCTGTCGGGGGTAGGCTTCTATCCCATTAAGAATGTATAGAGCGAATACCCATCACTTGTGCTTTCAACCGTTTCGAGTAAATTTCGGCAGCACCTCCCCGCTGTTCTCCGAGTACACTATAATAGAATAGATAATCATTTCAAAGCTGTGAAACAACGTTGAAATGAACATCTAATCTATCTTTGTACATGGAGAACCAGCTGAAAGGTACCGACGAAATATCTCGAAACGGATGAAAACACAAGTGAATGAAGGCGTTTGCTTTATACATTCTTAACTTGTCCACACGGGACAAATCTATGGGTTACCATACGATTGAATTTTCTCGTCGCGTAGACTATACGACGGTTGTTAGTATCGAGCTATACCGTCCGATATTTAACAACTTTCGTATAGTTCTATGTCACGACGAGCATCGCACGTATGTTGACCGATAGACGGAGACTAAGTGGCGCTTTTAGTTTCATATATGAGTATCGATGGGAATACGAAGGTTTCATATTATCATCGAGTATCATATATTGGTTTTACCTGAACATCTCGAATCACTCTCTAATTATGCGTTTGTTGTGCATTCGTGTTGTATGTGTAACATGATTTTAAACCATTGAGATCAAGCTTAATAGAACTGATCATCCTACATTGCAATAGCATTCATCAACCAAAAACTATTATTGCAATAGCATTCATCTATAACAATCAACAATTAAAACTACAAATGTAGGATACTGATATTATAAAGCGTTATACGCAACATATGAATTCACATGACTGAAACATGCATCAAAAAAACATGTTCATCCAAAAGAAAGGCCACTGTCAACAAATATAGACAAATACGTTATAAAAACAGTAACTAATTAACAAGTGATTAGCATCTGGATCAAGAAAATGATAGGAAAAACAATTGACTATGATCTATAATGACAAGTCTATTACCATGACTCTCGACTAACAAAGGTGGCTTTTCATATTTCTATTAATGATGCAAGTCTCCACCAAGTCAAATTCTTGCAATATCATTCTTTTTAGAGTATGTCTAATTTAATAGCTAGAATTTTCAAAGTTGGGCAACCAAGAAAAAGTAACAAGAGATTTTACATACATGCCAAAGCTTTGATTATTTATTTATTTATTTTCCATTTCATATTAGTACTTTTATATGTTTGATGATGGCAAGAAATACAAATTATATCAGAACATTGTACATACCTAATTTCCACTTAAAATCGGTTTTTTCTTTTATCAGTACTCGTTGACATATAGTAACAAACAATGTTTGATTAAAAGGACCCAAGATTTTCTCGAGCAACAATAATTTTAGTAATCAAACTAGGCTAAAATTGCTGGAAATTCCTCTCAGGTTTGCCAAATTCAGCAAACCCCAACCTAACCCTAACCCCAGCCCCAGCCCAGCCCCACCCCAACCCCAACCTAACCCTAGCCCCAGCCCCAACCTAACCCTAACCCCAGCCCCAGCTAAACCCTAAGCCAAACCCTAACCCCAGACCCAACCCCAACCTAACCCTAGCCCCAGCCCAGCCCCAACCTAACCTTAACCCTAGCCCCAGCTAAACCCCAAGCCCAACCCTAAGCCAAACCCTAGCCCCAGCCCCAGCCGAACCCCAACCCTAACCCCAAACCCCGACCGCAACCCCTGCCGAACCCAAACTGATCCAACCGCAACCCCAGCCCCAGCCATGAACCCTAACCCTAAATAATCAAAAATTTCTTTAATTTAGTTGAAGATTTACTAAACCCTAGCCCCAGCCCCAACCTAACCCTAACCCCAGCCCCAGCTAAACCCCAACCCTAAGCCAAACCCTAACCCCAGACCCAACCCCAACCTAACCCTAGCCCCAGCCCAGCCCCAACCTAACCCTAACCCCAGCCCCAGCTAAACCCCAAGCCCAACCCTAAGCCAAACCCTAGCCCCAGCCCCAGCCGAACCCCAACCCTAACCCCAAACCCCGACCGCAACCCCTGCCAAACCCAAACTGATCCAACCGCAACCCCAGCCCCAGCCATGAACCCTAACCCTAAATAATCAAAAATTTCTTTAATTTAGTTGAAGATTTACTAACCTGAACGGCGGTGGCGACGACGAGAACGGCGGCGGCGACGAGAACGGCGGCGGCGACGAGAACGGCGGTGGCGACGACGAGAACGGCGGGAATGATTTGGGGATTTTGTTTCGCGCACGATCGAGAGGGAGAAAGAGAAATGGGCGTAGGCGATCAATCTGTGCCCTTTATTAAATCGTTATTTAGTTGCCCCTACGGATTTGTCCGTAGGTCCTTGGTTTGCGGCTCCGTAGAGGCAAACACCAAATTAAGAATTAATATTTTTATTCTTGAACGTCTTGGCCCGTAGGGGCAACCTTATAGCCCTACGGATTAATCCGTAGGGCCAACATAAATCTGCCCCTACGGATTTCAATATCCGTAGAGGCAACCCCCTATTTTAGTAGTGCCCTCTTCCACCTCCACCCTAAATCCACCTTCACCATGCTGCCATCTCCGTCCCTCCCATAATCTGCCTCCACTGCCCTCAGGCCTTCCCGGTACCAAATCCCCCCACAGCCCCCACCCTCCTCCACCACCTCCTCCGTCCTAACAAACACTAGTCCTAGCCTCTTCACCATCATCTCCATCATCTTATCTTCATACTCATCTTTTACCTTTCTCACCTTCGCCACCATCCTTTCTTGCCACCGCCATCCGCCGCCCTGGTGATTTTCCTCCACCCACCACTATTATTAACTACTTATTTAATTATTATAAATTATTTATTAATAAAATAATCAGTAATTATTTAATTTAATTAATTGTATTATTAAAAGGAAAAAATATTTATTTAAGTACATAGTTAACACGGGTAAGGTCGACTTATGTTGACCGTTAGTCATGAATTTCATGATAGTATTTTGGGGTGGTTATAGTTTTTTGTATTTTCTTGTCCTATGTTACCATAAATCGCTGAACCGTTGGCGAATTGCTATTTGAAACTATCGTTCCCAATTTGGGAACACTAGCGCTTTGGATCTGAAGAATCACCGTTCCGATCGAAGTTTAAGTTAAATGGAGCATATAATTGGGTTTGCGTTAGATTATACTAAAAAAATTATTTTTTAGCAAAAGAAATAGAATTAAATTTCATGTATATTGTACATAAATACACACACATGCATACAAATGGTCCAAAAACACTTCATTTTCTAGAGGTATGTTTCCATCCCATATAGGCACATGGAAAAAGACTATTCTTATCGTACCGCGTTCCACCACAAGTGACGTTCCGCGTTCCCGTTTTTGTTTTGCCTACCGAAACGTTCCACGTTCCACGTTCCATGTAACATTGTTCTTGCCAAACCATGAAACTAATTTGGTAGTTTATGGAAATAGGGCTTAAAATTAGAAGCAAAAATTAAATGAGTATGCCTCATTATAAGCTTCTCATGTAAACATTACACGTTGACATGTGCCAATCTGTAGTAGCGATCTCTGGATTTAGATTTCTTTACTTTGACCATGCCAATCTCTTACAAGTACCGTTATCTTCACCATTCTGATTCTTGTAGTGTTTCTTACAATCTCTAAATTGGCAATTTCAGAATCTGGCAAATCCAACAGCCCTCCTCCTCAGTTCTGTTATGATGCTGCGCCATTTACAGCTAAACGATAAAGCCGATCGAATTCATAATGCGATTCTTAATACCATTGCTGAAGGAAAGTACCGAACTGGCGATCTCGGAGGCACTGCAACAACTACCGAGTTCACACAAGCAGTATGTGATAATCTCTGATGATTTTAAATTGCTCATTGGATTTTGGGAGTATATTGCCAAACTGAGCGAATAAAGGACTGAAATTTGTTATTAAGCCCACGGTTAACTTGTTATTGTTATTATTCTTATTTTTCCAACAAGTATTGTTCTAATTGCAATACCTCGAGCAGGTGGTTGTATAATCTTTGTTCTTGCTGTTTCCTTTTGGGTTTGTTAATACTGAAACCCAAGTGGCCAGGGGTAAAAAAAAATAGTGAAAAAAAATAGTGATTTTTCTCATGTTTTCACATGTAAATCACTCTCATGTTTTCACATGTAAATCAGAAAAGCAGTTGGAGACATTATGCGAAAAATTATGCATCTGTTGGATTCTGAGATCTGTCTGTTCACTGATTCTTCTCTCAGTTTGGTAGCAATCGAGCAACTTACTATCTTGGATTTTGCATTCTAAAGGCTGTACCTATGCACTGTATGTTTTAGCTCATATATCCTCGATTTACATAAAATTATTCAGGGGGTTACTAGTGATTAGAATTGAAAACTTGGAGACTTGGAGCGTTAAAAGGGCTAAATGAGTTTGGCTCTTTAGTTTAGTACAATTTTACATCCAAATGGTAAGAAAACTTTATTCTAATTCTTCGTTCGTTAACAAGTTGTCATAATCTTGCATTTAAAGTATTAGACTTTTCCCCCCAAAGGACTCCAGCTTACTGGTGAATTTGGATTTGTTCGAGCCCAAACTTAATTGCCTGCCAATTGGAACGTGGGAAAAAAATATTTAAGCTTTAACGACCATTGTTCATTAGGCTTAGTTACACCAAACTACCCTCAATTGTTACTTTTTTTAGTAGTACTAAAATACCTTAGAGTCTATTATTTATACTAAACTCCTTTCTTCTTGCTAAAATACCCTGAAGTATTAAAATATTTTTAGGTGGTTAACTGAAAAACACAATTAAAGCATTGTTCATCATAACACCAACACTAGGCTGGGTTCAATCCAACTCTGGTCCACACGAAACTCCACGTTCATCAATCTCGATCAAATCAAAACCCAAGCCCTTTTCTTCTCTCGCTCTCGGTAAGGGCATGTTTGGAAGATGGAAAGTAATAGGCATGTTTGGAAGATGGAAAGTAACGAGAAGAGTGAGAAAGTGTCTATCACTTCCTATCTTTACTTGTTTGGATGTTTAAAATAAGTGGGAAGCAAATCCTATGCAAACTTTTTCATTAGCCGCACAATTAGTGGTGTAATCGGTTTATTGATTTGAGAGGGAGGGAAATGAGATAGAAGCAGCGGATAAGCACTTCAATATGTATTTTTAATTTTATCAAATGAAGCTTATCTACATCTATTTTTGTTTAATGTTTCTAGTTTATCTTTATATAGGCTAATAAATTAAGCTACATGTTTTCTTGTAAAATCGTAAATGGGTGTTTATTTTGAGATTGAATAGGTGCTTTGGAGCCACCGTTTGGCTGATATTGGCTAGCCATTGGCTAGTTTTCTACCGTTTTAATGAATTTCTTTGTTAAAAAAAGTATTTAGGCCGTGTTTGGATATGGTTGTGGGAAAACTGGAGTTTATTTTTGAGTGGAGACCTATCTTCATTTTAGAAACTTAACTTTGATGGATGCTTAGTTTTTGAGTTTACTAAACTTTGAAATGCTGCTTAGGAGTTATCTAAACTCTAAAATGGGTATTTTCTTCAAAAATTTTGAAGTTTAAAGAGCTTTGCTTGGATTGGAGCTTTGTAAACTCCGGCAGTCTCAAATTTACAGTGAGTTTTCGAAACTTGATTTTGGAGTTAAGTTTAGATAACTTTACGAAAACTCTGGTTATTTTCTTTTTTCATCATCTGATTGTGATTTGCAAACTACATTTAGGTTACCCTTTTTTATTCACAGCTTTAATAGCCCATATATAAACCGGTAGAGGATATTATTGGCAACTCAACCCTAAATGCTTGGGATGTAAAGCGAAACATGAGTGTATTATCAGAAAGAAATATATGGAACCCTAAATCTAGAGCTATAAAGCACAACAGGAGGGTATTACCGTATTGTCTTTCCTTTCTCCCTAAAATCCATAAGAAAAACTGTAAAAAAAAATGAGTTCGTTTTTTCGCCGCCTCCTTCGCCATCGGGCTATCCCTCTCCTCGGTGATCTAGCTTTGACGGCGGCCCACACCACATCCCTTCTCCTCGGTGATCGAGATCTGACGACGGGGCAGCTCCGCGTCCGTCTTCTCGACGGTGGTCGAGAGCATATGGCTGGGCAGCTCAGCATCTCTCTCATCCTCAGGGAGCTCTGACGACTGTGGCGGGGTGACAACGTCCCCTTCGTCGGTAACCGAGGTCTAACGGCGGCGCATTGCCGCCACTCTCTTCCTGATGGAGCTCTGGATCTCTTTCAGATGTTGTCCTCCGTCGATCCTGCGATGGCGGTCTTCGACGGCTGAGATTTGGTTTGGGAGTTGTTGAGTGTGGATCTCAATGGGTTAGTGTTTGGACGCCGATCTATCTGCAAAGAAGTCCCGGAGTGTGTGACCACCGTAGGACCCTCCGACGCTCAAGTTAGGGGCCGAGGTATAGACGCAGAATAGCGGCGTATTAGAATTAAATTCGAGATACCTGAGTCGTTTGAGAGAAGGGTTTATATAGGGGTCGCGTGGAGCGAGCCGGTGCGAGATCTTCGCCGTCAGTTACGCCCTTACGTTACGCCCGTGTTAATGGGGGGATCCGCTCATTAATGGGGAACTAGCCTGCGTGGGACGCGGAGCATGGGGCGGCGGATATCGTGTCTTGGCGAGATACGCGGAGTCGTTGCGAAGGCGCTTGGGCTCCACGTTCTCGGTTGATCGAGAGAGCCGAGGATGCTCGGCATGTAAGGAGGCTCGGAGATGAGCCAGAGAGACGAGGAAGCTAGCTGGACTGGTCGGAGGCGAGCTGTTGGCCGCTTGTTAGGTGAGTATGGAAAGTACTCATGGAGGTCTCTGATAGGTCGGATGTGTCCTCGGAGACGAGGTACCGGGGTACGTCCCCAAAGCATCATATTTACTCCAGCTCCGCAGCCTTCAGGACACGTCATCTGCTACGTGTCATGATCTGGGGAATTCCCACTTCTGAGCATCATCACTCACCAACTACCACCGTGGGTATTCTGCAACCCTAGTAAAACCCAAAAACTACGACTATACTCAGAAGGGGCAAAATATTTAATAGAGGCTGGGCGATTAAGTACCAAGCAGAATTATAGAAAATATAAAAGATCCGGATAAAACTTCGGAAGGTTTGCAATATATGCTTCCTTGATTTTAGCTATGTCTGCGTTAGTTCTGTCCAAATGAAATGAACATGTGAGAACAGGAGAGGAGGGATAGAAGATATGAAAAAGAAAGAAAAATCTTTAATGAGAAACCTAAGTTTTTTAGAAGCTTGATCCGAAATGGCGAAATGTTCATGAAGCCTTAACAAAAATGTAAGGGCGCCAGCCTTCGGTAGGAATAATCATCCGACTTGACTCCTTTGTAGGACCGATTTAGGCATCCTAAGTTTATAAATATCAGGCCTTTGGAGAGGAAGGATCCAGCCCCGGCGGTGAGGAAATAGGAATTCAGGTTGCTGGGAAGGAATCTAGAAGGAACCGGGTCGGCTCTGGGTCGCTGGGTGGAAATAGAGTTGCGTATATAACCAATTTTTTTATTAAAAAAATCTTCATTTTTATATGTTTTTTTGCCAAAACATTTTTTACCGAAACCATCAAGCATTGTAGCATATATTCCCAAAACCATCCTAGAGATTTTTTTGTGCACATAAACCCCTCAAACTTCTCTTCATTACACGCTGCCCCTACAAACTTGCCGCCGTTAAAATTTAAGCTTTTTAAGTTAAAATTTTGCTTTTTTCTTCCGAAAATGTCCTATTATCCCCTTTTAAGAGTCCGCTATATGGTAGGGTAATTTGGTCATTTCATAAAGAAATTAATGGCAGGGGGTCGCATTTAATAGAAGAAGCTTTAGGGGGATTCTGTACATGAAAAAATCTCAAGGGTGGCCTTAGGAATGTATTGTTGGTGAGTCGTGCTCACTCTATATCGAAGTAGAGAGACGGAATGCATAAAAATTAAATTTTAAAGTAAGTACAACCAACTTAACCCAAGCGATCAAACCATAACTCTAAACTAGCACTACCAGGAGTTTTATCTACTATGAGAAAAGGTTATACCAGAAGATCCGTGTGCATCGGGTCTTCACTCCTCTTCTTAAGCTCCTAAGGATCTCCTAGATCAATCTTGATGGCCGGCTTCCTCGGTCCTAGATGATCCACCCGAGAGTTTATAATCCGAATTTAGCTTCACTAATGAAGCAACTCAACAACTTAGTTTGCTAATCTAGCTTTCCAAGATGATGTAGTGAGTTTTCTAGTGTATTTCTATCTCTCTTCCTCGCTTGATTCCCAACTATGAGATGATAGGGAGGAAGATGAAGAAGAAGGTGAAGGAACTCAAGAAAGGTTAGAGAGGAGAGAGAAGCTCATGGTGAGAATGAGAAAAATCATCAATTGAAACAATAATGCAATCATGGTTTTATAAAACATATTTTGCAATATAAATATATCAACCATACTTGAATAGTCTGCACAAATGAATTATAAATTCATTTTTCAAGACTATTCAATTACGGTTCTCACCATTTCTCTCCTTACTATCTTTATACCTCATTTCCATTTAAAAGAATAAATGGATAAATAAAAAATAAAGTATCCACCTTCTAGAATGTTTTCCGTATAAATACGGAATACATTCTACCATATATATATACCCGTACTCGTACCAAAATACGAATACCCAAGAGACAGAATAATACCACTAATATAATACTAGCATTAAATCAATATCTGATTTAACAAACCGGCTTAATCCTAAACCCGCTAGTATTATCAACCGTCCGATCGAAAACCTGGATAACACTAGAATATACATATCGAAATATGTATATGTAAATTATTAAATCAATACCTGATTTAATAATCCGGCTTAATCCTAAACCGGCTAGTATTATCATTTGATCGGAACCCTGCTCGATCGAAAACCTGGATGACACTTGAATATACAAATCGAAATGTGTATATGTAAATTATTAAATTAATACTTGATATAATAATCCGGTTTAATCCTAAGCCGGGTAGTATTATCATTCGATAGAAACCCTGCACGTATAAACATACAACCACCACATCGTTTCGCCTAAGCCAGAGAAACCCTCTGTGTGGGACTCTGAAGACTCGACGGTACGTTGGCAGTGGGTTTAACCATAAGCATGTCAGCGGCACTAGCTGTACATAACGGCTACCCAGGTACATATTGAAAAGATGGCCGACGAGCAAGCTCATCCGAACCCCTACTGAGCCTATCCGTGACAATCTTCGTACAATCCGGTCTCTTCATCTAAGAGTATCGCATACCGGGTTTAGGGATTGGTAAACGTCAGACCCCTACTGACCCGATAAGTCGTGTCGATGTGGCTCAGGACCAATCCGAGAAACTGCTGATCTAACCGTCGGTAAATCTCAACTGCCTTGGCCAAGGCCTTATAGTTCTGGCCAACCGAACATAGTGCAATATCGACTCCTAATACCGGGAGAGACGAATCCCTGACAACCACTCACTGCCTCCATGTGACTCGGGACTGTACCCAACCAAAAAATGTTTGCATGACTCAGTAAAGCCGTGGTAGGGCAGTGATCAAAGCATAGTGGGAACTCACACGAGACAAATGATGATCTCAGGTCTAAAGACTAACATGTACTCATGTCACCTGAGAACCGCTATCTGGCGATAGGAAATACCATCTAGAAGTTCTCGGCGAGTCTGTCCAGTGTACTCACCCCCAGTGAGCACATGTATACAATCTTAGTTGATCACACCAATGGCTGTGGGATAAACCACCGCCCCTCGTCGGGGTCTAGAAATGTATATACAAGTCTACTCTGGAATATCGATGCCCGGTCTCGATATTTCTGCGACTTAGGACCTTTAAAGATGTGCTTATGGAATGCCCATGTAACATTTCAGAAAAATAAAATATTATTTTTAGGAATTTTCATAATTTAATATTAATTTTTAATGAATATTTTAATATTTCGGTATAATTAAATACCGATAAATGGAGAAAATTCTGGAGAAAATTCTGGAAATTCTAAAATAGGTTATTTTGTGGAATTATGCCATTTTTTAGTTTTTATGGTTAAGTATATGTTATTTTAGTGTTAATCGCGATTAAAAATCGCTAATCGGATTTTTGGCTTTTTGTGCAAAAATGTGCATAGAACATTTTTTCTACACTTGTCACACTTGTTTCATGTTCTGGACTCATGGTAGCCTAGGGTTAACCATATCTAATTGGGCTTGATGGTTTGAACCATTTGGCTAAGCTAATTGGGTTTAATTAAGGTTTTTAGTTTTTAAATTTGATTAGGGTAGGGGTTGACTAGTAGGTAGGTGAGAGAGAGAGAGAGAGAAGAGAGCCATGATGGCTTTGTGTCTTACTAGCTTTCATTGAGAGAGGGGGAGGTGGCTCCTGGATAATGTCACAATCACCATTCACTTCAAAACTTTTTGCCTCTCACATCTCTCCCTCTCACTCACTCACACTCACATCTCTCACACCACACCATCATATACTTCAACTTCACCTCACACACAACACCCCAACACTTCAGCTCAGCAGTAGCATCATCATACATCTGCAGCCACAGCAGCAACATCTTTTAAAACAACACCACACCCTCATCAGCACAACTTCAGCCCCATTTCTTATCAACATCAGCTACAACAGCAGCAAGAAACAGCCCCAGCACCATAGCACAACAACACCATACCACAACATCACACAAACACCCCAAAGCAACAACAACCTCAGCCCAAAACAAAGGCAACAGCAACAGCAACAAAATACTACAGCAGTTTCAGCCCAAAACAGCAACTGCATCAGCTGCAAAAGCAACACCAGCAACTGTAGCAAAAGTCCTTCCTCCTTCTTCTCTTCTCCTACATCCTAGGACTTTCTTGAGGTATAATCTCGCAACCCAACTCCTATCTTGCTAAGTTATAGTTGTTTAGCTGAAAATTGTGTGTTATTAAGTAGATTAGTGCTAGTTTAGGAGAATTTGAGTGAGATTTGGCCAAGTGTTGGTTGTAATGGTTAGTATAGCCTAATTAGGTGCTGTTGAGATCAGTTAACCCTAGATCTAACCCAGATTCCAGTAAAATACCAGATTGTTAAGAATCGGCGTAATTTAGCGTTTTTGTGGATTTTCAAGCCTTTCTGGAATCTGCTACAACCCGAGATACCCTAAAATAATTTTGACTTGGCAGTGAGATATGCAGGCAGATAGAAACCAACACCCAAAGACCTAGCCCCCAACTCCCATTCCACGCCGCAGATATATTCCCTCTGGCCGCAATTTGCGGCCAGAACAGTAGGGAACTGCCTCGTTTTTTGTGCACGGCTCTATTTCCTATAAACTTGACCCTGAGTATGTCTAGTTTTGTCTGGTTCCAACCAGGGTAGAATCTGGATTGATTTTCTTGAGTTGGCGCATGATTTACAACTTGTTTTAGCATGGTTTTTGATATTCGATGATTCATTTCTGTCGGGTGGCATTTGAACGCCAACGGCAAAGGGATATCGGCTGTGTTTGCACGCGAGGCTATAGGTTTTTACCTACGGGCGTAGCGTGTACCGTTTTGGTTTCCGACACGGTTTTCATGTGCTTTAGCGTTTGTGATATCCTTGTAGGTACCCCACGTGACGTCGAGGCGTTGAAGATTGAGATGGTGACATCGGCATCGGAACACGAAAGCAAGGTGAGTAGATTTATATCTACGGGGAGAAGTCGGGTGGATGGCGTATAGTACCCCCGCAGTCCGATGTCTAGTATACCATATATACTATATATATACAGATATATGCTAGCTTATGTGTGACTTGGTTTTTTAGGATGTGTTAGGCGTAATATGCATAGGTTAGGGTTAGAAGTAACTAGTGTAGTTTCTAGTCGCGAACCTAGAATAGGCTCACACCCACACGCACGCACGTGCATATTTGGTATGTTATACTGTGATGATGAGGATATTGAAGGACATTAGAGATGAGTCGATGAGATTGGGCTTAGTGCCGTGATATCGGTGATGTGATGTGATTCGTATTTGGGATACGATATGAGATTTTAGCGGGCTTTTGGAAGTGTGTTTCACACACGCATTCTTACCTAGATAGATGGTATCGACTTGTACTAGCCTTAGATCAGTACACCAGATTGTGGGATATGATGATAATGATACCGGATGTGTGATGAGAGAAATATGATATTGGCCCGTACCCAGCTATTGGGATGCCGTACGACGACTTACCGTACGAGCTGTATTTTGATGATTGATCCGCACTCATGACTCGAGGATATCAGATGATATACGGTATCGTACGCGATACTATTGAGGCGGGATCACCGACTATTATATTTATATTTACCTATATATCGACTCAGATTAGGTGGTTTCCATACCCCTCCCGATTTACTTGATAGTTAGATCAGTAGTTAGTATAGTAGATGTTAAACTAGACCCGAGCCATACCTATTTCAAAAACTTACGAATCAGGAATATCTTAAAAACAAGTAAAGGGATTCTACGGGTATTTTCAAAGGACGTATCTTACTTTAAAACTCCGTAGCCCTTATTTTACTAAAAACCCCGATTTGTCTTATTTCAAATAGCACAATTTCATGACATATACTTAGTGATGTAGACTCTTCCCTGTTGCGTTGATTTATTCGATTCCGCATCTTCATTGCTATTCGCATTTCATTTCATGAGCTATTGCTATATTATCATCATGCTGTTAGGACACCAGCACAATTATCGATGATGCATATGTTCCACGTACACTGTTTGCCGGCTCACACACTTCATCATCGATAATTGCCATGTCACTACACTGTAGTACTGTTGCATTCAGGATATGACCCTTGCATGGCATACTTGTACATATACTTATCGTACATTTATACTTGTGCACATACTTACTGTATACTCATACTTGTGCACATGCCTGTCGTACACTCATATTTGTACACATACATTTTTGCACATACATAAATGATATTTCTAGATTTGGGAACCGCAAGATACTCAAAACTGATTCATTTTAAAAGAGTGGTTTCCCTCAATATGTGCATATTACTATTCCTGGTTGCATGATAGACAGATATGCTCGCATTTCTTTTACATGTTGCATATATCATGCTTCTGATTATACGCATTGAGATATGTTGTTTGCATGATATTTCTGGATTTGGGAACCGTGGATATTTCAAAAAGAAAGATGTAATTGTTTTAAAAACCCGGTTACCCTTGATATGATATTTCAGTGCGTCCACCATCTGTTTTCTCGGTGCTAGAGTGACATGTGAAACCCGATTCGAAGAGGCGGATGAGGCCGATTACGGGTACATGGTGGGCCCGGTATGGTACCCCGGGGCGAGAACGGGTCGCTGTGCAGTAGACGGTGAGCCTGGCAAAGGGACTACTACCTACCGGTGATTGGTTGGACCTGGCGGTTATCCGGAGGATACTGACCAGAGTCGATATATGGATATGGGCGTACTGCTGGGGCCGAGGGACGATACCGCAGACAGAGCCCGTGGGCTGACCCGGACTGACGGATGCCCGATGTATGAGGATTTACGTGCCGATGCTAGGCACGGGTTTCATGATGTTTTCCATGATTTTGATTATATCCTCACATTTACATGCTTATTGTCATTGGGTGACAGGTGGACGGGATCCACGTTTATACAGACTTTGATCACATACAGACTTGATTATATTGATCATACTTCATATGTATATATAACAGGGTATGAGGTCGCTGTTATATATACCCTTACACCAATATTAGTGGAATGGGACGCAAATATATGTGTATTGATATCCATTTGACACTTCATCATATTAACTACATGCAGACATACCTTATACTATGACATGTTATTACCTGAGGCACTGGCACGAGTTTTTGGCACTACCTACATGTTTAGATGTTACATTGCCACCTTATCCTGCTTCAGGCTTATTCTTTGAGGTTTATATATATCTGATCGTATTGACCTAGGATTATGTCATGCATTCTTTTTCTGCTTGTAGATATTCTTCTATTCACGAGTTGGCAACTCACCCCCGTTATGCCACAGTCCTTGCAGGTTTTGCCGTACAGGTTCCATAGCGGTATTTCCAGCACATTGCTTTCATTTGCGAGTGATTTGCTTGGTAGGTGGGTTCTTTGCATCATGGCCACCCTTGTTATGTATTATTCATTGTATCTAGAAAATTCCATCAACCAAAACTTGTATATTGTTTCAGACCTAGACACCAGTGATGTATTATTTTGACCTTAGAGCCGCGCCTTGTAGTATATCGGTTTTCATGCTGTTGAGTTTTCTTTGAGTTTTGAACCTCGCCCTTCGGCGTTGTATATCATATTGCCTGCATGGTTGTGCCCGTCGACTGACGAAGAGCTAGCTCCCGCTTGGGGATGCATTTTATCATTTCATACATATTAATTATGTTGTACCCCTTTCGGGGCCAGTATTTACAAAGGAAACTCTGCCGAAATTTTCAGAAAAGATATGTGATTTTTAAAATGCATATTCGGCTTAGTTAATTTAAAAACCTTGATTTTAAAACATGTCTTCTCCACTCTTAAAAGCTATTTTCCCTACTTCTTCAAACTAGTTTTCCTTTATTTATAACTTTAAAATGTTTTAGATTTCTGGGCTTTTGGCTTACTTGGATCAGATGGGGTCCTGTAGACTTCATATGATTCAAGTGCCAGTCACGGGCTATTTCGGGTCGTGACAGCCCAGCTCCCACTAGTATGATCGCCATCATAACACTGGTAGTCAAACAAAATCCTACGGGCTTTATCAACATGTATCTGCCATATGTAATATCGATTATAACATATGCACATATTAAGATAAAGTCAAACCATAATAGTATACTACTATATCGAGTCTTTATCAATATGTGTAAGCATTATAAAGCAACAAGAGAAAGAAATACATATATTAAGACAGAGACATCTCAAATTGTCATGCCCCGCTTCCCAAAATACGGAATACGAGGGGTAGACAAGGCCAGCCATGCTCCTACGGTCAAGAAAATGTCCTGCCGTAGTCACACTTCGGCTTCTAGTTTTTCAAGGTAAACAGTAAATAATGTGCAGGTAAAGAGAGATGCAGTAACTGAAGGAAACAATGTAAAGAACTGACCTGAGGGGGATAAATATAGATATAACTCTGGATATCAAATCGAGATGTCTGTAATATACGTCTAGTCCCGGTCCAGGCTAAATCTTCTCCTCACACTGAGCATGCATACTCAGGTCGTCAGAGCGACACAATAGCAATATAATATATATAAAATCATGTGACAATTCTAACAGTGGTAATAGATATGTGAAACAGTAAATCAATGACAGCATGAATATGAATGTGTAGTAATTAATGCAGCGGAACAGTAAAAGCAGTAGAACGATATGCCACGTATGTCAACACAGTAAATAAGATATCTCGATGCCAGTATCTCTATCAGTCTCTAAGTCTCACTGTACAGGTCACTAAGCCTATCGTCAGTCCAAGTGTGAGAGTCAACCACTCGCGAGTGTCCTCCACCCAAGGGTAGAACCCAAGGGCAAGGGACCACGGGCCCAACATGTATATCACGGTGATAATCACATACCCTGTAAATCTCCATATATCTCCCTAAATATATAAGCCGGCATGGGACTCCCGAGATTCTGTTGAACTCACACTTAAACTACCCCACACCCCATGGTCTACATCAAACGCTAACCATAACCCTAAATACTAATGATCTGTGACAAGTCTGCGCGAGAACTGGAGGCAGGACCTCCATCAAGCACGTCCCGACTAATACCTAAGATAAATGGCAGTGTCTGGTGCCTTATCTGTGACACCCATGCAAGTGCTTCCATAAGTGTCTCATACCACTTATAGTCACACGTACACGCATCCCACAGACGTCGACAATGCAATAGAATAATAGGGTCACTGATTGTGTACAAGTACGTATCACTTTCACTTATTCACGGATACACGAACACTGACGTACTTGCCACAATCATCACTAAAATCTAACACTGGGTAAATGCACGATATCACTAGGTTATCACTGCAATGATATGTGTATGATATGATACGTAAACAGTATATGAAGCATGATTAAGGTGTCATAAAAATAGTGTTCTATCACTTGCACGATTTATCATGAAACGTACGTGTATAGTTTAGCAAAACGATAAACAGGTAATAATTAGTATGTTCAGTTGTCCATCCATCGAATTTAGTTTCAAGCAAATCGGCTTCCAGGATCATTAATTATAACCATTTCATTTTAAGCGCTCGCGGCTGGAAATCCGGTTTCAGAATCAGAAGTCCGTTTCGCAACGCATTTTAATCCCAGTTGGGATCAGATTTTAGCGACGCTACAGTTTGATGAAATCTAGGGTTTCAGTAAGGCTTTCAACGCAACGGACGGATCTTCAATCGCGTCTGTACGTCAGGAGATATACACTATTCAATACCAATATGTCAGTTTCTGGTTCTGTTGGGACTGTTATGCGTCCCGATCTTTTAAATTGCAGATTAAATAACAAATGATAACGAAACAGAATGAAACTACTTGTGTTGTCTAGCTAACAGGTTCACCTACAATAAACAGTGGAGTTCCGCAACCTACGAGTTGAGGAAATCCTGTGGTACCCATTACGGAACAGCAAGCAACAACTGGAGTCGCTCTGGACTGCAGTCCAGGGTCGCACTCCGATCCAAAAATTAACACAGTTTGAGTATAGGAATATCTGGAAACTAGTATAGGGTTAAAGTTCGTCGATTCAGATTCGATTTGAGCCCTCGAACGCATCATTCTAATATGTATATAATTTATAGCGATTTTAACGGTTTTCAGGTACAGGGAAATTCCAGTTTTACGAGTAAACTTGAGGGTAGTTGTTTTAGTCGTTAACGGTTATATTTTCCAACGAAATTCACCCATTAGATTCACAGCCCTTCGGAACAGCATATACAATTGAGTTCCGTCAAATTAAATAATGATTTCCTATGAGAACAAGCATCGAACAGTTGTGTCGAATAATCTAACGGAAAGGTAAAGCATGAAATATATACGATATTGATTTGTAATTAACAAAAGATAGCATGTAGCAAATAGGGAACTTGTCTGGAGATGCACGGCAGCGAGGTACAGTACGGGCACGCGACGAGCTAGCACCACGACGGCAACGGCTCCGGGTCTGTTCTCGGCCAGTGGGGGCTCGGGGAGTCATCGGGGTGTCTGCGTTGGTCGCAGCTCTAGATGGTGGGGCTGCAGTGTGTTGGGTGGCCGGTGATGGGTCGGCAACTGTGTGGCTCGAGTTGGGTGAGAAGAGGGATCGAGAGAGTTAGAGAGAGTGTAGGCAGAGAGAGAGAGCGAGTAGACAGAGAGAGAGAGAGAGTAGGCAGAGGCAGAGAGAGAGGGAAAACAGAGAGTTAGAGCGAGAGAGAGAGGGGAGTGATTGGAGGTCGGGGCTCCGGCGAGGGGAGCAGGTGAGGAATTGAAGAGGGAAGGAGGTGCTCAGTCGACAACTAGGGGTGAACGTCGGCGACAAAGGCAGGTGAGGGTGCAGTGGGGCTCGCCGCCGTCGGGGTTGGGTCTGAGCTCGGGTATAGTGCCGTGGGTGAGTGGAGGGGTTTGGTTGAAGTGGGGAGCTCGGTGGTGGTGTTTCAGCGTGGAGGCGAGGCTATGGTGATGGAGGGAGGTGGCCGGAGGTGACGGCGGCGACGTGTATGCGAGGTCGGGACTTGGTAAATAGAGGCGATGGGAAGCTCGAGGGGTGCTGTGGGTTTTGGGTTGAGGAGGAAGGAGATGTGGGAGGTGGGTGATAGGTCGTGGTCGTCACCGTCAGGGCGAGGGGCGAGTAGTGATGGGTTCCACGTGAAGACGAGGGCGATGGTGAGTGTGGGTTCGAGGGAGAAACGGGGAGGGAAGGAGAGAGAAAAGATGTGGGAGAGAGGGAGGTAATTATGAGAGGAGAGAGAGGCGCGCGTCGCGGGGGTAACGTTCGCGAACGTTGGCACGAGGAGCGGCGGCGATGGTGGATCGAGGGAAACAGGGGAGCGGGAATTAGGGAGGTAGCCGTTGGAGGTAGGAGGCGGGTACTGTGGAAGCGGGTCGGGTGTGAAGCGGGCATGGGCTTGGAGAGGGGACGCGGGAGCGGGCCGGGGAAATGGGCCAGAAAAATAAAATAAAAAAAGAATTAGAGGAAACGAGGGCCGGGCTGGGGAAACAAGGGTTTATTAAGGGAAAAATTAAGTGGGCTGAGGAAGTAATATGTGCTGGGCTCCGGGATTCTGGGCCAGAGGGATTTGTGAGGGGAAAAAATATAGGATTAAGGAATTTTAAAGTTGGGCTGAGGAATATATATGGAAAATTGAGGAGAAAAGAAAGAATGGGCCAGTAATTAAAATGGGGGTTAAATTTATGGTAAAATATTGAATGGGCTGGGTTAGGATTAATAGGAAATTAAATGGGAATAAATATAGGGAGTGGGTTTTATTAAAATAATTAAGTAACAAAATTTGGTTTAAAAAGGAAAATACGAATTTTAGGCGTATAAAAAGAACCGGGTCTTACACAAATAATATATTATATACAACCGAGCAAGATGTCTTGTACATACATATCCGTAGCATCCTATACAATACAGGGCTCTAGGGCATACATATCTAAAAATCTCCCACTTGCACTAAAGCCTGTAATTGGTGTACCGAACACCCAACGTCAGCTTTAGGGCCAGTTGTTGGCGTATCGCATACCCAACATCTTAAAAAGTCGCTCGAACTGCGCTTGAGGAAAGGCCTTAGTAAATGGATTTGCCGTGTTGTCTTTCGTATCTACTCTCCGAACCTCGATCTCCCAGCGATCGACGATCTCTATGATCAGGTGATACCGCCTCAAGATGTGTCTGGATTTTTTATTAGACCGTGGTTCCTTCGCTAAAGCTATAGCCCCATTGTTATCACAGTACAAAGATATTGGATTAACAATGGACGGAACCAGCTCAGGTTCAGTAATAAACTTCTTCATCCAGACTGCCTCTTTTACGGCATCGTTTGCAGCAATGCATTCAACCTCCATCGTCGAGTCTACGAGGGTGTCCTGTTTGGAACTCTTCCAACGGACCGTCCGTCCGTTGAGGGTAAACACAAAACCCGAGACAGATTTGTTGTCATCCTTGTCATTTTGGAAGCTTGGGTCGGTAAAGGACTCGACCTGAAGGTCTCCATTACCATAAACTAAGAATATCTTTTTAGCCCTTCTCGGGTACTTGAGAATGTTCTTCACAGCTGTTCAATGACTCTCACCTGGGTTCGACCGATACCGGCTCACCATGCTAAGTGCGTATGCTACATCTGGTCTGGTACACAGCATCGCATACATTATAGATTGTACCGCCGAAGCGTAGGGTATAGTGCTCATGCGAACCCTCTCCTCATCAGTCTTCGGAGACATCTCTTTGGAGATATTGATTCCGTGCAATGCGGGTATATTACCGCGCTTGGAATCTTTCATACTAAATCTCTTTAGCATGGTCTCTATGTACCTAGACCGTGAAAGTCCCAACAATCTCTTAGATCTATCTCTATAAATCTTAATCTCTAGAATGTAGGAGGCATCACCCAGGTCCTTCATGGAGAACTTTAATGACAAGAACAGTTTGACCGATTGCAGCATAGGAATGTCATTTACTATCAATAGAATGTCATCCACGTACAAGACGAGAAATACGATAGTTCTCCCTATAATCTTCTTGTAGATACATGACTCATCCTCATTTTTGATGAAGTCAAATTCCTTGACTGTCTCATCAAAACAGATGTTTCAGCTCTGCGACGCTTGCTTCAATCCATAAATGGATTTAAGCAACTTGCACACCGTCCCGCTGCTCCCACTGTCTATGAATCCCTTCGGCTGATCCATATAAACGCACTTTTCTAAATTTCCATTTAGAATAGCCGTTTTAACGTCCATCTGCCAGATATCATAGTCATGGTAGGCAGCAATGGCAGGTAGGATCTGAATGGATTTCAGTATAACCACTGGAGAAAAAGTTCCGTCATAGCCCACTCCTGGTCTTTGACGAAAACCTTTTGCAACAAGTCTATCCTTATAGGTTTCCACCTGTCCATCTGCACCAATCTTCTTTTGGAAGATCCACTTGCATCCAACGGGTTTTACCCCAGGTGGAGCAATATCCAAAGTCCAAACTTTGTTGGTGTACATGGACTCCATTTCGGATTTCATAGCAACAAGCCATTTTACAGAGTCCCTACTATTAATGGCATGTTTGAAACTAATAGGAACATTTTCTTCTAAGATGCAATCCTCCCGATCCCCATCTATGAGAAAACCGTAGTATCTCTCGGGCGGATGAGAAATCCTACTAGATCTGCGGAGTGGCTGAGATTTGTCGGGTTCTATTGAATTTTCTGATTTTACCAAATCTTCAGTTGTAGTCTGTGCTTATGGAATTTCATCCAATTCTACCGCACTCCCATTGGTTTCTTATGTAAGAAACTGCCATTCTAAAAATTTTGCGTTCCGAGAAACAATAATTCTCTGTTCCTCTGCGTAGTAGAATAGATATCCATTCGAATGTTTTGGATATCCCATAAATTTACACAAAACTGATCGTGCCTCAAGTTTATCTGGGTTTTGCTTCTTAATATAAGTAGGACAACCCCATATCTTAATACGTTTAAGATACAAACTCTTACCACTTCATATTTCATATGGAGTTGTAGGCACGGATTTAGATGGAACTTGATTCAACAAATATGTTGTTGTCTCAAGCGCATATCTCAAAAATGAAAGAGGTAATTCGGCATTACCCATCATGGAGAGAACCATATCTAGTAAGGTACGATTCCTCCGCTCTGATACACCATTGTGTTGTGGTGTATACGAAAAAGTAAGCTGAGAGAGAATTCCATTATCTTTTAAATAGTCGAGAAATTCCGTACTCAAGTACTCCCCTCCTCGATCAAATCGAAGGATCTTAATACTTTTTCCTGTCTCATTCTCTACTTTGCTTTTATATTCTTTGAACTTCTCAAAAGCTTCATATTTGTGTTTCATGAGAAATACATATCCGAATCTAGAGAGATCATCAGTGAATGTAATGAAGTACGAGAACCCATCCCTCGCATGTACAGACATCGGACCGCATACATCATTGTGTATGAGTCCCAAGAGCTCTGTAGTCCTTTCCCTGTATCCGGTGAACGGAGATTTGGTCATCTTTCCTTTAAGACTGTAACACCCGAGCCCAAATAATACTATTTCTACTGCTAGTTGAGTGTTATATATTGCTCATTCCAATTATCCTGATTGTTTGGTGTTTATTGCTAAATTTTAACCGGTTAAGTCATTTTGGCGCATAATAAAATTTAACACCTAAAATGAAATTAAAAATATCCATGTTGGCCTACTCGTCGCCACTAGTCGCGTGGTAGCGTCCGCGTGTCGAGATTTCTTCCCGTTCGGCTAAACGGGCAAGTTTGGACGGCTACGCGCGCGTGCAAGTGTCCGACTTGGGGGCATGCATTTTAATCATTAAACCTCCCTTTTCAACATTTGGAACCCGCTTAAAATCCTATAATTTGAATTTGGAACATTTGGGCGCAACTCGGGCTCGATTTGGAAATGTTTCATTTCGCGCCAAAATCCCCATTTAATTTAATAATCTAAAAAATATATATATATAGATTTTCTGTTACATATACCAACGATTTAAATCTTTATTAAATTTTCCTTTTCACACACTTCCAGCTAATCGCGAGGCTCCATCCCGCGTGGGCCCCGCCTCACCATCTCTCTCTCTCCGTTTCTCAATCTCTCTCTATCTCTAACAATCTCTCTCAGTCTCTCTCTCTCTTCATCAAATCTCTCTCTCTCTCTTCATCAAATCTCTCTCTCTCTCCCTCTATATTTATTTTTCCTGTTCCTCGCCCTCGCAGAAAACCCCACGAGAACCCCGAACCCTAACCCTAGCCACCACGAGCCGTCACCGTCGATCTCCCCGTGACACCACCACTACCGTCTTCATCGCCTCCTCAGCCTCGACTGCTCGACGTTCTCCTCTTCTCCAGCTTTCCGCGCCTGCAACCCAACCCCCCGGCGCCACCACCAGCCGCAGATCTCGCCGTCGCCGCCGCCTCCCATCGCCGACGACGCCAAGGCCTTCCTCCCTTCATCCTCGTCCCGACCTCATCGTCTTCTTCCTTCTCCCCTCGCCGGACCACCACCAACCCGAGCCCAACCCCCATCACCTAACCCTCTAGTTCGCCGGAAAAGGGACACCGTTGACCCCCTCGTCGTCGCCAGCACACCGACGACCACCTCCTCTCCTCCCTGCAGCCCGGGCCAGGCTAGAACCTCCCCCCTACTCGCTGCACCCCGATCCAGCCACCTCAAACCCTTGCCGCGCCACTGTTCCTCGCCGCCGGCGCCCCATCGCCGTCGAGCCCGTCGTGGTTGCCCCTGGTGTTTCCCTGTAAGCATCTCTATCTTTCCATTAATGTTAAACCCCTCTCGCTGGTCCTTGTTTACGTATATCGTGTTTGCTAACTTCGCCGCCCTTTTGACTTTCGCCGGATTCCGGCCGTGCCGTCGTTTGGACCCGACTTTCCAGCGAAGTACTCTGGTCCGTGTGGTCCCGCTGTTCGCTGTTAGGACTCGATCCGTTGCCCGTGCACCCGTCTCGTGTTTTCCGCTGACTTTGCATCCGTGCTTTCCGGTTTGCGAAACCGTCGAGGCAAGTATCCGAATACTTGCTTAACATGCTAGTACACAAGATCAAGTCTTGCTTTACCCTTAATTATCATATTATTTATTATAACCACACAGCTATTAGTAATATCGATATTATTATTTTTATAACTTAGAATTGACGGTCACAATTATTCTTAACATTGGATCGGTATAGTAGTTTCTTGTAATTAATCGGTCTGCTATCAATCCACACTTTAACTAATTAAACCAAGTAGATCGTCCTCGCTTCATTTGTTAAATCACCCATGAGACAATTTTTATGCTTTAGTCTTAAACTCGTGTAGCTTCATTACTTTATGTTGTTGATATTGTTTCACCTTGTGACTATTGCACCCCAAGGGTGCTCGGACCTGCTAGTATAATACAACTGCATCATATTCATGTACCATTGTGATTAAGTGAACCGTTATTGGTAATTACTTTATTCTTGCTGCTGTTCATTATTTGATTGTATACCTGTTGTGAGCACATACTCGATTGCACTACATATTGGCCTGACCTTGCTACATATGACATATTTACTGATGCACCGGACATGGTACCCTATACATACCGACTCATTCTGTTGTACCATGACATGACTTGTTACATGATCTCATGCCTAATGCCAACAAACCTGACTTGGGGTCCTCATGGACCATTCCTGCTGTCTATCCAGACAGACCTGCTTTTACCTGATCCTGTGTTGGCATTAGTCCTTGATTACTGAATACCTGACTCGACATACATAACTTGGGGGTATGAGGAAATCAAAGATGAACCTGACTTGTAACTCGACAGTTCGCTACCTGTTCGAGTGTACACATTCCTGTTTTGTGCCTAGCGGCATGTCTCGGTTTCGGCCGAGAATATTGTAGCCGTGATCCCGGGTATGTACGGGGTACTACCGAGTGTACACTTTCCTGTTTGTGCCTAGCGGCATGTCTCGGCTGCAGCCGAGAATATTATGGCCGTGATCCCGGGTATGTACGGGATACTATTGAGTTACATCGACGATTCATCAATTGATTTCAAAGACTTTAGGGTAGAAACCTGATAGAACAGTTTAGTTACCCACTGCCCATTACCCTGCACTGTTGTTTCATAATATTGCTCATTTTATGTTTATCCCTGCATTGCTTATTACCATGTTCATATTATATACTTGGTTGACATGACGCGCTGACGTCTGGGTTTTGCATGGCCCAGATTCTTTACCACTGTCGCCGACCGAGCAGGAGTACTTCAGCCAGCAGGCTGATTTGTGAGTTCTATAGTGGTTAGTTCGTTTATTGCATTTTATTTCCAGGGCGATCCCGCATTTTGGGACGTACCTTTCCATTATTGTATTGGATCATTTGCTTCCGCACTTATTGTTTATTGACTCTCGTTATTATGGATTTGGATATGTGCTAGATTAGTTTATTTATCTTGTTCTTGATATCTCTACAATCGTAATGTGACTGTGGATGGATACTTCCTACCCACAGGTAGCATGGTTGGCTATGTCACGTGCTCAATCTTGCGTACTCTGGGAAGCGGGGCGTGACAAAGACAAAACCGACAAGTTTCACAGGATGAAAATTTGAACGTATTCATATATCCATCCTTATGCAACTTACTTAGTATTTTCTCATTGATATGACCAAGTCTGCAATACCACAAGTAGGCTGTGTTCATATCTGAACTCTTCATCTTGCGTGTGTTTTGTACATTGAAAATTGTGTTTTGATTTAGAACGTAGATACCATTTGTCAAGCCCCGCTTCCCAAAACACGGAATACGAGGGGTGACAAAACCAGCCATGCTCCTACGGTCAAGGAAGTATTCTGTCGTAGTCACACTTCGGCTTTTAGCATTACGTGGTAATCAGTAATCATGTCACAAGTAATGAGAAATACAGTCACTAATTCTATCAAAACAGATGTAAAACTACCCAGATAGAGTCAAAGGAAAGGATAGCGCCGACGTCGCTAATCTAGATGTCCGCAGTATTCTCGAGATAAGACAGATCCTGATCCGAGCTAAGTCCACTTCTCACTCTGAGCATGAATACTCAGATCGTCAAAGCGACATAATAAAAATATATACATATATAATAAGTGCAACGATGATAAACATAAAGCAGTAAGCATAGAGTAATGACACAAGCATGAAATGACCGGTACATGTAACGATAAAGCAGGTGTATCAGATCAGTAATCAATGCAATGTCCGTGTCACTAAAGCAATCAGTCTCTAAGTCTCAATGTCCAAGTCACTAAACTTATCATCAGTCCAAGTGTGGGCGTCAACCACCGCAGAAGTATCTGTTTCCCCAATCAAAGCAAAGCTCTGTTTTGAATTTCAAAATTCAAAAATTGAAACAACGCTTCAGATCCTGCGCGCTGCGTGTCAAAAGCAGACACGCCAGCGCCAGAAGCGATGAGCCCTAGGCAGCGCACCCTAATCAGAGCAAAGCTCTGTTTTCAAAATTCAAAATTTAGAAAGTTGAAGCAACGCTTCAGATCCAGCGCTCTGCGCTGCGCGCCACGTGTCAAACACAGGTGCGCTAGCGCAGTTGCGCCGCGCTCTGCGCTGCATACCACGTATCTAGTACAGGTGCGCTAGCGTAGTGGCGCTGCGCTCTACGCTGCGCGCCACGTGTCAAGCACTGGTGCGCTAGCACAGTTGCGCTGCGCTCTGCGAGCCACGTGTCGAACGTAGATGCGCCAGCACTGGAATTAAAAAAATTCCCACCGTTAGATCAAAGGATCTAATAATGATGATAAATCATTAATTAACCAGAATTAAATTCTGTTAAGGAAAGATTTCTCAAAATCTTTCCAAACAACAAGATTGTGCTTTAAGCACCGCTGGATCAATGATCCAATGGTAAATAATAAATTACCAAAAACAGAACAAATTCTGCATGGAAAGATTTCTCAATCTTATTAAAAACAAGAAGATTATCTTCTGTCAAACAGAAGCCTTATGATCAAAGATCCAACGGTGGGAATATTCCCAATCAATCAAGAGAAAGATCTCTCAAAACTGATTTAACAAATCATTTGGCCCTATATAAAGGACCCTGGACTTCAAGTCTAAAAAAAGGGAAGAGAGGAAAAGATAGAGAGAATACAGAAGAAGAGAGAAAAACCCTCTGCAAAAAAGAGCAAGCTCTTAAGAAAAGAAGATTTTTCTTCATATTCAAGGTAAAAATGAATTATGTTCTTGAAAAATAGAGATGAAATCATCTCATAAAAAGAAGAACCCTCTTCTAAAAAGATCATAGATCTGAAAAAAGACCAAGGTCTTTGATGATAAGAAAAAAGATCAAAAGATCTAATTATAAAAAAATAAAAGAAGTATTTTTACTTCGTCCACAGATCTTTGATCTATAAAGGCAGAGCCTTTTATCAAAATAAGAACTTTTGCTCTTGGATCTTGAGGTAAAGCCTCCTTAGAAGAACATAAAAGTTGTTCCGTGATCTTAAAATTGATCAGATGCGTTTTGCACTATTGAAAAGTGCCTTGCACTCATGAACTGCGTCCTTGCGCTTATTGGACTGGTGCACAGCGCCATAACTTGCCACGTGTCAACCATAGACGCCACTTGCGCCTTGCGCTTTTAAAACAGAGCGCTGTGCTCATAGACTGGCGCTCAGCGCCAAGCGCGCCACGTGTCGCCCGCTGGCGCGCTAGCGCAAAGCGCTCATAAATGGAAAGCGCAAATGCGCTAATGAACCGGCGCTTAGCGCTAAGCGCAACACGTGTCATCCTCATGTGCGCTAGCGCAATGCGCTCTTTAATTGGCGCAAAGCGCCTGACGCGTCACGTGGCGCACTGTCAGAACGTGCTCTGTTCTGATAAAGACAAAAATGACAGAGCCCAATGCTTAGCATTATTAAAAAGGCTCGAGCCCAAATAAAAGCTTAATAGCCAGAACAAAAATATAATGTTAAAACATTTTAATTGGACTTAGCCCAATTCTGGCCATAAGTCCTCAACTTATAGAGCACATCTGCTCTTTCAACCAACTCACCTCGGTTCAAGGGTACATCTCTTCACTCTTTTGATATTTGTCGTTATAGTTCCTCAACGTCTTCAAAGAGGTGACGGGTCCCGACAACCATACATTCAATGGACTGTGGGATCCTTAAACTCATGGACTATGATGTCCTTAACCTCGACCGTGATGTCTTAAAACTAACATTGGACTGTGGGGTCCTTAAACCTACGGACTATGATGTCCTTAACCTCGACCGTGATGTCTTTAAACTAACAACGGACTGTGAGGTCCTTAAACTCTTGGACTATGATGTCCTTAACCTCGACCGTGATGTCTTAAAACTAACATCGGACTGTGGGGTCCTTAAACTCTCGGACTATGATGTCCTTAACCTCGACCGCGATGTCTTAAAACTAACATTGGACCGTAATGTCCTTAAACTAATTATCGACCGCAATGTCTTTAAACTAAACAATAGAGCCCAATTGCTCTCTTGTCGGATCTAAACGATCCCGTTAAGTCGATCTTAGTCTAGAATTAGACTAACGTGTCCTTAACAAACGTTTAAGTTAATCTGAGTTTCAAATGAGGCTAACGTATCCTTAAACCCAAACCCCCAAACCCAAATCTAAGAAAGATACAGATTTGGACTAGTCCACGCCCTACGGGCGACAACATAACTTAGCCTCCGTATACAATCCATGGGCAACCAAACACAAAACAAACACCCACGATACGAAGTGACCATCTGGAGAAGGAGTAAGTTGTTACCGCGATGCGGTAGCGTAATTAACTGCAGGGGCTTGCGCCTGCAGGGAAGAGCGTCCCACAATCAAAAACCCCTCACAACGAGGGGGAATCTGGCGAAGTCTGCTACATTGGCCGCATCCGTTTAAACCTTCGATACACGGTTCCATAAATCAACTTGGCACCTTCGGAGAGGTGGACGGATAGCACCAATTAGCATCTGCCTCGAATTTCAGGCAAGACGGACCTACGCGGTCCCGTCTCTGTGATTCGGTGGGGAACAGATTCTGGCACGCCCGGTAGGACCTTTTCCTCTTTCCACTCCACACTTCGTGTGTCGTGTTCGCGAACCAATCGCGGTTTGCTAATGGTTTCCCTTGGGTTTCGAGGTACTAAGATTTGGCGTTTGCTTGGTGCAGAAAGCAAAACAGCAATGGCATCTACTTGCACAAAGTGCTCCAACTGCAGCTGCAACTCGCGCTCTGCCTCATCTGGAGGCGTAGCCTATGGGCCTCAAGCAGCCTCCCTGTTCACAATGCTGGTGGAACAGGTCACTCAAGCCACCACAGGATTGTTTTTCGGGACCATGCTCCCGCCAACGAGCTTCACCGCTCCTGTGCCAACACCGGAAGCTCCCAAGAAGTCGGTCTTTGATCGGCTTACAGCTACTGTGGCCCCTCTCAACGGGTCGTCCAGCACCGGCGCCTCGGTCTTCTCCAAATTGGGCCAAAGTTCAGATGGGCTCATGATGAAGCCTGCACCTTGTTTCCTGATTTAAAATCAGGAAAACTTATGGAGGAGGCATCACGTGCTAACACGTGACCAGCGGTCACGTGTTGACACGTGACATTTAAAAGCAGCGGCAAAAGGCAGATTCGCTCCCTGTTTAAATCGGAGAAAAGGCTCCAGAAAAGGTCACGTGCTCACACGTGACTGGGGTCACGTGTTGGCACGTGACGGCTGAGCAGCGGCCAGAGAACAGAGCGCAAAAGGAGAAGAAAGGCCCGTTCCAGGGGTCACGTGCCTACACGTGACCAGGGGTCACGTGGCCACACATGACCGGCCTTCAAAGCCTCTCTATTTAACAGAATCAAATTCTGAAAAGGATTCAAATCTTTCCAAAGGAGAATGATTATTTGGAACCGATGGGATTAAAAATCTAAAGGTGATTAAATATCACCTATTTATGGAAAAATCTTGAACTTGGAAAGATTTCCCCTTAAAATCCAACCGAAATAACAAAGGAATATCTTTGGATTTAAAATCCAATGGTGAATAAAATTCACCTAATAATCCAAAGGCCCAGATGAATGATAAATATAAATCAAATCTTTCAATTGAAAATTCACTAAAACTAATTGATTTTCTTCCTTCTCCTATAAATAGGAGCCAAGAAGAATAGAAAAGGGGGGAGAGAGACAGTGACACAAAGAAGAAGGAAAAAAAAAGGGAGAGAGCCTTGAGATTTTGGGAAGAATTTGATCCTCTGCAAAAGAAAACCTTAGGTAAGAAGGGAAAGGCTTAAAAAGGAGAATTTAATTCTCAAAGATTTTAACTCTTATACAAAAGAAGAGCTTAGTTCTTTCTCTAGGAGAGGATCTGCAAAGTGCACATCTCCCCATGAATTGAAAATTTAATTCTCACTGGGTTGAGATCCTGCCATGCAGATCCAAAGCATAGAAGGGGAATGAAAGTTTGAGAATTTAATTCTCACAGAACTATAGAAATTCAATTCCTTTGAGATAAAATTAGGGTTCAACCCTATGTTATGGGAATTTAATTCCTTCAAAATGGATAGAACCAGGGGTTTAACCCTAATTAAGAACTTAATTCTCTCAAAATCACAGGAATTTAATTCCCTTAAAAGAAAGAAGAAATTAGGATTTAACCCTATCCAAGAATATAATTCTTCAGGAGAAAACGGGAATTTAATTCCTCTAAAGTTTATTGCTAGGGTTTAACCCTATGAAGAATTTAATTCTTAAAAAGACAAACACATCTTCAAACAGGCAGGGTCACGTGCTACCACGTGACCCCTGTAAAGTTCCACAGAGAAGAACTTTGAGGTAATGCCTCACGTGCTCCACGTGACCCCCAAAGCGCGCAAAGAAAGAGCAAAAGAAAAGAAGCGCTGGGGCGCCCTCACGTGTCACCACGTGACCCATAATGAACATCCTAACAGATCAAAGCATGAGCCCCTATCACGTACCCACATGTGATGGCCTTCAAAATTAAAAGTGTTAAACACTTATCTGTAGAACAAAATAAAGGGGATCTGGCCCCACCTTTTGGATGTCATCACGTGCCCCCACGTGATCTCTGCTCTTACAATATTTAGCATCAAACTGATGATCTGTTCCCAGTGTTTAACACTGATTTCCATAGTGTTTAACACTAGTTTGAAAACTCCATTTCCAGTGTTTAACACTGATTTTCTTAGTGTTCAAACACTAATTTGGAAAACTCTGTTCCCAGTGTTCAACACTGATTATCTTTTAGTGCTTAACACTAAATTGTTGATCTTATTCCCAGTGTCCAACACTGTCGGTCTCTAGTGTTCAACGCTAGTTTTAGCCCAATTGGCTAAGTTTCTAGAGGCAAAGCCTCTCCTGCAATGGACCAACAGAAAGCCAATATTCTAAACATGATTGGACTTAGCCTAAGCTGGCCATAAGTCCTCAATTCAAACTTAACTGGGCCAATGGGCTCATAACATAATTAATTGGTCTTGGTTCCAAATTGGGCCAAAGATTATTTAATCTACCTCGGTTCAAGGGTACATCTCTTCACTCCTTTGATACTTGGCGTTGTAATTCCTCAACGTCTTCAAAGAGGTGGCGGGTCCCGATGACCATACATTGATACGGACTGTAAGGTCCTTAAACTCATGGACTATGAGGTCCTTAACCTTGACCGGAATGTCTTAAAACTAACAACGGACTATGACGTCCTTAACCTTGACCGGAATGTCTTAAAACTAACAACGGACTATGACGTCCTTAACCTTGACCGTGATGTCTTAAAACTAACGCCGGACCGTGGAGTTCTTAAATCCATAGACTATGAGGTCCTTAACCTTGACCGTGATGTCTTAAAACTAGCATTGGACTGTGGAGTCCTTAAATCCACGGACTACGACGTCCTTAACCTTGACCGCAACGTCCTAAAACTAACATTGGACCGCAATGTCCTTAAACTACCTATGGACCGCAATGTCCTTAAACTACCTATCGACCGCAATGTCACTAAACTAAACAACAGGGCTCCCTTAATTGCTCTCTTGTTGGATCTAAACGATCCCGTTAAGTCGATCTTAGTCTAAAAACTAGACTGACGTATCTTTAACTAATGTTTAAGTCGATCTTAGTCTCAAACGAGGCTAACGTATCCTTAAACCCAAACCCTCAAACCCAAATCTAAGATAATACGGATTTGGACTAGTCCACGTCCTACGGGCGACGACATAACTCAGTCTCCGTATACAATCCACGGGCAACCAAACACAAAATAAACACACACGACACGAAGTAACCACATGGAGAAGGAGAAAGTTGTTACCGCAATGAGGTAGCGTAATTAACTGCAGGGGCCTGCACCTGCAGGGAGGAGCGTCCCCACAATCAAAAACCCCTCAAGCGAGGGGGAATCTGACGAAGTCTGCTACATCGGACGCATCCGTTTAAACCTTCGATATATGGTGCCATAAATTAACTTGGCATCTTCAGAGAGGTAGACGGATAGCACCTATTATCATCTGCCCCGAATCTCAGGCAAGACGTCATGTCCTGGCCGCCATTCGGAGGGGAACACACCTCATGAAAAGGTAATTCCGAAAAGAGTGACCAACCCTGCTCCCGAAGTCGTCAAGGCGGCTTCTCCAACCAAAGGGTCAATTTTTACAAGACTGGCTGTTCCGGTTTCTACTACGGTTCCTGTCCCTGCTCAAAAGTCTGTTTTCGACCGATTGAATACTGCGCCTTGACGGACATCAGTCTTCAACAGGCTGACGCCAGAACAGCCCCTCACCTGGGTAGGGGGCAAGACAAAGACATCCCCATCGCCGAACCAACACCGTCAGCTCGACACGCTCGACGTCGCCACTGGCGCCGAGTAAGGAACGCTGGGGTCAACTTCCCCTCTGGGTTAACTCCACCGGCTCCAACGGTGGAAATTAATGCTGCCGTTCCAACCGGGAACATGTTTGAGCTGCTGAATAAGGTGCGCAGGAATTCGCCTACCGCCGTACTAAAAAAAATCTCCGCTGCCGGTGGAGACCGTCATAGAAATGAAGCCGGAACAGTCCCCTCAACGACTGTCTTCTAAAGTTTACAAAATCTGGCGACAAATCCGAGAGTCGGTGGTTGATCAAGACTATCCCCGCCGGCAGAAGAAGCTGAAGGTTCAGCCGGAAGGAAACCGTCCCAGTAAGCCGCAAAAGACAACAACCACTTGGGTGCCCGCTACAACGGCCCCCTCCACGTCGACTACTCAAAAGAAAAGGAGGCCAGAGAAAGCCCCTGTAAATGTGGCAGACCACAAAAACACCGAGCCCAAACGCCCTAAGTCTGGGGGCATGGTGGTACATATTGTTTACATGGCTTCCGGAAAAGAGGAAAGCCGCATTTCGACGGGCCACCGACCACTCACCCGATCCATCACAAGAGCTCAGGAACAACAGCAGCAGAAGCTTCAGGAGATGCTGACTGCAATGGCCGCACTTGCCGGGCCAAAAGAAAGCCCGGAGACGTCGTCGGAGCAACGTCACGAACACGAGACTGATGCTGAATTCCTTCGGAGAATGCTTGAAAAGAAGGAAAAAGAGGCCGCGGAACAAGCGGCCAATATAAAGCAAATGGCCCTTCTATTCTAGGATATCGTGGGCTTGATGATCCAGCCGGACCCTCCAGCCGAAGATCCTCCAGTGATAATTGAAGATGATAGAGGAGAAACATCAAACCCTCTGCCGGCTCTATCAACAGCCAAGGAGGAGACAATTTCCAAGGCCGCCCTGGACGATTATATCGCTTAACAGATAAGAGTTCACCAGGCAAATGAAGCGGCCGGCCAAGTTGTTAGAACTGGGCGACCGTATCCAGGCTGGTATGATCAGATAAAGTATCCGCCGGGATACACGATCCTCAAATTCCACGTATACAAAGGGACAGGCAATCCCCACCAGCACATCGCCCAGTTCAGAGTTCTGTGCGGCAACACCGGGGGCAATGATAAGCTTTTGCTCTGGCAATTCGTCGGCAGCTTGTCGGAGACGGCGTTTGAGTGGTACTCAGAACTTCCAAATGACTCCGTCAAAACTTTCGCAGAAATGGAGTTGTTGTTCACCCAGCGATTCACAAGTGCTAGTGAACGCACCCCAATAACGGCATTGATCAATGCCAGGGTGAAGCCGGGCGAGACGTGGGTTCAGTACGCAATCCGATGGCGGAATCTGTGGTCAAAGTGCGAACAGCGCATCGAAGAAGCACCAGCGGTGGGCATATTCGTGGGCACTTTAGACCCTCATGCAACTATTTCACAGTTCATGATGTTCTTCAAACCGACCACATTCCAGGCTTTAATCGATAAGCTAGCCCAGATGGATCAAATGGGTCACAGACCGTTTCCCCCAAAGCCGGAACCGCGGAACGAAAAAGGTAAAGGGAAGGCGATCCTCGTTGCAAACACCCAACAGCAGCCCAGTGCCCCAAAGCTAGCGGATCAATTAGAAGAGAGACGGGGATATTATAATGAGAAAATGAAGCGCCCTTACTCATTCCCGCGGGATAAAACGAAGAGGCTGTTCAAACTAGCGATGCGCAACAGGCTTATCAATTTGCCGAATCCAAGGCGACCATCGCAACCCGGCGAAGTGAATAATCCCAATTATTGCCCTTACCACCAAACGATAAGCCATCCAATCGAAGATTGCTTCGTCTTTAAGGGATGGATCGAGGATCAGTACCTACAAGGTAAGTTTGCGCTGTCTGAGAAGTGGAAAGTGAGCCCACCACAACCGCATACTCCTAAGAAGATGGACACACCGGGGGCAACGTGTTCTTTTGTTGAAGAAGGTCCATAGGAGGTCGCTCTTTCAGCGAAAACCAAAAGGATGCTGAATGATCTCCAGACATGCCCGGCGATCAGGTGGAAGAATCCGCTGGAACCCCAGATCATCGGAGGAATGCTAAAGCCGCGCCCAACTCCAAAGATTGGTGGTGATAGCCAAAGTGTTCACACCCAGCCGTCGAAATCTTCGAAAAAGAAGAAGAAATCCAAAAAGCCCGTGAAGCCTGGCGACAAGCACACGGACCTTCAGAAACAAATCGATGCACTGGAAGAGTATAACCAGAAGGCGCGGACTCCAATCATGCTCCAGGAGTTCCTCGGCCACGTCCTTGAGGACGAAGATGATGGAGAAGACTCATCAGATGAATCTGAGGATATAGCAAGTTGCCATATGATCTCTCACTCGTCTACAGACGATGAAGAAGCTCCTTACACAGAGAAACTGGGGGCAAATCCCGAACCGGAGCTTCCAGGGCCATCAGATGAAATGATCGACGCATTCCTAAACGAAGCTCTTTCGAAAAGCAAAGCTGATCGGGATCGTGAGGTGGCCATATTTGAAAAGGCCAAACGTCGACGACTGGACGAAAGAGTCGAGATACTTCTGCCGAATCAAAAGACATCCGTTGTGAATAAAAACAAGTTCAAGACGAGGAAAAGGTTTGATAAAGCCATATCAATGGGAATGAAGCTACCATCATCCGAAGGAAACACTCTCGGTGAAGTAGAGATGCATCCTAGCTACTGCATATACTATTGGAAGATTGCGCACCCCACTGAAGAGTGCAATGCTTTTAAAAGATGGTGGCAGGGATATGTTGCTCACCGGCAACATTTTAAGCGGATGAAACGCAAAACTCGTCGGGAGCAGAGAAGTACGACCGAGGAGCGTAAAAGAACTACTGGCAACTGTCGCATGGTTAACGCTGGGGGATCGCAAGTCCTCACGTTCGGGAGCGACTCTGATGAAGAGATGACTCTTGGCCCTCTATTCAAGGAATCCACCTCGGGAAAGGAGGGAGAATCGAAGACCTGTGAAAATATCCAACTGCGCAATCGTACGCTGCCCGAAAAGAATCTCGGACCCGCGAATAGAAAAGATAAGGGAAAAGAAAAGGTTTCTGAGGATATCGCCCTAGATGACCAAGTCATGAAAGAACTGACCGCCAAGGACCCGCCAAAGAAAAGTAAAGTGGACTACAACGTTCTGGCGTACTTGAGGAAGTTACCCTCGCAGCTCAGCATTCTCGACGCCCTTTTACTATCCAAAGAAGCGAGAGATTCGTTGATTAAGGCGCTACAAGAGCCAGAGCAATTCCAAGCTTTTCTCGCCGAAGAAAGGATGAAGATGAGCTAGAAGAAGTACACACAGCCGATATCACCTTCGGCGACGAAGATCTCCCACTTGGGACTTGTGAGCACAACCGTCCCCTATATGTCTCAGGATACTGCCACGATATTAAGATAGGCAAAATCCTGGTCGACAATGGGTCTTCCGTCAATCTCCTCAACGTGCGAGTGTTGAAGGAAATCTGCATGAACGTCCAGCACCTCGCTCGTGATAAAATCACCATCTCCGGTTTTGACTCCCAGTCATCACGGACTCTCGGCTCTGTGATATTAACGTTACGCTTTGGGTTGCTCGTCACAGATATTAAGTTTCACGTCATTGACGCCAAGACTTGCTATAACGCTTTGCTCGGCCGGCCTTGGTTACACGAGTATAACATCATCCCTTCTACACAACATCAGTGTATGAAATACTTCAAGGATGGTCTCGAGTATACTGTGACAGGAGAGTTAAACCCATTCTCCATGAACGAAGTCCGCAAGTACGAAGATGCAAAATACTTCTTGCCAGACTTCGAAGACACAGAGAGATGTCACAAACCGGAGAATAAAGCTATCACCACCATTCCGGTCTTCGGGAGTGATACCGAGGAGGAGGAAGAGATAGTTTACCCGGGTCCGCCCCAGTACAACAAACCAGGACCATCCGCTCCTATGTTGATCTTTGGCAGCGATTCGGAAGATGAGGTCCATGTTATATTCTCTGCTCGGCCTTCAATTCAAACATTCGCTGATGAAGAGCAAAGTTTGCAAGTTGTCATGGTTCTGCCCAAACATCATAAAGAACTAGACGCGCTTGATACCTACAGTGTGGAAGAGCTGCAGACGTTCTATGTCCCTCCCAGGTGAAAAGGTAAAAAGGCGATCATATTCTACCGATCCGGGAAAACTAAAGTGGAGAAAGAAATCTGGCATGGCGTGGATTCCACACTTGACTGGCTCCAGCCCATCCGTCTGCCCATATATTACACAGAGGGACTGAGGAGACTCTTGAGACGCCAAGGTGTACCCCTTAAACAAACTGCTCGACAAGCACGGTTCTATAACAGGATCTGGAACGTTTTTGGAACTCAGCGAAAGTTACCCAACGGGAAAATGAAAACGATCGGGCTTGGATATGTTCAATCCAAGAAACGAGAGTTACTCCGCGACTGCTATGTCATACATGACTTTGATGAAGAGGGAGATACTTTTTGGGAAAATGCTAACCCTGAACCGGAAAGAGCTCCCGATGTAAAAATACCCAGTCCGTCGTTTGAAGAACAAATGGACAAGCTTATAAGGGAAGCGAGTCAAAAGGTTCGAGACGACCACAATCATGAAATGGCCATCTACGAGAAAGCCAGGACGCAACGCCTTCTTCAACAGGCTGCGAAAGATGAAAGTGCCCCTCCCTGTCAACCCGTTGTACAAAAGGCACGACGCAGAGGCAGAAACAAACCAAAGAACGGGAAAGGCGTTCGACAACGACAAAGCGGGTCCAAGAAGCCACGCGATCAGGAGCCAGGCAATCCGGATTCATCTCTTATAAAGAAAATGGGTCGAGCATACTCTTTTGCCCAAGACAAGACGAAGAAAATACTTGATCTTGCCATAAAATATCAACTGATTACACTCCCGGAGTCCAAGCACCCCGAGCAAGCAGGTGAAGTCTCTCATCCGGACTATTGCTCCTATCATAGGGCAATAGGACATCCTATTGAAGACTGCTTCACCTTCAAGAACTGGGTCGAAGATCAATATCAGCAAGGCAGGTTCACTTTATCCAATAGCTGGAGGGTAACCCCACCGCAAAGGCATGAACCCAAATCCACGAGGGTAGAACCAGATCAACATCGATCTTGGAAGCGAGCTCGTACCTGCCATATGATAACGCTATCAAAACATGAGCCCGAGGATATGGATGACTTCCCCTGGTGCTTCGAAAATAATGATGATAAGGTTATCTCAGAGTTTCCACCGACGCCGAAAGAGCTGGAAGATGGAATACATTGTTGGAGATAGTGCACTCAGAGTCAATTATTGGATCACAGGCACGTGATTGCAATGATTGAGGGAGGACCTATCCCGGTAGGACAGTCTTACTCAAGATGATAGTATGCTATCTGGTTTGCCTTTATCATCGTGTACTGCTTCAGGTGACCTAACAAGTCACTATTACACGTTGATAGAGCCCCT
Source organism: Agapanthus africanus (assembly GCA_030015575.1). NCBI lineage: Eukaryota > Viridiplantae > Streptophyta > Magnoliopsida > Asparagales > Amaryllidaceae > Agapanthus > Agapanthus africanus. Next base: position 193,792,555 of record JASDDO010000024.1, on the reverse strand, counting down.
AGGATTCATGCTTGACTGCCAGCAGTATGAGGGCGATCATATAAGTGAGAGCTGGAGTCTGTAAGCATATCCTTAAATGGTCCCTAGTCGTGTGAGTTTCGAGACAGGGCATCGATACTCCAAAGTAGACTAGTGTATACAGTCGAGACCCCGACGAGGGGCGGTGGCCGGTCTCACAAGCCACTGGTGTCAGTTGGATCACCTAAGATGTATACATGTGCTCATTGGGTTATGAGTACACCGGACATGACTCGCCGGGAACATGCTAGTTGGTCATATACCAGACGTCAGATGGCAGTTCCCTGGTGACATGTGTACAGGTTAGTTCATCGACCTGGGGATCGTCATTTGTCTCGTGTGAGTTCCCACTGTACTTTGATTACTACCCTACCACGGCTCAAAGGAGTCGTGCAAACAGGTTTTAGTTGGGTACAGTCCCGAGCCACATGGAGGCAGTGAGCGTATCTTCAGGGGTTCGTCTCTCCCGGTATTGGGGGTGAGGTCGTGCTGTGTCTAGGAGAGCCATTATATGAAGTCCTTGGCCAAGGCAAGGAGATTTACTGGTAGGTATTCCAGTAGTATCTCAGGGTGTTCTGGGCTACACTCCGACACGACTTGTACCGCTTTTGGGGGTCTGACTTTTACCAACCCCCTAGGCCCGCCATGCGATACTCATAGACGAACGGACCGGACTGTACGGATATTGTCACTGACAGGCTCAGTAGGGTGACAGGCTGAGTTCGCTCACAGAAGTCCCTTTTGGTCAATAGCTGGTGGCTCGTCATGTATGGCTAATACCTCTGACATGCTAGTGGTTAAATCCACAGCCATAGTATTGACGAGTCTTTAGAGTCCACCACATTTCTGTTACTCAAGCTTTCGGGCGAAAGGCTGTAGAGGCCGTATGGAGATATGGCAAGGTCCGATCAGATACGTGCGGTATTGCACGGATCAGGATCGGACAGATTGTACTATAGGCCGTATGGTTATATGGCAGGGTTCGATCAGATACGTGCGGTATTGCATGGATCAGGATCGAACGGATAATACTAGCCGGCTTTGGTATAAGCCGGATCCTAGTATAGTACAGTGGAGATTTTGTCTCATTGTATCTGTATCCGGTCGGAATACAGATGCGGGTGTGTATGCACAGTAACGGGGTTTTCCTGTAATTTTATTACGGGATCAGTTTTCTGAGGTTGCCAGTTTGCATTCCGTTCCGGCCGGTTTTCTCCTTTTCCTTCCCGGTCGGACTTTTCGTTGGAAGGTGTTAATTGCAAGTTTGCAATTAACAATTAGTGGAGGGGTTTTATGTGATTTTGGGAGTGATGGGTGATTAATTTCTTTAAGGAAACGTGTGCCCCTCCTTCCCTTTTTTAAGTGTGCTGTTTCTTATCATGGGTGTCATGATGTTTTAATTCATAATTAACAGGTGTGTGCATATGCTAGAGATTCTTGAGATGATGGGCCGGCCACTGTTGGGACTACAGTGTGCTAATGATGGAATTAATTTATGAGAAGGGAATGATTGAAATATGAGTGTGTAAGAATGGCAATTGGATTAATTAATCAAAGGTTTCATTGTGGAGTTGGCAGAAGCTTTATTTGGCCGGCCATGTGAACTTGATGGGTGTGTGCATTAATTAAATTGCTTAAGCCCATAAATGAGTGTGCAGGGGGCTCATTTTCTTTGATAGCAAGAAAGGGAGAGTTTTTGCTTAATTTCCAGAGAGCATTCCTTCTTAGCCGAGCTCTTTAATTTTGCGGACTTAGCAAACCGGCACCACCGCGCACTAAACCCGGATCGGGCCATTAAACTAAATCTAGCTAACTACAAAGAGAAGGGGAAGAGATATACCGACGATCCAAGTCCTCCGGTCTTCTCGTCATGGTCCCGATCTCCTGCGGAAAATCCTGCCTCCTCCTCGTCGCCGGAAATGCACCACATCGCCTACTTTGTTTACGGGCTCCCACCTCAATGCCGAGGCAACTCGGGCGCGAAGTTGGCTAGCCGACGCGCCCAAGATTTGCTGTAGAATATAGTGTAGAGTTGTCTCTTTGGGGTTAAGTATAGTTGCCATGATGGAGGGAATTTTGCACAAAGGATTTTCCATGGAAACTTGCAAGGAAAAAGAATGGAGCAGCCAAAATTAAAGAGCTCGGCTAAGAAGGAATGCTCTCTGGAAATTAAGCAAAAACTCTCCCTTTCTTGCTATCAAAGAAAATGAGCCCCTGCACACTCATTTATGGGCTTAAGCAATTTAATTAATGCACACACCCATCAAGTTCACATGGCCGGCCAAATAAAGCTTCTGCCAACTCCACAATGAAACCTTTGATTAATTAATCCAATTGCCATTCTTACACACTCATATTTCAATCATTCCCTTCTCATAAATTAATTCCATCATTAGCACACTGTAGTCCCAACAGTGGCCGGCCCATCATCTCAAGAATCTCTAGCATATGCACACACCTGTTAATTATGAATTAAAACATCATGACACCCATGATAAGAAACAGCACACTTAAAAAAGGGAAGGAGGGGCACACGTTTCCTTAAAGAAATTAATCACCCATGACTCCCAAAATCACATAAAACCCCTCCACTAATTGTTAATTGCAAACTTGCAATTAACACCCTCCAACGAAAAGTCCGACCGGGAAGGAAAAGGAGAAAACCGGCCGGAACGGAATGCAAACTGGCAACCTCAGAAAAATGATCCCGTAATAAAATTACAGGAAAACCCCGTTACTGTGCATACACACCCGCATCTGTATTCCGACCGGATACAGATACAATGAGACAAAATCTCCACTGTACTATACTAGGATCCGGCTTATACCAAAGCCGGCTAGTATTATCCGTTCGATCCTGATCCATGCAATACCGCACGTATCTGATCGAACCCTGCCATATAACCATACGGCCTATAGTACAATCTGTCCGATCCTGATCCGTGCAATACCGCACGTATCTGATCGGACCTTGCCATATCTCCATACGGCCTCTACAGCCTTTCGCCCGAAAGCTTGAGTAACAGAAATGTGGTGGACTCTAAAGACTCGTCAATACTATGGCTGTGGATTTAACCACTAGCATGTCAGAGGTATTAGCCATACATGACGAGCCACCAGCTATTGACCAAAAGGGACTTCTGTGAGCGAACTCAGCCTGTCACCCTACTGAGCCTGTCAGTGACAATATCCGTACAGTCCGGTCCGTTCGTCTATGAGTATCGCATGGCGGGCCTAGGGGGTTGGTAAAAGTCAGACCCCCAAAAGCGGTACAAGTCGTGTCGGAGTGTAGCCCAGAACACCCTGAGATACTACTGGAATACCTACCAGTAAATCTCCTTGCCTTGGCCAAGGACTTCATGTAATGGCTCTCCTAGACACAGCACGACCTCACCCCCAATACCGGGAGAGACGAACCCCTGAAGATACGCTCACTGCCTCCATGTGGCTCGGGACTGTACCCAACTAAAACCTGTTTGCACGACTCCTTTGAGCCGTGGTAGGGTAGTAATCAAAGTACAGTGGGAACTCACACGAGACAAATGACGATCCCCAGGTCGATGAACTAACCTGTACACATGTCACCAGGGAACTGCCATCTGACGTCTGGTATATGACCAACTAGCATGTTTCCGGCGAGTCATGTCCGGTGTACTCATAACCCAATGAGCACATATATACATCTTAGGTGATCCAACTGACACCAGTGGCTTGTGAGACCGGCCACCGCCCCTCGTCGGGGTCTCGACTGTATACACTAGTCTACTTTGGAGTATCGATGCCCTGTCTCGAAACTCACACGACTAGGGACCATTTAAGGATATGCTTACAGACTCCAGCTCTCACTTATATGATCGCCCTCATACTGCTGGCAGTCAAGCATGAATCCTAGGGGCTCTATCAACGTGTAATAGTGACTTGTTAGGTCACCTGAAGCAGTACACGATGATAAAGGCAAACCAGATAGCATACTATCATCTTGAGTAAGACTGTCCTACCGGGATAGGTCCTCCCTCAATCATTGCAATCACGTGCCTGTGATCCAATAATTGACTCTGAGGGCACTATCTCCAACAATCTCCCACTTGCACTCAAGGCTAATTATTGCGATGTCGCATACTCACAGCCCGTGTGATACCGAACACCCAACTCCTCTACTAGTCAGTCTCACAAAGCCTGTTTGCGAAACTCTTGCGTTCGAGGAATAGCCTCAGTGAGTGGATCCGCCCTAATGTTTCTTTCTATGTCTTTCTAAATCTCAAGTTCGCGGAGAAAGCCATCTCCCGAAATGAGCAATACCTGTCTTAGAATGTCTGGATGTCTGATGGGACCTAGCTCATAAATGAACTCCAAATCCAAACTTCTTAGACTGTATCGTCAACTGAACTAAATCAGTATCCTGCGACAAGCCTCCCTCAGTATTGCCTTGGACCACCTGTCCAAAATACTGCCCCTCGTCGGAGGGAAAACTATAACTCTGACAACCTCCTTGTCGTCCATGTCACCTTGGAAGCCTGGAATGATAACTGTTTCTCGAATGGGGCTTTTGTTATCATATCCCTAGAACATCCACTTATGTTCTAAAACTGCTTCCAACTGTTTCTCCAGGATCAGGTCAATATCAACTTATTGCATCTAGTGCAAGAACAACATCTGGTGTGGTACTTGACATCTCATGATTGACTCAATTGGTTGAGCAAGTGATCTGTCAATCATGCACATCCCTCTCCCTTTTAGTCTGTAAGACACCTTTAGAGAGGGTGACTCCATCTTCTGCAGGTACACTACCGTGCATGGAGTCGTCCATTCTAAATACCCTTAGAATGCTGTCCAAGTACCCAGATTGGGAAACCACCCAAATCTAGATCTAAAACCATAGATCTAGTAACCAGTATGTCTGATATAATGTCCAAGTCCCATGTAGAGAAACTACTGTGTGACGACCAAAGTATAACCGATTGTAGTATATGAGTTTCTTTTCCTATTCTGTGTATGTCATCCAAATACCATGACATCACACCCTACTACCTTCTCAACAGATCCATCCCCTATTCTGATGAAGTCAAACCCATGACTGTCACGTCAGAAATAGATGATCTATCTCCGCTACATCTGCTTTAGTCTATAAATAGACATAAGCTCCCTGTCCACCAATGCTTCCGCTGCTCCCACTGACTACGACAACCCTCTGGCAGAGTCATATAGACGTACACTTCTAAAACTAGTTTAGAACGACACTATACTCATCCTCCTGCCGGGTCTCGCAACCTGGAACAACAGCAATGGCAATTGTGGGTAAAACAAGAACTTCCCTGTCACCGTCCTTGAGGCCACCGTAGTACCTCTCGGGTGCCTGAAGTTACCCACCTTATCTGCGGAGTGGCCAATGGAATGTCAAATCAGATTCAAATCATGCAACTGTCTCTAGTGCATGTCAACTAAATGGAAGGAGGCTGATCAGCGTTACTCAACTTAGGAATACTTCCAATTATGAAATAACCTGAAAAAGAAGCAAGTTCTCTTAATCATTACTATCAACTGAACACCATACACAAGTATCTACATCTTCGATCAACTTGAAGAATCTCAATACTTGCAACACTTGGTTCTCTACTTTATTCAAATACCTGTAACTTCTCAAAATTCGGACCCTGTGTTTCCACGAAACACCTGTCTAAAAACTAGAGAAGTCATAAGTAAACCGAATATAGTATGAGGACCAACCCCTCTGTCCTGATGGACCCTGGACAACATACAATACTCTGTATAAGTCCCTTGAGTCTGATAACTCATTCACTGTGTGTCGTAGGTTGAAAACTGTACTTATGGTTAAGAAGAATTACACCGCCGTTTAATGCTCCTTACCTAACCATCCACTGATATAGGTAAATGTCATCGACATAATATCAAAAGGTATATCTCACTCTATAAAAATAGACGTACAGATATATCAATTTGAAATTGGTGCATGACAGCGGATATTCAAAACCAAATATTTGCCGACCGGCAAACAACCCAGGTGGCATCCTCAAATATCACCAATTACAACGAATCCCGATATAATGAGGATGATTACCCTATTCCCAATAACTTACTCCCACTCATCATCTGTAAAACCATACAGATGTGAGAATCATACCTGGTAAATACATACCCTTTAGTAAGTGTCTAATCGGGAAATCAGTTTCCATTAACAGTACACAGTTGAACTGAAACATTGAAATGTTTCGATGGGGTATCCTGGTATTCCTAGTAACGCCTCTACCATTATCCAGATTCACAACTATAACCGTATAATTCTTTGCCACCTCTCCAAATCCCTTCATATGTCTTTAGTCATTACCTTCTGTACACCCCTTTAGGCCAAATGGTTTTCTTCCTTCCCTACCGTTCGGCACCAGCCTATGGTTTGGAAGAAGACTATCCAAAAAGCATAAAGGGTGTACTGTCCTAATCCTAGGAGCACTCGCAACGCGAGAGAAGGTGAAGATAAAAGACACCTGAATGTACTTTATTCCTATTTCTCCTGAACCAGGATCCATCCCCGAACTGGAACAAGTTCCTTTCGAGTTTGTATATAACCATACGATGGATTATCCAATAAAATGGGATCTTCGCAGTGATACGGAGTGTCCTGGAGAAATGCAAAGGTGATTTTAGGATTGGCGAAGGAGTACTTGGTTTGGTCGTGAATATCTGTTGCAATTTACTTTGCCCTCTTACTAATCCCTTGCTTTGTCTGAACTTAATACCTTCTGTACACCATCGTTATGCTAATTGGTTTTCTTCATTCCCTACCGGTCGACACCAGCCTAAGGTTTGGAAGAAGACAATCCAATTTGCGTAATAGGTGTACTACTCCTAAACCAAGGAGTACTCGTAACCTGAGAGAGGGTAAAAGGAAAAGACAACTGAATAATCCTATCCGTTTTCTCCAGAACCGGAAACCATCCTCGAATAAATCTTTCGAGTTCGTATCTAACCATACGATGGCTTTGTCCAATGGAAGTGGACGTTCGTAGTAATACGGGGTGTCCTGGAGAAAAGGGTAAAAGTAGGAGTGGCAATGAGGTCTGCAACTCTGACAATCCAAAAACCAGTGTTAAAGAAGGTTCGGTCAACTTGGTCACTGAGTCATAGTCTTAGGGTTGGGTCAATGGTCGCTGCCAGAGAGAGAGAAAAGAAACACTCAGCGTGCACTCTAACCTAGATCAGAATGGTTACTAATTTCTCTAATCTGGAAACCTCCCACTGTACCTCAAATTCTCCTCCAAACCTGAAAGAAGAATTAGTCGGGGTCACCCGAGGAGTAAACCAACTCATCAGTGGGAATCGGGATCCAACTATCATCGCATGACAACGTGACGGAATCCGCTCACGGTATCACACTCCAGAAGGTATGCGCATATCTGGCAAGTTTCAGTTCTTTTGAAACTCCCGATGTGATTTCTGCCCCATGCTCTTATGACCTTGACTTTGGCCAACAAATCATAAGTCACATGTCAAGTTCTACCCGTCATTCTCCAGGTTGATTCGAATCCACCCGCACAAGCCCTTGACTTTGGCCAACAAGCCTATACGACTGTTCCAAACCAATGCATCTATCTATGCTGCATATGAAGAACCAACAGCTACCAAATATTGTGCCTTGACTTTGGCCAACAAACACAGCTTGAATACTATTGCCTACCCATATGAAACGACGGAGGGCTACGAATGGTTTCTGGCGAAAACCTTTAACGTAAAGAACTTGATATCGTTGAAGGAACGGATAGCTTTTAAAAATATAGTGACGACGACCGTTGCTAAAGAGGTCACTCCCGGTAAAGGGATCTCGGCTCTTTCCCCGTAGAATGGGGTGCAGGATATTCCAACTGAATACCACGGTGCAAAGCAAAAGTAATCTGCTACAGTGAAGTTAATGCTCTGACGCAAACTTTTTGTCCAAGGGGTCACTCCCGGTGAAGGGATCTCGGCCCTTGCCTCGTCGACTGAGGAGCAGGATATTCCAACTGAATATCACGATGCAAAACAAAAGTAAACGTCCTTGCAATAACAGCTTTTTGAAAAGTGTTCCAACAACATCAGATTAGGTTTGTTTTTAAACTTGCATTGATCCGAATCAATGCAGTCCCATCAATTAATCACACCAAAAAGAACGAAAATATATTGATGTACGTATATGCCATCCGCATTCGCCACTGGGTCCCGTCATTACCCGTTAGGTTAGCTTACTAACGACAGAGCGGGGACTGGACTAGCGCGGATGCAAAACATATACAACATCTACTAATATATATACCAATATATTATATTTCGCTCAAGGCGTGAAAGAAATGCAACATCACAAAAATGTACAACATCACAGAACAATACAGATATCTGGGATCCCCGGGTTTCACAGAGCCACAACTGAAACCCGACGTTCCCCTGGTCGTGTGGATAGCCTGTGCAATGAAATCCTAGACCCCTCCTGGGTCAACCTGTACCCCCTACGAGTGCGGCGAATAGCCCGCCAATCCTAGAGTGAAGCCCCCTCCGTCTCAATGCCATGAGATGCGGGCTTGTTGCCTTCTAGAACCCGGCCATCCGTGCACCCCTCCTTGGGGTAATCCTAGTACAGAAAGTAAAATATATATACAACGGGTACATCGACCGCAACCAGGTCGTGCCCCAAAATAATAATACAAACAGGCAGTGACGGCAGTCCACATGTCGGACGCTCGCCCCGCAATATCAAATGTACATAATACCACCACAACTGTACTAGCATTGCATCCAGGCTATCCCCCACGACCGATCCGCAACATCACAGCATAAACATAGAACATCAACGTGAAAGTCACGTTCGCAAATCCGTCTAACCGGGCTATAGCAGTTAGACCGGATTTACCGATCGAGTGACATTCACGGTCGCAGATATAATGTAAATACTGTGAAAAATGTGTTTAAAATTTTCCGATTGACCAAACAATTAACAAGTGGGCCCCCAAACAAAACTGTAGCACTCACAGAAAACCTGAGCCCAATTTTAATATTCCAAAACCCCTAATTATAGCCCATAAGTCCACTGCAAAAAAATTTCCACACGAACCCATAAACTTGCGGCGGAAGTGCGGCCAGAAGTGGGTTTTGGCCGCCCTTCCGCGGTCGAAAGGAGGAATCGTGTTACCAAATTTTTTCAGTGTTCTTAGAACTCCCTGCACATCATTCTGAGACCACCTGAAAAATTTTTAGACTCAAAAAAAATTCGACAGAAACTGATGCGAAGGCAATACGGGTTTTGGAACTTTTTGATCGATCGGAAATGCAAACACATTACACAAAGCGAGGAGGCAGGATTTTCCGCAGGAGATCGGGACCATGACGAGAAGACCGGAGGACTTGGATCGTCCGTATATCTCTTCCCCTTCTCTTTGTAGTTAGCTAGATTTAGTTTAATGGCCCGATCCGGGTTTAGTGCGCGGTGGTGCCGGTTTGCTAAGTCCGCAAAATTAAAGATTATCACCGTTTCCGCATTTGGCCGTCGGTTTGACGGCCGGGGCGCCGCCGCGGACTTACATACATACCACTGCAGATGAGCTCAAGAAAATTGACTTGGGAACGGCAAGCGACCCGCGGCCGACATTCGTCAGTGAGTTGTTGTCTGAAGAAAGAATGGCTACACTAAAAGACGTGCTTAGGCAACATAAGGATTGCTTCGCATGGAACTATTCCGAGATGCCAGGACTAGATCCAGAGATTGCTGTCCACAAACTAGCAATATCCCCGGACATCAAGCCAATCAAACAAGCGCCGAGAAGAATGCGGCTCGAGCTTGAGATGAGCATCAATGCCGAGGTCAAGAAGTTAATCGACTCCGGCTTCATCCAAGAAGTTCAGTCTCCTGATTGGATCGCCAACATCATCCCGGTGATGAAGAAAAATGGGACAGTGCGCATATGCGTGGACTTTCGGGATCTCAATAAAGCCTGCCCGAAAGACGATTTCCGAGTACCAGTCACTAAGCTGATGATAGACAATACATCCACTCACGAAGTTTTCTCCTTCATGGACGGATCGTCGGGATATAATCAGATAAAAATGCATCCCGAAGACCAGAAGCATACCGCTTTCCGGACCCCTTTGGGTGTATTCTGCTACAAGGTGATGCCCTTCGGTCTAAAGAACGCTGGTGCCACCTATCAGAGGGCCACGACGAAGATCTTCGATGATCTCATACATGAAATCGTCGAATGCTATATCGACGACCTTGTGGTGAAAAGCAAATCATACGAGGAACATCTAGAGCATCTGAAGATCGTGTTTCAACTCCTTCGGCAATACAACTTGAAGATGAACCCTCTCAAATGCGCGTTCGGAGTTTCCTCGGGTAAGTTCCTAGGATTCATTGTCCGACACCGAGGCATCGAGATAGATCCGTCGAAGATCAAGGCAATTATGGAGATGCCCCCGCCGAGGACTCTCAAGCGGTTGCGGTCTCTCCAAGGAAAGCTCACGTTTATTCGGCGATTTATAGCCAATCTCTCCGGAAAGTGCCGCCCCTACAGCCACCTAATGAAAAAGGGAACCCCGTTCGTCTGGGATCACATATGCCAAAGCGCACTGGATGAAATCAAGCAATACCTACAGAATTCGCCAGTGCCGGCTGCTCCGGTCAAGGGAAAGCCTCTCATTCTATATACAACCGCCCTTGAAGGTTCCTTAGGCGCATTATGGGCATAGGAGAACGACCAAGGGAAAGAAAGAGCTCTCTATTACTTGAGTCGAGTTCTCCTCGGGGCAAAAGCAATTATTCTCCCATCGAAAAACACTGCCTAGCGTTGATCTTCGCGATAACAAAACTCCGGCACTATGCATTGGCGTATGAAGTCCGTCTCATATCGAAGGTGGACCCTCTCAAATATTTGATGTCAAAGGCCATATTAACAGGTCAGCTTGCTAAATGGTCCTTGCTCTTAATGGAGTTCGCAATAACTTATCATCCTCTTAAGGCAGTGAAAGGCCAGGCCATCGCCGATTTCCTCGCCGAACATCCGATACCGGCCAATTCTCCCTTGAATTGCGAACTGCCAGACGAACATGCATTTGATGCGATCGACGGTGGTGATACCCGATGGGAACTTTATTTTGATGGAGCGTCTTCCATGAAGAATCGCAAACAAAACACGCCCATAATCAAATCAGGGGTAGGCCTCATCTTCGTGACCCCACAAGGAGGGATAATGCGCTTTGCCTTCTCCTTAATAGAGCCAAGGACAAACAATGAAGCCGGGTATGAAGCCTTGATAGCGGGTCTCGAGATCTCTATCGACATGGGAATTGCAAACCTCCTCATATACGAAGACTCCCAACTGGTCGTCAGTCAAGTAAATGGTGACTACCAAACGTGCAAGCCGGAGTTGGTGAGATACGGCGAGAGAGTGCAGCAACTGCTGACCCAAATTCCTTCCTACACCTTGGAAAGCATACCGCGTGCGGAAAATAGCAAGCGGATGCATTAGCCAAGCTTGCTAAAGAGTTGGCCGATAAGAACCTCGATGACGTAAAAATCGTGGTATAAAGCCGTCGGGTTCTTGCACCGGCAGAAATATCTCCGGAGTCGTCCGAAGAAAAGGGAGCGACCGAGCAAATGGCTCTACAAGCAAAAGACCAAGAAACGGTTGAGGATTAGAGAGAAGTCTTTATAGACTACTTCAAATCCCGTCGAATGCCCGAAGATGCATCCTCAAGACGTCAGCTTATGAAACGAGCCCTGTCTTTTGCCTTCGTCAATGATACTCTGTACAAGAGGTCGTTTGATTCTCCGTGGTTGAGATGCCTGGGACCTGAAGAGGCGAAGAAAGTCTTTCAGGAAACTCACGACGGACTCTGCGGTTCTCACCAAGCCGGGCCGAAGATGAAGTTGAAGATCAAACGGATGGGTTATTATTGGCCCACGATGATCCAGGACTGCCTTGAGTATGCGAAGCAATGCCACTCATGCCAGATCCATGGGGACTTCATCCACCAGCATCCGAATCCGTTACATCCGACAGTGGCTAGCTGGTCGTTCGAAATGTGGGGAACTGACGTAATCGGCCCCATCGAACCAACATCGTCCAGAGGACATCGGTTCATTTTGGCTACAAATGATTACTTCTCCAAGTGGGCAGAAGCAGTACCGCTAAAGGAAGTGAAGACGGAGAATATCCTCCACTTCTTCAAGACACACGTCATTTATCGGTTTGGCACTCCGAGACGGATTATCTCCGATAACGGACCAGCCTACAGAAGCCACAAGATCAGCCGCTTCGCACAACAGCATAACATAGACTGGAGATACTCCTCGGTTTATAATCCCCGAGCTAACGGTCTAGCCGAAGCTTTTAACAAGACCTTAACGAAGATCATGAAAAAGACGGTGTCTCGAAATAAAAAGGACTGGCATGAGAGACTGCATGAAGCTCTCTGGGCGTATTGGACTACGTTCAAAACGGCCACGAACACAACTCCATACGCATTGGCATTCGGTATAGAGGCGGTACTCCCCCTCGAGATAGAGCTACCCTCTCTACGAGTGGCAGTTCATTACGAGCTAACGGACGAAGAGAATGCTCACCTTCGGCTTGAGGAGCTCGATGCCCTTGATGAAACCCGGCTCATAGCGCAACAAAATCTAGAAGCTTATAAAGCAAAGATGACGCGCTCCTACGAAAGGATGACTAAGCCGAGAACATTCCGCCAAGGCGAACTCGTGCTAGTGGTCAAAAGACCTATGATCCCCAATCGTGCTAAACGGGGGAAATTCGAGCCAAACTATGAAGGCCCGTACATCATAGACAAAGTTTACCAGGGTGGAGCCTATCTACTCATGGACATGCATGGTGAAAGACCTTTTAGGCCAATAAACGGTCGCTTCCTGAAGAAATACTACGCTTGACAAGTCATGGCCTAGGTCAATGATAGATGACGACGACTACGTCCGCTCGCTATCTTCCTAAGCCCAAACTCTATAAGTAGTAACCGGCTTTCTTTACAACGGACCGAAACGTCTTTAAACTAACAACGGACCGAAACGTCCTTAAACTAACAACGAACTGAAACGTCCTTAAACTAACAGCGGACCGAAATGTCTTTAAACTAACAACGGACCGGAATGTCCTTAAACTAACGACGGACCGAAACGTCATTAAACTAACAACGGACCACTACATCCTAAAACTAGCCGTTGACCGAGATGTCGATAAACTACGGTGGATTGCAGCATCCCAAAGATGATAAAAAAAAGAGAATAAGAAAAGAAAAGAAAAAGAAAACGGTATGTCCATAAGCAAAATGGGCACGGATGAAAACCCGAAAGGGCTCCGTGAGTAAAAACAGCAGGGCTACCGGCGAGTCTTGTGAAAACCCGAAAGGGCGCAACCTCGTTAGAATAAAAAAGAGAAGAAAAAAAACGGTATGTCCACAAGCAAAAAGGGCACGGATGAAAACCCGAAAGGGCTCCGTGAGTAAAAACAGCAGGGCTGCCGGCGAGTTTTGTGAAAACCCGAAAGAGCGCAATCTCGTTAAAAGACACTTGCAAGGTCCTCTCGACTTTGTAAGGAGAAACCACCTGCGTGAGATCCTTACGACTCACAAGGGAGCAACACACTTAGGAATCCCCATGATTCCTAAGGAGAAATTACACTTGCGAGATCCTCACGACTCGTAAGGAGAACCCTCTTATGAGACCCTCACGGCTCATAAGATTCAAAAGTCTTAAGCTACAGGGACCTGAACCTGTTCTTAAGCAGCCCCCACAACCTTCAATACTGTCCTACAAGCGGCTCAGTGCTGACCCTTGTATACAATCCACGGGCACGAATAAACATTTCCCAAACGAAGTCCCATCCGTGACTAGAGATATGTCTATATGGTGAACAACCCTTGTAAGTCCTCTCGATTTATAAGGAGAAAACCCTCTTGTAAGAACCTTATTGTTCCCTGATTAAAATATCAGAAAAAAGCTTCAGAGGAAGCATCACGTGACCGCACGTGACCAGCGGTCACGTGTTGGCACGTGACGTGTAAAGCAGCGGAAAAGAGCAAGCGCAGAAGAGAAGCTCGTTCCAGGGGTCACGTGCTTACATGTGACCAGGGGTTACGTGCTCACACGTGACCAACGGTCATGTGGCCACACGTGACCGGCTTTAAGAGCCTTATTTTTTTTAACAGAATTAAATTCTGAGGAGAGATCATTCAACTCTCTCCAAAATGGAGAAGAATTATCTTAAACCGTTGGATCAAGAATCTGAAGGTGATTAAATATCACCAATTTATGGAAAAATCTTGGACATGGGAAGATTTCCCCCTAAATCTCACCGGAATAACAAAGAAATATCTTTGGATTTAAAATCCAACGGTGAATAAAAGTCACCTAACAATCTAAAGGCCCAGATCAATGATCAAATCTCTCAATAAACAAATCAAATCTTTCAATGAAAGATTCACTAAACAGATTGATTCTTTTCCTTCTCGTATAAATAGGTGCCAGAAGAGAGAGAGGAAAGAGTTTTGGGAGAGATAGAGCCTTCGAATCTTGAAAATTCAGAAAGAAGAATTTGATTCTCTGCAAAGAAAAACCCTAGGTAAGAAAAGAGAGGCTTCAAAAAGAGAATTTAAGTCTCAAAAGAGTTTAACTCTTCTATAAAGAAAAGAACTTAGTTCTTTCTCTGGTTGAAGGTCTGCAAAGTGCACATCTCCCCATAAATCGAGAATTTAATTCTCATTGGGTTGAGATCCTGCCATGCAGATCTAAAATATAAAGGAGAAATTGAGTTTTGGGAATTTAATTCTCACAAAGTTATAGGAATTTAATTCCTTTGAGATAGAATTAGGGTTTAAGCCTATATTATAGGAATTTAATTCCTTCAAAATGGACAGAACTAGAGTTTAACCCTAATTGAGAACTTAATTCTCTCAACCTCACAGGAATTTAATTCCCTTAAAAAGAAATTAGGGTTTTCACCCTATGCCAGAATTTAATTCTTTACATATATGGGGAATTTAATTCCTACAGAAAAGAAATTAGGGTTTAACCCTATATAAGAATATAATTCTTCAAAAGAAAGAAGGAATTTAATTCCTTTAGAGTTATTGCTAGGGTTTAACCCTATGAAGAATTTAATTCTTAAAAAATGAACAAATCTTTAAAACATGCAAAGAACCAGAGTCACGTGCTACCACGTGACCCCTGCAAAGAATTACAGAAAAGAACTTTGAGGCAACGCCTCACGTGCCCCACGTGACCCCTGAAGCACACAAAGAAAAAGCAAAAGAAACAGAAGCTATAGGCGCCCTCACGTGCTACCTCGTGACCCCTTGGCAAAAGCTTTAACAGTCAAATACCCACATTCCCATCACGTGACAGCACGTGATGCTCCAAAAGCAATTATAGAAAGTATTCAATACTTTTGGCAGAATAAAATAAGGGGAATCAGGGCGTTCTCACGTGCCCACACGTGACCCCTCTCTCCTTAGTGTTTAACACTAATTTGACACCTTTATTTGCAGTGTTTTACACTGATTTTCTTAGTGTTTAACACTAATTTGAAAACTCTATTTCCAGTGTTTAACACTGATTTTCTTAATCTACTTCGGTTCAAGGGTACATCTCTTCACTCCTTTGATACTTGTCGTTGTAATTCCTCAACGTCTTCAAAGAGGTGACGGGTCCCGACAACCACACATTGATACGGACTGTGGGGTCCTTAAACTCATGGATAATGATGTCCTTAACCTTGACCGGGATGTCTTAAAACTAACAATGGACTATGAAGTCCTTAACCTTGATCGTGATGTCTTAAAACTAACGCC
This sequence comes from Agapanthus africanus, assembly GCA_030015575.1. Lineage (NCBI taxonomy): Eukaryota > Viridiplantae > Streptophyta > Magnoliopsida > Asparagales > Amaryllidaceae > Agapanthus > Agapanthus africanus. Next base: position 193,776,700 of record JASDDO010000024.1, on the reverse strand, counting down.
GGACTGTGGGGTCCTTAAATCCTCGGACTATGATGTCCTTAACCTTGACCGGGATGTCTTAAAACTAACAACGGACTATGATGTCCTTAACCTTGACCGTGATGTCTTAAAACTAACGCCGGACTGTGGAGTCCTTAAATCCTCGGACTATGATGTCCTTAACCTTGATCGGGATGTCTTTAAACTAACCATGGACCACCATGTCCTTAAACTGGTAATTGACCGCAATGTCCCTAAACTAAACAATAGAGCCCAAATGCTCTTTTGTTGGATCTAAACTATCCCGTTAAGATGATCTTAGTCTGAAATGAGACTAACGTATCCTTAACAAACCGTTAAGTTGATCTTAGTCTAAAATTAGACTAACGTATCCTTAACAAACGTTTAAATTGATCTTAGTCTCAAATGAGGCTAACGTATCCTTAAACCCAAACCCCCAAACCCAAATCTAAGAAAGATACGGATTTGGACTAGTCCACGCCCTACGGGCGACAACATAACTTAGTCTCCGTATACAATCCACGGGCAACCACAAACAAAACAAACACCCACGACACGAAGTGAGCATCTGGAGAAGGAGAAAGTTGTTACTGCGATGCGGTAGCGTAATTAACTGCAGGGGCTTGCGCCTGCAGGGAAGAGCATCCCCACAATCAAAAACCCCTCAAGCGAGGGGAAATCTGACGAAGTATGCTGCATCGGCCGCATCCGTTTAAACCTTCGATACATGGTGCCATAAATCAACTTGGCATTTTCGAAGAGGTGGACGGATAGCACCAATTAGCATCTGCCCCGAATTTCAGGCAAGACGTTCTGTCGCTCCGTCTTTCGGAGGGGAACAGATTCTGGCACGCCCGGTGGGACCTTTTCCTCTTTCCACTCCACACTTCGTGTGTCGTCTTCGCGAACGAATCGCGGTTCGTTAATGGTTGCCTTTGGGTTTCAAGCTACTAAGATTTGGTCTTTTTCCTGGTGCAGAAATCAAGCATCAATGGCATCCAACTGCTCGAGCTGCTCCAAATGCAAGTGCAACCGATGCTCCGCCTCACCTGGAGGTGTAGCCTATGGGCCTCAAGCAGCCTCCATCCTTGCTATGCCGGTGGAGCAAGTGACTCAAGCTACTACCGGTCTGTTCTTCGGGACCCTGCTCCCGCCAGCAAGCTTCACCATTCCAGTGCCCGTACCGGAAGCGCAAAAGAAGTCGGTCTTCGATCGGCTCACTGCTACGACGACCCCTTTCAACGGGTCGTCCAATATCGAGCCGGCAGCCTCTATCTTCACTAGACTGAACCGAACTCCGATGGGCCTGCCAAGAAGCCCATAACCCCTGACGTGGCCATCGCGAAGAAGATAGCCATCTCCATTCCTGAAGTCATCAAGACGGCTTCCCTTGCTAAAGAGTCGGTCTTTTCAAGGCTGACTATTCCGGCTCCCGTTCCTGCTCGAGGGTCTGTCTTTGAAAGATTGGACACCGCCAATCAAAGGGCATCAGTCTTCAAGAGGCTGGCACCAACGGCGTCTCATCCAGACAGAGGGCAAGACGAAACCATCCCCGTCACCGGACCAACCCCAACAGCTCGACACGCTCAACGTCGCCACTGGCGCCATGTAAAGAAGGCCGGGGGCAACTCCCCCTCAGGGCTAACTCCACCGGCTCCAATGGTGGAAGTTAATGCTGCTGTTCCAACTGGAAACAGCTTTGAATTGCTAAGGAGGGTACGCAAGAACTCTCCGACTGCCACGTTGAAAAGATCTCCTTCACCTGCAGAGAGTATTACAGAAGCAAAGCCGGAGCAGCCTCCTCAACGGCTGTCCTCCAAAATTTACAAGGTCTGGCGACGGGTTCAGGACTCGGTAATCATTCAAGATCACTCTCGCCGACGGAAGAGGGTGAAGGTTCAGGAAGAAAAGAACCGTCCTGTCAAATTACAAAGGACGATGACCACTTGGGTGCCTGCTGTAACGGCTCCCTCCACGTCGACTACTCAAAAGAGAGAAAGGCCGGAGAAGGTCCCACGCCTGCAGCAAACGTCAAAGACAGTAAGCCTAAACGCCCTAAGTCTGCGGGCATGGTGGTGCATACCATTTACATGGCGTCCGGGAAGGAAGACAGCCGTACATATACAGGTCATCGACCGCTCACGCGATCGGTGACTAATGCTCAGGAGCAGCAGCGGAAGCTCCAAGAATTGATGACCGCGATGGCCGCACTCACTGGGCCAAAAGAAAGCCCCGAAGCATCCTCGGATCAACGCCAGGAGCAGGAAACTGACGCTGAATTCCTTCGTAGGATACTGGAAAAGAAGGATAAGAGGCAGCGGAACAAGCATCCAATATACAACGAATGGCCCTTCTGTTTCAGGATATAGTGGGTATGATGATCCAACAAGATCCTCCTGCTGAAGATCCTCCGATCATTGTTGAGGACGATAGAGGGGAGACATCAAATCTACCTCCGGCTCTTTCAACAGCCAAGGAGGAGACAATCTCCAAAGCTGACTTGGACGAATACATAGCTCAGCAGATACGGGTTCACCAGGCGACTGAGACAGCTGGTCAAGTTGTCAGAACAGGGCGACCATATCCGAGCTGGTATGATCAGATCAAATACCCGCCGGGCTATACAATACCGAAATTCCATGTCTACAAGGGGACAGGCAATCCCCATCAACATGTGGCCCAGTTCAGGGCGCTTTGTGGCAACACTGGCGGCGACGATAAGCTCTTACTTCGCCAATTCGTCGGCAGCTTGTCAGAAACAGCGTTCGATTGGTATTCTGAACTCCCGAACGCTTCCGTTAAGACGTTCGCTGAAATGGAGTTTCTATTCACTCAGCGATTCGCGAGCGCCAGCGAACGCATCCCGATAACGGCGTTGATTAATGCCAGGGTGAAACCAGGCGAGACGTGGGTCCAGTACGCTATACGCTGGCGAAACTTGTGGTCGAAATGCGAACAGCGCATCGAGGAAGCGCCTGCGGTGGGCATGTTCATGGGTACCCTAGATCCTCATGCAACTATCTCACAGTTCATGATGTTCTTTAAGTTGACCACGTTCCAGGCTTTGATCGACAAGCTGGCCCAGATGGACCAGATGGGTCACAGACCGTTTCCCCCGAAGCCAGAACCGCGTAATGACAAGGGTAAAGGGAAGGCAACCTTCGTTGCGAACACTCAGCAGCAACCCAGTGCCCCAAAGCCAGCGGATCAACTGGAAGAAAGACGGCGGTATTATAATGAGAAAATGAAGCGCCCCTACTCATTCCCGAGGGATAAAACGAAGAGGCTATTCGAGCTGGCGGTACGCAACAGGCTTATCAACTTGCCAAATCCAAGGCGACCGCCACAACCCACTGAGGTGAATAACCCCAATTACTGCCCTTACCATCAAACGGTAAGCCATCCGATTGAGGATTGCTTCGTCTTCAAAGGATGGATTGAAGATCAATACCTACAGAGCAAGTTTGCGTTGTCCGAGAAGTGGAAGGTGAACCCGCCACAGCCACACACTCCAAAGAAGACGGACACACCGGGGGCAACATGCTCTTTTGTTGAGGAAGGTCCATGGGAGGTCGTGCTTTCATCCAAAACCAAAAAGATGCTGAATGATTTCCATTCATGCCCAGCGGTCAGGTGGAAGAACCCGCTTGAACCTCAAATCATCGAAGGGATGCTGAAGCCGCGCCCAACTACAAAGATCGGTAGTAATGGCCCAAGTACTCACACCCAGCCGTCGAAATCTTTAAAGAAGAAAAAGAAGAGGTCCAAAAAGCCCGTGAAGCCTGGCGACAAGCGCACGGACTTACAGAAACAGATTGACGCACTAGAGGAGTACAATCAAAAGGCGCAGACTCCCATCACACTCCAAGAGTTCCCCAACCACGTCTTTCAGGAGGAAGATGATGGAGAGAGCTCGTCGGATGAATCCGAGGGATACGTGGCGAGTTGTCATGTGATCTCCCACTCATTTACGGACGATGAAAAAACTCTTGGCACTGAGAAACTGGGGGCAGAGCCTGAACCGGAGCTTGTATGGCTGTCAAACGAAATGATCGACGCTTTTCGGGATGAGATTCGTCTGAAAAGTAAAGCCGATCGGGAGCGTGAGATGGCCGCATCAGAAGGAGCCAAACGCAGGCGACTAAACGAAAGAGTCAAAGCACTCCCGCCAGATCAAAAGACGTCCGATGCGGATAAAAACATATTCAAGACGTGGAAAAGGTTTGCCAAAGCCATATCAATGGGAATGGAGCTACCACCCTTAGAAGAAAACACGCTCAATGGAGCGAAGAGGCACCCTAATTACTGCTCATATCATCGGAAGATTTCACACCCCACTGAGGAGTGCGACGCTTTTAATATATGGTGGCAGGGATATGTGGCTCACCGGCAACATTTTAAGCGAATGAAACGCAGAACTCGTCGGGAGCAGAGAAGTACAACCGAAGGGCATAAAAGAACTACCGGTAACTGTTACATGGTTAACGCCGGAGGATCGCAAGTTCTCACCTTTGGGAGTGACTCTGATGAGGAAATGGCTCTGGGCCCTCTCTTTAAAGAATCCATCTTAGGGAAAGAGGAAGAACCAGAGGCCTGCGAAAACATTCAGCTGCGCAATCGCACGCTTCCCGAAAAGAACCTCGGACCCGTAACTAGAAAAGATAAGGGAAAGGAAAAGGTCGCTGAGGATATCGCCTTAGATGACCAAGTCATGAAAGAGCTGACTGCCAAGGACCCGCCCAAGAAGAGTAAGGTGGACTGCAACGTCCTAGCGCACCTGAGGAAGCTACCCTCTCAGCTCAGCATTCTCGACGCCCTCTTATTATCAAAAGAAGCGAGGGATTCATTAATCAAGGCGTTGCAAGAGCCCGAGCAATTCCAAGCCTTCCTTGCCGAAGAAAGGATGAAGGATGAACTGGAAGAAGTGAACACAGCCGATGCCACGTTCGGTGATGAAGACCGTCTCCTTGGTACGTGCGACCACAACCGTCCCCTGTATGTCTCTGGATACTGCCATGATATCAAGATAGGAAAAATCCTAGTTGATAATGGATCCTCCGTCAATCTCCTTAATGTTCGGGTGTTGAAGGAAATCTGCATGAGCGTTCAGCACCTCGCTCGTGATAAAATTACCATCTCCGGTTTCTACTCCCAGTCGTCACAAACTCTCGGATCTGTAATACTAACATTACGCTTCAGACTACTCGTCACGGACATCAAGTTTCACGTCATTGACGCCAAGACCTGCTACAACGCTCTGCTCGGTCGTCCCTGGTTACACGAGTACAACATCATCCCTTCTACGCAACATCAGTGTATGAAGTATTTCAAGGATGGTCTCGAGTATACCGTAACAGGTGAGCTGAACCCGTTCTCCGTGAACGAAGTCCGCAAGTACGAAGATGCAAAGTACTTTTTGCCAGATTTCGAGGATACAGAGAGGTGTCGCAAACCGGAGAACAAAGCCGCCGCCGCCATTCCTGTTTTCGGGAGTGATACCGAAGAAGAGGAGGAGATAGTTTACGCTGGGCCGTCTCGACGCAACAAGCCGGGACCGCCCGCCCCCATATTGATCTTCGGAAGTGACTCGGAAGATGAGGTTAATGCTGTGTTCTCCAGTCGTCCATCAATACAAGAATTCCCCGGTGGCGATCAGAGTTTGCAAATCACCATGATTCCGCGGGAGCACTACAAAGATCTTGACGTGCTTGAAGCTTACAATGTGCAAGACCTGCAGACGTTTTACGTCCCTCCCAGGCGAAAAGGTGAAAAGGCGATCCTATTTTACCGATCCACGAAAACAAGAGTGGAGAAAGAAATCTGGTATGGCGCGGATTCTACCCTCGACAGGCTCCAACCCATCCGGTTGCCCAGATATTACACGAACGGATTAAAAAGGCTATTGAAGCGCCAAGGGGTACCCTTGAAACAGACTATTCGACAAGCTCGGTTCTACAACAGGATTTGGGATGTCCCTGGGACTCAGCGCAAATTGCCCAACGGGAGAATGGAAACGCTTGGGCTTGGATATGTGAGATCCGGGAAACAGGAACGAGTCCACGGTAGCTACGCCATATATAACTTCGATGAAGAAGAGGACGCCCTGTCGGGAAACGCCGACCCTTATCAAAACTAGATCCCGCAATCAAAGTGCCGAGTCCGTCATTTGAAGAGCGAATGGACAGGATTATAAGGAAAGCGGGTCAAAAAGCTCGGGACGACCATAATCGCGAAATGGCCATTTATGAGAAAGCCAGGACGCAACGCCTTCTTCAACAGGCTGCAAAAGACGAAGATGCTCCTCCCTGTCAACCTGCTGTGCAAAAGGCCCGACGCAGAAGCAAAAATAAGTCAAAGAGCGGGAAAGGGATTCGACAACGACAACGCGGGATCAAAGAGTCATGTGATCAGGAATTGCGCGGTCCGGATTTGCCCCTCATGAAGAAGATGAGTCGAGCGTATTCTTTCCCTCAAGACAAGACGAAGAAGATACTTGGTCTCGCTTTAAAATATCGAATGATTACACTTCCGGAGTCTAAGCACCCCGAGCAAGTTGACGAGGCCTCGCATCCGGGCTATTGCTCTTATCACGGAGCCATAGGGCACCCTATCGAAGACTGCTTCACCTTTAAGAACTGGGTTGAAGATCAGTATCAGCTCGGCAAGTTTGCTCTATCCAGCAGCTGGAAGGTAACGCCGCCACAAAAGCACGAACCCAAAGCCACAAGAGCAGAACCGGATCCACATCGGTCTTGGAAGCGAGTTCGTACTTGTCATATGATAGTAATATCAAAAGGGGAGCCTGAGAATATGGATGACCTTCCTTGGTGCTTCGAAAACAATGACGATGAGGTAATTTCAGAATTTCCACCAGCACCGAAAGAGCTGGAGGATGGAATACGCACCACTGCCGATAACCTCAAGAAAATTGAGTTGGGGATGACGGACGACCCGCGACCGACATTCGTCAGCGAGCTGCTATCCGAAGAAAGGGTGGCTGTGTTAAAAGACGTGCTTATGCAGAATAGAGATTGCTTCGCATGGAGCTATTCCGAAATGCCAGGACTGGATCCAGAAATAGCTGTCTATAAATTAGCAATATCCCCGGACGTCAAGCCAGTCAAACAAGCGCCGAGAAGAATGCGGCTCGAGCTTGAGATGAGCATCAACGCCGAAGTCAAGAAGCTGATCGACTCTGGGTTTATCCAGGAGGTTCAGTACCCTGATTGGATCGCCAACATCGTCCCGGTAATGAAGAAAAATGGGACAGTGCGCATATGCGTGGACTTCCGGGATCTCAATAAAGCCTGCCCGAAGGATGATTTCCCAGTGCCAGTCACCGAGCTGATGATAGATAACACGTCCACTCATGAGGTTTCTCCTTCATGGATGGCTCATCAGGATATAACCAGATAAAGATGCATCCCGAAGACCAGAAGCACCCCGCTTTCCGGACCCCTCTGGGAATATTCTGCTACAAAGTTATGCCCTTCGGTCTAAAGAACGTCGGTGCCACCTATCAGAGGGCCATGACGAAGATCTTCGATGACCTCATACATGAAATCGTCGAATGCTATATCAACGACCTCGTGGTGAAAAGTAAATCATACGAGGAGCATTTAGAGCATCTGAAGACCGTATTTCAACGCCTTCGACAATACAACTTGAAGATGAACCCTCTCAAATGCGCGTTCGGGGTATCCTCAGGCAAATTCCTTGGGTTCATTGTCCGGCACCGGGGCATCAAGATAGATCCGTCAAAGATCAAGGCGATCATGGAAATGCCACCGCCAAGGACTCTCGAACAGCTGCGGTCTCTCCAAGGGAAGCTCGCGTACATCTGGCGGTTTATAGCTAACCTTTTAGGCAAGTGCCGCCCTTACAGTCACCTGATGAAGAAGGGAACCCCGTTCGTCTGGGATCACAAATGCCAAGGCGCACTGGACGAGATCAAGCAATACCTGCAGAACCCGCTGGTGTTAGCTGCTCCAGTCAAGGGAAAGCCTTTTATTCTTTACACCACAGCCCTCGAAGGTTCCTTAGGTGCATTATGGGCATAAGAGAATGACCAAGCGAAGGAGAGAGCGCTCTACTATTTAAGTCGAGTTCTTCTGGGGGCAGAAAGCAACTACTCCTCCATCGAAAAGCACTGCCTGGCGTTGATCTTCGCGATAACAAAACTCCGGCATTATGCATTGGCGCATGAAGTCCGTCTCATTTCGAAGGTGGATCCCCTTAAATATTTAATGTCGAAGACCATATTGACAGGTCGGCTCGCTAAATGGGCCCTACTCTTGATGGAGTTTTCAATAACCTATCAGCCTCTTAAGGCAGTGAAAGGCCAAGCCATCGCCGACTTTCTCGCTGAGCATCCAATACCTGCCGACTCTACTTTGAATTGCGAGCTGCCAGACAAACATGCGTTTGACACGATCAACGGAAGTGGTACCCGGTGGGAACTCTATTTTGACGGAGCGTCTTCCATGAAGAAGCGCAAACAAAACATGCCTATAATCAAATCAGGGGTAGGCCTCATCTTCGTAACCCCACAAGGAGGGATAATGCGCTTTGCTTTCTCCTTGACAGAGCCGAGGATTAACAATGAAGCCGAATACGAAGCTTTGATAGCAAGCCTTGAGATCGCCATCGACATGGGAATTGAAAACTCCTCATATATGGAGACTCCTAACTGGTCGTTAGCCAAGTAAACGGCGACTACCAGACGTGCAAGCCAGAGCTGGTGAAGTATGGCGACAGAGTACAATGATTGCTGACTCAAATTCCCTACTACATGCTGGAGAGCATACCGCGTGCAGAAAATAGCAAGGCGGACGCATTAGCCAAGCTCGCTAAAGAACTGGCTGATGAGAACTTTGATGACGTCAGAATCATGGTACAAAGCCGTCGGGTCCTCACACCGGCAGAAATATCTCCGGAATCATCTGAGGAAAAGGAATCAATCGAGCAAATGGCTATGCAAATAAGGACCAAGAGAAGGTTGAAGATTGGAGAGATGTCTTCATAGACTACTTCAAATCCCGTCGAACGCCTGAAGAGGCGTCCTCAAGACATCAGCTTACGAAACGAGCTCTGTCTTTCACCTTCGTCAATGATACCCTATACAAGAGGTCGTTTGATTCTCTGTAGTTGAGATGCCTGGGACCTGACGAAGCGAAAAAAGTCGTTCAGGAAGTTCACGACGGACTCTGCGGTTCTCACCAAGCAGGCCCGAAGATGAAGTTGAAGATTAAACAAATGGGCTACTATTGGCCCACGATGATTCAGGACTGCCTCGAATATGCGAAGCAATGCCACGAGTGCCAGATTCATGGAGACTTTATCCATCAGCACCCAAATCCTCTACATCCAACGGTGGCTAGCTAGCCGTTCGAAATGTGGGGAATGGACATAGTCGGACCTATCGAACCGGCATCGTCCAGGGGACATCGTTTCATCCTAGCGACCACTGATTACTTCTCCAAATGGGCAGAAGCAGTGCCACTGAGGGAAGAGAAGACGGAGAATATCCTCCATTTCTTCAAGACGCATGTCATTTATCGGTTTGGAACGCCAAGACGGATCATCTCCGATAATGGCCCAGCCTACAGAAGCCACAAGATCAGTCGCTTCACGCAACAGCATAATATAGATTGGAGATATTCCTCGGTTTATAATCCCCGAGCTAACGGTCTAGCCGAGGCTTTCAACAAAACCTTGACAAAGATCGTGAAGAAGACAGTGTCCAGAAATAAGAAGGACTGTCACGAGAGACTACATGAAGCTTTCTGGGCGTACTGGACTACGTTCAAGACGGCCACGAACACAACATCGTACGCGTTGGTATTCGGTACAGAAGCGGTACTCACCCTTGAGATAGAGTTACCCTCTCTACGAGTGGCAGTCCATTACGAGCTGACAGACGAAGAAAACGCTCACCTTCGGCTTGAGGAGCTTGATGCCCTTGATGAAACCCGGCTCATAGCGCAACAAAATCTGGAGGCTTATAAAGCAAAGATGACGCGCTCATATGAAAGATTGACCAGGCCGAGGACATTCCGCCAAGGAGAACTCGTGCTGGTGGTCAAAAGACCCATGATCCCCAATCGTGCCAAACGAAGAAAATTCGAGCCGAATTACGAAGGCCTGTATATCATAGACAAGGTCTACCAGGGTGGGGCCTATCTACTCATGGACATGCACGGCGAAAGGCCTCTCAGACCGATAAACGGCCGCTTCCTGAAGAAATACTACGCTTGACAGGTCAAGGCCTAGGTCAATGATAGATGACGACGACCATGTCCGCTCGCTATCTTCCTAAGCCCGAACTCTATAAGTAGTAACCGACCTTCTTCAACAACGGACCGAAACGTCTCTAAACTAACAACGGACCGAAACGTCTCTAAACTAACGGCGGACCGAAACGTCTCTAAACTAACGACGGACCGAAACGTCCTTAAACTAACGACGGACCAAAACGTCCTTAAACTAACAACGGACCGAAACGTCCTTAGACTAACGGCGGACCGAAACGTCCTTAAACTAACGACGGACCACTATGTCCTAAAACTAGTCGTTGACCGAGATGTCGAGAAACTACGGTGGGTTATTCATCTCAAAACCGATACAAAAAAAAGAATAAAAAAATAAATAAAAATAAAAATAAAAACGGTATGTCCATAAGAGCAAAATGGGCACGGATGAAAACCTGAAAGGGCTCCGTGAGTAAAAACAGCAGGACTACCGGCGAGTGTTTGTGAAAACCCGAAAGGGCGCAACCTCGTTAAAAGACGCTTACAGGGTCCTCTCGACCTTGTAAGGAGAAACCACCCGCGTGAGATTCTTACGACTCACAAGGGAGCGACACACTTAGGAGTCCGCACGATTCCTAAGGAGAAATTACGCTTGCGAGATCCTCACGACTAGTAAGGAGAACTCTCTTATGGGACCCTCACGGCTCATAAGATTTGAAAGTCTTAAGTTACAGAAACCTGAACCTGTTCTTAAGCAACCCCCCCCACAACCTTCGATACTGCCCTACAAGCGGCTCATACTGACCCTGTATACAATCCACGGGCGCGAATAAACATTTCCCTAACCAAGTCCCATCCGTGACTAGGGATATGTTCATATGGTGAACGACCCTTGTAAGTCCTCTCGACTTATAAGGAGAAAATCCTTTTGTAAGATCCTTACGACTTACAGGGGAACATGCACTTAGGAATCCTCACGATTCCCAAGGAGAAAACACACCTACAAGATCCTCACGACTTGTAGGGAGAAATACCTTTGTGAGACCCTTACGGCTCATGAAGTCAAAAGCCTTAGTCGATAGGACCCTTAACCCTGTTTACTAAGCCACCTTTGTTCAACATCGACATAGGCAAATGACGATTCGCTCCTGGCCATATTCCAGTTGTAGCGATGTTGATGCTGAGATTGGCACTAGATTCCAAGTTTTACACTCGCGATAGAAAATCAGCGAGCTAAAAATGCATATGAAATAGCCGAAATGATGGGGAAACTTGTAATAAAAAGCAGCAAGTAAAAATGTATGCATGAAAAATAGCCGAAATGATTGGGCAACTCTCAATAAAAAGCAGCGAGTAAAAATAAAAATATATATATAGCCGAAATGATTGGGCGCCGCGAAAAATAGCCGAAATGATGGGGCAATCGCGACCTTCGCGATGTAAAAGCTGAAATGATAGAGCATCGTGGAAAAAGAAATAAAACAAAAAATGAAATTTATGCCATACAGGTGATGCTACATCAATCCCTGTATACAATCCAAGGGCGCAAACGAAGAAGGAATCACACTCCTCCTCCCCAGGTTTCATCAGAAGAAGAAGCCAACTCTCGATGATTCACAGACAGCCTAGAGATCTTCTCAACACTCGTCTCATTACAGCAGACACAACATCAAGCAAAGCAGAACAGCGGCAACTCCCAGTTCCATAACTCGGCGATGTACTCCCACTGAAAGTCAAATCCCAACTCCGTGAAATACTGATATAATCAACAAAATTCCTGGTCACGTGGAACGCGGATAACATCACTCTTTGACCCCATGGAAAACGTCCAGAGCAGAGCCTGGTCCTCGCAGAACACGGCAGTGAACCCGTGGGAAGCATCCAGAGCAAAATTCCTGGTCACGTGGAACGCGGATAACGTCACTCTTTGACCCCGTGAAAAACGTCCAGAACGGAGCCTGGTCCTCGCAGAACACGGCAGTGAACCCGTGGGAAGCATCCAGAGTAAAATTCCTGGTCACGTGGAACGCGGATAACGTCACTCTTTGACCCCGTGGAAAACGTCCAGAGCAGAGCCTGGTCCTCGCAGAACACGACAGTGAACCCGTGGAAAGCATCCAGAGCAAAATTCATGGTCACGTGGAACGCGGATAACGTCACTCTTTGATCCCATGGAAAACGTCCAGAGTGGAGCCTGGTCCTCGCAGAACACGGCAGTGAACCCGTGGAAAGCATCCAGAGCAAAATTCCTGGTCACGTGGAACGCGGATAACGTCACTCTTTGACCCCGTGGAAAACGTCCAGAGCAGAGCCTGGTCCTCGCAGAACACGGCAGTGAACCCGTAGGAAGCATCCAGAGCAAAATTCCTGGTCACGTGGAACGCGGATAACGTCACTCTTTGACCCCGTGGAAAACGTCCAGAGCGGAGCCTAGTCCTCGCCGAACACGGCAGTGAACCCGTATGAAGCATCTAGTGCAAAATTCCTGGCCACGTGGAACGAGGATAACGTCACTCTTTGACCCCGCGGAAAACGTCCAGAGCGGAGCCTGGTCCTCGCAGAGCACGGCAGTGAACCTGTGCGAAGCATCCAGAGCAAACATCGGACTGTGGAGTCCTTAAAATCCACGGACTATGATGTCCTTAACCTCGACCGTAATGTCTTAAAACTAACGATCAACCATGATGACTCTAGACTAATTTTACCTTGGTTCAAGGGTACATCTCTTCACTCCTTTGATATTTGTCGTTGTAATTCCTCAACGTCTTCAAAGAGGTGACGGGTCCCAGTAACCACACATCGGACTGTGGAGTCCTTAAATCCATGGACTATGATGTCCTTAACCTTAACCGTGATGTCTTAAAACTAACATCGGACTGTGGAGTCCTTAAATCCACGGACTATGATGTCCTTAACCTTGACCGTGATGTCTTAAAACTAACATCGGACTGTGGAGTCCTTAAATCCACGGACTATGACGTCCTTAACCTTGACCGTGATGTCTTAAAACTAACATCGGACTGTGGAGTCCTTAAACCCACGGACTATGATGTCCTTAACCTTGACCACGATGTCTTTAAACTACGGTACCCTGGAAAATATCCCAAAGCAACCCCTGACCCCGTGAAATACGGATAAGGGCGACCGCACCCAGCACTTGCGGGTCCTCACGACCTGTAAGGAAGAAAACTCTCTTGTGAGATCCTTACGACTCCCAAGGGAAAACCCCCTAAGAATCCTCACGATTCTTAAGAAGAACTTACACCTACGGGATCCTCTAGACCTGTAGGGAGAAAAACTCTTTATGAGATCCTCACGGTTCATAAAGCTCAAAAGTCTTAGGAGGCGGATCTTAACCCTGAATCCTAAGCCATCGCTACCCTGCAAGGAGATCAAGATGAATTGTCCGCAGAACACATTCAATAAGAAGAGACACGCCATTGAAAAAAATATGTCTTTTATTCATGGACCAAAATGGATGCAAAGTACAATTCATGAAAAAACAAAAAGAATATACTCTCATTCGGGAGTATATACAAAAAAGAAAGAAAAGATGCAAGTCTTCAAGCCGGCGGGCGATTTAGCAATTTTAATAGCTCATCCTTCTTTTGCTGGATCACGGCTTCATGATTCAGTATCGCCAGAAGACGAGCCTCCGCCTGAGCCTGCTGAGCCTGATACGAGGCGAACTGGCCTTCGAGCTCTTTCTCAGTAGCCTTGTGAGCCTTGACCCTTTCGCGAGTGAATACGGCAGCCTTATCAAGAGCCACCACCTCTTTGATAAACTCTTGAAGTACCCGCCAGAGTTCATATGCTTTATTGGCTTTGGCTGTAAGGCTGGCTTGAAGCTCGCTCAATGCCTTAGAGGCCAGCTCCCTTTCCGAGAATTCGCGGCCGAGCCTCTTCTCGCACGACACCATGTTCGCCGCGCACCGCTCAATCAAACCTCGCAAACCCGCTTTCGCAGCCACAACCTCCGAGGAAAGACGGGTACACTCGAGCACTGTATAAACAAGCCTCCATTCGACGGCGATACTTGATCTAGAACACGCACTAATTACCTGATATGGGAGGCAACAAGGAAAATCTCCGATGCATATCCTACCGAGCATGCATTTACAACTATATGAATATTCAAAAGGAAATGATACCCAAAGCTCTGATGTGCATGCAACATAATGATAGTGCTCGCAATTAAAGAAAATTTCTATGGGAAAATATGAAGCTCATCTACGTAAGCAAGACGCACATACGAGTACCCGGCAAACATGAAAATTCAACAGAAAAGCATACAACAGCCAATGACAAAAAGAGTACATTGATTTAAGCATACTGCACTACCGGGAAAAGATCGCCAAACAAGAGATCAGTGGCACAAGGGTGAACGAAACAGTATTCAAAATTTTCTAACTCCCTCGCCGCCTTCTCCAACACATCGAAGCGACGATTTTCACGAGGAGTGGCACCCCGTCGATTGGCGCCATGTTCGTCTGCAAAAGCAGGCATAATAGCCCGCCGGGCTCTTATTTGGCCCAACAGGTGAACCGAGCAATCTTTCAGAGCCTAAGTGATCAGACACGCTTCGTGAAAACACTCGAGCTTGTCTTCGGCCGTGTCAAGCATCGCCAGGGTCATCTCCGCTGGGTGAGGAGGGATGTCAGCAAGCACGACAGCAAGAATCATCCGGAGCCAAAGGGATCCCATTAGAAGAGGGGACCCCCTACGGATCGAGAGTTCATATGTCGCTGAATCACATTCGTCATCGGTAAGAAAGGGATCCACCAATCGCGCAGCAAAGCGAGAAATCATCTCCTCGATAGCCACTTCCCACGGCTGTCGACGAGCATGGGGGCGGTTGCAGGCCATGGCACTCAGTTGTTTCCCCCAAGATAAACCACACTAAATTGAGAATAGATTTCTCTGTGAAGAGAAAAAGAAGGCTATGGCCTCAGGTTATAAAGAGGTGCATTAAATGCTGCGCACGGAGAATATTGCATGGTGGAACTATTTCCAAGGCCCAAAAAAGGGAAGGCATTGGAAATCAAGGAGATGGAACTATTTCCAAGGCTTCTTTTCTGCATCTAATGCTGTGCACAAAAAATATGGCAAGAAAAATTAAACAGCCCCATCAAAAGGGCCCCACGTGTGGAGCAAGTGAGTACCACGCTTGATGTGTACTGAAAAGTGAAATAGTGACTTACATGCTAAACACATCAGCAGCAACAATAGCAAAAATGACAAAATCCCACAAAAAAAAGGGGGCATGCAAACACAGAAGGGCGCGATAAAACTTATCACTCATACTTTAAAAGTTCATACAAAAATAAAAAGAAACGATTACAACGGCAAGACCTCAGATGCGGGGCATGGATTGAGAAACTCAAAAGTGCCTTTGTCCAAGATCTTCCAGGCATTTCGAACCATCCTAGTATGTTTTCTTTCGCGATCACAAGCGTCGGGATCCTCACGGATGTCCTCCACCCTCCGATAGGCAGCAAGTATGGCCGACTGCTGAAAAGCCTGGTGCAAGAGATCAATGAGGTTGTCTCGCCTTCTCTTCGAGATTAGGCTCATCAGATACACCGAATGCACCTTATCCTCGGCGACATCCAATGCCCTGAGCGGTACGCTGGTGCAAAAGAGAGGGAGCGCCTCCCAGATCGCCAGCACGATGAGTCTCAAAAGAGAAGAGCGACGAGGGAGTAGCTGACCGTTGTACTCATCAAAGCGGCTCATGACCTCAGCACACTGAGCGTTGGTGAACTCCTGGTTCTGGTTGCGGCCCAGTGCGCGAATATTTCCGTAAGAAATGATTTCATCAAGATCATACAAGTGGGCATCCATAATACCTGAAATGAAGATCATGAAAATTCATTACAAACTTCTTCTTCTCGGATGCGAGAGAGACAACTCAGGGCAAGAAAACCCAAGAAGCCCCCTGGGAAGAACTAAGTTCTTCATAGGAATTAAATTCCTTTTTGAAAAAAGGGAATTAAATTCCCAGAAATTCTTTCCCCATAGCCAGAGCTTTTTATGATGGAATTAAACTCCATGAGAAGGACAAACACCACCACCGATCCCTAAAGGTTAGAGAAACCCTAAGAGATTCTACTGTTTGAAGGTTAAATGGTTTTCTGTTCTTGCTAAAGAACTTAAAGGAAAATGGGTTCTTGATTAAAGGGAAAGCCCTTTGTGTGGATTTAAAATCCAGTGAAGGTTTCTGTGAAAGTTCTTCGATCGTTCAAAGATCATTACTTGAAGAGAGGGTCTTTCTTCAACAGAGTTAAACTCTGGGAATTTTTGAGGCAGAGAACTAAGTTCTGGAAACGAGAATTAAATTCTCAAGAATAAAAGTTGCAAAGAAGAAGATAAGCAAGAGTGGAAGCGCTTCTGAAGAGACCCCTATATTTATAGGGTGGGATAAAAAACGTTTCATCTACCCTACTCCCAAACCAGATCAACGGTCACAAAAGTGACAGCGTTGCACTCACATGCAGACACGTGATAGCAACGCTGTGGGGGCATTTGTTCCCTAATTAAAAAATCAGAAAAAAAGCTTCAGAGGAAGCATCACGTGCCCGCACGTGACCAGCGGTCACGTGTTGGCACGTGACGTGTAAAGCAGCGGCAAAGAGCAAGCGCAGAAAAGAAGCCCGTTCCAGGGGTCACATGCTTACACGTGACCAGGGGTCACGTGCTCACACGTGACCAACGGTCACGTGGCCACACGTGATCGGCTTTAAGAGCCTTATTTTTTTAACAGAATTAAATTCTGAGGAGAGATCATTCAACTCTCTCCAAAATGGAGAAGAATTATCTGAAACCGTTGGATTAAGAATCTGAAGGTGATTAAATATCACCAATTTATGGAAAAATCTTGGACAAGGGAAAATTTCCCCCTAAATCTCACCGGAATAACAAAGAAATATCTTTGGATTTAAAATCCAACGGTGAATAAAAGTCACCAAACAATCTAAAGGCCCAGATCAATGATCAAATCCCTCAATAAACAAATCAAATCTTTCAATGAAAGATTCACTAAACAGATTGATTCTTTTCCTTCTCCTATAAATAGGTGCCAGAAGAGAGAGAGGAAAGAGTTTTGGGAGAGATAGAGCCTTCGAATCTTGAAAATTCAGAAAGAAGAATTTGATTCTCTGCAAAGAAAAACCCTAGGTAAGAAAAGAGAGGCTTCAAAAAGAGAATTTAAGTCTCAAAAGAGTTTAACTCTTCTATAAAGAAAAGAACTTAGTTCTTTCTCTGGTTGAAGGTCTGCAAAGTGCACATCTCCCCATAAATCGAGAATTTAATTCTCATTGGGTTGAGATCCTGTCATGCAGATCTAAAACATAGAGGAGAAATTGAGTTTTGGGAATTTAATTCTCACAAAGTTATAGGAATTTAATTCCTTTGAGATAGAATTAGGGTTTAACCCTATATTATAGGAATATAATTCTCTCAAAATGGACAGAACTAGGGTTTAACCCTAATTGAGAACTTAATTCTCTCAACCTCACAGGAATTTAATTCCCTTAAAAAGAAATTAGGGTTTTCGCCCTATGCCAGAATTTAATTCTTTACATATATGGGGAATTTAATTCCTACAGAAAAGAAATTAGGGTTTAACCCTATATAAGAATATAATTCTTCAAAAGAAAGAAGGAATTTAATTCCTTTAGAGTTATTGCTAGGGTTTAACCCTATGAAGAATTTAATTCTTAAAACATGAACAAATCTTTAAAACATGCAAAGAACCAGAGTCACGTGCTACCACGTGACCCCTGCAAAGAATTACATAAAAGAACTTTGAGGCAACGCCTCACGTGCCCCACGTGACCCCTGAAGCACACAAAGAAAAAGCAAAAGAAACAGAAGTTATGAGCGCCCTCACGTGCTACCACATGACCCCTTGGAAAAAGCTTTAACAGTCAAATACCCACATTCCCATCACGTGACAGCACGTGATGCTCCAAAAGCAATTATAGAAAGTATTCAATACTTTTGGCAGAATAAAATAAGGGGAATCAGGGCGTTCTCACGTGCCTACATGTTACCCCTCTCTCCTTAGTGTTTAACACTAATTTGAGACCTTTGTTTGCAGTGTTTAACACTGATTTGCCTTAGTGTTCAACACTACTTTGAAAACTTTGTTTCCAGTGTTTAACACTGATTTGCCTTAGTGTTCAACACTACTTTGAAAACTTTGTTTCCAGTGTTTAACACTGATTTGCTTTAGTGTTTAACACTAATTTGAAAGCCCTGTTGCTAGTGTTTAACACTGATTTTTTTTTAGTGTTTTACACTAATTTGCTAACCTTATTCCCAGTGTTCAACACTATTGGTCTTTAGTGTTTAACACCAGCTTTAGCCCAATTGGCTGAGTCCCTAGAGGCAAAGCCTCCCTTTAATTGAATATGTTTAATGTATCAACAGAGGGCCAGTATTCCAAAATTGATTGGACTTAGCCCAAGAAGGCCATAAGTCCTCAATCCAGACTCAACTGAGCCAATGTGCTCATAACCTAATGAATTGGTCTTGGTTCCAAATTGGACTACAGATCGCTTAATCTACTTCGGTTCAAGGGTACATCTCTTCACTCCTTTGATACTTGTCGTTGTAATTCCTCAATGTCTTCAAAGAGGTGACGAGTCCCGACAACCACACATTGATACGGATTGTGGGGTCCTTAAACGCATGGACTATGATTTCCTTAACCTTGACCAGGATGTCTTAAAACTAACAACGGACTATGACGTCCTTAACCTTGACCGTGATGTCTTAAAACTAACGCCGGACTGTGATGTCCTTAACCTTGACCGGAATGTCTTAAAACTAACAATGGACTATGATGTCCTTAACCTTGACCGTGATGTCTTAAAACTAACGCCGGACTGTGGAGTCCTTAAATCTTCGGACTATGATGTCCTTAACCTTGACCGGGATGTCTTTAAACTAACCATGGACTACCATGTCCTTAAACTGGTAATTGACCGCAATGTCCCTAAACTAAACAATAGAGCCCAAATGCTCTTTTGTTGGATCTAAACGATCCCGTTAAGATGATCTTAGTCTGAAATGAGACTAACGTATCCTTAACAAACCGTTAAGTTGATCTTAGTCTAAAATTAGACTAACGTATCCTTAACAAACGTTTAAGTTGATCTTAGTCTCAAATGAGGCTAATGTATCCTTAAACCCAAACTCCCAAACCCAAATCTAAGAAAGATACGGATTTGGACTAGTTCACGCCCTACGGGCAACAACATAACTTAGTCTCCGTATACAATCCACGGGCAACCACAAACAAAACAAACACCCACGACACGAAGTGACCATCTGGAGAAGGAGAAAGTTGTTACTGCAATGCAGTGGCGTAATTAACTGCAAGGGCTTGCGCCTGCAGGGAAGAGCGTCCCCACAATCAAAAACCCCTCAAGCGAGAGGGAATCTGACGAAGTCTGCTACATCGGCCGCATCCGTTTAAACCTTCGATACATGGTGCCATAAATCAACTTGGCATCTTCGAAGAGGTAGACGGATAGCACCAATTAGCATCTGCCCCGAATTTCAGGCAAGACATTCTGTCGCGCCGTCTTTCGGAGGGGAACAGATTCCCACTTATGACTCACAGGAGAACATACACTTAGGAGTCCTCACGACTCCTAAGGAGAAAATGCACCTACAAGATCCTCACGACTTGTAGTGAGAAATACTTTCATGAGACCCTTACGGCTCATGAAGTCAAAAGCCTTAGTCGACAGGATCCTAACCCTGTTTACTAAGCCACCTTTGTTCGACATCGACAGAGGCAAATGATGATTCGCTCCTGGCAATATCCCAATTGTAGCGGTGCTGATGCCGAAATCGGTGTCTAATCCCAAGCTTGCAGCGAAAACCCAGCAGACCACACATGCATACGAAATAGCCGAAATGATGGGGCAACTTGCAAACAAAATCAGCAAGTAAAAACATATGCATGCAAAATAGCCGAAATAATTGGACAACTCGCAATAAAAAGCAGCGAGTAAAAATAAAAATAAATAGCCGAAATGATTGAGCACCGCGAAAAATAGCCGAAATGATTGGGCAATCACGACCTTCGCGATATAAAAGCTGAAATGATAGAGCATCGCGGAAAAAAATAAAAAAAATGAATGAAAAATGAATGAATGAAATGATTGCCCTACAGCTGATATCACGTCAATCCCTGTATACAATCCAGAGGCGCAAACAAAGAGTGAATCACACCTTTCCTCCCCAGGCTTCACCAGAAGAAGAAGCCAAATCTCAACGGCTCACAGATAGCCTGGAGATCATCTCAACATTCGTCTTATTACAACGGACACAACATCGAGCAAAGCGGAACAGCGGCAACTCCCAGTTCCATGACTCGGCGGTGTACAGATGACCGAGACTCAAACTCCGACTCCGTGAAATGCGGATAAAGTCAACCCTTCCTAGCTACGTGGAACGCGGATTATGTCACTTCTGACCCCGTGGAAAACGTCCAGAGCGGAGCCTGGTCCTCGCAGAGCACGGCAGTGGACCCGTGTGAAGCATCCAGAGCGGAGCCTGGTCCTCGCAGAGCACGGCAGTGGACCCGTGTGAAGCATCCAGAGCGGAGCCTGGTCCTCGCAGAGCACGGCAGTGGACCCGTGTGAAGCATCCAGAGCGGAGCCTGGTCCTCGCAGAGCACGGCAGTGAACCCGTGTGAAGCATCCAGAGCGGAGCCTGGTCCTCCCAGAACACGGCAGTGAACCCGTGGGAAGCATCCAGAGCAAAATTCCTGGCTACGTGGAACGCGGATTACATCACTCCTGACCCCGTGGAAAACATCCAGAGCGGATCCTGGTCCTCGCAGAGCACGGTAGTGAACCCGTGTGAAGCATCCAAAGCGGAGCCTGGTCCTCGCAGAATACGGCAGTGAACCCGTGTGAAGCATCCAGAGCGGAGCCTAGTCCTCGCCGAACACGGCAGTGAACCCGTGGGAAGCATCTAGAGAAAAATTCCTTGCTACATGGAACGCGGATTATGTCACTCCTGACCCCGTGGAAAACGTCCAGAGCGGATCCTGGTCCTCACAGAGCACGGCAGTGAACCCGTGTGAAGCATCCAGAGTGGAGCCTAGTCCTCGCCGAACACGGCAGTGAACCCGTGGGAAGCATCCAGAGCAAAATTCCTGGCTACGTGGAATGCGGATTATGTCACTTCTGACCCCGTGGAAAACGTCCAGAGCGGATCCTGGTCCTCGCAGAGCACGGCAGTGAACCCGTGTGAAGCATCCAGAGCGGAGCCTAGTCCTCGCCGAACACGGCAATGAACCCGTGGGAAGCATCTAGAGCAAAATTCCTGGCTAAGTGGAACGCGGATTATGTCACTCCTGACCCCGTGGAAAACGTCCAGAGCGGATCCTGGTCCTCGCAGAGCACGGCAGTGAGCCCGTGTGAAGCATCCAGAGCGGATCCTGGTCCTCGCAGAACATGGAAGTGAACCCGTAGGAAGCATCCAGAGCAAAATTCCTCGCTATGTGGAACGCGGATTATGTCACTTCTGACTCCGTGGAAAACGTCCAGAGCGGATCCTGGTCCTCGCAGAGCACGGCAATAACCCCATGTGAAGTATCCAGAGCGGAGCCTAGTCCTCGCCGAACACGGCAGTGAACCCGTGGGAAGCATCCAGAGCAAACATCGGACTGTGGAGTCCTTAAATCCACGGACTATGATGTCCTTAATCTCGACCGTGATGTCTTAAAACTATCATCGGACTGTGAGGTCCTTAAACTCATGGACTATGATGTCCTTAACCTCGAGCGTGATGTCTTAAAACTAACAATGGACCGTAATGTCCTTAAACTAATTTTACCTTGGTTCAAGGGTACATCTCTTCACTCCTTTGATATTTGTCGTTGTAATTACTCAACGTCTTCAAAGAGGTGACGGGTCCCGACAACCACACATTTCACGGGCTATGGGGTCCTTAAACCCATGGACTATGATGTCCTTAACCTCGATCGTAATGTCTTAAAACTAACAACGGACTGTGGAGTCCTTAAATCCATGGACTATGATGTCCTTAACCTCGACCGTGATGTCTTAAAACTAACATTGGACTGTGAGGTCCTTAAACTCATGGACTATGATGTCCTTAACCTCGACCGTAATGTCTTAAAACTAACAACGGACTGTGGAGTTCTTAAATCCACGGACTATGATGTCCTTAACCTCGACCGCGATGTCTTTAAACTACGGTATCCTGGAAAACGTCCAGAGCGGAGCCTGGTCCTCGCCGAACACGGCAGTGAACCCGTGGGAAGCATCCAGAGCAACCCCCGACTCCGTGAAATGCGGATAGGGACAATTTCATCCATCGCTTGCGGGTCCTCACGACTCGTAAGGAAGTAAATTCTCTTGTGAGATCCTTACGACTTTCAAGAGAAAACGCACTTGGGAATCCTCACGATTCTTAAGTAGAAATTACACCTGCGAGATCCTCTCGACCGGTAGGGAGAAAATTCTTTATGAGACCCTCACGGCTCATAAAGTTGAAAAGTCTTAGGTGACAGATCCTAACTCTGTTTTCTAAGCCATCACCGCCCTACAAAGAGCCCAAGACTGACAGCTACGTACTATCTACAGACCGCACTTGCTAAAATCACATGGCAAACAACACAGCAAGAAAGAAGAAAGCAGAGAGATGACACAAGACATTACGAAGAACGTGTATCTTTTATTCATGAATGCGATTTGGTACAAAATACATCATATGAAAGAATAAAAGAAAAAATACATTTTATTCAAAATTACAAATGGTACAAAATTTTTATTCAGAAGAAAGCGCTTTCAATAATCCAGTCAGCCGCTCGCGCACTTCCCTCGGCCCCTCTTCCTGATAATCTGATTGTACCATGATCCCCAAAAGTGATGATTCTTATGTTCCGGATCATGGTCTCTGATCAAAACTAGGACCTCCCGGTCTACGGGTGCTCCAGGAAATCCTCCCTCTGAACGAACAAATGGGAATGAATCATCGAAAGATATGTTGCCTGCGAAAGGGGGGGCGGAAATCAACTGTCAGTGTTGTAATTTAATTTTTAATTTCTGACACTCGGTACTTTAAAATTTGTACCTCGCTGCAATGCAGTGGAAAGGGGACCAAAAGTGGACCCACAAAATCCAGATGACAATGCACCAATTAATAAAAACAGCCTCATCATTGGATGAGACTGTCAATTAATGAGGAAATCCTCAAGGAATCTTATCATTGATGAAATCCCTCGGGAGAAGGAGAAAATCTCCCTTTGAGAGCAAACCTCTATAACAGAGTGACACTTGTTAAACTCTGGTCATGAAGGAATAAAATTCCTTAAAGAGCCTAGCTCTGTAATCATGATGGAAAATCCATCAAAGATTATTAAAATTAATTCTTAAGAATTAAAATTCTGGGATCTTAAAGATCCATGAAAAAACTCTTAAGAGTTCTTCATCAAAAGATCAAAAGATCTACGTATTATCAAAAGAGCATATCTCTGATTCATGAGATAAGAAACCCCAAGAAAAGATCTGTTTAGATCTATGGGTCAAAAGAGCAAGGCTCTATTAATGAAACCCTAAAAGGGTTTTCTTTAGATCAAAGATCTATGAAGAACAAGGCTCTGTTAATGGATAAAAACCCTAATTTGTCAAAATTAAAATTTCTAAAATTTACCTAAGAGTTCTGACTCTTGAAAGTTCTTAACAAAAGAGCAAGGCTCTGAGCAAAAATTCTTAAGAAGAAGATGATAATCATCTAAAGGACCAAAGGTCCTATTTATAGGCACTGAACTGCCTCTTCAACTTCTGAGTTGATCCAAGGGCTCAGATGTTGCCACCGATGCACTCACGTGTGCGCCACGTGAGCGCAACGGTGGGGGGGCATTTGTTTCCCCAATCAGAGCAAAGCTCTGTTTTGAATTTCCAAATTCAAAAATTGAAGCAACGATTCAGATCCTGCGCGCCACATGTCAAAAGCAGACACGCCAGCGCCAGGAGTGCTGAGCCCTAGGCAGCGCACCCCAATCAGAGCAAAGCTCTGTTTTCAAAATTCAAAATTTAGAAAGTTGAAGCAACGCTTCAAATCCAGCGCTCTGCGCTGCGCGCCACGTGTCAAACACAGGTGTGCTTGCGCAGTTGCGCCCCGCTCTGCGTTGCGTGCCACGTATCTAACACAGGTGCGCTAGAGCAGTGGCGTTGCGCGCCACGTGTCAAGTACGGGTGCGCTAGCGCAATTGCGCTGCGCTGTGCGCTGTGAGCCACGTGTCGAACGTAGGTGCGCCAGCGTTGGAATTAAAAAAATTCCCACCGTTAGATCAAAGGATCTAATAATGATGATAAATCATTAATTAACCAGAATTAAATTCTGTTAAGGAAAGATTTCTCAAAATCTTTCCAAACAATAAGATTGTGTTTTAAGCACCGCTGGATCAATGATCCAATGGTAAATAATAAATTACCAAAAACAGAACAAATTCTGTATGGAAAGATTTCTCAATCTTATTAAAAACAAGAAGATTATCTTCTGTCAAACAGAAGCCTTAGGATCAAAAATCCAACGGTGGGAAATATTCCCCAATCAATCAAGAGAAAGATCTCTCAAAACTGATTTAACAAATCATTTGGCCCTATATAAAGGACCCTGGACTTCAAGTCTAAAATAAGGGAAGAGCGGAAAAGATAGAGAGAATACAGAAGAAGAGAGAAAAACCCTCTGCAAAAAAGAGCAAGCTCTTAAGAAAAGAAGATTTTTCTTCATATTCAAGGTAAAAAAGAATTATGTTCTTGAAAAACAGAGATAAAATCATCTCATAAAAAGAAGAACCCTCTTCTAAAAAGATCATAGATCTGAAAAAAGACCAAGGTCTTTGATGATAAGAAAAAAGATCAAAAGATCTAATTATAAAAAAATAAAAGAAGTATTTTTACTTCGTCCACAGATCTTTGATCTATAAAGGCAGAGCCTTTTATCAAACCAAGAAGTTTTGTTCTTGGATCTTGAGGCAAAGCCTCCTTAGAAGAACATAAAAGTTGTTCTGTGATCTTAAAATTGATCAGATGCGCTTTGCGCTATTGAAAAGTACCTTGCACTCATGAACTGCGCCCTTGAGCTTATTGGACCGGTGCACAGCACCATAACTTACCATGTGTCAACCATAGACACCACTTGCGCCTTACGCTTTTAAAACAGAGCGTTGCGCTCATAGACCGGCGCTCAGCGCCAAGCGCGCCACGTGTCGCCCGCTGGCACGCTAGCGCAAAGCGCTCATAAATGGAAAGCGCAAATGCGCTAATGAACCGGCGCTTAGCGCTAAGCGCAACACGTGTCATCCTCATGTGCGCTAGCGCAATGCGCTCTTTAATTGGCGCAAAGCGCCTGACGCGCCATATGGCGCACTATCAGAACGTGCTCTGTTCTGATAAAGACAAAAATGACAGAGCCCAATACTTAGCATTATTAAAAAGGGTCGAGCCCATATAAAGGCTTAATAGCCAGAACAAAAATAAAATGTTAAAACATTTTAATTGGACTTAGCCCAATTCTGGCCATAAGTCCTCAACTTATTGAGCACATCTGCTCTTTCAATCAGCTCACCTCGGTTCAAAGGCACATCTTTTCACTCCTTTGAAATTTATCGTTGTAATTCCTCAACGTCTTCAAAGAGGTGACGGGTCCCGACAACCATACATTTAATGGGCTGTGGGGTCCTTAAACTCATGGACTATGATGTCCTTAACCTCGACCGTGATGTCTTAAAACTAACATTGGACTGTGGGGTCCTTAAACCCACGGACTATGATGTCCTTAACCTCGACCGTGATGTCTTTAAACTAACAACGGACTGTGAGGTCCTTAAACTCATGGACTATGATGTCCTTAACCTCGACCGTGATGTCTTAAAACTAACATCAGACTGTGGGGTCCTTAAACTCTTGGACTATGATGTCCTTAACCTCGACCGCGATGTCTTAAAACTAACATTGGACCGTAATGTCCATAAACTAAGTATCGACCGCAATGTCTTTAAACTAAACAATAGAGCCCAATTGCTCTCTTGTCGGATCTAAACGATCCCGTTAAGTCGATCTTAGTCTAGAATTAGACTAACGTGTCCTTAACAAACGTTTAAGTTGATCTTAGTTTCAAATGAGGCTAACGTATCCTTAAACCCAAACCCCCAAACCCAAATCTAAGAAAGATACAGATTTGGACTAGTCCACGCCCTACGGGCGACAACATAACTTAGTCTCCGTATACAATCCACGGGCAACCAAACACAAAACAAACACCCACGACATGAAGTGACCATCTGGAGAAGGAGAAAGTTGTTACCGCGATGCGGTAGCGTAATTAACTGCAGCGGCTTGCGCCTGCAGGGAAGAGCTTCCCCACAATCAAAATCCCCTCACAACGAGGGGGAATTTGACGAAGTCTGCTACATCGGCCGCATCCGTTTAAACCTTCGATACACGGTGCCATAAATCAACTTGGCACCTTCGGAGAGGTGGACGGATAGAACCAATTAGCATCTGTCCCGAATTTCAGGCAAGACGGGCCTACGCGGTCCCGTCTCCGTGATTCGGCGAGGAACAGTATCCCCAAACCAAGGGTAATCCCCAGGGGCAAGGGAACACGGGCCCGAATCACGATCAGTATGAATCAGAAATACTATCAGTAACAAATCCCGAAATCACGAAATAAGCCGGTAGTGGGACTTCTGAGATTCCGTTGATCGAACTCACACTCAAACTACCCCACACCCTGTCACGCCCCGCTTCCCAGTGTACGGACAGAGAACGCGACGAGGCCGCTACATATTTACTCTGAAGTAAATACGCTAAATGTATCTAAGCAATATAAATAAAATACACAAGAGACAAAGACAATAGATATAATTGAACATCAACTTTATTTATTAACATTCTTTTTACAATACATCTGAAAAGTAAATACATGGAATGGAAAGCAATGCCTAAACAGTGGCATAACAGAAATGGAAAATATAGAATGTAAATGTGTACAAGGAATCTAAAGCTCTGGGTCGAAAGCTAGCTGATCCAAATCCTCGCTGGTGGGCTCGATCTCCAGTGCGTTCGAATCACCTGACGACATTCCAAAGAAGAAGAAGAAAGAGAATGTCGTCAGCGAACAAATCGCTCGGTAAGTCCCAAAGATGATAGAGAAATAGAATAGACAGAGAGAGAGTATAGTTTTATAATGTTGTATTATATTGTTAACGCCATTGTTTGTAGCTTGGTACAGAAGAGGCCAGTGTATACGAGAGGAGTCTCACTAGACCAGAGACTACGACATATAGAGTACAAGGCTCCGTCGATAATACCAGGAACAACGGCGATTAAATTCAGTTTAGGTGTTTTTATGGTTGCTGTCTCGTGCCACTTCTAACACCTTCCGTACCAATCTACCCCTTATAAACATCGCGATGTCTTGACTGTATTGCTGTATTGTTTGAATTGTATATTGTATATAGATGGATGACTTGCCGAAACAATGATATCAGTAAATGGATGTAACTGAAGAATCATGTAAATGGATGTATATCCATGGTTCGGTTCAGTTAATATAGATTGAATAGACGGATTCATAGATCCATGTTATATTGAAGTTTGATACTTGAATCATATTCAAGTCAGATTAATTATATTGAGACTCGGTCTGAGTCAGACAATTAGAAAAGAAATTGAATCCTGAATTAGGTTTTGGTGTTATCAGTAACCGCTGCACATGGACGGCAGGATTTGTGTCTTTTCAAAAACGGTTACCGTGTTGATAATACCGTTTGTTAAGTTGTCTACCTTAAATAGGCAAGCACCCATATCTCCGGCTCCCTGAGGCTCAAGAGACTGGTCCCGCTTAAACCTATGTTTACTAGGGTCATTATTGTAATTTAGTATAACTTAAGGGGGTTTATGTAAAAATAATTTTGTATAATTTTCAAAATACATCTCAAGTATTTTATTATCGTCTTTAGAGTTTTCATGGATGTATATTTTATCAATATGACATTTCTAGTGAATAAAACATAATTTCATAATATATGGTATTTATTTGTAATATTGTAATCGTTTGGTATTTTCTTGTAAATGGAATGTTTTTCTTGAATTTTGGAAATGTGAAATATTTTTAAATATTAAAAATAGATATTTTGATATTAATTACATATATATTTATTTATTAAAAATATAAGTTTTATTTATAATAGAAATCACATTTTTCTAAAGAAAATTGTATCTTAAATCTTTCGAGACCGTATGCTCCTTGCGGAGGTCCGCATCTCGCACTACTAAGACCGAGGATGTGCGATAATCCGCACCATCCCAAACGGGTTCCCTGAAATGGGTTGTAGCTGCACATTGCAAAGATTTGTTAAAAATACACATCTTGTAGAAAAATATTTTTTTATAGGTCGGAGGTAGTTATATGTAAAATCGTATTTTCCCCAAAACTATGTTTCCAAATTCCATCGTGCTATGTTACATATGAGTGTTGTGAGGAGATAGGTCATTATCTCGTGAGTTTTCTAAAGCTAGCATGGTTAAAAGGTATAAACACATCGATATGAAACATAAAAGTATTTTACTGCAAAAGTGGAATAAAACTTGCTACGATTATCATTTTAATGTCAAACTTGTTCTATTGTCTTAGTTAATGAATATTAAACAATATATATCAAAAGTTGTAGGTTTTTTATTAATAAAATATTGTATTTTGAAAGAAAAGAGAATCGGAAGCCGGATAACTCCGCTTCCGACACGTTTTAAGGATTAAGAATTTGAGAATAGCAAAAGAGAGAGAGAAGGGGGACTTACGGGATTAGGGTCAAGAGAGGAGGAAGAGGAAGATCGGGGAAGCACCGGTGCGTCGTTTCGTCGCCGGAAACTCCTCGGATCGTCGTCGGAAGATCGTCGGAGTTTCGCCCTTTGCTAACTCCAGTTGCACACAAAAAGTCTAGGGAATTTTCTTGAGAGTTTGGGCAGAGATTTGAGAATGAGGGTATTTATAGAAAAAATTAGGATTTAGGGTAGTGAAAGAGTGTGAATAAAATTGTATTTAATTTGCATAAAAAAATTAAAAGGGGGTATTTTAATTCTCTGTTTAATTGCAGAGAATTTAAATAGTGCAGGGGGAGTGGGGTAGTCCAAAGGCTGCAGAGAGCTGAAGAAAATCGGGGTTTCGGCCGAGTTTACCCGGCGGCGCCGGCCGAGTCAGCCGCTCCGCCGGCCCGAGTCGGGGTCCATCTTCTTGCCACGTGTCCCCGACGCTTCGTCTTGACTCGTGGACCCGTTTGTTTATTCTATAACTTACCCTATTACGTGTAGTGCACGTGTAGACTCTTGGACTTCTAAAAGATTAAAAGAATTTAACATAAAAATAATGTGTGGTTGATGGGATTTGAACTCTGGTGCTTTGGTTCAGCTGTGCAAGGTCTTACCGATGAGTTACAAGCTCCTTCTTGTTGTTCTAAACCAAAACAAACTTATAACTTGTGCTCAGGCTCAAGTATATCTTTCTGTATTTTTGAAAAAATGTATAGAAAGTTTGGGGTTGTTACATTCTACACTCCTCAAAAAAAATTCGTTCTCGAAATTTGTAAAAGGAAAGTGTAACAGATTCAAGGAAAGTTTGGTGATAGAACTATTGGTAGTCTATGAAACATATGTGAAAGAACGAAAGAATGCGAAGATTTTGGTAAGATTGTAAAAGAAGTGAGGGAATTTTGGGTTTGGACAGATTCAAAATATATGAAATTGGAAAATTCAAGGAATATGAATTGTAAAAAATGTTTTCAATTGTTGGTTCTTGTGTTATATTGTTTAGGCTCGTTCATACAGCTCTGACCTGCATGGGCCGCCAACAAAACCTGTCACGCCCCGCTTCCCAGTGTATGGGCAGAGGACGCAACAAGGCCGCTACGTATTTACTCTGAAGTAAATATGCTAAGCGTATCTAAGCAATATAAATAAATGCACAAGAGATAAAGACAATAGATATGATTGAATATCAACTTTATTTATTAACATTTTTTTTACAATACATCTGAAAAGTAAATACATGGAATGGAAAGCAATGCCTAAACAGTGGCATAACAGAAATGGAAAATACAGAATGTAAATGTGTACAAGGAATCTAAAGCTCTGCGTCGAAAGCTAGCTGGTCCAAATCCTCGCTGGTGGGCTCGATCTCCAGTGCGTCCGAATCACCTGACGACATTCCAAAGAAGAAGAAGAAAGAGAATTTCATCAGTGAACAAATCGCTCGGTAAATCCCAAAGATGAGGGAGAAATAGAATAGACAGAGAGAGGGTATAGTTTTATAATGTTGTATTATACTGTTAACGCTGTTGTTTGTAGCTTGGTACAGAAGAGACCGGTGTATACGAGAGGAGTCTCACTAGACCAGAGACTACGGTATATAGAGTACAAGGCTCCGTCGATAATACCCGGAACAACGACGATTGAATTCAGGTTAGGTGTCTTTATGATTGCTGTCTCGTACCACTTCTAACACTTCCGTACCAATCTACCCCTTATAAACCCCGCAATGTCTTGATTATATTGATATATTGTTTGAATTGTATATTGTATATAGATAGATGACTTGCTGAAACCATGATATCAGTAAATGGATGTAACTGGAGAATTATGTAGATGAATGTATATCCATGGTTCGGTTCGGTCAATATAGATTGATTAGATTGAATAGACGGATTCATAAATCCATGTTGTATTGAAATTTGATACTTGAATCATATTCAAGTCAGATTAATTATATTGAGACTCGGTCTGAGTCAGACAATTAGAAAAGAAATTGAATCCTGAATTAGGTTTTGGTGTTATCAGTAACCGCTACACATGGACGACACGATTTGTGTCTTTTTCAAAGACGATTACCATGTTAACATTGTTTATGAAGTTGTCTACCTTAAATAGACAACCACCCATATCTCCGGCTCCTTGAGGCTCAAGAGACTGGTCCCGCTTAAACTTATGTTTACTAGGGTCCTTATTGTAATTTAGTATAACTTGAGGGGGTTTATGTAAAAATAATTTTGTATAATTTTCAAAATACACCTCAAGTGTTTTATTAGCGTCTTTAGAGTTTTCATGGATGTATATTTTATCAATATGACATTTCTAGTGAATAAAACCTAATTTCATAATATATGGTATTTATTTGTAATATTGGAATCGTTTGGTATTTTCTTATAAATGGAATGTTTTGCTTGAATTTTGGAAATGTAAAATATTTTAAATATTAAAAATAGATATTTTGATATTAATTACATATATATATTTATTTATTAAAAATATAAGTTTTATTTATAATAGAAATCACATTTTTCTAAAGAAAATTGCACCTTAAATCTTTCAAGACTGTATGCTCCTTGCGGAGGTCTGCATCTCGCACTACTAAGCTCGAGGATGTGCGATAATCCGCACTATCCCGAACGGGTTTCCCGAAATAGGTTGTAGCGGCACATTGCAAAGATTTGTTAAAAATACACATCTTGTAGAAAAATATTATTTTATAGGTCGGAGGTAGTTATGTGTAAAATCGTATTTTCCCCAAAACTATGTT
Organism: Agapanthus africanus; assembly: GCA_030015575.1. Lineage (NCBI taxonomy): Eukaryota > Viridiplantae > Streptophyta > Magnoliopsida > Asparagales > Amaryllidaceae > Agapanthus > Agapanthus africanus. Next base: position 193,744,820 of record JASDDO010000024.1, on the reverse strand, counting down.
TCCAAATTCCATCGTGCTATGTTACATATGAGTATTATGAGGAGATAGGTCATTACCTCATGAGTTTTCTAAATTTAGCATGGTTAAAAGGCATAAACACATCGATATGAAACATAAAGGTATTTTACTGTAAAAGTGGAATAAAACTTGCTACGATTATCATTTTAAGATCAAACTTGTTCTATTATCTTAGTTAATGAATATTAAACAATATATATCAAAAGTTGTAGGTTTGTTATTAAGAAAATTTTGTATTTTGAAAGAAAAGAGAATCAGAAGCCGGATAACTCCGCTTCCGACACGTTTTAAGGATTAAGAATTTGAGAATAGCAAAAGAGAGAGAGAAGTGGGACTTACAGGATTAGGGTCAAGAGAGGAGGAAGAGAAAGATCGGGGAAGCACCGGTGTGTCGTTTCGTCGCCGGAAACTCCTCGGATTGTCGTCGGAGCTTCGCCCTTTGCTAACTCCACTTGCACACAAAAAGTCTAGGGAATTTTCTTGAGAGTTTGGGCAGAGATTTGAGAGTGAGGGGGGTGTTTTAGGTGTGGTATTTATAGAAAAAATTAGGGTTTAGGGTACTGAAATGATGTGATAAAAATTGCATTTAATTTGCATAAAAAAAATTAAAAAGGGGTATTTTAATTCTCTGTTTAATTGCAGAGAATTTAAATAGTGCAGGGGGAGTGGGGTAGTCCAAAGGTTGCAGAGAGTTGAAGAAAATTGGGGTTTCGGCCGAGTTGACCCGGCGGCGCCGACCGAGTCAGCCGCTCCACCGGCCCGAGTCGGGGTCTATCTTCTTGCCACGTGTCCCCGACGCCTCGTCTTGACTCGTGGACCTGTTTGTTTATTCTGTAAATTACCCTATTACGTATAGTGCACGTGTAGACTCTTGGACTTTTAAAAGATTAAAAGAATTTAAAATAAAAATAATATGTGGCTGATGGGATTTGAAAACTGGTGCTTTGGTTCAGCAGCGCAAGATCTTACCAATGAGCTACAAGCTCTTTCTTGCTGTTCTAAAGCAAAACAAACTTATAACTTGTGCTCAAGCTCAAGTATATCTTTCTGTATTTTTGAAAAAATATACAGAAAGTTTGGGGTTGTTACACACCCCGCGGTCTACATCAAACACCGACCATAAATCCAAATAACAGTCGCTTCATGACAAGTCTACGCGAGAATTGGAGACAAGGTCTCCATCAAGCATGTCTCGACTGGTATCCAAGATAAATGGACAGTGCTCGATGTCTTACCTATGACACTAATATAAGTGCTTCCATATCCCTCCTATACCAGTTATAGTTACACTTATATATGCCCTATAGGCGTCGACAATGCAACAACTAACTGGTTTCGCTGATTGTGTACAAGTACGTATCACTTTCATTATTCAATCACGCTTTTACACTAACGTACTTGCCGCAATCCAATCACTAACATTTATCGCTTGGTAATGTAATGCGGTAACTAGAATATCGATGCAAATGAACACTATTCACAAGGATATAACAGTCATGCAACATGATGGGGGTACAGTAAATGCACTACTGAATACATGTGAGCAACCGGTGTCGGTTGGATTAGAAAAATCACATAAAATCACACATGCATAATTTGGTGAAACAATATAAAAAGAGTAAACAGTGTATTAAATTATCTCTACAGAAAAATTTGTTTCGAGTCAATCGGGTTTCAGGTTTGCGAGTTATGGTCATTTCATTTTAAGTGTTCACTGCTGGAAATCCAGTTTCTGAACCGGAAGTATGTTTTGTAACACGTTTTACTCCCTGTTGGGAGCATAATTAGGCAGCGATACTGTTATGTAATATTTAAATTTATCTGTTATGTTTCCAACTCATCAGACGGATCAATAATATCCGCTGTATGCAGGGAGATATGCACTGTCTAAGGTTAAAGTATACATTCTATTTCTGCATGAAACTGCAGTACACATCTACGGTTTAAAAGGTGTTATAAATATCAAATGACTCCGGAATGCACTGAGACTAGTACCGTTAGAAATCTAATTCAATTTTATACTCAGAGGTAAATGGCTCCATACACTATCACAATTAAACATTAAGGTTTCAGGTGTATAAAAGCACATCAAGGGGTAAGTTCCTGCTCTGGACTGCAGTTCAGAGCCATGAATCGCCTCAGTTTTCATTGTCATAACTTATAAAAATACAGAGATGAACTATGGTTACTGTAGGTTTATCTGTTGGATTCGATACGAGGCATAGAACACTTAGATCCGATATATAAATGATTTATTATGAATTTAACAGTTTAGCTTGTCCGAGAATATTCAGCTTTTGCAAAGGTTATCGAGGGTAACGTTTCATGGGTGAAACGGCGTCATTTTGCCGTCCAATTTCAATAGGGTATTCATTAAAAGTAACAGGGTATAGTGATAATGGGTTTAACCATATTCTTTTAAGTTATCGCGTAGGGTTCTATATCGAACACTTAGATTATGCAAACAGTTATTGATCGAAATATCGATTTCTTTTAAACGATCAACACGAAATTAATTCATGAGTTACTATATGATATTACTATGGCATAATCGACCCAAGTCGGGTCTCAAACTCTAAAATTTACGATGATAACACTTGTTTGATATTAACTACGCAAACAATATATATGTAAAAATATACATACTTGTACATATATCATAATATATTATATCTAGCGATTACTATAGCATGATGAACAAGTGAAGGCGTTCACTTGCCTCGGTTGCTGACATGAAAGCAACGAACGTGCAGATTATTCGTCTCGACACACAAGACAACGATGAATGTCGCAGAATCGGCACGGCACGATGCGAGGCTCAAGCACGATAGAGGTTGCGACGGACGTGTGCGATGTTGCGATGGCTATTGCATTGATGACGGTGATAGTTAGATCGATCGAGGTCACGGCTTGGACGACATCGACGGCGGCTGCAACAACGATGGTTGTGATTGCAACAGGTGTTTGATGAAATGCCAGGGCTCGATTGTGCTTTATGGAGAGGGAAGTTAAGGCTCGGTGTTGCACAGGGGATGCCGGCGACGATGGCAGCTGCGTCGATAGTTGCAGGGAAGAGCTAGAGTTTACTTTTGGTGCGTGGATGTTCGAGTGGAGGTGATGGAGCTACTCGGTGTTCATTGTCGACAAGCGGCGGTGGCAGCTCGGCGATGGCTAGGGTGATCGGTTGGGTTGCGAGAGGAGGTGCTGGAGGAGTTGGTGGTCATGGTCGTAGTAGGGCTCGATGAGGGGAAAAGGAGGTAGTGGTGCTCGGTGGGCAGAGGAGTAGAAAGGGAGATGAAGGAGACGATGGTGGTGCAGGTAGAGGAGGAGCAGTCGAGGGGAGGTTGGTGATAGGGGCCGTTGTTGGAGGAGTGGCCGGAGGTGGCTCAGGCGGTGTTTGACGATGGCGGTGGAGGCAATGAAAGTGAGGGCTCGAAGTTGTATGGGGGAGGAATGGGAAGGTGCTCGGGGTTGAGGCTATGGTGGTGGCTGGGGAGTGGAGCTCGACGAGGTTAGCGGAGGAGGGTAGTCACGACCGTTCGAGGCAGTGGGCCACGGTGCTGTAGGGTTAGGTAGTGGGCTTGCTCGACAGAGGTGGTTGTTAGAGGAAGCTGGACGTTGGAGGTCGACTGGGTGTAGTCGTCGGCGAGAGGCTCCTGTGGTGCTGCAGCAAGGTTGTTGATGATGGTGACAGTGGGTGTTGGTGACGAGGAGGAGATCGTCAGCGTTGTTGGAGGTCAGAGGAGGAGGAATGTGAGAGGGGAAGAGAGGAGACGAAAGGCAATGGAGGTAGAGAGATGAGGGGAGTTGCGCGGATCTCTTAGGAGCAGTTGAAGGGGAGGCGAGGTCATGAGGCGGGCGTATCGTACGGGGACGTTGGGGTGAAGTAGCACTGGGCACGCGTGGAGGTTACGAGGGAGAAGTGAAGGCGGCTGTTACGTGGGGAGTGAGAGGAGAGAGAGAGGTGGTCGCGGAGGTCGCGGGGACGTTGGGATGAGGACGAGGTCGCGGGGAGGAGCAGGTCGTAGGGGTAGCGTGAGGGAGGCGGGAAAGAGAAGGAGAAGGAGAAGGAGAAGAAGAAGAAATAGGGTTTGGGTCGGGTCGGGTAGGGTCTGGGTTTGTGGGCTTGGGTTAGGGAACATGCCATGGAGGAAAAAAGAAAAGATATGGTTTGGGTAAAATAGAATTAGGGTTTTAAGAAATTAATAGTAAGGGTTTAGATAGGAAAATTAGGAAATAGGAAAAATATTTGGAAATAAATTAATAGAGAAATATATGAAATACGGATAATAGAGTACAAAATAAATTGGGTATTACACCATTACACGGTGTACCTTCTGCAACCAATACATGATTAAGATAAATGTTCATAATATTTCTATCTAGAACAAACTTGAATCCATCTTTATCAAGTAAAGAAACTGATATGATGTTGTAAAGCATGGAAGTTACATAGTAGCAATTGTTTAAAATTATAGTATTGCCGCTTGGCAATACTAAGTGATATTCACCGCCGACGGTAGCAACAACTTGTGCTCCGTTCCCTACTCTAAGGGACATATCACCCGGTCCAACCGTTCTACTTTTTCTCAGTCCTTATAATAAATTACAGATATGAGATCATGATTCGGTATCTAGTACCCAGGAGGTAGGGTTGACCGAAAAACGGTTTTCGATAACAAATACACCCGAAGAAGATGCATTAGAATGATTCTTCTTCAATAGGGTTATCTGGAATTCCTTACACGTCTCTTTCCCTTACCTATACCCGTGACAGTTGTCACAAGTTTGAGATGAACCGACGTTCCCTAGCCCAGTGTAATAAGCTGGTTCGGTCAAGTTAAACATTTTATTATCTTGATTAGGGCGTGACATGGTTGGTACCTGAAGAGAGAGAAAGAGAAAAACACTCAGCGTACGCTCTTGCAAGATTAGATTGGTTATTAGTTTATCTAATCAGGATGACTCTCACTGTTTCCTCGAATTTTTCTTCAAACCTTTAAAAGGAAAACGAGTCGAGATTATTCGTACCTTACAAGTTCGCTAACCGTTCAGCCAGGTGAGTGTTGGTACTCCGAGGGAGGTTCCCCATGCTCTCGCACGGACCTAATTAAAATAAACCTCGTTTCCGCAGAGGCGTAGCCCCATTAACACTTTTCTAGACACCTAATAAGTTAACTAATTGTGAAGCGAGAAATATTTCCCAAGAGTAATCCTACTCATCAGTGGGATTGGGATCCAACTATCATTGCGTGATAATCTAGATGGAATCCATTCTAATTACCACACCCCAGAAGGTGTGCAACACAAGCAAGTTCCCTGTATATTTGAAACTCCCGATGTGGTTTTTACCCCTAACGGCTTATTACCTTGACACGGTCAACATGTCATAAGTCGCTAGTCAAGTTCAACCCGTCATTGTCCTAGATTGCATTATACCCATCCGCATGACTCTTGACACAGTCAAAATGGTTATACGACTGTCCTAACCAATCGCATCATATTCTACAGACAAGTACTTCTTAGCTACTATACACTACGCCTTGACACAGCCAACATACGCAGAACGAATACTAAGTAACACTTGTAAGAAATGACGAAGGGTTGCGGCTGGGTTTTTGGCAAAAAACCCTTTAACATAATGAACTTGATATCGTTGAAAGAACCGTGTAGTTTTGAAGAAAACCGAGTAATCTATAGTAACATAAACGTTTGCTCAAGAGATCACTCCTCGTGAAGGGATCTAGGCTCTTGCCTTCTTGAATGAGGTGCGGGATATTCCTAACCGAATACCACTATGCAAAGTTGTCACGCCCCGCTTCCCAGAGTACGCTAAGATGGGCACGTGACATAGCCAACCATGCTACCTGTGGATAGGAAAAATGCTTCCACAGTCACATTACGGCTGTAGAGATATCAAGAATAGGAAAGTAAACTAACTATCTAGTACATGTCCATAAGCCAGAGTAAAAGAGTCAAGAAATAACAATATGCGGAAGCCAAAAGATACAATAAATGAACCACCTGGAAGTGAAACTACATACCGACAGGAACTTTACCGCTCGTCTAACAGCGGCAATACTCCTGATCAGTCTGCAACGAGGTAGAAGAATCTGGGCCATGCAAAACCCAGACGTCAGCGCGTCATGTCATCAAGCAATAAAATATAAACAAGGTAGCAGGCAATGCAGATATAATCATGAATGAAAAGCAGATGTAACAGTAATGTAAATCAGGGCAGTGAAGGGTAGTGTGCAGTGAGTAAACTAAACTGTTCTATTGGGTTATCTACTCTCAAGTATTTGAAATCAATTTGATGAATCATCGATGTAACTCAATAGTATCCCGTGCATACCCGAGACCACGGTCAAGATTCTCGGGCTGAATTCGAGACATGCCGCTAGGTACTAAAACAGGAAATATGTACAGATGAATGATGTCAGCAGCATCATCCCAAGGCTGGCCTAGCCTCTAAAACTGATCAGTAAAGGTAGTACACTGTCGAGTTACAAGTCAGGTTTCATCATTGATTTCCCCATACCCCCAAGTTATATGTGTTCAAGTCAGGTATTTAAGCAATCAAGAACTAATGCCAAATCAGGATCAGGTAGGTGCAGGTTTGTCTGGATAGACAACGGGAATGGTCCGTAAGGACTACAGGTCAGGTTTGTTGGCATTAGACTCAAGGTCAGGTAACAGGTAAAGCCATGGTACATCAGGTCAGGTCAAGTGGTGTACGGTACCATGTCGGGTCAAGTAGTAGGTGTAACAAGTCATGTCAGGATGTACAAGATATCATGTGGGTGCTCATAATCAAACTAGCATAATCATGGGTACACAGAACAAGCATGAGTACTAATAAAACAACAAACCGAAACATGTAATATGATATGCAAATAGGTACAGACTAAACTATATGGATGTACAGTCATCAATTCGAGTCAGGGTTATAGTTCCAATATTAATTAGGATGCAATTTATTAAACATGGAGTGTTAATATCACAGTATTATGTAGTAATGTGATCTATGGATGCAATTATATGTATCTTAAATGCGATGGATGCAAACGGGTATCCGAAAAGTTATAAAACTATAAAATGGTAATGTCGGATGTACAACTAAGCAATATATGATATAAATATTGATATAATAATATTAATATGGATAGCATATTCAAAGTGATTAATAACTATAAAAGTGGTATTGATTAACCATGCACAAGAAGGTTCCGTTCAGAAATTCAGCGTCACCCTAATTTGTAAAATATCTTAAAAATAACAAACGTTCTAAAAAAGGGACGTGTCTTATACCAAAACAAAGATAATTCAATAAGGTTTTAATTTTTATAAGTATAATAATCTTAGGTTGTCCCTACAAAAAGTTATGAACATTCGAAATTGAAAGTTTGCTGCTGGAATTTTCCTGGACAGCAGTTTAGAGACATTTTCATTTGCATTTTACGTTATTTAAACAATTTATTTTGCAAGTAAATATTTCATAGAGTTATAGTATTCTGAGTTATCTTTGTAACAAACTAAAGAACGTATACTAATGATTTTTCTATGATTTATAATGAATTTTATAAGGTCAGGTGTACAGTAAATTTCAGATTTGTCATATCCGCTTTTCAACGACGTTTCATGTGTAAACTATAATATTTTCAAATGTATAACATTATAAAATGCAGATTATAAACTAATTAAAGATAATAATAAGAAATATTACGACTATATATATTTTAAATGATAAGGATGTGTTTCGCCCAATCAGAGCAAAGCTCTGTTGAAATTAAAAATTCAAAATTTTGAAGCAACGCTTCAAATCTCGGACGCAACGCGCCACGTGTCAAGCGCTGATACGTCAGCACAGCGCCCAAGAAGGCGCGCCCAATCAGAGCAAAGCTCTATTTAAATGAAGCAACGCTTCAGCTGCGCAAGCACTGCGCTGCGCGACACGTGTCATCGCAGATGCGCTAGCGCAGTTGCGCTGAGTTGTGCGCTGCGCGACACGTGCCAGCGCAGATGCGCTTGCGCTGCGCGACACGTGTCAGCGCAGTTGCGCTGCGCGACACGTGTCAGCGCAGATGCGCTGCGCTGTGCGCAGCGCGACACGTGTTAGCGCAGCGCTTTGCGCTGCGCGACACGTGTCAGCGCAGATGCGCTAGCGCAGTTGCGCTGCGCGACACGTGTCACGCGCTGGGGCATCTGCGCCAAACAGAATTAAATTTCTAAGAAATCTTTTCTATTCTTGTTAAAACAAGAAGATTTTCTTCTGCAAAGCAGAAGCCCTTGGATCAAAGATCCAACGTTGGGGAAAATTCCCCAAATCACTCAGAGAAGGATCTCTTTAACAAATTTAACTAATTTTTGGGCACTATAAAAAGGACCCTAGGCCTCAATTCAAAGGAGGAAGATTTTTTTTTTTAAAAAAAGGTTAAGAGCTTCAAACAGAGAGAACTCTGAGAAAATTTCAAGAAAAATGTAAAGAACCCTAATGAAATAGAAGAAATTTCTTCTAATAGATCATTAATCTAAAAATAAGATCAATGATCTTTACATAATAAACAGTGCTTTGCACTTCTTATGAACCTCTGGTTCTTTAAAACAAGAAAACAATAAAATAAAAAATAGTGCTTTGCACTTTTATGAACCTCTGGTTCTTCAAACAAAAGAAAAATAGTGCTTTGCACTTTTATGAACCCCTGGTTCTTGAAACAAAAAAGAAAAATTTATTTTTCTTTGACCTAATTTAAATCAAGAAATTAAATAGTGCTTTGCACTTCTGTTCTTGAATCTACAAGATTCTTAGTGCTCTGCACTTACAAACTGCGCTGTTGCGCTCTTAAGAGAGCGCCACGTGTCAGCTATAGGACCACTTGCGCTACGCGCTCTTGAAATAGAGCTTTGCTCTCTAGAATTGGCGCAACTTACCAGAGCGCGCCACATGTCAGCAGCGCACTAGCGCAGCGCACTAGCGCAGCGCACTAGCGCAGCGCACTGCGCTATTGCGCTTGCGCTCACCAAAGCGCGACACGTGTCACCACCATATGAGTTTGCGCTCATTACTTAGCGCAAAGCGCCTGACAAGCCACGTGGGGCACTGTCAGAGTATTTAATACTCTGCATTATTAAAGAAAAGGGACAGAGCCCAATTAAAAGGCCTAACAGGCCTAATAAAAAATGCTATGCATTTTAAAAGGGGGGGCAAAGCCCAAACAAAAAAAATAGATGCTCTGCATCATTTAGAAAAGGGCAAAGCCTAACCAAAACAAGAATAATGCAGTGCATTACTAAAAAGGGGTAAAGCCCTAGCACAGGCCAAAGACAAAAAATGTTGAAACTGGACTTAGCCCAATTTTGGCCATAACTCCTTAAATTAAATCGACTAAGCAAGATTGCTCTCTTAAATCAATTTACTTTGGTTCGAGGGTACATCTCCGAACTCTTCTGACACCTGTCGTTGTAATCCTTCAACGACGTCAGAGAGGTGACAGGTCCCGACGACCACAAACTAATATCGGACCGAGACGTCCTTAAACTAATATCGGACCGAGACGTCCTTAAACTAATATCGGACCGAGACGTCCTTAAACTAATGTCGGACCATCACGTCCTTAAACTGGAACATGGACCACCACGTCTTTAAACTGGAATACTGACCACCACGTCCTTAAACTGGAACATAGACCACCACGTCCCTAAACTGGCAATGGATTGCAACGTCCTTAAACTACCCATGGACCACTATGTCCCTAAACTGGAACAGTAGAGCCTCCAAATGCTCTTTTGCCGGGTCTAAACGGTCTCGTTTAAGTTGATCTTAGCCCCAAATACGGCTAACGTATCCTTAGACATTTAAATGAATGATAAAACTCCAAATCAACTTTGGTTCAAGGGTACATCTCTGAACTCCTCTGACACCTGTCGTTGTAATCCTTCAACGACGTCAGAGAGATGACGAGTCCTGACGGCCATATATTAATCAATACGTTAAGTTGATCGTAGTCTAAAACAGGACTAACGTATCCTTAACGAACATTTAAGTTGATCTTAGCCGCAACGCGACTAATGCATCCTTAAACTAAAAACACCAAACCCAAATCTAAGTAAATACGGATTTGGACTAATCCACGTCATACGGGCAACGGCATTCCTCAGTCTCCGTATACAATCCACGGGCAACCATAAACAAAACAAACACACACGACACGAAGTGAAATTCTGGAGAAGGAGAAAGTTGTTACCGCGATGCGGTAGCGTAATTAACTGCAGGGGCTTGCGCCTGCAGGGAAGAGCGTCCCCACAATAAAAAAAAAACCCTCGCCCTGAGGGGGAATCTGACGAAGTCTGCTACATCAGCCGCATCCGTCTAAACCTCCGATACACAGTGCCATAAATCAACTTGGCATCTTCGGAGAGGTAGACGGATAAAACCACATAGCATCTGCCCCGAATCTCAGGCCAGACGCAAAGTCTGCACCTCCATTCGGAGGGGAACAGATTCTGGCACGCCCGGTGGGACCTTTTCCTCTTTCCACTCCACACTTCGTGTGTCGTCCTCGCGAACCAATCGCGGTTTGTTAAATGGTTGCCTTCGGATTTCAAGTTGCTAAGATTTGGTCTTTTTCCTAGCGCAGAACTCAAGATTCAATGGCCTTCAACTGCACCAACTGCTCGAAACGTCACTGCAACGGACGCTCCACCTCACCAGGAGGTGTAGCATATGGACCCCAAGCGGCTTCCTTCTTCGCTCTGCCGGTAGACCAGGTGACCCAGGCCACCACTGGCCTGTTCTTCGGGACCATGATCCCACCTACAAGCTTCTCTGCACCAATGCCTGCACCGGAAGTGAACAAAAAGTCGGTCTTCGACCGGCTCACTGCTGCAACGGCCCCTGTCAACGGGTCGCCCATTGCCGAACCAACGGCCTCTGTTTTCACCAGGCTAAATCAGAACTCTAAAATAGCTGTCCCAAAGAGGGCAACGGCCACTGTTCCGGAAGTCGTTAAGGCGGCTTCTCCTGCCAAAGAGTCAGTCTTTTCAAGACTGATGATTCCTGCTCCTGCCCCCACACGAAGATCTGTCTTTGACAGATTGGATATTACCCCGCAAGGAACGACCTCAGTTTTTAAAAGGTTAACACCGGCGGTGCCTCATTCAGACAGGGGGCAAAAAGAAGCTATCTGAGCCAGTCCCAACGGCTCATCATGCTCGACGTCACCATTGGCAACGAGTGAGGAAGGCTGGGGGCAACTCCCCCTCAGGGATAACTCCACCGGCTCCAGTGGTGGAAATCAACGCTGCTGTTCCAACTGGGAACAGCTTTGAACTGCTGAGGAGGGTACGGAAGAACTCTCCAACCGCTACATTGAAGAGATCTCCTTCACCTGCGGAGAGAGTTCCAGAAACGAAACGAGAACAGCCCCCTCAATGGTTGTCTTCAAAAATTTATAAAGTTTGGCGGAGGGTTCAAGACTCTGTGATTGACCCAGGTCACTCTCGTCACCAAAAAAAGGCGAAAGTGGAAAAAGACAAGGACTGTCCCATTAAACAGCAGGGGACAGCAGCTGCTAGGGTGCCCCATTCAATGGTTCCTTCAACCTCAACGGCCCACAAAAGAAGGAGGCCAGAGAAAACCCCCGCGTCAGCGGCAAAAGTTAAAAATGGTGAACCTAAATGCCCCAAGTCAGGGGGCATAACAGTTCATACGGTTTATATGGCATCGGGAAAAGAAGACAGCCGTGCATCCACGGGTCATAGACCGCTTACACGGTCAGTGACCAAGGCTCAGGAGCAGCAACAGAAGCTCCAGGAGATGATGAACGCTATGGCCGCACTTACAGGGCCAAAAGAAACCCCGGAAACATCCTTAGAGGAACGTCAAGAACAAGAAACGGACGCCGAATTCCTTCGGCGCGTACTAGAGAAGAAAGATAAAGAAGCTGCGGAGCAGGCAGCCAACATAAAGAAAATGGCCCTCCTGTTCCAGGATATGGTGGGTATGATGATTCAACAAGATCCACCTGCTGAAGATCCCCCAATCATTCTTGAAGACGATAGGGGAGAGACGTCGAATCCTCCACCGGCTCTATCCACAGCTAAAGAGGATACCATCTCAAAAGCTGATTTGGATGAATACATCGCCCAGCAAATACGGGTGCATCAAGCGACTGAAGCGGCCGGTCAGGTCGTAAAAACGGGGCGGCCATACCCAAGTTGGTACGATCAAATCAAGTACCCGCCGGGTTATACAATTCCTAAGTTCCATGTCTACAAGGGGACGGGCAATCCTCATCGGCATGTTGCCCAGTTCAGGGCACTCTGCGGCAATACCGGTGGTGATGACAAGCTTTTACTGCGCCAGTTTGTTGGAAGTTTATCGGATACGGCATTTGAGTGGTACTCTGAACTCCCGAATGACTCTATCAAAACCTTTGCGGAGATGGAGCTACTGTTTACTCAGCATTTTGCAAGTGCCAGTGAGCGTACCCCGATGACGGCCCTGATTAATGCCAGGGTAAAACCCGGCGAGACATGGGTTCAGTACACTATACGATGGCGGAATTTATGGTCAAAGTGTGAGCAGCGCATTGAAGAAGCTCCCGCGGTTGGTATGTTTGTGGGAACCCTCGATCCACAAGCAACCATCTCGCAGTTTATGATGTTTTTCAAGCCGACTACCTTCCAGGCCTTGATCGACAAACTAGCACAGATGGATCAGATGGGCCATAAGCCTCCTCTTCCAAGGCCGGACTCCCGAAATGACAAAGGGAAGGGAAAAGCGATCGTCGTCGCTAATGCTCAACAACAACCGAGCGACCCGAAGCCAGTGGCTCGTCAAAATAATATGCGCCCGTACGTACCCCTTGAGAATAGAATGGGACGTCCTTATTCCTTTCCCCGCGATAAAACGAGGAGGTTATTCGAGCTGGCATTGCGCAACAGACTCATAAATCTACCGGATCCAAAACGTCCGTTGCAACCAAGTGATGTCAACGAGCCCAACTACTGTCCTTATCATCGAGTACTAGGCCATCCGATCGAAGATTGCTACATTTTCAAGAATTGGCTTGAAAACCAGTACCGACAGGGCAAGTTCGCGTTATCTGACAAATGGAAAGTGAATCCCCCGCAGCCCCATACCTCTAAGGGGACGAATACGCCGGGGGCAACATGCTCCGTCATTAAAGATGCTCCTTGGGAGGTTGTATTATCGGCCAAGACAAAGAGGATGCTAAACGATCTTCAGACATGTCCAGCAATCAAGTGGAAGAACCCGTTGGAACCGTAGGTCATTGAGGGGATGTTGAAGCCGCGTACAACTCCAAAGACCGATGGTGGTGACTCAAACACTCGCAACCAGCCGTCAAAATCTTCGAAGAAGAAGAAAAAGAAGTCAAAGAAGCCCGTGAAGCCTGGCGACAAGCGCACGGACTTACAGAAGCAAATTGACGCGCTGGATGAATACAACCAAAAGGCACGGACTCCCATTACACTCCAAGAGTTCCTCAATCACGTCTTTCAAGAAGAAGATGAAGGAGAAAGTTCATCGGATGAATCCGAGGAATATGTAGCGAGCTGTCATATGATCTCCCATTCGATCACGAACGATGAGGAGACTTCTTGCACTAAAACGCTGGGGGCAGATACCGAATCAAAAATTCCGGAGCTATCAGTCGAAATGATTGACGCGTTCCTTAACGAAGCTCGACTGAAAAGTAAAGCTGATCGAGAACGCGAGATGGCTATATTTGAAATGGCCAAACGCCAACGACTTGATGAAAGAGCTGAGACGATCCCTCTGGAGCAAAATACCTTCGCTACCGACAAAAGCCAATTGAAGATAAAGAAAAGGTTTGCTAAGGCCATATCAATGGGCATGAAGCTACCGTCCTCTGAAGGAAAAATTACTGGTGAAATAGAAATGCACCCCTCCTTTTGCTTATATCATCAGAAGGTTTCGCACCCCACTCAAGAATGCAAAGCTTTCGATAAATGGTGGCAAGGATGTGTTGCTCGTCGACAACGCTTCAAGCGGGAAAAGCGTAAAACTCGTCGAGAGCAAAGAAATACGACCGAAGGCCTTGAAAGAACTACCGGTGATTGTCGCATGGTTAACACTGGCGGGTCACAAGTGCCTACATTCGAGAGCGATTCTGATGAGGAGCTGGAACTCGCCCCTCTCTTTAAAGAGTCAACTTCGGAAAAAGAAGAAGAGCCAAAGGTTTGCGAAAATATCCAGCTACGCAATCGGACGCTACCTGAAAAGAATCTCAGACCCTTAAACAAGAAAGATAAAGGGAAAGAAAAAGTCTCTGAGGATATTACTCTAGATGACCAAGTTGCGGAAGAGCTAACCGCCAAGAATCCGCCGAAGAGAAATAAGGTGGATTACAATGTCTTGGCGCATCTGAGAAAGCTGCCCTCACAACTCAGCATTCTTGATGCCCTGTTACTATCAAAAGAGGCGAGGAATTCTTTGATTAAGGCGCTACAAGATCCGGACCAGTTCCAAGCCTTCCTGGCCGAAGAAAAGATGAAGAATGAGTTGGAAGAGGTGCACACGGCCGACGTTGCTTTTGGCGATGAAGACCTTCTCCTCGGGACGTGCGAACACAATCGTCCCCTTTATGTCTCAGGATACTGCCATGACATAAAGATAAGTAAAATCTTGGTCGATAACAGATCGTCTGTTAATTTACTCAATGTGCGGGTGTTAAAGGAAGTTTGCATGAGTGTCCAACACCTCGCCCGAGACAAGATCACCATCTCCGGGTTCGACTCCCAATCGTCAAAAACTCTTGGATCTGTGATATTGACGTTACGCTTCGGGTTGCTCGTCACAGATATTAAATTCCATGTCATAGATGCCAAGACATGCTACAATGCTCTGCTCGGTCGACCATGGTTACACGAGTACAATATCATCCCTTCTACACAGCATCAGTGTATGAAATATTGCAAGGATGGTCTCGAGTACACGGTGACAGGAGAATTGAATCCGTTTTCCGTGAATGAAGTTCGTAAGTATGAAGATGCCAAATACTTCTTGCCGAGTTTCGAAGACACGGAAAGGTGTCACAAGCCTGAGAACAAAACTAACGCCACCATCCCTGTCTTCGGCAGCGATACCGAGGAGGAAGAGGATATAACTTATTCGGGTCCGCCCCAATGCACCAAGCCGGGACCATCCGTTCCTTCATTGATCTTCGGTAGTGATTCGGAAGATGAAGTTCATGCTGTATTCCCTGCTCGGCTTTCAATACGAGCTTCTGCTGATGAAGAGCGAAGTCTGCAGATAGCCATGGTGCCGCGTAGACACCATAAAGAACTGGATGCACTTAATATCTATAGTGTAGAAGAATTGCGGACATTCTATATCCCTCACAGGAGAAAGAGAGAGAAAGCAATTCTGCTTTACCGCTCTGAAGAAAATAAAGTGGAGAAAGAAATCTGGTATGGAGCAGATCCAACGCTGGACAGGCTTCAACCCATTCGTCTACCTAGATATTATACGGAAGGCTTGAAACGACTGTTAAAGCGCCAAGGGATACCATTCGAACAGACTGTTAGGAAGGCCAAATTCTATGACAGGGTTTGGAACGTCCCCGGAACTCAACACAAGCTACCTAATGGGAGGATGGAGACGATCGGGCTCGGATACATCCGGTCAAAGAAACGAGAGCTATTAAACAGCTGCTATGTCATACATGACTTCGATGAAGAAGCGGATGCTCAATGGGAGGACGCTAATCCTAAGCCAATAAAAGTGCCAGATGCAAAAGAGCTCAGTCCGTCGTTCGAAGAACAAATGGACAAGCTTATAAGGGAAGCGGGTCAAAAAGTCCGAGACGACCATAACCGCGAAATGGTCATCTACGAGAAAGCCAGAACGCAACGTCTTCTCCAACAGGCCATGAAAGATGAAAAGGCAGCTCTATGTCAACCTGTTATAAAGAAGACTCGGCGCAAAAGCAGAAATAAGTCGAAAGGCCAAAAAGGCGCTCAACAACAACAGAGCAGGGCTAAGAAGCCACGCAAACGGGAGTCGAGCGTCATTGATCTATCCCTCATGAAGAAAATGGGTCGAGCATACTCGTTTCCTCGGGACAAGACGAAGAAGATACTTGATCTTGCTCTAAAACATCAAATGCTTACATTGTCGGAGTCTAAACATCCCGGACGAGTGGGCGAAGTCTCACACCCGGACTATTGCTCTTACCATCGAGTAATAGGGCACCCTCTCGAGGATTGCTTCACCTTCAAGAATTGGGTCGAAGATCAGTTTCAGCTTGGCAAGTTCGCTCTGTCCGACAACTGGAGGGTAACGCCACCACAAAAGCACGAGCCCAAGGCCACGAAAACAGAACCAACTCGACATTGGGACTGGAAGCGGATTCGCACTTGTCACGTGATAACAATATTAAAAGAAGAGCCCGAAAACATGGATAACTTTCCTTGGTGCTTCGAAAACAATAACGACAAGATAATCTCAGAATTTCCACCGGCGCCAAAAGAGCTGGAAGATGGAATCCATACCACTGCAGATAACCTTAAGAAAATTGAGTTGGGAACGGCAAATGACCCGCGACCGACATTCATCAGCGAGCTGCTATCTGAAGAAAGGGTGGCTGCGTTAAAGGACATGCTTCTACAGCATAGAGATTGTTTCGCGTGGAACTATTCCGAAATGCTGGGAATAGATCCAGAAATTGCTGTGCACAGATTGGCGATATCCCCAGACATCAAGCCAGTCAAACAGGCGCCGAGGAGAATGCGGCTCGAGCTTGAGATGAGCATCAACGCCGAGGTCAAAAAGCTGATCGACTCTGGCTTCATCCAGGAAGTTCAATACCCTGAATGGATCGCCAACATCGTCCTGGTGATGAAGAAAAATGGGACAGTGCGCATATGCGTGGACTTCCGGGATCTCAATAAAGCCTGCCCGAAGGACGATTTCCCAGTGCCAGTCACCGAACTGATGATAGACAATACGTCCACTCATGAGGTTTTCTCCTTCATGGATGGCTCATCAGGGTATAATCAGATAAAGATGCATCCCGAAGACCAGAAGCACACCGCCTTCAGGACCCCTCTAGGTATATTCTGTTATAAAGTAATGCCCTTCGGTTTAAAGAACGCCGGTGCCACCTACCAAAGTGCCATGACAAAGATCTTCGACGACCTTATACACGAAATCGTCGAATGCTATATCGACGATCTCGTGGTTAAAAGCAAATCATACGAGGAACATCTCGAGCATTTGAAGACCGTATTTCAACGCCTTCGACAATACAACTTAAAAATGAACCCGCTCAAGTGTGCATTTAGAGTTTCCTCAGGCAAATTCTTGGGGTTCATTGTTCGACACCGAGGTATTGAAATAGATCCGTCAAAGATCAAAGCGATCATGGAAATGCCTCCGCCGAGAACCCTCAAACAGTTGCGATCTCTCCAAGGAAAGCTCGCATACATACGGCGATTTATAGCCAATCTTTCAGGCAAGTGCCGTCCCTACAGCCACCTGATGAAGAAGGGGACCCCATTCATCTGGGACCAAAAATGCCAAAGCGCACTAGACGAGATCAAGCAATACCTGTAGAACCCGCCGGTGTTGGCTGCTCCAGTTAAGGGAAAACCCCTCATTCTTTATACAACCGCCCTCGAAGGTTCCTTAGGCGCATTATGGGCACAAGAGAACGATCGAGGAAAAGAAAGAGCACTCTACTACTTAAGTCGAGTTCTGCTGGGGGCAGAAAGCAACTACTCCCCCATTGAGAAACACTGCCTGGCATTGATCTTTGCGATAACAAAGCTCAGGTACTATGCGTTGGCGCATGAAGTCCGTCTTATTTCAAAGGTGGACCCCCTTAAATACTTGATGTCAAAGGCCATATTGACGGGACGACTCGCTAGATGGGCCCTGCTCTTGATGGAGTTCTTGATAACATATCAACCTCTCAAGGCAGTGAAAGGCCAGGCCATCGCCGACTTCCTCGCTGAGCACCCGATACCTGCCGACTCTCCTTTGAACCGCGATCTTCCAGACGAACATGTGTTTGATGCGATCAACGGTGATAATACCCGATGGGAGCTTTATTTTGATGGAGCATCTTCCATAAAGAAGCGCAAACAAAGTACCCCTATAATCAAATCAGGTGTAGGCCTCATCTTCGTGACTCCGCAAGGAGGGATAATGCGCTACGCGTTCTCCCTAACAGAGCCGAGGACAAATAACGAAGCCGAATATGAGGCTCTGATAGCAGGCCTGGAGATCGCCATCGACATGGGAATTGAAAACCTCCTCATATATGGGGATTCTCAACTTGTCATTAGTCAAGTAAACGGCGACTACCAAACGTGCAAGCCAGAATTGGTGAAATACGGTGAAAAGGTGCAACAACCGTTAACCCAAATTCCCTCTTATACTTTGGAGAACATACCGCGCGCGGAAAACAGCAAAGCGGACGCATTGGCCAAACTTGCTAAAGAACTGGCTGACGAGAACCTCGATGACGTTAGAATCGTGGTGCAAAGCCGTCGAGTGCTCGCCCCAGCAGAAACATCGCCGGAATCATCCGAAGAAAAGGAAATGACTGATCGAATGGCTCTGCAAATAAAAGAGCCGGAAAAGGCCGAGGATTGGAGGGAAGTCTTCATAGATTACTTTAAGTCCCACCGAAGGCCTGAAGAAGCGTCCAGAAGACATCAGCTCATGAAACGAGCTCTGTCTTTCGCCTTCGTCAACGATACTCTGTACAAGAGGTCATTTGATTTTCTGTGGCTGAGATGCTTAGGACCTGACGAAGCGAAAAGGGTCGTCCAGGAAGTTCACGACGGACTCTGCGGTTCTCATCAAGCAGGCCCTAAGATGAAGTTGAAGATAAAACGGATGGGATACTACTGGCCCACGATGATTCAGGACTACATCGAATATGCGAAGCAATGCCACTCATGCCAAATTCATGGGGACTTCATCCACCAGCACCCAAATCCACTACATCCAACGGTGGCTAGCTGGCCATTCGAAATGTGGGGGACTGACATAGTTGGCCCTATCGAACCGGCATCGTCTAGGGGACATCGTTTCATCCTGGCGACGACTGACTACTTCTCTAAATGGGCAGAAGCAGTACCGTTAAGAGAGGTGAAGACGGAAAATATCCTCCATTTCTTCAAGACGCATGTCATATATCGGTTTGGAACTCCGCGACGGATCATCTCCGATAACGGGCCAGCTTACAGAAGCCACAAGATCAGTCGCTTCGCGCAACAGCATAATATAGACTGGAGATATTCCTCGGTTTACAATCCGCGAGCCAACGGACTAGCTGAAGCCCTCAACAAGACCTTGACAAAAATCATGAAAAAGACGGTGTCCCGAAATAAGAAGGACTGGCACGAAAGAATACAAGAAGCTCTCTGGGCGTATCGAACTACGTTCAAAATGGCCACGAACGCAACACCATATGCGTTGGTATTCGGTACAGAAGCAGTACTCCCCATCGAGATAGAGTTACCCTCTCTACGAGTGGCAGTCCACTACGAGCTAACGGACGTAGAAAATGCTCACCTTCGGCTTGAGGAGCTTGACACCCTTGATGAAACCCGGCTCATAGCACAGCAAAATCTGGAAGCTTATAAAGCAAAGATGACACGCTCATATGAAAGACTGACCCGACCGAGGACATTCCGCCAAGGCGAACTAGTGCTAGTGGTCAAAAGGCCTATGATCCCCAATCGCGCCAAGCGGGGAAAATTCGAGCCAAACTATGAAGGCCCATACATCATAGATAAGGTCTACCAAGGTGGGGCCTACCTACTCATGGACATGCACGGCGAAAGGCCTTTCAGGCCAATAAACGCTCGCTTCCTAAAGAAATACTATGCTTAATGAGCCACCGCCTAGATCAATGATAGATGACGACGACTATGTCCGCTCGCTATCTTCCTAAGCTCAAGCTTTATAAAAAGTAGCCGGCCTTCTCCATGACGGACCGAAACGTCCTTAAACTAACGACGGACCGAGACGTCCTTAAACTAACGACGGACCGAGATGTCCTTAAACTAATAACAGACCGAAACGTCTTTAAACTACTACCGCAGCATCTTTAGGCTAACGAGATATAAAAAAACATATAAAAATAAAATAAAATAAAAACGGTATGTCCATAAGAAAAAAGGGCACGGATGAAAACCCGAAAGGGCTCCGTGAGTAAAAACAGCAGGACTGCCGGCGAATGTTTGTGAAAACCCGAAAGGGCGCAACCTCGTTAAAGGACACTTATAGGGTCCTCTCGACCTTATAAGGAGAAACCACCCACGTGAGATCCTTACGACTCACAAAGGAGCAACACACTTAGAGATCCCCACGATTCCTAAGGAGAAAATACACTTGCGAGATCCTCACGACTCGTAAGGAGAACTCTCTTATGGGACCCTCACGGCTCATAAGAGTTGAAAGTCTTAAGTTACAGAGACCTAAACCTGTGCTTAAGCAACCCCCACAACTTCCAATATTGCCCTACAAGTGGCTCAATACTGACCCTTGTATACAATCCACGGGAGCGAATAAACATTTCCCTAACCAAGTCTCATCCGTGACTGGGGATATGTTCGCATGACCCTTGTAGGTCCTCTCGACTTACAAGAAGAAAACCCTACTATAGGATCCTTACGACTTACAAAGGAAACGAACACTTAGGAATCCTCACGATTCTTAAGGAGAAAATGCACCTACAAGATCCTCACGACTTGTAGGGAGAAATAACTTCGCGAGACCCTTACTGCTTATGAAGCCAAAAGCCTTAGTCGACAGGACCCTAACTCTGGTCGCTAAGCCACCTTTGTTTGACATTGACAGAAGCAGATGGTGATTCGCTCCTGGTAATATCCCAGTTGTAGCGGTGCTGATGCCAAAATCGGTGTCCAATTTCAGGTTTACGGCGGAAAGCCGGTAGGCCGCACATGCATACGAAATAGCCGAAATGATAGGGCAACTTGCAATAAAAAGCAGCAAGTAAAAATGTATGCACGCAAAATAGCCGAAATGATGGGGCAACTTGCAATAAAAAGCAGCAAGTAAAAATGTATGCATGCAAAATGGCCGAAATGATTGGGCAACTCGCAATAAAAAGCAGCGAGTGAAAATAAAATAAATAGCCGAAATGATTGGGCACCGCGAAAAATAGCCGAAATGATTGGGCAGTCGCAACCTTCGCGATATAAAAGCTGAAATGATAGAGCATCGCGGAAATAAAATAAAATTAAAAGAAGAAATGATAAAACTTTGGCCCTACAGTTAAGATCACATTGATCCCTGTATACAATCCAAAGGCGTAAACAAAGAGGGAACCAAACTTTCCCAGCAGACTCAGCCAGAAGACGAAGCTAAATCTCGACGGTTCAGTCCAACTCCGAAGAAACCAGTATCTTCATCAAACTCCTCAACTCACGGATACAAACACTCCTTGACGAGAGCTTCCTGATCCGCGTCGACTCGCAGAGCCACCAGCGTCTCCGTGGGAATCCTCGACTCGTTTCAAACCCCAAGGAAACAAATAATCCTTGGCGCTTGGGAAACAAATAATCCCTAGCAAACTCCTCAACTCACGGATACAAACACTCCTTGACGAGAGCTTCCTGATCTGCGTCGACTCGCAGAGCCACCAGCGTCTCCGTGGGAATCCTCGACTCGTTTCAAACCCCAAGGAAACAAATAATCCTTGGCGCTTGGGAAACAAATAATCCCTAGCAAACTCCTCAACTCACGGATACAAACACTCCTTGACGAGAGCTTCCTGATCCGCGTCGACTCGCAGAGCCACCAGCGTCTCCGTGGGAATTCTCGACTCGTTTCAAACCCCAAGGAAACAAATAATCCTTGGCGCTTGGGAAACAAATAATCCCTAGCAAACTCCTCGACTCACGGATACAAACACTCCTTGACGAGAGCTCCCTGATCCGCATCGACCCGCAGAGCCACCAGCATCTCCGTGGGAATCCTCGACTCGTTTCAAACCCCAAGGAAACAAATAATCCTTGGCGCTTGGGAAACAAATAATCCCTAGCAAACTCCTCGACTCACGGATACAAACACTCCTTGACGAGAGCCTCCTGATTCGCGTCGACTCGCAGAGCCACCAGTGCCTCCGTAGGGAATCCTCGACTCGTTTCAAACCCCAAGGAAACAAATAATCCTTGGCGCTTGGAAAACAAATAATCCCTAGCAAACTCCTCAACTCACGGATACAAACACTCCTTGACGAGAGCCTCCTGATTCGCGCCGACTCGCAGAGCCACCAGCGTCTCCGCGGGAAATTCCCGTTTCGTCTCAACATGCAAATGAAGCCTCAGGCAGCAGGGACTAAAAAAAACTTGCTTCCTGAACAATGGGGCCCTGCAAGTTAATCCAAAATGGTCTCTTGCATACTATTCACGGGTCTCACTCTCCAAAGTCGAATTTCGACGAAGAGGGAAACAACCGCTTGTGGATCCTCTCGACTCATAAAAAAAATTCTCTTATAGGATCCTTACGACTTATAAGAGAAAACCACACTTAGGAATCCTCACGATTCCTAAGGAGAAAACCCACATACGAGATCCTCTCGATCCGTAGGGAAAAAAGTCTCTATGAGACCCTCACGGCTTATAGAGTTGAAAAGTCTTAGGCAGCAGATCTGAACCTGCGGCCTAAGCCATCGTTATTTCTTAAGAAAGTCAGGATACTCGTTCTAATCATCCGTCAACCATGGTTACTAAGGTGGCATGCTGATAATGAAAGAAAGAAAAGACGGAGAAAATGACACATTACAAAAAAAGGTGTATCTTTTATTCATAAACTTGATTGGATACAGGATACATTATGTCAAAGAATAAAATATATATATATATATATACATTCTTTTATCTACAAGCACGAACGATACAAAGATGGATAGCTACTGAGGAGGAAGTGTCTTTAGTAAGTTCACAAGCTGCTGTCACACTTCCTTCAGCGCTTCCTCTCGAGTGACAGCCGCGGCCACCTCCGCCTCCACCTGGGCCCGCTGCTGCAAGAAGGATGAAAGTTGCTCCTCCGCCGCCTTCTGGGCTGCTTCCTGGCTAGGTGCAGCTCGCTCGACAACGTCAAGTTTTTGTCTCAATGATAACCCTTCGGAGAGACATTGCAGAAGGCCCTCAAAGATGACCTTCAGCCGTGCGGCGTTGGCCTCCACCCGAGCATGCAGTTGAGCAGACTTGCTCGAAGTCTCACCACGCTCCTTACGCCTTGAAATGACTTCTTGTTCGAGATGGCGGAAGTAAGGAGCGCTCTGCTCAATCCACGCTATTCTTTGATTACTGGCATCCAAGGTCTCGGGAGCGGGACGCAGCGACTCCAACTGATATAGGCAAACCTCGATCTCCTTACAATGGTTAACCCAGGATGCAATGATGCCCTCATCATGAAAGTTCATGAGTATTGCTAGCATCGGGTTAACCACCATAGCAAAGTCTGCGGCAGATGTAGGAGTTTCAACGTCGAGTTCCTCGACGTAGTCACTCAACATGCGCAGACCATTCGCGGCGCCTTTTGAAGACAGACTCCTCAGATAAGGACCTTCAGGCATTGTAATGCGAGGTTCGAAGGACGCCGAAGCCAGAACGACCGCTGAAAAGAAACAGGATGCGATCAGATAACAGTACAGAAAATAAAGAGAGGAAAGTTACCAATGTGATGGTCATTGTACCAGTTGAGACAGGTGGCAAGGTCGGAAGGGCTGGTGGCGCAGCTGATCTTTTATCCCCTCCTTCAATCTGTAGCACTGCAGTTGAGATGAGAAAAAGAGGTTAGAGGTAATTCCATCAATAAAAAAAAGAGAAGAAGGATGTCAACGGAAATCATACTCACCAACGCCACCAGAGGAAGAAGCAAGCTCGGATGGGAAAGAAAAGTGTGGGAGCAACATCTGATATACATGATCAAAAAGCACTCCTGGAAACACAACAGTGTGACTTTAGTACACGAATTATACGTCTGGAAGATAAGATTAATAAATCGTAAACACATACCTTCCAACATCTTCGAGGGTATGAGAGAGGGTTGAGAGGTGACCACCGCCAAGGCAGTCGTTGAAGGCGCTCCCTCGAGCAGTGGGGCATCGGCACTGGCTGCACCTGCATTACGAAAAGGTGAACTTGTCAGAAAAGATTGTAAAGTAAAGAAAAGCAGCCACTTAGGGTTTACCTGAGGAGCTCCCGGCTGAAACGGAGGCGACTCCCTCTTCTATCGACATGAAACCACCGCCCGTGGCCTCGTCACCCGACTCGATGGGGACCGTCGTCGTGCTAGCAAGACCTGGGGACGGCGGAGGGCCATAGACGGGAAGGGCTATGATTGGAGTATTGCCAGATTCCAGAGAAGGAGCGGTTGGCTCGTCCTCGGGAATCATGGCCACCTCACCCACTACTCTCTCAGGTTCAGTAGTCGCGGTTGTATCGTCCACCATCGCCGGGGGATCGCCGGCCTCGAGCGCCTCATCCGCCACCACCCGGGACTCAGTTATAATGATCATATCATCTGCCACCACTTCAGGTTCGGCATCAATGACCTTCTCGGCGGTAGGCCCCTCGACCTCCACCTCGGGCTCCAAAGCCACAACGACGTTGCCCACCGTCGGCTCGAGTTCGGCAGGTACCGCCTCCTCTGTTTCTTTGGGATCAACGGTTTTCGCCTCCCCCTCGATCGGACTTGGCCCTGCAAGATAAGAGATATAAGGACCAACGACATTAAAATCCTTATAACAAAAAAAATCTGAGAGAAACATTACCTGAAGCGGATTTACCGTTTGCGCTCCGAACTACGCGTGCCACCTCTCTGCGGGCAGTGGATAGGGCGACAAGGGCCTCTTCAGATGGAGTATCAGCACGAGGGACAGTGCTGGGACCCGCTCCCATAGCCAAGGCAGCCCTGCGTGCCTTCGCCTCACGCCTCAGCCGCTTCCTTTCCTCCCGGGCTGTCGCGATGGATCTTAGTGACGCCTCTTTCAAGGCGTCGTCGTCCTCGTTCAGGGATGCCTCCAGAGCCTTTAAGGCATCTCTCATCGGCTCTTCAAGACGAACCCCCTGCGGTGGCCCAGAGGCAGCAGGAACATCGGCAGCCGGTAGAGCATCTGCATCACTTGGAGGGAACGGCATCGAGGTTCCTATGATTAAAAGGGGAAGGTTAGATCGACCATAACACAAGGAAAATGAAAGCTTGAGGAATCGAAACTTACTAAGGCCCATAGATGCTCTAAGACGTTCCTCCTCCTGGAAAGTCTTCAGAGAAGCGGCAATGGCTTCTTCATCGGTGATGCCTGTTGAAAGAAAGGAAAGAAAAGCGTTAGTCAAAGGCAATGGAGAAGATATATTGCAATAAAGAAAGGCGACTAGTAGTTACCTGACTGCGCAAGCTTAGCTAACCACGCGTCACGCCTCGCCAACCATGCTGAAGCTTTGAGAGCAGCCTCCAAGTCTGTATCGTCCGGCGGCAGCATCACTAATCCTGCGTTAGTCCCATATTCGAGCAGACCCTCGGCATAGGGAGCATGGGGTTCCTGACCGAACACGACGTCCGCAGCGAAGAGCGACTTCTTTTTCTTTTGCCCTCCGACCCTAGGCTCACGGGGGATCGACTTCCGCTTAGCAGCCACTTTAGGAAGACGGGTCCCGATGTCCATACCCACGCCAGACTCCGGCGAGGGTACAACCACTGCCTCCACTGGAGCACAGGGTGCGGGAGGTGCATCTGTGATATCAGGGAGCGGCAGCTCACGTGGAGGACTTTGCGCACGCGATGGTCTACCCCCGGCATCTTTTAGAGGAGGAGCCACCGGGATCCTTGGCACTAAGGGAGCGTTACGGTTGGTGCCGGGGGGTACTTCTTTACGGTCGATCAACACTCACCTCTCTTCCTTTATAACAGCCCCCGTCGCATGATTGTACCACTCTTTATATACATTAAGGAGTCGTGGAGCACAGGCCGGCGTGCTAATGAAAAAATGAGAACCCGTGTTCAGGCGCATGAAGTGATGTAACGCGTTCTCCATCCCTTCTTCATTGGCAGCAGGTTCCAGTAAGAAAGCTTCCAAGGGTACCCCTTGATCGTAACCCAGTTGTTGGGCAAAACGATGCGGGTTATATCTCATAAAGATTGCTGCACCGCCCTGCCTGAAGACTAGGAAACCCGGTCTAATAGAATACAAGTGGAGGGTCTCCCGGGCCGTTAACACTGAAGCTCCATCCTTGAAGGAGTCCTGTAATGGTCGCACCGCAGTGGTGGACGCTTTTCCAATGGTTAATACCTTATCAATAAAGGACATCCCGACTCCAACGGTGTGAGGGCGAAGCAGTAAACCCCTGGCGTTCCGTGGTGAAAGGGTCATGATTGATGAGCCAATCAACTGTATAATGCGAGGAAAACCGCACTTGTCAAAGAATGAAGGCCTTTTATGCATGCCGAAGACACCCGTCGTGTGTAGCTCGAGCCACGATGCAAAGTAGTGCATCGGGAAGACCACGTGCAGTACCCCGGGCTCATTAGCATCCGCTGCTCGGCTGAGGCCATGATATAGGTGCGCCAAGCCAGCGATCCCCACAGCCACCTTTACCCCTATGACCATTCGGTGGGCTGGGTAAAAGACAGAAGGCCGCATGCGATGAGAGTGCATTGGGATCGCGAACCAACTCAGCCACAGTCCGAGAAATCCTAAGAAAAAGGCCTCCACATCCATTCCGGAAGCCGCAATTTCTGCAAAGGACATGGTTGGGGAGTTAGGAAGAAAAAAGTCCTTTTGGTCTATGTCTCTCGCTGGCAGGTTATCCAAACCTAGACCGAAAAGGTCCTCAAGGGTGGCAGACTTGGCAGTTTCTGCCGAGAGGACGTTTGGATGAAGGAACTGAGCAATGAAATCCTCAAAATTAACTCCGCGGCTCCCGCGTTCGATAAAGAGAGATTCATAAATATTCAACACCTTAATCAAGCTCGGGAATTGGTGTTGAACGGCATTCTCCGGCGTGACCCCCCTTACCACTGGCCTGGTGCCAAAGACGTACACATCTGTCGGGAGCAGCTCCTCATAATGTTCTCCCATGACCGGTAGGCCGGATACCTCCGCGAATTCCTCCAAAGAGATAGACACTTCCCGATCCATGGCAAGGAAAGTGTGGGTGGGAATATTCCATTGCTCCAAGAAAGCCTTGAACCACCAGGTGGGGAGCGTAGGATATTGGAAGAGAGAGACGTAGACCGCGGTGTACAGTCCTAGTCTTATCAACTGCGACTTCTTCGTCGACAGGATGTACCGGGCCCACAGCAGATAGCCAATCGGGTGACGGGGAATCAAACCAAGGTTATATGATTGCCCCCAGGGCCGTGCTTCTCCCTGAAAAATACGGCGTCCTAGGATATCCAAGACCATAGGACGCTGAACCGGAACCGCATCCATAGCAGGATGAAGAAAGTTGTTCGCGGTCCAGTCTATCATCTCCACGGCATACTGCACTGAAGGTGGGGTAGCGTAGTGAATTGCCGTGATGGGCTCAGACGGCACTGCGCATGTGAAGCTGCGTCGACCCATAATAATCTGGTTATACCAAGACCCCCAAAGGTGGAGTTTCTTGTGCTCCGGGTCGTATTCTCTAATCATGGTCAGGACTTCACGGTCCGAGGGTGCCTCGGGAAATCCCTCCTCCGAGCGGACGAACGGGAATGAAGTGTCTAAAGACATGATCGCTGCAAAAGAACAATTTAGCCGTTAGTGTTGTAATTCCAACATTTGGCATATAAAAATAAAAGAAAATGCATTTATTAAATTAAATTAAAATTAATTAATTACACCACACAACAGTGCAGTGAGTAGGAGACCAAAAAGAGACCCACAAAATCTAGATGACAATACGTCAGTTAATAATACAATCTCATCATTTGATGAGATTGTCAGTTGGTCCCCAGGAAAACATTCCCATTTATAAAAAAAGGGGGGGAAGAATTCCTAGAGACAAGGAGAAAATCTCCTCTTTCAGAGCAAAGCTCTGTCACAGAATGACACTTGTCAAATTCTGGTCTCAAAGGAATAAAATTCCTTAAAAGAGCATAGCTCTGTGATAATAATGGAAAAGATCCATCAGAAAATTTTAACACTTAAAAAATTTTAAAATTTTTGGGACCTTGAAAAATCCATGAAAACTTATGATAAGTTCTTCACTTTGCAGATCTAAAAGATCCACACTTGATCCAAGAGCAAAGCTCTGTTCATGGGTTAGAACCCATGAACAAGATCCCTGCAGATCTATAAGTGTTTGAAAGCAAAGCTCTGTTTATGAGACCCCAATGGGGGTCTCTATAGATCAAAAGATCTGTGAGAGCAAAGCTCTTTGGTTAAGATTAATTAATTTGATTTGAATTAATTTTTACCTAAAGTTTTCTAACTTGGAAAATGAGAGCAAAGCTCTAAAGTTCTGGAAACGAGAGCAAAGCTCTGAAGTTCTAAGCAAGAGCAAAGCTCTGGAATCAAAATCTAGAAAATGGTGAAGTTTTCTAAAGGGCCATAGTTCCTATTTATTAGGCGCTTGCGCCCTTTGAGCTCACCCCTTGATCCAACGATCAAGAGTTTTCCACCGCTGCACTCACGTGTGCGCCACGTGAGCGCAACGGTGGGGGGGCATTTGTTTCGCCCAATCAGAGCAAAGCTCTGTTGAAATTCAAAATTCAAAATTTTGAAGCAACGCTTCAAATCTCGGGCGCAACGCGCCACATGTCAAGCGCTGATACGTCAGCGCAGCGCCCAAGAAGGCGCGGCCAATCAGAGCAAAGCTCTATTTAAATGAAGCAACGCTTCAGCTGCGCAAGCACTGCGCTGCGCGACACGTGTCAGTTGCGCTGCGGTGTGAGCTGCGCGACACGTGTCAGCGCAGATGCGCTAGCGCAGTTGCGCTGCGCTGTGCGCTGCGCGACATGTGTCACGCGCTGGGGCATCTGCGCCAAACAGAATTAAATTTCTAAGAAATCTTTTCTGTTCTTGTTAAAACAAGAAGATTTTCTTCTGCGAAGCAGAAGCCCTTGGATCAAAGATCCAACGGTGGGGAAAATTCCCCAAATCACTCAGAGAAGGATCTCTTTAATAAATTTAACTAATTTTTGGGCACTATAAAAAGGACCCTATGCCTCAATTCAAAGGAGGAAGAATTTTTTTTTTAAAAAAAAAGGTCAAGAGCTTCAAACAGAGAGAACTCTGAGAAAATTTCAAGAAAAAAGTAAAGAACCTTCATGAAATAGAAGAAATTTCTTCTAATAGATCATTAATCTAAAAATAAGATCAATGATCTTTACATAATAAATAGTGCTTTGCACTTCTTATGAACCTCCGGTTCTTTAAAACAATAAAATAAAAAATAGTGCTTTGCACTTTTATGAACCTCTGGTTCTTCAAACAAAAGAAAAATAGTGCTCTGCACTTTTATGAACCCATGGTTCTTGAAACAAAAAAGAAAAATTTATTTTTCTTTGACCTAATTTAAATCAAGAAATTAAATAGTGCTTTGCACTTCTGTTCTTGAATCTACAAGATTCTTAGTGCTCTGCACTTACAAACTGCGTTGTTGCGCTCTTAAGAGAGCGCCACGTGTCAGCTATAGGATCACTTGAGCTACGCGCTCTTGAAATAGAGCTTTGCTCTCTAGAATTAGCGCAACTTACCAGAGCGCGCCACATGTCAGCAGCGCAACAGCGCAGCGCACTAGCGCAGCGCATTGCGCTTGCGCTCACCAGAGCGCGACACGTGTCACCACCATATGAGTTTGCGCTCATTACTTAGCGCAAAGCGCCTGACAAGCCACGTGGGGCACTGTCAGAGTATTTAATGCTCTGCATTATTAAAGAAAAGGGACAGAGCCCAATTAAAAGGCCTAACAGGCCTAATAAAAAATGCTATGCATTTTAAAAGGGGGGGCAAAGCCCAAACAAAAAAAAATAGATGCTCTGCATCATTTAGAAAAGGGCAAACCCCAACCAAAACAAGAATAATGCAGTGCATTACTAAAAAGGGGTAAAGCCCTAGCACAGGCCAAAGACAAAAAATGTTGAAACTGGACTTAGCTCAATTTTGGCCATAAGTCCTTAAATTAAATTGACTGAGCAAGATTGCTCTCTTAAATCAATTTACTTTGGTTCGAGGGTACATCTCCGAACTCCTCTGACACCTGTCGTTGTAATGCTTCAACGACGTTAGAGAGGTGACGGGTCCCGACGACCATAAACTAATATCGGACCGAGACGTCCTTAAACTAATATCGGACCGAGACGTCCTTAAACTAATGTCGGACCATCACGTCCTTAAACTGGAATATGGACCACCACGTCTTTAAACTGGAATACGGACCACCACGTCCTTAAACTGGAACATAGACCACCAAGTCCCTAAACTGGCAATGGATCGCAACGTCCTTAAACTACCCATGGACCACTATGTCCCTAAACTGGAACAGTAGAGCCTCCAAATGCTCTTTTGCCGGGTCTAAACGGTCCCGTTTAAGTTGATCTTAGCCCCAAATACGGCTAACGTATCCTTAGACATTTAAATGAATGATAAAATTCCAAATCAACTTTGGTTCAAGGGTACATCTCTGAACTCCTCTGACACCTGTCGTTGTAATCCTTCAACGACGTCAGAGAGGTGACGAGTCCTGATGGCCATATATTAATCAATACGTTAAGTTGATCTTAGTCTAAAACAGGACTAACGTATCCTTAACGAACGTTTAAGTTGATCTTAGCCGCAACGCGACTAATGCATCCTTAAACTAAAAACACCAAACCCAAATTTAAGTAAATACGGATTTGGACTAATCCACGTCCTACGAGCGACGGCATTCCTCAGTCTCCGTATACAATCCACGGGCAACCACAAACAAAACAAACACACACGACACGAAGTGAAATTCTGGAGAAGGAGAAAGTTGTTACCGCGATGCGGTAGCGTAATTAACTGCAGGGGCTTGCGCCTGCAGGGAAAAGCGTCCCCACAATAAATAAAAAAACCTCGCCCTGAGGGGGAATCTGACGAAGTCTGCTACATCGGCCGCATCCGTCTAAACCTCCGATACACAGTGCCATAAATCAACTTGGCATATTCGGAGAAGTAGACGGATAAAACCACATAGCATCTGCCCCGAATCTCAGGCCAGACGCAAAGTCTGCGCCGCCATTCGGAGGGGAACAGGATGCAGTATAATGTAATCTAGTATGTCATAAGATAAGTTTTCATGATCTAGATTTAAAATGATATAAATGGATGCAAACGGAACATCGAAACGTTATAAAATTAAACATGGGGTAATAGATTTAAACTATAGGTATGGTATTTATTTAAATAAGTATAAAATGAATTATATAGCATGTAGCAAGATTAAGTTGCCTAGACGGAACAAGAACGGATGTGTACGGAACGTCCTTCGTCGGCGAAATGTCGCGATGCGCGCACGGTACACGGAACGGTTCCAAACAACGCACGAGGGTGATCACGCAAGTCAGGTACGTTCACTGGATCACTCGGATCGTCAGTGACGAGCACGGCTCCGGCGGTGATCACCGGAATCAAGAAACAAGATCAAGAAAAGAAAGAAGAAGAAGTAAGAAGAAGAGGTTGTGTATTCAATAAGGAAAAAAATTAAATAAATAAAATATATATAAATATATATATTCAGAGGAGAGAGAGAGAGAGAAAGGAGTTGTTAGTTTGTTAGGAAATTAGATTTAAAATTTTAAAATATTTTTAGATTTAAAATTTTAGATAAGAGGTTTCAGCTTGTTAAAGAAATCATATGAAAATATTTAAACTAAATTTTAAAATTAAATAAATTGAATTTTGGCGGGATACAAAAATATTTCAAAACGCGCCAGGGTCGGGTCTAAAAATTCAGATTTAAAATACGAAAAATATGTGCGACTTTCAAAATTCAAAATGAATGCTCAGATAACGAAAATGCATACCCCCAAGAACGGATGCACGTACATGCGCGAAGCCATTCAAACACGTCTGTTTCACTGAACGGGACGAGAACAAGATGCGCGGATGCTACCACGGGGTTAGGGGTATCATGCAGGCTATGAAATGCAATTTTAAATTATTTTACATGACCTAAAATGTTATATGGTAAAATCTGCAATGCCAGGTAAAATGCCAGTATGCAGTATACATGAGATGCACGTGTCTATGTAACAAGTCAGGGTAATCTATAAATATGAATCAAACATGTTCAAGCAAGCGGGTCGGGTCGAATGCAATGTAAAATGTAAAATACTATTTGCACCCAAAACACGATAAATCAGGAAAAATACCACAAATAAAGAAATACGAGGACTAGAATTGGTATAAATGAACTCGGGTGTTACATTATACCCAACTACAAAAGAATTTCGTCCTCGAAATTCCAAGAACAAGATAGGATAAACAAACAAGAATTTTCAAGAATAGATGTGGAAACTTCTGCCGGATTTCATCTACTCGTTCCCAAGTTGGTTCTTCATGCGAGCGATTACCCCAAGAGACAAGTACAAGAGGGATAACCTTGTTCTTAAGAACCTTTTTCTCTTCAATCCACGATCGACACCGGTCGCCCTTCAAAAATCAAATCTTCTCGTACAGTCAACTCCGAATGATCCAACGCATGTGTTTCATCTCGAACATACTTGCGGGGTTGAGGTACGAGAAACACGTCATGACCATTCGCCAAGGATTGCGGTAGCGCCAAACGATCAGACACTTCTCCAACACGTTCCAAGATCTCAAAAGGTCCAACGAATCGAGGACTAAGCTTTCCTCGACTTCCGAAACGGATCACCCCTCTAGTCGGTGATATCTTCAAGAATACCAAATGTCACGCCCCGCTTCCCAGAGTATGCAAGATTGAGCACGTGACATAGCCAACCATGCTACCTGTGGGTAGGAAGTATCCAGCCACAGTCACATTACGGCTGTAGAGATATCAAGAACAAGATAAATAAACTATCTAACACATGTCCAAATCCATAATAACCAGAGTCAATGATAAATAAGTGCGGAAGAAAATGATCCAATGCAATAATAGAAAGGTACGTCCCGTAATGCGGGATCACACCTGGAAATAAAATGCAATAAATGAACTAACCACTACAGAACTCACAAATCAGCCTGTTGGCTGAAGTACTCCTGCTCAGTCGTCGACAGTGGTAAAGAATCTGGGTCATGCAAAACCCAGACGTCAGCGCGTCATGTCAACCAATAATATAATATGAACATGGTAATAAGCAATGCAGGTATGAACATGAATAAAGCAGTACTAAGAAATAACAGTGCAGGGTAATGTGCAGTGGTAACTAAACTATCCTATCAGGTTTCTACTCTATAGTCTTTGAAATCAAATTGATGAATCGTCGATGTAACCCAATAGTATCCCGTACATACCCGGGACCACGGCCACAATATTCTCGGCTGCAGCCGAGACATGCCGTTAGGCACAGAATAGGAAAGTGTACACTCGGTATTACCCCGTACATACCCGGGATCACGGCCACAATATTCTCGGCCGAAACCGAGACATGCCGCTGGGCACAGAATAGGAATGTGTACACTCGAACGGTAGTGAACTGTCGAGTTACAAGTCAGGTTCATCTTTGATTTTCCCATACCCCCAAGTTATGTATGTCAGGTCAGGTATTCAGTAGTCAAGGATCAATGCCAACATATGATCAATAAAAGTAGGTCTGTCTGGATAGACAACAGGAACGGTCCATGGGGACTACATGTTATGTTTGTTGGCATTAAACACAAGATCAGGTAACAGGTAAAGCCATGGTACATCAGGTCAAGCCAGGTAATGTATAAAGGTGTCATGTCATGTCAAGAGTGCACGGTACCATGTCATGTCAAGTAGGAAGTGTAACAGGTCATGTCAGGAAGCACAAGATGTCATGTGGGTGCTCATAATCAAACTAACATAAGCATGTGTATAAATAAACAAGCATGAGTACTATCAGAACAATAAACTGGAACATATAATATGATATGCAAATAGATATAATTTCAAGGATATGGATGCACAGTTATCGATTAGGGTTACATTTATAGTTCCAATATTAATTAGGATGCAATTTATTAAACATGGAGTGTTAATATCACATTATTATGTAATAGTGTGATCTATGCTTGCAATTATATGTATCTTAAATGCGCTAGATGCAAACGGGTATCCGAAAAGTTATAAAACTGTAAAATGGTAATGTGGGATGTACAACTAAACAATATGTGATATAAATATCGATATAATAATATTAATATGGATAGCATATTCAAAGCGATTAGTAACTATAAAAGATGTATTGATTAACCATGCACAAGAAGGTTCCGTTCAGAAATTCAGCGTCACCCTAATTTGTAAAATAGCTTACAAATAATAAACGTTCTCCAAAAGGGACGTATCTTATACCAAAACAAAGATAATTCAATAAGGTTTTCTGTTTTATAAGTATAAGCATCTCAGGTTATCCCTACAAAAAGTTATGAATATTCAAAGTTGAAAGTTTGCTGCTGGAATTTCTCTGGACAGCAGTTTGGAGACATTTTCATTTGCATTTTATGTTATTTAACCAATTTATTTTGCCAGTAAATACTTCATAGAGTTATAGTATTCTGAATTAGCTTCGTAACGAACTAAAGAACGTATACTAATGATTTTTCTATGATTTATAATGAATTTTATAAGATAAGGTGTACAGTAAATTTCAGATTTGTCATATCCGATTTTTCAACGACATTTCATATGTAAACTATAAGATTTTCAAATGTATAACATTATAAAATGAAGATTATAAAAGTATATAGCATGTAGCAAGATTAACTTGCCTCGATGGGTCGCGAATCGGGAAAACGGAACGTTAACCGTCGGCGGGGAAAACTCGCGACGGCGCACGGTTCACGGAATGAACCCAAACGACGAACAAAGGAACCACACGGGTCGGGGTATCTCGCTGGAACGTCGAGAAACGTCACCGGCACGACGGAATTCCAGCAACAAAAGAACAGTTAAAAGAAATGAGAAACGAGACATGAAGCAAGAAGAGAAAAATGATAAAGAGAAGTACGAGAGAATATATGAGGGAGAGGGAGGGAGAGGAAAAAGTGGAGAGAGAGAGAGAAAGTGGGGCCCACGGGGTTAAAGGGGAGGTTGCGATTGGCTGAGAGAATAAATTAAGAAGGATATAAAAGATTGTAAAAATATTATATGGTTAACTTAAAGATTTAAAAGATAGGTAATGAACAGTAAGATATCAGGTTAGTTAAAAAAATATATGTGATGGTTTTAATAATATTAAAATTTAGGATTTTGGCGCCAAATGAAACATTTCCAAATTGCGCCCGGGTTGGGTCCAAAAATTCGAAATTCAAATAATAGGATTTTAGACGGGTTCCAAATTTTAAAATGAAATGTTTTATGATTAAAAAGCATACTCCCAAAACGGACACACGCACGTGCACGTAGCCATCCAAACTCGCCCGTTTCACTGAACGGGACGAGAACACAATGCACGGACGCTACCACTAGGCTAAGGGTGTCAAGTAGGCCAAGATGAATATTTTTAATTTTATTTTAGGTGCTAAAATTTGTTATATGCAGAATGACTTAGCCGGTTAAAATTGTGCAATAAGAACCAAACAAGCAAGATAAATGAAATGAGCAATGCCAAACACTCAACCAGTAACAGAAAATAGCAGCATTGGGCTCGGGTGTTACATTATACCCAACTACAAAAGAATTTCGTCCTCGAAATTCCAAGAATACAAGATAGAAGACTACAGGAAAAGGTGAGGATACTTCTGTCGGATCTCGTCTTCTCGCTCCCACATGGACTCTCCATGCGATCGATTACCCCAAGAAACGAGCACAAGGGGGATAACCTTGTTCTTAAGAACCTTTTCCCCTACGATCCATGATTTCAACCTGTCGCTCCTCAAAAGTTAGGTCTTCCCGTGCTGTTAACTCCGAATGATCCAAGACGTGTGTTTCATCTCGAACATACCTTCGTAGTTGAGATACATGAAACACATCGTGCACACCTGCCAAGGACTGTGGTAACGCCAAACGGTACGCTAGCTCTCCAACACGCTCCAATATCTCAAAGGGTCCAACGAATCGAGGACTAAGCTTTCCCTGACTCCCAAAACGAATCACTCCTCTAGTCGGTGATATCTTCAAGAATACCAAATCACCCACGGCGAACTCTAGAGGTCTTCTTGACGTGTCAGCCCAACTTTTCTGTCTGTCTTGAGCTGCCTTCATATGCTTCCTGATTGTATTCACCTTCTCGACGGTCTGTACCACCAAATCTGGTCCTAGTAACCTTCGTTCACCAACATCATCCCCACAAACAGGTGAACGGCACTTACGATCATACAACGCTTCAAACGGAGCCATCTGAATAGTCGCTTGGAAACTATTGTTGTAAGAAAACTCCACCAAGTGTAGGTGATCCTCCCAAGAACCCTTGAAGTCCAACATGCATGCCCTCAACATATCTTCACGAGTTTGGATCGTTCTCTCCGATTGTCCATCAGTTTGAGGATGATAAGCTGTGCTAAACTTCAATCGAGTCCCCAAACTTTCCTGTAAACTCCTCCAGAAGTGTGACAAGAACCGAGTGTCCCGATCTGACACGATGCTCACCGGTACTCCATGCAATCTTATAATCTCCTGCATGTACCGCTCTGCCAAAGTCTCCGTTGATTGACCAACCCGAAAAGTAATAAAGTGAGCTGCCTTGGTCAACCGATCGACAATCACCCATACTGCATTGTTGCCCTTTGGACTCCGCGGTAAAGCCGTCACGAAATCCATGGTTATATGTTCCCACTTTCACTGAGGAATCGGAAGTGGTTGCAACAAACCAGCAACCCTTTGGTGTTCAGCCTTGACTTGCTGACATACCAAGCACTTAGCCACGAAGCGAGCAATCTCCCGTTTCATGCCTTCCCACCAGAAATGCTGTCGAATATCTCGGTACATCTTTATACCTCCCGGATGTATAGAGTAAGCTGAACTGTGTGCCTCCTTGATAAGCTCTTCACGTACATCATCCTTTGGCACACACAAACGGCTACCATACCTCAACGAACCATCTTCATGGACCAGTAAATCTCTTCGTAGTCTAGCCTCAACCTACTCTCGAAACTTCTGCAGTCTAGGATACTGCGATTGTGCCGCTTTAATCTTCTCAACCAAGGACGACTGTACTTGCAACTGCATCAACTGTCCCGTAGAATGTGGTAGCACAACCTCCAAGTCGAATCTTCGAAAATCTGCAATGATCTCCTTCTGCGTAGTTAATACCTGAATTGCTGGTAACCGACTAAGCGCATCCGGTACAACATTAACCTTCCCCGGATAGTACTTAAGATCAAGATCGTAGTCAGCCATCAACTCCAACCATCTATGCTGCCTCATGATAGGCTCCTTCTGCGTGAACACGTACTTCAAGATCTTATGATCTGTAAAAACTTCGACTCTTACGCCCAAAAGGTAGTGTCTCCAAATCTTCAAAGCGAAAATCACAGCCGCAAGCTCCAAGTCATGAGTTGGATAATTCTTCTCATGGGTCTTCAGTTGTCTTGATGCGTATGCTACGACCTTCCCATGCTGCATCAAAACACATCCCAATTCTTTCCCAAATGCGTCGCTATGAATCATCAGTCCTCCGGAATTGTCTGGTACGGTCAGGATAGAGGCGGTTATCAACTTCTGCTTCAACGTCTCAAAGCCAACGCACACTTATCCGTCCATACAAAAGGTACCTCCTTACGCATAAGCTTGGTCAGCGGTTCTGCCAAACGAGCAAAGTTCTCCACAAATCTCCTGTAGTATCCGGCTAATCCAAGGAAACTTCTTATCTCAGCTACATTCCTTAGAATAGGCCAATCTCGATCTGCTGCAATCTTTTCGGGATGGACGGCGATTCCATCACCCGACACGACATGTCCCAGAAATTTCACTTCTTCCAGCTAGAATTCGCACTACTCATCTTCGCATAAAGCTTCTCCTGTCTCAACATCTGCAGGACCTAATGATATCCGGATCGCAAATCCAGTTTCGAGAATACTCTCGCGCCACTAAGCTGCTCAAAAGTCCTCCAATGCGAGGGATCGGGTACTTGTTCTTAATAGTCGCCCGGTTCAATTCTCGATAATCAATGCACATCCTTCTCGTGCCATCCTTCTTCTTTACTAAAAGAACTGGAGCTCCCAAGGCGAGTTGCTGCTTCGAATCCAACCCTTCTCAAGTAATTCACCAACTTGCTTCTTAACTCCTTCCAATTCCACTGGTGCCATTGGATAGTAAGCTTTAGACACTGGCGCTGCACCAGGACTAAGGTCAATCGTGAACTCCACGTCTCGCTTCGGCGGTAAGCCCGATATATCTTCAAACACGTCCATAGAATCATGAACAACAGTCGGCTCTTTACTTTCATCACTTCCATTGATGCAAGAACATTGTTTGTCGGCCTAGCCCTAAACTCAACCGGCCCGACAGAACTGCTTCCTTACCGCAACTGCTGTCTGCTGTGAACTCCCAATTTTCCTGATATGCTCTGCTGTTCTCGAGCTGCCGTAAGAACCTGTGAGAAAGTGGTCAAACCCAGGGAGACGGTTTGCCTTTGGATGTCCACATCCAAGCTGCGCATGGACCTTCGTGCCCTGTCTGCATCGTTGGCGACTAAAGGTCCAGCGAAACTGCTGAGTCTCGTCCACTCTGCTGCATGCACGTCCACGGGTGCTCCATTCTGCCTCAGCCCAATAAATTTCTCTTCCATTTCCTCCCGTGCAGTCCACGGAAAGAACTTCTCCAGG
Source organism: Agapanthus africanus (assembly GCA_030015575.1). Taxonomy (NCBI): domain Eukaryota; kingdom Viridiplantae; phylum Streptophyta; class Magnoliopsida; order Asparagales; family Amaryllidaceae; genus Agapanthus; species Agapanthus africanus. The sequence continues at coordinate 193,705,908 of JASDDO010000024.1, read as the reverse complement.
AAACTCTTAGAGAAATCCGCCCAACTGCTTGGCTTGGGCAAACGGTTCTCCTCCACAAGCCACCACTCTCGGCGTAATCCACTAGTTGAATGCGCACCACATCAACTCCTTTGTCCTCTGGAATCTGTGCCGCAATCAGCAAATTCTCCGTGCTGACTAGCCACTGCTCGGCTGGCACGGCTCCTCCAAACCAGTGAAAGTAGTAGGACCCACACGTCTGAACTCTGCCACGGTCCCTACTCGGTCAACTGGTCTAGTTCCAATCTTGTTCACAGACTGCTGAACGATCTGCAAACCTTCCTGAAACGAGTCCGCTTGCTGCTGGATCAGCTCGGGCTGTTTCTTTGATTTCCAGCATTCCTCTTATCACTCCAAGCATGGCGGCTTCGTTCACACGCCTCTGGTACGTCTTCAACTTCTTACCTGTCATAATCCTGAACTCAAAACACCCAATATTAGCATGATGATAGATTCTGAATATGGATCAAGGCTAGAACTCCAAGATACTTAAATAGAGTACCGCATTGTAGCTATGCCGCGGTATCATAGCCGCAATTACTTAACTCCACCCAAGTCGCCTAAGTCCTAGAGATAACAAGGAATTAGGTTTTCGAATTGACAATGCAAAGTAAGTTTGCATGTCGACATGATCCGAAAGAATGATTCAAAGATGGTAAAACGGTCAAGGTGGCTGGACATGTTTCCTAATCACGGGTGTTCTGATTCGTGTATTGGGTACAATACCCAACTACAAAAGAATCAACCCAACTAACCTATGGCTCTGATACCAAAAGAACCATGTCACGCCCCGCTTCCCAGAGTACGCAAGATTGAGCACGTGACATAGCCAACCATGCTACATGTGGGTAGGAAGTATCCAGCCACAGTCACATTACGGCTGTAGAGATATCAAGAACAAGATAAATAAACTATCTAACACATGTCCAAATCCATAATAACCAGAGTCAATGATAAATAAGTGCGGAAGAAAATGATCCAATGCAATAATAGAAAGGTACGTCCCGTAATGCGGGATCACACCTGGAAATAAAATGCAATAAATGAACTAACCACTACAGAACTCACAAATCAGCCTGTTGGCTGAAGTACTCCTGCTCAGTCGTCGACAGTGGTAAAGAATCTGGGCCATGCAAAACCCAGACGTCAGCGCGTCATGTCAACCAATAATATAATATGAACATGGTAATAAGCAATGCAGGTATGAACATGAATAAAGCAGTACTAAGAAATAACAGTGCAGGGTAATGTGCAGTGGTAACTAAACTGTTCTATCAGGTTTCTACTCTATAGTCTTTGAAATCAAATTGATGAATCGTCGATGTAACCCAATAGTATCCCGTACATACCCGGGACCACGGCCACAATATTCTCGGCTGCAGCCGAGACATGCCGTTAGGCACAGAATAGGAAAGTGTACACTCGGTATTACCCCGTACATACCCGGGATCACGGCCACAATATTCTCGGCCGAAACCGAGACATGCCGCTGGGCACAGAATAGGAATGTGTACACTCGAACGGTAGTGAACTGTCGAGTTACAAGTCAGGTTCATCTTTGATTTCCCCATACCCCCAAGTTATGTATGTCAGGTCAGGTATTCAGTAGTCAAGGATCAATGCCAACATATGATCAATAAAAGTAGGTCTGTCTGGATAGACAACAGGAACGGTCCATGGGGACTACATGTTATGTTTGTTGGCATTAAACACAAGATCAGGTAACAGGTAAAGCCATGGTACATCAGGTCAAGCCAGGTAATGTATAAAGGTGTCATGTCATGTCAAGAGTGCACGGTACCATGTCATGTCAAGTAGGAAGTGTAACAGGTCATGTCAGGAAGCACAAGATGTCATGTGGGTGCTCATAATCAAACTAACATAAGTATGTGTATAAATAAACAAGCATGAGTACTATCAGAACAATAAACTGGAACATATAATATGATATGCAAATAGATATAATTTCAAGGATATGGATGCACAGTTATCGATTAGGGTTACATTTATAGTTCCAATATTAATTAGGATGCAATTTATTAAACATGGAGTGTTAATATCACATTATTATGTAATAGTGTGATCTATGCTTGCAATTATATGTATCTTAAATGCGATAGATGCAAACGGGTATCCGAAAAGTTATAAAACTGTAAAATGGTAATGTGGGATGTACAACTAAACAATATGTGATATAAATATCGATATAATAATATTAATATGGATAGCATATTCAAAGCGATTAGTAACTATAAAAGATGTATTGATTAACCATGCACAAGAAGGTTCCGTTCAGAAATTCAGCGTCACCCTAATTTGTAAAATAGCTTAAAAATAACAAACGTTCTCCAAAAGGGACGTATCTTATACCAAAACAAAGATAATTCAATAAGGTTTTCAGTTTTATAAGTATAAGCATCTCAGGTTATCCCTACAAAAAGTTATGAATATTCAAAGTTGAAAGTTTGCTGCTGGAATTTCCCTGGACAGCAGTTTGGAGACAATTTCATTTGCATTTTACGTTATTTAACCAATTTATTTTGCCAGTAAATACTTCATAGAGTTATAGTATTCTGAATTAGCTTCGTAACGAACTAAAGAACGTATACTAATGATTTTTCTATGATTTATAATGAATTTTATAAGATAAGGTGTACAGTAAATTTCAGATTTGTCATATCCGATTTTTCAACGACATTTCATATGTAAACTATAAGATTTTCAAATGTATAACATTATAAAATGAAGATTATAAAAGTATATAGCATGTAGCAAGATTAACTTGCCTCGATGGGTCGCGAATCGGGAAAACGGAACGTTAACCGTCGGCGGGGAAAACTCGCGACGGCGCACGGTTCACGGAATGAACCCAAACGACGAACAAAGGAACCACACGGGTCGGGTATCTCGCTGGAACGTCGAGAAACGTCACCGGCACGACGGAATTCCGGCAACAAAAGAACAGTTAAAAGAAATGAGAAACGAGACATGAAGCAAGAAGAGAAAAATGATAAAGAGAAGTACGAGAGAATATATGAGGGAGAGGGAGAGAGAGGAAAAAGTGGGGAGAGAGAGAGAAAGTGGGGCCCACGGGGTTAAAGGGGAGGTTGCGATTGGCTGAGAGAATAAATTAAGAAGGATATAAAAGATTGTAAAAATATTATATGGTTAACTTAAAGATTTAAAAGATAGGTAATGAACAGTAAGATATCAGGTTAGTTAGAAAAATATATGTGATGGTTTTAATAATATTAAAATTTAGGATTTTGGCGCCAAATGAAACATTTCCAAATTGCGTCCGGGTTGGGTCCAAAAATTCGAAATTCAAATAATAGGATTTTAGGCGGGTTCCAAATTTTAAAATGAAATGTTTTATGATTAAAAAGCATACTCCCAAAACGGACACACGCACGTGCACGTAGCCATCCAAACTCGCCCGTTTCACTGAACGGGACGAGAACACAATGCACGGACGCTACCACGAGGCTAAAGGTGTCAAGTAGGCCAAGATGAATATTTTTAATTTTATTTTATGTGCTAAAATTTGTTATATGCAGAATGACTTAGCCGGTTAAAATTGTGCAATAAGAACCAAACAAGCAAGATAAATGAAATGAGCAATGCCAAACACTCAACCAGTAACAGAAAATAGCAGCATTGGGCTCGGGTGTTACACCAAATCACCAACAGCAAACTCTAGAGGTCTTCTCGATGTAACTGCCCAACTCCTTGTCGGTCTTGTGCTGCTTTCATATGATTCCGGATAGTATAAACCTTCTCAACTGTCTGCACAACCACATCCGGTCCCAACAATCATCGTTCCCCGACATCGTCCCAACAAACCGGTGAACGACACTTGCGACCACATAAAGCTTCAAATGGAGCCATCCCAAAAGTCGCCTGGAAACTGTTGTTGTAGGAAAACTCCACCAAGTGTAGATGATCCTTCCATGAACCCTTGAAGTCTAACATGCAAGATTTCAACATGTCTTCGAGAATGTGGATCGCTTTCTCCGACTGGCCATCTGTTAGAGGGCGATAAGTTGTGCTAAACTTCAATCGAGTCCCCAAACTTCCCTGTAAGCTCCTCCAAAAGTGTGCTAAGAAACGAGTGTCACGATCGGACACGATGCTCACCGACATTCCACGCAATCCTACAATCCCCCGCTCGTACCGTTCTGCCAAAACTTCTGTTGATTGACCAACTCGAAAGGGATGAATGAGCTGCCTTGGTCAAACCGTCAACGATCACCCAACTACATTGTTGCCTTTCGGACTCCTTGGTAGAGCCGTCGCGAAATCCATGGTCATATGTTCCCACTTCCACTGATCAGAAGTGGTTGAAATAAACCAGCAACCCTTTGATGTTCAGCCTTAACTTGCTGACATACCAAACACTTTGCCACAAAGCGAGCAATCTCCCGTTTCATGCCTTCCCACCAGAAATGTTGTTGTATATCTCGGTACATCTTCGTGCCTCCTGGATGTACGGAACATGCGGAACTGTGCGCCTTCCTTCATAACTTCTTCGCGGATGTCTCCCTTTGGCACACACAACGACTACCATATCGTAACGAACCATCTTCATGAATCAATAAGTCCGTTCGAAGTTTAGCTTCAACCTGTTCTCGAAACTTTTGCAATCTTGGGTCCTTCGACTGCGCTGCTTTATTACTCTCGATCAATGACGAATGTACTTCAGCTGCATCACTGTCCTGAAGAATGCGGTAGCACAACCTCCAAATCAAATCTTCGAAAGTCTTCAACGAGTTCCTTCTGCGTAATCAACATCTGAATTGCCGGTATCCGACTGAGTATCCGGTACAACGCTAACTTTTCCCGGATAGTACTTAAGATCGAAGTCGTAGTCATCCATCAGCTTCAACCATCTTCGCTGTCTCACAACTAGCTCCTTCTGAGCGAACACGTACTTTAGGCTTTTGTGATCGGTGAATACTTCGACCCCGTTCGCCCAATAAGTAGTGTCTCCAAATCTTCAAGCGAAAATCCCAGCCGCAAACTCCAAGTCATGAGTTGGGTAATTCTTCTCATGGGTCTTCAACTGTCTCAACGCGTAAGCTACAATCTTCCCATATTGTACCGATACACACCCCAATTCCTTCCCAGATGCGTTGCTGCGAAACACCAATCCTCCGGAACTGTCTGGCACGGTTAAAACGAAAGCGGTTGTCAAACTTTGCTCCAACGCCTCAAAAGCTGACGCACACTTATTTGTCCATACCAATGGTACCTCCTTGCACGTAAGCTTGGTCAAGGCTCAGCCAAACGAGAAAAATTCTCCACGATCCTTCTATAATACCTGGCAAGTCTAAGGAACTTCTTATCTCCGCAACATTCTTCGGAATCGTCCATTCTCGAATTGCAGTGATCTTTCAGGATCAACGGCGATTCTATCTCCAGCTACGGTATGTCCCAAAACTTTACTTCTTCAAGCCAAAACTTGCACTTGCTCATCCTTGCATATAATCTTTCTTGCCTCCAAGTCTGCAGTGCGATCTTCAAGTGTTCTGCATGCTCTTCAATGCTCCTTGAGTAGACCAGAATATCTTCCATGGCCATTACTAAAACTGGTCCAAGAATGGTGAAAAGATTCCGTTCATCAAGTCCATAAATATTGCCGGTGTATTCGTTACTCCGAAGGGCATCACTACTACTCGTAATGTCCATACTGAGTTCGGAACGCAGTCCTGCAAATATCTTCTGATTTAACTCGGACCTGATGATATCGAACCGCAAACCCAGCTTCGAGAATACCCTCGCGCCACTAAGCTGCTCAAACACTTCGCCAATGCGAGGGATCGGGTACTAGTTCATAATAATCACTCGGTTTAATTCTCGATAATCAATGCATGCCTTCCCTGTGTCATCTTTCTTCTTTACTAGAAGAACTGGAGCTTCCCCAGTTAAGTTGCTGCGGCGAAACCAACCCTTCTCAACTAATTCAGCAACCTACTTCCTGACTTCTTCTAACTCCACTGGTGCCATCGGGTAATATGCACGTTGAGATTGGCGCTGCACCAGGGACAAGTTCAAGTGCGAACTCCGCGTCTCGCCTCGGCGGTAAACCTGATATGTCTTCACATTTCGATGAAACTCTCAAATATAGCCGGCGCTTCTTCCTTATCCACTGCCATTGACGAAAGAACCTTGTTTGTTGGCCTAGCCCTAACTCAATTAGCCCGACAACACTGCTTCCTCCAGCAAAACAACTTCCGAATGTCCGGGAATCTGGAGAATCACCTTCCCTTCCTTACAATCAATATGAGCGTGAAAAGTGCCGTGAAAACCCATTCCCGAGACAACAACAAATAAGGAAATGCACCAGGATTGAATAATCCTAACGCGAGGAAAAACAAGAACGAATAAGATACCAAGATGACTTCATCCGAAATCAAGATACTGAAGGGGGTTAACCACGGTAAACATGATTCAAGCTGGCGATGAAACAATAACTGGTAAGCAATGAAACCGAGAGAAGCAAGGCAATATAACGATCATGGAATACGGAAGTGAATCAAGACCAGGACTCCAAGTTACTTAAATAGAGTACCGCATTGTAACCATACTGCAGTTCATGGGCACAATTACATAACTCCACCCAAGTCGCCCAAATCCTAGTAACAGAATCAAGAAACGGGGAGAAACAATAGAGAACCAAAAAGATTTCAGGTCGAAATGCAAAGTGGTTTGCATATCACCCCAAACAAAGGATTAAGAGAAGGATAAGATTCAACAATCACGATAATCAAGGTGGCAGGACATGTTCCTAATCACGAGTATTCTGATTCGTGTATTGGGTCCAATACCCAACTACAAAAGAATCAACCCGATTAACCTATATCATATGGCTCTGATACCAAAGAAACCATGTCACGCCCCGCTTCCCAGAGTACGCTAAGATGGGCACGTGACATAGCCAACCATGCTACCTGTGGATAGGAAAAATCCTTCCACAGTCACATTACGGCTGTAGAGATATCAAGAATAGGAAAGTAAACTAACTATCTAGTACATGTCCATAAGCCAGAGTAAAAGAGTCAAGAAATAACAATATGCGGAAGCCAAAAGATACAATAAATGAACCACCTGGAAGTGAAACTACATACCGACAGGAACTTCATCGCTCGTCTAACAGCGGCAATACTCCTGATCAGTCTGCAACGAGGTAGAAGAATCTGGGCCATGCAAAACCCAGACGTCAGCGCGTCATGTCATCAAGCAATAAAATATAAACAAGGTAGCAGGCAATGCAGATATAATCATGAATGAAAAGCAGATGTAACAGTAATGTAAATCAGGGCAGTGAAGGGTAGTGTGCAGTGAGTAAACTAAACTGTTCTATTGGGTTATCTACTCTCAAGTCTTTAAAATCAATTTGATGAATCATCGATGTAACTCAATAGTATCCCGTGCATACCCGGGACCACGGTCAAGATTCTCGGGCTGAATCCGAGACATGCCGCTAGGCACTAAAACAGGAAATATGTACAGATGAATGATGTCAGCAGCATCATCCCAAGGCTGGCCTAGCCTCTAAAACTGATCAGTAAAGGTAGTACACTGTCGAGTTACAAGTCAGGTTTCATAATTGATTTCCCCATACCCCCAAGTTATATGTGTTCAAGTCAGGTATTTAAGCAATCAAGAACTAATGCCAAATCAGGATCAGGTAGGTGCAGATTTGTCTGGATAAACAACGGGAATGGTCCGTAAGGACTACATGTCAGGTTTGTTGGCATTAGACTCAAGATCAGGTAACAGGTAAAGTCATGGTACATCAGGTCAGGTCAAGTGGTGTACGGTACCATGTCGGGTCAAGCAGTAGGTGTAACAAGTCATGTCAGGGTGTACAAGATATCATGTAGGTGCTCATAATCAAACTAGCATAATCATGGGTATACAGAACAAGCATGAGTACTAATAAAACAACAAACCGAAACATGTAATATGATATGCAAATAGGTACAGACTAAACTATATGGATGTACAGTCATCAATTCGAGTCAGGGTTATAGTTCCAATATTAATTAGGATGCAATTTATTAAACATGGAGTGTTAATATCACAGTATTATGTAGTAATGTGATCTATGGATGCAATTATATGTATCTTAAATGCGATGGATGCAAACGGGTATCGAAAAATTATAAAACTATAAAATGGTAATGTCAGATGTACAACTAAGCAATATATGATATAAATACTGATATAATAATATTAATATGGATAGCATATTCAAAGCGATTAATAACTATAAAAGTGGTATTGATTAACCATGCACAAGAAAGTTCCGTTCAGAAATTCAGCGTCACCCTAATTTGTAAAATATCTTTAAAATAACAAACGTTCTCCAAAAGGGACGTGTCTTATACCAAAACAAAGATAATTCAATAAGGTTTTCATTTTTATAAGTATAAGAATCTCAGGTTGCCCCTACAAAAAGTTATGAACATTCGAAATTGAAAGTTTGCTGCTGGAATTTCCCTGGACATCAGTTTAGAGACATTTTCATTTGCATTTTACGTTATTTAAACAATTTATTTTGCAAGTAAATATTTCATAAAGTTATAGTATTCTGAGTTATCTTCGTAACGAACTAAATAACGTATACTAATGATTTTTCTATGATTTATAATGAATTTTATAAGGTCAGGTGTACAGTAAATTTCAGATTTGTCATATTCGCTTTTCAACGACGTTTCATGTGTAAACTGTAATATTTTCAAATGTATAACATTATAAAATGCAGATTATAAACTAATTAAAGATAATAATAAGAAATATTACGACTATATATATTTTAAATGATATGGATGCAGTATAATGTAATCTAGTATGTCACAAGATAAGTTTTCATGATCTAGATTTAAAATGATATAAACGGATGCAAACGGAACATCGAAACGTTATAAAATTAAATATGGAGTACTAGATTTAAACTATAGGTATGGTATTTATTTAAATAGGTATAAAATGAATTATATAGCATGTAGCAAGATTAAGTTGCCTAGACGGAACAAGAACGGATGTGTACGGAACGTCCTTCGTCGGCGAAATGTCGCGACGCGCGCATGGTACACGGAACGGTTCCAAACAACGCAGGAGGGTGATCACGCAAGTCAGGTACGTTCACTGGATCACTCGGATCGTCAGCGACGAGCACGGCTCCGGCGGTGATCACCGGAATCAAGAAACAAGATCAAGAAAAGAAAGAAGAAAGAAGAAGAAGAAGAAGTAAGAAGAAGAGTTGTGTATTCAATAAGGAAAGAAAAATTAAATAAATAAAATATATATAAATATATATATTTAGAGGAGAGAGAGAGAGAGAAACGAGTTGTTAGTTTGTTAGGAAATTCGATTTAAAATTTTAAAAGATTTTTAGATTTAAAATTTTAGATAAGAGGTTTCAGTTTATTAAAGAAATCATATGAAAATATTTAAACTAAATTTTAAAATTAAATAAATTGAATTTTGGCGGGATACAAAAATATTTCGAAACGCGCCCGGATCGGGTCTAAAAATTCAGATTTAAAATACGAAAAATATGTGGGGCTTTCAAAATTCAAAATGAATGCTCAGGTAACGAAAATGCATACCCCCAAGAACGGATGCACGTACATGCGCGAAGCCATCCAAACACGTCCGTTTCACTGAACGGGACGAGAACAAGATGCACGGATGCTACCACGGGGTTAGGGGTATCATGCAGGCTATGAAATGCAATTTTAAATTATTTTACATGACCTAAAATGATATATAATAAAATATTCAATGCCAGGTAAAATGCCAGTATGCAGTATACATGAGATGCACGTGTCTATGTAACAAGTCAGGGTAATCTATAAATATGAATCAAACATGTTCAAGCAAGCGGGTCGGGTCGAATGCAATGTAAAATGTAAAATACTATTCGCACCCAAAACACGATAAATCAGGAAAAATACCATAAATAAAGAAATACGAGGACTAGAATTGGTATAAATGAACTCGGGTGTTACAAAAGCGAAAGAATATGACTATAGTTTTTCGAAATTTGTTCCAACATTTTTTAGGTTTCTTTTTCTTACATTAATTAAAATTAACGCGGTCCCATCAATTAAATTCAATCACACCAGAAAAGAACGAAGATAAAATGTACGTATGTGCCATCTGCATTCGCCACAGAGCCTCGTCGTCCACCGTTAGGTTACTTAACTAACGGCAGAGCGGGGGCAGGGCTAGCGCGGATGCAAAACATATGCAACATCTACTAGTATATATAAATATATATATAACCATTCGTTCCAAGCATGATGTAAGCAACATCACAGAACATCAATAAGCAACATGGAATAATGGATAATCTAGGAACCTCGGGTTTCATTTAAGCCGCAGATGAAATTTGACGTTCCCGAGTCGTGTGGATAGCCTGTGCAATGAAAAACCTAGACCCCTACGAACGCGGCAAGTTACCCGCCACTCCCGGAAGTGAGAAAACTCCAATCAACAAAGTGAATGGGCCACCCAACACTTCACAGGATCCAGTAACTTGAGCACCCCTCTGTGGGTCATCCTATACCCCCAACGAGTGCAGCGAATAGCCCGCCAATTCTAGAGTAAGTTTCCCTCTGTCTCAACGCCATGAGATACGGGCTCGTTATCCTTTAGAACCCGTCTATTTGGGCACTCCTCCACGAGGTAATCTTAGTACAGAAAAGAAAAATATATATACAAACGGTGACATCGATCTCAACCCGGCCATGCCCCAATAAAAGAATATACAAACTGACAGAAACGGCAGTCCACGTGTCGGACGCTCGTCCCGCAATAATAAATATACAAATGAATCAACACCGTACAACAACCATTGTACTATAGGCTATCCACCATGACAATCCATCCATAACATCGATGCAATACAGAACATCAACGCGAATATCATGTTCGTAAACCCGTCTGATTGTACATATAGCAACTAGTCGAATTATACCGCGTTATAATATTCACGGTTGCAGAAACAAATGCACCGAAAACCAAGAATTTAAAATTTCAATCGATTAAAACATTCCGTATTGGCCCCAAGTACAAACCAGTACACAAACACATCTGGACCAAAACCAAATATTTAGAAAATCATATTTCCATGTATTAAAGCTCCAGAAAAAAATTTAGGACGCTGTAGCCAAAATTGGACCGCAGTTCAGCGGCCAAATGGCGCATTTGGTTTCTGTTCCGCGGTCGAATTTTGTGTTTAAGTGCCCATTTTTTTTAAGCTCTAATTTTGCCTGTGCATAATTTTAATGCGACCTGAAATATTTTTTGAACAACTTTAAAATTCAAACAGCAAGTAAGGATGTGGAAATGTGATTCGAAAAATTCCGTTGATCGAAACTCTAAATTAGTGCAAACTAGTCTGGTTAAGGTTATGGAGTGGCTCTGATACCATGTTGGTGAGTTGTGCTTACTCTACATCGAAATAGAATGATAGAATGCACAAAAAATAAATTTTTAAGTAAGCACAACCAACTTAACCCAAGCGATCAAACCATAATCCTAAACTAGCAACTATTAGGAGTTTTATCTGCTAGGAGAAAAGATTATACCAGAATATCCGTGTCCTTCGGGTCTTCACTCCTCTTTTTAAGCTCCTAAGGATCTCCTAGATCAATCTTGATGACCGGCCTCCTCGGTCCTGGATGGTCCACCCGAGAGTTTGTAATCTAAACTTAGCTTCACTAATAAAGCAACTCAACAACCTAGTTTGCTAATCTAGATTACCAAGATGATGCAGTGAGTTTTCTAATGTATTTTTAGCTCTCTTCCTCACTTGATTCTCAACTCATGAGAGGCTAGAGAGGAAAGAGAAGCTCATGGTGAGAATGAGAAAAATCATCACTTGAAACAATAATGCAGTCATGGTTTTATAAAACATATTTTGCAATATAAATATATCAACCATACTTGAATAGTTTGCACAAATGAATTATAAATTCATTTTTCAAGACTATTCAAGCACGGTTCTCAACATTTCTCTCCTTACTACCTTTACACCCCATTTCCATTTAAAAGAATAAATGGATAAATCAAAAATGAGGTGTCCACCTTCTAGAATATTTTTCGTATAAATACGGAATACATTCTACCGTATATACATACCCGTATTCATACCAAAATACGAATATCCAAGAGACAGAATAATACCACTAATATAATACTGGCATTAAATCAATATTTGATTTAACAAACCGGCTTGATCTTAAGCCCGCTGGTATTATCAACCGTTCGATCGAAAACCTGGATAATACTAGAATATACATACCGAAATATATATATGCAAATTATTAAATCAATACCTGATTTAATAATCCGGCTTAATCATAAACCGGTTAGTATTATCATTCGATCGGAACCCTGCTCGATCGAAAACCTGGATGACACTAGAATATACATATCGAAATGTGTATATGTAAATTATAAAATCAATACTTGATTTAATAATCCGGTTTAATCCTAAGCCGGATAGTATTATCATTCGATCGAAATCCTGCACATATAAACATACGGCCACCACATCATTTCTCCTGAGCAAGAGACTCTCTGTGTGGGACTCTAAAGACTCGACAGTACGCTGGCAGTGGGTTTAACCACAAGCACGTCAGCGGCACTGGCTGTACGTAACGGCTACCCAGATACCTGTCAAAAAGATGGCCGGCGAGCAAGCTCATCCGAACCCCTACTGAGCCTATCCGTGACAATTTTCGTGCAGTCCGATTTTTTCGTCTAAGAGTATCGCATACCGAGTCTAGGGGGTGGTAAACGTCAGACCCCTACTGACCCGATAAGTCGTTTCGATGTGACTCAGGACCAATTGGAGAAACCACTGATCTAACTATCAGTAAATCTCAACTGTCTTGGCCAAGGTCTTACGGTTCTGGTCAACCGGACACAATGCGATATCGACTCCCAATACCGGGAGAGACGAATCCTTGACAATCACTCACTGCCTTCATGTGGCTCGGGACTGTACCCAACCAAAACATATTTGCACGACTTAGTAGAGCCATGGAGGGTAGTGATCAAAGCACAGTGGGAATTCATACGAGACAAATGAAGATCTCAGGTCTAAAGACTAACATGTACTCATGTCACCTGAGAACCGCTATCTGACGATGGTATAATACCATCTAGAGGTTCTCGACGAGTCTGTCTAGCGTACTCATCCCCAATGAGCACCTGTATACAATCTTAGGTGACCACACCGATGTCTGTGGGACCAACCACCGCTCGTCACGTGGTCTAGAAACATATACACAAGTCTACTCTGGAATATCGATACCCGGTCTCGACATTCCTGCGACTTGGGACCTTTAGGGATGTGCTTATGGACCGCCCGGCTCCCACTAGTATGATCTCCATCATAACGCTGGTAGTCAAGCAAAATCCTACGGGTTTTATCAACATGTGTGATATCGATTATAATATATGCACTTGTTAAGATAAAGTCAAACCATAATAGTATATCACTGTATCGAGTCTTTATCAATATGTGTAAGCAACAAGAGAAAGAAATACACATATTAAGACAGAGACATCTCAAATAATATACTATATACAACTGAACAAGATTGTTTTGTACATATATATCCCTAGCATCCTATACAATACAGGCCTCTAGGGCATACATATCCAGTACATATGCTGTATTACAGGACGATTTTGGTGAAATATCCCTTTTTCTGTTTGATTGGCAACGATTTGGTTTGGATTTGGAAGTGGAGTTATAAAAAGACATCAAATTCTTATAACATTTGCTGCAATCAAATGGTTCAAAAAAACATAACGTTTTTATTACATTTGTTGCAATCTAATGGTTCAAAACACATCAAGTTTTTGTTACATTTGTTGCAATCCAATGGTTCAAAAAGACATCAAATTCTTAAAAAATTTGTCGCCCAATCAAATGGTTGCAACAAATGCCAATGTTCTAAATACCACATATTCTATATTATCGATATATCGTCTATATCTGCCGATATATCGGTTTTGAGGGAAAACTATACGATATACTGAATTTATATCTTTTTATAGTTTTGGATAAATATCGTCCGATATATCGTAATATTGCTCGATATATCTGTCCGAATATCGCGATATTTTACTAATCTTATTTGGATTATTAGTTTACAAGTAAGATTACTAAAGGACCTGCCTGACCCGTTATAAACTTGCTGAGATAAACCTAAATCAATCTCAAACTTTACTTCTTTTTGACCGGAAAGAAAACCCCTAGATCCGGGTTCTTGAAGCATTTGCCTCTCTGCCCTGTCTCCGTCACTGAAGCTCATCCCTTTCCGTCCTCTCTCTATCGCCCAAGCTCGTCTCTCTTTCTTGCCGAAGCTTTCTACCTCTATCTTTCGAATAAGCAAGTCTCCCTCCTTTTTTTTGGTATATAAATTTCTCATAGAATGATAAAATCAGCCATTAACTTATGAAGAACTCTGTTTTTAATTTCTAGAAATCCATCTCCTGAATTTAGGCTAAATTTATGAGAGATTTAGCCATGATTTTTTTAGAAATTCAGGGTTGAATATCTAAAAAATTCATGGTTTAGTTTTTTAGAGAAGTTCATGATTAAATTAGAAATTAATGGCTGAATTTTCAGAAAAATTCATAGTCAGTATTTCAGATATTCAGTAACATTATGTATTTTTGCAATCAAGAATTTTGAAGGCATTCCATGATTTTGACTGAAAGTTGTGAGAGGTGTTGTAGAAAGTCTAAAGATCATTGCCAGTCAAGGAAGCATTAGGGTTGCAAAGTATGCATTTCATTATGCCAAGACTGATGGGAGACAAAAGGTGTCGGCTATACGAATAGCTAACATCATGAGAAAAACTGACAGACTTTTCCTTAAGGTTTGCTACCTATTATAATTGGAAAGTTTCTGGATAAAACTACGACGATATGCTCTTATTTTATCTTTGTTTGCAATGTTTTCGTGAGGTTGCTGGGAAGTATCCAAAGATTATGCACGAATAAGTGATCGTCGACAGTTGGTGTATGTATGATTGGTTTGATAAAGAGAAAATACCGAAATAATTCCCGAATTTGTTCTATCTGTAAGTCCACGTTGCGACCCCCGGTTCTTACGGGGAGGCGGAAACGGTATAAAATCAAAATTTTAACGCAAGAGGCAACATGGACTATGCTAGGTCGGGATCTTTACCTAAACTAAAACTAGCATACTAAACTAAAGAGATTTAGCTACTCGGATGAAGATGGTTATACCTAGCTTTTCTTGAACTCCTTCTCTTCAAGCTCCGGTGGTGGTCCGATGGCTCCTTCTCGTCGTCTCCGTACGCCGAAGATAGATCCACTTGAAAGCTCCAACCTTTAGCTCCTTCTTCGTTCTTTGAAGAAACTAGTTCACTTGGTTTGCTAAACCTAGTGAACTAGAATGAGTAGAGATGATTTAGAATGGGATTTTATCTATGGTTCTTGATTCTCAACTCATGAGACAAGAGAACCATAGATCAAGAGAGGGAGCAAGAGGTTGAGGGTGAGAGCAAGAGGAGAGCTCAAGAACAAGAGAGAGAATGAGCAAGAAAGAATGAGCAACTCTTTTGTCTCTCACCCTCTCATAATCCAAAAGAAATGATAACTCATCATATCAAAAAAGTCTTATGTGATGGTAGGAAGCAACCATAACCTTATCATGTCATGCACTCATTTTACTCAAATGAATAAGCAAGAAAAAAGTCTTTGGCATGAAATGATAACCATGGTTATCATGATGGTCAACTAGTCAAGCCTAGTCAACCGGTCAACAAGTCAACAAAAGTCAACAAGTCAACAAAGTCAACAAGTCAACAAAAGTCAACAAGTCAACAACCATATCACCATAATACTTAATTAATATAATAGTTAATCACATATCATATTCTCATTAGGGTTGAGCAAAAAGTCAAAAGTCAACGGTCAACTGTCAACAACCCTAATGAGAATCCGCTGTCTGTGCCTCCCTGTCAACTGTGCATACACACCCGTATCCGCGTTCCGAGGAACACGAATGCAAACTGGATAAATCCAATCCCATAAGGTACACTAGGATCTGGCTTAAACCAAAGCCCGCTAGTGTAAACTGTCCGGACACTGTACGTGCACAAGTGCACGGATATGACCGAACCCTGTCGCAAAACCATGCGACCTGTCGCAATACCATGCGACCTCTACTCTTTTGCCTAAAGGCGAAAAGCTTTCTGTGTGGGACTCTAAAGACTCGACACTACGCTGGCAGTGGGTTTAACCACAGACCGCAAGCGGCACTAGCTGTGCGTAACGGTCCCCAGGTAATGCCGACAAGAAGACCGACGAGGCGAAACCCATCTGAACTCCTACTGAGCCTGAGTGTGACATTCTCCGTACAGTCCGGTCTGTTCGTCTGATACATCGCATGGCGGGCCTAGGGGGCGGTAAACGTCAGTCCCCCAATAGCGGTACAAGTCGTGCCGGAGCGAAGCCCAAAACACCCTGAGATAACACTGGAAACCTACCAGTATATCTCGTTTGCCCTGGCCAGGGACTACTCGTGTAATGGCTCTCCTAGACACAGCGCGATGTCAACCCCCAATACCGGGAGAGACGAATCCTGTCTAACCGTCACTGCCTCCAAGTGCTTCGGGACTGCACCCAACCACCACCTGTTTGCACGACTCCTTTGAGCCGTGGTAGGGTAGTGATCAAAGTACAGTGGGAACACACCCGAGGCGAAGTGACAGTGTCAAGTCAGCGGACTAAGCTGTACTCATGTCACCTGGGAACTGATAACTGACGATAGGTATAATACCAACTGGTCAGTTCCCGACGAGTCCTGTCTAGTGTAACCGTAACCTAACGGGCACCCGCATACTATCTCAAGTACGACGTACTGACGGCTGTGGGACAGACCGTCTCCCACACTGGGATGAGAAGCGCATGCGCTGGTCTACTCCGGAGTATCGATGCCCTGTCTCGATAGTCCTGCGACCAGGGACCTGCATAAGGATGTGCTTCTAGATTACCCAGCCCCACTAGTGTGACGGCCATCACATCGCTGGTAATCAAGCAAAGATCCTAAGGGCTCCACTAATGTGTATAAGCAATATACAAAGATAAACACATGTACACATTGAAGTAGAAATAAACCAAGTAGCATACTACCATTTTGAGCAAGATTGTATATACAAGGTGAATATCCCAAGCTTCCATTAAGTAATATACATACTAGTATGATACAGTAATGGCCTCTAGGGCATATACACTAACACTATCATCATAAATAAACTATGAACACAGAACTAAATGATTTTGAGAAAGGGGTGCCTCCCGCTACAAATGCACGAGTAGAGCTTCGGTTTATATGCCCTTAAATTATATGCTTGCTTTCTTATTCTTATTTCTGACTCGTACTTTTGGTCTTTATCGCAACAGCTTGTGAAAAATCCTTCCCTCTTCTATGTATTGTTGATGCTAAATCTCTATGGACCCTGGTAATCCTTGCTGGTTTGCAGTTAGTTGGGATACTAGAAATAAACCGCCACACATACGCGTGGGATTAAAGATGATATGATATATTTGTGGATTAACTTATAAAAAATAAAAAACAATATACATTTTACCGTAAAAGAATATTGTATCTTACATTGTAACTAATAATAAATAAAAATAATAATAGTAATGTTATTCAAAATCATAATCCTTACTTTGGTTAAAGGATATATTGATTTTAACTTGTCTATAAAATTCCAATATCAAATTGTTAAATGAGAGAACCTAATTAAAGGACCTTTCAATTAGGCATATCATTGAAAGTTTAAAAACTATCAATAAAGAGCTTATCTACGATAACGTTAAAATTATGAGATATTCCAATTCCAACGAAACTATTCAACATTGATTCATGTGAAGGTTTTTGATTGGTAGGATTCTTTTTCTATGGAAAAAAGGTATAAACAAATTTAGTTATTTTTATTTATGTTATGCAACTTTATTTATACTTTTCAATTTTGTGTGATATCCGTGTATTTTCAAATATGTAGTCATTGTTATTTAACCAAAAATGGTTGAACTTTAGTAAATTTTTAATATAATATTTAAATTGTCTAATAGGCTATTCATGAATGATCCGTTAATCCATATGTGGCGTATGCATGAGCGCGCCCGCCTGCTCAGTTGATAAACGCAAAATATGTTTAAATTCTTCATATTCAAAATTTTCATTGTGCTTGCATGATGTAAAAAAAAATTAAATGCTTGAACTTTAGTTAATTTTAATATAATATATAAATTACCTAATAGGCTATTCATGAACGATCCGTTAATCCATATATGACTTATGCATGAGCGCACACTCCCGTCCTGAATGGGTCCTATGATAAGCACAAAATATGTTTAAATTCTTCATATTCAAAATTTTCTTTGTGCTTGCATGATGCCAAAAAAATTATGAAGAAGACAATTCATATTTTAAATTCTTTATTTTCCTAACTTTCCACTGTTTTTGCATGACTTAAATTCAAAATTAAGTATTAAATGCTTTTTTATGTAGCAGTGAATTTTCTTCAAGAAAAACAGTTAAAAAATATGTTTATGAATGCTTAATTTAAGCATACCACAATATTTGTGTAATACCCCAGGTATTATCCGGTATATCCATTTATATCAGATAAGCATGGGGACCCACTATAAAACAATGAGGAATCTTCAGAATACATCCCGAAAAAGGACAGATCTGTACTATAAATGGAACGATACCGCTCTTCAATACAAAGACGCCTTTTAAGTGAACTTACAGAACTTTGAGAACTCCGTAGTTAAGCGTGTTCGGGTCAGGGAAGTCTTGGGATGGGTGACCTTCTGGAAAGCGGCCCCTGGTCGGATCCAGTTCCTTATCCGAAGGATAAAACTGTGCGGCTTCGGTCAGAGCGGACAATACTCTTTGTATTGAGGGTGGGTCGTCACAATTTGAAATTAAGTATATCAGATGGTTGTCTTTGAAATTAAGTAAACATTCCAAAGCATTTTAATTTGTGTTTTTATTAAATTTACTTTGAAACCCGCGCCATAAAAGTGAATCATAAAATTAAATTTAGCGAGTGATGGCAATTTTTTAAGTAGAAAGCCTTGGGAAGTCTTGGGATGGGTGACCTTCTGGGAAGTGGCCCCTGGTCGGATCCAGTTCGTCCCGAAGGATAAAACTGTGCGGTTTCGGTCAGAGCGGACAATACTCTCTGTATTGAGTGTGGGTTGTCACAATTTGAAATTAAGTATATCAGATGGTTGTCTTTGAAATTAAGTAAACATTCCAAAGCATATCAGATGGTTGTCTTTAAAATTAAGTAAACATTCCAAAGCATTTTAATTTGTGTTTTTATTAAATTTACTTTGAAACCCGCACCATAAAAGTGAAACATAAAATTAAATTTAGTGAGTGATGGCAATTTTTTAAGTAGAAAGCCTTGGGAAGTCTTGGGATGGGTGACCTTCTGGGAAGTGGCCCATGCCCGGATCCAGTTCGTCCCGAAGAATAAAACTGTGCGGCTTCGGTCAGAACGGACAATACTCTCTGTATTGAGGGTGGGTCGTCACAATTTGAAATTAAGTATATCAGATGGTTGTCTTTGAAATTAAGTAAACATTCCAAAGCATTTTAATTTGTGTTTTTATTAAATTTACTTTGAAACCTGCGCCATAAAAGTGAAACATAAAATTAAATTTAGTGAGTGATGGCAATTTTTTAAGTAGAAAGCCAC
Organism: Agapanthus africanus; assembly: GCA_030015575.1. NCBI lineage: Eukaryota > Viridiplantae > Streptophyta > Magnoliopsida > Asparagales > Amaryllidaceae > Agapanthus > Agapanthus africanus. Next base: position 193,686,100 of record JASDDO010000024.1, on the reverse strand, counting down.
AAAATTAAAGCATAAAATTAAATCTAGTAAGCAATGAGATTTTTTATATTATAAAGTCAATTTGAAACCTATACCATAGCATTAAAACATAAAATTGAATATAATAAATAGTAAGATTTATTAAATTTAATTATACACAGACGAGGGGGGATTATATATTTATTTTTTATATGAATGTACACGGGCTTTTAATCAGATGTCTCTAAGGTGCGCGACAACACATATAAAGCTTAATCGGTTTTTGCTATGGTGTAATTAAAGGTGCTCAAATCTACCGACGGCTAAACCTAGCTTTGATACCATATTAAATTTAATTATACACGAACGTGGATGTATATATTTATATTTATATTAGTGTACACGAGCTTTTGATATGATCGGATTCCATCAATAGGACTCAAGCCTTGTTGAAGTTTTTCCCGTTTTATATTTTATACTCATGCACCGCTTATAGTTTTTCCAATGTGGGATTATCTTATCCACATATCTTAATAAGATTCATACCCAACATCTTCTTAACGAAAGTAAACTAACTTAATTACCATCTAGTTTAGACTATACTATTGACTCATTTTAGCACATATATACAAGATATATTCTTACAACAACTGAGCCTTTTATCCAGAGCATGTGGGGTAGGCTGCATGAATCAACATGAGAATCACGCCGGGTCCAGCACATGAATCCTCCGCCTCCACTCACTCCTGTCAAACAATATACTTTTATCGAGGCCTTTGGCAACAATATCTTTTCGTATCACCTTCATCAATGTTTTCTTCGGTCTCCCTTTCGTCCTTTTGATATTGTCTATATCGATAGTATCCATTCGTCGAACCGGCGCTTTCATAGGTCTGTGCCGCACATGACTAAACTATCTTAGTCGATTTTCCCGCATCTTCTCCTCCACGGGTGTTATACTAACTTTTGCACGAATATTATCATTCCGCACCTTATTTTTTCTAGTGTTACCACACATCTAACGAAGCATGCGCATTTCCGTTATGTGCATTTTCTGTGTATGATGTTTCTTAGGAGCCCAGCATTCTGTACCATATAATAAGGCAGGCCGAATAACGCTCCGATAAAACTTTCTTTTCAATCTTAACGGAAAGTTACGGTCATACAAAATCCTGTTGCACTCCTCAATTTCAACCAACCGGTTTGGATCTTTTGATTAATATCGCTATCGATCTCCCCATCCTTTTGGATAAACGAACCTAAATATCTAAACTGATCACTCGGTGATATCTCTTGTCTTTTCAGTATTATATCAATATGGTCTCGACTTCTCTGTTTGCTAAATCTGCAATGCATATATGCTGTTTTGAATCTGCTCAATCCGAACCCCTGAGATTCCATTGTTTGTTCCCATAACTCCAATCTGGTATTAACCCCTACTTTCGTCTCGTTTACTAAAACAATATCATCAACGAATAGCATACAACAAGGTAACCCATTTTGGATAGTTCTAGTAAGCCCATCCATCTCTATGGTAAGCAGGAATAGACTTAATGCAGATCCTTGATATAAGCCAATTGTAATCGAAAAATCACTCGTTAGGTCGCCGTAAGTTATGACATTTGCCACTACTCCATCGTACATATCATTGATTATGTCGATGTACTTGACGGGGACCCCCTTCATCATTGTCTCCCACATAAGATATATTCTTAAACATGATATTCGTTTACAACTGATATTAATGTTATGTCTTTTTATAAAAGTTCAATGGCGGTAGTTGTCCCCGCTGGACCCTATATGGAACGGCCTCTATACTAAATGGCGACCATTCTGTCAAAAGTCAAAAATATATGGGATTGTGCAATGTTGGTGGATAAGAACTTCCATCTCAATTCTTAATTAATACAATATCAACTTTTTATTTAGGTGGTAGGACCCACGACATTGGGAAATGTGGTTGGCTTAAGCGGCTAACAATTCAATGACAATGGTGGAATTGCTTTGAAAAATTGTGAATCTTTTGTGTTCATTGTCCCTCCAGCACATTTAGTATATGGTAGAGATTGGCTACTGCTTTCTCTCATCCACAATATTTTTTTTCTCAGCTACAATATTGGTGAAGGCGGTGTTTGTCTGGCAGAGGATGTACATGGTTCAGCTCCTGATATTGCTGGCAAGGTGCATTAATTAGCCGTTTATCTCCTTAGTTTCTGTTTTTGTTGGATGCAACAAATATGCACACTTCACAATTATAATAAATTAGTAACACTTGTCGTGGTTGTCGTCTAAGCCTTTTTCCATCAAAATTGATTCGTTCATATAGCAAAGCTCCATTAAATATATGACAACAGTTTTTATAGCAGCCCTTGACATGATGCCAATCTCTTTTAATTGGTGTCACGAATGGGTTTGCCAGAATCCTAAATTCCTGTTAGGGTCCTCCTAATTTTCCTAGACCAGTGACAAGCTAGGATGAAGAAAACGATGATAGCTTGGTTATAGGAAATGGTGTTCGCAATATTTAACCATTTTAGTGTTGCTATGAATACAGAGTGACGCTAAAATAGTTTTTTTAGAACGTGTCTTCATTTGCCAATACACATTCTGGATGTTATACTTGGCGGCTTTCTTGGATTATGTTAAACGAAAAGATCTACCAAGCATCCACCAAGTGTTCAAGTAATCAAGTATTTAAGATGACATGTTCTCTTTATAGTATCCATGCAACATGTGCCCCTGTAATCAAAATTCATATATTAATTTATGACGAGTATCACTGTGACCCTTCATGTGTATGGATAAATATTATGTTCTTGTTTAGCAAACCTTAACCCGTCCTTCACCTTCACGGCGTCACGCTAATCCTAACATCAACATCCACATTCTCCCTCCTCTAACTCCGCCCTAACTCCGCCTTTGCCCCGCTGCCATCTCCGCCCGTCCCCTAATCTGCCTTCGCACCGCCCTCAGGCCCTTCTCGGCCCCAAACCCCCCTCAAGCCCATCCCCCCTCCTCCACCACCTCCGCCCCACCTTCCTCCGCCCTAACAAACACTAACCCTAGCCTCTTCACCATCATCACCATCTTCTCTCCACCCTCATATTCACCTTCATTACCTTCGCCGCCATCCTTTCTTGCCGCCGCCCGCAATTTCCTCCACCCGCCACCATTATTAACTAGTTATTTAACAATTATAAATTATTTATTAATAAAAGAATTACTAATTATTTAATTTAATTGATTATATTTATTAAAAGGGGAAAAAGGTTATTTAAGTGCATAGTTAACAATGATAAGGTCGACTTATGTCGTTAGTCATGTTAGTTATTTGGAGTTTTCGCTATTTTCTTGCTAAACCATTAAACTAATTTGATAGTTTATTGAAATAGGCCTTAAAACCGGAAGCGAAAAATCAAATAAGTATGCCTCGTTATAATGTTCACATGTAAACATTACAAGTTGACATGTGCCAATCTTTAGCAATGAATCCCTGGATTTAGATTTCTTTACTTTGACCATGCCAATCTCTTACAAGTACCGTTATCTTCACCCTTCTGATTCTTGGAGTGTTTCTTACAACCTCTAAATTGTCAATTTCAGAATCTGGCAAATCCAACAGCCATCCTACCGAGTTCTGTTATGATGTTGCGTCATTTACAGCTAAATGATAAAGCCGATCGAATTTAGAATGCGATTATGAAGACCGTTCCTGAAGGAAAATACTGAACTGGCCATATCCGAGGCACTGCAACCGCTGCCGAGTTCACACAAGCGGTATGCGATAGTCTGATGATTTTAAATTGCTCATTGGATTTTGGGAGTATATTGCCAAACAGAGCGAATGAAGGACTGAGATTTCTTATCAAGCCCACTGTTAACTTGTTACTGTTATTATTGTTCTTTTTCCTACAAGTAGTGTTCTAATTGCAATACCTCGAGCAGGAAGTTGCATAATTTTTGTTCTTGCTGTTTACTATGTGTTTGTTAATACCGACACCCAAGAGGCTAGGGGTAAATAAGAAAAGAAAGATTTTTATCATGTTGTTACAGGAAAATCACAAAAGCAGTTGGAGACACTATGCTAAAAACTATGTAGCCTTTGGATTCCGAGATCTGTTGGATTCACTGATGTTTCTGTCTGCAAATGCCACAGCAATTGAGCAAGTTACTCTTGTAATGTCTGTGAATGCCGTTGGATCATGCACAACATCAATACTATATGCCCAAAAAAGCATCCATCCCGAATTCTGATCGTTACTCAGATGCTTGATTAATTGACAAGTTATCGCAACTTTGCATTTAAAGAATAAGATTTTCCCCCTGGGTCTGTGCTATTAGTAATTAGATTTATTGGTGAGTAGGAGGGTAAAAATTAAGGGTCTATAGGTTTGTGTTTTTCTTATCTGTGATGTGAGGCTGGGATCTTATAATAGCATGGAATAACAGCAGCATCTCCTAATACTTTTTTCTCTGAAGCACAGGCAAATTTGGATCTATCCGAATGGAAACTTAATTGCCAACCAATGGAAATTGGAAAATATGAAAAAATCTTCTTTACAAGAGCTTATAGAGAAATTTATGTACAAGCACCTTGCAAGCCCTTGGATGGGCTTTGAGATCCGTGCAAATCTTTTTTGAGAAAGTGAAAATAAAATTTGTACGAATCTCAAAGTCCATCCAAGAACGCTTGTAGAGGGAAAAAACTAGTATGCGAGGGCTTGCATGGTGCAAGCCACTTGCAAGCCCTTAGATGGCTTTGGGATTGGTGCAAGGAAAGCCATCCAAAGGCTTGCAAGTGACTTGCACCGTGCAAGCCCTTGCATAGAAGTTTTTTCCCTTGTGGAGAAGTTTTTTCCGAAAATATGGGTTTCAATAAACTATGGGTTTCAATAACCTATGTCCAATTCCAGCAAATTCTTTCAATTTTTTAGAAATAAACTAAAAATACTCTACTGGGAATGAATGTTTAAGCTTAAAGGGCCATTATTCACTAGGCTAAGTTACACTAAACTACACTTGACTGCTGCTTTTATTTTTACTAAACTACCTCAAAGTCATTTATTATAGCAAACTCACTTTTCTCGCTAAAATACCCTAAAGTATAGCTTGCTGTAATAAAAATACTTTTAGGTAGTTAACCGGACAACATAGTTAAGGATTTATTTAGTTAGCTTAATTGAAGCCTTGTTCATCATGATACTAACAGTGGACCGGGTTCAATTGAACCGTCCAACCCGGTCCACACAAAGCTCCCAGTTCATCAATTTCGATCAAATAAAAACCCAAACTCTTTTCTCCTCTCGCTCTATAAACATCCCTATTCCACTGGCGGGAAAATTCCCTCCGCTTTTGCTCTCTCTCTCTCTCTCTCTCTCCCCCCTCAGATCGCCATGGCCTCAAGCAACAGCAAGCGGCGGGGCCGGCCGGCTGCGGCCGCATTGAACCCATCGAAGCGATTCCAACCCAACAGCAACATCAGCAACAGCCAAAGTCCTAACCCAATCGAGGACGAGATGATGGACGAGGACGTTTTCTTGGAGCAAACCCTAATGAGATACGAAGAGGACGAAGAAGCCCTAATCCTCCTCCGAGACGAGGCCCTAGCTTTTCGCCTCTCCAAATGGAAGCGCCCTTCTGTTTCCTCTTCCTACCTTTCCCTCTCTCAAAGCATAGGTAATTAATCCTCTTCGTTATCTCTCTGTTTCTCCCCAAGATTGGATCTTTGATCTTTGGTTATATTTGTGTTTTCTGCAGCTTTTCAGCAATTGGAGATCGATTACATCATTGGCGACAGCCACAAGGAGCTGCTCCCGAATTCCTCTGGGCCTGCTGCAATTCTCAGGATCTTTGGCGTAACTAAAGAAGGTTCAATGGTGTATGAGTGTTTTTGCTATTAAAATTTTGATTCTTTGGTCTGTTTGTTTGATAAATTTTATTTTATTTTTGAAATTTAGGGCATAGTGTGTGCTGCCATGTTCATGGATTCGAGCCCTATTTCTACATCAGCTGTCCAGCAGGAATGGGGCCTGATGACATATCGCGGTTCCAGCAGACCCTGGAGGTTATTATTGTTCTTTATGTTAAAGTTTGCTACTTAAGGTAAATTCACATATTTTCTGATTAAATGGTTTTGTAATTAATTAGGGAAGAATGAGGGAATCCAACAGAAGCAGCAATGTGCCAAGGTGCATAAGGCGGGTCGAGTTGGTTCAGAAGAAGAGCATTATGTATTATCAGCAGCACCAGTCACAACCATTCCTTAAGATTGTAGTGGCCTTGCCTACGATGGTTGCAAGTTGCCGTGGTAAATGGATAAGAGAAAAAACACCTTTTCTCTTTTTGTTTCTTCCAGCTCCAAAGCTGTCAATAGCTGAACTTTTAGGTGATCTGTAGTAAAATTGAAGCCTGTATGGGTAGTTATTAACTATTTTAAGTGCAGATTTTGCACACATGAATGTCCATAGATAAATTCTCATAGAAAGTTACAGGCTGATAAACTTTCCCTTTAAGCTGACACATAAATTCCTAGCAAGCTACTGATGTTACTATAGTTATTGAAATTGAGAATGACGACAGAACGCTCAAAAAAGGTGCTGTAAAGTAGGCTTTTCGAAGTATGTACTGCAACTCTTCCATTACGAATGCCTTTTAGTTTATTTCAATGCTTTGGCGCAATATGTTGCGTGATGTGGCCTTGGATAAATTGGGCAGTGAGCAGTTGATATTGCTGAATGATTTCCTTTCTGCACATTGTGGATCTTATTAATTAAAAAAACCGACAAACCAGAAAATCTAATACCGAAAATGCATGGAATTGGATTGGAGTAGCCACTGAACTGTAAGAATGTGGATTTAATTTGGAACGAGAATACTTGACATGAGCAGTAAGTTTGCTCTAGTTAGCCATAGCTCACCATGCAAATGTTGTAACATTAATTTAAAATGTCCGATCATTTATTATTATTATTTTTTGAAGCAAACTGAAAGGAAGATGCTATAACATTGGAACTTGAATATTATGGAAATTAATTAGTAGGTATGAGAGGATTAATATTGGACCCCAAGGATAAACTACACTGCAGATTTATAGCCTATAATGACAATAGAGCTGATTTCTTGCTGTATTGTTCGAGATCTTTCTTTAAGTATATACATACAAGAGACTAGTTATAGTACGGTGATTTAGTTGTCAATATCTCTACTATCATCTCTACTGCTTTCAAATCTTTAACTTGCTCTCACTCTTAAGTCTTAACGTCTAGCGTGTTGGCAGGCCTTCTGGAAAGGGGCATACAAATTGAAGGTCTTGGTTCAAAGAGTTTCATTACATATGAAAGCAATATCCTTTTTGCACTTCGTTTCATGATTGATTGCCAAATCGTTGGAGGCAATTGGATTGAAGTTCCTGCAGGGAAATACAGGAAAACAGCCAGGAGCATGTCACATTGCCAAATCGAAGTAGATTGTTTGTATCCTTTACTAACTGAATAAAATCATTTCATGGTCCATGCTCAATAAGCATGCTCTTTGTTGATCATTGCTTTCCTTAAATCCATCCTTAGGTATACTGAATTGATCAGTCATGTCCCCGAAGGAGCATACTCTAAAATGGCTCCATTTCGCATATTAAGTTTTGATATTGAGTGTGCTGGTCGTAAAGGACTCTTTCCCGAGCCTACTCATGATCCTGTTATTCAGGTTCTTACCTACAAAACTAGGGAGTGAACTGATATGGAAGCTATGTTTTATGTTGCTGGAGTTCCACGTGTTATACACTTATACTACTCATATATTCTTTTTTTTGCAAGCTAGATAGCCAACTTAGTCACCCTTCAAGGTGAAGATCGTCCTTTTGTCCGCAATGTGATGACGCTTAAATCATGCTCTCCAATTGTTGGTGTTGATATAATGTCATTTGACACTGAAAAAGAAGTTTTGCTTGCTTGGAGGGTAAGTTGGTATACTGTCATTATTTTAGCTTAATTGAATTGCTTTAAATTGGAAGGAAATTTGAAGGGACACGATTAATAACTGACCGAACTTACCGAACTTGTGTCTAATAACCTATACGTTTGTGAACCTACACTGTAGGAGTCCCCCTGCCCCACCCCAACTCCCCACCCCTTAAAACAGGAATAAAAAACGAACCATGCCTTTCTAAGGAGGTTACTGTGAGAATAACTTCTTCCTTAGTTACAATCTCACATTGCAGCCTCGTTCATATTTTTGATTGTTACTTTTTTCGTTTTCTCTTGGGCTTTTGCTGTTCTCATATTCTTCAAAAATTATATGCTGTTTTTGCTTGTTCTCTGTATTTGAACCGCAGATAAGTCTAGCTTGTGCAATAATCTATTGATTTTAGAGTAATGCCTGCTTTAGCCAAAGCCTTAAGAGTCAATTTTTTTTACTGGGGGAATGTAAAACTGCAGGATTTCGTTCGCGAGGTAGACCCTGATGTTATCATTGGATACAATATCTGCAAATTTGATCTTCCATATCTCATTGAGGTGATCTTCTATTTTGTTTATTTGAAAAGTTTCCTGCATTGCTAAGAACCTCAGTTTTGACTGACTGCGAATATCATTGTCTTGAAGAGAGCTGAGGCCCTTAAGATAGCAGAGTTTCCCATCCTTGGTCGTGTCAGAAACAGTCGGGTTCGGATGCGAGATACAACATTCTCCTCAAGGTTTGTTTATTAATAATGCGACTAAATACTGTGAAATTCTGGAATTTAACAGAATAGTTGTCTTGTTCTATGTTGTGTATTTGTTCTGTATCTATTTACCTTTTTACTGAAATATATCATATGACGTGTTTTCATAATCCAGCCCAGCCCCTCTTTTAAAGGGTATCCATCTAAACTATTGCAGTTCTAAGACTAGTGTTTACCCACTTTATTTTGTGTTAAGCCAGTCTATGTTAGTGATGCTGCTGTTTCAACTTTCAAGACCTTCTAGACTGTACATGAGATTTATATGGCCTTTTGCATTGCTTTGTTAACAGTGCCTGCTTTGTGAAGAAACATTTGACTTTCATCTGATTCTTCTTTCATGTTGTAGAAGTATCTTATGCTGTTTATAGAGTGTTCAATTTTACCCGAGTTCTAATGATACCCATTAACAAGTGGCCTTAGGTAGTACAGCAGTACACACCAAGGTTTGAGGTCTCGCTGTTGGTACTGGTTTCCGTTTTGAATCCTCTTTTGGGATCTGTAATGAAAGTTTCAGCTGTTTCAAAGAAAAAATAGTGATTGTTACAATTTGAAAAATTATAACTAAAAAGTTATATAAAAATACTGATAGATAGTTAAGATGTTAACCATGTTGTAACATGCTCTTTTAAAAAATTGATGAAGCTTAATGTTCGATGAAATATTGTATAATATAGTACATGAGCAACAATAATTTACAAATTGATATGGTACTTCAATAATTCAGCTTACACGATAGGATCTGTAAGAAAATAACTAAACCTGAATGAATTAGAAGATGCCACTATAAATCATCAGCAGAATAAATAACCGAACCTTCATGAAGATTCGTCTATAAACTGGACCAGGCAAAATTTGCTGAATACAATATAGTCAAAAGCCAATGACTTAGGTTCTGTATTACTTGAAAGTAGAATGACGATTGATGATATTGGAATCTTGATGCAAAATTCTATTTGATACTTACATGCAGACAATATGGAGTGAGGGAAAGTAAAGAAGTTACCATTGAGGGAAGAGTTCAATTTGATCTGCTTCAGGTCCTAATCTAATGTCCAAACCTGTATTAAATTCTTCCTATGACTTATTATGTATTATATCTTCACAGGTTATGCAAAGGGATTACAAGCTTAGTTCATATTCTTTGAATTCAGTTTCTGCGCACTTTCTCGCAGAGCAAGTAAGTATTTATGTTTATTAAATAGTTACTTTGTCTGTAGTTTATTACATATGCAGCCGTAGCCAGGTTCTTTTGGATGCTTGGGGCAATACTTTTTCTCCAACAATTACCATATCATTGAGTTATCTGTTTTCTAGAATTATAAAATTGAAGTCTCGCAGACAAATCAGAGCCTTGTTATCCTGAGCAATTTAGTTTATAATCTTTACTCACTGTCCTTTACTATGGATGATCTGCAGTCTGAATTAGGATTCGTCATGCTGCTATCCATATTCCTTCTGATATGCAGTCATTACATTCATATCTGAATATTTATATAGAAGTATTTAGATTTTGGATCTTCAGTTGTTGTAAGATTATTATTCTCTGTATTTTCATCTGTACATGTCAAATAAATATCCTTATTGTTTATTTGGAATCATTCATCACCTACCTTCTCTTCTAAGCCTTTTCCCATCAAAATGGGGAATTGAACTTTCAAGCTGAGTTGGATCCATGGGAGATTTGATGGAATTATTTTACTATCGGCTGCCTACATGATTAACCTTCTGAATAGGTAACAAGTAAGAAAACATACCTTACAGGTTGGCACATACATTTCATATCTTCATTTTGAGGTGATGGCGTGGGGTTTAGAACCTTCCAGATGTAGGAAATGCTCTGGAGTCTGGAGGAGAAATGAATTTCTATACAGAAACATATCCCTCTTTAGATTACAAAAAGCAAAATGAAAGCGCTGACGGCTCCAGTTAAAGATCACAAGTTCTTATGCGGGATGACCTAATATGTAGGTACAGGTCTGGTTTAGTCTAATTACTGAGAGTCAAGGAGATATTATTCTCTACTCATGTGGATCATGGGTAGAGCTTTCTTGGAATAACCCAAAGGTGAAGTGCAAACTTACTGTTGAGAACACTGCATAGTTGGTTTGACATGTAGACATCTGCCATTTGTGACCATACAGTTGTGTTCTCCATGTCTACCAGCATATACAATATTTGGAAAAACCTAGTCTACATACGTCTTACTACCAGAGACATGTTTGTGCACTCCCATAAAGTGCATTGGTTCATTTGTCATCCCTAGATAGTAGGCAGTAATACATTATCGTCTGATAGCACATAATTGCAGGTATTTTTGTTATTCTTTAAACCTTCGACGCTTCAATCTATTGGATGAGGATGTATCTATGACTTTATCATGTCTGGTTTCTTTTAGATCGTATGATTTGGATTCTTCACTTCTTGTGTTTTGTCTGATAGAATATTAATTTTTGTATTATGCTTTTGTTCCTTGCATGTACATTAATTAACTACATCTTTCCCCATCTTTTTTTTATATGGTTTTTTCTACTACCTATGGATCATGGATCTGAAAACTGTTGCTGACATTGGTTTTTGGAGAGCAGAAAGAGGATGTGCACCATTCAATAATATCTGATCTCCAAAATGGAAACTCAGAGACGAGAAGGCGCCTTGCTGTTTACTGCTTGAAGGTTCATTTTATGATCTTTGTTTTACTAAATTTTTCATATGATCTGGGTTTTTTTATATCGTGATGTGAAAATTATATCTTAAATGTCCAATAAAGGAACACAGAAACATAAAAAAACATTGACTTGTGATATTTGGTATGAAAGATCACTAAACCAACAAAAAAAATGCTTATGTGCCCAAAGATGAACAAGGTTCTGTAGGAGTAGATGCAGGAATTTGCGGTTCCAATATATTAGGTAAAATAATAATAATATACTTTTGTACTAAATACTACTGGATTATATTGATTTCACAGTCAAGCAATTGATTCTTGCCAAGCCGTACATCATTCTAACAGTAGCTTGGCCTCTTAGAGAGGATTCATAACACAAGATTGGCACCATGGAGTTGATCTCAGCTATTAAAAAATGATGCACTTGTAGAATTCTTGCTTTGGGATGTCTTAATGATACTCGTTTTTTCCTGGAGGAACTATGTTTCCTGGATCTTTGTGAGAATTTGGAGATATGCTCCTAGCCTTGCTATATGTGATTAGATTATCAACTGCCATGTAGAAATCTGCCAGCTGATTGCTTTGCCATATCAGCGATTCACAGCAATGGCTTAGAGACCAGTTGGGATGTGGATTATTAAATTGCAAATAATTGCTGAGTTTTGTGACCGGGACCAGCTTAAAGTGAATCACATTGGCATCTGATACAAACCACCTTTGTTAATGTTATTGTGGTTCAAGCATTATATAATCCGTGACTCATAACTTACCGAAGCCAGATACGTGATTTACCAATGATCACCCCTGTGGTAGTCAATAATTTGGTTAATATACCTTCAGATAAACCATAGGCTTATTAATCCAAATATACAGAACACAAACATAAAAATGGGAGCAGAAATGGAAGTGGAGATTATGTTATCTGTTGTGTATATATGTCTATTGATTATCGCAAAAATTGCAACCTGTTTTATTTTTCTAACACTTAATTTTCTTTGTTTGAAATTGTAGGATGCTTATCTTCCACAACGGCTTTTAGACAAATTGATGTTCATTTACAACTATGTAGAGATGGCTCGAGTCACTGGTGTCCCTATCTCGTTCCTGCTTTCAAGAGGGCAGAGCATTAAGGTATCACTTGCTGGCTGTTGCTGTTATATGAAAATGGTATTGCTCATAAAGTGCAACTGACGAGTTATTGTTCTTTCAGGTCCTTTCTCAACTTCTTAGGAAAGCTAGACAGAGGAATCTTGTCATTCCTAACATTAAAGGGCAGGTATCTGGGTCAGAAACTTTTGAAGGAGCAACTGTAAGCATGTCAAACTTGGTAGCATGTCGTTATGATTTTCCTGACTTTAGATTTCATTTCTTACAATTTCTATTGTGACTTGAACTTTACCATATTTCCCATGATTATATGAATATGCTCATATTTTATATTTTTATTTTAGCAGTACACTTTTGCTGTATTTTGGTCAACCTGTGCTTGTGTGACATTTTAGTATTTTCTACTCCGATGAGGGTTATACTGGGTACATTCTCCAGATGTAGGTACTGAGAGGGTGATTTAAGTTTCAATTAAATTCTAATTTGGTTCTGTTGGGCTCACATAGCATTTGACTGGTCTCATAGCTTATGTAGCATCAATACATCTTTACGAGCAAGCCTTCGAGCCATGATAGTGCTCTAAATGCATATTAGATATTCAAAACTTCTAATGAATTTTTTAGTTTTTATTCTGCAAGTGATCCCTAGTCTATGATCTATTAGTGAACTTCAAAACTTCTAATGAATTTTTTAGTTTTTATTCTGCAAGTGATCCCTAGTCTACGATCTATTAGTGAACTATGAGTTGTCTGCAAGCCTGCGCACAAACCTCTCGATATTTTAATTTTAATAGGAATAAAGAGCCTCATAACTACTGGATAAATTCCATGTTTTCTCTGTCATGTTCCTAAACTCATCTTGCTTTTTATTGAACATATTGCGCATCTGAAGTTGGATATTTGAGGTTTTTGCTTATGTACCAATAATTTTTTAAAAAGGAAATACATATTTCTTATAGTCTTTTTCATATTTTTCCATGTCACCCTGTGTTTTGAGTACTTGGCAGACACCCTTCTGTCTATCAGTACTTTATGGTGACCGAATTAGCTGTGTTTGGCAAATTTCAATAACTTAAGCTACATCAGTGGCAATTAATAAATAAAATTGACCTAAATGAAACCATAGCAGTATGCACAGGACCATCTTCCTTGATTAAACCTGGCACAAAATTAGATAAGTTGCACGGCTCTACGTTTTGACTTGACTTTGAAATAGATAAAGTGAGAGTTTGATCCTACAACCTGCAACATCAAAGTTAAACACCAGTCAATTTGCTAGAGTTCATCATTATTTTTATTTTCATTAATTGTTGGCTAACAGAGGGTATGCTTAGTGCTCTAGAGTTCACTATTATTTTTATTTTCATTAATTGTTGGCTGACCGAGGGTATACCTAGTGCCTGCAACGTTATAAAAGTAAATATGCACTAGGTAAAAAGAGGGGGAAAGTCCTCGCAAAGATTAAGAGTATATATGCTAAAAATGCTTGAATTATATGTGCTTTTCATGTTTTTCTATTATTTATTGTTTGTTTCAAATCTCTCTTTTGGACATTTTGATTCCTTTCTTGGCTAAATCACTCCATAATCATCCAACTGGTGCATTTGATAAAATTAGCTGTCTTGTTCAGTTGTCTATATTTATGCTTGATGCCGATTCATTTATCTTTTAATCATCAAAACATAGAGTAAGCCTCCTTTGGCTTGCCCACTTTCAGGTTTTGGAGGCCAAGGCCGGGTTTTATGAAAAGCCTATTGCTACTTTGGATTTTGCTTCTTTGTATCCATCTATTATGATGGCATACAATCTATGCTATTGCACATTGGTAAGTGTTTTTACATAATCATGTTGGCTGCTTTTAATAATACCGAATTGATAATCAACATCTGTTTTGAATTTGTCCTAGCTGTAAACTCAAGTAGTAAGAGGCTAATTTAGCTTTATTTGTTTTTTGTTTGTTGGTTTTTATCAAGGTGACGCCAGAAAGTGCTCGACAATTAAACCTTCCAGCAGAAAGTGTCAATAAAACTCCATCTGGTGAAACATTTGTTAAATCAGACTTACAGAAGGTATAGCATTTTCAGCTGTGATATTTAAAATCGCCTCATTTAACCATAGACGTCTGCTTTCTATGCTCTGAGATATGTGCTCCAAATCTATGGATGATAACATTAATTATTTCGATCTTTAACCATTTTTATCTTCCGGATCCCTTCCGTATGTCTTATGCCAGCTACTTGCCTTCTCTATAGTAACTGGACTGAAAGCTCGAAGCTAAATCAAAAAACTCCCTTAACATCTCAAGCGAACTGGTCCTTTGCGGCTCAGTTGCTGGCTGATATAAAGGAGTTTTGGGCTTTTATTATTGATATTGTTGGAATAGTTTAGAGTATATTGTTATTAGGGTACACCGTACCATGATGCTTGGGTATCAAGTAATTGTATTCTTTATATAAAGGCATCATTGGTCATATAATAAAGTATAGTTTTCTCCTCTATTTTACCTTTAACATGGTATCAGAACTAGAGAGAGTCAAGGTAGTTACAAAGAGATCCGTTTTGTAATCGGAAGCATGAGGATCAATCTTATTGCCCGTCATATTGAATATCGCACGTAAAGAGAGCAAGTAATAGAAAGCGCAGATCTAGCATATAAAGAGCGAGAGAAAAGTACTCATCTCAAGATCAAGTTATCACGGGATTTTGAGTCACAGGAAGATCCAACAAGACAAGGACAGAGGCAGGGCGACCAACCGGCAATCAACCACCTTTATGTGCTAAGACCCAACGACAACCAACCATATTTTTCTGTGAAGGAAGGCTGACCAGATCCCAAGTGTGATTAGACTTTAGTGTCTGCAACTCGTCCATCATAGCCTTATACCAATCTGGATAACTCATATCTTCCTGAACAAAGTTAGGAAGGTAAATATCAGACAAAGAAAAGACAAACTGACATAGAGCTGGAGTAAGACAATATGAAATAAATGAAACAAGAGGATGAGAAGTAGTGCATGTTCGTTTACCTTTGTGAAGAGCAATTGGGAAGCCGTCGGATAAATCATTAGGAGGAAGAGGTGAGGGCTCGTCAGCTTCCCTTCACAGAAAAATGTTGTTGGTTGCCTGTGGGTCTTTACTATCAAATATAATCCAGATGGCAGTGTATCTCGTTTGAAAGCCCGCCTTGTTGCTAAAGGTTATACTCAGCAATACGGTGTTGACTATGCTGAGACTTTCTTCAGTGGGCAAACTCACTACCGTTCGTGTCTTGATCTTTCTTGCGGTTACCTGCGATTGGACTCTGCATCATCTAGACGTCAATAACGCCTTTCTCAATGGCGAACTTTTCGAGACGGTCTATATGCAGCAGTCTTCTAGCTTTGAGCATGATGGGGAGTCTCTTGTATGTCATCTTAAAAAATCTATCTATTGGCTAAAATATTCTCTTCGGGTATGGTTCGATAAATTCAGCATAGTCATAAAAAAGATAAATTTCACAAGAAACTCGACAGATCTATTTCTTTATATACATAGACGGAAAGAAATAATGGTTTTTCTTCTTATTTATGTTGATGATATAATCATCACTGGAGATGATTCCGAGGGAATATCTAAGGTCAAAACTCATTTGGCCTCACATTTTCACACCAAAGATCTTGGTCCTCTACCGTAATTTTTTGATATGGAGATATCTCGAAATAAGAGATCATTATTTCTCTCACACCGGAAGTATACTCTCGATCTACTTGAAACATGATTTCTTGGCCGTCGTCCTGTTGATACTCACATGGATACAACATTAAAGCTCTCTTGCGATATCGCTCACCTGATGATCAGCCACTTTTTGACCCAGGTCGGTATCGATGGTTAGTTAGGAAGCTGATATGATATATCTCACGGTTACTTGTCCAGACATATCCTTTGCAGTCAGCACAGTGAGCTAGTTTATACATGCGTCCTTAGTTTTCCATCTTCGGGCCGTTGAGCGCATTCTCCGCTATTTGAAGGTCTTCTCTATAAACTCGGTTCTAATCTAT
This sequence comes from Agapanthus africanus, assembly GCA_030015575.1. Taxonomy (NCBI): domain Eukaryota; kingdom Viridiplantae; phylum Streptophyta; class Magnoliopsida; order Asparagales; family Amaryllidaceae; genus Agapanthus; species Agapanthus africanus. The sequence goes on along the minus strand of JASDDO010000024.1, from coordinate 193,669,618 downwards.
CTCTTGTAGTCTATGCTGATGCCAATTTTGCCGTATCTGTGGATGACCGTCGCTTTACGAGTGGATTTTGTGTTTTCTTTATGGAGAACCTAGTTACTTGGCTAGTAGGAAGCAACATGGTGCACGCTCATCAGCCGAGGCTGGCTGAATATAGGGCTATGGTCCATGCTGTCTCAGAATTGACGTGGCTATCCATATTGCTTCTAGATCTTGGTGTTAGTTCTACAACACCAGCTGCAATTCATATTATAGAGAATCCAGCGTTTCACGAACGCATAAAACACATTGAAGTGGATTGCCGCTAAAAGAAAGTCAATCTTCATTATGTTTCTACTCATGCACATATTGCAAATATTTTGACGAAATCTCCTCCAAGACCCGCATTCGTTCATTTATTGTCCAAGTTATGCATCACTGATATCTATGCTCCAGCTTGAGAGAAGTGTTGGAATAGTTAGAGTATATTGTTATTAGGGTACACCGTACCATGATACTCTAGCATCAAGTAATTGTAATCCCTATATAAAAAGACCATCGGTCACATAATAAAGTATTCTTTTCTCCTATATTTTACCTTTAACAGATATTATGAGGTTCTGTGATTTGGGGAGAGCTTTATTTCGGTAACTTGGGCTAGGTCTTATGATTGCTAGCATCACTGTATATTCACCTCTAATAAGTGAATTTCTCTACTGTTTCCCTGATGGATCTCTGTGTTTTTGCTTGTTCTTTAGTTGTTCTTTTATATCTTCTATTAGCTAGTTTTTGGGGCTTATGTATGTTCATCACCAAAAAGATTTTAATCTCAGGGTATACTTCCAGAAATCCTTGAGGAATTGTTAGCTGCTCGAAAAAGGGCAAAAGCAGATCTAAAGGTATTTTCTCCAAAATGTTATTTTAACATTTATAGAATCTTATCATACTAGTCTTACGATATGCTTGAACTTTGTAAGGGTTTTGCGAATATTGCATATTGATTTTGGCTATATTTTTAAGCCATAACGATTATTTTACTCTTTAGATTTTTATTTTTCAGGAGGCAAAAGATCCACTTGAGAAGGCTGTGTTGGATGGTCGCCAGCTTGCTTTGAAGGTAAGCTTGCAAATTTAACATGTTAATGCGGTTTCCTTCGGTGTTGGGTTATTTTTTGTCAAGTAATTTTCCGGGGGCTGTTGTGATGTAGTTTGTTGTGTAATTGTCAGTTCGTAAAGGGAGAAAATAGAACATGATAGAACATCTTATTCTTTTCTGTGAAGAGGGTGGTTTTCATCTAAGGTTTCAATAGCCATAAGCACCACCCTCGAGAGTTACAGTCAAATCAAAGGGTGAGTTTGTAAAGAGATCTTGAGAAAGCACTGTGACCGCTCTTGTACCCATGTTTATTATTATAGTGGATTCTATTTGGCTCTCCCCATGGAATAGCCATAGTGTCGGACCACATACCCTCTTTGCTATTTGTTTCTTTTTCTTGCATTGTAACTTGCTTCATTCTTATTATTTGCATATGCATTGATTGTCATAAGAGGATCTTAAAGTTCTCTTGAGCTGCTATTTTTTTATTACAAACATTTTGTACTGTTATTACAGATTAGTGCAAACTCTGTTTATGGTTTTACTGGAGCTTCCATTGGTCAATTACCTTGTTTAGAGATATCATCGAGCGTAACAAGCTATGGTATGGGCTTGAAATATATCTTGGGAATCATTATGTCTAATTACTTCCTTACCTATACGGCAAATAATATTTTGTTTGTTTAAATCAAGGTCGACAGATGATTGAGCACACTAAGAAACTAGTGGAAGAGAGATTTACAACAGCGGGTGACTATGACCATAATGCTGAGGTATGCTTTGTTTAATTTTGCTGTTTTAATATCTAAGCAAAACCAATAATGTTTAATTTGGTTGTGATATATAAAAACTGAGAAGAAACATTGACGGCATGATTGTTTTTGTGTTTATTGCAAAAAGTATTTGTTAACAATAAATAGGTTTTGCCAACCTTTCCAGGTTGAGTTGGACGTCGAGTCATTAATTAAAAATCAATTCATTTTATCTATTCCAGAAAGACTACATGCTCCAACTCCTATTTCTGAAAAAAGAAAAAAACAACAACGATGCTATATTCCATAACATTTATAAACCAATTCTGATCAACGTAAAAAATAACTCAAATTCTAATGAATCCAACCCAAAGCTTAGATCTTTAAAAATCCAAACCCCGAACATCTAAAACTAAACTATTTAAAAGTAACTCCACTGGTTAGCTTACCCATGCCCACCATAGTGAGCGAAATCATCATTTATCATCATCAATTCACACACGCACGCACGAGTTGTGGCCTTGTAGGATGCTACTGCATATTGTCCTCACCTATCCCCGTCCCATCAATCACCTGCTCCTCTAAAAAGTACATGCTCATTATTTAGTTTCTTTAAAAGATGACGAAGATATAATTTAACTTCTTATTTTGCAACACTAATTTCCCTTAAGATATGGGAAATGGATAACCTTTAGGTTTCTGTAGCTTAGGTGTTTAAATGTCAGATTAAAAAAAATAAGTTGAAAGATTTTATTTTTAAAAAAATATTGCTCCTGGCATTTCATCATTTAAACAATTCTATGAAAACAACTCATTATTTGTTTCGAAATAACTCTCTAAAGAAATCAGACCAGAGGAAAACATAAGGTGCTAAATTGATCGACCAATCCCTTGTACCCCCCGTGAAAAAGGAAATAGTTAGATTTACACAATGTTTTATCGTATACTGCACTATCATATGTTTTTTAACCACCATTTTCTTGTTAAAATATTTGCTCTCCCTTCCTCTTACCCTCCTAAAAAGAATTTAAACCAGGATCTTAATAGCCTCATGGAAGCTTTAAGCATCATTAAGTTACACTGAATACAACTATATAATAAATCAGGAATATTTGGTCACACCTACACACAGAGGCATGTTCCATATTTACCTGGATGCATTCAACCGACTCTAACATGTAATGGACTTTGCAATGCCATAAAATATATTTTTTCCTTGTTAGGTCGTTTATGGAGACACTGATTCTGTCATGGTACAATTTGGCGTCCCAACCGTGGAAGCTGCAATGAAATTGGGAAGGGAAGCGGCAGATTACATCAGCGGAACGTTCACAAAGGTATCATATTCTTACAAGTCTTTATTTACAAGAATGCTTGCTGCTTAAACTATCTGGTTTTCTGTCTATTTGTTCAGCATTGTGGAAGTGTTGCTGAATCCGATATTGATAACTGTTTGCCTCCCAATCTCTTTCCGTTTTGCTTCTGCATCCTATTGTCGAGTTTGGTTTCAGAGGTTTTAGTGTTTTTGACTAATCTTGATGAATAAATTGGTTGATAAATAGATTTGTTAGCTATGCTAATTGGGCTGTAAATTCCTCCTCAATGTCGGTAGTATGACAATGCAGGGTCATAATTGACTGAGAATTGAAGCTCTTACAATAATGTCGGTTTGTTATTTGCGAATATTTCTATCCATTCTTTGGGATTTCTTTTATGTAGGACCTCTTGTTTGCCATCAATTTGTTTTTCGTGGTTATATATCAACCAAGTTATAGCTTAGTTCTTTCGCATAAGTTTTTTTTAAAATTAATAACATATTCTCTTCTTTAGGTTTTAAATTTAACTCTATTAATTATATATTTATAATTGATGGTTGAGGTCTTTTTATATATTTGTGTTTGAAGCCCATCAAGCTAGAGTTCGAGAAGGTTTATTTTCCATACCTATTAATTAGCAAGAAAAGATATGCTGGATTGTATTGGACAAATCCTGAGAAGTACGACAAAATGGATGCCAAAGGTATAAATTGATTTGGTACTGCATAAGCTTTGTGGTAAACCTGTCTGATCTTATGATTTATATATATTATTTTAATGTACAGGCATCGAAACAGTCAGAAGAGACAACTGTTTACTCGTTAAAAATTTGGTGACTGAATGCCTTCACAAGATATTAATTGACCGAGATGTTCCCGGTGCAGTTCAGTATGTCAAGAATACCATATCTGACCTTCTAATGAACCGCATGGATTTGTCCCTTTTAGTTATAACAAAGGTATGAACAGTATTTATGGTATCTTTCGGAATTTTAGAAATCAAAAGATTAGAAAACAAATCCTGGTGATGCCTATGTAACTATTGAATAAAATTTACCCATTTTCTTTGAATGCTAGGTTATTGTATTCTTATCTGATTTGCTGGTCTCTCCCACTTAACAGGGCTTGACCAAAACAGGAGATGATTATGCTGTGAAGGCTGCACATGTTGAACTTGCTGAACGGATGCGAAAAGTATGGACTTTTGCATTCGCATATTTTAGTGTTTATATTACCTTTTTTTTCTTCCTGTGAAAGGTCATTAACATATAGTTTAGCAATGTATTTCGTGCAGAGGAATCAAGAGTTTTAAACTAATAGTATTGTCATAGTACTAGTACCATCCTAGGTATGATATTTTATTTCTAGGTTGCAAAGGAAATCATAATACATCGGAAAGCTAGTTGGACATATATTTTGTTCAGGCATGACAATATGATGCATCATGATTTTATTTCAAGATTCGAAAGGTTCTCACATACATCAACGATCAGTAAAGGCAACAGTTCACTTGCCTCTATAACTATAATGTGCTTGGCTTGGTGGGAAATGGACCAATATGAGAATGGTACACCTCATGCATGATGTAGTGATACAACGAATGAATCCATGCATGGCATAAGAAATGAATACTCCAAATAACTGTTTTGTGATGGGGAACATCAATTATTAGTGCTTACAAATATCAATTCATCAAACATGATACACAAGCATTGACCATGTAGTTCTTCACGAAACCAGAAACTGATGCACATAAATGGAATGTAATATTATGGGGTCGGCTGGCAGCAGACAACAATTTTTTTTGAACTGGCTCGTAAGCCTAACCCACACACAAAACACACCCATGCACACAGGATTCAACGTGTGTTAGTTTATTGTATTATATGAATTTATCTTCAAAAGTGATCAAATAAAGGAACCACAAGAGTAAAGAATAGACAACGCTGTTCTCTTACTCAGTGATGACCATAATGAGTTATTTGATCTTCCTTTTCATTTTTTCATGGTGTTTTTCTTGAACAGCGCGATGCTGCTACTGCTCCCAATGTAGGAGACCGAGTTCCATATGTCATAATTAAAGCTGCAAAAGGTGCCAAGGTAATTTAACCTGTTATAGCCTGAAAGTGCTTGAGATGGTTGTGATGCACTGTTTTTATTTATTTATACTTTTTTTTATGAGATAGCTTTAATTTATTGCAATCAGGCGTATGAGAGGTCAGAGGATCCTATTTATGTGCTGGAGAACAACATTCCTATTGACCCTCAGTACTACCTTGAGAACCAGATCAGCAAGGTCTGCTCATTATGCACTGAAGGATGTACACCTTTTCCCCGTAAATTGCATATAGCACTCTTCAACTATATCCCATAAGCACTTGTTCGGTTGTTCCCTTTGAGTAGTTCATTAGCAGTCTGTCAAATTTGATATTCTAGAGCTGATCAACATTAATCTCAGGAGTGTTGAATACAATTAAACCAATTGAGGGGTTATAAGTGCTAAATGCGGTATAGATGAATGGCGTAATATGCAACTAACCGTTTCTCAATGCGTGAATTAATATGTCCAGCCCTTTCATGTGAGCAGCCATTGCTAAGAATATTTGAGCCTATTTTGAAGAATGCGAGTAAAGAACTTCTTCAAGGAAATCATACCAGGGCTGTATCCATTTCTACTCCTTCAACCGGTGGGATAATGAAATTTGCTAAGAAACGGCTTAGCTGCCTTGGATGCAAAGCACTGATTAGGTAAAGACTGAAGGTTTAGAACATTCTTTATCATTTTCATGTATACTGTTTTTTGTGACTAACAATGAGGTTCTAACCGTTCTTGATGAAGTCATCATGTCTGATTAGTAATCTCTAGTAGATATTCAAATCGATTTTAACAAAGTAACTCTTACCTTAGGTTATAACTAAATATGTTATTTCAATTTAATCTTTAGTGTGACTCAAGGCAGAGTAAAGTTGCTTCTCCAGAACTTTCTTTGCTTTTGTGTTAAATTTGCACATTCTAATGAAAAGAACCGCTCAGCTGAACCTTATTATACTTATTTTTTGTGCCAGTGATGAAACTCAAACACTTTGTGCCCATTGCAAAGGAAGAGAAGCTGAGCTATATTCCAAAACAGTAGCAAATGGTAAGGCTCATAGTTCACGAATTAATATCTTGTATAATTTGTACTTGCAAATCTAACCCTTCTATGACTAGTTCAGTGACTATGAAGGCGGTCTGCAATGTGAGAGAGTGTCAATATACTTGAGCACTAAGTTCAGCCCCATGTGGCAGCTTTACAGGGTCCTGTTTGGATTTGGAGTTAGATGATTAGTAGTTTCCATTTGCAATGCACATATAAAACTATTGTGGAGAAAACCAACAGCTCACGAAGTTTATCATCTTACGTTAGGTTAGAGCCTTGCAAACAAGACCCTATACCTCCACTCAAAAACAAGTTTGGTTATCCCTGCGCCAAAGCTAGACAGGGCCTTAAAAGTTCTTAGGAGGGTTATCTTATTTTGGTGTACTGAGATTTGAACATCCAAAAAGCTTTTTTCATGGTGTTGCCATGTTTCTACAGTTCGTGAGTTGGAGATGCTTTTTGGGAGATTATGGACACAGTGCCAAGAATGCCAAGGCTCGCTCCACCAAGATGTGTTGTGCACAAGGTTTCTCATTTTATTTCTGTGTCTAAAAAATATTTCAACTATATTATGGCGTATTGCATCATATCTGATCTGCAATTTGTTTCAATCTGAAGTCGGGATTGTCCCATTTTCTATCGGCGGAAGAAAGCACAAAAAGATATGGCTGAAGCTAAGACGCAGCTGGATCGATGGAACTTTTAAAACCCTTTCCCAGGTATTACACAGTTTATTTTGGAGGAAAAAAAGAAAGAAATAGGAAATGGTGGGCAAATTTGCCCCCACTATCATTAAAATTGTCTTCAATAAATCAAAGTATGATGAAGCATACCAAGTGCCGCAAAGGTACTACATATGTGACAGTAAATAATAATTTTTGAGCCAAAACACTGTTTATAAACAAAAATAGTGCTCATACAGAATTCATTTCCCCAGGTACTTTATGATGTTGCACGATGCATCGACGATATCAATCTATGTTCTGATGGACACAGTTTCAGTTGAGTGTATTGTTTAGAGCAGTTCTGATGATGCTATCTTGGTTATATCATAACAGGAATTGCTAGCTTATATTTTCTTGGGCTAGTAGAAACATTATTAACAATTTCATCTATGTGCCAGTATTGCATCATGTACAAGAACTGCAGGGCTTACTATTGGCTTTCAGAGTTTTTCTCCAGAGATTAAGTTTCCAAGGAAAGAATTCGACCTGTTTCATCGAGCTTGACGCATCCAATGTGTTAATTTTTGTTCAGTGTAAAATAGAAGGAAATTGCAACGTTAGTCGTAGCAGCTCACAAACAGGGATTCGAGATGCATATGGTACATGGATCTTACCGGTACATCCAAGGCTTTGATAGTTTAAATCAGAACAATTTTCTGAGTGTTCATCTCCTTTTGATGATTTATTTAGAACCTGAGTTGTAGTTGATGAGAAATATCAGAGCTAATGCCAAAGTTATTTGTGCGCAATTGGTGTATTCTTCAAGTATTTTTATACCGTTTTTATGCAATAAAACACATGAATAGTGAATGCAACAACATATGCACAAAGCTTGAGACCAGGAAATCTTCTTCTGCAAACTGTTATTGTAAATCAAGTCAAATTAAACCCAAAGAACACAGGATGCCATTAACAAATTGTTGGCTCTATATGCCGAGAATGTAGTAAATGGTGAACTCACTATTTGCTCGGATATTAATTTACAAGCTTTCAATAACATCTATCCTTGATACATTGTACACCAACATTTATTCATGGCTAAAATAGGTAAATACATGTACGATTTTTGACACAATAACAGACGATGATCATCAAGTTCAGATGATCAGATTTTTCTTATGGTTTTGTTCCCCAAAAGTTGTTTGCTCAGGATATGTTGACACCAAGTTTGAGGAGTCGACTATGAGAACAGCTTTATACGCGTCGTTATAGGTGCTCGACATATGGGGCATGTTGCCAACGTTGCTCCACAATCCTTGCAGGTCTTAACAGATGACAAATTACATCAGCCAATTATTCATAATCATATTTAGCCGTTTAATTAGAGGCAGAATACATACATAAAGGTAAAAAAGAAAAGGCTGACTAACGAACACAATTCACCTTGAGAGTTATTATGCAACATCAAGTATGCTAATGTACTTGCAATAAGAAAACGTCAATCTTCAAGATAATGTATGAAAGCATTTAGATTCATACAATAGCCTTGTAACAAAAATTGTTCTCTACACGGTTATTTAATGGGAAAATAAATAAATAAAATAAAATATCAGTATTAGTGGCACTCAGCATTTATCTTGGAGATGTATTATGTTGTTAAAAGGGCAGCAGTTGGAATTTCATTGAAAGACCAATGTACCACGATTCTAGTTCTTGATCATAATGATTTCTCAACTTAAGAGGAGTGATCAATATCTTGGTACCAGTTCTTATACTTTTTAACTACCTTCTGTCCCCAAAACTAATGATATCTATCAACTGTCCCAGAGATTCAAAAAAAACTTTACTACCTGGTGCTCACAGAAAAAGTCTGAATGTGTGAATTCAAGTAGTATTGAACATTAGTGTCAAATTTATAAAAAATGCAGAGAACCTAATATCGATATGAAATATAAATTATAAATCTGAATGTAATAACAAATTAAAGCAGACAATCCTGTCAAAAACTTACCAAATGACCACATCCAAATGCCATATTCCGTGGATTTGTTAAGCAAATAGGGCAGGCCTTCGAAAGCAAGAAAACCAATCTCATATTAACTTTCTTAACAAAACCACAAATGCAAATAATGAGGGGAAAAGGAAAAAGAAAAAACAGGGGAGAGAAAGAAAGAGACTACCTGCTCTGTTGGAATACCATATTCTGCTGTGTCGGAACTCGATGCAGGAGGATATGCCATTGCTGCTTGATTATCATGGTCAATTACTTCTTTGGGAGGAGGAAGAACTATACATCTACCTCCTATTTCCCTTTGCTTCCTGAGATTTATTCAAAAAAGACCTTTAATGATTATCCTCAAATAATTGATAAGGTCAAACAAAAAATGTAAATAATATATTTCAGCATACTCAATCGGTCTGAGGCCTTGGGTGGCTCTATACTGAAAGGGAATCTCCATGAGAGCAGCCAGTGCAAAAGCTGCCTCCTTTTTATTCACTTCCGTATTTGACGACATGATCTTGGTGAAGTTCACAAACTGCACATGCATTGTTCTGTTATTATGAACAAGGATCATAGCTGTGTGAATGTCAAATTTGAATCATATCACTAGGATGTCATATTTACCATAAGCTTGATATCTCACAAAACCCCCTTTTATTTTACCCTGTATAGCAGTTATAACCCCCTCAAGTTACTTAAAATTTGAGATGAGTTGTACAATAACAGGCTTCGCTTGTGATTCTCACAGGATAATGCGATATTGTGATTGTTACTGGCGAAAAAGAACCCCCCCTCAAGCCACTTGAACATACATACCCCCCTGTCTTTTGATGAAAACCCTAAACATATTCATATCAAATGGCCAAGAAACAGGTTCTAGAGTTAACTCGCACAGGGAATAGTCCAAGGAACTAACAGTCTGGAAAAGTCAGAGATGATTTTTCCAGTAATATGTCACTTAAGGGGGTAAATATCACAGGATTAACTATGGTAAGTTTTTGTGCAATCAACCCTATCTTGTAACTCTCAACTCTTAAAGCAAGCACAAAATTCTACAAATTTGATAGTTTATTTTAAGCACGCCTACTATTTATTCCTTCTGTTATTACTGAGAGGACAGACTGATGCCTAATAGTTACTAGATTCTAGTCTTTCTTGGGGGGGGGGGGGGGGGGAGGTTCAATATCTTTGTCTAATCGCTATGTTCTTCATTTAACAGATCTTACACAATTCTCAAAGTATACATTCAAATAAACCGTGACTGCCGAATTTGTTGTTACCTGAAAGTTATCAAATTCTCGGTGAGGAATACAGTCGTCAAACTGCTGCATAGCATCCCATGGTCCGTCTCCCACACCGATCATAATGATTGAAAGTGGATAATAGCTGAAAAATAAAATTGGTTCAGAAGAAAGCATCAATGAATTATGAGAAATACTGGAAAAAAACCGAACTGCGTACCTGGCTTCAACTATAGCCTCTACGGTTGCATGTTCTTGTGGACTAAGAGCACCACAAGGCACATCTGGATTCCTAGTAACCTTGAATTTCAATTAAGTGAACTATGTTAATACGAAAAATTGACATAGACAAAGATGCACATATTTCAATATTAATTTCCAAACCTGCCCATCAGCAATAATGACGAGGACATGGTATTGCCCTCGACTCCTGGCAACAATATCAATTGATGCATGAATTACTGGAGCAAATGAAGTGGGACCTGCACAATAATTCGAAGGAGAGAACCAAATGGCATCATGATCTTGTGCAGGTATAATAATCTCTAGTGCAACTAGAGAAATTACACCCATGGATAGGGGAAAGAAGACGCAGCTAAACATGTTACGAACAAACAAGTCTTTATTCTAAAGGTAAGTTGGCTTTTACATATCAGTCCAAATATACCAGAAATTTCAGAATTGCACGAAAAGGCCCTGATAATGTCATGTGTGATATCAAACTAACACAAGTTAATTGCTTGACCATAAGTAATCACTTTAACATGTCCAACACACCTAGTCATAGTTTTTATTTTCTTTATTATAACAAGGCAACCTGTGAGCTCTCAGCATAAACAATGTATTAGTCAGCAAAGAATTGAAAGCTAATGCTCCAGTCCAGAAGTAACGTGGTAACAGTCGTGATTCCATAAATCTGACTTCTTGGTTTAAACAGCGCCAAATATTAAACTGTCCTGACTCCTAAGTGTGGTCAATATAACCAGTCTTGAACTGTTTTGAAAGTGCTTACTTCAGACTTTCGACTCTTTTATTACCAGAAATAACCCACAGCTCCATCCCTTCTCCCCAAGGTTAATAAGTTTGCTTGCTTTGCAGTTTTGGCCTAGAACATATTAAATTGACCTTCTGGATAAGATGGTTAGTCGATGTGATATCAGAGCAAAAGAGGTTTTGGATTCAAAAAATATCAATGGCAACTAAATTGATGTTTTTGTACCATTTCCAGATGAGTAATGTCAGGACTCAGGTTTTGAGTTTTGATATACATTATTGGTCCACAACCCATCACCTTAAACTTTGTAAAAATGGTTACCAAACAGTCTTACAAATTTTACCAGTGCGTTGATCGTGTTTCAGTTCTGAAATTGATAAATTATCAATTATCGCTTGATCACTTCACAGAAGTGCGCGTGAAAGCTTGAGAGTGTAATATAGTTGAGAAAACATAGTGAACACTTTGATTAAGTCCTTGCATTAAACAGCTAAATAACTGGATAATCTAATGCAATAAACGTCAAGTTACAAGATTAATAGTTTATAGTTTGATGGCACATAAAGATAAAAATTCTCAAGGTGTAAACTTCACATTCACATCTGGATGCAAAAAGGTAGAACAGTACAGTCTGATTAATTATAGTTATGCAGTTAAATCCACAAACCAGAAAGATGCAGATGTGGAACAATCACTCTATATCGTGAAAGAACCTCCTCGAAACCACGGCAAGGGTGATGATCAGCGAAAAAGCTAAAGGCGTGTTGATCACGTGTAGAGGCTGCCAGAGATGCAATTGGTTCAGAGGCAGAATATCAGAAATAAGATATACTCGCTCCCAAACACTAGAAAAAAGGATAGAATAAGAAATTATACCGACCGTCACCAAACCCAAAGCATGGTATCAAATTGTCCTCATCAAAAGGAGACAGTGTGCGCCCAATAATTGAAATGGCTTGCTCATAAGGGTTAGGAGTGCTGCCAATAGCATGAAGAGATTTCCTATGAAATGAATACCTGCCTGTACTTGTTAAGAAAGTTATGTTAACAATCCTCAAAGGTACATGATATGCATAATCAGTCCGACATGATAAATTGCAATGCAAAAATATGAAATATTGTTTGGAGTAAAAGAAGGAAAAAAGGGGATAAAATCACCTGACCACTCATTGCTTTTTGTGAAGTCGATGCCAAGGATTAAATTCGAGGACTCAAGGCCAGATTCCCTCAATGCTGAAATTACCTAAAAAGGAGAAGACAGAATTTCACTATAAACTTGCTGTTGAAATCAGGTACAGCAAGTTGGGATTTTTCTTGAAAGTCACGAGGCATAGCAAAGGAAATCAAATATAAGAATATGACTTCTTGCAGAAGAAAAGACTCTTTTTATTGATTCAGATTCCTAAACACTAGCTTTTAGCTAATGTTTGATTATCAGTACATTGGAGTTATTAATGTCGGGGGTTTCTGATTCCCTCATCACCACCAAGCACACAAGATAGGAAATCAATCCACAAGAAGAAGAGAACTCTGGATGTATGCGGTTCGACCAAACTCAGTCTATGCCCATAGGGCAATATGTTGGACTTGGTAGTTTTGATTATTCACAAACACGCTGTTCCATGTTTTTGCCAACAATTTTGTATAGATAACATATCATGGGACATTGATGGAGGTTGAGGGTAAAAAGATGCAGCCGTTTTTGCGACATGGATGAGAAGGCACCTGTGAGAGGAGTTAGGGCTCCCCCACTTGAGGGAGCCGAGGGTCGGCCCCCCTAGAGGGGTCGGCTCCGCTGCCAGCCCCCTTTGGAGGGTCAGCTCCCCCTCTTGGGGGTGGGGGGGCTTTTCCTTTAGGGGAGGCCAGGAGTTGATTTCCCCCCCTTTTTAAAGGGGGGCGTTGAAGTTGTGTCAAAAATCATTTTTTTAATTTTATTTTGAAAAGTGGTCGTGTCAAGAAATTTATAACTGTTTATTTCTGTCGTTTTTTAATTTGTTGAGATAATATAGACCAAAATCTATACTTCCATGTTGGATAAATCACGGAGGAGAATCAGTGTTTAAGAGAGAGATCACGGATCGAAATTTGCATCCTGAGGGGGTTCCGCAAGGGATAAGCCCAATGGTTTTCCCTCATGTGGAGTCGCCCTCAACCTTCTTCAAAATTTTATGTTAAAAAACCTCTCTTTGTTCTTGAGAACTTGAGATTTGGGACTTGAATGAGAGAAAAGAGGTCCATTTTCTCTTTTTTATGCATTGGATCTTCCAAAAATGGGATTTTGAGAGATGGAATATCTTTTTCTTCCCCCTTTTTTTTATTTCTCCTGGAGAGAAAGGAGGACGACCCAAAAGCTCTCTTTTTATTGGATTTGGTGGAAGAGTTCAGCTCTTTTCGATAGATCTATAGATTTTATGTTGTTTGCCTTGAGAAAAATCAGAGCTTTTTGCTCTTGACGAAGAAGACCTTGAAGGGAGAGAAAGAAAGTTGTGGCAAAAACCCTAGTAATTTTAGAGAAGAAGGAAAACCTATCATTTCATCATATGGTTAGCTATTTATAGCCTTACACTTTGCATTTAGCCCATTGAGCTTTACATAATTGGCTTTTGGCCACTCCCATGTCCATGTGCACACTTTTTTGTTCATGAGCAATGAGCTTTATAAAAATTTGGCTTTTTGCTTTACATTTTCACTCTTATTTGCATACAAAACTTATTTATTACAAATTTCTTCTTTTCTTTCTCTTTTCTTGATGGCCGTCCGGCTTTGCTTGGACTTAAGACCGTTTGGGCTTAGACCCGCTTGCTTGGTCTAGACCCTCGGTTGACTAGGCTTGGGTTGAATTTGATCGTGTTGACTTTGACATTTTGACTTTTTATTTTTAATATTGATTTCGGCAGTGGGGCGTAAATTTCGACCCCAACAAAGTGCCCCCATCAATGAATGCACACGATATATATGCATTATGTGCATGAAATTGATGGATTTTCTTTCATGGAGAGATTCACTTGATCCATTTTTGTGACATGGATGGTTGTTGCTTGACGTGCTTCCGGTGCGGATGCCGTTGCCGACTTGATTCCAGCGTGAAAGTTGATACTGCACTTTTTGCGACGTGAACGGTCGGTACTGTCTTTCTTGCAACATGGATGGTCGATACTGTCCTTCTTGCGACATGAAAGGCCAGTGCTTTAATATTTGGTTCCCTTTCAGTGACGTGGACGATCGGTACTGCCCTTTTTGCGACGTGGACGGTCGGTACTGCCTTTTTTGCGACGTCCGCCATTTTTTGCGACGTGGACAGTTGATACTTTAATTTGGTTCCCTTTTTGCGACGTGGACGGTCGGTACTGCATTTTTGTGACGTGGACGTTTCGATACTTTAATTTGGTGCCCTTTTGGCGACGTAGAGGTTGATACTGCCTTTTTAGCGACATGCCCGGTCGGTATTGTTTTTGTACAAGGTGGACGGTCGATACTGCTATTTTTGCGACGTTGACGATCGATACTTAAATTTGGTTCCCTTTTGATGATGTGGAGGTCAATACTGTCCTTTTTGCGACGTGAACTGTCGATACTGTCTTTTTTGCGACTTGGACGGTCGGTACTATAATTTTTGTGATGTGGACGGTCGATGATTTAATTTGTTTCCAACATAGAAGTCGTCATTGCCTTCGATGTAGAGGTCACTGTTGCCTTCGACGTAGGGGACGCAGTTGGCGTGATTTCGACATAGGGGTCGTTGTTGCTGCCTTCGACGTAGGGGTCACAGTTGGTGTGATTTCGACGTAGGGGTCGTCGCTACCTTCGACGTTGGGGCTGCAGTTGACGTCATTGATTTGATTTAGCTGGCACCAGTCTCGTCCAATAGGACTTTTGAGTTTGGAACCACCGCCAATGGGGCTTGGAATTTGGATTTTTAGGGGGAGGGGCAGCTTTTCCCCTTTCAAGGCGGCCCGATTCAGCTCCCCTTTGGGGTATCAGTTTCTCCTCTTTAGGGGAGGCCGGGAGTCGATTACCCCGTTTTTGAATGGGGGCGTTGAGGTTGTGTCAAAATTCATTTTTTTATTTTATTTTGAAAAGTGGTCAGGTGTCGAGAATTTTTATAAAATTTCTGTGGCATAACCGCATATTTTTGTCATTTTTTAATTTGTTGGGATAATATAGACTGAAATCTATACTTCCATGTTGGGTGAATCACGGAGGAAAATCAGCGTTTAAGAGAGGGATCACAGATCGAAATCCGCGTCCCAAAGGGTTTCCTGAAGGATAAGCCCGAAGGCTTTCTCACATGTGTGGACATCTTCAACCTTCTTCCAAATTATATGTCAAAAGAGCTCATTTATTCTTGAGTGCTTGAGATTTGGGACTTAAATGAGAGAAAAAAGATCCTTTCTCTTTTTTTTAGACCTTGGATCTTCCAAAAATGGGGTTTTAAGAGATGGGTTCTCTTTTTCTTATCCCTTTCTTTATTTCTGTTGGAGAGAAAGGAGGACCCAAAATCTATCTTTTTATTGGATTTGGTGGAAGAGGTAAGCTCTTTTCAATAGATCTATGGGTTCTATGTTATTTGTCTTAAGAAAAATGAGAGGATTTTGCTCTTGAGGAAGAAGACATTTAAGTGAAGACAAAAACCCTAGCATTTTTAGGGAAGAGGAAAAACTTATCATTTTATCATATGGTTGACTATTTATAACCTTACAATTTGCTTTTAGCTCATTGAGCTTTACATAATTGGCTTTTGGCTTCTCCTATGTGCACAAATTTTTGCACATGAGCCATGAGCTTTATAAAAAATTGGATTTTTGCCTATTTACTTTACATTTTCATATTTATTTGCATACGAAACTTATTTATTACAAATTTCTTCTTTTCTTTCTTTCTTTTCTTGATGGTTGCCCGGCATTGCTCGGACTTACGACAGTTTAGGCTTGGACCCGCTTGCTTGGTCTGCACCTCGGGTTAACTGGCTTGGGTTGAATTTGACATTTTGACTTTTTATTTTTGGTTTTGAATTCGGCGGTGGGGTGTAAATTTCGACCCCAACAGTGAGTTTACAAAAAAAGTCATGTACATATAGGAACAATTTCATATTTTTCAAAGCTAAAAGATTTTTCCATATATTTTTAGAATTTTGGATTTATTTTCTAAGTAGCTCTTAAACTTAAAAATATCTTTTCTATGAGCTAAAGTATATTTATTAATTTCAGTGTGGGTAAACTCTTTGACCCTTTATTGACTTTAAATATTTTTTCATAATCTTTTTGAAGCTATTAATTATTTGTTTTGAGTCAAAAAATGGTATATGAGCTCATATTTTTATGTCAAAATTTATCACATTTTCTTTTGTTTAGACTAAAACTTGTTGCCTAGGCTTTGCAAAGCAATGAGTTTAATATCATCTTATATAAAACGTTTACCTGTTTAATTTCCCGTCTCTTTATTCCATTCTTCTCGTTTTACCACTCCTAAGGACTAAGTTACCCTATCCATACAATTTTCTTATGATGTCAAACTTGGTAATATTTCTTGTGGCCTTTATTCTTTTCAAAAGAAAATTGTAATTGTTGCCTTAGATGGATTCTTTGGCATATTTTCTCTTCGGCGTTGGTTCAATCAGAGAGATGAAAAATATTTGCTCCGTCTTCTCTAAGATATAAATCCATTTTTCCATTTCCCCCCTTTTCACCTTCAAAGTTATAGTTGTTGTAAGGGTATAATTATCTATTTTACATCAACAATAATTATATAAAATTTCATATATATACTACTTATTTATGATAATTGCATTTTAATGCATATTTTATAACCATATTTAACTTTAATTTTTCATATTTAATGCTGCGCGAAGGTATTTTTATGATATTTGCAGGTGACGGTGTCTTAATTGCAAAAGAAGAAGAAAAGAGATCAACGCGTGCGGTTCATGTTGTAAATCAGTTAAAAATAAATAGCAGAAGCGCACAGATAAGAATTATGACGTTTTAAAGAGCCAAACAAAATTATTTCAAAGCAACTGTAGCCATCCAAACCTGCAAAGGAACACAAAGAAAGCTACAAATGTTGCGAGGTCCGGGTAAGCTAACCGGAATCGCCACCCGTGTCTAAAATGCGGAAAAAGAGTGGAGAGATGGAAAGCAATAGAGTAGATAGGTGAAAACCAGAGAAGGGAGGGTAATGAATTGCAAAATCCATATGGAAATCCGACGGAATCGGCTACTTATGAGGAAGACCCAAGCAGGCACGACTCGGCTTTCCTTTGAAGAATTTAGCATCGGAATAAACACAAACAACGCAAGTGTGCGTGTATGGGGGTATGGGAAACGCAGGAGCGGAGAAGGAAATCAAGAAGAAGTGAAGCCAACACGGAGAATGCTTGCAGACAGAGCCTGTCTCTTTCTGCAAAGCAAGATACCTGGGACGCCTTCTGAGAAGGCGCCTGGGTACCCCGAGAACCTGAACGCCTTCTTACAAGGCATCTGGGTATCCCGATGGCTAAAAATGGGATTTCTTCGCTATTTTTATTCGGATCTCGATCGAAGAGAAGTCTATGATAGGATCCTCGAGTATAGTCCTACCCTCTTTACTTCTCTTGACCAGAGTTTGCAAAAGTGATCGAAACATGGGATTAATCAAAGAACTAAACCATTTTTTTATCTTTTGAAATTCATTTTTTTGTTTTTAGCGAGATTTCGGTCTAAGGAGAGTCCTAGTGTAGATCCTCTTCTCTTTATCGCTTAGATACTCATCCCAAATAAATAGCAAGAAAGTCAAAAGAGAAACATAAAAAGAAAAGCTCCTCCACTTATATGAACAAGAAAGTAAGTTAAAAATCCATAGAAAGTGAAGAAAAGACAAAGGGGATCTTGGATCCCCATTTTTCCAAAGTAGTGGTTGTTTGAAAAGTTCAAAGATTAACTAGATGATCTAAAACTGAGAAGTAGGGTCTTCAATCCTAAATCCTAGTCCTAGAAATAAAAGTTCATGTCTTTCTTTCTCTGGTTTATGGGTTTTTTGAGATTTTTTTGAGTTTTTGTGGATTTTTGGGTTTTTTCTATGGTAATTTAAAAGTATTTTTGTTGAGTGATGTAAGACTTGAGCTCTTGAAAAGGTTAAAGGAAGAGAGTGAGTTAAAAGAAGGACGAATGGGTCCCCTTCTCATGAGCATGAGAAGTCTTATTTTATAGGAGTGGTTAAGATATGAAATGGAGGGTTGTGATTGATTGCAGATGGTGGAAATGTTGAGATTTTTGTAGAGATGAACTGATCTCTAAACTTATTTCACCCTAAAATGGTTGGTTTCCATGCAGTGTCCTAATAAAGCAAAAGAAGGAAATTAGTTATGCTTTTAGGTAGAAAGAGTGCATGTTATGGTGTTCATGAGATGCAAGTTAAGCTAATTGTTCACTAGGGGGAATCATATGCCATAGGTTTGATAAGTCAAGTGGTGATTAATTATCACTAATCAGGTGTTTAATGAAATAATTAGCTTAATTAACCCCTAATTGTATAGATTCAAACCTATAGCAAACGATATTCAAATAACTTGAAATTTCGTGTAAAGGGTCATCTAAGCAAGTTATGAGGATCCATTACGAAAAATTGACAATTTTACCCTCATAGGCCTAAAATAATAAGAGGTCTTTGGCTCATCGGGTAAATGTTACTGATTTTAGTTGAAATTTTTATGGCATGTCCTCATAAATATATTAAGATGATCTGGAAAGTTTGACACCATTTGGTTCAAAAGATCATGAAATATGGATTTTTGAGTATATCAAAAAGAGTATTTCGGTTATTTGAACGAATCGTGAACCATGCACTTAAGTTGCCTCCATGTATGCCAAACATTTATTTTTATGTAGAAATGAGATGAATGACATAATGCAGATGCACTGACGAGATGAGAATGCAAGGTCATGGTACAATAAATGATGCAGGAGTAGAAGGGTAAATTTGTCAATCGCTATTTCGGTGGGGTGTCTACAGCAACAAAAGAGCAGAGGAAAGTGGGGCCCACTTGGCTTTAATCAAGCCGCAGATCCGCCGCATAAACCCGCAAAACCGCGGCCTTACATTGGCCTATTGGGTTGATTTTTATTGCAAACTTTTATTATTTTAATTCTATCATGTTGGTACCCTGTATTCGATAAAACAACTATAAATAAGCATCGATACAGGGTTATAAATCTTTATTCTCTACTTTTTCAGTGATTAGGATTTGAGAGCAAAGCCGTTTTAGGTTGTAGGTTACATTGATTTTATTTATTGCAATGCTTTTTAATTTAAATTATTGTCTTTCTTTTATTATGCCTAGTTAATTCTTTAGTCTAGGGTTAGATGAAACTATATTTGCGATTGGTGATGTATGTTAAAGTTTTATTTTTTCTTTCATGATCTTATTATGACTATCTAAATAATAAAAAAGATTTTTTATTTGCCTTGTTGATAAACTAGGTAAATCAATGATTGAATGACAACCACGAGATTTATTTAGAGAAAGTATTTGCATTGTTGATAAACTAGGTAGATCGATGATCGATTGACAACCATGAGATTTATTTAAGGAAAGTATTTGCATTGCTGATGAACTAGATAGATTGATAATCGATTGACAAACATGAAATTTATCTAGGGAAAGTAAAGTTTAGAATTTTATTATTTATAGTCGATCTAGTTAATTTTGGGTTAACTTAGACCAGTCGATAAAGTTAGGTAGATCAATGATTGATAACCATTAGATTTTCCTAGTAGAAGGTTTAGATCATAGCAATTCTACATTAATTAGCAAATAATCTTTAAAACACATATCTTTTCTTTATAATAGATATTTAATTTGGAGGTAGAATTAATTATAAGAAAACAATTATTTGATATTACCATGAACAGATCAAGTGGATTCAAGTTCCTAGATATTTCCCTTTATCTAAATCTTTTTAAATCTTATCTTTATTTTGCTTTTAATTATTGCATTTAATTTGCTTACGTTTATTTATTTATTTTTATTTTCTTGCACTTTAAAAATTGATTTTAGATAATCTTGATTTTAATTTAAATATTTAGTAATCTTTAAATTTAGTTATTTTAAATTTCAGCATTTTAATAATTAGTAGTTAATAAATCTTTTCAAAAACATATCTTTTAAATTCGTTAGTTTAGCTAAAAGCCGGCATCTTCTCTATGGATCGACCATAATTGCTGCAATTGACAACCGTGCACTTGCGGTACAATTTAAAACTACTAAAATTTCCCATCAAGTTTTTGGCTTCGTTGCCGGAGAAGACGATTTAAAATTTTAGTTTAAATTTTTTCGAATTAATTTATTTTTATTTTTATTTCCGTTTACTCCGTTTTATCCAAACTATTATTTCAGAAAACTGAAGCTACAGAGAGCGATTCGGAGAGAAACAGAACATGTAGCAGAAGATAGGATAAAAAAGTCAAAATTTGGCCGCAAATTAGCTGGGCCTACTAGCAGTTCTGCGGCCACGTCATCTCTTCTGCTGTTGATTTTTCTTGGTATTCGTCGGGTTTAGGATTCTCTGCTTTTAGTAGTTTAATTCTAATTTAGTTTAATTTTAGTGTTTTCTTTCCTGTATTTTTAGTTCAAAAAAAAGAATATATTTTATTATATTCTTATTTTTCTAGTGGATGCAAGTTTGGGATCGAGACGATAAAAATCGTCATGTTCGAGTTGATTTAAAAATAAACAATATGGATGATATTGTCCCCGCTGCACCTACACCTCAGGATAGATGTTATCCTACACACTGCTTTGCCTTCTTGCATCGTGTTGCAACCCGCCACTGGTGACAACTACGAAATTAAACCTAACTCCATAAATTCTCTTCCTAAATTCCATGGACTTGAATCTGAAGACGCCTATGTTTTTATTAAGGAATTTGAGGATTTATGCCAAATGTTAAAGTTAAAACAGTTGACTAGCGATGCATTGAAGTTTAGGCTCATACCGTTTGCACTCACAGATAAAACCAAACATTGGGTTTATAGTATTTACACCAACACTATCCACACATGGGAAGAATTTATAAAATCTTTTTGAAAAAGTTCTACCCCTATTTTTAAAACAGCAAAGTTTAGAAACAAAATAAGGGCATTTCGTCAAATAGGGGCGAGTCTTTTTGGAGATACTTTGAAAGGTTTAAAGATCTCCTAATTAAATGTCATCATCATAGGATAGCAAAATGGGAACTCTGTCTGATAGTGTACGAAGGCTTAAACTCCAAGGTGATGCTCGAATCAATGTGTTTAGGAGATTTTATGAATAAAGGTGAAGATGATGCATTGAGTTTTCTTGAGGAGCTGTCTCATAAGACCATGCAATGGGACATCACAAATGAGAGGGCGACTACTACATCAAAGGGAGGGATGCACATCGTGGAGACTTTCATCGGCATGGAAGAAAAGTTAGCAGCAATCATGCGCACACTTGAATCAATGCAAGTGACGAATCCTTCTCCTGTAAATCAAATCAATCAATCCTCGTGTTCAAATTGCCAAGATTCCCTTCATCTTTCTGAAGAATGTCCTTTCTTAGGAGGTCCTCAAGGTCATGAAACCATCATTGAGGCAATTCAAAGCCCTAATAACAATCCTTACTCTCAAATTTATAATCAAGGTGGGAGGAACCATCCAAATATAGCTTGGAATCAAGGCTCATATAATTCCAACACGAGGTAACAATTCCAAAATCAAAAATTGGGTCACCCAGCCAATCCTATCCAATCCAATACATAGTATGCACCTTAAGAATTAGGTAATGAGGGGGTTATTAACCTAGAGAAAGCACTAGACGCCTTCATGAAGACCACTGTCAAAGCTATATCTGCTAATGCTCAAGCTTCTTCAAATCTAGAAAAGCAGTTGACAGCATTTATACAAGCATCTAATCAAGCCGTGGCTGCTAACACTCAAGCAATTACAAGACTAGAAATACACATGGGCCAAATTGCAGCAGCAATAGGAGAATGAGAGAAAGGGATGT
Source organism: Agapanthus africanus (assembly GCA_030015575.1). Lineage (NCBI taxonomy): Eukaryota > Viridiplantae > Streptophyta > Magnoliopsida > Asparagales > Amaryllidaceae > Agapanthus > Agapanthus africanus. Next base: position 193,647,435 of record JASDDO010000024.1, on the reverse strand, counting down.
TTCCAAGTCAACTAGTTACAAATCACAAGGACAGTAGTGTTAATCCCGCTCAAGTGAATTCTATTATCACTTTGAGATCAGGGAAACAAGTTGATAATCAAGTGCGAATGCCTAAGGAGTCTACCGAGAAACCAGCTGATGATGAGTCATCTTCTTACGATCCTAATGCACGGCCGGAATCCCAGCCGATTCCTATTCCTTTCTACTTCTACTCTTGAGCCACGAGCACCATTTCCTCATCGTTTGAAGGCTAAGAAGCAATCTGCACAAATAGAGAAGGTACTAGAAATGTTCAAGCAAGTTTGTTTACCGCCGGAGACGGGCCTAAGACGTCAGGAGAACATCTAGCCTGAATACGGGGGCAGATACCATATGGAACATATCCATCCATCTCTCCGAAAATACTAAGTTGATTTATAGCACCGTATATCGGAGGCTTGGATAGATGCGACCGATGTAACGTGACTTATCAGATTACCCCTCATATGGAAGGGGTTTTTGATTATGGGGACGCTCTTCCCTGCAGGCGCAAACCCCTGCAGTTAATTACGAATCCCAAAGCGATAACTTTCACCTTCTCCAATTGAACACTTCGTGCCGTATTATATTTGTTTATATAGGGTTGCCCTTGGATTGTATACGAAAACTAATATATATCATCGCCCGTAGGACGCGGATTAGTCCAAATCCGTAAATATTGGATTTGGGATTTTGAACTTAGGACGAAGATATCATATAAATGAGATCCATTAGTTCATGAGATATATGGGTTTGATCTAAGAATCGTTAGTCGTATACGAGACTAAGATCAACTTAGAAACAATGAGCATATGAGCTCAACTGATCATTAGGTCATATATGCATAACCCATGGATAGTATACGGTAGTCAATATGGAAACAGTCCGCAGGACAAAACATATTAGTTTAAGGACATCACGGTCCATGGGAAACATGGATGAAGTATGGCTTGTTTATGCCCGTTGATTGCATACGTGGATCAATGTAGAGATCAGCCATAGGGCCAAACATATGTTAGTTTAGGAACATTCTGATCCAATATTAGTTTAAGGACATTTCGGTCTATTTTTCATCTTGCGCGCATGTGTATATGTTTCGTGACGAAGTGAACGATGGTAGCATAGGATGCGCCCAATATTAGGGTGTGATCCAATTTGAAGGTGTAACACCCTAGTTCATTTATGCCAGTTCTATTTTGAGTATTTCTTTATTTATGGTATTTTCCTGATTTACTGTGTTTTGAGTGCGAATAGTGTATTTGACATCTGTATTTGCATCCGACCCGACCCGACCTGCTTGGTGGAAACCCGTCTTGATTCCTGTTTATGATTTATCCCGGCTATTTATGTGGATCCGTGCATTTTCATATTCATTTATATATTGCATATTGGCATTATATCTGGCATCTGCATTTTTTTAATATAACATTTAAAGTCAAATAAAATATTTTAGAAATATCTTGCATGGTCTGTACCCTATCCTTAACCCTGTTGTAGCATCCGTACATCATGTTCTCGTCCCGTTCAGTGAAACGGATTCGTTTGGATAGCTACGTGCACGCTACGTGTATCCGTTCTTGGGGGTATGAATTTTCGTTACCCGGATATCATGTTTTGATTTTGGTTGACACGTATATTAACCGTATTTTCAAACCATAATTTTAGACCCGATTCGGGCGTGTTTTGGAGTATTTTTGTATTAGCCAAAATCTCGAATTTAACTAATATTATATATATACGGTTATATAAGTTTTCTAACTAAAAATATATTCAAATATATTTCAAATCCTAATCTATTCTATATCCTGACGAACCCTCTCTTTCTCTCTCTCTCCCCCCCTCTCTCCTCTCGCGCGATCATGGATCTCGTCACCCGCCTTTCCCTACAATCACCTCCCTCCTTTCTCCTTCTTTATTTATTTTTCCCGCCGCCTGTGAGCTCGAGCCATCGCCTTCGCCTCGCGCTTGTCACCGTCTCCGCCGCCGCCGAACCCCGACCTCGTCATCTCCTCCACCATCTCACCTCTCTCTCCACTCATTTCCCGAGCTCCCAAATACCCTACACGAACCCTGCAACCCCACGCACCCATCTCCTCCAACTTCACCTCGCCACCGGAGCTCCGACCACCTCGTCGTCGGCCTCACCCCATCATCACCTTCCTCCTCCTTCTCTCCTACACTCTCAAACCAGAGCAAGAACCTGCACCCCGACTTCAAGAACCCGCAACACCCATTGCCATCACCGGAAAACTGTCGCCTGCACCTCGTCGTCGACGACTCCCTCGCCTCACCTCACCTCTGACCCCAGAGCACCCAAGTCAGAGAACAACCCTCTCTTCTTCCTTCTTCTTCTTCTTCTACTTTTCTCTTTTCTTGGTTTCTTGTTTCCGGTGATCGCCGGAGCCGTGCCGCTGCCGACGATCCGAGTGATCCAGTGAACGTCCCCAGCCAGCGCGGTTACCTTCTTGCCTTGCCTGGACCCGTCTCGTGTGCCGTCTGTGCGTCGCGACGTTTACCCGACGTCGGACGTGCCGTACGCACCCGTCGTGTGTTCCGCTCAGGCAAGTTTATCTTGCTACATGCTATGTATCATATTTTGCATTCATATGAATAAAAATATCACATGTTGATTGCATTTTACATCCATACTAATGGTTTACTGTTTTCGGATACCCGTATGCATCCATATCATTTATTATATATGTAGCTGCATCTACAGATCACATTAATTCATATTACTGTTACATTGGTACCCCATGCTTAATAATGTGCATTCTATATAGTCATGGAGTTGTAGTTGTAACTCCTGATAGATATTTATGCATCCATGTTTTATTGTGTATCCATACCATTAATTCTGCATATCTAGTTGCATGTCATATTATATTAATTCATATTATCGTTACATTAGTACCCCATGCTTGATAATGTGCATCCTACATAGTCATGATGTAACCCCTGATAGATAATTGTGCATCCATATTTTTACCGTACATCCGTACTTTTACCCTGATTCGATACTTGCTACACTTTACTGTTGGGCATCCATTTGATACATGTGCACTACCTGACATGACCTGATACATACTACTTAGCCTGTTATCTGATCCTATTTCTAATGCCGACAATCCTGCCATGTTGTCCCGATGGGCATATCTCGTTGTCTGTATAAACAAACATGTACTTGCTTGATCCTGTGTTGGCATTAGTTTCATATTTACCAATACCTGACTTTGTTGGGGTAAAAATTTACACCCTGGTTGACCGAGTCAAAGTCAAGGTCAACCCCAAGCCAAGTGGGCCCAAGCCCAGGTCAAGTGGGCACATGCCCAGGTCGAGTCCGAAACATGAAGCGGCCGACCCTCCCCATGCCAAAAATGAAATCATGTAATAAATAATTTTTATGTAATTTTTTTATGCATGAATGTAAACAAAATGGATATAAAGCCAAATTTTTGTAAGTCCATGGTTTATGTTCAAAAAGAAATGGCACATGAACCATGGGATGGGCAAAATGCCATTTTGTAAAGCCCAAAGGGCTATATGTAAATGTGTAAGCCTATATAAGACAACATGATGATGAATAAAGCATAGACTTTTCATTCCTCCAAAAAAAAGGGTACAGGTCACATGCAAACGGGCGTCACATGCTAGCATGTGACCCCCCCTCACATGAGGGGTCACATGCTAACATGTGACCCTCCATGTCACATGCTAACATGTGACCCCACTTTTTTTTTATAAAACAAAATTCTCTTTTCTTCTTTTCTTCTTTCTTCCTTCTTTTTTTTTATTTAAAATAAAAATAAATAAATATTAAATAAATAAAAATAAATTATAAATAATATTTTAAAAATAAAAAAAACATAATTATTTTCTTTTCTTCTTTTCTTTATTTAATCCCCTTTTTTATTTTTAAAAAAAATATAATATAAAATAAATATTAAATAAATAAAATTAAATTATAAATAATATTTTAAAAATAAAAAAATAATAAATTAAAAAAAAATTCTCCAAATATTTATTTACTTATTTATTTCTATTTTTTATATATAGAAAATATATATGTATATATATCTTTTTTTTACAAGTAGAACAAAACCAAAAAAATACATACACCAACGCACTGCATATTGAGTTCGCATGACCAGTTTAACCCGTCAATCGGAGGTTCCTTCGCTCCAAATGCGAGGGGTAATTAACGGCAGCTTAGTTCGCGGCTGTCGGAGATTCGGATCCCCACAATCAATAAACCCCGGCTTACCCTAGGCAGGGGGAATCTGTAGTACGCCTGACAAGCGCGCGCGTATTCCCATCTCAATGGGGTGACGAAAAACACCCTACAGATTCTGGCACGCCCGGTGGGACTTATCTCTCCTCCCATATTTCGGGTTAAATGTTCATACGAACTCAATCAATATACATACCTGTATTTATACTAAAATAATGCTTTTTCATGCAGATTTTCAAGCAATCACCTTCTGACGATGTCTTCGATGATGAACTCAGCTCCTGTCTCCTACACGATGAGGATAGACTCTAGGACGGTCCTTCCGGCCAGTCTCGGGCGACAATGAGAGGAGCCGCTGCTACCATTCGGCTCTATTATGTTCATGCCAGTTGGCGCCATCCCAGCTCCTCAGGCCTCGGTGGCAGACAAATCGGTCTCGAAAGGCAGGAGACCAAATGTAGTGGTCGCAAGGGCACCTCAGCCCAAGCGCAAGTCCGTTCCCGAACGACTCTCCATGGCCCCAGCTGGGGGCAAGGCCATCGACACCAACAAAGCTACAATGCGTCCCGAGCATGCTCCAGCGGTGCCCTTGACCACTGCTCGATTGGGTGTCTTCTCTAAGCTCCCCGCTAATCGACTCACGGTGGCTTCCCAGGAAATGGATGCCCGCCGAGCCCTTAAAATTGAAAAGTTAAGGCAGAAAAGGCTCATATATAGAGCTAACAAAAGGGCTAGGACTCCTGCTAGGTTGAACCTCATGAGGTTCGAAGAACAGGGTTACCCCGACGAAGATGGGGAAATGGCTGGGTATGTGGTCCACAATGTCTACATGGTGGGCACGCGCAGCAAGAGCAAGAACGGGGCCACTACATCTCAAACCCAATCTGGCTTGAATGTGGTGGCCGCTTCCCAAGAACAGTCGCCTCTACTGGGTGATGAAGACCCTCTCGATGAGGATGATAGGCAGAAAGAACCTTCGGTCCATGAGGAGTCGGGCTCAGAAAGCAAAGAAGAGCCGGCTTTCCGCCCCAGGACCGCGGAGCAAGAGCTGCTTCAAGAGCTCCGAATGCAGCTCAGAAACAAAGAAAAGGAGATGGCCAAACTCTACTCCAAAATCGATGACTTGACGAATGTCGTGATGCAGCTCACGGCCCGACTTGCCTCTCAACCGCCCAATCAAGCGGAGGGCTCTGCTCATGAACCGGGAAGTAGTGTGCCAAAGCAGCCGACGCCTATTCCCTCAAATCCAAAAGTGGGCGAACTACATGAAAATCAGTCGTATCTTATCTCGGGAAATGTCTTGGCTACCGATGACAGTAGCCCGCTAATTCAAGATCAAATCATGGATTTGGTTGCCAGCAAAGTCAAAACATTGGTGGCCGAAGCCGAAGCGCAAAAAGATATCAGCAGTAGTGGGAGACCATATCCTGCTCAGTATGATCTGGTGGAATTCCCTAGCGGCTATGTCATCCCCAAATTCGGAAGATTCGATGGGACGGGAAACGCGAATCAGCACATCGCCCACTTCAAAGCCTCATGCGGGAATACTGGGGGCAATGATGCACTTCTCCTCCCCCAGTTCGTTAATAGCCTGACCGATGTTGCTTTCGACTGGTACGCGAGCATACCGGATAGCTCCGTCACAACTTTTGTCCAAATGGAGTCTCTGTTTCGGCAGAGGTTCATGAGCGTCAGCGATAAGATTACCATTACCGAGCTCGTAAGGACCAAGCCCAAGAGAGACGAAAGCAGCACGGATTTTATAACCCGATGGCGTAATCTCTCCGTCAAATGCGAACCGCCGATAGAGCAGGACCAATCTGTTAGTCTCCTCGTCGGAAATCTCAACAATTGGATGGCCCCGTTTTTATTCACCGCGGGTCTCAAAACATTCCAAGAGCTGACCAGGAAAGTCCAGATGCTGGAGCGCTCAAAGCAGGAGTCCTTCTCGGATTCCCAAAATAACAATAGGTCCTGGAGAAACCGAAAGGACGATAATCGCAAAGGCGGAAACTCCGATGATTCTGGATCTTTCGACATTTCGGCTAACCGAAATAAGCAAGGGATGAGCGGGCCTAGCGCTAACCAGCCTCGGAAGCCAATGTTCGGAGAGGGGGGAGAATCTCCACTGAAAGATAAGCTTTCAGAAGGGACAAAATCCGTAAAATATTCAAAGACGCCCTAAAGAATGGTCTACAATTGCCAGAGTCAAAAAGACCGCAGGAAGCGAATAGGACCGACGACCCCAAATACTGCCCCTATCACAGAGTGATAGGTCATACCATTGAGGACTGCTTCGTCTTCAAAGATTGGGTCGAAAAGCAATACAAGACAGGAGAGATAGAACTGTCCAAAGGCGTGTTAGTAAACAGTCAAGATGCGACCGCCAATTTCATACAAACGGAGACCGAAGTTCTTCGTGAAACTAATTCTCTCAGACATCTGCCTTTCTCTGAACACAGTCGACCACCACGTCATTAAACTGGGAACAATCGACCCCCACGTCATTAAACTGGGAACAGTCGACCTCTAAGTCGTTAAACTGGGAATGTAAAAAAATGTAAATAAAAAAAATGTGTAAATAAAAGAAAAATAAAGAAAAGCCGAAATGATGGGGCAACTCGCAATAAAAATCAGCGAGTATAAATGAAAATGAAAATAAAGCCGAAATGATGGGGCAACTCGCAATAAAAATCAGCGAGTAAAACTGAAAATGAAAATAAAGCCGAAATGATGGGGCAACCGCGAATAAATGGCCGAAATGATAGGGCAATCGCGACCTTCGCGATAAGAAAAGCTGAAATGATAGAGCAATCGCGGTAAAAAAAAAACAAAAAAAAACAAAAAAAAGTGGCGAATGATGAGTCGCTCCTGATACCATATTCCAGTGCAGCGATGCAGACGCCAACCAAAATCCAATTTCCCAAAATTCTTCCGGCCCTACGGTTAGTTCCCAAATTGACCACCGTATACAATCCACGGGCTCAAATAATTCTTATCATACCCATATCCCACCATAATCACCAGTTACGCGGCTGGTCTCCGCCTTTGGAATTATACTTCATTGAGAAGACCCACTCATGTGTCCTCACGATACATAAGGAGAACAAACCTTCGTGAGATCCTTACGACTCACCAAGGAAAAACACACTTAGGAGTCCTCACGACTCTTAAGGAGAAAATACACCTGCGGGATCCTTACGACTCGTAGGGAGAAAATGCTTTTATGGGACCCTCACGGCCCATAAAATTGAAAAGTCTTAGGTGATAGGGATCCAAACCTGTCTCCTAAGCCATCGCTCCCCAATCCCCAAGTGGCGAATGATGAGTCGCTCCTGGTACCATATTCCAGTGCAGCGATGCAGACGCCAACCAAATTCCAAACTCAAATCCCCAAGTGGCGAATGATAAGTCGCTCCTGATACCATATTCCAGTGTAGCGATGCAGACGCCAACCAAATTCCAAATCCCATAGCCCAACGGCGAATGATGAGTCGCTCCTGGTACCATATTCCAGTACAGCGATGCAGACGCCAACCAAATTCCAAACCCCAAAACGGCGAATGATGAGTCGCTCCTGGTACCATATTCCAGTGTAGCGATGCAGACGCCAACCAAATTCCAAATCCCATAGCCCAACGGCGAATGATGAGTCGCTCCTGGTACCATATTCCAGTGCAGCGATGCAGACGCCAACCAAATTCCAAACCCCAAAACGGCGAATGATGAGTCGCTCCTGGTACCATATTCCAGTGCAGCGATGCAGACGCCAACCAAACCTCAATCCCCAAGCGGCGAATGATGAGTCGCTCCTGGTACCATATTCCAGTGCAGCGATGCAGACGCCAACAATGTCCCAAAATTTTTCCGGCCCTACGGTTTGGATCATACATCCTGCAAAACCGTATACAATCCACGGGCGTAAAACGATCCCAATCTCTCCCAAGTCCTCCCGGGGCAAATGATGAGTTGTTCCTGGCATCATTCCAGTGCAGCAATTCAGATGCCAAACCAAAAAAAACAATCCCAAATCCTCTCATGGCAAACGATGATTCATTCCTGGTACCATATTCCAGTGTAGCGATGCTGATGCCAAACAAAAAAAAAAAAACAATTCCCAAATTCTCTCATGACAAATGATGATTCGCTCCTGGTACCATATTCCAGTGTAGCGATGTTGATGTCAACCCAAATCAAATCAAACCAACAAGCTCTGCGTCAGAATCATGCTTCGTCTCAGAATGTGCACCCCGTGTCGAAATGATGGTTCGCCTCGGTGTATCTGCCTTCCCTGTCGGAATTATGCTTCGGCTCGGAATCAACCAACGACCTTCTCGTCGGAATTATGCTCCACCTCGGAATCAAGTCAGCCAGCAAGCTCTGCGTCGGAATTATGCTTCGTCTCAGAATGCACCCCGTGTCGAAATGATGCTTCGCCTCGGTGTACCTGCCTTCCTTATCGAAATTACGCTTCGCCTGGGAATCAACCTCTACATCGAAATTATGCTTCGATCAAAATGTCTGCCGCTCATCGGAATGATGCTCCGATCCTTGGAATCATGCTCCGCCCTTCGGAATGATTCTCCGAATCCTGGAATTATGCTCCGCTCTTCGGAATGATGCTCCGATCCCATGGAATCATGCTCCGCTCATCGGAATGATACTCCGATCCTTGGAATCATGCTCCGCCCTTCGGAATGATACTCCGAATCCCGGAATGATGCTCCGCTCTTCGGAATGATGCTCCGATCCCCTGGATGATGCTCCGCTCTTCGGAATGATGCTCCGATTCCCTGGAATCATGCTCCGCTCTTCGGAATCATGCTCCGATCCCTTGGAATGATGCTCCGCCCTTCGGAACGATGCTCCGATCCTTGGAATCATGCTCCGCCCTTCGGAATGATGCTCCGAATGCTGGAATCATGCTCCGCTCTTCGGAATGATGCTCCGATCCCCTGGAATGATGCTCCGCCCTTCGGAACGATGCTCCGATTCGTGGAATCATGCTCCGCCTTTCGGAATGATGCTCCGAATGCTGGAATTATGCTCTGCTCTTCGGAATGATGCTCCGATCCCTGGAACCATGCTCCGCTCATCGGAATGATGCTCCGATCTCTGGAACCATGCTCCGCCCATCGGAATCATGCTCCGCCCTTCGGAATGCTGCTCCGCCCTTCGGAATGCTGCTCTGATCCTTGGAATTATGCTCCGCGAATCAGAATGATGCTCCGATCCCCTGGAATCATGCTCCGCTCATCGGAATGATGCTCCGATCCCTGGAACCATGCTCCGCCCATCGGAATGATGCTCCGATCCCCTGGAATCATGCTCGGCTCATCGGAATGATGCTCCGATCCCTGGAATCATGCTCTGCATTTCGAAATGATGCTCCGATCCCCAGGAATCATGCTCCCCGAGGGATACTCCGACCCTGGAATTATGCTCCGCGAATCAGAATGATGCTCCGATCCCCGGGAATCATGCTCCCCGGGATGATGCTCCGTCCCTGGAATGATGTTCCACCTCGAAGTTCAGCTTCAAGATCCATCAATTTCATGCACACAACTCAAATGTGCGGTGTGCATTTATTGATGGGAGGCACTTTGTTGGGGTAAAAATTTACACCCCGGTTGACCGAGTCAAAGTCAAGGTCAACCTCAAGCCAAGTGGGCCCAAGCCCAGGTCAAGTGGGTCCATGCCCAGGTCAAGTCCGAAACATGAAGCGGCCGACCCTCCCCATGCCAAAAATGAAATCATGTAATAAATAATTTTTTATGTAATTTTTTATGCATGAATGTAAACAAAATGGGTATAAAGCCAAATTTTTGTAAGCCCATGGTTTATGTGCAAAAAGAAATGGCACATGAACCATGGGATGGGCAAAATGCCATTTTGTAAAGTCCAAAGGGCTATATGTAAATGTGTAAGCCTATATAAGGCAACATGATGATGAATAAAGTATAGACTTTTCATTCCTCCAAAAAAAGGGGTACAGGTCACATGCAAAGCATGTGACCAGCCCCATCACATGTTTAACATATGACGGGGTCACATGCAAAGCATGTGACGGGCGTCACATGCAAAGCATGTGACGGGCGTCACATGCTAAGCATGTGATGGCTTTCTCACATGCTAGCATGTGACCCCCTCACATGAGGGGTCATATGCTAACATGTGACCCTCCATGTCACATGCTAACATGTGACCCCACTTTTTTTTTATAAAACAAAATTCTCTTTTCTTCTTTCTTCCTTCTTTTTTTTATTTAAAATAAAAATAAATAAATATTAAATAAATAAAAATAAATTATAAATAATATTTTAAAAAAAAACATAATTATTTTCTTTTCTTCTTTTCTTTATTTAATCCCCTTTTTATTTTAAAAAAATATAATATAAAATAAATATAAAATTAATAAAATTAAATTATAAATAATATTTTAAAAATAAAAAAATAATAAATTAAAAAAAAATCTCCAAATATTTATTTACTTATTTATTTCTGTTTTTTATATATAGAAAATATATATATGTATATATATCTTTTTTTACAAGTAGAACAAAACCAAAAAAATACACACACCAACACACTGCATATTGAGTTCGCATGACCAGTTTAACCCGTCAATCGGAGGTTCCTTCGCTCCAAATGCGAGGGGTAATTAACGGCAGCTTAGTTCGCGGCTGTCGGAGATTCGGATCCCCGCAATCAATAAATCCCGGCCTACCCTAAGCAGGGAGAATCTGTAGTACGCCTGACAAGCGCGCGCGTATTCCCATCTCAATGGGGTGACGAAAAACATCCTACAGACTTGAACACATTACTTGAGGTAAGGGAAAATCAATGATAAAATCTGACTTATAACTCAACAGTTCGACGCTTATACTGATCAGTTTTACGGGCTAGGCCAGCCCCGGGATGCTGCTGCTGACATTATTCATCCGTACATGTTTCATGTTTAATGCCTAGCGGCATGTCTCGGATTTCAGCCTGAGAATCTGGACTGTGGTCCCGGGCACGCACGGGATACTATTGAGTTACATCGACGATTCATTAAATTGATTTCAAAGACTTGAGAGTAATTAGCCCAATAGGTTAGTTCAGATTACTCATCGCACGTCACATGTGCTTACACACTTCACTGTTCCATATTCGTGTTACTGTTATACACTTATTACTGTTCATACTCATGCCTGTCTATCTTATTAACTCCTGATTATATTTTATTGTTTGATATTATGACGCACTAACGTCTGGGTTTTGCATGGCCCAGATCCTTTATCTCTTTCGCAAGCCGACCAGAAGTACTTCAGTAGACAGGCCGAACAGTGAGGAGCAGTTTGGTATTTCGTTTGGTTTAGTTTAGTTTTCTTTCAGCATTTTCTTTTCCTGATGTGAGCCCACATTTGGGACATACTTTCCAGATTGTTATTGTTATTGGATTTATTGCTTCCGCATATTATTTCTTGACTCGTTTATTCTGGCATATGGACATGTATTAAATAGTTTATTTTATTTTTTTCCTGTTCTTGATATCTCCTAGACAGCCGTAATGCGACTGTGGAGGGATGTTTCCTAGCCACAGGTAGCATGGTTGGCTCTGTCATGTGCCGATCTTAGCGCACTCTGGGAAGAGGGGCGTGACAGGGTTTGTTTGGTATCAGAGCCATATGATTTAGGTTAATCGGGTTTGATTCTTTTGTAGTTAGGTATTGGACCCAATACACGAATCAGAAAATCCGTAATTAGGAACATATCCAGCCACATTGTTATCGTGATTCTTGAATCATATCTTTCTCTTGACCCTTGTTTTGATGATATGCAAACAACTTTGCATCTCGGCTTGAAATCTTTTGGTTCTTTTTGTTTATCCTTTCCTATTCCTTTGATTCTGATACTAGGATTTGGACGACTTGAACGGAGTTATGTGATTGTAATTATGAACTGCAGTATGGTTATAATGCGGTACTCTATTTAAGTAACTTGGAGTCTTAGTCTTGATTCATTTTCTTGTTTTATAGTCGTTATATTACCTTGTTTCTCTCAGTTTCATTGCTTACCAGTTCATGTTTTATCGCAAGCTTGAATCCTGTTTACCGTGCTTATCTTCTTCAGTGTTTGGTTTCAGGTGAAGTCATTTCAGGTATCCTACTTGGTCATGATTTTTCCCGCATTAGCATTATTCGATTCAGGTGCATCCCATTGTTTGATGTTGTCTTGGGAATGGATTTTCTCGGCACTTTCCACGCTCACATTGATTGTAGGGCAAAAAAAAGTGATTTCCAGATTCCCGGGCATCTGGAGTTTGTATTTGCTGGAGGTAGCAGTTCTGTCAGGCCAGACGAGTTTAGTGCTAGGCCGACAAACACCGTTCTTGCGTCGATGGAAGTTGATAAGGAGGAAGCGCCAGCTGTAGTTCGAGAGTTCATGGACGTGTTTGAGGACATCTCGGGTTTACCGCCAAAACGAGATGTGGAGTTCACGATCGATCTTGTTCCTGGTGCAGCGCCAATCTCAAAGGCGTACTATCCGATGGCACCAGTGGAGTTGAAAGAAGTAAAGAAGCAGATTACCGAATTGCTAGAGAAGGGTTAGATTCGCAGCAGCAATTCTCCTTGGGGAGCTCCAGTTCTTCTAGTCAAGAAGAATGATGGCACAATGAGAATGTGCATCGATTATCGAGAATTAAACCGGGTGACTATTAAGAACAAGTACCCGATCCCTCGCATTGGCGAATTGTTCGAGCAACTCAGTGGCGCGGGGGTATTCTCAAACATGGATTTGCGATCCGGATATCATCAGGTCCGAGTTAAATCAGAAGATATTTGCAAGACTGCATTCCGAACTCGATATGGACATTACGAGTATTTAGTGATGCCATTTGGAGTCACGAATGCACTGTCGATATTTATGGACTTGATGAACCGAATCTTTTCGCCGTTTTTGGACCAGTTTATAGTGGTGTTCATTGATGATATTCTGGTCTACTCGAGGAGCCTTGAAGAGCATGCAGAACACTTGAAGATCGCACTGCATATATTGAGGAATGAAAGATTATATGCAAAGATGAGCACGTGCGAGTTTTGGCTTGAAGAAGTGAAATTTTTAGGGCATGTCGTATCCGGAGATGGAATCGCCGTTGATCCCGAGAAAATTGCAGCAGTTCAAGATTGGCCGATTCCGAGGATTGTAGCGGAGATCAGAAGTTTTCTTGGACTTACTGGATACTACAGAAGATTCGTGGAGAATTTTGCTCGCTTGGCTGAGCCTTTGACCAAGCTTACGTGGGAGGAAATACCGTTCATTTGGACGGATAGTTGTACTTCAGATTTTGAGGCGTTGAAGCAAAAATTGATAACCGCTCCTATTTTGACCGTACCAGACGGTTCCGGAGGATTGGTGATTCACAGCGACGCATCTAGAAAAGGTTTGGGATGTGTTTTGATGCAGCATGGAAAGGTTATAGCCTACGCATCGAGACAGTTGAAGACCCATGAGAAGAATTACCCAACTCATGATTTGGAGCTTGCAGCAGTGATTTTCGCTTTGAAGATTTGGAGACACTACTTATTGGGCGAAAGGGTCGATGTAATCACCGATCAAAAAGCTTAAAGTATGTGTTCACACAGAAAGAGCTTAACATGAGGCAGCGTAGATGGTTGGAGCTGATGGCTGACTACGATCTTGATCTTAAGTACCATCCGGGAAAAGTTAATGTAGTGCCGGATGCGCTTAGTCGGTTGCCAGCAATTCGGATGTTGACTGCAAAAAAGGAGCTTATCGAGGATTTTCGGAGATTCGAGTTGGAGATTGTGCTACCGCATTCTTCGGGACAGTTGATGCAGCTGCAAGTACAGTCGCTATTGATCGATAATATTAAAGAAATGCAGTCGCATGATCCAAGATTGCAGAAGTTTCGAGAACAGGTAGAAAAGGGACTTCGAACAGACTTGTTAATTCATGAAGATAGTTCGTTGCGATATGGTAGCCGCTTGTGTGTGCCGAAAGGAGACATTCGTGAAGAAGTTATGAAGGAGGCGTACAGTTCCGTATATTTCGTACATCCGGGAGGCACGAAGATGTACCGTGATCTACGACAGCATTTCTGATGGGAAGGCATGAAAAAGGAGATCGTCCGCTTTGTAGCGAAGTGCTTGGTGTGTCAGTAAGTTAAGGCTGAACATCAAAGGGTAGCTGGTTTATTGCAACCACTTTCGATTCCTCAGTAGAAGTGGGAACATATAACCATGGATTTCATGACAGCTTTACCGTGGAGTCCAAAGGGCAACAATGCAGTTTGGGTGATTGTTGATCGATTGACTAAGACAGCTCTTTTCATACCATTTCGAATTGGTCAGTCAACGGAAGTGTTAGCAGAACGGTACATGCAGGAGATTGTGAGATTGCATGGAGTACCTGTGAGCATCGTTTCCGATCGCGACACCCGATTCTTATCGCACTTCTGGAGGAGTTTACAGGAAAGCTTAAGGACGCGATTGAAGTTTAGCACCGCTTATCATCCTCAAACAGATGGCCAGTCGGAAAGAACGATCCAAACTCTTGAAAATATGTTGAGAGCTTGCATGTTGGACTTCAAGGGTTCATGGGAGGATCATCTACACTTGGTGGAGTTTTCTTACAATAACAGCTTTCAGACGACTATTCAGATGGTTCCATTCGAAACGTTATATGGTCGCAAGTGTCGCTCACCCGTTTGTTGGGACGATATTGGAGAACGAAAATTGTTGGGACCGGATTTGTTCGTGCAAACAGTAAAGGAAGTTAATACTATCCGAATTCACATGAAGACAACACAAGATCGGCAGAAGAGTTGGGCCGATACATCGAGAAGACCTCTAGAGTTCGCTGTTGGTGATCTGGTATTCTTGAAGATATCACCGACTAGAGGAGTGATTCGTTTTGGGAGTCGAGGCAATCTTAGTTCTCGATTCGTGTGGCCTTTCGAGATTATGGAGCGTGTTGGAGAAGTGGCTTATCGATTGGCGTTACCACAATCTTTGGCGAATGTTCACGACGTGTTTCATGTATCTAAACTTCGTAAGTATGTTCAAGATGAAACACACGTGATAGATCATTCGGAGCTCACAGTAAGGGAGGATTTGACCTTTGAGGAACGACCGATGTCGATTGTTGATCGAAGAGAAAAGGTTCTCAAGAACAAGGTTATCCCGCTCGTACTTGTCTCTTGGGGGAATCGCTCGCACGGAGAATCGACTTGGGAACGAGAAGATGAGATTCGACAGAAGTTTCCCCACCTATTCTTGTAGATTCTTGATTGTTTATCTTTTCTTGTTCCTGGAATTTCGAGGACGAAATTCTTTTTTGTAGTTGGGTATAATGTAACACCCTAGTTCATTTATACCAGTTCTATTTTGAGTATTTCTTTATTTATGGTATTTTCTTGATTTACTGTGTTTTGGGTGCGAATAGTGTATTTGACATCTGTATTTGCATCCGACTCGACCCGCTTGCTGGAAACCCGTCTTGATTCCTGTTTATGATTTATCCCGACTTGTTATGTGGATCCGTGCATTTTCATATTTTTTTATATATTGCATACTGGCATTATATCTGGCATCTGCATTTTTTTAATATAACATTTAAAGTCAAATAAAATATTTTTAAAATATCTTGCATGGCCTGTACCCTACCCCTAACCCTGTTGTAGCATCTGTACATCGTGTTCTCATCCCGTTCAGTGAAACGGACTCGTTTGGATAGCTACGTGTATCCGTTCTTGGGGGTATGCATTTTCGTTACCCGGATATCATATTTTGATTTTGGTTGACACGTATATTAACCGTATTTTCAAACCATAATTAGACCCGACCGGGCGTGTTTTGGAGTATTTTTGTATTAGCCAAAATCTCGAATTTAACTAATATTATATATATATATACGGTTATATAAGTTTTCTAACTAAAAATATATTCAAATATATTTCAAATCCTAATCTATTCTATATCCTGACGAACCCACTCTTTCTCTCTCTCTCCCTTTCTCTCTCCTCTCGCACGATCGTGGATCCCGTCACCGCCTTTCCCTACAATCACCTCCCTCCTTTCTCCTTCTTTATTTATTTTTCCCGCCGCCTGCGAGCTCGAGCCCTCGCCCTCGCCCTCGCCTCGCGCTTGTCACCGTCGCCGCCGCCGCTGCCGAACCCCGACCTCGTCATCTCCTCCACCAACTCACCTCCCTCTCCACTCATTTCCCGAGCTCCCAAAAACCCTACACAAACCCTGCAACCCCACGCACCCATCTCCTCCAACTTCACCTCGCCACCGGAGCTCCAACCACCTCGCCGTCGGCCTCACCCCATCATCACCTTCCTCTTCCTTCTCTCCTACATTTTCAAACCAGAGCAAGAACCTGCACCCCGACTTCAAGAACCCGTAACACCCACTGCCATCACCGGAAAACCGTCGCCCGTCGACGGCCCATCGTCGTCGACGACTCTCTCCCCTCACCTCTGACCCCAGAGCACCCAAGCCAGAGAACAACCCTCTCTTCTTCCTTCTTCTTCTTCTTCTACTTTTCTCTTTTCTTGGTTTCTTGTTTCCGGTGATCGCCGGAGCCGTGCCGCTGCCGACGATCCGAGTGATCCAATGAACGTCCCCAGCCAGCGCGTTTACCTTCTTGCCTTGCCTGGACCCGTCCCGTGTGTCCGTTGCGACGTTTACCCGACGTCGGACGTGCCGTACGCACCCGTCGTGTGTTCCGCTCAGGCAAGTTTATCTTGCTACATGCTATGTATCATATTTTGCATCCATATGAATAAAAATATCACATGTTGATTGTATTTTACATCCATACTAATGTTTTACTGTTTTCGGATACCCGTATGCATCCATATCATTTATTATATATGTAGTTGCATCTACAGATCACATTAATTCATATTACTGTTACATTAGTATCTCATGCTTGATAATGTGCGTCCTATATAGTCATGGAGCTGTAGTTGTAACCCCCTGATAGATATTTGTGCATCCATATTTTATTGTGTATCCATACCATTAATTATGCATATCTAGTTGCATGCCATATTATATTAATTAATATTATCGTTACATTAGTATCCCATGCTTGATAATGTGCATCCTACATAGTTATGATGTAACCCCTGATAGATAATTGTGCATTCATACTTTTACCGTACATCCGTACTTTTACACTGATTCGATACTTGCTACACTTTACTGTTAGGCATCCATTTGATGCATGTGCACTACCTGACATGACCTGATACACACTACTTGGCCTGTTACCTGATCATATTTCTAATGCCGACAATCCTGACATGTTGTCCCGATGGACATATCCTGTTGCCCGTATAGACAAACATGTACATGCTTGATCCTGTGTTGGCATTGGTTTCATATTTACCAATATCTGACTTGAACACATAACTAGCAGTAAGGGGAAATCAATGATGAAACCTGACTTGTAATTCAACAGCTCGACGCTTATACTGATCAGTTTTACGAGCTAGGCCAGCCCCGGGATGCTGCTGCTGACTTCATTCATCTGTACATGTTTCATGTTTAATGCCTAGAGGCATGTCTCGGATTTCAGCCCGAGAATCTGGACCGCGGTCCCGGGCATGCACGGATACTATTGAGTTACATCGACGATTCATTAAATTGATTTCAAAGACTTGAGAGTAATTAACCCAATAGGTTAGTTCAGATTACTCATCGCACGTCACATGTGCTTACACACTTCACTGTTCCATATTCGTGTTACTGTTATACACTTATTACTGTTCATACTCATGCATGTCTATCTTGTTACCTCCTGATTATATTTTATTGTTTGATATTATGACGCACTGACGTCTGGGTTTTGCATGACCCAGATCCTTTATCTCTTTCGCGGGCCGACCAGGAGTACTTCAGTAGACAGGCCGAACAGTGAGGAGCAGTTTGGTATTTCGTTTAGTTTAATTAGTTTTCTTTCAGCATTTTATTTTCCTTATATGAGCCCACATTTAGGACGTACTTTCCAGATTGTTATTGTTATTGGATTTATTGCTTCCGCATATTATTTCTTGACTCGTTTATTCTGGCATATGGACATGTACTAGATAGTTTATTTTATTTTTTTCCTGTTCTTGATATCTTCTAGACAGCCGTAATGTGACTGTGGAGAGATGTTTCCAAGCCACAGGTAGCATGGTTGGCTCTGTCACGTGTCGATCTTAGTGCACTCTAGGAAGCGGGGCGTGACAGAAGGCATTTATATTTCCCTCAAAGATATACATATACATATATGTATAAAGCCGGAGCTCAATATAAGATTCGCATCTATATGGGAAGCGTAGTAATATGAAGCATGCACATCAATATGAAAGTGCATAAATATGGGGTGTATCAATATGAGGGTGGGGACATTCCCTATATTAATGAAATTTTATATTTTTCATCAAGTTAGGACAGGGAGTTTTTAGTTGTTGGGATCCACCGCCTCTCTGAAGACGTTGAGAAATTACAACGTATATCAAAGGTGTGGAAATGATATACACTTGAACCAAATCCCGTATATGAGGAAAAAGATCATGTCCGAACTCAGGATCGTCAGTCTTATATGAGACTAAGATCAATTTGGAATGAAAGATCATTAGTTATAGATCCGACTAAGATCAATATGGGTAAACGATCATTAGTCATATATCCGACTAAGATCAATATAGGTATGATGGATGAAAAATCATTAGTCATATATCCGACTAAGATCAATTTGGATATCATTAATATGTTGATCAATGGATCATACATGAGAAGTATAAGCTTCTATACTTAGTTTATTTTGACCAAGTATTCAAGCAAAGGCTTGCTGTCCATGTGCATATGTGCGCATGTACAGGTATCATCTTTAATGTGTGTGTGCACGTGCTTATGATCGGGGAATATGCATATGCATATCACGTGATGAACATCTCTTATGGTTGGGAGCTACGCACGTGAATATTACATGGTTGCATACTTATTATCGACCATGGAGATTGCGCACGTGCATATCACGTGGTTGCACACTTGCTATTAGTCACGGGGGTTGCGCACGTACATTTCACGTGGTTGTGCACTTGTTATCAGTCATGGATTTGCGCACATGCATATCACATGATTGCGCACTTATTATCGGATCAAATTTCTATATGTGCATGTGTATATATGTGTGCATGTTCAAAAGATGATATTGTTCACTTGCGCACACGTGTATAACACGTATTGCGCATATCCTTATAGAGAATGCTTTCAGCTTGCGCGCACATGTGTATCATGTGCGTCTGTATGGGGTGTGCATCTGTATGGGAAAATTGTTGACTTTCGAGAAAGTAAAGACTTTCCATGAAACAAAAACTTCAAACTCACGTCTTTCGTTCTTTTTGGATGTATGTGCATCGCACGTGTGCATTTGGAGGGCACCATTGATGTTTGTGCCCTTGCACAATTGCATAGGATGCACCCATTGATGAAAACTTAAGTTTTCAAGTGAAACGTATGCTTCTATTTGATGAAAACTAGGTTTCAAAGGAAAGATGAAAGAAGGATGTTGGTCGTTGAGACTCACCATCTCTCCGAAGATGCTGAGGAATTACAGTACCGTACATCAAAAGTGTGGAGGAATGTACCCTTAAACCAGTCCCTTTCATCAGGATAGAGAACATGGAGTGGTATCTTATGAGATGCTGGAAAAGCTTGTTTGAGCTTAGCGCAAGTGCATCGCACGTGTTGCGCTTGATGTCGGCGTACATGCATCGCATGTGTTGCGCATGGCATCTGCGCACATGGTGCGCTTGGCGCGTGCGCTCATGGCACCAGCGCACATGCGCTGTGTATGTATGGCACCAGCACACGTGCGCTGCACGTGGTGCGCTTGGCACCAGCGTTTGCACATATACACATAGGGAGGCACGTATGCCTAAAAAGGTAATGCCTTTCAAAAAGAAGCAATGGCTTCTGTAAGGATGAATCATTTCCCTTTTTAAAGAGAACTCTCCTCTTATTTATAGGGGAGAGGTAGAAAAGGAATCTCTTTTTTTCCGATATAGGACTGAAGATATATCCCCAATATGGTAGAGTATTATTTAGACCATACGTGCATAACACGTTTGCTCATAACTTTTGATTCCGGAAGAGTTATGAGGCACGCAACATATCAAATCGAAAGTCTATTCGAGACGCTTTTGATGCCATCAGAATTTGCCTGATTTTCATTCGGAAGTTTGGCAAAATACAGCACAGAAAATACTGGTTTGCATTTTCCTAAGTGTATTGCTGCCATTTGATATTTTGAGCTCTTTTGCGCAGAAATTTTAGGCAGGAACAAAGTTAAAGTGAATATACATCTTCTCGATGCAATTCAGCAGGTCCTTATGTACGCAAGATTCTTAAAGGACCTTTGCACCAAGAAGCAAACAAATATGCCTAAGAAGGTATTTTTGGCCGGTAATATATTTAAAGCCTTGTCAAATACAATGTCAGTAAAATATAAGGACCCCGGTTGTCCTACGATTTCATGTATTATAGAAGATAAGGTTATTAATAAAGCCTTACTTGACTTAGGTGCAAGCATAAACTTGCTTCCTTTCTCCGTCTATGAACAATTAGGGTTAGATGAGCTTATACCTACTAAAATTATTTTACAGTTGGCCGGCCGTTCTATTAAAAAATCAAAAGGGCTGATTGAGGATGTGTTAATTAAAATAGGTGAATTCATATTCTCTGTTGATTTCATTGTCTTAGAAACACACGTCTCTAGTCTTAAAAGTCAAATTCTGGTAATTTTAGGACGATTGTTCTCGGCCACAAATGCTTTGATCAATTATCGAAACGGTTCATAAAACTTTCTTTCGGAAATATGACAGTTGATTTAAATATTTTTAACCTAGAAAGCCAACCGAATGATCCAAATGGCCAACCCTTAGCAGTCAACGCAATTCATGAAATTGTGGAGGAAGTGGACTTTAAAGACGACAGTTTTGAACTTGAGATTTTGGGAAAGTGACGAGATAATTGACATCGATTGTTTGTTAGAGCAAAGTGTTAAGGAAATTTTTGAGGATAAACTCATGTTTTTAGATGAATTAGACTTACCAATTATTAGGTAATACACATTGAAAGGAAACATCACTGCACTCATTTAAATCCTTCGAATTTTGATGCTCTTAGTTGCCATATGGACACCTAATACAATCAGATATTGCTAAGGTTAAATTTCGATCTACTAAAATTCTAACATATGATATAAAACATCAATTTAGTTCGCGCAACTCTAAACATGACACTATTGTAGCACCTATTGAGCCTATCTTGTTTATTGAATCTCATTGTTATGTCGTGTTTTACCGATCATATCTGCATAACTATAAATTATTTGAATGGTTGGGTCTAATTTTTGGATTTTCTAAACCTTTAAGTAAACAGTTTTTAGAATTGGATGATAATCACAAGGAGGAACTCAATGTGCTCTATGATAGCATTCTATGGTATGATTTCTTTCCTTTCTTATGTACATTTATAAATTTATTTTCTTTTGTTTCTCACTCATGCCTATATAGAATTCTTGTTTATTGACACGGCATTGAGAACATTATCGAAAATAAGTGTCCAGGTGGTTTGCACAGTTTTATTTTTCTTCTATTTTTCATTTTTCTTAGTTTCTATTAGTAGTTTTTCTTTTTAGTTTAGTTTTTATTATTTTAGTTTAATTTTTAGGTTTTCTTTCTAAAAAATGTATTTTCAAAAAATAAAAATAAAAAAGTTTTTGAATCAAGCTAGTAATAGGTGATCTTGAATTTTGAAATCCGAAAATAAAATGATATGAAGGAAACCTATTGAATCTGAGGATGGAACGAAATCTGAAAAATAACCCCATCTCGAAATTAGATATAGTGAATATACACCATACTAGTCGCACGATCACGAATCTTGAAACTTGAGATAGTAGAGAAGAACTATAAATATCTTTATCGAAATATCTATATAAAAAAATATGCAAGAGATCGTAAGATTATATGGAGTGCCTATCAGCATAGTATCAGACCAGGATAGAAGATTCCTTTCACATTTCTGAAGAAGCTTACAAGAGTGTTTGGGCACTCGTCTCAATTATAGTACAACTTACCATTCTCAGACAGACAGACAATCTGAACGTACGATTCAGATATTAAAAGACATGTTGAAGGCCTGTATGCTAAATTTCAAGGGATCGTGGGAGGATCACCTACACTTGGTAGAATTCTCGAATAATAACATATACCAGTCGAGTATACAGATGGCCCCGTTCGAGACACTTTACGGGCGCAAGTGTCGTTCCCCACTTTGCTGGGATGACGTGGGTGAGTGAAGATTACTTGGACCGGAGCTTATAACCCAAACCGTTGAGAATGTCCAGTCGATCAGAAACCGTATCAAGGCAGCACAAGATCATCAGAAGAGTTGGACAGATACTAGTCGAAGACCTCTTGAGTTTGGCGTAGGGGATCATGCCTTCCTTAAGATTTCGCCGACTCGAGAAGTGATTAGATTCGGTAGTCGTGGGAAACTCAGTCCCCGATTTATCGGACCATTCGAGATTGTGGAACGCATTGAAGTAGGGGTATACAGATTGGCTTTACCACCCTCTTTGGCTGGCGTGCATGATGTATTCCATGTATCACAGTTATGTCAGTACGTTCGCGATGACAGTCATGTTCTCGATCACTCTGAATTAACCTTGAGCACTGATCTCTCATATGAAGAGCAACCTACAGTCATTGTCGACCGTAGAGAGAAGATGTTAAGGAACAAGATCCCTTTAGTTCTTAGATTTTGGGACGGACGTTCACGTGGGAAATCCACTTGGGAGCGTGAGGACGAGATTCGTCAAAAGTACCCACCTGTTTTCTTAATCTTGTAGCCGTCCTTCCAATTTCGAGAACAAAATTTTCTGTAAGGTGGATAGGATGTAACACCTTAGTTTGAATGCGGTGTTTCTAGAGTATCGAGATATATATTTTTTTCAATAAAAACTTTTACTATAATTTTAGAATTTACTTTATGGTTGGTTGTCGGTATAATTATTGACTCTCCATATATCATTTTGAGATGAAAATCGTTAGTTTTAGATAATATACGTTAGTTTCCCTGGTGGCAACAAAACAATATTTTCATATCCTAGTTTCTTAAACTAGCCAATTCACATTTGTTTTGCAAAAATATTTCTTTTCCTAATATCTTTTGCTGTTGATATGAGAGTAAATAAAAATCCATACCAAATCTCTAAACGCCCACACATATAAATATACATATTTAACTATATACAACAAAATATCTCTCTCAGATACAATATATTTTCCCCTTCCTCTTGTTTACACACATCTCCCTCTCTCTCCTCTACTTCTCGGTTCTCTCCTCGAGGCCCAACCCTTCCGTCGCCACCATCATCACCGCACAACCCCTGACTCCCGCTCCTCTCACCCGACGACCCTCGCCTCCTTCTCCTTCCTCCCTTGCCCTCATCCTCGCAACCACCACCACCGTCGTCCTCACCACCGAGCTCCACCTCAAAACGCCCACGACCCATCGCCCCATCTCCTCTCGCCCTGACGATCACCACCCCGATCAGCACCACCTTTCACCACTACAACCCCAACCCTCTTATCCGACCTCGTCACCACCCCCGCCGTCTCCATCCTCGCAACTACCATCACCGACCTCGCCTTCGACCCACCACTCCACTGTCACCACCTTCCCTCACTGTCAAACCCATCGCCTCCCATCTCCCCTCTTGACGACCCCATCCTCCAAGCACCTCATCACAGCCGCCTCGACACCGGCACCACCACTGCAAAACCACAACCCCGCTTTCCCCCGCCAGCACCGCAACCACCGAGACCACCCTTGCCTCGTCATAACCATCGCAGCAACCACAGTAATCATCATGATCACCTCCTCGTCACCATCGCAGCGGACCACCTATAGTCGTGCCTTCAAGCTTAAAGTTTGTGTTCCATCGTCGTGTTTATCCCGTCTCGGAGACAAGTATTCTGGATTTACTTTCGGTCGATGCATGTCAGCGGTCCTTCATATATATATATATACACACACACACACACACACATATTTTTCCTGCACTGTCAAAAGAAAAGGAACAAAAGAAGAAGAAGAAAACTTACAATCGGGCTTGGGTGTTACATCCTACCCACCTTACAAAAAATTTCGCTCTCGAAATTAGAAAAACGAAAATACAAAATCGAGAACTAATCATAAGGACTAAGCAAAATGGATGGGTATGAAAAATCAAGAATCAAGGAAACAAACGAGGGTACGAAAAGTCAAGGTCTTGGATTGAGAAATGGCATGTGCAAGGAAATCAAAGTGGAAACAAATTATGGGTAGAACTCTAAATTACTCAAACAGAATGACGTATTGTAACCATGCCACGGTATATGGATACAATATCGTAATTCTATCTTAGTCGTCTGAATTCTACAATTAAAGTCAATGAACTATGCAGTATGACACACTGAGAAAAACCTAGACACGCAATTCTAACGTAAAAGGGTGATAGAACCAAGACTAACTTCGATGTCAACCTGGCTTTGATACCAACAAAACCTAATACATTCAAAAGAAAAAGAACAAAAGAAGAAAAAAACTTACGATCGGGCTAGAGTGTTACATGCGTATAGTAAATAGTCTAAACTACTGAAGGGTGCCAAAATTTAAAAAAAAGAGGAGTGTTCCCGCCAAAAATTTATGCGCAAAAGAGTCCAAGGTATCAAATGGCAGCGATATGCTTAAGGAAATGCGAACCAATATCTTCCGGGCTATTTTTTGACAAACTCTCGAATGAGAAACAGATAAATTCTGATGGTATCGAAAGCGGCTCGAAAAACCCTTCGATTTGATATATTATGGGCCTCGTAATTCGTCCGGGATCAAAAGTTATGAGGAATTACGTGTCCACACGTGATGGACTTTTAAGAACCCGCTGGAGGAGTTAAAAAATATATAAAAACTCAGAAAAGACCCCAATGGGGCATCACATGCTCACACGTGACCATGGGTCACGTGCAGACACGTGATGGACTTTTAAGGCCTCTAAAATAATGAATAGAATTAAATTCTAAAATCTGTTCCCTGATTAAAAATCAGGAATCACGTGCTCACACGTGACCAATGGTCACGTGTTGACACGTGATGGTTAAAACTGAAGCGTGAACAAACAGCTGAAGGAAATACCTCAATGAGGTGTCACGTGCTCACACGTGACCAATGGTCACGTGTTGACACGTGATGGTTACAACTGAAGCGTAAGCAAACAATGAGAAAATGACTCAATTGGGGGTCACGTGGCAACACGTGACTGGCTGTAAAAGCCTTGCTGTTCAACAGAATTAAATTCTGAAAAAAGATCATTTACATCTTTCGAAATAGAATTAAAATTCTAAAAGCTTCTAAATCTTTCCAAATGGAAAAGGATTATGGGGACCGTTGGATTAAAGATCCAAGGGTGATTAAATATCACCAATTTATGGAAAGATCTTGGACAAGGAAAGATCCCCCCTAAATCTAACCGAGATAACAAATAGAATATCTTTTGGATTTAAAATCCATGGTGAATAAAATTCACTGAATGATCTAAAGGCCCAGATTAATGATAAATATAAATCAAATCTCTCAACAATCAAATCAAATCTTTCAATGAGAGATTTGCTAAACAAATTGATTCTTTTCCTTCTCCTATAAATAGGAGCCAAGAAGAGAAGAGGGCTACTTTTTTTAGAGAAAAACAGAGGGAGGAGAATTTAATTCTCAAGAGAAAAAAAAAAGCAAAGAGAGGAGAATTTAATTCTCTGCAAAAGAAAAAAACCCTAGGTAAGAAAAGAGAGGCTTCAAAAGAGAATTTAATTCTCAAAAGAGTTTAACTCTTATTTAAAAAAAAGAACTTAGTTCTTCTTCTAGTTGAAGATCTGCACAGAGCACATCTCCCCATAACTTGAGAATTTAATTCTCATCGGGTCGAGATCCTGCCATGCAGATCCTAAACTTAGAAGGGGAATTGAGTTTTGAGAATTTAATTCTCCTAAAACAAAGCTGGGGTTTAACCCTAATCAAGAATTTAATTCTTTTACATATCTGGGAATTTAATTCCTTTGAAAAGAAATCAGGGTTTTATCCTAAATAAGAACTTAATTCTTTCACGATAGGAATTTAATTCCTCCAAAATCATAATTAGGGTTTAACCCTACAGAGAATTCAATTCTTAAAAGATCTCTGTTCATGAAAAGAACTAGGGTCACATGCCCCTACGTGACCCTTGAAAAGATCTCCTGCAAAGAACTTTGAAGCATCACCTCACGTGCTCCCACGTGACTCCCAAAACGCAGAAAGAAAAAGCAAAGGAAATGAAAGTTTTGGGCGCTCTCACGTGTTATCACGTGACCCCTCAGCAAATGCTTTAACAATTGGCGCATAGATCCCCATCACGTGCCAACACGTGATGCTCTAAAATAAAAACAAAAGTGTTTAACACTTATTCGCAGATTTGAGGATAAAACAAAGGAGAGCTGGCTCCACATTTAGGACGCCCTCACGTGTCCCCACGTGACCCCTAACAAATCCCTTTAATATCCAATGGATGAGTGCCTATCACGTGTCCACACGTGATGGCCAGGAAATGAAAAGTGTTAACACTTAATTGCAGAACAAAATAAAAGGAATCTGGTCCTCCCTTAGGACGCCCTCACGTGTCACCACGTGACCCCTAATGAGCATTCTAATAGACCAGGGCGAGGGCCTCCATCACGTGCTCACACGTGATGGCCGTCAGAATTAAAAGAGTTAAACACTGATCTGCAGAATAAAATAAGGGAAATCAGGGCGCTCTCACGTGTCCACACGTGACCCCTTTCTCCTTAGTGTTTAACACTAATCTGAAGACTTTGTTCCCAGTGTTTAACACTGATTTGCTTTAGTGTTTAACACTAACTTGAAATCTCTGATCACCAGTGTTTAATACTGATTTGCTTTAGTGTTTAACACTAATTTGAAAGCCCCGTTGCTAGTGTTTAACACTGATTATCTTTTAGTGTTAAACACTAACTTGCTAATCTTAATCCCAGTGTTCAACACTGTTGGTCTTTAGTGTTTAACACTAGCTTTAGCCCAATTGGCTAAGTTTCTAGAGGCAAAGCCTCTCCTTCAATGAGCCAACAAAGGGCCAATATTTCAAACATAATTGGACTTTAGCCCAAACTGGCCATAAGTCCTCAAATCATCTTGAACTGAGCACATCTGCTCTTTCAACCAACTCATTGGTTCAAGGGTACATCTCTGAACTCCTCTGATATTTGTCGTTGTAATCCTTCAACGTCTTCAGAGAGGTGACGGGTCCCGACAACCACACATTAATACGGACTGTGGGGTCCTTAAACTCATGGACTAATGCGTCCTTAAACTAACATTTGCCCCCAAAACGGGAATGATGGACCACTATGTCCTTAAACTGGTATTGGACCACCACGTCCCTAAACTGGTATTGGACCACCATGTCCCTAAACTGGAACAATAGAGCCCAAACGCTCTTTTGTCGGATCTAAACGATCTCGTTAAGTTGATCTTAGTCTCAAACTGGACTAACGTATCCTTAACAAACGTTTAAGTTGATCTTAGCCTCAAATACGGTTAACGTATCCTTAAACCCTCAAACAGACTTTAGTCCCAAATTGGACTACAGGTCTCCCAACCAACTTTGGTTCAAGGGTACATCTCTGAACTCCTCTGATATTTGTCGTTGTAATCCTTCAACGTCTTCAGAGAGGTGACGGGTCCCAACAACCACACATCAACACGGACTGTGGGGTCCTTAAACTCATGGACTCATGCGTCCTTAAACCAATATACGG
Source organism: Agapanthus africanus (assembly GCA_030015575.1). Lineage (NCBI taxonomy): Eukaryota > Viridiplantae > Streptophyta > Magnoliopsida > Asparagales > Amaryllidaceae > Agapanthus > Agapanthus africanus. The sequence goes on along the minus strand of JASDDO010000024.1, from coordinate 193,619,269 downwards.
ACTGTGGGGTCCTTAAACCCGCGGACTTATGCGTCCTTAAACTAACGGACTAATGCATCCTTAAACACACCCATATGGACTGTGGGGTCTTTAAACCCATAGACTTATGCGTCCTTAAACTACCAATGGACCACTATGTCCCTAAACTGGAACATGGACCACTATGTCCTTAAACTGGTGTTGGACCACTATGTCCCTAAACTGGAACATGGACCACTATGTCCTTAAACTGGTGTTGGAACACCATGTCTCTAAACTGGAAATGGACCACCATGTCCCCAAACTGGAACAATAGAGCCCAAACGCTCTTTTGTCGGATCTAAACGATCCCGTTAAGTCGATCTTAGTCCCAAACTGGACTAACGTATCCTTAACAACCGTTTAAGTTGATCTTAGCCTCAAATATGGCTAACGTATCCTTAAACCTTCAAACAGACTTTAGTCCCAAATTGGACTATGGATCACCCAACCAACTTTGGTCCAAGGGTACATCTCTGAACTCCTCTGACACCTGTCGTTGTAATCCTTCAACGTCGTCAGAGAGGTGACGGGTCCCGACGGCCATACATTCAATGGACCACTATGTCTCTAAACTGGAACAATAGAGCCCCCAAATGCTCTTTTGACGGATCCAAACGATCCCGTTAAGTTGATCTTAGTCTCAAATCAGACTAACGTATCCTTAACAAACGTTTAAGTCGATCTTAGCCTAAATACGGCTAACGTATCCTTAAACCAAAACCCCAAACCCAAATCTAAGAAAATACGGATTTGGACTAATCCACGTCCTACGGGCGACGACATAAATTAGTCTCCGTATACAATCCACGAGTAACCAAAAACAAAATAAGCACCCACAACACGAAGTGATCATCTGGAGAAGGAGAAAGTTGTTACCGCGATGCGGTAGCGTAATTAACTGCAGGGGCTTGCGCCTGTAGGGAAGAGCGTCCCCACAATCAAAACTCCTCAAACGAGGGGGAATCTGACGAAGTCTGCTACATCGGCCGCATCCGTTTAAACCTTCGATATATGATGCCATAAATCAACTTGGCATCTTCGGAGAGGTGAACGGATAGCACCAATTAGCATCTGCCCCGAATCTCAATGCCAAGACATCGCAGTCTTGTGCGCCATCTTTCAGAGGGGAACAAGGAGTATATCATAAAATAAGTGGTTTTGTAGGTTACTTAGGATGTATGAGCATTCATGTCCTTGGGAGGTTTCTCACCTAGCGACTTAAAACCGACTGGTTTGGGTGTCACTGCTGGAACTCATAAAGGGATAACTTAACAAATCTGGACGCAATAAAACCCATACACTAAGTGAATCGATTGCTCGGGCCTAAGCAAGCCGCAGTTATCGACATGAAAGGTGTTAAGTTTAAAAAAGATAAGCAAAATATACGAGGATATTAGACATCGATACCATAGTTTGAATTAAAATCTCGAGATTAAAGATATTTTACACACACGTAGGGATGTAGGATCTATGTTTGAGAGAAAGAAAGGCGTGAAGAATATGATCTAGTTCTGTTGGGAGAGGATAGAATTTCTGGATTAGAAATGGAACTTTAAGATGATAATTCTTGAAAACCGAAAAACCCAAGATTCTAACTTTTCTGTTTTCCTTTTCTCTGTTTATAGTTTTTCTTTTTCTTTATTTTTAGTTTTTCTTTTGTTTTCCTTTTTGGGATTTTGTGGATAGTATCCACTGAAAACCCTCACGAGACAACACTCGTCTATTTAGATAACCTTGGGGTTTAACGGCTTGTTGCACATGCTACGTGCAATCGCAACACCTGTGAAAAGGTGCATAGGAGTAGTTTTAGGTTTTGATTTTTTTTGTTTTAGTTTTTAGAGTCTAGGTTTTGCTCGAGGAGTAGCAAAAGTTAAGTATTGGGATATTTGATAGATGTGTTTTTAATGCATATTTTGTAACCATATTTAACTTTAATTTGTCATATTTAATGTTGTGCGGAGGTGTTTTTATGATATTTGCGGGTGACGGGATCTTAATTGCAAAAGGAGAAGAAAAGGGATCAGCACGTGCTGTTCACGTTGCAAATCAGTTAAAGATAAAGAGCAGAAGCACACGGATCAGAATTATGATGTTTTAAAGTGCCAAACAAAATTATTTCAAAGCAACAAAAGAGCAGAGGAAAGTAGGGCCTACTTGGCTATAATCAAACCACGGATCCACCGTATATACCTGCAAAACCGCGGTCCCATATTGGTTTATTGGGTCGAATTTTGTTGCAGACATTTATTATTTTAATTCTATCATGTTGGTACCATGTACTCGATAAAACAACTATAAATACGTATCGATACAGAGGACTAAAAATCTCTTTTTCTCTAATTTTTTGGTGGTTAAGGAGAGCAAAGTCATTTTAGGTTGTAAGTTACAATGATTTTATTTATTGCAATACCTTTTAATTTTAATTATTGTCTTTCTTTCATTATGCTTAGCTAATTTTCTAATCTAGGGTTATATGAAACTAGGTTTGCGATTGGTAATGTATGTTAAAGTTTTAGTTTTTCTTTAATGATATTTTTATGATTATCTAAATAATAAAAAGAGATTCTTTGTTTGTATTACTGATAAACTAGGTCAATCAATAATTGATTGACAACCATGATATTTATTTAGAGAAAGTATTTGCATTGCTGATAAACTAGGTAGATTGATGATTGATTGACAACTATAAAATTTATCTAAGGAAAGTAAAGTTTAGATTTTTATTGTTTATAGTCGGTCTAGTTAATTTAGGGTCAACTTAGAGTAGTCGATAAAATTAAATAGATCAATTATTGAGAACCATTAAATCTACCTAATAGAAGGTTTAGATCAAAGTAATTCTACATTAATTAGCAGATAATCTTTAAAATACATTTCTTTTCTTTATGATAGATATTTAATTTAGAGGTGGAATTAATTATAAGAAAACAATTATTTGATATCACTATGAACAAATCTAGTGGATTCAAATTCCTAGATATTTCCCTTTTATCTAAATCTTTTTAAATCTTACTTTAATTTTACTTTTAATTATTGCATTTAATTTGCTTGCATTTATTTATTTATTTTTATTTTCTTGCACTTTAAATATTTCTTTTAGATAATCTTGCTTTTAATTTAAATATTTGGTAATCATTAAATTTGGTTATTTTAAATTTCAGCATTTTAATAATTAGTAGTTAATAAATATTTTCAAAAACTCATCTTTTAAATTCGTTAGATTTAACTAAAAGTTGTCATCTACTTTATGGATCGACTCACAAGTGCTACAATTGACAACCGTGCACTTACGGTATAATTTAAAACTACTAAAATTTCCAATCAATAGACTTTACTTGAAGAAAAATTACTCCATCCGTTAGATTCACTTATTGAGTAATCCCTAAAGTTCTTTAAGCAAAAGTTTCATTTGCATATTTTTGTATCCTTTATCCTTTTTAAAGCTCCTAGTCCTTAGTAGAGTGGGAAAATTTGGGTGGGAGTGATATCTCCTTTCCTCTATTAGAAATATTTCTTATTTCTTTAAGGTTTTTCTCCTATTCGGTTAAAAAAAGTAAGTTTAGTAAAAAGGTTTGGAAAATCCTAAAGACCGGGTCTTTCGGCGTGGAGTAAACGTGGGACGTCGAACCAGTTGAAAAGTTGTCATATTTGTGTTTGCCCTTTGTCCCATCTACTTTATCGCCTTCATATTTGCTATCAATTGTTATAGTTGTTTTCTTTAGTGGCTTGCTAAATTAGTAGCAATTTATTTCGAAACTTGTTTAACCCCCTCTAGGGTTGTATAACAATCATCTCAAGTTCAGGTTTCACTACGAGAAAGATAACATACAAGAGGACTCTCATCTCTCATATCTGACCTCATATCTCTCATCTATCATTCGCCTCTCTTGTACTCACAACAAGTGAGGGAGAAACACAATCCCACATTAAAGACATCCTGGCCTTATATTCCCATTCATCATAAGTATATTTCAAGGATACCCTAACATTACCCATCATCTATGGGTAGCACAACCCAAATGGCCCAAATCCAATCCGGGTTCCTTGTGATCCAATTGATTGCCTCTAGGAGCGCAAACAAGTATGAGACACAACCCTAACAATTATATACTAGACATATTCTAAGACTACGCCTTACTTTTTTTATTAATAAAAAAATCTTCTTGGCTCGCACCCTTTGTACGACTAATCACTTTGAGTCTGAGCCACCTAGAGAAGAGGCCTAAGGAAATCTATAAATAGACACCTCTCTTGTGAGCTCAATTGTCTCACTTAAAGTAAATAAAAGTTCATCAAAAACCATCTCTCTTTATTTCTTCTCTCTTATGCAGCGCCTATCACTGCTAATTGAAACATATATTATTCACAAAGCAACGAGCAAGCAAAAATCTATCATAAACATCAAATAAGAATCCCAACCAGAAAAACGCACCTGATCAAGTGATCTGAAGTTATCAGGTATGAAATTCGGCATCCTCTTATTCCAAGTTCCTTGATCCCTGGAACCTTGGCCATGCGTATGACGACGATGAGTTCTCGCGTTCCTCATATGTAACTTTTTTTTAAACTCTTCACTAGATTGTAAATTCAATTCTGCAACCAAATGACAACAATTCAATCATGACAGATAACTTTCTCACTATCCATTACACTTTTCTTTAAAAAGAAAAGAAAATACTAAATACTAAATCCTAAATCCAAAGAATTGAATCAAAATATACATAATTTACAAAAATTATACAAATTAACCAAGAAGACACCTTAAGAAGAAAAGATCAGCAATTGACTAGTTGAGGTAAGGAAAATTATAAAATTAAATTCAGCTTTCGAAAAGAAACCCTAAATTGAAGTCGTTTTAGCAAATTCAAAATTCTTTAATCAAACATCCACACAAAATAAATCACAGAGAACGAAGATTGAAGCAGTAAAATACCTCACAAATTGAGATCAGAGATTGAGAAATTGAGAAAGAGAGAAAATAGGAAACCCTAGCGTCTTTTAGAGAGCAAAGAGAGACTTGCGTTTACTCCTATCATTATCTTTTAATGGTTTTCTTGCGGTTTGTCTAGGTTGCAAGTAAAATTTGAGACAAAGTTAGTTAGAGCTCCGCTCACGGCAGCCCACGAGGCTTTCGTTTGCGTTTGCGTTTGCGAGTGCCACACATCTCATGGAGCGTTCTAGTCACTCTCCACAGAATATAGTCACAAATTCTAAATTCGGATTCCGAGAGCGATTTAGAAAAAACAGTAAGTATTCAGTAAGTATTCGGCATAAGATGCAAGTATTCAGAAAATATTCGGGAAAGAAATTAATCTACGAGCCGTTGGGTTTTGATGCTGCGAATTATTCGCTGTTTTTTTGAATTATTCATGAATAACGAATAATTCGAATCGTCGCCAACGGCAATTAAATCAGGGATTTAATCGGCTGTTCAAAAATTCATGAATTTACCGAATAATTTGTGCATATTGTGACTATGAGTTGACCGTTTGAAGACCACCGTATTCTTACAGCCCCGTAGAGTGTCAACTGGTCGGGTCGGATCATAATTGGGATGTGTCATGTTTTACCCGGCTGAAGCTGGATTCGACCCGTTTAATAATCGGGTTGTTTTTAAGACTCATACCTGACCTGTTTAATATTCAGATCATGGCATAATCTGGTCATCCGACCTAACCTAAGTTGATTCATTATTATTTTTTTTGTTGGGTTTTTTTATATCTCATCCCAAAACTTCCATATTTCTAAATTTCATCCCTGCATCCTTTAAGCACCCTTTAAGCTGCTTATAAATCATCCCTTGGTTAGTTTTGCAAAGCATATTTTATGAATATTCCGGCACTCTAGTTACCAAACCATTAAATAACCGCTAAAAAACAAAAATACCTTTCAAAGTCTTCTTCTTTTGTTCAATTTTAAATTAGGGTTTTTCTGCTTCACACATTCAATAGTTGTAGATATATAGATTAGATCATTCTTCTCTTTTTTACCAATTTCGATAACTCCAAAACTAAAAATGATCTTAATTTTCAAATTTTATGAAATATATGACATCCTATAATGAGGTTGAAGAGGAAGAAAGAAAGAGTTTCATGATTTTCAAGGGAAGAGGAAGAGGAAACACTTATAACTCAACTTCTAATAAAAAAATCTAACCTAGTTAAATTCGGACGAAGTACAGATAAAAATGTTTTTTTTGGTTAACATAGAAGCAGGATGGGATTTGGAAATATGAATTTTTAGGGGTGAATTTTAGAAATATGGAAGTTTTGGGAGGGAGAGAAAAAAAATCTTTTTTGTTTTATATATGAACAATACAAATTACTCATTACAAATTTGCAGCTTATCAATAAATTTATGGATATTTAAAAAATAACACCCAAATATGCCAGAGAATACGGAACAAAAGAGAAAACGAACAGTTTGAGGATAATGCATTCGGATAAAGTAGGTCGAAGAGGGTCCCATATCCTAACCGGATTAAAAACTTAATAGGTTCGGGATACTATTTTCGGGTATCGGGTAATTTTGATTGCTCTTTAGATGCGCGCGATGCACGTGAGAATGAGACAGAATGAAATTATTCGAAAGTTCTATGTACGAATTGATAAATGTTGAGGAAGTTATGTATAAATTTCCTGTTTCAAGCTTTTGGTGTGTGTGGGGGGGGGGGGATATGGGGGGGGGAGTGGGATGATGTGCATTTCAGATAGATAGAAAGGATTTACTTGAATTTTTCCTTGAAAAATAAAAGAATTATACAGTTATAGTTATAATGGCAGAGATACTAATTTGGAGTCTTATCCGGTGAAAAGGAGTTTGATCGAAAATTATGGAGGTTTGGATCCGACAAAGAGAAGAATTCAGTGAAGTGGAGTAAGATTCGGTGGATGTGCATTGTGAAGGTCAGATTCACAAAATACGATCCAATCCAACGAAGAGGGACCCGGTTCAGCAATATGGAGGTTGAATAAGGTGACGAGGAGCACGATGCGACGTGTAGTCTGACCCAAGTAAATAAAAAGATAGGATTTAGCCATGTGAAGCACAATATGGTGATGAAGGGATCCGATCAGATATGTAGTCTAATCCGGTATTACAAAAATCATCTCCGGCAATGGAGAGAGCCTAATCTGTCAAAGAGCAGACCGGTTCCAACAATGTGGAGGTTGAACTTATAATTGTACTTTATTTGAGGAGTTGCTGAATCATTTTTGTATGTGCAGCGGATGCAACTCTTTTCAGGATATTTGTTGTTCATTAAATACTCTTCTTTTGTTTCTCATAAAAAATAGTTTAGGGGACAAAAGACATTAATGATCCAGCAAGGGATCATTCGGTAGTGAAGCAAAAACAGATATTAGTAATGCACTCACTTGAAAACTTGAATAATCTAGCTCGCTATACTCAGACTGGAGACTTCAAAGAAATCAAATTGTAAGTTCAATAATGATTGGCGCTTATGAGCATCATCTCTCTTCTTGTGCGATGAAGCGTCACAATATCATATCATGTCCCGTAAAAGAATCATAAAAACAAATCACAACATGCATAAAATTAAATTTAACTGACAATAACATTCGGCAGTTTAAATTTGCTTCGTCGATGGAAGCAATACACACACTGAAAGATGTTTCAATATAACAAATCTCCAGCATAATTCAGATGGAATTTCAATCAACTGATCTGATAAGCACTGGCTGTCCTGTTATATGGTGACTGGAACACAATTTTGCAACAAAAAAGAAAATAAGTGTCTTAAGAAGCTTTTAGCCGCATAATACATATCAGACAATTCAGTATAGTTCTAAAGATTGGAACATCCAAATATGGAAAAATCTGTATCAGTTTACATTGAAAACAATCAGTAGCTGTAAAGTTTCTAAAAAAATTCAATTCACTTTTCTGTATTACAGTGAAAAATCGACACGATAGCAACTATATAAAATGGTGGATGGATGTCTGAAAAAGAAAACGATCTCATCTCCGAAAAGTTTGGTATGAAACATATTTTCTATCATCTATCTGCAAGCTAATCATCTCTCTTCAATCTCATCACTTGATTGCTGGGGTTGCTTATCTTCAACCGCGTTTGAGTTCGCACCAGATGCTTCCTTTTTCAGCTTGTGATTATTGTACGCCACTACGCCCGCAATGGCTATACAGATTACACCATCACATCACAGTAAATATTATGATTAATGAAACATAATGAATTAATCAGAAGCTGGTGTAACCCTTTATTTCTGTAGTTTATACATCAACCTTAAGCTCTGGTGTGAGCAATATTTGCGAGCTGACCAAGAAGAAACAAGAGCATGGCTGTAATCTCCTTTTTCACGATTATTTGGTATCGGTGAGGTATGTGTCGAATAATTTGTAACATCGTATATGAACTGATTCTTCTATGATTTTTCTTATACTCTTTCTATTAAGAATCCTGATGATTTGACGAAAATATCCAATATAAAGCAATGTAAAATGAGAAGATACGAAGGATGGAGAATACATGATTGTTTCAAAAAAGTTAGAGCTGGCTTCAATGGAGAATACAATAAGCGTGAATTACTCAACAAAGTGAGTAGCAAAGGAGCTGCTAGGGTTAAAGCCAAACCAACATAATCATGGATTGATACAGTAAAAAACAATATTGTAATTCACAAAAAGAGGCTATAACAGAGCTAAACGGCAAAAAAGGGTTGATGCACTTTGTTGATGTCATAATCAATAAAAGAAATACATACAGATTTGAAGCTCGGACTGAAAAAATAACAATGTCTATAATAACATAGAGCATATGATCATCTTTATATCACTACTGCATTCAACAACAAAAACCACTCAAATTAAAAGGAAAAAAAATAAGAAAACGAAAATGGTGATCTGTGTGCATAATGAGAGGAAATCTTTTCGTAAGAAAGGATGGTTATTATATTCATATGGAAAAAAAGATTTCTGTTAGCTTAAGCTTAAAGACAAAGAGAAAATAAATTTTCTTTCGAGGTAAAACAGTGGGAGGCTTCCCGCGTTTCATTAATGGGTTTTTTATGGAACCAAAGAATGGTAGTATATTATATGAAGAAAAAAGACAGAAAAGGTAAAGTACATCCTAAGCTTACTGATAATGAAAATATATTGGGAGCCTGAAAAAAGAACAAACAGAAATAAAGGTATATGTATCATTGGCAAAGAGAATCTTAAACCCCTGAAGGCTTAAATATCATTGAAGGAGAGCATGGAATTGATACATACCTATTGCATAACCAAGAAGGTTTATTGCTGTCAGTTGCGTATCAGCGAAGATCACAGCCGACAATAAAACTACAACCCAGTCTCTCACAACTCCAGTAACACGAATTGTCAATGCACTAGTACGTGAGATTACTAGGAAAACTGAAAGATTGAGCGCAAAAGTGCAGAGGCAGTTGAGCAGCAATATATGTGGTGGAAAGTTCCAGGTCCCGCCTGAATCCATTTTTGGTTTCTCTAAGAATATCCATGGAATAAGGAGGCACAGTGCACTGCAGCAAACGAATTATATAGGTTAAAGGTTAAATTACACTAAACTATGCTTAACTATGAGTGTTATGAACAAACCGCTTAAAAGTTATTTTATTACAGGAAACTCCCATAAACTTTGGATTTTAGAGAGATTTTTCACTAAAGTTCCATTAAATGTAACATTTTAAGACTTTAAAGTAGTTAGCTGAAAAACACTCATAGTTATGGGTATTTTGAGTGTAATTTAACCTATGTCTAAAATACAAGAATGGTTGTATGATGAGTCGATCGAAGATAGGAGATACAAAGTCTACCTGCATGGGCTAACATAGTACATCATAGATATTGAGTTCAAGCGGACACCCTTTCTTTTGACGAAAATTTCGATAAAAATGAGTCTTAGAGCTTCACCAACTACACCGCCCATTTGATAAACTACTCCAATCCAACTGACAGTAACTTCCCCATAAGAAGCCACAATAACTCCCAGACTAATGACGGACATGATAACGAGCATTCTGCAGTTCATTACTTCAAGGCCAGCTGCTGCTCCAAGAATGAAGACAGCTACAGGCACTGCAACATTCAACAAAATTAATCAAATAAACAGATAATCATTAAAATCGAATAAAAATAAGATTAGTTTCCAAATGTTATAAGTATAGGAAAATCATTAATCAAAATAAATAAAGTCAGGACTTACTGATAGCTTTCAACATTTGTGCAAATGCAACAGATATGTATAGGTAAGCACTGTTCCCCAGCCAAAGGGTCATTGCGAACATTGCGCCAATTGGTATGACTGATGAAGTGTATCTAAGGATTAAGGTACTTATTAACTTCCAATATAAACTTGAAATCTTAGCAGAAAAGTAAAGCATAATTACATAATATTTCTTATGTGATCAAAGTTCAGGTGCAAACTGCTCAAGCAAATTTCTAGTGCCAGCACAGGAACCAAATTATTTTCAAAAAAATAATAATAATAAAGTTTTTAGTCTTTTGACGATTGAAAGAGAGAGAGAGAAACAGCATATACATATGCTGGTTCAATTCCATGAAGGTCCATGAAGGCCAAATCAACAAATGCTGCAGGAAGTAGTATACTGGTATTGAGTGAACTTTGTGTTCAAACATTGGAACACGTTAGTATGCCCCCATTTGATGCATGAGTGCAGATGCCACCAAATCTTTGGATTTTCCATATATGAATGGTATGGACTATGGATCATCAAAGTCATGTTTGAATAAAGAGTTCTCATTTTCTTTGATTGCAACCTCATTTGCAATCGAACACTCCCCTATACAAACACATATAAGCATGTATACACGTATACATGCATACACCAAATAATAATAATAATAATAATAATAATAATAAGCACGCGTGCACGTGCACACACTCACACATACATATATGACAGGAGGGAATTCTCTTCGATGGAAATCATAGCCACCTCATCTGTCAAATAAGGTTCCAAGGGCTTCTTTGATGCCAACAACCCTCTTTTGTTTCAATCTAAGTAACGGTTACAACTTACAACACTATATAGCCATACCAAGCCCTATCTAACCAAGAGATGAGATAAAACTAAACTAAGCTTATGAAAATCTGCAAATTAAAAGTAGAAGATATGCATAAGATTGCTAGTGCGAGAGAAATAAAGACTAGAATTCTTGTTAACATCAAATGTCCTAAGAAATGGTCTCTAACTGAGCTGAATGGTGAATAGAGAAAAGAATCATGTAGTGGAACCTAAATATTTCGAAGCAAATAAGCACTTTGAATAAGTAATAAACATGTAATTTGATGCCCGCTTTCTGGTAGTATGTGAATTCTAATGGTATGTTTGTAAATGACAAAATTCGAAACGACTATTTAGGAAAAATGGTGAACTAGTTTTAACAGTATGTCAATATGCAATTTAGCTGTAAGCGTTCAAAATAATTGGATAGCATTAATACTCACATTTCTGATGTCATTCCTTCCTCAATCTTTATGATCTGGCAAAGAATTAAATGATAAAGAAGTGCCACAATAATGACAGCAAGAACTATGTCAAGAAAATCTCCAAATAAATTTCATGTATTCAACAATTACTGCAGTTTATTAGTTAATACCAATGGAACTTAAAAAATTGAGCAGTTGCCAGAGTAAAAGAAGAACAGCCACCTTAAAAACTTTTGTGAGAAGGAAGCATAATACAGAAGAAAAGAGCATATGAAGCAAAGTCAGTCCCACTGGATAAGGGAAGTTGATCTGTTTTGATGATAAAACCCACTGCAGTAATCAAATCACAAGTTAGATAATAGATTTCTAGCACGTTGTCACGCCATCATGGTTTTTGTTTCCTTTTCTTAATTTAAACACCTAAATGGGATTAAGGATCCTAGGACAGTCTCAAGATTTAAAAGGAAAGACAGGCTAGCAAAATCCATTAACCTACAAAAATGGAAAAGTCAGGCCTTTGTGTACTACTTTCTGAATAAAACCGTGTGATCTTATAAAATTGTAATACTGATGAGTGATGAGTAATGACAACTAATAAGCTGAGTGTTTTAGAAAATATTAATTTTGCAACAAACTATACATTAATCTTACAGGTATGAGTCATCTATTCAGACTCAAAAACCATCATATCAATTGCATTTTATCCCATAATAATATTAATAACAAGTTAGATGCTAAAGCCAATTCAATAGTGTAACATCAGACAATGAGATATAATACTCTACAGTATTCGGTTCATGATAAATTACTCCTACCATTCTTAATAAAGTGGTTTATACTTAAAATAACAGCAATAACACCACCCACCCTGTGAGTTCAAAAAAAAAGAAGAGCAATCACACACCAGAATGTGCAAATATATTCTCTGCCTACATTGTGACCTTGAGGACATTCAAGGAGAGGGTTCATAGTTTTACCACCATCTAGATAAGATAACCTAAGGCAGCCAACAATCGCCAGAACGTTAAATATTGCAAATCATGAAGTATGCCCAAATAAATAACCATCTAAAGATGATTATAACTTTAAGAGTTGAGTGTCTAGTGTTTATTTTGACTTAATTGGTGAGCTTTTGCATGCACTGAAAACTTTCCAGTTGGAGACAATAGTTTAACCCTGGCATCTAAGCAGAAGTTGTGAGTTTTTATTTTGATTGGACTGTCCAGTCTATATATAAGCAAGTTTATTTGTATTAGACTTATTATAGTATGGTTTAAAAGAGAGGGGTCTTTGCATTAGAAGATTGTGTCGTGTACGATCAGGATTTGGCTACACCTTGTATATTTGTAAGCATGAGGCCCTATTTTCGTATGGTACCATTATAGGATAATTGAAGATCACACTCTTGGAATAGAACTTCTCAAAAATCTTTAGATCCTGGTGTTTGTATCTGTTTGTATCTTGAATTCTTAAGTAACTGAAACAAGCCATTGATTTGCATCTCCATAATACATGTAACTGATCCACATTCTACAATCTAAATCGTCTGATATCCTCCCATCATGCCAAGTTGCCTATTTCTAGATCTTCATATAAACGGTGTAATATCAATGTATCATGCCTAGAACAATATGTATATGAGTATATCTGTTTCTTTTCTTTTTTGAAGGAAAAATGTATATCTGTTTGATTCATACATATCAATCTAGTTGTGTTCCTGACTGGCATGTGTATTTAAGAATATGCTTTCTCACTTATTAATTCATTTATGCATGTTGCATATCGTCTCATATTTAGGATGTAAAATCCATGGAAGATTCATTTGCATATTGGGTACTTGCATATGCATATCATCCTACTCATCCCTATAGTTTGACTGTGTTAGTTTCACCCATTTGAACGCCTATTTTGTCGTTTATATACACGTGCGATAATAATTCTTATATGGACCCTCGCTCGATGCAACCTTCAACCCCTCCAGTCTAAAAACAGAAAGGGAACAGTATAAAACAGAAAGATGCCTGTTTTATTATTTTGGATAAGAGGAGCAGTAAAACCAAAATAAGTAGATAGAGCCCATAAGGGCCTATTCAGAATGTGCGATGCAAGAGTTTCGAGAACCTAACATTCTGAAGGACGCGATTCCCATACATGTGATCATGGGAATATTAAAATTAACGTTTATGGTATAATCTAAATTCTTCTGAAATCATATAACTGTATTTGGTAAGTTAAAGAAAATCTGAATGTGTAAACATTGAAAATAATCTTTGTAAACCAACCCTTTTAGCAATTGTTGTGAAGCCAACGACAAAGTAGTTGGTTGGAGGAGGTGATAGCAACAGGGCGGAGAAGAGCAAAGACGACGACAAGCGGTCAATGTGCACAATTGCTTTTACAGAGGCTGTGGAGGCTGAGGTAAACAGTGCAGGTAATTCATGGATTTGTAATCATAACCAAACACACCTAAGACGTTAATGGCACTATATTTGCAAGCAATTCCATTAACTATATATCAAAGTTTAATATCTCGGAATTGGCATCGGTGTCAGATGGTCACATTTGTGATCTGAATCGTCCATCTCGAAATATCGGACTTTATATTATTTGATAAAATAAGAATTTGAAAGTTTGTAAAATTCTTAGGTAAATAATAAAAGTACAATAAGCAAATTAACAAGTTTTTAAGTGTTTGAAATTAATCTAGGGTGGTTGTTTTAGTATGTGGTAATTTTTTTTTTGCATTTTAGATATATTTTCAGTTATCAATGATGTCAAAATGTCTAATTAACTGGAATAACCATCTATTAAACGTAGTTACCCATTAATAAACTTAATATTGAATCCCCTCTAATCAAATGGCAAACCCAATATTATTTGTTATCGTATAGTATCAATCTCGGAATTCGGATGGTCATTTTTGGGATCGGAACCGATAATCTAAGATCGAGATCAGCCGATATTTCAAAGAATGCAATATATATAGATATTATATTGCATTCCAACCTTTCATAATCTTCATGGTCACAATCTTTGGCTGCCTATAAATAGCACAAGCTAGGAAAAAGGGAGCGATGATTTGAATGGCTCCATCAAATTAAAAAGAACAAAGAAAAGAAAACCCATAAGTTTAATCCCCATGTTTTTGTATTCTCTTCGGCCTTTTAGGACAATTGATGTGAAGAGATCTCAAAGGACCAATAAATGGAACCTCTTGTTATTTAGGATTTCATATTAATTTTTGTTACAATTAATGATTTATAATTCACACATTTTGGTGTTTTAAGAAAAGAAAGCTTCATGTGAGTGGTGTGCACCAAAACTATCCATTTAGGCGAGTTACAAGGGTAGTAAACTTCTAGGCAATCAATGCTTCTTTCATTTTTTAATATTTTCTAATGTAACTTAAAAGTGTACTTGTGAGAGTTGAATTCTATCCTTTTCTTGCCTCTCTAAATCCTAATTAGCGACTAATGATTTGTCTCTCATTCGGTCTTCATTCTAGGGAAGAAAATGCAATAGCTGAAATTTCATTGATGAAAATTTGTAAATTGAAATGGGAAAAGAGAGAGTGGGTGTGAAAGACTTGCCTTGTTAAAGAAGATTTGTCCACTGGATAAGGCGACGTACAAAAGGAGATAGGCATAGGTGACGCTAGCTTCCCTTAACTTGCTCATCCTATAAAAAAACAATGTTAGCAATGGAATTGGCATTCGATGCCATAATGAAAAATTAATCATCATCAAAATACAATAATGTTTGCCCTTCATATCACTAGCACATGATATGCAAACCAATAAAATGAATATAAAAGGGGAAAGAACAATGAATACTGTTATCATGCCTCGTCGGTCAAAATTTCAACAAGTATTAACTCAAAAATGGGAGAAAATAACAATATTGACAGCCTAAACAATAATTAACCAAATAGCAGATCTAAAACAGATTTAGTAATGAAATCGGCATTCCCTGCTAAATGAAATGCATTATATTGTCAGAACTCATATAAAATTATAAAATGGAAAAAATAACAAAGTTAAAACATTGACAACGTGTAAGCCAATTTTAATGAGAAATGACAAAGTACCAAATCTAAATTCAGTCAACCATATCACTCAGCCTTAGAAGCATAACATCAATGCATCAAAGAAACGAATCTATAAAAATATAAAGAAACCAACCAGTTTATTGCAGCATAAACGCGATAATCATAAGATTGACCCCTTTTTCCAATGAGATTTCTATTAGCTCAAACTTGAAGCAGTGGTGAGCAAGACGCATACAATGTGGTGGTCAAAGATTGAGGAGAGGTGATGAATGATGAGGGGACATGATTGGGACCAAGGATTTTGGGGATCTTCGGAGAATAGAAAATGGAGAAAAGAATAAAGGGAACGGGAAGCAGATAGAAGTGAAAATTATGAATCTTATTTTTCGATTGGTCACTTGATTTGTATTATTGTTTATATTGTAGTTCATAAAAACTTTTTAAATAATATCAAAGATTCAATTTAGTGTTATCAAAATTCAAAAAGAAAATTGTTATCAATTTTTTTTTGACTGAAATAGTATGAAAACCATTTTGCTCATTTGTCTATGTAATAGTGTACGTCTTTTTTGTTAATTCACAATTTAAAAAAAAATTGTAACAAAGGATTCATAGGGGTCATTTGGTTGTTAAAATTAAGCTTCACATCATATTTGCTGAAGGAAAAAAGCATCTTCTTGTTTGGTTGACATTTTAAGAAAGTTTTTTAAATTAAGTTGCAAACCTCAACAATTTTTAAAAAAATTGGCTGCACATAAATCTTTTGCGAATTTTGAGAATCATGGTTATAACATTTATTATGAACAACATCAACCCTTTGTAATTTTAAATAAAAATATTAGCACTTTTTAAACTAGTTTTCTATTAGGTCGAACAGTAAATAGTATTTGAATTTGGAAATATTGCAACAAAACTTGAAAACAATCAATAATGGATTTGAAGTTAATACTTTGTTTATCTACATATCTCTGCAATAAATGTTTTTTCGAAGGAATCTGAAATAAATGTTGCTTGCAACAAATGTTGTATCATTCTACTATATTAAATCAAATAGTCTGAAGAGAAAAAACTTTTTTAACCGTTTTAACTCAAAAACAATGATTTGTAATAGATTTAACTACGAAAACTTCAATTTATTGGCAGATTTTTTACGAAAATAAATAATGTAGAGTCTAAAGGATGAAAGATGAGAAAGAAACGATAGCAAATGCATGCACCTCTAATGTTTAGATTAGATTTTTCACGTCCCTAAAACTAATAATGGAATTATGAAGGAGCTTTTGGGTGCTCTATCATATGTTTTCCCCTCTTTTAAGGGAAGTTGTCTACTGTTTTACGACATCATATCATAACCATTAAAGGCAAAGATTTTTTTTTTGAATTTGTATGTTTCAATCAATTTCACATATTAAGGGTTAGTTATCATGATGATAGAAGTTAACTGTATATATTGTTAAATAGAAAATCTAATAAATCTTTGTATAAATATATTTTAATAAAATCAACTCTCTATTGATGGAGAAATTTTCGACCTTTTTATGATATCAAACCATTATTGTTATAGGAATCTTCGATTTTGTGCTCTTATCTTTTTATACCTCCACACAGTTACCATCTTCCTCCACTTCACCTTCCCTCTCCCGGTCCCTTCCTAACATTGACATATGGTTCAATAACTTTAACTACCTCTTGAGGAAGACCATAGCCAAGGTTTTTTTTCAAGCAAAACAAATGCTTAATTACATTGAAGGCAAAACAATATGATCGCATGCAATCTTGCCCTCCTCCGATTGCAAAATTGACTCATCACTAACTCAATATATGAATATATGATCATTTATGGCCAACTTTCTCTTGGTTGGATTATTAGATCCATCAATGGCTCAACTCAACAACATCAACACCCTTTATGGGAGACGCTTGACTATCACTAGTCGGAGCAAAGTTCAGTTGCAAAATAATCTTTGATGATATATGAAATCGAACTAGATTGCTTGAAAATATTTGAGCTTCTCAAATTTATTGAAAGGGAAATGTTAGGGCTCACCGTGATATATGTGGATGGCATTGTCGGTTTAAGTAGATGACATTTACTTAGGCATTAATACAATTACTCCGTAATGACTTTTCATGTATAGCCACCCTCCACTCATTGACCAAAGTCCCAAATAACACTCAAATTCTATCCTAAATAACACAAAGTCAAGTATTAAAATTAAACTAGAGGAAGTAAAATTTCACTTTCTTTTAAATCATTTTAAAATTATCCTTAAACAATCCGGACCTTGCAATTTCTTTTGTATTAAGGGGATCAATTCCTAACAACGGAAGAAAGCTAGCCGCACACAATTATAAAAGGCATGAAACCATGTTCACTCGAAGGATTGGAAAATTAGGTATTAGGCTACATTTACATAAAAAAAAGACAATTATACAGTTGAGATTTCGTTGAACTTATCCCCATTAATTGTTGGGACCATAAAAGCTAGCTTTCCCTTTATTATTTTCTCCAACAATCAATTATATTGGGACTTGCTTCACATTCTTCACAAATTTTCTCACCTCCGCTGTCAAAATTCTTCTTAACTGCTTCATCTTTTTCATAATTTTCCTTTCATTGTTTCAAACTATTGGAGAACTTTCTTTATTCAAATTCTTCAATAAAAAGCAAACCTGCACAACATATAAAGATAATCGATTTTAATTCTATATCTAAAATGGTGAAACCAACAATCAAATTTCCCCAACATGGATATCAAAACTCAAACGTTCATCAAATACGAACCCCTTAGAGAAAGAATTTGAGATCGAATTCCAAAAGAAAGAGTTGCATCTCTAAGATTACTCATTATCAGCTTATTTAAATACGCGATCAAAACCATT
This sequence comes from Agapanthus africanus, assembly GCA_030015575.1. Taxonomy (NCBI): domain Eukaryota; kingdom Viridiplantae; phylum Streptophyta; class Magnoliopsida; order Asparagales; family Amaryllidaceae; genus Agapanthus; species Agapanthus africanus. The sequence continues at coordinate 193,600,865 of JASDDO010000024.1, read as the reverse complement.
TTCTTGGTGCCTTTCCAACATTTAGATTCTTCTTTAATAAGGAACAAGATCCATAATTTATAGCTATTGTGAATTTATGGACTTTATAAAATTTGTTTGATATACCAAGAAAGGCTATAGCTGACGACGAGCAAGGAAAAAGCAAGATCACAAAAGATAGAGAAGAGTAAGAGATAAGGGCGGAAGAAGAAACATCGTTTTGCTTTTATGGGGCATACTGCATAATTAGGAATACAACCTAAAATTTTGATTTTATGTCGAATTTAACTTCTGATATTATAAATCAAATATTGAAGTTTTCTTCGTAATTTACCTTTTAAATTCAAAATATTAGAATAAAATAAAATTCTTTTACATAAATAGAAATATGTAAATTAAAACTCATTTCTTCATTAGGAATTGATCAAACGAGGGGTTCACAAATTTCTTATGGATTTCTTTATTGGGGTCTTCTACTTTCTATATTTAGGCTTGGAAGTAACTTAATTTAGAGATTCAAAAGTTTTGGTTTTATACTCCTTCGTCCTTAAAGAAAGTTCAGTGAGGAGGCATAAGGATTTATGTTTTTTTAACGTTTTCTATAGTTTTTCCCAATGTCCTAATTGTCGGCCGACGTTGTTGAAATGTTAGCGACATATCGGTTTTGGGAAGAAAACGACACGGATATGCAGAATTATTTCAATTACCGATATTTCGTGATGTCGGTCGACATGTCGTGATGTCGGCGTTTTACCTGACATTTACCGATATATGGGAAAACATTAGGTAATTTTCTTTTAGGTTTTGGGCTTACATTAAGTAATTAACCCGGTCCATTACAAAAATAAAGAACAAAAGATATCGTCATTCCCTACGACCGTTCGCTTAAGACGCCCGCACCCACTCTACCATTAAGCTATTGAGAAAAATATAAATTTAATAAAACTAAAAATCTAAATGAGTTAATATTTTTTTAAAAAGTTATATAAATGACGTTTATATTACAAAAATGTAGAACCCGATATTTGATAAAACCATCCGACATTTTACGATATCCGATCTCCAACATCAAAATCTTCGGGCCGACACGACACCGACATCCGAAATTTTGAACATTGGTTGTTCCTTTATACGTGGGCTCTTCATTTGTGAGGAAGAAGATGGTGTGTTTTGCGAGGGGTTAATAATCTCGAGATCGGTATCGGGTCGTCAATTAGATCGAAATCGGCCATCTCGGTCATATCGACCGTTGCAGATCGAAAAAATCGGATTTTAAAATAATTTGACAAAAAAGTTAAAATTATAAAATTCTTGAATAAACAATAGAAGCAACTATAAACAATTTAGCAAATATTTTAGAAAATATGTCCAAAATGGTTGTTTTAATGCTTAGTACAAATAACTATAATATTTTTATATACTTTTTTGTATTTAGTGATGTCAAAGAAACGTTAGCCCAGTAACTTATACATAAACCCACTAACCCATAAATATACATAAAGCTAGAACCTTACCAATCAAAAAGTAAATCCAATACAACTCGGTATTGGATGGCATCGGTATTGGAACTCGGACAATGATTTTCTGGATCGGGATCAGCCATCTCGGATAAGGTATAGCCGAGATTTTAAACCATGCTTTTGAGCATAAGATGCTGAGATTCAATGAAGATGGGGTCAACGATTAAAGCCGAACATAATTTAGCGACAAAGGAATTTGCCGAGGGTCTTCACATCGAGTTAGGAGAGGACTTCAAAGGTGACGGTGATATCAGAAGGTAGGCTTCTTGATTTGCATTTGGAAGCAAAGCAATGTTTCCTTAAGAAGAGTACTCGTTCCTTCGAGGGAAAAGCCTGTCACCGATTAGATATTTTCTGTAACATGCTACAACCTTTTTAGCCTACATATTGACTTCAAAGAATGCATGCTACAGCCTTTTTAGACTACATATTGACTTCAAAGGATGCCTCATATGAAACAAATATTTATCAAATAAGCATAGACGTAGAACCAAAAGTATATATATTCCCAAGATTGTAAATGGCAGATGTCAAGTTAATGTCGACAAGGGGACCCCATATTTGACGGTAAAAATGGGATACATATCATTGGGTGTCATGGAAGATAGAAGATATGGTGTCATTGCTTTAACATTTATCTTAAGTCTACATCTGTTATATAAAACTAGCATACCCTAAGTACGGAGACATGGATGAATGCATATATGTAATGGTTACATAAAGAACCAAGATATGTAAAATTTAATGGAACATATTACGATAATGAGGTAGAATAAGTTGTTTCTTGTTTTAGTAATAAATAGTGAATTTGAAGCATTACATTTGTCTCAAAAATTAAGCAAATAAAAGTTTCTTTAATTATTAAAAAACTTACCTGAAATTCTCATTAATATTCGATATCTAACAATTATCAATGATTGCATTCATCAAATAAATGATAATTTCACAATTGAACTAGTTATCACTAAGCAAACAATCTAGAAAACAAGTAACCCTGAAGATGAAGAAAACAGGGAAAATTAGAATTAGGGCATAGGTCCCTGATATATAAAGTCGACCAGCCTTGGATTTAACAGGGTTGTGAATAGAAGTACGAATCAATTCCAGGACCATTTCATTCCGATCCCAACCGGCATATTTTTTGGTGAATTGAAGCCTAGGATATCTCGGGAATTCATTCGACTCGACCAGATATGTTGGTCATTTACCATATCAAATCAAGACGATAAATTTAACAAGTTATAGCCCTATTGGCTCTAAATGCTTTATAAAATAAAACAATCAGACTCCAATGATGTAATATTTACAGCAACATGTCTACGAAAAAATGAATGTTAAGGGGAAGGGGAGAACGGACTTCCCTTGGTGAGTTTCCCCCACTTGAGTTTGTTGTGAGTTAGTCAGGGGCATTAAATAGTTACCAGTAGCATTACATCTTGAAAAGCACACTCAGCCAACATACATATTAACTAGGATATTAAAAATTACAGAACACACAACTATCGGACATGCATGCTGCCTTATATAAAAGAAGCATCATAGCAGATATAGCAAGTTTAATGTTATTCGTCGGGGCCAACAGCTAAGAAGCCAACGTCTACATAGAATTCCGGCTATAATCGCAACAACCACTTTATACATAATACACCGAATTAAATAAAAGCGCTATCACAAGGCAGGCACACAACCCAAAAACATCAGCGACAGGACCGAATTATACATTATAGTGCAATAAAATGAGATATCAGTCTAAATTCTACCTGAATTTGTTGCTCTGTATAGCATTCGATTTGGCTATAAAAAGTTTTCAGTGAAAAGCGCGCATACGATATATAATCCAAAACATTTCTACAAAATGTTAAAAATGAGTATCCTTTTGAACTCTAATACTGATTGCATTGTATAATCATACAAGATTCGAAGTTAGGGTTTGGGATTTAGAGAAGCAAACCTCCTTCGAAGCTCGAGCTGCGTTAATTGGAAGAGATTTGGAAAAAAAATTGTGAAGGATTCGAAGCTAGGGATTGGGATTGTTAGGCTCGAGGAAAATCAAAGGAGAGAGAAGAGTCGATCTCGAGGAAGACGACGAATAACGAAGGGAGAAGAAGAGCACTGGAGACTCTAGATCTCGATTCTCGAAGACGATGCCGGTTGGGGATTCGCATATTTGGTATTGGCCAATTAGAGTGTTTGTGTTAATTGGGTTTGGGTTTAGACTTTGTAAAAAGGTTGTAAAACCAATTAAAAGTCTGGAGTGAGTTATATCGGGTATTGGATAATTTTGATATGGATATTCGCCTATTCGGTATGGGGCGTTTCTATTGTTGGGTTTGGGCGGTATAAAGTTCAAAACATATATCTTTGCTAAATGAGTCAAGCTCGAACTGTGACGACCATTGTACTTTCCTTGTAATTTTTCTTTTTTAATAAAACATTTTTCTATTGAATCAAGTGTATATATTAATTTTCTTTCTATTTATATATATGTTGCATCTTTTATTTTTTGGTTATCACATTGTATTGCTATTTTGTAGGTTACAAGTTCCGGGCCCTTATATTTTCAATACTTTGTTTTGTATTTTTTTTTCCATCTTTAGGTTCACGTGCGGGCCCAAAAAAATCCTGTAGGTATTTTGTTTATTTCTTTTTGTTTTTTTTTCCATCTTTAGCTTCATGTGCGAGCCACACACAATCCCGTAGGCTAAATTTAAATTTCAAAGACAATATATATGACATGATATTTTTTTAAAGATATTATTCATCTTTATTTATTTTACTGTTATTAAAATAATTAATTATCTTATACAATACCATATTTTTCTTAAAATATTTTTTATCAAAGTAATTAATTATGTCAAGATTTTTATTCTACTTTTGTTATTTTTTGTTAAGATTAAACCAAAAATATTTTCAATATTTCTTTCTTCTTTCTGCCATATATTAAAAACATCGTAACTTTGAGAAGAACAATCTCCTCTGTCCTCTCTGTCATCTCCGATTTAAAACCTGACGACGAGAGAATCGAACGAAGGGAGACGAAAACTCACCCCCTCTTCTAGATCAAGACGATAAATTTAACAAGTTATAGCCCTATTGGCTCTAAATGCTTTATAAAATAAAACAATCAGACTCCAATGATGTAATATTTACAGCAACATGTCTACGAAAAAATGAATGTTAAGGGAAAGGGGAGAACGAACTTCCCTTGGTGAGTTTCCCCCACTTGAGTTTGTTGTGAGTTAGTCAGGGGCATTAAATAGTTACCAGTAGCATTACATCTTGAAAAGCACACTCAGCCGACATACATATTAACTAGGATATTAAAAATTACAGAACACACAACTATCAGACATGCATGCTGCCTTATATAAAAGAAGCATCATAGCAGATATAGCAAGTTTAATGTTATTCATCGGGGCCAACAGCTAAGAAGCCGACGTCTACATAGAATTCCGCTATAATCGCAGCGACCACTTTATACATAATACACCGAATTAAATAAAAGCGCTATCACAAGGCAGGCACACAATCCAAAAACATCAGAACAGGACCGAATTATACATTATAGTGCAATAAAATGATATATCAGTCTAAATTCTACCTGAATTTGTTGCTCTGTATAGCATTCGATTTGGCTATAAAAAGTTTTCAGTGAAAAGCGCGCATACGATATATAATCCAAAACATTTCTACAAAATGTTAAAAATGAGTATCCTTTTTAACTCTAATACTGATTGCATTGTATAATCATACAAGATTCGAAGTTAGGGTTTGGGATTTAGGGAAGCAAACCTCCTTCAAAGCTCGAGCTGCGTTAATTGGAAGAGATTTGGAAAAAAATTGTGAAGGATTCGAAGCTAGGGTTTGGGATTGTTAGGCTCGAGGAAAATCAAAGGAGAGAGAAGCGTCGATCTCGAGGAAGACGACGAAGAACGAAGGGAGAAGAAGAGCACTGGAGACTCTAGATCTCGATTCTCGAAGACGACGCCGGTTGGGGATTCGCATATTTGGTATTGGCCAATTAGAGTGTTTGTGTTAATGGGTTTGGGTTCAGACTTTGTAAAAAGGTTGTAAAACCAATTAAAAGTCTGGAGTGAGTTATATTGGGTATTGGATGATTTGGATATGGATATTCGCCTATTCGGTATGGGGCGTTTCTATTGTTGGGTTTGGGCAGTATAAAGTTCGAAACCTATATCTTTGCTAAATGAGTCAAGCTCCAACTGTGACGACCGTTGTACTTTCCTTGTAATTTTTCTTTTTTAATAAAACATTTTTCTATTGAATCTATATATTAATTTTCTTTATATATATATATATATATATATATATATATATATATATATATATGTTGCATCTTTTATTTTTTGGTTATCACATTGTATTGTTATTTTGTAGGTTACAAGTTCCGGGCCCTTATATTTTCAATACTTTGTTTTGTATTTTTTTCCCATCTTTAGCTTCACGTGCGGGCCCAAAAAAATCCCGTAGGTATTTTGTTTATTTCTTTTTGTTTTTTTTTCCATCTTTAGCTTCATGTGCGAGCCACACACAATCCCGTAGGCTAAATTTAAATTTCAAAGACAATATATATGACATGATATTTTTTAAAAATATTTATTCATCTTTATTTATTTTACTGTTAATAAAATAATTAATTATCTTATACAATACCATATTTTTCTTAAAATATTTTTTATCAAAGTAATTAATTCTGTCAAGATTTTTATTCTACTTTTGTTATATTTTGTTAAGATTAAACCAAAAATATTTTCAATATTTCTTTCTTCTTTCTGCCATATATTAAAAACATAGTAACTTTGAGAAGAACAATCTCCTCTGCCCTTTCTGTCATCTCCGATTTAAAACCTGACGACGAAAGAATCGAACGAAGGGAGATGAAAACTCACCATCTCTTCTAGATCTAATCGAGGTGTTTTTCGCCTGTCAAACAATGATCTTAGATCGTCCTTTTATTGTAAGTCCCCTCTTCATTTTCCCCCCATCAATTTTCATCGTCAAAATTTAATTTTTAATTCTATATTGTAATATATTCGTCACTAATGTTATTAGGGCAGTATAAAATATTGTATCACAGGTGTTTGGTGTTATTAGTCGCATTTATTGAGCTAAGTAACCAGGTTTTGTAGTTTGTGAGTGACAACATCATGTTATCAAGACGGTAACATGGTCAGATGCTTGTTGACCATTTAGCAATGAGAGGTACACGCAATGTTTAATATCAAGTAAATATTTATGAGTAGTTATGCCTACATTTTACAATATAAGTCGTTAGGTTCATTTTAGCAGTTGTCACAGTCATGATACTTCAATAAAATATAAATTTTAAATAGTTCACATTAGTTTAGTAGATTTCAGCAGCGTGCTATTAGTTTCATAAGCAGTATATATTTAGTAAGTCTCAAGAACAAATTTTTAGTTTGTCGAAACACACTATTGAGATCAATATAGTGATATTTACACAATTTACACATGCAACATTGTTGCGTTTTTGTGCAATTTGTAGTATTAGGTTATAAAGGATTTAGTATAATTAGTTTTACATTCGCACATGATAGTTTAAATCAGACAGTCAGTACATTGGATATGTTATCTTACTGAACTAAAGTATTTCATCAGAGTCGACAATCTTTTAAAGTATTTAAGTTACTGTAACACATTTATTAGGAAACCAGTAACGTAAATTTTATCAATAAACATGCGCTATAGTGGTATTGTGTAGATATAAGGTTGATTTGATTATACAGTAGTAAATAAGTATAGATAAAATAATATGCATCGCAGCAATAATTTTTGAAGATAAAAGGTTTTGATATATTTTAAATTCATAATTCTATATATTATTTATTAAACGATCAATTGGGAGGGGAATGTTTCAGACAATATCATTTTTAGCGGTGGGTTTATAACAAGTGTTAGCATGAGTTATAGCTGTATATAATATGTAGTGCACAAGGTAGTATCATATCATATCATAATAGTTAATATGAACATTATTGTGAAGAATAATTAGTTTTCTTTTTATAGTTTATAGTATTTTTACAAATAGATATGAGCAAGCAGCATGATGGATTTAATGCATGATTTGTTTCATATTATTATACAGGTGTTAAGGATTACATACAAGATACAAAATTACAGCGATGCATATTATTTACAATAGTGATGGTATATTCATTAAGTAATAAATGTCAGTATAGAGCAAAAGACGGACTCATTTAAAGTACATACTGTTATATGGCTATTTAAATAAAGAAAATATTTTTTTTGGTATATTAGATTTTAACAACTTAATTTCTTCCATATACATGTTATGGTAAATTTTTACCATGTATAAGAAAATATATAGTCTTTACTGTATATAGGTGTATACATGCTGTTTAAAGACTTTTCATCGGGCATGAAAAATTATTAATGTAAAATAAATAATAATGACTTAACGCATTACAGTTACCATGTGTTTATCGTGAATTTCGTGAATTACAAATCTTGAATCTCGTGAATATGACATGTATAATAGACACCAGTGTATATATATATATATATATCATGGGGATGGGGTAGCTTGAAGAACGGGGGTATTTATGTGTAACAGGGGATCATACATTGTTTTGTATTATATATAAATCTTGAATCTCGTGTTGTCGGTAACCACCCTAAAATTCATATACTTTCGTTTTATCTTTATTTAATAAAATATAGCATTTATTTGTTTTTTTGGTATTTTCCGTTTTTATTAAATATATTATTTTATATTCTGTCTTCTATTAAATATATTATTTTATTATTTCTCCTTCTATTTTTTCCATTCTATAGTTTTTTAAAGCCCAAAATCCAAACCAAAACAGTTCGGTTGATTTCTTTCTTTTCTTTTTCCTTAGCTCACTTTCTTTTCAAGCAACAACATATATTTAATTCTTGTTAAATATGTGCATGAACAATCTTGTAGCTCGTTGATTAAGTCCTTACATTATTATTCCATAAACCGCATGTTTGAACCCCCAATTTTACAATCATTTTTATCATTTTTTATACCCTTCTCATAAATCTAGAAATGAGACATTTCATTTTCTTGAACTCAGCTTAACTCTCATTATCAATTCATATTAATTTGAATTAATATTACATAACTTTTTATATATTAATCTTACTATTTTCTTCTTATTCTTTATAAAAATGAGAGAGAAGAACAACTTCTCTCATTCTATTCTTCCTCACAAATATCATTCATCTCTTTCTCCCTCTTCGTCTAAAGGCCTTGAAAGAAAACATGAAGAAGCTCTATAAAAAAAAGTCTTGCTGGTGACGCGAGACTATCATTGGATAGACAAGTCCGATGATGATACCGGCTTATGCATGTAAGTCCCCCTCTCATCTTGTTCCCTTGTTTCATTCTTTATTTTCCCCCTCCTTTCGTTTGGACTTGCATGATGTCGTTAGTCCTTATTTAAATATTTTTAATTAAAACAAAAATTGACTATGCATAATATTATATGAATGGTTGTCTCTATAATCTATTTGTTTTTTTATGCTTGTGGTATTTGTGCATTATCTATGGTAATCATCGCATGTTATTAACGTTGTACGTAACAACTCATAAGAATTTTATGAAATAATATATATATGAAAAGTGTTATGATAGTTTTATGAAAGGTCGATTCGTCATATCTGTTTATAACCCGATTACATGCTTGAATTATCGATGACATCCTTCAATTCACAATATGATTTTATTTTTATACAATTATCGATTTATTTTCTCATGTCTATTCTCAATTATTATGTTGTAACCATAGAAAAAAACAACGTTGCAAATTAATATTATGGTTTTATCGCTTTCAAATGCGATCCGAAATACCTTTATCGTCAAAATAATTTTTAGAAATTAATTTTAACTTCTGAAAATCCTAGGAAAATTTGGATAAATACTAGATATAATTTCATGTCTACAGTAAAAGAATTTATATCGAACCGAACAACGGTTTGGGACTTAAGACACTTTTAGTCACTGTTTTTAAAAGAAATATGAAAACTGTTTTTATCGATCAAATTCTGGAATACATAACTCAGTCTACCGATATCCAAATTGAGCAAAATCAGGCGTTTTGAATATTTACATCGAAACATCTAGGTTTTCTTAGTTATATCGATTTCCTGAAAATCGACGTAAAATATAGAAAGCTACGTTGTAAAATTATGTGACGGGTCTGGACAGAATCTATCCTGATTCGCACACTGTTATTAAATAGGATATAACTCGAACTCCTGATATCCGTTCGTGACAAACTATAGATGTATAGATGAACAATTGACAGACCTGGAACTTTACTATATACTCGGTGACCTAAAAATGCATAGAATGGCTCGATATTTTCCCGGCAACACACCTCATGGTTACTGTCCAAAAATCATAATTTTCCGTTCTAAACCTTGATATTAAAATAACCATAACTAGAGATTCAAGAATCCAAATTGTGCGAAACTTAGTTTTTAGATATGTACACCGAAAGACCTACAATTTACTAATAATTTTTGAAACCTTAAACCTGATGGAATTTGACTCAAACTGTGTTTTAAAAATATGCGAGGGTGCTGGACAGATTCTGATCTGTTTCGCGCGACGATACGGACACGGGTATGTCTCTCAAACCGGTTGTGGTATTTAGGCGAGAATTGAACTTATATTTGCATGACACATAGGACTATTTTCCGTTTATATTCTGAATGCAAATGACTTGAATAATTAGTTGTACATGACATTTCTTTAAAGCATCGTTTATTGTCGTCGTTCCCGCCAAATTTTTTGGCTCAAACCATACATTTGTTCCCATTCAAGCTGTGTGCACCTATACATACGCACTTGGCAAAATTGCCAAATTGAATCATATGTACGATATGCAATGCACGTGTGCATGTGTCAGAGGTCACAAGTGTGCATCCGTATCCCTTGAAGCAAACGCTTCTAATAAGAAATAAATCTTGTTAATAAGGAATCAAATGCTTAATTAGAAGAGAAATATTCTGTTAAAATCAATGATTTCCATCCAATGGTGATTAAAGATCTCCGTTTGATTATGAAATCAATTGAGATCTCTAAACGAGAGATTTTCTCAAACCGATTGATATTTCTCATGCCTTATATAAAGGACCCATGAGATTAAATCAAAGGAGGAACCGACCCCATAAGCTTCTGCAAAAAAACTCATCTTCTTCAATCAAAAAAGAAGAGAAGGTGAGAACATAATAAAAAGAGAAATATTTCTTTCTGATCACAAAAGTCATTGCTTCTTTCATAAAAGTTTTCGTTTTTCATCAAATCCATTAATTCATCATAAAAGAAATTAAAGGATTTAATGTCAATCGCTCTCATAGAAAAGTTCACAATTTTATGAAAGATCAATCACGAAGATCTGATATCTTAATTAAAATACGACTCTGCCATGAACATGAAAATAGTCTTATGAAGGCATCATCACTAGAAAATCAAAGAACAGAAACCATTGCTTCATTTTGAAAGTCTTTGCTTTCTATAAATTAGCGCACCCAAACTAAGTGTACACGTGATAAAAATCGTCTACGCAGACTTGGGTATCGCGTGATATCTACGTATGCGCATTTGATGAACATAGCCTATGAAGGCATGCACATCACGTGATACTCACGTATGCGCACTTATTGAATTTTGCCTACGGAGGCATGTGCATCACGTGCTACCCACATGTGCGCACTTATTGAATGTTGCCCATAAAGATATGCGCGTCACATGATATGCACATGCACACACTTATTGAAAATGGCTTATGGATGTGCGAGCGTCACGTGCAATGCATGTTGGCTTGTTAAATACATACGCACAGGCATACATGTGCACATATATAACTTTGAACCCATAATAGACGTATCACATGATACACACGTGCATAACATTTTTGAAGCAAAACAGCGCGTAACGGCGTGCAACACACATGCATACCCTTTTCAAATGAAATAAACGGGTATGTGCGTCACATATACTTGCGCACTTATATAATAAATCGTTTTTTGATCACTTAATCAAAATCGAATTAAGTGATGAAGATTTTGGTTTCTCATATGCAATATATTGATCAAAATATCAATAAACCTAAATGATTTTAGTCTAAGAAATAACTAAAGGTCTTTAATCCATATTTGTTAAGTTGATCTTAATTCAAAAATAGGATTAACGAGCCTTAACCATATTCCTGAGTTGATCCCAGTCTCAAAGATGACTAACGATTCTCAAATGACATATTTTGAATCGACAGACCTCATTTACACGAGATCTGCGTCCTAAGTTCGACCCCAAATTTATAATATATATACGGATTTGGACTAATCCGTGCCCTATGGGCGACGACATAAACTAGTCTCTGTATACAATCCACGGGCAACCCTAAACAATATAACACGATACGAAATGATCTGCCTAGAGCAGGTGAAAGTTGTTATCGCAATGCGATAGCGTAATTAACTGCAGGGGCTTGCGCCTGCAGGGAAGAGTGTCCTCATAATCAATAACCCCTCAAAGAGGGGGAATCTGATAAGTCACGCTACATCAATTACATCTGTCCAAATCTCCGATATACGGTGTCATAAATCAACCTGGCATTTTCGGAGAGGTGGATGGATATGTTCCATATAACATCTGTCCCCAAATTTAGGCTAGACGTCTTCGCGTCTCAGTTCAGTCTCTGATGGCAAATAGTTGTTACTTGAACATTATACTTATTTCATCACATGCTATGCACCGCTTGTTTATTGCATCTGCAAAGACTTGTACTCAAACCATTGCATGATATACTTGACTTAATTTGAATCATGAATATCATTTGACATGAATACCCTTGACTTGACTCGAACCATGAGTATAACTTAATATGAATACTTGAAACTTATTATGAATATATGAACTCAAATAGTATATTTGAAACCAACTTGACTCCAACCATGAATGCAAATGATATGACTTGCACCTGACATGACTGGATGAACTTGACATGAACTCAATCTTGATATTATATCACCTTTTGTATTCATGAATTCGATCAAGTCTTGTAACTTTAATCATAAACTAATATACATGGGGTATTGGGATAGTTTAAGTGTAAATCTAACAAAATCTCAGGAGTCCCCTAGTTCATGAATCCATGTCTATTAACACAAGCAATTTATTATGAGGACCCGTGTTTCCAAGCCTCTGGGCCCTATTCTTATGTTTGGAATACTTCAATGACGGTAGAAATCTAGTTACCAACACATCTTGATTTGGGTCCGTGGTTCCTTGCTCCCGAGGCCCTACCCTTGAGTTTGATAACACTTTTGATATTAGTTGATATTCACACTTGAACTCACGTTAGTTAGCTTACCATTTTAGTGACCTCTTTAGGACACATTGTTATTCATTACATGTTCAGCACTTTACTTGTTACATGCTCACTGTACCTACACTACACCGTATGCTATAGTTGTTTGCCATGCTCATGTTACAGTGCTATGCTTATATACATATTGTCATATTTATGATAGCTTGCCATGTGTATATAGTTGCTAGATTTAATTGACACTCCTACATAACCACATGAGAATTCGCATTCTCCTTACATGTTGTCCTTTACCACATTCATATTTTTATCCTTTTGGGGACTTACCGAATGCAAGTTCGCTGACGGGCATTCCACCTTTTTTTCTTTTTCTATCCTTGAAATGTTCGTCAGGTGGTGTAGGGACGAAAGAGATAGAGCTGGGTCAAGAAAATTACTCTCAGTTTGCACCACAGACCAGCTACTAGTTCTTTATTTCTGCTTTTCGTTTCAGTATGCTACCTGTTTAAGCATTTCAATTTTATGTTTCCTTTTCACTATCTTGTATTCAGTTTGAAGCTGTGTAAAAGTTGGGAATGCAAATATATATAGTTGGATTTTCTTTTCATGTCATTCTTATCGTTTTTATATTACTTACATACGCTTAGCGTATTTGTTTCGGGAAATGACATTCTCGAAATAAATACGTCGTGGATTTGTCACGTGCTTTTGCTGTCTTTTAGGAAACGGGGTGTGACATTGCCGTGGTTCCAGGCATAGACGGAATGCTAGCTTACATGATCGTGTAGCCGGGTTTCGTCGATATAAAACGAAACACTTGCTGATCAAGAGTCCTCCACTATTCATGTCGTGTAGTCGTGTTTTTTCGGCATAAAAAAACACTCCAATCAGAAGTCTCCTGTCTTATAACCGTGATTCTCGGTATTGATAAAAGCTAACCTACTTTTGTTTTTCTGTTGTTCCGTGGGAATTACGGAATATCTTAGTTACATATAAAACTCTCATAATTCGAACTTATAACTTAAAATACTATAATAACTAATATCACGACACTCTAGTTATATTTTTTTTATTCAGAATAGCAGTAGTATAAACGTGTGCATGAAACTAGTAATGAATTTGGCTATTGCGTTTCATATCGTTTGACATGAATCACTTGAATACTTGAATCCATGAACCTGATATGAACCACTTGAATACTTGAAACTCATGAACTTGTGAATCCATGAATCTGACATGAATATACAATTTATCAAGTATTCATGAATTCGTGCTAGCATTTGTGTCTAATTCTAGAACTTAAATAAATAATTCATACGAGGATAAGAAATTCGACAAATGAGGGTATTTACGTGTAATAGGGATCATACATGATCGCTGTAGTTCCGGGTATTACGAAATAATTGCATTATTAACTCATGAATCTCTTAAATCCGTATGTCTGTTGTTTCGAGGGGAATGGAATATTTTCGTGTAAAATTCTCATTAATCGAGCTTATAATTTAAAACACGATAGCACGACCCAGATAACAAATATCATGACATTATCGCTTTGTATTACCTTCTCTTTATACATGTCTGATTGTTTCTTTTCCGTTATTGTATCATATTTAAATTATTTTAAAGTTGTTTTCTTTGAAATAGGGACTTACAGAACTTTAGTTCGCCGGCGATATTCCATTTTTTCTGTTTTACTTGGGAATGTCATCAGACGACATTCGATCAGTTGAATTTGAGGGAGGAGACCAGGCTCAGTACAAAGTTGAGCCGAACGAGCAGAATAACAACCATCTTTCCTCTCAAGCCGAGTATTAATTTCAGTTGCAGCATGCCTTTTTTTGTTCAAGGCTATCTTTCATTCCCAATTCCTTGAATTTTCAAACTACGTTCCGATATATTTTTGGGACTGTAATAAATATTATTGGACATTACTATTGTTTTAAATTCTTTTATTTGTTATCTTTTTGTTTGTGATTACGCTTAGCGTATTCATGTTGAGAAAAAGTGTTTTTCGGTATGAATATGGTGCGGGTTTCATTCGCACCCGTTTTCTTACTTTTGAGAAGCGGGACGTGACACGAACTGATAACGAATGAGCTGTGTTAAGCTCGAGCTAAATTGGTGACGACAATTATTAGCGGCGGGTTGTAGTTGCGGTCTGCAGGATGGTTGTTGGCAGCTGACAACGGTTGTCGATTAGTGGTTATCACTTGTCGATGGAGCTCGGTTGCCGGTGGCTGGCAGTGGTAGGGCCAGAGGCAACTGTTCAAGACGGTCGCTGGTTGCCACTTGGAATCAATGACGGTGGCAACAAATGATGGGTTTGAGAATTATGGATTCAAAGGGACGTTAGTTGATTTGAGATTCAATAATTACACATGTTTTGAATATGCATGATGAATTAAAAATAAAAACCTAACTCTAGCAATTTAATCAGAAGCTATGACTGGCGCTCTATTTTGAAAATGCCAGTTTTAATCACTTGGTATGCTCTTTTCAAATCTTATCAAATTTTA
Organism: Agapanthus africanus; assembly: GCA_030015575.1. Taxonomy (NCBI): domain Eukaryota; kingdom Viridiplantae; phylum Streptophyta; class Magnoliopsida; order Asparagales; family Amaryllidaceae; genus Agapanthus; species Agapanthus africanus. The sequence continues at coordinate 193,585,487 of JASDDO010000024.1, read as the reverse complement.
AACAATTGATTTTCAAATGACTTGAAACCATTCAACATATATTAGATTTTTTTAAGAACCATAAGTCTTTTGATTGTTTCTCTCCGAGCAATTCATATTTATCTAAACAACAGATACCTAATCTAACTTTAAAAATTGATTCCGTTTTATATAGAGCAGTAGTTAAGTATTTCTGAATGTCTAATTTTTCTTGATGTGACCCTTGAGAATCCGTCGTCCCATGCATGCTGTCGTTCCGGGAAGCGGGGACAGTGGTTTTGCGGGCATGGCCGGCCGTTTGAACACGAGCGAACGCGTCCACTATTCCCGTGAGCCTGTCGATCCGTACAGATAAAGTGTCGACGACGTTGGGAGGTGGAGTAGGACCGCTCCCGCCTCCGTTGTGAAGAACGGGACGGCTCGTGCTGAGATCTCCATGGTGAGGATCACTGGCCATTATATCAAGGGCGGAAGATCAACTTTCTTCGATGGAAAAGAAAGGCGTTTTCATGGACGGCGCCAACTGATGGAGGTCGGGATCTCCATCAGATATTGTTCTCCGTCAATCTTGCTGCCAGCGGGACTGAACGGTTGAAATTTGATATAAGAATTGAGCGTGCGGGTCTGAATGGGTTGTTGGTTGTCGTTGACACCGAGCCACCTGCAAGAGAAGTCCCGGGATGGGAAACCACCGTAAGACCCTTCGACGATCAAGTAAGTACCGATGAATAATTGGCCAGAGTAGCGGTGTATTTGAAATGAGTTCGACTTACCTGAAACGTCTGGAGGAAAGGTTTATATAGCGGTTGTATGAAGTGAGCCGATACGAGAATTCCGCCGTCCGTTACACCCCCGCGCCACGTTTGCGTTAATGGCGGGATACACCCATTAATGGCGGGATATGCTGGCATGGGATACAGGACGTGGAGTGGCAAAGAACTCGTTGTAGCGAGATATTCGGAGCCGTTACGGGGCGGCGCTTAGGCTCTGTGCCTCCGGCCAAACAGGGGCGCTGAGGAATCTCAGTGTATAGGCTGGCTCGGAGACGAGCAGGCGAGCTGTGGAGTCGTGGCTATAGGATAGCTCGGAGACGAGCTATTTAGCTGGCGGTCAGCCGAAGGGGAAAGGTACTTCGGAAAGGTCTTCTTAGAAGGTCTGGTGCAGTCTCGAAGGCTAGATGCCAAGGCATATCCCCAATGCATCATGTTTATTCTAGCTCCGTAGTCCACAGGAATCTAGCAGGCTTACGTGGATGATACGTCACCGGCCACGTGTCGTGATCTGGGAAATTCCTCGTACGAGCATCATCACTAGCTCCCCACTTTCGTTCCAGCCTATTTGTTGGCCGGATCGAGAGTGGTTATCATCTCGGTTTTCAATAATTCAACTTTGTCACGTCCCGCTTCCCAGTATACGGTAAGTGTAAGTCTACGGTAGCGTCCCGGCCGTCATTCTGACGCCAAATGCGGAACAAAAACTTTTATAACTGGCGCTATCGCATACTATAACCCGGATCTTGCCATTAACGCTAAACTAACAAACTACAAAGTGGGTAGAAAGGCTATACCGAATGATCTGAGTCCTTCGGTCTTTAGCCATCATCCCACGCTCCTTTGCGGCATCTGTGATCTCGCTCGATCTCCGGTCTCCTCCTCGAGGTGGCACCACGTCAACGGATCTTTAAACGGGCTCCCGCCTCCATCCCGAGGCAACTCAGACATGAAGTTTGCTAGCCGACATGTCCAAGATTGATGTAGAGAATGAGTAGAATACTTTGTCTCGTTTCATCAAAAACTATGGATGAACGGTTAATGAAGTTGCCTTTAATGGAGTATGAGATATGAGCTATGAAATTTCCATGAACCAAATTCCATTATCTTTTTTCCAACAACCTTCTTTCTAAAAAAGAATGGCCGGCCAATATAAATGAGAGGAGGGGTGAGTGTAGGAGTAAGGGAGGTGACCATAAGATAAAAGATCAAGAAGAAATATCTTAGCAAGAACAAAATACATTAATGGAAAAGGGTGACTCACTAATACACCTCATCAAAACCATTAATACAATGAATGACTCACTAAACCTAGTCACCAAATCAAGAAGCTTCCACTCATGACTCACTCTCATGAAGAAAAGATAATTCCGCATTAAACCGAATGTTTAAGACGGGTGATAGAAAACTGGCAATTTCGAAAAGCGATCCCGAAACGAATTTCAGGATAACCCCGTAACAGTATAAACATACCCGCATTTGTATTACGACCGAATATAAATGCAACTGAGACAAAGATATTATATCTACTCAATATACTACTAGGATCCGGCTTAAACCAAAGCCCACCAGTATTATCTGTCCGAAATATGACACGTGCATAAATGCACGTGCATTTTCCGAACCTTGCCATAAAACCATACAGCCACTACAACGTTTCGCCCGAACTTGGGAAACTATCTGTGGGGGACTCTAATAACTCATCAGTACCCTGGCAGTGGGTTTAACCACAAGCACGTCAGCGGCACTAGCAGTGCGTAACGGCTGCCCATGTACTGACCTCAAGGGCAGCCGATGAGCGAACTCATCCTGGAACCCTACTGAGCCTAATAATGACAATATACATGCAGTCTGGTCCGTTCGTTTATGAGTATCGCATATCAGGCCTAGGGGGCTGGTAACGTCAGACCCCCAATAGCGGTATAAGTCGTGTCGGAGACAAGCTCCGAACACCCTGAGAAACTACTGGAATACTTACCAGTAATTCTCTCCTGCCTTGGCCAAGGACTTGGTGTAATGGCTTTCCTAGACACAGCGTGATCTCACCCCCAATACCAGGAGAGACGAATCCCCTGCTGATCCGCTCACTTACCTCCATGTGGCTCGGGACTGTACCCAAAAAAGACCTGTTTGCACGACTCCTTTGAGCCGTGGTAGGGTGGAAATCAAAGCACAGTGGGAACTCACACGAGACAAATGACGACCTCAGGTCGATGAACTAACCTGTACACATGTCACCAGGGAACTGCTATCCGACGCTAGGTACAATACCAACTAGCAGGTTTCCGGCGAGTCCTGTCCGGTGTACTCATAACCCAATGAGCACCTGTATACATCTTAGGTGATCCAACTGACACCAGTGGCTTGTGAGACCGGCCACCGCCCTTCATCGGGGTCTCGACTGTATACACTAGTCTACTCCGGAGTATCGATGCCCTGTCTCGAAACTCCCACGACTAGGGACCACTATTAAGGATGTGCTTATAGACTACCCAACTCTCACGTATATGATCGCCATCATACTGTTGGTAGTCAAGCAAGATCCTAAGGGCTCTATCAACGTGTAATAGCGATCAGTCACCTGAACCTGTACACGACTGATAAAGACAAACCAGATAGCATACTATCATCTCGAGTAAGACTGTGCTACTGGTATAGGTCCTCCTCAATCATTGCAATCACGTACCTGCGATCCAATAATTGACTTTGAGAGCACTATATCCAACAGTAAGGAGACGTGACTAGCCCGCTACGTATTTATTCAGAAGCAAACACGCTAAGCTTAAATAAGCAATATAATAAAGTACACAAGAAAAATGACAAGAGATGTAAAGAACAACAACTTTTATTTATTAAATATTTCTTTACAATACAACTGAAAATATAAATACAAGAATGGAAAGCATTGCTTAAATAATGGCATGAACAGAAAGAAAAGGGTGCACAAGTTGTTAGTTAAACTCTAATCCTCTAGTTAGATTCTTGGTTATGGGTTGCTTAACACTTTAGGTTTTTTAAAATTGCATACTTGATGCCCTAGAAAACTTAGTGAGGGTGCTAAGGAACCTTTCGGTGGTATCAGAGCCAAGCTAGAGAATTAGACGATATTAGTAGAATTACGAAACCGAAACAACTCCGAAACCTCGAAACAAAACCCTAGTTTCTGTCGTTTTTTAAAAGTTCTCTGAAATTTTTTTTAAACAGATGCAGAATATTATATGTGATGTAACATGAACACCAGAGGAAAACGAGCCCCAACCACCGGTTTTCACCCGGCGAAAATCTTCAAAATACCGGCCTAGCCGGTTTTGTTTTAGTGTTTTGGCTTGAATTTTCTCTAGTGTTTCGGTCTTTGGGGTTTGGTGTTTCAGGTATTGTTTTTTTTCTAAGATAGCATGTGATGTTATCTTTCTGTAGTGGAAATTCGGAGTGTTTCGTATTCATAATTTTAATATCGTTTCGGGTTTGATTTATATATGTGATACAATATTTGGAATCCAAAATAATTAGTTTTGTGAAAACTAGTTTGAATTTTATAAATCTAGCAATTTAGTCTCATTTGATCGGTTGCCACGGGGTTTTGATATGGATCAAAACTCTGTCGCAATCATGTAGTGTACGCGGATACTCGTCGGGTAGCATTACTAGATATCCACGCTCCATAGCCCCGACCAAGTGACTATAGGAGAACCCCGTTGCCAAAAGCATCCCCCCGGGTGCTCGCGGCCGCGGTGTCCCGCCTAAGTGCACTTCGTCGACGGTATCGGGGGGTGCAGCTGTCTACTAAAGTTTCTAACGAGCATTCAATCAGGTTGTCGGGAATCTTGTTGAATTACCCGACTGGTTAGTGAAAAGCGTTTTTAATATTGAGACTAAAATGCACGGTTTATAAAGTTAGGCATGAAATTCGGAATATGAGATATTCCTGGTTTATGATATCTAAGGAATTCATTTGGTTAGGCATGAAATCCGAAGTATGTGATATTTCGGGTTTATGATGTCTAAGGTGGTTGCAAATTCCAATTGTTGTAGTTTTCACTTTCTTTTCTGCGACCGTAAGTGTAATATGTGGTGTATGGCCGGTTTCGTTGCTATACGTCAACGACAATTGGGATACACATATTTACTTACGTTGATGACATGTGATGTTATGTGTTGCTGTGATATGTTATATTGGATCGTCGTGTTTGAATAGCCGGGTTTTTTTTGCGTGAGATGAGAGTTTTTCTTTTTCATTCATGTAAAAACTTGTATATAATATTGTTTTATTAGGACGCCTCCGGGTTGAGGATGATGCCACCATTGATGTATATTATTTACTTTTCCGCATTAGGATAGACCCAAGGTGGGGAGCACAATTAACCGGGTTCTAGAGTCCAGTGGGAGACCATCTCGAGGAGTCGAGACCGGGTCTCCTAACTCTAAAATTGGTAGGATTGCTTGCCGCTCTCATAGGGGTCTAGGGATGTGGGTTTGGCTATTCATCACGACCGTAGAATCCATGTTTTTTACTGGCTTAATTGAAAACACGGACCTCCTAATATATCCAATATTTCATATGTTGACTTATACTGCAATGTTCTGTGATGAGATCATATGACTGTCTGAGATGAATGCGTAATATTATATATATGATATATAATAAACGTTGCTTATGTTTTTCATCTGCGCCAGTCCTGCTCTGCCTTTAGTTATCTAACCTAACGGTGCATGACGGGACCCCGTGGCGAATGCGGATGGAATAAGCGTATGTTATATAAGTATTTTCGTTTCTTCTGTGATCATTAGGAAGTATAAATGATGGGACTTCATTAATGAGATTAATGAAAGGAAAGAAACCTAAAGATGTTGTAGAATCAATTTTCAAAAAGGCAGCTCTAGTTCTTGTTTTGCATAGCGGTATTCCTTGATGAATATCCAGCACCTCATTCGATGAGGAAAGAGCCGAGATCCCTTCACCGGGAATGACCTCTTTAGCAAAAGCTAGCAGATGCTACACCCACTCGGTTTATTTTGAAAAACACATGATTTTAAAAAGCGGAGCTGAAACCACTCCTTTTTCAAATTACTCGATTTTACAACGATATCAAGTTCAATACGCAAAAGGTTTTCTTAAAAACCTGTCGTAGCCCTCCGTCATTTTAGATAAGTACTATTTAGTATTCGTGCCACGTTTGTTGGCCCGCGTCAAGGCATAGTGTGCGGTAGCTAATTAATGCTAATCTGCCGCATATGATGCGATTGGATTAGGGTAGTCGTGCGACTTTTTTGGTCTGCGTCAAGGGTCATGCCGGTGGGTTTAATTCAATCACGAAATGTACGGGTTGAACTTGACTAGCGGACTATGGTTTGTTGGCCTGCGTCAAGGTCATAGGATGGTAGGGACAAAATATTATTGGGAATTTCAAGTGTTGAAATTTGCAATGAGATTGCATACCTTCTATGAGATAGTTGGATCCCGATACCCACTGCGAGTAAGAGTTACTCCTGGGAAAGTTTTGCACATTACAATTAGCCGATCAAGTAGGTGACTAGAAAGGTGTTAATGGGGTTATGCCCCTAGGAAAACAAGGTTTATTTTAATTAGGTCCGTGCGAAAGAACGGAGAACCTCCCTCAAAGTACCGACACTGGCCTGACTGAAAGATTAGCGAACTTGTAGGGTGTAATTAATCCCGGCTAGTCTTACCTTTTAGGGTTTGAAGGAAGATTTGATAAAAATAGTGGGAGCCATCCTGATTAGATAAGATAATAACTAATCTAATCTTGCAAGAGCATACGCTAAGTGTTTTCTTCTCCCTCTCTCCAGGTAGCAACCATATCAGGCCTTAATCAATATAATAATATGGATGTATTGACCGAACCTGCTTATTATATTGAGCTGGGGAACGTTGGTTTCGCTCTATCTTATAATTGTTATAAGTCTGAGCAGGAAATAGGGGAATGCCAGGATTCCCATGCCACCCGATCGAAGAAAGAACATGTTGATGTATTTTCTTCGGGTGTGTTTGTTACCGAGAACCGTTTCTCAGTACACTCTATGTCCTGGGTATTAGATACTGGATCGGGATCCCACATATATAATATGTTACATAGGCTAAAGAAAGGTAGAGAACTGGGAATAGGTGATCATTCTGTAAGAGTAGGGAATTGTGCAAATGTTGCAGCCAAAGCAGTTGGCGAATATCACCTTGTATTACCAAATGGTAATACATTGATTCTGAACGAATATTATTACATACCGAACCTGAACCTGATATGAAATATTATATCAGTTTCTTTATTAAGTAAAGAAGGATATAATTTTGTATTGCAGGATAATGTTATGAAAATTTTTCTGAATCAAAAGTTGATTGGATCAGGCTCGTTAAGTAACGGCATATACATTCTAAATCAAACCACAGTTCTTAACATACAAAACACACTCAAGAGGAAAAGTTCAGAAATGAACGAGTCCTTTTTATGGTATTGTAGATTAGGTCATATCAATGCGACACGACTAGCTAAGTTATATAAAGATGGATATTTGAATCAGTTTGAATTTACATCTTATGAAACTTGCCAGTCATGTCTCAAAGGCAAGATGACCAAAACTCCGTTTACTGGACACGGAGAAAGAGCTACGGAACTCTTAGGACTGATACATAGTGATGTATGCGATCCCATGTCTACACATGCCAGGAATGGTTTCTCGTACTTCATTACATTCACTGACGATCTCTCAAGATACGGTCATGTGTTCCTGTTGAAACAAAAGTCTGAAGCTTTTGAGAAATTCAAAGAATATAAGTGCGAAGTCGAGAACCAAACGGGTAAAAGTATTAAAATCTTACGATCTGATCGGGGAGGAGAATACTTGAGCATGGAATTCCATGACTATCTAAAAGAGAATGGGATTGTCACGCCCCGCTTCCCAGAGTGCGCCAAGATCGGCACGTGACAGAGCCAACCATGCTACCTGTGGCTAGGAAACATCCCTCTACAGTCACATTACGGCTGTCTATAAGATATCAAGAACGGTAGAAATAAAATAAACTATCTAATACATGTCCATATGCCAGAATAAACGAGTCAAGAAATAATATGCGGACGCAATAAATCCAATAAACAAAAACATCTGGAAAATATGTCCCAAATACGGGCTCACATCAGAAAATGAAAGTATGTAAATAAAACTAAACTAAATACTAACAGGATCCTCACTGCTCGGCCTGTCGGCTGAAGTACTCCTGGTCAGCCTGCGACAAACATAGAGGATCTGGGTCATGCAAAACCCAGACGTCAGTGTGTCATAATAGCAATAATAATAAGTAACCAGGATATAACGAGATATGCATGCATGAATTATAAACAGTAACATGAATATAGAAAGTAAACACGGAAATGAAACAGTGAGGTGTTTGTACATGTGGTGTGCAGCCTATATATGGATTTTAGGTTATCTAATCTAAAGTCTTCGAAATCAATTAATAAAATCCTCATCGTGACCCATCAGACTATGCCTCGTTCATTCCCCACGGGACCACGGTAACATGATTATTCAGTATATGCTAGACTATCAGTCTATGCCCCGTTCATTCCCGACGGGACCACGGTAACAATGTAATAGCCCTTTGAGTTATGTTCGGTTACATTCTTGATGTTACCTTACCCCCAAGGTTATGTGTTCGAGTCGGGTATTGATAAACCGGAGCTAATGCCAACACAGGATCAAGCAGGTACAAGTTTTGTCTGAATAGACAACAGGATATGTCCATCGGGACAACATGTCAGGATTGTCGGCATTAGAAATAGGATCATGTAACAGGTCAAGTAGTGGTGTATCAGGTCATGACAGGTAGTGCATATGTATTACACGGATGGTCGAAATAAAACTGTACCAAGTACGGATGCACGGTAAAAGCACGGATGCACAAATATCTATCAGGGATTACATTTACAACTCCATGACTACGCATGATGCACATTATCAAGCATGGGGTGTTAATATAACAATAACATGAAATAATGTGATCTGGCATGCAACTATATATATAATAAATGATACAGATCCGAACGGATTTCGGAAAAATGGTAAAACTGTAACATGGATGCACAATACAATAAATATGCAATATTCTTATTAATATAGATGCGAGTATAATAATATAGCCTGTATCAAGCTACTTGCATGCAACCTGATATGTAATTAATGATATGGATGCGTACGGATATCCGAAAACAGTAAAACAATAATATGGATGTACAATGCAGTCAACATGTGATATTTTTATTCATATGGATGCAAAATAAGTATCATAGCATGTAGCAAGGTAAACTTACCTGATCGGATCTCACGACGGATGCGTATGGCACGTCCGACGTCAGGTAAACGTCGCAATATCCACACACGCGCACGGGACAGGACCAGGCAAAGCAAGAACACAACCACGCTGGTTGGGAACGCCCACTGGATTACTCGGATCGTCGGCAGCGGCACGGCTCCGGCGGTGACAGGAAACGCGAAATCAAGAAATAAGAAGAGAAGAAGAAGAAGAAGAAGAAGAAGAAGAAAGAAAGGCTGGTGTTCTGGGGTTGTCTCGAGGTCAGAGGAGGTGGCAAGGGAGCGACGACGGCGAGTCGAGGGTTTTCCGGCGAGATTTTACGGCAAGGGCAGTGGGTCTGGGGTTCTTGTGCTCGGGTTCTCGTCGGGTGTGCAGGTGATGGTGCACTCGGGAAAGGAGAGGTGGCGAGGAAGAGGTGATGATGATGAGGGCGATAAGACGAGGACGAGGGTGGAGGCGGCGATGGCGACGAGCACGACGCACGGGCATGGACGCGGGCGAGGACGAGGCGGGAGAAAAATGAAAAATGAAAAGAAGAAGGTGAGTGTAGTGAGAGGAGGGGGTGACGGGATTCACGGGGATTTAAAGAAAAATTTTAGAAGAAAGAGAGAGAAACGGTTAAAAAAAAATAGGATAAAAAAAATAAATATAATATAAAAATATGTATGCAGAGGAGAGAAAGCGAGAGAGAGTGTGAACTGTTAGGATTTTTATATAAAAAAAATATATTTTAGTTTATTTAAATCGTATTAAATAGTTTATAAATATTTAAAGACTATTATATTAGATATATTTGAGTTTTCAGGCTAATACAAAAGTAGTCCAAAACGCGTCCGGGTCGGGTCTAAAATTATGGTTTGAAAAAATATACGTATCAACCAAAACTAAAATACGATATCCGGATAACGAAAATGCATACCCCAAGAACGGATACATGTAGTGTGCATGTAGCAATCCAAACGGGCCCGTTTCACTGAACGGAACGAGAACAAGATACACAGATGCTACCACAGGGTCAGGGGTATGATGCAGGCCATGCTGTATATTTTTAAAATATTTTATTTGACTTTATTTGTTATATTAAAAAAATGCAGATGTCAGATATAATTCCAGTATGCAGTATATAAAAAAATATGAAAGTGCACGGATCCCCATAAATAGCCGGGATAAATCATAAACAGGAATCAAGACGGATTTCCAGTGAGCAGGTCGGGTCGGATGCAAATACAGATACCAATACGCACCCAAAACACAATAAATCAAGACTAGCCACAAATAAAGCAATACTCAAAATAGAACTGGTATAAATGAACTAGGGTGTACATTATACCCAACTACAAAAGAATTTCGTCCTCGAAATTCCCGGAACAAGAAAAACAAACAAACATGAAACTACGAGAAGAGGTGTGGAAACTTCTGTCGAATCTCGTCTTCTCGTTCCCAAGTCGATTCTCCGTGCGAGCGGTTCCCTCATGAAACAAGTACTAGAGGGATAACCTTGTTCTTGAGGACCTTTTCTCTTCGATCAACAATCGACATCGGTCGTTCTTCATAGGTCAGATCCTCCCTTACAGTCAGCTCCGAATGATCCAGCACGTGCGTCTCATCTCAAAAATACTTAGGGAGTTGAGATACATGAAACACGTCATGAACACTTGCCAAAGATGGTGGTAAAGCCAATCGATAAGCCACTTCTCCAACACGCTCAATAATATCGAAATGCCCCACGAATCGAGGACTAAGCTTGCCTCGACTCCCAAAACGAATCACTCCTCTAGTCGGTGATATCTTTAAGAATACAAGATCACCAACAGCAAAATCTAGAGGTCTTCTCGATGTATCGGCCCAACTCTTCTGCCGATCTTGTGCTGCCTTCATGTGATTCCGGATGGTATTAATCTTCTCTACCGTTTGCATGATCAAATCCGGTCCCAACAATCTTCGTTCTCCAATATCGTCCCAACAAACGGGTAAGCGGCACTTGCGACCATACAATGCTTCGAATGGAGCCATCTGAATAGTCGCCTGAAAGCTGTTATTGTAAGAAAACTCCACCAAGTGTAGATGATCCTCCCATGAGCTCTTGAAGTCTAACATGCAATCTCTCAACATGTCTTCAAGAGTTTGGATCGTTCTCTCCGACTGGCTATCTGTTTGAGGATGATAAGCGGTGCTAAATTTCAATCGTGTCCCCAAACTTTCTTGTAAACTCCTCCAGAAGTGCGATAAGAATCGGGTATCACGATCAGAAACGATGCTCATAGGTACTCCATGCAATCTCGCAATCTCCTACATGTACCGTTCTGCTAACGCTTCTGTCGACTGACCAACTCGAAACGGTATGAAATGAGCTGCCTTGGTCAATCGATCAACAATCACCCAAACTGCATTATTGCCCTTTGGACTCCACGGTAAAACTGTTATGAAATCCATGGTTATATGTTCCCACTTCCATTGAGGAATCGGAAGTGGTTGCAATAAACCAGCTACTCTTTGATGTTCAGCCTTAACTTGCTGACACACCAAGCACTTCGCTACAAAGCGGGCAATCTCCCTTTTCATGCCTTCCCACCAGAAATGCTGTCGTAGATCACGGTACATTTTCGTGCCTTCTGGATGTACAGAATATGCGGAACTGTGTGCCTCCTTCATAACTTCTTCGCGAATGTCTCCTTTCGGCACACACAAACGGCTACCATAACGCAACGAACCATCTTCATGAATCAACAAGTCCGTTCGAAGTTCCTCTTCAACCTGTTCTCGAAACTTCTGCGATCTTGGGTCCTGTGACTGCGCTGCTTTAATACTCTCGATCAACGATGACTGTACTTGCAGCTGCATCAACTGTCCCGAAAAATGCGGTAGCGCGATCTCCAACTCGAATCTTTGAAAATCCTCGATAAGCTCCTTCTGTGCAGTCAACATCCGAATTGCTGGCAACCGACTAAGCGCATCCGGCACTACATTAACTTTCTCCGGATGGTACTTAAGATCAAGATCATAGTCAGCCATCAGCTCCAACCATCTACGCTGTCTCATGTTGAGCTCTTTCTGCGTGAACACGTACTTTAGGCTTTTGTGATCGATGAATACTTGACCCTTTCGCCCAATAAGTAGTGTCTCCAAATCTTCAAAGCAAAAATCACTGCTGCAAGCTTCAAATCATGAGTTGGGTAATTCTTCTCATGGGTCTTCAACTGTCTCGATACATAGGCTATGACCTTCCTATGCTGCATCAAAACACATCCCAAAGCTTTCCCAGATGCGTCGTTGTGAATCACCAATCCTCCCGAACCGTCTGGTACGGTCAAAATAGGAGCGATTATCAATCTTTGCTTCAACGCCTCAAAAGCTGATGCACAACTATCCGTCCATACGAACGGTACCTCCTTTCGCGTAAGCTTGGTCAAAGGCTCAGCTAAGCGAGCAAAATTCTCCACGAATCTTCTGTAGTATCCTGCAAGTCCCAGAAAACTTCTGATCTCCGCTACATTCCTCGGAATCGGCCAATCTTGAGCTGCTGCAATCTTCTCAGGGTCAACGACGATTCCATCTCCGGATACAACATGCCCCAAAAACTTCACTTCTTCAAGCCAAAACTCGCACTTGCTTATCTTTGCATATAATCTTTCTTGCCTCAACGTCTGCAGTGTGATCTTCAAGTGTTCTGCATGCTCTTCTAGGCTCCTCGAGTAGACCAAAATATCATCGATGAACACCACTATAAACTGGTCCAAGAACGGTGAAAAGATTCTGTCACGCCCCGCTTCCCAGAGTACGCTAAGATGGGCACGTAACATAGCCAACTATGCTACCTGTAGGTAGGAAGTATCCATCCACAGTCACATTACGGCTGTAGAGATATCAAGAACAAAATATAACTATCTAATCCATGTCCATAAGCCAAGATAAAATGAGTCAAGAGTAATAAAATGCGGAAGCAAGAGATCCAATACAAAATAACTGGAATGTATGTTCCATAATGCGGGCTCACATCAGGAATAAAATGCTGAAAGTAAAAGAACTAACTACTACTGAATTCTCACTGCTCAGCCTGCTGGCTGAAGTACTCCTGCTCGGACTGCAGCAAAGGTACGGGATCTGGGCCATGCAAAACCCAGACGTCAGCGCGTCATAACATCAAGCAGTAATAATGAAGCAAGACATGCAAATATGATCATAAACAGTAAAGCAGGTGTACAGCAATATAAATCAGGGCAGTGAAAGGTAGTGTGCAGTGAGTAACACTAAACTGGTCTATTGGGTTATCTACTCTCAAGTCTTTGAAATCAATTAGATGAATCATCGATGTAACTCAATAGTATTCCGTGCATGCCCAGGACCACGGTCTAAGACTCTTGGGCTGAAACCGAGACGTACCGCTAGGCACAAAAGGAAAAAAGGAAAGGATAAAGACCAACGATGTCAGCAGCATCATTACGAGGCGGGCCTGGCCTCAAAAACCGATCAGTATAAGCGAGCAACTATCGAGTTACAAGTCAGGATTTCATCATTGATTCCCCCATACCCCCAAGTTATATGTGTTCAAGTCAGGTATTAAGTAATCAAGAACTAATGCCAACACATGATCAGGTAGGTGCAGGTTTGTCTGGATAGACAACAGGAACGGTCCGTAAGGACTACATGTCAGGTTTGTTGGCATTAGACACAAGATCAGGTAACGGGTAAAGCCTTGGTACATCAGGTCAAGTCTAGTAGTGTATTTGGATGTCATGTCATGTCAAGAGTGTACGGTACCATGTCAGGTCAAGTAATATGTGTAGCAAGTCACGTCAGGGTGTACAAGATGTCATGTGGGTGCTCATAATCACTAGCATACTCATAGTTATAAATACCAAGCATGAGTATCATCAGAACAATAAATTGGCACGAGTAATAGGTTAAGCAATATGTGCAGATCAAACTACTTAGCTGTACAGTTATCAGTTTGTGTTTAAGAAATAGTTTCAACATTACATGAATACAGTAGGACAAATATGGATGTTAATCAGGTTAATAAGTATTAAGTAATCTAGGGATGCAATGACATGCATAATATGTTTAATGGATGCAATTATAACTAAAACTGGTTAAAGATGCACACGGATGAACGATAGGGTAAAACTAGAGAAAAGGGCATTATGGCTATAAAACAATTGTGATTATGTGATCAAACATATAAATGTAGTTACTAGGTTTTGTAAGCTAAATACAACGGTTAGATTTCAAGTTCTAGATCTGAAATATACAAACAGAATATTGTACTGTTAATCTGGAATTCAAAACTTTAGATTTTATCTATAGATTTAATAGGAAAATAGATAGATTGATATATGAATAGTATGACTAGTATGTCGCAAGATTAACTTGCCTCGACGGGTCGCGATACGGAAAACGGAACGTTACGCATCGGCGGGGGAAAGCCGCGACGCGCGCACGGTACACGGAATGAGTCCAAACAACGAACAGTGGAATCACACGGGTCAGGGGTCCTCGCTGGGTCGTCGGGGTCGTCGCCGGCACGGTCGGATTCCGGCGAACCAGAAAACAGTGATTACAAGAAAATAATAATTTAACAAGAAAAGAAAAAGAAAGCAAGAAAAGAATAGAGGAGGAATGAGAGTACAATAGCGTACTGGGTTTGCAGAGGAGGTGCTAAGGTGGCGGCAAGACCAACCGTGGCGAGATCGACGGGGCTCCGACGATGAACAGAGACACCTCCTGGGGTGTGCAAAAGAATAAGGGCACGGGGACGAGGTCACCGGCGGCGGCTGGAAGTGGGGTGGCCGTGACGAGTGGGTGCGCAGGTGCTTGGTGCAGATGCAGGGTGATCGGGGAAGGAGGGAAAGGTGGCGGAGGTGACGAGGGTGAGGAGCGGCGATGAACGGTGTCGGCGGCGTCGGCGCTAGGGCAACGGCGAGAGGAGGAACGGCGGGTAGGGTTTTGCAGGGAATGGGTTTTTGGTTTGAGAATGAGGAAGAAAGAAAATATATAAGGGGAGAGAGAGAGATACGCGGGGGGAGAGAGAGAGAGGATTCTCTCGCGAGAGGAGTGAGAAGAGGAGAGAGATAGAGAGGAAGAAAGGGATCGAGAGGAGAGAGAAAGCGGAGAGGAGAGATGAAATTGTCATCTAGCGAGGGAGTGAGAGAGAGAGAAAGAGAAGGGGAGAGAGAGAGAGCTGTGGAAAAATGTGGGGCCGGGTAAATAAGAATGGATTTTTTTTTGATTGGCTCGGGGAGTGAAAATTTAGATTTGGAAAAAAATAGATAAAGATTATCTGGTTGGTTGAGGGGGGTGAGAGAAGATTAAAAAAAATTACAAAAGATTTTCAATAGCTTTAAAACTACTGTGCCCGGCTTAAGAATCTTTAGATGAATTTGAATAAATAAAATATAGTTAGAATTTAAATTTGAAATTCAAATAATTGAATTTTGGTGGAATATAAAATATTTCAGAATTGCGCCCGGGTCTGGTCCAAAAATTTGAATTCGAAATATGAAAAATATTAGCAAGTTCCAAAATTTGAAATGAAGGATTTTATAACAGAAAAGCATACCCCCAAGAACGGACGCACGCACGTGCGCGTAGCTATTCAAACACGTCCGTTGTACTGAACGGGACAAGAATGCAAGGACGTTACCACAGAGTTAGGGGTATCAAACAGGCCATGGCAATTATTTTTAAATTATTTTAAATGACTTAGACTGTTATATGCCAAAAATGTAATGTTGGGGTAAACTATAACTAGTAACAGCCAAAGCATGATAAATGAAATAAATACCACAACAACCCATACGGTAACAGAAATTTGTATAACTGGACTCGGTTGTTACATTATATCCAACTACAAAAAGAATTTTGTCCTCGAAATTCCAAAACAAGAAAGGATAAGCAAACAATCAGACTACAAGAAAAGATGAGGAAACTTCTGCCGGATTTCATCTTCTCGTTCCCAAGTGGACTCTCCATGTGAGCGACTACCCCAAGAAACAAGTACAAGAGGGATAACCTTGTTCTTAAGAACCTTTTCCCTTCGATCCACAATTTCAACCGGTCGCTCCTCAAAAATCAAGTCTTCTCGTATAGTTAGCTCCGAGTGATCCAACACAGGTGTTTTATCTCGAACATACTTACGGAGTTGAGATACGTGAAACACATCGTGCACATTCTCCAAGGACTGCGGCAATGCCAATCGATACGCTACCTCACCAACACGCTCCAAGATCTCAAAGGGTCCAACGAATCGAGGACTGAGCTTTCCTCGACTTTCAAAACGAATCACCCCTCTAGTTGGTGATATCTTCAAAAATACCAAATCACCCACGGCTAACTCTAGAGGTCTTCTCGACGTATCTGCCCAACTCTTTTGTCGGTCTTGTGCTGCTTTCATATGATTCCGGATAGCATTAACTTTTTCGACTGTCTGCACCCCCAAGTCTGGTCCCATCAACCTTTGTTCATCGACATTGTCCCAACAGACAGGGGAACGATACTTGCGACCATATAGAGCTTTGAATGGAGCCATCTGAATCGTTGCCTGAAAACAGTTGTTGTAGGAAAACTCTACCAAATGTAGATGATCCTCCCATGAACCCTTGAAGTCCAATATACTCGCTCTTAACATTTCTTCAAGAGTTTGGATCGTTCTTTTCGATTGGCCATCTGTTTGAGGATGACAAGCTGTGCTAAACTTTAATCGAGTCCCCAAACTTTCCTGTAAGCTCCTCCAGAAGTGTGATAAGAACCGAGTGTCACGGTCGGACACGATACTCACCGGTACTCCATGCAATCTTACAATCTTCTGTATGTACCGCTCTGCCAAAGTTTCTGTTGATTGACCAACCCGAAAAGGAATGAAATGAGCTGCCTTGGTCAAACGATCAACAATCACCCAAACTGCATTATTGCCCTTTGGACTCCGCGGTAGAGCTGTCATGAAATCCATGGTTATATGCTCACACTTCCACTGAGGAATCGGAAGTGGTTACAATAAACCAGCAACCCTTTGATGTTCAGCCTTAACTTGCTAACACACCAAGCACTTTGCCACAAAGCGAGCAATCTCCCGTTTCATACCTTCCCACCAGAAATGCTGTTGTAAGTCTCGGTACGTTTTCGTGCCTCCTGGATGTACGGAATAAGCTGAACTGTGCGCCACCTTCATAAGTTCTTCGCGAATATCTTCCTTTGGTACACACAACCGGCTACCATATCTCAACGAACCATCTTCCTGGATCAGTCAGTCTGTTCGAAGCCAGCTTCAACCTGTTCTCGAAACTTTTGCAACCTAGGGTCCTGCGATTGTGCTGCTCCAATATTCTTGATTAACGACGAATGTACTTGCAGCTGCATCAATTGTCCCGAAGGATGCGGTAGCACAATCTCCAAATCAAAACTTCAAAAGTCTTCAATGAGTTCTTTCTGCGTAGTCAACATCTGAATAGCTGGTAACCGACTGAGCGCATCCGGTACGACATTAACCTTCCCCGGATGGTACTTAAGATCAAGATCGTAGTCAGCCATCAGCTCTAACCATCTACGCTGCCTCATACTAAGCTCCTTCTGCGTGAATACATACTTCAAGCTCTTATGATCAGTGAACACCTCGACCCTTTCGCCCAAAAGGTAGTGTCTCCAAATCTTTAAAGCGAAAATCACAGCCGCAAGCTCCAAAGCGTGAGTTGGGTAATTCTTCTCATGGGTCTTCAACTGTCTCGATGCGTACGCTACAACCTTCCCATGCTGCATCAAAACGCATCCCAATCCTTTCCCAGATGCGTCGCTGTGAATCACTAATCCTCCGGAACTGTCTGGCACGGTCAGAATAGGGGCGGTTATCAATCTTTGCTTCAACGTCTCAAAAGCTGACGCACACCTATCCGTCCACACAAAAGGTACCTCCTTGCGCGTAAGCTTGGTTAACGGCTCCGCCAGACGAGCAAAGTTCTCCATAAATCTTCTATAATACCCGGCGAGTCCAAGAAAACTTCTTATCTCTGTAACATTCTTCGGAATCGGCCAATCTCAAACTGCTGCAATCTTTTCGGGGTCGACGGCGATTCCTTCGCCAGACACAACATGCCCCAAAAACTTTACTTCTTCCAGCCAAAACTCGCACTTGCTCATCTTCGCATATAATTTCTCTTGTCTCAACGTCTGCAGTGCGATCTTCAAATGTTCAGCATGCTCTTCAATACTCTTCGAATAGACCAGAATATCGTCAATGAACACCACAATAAACTGGTCCAAGTATGGTGAAAAGATTCGGTTCATCAAGTCCATGAATATCACCGGTGCATTCGTTACTCCAAAGGGTATCACTAAGTACTCGTAATGTCCATACCGAGTTCGGAACGCCATCTTGCAAATATCCTCTGCTTTCACTCGGACCTGATGATATCCGGATCGCAAATCCAGCTTCGAGAATACCCTCGCGCCACTAAGCTGCTCAAATAGTTCGCCAATCCGAGGGATCGGGTACTTGTTCTTAATAGTCATCCGGTTTAATTCTCGATAGTCGATGCACATCCTCCTCGTGCCATCTTTCTTCTTGACTAGAAGAACTGGAGCTTCCCAAGGCGAGTTACTACTGCGAATCCAACCCTTCTCAAGCAATTCAGTAACCTGCTTCTTAACTGATTCCAATTCCACTGGTGCCATTGGATAATATGCTTTAGGTACCGGCGCTGCACCAGGAATAAGATCAATTGCGAACTCTACGTCTCGCTTCGGCGGTAACCTAATATGTCTTCAAACACGTCCCTGAAATCTCGAACAACAGCTGGCGCTTCATCTTCAGCAACCTTCATCGACGGAAGATCATTAATTGTCGGCCTAGCCCTAACCTCGACTGGCCCGACAGAACTGCTTCCTTCAGACAACCTCTGGGTGTCCGGGAATCTGGAAATTCACTTTCTTCACTCTACACTCAAAGTGAGCGTGGAAAGTGCTGAAAAATTCCATTCCCAAGACTACATCAAAGCTGCCAATAACAACCTTCAAGACCTCTGCATTAGCTCCCGTCCGCAAACAACAACGAAACCATCCTTACACCCTTTACTAGTTATGATTTTCCCATTCCCAGTGTGTATGTCGCAAAACTAAACAGCGTCGTGGAAGTCATCGAGTGTACAACAAAAAAACTTGGACGACATAGATCAATGGGATGCACTAGAATTGAATAATGCTAATGCGAGAAAACCATGAACAATTAGGGTATCTGAAACGACTTCCTCTGAAGCTTTAGCCTCCTCAGCCATCAGGGGAAAAGCCTGAGCCTGATTAGCTCCCTGAATCAACTGCTCCTGATCTGGAAGTTGCTCTTGCGGTGGCTCTCGAGTATCCTCCTTCAATCTTAACCTTGACGGACAATTATCAATGATGTGATCCACTGATCCACAAATCAGACAAAGTCCAAGCCTCTTACGACAATCTCTCTGATAGTGACCCGGTCGTTGGCAGAAGTCGCACGACATCCTTCCCCTTTTCTTGGGTAACACTGGCCTCCGAATACTCTCTTCCTTATGAAGTTTCGACGGACAAACATGGATAGTGTGATCCGCCGATCCACAAACCAAACAGAGTCCACGCTTTCTCCGACACTCCCTTTGCACATGCCCAGGCAAACGGCAAAAGTCACAGATCACGCTCCCTCTCCGACCAGCAACGATTGTTTTCTTCATTGGTGCCACACTGCGTCGGTTCACCGGAACACTTCTACGTACGGCCGTTTGGTTTAGTGCAAACGCTGGCTTCAGCTCGGTCTGCTGCTTGTGGTCCTCAAGCAAGTTACGAATTACTCCAAGCAAAGTAGCGTCATCCATACACCTCTGGTACGATTGTAGATTCCTGGCTTCCATGATACTGCAACCAAACACCGAAGAGTATTAGTACGATAACAGATACAACATATAGATCAAGGATATAAGTCAAGGCTAGAACTCTAAGTTACTTAAATAGAGAACCGCATTGTAACTATGCCGCGGTATCATAGTTACAATCACATAACTCCACTCAAGTCGCCTAAGCTCTAGAGATAAATAAAGGAAACCAGGTTTTCGAGTCGATATGCAAAGGAGGTTTGCACATCGCAAAAGTAGAGTCAGGAGGATGTTAAGATTCAAGAATGGTAAGATGGCAAGGTGGCAGGACATGTTTCCTAATCACGAGTATTTCGATTCGTGTATTGGGTACAATACCCAACTACAAAGAATCAACCCGATTAACATATGGCTCTGATACCAAAAGAACCATGTCACGCCCCGCTTCCCAGAGTATGCTAAGATGGGCACGTAACATAGCCAACCATGCTACCTGTGGGTAGGAAGTATCCATCCACAGTCACATTACGGCTGTAGAGATACCAAGAACAAAATATAACTATCTAATCCATGTCCATAAGCCAAGATAAAATGAGTCAAGAGTAATAAAATGCGGAAGCAAGAGATCCAATGCAAAATAACTGGAATGTATGTCCCATAATGCGGGCTCACATCAGGAATAAAATGCTGAAAGTAAAAGAACTAACTACTACTGAATCCTCACTGCTCAGCCTGCTGGCTGAAGTACTCCTGCTCGGACTGCAGCAAAGGTACGGGATCTGGGCCATGCAAAACCCAGACGTCAGCGCGTCATAACATCAAGCAGTAATAATGAAGCAAGGCATGCAAATATGATCATAAACAGTAAAGCAGGTGTACAGCAATATAAATCAGGGCAATGAAATGTAGTGTGCAGTGAGTAACACTAAACTGGTCTATTGGGTTATCTACTCTCAAGTCTTTGAAATCAATTTGATGAATCATCGATGTAACTCAATAGTATCCCGTGCATGCCCGGGACCACGGTCTAAGACTTTCAGGCTGAAACCGAGACGTACCGCTAGGCACAAAAGGAAAAAAGGAAAGGATAAAGACCAACGATGTTAGCAGCATCGTCATGAGGCGGGCCTGGCCTCAAAAACCGATCAGTATAAGCGAGCAACTATCGAGTTACAAGTCAGGATTTCATCATTGATTTCCCCATACCCCCAAGTTATATGTGTTCAAGTCAGGTATTAAGTAATCAAGAACTAATGCCAACACAGGATCAGGTAGGTGCAGGTTTGTCTGGATAGACAACAGGAACGGTCCGTAAGGACTACATGTCAGGTTTGTTGGCATTAGACACAAGATCAGGTAACGGGTAAAGCCTTGGTACATCAGGTCAAGTCTAGTAGTGTATTTGGATGTCATGTCATGTCAAGAGTGTACGGTACCTGTTAGTGTATATGCCCTAGAGGCTATTACTGTATCATACTAGTTTGTATATTACTTGATGGAAGCTTGGGATATTCACAGTTGTATATACAATCTTGCTCGAAATGGTAGTATGCTACTTGGTTTGTCTCTGCTTTAATATGTGCATGTGTTTATTTTAGCATATTGCTGATATACATATTAGTAGAGCCCTCAGGATCTTTGCTTGATTACCAGCGTTGTGATGGCGCTCACACTCGTGGGAGCTGGGTGATCTATAAGCACATCCTTATACAGGTCCCTAGTCGTTGGACTATCGAGACAGGGCATCGATACTCCGGAGTAGACTAGCGTATGCGCTTCTCATCCCAGTGTGGGAGACGGTCTGTCCCACAGCCGTCAGTACGTCGTACTTGAGATAGTATGCGGGTGCTCATTAGGTTACGAGTACACTGGACAGGACTCGTCGGGGACTGTTGGTTGGTATTATACCTATCGTCAGTTATCAGTTCCCAGGTGACATGAGTACAGCTTAGTCCGTTGACTTGACACTGTCACTTCGCCTCGAGTGTGTTCCCACTGCACTTTGATTACTACCCTACCACGGCTCAAAGGAGTCGTGCAAACAGGTAGTTTTTGGGTGCAGTCCCGAAGCACTTGGAGGCAGTGACGATTAGACAGGATTCGTCTCTCCCGGTATTGGGGGTTGACATCGCGCTGTGTCCAGGAGAGCCATTACACGAGTAGTCCCTGGCCAGGGCAAGCGAGATATACTGGTAGGTTTCCAGTGTTATCTCAGGGTGTTCTGGGCTACACTCCGACACGACTTGTACCGCTATTAGGGGACTGACGTTCACCGCCCCCCTAGGCCCGCCATACGATGTATCAGACGAACAGACCGGACTGTACGGAGATTGTCACATACAGGCTCAGTAGGAGTTCAGATGGGGTTCACCTCGTCAGTCTTCTTATCGACATCTACCTGGGGACCGTTACGTACAGCTAGTGCCGCTTGCGGTCTGTGGTTAAACCCACTGCCAGCGTAGTGTCGAGTCTTTAGAGTCCCACACAGAGAGCTATTCGCCTTTAGGCAAAATGAGTAGAGGTCGCATGGTTTTGCGACAGGGTTCGTTCACATCCGCGCACTTGTGCACGTTTGCTGTCCGGACAGCTTATACTAGCGGGCTTTGGTTTAAGCCGGATCCTAGTATATGATTTGGGATTGGTTTTTTTCTCATTGTATTCGTGTTCCTCGGATCACGAATACGGGTGCGTATGCACAGTTGCTTGAGACAGAGGGAGAGGACTTTGATTAGGGTTAATAACCATTGTCATTTTATTAACCCTAATGATTATGTGTGTATTATTGTTAATTGATATTAGTTTAATAATTGTGCATGGTTATGGTTGTTGACCTTTTGACCCATCTTGACTTGTTGACCTTGTTGACACTTTGACCATCATCATTTCATTTGGAAGATTCTCTTTGATCCTTGCAATTTGCATTCAAAATGAAATGATAATGGTCATGTCTTGATTAAGCCATGGCAATTATCTCACTAATTATCTAATTACAATAATTCACACATATATGTGAGAATGGTTTATTTTATTCTCATTCTATCATTTACTTTCTCTCTCTTGTTCTTCCTCTCCCTCAAGCTCTCCCCTCTCATGTGTTGAGAAACACTTGAGCTTGAGAAAAACCCTCTCTTGATAATCTCTACTCTCATCTAGGGTTCAAGGATTAGCACTTCTTGCACCCTAGTTACTTCTAGCTTGGAGTTGAAGCCAAAGGTTGAGGCTTTCGGGTGGATCTTTCTTTGACGGGAGAAGACGACAAAGGTGACCTCCTTCCACTATTCCAAGGAGCAAGGAGAGAAGGACATAAAGCCCAAGGTATAACCTTTCTAGCACTTAGCTAGTTTCTAGTTAGCTTTAGCTTGTTTTTGTTTAGCAAAGATCCTTCTTTGTTTGGTCCATGTTGCCTAAAGTCATAAAAATTCGTTTTTATTCCGTTTTCCGCCTCCCCGTAAGCACCGGGGTGGGCAACGTGGAATTACAGTGGTATCAGAGCCTAACTAAACATAAACTAGCTAGGTAGTAAAGTGTATCGAAGTTCGAATCGGAAAAATCGAAAAACTGAGTTTTCAAAACCCTAAGTTTCTGTTAAAATTTTTTCTGGTCAAAACAAAATTTGTTATACTCCAAAAATCATCTCAGGGTTTTGTGAAGAAAACCACCAAACCCGGTCCAGTGACTCGACCAAAGAGCCGCGGTTCCGCGGCAATAGCAAGCTATTGCCGCGCAACCGCGGCCAAGTTGGCTCTTCACTGGGTCGAGTTTGGTGCAGTGTATCTCTGGCTTGGTTTTAGGATTTTTAAGATGGTTTATATGTGCCCAGATTTTTCAGAATAGAAATTTGTTTTTGGGGGCCTATAAATCCGTATTTTTTCCGAACTTCAATACATTTTGACTAAAAGGTTATATCTGTGATGTTTATATGTATTGAACGTCGGCTAATCGCTATATGTCGATTAGTCGGGGTTATACATATCTGTGATCTGTGATTGATGATGGTATGTGTATATGAATGGGTTGGATTGTCGCGGATGAATAGCCGGGGTGGATGTGAGATGAGTGTTGCTTTTTCTTTCATTCATTGTAATATGTAAATTGATGTAATATTATTATTTGTTTGGCCGCACAACCGGGTCGGGGTTGTAGCCGTCATTGTATAGTTCTTTTTACTGTTTTTGCTCCTAGGATAGATCCATGGAGGGGGTGCACAAACTACAGGGTATCTCGAAGTGCCGAGTGGCCTACTCACGGTGGTGAGGGAGGTTACTTCGCTTCGGGTACTTGGCGGGTAGTTTGCCGCACCCGTAGGGGTCTTGGGTGGGGTATTGGCTATTCACCGCGACCATGTAATCCGCTTTTCGTTGCAGGCTCGAACGCATTGCGGATTCCTAGTATATCCAATGTATTCATCTGTGATCTGTAACGTCTATCATTGCTATATATTTATATATGATAACTATTTAGGTGTTGCTTATGTTTTGCATCTGCGCTAGTCCTGCCCCCGCTCTGTCGTTAGTTAAGTAACCTAACGGGTGATGACGGGACCCCGTGGCGAATGCGGATGGCATAAGCGTACACCATATTTTGGTTGTTTTCTGCAATGGTAGGATTAAATGATGGGACGCATTAAAAAAACTAATGCAAGAAAATAAACCAAGTAAAAGTCGATTGGAACACTTTGAAAACCACTCGGTTCTTTTCAAAACTAAACTTTTAAACGCGGAGCTTGAACCACTCCTTTTAAAAGCTATCTCGTTCCATCGATTATATCAAGTTCACTATGTTCACGGTTTCGCCAAAACCATTCGTAGCCCTCCGTCATTCCACATGAATGGTCAAAAGTATTCAAGCTATGTATTTTGGCCAAAGTCAAGGCATAGTGATTGGTAGCGATTGGGTATTCATGTGCAGCATAGATAGATGCGTTGGTTTGGGACAGTCGTGCTGCCATTTTGGCCAAAGTCAAGGGTAGGTACGGGTGGGTCCAAATTAACCAGGAGAATGACGGGTAGAACTTGACATGTGACTTATGATATTTTGGCCAAAGTCAAGGTCATAAGAGCATGGGGCAAAAATCCACATCGGGAGTTTCATAAGTACTGAAACCTGCTAGCGCTGCATACCATTTGGAGTGTGATGATTCTGGTAGGATTCCTTCGGTTTTATCACGCGATGATATTTGGATCCCGATCCTACTGTGAGTATATGCTACTCCTCGGGAAAACTCTCACTTAACGATCAATGCTATAAACTTAGTAGGTGTCTAGAAAGGTGTTAGCAGGGCTATGCCCCCAGGGAAAAGAGGTTCTTTAATTAAGGAACTTCGCGAAAGCGTTGGAAAACCTCCCTCGAAGTACTGACACTGGCCTGGCTGAACGGTTAAGCAAGTATTGTACGGTGAGATTGATCCTGACCAATCCTTTCTTTACGGTTTGAGAAGGGATTCGAGAGACAGTGGGAGCCATCCAGTTTAGACAAATTAAAAACCACTCTAAACTTGCAAGAGTATCATGCTAAAGTGTTTCTTTTCTCTCTCCTAATTGCAGCGACCATTCAACATGACCGGACTTAAGTTATTACTAGATAAAAACATATTGACAGGGCTAAACTACAAAGATTGGCTCAGGAATGTCAAGATGGCAATCACTTACGACAAGTTAGGGTATGTCCTTACCACCAAAGCTCCCCCTGTCCCAGGTCCCAAAACCAGTGTCGTAGATAGGGAAATCTACAAGATCTGGGAAATAGATTGCGCGAAGGCCAGATGCCTCGTACTAGCCTCGATGGACAACGAACATCAGAGGAGGCACGAGAATATGGACCTAGAGTCCATATTTCTTCATACAAAAAAACTGTATGGAGAGCAGTCTCGTATCGCAAGATACGAAGTGTCGAAGAAGTTGTTTTCGGCAAGGTTGGCCGTCGGATCATCGGTAGCGGAACACGTGCTTAAGATGATTGGCTACATAGAGGAGCTCGCGGACCTTGGGACCACGTTGGAGAATGAACTCTATACTGATTTGATTCTCCAGTCCTTTCCTTCCACTTACGCCCAGTTTATCCTTAACTTCAACATGCAAGGAAAGGAGGTTGAACTTTCCGAACTTCTGAACATGTTGAGGAGTGCTGAGGGCATCCTACAGAAAGGTAGGGAGACATCCACTTTGTTTGTAGGAGGATCTTCCTCTTCTAGATCCAAGGTAAAAGCCAAGGGTAAGAAGAAGAAAGCCTCCGCCAAACCAAGAGGCGGTGTCGGTAAAGTGGATACGAAGGGAAAAGGAAAAGCAACAAAGGTAGCGGGAAAGCTGGTGGGGAAGGAAGAATGCTTCTATTGTCACAAAAGTGGTCACTGGAAACAGGATTGCAAGGCTTGGAAGGCCAGAACACAGGATTTGAAGCGAGTTGCAGCTTCAGCTTCAGGTGTGTATGTTATTGAAAACTGTCTATCAATAAACTCTACATCCTGGGTATTGGATACCGGATCAGGATCTCATATCTGTAATTCTTTGCAGGCGTTGAGAAAGCGTAGAGTTTTGAAGGCAGGTGACATGACCCTCAGAGTTGCAAATGGTGCTAGCATGGATGCTGAGGCCGTGGGGGACTATCACCTGGGATTGTCGGATGGACACTTTTTGGTTTTGCGTAGTTGTTATTATATACCAAATGCAACCTGTAATATCATTTCTGTATCTTTATTATCTAAAGAAGGTTATGAATTTGCATTTGTAAGTAATGTAGTGAACATTCACCTTAATCAAGTGTTGATTGGGTCAGGTACATTGAACAACGGTATATACGTATTAAACCAACCACAGATTTTCAATGTCCAGAATACACACAAAAGAAAGTCTCCAGAAATCAATAAAACTTTCTTATGGCATTGTAGACTGGGTCACATCAATGAGAGAAGGTTGACTAAGTTACACACAGAAGGATATTTGGATCCGTTCAAATATCAATCGTATGCAACTTGTCAATCCTGTCTCAAAGGAAAGATGACAAAGACTCCGTTCACTGGACACGGAGTAAGAGTGAGCGAGCTTTTGGGACTCGTACACAGCGACGTGTGCGGTCCAATGTCTACACATGCGCGAAGCGGTTATTCTTACTTCATTACTTTTACGGATGACTTTTCAAGGTACAGTTATGTCTTCTTAATGAAACATAAATCCGAGGCTTTTGAAAAATTCCAGGAATATAAGAATGAAGTGGAAAAACAAACAGGCAAAAGTATCAAGGCACTGAGATCTGATCGAGGTGGTGAATACTTGAGTGCCGAGTTCCTGGGTTATTTAAAAGAGAATGGAATTCTCTCTCAGCTTACTCCTCCATACACTCCGCAACATAACGGTGTATCGGAGAGACGGAACCGAACCCTATTGGATATGGTACGGTCCATGATGAGTAACGCCGAGTTACCGCGATCGTTCTGGGGATATGCGCTAGAATCAGCTGCATACCTTTTGAACCGAGTTCCAACTAAGACTGTGCCTACTACACCATATCAGATGTGGTGTGGGAAGAGACCCTATCTTAATCACATTAAGACATGGGGATGTCCAGCTTTTGTAAAAAAGCAGCATGCGGACAAGCTCGAGGCACGCTCAGTACAGTGCAAGTTTGTGGGATATCCAAAGAACTCCAAGGGATATTTCTTCTATTGCGAAGAGGAACAAACGGTGTTTGTTTCTCGCCATGCCCACTTTCTAGAACACCAGTTCATAGAAAAAGAATTAAGTGGGAACGCAATAGAACTGGAAGAAATTCCAGAACCACGAGCTATTACTGAAAGCTTAGTAGAACCAGAGGGTTCGAAAGATCAGGACATTCCCACGCCACTCCGCAGGAGTAGTAGGCAGTCTCATCCGCCCGAGAGATACTACGGTTTTCTCATTGACGGGGATAGAGAGGATTGCATCATAGATTTTGATGAGCCTACTAGCTTCCAGCAAGCCATTCAGAGCGTCGACTCGGTAAAATGGCTGGATGCAATGCGGACCGAGATGGAGTCCATGTACACCAACAAAGTATGGACGTTGGACATTGCTCCAGATGGGGTAAAACCCGTAGGATGCAAGTGGATCTTCAAAAGTAAGATTGGTGTAGATGGACAGGTTGAGACCTATAAAGCTAGACTGGTAGCAAAGGGTTTTCGTCAGCGACCTGGTTTGGACTATGATGAAACCTTTTCTCCAGTAGCTATGCTGAAATCCATTCGGATCCTTCTTGCCATTGCTGCCTTCCACGATTATGAGATTTGGCAAATGGATGTAAAGACAGCTTTTCTAAATGGACATTTAGAGGAGTGTGTCTATATGGACCAGCCAGAGGGTTTCATGCAGAGTGGGAGCAGCGGAAAGGTGTGCAAGTTGCTTAAGTCCATTTATGGACTAAAGCAGGCATCGCGGAGTTGGAACATCTGTTTTGATGAGACGGTCAAGGAATTTGGCTTTATCAAAAATCCAGATGAACCATGCATCTATTGTAGATTTGTAGCGAGAACTGTAGTATTCCTCGTTTTATACGTGGATGACATTCTCTTAATAGGAAATGACATTCCTATGCTACAATCTGTCAAGGGGTTCTTGTCACACAGGTTCTCCATGAAAGACCTGGGTGATGCCTCATACATTCTGGGTATCCGGATCTACCGTGACAGATCCAAGAGGATATTAGGACTTTCACAGTCCAGGTACATCGACACCATACTGAAGAGATTCAGTATGGAAGATTCCAAGCGCGGTAGTCTACCGGCTTGTCACGGGATCACCCTCTCCAAAGAGATGTCTCCCAAGACTGATTTGGAGAGGGATCACATGTCTATTATACCCTACGCTTCTGCGGTAGGCTCTATAATGTATGCGATGTTGTGTACCAGACCGGATGTGGCTTATGCACCGAGTGTGGTAAGCAGGTATCAGTCAAACCCTGGGGAGAAACATTGGATAGCAGTAAAGAACATTCTCAAGTACCTGAGAAGGACTAAGGAGATGTTCTTGGTGTATGGCGGAAAAGACCTTCAGATTGAGGCCTTTGCTGACTCCAGCTTCCAGAGTGACAAGGATGATTCCAAGTCCATGTCGGGTTTTGTATTCACCCTCAATGGAGGGGCGGTGTGTTGAAAGAGCTCCAAACAGGAAACCATTGCTGACTCGACTATGGAAGCGGAATACATCGCTGCATCTGATGCCGCAAAAGAAGCTGTCTGGATGAGGAAGTTCTTGAAAGAACTTCAGGTGGTTCCATCCATTGTTGACCCAATACCTCTGTATTGCGACAACAACGGGGCTATAGCTTTAGCGAAGGAACCCAGGTCCCATCAGAAATCCAGACACATCTTGAGGCGGTATCACCTGATCAGGGAGATCGTGGATCGCCAGGAGATCGAGGTTCGGAGGGTTGCTTCAGAAGATAACACGGCAGATCCATTCACCAAGGCCTTGCCCCAGACTCAGTTCGAGCGGCTGATTGAGATGATAGGTCTTCGATACGCCAGTACATGGCCTTAGTGCAAGTGGGAGATTGTTAGTGTATATGCCCTAGAGGCCATTACTGTATCATACTAGTTTGTATATTACTTGATGGAAGCTTGGGATATTCACAGTTGTCTATACAATCTTGCTCGAAATGGTAGTATGCTACTTGGTTTGTCTCTGCTTTAATATGTGCATGTGTTTCTTTTAGCATATTGCTGATATACATATTAGTAGAGCCCTTAGGATCTTTGCTTGATTACCAGCGTTGTGATGGCGCTCACACTCGTGGGAGCTGGGTGATCTATAAGCACATCCTTATACAGGTCCCTAGTCGTTGGACCATCGAGATAGGGCATCGATACTCCGGAGTAGACTAGCGTATGCGCTTCTCATCCCAGTGTGGGAGACGGTCTGTCCCACAGCCGTCAGTACGTCATACTTGAGATAGTATGCGGGTGCTCATTAGGTTACGAGTACACTGGACAGGACTCATCGGAAACTGTTGGTTGGTATTATACCTATCGTCAGTTATCAGTTCCCAGGTGACATGAGTACAGCTTAGTCCGTTGACTTGACACTGTCACTTCGCCTCGAGTGTGTTCCCACTGCACTTTGATTACTACCCTACCACGGCTCAAAGGAGTCGTGCAAACAGGTAGTTTTTGGGTGCAGTCCCGAAGCACTTGGAGGCAGTGACGGTTAGACAGGATTCGTCTCTCCCGGTATTGGGGGTTGACATCGCGCTGTGTCCAGGAGAGCCATTACACGAGTAGTCCCTGGCCAGGGCAAGCGAGATATACTGGTAGGTTTCCAGTGTTATCTCAGGGTGTTCTGGGCTACACTCCGACATGACTTGTACCGCTATTAGGGGACTGACGTTCACCGCCCCCCTAGGCCCGCCATGCGATGTATCAGACGAACAGACCGGACTGTACGGAGATTGTCACATACAGGCTCAGTAGGAGTTCAGATGGGGTTCACCTCGTCAGTCTTCTTATCGACATCTACCTGGGGACCGTTACGTACAGCTAGTGCCGCTTGCGGTCTGTGGTTAAACCCACTGCCAGCGTAGTGTCGAGTCTTTAGAGTCCCACACAGAGAGCTATTCGCCTTTAGGCAAAATGAGTAGAGGTCGCATGGTTTTGCGACAGGATTCGTTCACATCCGCGCACTTGTGCACGTTTGCTGTCCGGACAGCTTATACTAGCGGGCTTTGGTTTAAGCCGGATCCTAGTATATGATTTGGGATTGGTTTTTTTCTCATTGTATTCGTGTTCCTCGGATCACGAATACGGGTGCGTATGCACAGTTTCTTGAGACAGAGGGAGAGGACTTTGATTAGGGTTAATAACCATTGTCATTTTATTAACCCTAATGATTATGTGTGTATTATTTTTAATTGATATTAGTTTAATAATTGTGCATGGTTATGGTTGTTGACCTTTTGACCCATCTTGACTTGTTGACCTTGTTGACACTTTGACCATCATCATTTCATTTGGAAGATGCTCTTTGATCCTTGCAATTTGCATTAAAAATGAAATGATAATGGTCATGTCTTGATTAAGCCATGACAATTATCTCACTAATTATCTAATTACAATAATTCACACATATATGTGAGAATGGTTTATTTTATTCTCATTCTATCATTTACTTTCTCTCTCTTGTTCTTCCTCTCCCTCAAGCTCTCCCCTCTCATGTGTTGAGAAACACTTGAGCTTGAGAAAAACCCTCTCTTGATAATCTCTACTCTCATCTAGGGTTCAAGGATTAGCACTTCTTGCACCCTAGTTACTTCTAGCTTGGAGTTGAAGCCAAAGGTTGAGGCTTTCGGGTGGATCTTTCTTTGACGGGAGAAGACGACAAATGTGACCTCCTTCCACTACTCCAAGGAGCAAGGAGAGAAGGACATAAAGCCCAAGGTATAACCTTTCTAGCACTTAGCTAGTTTCTAGTTAGCTTTAGCTTGTTTTTGTTTAGCAAAGATCCTTCTTTGTTTGGTCCATGTTGCCTAAAGTCATAAAAATTCGTTTTTTATTCCGTTTTCCGCCTTCCCGTAAGCACCGGGGTGGGCAACGTGGACTTACAGTACCATGTCAGGTCAAGTAATATGTGTAGAAAGTCACGTCAGGGTGTACAAGATGTCATGTGGGTGCTTATAATCACTAGCATACTCATAGTTATAAATACCAAGCATGGGTATCATCAGAACAATAAATTGGCACGAGTAATAGGTTAAGCAATATGTGCAGATCAAACTACTTAGCTGTACGGTTATCAGTTTGTGTTTAAGAAATAGTTTCAACATTACATGAATACAGTAGGACAAATATGGATGTTAATCAGGTTAATAAG
The DNA here is from genome assembly GCA_030015575.1 of Agapanthus africanus. NCBI lineage: Eukaryota > Viridiplantae > Streptophyta > Magnoliopsida > Asparagales > Amaryllidaceae > Agapanthus > Agapanthus africanus. The sequence continues at coordinate 193,553,764 of JASDDO010000024.1, read as the reverse complement.
TATTAAGTAATCTAGGGATGCAATGACATGCATAATATGTTTAATGGACGCAATTATAACTAAAACCGGTTAAAGATGCATACGGATGAACGATAGGGTAAAACTAGAGAAAAGGGCATCATGGCTATAAAACAATTGTGATTATGTGATCAAACATATAAATGTAGTTACTAGGTTTAGTAAGCTAAATGCAACGGTTAGGTTTCAAGTTCTAGATCTGAAATATACAAACGGAATATTGTACTGTTAATCTGGAATTCAAAACTTTAGATTTTATCTATAGATTTAATAGGAAAATAGATAGATTGATATATGAATAGTATGACTAGCATGTCGCAAGATTAACTTGCCTCGACGGGTCGCGATATGGAAAACGGAACGTTACGCGTCGGCGGGGGAAAGTCGCGACGCGCGCACGGTACACGGAATGAGTCCAAACAACGAACAGTGGAATCACACGGGTCGTGGGTCCTCGCTGGGTCGTCGGGGTCGTCGCCGGCACGGTCGGATTCCGGCGAACCAGAAAACAGTGATTACAAGAAAACAATAATTTAACAAGAAAAGAAAAAGAAAGCAAAAAAAGAATAGAGGAGGAATGAGAGTACAATAGCGTACTGGGTTTGCAGAGGAGGTGCTAAGGTGGCGGCAAGACCAACCGTGGCGAGATCGACGGGGCTCCGACGATGAACAGAGACACC